>CM053030.1:292647043-297447043 GCA_028564925.1 Lithobates sylvaticus | reverse complement strand
AAGTGTTGTAACCTCTTCAGTAGTAGCCAATTGTGTAACATTTAGAAACTCTTAAAGCGGTTCTGCACACACTTGATTTAGTAAATCTCTTTGCCTTCCAAATCAGGCAAAGAGTACTAAATGGCGTGTTTTTTTTTTCACTTACCTTGTAATTGCTGCTCTGTCTCTTCGGGGGGTGGGCGGGGTCTGTGCGGCGATCCTCGTCATGCCGCACTGTCTCCTGGGATCTGGTGTCATTGATCCCAGGAGTCAGTGCGGACATCTGCCGAAATCTCGCGAGATTTACGGGCCTCCTGCCGAAATCTTGCAAGATTTACAGGCCTTCTGCCGAAATCTCACGAGATTTTGGCGGATGTGGCCGAAATCTCGCGAGATTTCGGCGAACGTGAGGCATGCTGGTTCCCATAACGAAAAGGAACAAGGAAGTAAATGCTTGTGGGTTTCAAATGCCCACAAGCAAAATGACATTGCTGCTGGTATATATTTTAAAAGTTCAGAATTTTAAGAATTACGGACACGGACAACGGACGGACACCAAAAATGTGAGTGCATTGAAATAATAAAAATTATTTTAACATTACAAGAAAAAATAAATAAAATAGTGTGTGCAGAACCGCTTTAATGTTTTCAGATTTTTTCTTGATTCTGTTTTGACCAAAGGTAAAGTAAGAAACATCAACCCTCATGTTTCCCTCACGACAGAATTCCTTTATGTTACTTCCCATCTTCTGTTAAGAACACAAAACTGGCGGGCCATGTTTACTGACTTTTTAGAGATTAGTTCTCCATATGAATATAGAAGATGCATTTCTTCCTGACATAAGCCTGCTTATTTGCTCCTGCTTTCCCTTTCATTTCTCACAAACTTTTTTTTATAACAATCTCTGAGTTTTTTTTTACAATACCATTGCAGCTCAGTCACTAGAGGAAAGCAAATACTCAAATAGTAGTTTAGGTGTTTTCTTTTTCATACAGTGGAGAGCATTTTCCACTGTTGCAACTAGTATCTCAATGCCATCCCTAATGTCTGCCTACCTGTGCATTATCACTGACTTTCCCATCGATGATGGATTTTCAGACCCCTATTTCTGTTAAAAATTGTTCAACCATTAAGTGTAGGGTAAAGAAGACTACTTCCTGTGAAAAAGTGGAAACAACTATGCATGTTAATTGCTGTTTCTCTCTGAAAAGGAAAAAAAAACTAAAAAAATAGTTACGTTCCATAAAAAAAATTTCTTGAAGTCCGTTGAAGGACACAGAACTTTAGTACATTTTACACAATATGGTTTTACTGCCTCCAGGGGGCAAACAAAAAATGTTAAACCAGCTACTTCAAACCATGCATTTTCTGAGCAAGCAGTACATAGGGCCAATAAGACAGAAGGGGTGGAATGTGTGTCCCTCTGTGGACTTCAGAAGCAGATTTTACAGTAAGTTAAAAAATATATATATTTTCTTTATTTTACATTTAGAAACACAGAATTTAATTAATTCTTAGGTAATTGGGAAGTCCAAAAGCAGTCCAACTGATTAATGGGCAGTAGCCACTGGGGGATCTAACAAATTGAATTGTAAAGAATATCTGAAGGGATAAACACTTGAACAAAGTAAAAACCAGAGCCAACCAAATATGAAATTGCTATGAGTCATACATAGCAATTACAGGGGTACAGATTATAAACCTGGTTTACCAGGCCAGCTTGGGTAATCACCAGTAATAAGGAAACTGCTAGCAATATAATGATGGGGCTCAATTAGCAATGTACAGGACACCCAATTATCCACCAAAAAGAATTAAACGACTATGTAAACAGAATAAAAAACTTGGACCAACAGCTAAGTTGGTCAACAAGAAGTAATGTTTACTATAGTAAAGGCATACAGTACGTCTAGCATACCTAGCACTTTACTTCAGGAAGAAAAAGTGAGGATAGAAAACTGAAAATTTAATTCAAATACTTACCATAATTTTCCTTTTCTGACAAGCTTCATTGCAGCACAGTTGGGTATAGGCTCTGTCCCCATGCCTCCAGGACTTAACTCATATAAATTTGAGCCCACCTACAGCTTTGGGGTTCTGTAACTAGTCATACCAAGCTGGGCGGGATCTGTGCTGCCATGGAGCTCCTCAGGAAAGGAAAATTACGGTAAGCATTTGAATAAAATTTCCGTTTTCCTGACGGCTCCATGTCATCACAGCTGGGAACTAACTAGCCAAAACAGAGGAGGGATAATGCTACACACTTCTCAATTCTTACTAAAAAAACAGAAGCCAGGATGCCTCTGCCAAACTCAACTGTCATTAAGCCATGAATATGAATATTTTGGTGCCTACGTAGCTTCCTTGCAGAAAGTTTCAGACACTCGGCCGGCTGCCACTCTCAAGGTCGAGACCCTTTTAGTGACAGGTGCCATGATTCTCCTGGCAAGACCAACCCTTTCAACTTGTAGGCCAAGGACATGAGCTTTACCAGCCAAGAGGCAATAATCTTGCTGGAAGCTGTAAAATCATTGTCATCCACCTGGAATGACAAACAGATGCCCGGACTTCCTGATGGCAGAAGTCACCTTGATTAAACATTTTAAAGCTTGGCCCATATCCAATGGGCTGATTTCTTGCGTTCTCCCCAAAAGGAACATAGGAGGACAACCTCTTGTGTGATATGGACTCTGAAGGTCAGTTCAGGCACAAAATTAGAGCATTGGCATGAGTACCACCCTGTCTGGGAAGTACAAGAGTATGGGTTCTTTAAACCCCAAGGCCACCAATGCTGACTCTCTTCTGGCTGATGTTATTGCCACTGGTAAAGCAGTTTTCGTGAGAGGTACCACAGGGTGATTGAAGGCATCTGATGCAATAACGTCCAACAGCAATGGGAGATCCAATTTCGGAAACAATTCAATGTTTCAACCAAATCGCATCTTGAAAAACAGTATAATTAGGTGTTGGATGCCCACTGTATGCCAGTGAAGGCAGAGATAGCCGAAATGTGTGCCTATAGCATACTTACGCATAGACCTAAATTAAGCCATACCTGCAGGCATTTCAGAACAGACTTCTGAAGAGTCCAGTGTAAAATCTTGATCAGCAATAGTACTGGGAATTTATGCCATATTCTACTAAAGGCACGGTTAGCGCTGTCCTTCTTGTTTTCATAAGAGTATTTACAATCTTCACAGAGCATTCGAAATCCATTAGCTTCTGCCTCTCTAGACCCAGGCCATGCTGGATGAATGGTACTTTGGAGAAGATTTGATCTTACATCCAGAGGGAGTCCATCCTTGACACTTATAAGGTTGAGCAAAGGGTACCAAGGCCCCTTCGACCAATCTGAGATCATCACCAGAACTGTCATCTTCCCCGCCACAGCCTCAGATGGAAGCTGAGAATCAGAGGGAGCAGCAGAAAGGCATAAGCTGTCTTGGAGATCCACTCTGCAGTCAACACTTCCACCCCAATCGCTTGCGGATTCTGGGCCCTGGAATGGAACTTCAGCAACTTGGTGTTGACTGGGTCTACCTCTGGAAGAAAAATACCAAGCTCTGTTAGTTCTCAAAAAGACTTGCAGTAGTCTGGACCATTCATTGTCGTCCAGACTTGTCCTGGACAAACAGTTTGCCTGAAGATTCTTCTGACCAGACACATAGGCCACAGATAGCTGCAGAAGATTGACTTGGATAAATTTTAGAATTAGAGAAACCTCCTTCAGGTATTGTGCAACATAAAAGGGACAATTGAGATGGCAAAATCACTGTGTTATGTCTTGTGCCTTAACCCTTTTGCTGCCAGATCCATACGGTGTACGGACCGACAACACTGATTCCAGCTAGTCAGGTCTGTACGCCGTATGGACCTGATATTTCTGACATTCCTCCTTCTTTTATAAGCTCCTGGTCACTTCAGTGACCATGTGCTTACCGTATATTAAAACTGTTAAGCACACTCTGCTGAACAAAACAATAGCTCTGATCAGTGGTTTTCCCCCAAAAATGTTCCCACCCACCACTGCCGCCACAAGTACAGTGACATATGTCCCCTGATTTAACCTAAAATTCACCCCTTCCCCACCTAACTAATTCATGCAGCACCTCTCACTATATCTCTACACTCACACCCCTCCCACACACACACCTGCACTGATCCTGCCTCCCCCCCCCCAAATAAACACCAATCCACCCCTGCAGCTTGCGGCTTCCCTCCGGGTTTTTATGCTGCAAGGAAGCCACAGAGGGGAAAAATACAACAATATTGCCCCCCCCGCCGACATTCTGACCCCTCCTGTAGTGCCCCCATCCACAATCTTTCGGCATCCCTCCAGCTTTCCCTCCACACTGGCTGCAGCTGCTGTAAGAGAGTGAGATCACTGTCAGGATGGAGAGCAGGGGAGCTGATAAACATGTGTTTACCAGCCCCCTTCCTTTCCTAGATGAACATTGTGAGCGATCAGTACCGATCGCTTCTATGTTTAGTCATCACTGTGGCATAGTAAACAGTGCACCAGTTTATGAATGAATAGGAGCCTCTATGCAGATACTTCAATTCATCCACATGCATTGCATCTGAGCCTGCAGAAAAAGGGACTGAACTTTAGTCCCTTTCTCTAAATTTAAAAAAAGAGACATTAAAGGTCTGTTTAGACCCCTGATGTCTCTCCAAAACCCCCCTATCTGCTGCCTGTTGCAGCTTGAGGGGGTGTAGTTGGCGGGTGGCAGAAATGTAGCTCAATTGTGCATTGTTGCCACCCCCCAACCACAAGTCTAAATACAGCCTAGGGCCTCGTTCACATGGGGCATACTAATACAGGGCCGTGTTTAGCTGCAGAGGGATGCACAGCTGTTCCATGCATTACCATGCAGGCAGTCCCATTGATGTCAATTGGGACACAGCAGCTGCATGGGAATGCACAGATTTTCCATGCATTCCTGTGCAGGCATTTCCATTCATATCAATTGGGTTGCAGTGACTGCAAGGACACAGCCACTGCTTCCAACTTGACATCCGTGTGGGTGCATGTCCCTGAGCTCACACTGTCTGTGTTTTGGGCCATGCACCTACACCGACATGGATGTGAGATATGTCCTTGCAGCTGCTCAAATGACATGAATAGGACTGCCTGCACAAAATACCTGTGCATCCCCTTGCAAATTTGGATATTTAAATGTTTGCGTATGTTTGCTTTTCACAGTTTCGCAAAAAGGCAAATTTAAATTTACAAATATTTCTTGTTTATTAACTCAAAACAGGTAAGCTTTTATATTTAGTAGGAATTTAGCAGGTATTTTGTAAAATGTGCTGTGTTTTTATCTTCTAATAATGATTTTAGTATATTTTTAGCAAAAATATTGTTTTGATAAACATTTGCGCAAATATCACAGAGCAAGCTTTATTCTACTGGCCCTGTGCATTCAGAAAATATATGGTTTGGGGGGTCTTTTAAAAACTCTGAAAGCTATAAGTGAAAAATAAAACAGCAAAGGAAAAATTGCAAAAATGGCGAGGCCAGCTGAGTTTAAAAGTGGAGAGCAGGGCCTGGCAGCGAAAGGGTTAAAGGGACAGGAGTTTTATTTTTATTTTTTTTTTAGGGTTACAACCACTTTAAGCTGGGAAAAAAATATGGACATTATCCCAGAATCCTGTAAAGCAGAGTATGGGGTGATCAGCAACACTTGCATAAAAAGGGTAAGGCAGGGGTGGGGACATATCATGATGAAAACTGGAATAAAAGGATATCAGAACCATACTGATGAGAACAAGTCCTTCAAATGTACCCCAATAAGTGCATCAGGGGGATGATAGTCACACTTTAAACCTCCCTGACCAATAATGGAATATATGAGTCAATAAATCAAAAAACTTAGCCCTGCAAAAGGCAAAATCCTCCTTATGCCGCGTACACTTGAAGGGACTTTTCCCGGCGGACCTAAGTCCAGCGGACAATCCGCTGGACTCTCCAGCTGGGTACGCTGGACTAAAAAGCGAACGGACTTGACCACACACGATCACGCAAAAAGTCCGGCGGTTCACGCGATGACGTACAGCACGTACGACGGGACTAGAAAAAGGAAGCTCGAGATCCCAAACGACACCCTTTGGGCACCGTCAGCTGATCTCGTGTGTATCGCGTGTTAGTTGACGTTTGGTTAGAGACGATTCGCGCTTCTCAGACTTCTGCTTAATTCGTTCGCTTCTGCCGTTCAGTTTGTGCTTGTGAGGTTTGTATCTGGCTTTCAGTGCGTGTGGATCAGTTCCTACCTGTTCTCAGGCCGTTCTGGTCCGCTCGTTCCTGTTTTTCAGGTCGTTCTTCATAGGCCTTGCTGTTCTTCAGTGCGTTCTGTTAAGTTGTTTGTTTGATCAGCCGACCGTTTTGAAGCCATGGAGTGTGGACGTACTCGGGAACGAGTTCGTGCTGTGCAGGGGCTCGGTGTTGCGGTTAACACCTTGGCACGAGCCCAGTCCATGAACAGGGTGAGGAGGAGTTCATGGACCAAGAATTGGTTGCGCCAGCGTGACCAATTCTCGCATATGCCTTTGCTCCGTGAGATCCGTGAGAATAATCCTGATGATTTCAGGAATTATCTCCGGATGACGGACCCCATTTTTCACCGTCTGTTGGCTTCGCTGTCCCCTTATATTACCAGGCAGAATACCTGCATGCGGCAAGCCATCAGTGCGGAGCAGAGGCTAGTCGCCACGTTGCGTTACTTGGCGACGGGGAGAAGCTTGCAGGACCTCAAGTTCACGACAGGCATCTCCCCCCAGGCTCTGGGGCTCATTATTCCAGAGACCTGTTCTGCCATTATCCACATCCTGCAGGAGGAATACATTAAGGTAAGTCTTGTCTTTTAAAATTACCTATGTCTTGTATGTTTGCTAATGTAGTGCATCAATGTCATCATTAGCTAATTACCATGATAGGACTATTCTATGAATGTCCCCTATTCCTTTTTTTTTTTTTAATTTGTTTTTTGTCTAGTATTTTATGGTTGACTTATCAAAATAGCTTTAAGAATGTATTATTTAGTGGGTCACATGCATATTTCCTTGCACCAACCTCCCCAGCATGGAATCTTGGCCCCCTAAACACCCCTAGCCTAGTCACTTTCTTTGGTTAAAAATGTATATTACCAGCTCCATTGTACTGCTTTACTCACCCCCCCTTTCACCCCCCTTGACCCTCACCCCTTTCACCCCCCTTGACCCTCATTTTTAAATTTATTGCATGTGGATTTGGTCAGCTTGTAATTAACCCACCCCCCCACACACCCCGTTAATTAATTGCATGTGGTTTTGGTCAGCTTGTAATTAACCCACCCCCCCCCCACACACCCCGTTAATTAATTGCATGTGGTTTTGGTCAGCTTGTAATTAACCCACCCCCCCCCACACACCCTGTTAATTAATTGCATGTGGTTTTGGTCAGCTTGTAATTAACCCACCCCCCCACACACACCCCGTTAATTAATTGCATGTGGTTTTGGTCAGCTTGTAATTAACCCACCCCCCACACACACCCCGTTAATTAATTGCATGTGGTTTTGGTCAGCTTGTAATTAACCCACCCCCCACACACACCCCGTTAATTAATTGCATGTGGTTTTGGTCAGCTTGTAATTAACCCACCCCCCACACACACCCCGTTAATTAATTGCATGTGGTTTTGGTCAGCTTGTAATTAACCCACCCCCCACACACACCCCTTTAATTAATTGCATGTGTATATTGTGTGACCTTACAATTAATTACTCCACACCCACATCCCCATTATTATCTTCTCTGGGCCATCAGAGGGGTCATCAATCAGAGATTTGTCCCTTATCCTTAATCTTTTGGCTTTATTTCAAGGACTTACAAAATAAATACATATGTTCTTCCAAATTGTTTGTTAATTTGTTGCATTTAGTTAGGTGTTTTGCCTGGTTTTTAATTTGATTTGTATATTTCTGTTTGACTTCACAGTGTCCTTCCACGCCACAGGAATGGCAGACTGTGGCTTCCCAGTTTGCTTCCCGTTGGGACTTTCCCAACTGCGGAGGGGCGATTGACGGGAAACATGTGCGAATTGTGCCCCCACCCCATTCGGGGTCTTACTATTGGAATTATAAGGGGTTCCATAGTATAGTGTTGATGGCGGTGGTGTCGGCACAATATGACTTTCTTTATGTGGATGTGGGGAAAAACGGCCGGATGTCGGACGGAGGAGTCTTCAACCACACGGAGTTCGGTCATCGTCTCCAGACTGGTGGCCTGGAGCTGCCACCAGATGAAGATAATGTGGAGGGACTCCCGTTCGTTTTCATTGCCGACGAGGCGTTTGGTCTGGGTGACCACCTGATGAGGCCATTTCCCCAACGATCCCTCACCCCTGAGAGGAGGATTTTTAATTATCGGTTGGCCAGAGCAAGAAGGGTTGTGGAAAATGCCTTTGGTATTATGGCCAACCGTTTCAGATTGCTCCTTACATCCATACATCTGGCAGAGTACAAACTGAATACTATTATTCTTGCATGCTGTGTCATGCACAATTATTTACGCAAACATTCGGGAACCTACTCATTACCAATCGGGCCTGAGGTCGGAGTGGAAGGCGACATGACCGGGCTGGATAATCGCCGTCTTGGTTTGGCCCCACAATCAGCCCAGCAAGTGCGGGACCGTTATTTACATTATTTTAATGGTAGGGGGGCCATTGCAATGGCAGCAGACCCTTAAACCATCTTTTTGTTTTACAAAGAATAAATACAGTTATTTATGTTTGAAATATTGGTATTTTCGTATTGTTTAGCTTTGAATTTTGCCTGTTTTATATGTTGTCCTAGTGCACATCTTAATAGTGGCAAACTTGTTTTGCGTTTAGTAAATAAGCCCCTTTGTCAATGAACCACAACATGTTTTGGTCAAACTGGTAGTATTTAAAAAGAAGAAGCCACACATTGTTTAATTTGTGCAAACATTTTTTTTTTTATTCTAGTGCACATCCAAACCTTTTTTATGTTTTTTTTTTTTATTTTTTTTGTTTTTTTTGGTATTTTTGGTTAATATTTTTTTTTTTTTTTTAACAACATTTTTTTTTCTTTTTTTTATGTTATATTTTTTAAATTTTTTTGGTCTTTTTCTCACAACATATTTTTTTTTTTTTTTTGTGATTGATTTTTTTAAACAAACATAAAAACATGTTTGAAAATCGTAAAAAATGTAGGGTTAGGATTTGAAAATATTTACACAATGTAAAAGTCCAGAACTTACAAAGTTCAACAGGTAACCCATGAACAGTAGAAGCCAAATTTAGAATATGCACACTAATTTAACAGGAAAATGGGTAATGTCAACATGTGCTATGTTCCATCATGGGGAATCAATGGACGTGTTTTTGTGTGTGAAACCCCTTCCCTCTCACCTACTAGCATTAGGGGTTGCAAACACAAAATGCGTCCATTGAGATCCCCTGATGGCACATAGCACATGTTGACACACCGTGTGCATATTAAAAATTTGGCCTCTAAAATTTGTAAAACATAGCGCATCAAAAGGGGAATGAAGGACATGATTGATGTTAAGAAATGGAAAAGGGGTCTTTAGATTCTCCCCAAAACATCAATCATGTCCTTCATTCCCTGCTGCATGGTGGCCATCTCCTTCTGCATATTTTCCAGCTGCAGATTCCAGGCCATGATCTGGCCAATAAGCCTGTGGGCACTGTCTGTTGAAAATGGCTCCGCAGCTTGTCCTTCCACAAACAGATCAGCATCACCTAAAAGTTGGGTAGATAAAACACAAGAAAAAAAGTGTCAAAAACATGCAGACCTTAATTTATTAGCTCAATCTGTGTTCTGAGACACTCACTTGGTGGGGTGCATATTTGATCCACTTCAACCACCTGTTCCGCCACATCCACGCGTGGGCTTGGGCTAACTGCCCAATTAGTCTGGTGAGGCCGGGAGGTCCTCGTAGGTTCGGACTGACGTCTGAGTCTTTTGCCCCCTATGGTAATGGAACACAAAAAGGTACACTTTTAATCACACTGATATTTGAGTGCCAAAATAGGATTATTAAACATTGTTTAAAAGTGTTGTCCAATTATTAGCAGTTTGTTAGAAGATCCTACTTGAAGACAGAATTGAAATGTCTATCTAATGAAACTCCAATACTTAAACCGCCCTTCAACCCTAAATTTGAACTTCCGCTCATTGTATCCCTGCACCCCTGTGGTGTCTTATTTGGAACCTTTTAGGGGGGAGGGGTTGCAGATACCTGTGTAAGGCAGGTATTTGCACACACATCCAGCCCTAGACTCCCACAGAAGTATACGCCACATCCCGTCCCACCGTACTGTCTGCTGGGACACACAGGGGTCCCCGAGCTCGCGCGGACCAGTCCTATTGCATTGCGCAACTGGCGCATGCCCAATAGTGACCCGGGAAGTGAAGCCGCAAAGATTAATTTCATGATTGCAAGATCAGAGATTGTAGCTGCACCATCCAAGGGACAGGTGAGTGTACTTCTTCGAAAAGTCACCACCTACAGTATTTGTAGATGATGAGCATTTTTCTGGAATTGTGAGCTTGACACCCTGCTTAACATATTTATCCCCCCCCCCCCCAAAACAGCTTCTGGAGTCCCTGTGTAAGTTACCCCTAAAACCCTTACTACAGCAGTAATTGTATAGATAGTGAGAATAATAAACAACCTTACAACTCCAACAACCCAAAGCCAGGTAAACTCAAGAAACGTTATGAAGTCAAACTGAACTTTCATCAAATCTGCGCAAGTTTCACGTACGAATGCTAATAACACCTGCGCAAGTTTCACGTACGAATGCTAATAACATCTGCGCAAGTTTCACGTACGAATGCTAATAACACCTGCGCAAGTTTCACGTACGAATGCTAATAACATCTGCGCAAGTTTCACGTACGAATGCTAATAACACCTGCGCAAGTTTCACGTACGAATGCTAATAACACCTGCGCAAGTTTCACGTACGAATGCTAATAACATCTGCGCAAGTTTCACGTACGAATGCTAATAACACCTGCGCAAGTTTCACGTACGAATGCTAATAACATCTGCGCAAGTTTCACGTACGAATGCTAATAACATCTGCGCAAGTTTCACGTACGAATGCTAATAACATCTGCGCAAGTTTCACGTACGAATGCTAATAACATCTGCGCAAGTTTCACGTACGAATGCTAATAACATCTGCGCAAGTTTCACGTACGAATGCTAATAACATCTGCGCAAGATTAGACATATCAAGTATAACCATAGTAGCGCACGTGCTTGACTTACTTTTTTTGATGGCTTTTCGAATTCTCCTGTACTGATCGTGCTCCCTGGATTTGATGTCGGACCATCGCTTGCGCAGTTGATCCTTGCCCCTTCGTACGCCGAATTTCTGCTCCAGGGTGCTGACGATTGTAGTGAGAATCTTGTCCTTGCGCAAGTTGGGTCGAGGGTAGGGGCCATTTTCCCCGTCGTAATCTTCCCTTTGGAGGATGTCCACCATCTCCACCATCTCTTCAAAGGCCATATTGGTGGCCTTATATCTGCTGCTGGATGCAGATGTGTTCGCTTCTGGGCTTTCCTCCGCGCTACTGGCTGAGAATGTGTCCGCCATCTTCATGAATTTATTCACCAACAATGCAACGAGGGGAAGCAGGGCGGGGAATACTCGTCAGGAGTAACCTCATGGGCGGGCGACGCGGAGGACGCAGGCGGACTTCGACGCGTGCGCAGTGTATATAAGGCTGTTTGAGGGCCCCACGTGTTCCCGAATGGAAGTAGCGAGCGCTGTGTACGAAGGTAAGTGTTTTCTAGGATGCATTACTGTGGTTTACTGGGTTTTGGGCCTGCATTTTTTAAGGATATGTGTGTGTTGCTGCCTGTGTGTAGGGGTTGCTGCCTGTGTGGGTGTGTTGCTGCCTGTGTGTAGGGGTTGCTGCCTGTGTGGGTGTGTTGCTGCCTGTGTGTAGGGGTTGCTGCCTGTGTGGGTGTGTTGCTGCCTGTGTGTAGGGGTTGCTGCCTGTGTGGGTGTGTTGCTGCCTGTGTGTAGGGGTTGCTGCCTGTGTGGGTGTGTTGCTGCCTGTGTGTGGGTGTGTTGTGTAATGTTTGGTTTGAAAAACTGGATGTGCGTTTTTAGTAACATTTGTGTTTTTGGTCTTTTGTATTGCCATTACTAACAAAACAGAAACAAACATGTCAGCAGCCCAGTTGAATCCATTCAAGGACCAGCAGTTCATGTCCGAATTCATTGCGCTGTACAGAAAAAATACCAACCTGTGGCAGCTCAAGAACCCTTTATATGGCAATAGGGATGTCCGGAAGGCAACACTGGGGCCACTTGTGGATTTTGTGAAGACTCAAGTCCCCAACGCAGACACCAAGTTTGTTGAAGCCAGAATTTCAAGTTTAAGGCACATGTACAAGCGGGAGCGCAAGAAGATTGAGGAATCAGTCAGATCAGGAGCAGCAGCAGAGATGGTTTATGTACCGAAGCTGTGGTACTACAACCAACTGGCTTTTCTAGGTGACCAGATGGAACCCAGGCAATCACTGTCCACTCTTCCCTCCACCCTTCCCTCCACTCTTCCCTCCACTCTTCCCTCCACCCCAGCTGAGGCTTCCACGGAAGGAGAAGACCCCTCCACCTTGGAGCAGGCTGATGCGCCCAGCTGGAGCCAGGTATATATTTAGTAGCCTAAATTGTGATTGTGTGAATATTAATGCTGTAAACGTTAAAATGTGAAACAATTAACACCCTGAACTCAGAATTGTGAAAAAAGCTGCCAAAAATTGCGCAAACTTCGAAAAAGTGTGGGTGCAACATATCGATATATATATATAGTGTATACATACATCCAGTAGTGGCAAAAAATGCCTTATACAACATTGGTGATCTGCTTGGAAAATGCAGGGGTCCAAATGATAGCCTTTTGGATCTTTTTAAAAATGTATCTGCTCCTTCATAAGTTTACAATTGGATGATTGAGGAGGCCATAAACCAAAAAACAGGTGTTTGATTTTTGTTTTTATTTGCACACAGGATGAGCTGACCCAGGATGATGCCGGGACAAGTGGTATGGAGGAGGAGGACATGACCAGCGAGAGCCAGGAGGTGGCTGGGCCCAGCACGAGCCAGAGTGACAGCCAGACTGTCTTAAGAAGTCTACCTCCACCCCTGCCCTTACCCCCAAGAAGGCCCAGGAGGATGACCATTGTTGAGGAGGAATCACTCCAACTTATTAGGAAGGCGAGTGCGATTCTCGACAAACCCCCCATTCCAGAAGAGGCCTATGCCACCTACTTGGCCAGCAGGTTGCTGGAAATGGAGAAGGGCCAACGGCACCTGTGTGAGGGCCTCATTTTTGAGGCTATTAAGGGGGGTTTGAGGGGTCAATTACGAGAATCCACCCGCCTGACACATGAAGGCCCGACACCAACTTCTCCTCCTCCTCCTCCTCCTCTTCCTTCTTCTCCTCCTCCTCCTCCTCCTCCTCCTCCTACCACAAGTCAGCCTCCAAGGAAGCGTGCAGGGAAGACTGCAGGGAAGAGTGCAGGGCAGCGTGGTGGGAAGAGTCGGAAGTGATTGCCTGGCTTCAGTCTGGTCTCACAGAAGACACAGGCTGTTGTAGTGCCACAGCTTGGGGACATAGATGTCATCTGCTGCTGTTCCTGGTCTGTCTGATTCCTGGTCAATCTTCTTGTGCTCCCTATATTGGATGAAATGTGCCCAAGCTTAATTTTTGGCTTCACAAACTTGATGTCTGCCGTTGGGGCAAAAAGTCTTCTCAAAATCGCAAAGTGGCTCCAGTGTTGCCTTCCTATTTTGTTTTGCCTTGTTTGTTTAAACCAGAATAAATGGTAATTTAATTTTCAGAAAATAATGATATACGTGCTTGTTATTCAAAAACATAGTTTCTTTAGGAGTAGGCAGGTACATGTCTAAACATTCATTTGACAATACAAGTGTAAAGTGCAACTTCAATGGAACTGCAAGTGCAGTCGCTGGAAAGGTGAGGGTTAAGATCTGAATTAAGGGCAAGCTCTGCTGACTCCACAATTGTATCATGTGTAATAACAAATCCTTTTGATAACCAACAAATAATAAAATATATCTAAATAGAGATATATGTACATATATATATATATATATATATATATATATATATATATATATATATATATATATATATATATATATATATATAGATATATAGATATATATATATATATATAAAAATAGAGATATATATATATATATATATATATATATATATATATATATATATATATATACACGTATATATCTATATATCTATATATATAAATATATATATATATGTATATATAGATATATCTTTTTTTTTTGGGTTTATTGAGAAATATAGATATATTTTTCATTTGGTGATTTGGATATATATATCTATATCTATATCTATATATATATATATATATCTATATATATATATATATATATATATATATATATATATATATATATATATATATATATATATATATATATAGAGAGATATAGATAAATATATATATATATATATATATATATATATATACAAATATATAACTTCACTAAAGAATGCTGAAGAAAAAACGTTCGGGAGTACTCTGCGTGAATATACAAGCAGCAAGGCAAAATCATTCTTCAAGTACGATAACATACAAATCCCGCTGTCAGAAGAAAAAAAAAAAAATCTGCAGCGTGACGATTGTGCGACCTTCAAAACGAAGGCTAGTTTTACCAGACCGAGCGAGTCCGTGACATACTAGCTACTGAGCATGCGTCCTTTTTGGTACGCCGGACCATACTACACACGGCCGGATTATCCGCTGGACTGCCAAGTCCAGCGGATAATTTTAAAACAAAACTTAAAACTTTAGTCCGCCGTACTTTGGCCAAAAAAAGTCCGCCGGCGCCCACACACGAGGGGATTATCCGCGGGATTGTCCCTTCGTGTGTACGCGGCATTAGAGTACCTGGGGGTAGAAAACCTAGTATCAACATGAGGAATATTAGCCCCATGAAGAATTTGTAAAAGGAAGGAAAGTAGAAAAAAAATCTGCAGAAAACCACAATTCAGTCACAGCAGCGGGTCTATGTTTCAGTAACCAGGTACCATGAAGATCTTTGGATTTGTACTAGCCTACTTTGGGGTCTGCAGTGGGGTAACAGAGTGTCTTTAAAATGAAAAAAAAAAAAAATGCAGCGCTGAAAAAAACTGATTAAAGTGATATATCTAAATAAATGCATATAATAAACCAGTAATAAAAAGAAAAAATAGGTGAAAAAGAAAAACACTTGCCCAATGCCTCTCACGGCATAGGACAGTGAATCATAAGTAAAAAGTGTCCTCTGTGTGCTAATAATGAAGTCCACTTCAACACAATGAAAGTGAAAACAATGCACGTGATAAACACAATAGAACATAAATATACACACAAAGTCCGTATAACAGTGATGTGGATGTAGAACTATATACTGTAGTTCAATACCAGTTCACAAAGCAGTATGGGATTTCCACCACAGGGGGGGTCACCTGGTTTCATGCATGGAGACATGCATGGAGAAATATATGAAATGCCTTAGGGATGCATATACCTCCTCTTTAAAATTAAAGAAATGGGTGCTCTTACCAAATGGTGTGGACCCACACACCGTAACGGTGAGTCAATCAGGCATAAAAAGTAATCCACAACAGCCGTTCTTCCCTTTAAGGTGACATGGCATCAGATGATATGGCCACGGTGCATGTATCAAGATGTCACATATGCGATAGCCACGTCCAAATACCGATTCGGAAGGGGGGGGAACTCATCAACATATGAGATGTTTCAAGGAGAAAAAAAAGGGAGAAAAAAAAAAAGCCTCCACATAGAGCAGGTAACTCCAGTAAAAAAATTCTTTAAAATAAAATAAGCAATAAAAAATGGTACAAAACATCAAAAAAGATGTATGTAGACAATAAAAAGCATGGCAAATCTGGCCAGCAGGCTAAGTACCCGACATGTTTCGTACGAGAGTACATCAACTGGGGCATAAACCTGCTGTTTGATCCCATGCTATATATAAAATGCTTAAACAAAACAGAATAGGTATCAGCTGTTGTTAGAGAGATGGCGCCAAAACATTGTCCAATCAGAACCAAAAAGTTTAGGAATGGGACCTACCTTGCTGACAGTGCAAAGAATGTAACCAATCAATGAACAGGAATGTCAGAACAGCAGTCAAACATCCATCATAGCGTTAATGCAAATCACCTGCTCAGATGAATCATTTTATTGTCACAATTGTATCATTGTTGATGCCGGCTGCTTTGTTTCACTTTTGTCTTGCAAGTAGCGCAACTATATATTGTTTTTTCCTTAACAGAGTGTCTTGCCTGCTGTCCCTTCAGATCAAGTACATAACTTATTAGCAATGTATACTTACTTGCAGGGTAAAAAGGAGGCACACTCATGTTCCAAACCCCCATCTATTCAAAGTGGGGAACATTAGATGTGGGGATCCAGAAGCCAATACCTTGACTCCAGGAAGAAAAATTTGTGTGGACACAAATGACACCTGTTCATCATACTGTAGGTAGTAAATAGGGATGGGCGAACGGTTCAGCCCGAGCATAAGTTCAGGCCGAACTTTGGTTGTTCAGATGTCCTGCGAACACCAAACAATATGCGGTGTTCAGGACAAATTTGAAAGCCGCCGGAGCGCCGTTAAAGTCCATGGGTCATTAACATGAAAATTCAGAAGTGTTCATTTTATAGGCTTATATGCAAGTTATTGTCATAAAAAGTGTTTGGGGACCTGGGTCCTGCTCCAAGGGACATGTATCAAATGGCCGTTTTTTCGGGAACAGTGATTTTTAATAATTCTTAAAGTGAAACAATAAAAATGAAATATTCCTTTAAATATTGTGCCTGGTGGATGTCTATAGTATGCCTGTAAAGTGGTGCATTTTTCCCGTGTTTAGAACAGTACCACAGCAAAATGACATTTCTAAAAGGAAAATATAATGAATTGTCGGGTCTCGGCAATATAGATAAAACTCATTGAAAAAAGAGCATGGGGTCCCCCCCCAGTCCACTACCAGGCCCTTTGGGACTGGTATGAATATTAAGGGGAACCCTGAACCAAAGTTTAAAAAAATAATTGCGCGGGTGTCCCCCTAAAATACATACCAGGCCCTTTGGGTCTGATATGGAAATTAAGGGGAACCCTGCACCAAATAAAAAAAATGGCGTAGGGCCCCCAAAAATCCATACCAGACCCTTCAGGTCTGGTATGGATTTTAAGGGAAACCCTGCGCCAAAATTAAAAAAAAATGGCGTAGGAGTCCCCCTCAAAATCCATACCAGACCCCTATCAGAGCACACAACCTGGCCGGCTGCAGGAAAATAGGGGGGATGAGAGAGCGCCCCCCTCCTGAACTGTACCAGGCCGCATGCCCTCAACATGGGGAGGGTGCTTTGGGGTAACCCCCCAAAGCACCTTGTCCCCATGTTGATGGGTACAAGGGCTTCATCCCCACAAACCTTGCCTGGTGGTTGTGGGGGTCTACGGGCAGGGGGCTTATCGGAATCTGGAAGCCCCCTTTAACAAGGGGACCCCCAGATCCCTGCCTCCGCCTGTGTGAAATGGCTATGGGGTACAAGTACCCCTACCATTTCCCCAAATAAAGTGTCAAAATGTTAAAAACGACAAGACACAGCTTGGGAACAAGTCCTTTATTAAAAAATAAAAATGTCCCACAATGTTCATTCATCTTCTTCATGCCGTGGTTACGTAAATGGGTGACCCTCGACCCCCTCTGACAACACGGGGGAAGCCGTGGGAAAGTCTGTGTGGTGTCAGAAGGGGTGGGGTCACCCGGGGACATCAGCCTGCCCTTAGTTATGTAAGAACTGTCTAAGGCGCTGAAGTGTCACATGGTGGGAGCCTCCCATTGAGGCGGATCGGTCTCGTTTTCTCTTTTTTTTTTGTCCATAGCGGGGAGATAAAAGATGGACATTGTGGGACATTTTTTTTTTTTTTTTAATAAAGGACTTGTCCCCAAGCTGTGTCTTGTCATTTTTAACATTTTGACACTTTTTTGTGAAATGGTAGGGGTACCCCGTTACCATTTCCCACAGGTGGGAGGCCGGGATCTGGGGGTCCCCTTGTTAAAGGGGGCTTCCAGATTATGATAAGCCCCCCACCCGTAGACCCCCACAACCACCAGGCAAGGGTTGTGGGGATGAGGCCCTTGTCCCCATCAACACGGGGACAAGGTGCTTTGGGGGGCTACCCCAAAGCACCCTCCCCATGTTGAGGGCAGGTGGCCTGGTATGGTTCAGGAGGGGGGGCACTCTCTTGTCCCCCCTCTTTTCCTGCGGCTTGCCATGTTGCATGCTCAGATAAGGGTATGGTATGGATTTTGGGGGAACGCCATTTTTTTTTTAAACTTGGCAAGGGTTCCCCTTAATTTCCATACCAGATGCAAAGGCCCTGGTAATGGACTGTGTCCCATGCTCTTTTCTTCAATGAGTTTTATCTATATTGCCAAGACCCGACAATTCATTACAGCCGCGATCAGTTTTAAATGACAATTTTTCCTTTAGAAATGTAATTTTGCTGTGGTACTGTTCTCAACAAGGGAACAATGTGCCACTTTACAGGCATACTATAGACACCCCCCAGGCACGATATTTAAAGGAATATTTCATTTTATTGTTTCACTTTAAGCATTAAAAAAAATCGCTGCTCCCGAAAAAAACAACTGTTTAAAAAAATAAAAAATTGCATTGATACAACATTTTTTTGCCCCCAAATGACAATAACTTGCATTTAAGCCTTTAAAATTAGGACTTTTGATTATTCCTGTTCGTGTCCCATAGACTTTAACTGTGTTTGTGTGTTCTGACAAATATTTTGCCTGTTCGGTATGTTCTGGTGCAAACCGAACCGGGGGGTGTTCCGCTCATCCCTAGTAATAAATCACCCAGAAAAATGCAGTCATATTTGCTGTATCTACTAAGGAGTCCTGCTTGTGTGCAAGGTGTAAAAGTACAGCAAAACCTGAAAATGCCACAGGACAGCATGCAGGAGACCACAAGACTTCATGCCAAAATCTAAATTGTGATAAAATGTTGGCATGTGCCAGAAAAAGAATACGATTGCTTTTCTCATCACCACTTTATTTGTGTAACATAGAAAAATTATTGTTCATTATTTAATTTAACTATCACTCATAAACAGAACAGACTTAAAAAAAAAGACAGTTTTGTTCAGTTGAATATTTAAAGCTGAACTCTAGGAATTACCTGTATTGCATGCATTGGTACAGATTGGCACAATGTAAGTATTTATATCTCAAAACTGATTTTTGGAGAGACTTAAAATCAGTTGTTGGCATTGCTACAATGATAGATTCAATCTTCCGGGTCCTGCACAGGCTCTGTGCAATCAGCTTTCCTTTTGTCCCCAGACCATAGGGGGACACTCACTTGGCACTGCTACCATTATAGAACACCTCATATTTGTTTCTGATTAGATGAAGAGATATCACAATCTGTACCTTTTCAAGTCAGAAACTATAGGTGGGCAACGACCTCCAAAACCCTAACCTAAGAAATGGTATAAAAACATCAAGCTGCTGGAGCCCCAAAGAAATATAAGAAGCCAGGGAATGACTCAGATCACCATCTCATTTTATAATTAAAATGTAACTTTTGCATGTTCTGACCCTTTAGTATAGTATTTAGGAAAACAAATTCGTACCATATTGTTTAACTCAATGCTAAAAATGTTTCTTTAAAAGTCTTAGATGTTATTGTCTATTACAGGCAGTCTAATTCTTTAAACAATTTGAAATGCTTTACTATACCAGCTAGTCAACCACAAGTGTTTCAGACCGCTTAAAGAGCCTTTTGAAGCCACCATGTAAACATGCCATTAGATGTTACACAAACAGTGAAACTTTGAAGCATAATACTTCTCCTAAGGTGGAGAATGTTAATAATTGATTGGGGGGAGGGTTGAGGGTCAGGTCTAGGCTATCTGGCATAACAACAAAGCTGTTTCCTGCCATATGTGAAAAGGTGAGAACAAGTGAAGTGATTTGACAAATATCCAGCTATTGGACTGAACTATTAGAGAGGACATTGAGGACAATTTCTTCGTTGTTACAGCTGATGTATCAACAAGTCTTGACATGCTTAAAGAATATGTCATCACCTTAAAATTTCAGTTGAATATACAATGAGTAACCATACAGTTACTAAACATATTACCTATAAATAATTGAAAGTAGGCTTCATTCTTTGTTGCTTGTAGTAGATTGAAGTGGTCATTTAACGTGCATTTTTTGTAATAAAATCACAAGCAATCGTCATGTTAGTTTAAACCTTCCATTTACAGTTGCCAACATTTTAAAATAATTCTTATGTCCACCAGGGTTGATTTACTAAAGCAGTGGAGACTGTTAACTTATACAAGTTAATGTTCTCTTTGAAAAGTAATTGTTCACTGAACTTGGTAAATAAGGTGAAACTGCTCAAATCAATCAATTATCACAGGCATTAAGAAGTTCCTTTTTTTTAATATCCCTTGCACATATATTTAAGTTAATGTTATTTTTGCTAAAAGAACAGTCTCACTTTGTTCATAATTGTTCATAACACTCTCTTGGAAGAATGTAATGGTAAACAAAAATGGAATCTACATGATCCTCTTAATTTAAATTTTTTGTTAATGTATTATCATTTGTGTGATGTTATGGACACATTAAAAGAGTTTAATGTAAACTTCAGAAAAACAAATATTTGTTGTGTTGATGATAATTAAAATTAAAACCTAGAGGCATTTTTCATGAGCAAATATGGCCAAAATTAGCGACTATCTTTGAAAATCAGATATACTTTATATGCATTTAAATGTGTTTTGGTGAAATAAATTGTCAAATATGGAAGTGGTAATTTATAAATTAAATGTTCCTTTAAAATTACAATATTAAAAAAAGTCTAAAAAAATGAAAACGTTCTCTATATAAAAGTAATTTAGGTAAGAAGCTTGTTTCCGTAAAACATGTTCACAACAGATTAACTTTACCTTATCGACAAAATATGAACACTCGCAGCTAGTTGACATATGTATGTGGAGGCAGTGACACTATTGAAAATGTCCTAAGTAAGGAGGGGAGGGGAAGGGAAGAGAGGAAAGTTGTTGTATTATAATCTTTTGTTTTTTTTTCTTCTTCTTTTCTTTTGGGGGGGGGGGGGGGGGCTTTAGTGGGGAGGGAGGAGGAGGGAAGGGTGAGGTCAAGGGAAAGAAAAATGTTAAATCAAAGGGGCTCTGCTGTGTATCCCTATAAGAGATATACATTTACTGAGGTATGGTTTCTACTTAGTTTAGGTAGTCTTGAGCCAAGCAGACCCATAAATTATATGCATGGCCCCTATTTTATCTCCTCTTTCCCCTCTAGGCAAGGAATGACTGTAAAGCAATATATTTTGCAGAGCAGACTGGAGTTGTATGGGGGAGGAGGGAGAAAAGGGGGAATGTAAAAGGAAGAAATGAGCTATAGCACCTTTTCATACAGAGGGGAGTGGAAAGGAAAAATCAAATAAAGTACATTATATCATTGTCCTGCTGGAAGGTGAACCCCCATCCTAGCCTCAAATCACACACAGAGTGGTACCGGTTTTGCTTAAGAATCTCAGAGAGAGGTGCGTGCGCGGAGCCGACCGAGATGGACGCCTAATCTCGGAGCTCCATCCCGCTCCGCTCGCTTAACGCTCCCTGCACAGAGCGACATCACTCAGCACACCACCCAGCGGTACCGGAATACGGGGGGAGTATGCAGGCACACTTTCATGCAGATTGACAAGGTGAGGGGAGGCTAGGAAGCCCTGTTCTGCACCACCTCAGAGAACTTGCCTGACGGCGACAAGGCCGCTACATGAGGCGGTCTCCTCAGGCGCTTCTCCCCTCGCTCCATAGCGGAACGCCATCCGATCAATAGATCCCATCGGCCCTGGAACACAGGGACTACTTGTGGGCACGATTTCTGTCTGTTTGAGACAGTGACAGAGGAGCCTAGCAGCCCAGTTTTCATTCTCCTCAGAGCCCTCATCTCCTTCCAAGATGGCAGGGGAACGGCAGCTGCATGAGGCAGTCTCCTCAGGTACTTCTCCCTCATCTCCATGGCGGAACACCCTCCATGAGGAGGTATGTGGCAGAACTCCTCACACCGTACCCACTGTGGGACCTTTATCTCCAGCCACCACAGTATCCCTTATTCACCACACTCTGGATGAGATGCTGTTGTCCCCCTCGTCAGCAGCATCCCCTGGTCAGCCTGTGACATATCAAGCTGTAGAGTCTCACACCCCCAAGCACCAAGATATCTCCCTGATGTTTTCTAGATTTGCGGAAATGTTGGATAAGGGGTTAGCACAGACTGCTGCCAGAATAACTTCTGACATTAAAATGGATCTCCAGATGCTAGTCACCCGCATTGAAACCGTTGAGCACAGAGTGGATTCCACGATCGCTAGGGTCAATCAAAATACTGATCGTATCCAAGATTTACATGACCAGGTAGACACTGCCATGGCTAAAATTGATGACCTTGAAAATGGGTCCAGAAGGCTTAACTTCAGGATCAGAGGCCTGCCTGAGACCATCACAGACATACCTGAAGCGGTGCACTCACTCATTAAATCCCTCATTCCTGATGTCAGAGCACACAAAATGGAGCTTGATCGGGCTCATAGAGCTCTGGGACCCCCCCGTCCTGATGGTCTACCCCGAGATGTTGTAGTCAAACCACACTACTATAACATCAAAGAAGAAGTCATGCGGAAAGCTCGTTCATCCCCTCAAATCCAAATTATGGGTCACCCAGTTCAAATTTTCACAAATATTTCACCATACATGCGCTTAAACCTCTATTGACAATACTTGCACAGAAAAACATCAAGTACTGGTGGCTGTTTCCCTTCAGTTTGAAGTTTGAGTACAATGGCAAGCCCTTCAGATTCTCCTCCTTCCAGGATGGTGAACAATTACTACAGAAACTGGGCCTCATCTCTACGGATCCACCCTCTCCAATGCAAACCTCATCCTCCAGCTTAACTAAGCGACCTCCCCCATCTAGCCCACTCACGTCGCTATGGTCGAAACCTAAAAATAAGAAGGCCAAAGAAGGACTTCCTCCCTAAGCTACTGATCTGGATCTCTTCATTACCACATCCCCTTCACAGGGGCTGGGTCCACTCGGCATGTTTTGCATTAATGCCCACATGGACTCACACCTCCTTTGACCTCCTAAGGTTCCTTCCCACTTTCCACTGTTGAAATCTACAGATCCTTCAGATTCTTCACCCATTGCCTACCTGTTTGTGATCTACCCTCCTACCACATCCCTTCTATCCGGCTTATGGACACGCTCAAGATTTCTCTGGACTTCCTGGACTCTCTGGTCCTTACTTTAACCCATTAGCCACGGTTATACCCCCCTCTACCCTCCCCCAAGTAGCACGGGACATTATCTGCAAATACTTGCAGATCTCTTGAGGACGGCCACTTCCCCTCTCCTCCCCATATAGGATCCATTCGCAGCCTGTCACCTAGTCTGCCTTTTTCTTCATCCTCTGCAGTCCACCCCTGTTCCCTATGCCACTTCCACCTAGGAGCCTAGTCCCCCCTCTCCTACCTAGTTCTCTGGATGTATTTAATTGTGTTTTACTCCCCCTAGACCACCGGTTGTACTTTAGCTTCATTTCGCTTATCCTCATTATAAATTATATAATCTTTATTTATTTTCTTCATTATTATACAAAATACATTCTTTACTTACATAGTACATACATTTAAAAAGAAAAAAAGAAAAAAATTCCACCTCTCACACTTTGCAAGGAGTACCCTTCAACCTTTAGTCCCTTTTATCCTTCCCAGCCTTCCCTCTTGGCACCCGACTTATTCCCTCTCCCTCTCTCTCCCCCCACCTCATAGTGGATTTTCCAATTTATCCAACCATGGTCTCCACATAGCTTCAAACTCTCTCAGATTTCCTCTCCTTATATACACTGTTCTTTCTTTCCATACTGTTTCTGTTGTTAACCTTTTCCATTCTCCTACCGTTGGGGGTTTCTCAGCCTGCCACCTCTGTGCTATTAATTTTCTCGCCTGGAACAAACCTCTCATCACAGCGTTGATTACCGAGGGACCACCATTTATCCCCTCATCCAATCCCAGTATACACAGTCTGGGGTTCATTTCCAGTCTAATTTCTAATACGGTGTTCAGGATGTTAAGGATTTCAGTCCAGTAACGGTGCAGTTTTGGGCACTTCCATACCATATGTGCTAAATCCCCAGTATCCTGGCACCTAGGGCACCTGGCATCTGTTCTCAATCCGAACTCATATAGTCTCTTAGGTGTATAGTATGTCCTGTGTAACAGCATCAAATATGAGACCTTCTGAGCAGGCGAGACCGATACCACGTGTCCTTTCTCCAATATCCTCAGCCACTGTTCATCTGAGAACGTTCCAAATTCTTTCTCCCATTTCCCCCTACACTTAAGCTGTTCTGGATTTTCTATGCTACCTTCGCATATGTGTGGATAAATTTCTGCTATAAATCCTCTACTCTTGTTTTGGGAGCCTATTCTTTGATACACTGGAGAGTTGTTCCAAATTGGGTCTTGATTCTTAAATTGACTATTTAAAGCGTGTCTAATTTGTAGATATTTATAGAAGGAGTGTTTGGGTATATCATATTCCACTCGCAATGCTGTAAATGTCTTCAATACCTTGCCCTCGTACATCTGTGCCAACTTATCTATCCCTTTTATTTCCCACTCTCTAATTTTCCCTATCTTTTCTACTTCCTGTAAGTTTTTATTATTCCAGAGGGGGGTGTATTTTGTCATACCCTCTAACCCTTTTACTACTTTTACTGCCTTCCACACTTTTAAGGCCAGTCTCACCGTGGGGATTCTGTAAAGAAAGGAGTTTGCCTCGAGGGCTTCTACTATTGATTTGTGCGGGGTTCCTGCGGTCATTAATTCCTTGTTGCTTCCTCCTGTCATAGTTCCTAGATGTTGCAGTTGGGCTGCTAGGAAGTAGCTCCGTGGATGCGGTACTGCCATTCCTCCCTTTCTTGTTGCTAGTTGTAGTGTTTGTAACCCAATCCTAGGCTGACCTCCTTTCCATATAAGTTCCCTAAACAACATGTCTATCTTTCTGAACCATTTTTTATCTATCCATATTGGACAGTTATGCAGCAGGTACAGAAGCTGTGGCTGCCATACCATTTTGATTAGGTTACACCTCCCTGCGATCGACAATGGGAGGCGTCTCCAGATTGCAATTTTACTTTTAAATCTAGCTAAAAGCGGTACTATATTATCATTTATGTAATTGTTAGGGTTCCTTGTTATGTATATGCCTAAGTATTTCATTTGTTCAACTACCTCTAGCTGTGAAATATCCTGTACGTTCTGGTTCCCTAGAGGATCTATAGGCAGTAATGCAGATTTTTCCCAGTTTATGGTGAGTCCTGAGATTTTACCAAAGTCCGTGAGGATGTTCATCACCTGCCTGAGGGATTGCCCCGTATCCCCCAGAAAGAGAAGGACATCGTCCGCATACAGTGCGATTCTCTCTTCACCCCCTGCTCTTCGGAACCCCTGCATATTTGTGTTTGATCTAATTACACTTGCTAAGGGTTCCATTGCAAGCGCGAAGAGCAGGGGGGACAATGGGCAGCCCTGCCTTGTCCCTCTCTCCAATTGAATCCCCTCGGAATACTCGCCATTAACCCTAATTTTAGCACTGGGACCCTTATACAGGGTTTTAATCCATTTAATAAACGAGGGGCCAAATCCAAATTCCTTTAAGACTCGCCATAAATATCCCCACTCTAAGCTATCGAAAGCTTTAACCACATCTAACGCCATGACTGCCCTTGTACCCATGTTCTCTATTGGTATCTGTAAATTAAGGTATAGTCTCCTAATGTTCATACTAGTAGACCTACAGGGTATAAACCCTGTTTGGTCAGGATGTATTAGTCTAGAGATAATTTTGTTTAATCTAATTGCCATTGCTTTAGCTAATATTTTAGCATCCGAGCAGAGTAGGGAAATCGGTCTATAAGACTTGGTCTCTAATGGGTCCTTCCCCTCCTTATGCAGAACTATTATCGTTGCCTCTGTCATAGACGTTGGCAACTTCCCCTCCTCCTTTGCCCAGTTTAATACCTTAAGAAGTTCTGGCAGTAGAATTTTCCCATATTGCTTATAGGTTTCCGCGGGGAGACCATCTGGTCCTGGTGATTTCTGATTGGCCATTTCTTTTACCGCCAGCTGGATTTCCTCCAGCGTTAACGGTGCCTCCATTGCCTCCCTTTCTTCTTCAGTGAGAGACGTAATTTCAGCGTTACTAAAAAATGTGTCCGCTTCCCCTTCCTCCATCGTCCCCCGCGATTTATATAATTTGTCATAGTATATTCTAAAAGTCTCTGTAATTACTGACGTCTTTAATGAGATTTCTCCTTTCTCCGTCCTAATCGCTGGGACGGTGGAGGGAGGGGAATTAGCTCTCACTAACTGTGCCAACATCTTTCCGACCTTTTCCCCCTCCCCATAAGCCACCTGTTTCTGAAACAGTCTTTTATTCTCTGATTTCCTAATAATTACTTCTTTGTATTCCTGTTGTTTAATTAGCCATCTACTTTGTCTTTCTGGGGTGGGGTCTTCAACGTATTCTCTTTCTGCTTTCATCAACTCCATCTTACTATTTTTTTCCCATTCTCTTGAGGATTTTTTGATTTTTGAGACTAATTGAATAAGGATACCTCGCAGATAGGCCTTCAGTGCATCCCACATTACTCCTCTTGTCACTGTCTCTTTGTTAAACTCTATAAATTCTTCCAGTTTTAACAGCACCTCATTTGGATCCCCTATTATTTCGAACCAGACTGGATTCATTTTCCATGTTCTGGGAGGTCTTTTCCCTTCTAAATTTATTGAGACAATCAACAAGGCATGGTCCGATACCCCCCTAGGCTGATATTCAATATCCCTTACTGTTTGGCATGCTTCTCCGTTTCCCAAGGCTAAATCGATCCGTGAAAGAGTAGAATAGGAACTTGAGAAACACGAGAATTGCAGCACCCCCGGGTTTCTCACTCTCCACATGTCAAACAGCCCCACTTCTTGTAGGAACTGGTGTAATCGGCTCTCATCTACCTTCTGCCTCTGTGTACCTAAAGGAAACCTGTCTAATTTTTTATTAATAACCTCATTAAAGTCCCCTACTGCTATGACTGGTATCCCAGCTTTGTCTGATAAAAATTCCATTAGGCTATACATCACATCAAGCTTAAACGGAGGGGGGATGTAAATATTGGCGAGAACATATTCTCGATTTTCTATTACACAATGCAGGAAAATATACCGTCCTTCCCTATCTATACTGGTCTGCCGACAGGTGAAGCCCACCTCCTTTCTTACCATCACCGCCACTCCCCTTGAGTAGGAGGTGTGAACCGAGTGGTATTGATGTTGATATTTTTTACTCTGATTTAGTAATTTAGTATCTTGGGTTAAATGTGTCTCCTGTAGGCAGATCAATCCTACATCACTCCTTTCCAGGGTCTCTACCACAGCTGCTCTCTTAGCCGGTGTACCCAACCCCCGTACATTCCAGGAACCGATATTAATTACCCTAGTCTGCATAGGCTATCAAGAAAAGAAAGCAATAAAAAAATGGAATCCCTATTGATGCCTAGAACATAACACCAAGGAGAGAGGGGGAAGAGGGAGAGAAGGGGAAAGGGGAAAAAAAAAAAAAAAGGAAATAGAGAGGGTAAAAAACGAGAAAGGGAAGAGAAACTTTTAATAAGAGGGAAAAACCCTTGTGAAAAAGAAAGGTAAATAGAAAATCCTCTGCCTCTCTTAATATTTCCCACTATGTGATAAAATGTGAATCTTTCTTCTATATATTTGTTTATCAGTGTTTTTTTTTTTTTTCCAAATTTTGCATCGTATCTTGATATGTCTTTCTAAGTGAGAGAATGTGAAACTTTCTTCTAAATATTTATCTATAAGTGTTTTTTGCTTGCCGCTTACTTTCATATGTGTTACATGTTTTTTCCAATTTTTACATCGATGACCCCACCTCCCCCCTCCCCCCATGTACCATTCTAGGTTATCCCCAGAGGCTTTTTTTGTGACCCTTACCAAACATCCCATACCTTTCCCCCTCCCCTCCCCCTCCCCCTCCCCCTCTCTTGTATACAAACCCACTCCCACCCTCCGCCCTCCTCCCGTACCTACCACCCTCCCCTCTCCCTCCCCCTCTCTTGTATACAAACCCACTCCCACCCTCCGCCCCCCTCCCTCCCCCACCCCACACACACCAAAAACCACATTTCCATCCCTACCCCAATCAATCATATCCTCCCTTTCGTGCTATGTGACTCTCACCACCCTCCACTCCGTATATGTACACATTAAATTTCTCTGAAACACACATCTCTAAGAACACATCCCTTCCCATCCCTCTATGTTTATTCCCTTATCCTTAACCTTGTTATCCCCTCGTTTTGATTATTAGTTGGTCTTTTCTATCCTCCAGCCATGTTGTCACACTTGCAGGGGAATCAAAAAAAAGGGTCTCTCCCAGAGCTACCACACGTAGCCGGGCTGGGTACAATAATGCATAAATGACATCAAATTTCTGGAGTCTACGTTTAACCTCTATAAAACCTGCTCTACGCCTCTGCAAATCGGGTGAAAAATCAGGATATAATGAAACTTTAACTCCATTAAAAAAAATGTTCCCCATCTCTCTAGCCCTGCGGAGAAGCGTCACTTTATCTTTGAAATTCAAAAATTTCATTAACATAGATCTAGGGTGCCCTCCTTGGGGTGGAGGTCTGGACGGGACTCTATGCGCCCTTTCAACCGAGAATTGTTGTGAGAATGTCTCTCTTCCAAATACTTCAATGAGCCATTTTTCCATAAATACGATCGGATCAGATCCTTCGCTCTTTTCTGGTAAACCTACCAGCCTCACATTATCCCTTCGGAGTCTGTTTTCTAATTCATCCAGTTTTCCTGCAAATTTATCCGACTGCTCTTTTAGACTTTTAACCTCTTGATTTAATGGATACATGTCATCCTCGATTTGACTAATTCTCCCTTCAGTTGCTGTTATTCTGTCAGCCGTCTTTTCAAGCTCCTGGCGCATCAAGGACAGTTCATCTTTAACATTTTTCATTTGACCGCATAATTCCCCTAGGGAATGTTTACATATATTAACCGCCGTCAATACATCTTTTAGTGTCGGCTCTGCTTCTACCATTGATGCTTGAACCGAGGCCAGTTCTGATTTCCCCGGGACCCCCAGATTTTTGTTGGTTGAATTCTTTACTGGGGCCCCTACTGGGTTGTTTGATTGTCCTTGGCTCTTTCTATCAGTTGGCATTTTAGCCTGGGGTTGCTGTCCTCCTTTAGTTGGAGTGTGATCTGGGGTATGGGCATACTTTTCCAGCTTTGCTGCAGCTGATGCCCCATTTGTTATTGTGGATTGAACCCCCTTTTCCTTGTCCTTATCTTTGGCTGATCTTAATGATTGTGTCCCGACATTCTCCTGGTTGGCCTGCTCATCCATTCTCCTCCTGGCTGACATATTGCCACACCAAACTCCCCCAAAATCTAATCTCGCCAGGTGATGGATTTAGAATAGATTTACAAAGGGTAGTCCTCTTAATTGCCGGAGGATAAGCTCAGCATACAGCTTATATCTTACCAATAGGCCGTCCCCTATTCACGGTTAAAGAGAGCCAGGTATATGTGTAGGTGTGCAGCTTATATTTATATTTTTACAGAGAAACAATCTTTGCGCCCCTTCTATTTATAGCGGAGAAGGTCAGGCCCATAGGCAGTTATTTTTAGCATATGACAGTCCTCTGGTTACAGGTTACAGGAGAGAAACAAATCTCGTATATAAATCGCAGCATGCAGCCTGTGTTTTACCAATTTTACCAAGGGCCAGAGCAGTCTAACACTTGCAGTTGAAAGAGAGTAAGCCCATATATGTGGCACAGAGCAGAGCTTTATATTTTGCTAAGAAGAATCAAAGGAATCATTCCTCCAGTTATAGTTGAGGTAGAGGTCAGTACAGGTGCTTAGCCAAAACGCACAGTTTATACTTTTGCAAGTAGCAGTCCTTAAATTGCGATTAAGCGTTTAGCTTTTTTTTAAAAAAGGGGTGGCTCACATACATGGCAGCGCACAAACCTTACACTTTGTAAGAAGACAAAAAAAAAAAAAAAAGGAAGACCAGTCCTCAAATTGCAGTTGCAGATAAGAAAGCAGGTACAGCTTTTGATTTTTAATTTTTGATTTTTGCACAGAGCAGCCTCTATTGCAGTTTAAGGGGACAAGGAAAACACAGCAACAGGCAAAGCACTTGTACTGCACGACTTGTATTTTTAGTTAGCACAGGGCAGTCCTCCACATACAATTGGGGGTGGAAAGGCTGTACAGGCTTAAAAGCTCAGCAAACAATCAATATACTGTCTGCTCACCTTCTCCTTGTAGTCTTTAGTGTAGTCTCCAGGAGGGCTTCAAGTGCAGTCCAAGAGTCATTTGAATCTTCCTCCTTCTATGTCCTTTTTCCTTTCATCTTCGGCGTACAGGCTGCCCAAAAAGCCGGTGTTTTAATTTGAATTTCCCGCCGCTCTCTCCTTCTCGGCTCGAGGAGCAGAAGACAGCGTGTGACGTCACTCGCTCGGCTTAGCTTCGGCTTTCCCCGCCTGGCAGTTCCGGCTGGTTCTTTCAGTCTGTGCTGTGCGCCGCTACAGAGGAGGTCACATAGGCTTCAGTAAGGCTCTGTATCTCGGCGTATCGGATCCATATCAGGAGAAGGGAGGGTGGAGGGAGGATGGAAGGAACTCACAGTCGCATTCCTCACTCACTCACTCACCGCCCCTCATGTCCGGTCACGCCCCCTCGCTTATCCTCATTGATTGTTTGTTTGTTCTAGTTACCTGTTCAATTTGCATACACAAATTTAAAGTTAGGAGTGCCGTGAGCAGTGCGGTACCACTGCACCTCCTCCTGTACTCGGAGTCGCAGATTTTCCTTTGCCCTCGGAGTCGGGTCCTTCCCCACAGGTTGGGGGACGAGAAAATGTATTTTTATTTATTTATTGATTTTTTTAAATCATTTTTACTTGTGTTTTTTTTTCTCTCCTCCAAGAACTGGATTGTTTTATTTTGCTTCCACTCTGGGGATCTTCCTAAGATTTTCTTTCCTTTCTCTTTTCTATTCACTTTTACTTGTACTAATCGTTCTATTCTTCTAGTGATGCATGCAAACTCGTGCTCCCGCCGGACCATGGAGGCTGTTTTCCCTGAGGATGCTATTCGTCTGAACCCCGGGCATCCTGTTGAGATAAAGGTAAGTGACTGGGAATCACTAGCTGTGACCTCTGTTTTGCTCCATGGCTGACCACACCACTCCTTGCCCCTCCCTGTGCATTGCTTCACATAATGTTCAGGGGCTAAATTCTCCCATGAAACGCCAGAAAATTTTCCAGTCCTACCATGACCGTAAAATAGAGGTGTTATTCCTCCAGGAGACACATTTCCCCAGATCATATACTCCCTCCTTTATACACGCTAAATTTCCCATATTCTACCTGGCAAATTCTGACAACAAATCTAAAGGAGTGGGCATATTTTTTTCCCACAAGATTCAGTTCTCTCTTCTCTTGGAATTTAATGATCCGGAAGGCAGGTTCTTGCTGGTGAAAGGTTTCATTGATGAACAACTCTATTCCTTCATCTCCTATTATTCTCCAAACAGGTGACAATCAAAATTTTTCAAACGCCTCTTTCACACCTTGAACCCACTTACCGAGGGCCTTACTGTATATGGAGGAGACTCTAACACTGCCTTTGAAGCAGGACTGGACAAGTCCCGCCCACCTGGCAGGGAACGTATCCGTCCCACCAGGCAGAGCCTCAATGTGGCTAGACAGATCTTTCACCAAGGGTTGGTGGATGTATGGAGAGAAACGAATCCTCATGCACGAGACTACACACGCTTTTCTCACCCCCACAACTCCTATGCCAGAATCGATCATTTCTTTATGCTGTCTACCAATGTCCCGCTGGTGAATAGGTCTGTCATAAAAGACTCTGCCTGGTCGGACCACCCTGCTCCAGCTCACCATGAACAGACCATCAGGACCCAGTAAAGGGTTTTGTTGGAGACTTAATGCCTCTATTCTTAGTAACCCCGCTCATGCTCTTGAAATTGAAAAGGGACTGCAGGAATACTTTTTATTAAATGATGTCAATAATATCTCCCCTACTACATTATGGGCTGCGCACACGGCCTTTATTAGGGGTAAAATTATCCAAATAGCCTCTAGGATTCGTAGGGCTCGTAAAACAGATGTTGAACGATTAGACAAGGAATTTCAACTGTTAAGTAAACTGCACAAACGTAACCCCTGTCCAACCACGGCAAATGTACTGCCCTGAATCTTTCCCTAAAAGTCTACGATGGGCAGGGGGTAGGTTTTATCAAGGACAAGCTAATAGGCTGACCCCTAAAATCAAATGTCACACCTTACTCAAAATTAGACTTTGTGATGGTACCCTTTCACAAACCCTCAAAAGATCCTAGAGGTCTTCCACAACTTTTATAGCTCCCTATATAGTGATGACGGAAAGGTTTCTTCCCCTACCCTTCGGGACTCATTTCTCAACTCACTAAATATACCTAAGATCACGGACCAACACTGGGCTGAATTGGAATCCTCGATCTCGGGTGAAGAAGTGACTCTAGTTATTAAAAATCTCCGCAATGACCCTGATGGTTTTTCCACTCCGTACTACAAACATTTTTCCGCCACCCTAACTCCTTATCTAGCTAGATTCTATAACCAACTACGAGCGGTATCTCAGCTTGATAATGTCTTAAACTCCGCCTTTTATCACAATTATCCCCAAACCTGGCAAGGACACTAGTTGTCCTACAAACTACCGCCCTATCTCATTGATCAATAATGACCTAAAAATTTTGACAAACATTTTAGCAGACAGGATCTCTAATTTTATCAGTCTTTACATACATAGGGACCAGGTTGGTTTTATGCCTGGGAGACAGGGCCCTGATCAGATCAGGAGGGCGATTGACATTGTCTCCCTTCTTCATTCAGGTTGGGATGGGGGTCCTTCTCAGGCGGAATTCCTACTCTCATTAGATCTGATTAGATCTGATGAAAGCTTTTGATACTGTCTCCTGGTCTTTCCTGACTCCTATGCTACAGAGGTGGGGTTTCGGGCAATCCTTCCTTAACATAATTAAGGCCCTATACGCCACCCCGGAGGCAAAGATTAGAATGCAAGGCTTTTACTCAGATTCCTTCCCTATTCGCAAGGGCACGAGGCAGGGTTGTCCCCTTTCTCCGCTGATTTTTGCCATCGTCATTGAGACCCTAGCCATCGCCATAAGGGACAACCCTGATATCAGCAAAGTGAGTTGTGGGCCCCAAACTCATAAATGTGCCCTCTTTGCTGACAACGTGCTGCTTTTTGTCACTTCGCCTTTGACTTCTCTATCAAATATCTGCAGGGTGCTCGATGACTTTGGTAAAGTCTCTGGTCTCTGGGTTAATTATGCAAAGTCTCTAGCCTTGAACATAAATTTACCCGCCAGCCTGGTCTCACAACTTAAAGGAAACTTTCAATTTCAATGGAATGATAGGGCGATCCCTTACCTAGGGATTAACCAAACGACCTCAATAGACAGTCTCTATGCAGCTAATTTCCCTCCAATGTTTCGCAAACTAGGCAATGATCTTGAATAATGGAATAACCTTGGACTTTCCTGGATAGGTAGGGTTAACACTGTTAAGATGACCCTTTTGCCACGCATTTTATACTTATTTAGGTCCCTGCCTATCCCTATTCCTAGGGATCAGATTAGAAAATTCCAATCTAAGATAGTACATTTTATTTGGGGTTCAAAAGGACACAGGATGGCTAAGGGGACCCTCTATCGCACCAGAGATCAGGGAGGGGTTGGATTACCGAACCTTCTCTGGTACCATCACGCAGCTCAATTGTCTCAACTTTCTGTCATTTACTCTAAAATAGCACACCCTGACTGGGTACATATGGAGAGGCAGGCTGTTCCCCAATACACCCTGGATTTCCTCCTATGGTGCCCTGCCAAAACTAGACCTGCTGTAATGGCTCCAACGAGGAAACTCACTTTTAATATCACATTGGCACCCGCTTTCACATATCTTTCGAAACCCTCTCTTTCCCCCGGGCATGGACAGTAAGGTGTTTCAATGGTGGCTGGATAGAGGGCTTTATAGAATTGGACACTTCGTCAGCTCTATGGGGCCCCTAACACCCATTCATTGCTCTAACAATCTGGATATGCCCAACACGGAGAGGTTCATACTCCACCAGATCTCTCATTTTGTCCGTTCTCTGGGGTCCTCTACGCCCAATCCTCTGACGGTTACGGCGTATGAGATGTGGTGTGGTCAGGCTACGGAGCAGCGGGTAGGGATAACGGTGATATACAGATCACTTACCTCAGCAACCTCCAAAACTCTCTACATGAGGGAATGGAAAAGGGACCTGGGTCAGAGCTGGAGTCTGGGGGAATGGAACAAAGCATCAACCTCTGCTTACAAAGGCTTATTAAAACGTAACTCTGATTGGGGCTAATTTGTAAGTACTGATGAGGTGGTATCTCGTTCCACTTCGAATTGTAAAAATTTACCCGAACGCATCTCCATTGTGTTTCCGAAATTGTGGACACGTGGGGTCGATGCTGCATACACGGTGGAATTGTCCCAAGCTCAGGGGACTTTGGAATAAGGTTTTCCAAATCATTAGGAAACTTACAGATAGGCCCATCCCCCAGACTCCTCAAATAGCTCTTCTTAACTTTCATCACCAAGGAACACCGAAACTGACTCAACGCCTCATTATGTTCATTCTACTTGGTACTAAACTAACCATTGCTCGCTCCTGGAAGCAGCCTTCTGTAGCTTTTACCCTGGTTAAAAGGAAAATATCCTCGATAATTGCCCAGGAAAAGACGACTAGCATCCTTTTGGACACTGTTTCCTAACATGAAGCCATCTGGGAGCCCTGGCTTAACATTATACAAAAATCTTCTCATTGCATTAACCATTGGGAAACATCACTTAGGATAATCAATCAATGGCAATATACCCCCTGCAGACTCACAAAAATGTTCCCTGGTACTTCTCCTCTATGTTGGAGAAACTGCGGTCACAAGGGGCATATTCTCCACCTTCTCTGGGAATGCCCTAGTATCACTAGTCTATGGAACCAAACATTTACACTTATTTCATCCCTAACAGGCATGATTACACCCCCTACCCCCACAATGGCTATACTGCTGATAGGTTTGGAAAATTTTCCATACACAATGAGACATGTGGTGTCTCACTTCATATTGGCTACTAGATCATTGATACTACAACATTGGAAAACCATTCCGACTGTTAATATCACTGATGTCACCAGAAAAGTTCACCAAAATTACACGTTCGACCGACTCTTGGCAATTAACTTGCTTAAATGCATTAAGTTTGATGAAATGTGGAATATATGGATTGCAAAATACGCTACTACATGACTTACTACATAATTTACTAATGATTGTATGACTTGAGTACGAATACTGTACATACTCTGGTTCTGTGCTTCTCTATGTTCACTACTTTTGTTTTATTTTACTTCTATGTATGTTATAAAAACTCAATAAACATGTTTTAAATGAAAAATAAATAAATTGATTGGAATAATTGTGAATATCACACAAAAAATAGTAGCAAACATTAAATTGCAAACAGAGTGAAGTGGATCAAAAGAGTCCAGAAATTATTCTGTGGATAAAAGACAAAAAATTTCCAAACAAAGGTGCACTGTGAAGTGACAGTTCAAATGGCAATGGTAACAGCAGTAAGTAAGGTGACCGTAGTGCATAGAATACCACCACCATCTGTAGTGCCTGCTTACCAGCTTTCAGAAACTGCAAACTTGTGGCTATTGCCCAGCCAGGGCCTTTTCCTCACGGTTCCTGGAACGATCACGTTGTCCAATATATGGTGGTTCCGTTAGGTCTGCTTGGCTATAGACTCCAAGTTCCTTCCACTGACAGATGAAGCTCTTTATACCACACAGTGGGTGTAATTGAGGCTCGTATGTAAAAAGAAAAGGCCAGAGAGGGACCATCGGTAAAACCCTGTGGGCTATTTATTAAAACATATACACGCCATAGGTGCATACAAACAATTTAAAAAGAAATAAGTGGTAAAAATTGCGTCCGGCCGTCTGCAGTACAAACACCCGTGCCTCATTCTGAGTCGTAAGTGGCTAAAAGTGCCGGGACACCATCTTGGATCCGGGAAGACATCAATATTTTGCCAGAAAGCAATGCTATCAGGCTGGATCATACAAGAAAGGAAAAATGAAAAAAAAAAGGAAAAAAGAAAACCTTAATGGACATTCAGAATAATGTACGGACACCATACCATTATCTTAAATAAACCCATATCTTTATTAAGGGTTGAGTTAAAACTAAAGTATAAAGATATGCAAGTCTTGTATTCAAAACATGCACCGACACTAACAATACTGATAAATCACGGGCGGTGCTGTCTGCCAAAACAATGATTTATATAGAAAGAAGGGCTTATATTAGTACATATATCTATTGGTTCCTTATAAACTAATTTTAAGATGGATGCCCGTATTCTAATATCTGCTAAAGTGGAGCCTATCTGCGTCTCACAAAAAGTAATCGGGGAGAGTTCTTAGTGTATAGGAAGGCAGATATCGGTCCACAAATTAATTAAACAAAATAAATCCATCAGTATTATGAAGTCTGAAGGGAGAAAAACTACATCCGAAGTACATATAACAAAGAAAAGTTTTTCCCACACCTACACAAAAACAATGAAATAGAGACACCCAAGTAACTTATGGAGTGATATAATAGGATTCCCATAAGTTATTCCCACACAATTTTTTTTTTTTTCATTTTGGTTCACTTAATATTCATACCAGATCCAAAGGGCCTGGCAATGGACTGGGGGGATTCCATGCCATTTTTTTCAATTACTTTTATCTGTATTGCCGGTACCGACAATTCATTATAGCCACGAGTACTTTTAAATTACTTTTTTTCCTTTAGAAATTTAATTTTGCTGTGGTACTGTTCTAAACACTGGAAAAATGTGCCACTTTACAGGCATATTATAGACACCCCCCAGGTACCAAATTTAAAGGAATATTTCACTTTTATTGTTTCACTTTAAGCATTATTAAAATCACTGCTCCCGAAAAAAAATGCTGTTTTTAAAACTTTTTTTGCATTTATACATGTCTCCTGGGGCAGGACCCGGGTCCCCAAACACTTTTTATGACAATAACTTGCATATAAGTCTTTAAAATTAACACTTTTGATTTTTCATGTTAATGTCCCATAGGCTTTAACAGTGTTCTGGCGGCTTTCGAATTTGCCCCAAACACTGCACATTGTTCGGTGTTCTGCAGAACATCCGAACAAACAAAGTTCGGCCCGAACTTATGCTCGGGCCGAACCGTTAGCCCATCCCTAGTTGTTAATAACTGGAATGGTACCACTGGATTGATGCAGGGCCAATGTGGTGCCCATATTTGAAAATGGATCAAAGTCTTTACCAAGCAACTATAGACCTGTTAGTTTAACTTTTATAGAAAGGAAGATATGGGAGAGTTTAATAAAAGACCACATAGCTGAGTTCTTGTTGGAAATAAAATATTTTAACCACTTCAGCCCCGGACCAATTTGCAGCCAAAGGACCAGGCACCTTTTTGCGATTCGGCACTGCGTCGCTTTAACTGACAATTGCGCGGTCGTGTGACGTGGCTCCCAAGCAAAATTGGCGTCCTTTTTTTCCCACAAATAGAGATTTCTTTTGGTGGTATTTGATCGCCCCTGCGGTTTTTATTTTTTGCGCTATAAACAAAAATAGAGCGACAATTTTGAAAAAAAAATGCAATATTTTTTACTTTTTGCTATAATAAATATCCCCAAAAAATATATCAAATTTTTTTTTTTTTCCTCAGTTTAGGCCGATACGTATTCTTCTACATATTTTTGGTAAAAAAAAAACGCAATTAGCGATTATTGATTGGTTTGCGCAAAAGTTATAATGTTTACAAAATAGGGGATAGTTTTATAGCATTTTTATTAATATTTTTTTTTTACTAGTAATGGCGGCGATCAGCAATTTTTATTGTGACTGCGACATTATGGCGGACACATCGGACATTTTTGACACATTTTTGGGACCTTTGTCATTTATACAGCAATCAATGCTATTTAAATGCATTGATTCCTGTATAAGTGACACTGGCAGTGAAAGAGTTAATCATTAGGGGGCGGGGAGGGGTTATGGTCTGTGACGTGTGTGTTTTTTTTTACATTAGGGGGCGTGGCTGACGTCACTGATCGGCTTTCCCGATGACAGGGAACAGCCAATTAGTGACAGGCAGTGTAGGAAGCGCGGAAGAGGTTTATTTACACAGAACTCTTCCCGTTCTTCAGCTCTGTGACCCGATCGTGGGACACCAGCGGCGATCGGGTCCGCTGGTCCCGGGGGTGGTCACGGAGCTCCCGACCGGGTCGCGAGAGCGCCGCCAGTGGCGCACGCATGCGACCCCACGGCTAGGCAATTAAAGGGGACGTACCTGTACGTGCTTTTGCCTAGCCGTGCCATTCTGCCGACGTAAATGTGCAGGAGGCGGTCGGGAAGCGGTTAAGCAACAGACAGCATGGATTCATTAAAGCCAGAAGTTGTCAAACAAAATCTTGAACAGAGGGGTGCTGTGAACCTGGTATACCTGGACTTTGCAAAAGAATTTGAGACAGTTCCCCACACACAGCTCATGTCTACAGGCTTGGAAAGATCAATTTGTAAATAAATAGAAAACTGGCTAAAAGACAGAATAGTGGTTAATTACTTGTACTCTGAATGGTCTAAGGTTATCAGTGGTGTAGCCCAAGGTTCAGTGCTGGGACCCTTACTTTTTAATGACTTTATAAATGATAAAGGGTCTGGGATTAAAAGTAACATTTCTGTCTTTAGAGATGACACCAAGCTATGCAGTGGAATAATGTCTATACAGGATGTCTTTAATTTAAAAGCTGACCTCAATGCACTAATTGGGCAACTAAGTGGCAAATGAGGTTTAATGTTGATAAATGTAAAGTTATGTACATGGGGGCTAAGACTATGCATGCATCATACATACTAGGGGGGAGTACAACTGGGGGAATCAATGGTAGAGAAGGATCTGGGGTTTTGGTAGATCAAAGGCTCAATAATAGCACGCAATGCCAAGCTGTGGTTTCCAAAGCGAGCCCTTTCTTGTTAAGAGAGGTATGGACTCCAAAGAGAGGGATATAATTTGGCCCCTGTACAAATCATTAGTAAGACCTCATCTGGAATATGCAGTTCAGTTTTGGGCACCAGTTCTCAAAATTGATAACGAGAAACTGGAGAAGGTGCAGAGAAGGGCAACCAAACTGATAAGAGGCATGGAGGAGCTCAGCTATGAGGAAAGATTAGAGGAACCGAATCGATTCCCTCTTGAGAAGAGGAGATTAAGGAGGAATATGATCAACATGTACAAATACATAAGTGGTCCATATCGTGAACTTGGTGTTGAGTTATTCACTTTAAGGTCATCACAGAGGACTAGGGGGCACTCTTTACGTCTAGAGGAAAAAAGATTTCATTTCCAAATATGGAAAGCTCAGTTGATTGCTTTAAAAAAGCCTGGACTGTTTCCTAAATGTACATAATATAACTGGGTACTAACATTTATAAGTACAGTTGATCCAGGGAAAATATGATTGCCTCTCAGGGGATCAGGAAGGGTTTTTTTTCAACTGCTGTAGCAAATTGGAATATGCTTTGCTGTTTTTTTTTTTTTTTTTTTTTTTTAGCCTTTGGATCAACTTCCCCTCCCCCAGTATTCCTTATTTTTGTAACCATTCTGGTGGGGAGCCTAATTTCAGTGGCAAGCTCCTTCATACTGTTGCTTCTGCCCTTTTTCCCTCCCAACCTAACCATATAGATCCATCTTCATGGCACCTGTCCACCAATTAGGCACAGAGTGCCCCCCCCCCCCCCCCACACACACACACTCCTCCTTCTTCTTCTTCTGCCCCCCTCACTCATTATTGCTGCCCCTCCCCTCTTCTCCTCCCTCCATCCATTAGGTACCAGGATATATAAAAATCTAACATTAGGCACTGCCTTACTTCAACAGTTTTTTGGTAATCTCTTACCACCCACACTTTACCACATTGGTTGAACTAGGTGGTCTTTTTTTCAACCTGACTAACTGTGTGTAAGTGGTTAACTGTGTAACATTGTTTGAAGGTGATAACTTGATGTACTTTTGAACTATTGAAAAATTGACTCCACTTGATGTGTATGGTTGTTAAAGTGCAAAACTGAAAACAAAGCATTAATTAAATTTGTAAATCATGTGCAATGTTGTGTACCAGAATCACAAGTATAGTGTCATTTAAAATTAGACAAATTATAGAATAAATTGTATACAGTACCATTATTTTTCTCTTGAAACTAATGCTAATCAAAGTGCATTTTTTAAAACATTGTTACAATTTTTTGTGTATGAATAAAATAAAAATAGAATAATTTTTGCAAGGTATCACCAAAAGAAAGCCCTGTACAGTATATGTACTTTGAAATGTATTATTAGAAATGTAAGCATTGCTCTGGTCCATAGGAGGTATACAAATGTGAGAGCTAAATTGGTTAATAATAGTAGCTATGAGAAACATCTTAAAATTAGATTTTTTTCTGTATGTGAGGCAGGAAAGAGCATGTCTCAGAGTTAGTAAGGCAGCTCAGAAACTAGCTCAGGCATGTTTTAAACCCATCAGATTACTGAAAGGAATAAGGTGGACTGGTGCATGCCTGAGTAGAAAACTTAAGTAAGGTGGGTTTTTCTCTCTGCATGCATCTCAAGGCTTCTTACTCAATTCTAAATTAAGTGCATTTATTCAAAAAAAAAAAAAAAATCAAACTCATCTAGTTTATAAAAGTATTTTTATGTTCCTTCTGCCAAAAAAAAATCTTTGTTCTAATTCTGCTAGTAAAAGGTTTTTAATGCAGCCTTCTTCACATATGCATCATTGTAAACAGTCCGGAACATTTGCCTAAATGATGCTTAGGGTTGGGATGGAGCTCCAAAAAAATTGTAAAAGACTAATCAGCACAAAAATATATAACAGAAATGTTAAGTGAAGGATATATCAGATGTGGTGTTGATTGAACACTGTGACCCATGTCATCCATTTTTGATCGAATGAGTGCAGAGAGTGGTTCAGACCTGCTATGTGTTTTTCACAGGAATAGTTGACATTCACTCTATGAATAACTTCAGAAATATTCTAGGCTAATGTCTGTTTCAATTTGCTTGTTAATGTCATACGGGCTGCTATTAGTATACAGTGGTGTGAAAAAGTGTTTGCCCCTTCCTCATTTCCTGTTCCTTTGCATGTTTGTCACACTTAAGTGTTTCGGAACATCAAACCAATTTAAACAATAGTCAAGGACAACACAAGTAAACACAAAATGCAATTTGTAAATGAAGGTGTTTATTATTAAAGGTGAAAAAAAATCCAAACCATCATGGCCCTGTGTGAAAAAGTGATTGCCCCCTAAACCTAATAACTGGTTGGGCCACCCTTAGCAGCAACAACTGCAACCAAGCGTTTGCGATAACGTGCAATGAGGCTTTTACAGCGTCCTGAAGGAATTTTGGCCCACTCATCTTTGCAGAATTGTCCTAATTCAGTTACATTAGAGGGTTTTCGAGCATGAACAGCCTTTTTAAGGTCATACCACAACATCTCAATAGGATTCAGGTCAGGACTTTGGCTAGGCCACTCCAAAGTCTTCATTTTGTTTTTCTTCAGCCATTCGGTGGTGGACTTGCTGGTGTGTTTAGGATCATTGTCCTGCTGCAGAACCCAAGTTCGTTTCAGCTTGAGTACACGAACAGATGGTCGGACATTCTCCTTCAGGATCTCTTGGTAGACAGCAGAATTCATAGTTCCTTTTATCATGGCAAGTCTTCCAGGTCCTGAAGCAGCAAAACAGCCCCAGACCATCACACTACCACCACCATATTTTACTGTTGGTATAATGTTCTTTTTCTGAAATGCAGTGTTCCTTCTACGCCAGATATACTTGGACACACACCTTCCAAAGAGTTCCACTTTTGTCTCATCGGTCCACAGAATGTTGTCCCAAAAGTCTTGGGGATCATCAAGATGTGTTGTGGAGAAATTGAGACGAGCTTTGATGTTCTTTTGCTCAGCAGTGGTTTTCTCCTTGGAACTCTGCCATGCAGGCCATTTTTGCCCAGTCTTTTCCTGATGGTGGAGGCATGAATGCTGACCTTAACTGAGGCAAGTGAGGCCTGCAGTTCCTTGGACGTTGTTGTGGGGTCTTTTGTGACCTCTTGGATGAGTCGTCGCTGCGCTCTTGGGGTAATTTTGGGCGGCCGGCCACTCCTGGGAAGGTTCACCACTGTTCCATGTCTTCGCCATTTGTGGATAATGGCTCTCACTGTGGTTCGCTGGATTCCCAAAGCTTTGAAAATGGCTTTATAACCCTTTCCAGACTGATAGATCTCAATTAATTTCTTTCTCAATTGTTCCTGAATTTCTTTGGGTCTCGGCATGATGTGTAGCTTTTAAGGATCTTCTGGTGGACCTTACTGTGTCAAGCAGCTCCTATTTAAGTGATGCCTTGATTGTGAACAGGTGTGGCAATAATCAGGCCTGGGTGTGGCTAGAGAAATTGAACTCAGGTGTGGACAACCACAGTTATAGTATGTTTTAACAAGGGGGGCAATCACTTTTTCACACAGGGCCATGATGGTTTGGATTTTTTTTCACCTTTAATAATAAACACCTTCCTTTACAAATTGCATTTTGTGTTTACTTGTGTTGTCCTTGACTATTGTTTAAATTGGTTTGATGTTCCGAAACACTTAAGTGTGACAAACATGCAAAGGAACAGGAAATGAGGAAGGGGGCAAACACTTTTTCACACCACTGTATGTGAGATTGTCAAATATTGTATGGGGAGGTGGTCTAGCCACATTCCAAAAAGAGCTAAGGAGTGGCATGGTGCAGTGATTGTTCCAGTAATATGTGAAATTAGATTGAAAAATTTGTTTCAAAAGCCTTTCAAGACCTTGCATGACCATAGAGTGTGGTACATGTCACCAACTTGGCCACATTGGCCCCAACATACAGGTGAGATATCAGGGAACATACGTTTAAGCTTGGTTGGCATCATATGCCATCTATAAACAATTTTTAGAGCATTTTCCCAGTGTGAAGTACAGTGGGAAGAGCTCAGGGTTATGAATAGTGCCTTGTATTCTGTCTGCAATACTTTTTCCCATCTAATAAACTGAGGAGGTTTGCTTTCAGAATGTTGGTAGTTCAAGTATTTATAAAACCAAATGATGCCTTTCCTAGAATGGTGTTGTAATATTATGAAATGACCAAACAGTGTCATTGGCATTTGCATATGAGGGGGGATAGGCTCTATGGAAGTGTTTTATTTGAGCCACTTTATAAAGAGTGTCCTGTGAGGTTTCCCTTTTCTAGGGTTATTTGTCATGATAGGGATCCTGAACCAACTGAGAATAAAGGTATTAGATATTCGAATGCCATTATAGGCATGTTTATGGCTCTGGGAAAGTCATTGTAGGGTATCCTTTGGAGAGTAGAAGTCCAGGCCTCTATGGATACTTGGAGTGTTGCGGCCTTAGCTATATATACTTTCTGGTGTGTGGCTCTTGCAATTAATAGGGAGGTTAGGTCTCGGTTTAGTAAAATAGATTACTCAATACTAACCCAACGTTTAGTGGGGCTGGGTTCAAACCAGGCTCTAAGTTCATCCAGTATAGTTTCCTTATGGTAAACTTGAATAGTGGGTAAATTTACTGCACCTTGATGTTTGTGTCTATAGAGCTATTCTCGGTTTGCCTGAGTTCCAAATGTACAGTATGTATTCATATAGCTGCAAAGAAATTAGCTGGGAGAGAGATAGGGATAGTGCGGAAGAGGTAAAGTATCTTAGGGAGAGATGTCTCAAATTTTCTGTAGCTAAGGAGGTCTTGGTTGATGTTTTTTAAGAGTTTAGGAAAGTTGGTTTCATATATTGTGAATATGGGAGATGTATTCACACTATTCGAAAAGGAGGTATAGTCTTTTTCATTGACATGTATACAGCACCATGGGTCATTCAGAAGGTTTCTCCTCAGAAAGATTTGGAGTGTTTGTCTTACATGGGAACGAGAGTTTGAAATGTCTAGTGTTTGGTCTATGGTGTCCTTAAAGTCTCCCATAAACAGAAGTGAGCCCCTCTGGACTGCCACTATTTTCTTGTAGAGAGAATTTAAAAACCTAAAGAGGAGTTCCAGCCTGGGTGAAAAAAATGATAAGTCAGCAGCTACAAATACTGTAGCTGTTGACTTTTAATATTAGGGCACTTACCTGTTCAGGGAGCCCGCAATGTCAGCACCCCAGCCGATCTTGGAATCAACTCCCAGGTGCTGCCGTCTCTATTCCTGCTAAGGGAGCCAGGTAGCGAAGCCTTTTTGGCTTCACTGCTGGTTCCCTACTGTGAATGCGTAAAACGCGCTGCACTTTCTAATTGGCCGGGCAGCAAGGGAAGGAGTAGGGGGCCAAACTTCTAGAAGATGGGGCCGCTGCCCGTCTCCGGAAGTGGGGAAAGGGACCTGTCAAAAACAGGTCCCTGTTCCCCCTCCCCCCAAAAGGTGGCAATTGTGACACTGGAGGGGGGGAGGAAGCGTATAAGCGGAAGTTCCAATTCTGCTTTAATCTGACCAACATTAGGTGCATAGAGGTTAACAATTGTTTAGAGAACATTTTTAATATTGCATATCAAAATTATTGAAGGGTGGATATCCATGATATCCATCATCTTGTTCAGTCTGTCGAGGGGGTCTTCAGAGGTGTAGGGTAGATGACAGTTGCTCTGTAAGGTGGCAGGTAGTCTTTGTGATGCGGGAATGTTCATCTGAAAATGCAAGGAATGACTGCAAGAGGTAAACATAAGTAACATGGTCAAACAGTAGGTGAAAACAAGACACCAAGGAAAAACCAGAACATAAAATTGTGTACCATTTTCACAATAAAAAGAAAAGTATGGATAATCCAAATAGATTACTGAGTAGCAGCCGTAACTCTAAGGTGAGCAGGGGTCTCCTTAAGCTCTGTAGGCACAGCTTCCCTTGTATGACACTATAGAGGGATACAAACAAGAATGTCCCCAACAAATATATATTGGGCTGATTGCCTTCTCCAATGTGAAGTAAACATTGTGTAAAGGTGGTTGTTCAGCGGTCTGAGATGTTGTCAGGGTGTCTTGGCGGAGAGACGTTTCTCCTTCGCTGGGCAGGATCATCTGGGGTGGAAGTAGATTCCATGTTCGGAGGGGAGTAAGGCCATCATCAAGTGTGGTGATTACATATTTTATGTTGTCTCTAGTGATCACCAGTTTGACTGGTGGGCTCCATCTGTATAAGATTTTGTGGTTCTGCAGAATTTTTGTAACATAGACTAGTTGTATGTGTGCCATCAGGGTGTGTTGGGAGAGGCCTGCAAATAGCTGGATCCCTGCGTAGGGGTCTGATAATGGTGTTGCTTGTCTAGTTAGCTGGAGCAATATTTCTTTCACGTTGAAGAAGTGGATCTGAGCTATGACATCCCTAGGGATGTGTTCTGAGAGGAATGGAGGCTTGGGCAGTCTGTGAGCCTGGTCAATAATGATTTCTTATGCTGGAATCTCTGGTAGAAGGGTAGTTATCATTTGGTGTATGTATCTTTTAAGGTCTCCAGGTAACACAGACTCTGTGACCCCCCTGAATTTAAGATTGTTACGCCTAGATCGGTCTTCTAGGTCTGCAATTTTCATTTTGAGTTGAGTAATGGTGTCTTCTGTCTCTCAGTGTACATCCACTAGGTCATTATGAGCCTCTGCAAACTCTCCCAGCTTGTTTTACATGTGGTCCACCCTGTTCTTCTACTTCAGCTTTTATATTTGAGACTGCTGAAAGCATGTCTCTGTGCAGAGTGCTGCGGAGGGTGACTAGCATGCTTTTCATAGTTGTGTCCACAATAGATTGGCCTGTGCTTGTTATGGGGTCATTAGGGTCACCGGAGTCCTCCATGAGGTTTCCCTCCCCTTCCTCCTCATCTGTATGCTGCAGCCTGGGCTTGGATTTCTGGTGGCACTGGGAAGGGGAGATTTGGTTACTTGCCTGCCCCAATCTGTGTGGTGAGTAGCCTGCTACCACATCCAGCCTGTGGGTCCCATGAGGAGGTTTGCCTCATGGGGCTGCCACTGAAGAAGCCATTTTGGCTATGAGAGCTCTTTTGCTCGTCTTTTCCCCAGGTGTGTTGGGAAGGTCTCCACAGGTCTGGGGGTATTTTTCATTGCCCCTTGTCGCTGTGTGCCAGACTATCTTCCAAGCTGCCGGCCACGCCCCTCCACGCAAACAGCATCTCAAATTACCTCAACCATACAAGGTTACCTTTAAAACTTTGGCACTAGGATTGAGGCTATAGAACATAAAGTGGAAAAAAAATCACACCCTCCTGCTCCATACCCCTTGCCCTGTTCCCCAACATACCCCTGGTAAAAGGACCCTGATAGCCTCAAACATATTCGGTCTTATGTTACCAACACACCCTACATAGGTAAACGCTAACATAGTCCGCCTGGACCCTAGCAACCCTAGGCCTCTACTGATGTAACGGTGCCTCCACCCCACACTGTATATTCGCTCGGTGGACCCACCTCATTGACACAACCTGACACCCAGTTTTACCCTAGGGCCCACTACTCCCCGCCTGTACAAGGGGAGTCCCGTTGAGTCCGTTAACTTCTATGTTGTCATTGTATACGACATACACCGATCTTACTGTTGAGCATTCTGTATGGACGAATACAGGTCTAAGTTAGACTCTCCGAGTCGGACTTACTTACTTATCTTCCCCTTTTTCTTTGGCTGTTCTTTTTACTTATCCATCACTTAGGGTGCTTGTTCTTTGTTTATTTGAACTACTTACTATGGACGCCTTGTTTCATGCATTCTCGAATTAGTTGATTTAACCAATATTCTTAATCAAAATGGATCAATAATATTGTTCAATCGAGTTAACTCCCATCATTAGACACAGCTTGTTCCCGGATGGGGTGTCTAAGTGAGAGTTTGCTCTTCCTTTTGTTCCCTGCTATTTCTTTGTAGAGATAATTCTAAACATGACCTATGTTTTTCATTGTAATTCTTTACGCATCCTTTAATGTATACTGTATAATTCGACAAGAATATGTTGTATACCTGTTATTTGTTTCTGTAACTTGGTTCAAAAACCCAATAAAAACTTTTGAAAAAAAAAAAAAAAGAAAAAAAATCTCCAGGGCTAATCAGAATATGGCCTGCATACAAGATTTACAGGATCATCTGGACATTGCAATTTCTAAAATTGATGACCTTGAAATCTAGGTGCTATAAATCTCACATTAAAAACCTCTAGAGTGCCTTTATTGACCATATGCATATTGACCAAACTGCACTTTTATAGGGTGAAGGAAGATGTCATGCATATAACCAGAGATGCAGAACAGCTCTCCATTCAAGGTCACCCTGTCCAAGAGTTTTTGCGGACCTGTTTTCCTTCACTATCCAGCAGAGAAGAGCACTGAAACCCCTTCTTCATGTTCTTTCTCAAAAATCGGTCAAGTACTGGTTGTCATTCCCTTTTCACCCATTCTTTTCTTACAAGAACAAAACACACAGATTCTCTTTGATCCATGGGGAAGTCTAATGGTACAGCCGGGCCTACTATCACTTGATCCGCCATCGACTTCACATCAAAAGAACACTGGTTCCGCCAAACCACAGAGCCCAATTACTCCCGTCTGGCTAAAACAGCAACCAAAGGGATCTAAGGACTCTCACCCACTGTGATAACCAGGATCTTTCTCCTTACGTTTTCCTCATCCCCACACTTTTTTAATTCCCTTATTCAGGGATCTCAAATCCTTTACTGACTGATTGACTGTTCCTTAGGGAACTCCCAATTTCTATTTGGGCCTTCAAGGTGTAGGGACAACATTGTTATATGTTATATATACCTATCCGTCCCTTTGGTCTTAGTTCCTCTATTGGACATTCTGTTATTATTAGTGATCATTTGATAGGGGAGGCTCGGCTACTGGGAGTGGGGGGAGGCTCGGGTACTGGGAGTGGGGGGGGGGGGGGTTGCCTCTCGGGCCCTTCCTGACATGGACATTTTTTAACCTGATGGTTTGCTGGAAGTCAATGTAAGTTGGGTACTATTTTTTTCCAATTTATTTTATAGGAATAGTTTTCTTGTTTTACATTGCAGGTCCTTTATTTGGGGGCTTTTGGAGGGAGGTAGTATCCCAGTTGGGGGCATCTCTCCCCATTCAGATGCCCCTGAGTTAAGGACACTCCAGGGGTGGGGGGATTGGAGGGGGGATTTATCATATCCTCACATTAACTTGTTACTCCCTAGAGAAGGGTCATTCCCCTACGTTGAGCTAAAATAAGTGGTTGCTTGGGCCATAGCAGATGTCCTCCCTCTGCCTCTATGCTTTGAATGTTGGTTTATGTAGTGGTAGATGCTAGTCTGCCACACAAGCAGATGTTATTGTTTAAATTTAGTTTGTGAGAATGGACAGGACTGTTTCCATCTCCCGAGGCCTGGGGAGGTCCACAGAAATGTTTTTTCATGATTTCCACAGGCCCCTTCTCTCTTTGGGTCTTTCTCATGTCTTCTATTTCTTTTCACATTTCTTTTACATGTCCAGGCACCAGGGATGTTCCATGAGTAATTGGTTCAGGGGTACTGGCCCCTCTCCGACCTGGACTTGGTCATTCTCAGCTGAGTGCATCTGTTGGAAGGTAGGTCTCTGCTCAGTCGTGCTTTTACTATCTTCTCTGATCTATTGTCTCGATTGAAGGAAACTACTCACCTATGCGAGTCACTTCCCACAATGTACAGGGTCTGAATTCTCCATTAAAACACCATAAATATTTCCAACACTCATTCCCAACAGATAGAGATGTTCCTCTTACAAGAAACCCATTTCCTTAAACATTATAACCCTAAATGTTTTCATCCTAAATGTCCCCAATTCTACTTAGTCAATGTGGAGGACAAGACTAAAGGGGTGGGGATTTTCTTCTCCAAAAATACCACCTTCTCACACACGCAGGAAATTAAGGACCCTATTGGCCTTCGAGACAAATGTATACAGGGCCAATCCAAAGACCCCAATAGGAGCGTTGGTACAAACTATTAGGTATCAGTGCACGTCAGAGTAACGGTATGGACACACAAAGGTCCGAGTTTATAATGCAGAGTATTGTCATTATATTGAAATATGGTATTGTGTCTGAGCTAACTAGCCTATCTATTCAATAATAAGCTAGTAACCCTTCCAGTCCAAATTTCCCATAGTTGGTTGAATTTCGTACAAGTGAGGGAGTTGATAGCTAGCATATGTTCATATGTATAATTTTGTTGGACTAGAGAGGTCAACTCAGAAAGATTGGGAGATATGTCATGTAAAAAAACTTCCTACACGTCATGTAAAGAAAGTGCTTCCGTCAGCACACTGCGTTCCAGTCTGGAACTTCAGATATCAGATATTGCAGCCCATATATTATAAGAACCAGGCGAGATTAGCTCAGTTACAAAATTGCAACATCGAACAGTTTATTTAACAAACTCACCCAAATATATACACCAGGAGGACATCTCTCTAGCAATACAAACTGTAACCAGAAACCTAATTAACATAGCTAATTAACTAGTCCCTTAAAGCAGCCGAGGTGACTCTATGCCCACCTGGCCAGTGTTGTGATTAATCAGGATTTCACTACAGGTCAAACTTGTTGTCACTGAGCTTTACACGGTAGATTATACATTATCAGAAGTATAAACACAGGACACCTTCTCACAATAGCAGTAGCTTCCAGTAGCAGACAGACCGTCTCCTACATTGTACAGAGGCCAATGTGACCAGCTTTTTCAATTAACATGTCGAGTTCAGAAAGAATCAAACAAACCAGGAATAGTCTTTATATATATCCTGGGAGATATTGTGGATAAATATTACTGTCACATTTTAAGTAATCCAAGCCACATTTTCTCAGTCCACTGTGCCCCTAATGGACACAGGATAACTTAGACATAGGGGGTGCATGAGGAGCTGAAACAAGGGTTTCCCAACCTCTCCAAGGGATTCTGGGATCCACGGGCCCTCCCGTCACATGTCAGTTTTCCATTCTTTAAGAATAGTTGATCGGGCTGCAAGCAGGATGTGTGTGACCACAGTCCTGGCTGATCTGGGGTATAAATATATACCAAGGTTGAGAATTGACAGTCCTTGGTTGGGAGGTGTTAGTATGCCCGTTAACGAGGATAGGAGTTTAAAAACGTGTTTCCAAAAGCTCGTTAGGCTTGGGCATTCCCATAGGGTGTGTAACAGATGCCCTATTTGGTCGCAATTCCGCCAACACTTAGGTGATGATGAGTTTGAGAACTTGGCCAACCGGCATGGGATGTAATACAATATGTGCGTGATATTGAGTGTCATTTCCCAATGCATGGTGCAGTGCGATGCTTGGTGGATTGCTTGGAAGGCTTTCTGCCATTGGAGGGGAGAGACTGTGAAGCGCAGGTCCTTTTCCCATTTAAGCAATGTATTGGTTTTTTGAAAGGTGTGTTTGTTTTGGATGGCATTGTAAAAAATGGAAATTCCTCTGTCCACTGGTTTTTGTGAGCTGTAAAAATTCCATACTTTGGGGTGTACTGGGGAGTTGTGGGATAGAGGTATTGGTCAGGAAGTGGACAATGCCAGCGCACGTGAAATGATGCTCTCTTGAGAGACCATATTCCGCTATCATTGTTTCCACTGATTTGGGTTTGGTTCCATTCATAAAGTCATTAATGGTCTTTACGCTATGTAGTGACAGGGATCTGATGGATAGTGTAGAGCTTCTAGGATCGACAGATTGTAGTTAGTAGACTGTATGTCTATTTTGGTGTGTGACTGCTGGTTTAGGTGTCTCCATGCTAGTATGGAGGCTTGTATGGGCACTGTCTTTGGAGAAATATCCCAAGGTAGAGTCACACTCTAGAAGAGTTTGTAGACTGAAGGTAGTGACCAGTGCTGATTCTATCTCTGTCCAAAGTGGGATGTCTTCGTCTCTGAACCAAAACTTGAGTTGATCCATATGGACCGCCCAAAAGTAATGTCTACCACTCCTGCCCCGCCAATTGATCTGTACTTAATCAGGTTAGACTGTTAACCTCTTGTTCTCCCAGAGGAAGGTTCTGAGGAGACTTGACAGGGTTTTGAAATATAGATATGGTATGGAAATGGTTAGAGCTCAAAATAAGTAGAACATTTTGGGGAGTATGGTCATTCTGAAAGCTGCTAGCCTTCCTACCCAAGATAGTTCATGCTGTAGTATTTGTGTTGTTCCTTGACCTTAGCTATGAGGGGATAGTGGCTGTTAGGATCATGCCCAAGTATGCAAACTCCATTTAAAGGGAAATTTTGTTGTAGATCTCGCTTGGTCGCTGTACTTATGCCAACAGCCAAGATCAGGGATTTTGTATAGTTGACCTTGTAGTATGATATAGTACTAAATTGTGTCAGGATTTGTTGGGCCTGTGTGAGTGAATAAGTTGGATCTGTCATAATCAGGATTACATCATCTGCAAAAAGGTTAATCACGTGCTGTTTGTAATGGATTTTGAAACCAGAGATTTAGGGATGTGTCCGAATTGCTTCTGCTAGGGGTTAAAATCATTAGGTGGAAGATGGTCGGGGACAGTGTACATCCCTGTTGAGTCCCATTAGAGATATTAAATGGTTTGGATAGAAGGCCAGAGGTAAAGACATGCGCTGACAGTTGCAAGTATAAGGCTAGAATCGCAGAGATTATAGTACCCTGAAATCCAAATGTACATAATACTGATGTTATATATTGGCAATGTACTCTATAGAACGCCTTCTCTGCATCAATAGAGAGTAGCAGAGAAGGTGTTTGAGTTTGTTCTGCATTGTGTATAATATTAAGAACTCTTCTGGTTGCATCGGAAGTCTGTCTGACCCTTATAAATCCCATATTTTTACTAAAAACTGAATAATATCCGTAAGACGTTTGGCTAGTATTTTTGCGTATATTTTGATGTCAATATTCAAAGGTGATATTGGCCGGTGTAGTAGGATCCTTTTCAGGTTTAGGTATGGTGACAACATAAAATAGGCAGTTAACATCTCCTTAGGAAAGGAGGAGGAGAGGGCTGCTTTTGAATAGAATTTTTGTAAGTGAGGGGATAAGATATTGCTAAAGGTTTTGAAGTATTTATTGGAAAAGCCATCTGGGTCTGTAGATTTTCAATTGGGGAGGGATGTTGTAGTATGCTCAATTTCTTTAGTTGTAAACAAGGAATTCAACTTAAGTAGTACTCTGAGAGGGTGGGGAGGTTCAGTTTTTATAGAAATTCTTAAATTTTTCCTCCAGAGGGTTGGGGAGTATTTGGGTTAGACCCACATAGTAATCAGCAAATTGGTTCGCTATATCTTGGGGATTTATAATCTTGTGGTTTAGGGTAGGATGGATTAAATGGGCAATTCTTGATTTAGCATTGCTATTTTTATTCTATTAGCCAGGTATTTACCTGACCTATTTGCATTTGCATAAGATCGTGCCTTTAAATGGTGAAGAATTTTATCGCACTGCTGGATAACAAGTTTCTTAGGTCTTCGTGTAATTTGCTAATTTATGGTAGCGCTATGTGTGGTGTCTTGTTTGTTCTGGGATTCCAATCTATGAAACTCAGAAAGGGTATTGATTTTAAGGTTGTGACACTTTTTCACCCTAGCGCCTTGTTGCATCAGAATGTCTCTCATATTTGCTTTATGAGCATTCCATAATGTGTGGGGGTCGTCAACAGAAGACGCATAATTATGGAAGAACTCTCTTAGATACTGAGTGAGAACTTTAGAGCTGACGGACTCTGTAATAAGCGAATATTTCAGCGCCAGATGGGAACAGAGGGGGAGGCATGCTTCTCTGCTATAGTAATGGAAATTGCCATGTGGTCAGACCAGGTTATATCATGTATCCTAGGAGAGGATACTTTTTTGAAGTAGCCATTTATCAGTCACAAACATATCAATACGGGAGTATGTGCGATGTCTGGCAGAGAAGTAGGTGTAATCTCTTTCGCTTGCATGTTAGCATCTCCAGACATCGTACATCTCTTTTGAATGAAACAATCTTAAGCCCCATACACACGGTCGGACTTTTTCATGGATTCTGTCCGATCGGACAAGGTTGTTGAAAAATCAGACCGTGTGTATGCACCATCGGACAGTGTTCGTCGGTTTGACCGAAGGACCTGGTCCTCGGATAATCCGCGCGTGTGTATGGGGCTTAAGTAAGGCATTGTCACAACCTTTCACCAGTGAGCTATTGTCTAAGTGAGGGTCTGTCATTAAATTGAAGTCCCCACGGATCAGAAGGTGTCCGTATTTAACAGAAGCAATGCGTTTAAGCAATGCACATAGAAACCAACGTTAATGAGAATTTGTTGCATACAGTGCTACTAGTGTATATGGCTGTGTGTTAATTTTGCAAGTGACAATGATGTACCTGCCTTGTGAGTCCAAGAAGGATTCTTTGAGCTGGAATGCAATAAAGTTGCGGAGGGCCAGAAGGACTCCTCTCTTCTTTTCTTGTACACAGGCTAGGTATATGTGAGGGTAATCCTTGTCTGAAAATTTGGGTATGTTGGGGGATTGTAAATGAGTTTCCTGGATGCTGAGTATGTCGGCTTTGTGTTTGCCTGCTTCCTTTCACATGGAGAAGCGTTTAGTGGGGTGGTTTAGGCCCCTGGCATCAAGTGAGAGGCAAGTGAAGGCCATGTTGTATGATCCTGTGTGTTGCTGTTAATGTAGCTTTCCTACTCACATTCGTGGTCGGTCTGGATAACAACTCACCTGTTGGGTTTGTAGGCATCAGGTGTCCTTTGTTGGTGGGTTGCTATAGAAGTTTTGTTGGTCTGCAGAAGACTGAAGGATGCGCTGTTAGGTGAGAAGTCTCACACAGAGAGGGAGGGAAGAACATAATAAGACAAAAAAATTAAAAATGAACATAGGCATACCATAAAAGTGGATCTTTTGGCAGATTTGCAGTAAATGCAACCAATGTAGTAGGGGGAAATAGGAAGGTATGTGCAACATTCCTCTAATTGGGGGTTGTGAAGGTTTGGTTAGAGTGCAGAGAAACTAGGAGCCACTATCTTGCTTTTTTTAGCCTCTCTTGTATGATATCACCTGCCACTCTAGTTCGACAGCTAACGGTGGTTTTGGAGGGGCCGATGCAGAATTGGGGAGTATGCCCCATTGGCGTAGGGCAGCTAGACCTTTTCCCCATTGTGGGTAATGGAGAGTGGGGCTGGATATTTCCACTTATACAGAATCCAATGGTTTCTGTGTACTGCAGTTATTTTCGGCAGGTTGCGGTGTCGTTGGAGGGTGTTTCTGGATAAATGAGGCAGTAGCTGGATTGTCGCATACTGGTCTGGTAGAGGCTCAGCTCTCTTGAATGAAGTCATCAGTAATTCTTTCACATGGTAGAAATGTACCCTTAGTAGGACATCTCTTGGCACCTCCATAGCCAGAAAGGATGGTTTTGGTAATCTGTGGATCCTGTCTATCATAAGATCTTGGGCCGACAGTGAGGGTGCCAGGGAGGAAAATAGGCTCTGTACAAATTGCTGTAGCTGTTGGGGAGGTTTAGATTCAGGGATACCCCTGATTATGAGGTTGTTCCTCCTGGACCTATCTTCTAGGTCAGCAATTTTGTCTTTTAGCCAAGTTATTTCCTCAGTGTGCGTGTTGTGGAATCCAATCAAAATATTGAAGGATCCAGAGTAATCCACATGGAGCGTTCTTCATGGTCCACTCTGTCCCCCAAAACTCAAACCTCCTGGAAACTTTTAACACTAGATACCAGATCAGCATGTAAGGATGCTCTGAATAGGGATGAGCCAAACACCATCCTGTTCGGTTCGCAGCAGAACTTGCAAACAGGCAAACAATTTGGCAGAACACACAAACACCGTTAAAACACGAACATGAATAATCAAAATTGCTCATTTTAAAGGCTTATATGCAAGTTATTGTCATAAAAAGTGTTTGGGGACCCGGGTCCTGCCAAAGGGGACATATATCAATGCAAATTCTTTCTTTAACCACTTCACTACCCGCCCATAGTAATATGACGCCCGCAGATGGGATCTCAATCATATGACGTCCTCCCCTTCCCAGCCATCTAGGTGGTGCGCGCGGTCCCGCTGCGACGCTCGGGACCCGGTGCGCGTGCCCAGTGGCTGCAATGTCTGCCGGGCACCCGCGATGGCCCGGGAACACAGCGGGACCGTGGATCTGTGTGTGTAAACACACAGATCCACGTCTTGTCAAAGGAGAGTAGACAGATGGTGTGTTCCCAGTACAGAGGAACAGGATCGGTCCCCTCCCCCCACAGTTAGAATCACTCCCAGGGAACATAATTAACCCCTCCCTAGCCCCCTAGTGTTAACCCCTTCCCTTCCAGTCACATTTACACAGTAATCAGTGCAATTTTATAGCACTGATCGCTGTGTAAATGTGAATGGTCCCAAAAATGTGTCAAAAGTGTCCGATCTGTCCGTCACAATGTCACAGTCAGGAAAAAAATCGCAGATCGGCGTGATTGCTAGGAAAAAAAAATGCCATAAATCTATCCCCTATTGTGTAGACACAATAACTTTTGCGCAAGCCAATCAATATACGCTTATTGCAAATTTTTTTTTACCAAAAACATGTAGAAGAATACGTATGGGTCTAAACTTTTTTTTAAAAATTGGATATTTATTATAGTAAAAAATATTGTGTTTTTTTCAAAATTGTCGCTCTTCTTTTGTTTATAGCACAAAAAATAATAACCGCAGAGGTGATCAAATACCACCAAAAGAAAGCTCTATTTGTTTGGGTGCAACATCGCACGACCACGCAATTGTCACTTAAATTGCGACAGCGCTGAAAACTAAAAATTGGTCTGGGCAGGAAGGGGGTGAAAATGTCCTGTATTGAAGTGGTTAAAAAGTTCAGTTTTTTCAGGAGCAGTGATTTTTTTTTTTAATGCTTAAAGTGAAACAAGAAAAATTAAATATTCCTTTAAATACCGTGCTTGGGGGGTATCTATAATATTCCTGTAAAGCGGCACATTTTTCCCGTGTTTAGAACAGTACCACAGCAAAATGACGTTTCTAAAGGTAAAAGTGTCATTTAAAACTAATCATGGCTGTAATGAATTGTCGGGTCTCGGTAGTATAGGTAAAACTCATTGAAAAAAAGAGCATGGGATCCCCCCCCCCAGTCCATTACCAGGACCTTTGAGTCTGGTATGAATATTAAGGGGAATCCCGAACCAAAATTAAAAAAAAAATGGCGTAGGGGTCCCGTCCAAAATCCATATCAGACCCTTATCTGAGCATGCAACCTGGCAGGCTGCAGGAAAAGAGGGGGGATGAGAGAGCGACCATATGCCCTCAACATGGGGAGGGTGCTTTGGGGTACCCCCATAAAGCACCTAGTCCCAATGTTGATGGGGACAAGGGCCTCATCCCCCCAACCCTTGCCCGGTGGTTGTGGAGGTCTGCGGGTGGGGGGCTTATCAGAATCCGGAAGCCCCCTTTAACATTAACAAGGGGACCCCCAGATCCCGGCCTCCCCCTGTGTGAATTGGTAATGGGGTACCTACCATTTCACAAAAAAAGTTTTAAAATGGTAAAAAAGACAAGAGACAGCTTGGAACAAAAAATAAAAAATGTCCCACGATGTAAGTTCACGCAGCCAGACTGACCGGAAAAAAAAAAAGCTGCACCGATCCGCCTCCATGGGAGGCTCCCGCCGAGTGATGCGTCTTCTCTTTGACAGTTCTTATATAACTGAGGGTGGGGCCACCCGGTGACGTAACTGGGTGACCCTGTCCCCTCTGATGCCACTGGGGCTTCCCCATGGCATCAGAGAGGGCGGGTCATCCGTTTACGTCACCAGGCGGCTACGCCCCCTAGCTCCGAGTGATAGCATCATTTCTTTTAACATCGTATCTGATACCGGATGCCCTGTATTGGGAGAAGGCAGCTATAGGAGCTATCATTCCTAAGGTGTTTCCATCTTTAGAGGTTTGGGGCCCACTCACCTCCATATCTGGGATTTCTAGTTCTCTCTCAGGAGAGTGCCTGCAGGCTTTTGATTTAACTGGGCTCCTGGTGGTCGGACTGAAGTTGGTGAAAGAAGATGAGCCACTGTGCTCCCCTGCTTGTGCGATGCTATATCCATGCTGCCCATGGCCTTTTGGTGCATATTTGGCCTGTTTGTTTTGCTGTGAGGAGCAGACGCTGCCACCATTTTGTTGGACCCCTCTGGAGATAGCGGGGAAGAATCCCAGCAGCTTGTTCATCCCAGCAGCTTGTTCATCTGCTGTGGCTGCTGAGGCAAATTGTACCTTCGTAATCACGATCGGCGCTCTCTCCCTCTGCTCACAGATCGTACGTACGACACACGTGTGTGACGTTTTATATACAGTGCGCATTGGAAATGGTGGACATATTGAAGAGGTGCGACTATGATGGGAAGTATGGGCCTTACCCCAACCCAAATGTCAGAAAGGCCAAGATCATGGCTAAAGTTGTGAAGAGTCTGCAGAAGAATTTTGGGTTACGACGATCCAAGGATCAACTGAGGAAACACTTGTCAGACCTGAAACTGAGGGAGCACGATCAGTACAGAAAGATCAAGCGAGTTCTTCAAAAAAGTAAGTAATTTTATATTATTTTTATTGCTTGCATACTGCTCCATGTACTTTTATTTTTTATTTTTTTTTATTTTTTATTTTTTACTTCCACTTCAGCGAACATTTAAGAGTTTGATATTCAATCTAACATTCATTCATTTTCACATTATTGTGGAATTTTTCTTGCTTATTTTTATAAACAATAAAGTTTTGATTTTAATCCTATGTATATTATTGTATTTATTTTATTAGTACAAAACAGACTGCCTTTTCCAAATTAAAGGGGTGAACGGGATACAGGATACGAGATATGTAATATAGCTTGATTTATAAGATTCATATATTTATATAATTTATTTCATATATCGATACTAACTCGCATCGCCGGTGCTATACTAACAAGGCCTCCCCAGTGGGGTGACACTAATACATAGAAGCAGACTCCTGGCAGAAAGCGAGAAAGGGGGAAGGAGAAGGGGAAAGAAAAGGGAGAAAGACAAGCTCTAGGGCTCAATAAATACAAAGGCCTGCAGAGGAAGAAAAACCTAGGGAGGATAACCCGCCGCCCCCCGCCCCCCCCCCCTTTTTTTTCTAATTTTTTTTTTTTTTTCCTTCTTCTTCTTTCTTTTTTTTTTTTCTTCTTTCTTTTTAACGTTTGATTAGGGGGAGGTAGTAAAAGGAGGGAAACTGAATATAAGATTTCTCATATTTAATATAACCTTATTATAATTAAACAACAAATACTCTAGTATAGTCCCGTAAGGATTGAAGTAGCAATAAGGGATACAGATTTGGGCCTACAAGTGTTAAGGAGTCGTTTACAACTAGACTAGAACCCTAGAAAACTCAGTGAAGGGGGGTAGCCTGGAGAGAAATAACGTTTTAAAAGAAGGACGAGAAAAAAAAAAAAAAGAAGGGGAATATAGTATGAAAGGCAAGACTAATAAAGGAGGTGAACCTAGAACCCCTAAAGATAAAGCTAACACGAGCACAATTAAACATTATTTGGTAAAAGGCCTAAGCCCAAAAAGTCCAGGCCCAGACACAGAAAAACAACAAATGAGTAAACAGGCCAAAAAGAAAGATACAAACAAAAAAAAGGAAGAACCTGCAGAAGCCTCAGTAGGAGAGGCAACCTTGGAGACTGTAATAGACAGAAGTACGTTGGAGGAACAAGTTATGAACCCCCAGATGCCAACGAAAAACTAAATTTCAGAGATGTTATCCCGAATGGCAAATTCAATCAAAAAGGACATCGCAGCACTTCGAACAGATGTAGGGGGTTGGAGAGGGTGGGAGGGGAGTAGGGAGGGATCCAGAAATGCCTCTTATCTTACTACAAAAATGAAAGAAAACGTTTACAAATTAAGTATTTAACGTATAATGTCCGTGGATTGAATATTCCTGCCAAGAGACACAAGATACTAAAAGAACTTAATCAATACCACGCAGATGTAGCATTTCTCCAGGAAACACACCTCTTCCACGGCGCCAATATAAAATTATATTCCAAAGCATACCCCACATGGTTTTATGCAGACTCAAATACTAGAAAAGCTAAGGGGGTTGCAATTGGGCTTTCAAAAGAAGTTCGATTCAAAGTAGAGGATAGACTTGCAGACCCGGATGGGAGATACCTTTTCATTAGAGGTTATATCGATGAAACACGATGCACCCTGGTAAATATCTACGCTCCTAACAAAAGACCTGCGCAATACATGAAAAAAATTATGAGGATCCTCTCTCAGTTTGGGAGGGGGAAGGTAATATTGGCAGGTGATTTCAATATGTGTCTAAGCCCTAAAGAAGACAGTACGTCCCGTGCACAGGGGACGGGAGGTAGGTCCCTAAAAATATTGAAGCAGAAATTACATCAAAATCAACTAGTGGATGTTTGGAGAGTTCTCCACCCAAAAGTAAGGGACTACACGTTCTTCTCCCCTGTGCATGGGACGTACACACGTATCGACTATTTATTTGTTGACCACGACACCTTGACAAAAGTGACAGAAGCTGAAATAGGAATCATCACTCTATCGGACCATGCCCCAGTAACGATGATTATAGAAGATTTAAAAGTACAGAAATCAACCAGTAATTGGCAACTGAATGAAACACTTATTACAGAAAATCAAGACATAGAGAAAATACAGGATGAATTGAAAACTTTTTTTCGAAATCAATGAAACTGAGGATGTCTCATACTCAGCACTATGGGATTCTCATAAGGCTTATATTAGAGGCATTTTCATCCCAATGGGGGCATGGAAAAAAAAGACTAGGGAACGGGAAATTAAGTGTCTAATAGACGAGATACATCACTTAGAACAGCTACATAAAAAAATTGGGGGACAACGTCAAGAAATATACCATCAACTTATAACTAAAAGGGAAGATTTAAAAGAATTACTGACCCAGGAAACAAGAAAGACATACAATAAGATATTGAAGGAAAAATATCTCAGTGGCAATAAAATAGGGAAGCATTTGGCAAAATCCCTGAGGAAGGAAAAGACAAAGAATTATATTGAACAACTTCAAAATAAACAAGGCGAAATGGTGCACAAAACTAACGACATAGCCGAAGTTTTCCGTAAATACTACAGTCAACTCTACAATGTTGAGAACGGGACAAGAGGAAAGGGAAAAATAAACAAAATTAGGCAGTTCCTGGAAAAATCGGGAATACCCAAAATAACATCAATGGATAGCGAGGACCTAGAGAACCCCATTACAGAGTCTGAGATAGCAAAGGCAATCGCTGAGTCCCCACTGGGCAAAAGCCCAGGACCAGATGGCTTCTCATTAAAATATCTAAAAAAATTCAATGCGCTACTGATACCCAGACTGTGCAAATATATGAACGGCCTTGGAGTGGAATTTGGACTGAGCTCAGAGGCACAGAGAGCCCAAGTAACAGTTATTCTAAAAGAAGGTAAAGATGCTACAAAATGCTCCAGCTATAGACCAATCTCCCTATTGAATTTTGACGTAAAGCTATATGCGAAAGTTCTGGCGAACAGGCTAAAGAATAAGATGAAAGACTGGATACACGTAGATCAGGTGGGGTTCGTCGCAGGCCGTGAAGGAAGAGATAATGGTATCAGAACTCTCCTACTATTGCAAAAAATGGAAAGGGGGGGGGCCCAGGTCTATTCCTGTCAATTGATGCTGAGAAAGCGTTTGACAGGGTAGACTGGGGGCTCATGACAGAGACCTTGAAGTTCATGGGATTAGGCACTAGCATGCTGCAGAAAATAAACGTATTATATAAGGAACCGACAGCGACAATAAAAATAAATGGTAACTTTTCATCTCCCTTCATTATGAAAAATGGTACAAGACAGGGTTGCCCCCTGTCCCCACTGCTGTTCGTGCTTTTATTAGAACCTTTATTGGCAACAATTAGATTAATTAAAGGCATTAAAGGAATTTGGTCTGGGGAGGTCGAGCACAAGGCCGCGGCTTTCGCCGATGACCTTTTGTTCTACATTACTGAACCCGATAGAACATTGCCATGTTTATTAGACATACTTAAACATTATGGCGATATCTCAAATTTTAAAATAAACCTGAATAAATCCGAAATCTTAAATATAAATGTGCCACAAAAAGAAGCACTTGAACTACAGAGAGATTTCCCATTTCCATGGAAAAAAACAGGACTAAAATATCTAGGAATAAAACTCGCTAATTCGGTCGATAAACTCTATAGAGAAAACTATATCCCATTACTCAATGAAATTAAAACTGAAACTAAGAAAATTTCTTCAAGACCTCTGTCATGGTTTGGACGTATTAACTCCGTTAAAATGATTATTTTACCGAAGATTACCTATAAATTCCAAATGCTCCCAATCCCTCTCCCAGATTATTATTTTCAAACCTTAAAATCGTTGATAAATAAATGTATATGGCAAAATAAAAAGCCTAGAATTTCACATACCACCCTTAGAAATAGTAAAGAGCAAGGGGGTTTAGGGGTCTCAGACCTGAAAACATATTATCAAGCGGTCGTAGTGTCAAGAGCCATCGAGTGGTCACACGAGATAACAGATAAACAATGGTTAAACATAGAGAGTAGCACAAGTGGGGTAAATTTAAGAATGGCAATTTGGAATCCACCGCAATTAAGGGGTTTAGGCACAAATACACAAAAAATTACAAAGCATGTATTTAAAATTTGGGATTCACTGCACAAGCGTTTTGGATGGAAATATAGTTTGCCTTTAATGAAGTTAAGAGATAGCGATTATTTCCCACCTGGGAAAACACACAAAGGGGGTGGGGATTGGATTGGACAAAATACACAGTTGAAGGATATCACAAAAAGAGGTAATATTAAAACACAGAGATATACAGCAAAATATGACACAAATAAAAATAAATGACTGGCGGTACCTACAGCTGACACATTTTATCAGAAAACTACCCCAACCAATTAGAACAAAAGAGGAATACACGTCATTAGAAAAAATAAGTGAGGAGACGGGGGGAAAAAAAGTCGTATCCAGACTTTATAAAGCTTTTCTGATGGAAGGACATCAGGAGGTGCCGTCTTTCTTTATAAAATGGGGAAACAAATTAGGTTCACAAGATTATAAGAATAGGATTAATACAATTTTAAAACTTACCCATATCTCGGCAATTGACACTCCGACCGCAGAAATGAACTATAAATGCCTCTCTAGATGGTACATGACACCGGATAAACTAAATAAATTCCAACCAAATAGCTCACAAAACTGTTGGAGAGGGTGTGTGGAACGGGGCACAATGGCACACCTCTGGTGGGATTGCCCAAAAATAAAAAAAATTTGGAGAGAGATTTTGGAAACCATAAAAGAAATAAATGGGGTGACGTTACCAGAAGAACCATGGACATGCTTATTCCACGGAACAGGATAACCAATTAAACAATATCTAAAAACCCTGACTCCTCAGATGCTAAACGCGGCAAAGGGATTAATCCCGAAAAAATGGGACCACGAAGAAGCACCGTCCAAAAGAGAATGGATCTTGAGGATCGAAGAAATATACCAGCTAAAAAAACTAAGATCAATGGGCCATGAAGAGAACGGAGGAGATACAAGTAAATGGGAGTGCTGGCAGGAATTCAAACGGACGTGGAGCTAAGCTGAAACTATTATGTAATACCATGGAAAGGCCTATCATGGCCTTCTTGGAAGTTAGAAGATGAGAGTTATTTCGGGGGGAAGGGTTCGGGTGGTTAGGGGGGGGATAAGGATTTGTACTTATAAAGAAAGCACTTAACATGTACTTTTTTTTTAATGTTGGACAGTTGAAAATGGCCACTTTCATGTTCGTGGGTTCAATCGTTTGCCCACTTATAATACAATGTTTTGTGAAGTTGCAGCTAACTACATTTATTCAGACGTGTTTCTAGTCAAAGGAAGTTTGTTGTCTATAGTGGTTTGTAATAGAATGAAATGCAAACTTGATTTAGTGTAAAAGGAGAGGACACTCAGTAGCTGTTTACACATCTGGACTCTGGAGCACTTTATTAGGGTTTCCCACACACGTGCTCCAGTGGATACTACAGGGGTGTCTCCATCTGACAAACTTGCACCAAACAGGTAATAAGTATTCCAGCTTTAGAAAGTGTCAAAAATAATGGTTTTAGGCTTGGAACTCGGCCAAAAAACACAATTGTACGACACTTCCAAGCAATGTTTCAGATTCCTATTTCTGCCCTCAAAGATTGGTGTGCTAAGTATTCCTTTTGTACATTCTCATAGGGGAGAGAAGACTCGGGACGTCTCAGGACACCAGGGACCCCACACCTCCCAAAGAAGGGGAAATACCAACACCAGAAGCAGAGGAGGAGGAGGAAGGAGAGATTGTAGAAGTTGGAAAAATTGTCACCACAACAGGTGAGTGTCGGAGACCACAGCTTCAGGTAAGCTAATCAATGTATGCCTGCATATTTCTAATACACAGTGTTTGTTGTTGTATTTTTTTTTAGGTGATGTGGATGTTGTGGAAGAAGAATCGCATTTTACCAGTGAAAGTGCACACGTCCTCATCGGGGAGAAAATGGTGTGCAATCGGGATCTAGATGATATCAAGAAAAACATCAATGATGTTCAACAAGAAAGACATTTTCTGGTTTTAAAAACTGGGAAGATGCACACAGTGTGTCAACATGTGCTATCTCCCATCATGGGAGATCAATGACCACGTTTTGTGGGTGCAACCCCTTCCTTACTACTAAAGTGGCTGAGGTGAAGGGGTTGCACCCCCAAAACACCTACATTGATCCCCCATGATGGGAGATTGCACATTTTGACATTCTAGGCATGGGTTCTTGAAGAAAATGCCCAGTTTGATCCCCAATTTGTGTGCATCTTCTAAATTTGGCTTTTTCAGGGGTGACACCCCATGTGATGAAGGCAAGGTCAACACAGTTTGGACAATACTCATGTCTGATTTTGTCTTCACTTTTCCAAGTTGAACTTTGTAAGTTCCTGTGTTCTGTATGTTCTGCTTTGATACATGCCTGTTTACACCAAAGAGCCAAGTTATATTAATGTTAGGAAAGAATGTTATAAACACCAAATATGTTTGTTTTTTGGAAAAGCCTTTTTGAAAGGCACATGTGAATGTGCTTGAAATACAATTTTACTGTATCAACAATGTGTGGCTTCCTTATTCCAAACCCCAAAAGCGGTATTTGCGTAAAAAAGTTGTTGTTTTTGCTGGCAATGGGTGTTATTTACTAAAAGCAAATCCACTTTGCAGTGCAGTTTCAGGTGCACTTGTAGTGCATAGTGGATTTGCCTTTAGGAAATAACACCCACAGTGCTTTTTAATGAACCACCAATCACACCATTTTCATGACTCCACACATTTCTGTCATGGTGCTGAAAAGGAGTAATTTTTTGTCAGTAATGCACTACATACCTTAAAGTGGTGTTGCCACCAACAAAAAAAAAATTGCTTAAAAATCATAAAAAAAAAAAAAATTGGATTTTTTTTTTTTACTCACCTTTTAAATGCCTGTTGCTAGGGGGTCCTTCGTAGTCTGCCACCTTCAGTGCCCGGGCACTGACATCACTTCCCCTCGGTGCCGCACAGTCATCTGGGACCTGTCACGTGTCCCAGATGACTGAGCGCCGTATCACGGCGCACGGCGCCGCTCGCGCATGCTCAGTGGGTGCCCGGCTGTGAAGCCACAGCTGGGTGCACACATTAAGGATACCGGCGCCACGAGCGGAGAACGGGGGGGTTCGTTCCCCAGCATCGCCGAACCCTGGGACAGGTAAGTGTCCAATTATTAAAAGTCAGCAGCTGCAGTCATTGTAGCTGCTGACTTAAAAAAAAAAATGTAGTGGGCACTCCTCTTTAACTAGAAAAACTAGCTGTATGTATGAGACCCACAACATGAGAAGATTATTTTTAGGAAGAAGAGACTGTAACCTCATCTCGCCCAGAAAGTGGGTTTACACTGTTGAAGATAAAGGCCCAAAAATAAACCATAAAATAAGCATGAAGACACCTACAACAAACCCAAGCAGTAAATGAAAACAAATCTTAATTTAGTTTCCAAAATAAATTTATTAAAAAATGCCTCTCACACATTGTCTGGCATATCAATGGCCCCCCTACCCACAAAGTACTCCAAATATCAGGTTCTGACTTTGCGGGAGTTTTGGGGGGGCAAGCCAGGACGTACAGCTTCAAGGGCCGTCAGGTTGGCATTTTGGGGTACGTCTGCATCAGGGCCAACAGACACAACATAGTTGGGTGAATGTTTTTTTTTTTTTTAAATTGTGCAAAATGCAGCAGGAAAGCACAATGTGATTGAGTTTATATTCCGCCATGTGGATGGGTGTCAAAAATAGGCGGAAGCGGCTGGCCATGATCCCAAAAGTATTCTCCACTACTCTTCGGGCTCTGGACAGCCGAAAATTAAAGACCCTCTGGTCTGGGGTGAGGGTCCTCATGGGGAAAGGCCGCATGAGATGTCTTGACAATGCAAATGCCTCATCCGTGACAAACACAAAGGGGAGTCCTTCCGCATTCTCCTCTGGAGGTGGCAAGCCCAGACTGCCACTCTGGAGACGCCAGTAGAACTCTGTATGCACGATGACTCCACCATCCGACATCCGGCCATTTTTCCCCACGTCCACATACAGGAAGTCATAGGTCGCTGACACCACTGCCAACATCACAATACTATTATACCCCTTGTAATTATAATAGTACGACCCCGAGTTTGGGGGTGGGATGATGCGGACGTGTTTCCCATCAATTGCACCTCCACAGTTAGGAAAGTCCCAATGGCTGGCAAAGCGGGAGGCCACAGTCTGCAATTCCTGTGGCGTTGAAGGAAACTGTGGAGTCAAACAAAAAAAAAAAATTGTCTTTTTGCACATAAACATTGCAAGCAGATTAGACACAAACATTTTACAGTATGCAGTATTTACAAACCAAAGTATAAGGTCCCCTTAGCAGATTCCTCCCATCCCCCCCACTTCTGATGGCCCATTGTCATAAATTAAGGGGAGGTGTATTGGAAAGGTAACCCTCTAAACTTCATTGAGAGCTGAATGCATAAATAATGTGTGATAGTTTGGCCAGACCCTCCTTACTTTACACTATTGGCAGCCCACCGGACAGGTAAGAAGTGTCATAATCACAAAAAAATATCACAGAATGAACAAATGGAAGTACATTTTGACATTCTGCTCTTACCTATCAAGATAATAATAGGAGTAAAAAAAAAAACAAAAAAAAAAAACATTTAGCATTTGAAAGTATTGAGGCAGGCCCTTGCACTACATGCTTTGCTGAATTCATCCATAAATCTGACCACTAAAGAGGTAGGTATAGTGTGTATTGTGTTTGGCAAAGTCAGCAGATAGAGATTGGTATCAGCTGACCTAGCAGTTGGGGGAGGGGGGTTTCCTAATGAGTTTGGCCCACCAAAAAAAAAAAAAAACTCGGGGACTCTGCATGAAGTTAAACACACACAACATTTGTGGATATTTTAGGGGGTGTTTAGGGGAAACCAATACTATGGAGCAGACAAAATACATTGCTAAGTGACTAGGCCATGAACACACTGCTGATGAGAGCAGACGTGTGAGGAGTGAGCTCCCGCACACGCCCGGACCTCGCAATACAGCGCTAGAAACTCCCCGCTTGCTGAGCAGAGGATGCCGGTCTGAGAGGAATGCACCGCCGGAGGGGAGCGAAGGCGGCACAGATCGAGCAAGACACGCTTCAAGCTACAGGTGATTCAACTCCCGGCTCCCAGGAATCCCCGCACCCACTCGTTACCTCCCAGCGGGTCGAGGCACGCTGAGACCTGGATTTTGTAACCCGGAGCCTAGAGGCAGCAAGCCACAGCAACACAGCATGAGGCTCAATGAAGGAGTGAACTGTGGGAAGATTGAGTAAGGGGGGCTGACACATGCTACCTCCGTTACCCCTCCACCCCTTCACCCCTGGTTATATGATCGGCTTACCGGCCGCATACCGGAGCAGTGAGCAGTGAAAGTGCTCAGAACGATCAGAGCCCTCAGAGCTCTATGCTTGGACACTTGGATCCCAGGACCCTATAAGGTATTATCCTCTCATATTACACAGCCCACAGCTGAAAAACTCACTGAAAGCCAAAGTAAATGCAAGTGCATAGGTATTTAAAACAAATTACGTTTGCTGCATGTACTGACTAACCCTGCACACCCTGCATTAACCCCAGTATACATCCTGAGGCAAAATAAACCATATTGTATATGCAAAGAACTGCTGGCACACACCGATAAAGCTATACTGGAAAATAGGGGAAGGCGCACTCTAATTTTTTGCATATTGAGTCTTGGCAATTAAACATGGAGCTTTGAGTGCACTGGAGACAGGAGAACTGTTACTAAGGAGGCACCAATTAGAACTTAAACCTGCAGAATATTAAAGTCACAGTGGGGGACAACCTAAGCTAACGGGGGAAAATGAAAAGTCTGTTTGTTTAAACGGATGTTGCTACAGAGACAATCTCATAAGTATAAGTATATTTTTTCTCTGGCACCCCTCTCTCCTTTTTTTTTTTTTTGGGGTGGGATGTAATTATAACCAGCCGACGGTGAGGAAGAGCAGCCCCAATACAGCACGTATAGCTCCGTAGGTATGGCCACCCGAAGGCGTGCGGCACAGTAGCCGATCGGAGGGGGTAGGAACATGGCTGGAGGGCTCAGAGCTTACATGACCCCTCAGACCCCCCAGACTCCCCAGGGTGGGAGCACAACAGCAGGACTCAAAACACAATTAAGCGGTTCCCCTGAAGTGGTAATAAGACAGGGGGCACAGGAGAACGGTGGCAGAGGTTCCCCAGGGCTAACAGCATGTAAAACACAGCCCCACAGTAAACTATCAGGAGGAAGGGGCAGACATCTTTTGGAGGTGAGCCAAGTAGAATCCGGCATGATATATCAGGGAGACCCGGAAGCAGTGATGGAGCAAGAAGGGAACCCACATACTCCATATACCCCTAAAAACATGAAGGATTATGGAGGGAGGAAGGACACATGTTTAAGTACGGACAAAAGCAAGAGGGAACCCGAGCTGGGACATACTCCTTCGGAGCTAGGAGAGGCAACATCAATACAATCAGGGGAAGAAGTTCAGGGGGCGCATGGGAATCCCCCCAGACCACTCCACCTATCCCCCCCATCCCCAAGGCCCTCACCATGCCCCCCCCTGCTTGGGAAGATACAGGATCCCTACAAGCCTTAATAGACATCTCAAGTAGAGAACAAAGAGAGGAAGACTCAAGCAGAACGGGAGAGCCAGAAAAGAGGGATACAGGGGAAAAAAATACCCCCGTGACAGAACCCCTGAAGGAAAAGTTACAAGAGATAGAGACAAAACAGACAGACGGGAAGACAGGGAGAGCGGGTAAAGACCTGGACTTGGACTTTACCGAATTAAGAAACCTGATAAAAGCCCTACCGACAAAAGAGGATATACAAAGCCTAATAGCTTCAGTTGAAAGGGCATGCAAGCAGTCAGCAAAGGAATTAAAAGAGGAGATAGGGGCAAGGGTCTATCGAGTGGAAAATTTGGAAGAGGAACAGGATGAGATAAAGATGGCAGTGGGAGAAGTCCAAGGGCTTATTAAGAAACAAGAAGACACAATGAATTTTTATAGAGATCAATTAGATGACTTAGAGAACAGAGACCTCCGCCAAAACATCAGGATAAAAGATCTACCTGAAGCCTACAGTAATAAGGATTTACCCGAAATAGTACAGAGGATCTTCCGACAGATATTGGGGCTTAATGGGACGGAGCATACCAAGATAGATAGAGTACACCGCATAACTTACCGGGCCATCCAGACAAGACAGAATAAAGAAAGGCCAAGGGATATAATTTGTAAAATACATAGTTACACTGAAAAAGAGAAGATTATGAAGGCGGCACAAGAATTAGCAATAATTTATTTTGAAGGTGCGGAGATATCATTATATCCAGGACACTAATGCAGCGTAGGATGGTACGCCCCCTGCTGGAGGTATTGAGGAAAAAAGAATTAAGGTATCAATGGGGATACCCTTTCTCACTAATAGCAATGAAATACGGTAAAACTGCGGTGCTACGCACTAAAGACGACTTACTAAAGTTCTGCGAAATACTGGAATTGCCTCAAATAGATTTTGTGGACTGGAGAGCCGACACTAAGATGAACATAAAACAACCCCCTGCGCAATGGTTCACTGTAACAAAGAGATAATGAGGGGTCAGGGCCACAGGAACCCCCCTTGCTTCCACCCCCCTTTTTTTTTTCCCTCTACTGTTATCCTCCCTGGGAAGAAAGGAAGGGGGAAAGAAGCAAGAATGACAACACAGACCTATGTATGAGATGTAATTGATTCTTTTTTTTTTTTTTTTTTCTTTTTTTTTTTAACCACTTCAGAAAGAGTATTCGTGGGTGAGTGTCAGCTATGCCCGCATCTCCATCCCTCTAGTTGTCTTAGCATCATTAGTGGCTTGTTTCATTCTCCCCCTTTTTTTTTTTTTTTTTCCCTCCCCCTGGGGTTGGAGGGTAATAGGGGTCCTGAGTCGGGCATCCATGAAGTTTACAAAGCCCAAAAATACATTTATACATCCGACATCCCACCCAGCCTCCACTCCCCCTCCTTTATCCTAAATCCCATTCCATCATTCTTCCAGTTGACCCTCCTGGGGGTTTTTATTTTTGTTTCCCCCCACCCCTCCCCCCTATCCCCCCCGCGCCCCCGCCCTCCCCGTCCGCTGTTTTGCTGTTGTAAAGTGGCCCTTTCTCCTCAGTGTCTTCTCCTACCCTTGGGGTCTGCCTTTCCGTGGCTGGATCTCTTTTCGGCTTCGCCCCCCAGGGATCATCGGTTGTCACGGCTGCACTCGCAAAGCCTCCCTGTAGCTCCAAGACCTCTTGAATTTTCTCCAACTCTCCCATCTAGCCCTCGTAGCCTCTCTGTCCTCCTCCCCGGTGTACAACACGCATTCCATCATGTAAGTGGACTCCACTGCGTCAACCCATTCCCATAAGGGTGGGCTTTCCTTGTCCTTCCACCTCCTTGGAATTACCCTTTTAGCCGCGTTAAGCAGATGGGGAATCAATGAGCCTTTATATTGTTTAATTCCCTTGGATGTGGCATGCATAAGTGCCACCCAAGGGTCGTTTTTTACCTCGATCGTTGTTATTTCTTTTATATATTTTAGGATAGTCTCCCAAAATGTTTTGATTTTAGGACACCCCCACCATAAATGACCCATTGTGCCCCTTTGATCACACCCCCTCCAGCAGTTCGCAGATGTATCCGCCTGGAAATTGCTGACCCTGTCTGGGGTTCTGTACCACCTAGCCATACACTTAAAGTTTGTTTCTGCAGTTCTCGCATCTACCGCTGACCCATGTGCTAATTTTAAAATTTTCTTACTTGTGCCTATTTCTAATTGTATTCCTAGTTCGCTTTCCCATTTGGTAAGGTATGGCGGCATCTCCGGTCTATCTCTTTCTAATAACAGTTTATATATTCTGGATATTCTTTTTTTTGAGCATTCTGCCGTAAAGATTTTCTCTAATTTTGTTAGATCCTTAGCCTCCCTTAATGGGCTAGGAAGAGAGCCCACAAAGTGGGTTAACTGGCGATGCCGCCATCCATCTATGGAAAAAGCCTCATTATACTGTAACTCGTGCAGTGTCATAACCTTCCCCTTGCTAATAACTTCCCCTAATCTCGTGCAATCCTTTCTAATTCAATCACCTCCTATTTCCTTTAACCCTGGCGGGAAAAAAGGATTTTCTTTAAGTGCTATAAGTGGCGAATTATAATTTTTGTTGAATATTTTATATATTTTATCCCAGATTTTCAAAGTCGTGATGGTGATTATATGTGTTTTTTCTCCCAGTGTCCGGCTTTTCGGGGGGTTCCACACTATCTTCCCCAGCCTAGCTTCACTCAGTGCTTCCTCCAATCTAACCCACCTTTTAGTGTTATCTGTTTTACCCCATTCTGCGATTCTTAATAGTGCTATAGCATGGTAGTAACTTTCTATGTCTGGGACTGCCAGACCGCCCTGATTTTTGTCTTGTTTTAGAACTTGGAGGGAGATTCTATGTTTTTTGTAATTCCATATGAAATTCATTATAATAGCTCTTAATTTACCGAGGTACTGTTTTGGGAGAGGGAGGGGGAGCATCTGGAATTTATATGTGATGACTGGTAAGATCATCATTTTTACCGAATTAATCCTGCCTATCCAGGATAGAATTTTTCCCTTCAGCTCTTGGCATTTTTTTTTTTTATATCTTCTAGAAGTGGGATATAATTTATTTTGTATAATTTCCTCGGGTTGTTGGCCAGTTCTATTCCTAAATATTTTATCCTTTTTTTCCAGACGAAACTAACTGTTTTCTGTAGGTTCTGTTTCTCTATTTTATTTAGGTTAATATTAAGGATAAATGTTTTTGAGGCATTGATTCTAAAGTTTGTTAATTCCCCATATTCCTTTAAGATTTTAAGCAACATGGGGACTGACTTCTGGGGTGAGCTTATGTAAAAGAGGACGTCGTCCGCGAAGGCCGCAAGTTTGTGCTCTTCGCTGCCGACTTTACAGCCTTCCACCTCTGGGTTTCCGCGAATTGTAGCTAACAGCGGTTCCAAAGATAGAATAAAAAGGAGAGGGGAGAGTGGACAGCCCTGCCTGGTGCCATTAAACAGTTCGAACTCCGCGGAAGTCGTTCCATTGACCTTGATGTTAGTTTTCGGATGATTATATAGGGTTTTAATTTTTTGAATAATTCTGGGTCCAAAACCCATCTTCTGTAGGGTGTTGAACATGAACCCCCAGTCTACTCTGTCGAACGCTTTTTCAGCGTCTATCGAGAGAAGTAGACTGGGGGTTCTCAAATCTCCCATCCTCTGTATGGCTAGCAATGTCCGAATCCCATTGTCCCTCCCCTCTCTGCCCGGGACAAACCCGACCTGGTCCGGATGGATCAGTGTGCCCAAGTGCCCCTTTATTCGATCCGCCAGTATCTTTGCGTATAGTTTTGTGTCGAAATTTAATAAGGAGATGGGTCTGTAGTTCGAGCACACCGATCCATCCTTCCCATCCTTCCTCAAAAGAGTGATCGTAGCTTTTAGGGCCTCTTCGCTCATATCATAATCTATCCCTAGTCCATTCATATATCGCAGCAATCTCGGTATAAGAATCTCTTTGTACGTTTTATAATATGAGGCCGTGAAGCCGTCCGGGCCCGGGCTCTTCCCTATTGGAGAGTTGTTGATGGCTGCTAAGATCTCCTCCTCAGTTATTGGCCTCTCAAGCTCATCTCTCTCCTCCCCCCCTAGAGCCATTAGCCCTGCCCTCTCTAGGAACTCTGATGTTTTCTGATTATTTCCTATGCTGTCGTTGTTTCCCTTGGTTTTCACCTCGTAAAGTTCTTTATAATAGTCTCTGAATGTAGAGGCTATTTCACTAGAGGTAAACTTCATCTCCCCGTTTCTTGTTTGAATTTTTTCAATAAAATTTCTGGTTTTCTTTTTTAATTTCCTTGCTAAATATTTCCCTGGCTTGTTGCCCCATATATATTGTTCCCTGGCCAATTTATTGAACTTCTGTCTAACTTCCTGTTCAGCTAAATCTTTCAATTCCTCTCTCTTATCTGTAAGCTCTATGTATGAGCTCTGGCTAGGTGCCCCCCCAGATTTGTGCTTTTGCTCCAGGGTTTTAATCTCGGCAATCAGAGCCTGCGTCTTTCCCACCCTCTCCTTTTTTTTCCATGAGGCTTTAGCTATCAGGAGCCCCCTGATGAACGCTTTATGAGCGTCCCACAGTTGTGCCTCTGAAACCTCTCCGTTATCGTTGATTTGAAAGAACCATTCTAGCTCCTTTTTGATATAATCCCTAATTTCTTTGTCATGTAACAATTCAGGATTAAGTTTCCATCCATTAGAGGGTTGTTTGTATTCGGGGAATCTTAGCCTCATGGATACCGGCGCGTGGTCCGAGAGGGAAGCTATTCCAATTTCGGTTTCTTTGACCCTTTCCAGTATGCCATGGTCTATTAGAATATAGTCCAGGCGAGAGTACATCTGGTGGACAGGGGAGAAGAACGAGTAATCCCTCAACTGCGGATGCTGGATCCTCCACACATCCAACAGTTGGTCCTCCGATAGTTTTTTTTTGATCCGCTTCAGTTGTATGTTGCCCCTCCCCGTGCCACCGGACGTACTGTCCTTCACGGGGTCCATCACGAAATTGAGGTCCCCCATCAGGATCAAATATCCTTTCCTGAAGGCCCTTAGCTTGCGCAGAATTGCTTCGAGGAATAAGATAGGTTTGGCGTTGGGGGCATAAACATTGGCCAGTGTAAGTTCTACCCCTAGGAGGGAGCCCCTAAGAAACAGGTACCTCCCCTCGGGGTCCGTCATTCTCTCCTCCCCCTTGAAGTCGATGTCCCTCGCAATCCCAATAGCCACTCCTCTTGCCCTACTCGAGATAGTATCAACTTCTTTATGCAGTATAGGAGATTTATTTTTTATTTTGGCCCACAGGTCCTCTTTTTCTTTAAAGTGGCTGAATCTGGCAATTATGTCCCGGGGCCGCTCAGCGCCCCCCCTTTCGGGTCTTCCTACTCGGTGTATCCTTTCTGTGTGGGGAAAATGATCAAAGTCCTTGCCGCTTATGGGGCCCAGGATTTCCCATAGTTTTCTTTCTAGGTCTTCCCCTCTTTGTTCCGGGACGGCACGCAGCCTCAGATTTTGCCTCCTATCCCTATTTTCTTGGTCCTCTATCTTATAGAGGGTGTCTCTCTGCGTGAAGTAGGCGCCTTTTAATTGTGTTTTCAGCTTCGCGATTTCCGAATCTATGGAGTCCGCTCTCCCCTCCACCGCTTCAACCCTAGACAGCAGATAGCCCATATCCTCCCGTAGGGTGTTAATTTCGAGTTTGATTACATTTTCCAGGCGTAAAAGCATCGCCTCCATTTCATGTTTGTTGGGGATGTGGGTTCCTGCTTGTTGATCCTCCCCCCTACTGGGCTCAATCTCAGACTCCATTGTGAGGTCTGCTCTGGAGTCATTTGTTTCTCCTTCCACCCCGCCCCTACTCTCCGGGGAGGCTCCGACCCGCGTTTCTTTTCCCGATGTTTTTGGGCTTGCACCCTGTCTTAAATAATGTTTAATTGTGCTTGTCTCCCCTTTACTGCTTTTGGTGGTAGCTTTCTTAGGCTGTTTGGGAGGGTCTTTACTCATGTTGCTCTTTTTAATGGGCCTGATTCTCTTCCCCAGTCTTGTTATGTTATGGACCTGGGCCTCCTGGGCCCTTTTCCACCTCCTGCCTTTTAATACGATCCTTGCTTTAAGGCTGTCCTTTGTCCCTCTGGGTATCCCTCTAGTGTATACAGTCAAGTTTGCAAGATACTGGTGGAGACTTTTTCCGTCTGTAGGGTCTTTGAGTGGTGTACTAGACGCTTACGCAATGGCTGGGGCTATTTTATTTGAATGAGGGGATTTGTTCGCCCTTCCTACTAGTTAATTTCCACAGTGCGCAATTTGCACCTTTTCAGTGTCCTATCAAAAAGCTCTACTGGTAGAATCAGGAGATATTAACGATATGTTACATGAGGTCACTGATCTTGATGACATGGGCAGCATACAAAAGTGAGATTTTATATTTTAAACCTAGTTTTATGCTTAAGGAAAATCTGAAGTTTAAATAATACAAACATAATCTAAGGAACCAGTCCTATTTCAAAACATCTGTCATCAGGCTGAGCCGCAATGGCCAGTGAGTTTACATACCAGTCGGAATCATACCTTTATTCCATAGAGCAGTATTTGAAATATGGCAGTATATCTCCATGAGCACCGATCAGAATCAGAACCACTCCATAAAGCGTTTTTTAGTATGAGAAAATCGATCTTCCCAGGCCTCAATCAAAATCACACTTTCATTCGATCGTGCATCCGTTTAGCATAGAGACATAACGCTTCATAGGCGCTAATCAGAGTCGCACATACAGTCCCTAGAGCAGCTTTTGATGTGTGAGGTGTCTGTAAGGCAGGTTACATAGTTTTCATTTCAAACAATTTCAAACAATTTTGCACCCTTGGGGACTATAATGTCCGTACCCTTCCTCTAATCTTGGGTTTTAAAGCCCGCATATACCCATGTGTAACTATGGTGCTTCAGACAATACCTTTAACGCTCCCGTCATATCCATGCCGCAATAAAGGGGGGGGAAATCAAACCGCCTTGTTGCAAAAGTTAGCCTCTCTGGGACTCCATGCATCCCCAGGTCTGCATGATGCGATTTGGAAATGCATACGGACAAATTTTTACGCTGCTGTAATTTAGATTCTCCAGGCTTTCATACCACTGCATATAGATTGCTGGACACCCATTAGCCAGTGCTTAGAGTGAGGAATTTGTGGCTTTGAAACAGGCATCCTGGCAGTCCCAGGCAGAAGTGCTCTTACCTTCCAGTATGGAGTGATTGTGCATCTGGTCCCATACTCACAGATAAGGACTCTCCGGTCCTCTCACCCTGAACTCTATGGATCCTCCGGGTGGTCCCTGCCTTGGAGTGTGGTGGGTGGTGGGTTGGAGAGGGGGGGGAACGGAGCGATGCCGGCGCTTTCGGGGCCGGACCGGAGCTTCTGCGATCCTAACCGCTTTGTCCTCCCCTCGCTGGGGGACCGTGGCGTCCAGGTCTCCCGATCCTGCGGAGCAACGTGGGCATCCTCGGCGTCTCACTTCCCGGAGCGGTCCGGCGCCTTCCTCCTCGACACGTCCGCTCTCCACGGCCCCAGGGCTCAGGCTCCTCCCTCCGTGCGGACGCTACGTCCGTACGTCCATCACTGAGTAAAAAAAGAGATGTAATTGATTCTAACAGGAGGTCCTGTAAGGACGGCACAAGGAATTAAGGATGGTTCTCATAGTTTTTGGAGGTACAATGTGTGAATTTTTATTTATTTATTTTTTCTTTCTTTCTGTTTTTTTTTTTTTTTTGGGGGTTGAGGGGTATGGTAACAAACGCGCTGGATTGGGGTGGGGGAGGGGTGAGGGGATGGAGGGAGAGTGGGAATGAGAAAGGGAGAAAAGGCGCACCGTATGAAGAAGAGAAATAAAAGTAATAGGTCCGGGCGGGGAAGGGAGCTCAAGGTTAATGGTGGGTTAAGTTTTAGCGTTTTTTGATATAATTAGGAAGGTCCGGAGGTCGGACTAGTAATCTGCAGTATGCGGATAAAAGGGAGGGAAGGGGAAGGGCAAGGGTTGCCCGGGCAGGGGAACCCCTCTATTAGTGGGCTTGGGATGGGGAAAAACGGGCCAAGGGGAAAAGGAAATAGGAAGACAGGTTGGGGAACAGAAACTCCCAGAAAGAAACGAAAAATTCTCAAGAGTAAAAGAGAAAAACAGAGCGTTGTATTTCAAAAAGAAACTAGAGTATGGAGAAGGTGTTGAAAATAATGACATATAATGTGAGAGGGCTGAACTCTCCCCAAAAAAGGGACCGCTTGTGGTATGAGGTGAGCCACCAAGAGGTGGACATAATTTTTCTTCAGGAGACGCACTTTGGGCCGGGACCGGTCCCCAAATTACCAGTACTCATATATAACCAGTGGTTCCATTCTGTATCCCCATTAGCGAGAGCAAGAGGAGTATCCATAGCTATTGGGAAAACCTGCCCCATGAGGATGACGGAGGTGCAGGCGGAGGGAAGGTTTATATTTATAAAAGGGACTCTTCTGGGATAAACTTATACGCTGGCATCCATCTATGCACCAAATGTGGGTACGGCAGAATTTTTATTAAAAACATGGAGAAAGCTAGACGAGTTCAAGGAGGGATGCGTGATTCTGGGGGGGGGGGGACTATAATATAATTATAGACCCGGACTTAGACACTACATCCCAGAGAACTGGACTACCATTCAAGATATGGAAACGGGTGAAAGAATATTTGAAACAAGTGCACTGGGTGGACACCTGGAGAGCACTTAACGAAGGAAAAAAAGATTATAGTTATTTCTCTAAAACCCACGGAGTATATTGCAGGTTGGATATCTTGATGGTAGACCAGTATTATCTGGATTATGTAAAAGAAGTAAAAATAAGAGCAATAACAATCTCGGATCATGCCCCAGTGATCATGAGGTTCCGACCGATATCTGGAGGTCAGAAGGAAAGGACTTGGAGATTAAACGAGTCATTACTAGATGACAATCAGATATCGGAAGACATTGAAAATAAATTGGTGGGTTATTTTGAGGAAAATAGATCGGGGGAAACATCAGAACAAGCAAGATGGGATGCCCATAAAGCGGTGATAAGAGGAGTCTCAGGGATACAAAGCACCTCATTCAGCTTCTCAATACACTTAATCTAAAAGATGGTCCCATTTACTTGGCAACGGCAGATGTAGGGTCACTCTATACAATTATAAACCATGAGGAGGCAATACAGGCCACAAAATGGGCCCTTAGAAATCTCAGTGAACTCAAATGTGTACAGAGAAGGTTCCTATTAGACTGTCTTAAATTCAGCCAAAAAACAATTTTTGGTTTAATAGTACTTATTACAAACAGATATGTGGTATCGCGATGGGAGCAAAATTTGCTCCCAGTGTAGCTAATTTATACATGGCCGAATGGGAAGAAGAGGCCCTGTACAAACAGTTTCCGCACCAACTAATTCTATATAAAAGATATATTGACGACATTATCATAATTTGGTCTGGAGACAGAGACAGTCTCACAGATTTCTGCTTTCGACTAAACACGAACACTAAAAATATTAAGCTCACTTGGGAGATTAGCACAGACAAAATTAATTTTCTAGATCTACTAATTAAGAAAGAGGAAAACTTCCTTACTACACAGACTTATTTTAAAACAGTAGATAGAAATAGCTATCTTCCGCTGGATAGCTGTCATCACAACACTTGGCTCGAAAATATTCCAAAGGGACAGCTGATCAGATTAAGGCGAAATTGTTCGGATAAACAGACCTACATGAAACAAGCTGAAATGATTGGAGAGAGATTCATACAAAAGGGATACAAGACAGCATTCATTGAAGAGAAGATACAAGATATTGCACATGTAGACAGAGATGCACTAATAAAAGATACCACCAAAAAAATAGATGATAAAGAAAGAGTACCAATTATAATGGATTTTAATGTACAACACAAACATGTAGAGAAAAATTTTAAAAAACATTGGGATATTTTAAAAACAGATCGACACCTTAGTACCATTCTCCCAGAAAGACCCAAATTCACTTACAGGCGGGCTCCTACCCTAAGAGACAATTTGGCTAAAAATGTGCTAGACCCACCACCTAAGAAGACTTTTTTGTTCTTTGAGGGGAAGGGCTACTACCCATGCAAAAAGTGTTATGCATGTCGACATACTAAAGAGCCCAAGAAAAAGAAGTCTTCCTTCACATCTACTGTCACAAATAAGGACTATGATATTGAAGACTTCATAACATGTAAGACTGAGGGCGTAGTATACCTAATGGAGTGCCCTTGCAAGATTCAATACATAGGAAGGACAAAAAGAGAACTGTGGAAGAGATTGCGGGAACATGTCCAAAACATTAAAAAGGGTTTTGACAAGCACAGCTTATCAAGGCATTATGCCAAATATCACAAAAAAGATCCCTCGTCCCTAAAAATATGTGCCATCAAAAAATATAAGCCACACTGGAGAGGTGACAATAAGATTATTAGAATCAGCCAAGCTGAATCCAGATGGATATATGAATTGTGTACACTCAGACCATGGGGACATAATGTCGAATTCGACTTGAATTGTTTTATATCCAATTATTGATTACATGCTGGTATATTATTAATATTTATTTTAATGATTTTACCAATATGATTAATTTTCTCCCTATTTTTGAATTAATTTTAGTCGGGTCTCTTTTTATTATGTAAGGTCTCTATCTAAAAAATATTTTTATTAGACCTTTTTACATCTTGAAACTACATTTTTATACATAATTTTAACAAAGTTCTTCTAATAGAATTGGAATTTTTAAAGAATATGGCCAATCTTACAAGTGACCACTAGATGGCATACATGAAGGATATTTCCTGATGGTCATTTTTATCTACTACCACTGGATGTCACTATTGAGTAGTCTCTCCTATTTTTATCTACTACCACTGGATGTCACTATTGAGTAGTCTCTCCTATTTTTATCTACTACCACTGGATGTCACTATTGAGTAGTCTCTCCTACTTTTAGAAATCAATTTACACCTCCGGCCACTGGATGGCACTGTGATTGTTATTTATTATTAAACCATGAGGCTAAATTATTTCCTTATTTTCAGACCTTTATATGTAATAAAAATAGATTAATTTTCTCAGATTAGGATTGCATATGTCATCAAGTCCTACTATGTATGTCCAAATGTCAACTTTTAGTCGTTATTTACACCGCTGTCAGCACAGCGTCAATTGACCACTGTATAAATAGGCCCAGAGACACCTGACAGCCTTACCCTTTGACAAAGCCACGTGTGCTAGTGACGATACTAGTGAGGGAGGAAGGAAGTCAGGTGCCTATCGCTCTACTTCCGGTTTGCGGCCGCGACCGGAAGTTCATCTATGCTGATGCAAGAAAACTTTAAATGTGAGTGGATATTATTTTTGTTTCAATAAACCTGTTTTTTACTACACATTGGAGCGCTTCTTTGTACCTTTAACCCCTACATGCTGATCTAACCCGTGAGTGACCCCTTACCCCTGGAGTGCCTTTTTGGATCGGAGTAGGAGTCCATAGGAGCCCATAGAAGCCTATAGGAGCCCATAGGAGCCCATAAGAAAGAGGACCCGGAAAGTGACCAGGCTTGCCACTTTAGAGGCTATCTGCTCCACTAGGCCTGTAGGGGCCGCAAATAGAGGTGAGAGGCTGGGGGAACTAGTAGGGTGCACCCCTGAAGTCAGCACAGAGCACTGCCTGCACGGATCATCACTGTGATCAACACAAAGATTCCTGAATATTTCTACTCACCTTCACTTATTCCAGAGCATTATGCTCTTCATTGTTCCAGATTGTGGACTTTATCGTTTATTTTCCGCCATTTTTTTCTTTACAAGCTGGGACTTGTAGTGCACCAAATTTTACTTTTATTTTTTAATAATTTTTTTCAGCGATATTATTGTTTTGGTATCATCTGATTATACCATACCTACAGTGACACACTCTTTTCATCTGTATGGTCACTTTGTCATTATTTTGGATATTTCTGCACATTCAATCATTAATTTCCCTTGCAATTTCCTTGCAATTCCCTTGCACTTTCAGAACCAATTTATCGGTTCTCTATTGGTTCTTTATTCACATATTTTGCACGTTGCACTGTGCACCTTTTATTGCTAGAAGATTTCGTGTTCACTATTTTTAACCCAACTCCATCATCATTTTTACCCCAGCACATATATTTATTTTCAGCACGGTTATTTTAGCACCATCACTTTTATTGAATATTTTTTCATTTTTTACACACGTCTTATATTTATTCAATATTTTATGTGTATTGCTATTAAGGAATTTTATCTATTTAGTTCATTATTTTATGTTTTTATATATCTATTTATGTGAAAGGTCACTCATCTTTCGGATACTCTGAGCTTTGCAAACTGGTCATTTTAGATTATTTTTAGATTATTTATTGATTTACATAAGGGTTAGCGCCACATACCCTCTTCATTAAATTTTACCTTTACAAGTGTGAGATCACTTATATGTTGGCTGCTTTCCTTTTCCATTTTTCTCCTTATTTGATTTAATAGTTTTTGGTTGAGCGCACTGGTTACCCCTATTATCTAGATAAGAGGAGTACTAATAGCCCATGGAATTAGGAAAAAGAAAGAAAAAAAAAAGGAGCTGGAGGAACTGATCGGAAAGATACATAAACTGGAACAGAAACATAAAAATAGTATGAACCCGGAAGAGGCCAGACAGCTAGAAAAACATAGATTAAAATATAATTTGCACCTGGATAGGAAAACGCAAAACAAATATAGATATGCGGCGCATAAATTCTATGAAAATGGGAATAAATGTGGCAAGTTATTGGCCAATCAACTTAAAAAACAACAAGAAATTTCCCATGTACACGGTATCCAATCCAGGGACAAATTAATAATAGACACTAAAACGATAGCAAAAGAGTTTGAAAACGTTTATTAAAAGCTATACAATATAAAAATGGAAGGGGGAGACGGGGAAAAAAGGGAACAAGCTGAAAGAATTAGGGAATATATTAGAGAGTCCTCACTGCCAACTCTGGCACGAGAAGTGGTAGAGGGGATGGAAGTGCAGATAACTGAGGAAGAGATAAAAAGCATAATAGAAAATCTCCCTAACGGAAAGAGCCCAGGCCCTGATGGGTTGACAAGTGCATACATACTATAAAAAGTTCAAAAACACATTGACAACACCGCTAAGCGAATACTTTAACCAGATAACAGTCAATAAGAAAATGTCCCCGGAATCCCTGACAGCCTTCCTGACAGTAATTCCAAAACAAGGAAAAGATCCGAAATACTGCTCTAATTATAGATCCATCCCTCTTTTGAATACAGACACGAAACTATTAGCAAAGATCTTAGCAAATAGACTACAAGAAAAAATAACACGGGTGGTGCATCCCGATCAGACAGGTTTCATGGTAGGTAGAGAGGCTAAAGATAACACTATAAGAGCCACACACCTGCTACACTGGATGCAGAATGGCTCTAAAAAGAGCCCAAGAGTTATTCTGTCAATGGACGCCGAAAAGGCCTTTGACAGAGTGAACTGGGTCTTTATGCTAGAGGTACTAAGGGAAATGGGACTGGGAGAGCGGATGATGGGATGGGTAACAGCATTATACACCGGACCAAAAGCATGGCTTAAAGTAAACGGAGTATTGTTGGAAGGATTTGAAATTAAAAATGGAACAAGACAGGGCTGCCCACTGTCCCCCATACTTTTCTCTCTGGTATTAGAACCTTTCCTATGTAAAATAAGGGAGAATAGGAGGATAAAGGGAGTAGAAGTGGGCATGAAGGAATACAAGGTCTCAGCATATGCTGATGACTTATTGTTCTTCTTGTCAGACCCACAAGAGTCAGTGAGAGAAGTTATGAGGGAAGTGATTCGGAAACCTGTCAAATTTCAAGATTAACGTAGAGAAATCGATAATACTACCCATTCACATATCAAGAGAGTTAAGAACAAAAATAATTACCCATTCGAGTGGGAAGAAAAATCACTGTTTTATTTGGGAGTACATATCTCAGCAGATGTAAAGACAATGTTCGAACAAAATTATAGCCCTCTATTAGTAAGGATAGAAGAAGACCTGAAAAAATGGAAAGGAAAGATACTAACCTTATTCGGCAGAATAAATTTATGAATATTGTGCCCAGGTTATTATACGTCCTATATACTCTACCAATCCCAATACCCCAGAATTTTTTTTTAAAAATACGTAAAATATTCACTGCCTTCATATGGGAAAATGGGAGAGCAAGGCTAGCACGTAAGATTTTATGTAGGAATAAGGGACTTATTAAAATATTACAGAGCAATGACACTAGTCAGAATTCTGAACTGGTGCCATGATCAGGATAATAAAGCATGGGTACTGTTGGAAAAGAACCTGGCCGGTAGAGATTTAGCAGGGGCACCATGGATACCAACCAAAGAAAGGGGGCTATCGGAATGGACATCACCATTAACGAAGAATACGCTGTCGGTATGGGACAGAATGAACAAAATAGGAAGATATGCCCCGAAAATATCACCCCTGGCTCCATTAGATGGGTACCCATGGTTCCCCCCAGGCGAGGAGAAGGGAGCGTTAGGACCCTGGGAATCAGAAGGAAATACGATGAGTTTAAAATATGCCCCGAAAGGGGTTGTTCTGTCACAGAGGGATTTAGAATTAAGGTAAGGAAGTACGAGTTGGGCGGGATGGAGATATAGTCAAATGTAACAGTTTTATAAGAAAATAGATAAACAAACCCGATCACAGGACTCTTTAACCGTGTTTGAGAAAATGTGTATAGAGATATCAAAGCCCAACCATCTATTATCCCAGATGTATAAAATAGTACTCAGTGAGGAAGAAAATACAATACCATACTTCATAAGGGAATGGGAAAGAGAATTAGGGTACAAATTTACGACATTACACTTAAAAAAGGTAATAGAAGCCACTTACTCATCATCAACAAGTTCAGCCACACAGGAAATGTCATATACATTTTTAACCAGATGGCATAGAACCCCAGCCCGATTAGCACAAATATACCCAACCGCAGAGAGCTTCTGTTAGAGAGAATGCAGAGAAAAGGGAACTCACCTCCACATCTGGTGGACTTGCCCAGAGATAAAGAAATATTGGTGTGAAATAGCCCCATGGATCAGGAAAATGGAAAAGGAGAAGATAGAGATGAAACCAGAACATTACCTGTTCCATGGGGCAATGAACACCAAGGCAGTATACAGAGAAAACATGATACAGCACTTACTGAATGCAGCCAAGAAACTAATACCAAGAAATTGGAAAAAGACCAAGGGCCCCACATTGGAGGATTAAAAAAAAGAGGTAGACAAAATGCAAGAGGCAGAAAGATGGGTATATAAAACGAGAAATAAACAAGAGAAATATGATGCCATCTGGGAGGGATGGGAAGAACATGCCAAAGAGATAGAAATTGAAATACAAGCTAGGAAAAACGAAGGGGATTGAAGTAAGCAGATGGGAAGGAGATCACAACCTGGACAACCTATTTGGGGAATTCTTTTTTTTTTTTCCACATCGGAAGATCTTAAGTGTAGGACTATATCAACGAGGCCTTTTTCCTCTGTCCCATCTTAGTCTTAACATCATTGTGGCCGAGCCTTTTAAGTATCCATATAGTTTGAGCTTAGCTCTTTATTATAATTCCTTTTCACTTTAAAAAAAACCTTTCGGATTAAATACTGCCAAAGGTTATTAACGGAAACACATAAATAGGGAAGTGAAAAAACAAGAAGGACCCCTTTGTCATCCTCACCCTTCTCCATACTCAGTCTTCATTACCTTACTATATTCCCCCCCCCCCTCCCTAGCCCCCTATCCCCCCCCTCCCGTTCCCCATCGCTACCTTTTTTTTCCCTTTTTTTTTTTTTTTCCTTTTTTTTTTTAATTTTAAGTCTCCTACTTAACTGTTCCCTAATCACCACTTTCTTTCTAAATCCGTAAGACCTCCGCATAACTCCAGGTTTTTTTAAATTTTTTCCAGCACTCCCACTTCCCCTTGGTTCGACCTTTATCGTCCTCGTCGCTATTTTTCAAGCATTCCATCGTATAAGTAGCTTCTACTTCATCTATCCATTCCCATATGGGGGGGCTTTCAGGTTCTTGCCACCTCCTCGGGATTAATCTTTTTGCGGCATTCAGCAGATGTGGGACCAGTGTTCTCCCGTACTGCCTCACTCCCCCTTCTGTCGCATGTAACAATACCACCCACAGGTCTTTTACCACTTCTATTTGAGTTATTTCTTTTATATACTTTAAGACCGTCTCCCAATATTTTTGAATTTTTTGACAGTCCCACCATATGTGGCCCATGGTCTCTCTTTGTTTACATCCTCTCCAGCAGTTGGGGGATATCCCCTCCTGGAATTTGCTTATTTTATCAGGGGTCGCGTACCACCTGGTTAAACATTTGTAGTTCATTTCGGCGGTCCGCATGTCAACCGCTGAATTATGGGTAAGCTTCATTGCTTTCTTTACCCTATCCGTGTTAATTTGTGACCCCAAATCCCTCTCCCATTTCTTGATGAATGTGGGTATCTCCAGTCTGTCCTTCTCCATCAATAATTTATATATTTTCGAGATTGTCTTTTTGGTGTTTTCTGCCGTACAAATTTGCTCCAGCTTTGTCAAATCCCCCACATCCCTAATCGGTTGTGGTAACGTTTTAACAAAATGACATATCTGGAGATACCGCCAATCATCAATTCTAAACATATCCAACTTTTCTTTGTAATTCGTGTAGTGCCAGTGGTTGTCCCTTGACTAAAACATCCCCCAGTTGTGCTTTATCATTAATTATCCAATCCCCTCCTATTTCTTCATTCTCCTTAAGTGCGACCAAAGGTGAGTTGTATTTGCCATTTAACTGCTTGTATATTTTGTCCCAAATTTTAATCGAGTGCCGTGTAATTATGTGTGTGTGCTCTCCCAGTGCTCTATATTTTGGGGGGTTCCAAATAATCTTCCCTAGATTAACCTTGCTCAATGCCATTTCTAAGTGAACCCATCTTTTATTTGTATGTGCTTTTCCCCACTCGGGGATTCTTAATAGTGCTATTGAATAGTAATAACTCATAATATCAGGGACTGCCAATCCCCCCTGACTCTTCTCTTGTTTTAGGATTTGCAGAGAGGTCCGATGCTTCTTGTTTTTCCAAACAAAATTCATCAGTAATGCTTTTAACTTCCTTAAATACTGGTGAGGGAGGGGAAAAGGGAGCATCTGGAGCTTGTATGTAATTACAGGGAGCATCATCATTTTTACGGTGTTAATTCGTCCAATCCACGATAGGGCCCTGTTACTATATTCTTAACACTTTTTTTTTATTTCGTCTAGTAAAGGAAGGTAATTTATTTTATACATTTTTTCAGTGGTATTGGTCAAGTTTATGCCCAGGTATTTTATTTGTTTCTTCCATAAAAATTTAAAGTCTCTCTGTATTATCTGCTGCTCGGTCTTACTTAAATTAATATTTAACATATGGGATTTTGATGTATTGACTCGAAAGTTTGATAGTGCTCCGTAGAAAAATAGGGTTTTCAGAAGGCTGGGCATCGACTTCTGGGGCTGTCGTACATAAAATAAAATGTCGTCGGCGAAGGCCGCCAATTTATGGTCCTCCCCTCCCGCCCTACAGCCTTCTATTTCTGGGTTTCTTCTTATCGAGGACAGTAAGGGCTCAAGGGTCAGAATGAAAAGAAGTGGGGACAGGGGGCATCCTTGTCTTGTTCCGTTTTTCATTTCGAAGAGAGAGGAAGAGACTCCGTTTACTTTGATGTTTGCTTTCGGGTGTCCATATAGGACTTTAATTTGTTGAATAAATTTTTGGCCAAACCCCATATATTTTAATGTACTAAACATGAACCCCCAGTCTACCCTGTCAAACGCTTTTTCTGCGTCTATTGACAAGAGCAGACCAGGGGCCCGTGAGTCCTTCATTTTCTGCAGCACTAACAGTGTCCATACCCCATTGTCCCTTCCTTCTCTTCCAGGAACAAAGCCCACTTGATCTGGGTGGATCAGTGTTCCCAGGTGGCCTTTTATTCTCTCGGCCAAAATTTTGGCATAAAGCTTAGTGTCCGAATTTAACAGCGAGATAGGCCTGTAACTGGAGCACACTGTTCCATCTTTTCCTTCCTTCAACAAAACTGAAATAGTTGCTGTCAGGGAACCTTCGTTCATTGCATACTCTGAGCCTAACCCGTTCATATATTGTTGAAGCCTAGGGATCTCCTTAAAGGTTTTATAATAAAGAATGGTGAAGCCATCTGGGCCCGGGCTCTTACCTAAGGAGGAATTCATCAACGCGCCCCTTATTTAATTCTCTGAGATAGGTCTGTCCAGCGCCTCTGTTTCTTCCTGGCCCAGTGTCTTCAACTCTGCTCTACTCAGAAAATCATCTATTTTTTCTTTCTGGTTATCTTTTTTACCTGACTTAGCATCTACTGCATAGAGCTCTTCGTAGTATTCCCTGAAGGATGCGGCAATGTCTTTAGACACATATTTAAACTCACCATTTTTGGCTTGGATTTTTTCTATATAGTTATTTGATTTATTTTTATTTTTTAATTCTCGCCAAATGTTTGCTGGTTTTATTTCCCCAGATATAACGTTCTTTCGCTGTCCTATTGACTATCTGTTTCGCTTCGTGATCAGCCCATTCTTTTAATTCCTCTCTCTTCGCCACTACTTCTTGATATACCGCCCTATTTTGACCCAGAGATAACTTGTGTTTTTGTTCAAGACTATTTATTTCAGACGTCAATTCCTGTACTTTCCTCATCCTCTCTTTTTTTTTCCACGACGCCTTGGCTATCAAAATCCCTCTAATAAATGCCTTGTGTGCATCCCATAGATTGGCCCCATTTACTTCCCCATTATCATTGTTTGAAAAAAAACGTTCTAGTTCTCTTTTCACAAACTCCACTACTCCCCCGTCCCGTAATAATTCTTCATTAAGTTTCCACCCACTTGATGGTGATTTAAATTCTGGAACCGATAGTGTCAACGAGACAGGAACATGGTCGGAAAGTGTGATTGGCTCAATTTTCGTTTTAAGTACTGTCTAAAAGACCATGATCAAGCAGTACGTAGTCAAGTCTAGAGTACGTCCCGTGTACAGGGGAAAAGAACGTGTAGTCCCTTGTTTGCGGGTGCTGAATCCTCCATGCATCCACCAGTTGCTTATGATATAATTAATTTTTTATCTGTTTTAGCTGAACGTTTTCCCCTGCACACCGGACGTACTGTCGACTCCGTAGTCCATACAAAAATTTAGATCTCCCATAAGGATTAAATAACCTTTCCTGAAGGCCCCTAGTTTCCTTAGTATCTCCTCCAAGTATTTTGTAGGATTTCTATTTGGTGCATATACATTTGCCAACGTGTATGTTGTTCCATACATAGATCCCCTCAAAAACAGGTACCTCCCCTCTTGATCCACCTTTCGATCTTCCAACTTAAAATGTGTGTCCCCTGCGAAACCAATAGCTACCCCTCTAGCTCTACTCGATACCGCATCTGCATAATACCACGTGGGATATAATTTAGAGAACAATTTCACATTAGAAGCATGTGAGAGGTGAGTCTCTTGAAGGAAGACCACACTGGCCCCATATCTCCCGATCTCCTTGAGAATCATATGCCGCTTACCTGGAGTATTCATTCCTTTTACATTATAGGTAAGAAATTTTAGTGCAGGAGTCATTCACCTACTTAAATATGTTATTTCTTGATTTATAAGTAGCGATGGGGATATCCCTCCCTGTTCCCTCTCCCTCCCCCCTCCCCCTCCGACCCCCCCCTCTCCCTTCCAATACCTCCCCTGCCCCCCCCCTTCCCTCCCTCTCTGACCCCATCTCGGGTCTCTGAGTCGGTGGAGGCCGCCCTCATGAGGCCCCCCTCGAAACTCCGGAACCAAGGTGAGGTGGGGTTCCTTCCCCGCCCCCTCCCACTCTTCTACCTCCCAGATTGTAATGGGGTCTGGTGGGAGAGTTGGTGGATTTGGGTACATTATTTTCATATTCTGTTTTATCTATTTCACTCCCCCCATGTATCCCGCCCCCCACCCCCTCCCCCCCCCCCCACCACCTCCTAGATTAAGGTTTAATTTCCCCACATTTCAGTCCAGCCTGGTAATTCTGGGACAGGAATGTCTAGTTTCTTGCAAAAATCCTGCAGTTCCTCTGGGTGTCTTAGTCTGGCCGATCGCCCGTCTTTTATACCTATGAGACAGGCAGGGAACCCCCAATTATATTTGATATTTTGTTTACGCAAAGATTCCAGTAGTGGTCGTTTGCGACGATAAGTCGGCGTATATCTGAATTTCAATGCCTTCATACCTCAGAGGGGAGTTGCCACGAATTTTCGACCATATATTTTCCTTATCTTTGAAATGCCGGAATCTTACTATTATGTCCCGCCCTCTGCCATATTCTGCCCGATCTGCCCGATCTGAAGAGTACACCGATGCAGTGTACTCTTTCAATCACCGGAAACTGCCCTTCTTCTTCTTTACCAATAATAGGGCCAAATATCGTTCTAGTTATTTTTTCCAGATCTTCCCCCTTTTGTTCCGGTATCGCACGGATTCGCAAGTTTTGTCTCCTGTCTCTATTCTCTTGATCTTCCAGTTTGTATAGCGTTTCTCTCTGATGTAGTTGGGACATTTTAAGTTGTGTCTTTAGATTGCTGATTTCTTGGTCCATCTTATCTGCTCTCTCTTCCACCACCTCCACTCTGGTCAGTAGATGGCCCAAGTCTTCTCTTAAAGTGTTAATTTCCATTTTTATAACGTTTTCCAGCCTTAGTAACATCTCCTCCATATCCATTTTAGTTGGTAGTTGAGTCCCGGGTTGCTGATCTTCCGCTCTACTAGTCTCTACCTCACTTTCTGTTGTACAATCGTCTCTTGATTGATTTTGGGAGATATCTGGTTTCCTCGTGTTTCCCTTGTTCCTATCCATATTGATTTTTGGAGAGTGACCACTTTCCGTTATTTTTGGACTAGCTCCTTGCTTTAAGTACTGTTGGATAGTACTCGTGTCCCCCTTTGGGGTTTTTGGAGCCCCTTTTTTGGTCACTTTATTTGTGGGTTTGCTCATAGTGTCCTTCTTCACCCCTCTGGTTCTTTTCCCCAGCTTGTTCTCACCCTCCCACCCCCAGACAGCCAGAGGTTCAGGCGAGGTATCTGTTTTCTCTTTGCAATCTCTTGAGTTGAAAGATCAGCTGAAGAAAGCTTGAGAAGGGCGATAAGAAGGAGGGAGAACAACAAAAAACAGTAGGGGGAAAAAACAAAAAAAAACAAAAAAGGAAGGACAAAAGGCGTGGATTCCACAAGCCCGATGCAATCTCTACTTTCAACAACAGCGAGGATGAGGATACCAGATACGGATTGTACTTTATCGTTTAGCAGTTTTTCTGCAGCAAAAAGGCCAACCAGCTCTTTTACAAGTCCTCCTCTGGAGTTCTTTTTTTTTTTTCCTCCAAAACCTTTATGCAAAATTTAGGGCGGTAAGTGATAGATGGGGGAACCTGCTGTTGACTCGCCAGCGGAGACAGGAAGACCGACCGTGGTATCTCGCCGCCACATCCACCTAAACAGTTCTCAGACAGGATCCGCTTGCATTGGGCAATTTAATATTCTTTTTGCTCAATCTAACTCTAAGCTGCCCCGCACCTTATTAAAGCTAGACGTAGCTGGGGCAGGCTGTATAGCTCCACTAATCTTCGGTTTGAACCTTTCCCAGTCAGGGCCTAAATATCGCTGCAGGTTACTATATAGGCCTCCTATGCCCCTTATATGACCAAGGAACTGTTCTAGTCCTCCTCTCTGGCTTTTTTGCACGAGATCACATATATGCCGCACAACCGGGCAGCATCCAGCATTAGCAATCTTCCTCTGTGCTACCACTGACAATCAGAGACAAAAAGAACAAAAAAAAGAAAAGAAGTCCTACTGGACAGCGGGTCAGCCAAGGGTCAGGGGGGAGGGGATGCAGGGTTCACTTTTCTCTCCTTGTACTTGGTGTAACAGTATCAGATCACTGCGGTCATTTCTGTTTTTATTTTTAATGCATGAGTCCCAATACCCGTATTGACTTGAGTAGCATATCTTAAATTGTGGGCTTACCTCCTGTTGGTATTTGTCACCTCCGGGCTACATTCAAAGTGTATACTCACAAGTTGGCATGCCTTATCTCTGCAGGGATTGCTGCCTCCTTCGTTGAATTCTTCTACTGGGCAACGGCCCTAGTGGAGTGGTGATAGAGAGAGGGAGAGATGGCGGAGGGCGGACGGACGGGAGGAGATGCGGAACGCCACGGCAGACCGCCGGGACCGCGACGGCTGCAGCAACCTCGCCGCTCAGCGGAGTCTCCCGATTGTCAGGATTGTCCTGTTGCACCCTATGCTGTTCCTCCTAGGGGAGTAGCGGACCTTCCCACGGTACGTCTCACCTTCCGTGGTGTCCGTGATGTCTCATCCTACTTCCCTGTCTCGCGTCTGCTGTCCTCCACCTGCGGGCTGACCCCTCCCTACGTGACTGCGCTCTACGTCAGCACGTCCATCCCCATCTTTTTTTTTTTTAAATAGAAATGTATAAGGAAATGCTGAATATAAATTTAATGGATGTCTATTGTGGAGGGAGAGGGGCGCTCTCAGTGGCCATGGACCATAGGGAGGAAGAATGAATTAACATTAATTTTTTATTTTCTTTCCTCTTTCATCACAAATACAAGATAAACTACACTTGATTAGGTAGGCAGAAGGATGGGGTAACACATAAACTGAATGGCGTGTAGGGGAAGGGGGGGTGGGGGAGAGGGGAAAGGTAATAGGGGAAGGTTGAGAAGGGTAATTGGAGATCGGAGCATGGTTTGAGGAGTTAAGGGGATATGCACACCTTCACAAGGAATTATTTTATTTATTTTTTAAATACTTTTTTCAATAGGCAGGACGACACTAAGGACACGCAGTAAGAAAAGAACTGTAAACACTTAGGGAGGAATGTGCTTTCTTCTCCTAATTAATTTTTTTATTTTTTTTTACATCACAAACACAAGATAAATCACATTTGATTAGGTAGGCACAAGGATGACGTATTGGGAGAAAGTAATATAACACATAAACTGAGTGGCGCGTAGAGGGGGGGGGGTGGGGGGAAGGGGAAGGGTGATAGGGGAAGGTTGAGAGGGGTGATTGGAGACTGAGACATGGCTTGGGGAGTTAGTGGGACATATACACTTTCACAAGGAATTATTTTAAATACTCTTTTTAACAGGTAGGACAACACTATGGATACGTAGTAAGAAAAGAACTGTAAACATTTAGGGAGAAATGTGCCATCTCCCCCTAATTAAAAAAAAAATTCTTTTTTTTTTCCCGGGGTCGGGGGCCACTGGGAGGGTCGATCTTCAGTCCACAAGGGTATCAAATGACTGGATAGATTATTGAAATGAAATCAGCAAAATGTAAATTGTATATGTAAAATTATTAATAAAGAGTTAATTATAAAAAAAAAAGTGACTAGGCCATAGGTGTATAAGTGAAGGCAAAAATGCATGAAGGACAAAAAAAAAAAACATTCCAAGCTTCCAGCATGCATGAGGACAAAGGGGCACAGCACATTACAGCATATTACAATCCTGGCAATTAGGGAACGAGGAAAGAAATACAAGACGTTAGCAAACAGTAAATACATAGAATGGTATGGTAAAGGAGAAATCTTACCTTAATATAGTCCTTCTGCAGGACCTGTATGATGGCAGAACAGGTCTCTGGAATAATGATACCCAGAGCCTGGGGGGAGATGCCTGTGGAGAACTTGAGGTCCTGAAGGCTTCTCCCTGTCGCCAAGTACCTCAACGTGGCAACTAGCCTCTGCTCCGGAGTGATGGCTTGCCTCCTGCAGGTATCCTGCCTGCTGATATAAGGGGTCAGCAAAGCCAACAGACGGTGAAAAACGGGGTCCGTCATCCTGAGAAAGTTCCTGAAATCATCAGGATTATTCTCCCGGATCTCACAAAGCAAAGGCATGTGCGAGAATTGGTCACGCTGGAGCAACCAATTCTTGGTCCATGAACTCCTCCTTGCCTTGTTCATGGACTGGGCTTGTGTCAAATCTAAAAGCCCAACACCAAGCCCCTGCACAGCACGAACTCTACGATGAGTATGTACACAAAACGGTCGGCTGGTCAGAACGGACTAACAGAAAGCACCGATAAACAGCAAGGCCTAAAGGAAGGAAATGAATACCAGAAACGAGCAGACAATAAGCAGTGAAAATCAAAGCGTCCTATATCAAGAAGATATCAAGATATAGGCCGCAATGACAAACGAATGCAAACGGACTACACGCACTGATAAACAGATACGCACTGACAAGCACAAACTGAAGAGCAGTAAAGATCTGAAGCACGAATCGTCTCTAACCAAACTTCTACTAACATGCAATAAACACAAAATCAGCAGAAGGAGCCCAAAGGGTGCCGGACGTGGTGCTGAACTTCCCTTTTCTAGTCCCGTCATACACGGCTTATGTCACGGCATTCTTGACGACCGGAAATTCCGACAACGTTGTCTGACCATGTGTACGCAACACCAGCTTCGGACAAAATCCGACGGAAATGATCCGACGGATTTGGTCATCGGAATTTCCGACCGTGTGTACGGGGGCTTAGAGGGTCTGATATGGATGCCCAAGTATTTAAGTGCGGAGGTGCACCAACGGTATTTGAAGTTGTGTTGGAGACGACTGAGAACCTGTATCTAGTAAGAACTGCAAACATAAATGAACAACTTAGGCGGTCAAAGGCTTTTTGTGCATCCAGACTAAGAACAATGGCAGGATGTTTAGTCTTGGGCAAGAGGTCTATCAGGTCTATTGTCTGTCTCGTGTTGTTCCCTGCATGTCTTGTTGGGACAAAGCCTACTTGGTCTCTGTGTGTTAATGTTGTCAGCAACAGTGAAAGTCTATTGGCTAATATTTTAGTGAATATTTTGTAATCTGAATAAAGAGATGGGTCGATAGTTGTCTGGCAATGAGGGGGTCCTTACCCGGTTTAGGAATAATGGTTATAAATGCATGCAGAAATTGTGAATGTGGGAGGGTGCCTTTGAACAAGGAGAAAAACAGGGTCATTAGGTACAGGTTTAAAATTGGGGAGAATGTTTTTTAGTAGATATAGGGGAACCCATTTGGTCCTGGGTATTTGTGGGATGGCAAACATTTGAGTACCTCTGTTATTTCCTCTGAAGTGATAGGTGCATTAAGTATGGAACTTTGGGGGAAATCTTAGGTACGTTTAAGGAGGCCATAAAGTCATCAAACTTTGCCTGAGCGAATTGGGGAGTAGATTTGGAGCTCAAACAATTATAAAGCCCCTGGTAGAAGTCGCCAAACACCTTAGACATGGCCTTGGGACAATACGTGGGAATACCATCTGGCTGCATTAGGTGATCAGAGATTGATAGGAGAGGGCGTGGCTTAAGTCTATTAACCAGCATCCTATGTGATTTGTTGGCATACTCGTAGAATTTTTGTCTGGACCACAATAAAGATTTGGATAGTGTACTCATGTTGAATGATTTAATGTGGTTTGAGATAACAACTTTCAATCGTTACACCATGGGGGATTCAAGTAGGTACATCTCTGTGGCTCTCAACTGGGAGATGAGTTCAGCTTTCAGTTTAGTGGAGTCCCATTTTAAACGATAGCCCGCAGATATGCACTCACCTCTGAAAAATGCCTTACCGAATCTTCATTCAATTGAAAAAAAATCAGCCAGTTTTTGTTGTAGTTGGGGTTGAATCTCAGGGTTTCGTATCAAGGATTCATTAAGATGCCAATGATAGGTTTTGAGCATTGTGGCGGATAAAACAATATCTAAATCAATGTGTGTATGGTCCGACCAAGGGATAGGATTTATCTCTGATGAGACTACATAAGATAGAAGAGGGGCAGTTACAAAAAAAAAAAAAAAGGTCTAGCCTAGAATATAGCCTGTGAGGGGGGAATAATATGTGTATCCTTTCTCAGTAGGGTGTTTCACTTTCACGTATCATAAAGGTTATGAGATCTAGTCAATTTACAGAAGAAGGCGGACAATTTCAGTGCATATCAGTGCCCATCTGTGTCACTTCATCAGTGCATATCTGTGCCCACCTGTGCCGCCTCATCAGTGCACATCTGTGCTGCTTCATCAGTGCACATCTGTGCTGCTTCATCAGTGCACATCTGTGCCACCTCATCAGTGCACATCTGTGCAATCAGTGCCCATCTGTGCCGCCTCATCAGTGCACATCTGTGCCATCAATCAGTGCACATCAGTGCTCATCAGTGCCCATCAGTGCAGGCTTAGCACACACCTGTTCAGTCTCATCAACACCAGCAACCAACCATGTCTAAAAGATGCTTTTCTGCCGAGGAGGCATACCAATTTCTTTCCACAGCCGACGAGAGCAACGGGGAGCTCTCTTTGTCAGATTGGGTGGGAGTTGGCCTTTTCAGATCGCACAGCATCCAAATGAAACACATTATACTATTGTACATATATTAGGTTTTCTCTCTTTTTTTATAGAACTATTTCCTTTTTTTTCATTATTGGTCATTTCTTATGTCCTCTGAGGAAGCCATTGTTATGGCGAAACATGTAGGAAAGATTTGACCTCTCAGCACATCAAGGCCTTCTACCATCCGGCCTCACAATATAATCGATTGTGCTCTTTAATTGTACCCTTTTTTAAGCAAACAATTTGTATTGTGTAACCTTGGCTGTTTATCTATGTTATGTGATAATAAACGTTATATGTATTTCCTTAATATTAGCATTTCATTGATTATTTTTGCACCGTAATAATCCCACTCCTTCCACCTACTTACTTCTGTTATAAAATTTGGAATGAGGTGCATTCTCTGAAACGGACCCCACTGCCACTTTCAACAAACTATTCCCTTTCAAATTCGGATTCTGAAACACTGAGTGACTCAGAGGAGGAAGATGTTTGGCCCGCCAAACTAAGGCATTCTAGTGAGGAAGAAGTGCCATCCACCAGCACCGCAGTGCCATCCACCGGTAAGGGAGTACCTTGGCAAGAAAGGCCAAGTACCAGTGAGGTGTCACCTCAGCCCCAAAGGGTTAGGACACATTCCAGCCTTCCCTATGCCCTTCAGAACCCCTTGTGGCTCCCTACTAATTAAGGAGAAGCAAACATTCCCCCTTTCACTGCCCAGTCAGGTGATTCCAGGTGATTTAATTTTTATGGAGGACATGTTAGCATCAATTGTGGCCCAGTGCAACCTGAATGCACAGCAATTTATTTTGTAAAATCCAACATCCTATTATGCCCGTCCCTACGAGTGGAGAGACCTAACAGTGGAGGAGTTCAAGTTTTTTTTAGGCCTCACATTTAATATGGGACTCAACAAAAAAAATCAATTGCGTTCCTATTGGTCAACCCACCCCCTCCACCACATGCCGCTCTTCTCCGCGGTAATGCCAAGAACCAGGTATCTGATGATCATGAGGTTCCTACATTTCAGTGACAATACCCAGGTGCACTCAGTAGGAATCGGAAGTGCACCGCTAGGTAGTGGACCTTAGGACTGACTGCTGCGGATTGTACCCAGGGAGATTCAGGACATAGGTCTACTGGATCACTAACACAGATCCTAGTGGGAGCTAGAGCATAGATTCCCCAGGGCGCGGAGTCTAAGAGCCAGCAGGTGTTCGCCAGAGCCTCTAGTGGTGAGGATGGACTTTGCTGTAGTCTGGCTCCAGGTCACGGCCCCCAAGATCTCACAGCTCACGCTCACAGTAGACTACAGGAGAAGGAAGCAGCAGGCTGGAACGACAAGGATAGTAAGGGGATAAGGCAGAGGTCAGAGTAACTAGCAGACAGGAAGAGAGTACACGCCAAAGGTTCAGGGTCACAGGCAGACAGGGATGGTCGGGGACATGCCAAAGGGTCAAGGTTTACAAGCAGACAGGAATCGTTGAGAACACGCCAAGGTTGGTAACAGAGACAAACATAGAGCACACGGCAAGCAGGAACCAGGAACCCAAACACACCATGGATACACAATGGTTGATCAGCACCACTGGCTTGCAGTGCACAGGTTAATATAGGTTTCCCTGATAGGGCCTGGGGTGGAGCCATGCTTAGAGGAGAGGTTATAAAAACCACCAGGTGAGAGTGGCTGGCCTCTTAGTCTGAACACATGAGGAGAGGTAAGCAAACAGGGGAAGATTATTGCATAACCATGACAGACACCCAGCTGCAGCCCCCTAATTGCCCGGACTACTTGGGATCCAGCGGGAAAGTTGTTTGGGACCTCATATACCCCCTGTGATGAAACGTCCCTACAATCGGCTTGAGTGCTTTTGTCATATTCCACTTCCTCCCAGTCTGAATATAGATATTTCAACCACTCCCAAGCACAAAACAGGACAACACTTGCTTAGTGCTAACATGGACTGACTTATTAGAACCAAAATGACAAGTATTTATAATACAGTAGAAGAGGAGATCCCCCCTCCTGCTCATATTACTCTAACAATACACCTGTAACAAATTAACATGAGCTAATTAACTAATCCCTTTAAGCAGCCGATGTGACTCTGTGCCCATCAGGATTTCACTACAGGTCAGACTTGTTGTCACTGAGCTTCACACAGTAGATTATACATTATAATAAGTACAACCACAAGACATTTTGTCTCAATAGCAGGAGCTACACTAGGAGTCGGCCGTCTACAACATTGTACAGAGGACAATGTGATCAGCTCTCTCAATTGACATCTTGAGTTCATCAACAAACTAAGAATAATCTTTACATATATCCTGGGAAATATTGTGGATAAATATTACTTACTTAAGTAATCCAAGATATATTTTCTCACTCACCCTGTGCCAGGATGGCACAGGGTGACTTAGACATATTAGGTGCATGGGGAGCTGAAACATGGGTTTCCCAACCTTTCCAAGGGATTCTGGGTTCCATGTGCCCTCCTGTCACACCCCCTACTGGATAAAGGCTACCACCTGTATGTAGACAACTTCTACACATCTCTGCCTCTGTTCCACAACCTTCGCCGGAAGAAAATGCCAGCATGTGGCACTGTAAAAAAGAATCGGAAGGGCTTTCCTCAAAGTCTTGTCAATAAGAAGTTGAGAAAAGGAGAAACGGCAAGTCTGCGAAATAAGGAGATTCTGGCAGTGAAGTGGAGGGACAGAAGGGATGTATACATGTTGTCTTCTATCCACAATGATACGTTCATGGAAATCCCCAGGAGTGGCCCCATAAACAACCCAAAATACATGTAGGTAGGGTGGGCTGGGAAAATCTCACATAGGGAGGTACCTCATTCCAAAATGGAATGATAAGGGGGTGAGCAGGGATAGAAAATGGGATTGTTGCGGTACCAATATCATGAAAGCACTCATGGGATAAAGTAAAAACAAATATTTATTAATTATAAACAAAAAAATATGTATATAAGCAGTGATACTTATCAGTGTGAAATGAACACACTTGACAAATGTAATACAAAACCTATATCACATACACAAAATAGGAACAGCTAATAGACCTATGAATAACATAAGTCAGTGGTACAGATAAAACTTTTGGTGGTAATTTTAACCGACATGTTTCGCCAACATTGGCTTCTTCAGGGTAGTGAGGATTATCTGTACCGTGATAACATTTCTAGAGCAAATAGAAAAGGAATCATTAGTAACATAGTAGAATTCAAATATCATTACTAGACAGTGGCCACATGACGTTTTCAAAGGGCCTAGTCCACCCCCAATGGGCTAGTGGTGGAATCCAGCATATTCCCAAAATACATACCACCTGAGAAGCAGGAGAGACCCCAAAAGGAACCCCAATCAGACAGTCAAAGCTTGGACATCATATCAATGGCTGTAGGGGGCAATTAGGACCTGGTGAAATGGAAGAACAAATTATAAAGTATACATGTATTTAGAGAGAGAAACTGGTCTCTCTAAATAAGTGACGGGCTAACATAGCCTCAATGCAGCTTACCCAGAAAACTTCTAATATAATACTCTGTATCAAATTTATATTATTGTACTGCATTAACTTTTTCTGTGTTCAGTTTACAAAATTGCTATTAGCATTTACGGTGGCCCGACTACTCCTCCGCTATGGCAGACTTTTGCGGTGACGCATGGAAGGGTTTGATGGACAAAATTCAGGTATCACAAATACTAGCAATATTACTGATGCTGATTTGGATAGAGCCTTTATGAGGCTTCAACGTTTACTTGAAAAAAAAGTTTAGGTGTACTGGCATAAAACCTATTTTGAAAAATATAGCACTAATCAAATAGTGCCATGGGGACTACGAATACAAATCTTTCCCAACATTAAAAAAAAAGTGAATGATATTCTTAAGACCTCTTGGGAGTTTAATTTACAATCCTGTTCTTTTAATATGATTTCTACACTTTGCAAACAGTATGAACATGAATTAGATCAACTTGATATTGCGATTAACAATTGGCATGCCGATCACGCATCTATTGTATCCTCCCCGAGATTTTGCAAGAGAGACAAGCTCTTGCGATCACATCTCGAGGGTTATACACTGGAGGTCATCGGCGCCAAAGAGGGTAAATTCCGGAGAGACAAATCAGCCTATGACAATGGATCTGCTCCTAGAGCCTCTAATGTACCACCTACTAATAATAACCTTCTCAATACCCCTTTTGCTTCCATTTCCTCTACCACTTCCACAATATACCAGGATCTGTCTCATGACCGAATTCCTAAAAAAAGAAAAGGCGATAAATCCTCTACTTCAAACGATTCTTCGTCTTGTGTATTTGGATCTATTTCCAATCTTCGACCACCGAGCACTCGTCCTAAGAACAGTAAAGTATCCACTCCCCTCACTCAAACTCTAGTCACATCTTCCACTTTACCCAATTTGATTTCCCACTCTACACATCCACCAATTAGTTCTACAACCCCTTCACCCTCACTTGCCATAAGAAGGGTTAGTGAACCCACGTTACCTTCCATGTTTCCCCATAATGCACTTTCCACGGATCTTAAAATCGCCCCTATTTTTTTAGTTCAAAACCTGGATGCTACTCTGATCCCCACATGACGCCCTCCAAAACTGAATCACGGCCTCTAGGCTTGGATGTAGTGAATCTATCTTCCATTCCACTTACCATAGAGCAAATCAAAATACTTCAATTGGGTTTGACTTTCTATCCTTCATCAGACTTTGATAAATTTCAATTTATAAAAGACATTCATTTATTTGCTCGCAAGCTAATTTATAAGGTCATATAAGGTATGACAGACCCACATCCAAAGGACCTAATGACACTACTACTTCTTCCAACCAAGCTCCTACTCTTGAAGAAATACAGGCTATTGAAGAGCTAATGTTGCTATGGGAGGAGGGAGCCATCGATGATGATGACGATTCCAGTGAATCTGGCATCGTTGCCCTCTGTGTCCCCCCCCCCCACCTCCTTTAAACCTAAATCTAGGAATTTTCCCCTCCTTTCAACTAATCCCAATATCTGGGCTTTTGTCCAACAAACAAGTGTAGCCATCAGGAACTTAGAGCAGGTATCTGCAGGCAAGCCTAATCTGTCACCCAATGGCCTCAAGGCCTTAAAATCCCTCCAAGGTCATCCGGGCTTGATCATCAAGCCGGCTGACAAGGGGGGTAACGTGGTTGTCATGGATGTCGCTGCATATGAGCGAATGTGCTGCGACATCCTTGACAACCACGAATGGTACAGACCCATAGCACCATCACTTATTAAAAATTTTGCTAGTGAATTTGATCAGCTAATATTTTCAGCCTATCAAGTAGGCACTATTGATCTAAATGCTTGGAATTTCTTGAAGATTAGGGAACCTAAGACCTCTACCTTTTACGCCCTTCCTAAAGTTCACAAATCTATCATTAACCCCCCAGGATGACCTAGCGTATCCGGCTGTCATTGCCTCACGGAGAACGCTAGTACCTTGGTGGATAAGTATCTGGCTCCCCACGTTACATCTTTACCCTCCTATGTTAAAGATACCATTTATCTGTTAAAAATTTTGGAAAATAAGCAATTGCCTCTGAATGTCTGGCTGGTTACACTGGACGTTGAATGTCTTTACAACTGTATCCCGCATGCTAGAGGTCTAGATGTTATGCGGGGACAACTACTCGAAAGAGGTCCCAGATTCAATTCCTATGCTAACTTTGTATTGGACTTATTGAAATTCATTTTGACTAAAAAACACTTCCTATTTGGATCTTCCCACTTCCTCTAGGTTCAAGGTGTGGCTATGGGGATCAAATGTGCCCCCTCATACGCCAACCTTTACCTGGGGGGGTGGGAACAGGAAATTTTTGCTAACACTACTTCCAATCTTTTCTCCAAGGTGCTATCCTGGTACAGGTATATTGATGATGTGCTGATGTTCTGGTCAGGGCACACGCAATGAACTATCTAGCTTCTTTAACTCCTTAGCAACTAATAACTTTAACCTCAAGTTTACAATGGAGTGCAGTCAATACTGCACTTTTTTTTTATTTTGGATCTCAAAATTACCATTGACTGACAGGGAAATGTCAATTCAGCTCTATACAGAAAACCTTCATCTGGAAATACCATCTTACATGCCCAAAGTGCTCATCCACAATCACTTTTAAATAGTATCCCGTACAGCCAATATCTTAGGATCAAACGTAACTGTACATCTGAATCTGCCTTCTATACAGCTTCGAGTGAATTGTATACACGACTAAAAGATAGAGGCTACAGCCATGCTCTACTTAAACCATCATTTAATAAAGTAAAAAACCTTGATAGACAAAGTTAGATTTTTCAAAAAAAAGACACTGTTGACTTTCAACTGGTCAGGCTTATCACCCAATATTCATCTCTCCATGCTCAAGTTCGTGAAGTGGTAAATACATTTTGGCATCTTTTACTGGCCAATTCATCCATCAGTAAATTTGTAAGAACAAATCCTGATATAACTTACCGTCGTTCGCCATCTTTAAAAGATCGGCTGACTACAAGTCACCATTCACCCTACAAACCCCATATCCAACATGAGCCAGGTACTTATCCATGTGGACACTGCGATGTCTGCCCATTTATGGCCAACTCTAGAACAATTGATCTACCCGATGGCTCTGCACATGGTATTCCATACCGTACTGACTGCAGAACCACAGGAGTCGTTTATTTAGCTACATGTAGATGTGGATCTTTCTATGTAGGGAAAACAAAACGCTGAAACGCATCACAACAATGGCAATTAACAGACATATTTGAGCTGCCCATGACTTTGATCCCTACTTTATTCGCTTTGCGGCCTTGGAACATGTTGCAATGCATGTCAGAGGCGGTGGTATTGATGAAAAACTTCTCCAGTTAGAAACTAAATGGATAATTTGAACGCTATGCATTTTCCAGGACTTAATGAGCATATTAGCTTTAAACCTTTTCTATAAACACTTTGGAAAGAATACTAGATATTGTTGTTTTCTAACAATGATCAGTATTTTGACGGTACCTTATTGATCTGTTTAGTCCGTTCTTTTGAAAGGATTGATTATTCTATTTCTGACTTAATTTCGGAGCTCCCCTTTATTCTGTCAGTCTAAACCCTTCCCTGACTTGTCCCGTATATGTCTAGCTAGAATGGCGGCGGAGTCCTTCGGCCACCGGAGTCTGAGTCTTGTGAAATTCAATATGTATGTACATACTCATCAACATATTTAAATGTTTGCTTAAATTACCTGTATTCTACTTCAACAGTGTATAATCAATGCATTAACTTTGCTACACTGACTCAGCTTGTTTTCTTCTTTGATCGATGTGTTCTCTCATTGTATATGTGTACTTTTTCTGCATTGTGTGCTTTATATATCTGCCAAGTACCCTTTGCTGGCCCATGGCCTCATGACGTGCTCATATTTATCCTTGGCCTGCTGCGGGCATATTCCGTAAGTTGGGACTTTGCCCCCCACGGACCTTTGGATACTTAATCTGCGTTTTTTCCCTCCCATATGGGATGCACAGTAAGCCATTTTATGTGCCCCGTGAAGGTATGTTTGTTTCCCCCCCCCCCGGTTTCCACTCTCTTATACCCACAACTGTCTCAGCTGGGGGCCATTGTGTACTCTGTGAGGTGAGCAACCCTTCTCTATCAGTCCTCTGCCCCTTTGATTAGTACCTTTGCAGCCTTGAGCTTACCAAGTCTATTTACAGTAATCTTATGCTTTATTCCATAAAGCCTTAACTATAGGCATTGTTCCACCGACCAGCACTGGTTACCAAATGCAAATCGATTGATTGTATCTTTGCATCCGACGCCCCCGCATACATTGAGGCTATGTTAGCCGGCCGTCACTTATTTAGAGAGACCAGTTTCTTTCTCTAAATACATGTATACTTTATAATTTGTTCTTCCATTTCACCAGGTCCTAATTGCCCCCTACAGCCATTGATATGATGTCCAAGCTTTGACTGTCTGATTGGGGTTCCTTTTGGGGTCTCTCCTGCTTCTCAGGGGGTACGTATTTTGGGAATATGCTGGATTCCACCACTAGCCCATTGGGGGTGGACTATACCCTTTGAAAACGTCATGTGGCCACTGTCTAGTAATGATATTAGAATTCTACTATGTTACTAATGATTCCTTTTCTATTTGCTCTAGAAATGTTATCACGGTACAGATAATCCTCACTACCCTGAAGAAGCCAATGTTGGCGAAACATGTCAGTTAAAATTACCACCAAAATGTTATCTGTACCACTGACTTATGTTATTCATAGGTCTATTAGCTGTTCCTATTTTGTGTATGTGATATAGGTTTTGTATTACATTTGTCAAGTGTGTTCATTTCACACTGATAAGTATCACTGCTTATATACATATTTTTTGTTTATAATTAATAAATATTTGTTTTTACTTTAACCCATGAGTGCTTTCATGATATTGGTACCGCAACAATCCCCTTTTCTAACCCTGCTCACCCCCTTATCAAACCAAAATACATCTATGATTATAATTTGTTCATGGGGGAGTCGACTTCAGTGACCAAATGATGGAACCATACCTTGCCATGAGACGGACATACCATTGGTATAAAAAAGTCGAATACATTTTTTTCAATTGGCCATATACAATTCATATGTAATTTACCGCAACTCCACCCAAAACCCCAAACACTTCTTTGGCTACCAGGAGGAAGTTTTCATTGCCCTTATATTCCCAAACGGCCCACCAGAAAATATCCGATCAGATGTTATTAGTCGACTCTCCGAGCGCCACTTTCCCAATAAACTCCCTCCCAAACCAACAGGCCAAAGATGTCAAAAAAGATGTAAGGTGTGTACCAGAGCAGGAGTCAGAAGAGACACATCTTATTATTGTGCACAATGTCCTTCCGAACCAGGCCTCTGCATAGGTGACTGTTTTTGCCGTTACCATACTTCAATAAATTATTAGTGAAGTATGGTAAACTTAAGTTCCTCATTTCTTGCCTTCACACACCTTCACACCCCTTATGCCACTGCCTGCTCTGTAACTGACCCTGGCTTGTTATTCGACAATGTTTCTGCCTAACGATTCTGTACATACCTCTGCCTGATCTAGAACTGACCTTGGACTGTTTGACCATGATATTTGCCTGCCTCTTGGACTGATCTTTTACCCTGCAACTGGACTAGTAGGATTTAACACAGGGGTCTCACATATGTGAGGAGCTCCAGAATAGTTTTTCTGGATGAAGAAACTATTTTCTTTGTTTTCCCATTCCTAGATTAGGGTCTGGAGACTTGGGGGCTTCAAAGAGATTTGGGTGGGAGAAGCCTCTACCCCTGTCCCCATTCTGTCCTGAACGAGGCCCTACTTCTGCCTGCTGCCTGTAGGACTTACTGCCATCATGCCTCTGTCTGTCGCACTGACCAAACCACATGGACCTGCCTACTACCAGGACCAATATTTTTGGCACTGCTGACAATATCTCTGCACTGACCCTGGACTGTATATGGACAGTATCCCTGCCTGCTGCCTGAAAAATTGTGTTCGCTGTTGCTGACCAAGTCCCTGCCTGCTGCCTGGACCATTGCTATGCTCCTGTGGACAACTGCGCTACTAAAACCACAGGTAATCTTTTGTTTACCCTTTGCTCAGCATAATGTATTTTGGGGTGTAATTCTTGGTATGTGCATGCTATGTGTCCCTTGAACACCTGGCGGTGTTCCTTGCATGTTGGCCTCTGTATGTGGCCAGGCTGTGTAAAGGTCTCACACATGTGTTATTGCCATACTCAGGAGGAGTAGCAGAATGTATTTTGGGGTGTTATTTTTGCTATGTAAATGCTATGTGCTGGAAATATCTTATAAACTGACAACTTTGTGTAAAAAAAATGCGTTTTAATTTTTTTCCACATTTTCCAAAAACGTCTGGAAAAAAATGAACCGTTCAAAAGAATCATTATGCCTCATAGATTATACGTTGGGGTGTTAGCTTTCCAAAATTGGGTCATTTTCTGGGTGTTTCCATTGTCCTGGTGCTCTAGGGCTTTGAAAAGTGTAATAGGTAGTCAACAAGTTAGATAGGTAATTTATACTCCTTGAACACCTGATGGTTCTTCCTGCAGGTTGGGCCTCTGTATGTGGCCAGGTAGTGAAAAAGTCCCACACATGTGGTATCGTAATACTCAGGAGGAGTAGCAGAATGTATTTTAGGGTGTCATTCGTGGTATGCACATTCCATGTGAGAGAAATAAGCTATTACAATGACAATTTTGTGAAAAAAATAAAAAATAAAAAAAAATCTTAATTTTGCAAAAAAATTGTGGGAAAAAATGACAACTTCAAATATCTCCCCATGCCCCTTACTAAATACACTGGAATGTCTACTTTCCAAAAATGGGTTATTTGGGGGGCGTTTCTACTTTCCTGGCTTGTTAGGGTCTCAAGAAATGAGATAAGCCTCAGTACATCAGATGTGATCATTTTTTTTTACGATTTGCACCATAGTTTGTAGACTCTAACTTTCACACAGACCACATAATATCCACTAATTTGGGTTATTTTTTACCAAAGATATGTAGCAGTATAAATTGTGGCCAAAATGGATGAAGAAAAATTGCTAATTTGCAAAATGTTATCACAGAAACAAAGAAAATGCATTTTTTTTTCAAAATTTTCGGTCTTTTTTCATTTATAGCACAAAAAATAAAAAACCCAGAGGTGATAAAATACCACCAAATGAAAGCTCTATTTGTATGAAAAAAGGACAAAAAAATAATTTTAGTACAGTGTTGCATGACTGAGTAATTGTCATTCAAAGTGTGAGAGCACTGAAAGCTGAAAATTGGTCTGGGCAGGAGGGGGGTTTAAGTGCCCAGTAAGCAAGTGGTTAAAGGAACCGCCAGGTCTGAAATGGGTTTCCTAAATCATAATCACCTCCGCTCTGGAGGACCTAAATTCCTTTAAAGCTAGCCATCTTTTCTGGAAGGAATTTAGGCCCTTCACATTGCAAGAATAGATCTTAAGAGCCATGATACATCAAATAGGCATATAGCTAATGGGATACAGACTGTAAACAAACAGATTTTGATCCATGGTGCAACAAACACAAAGACATTAAAGCGTATATGTTGAAATGGTGCTTAAAAAAAAAGCACTGAAAACCAAAAGAAGGTAAAAAAAAAAAAGACCTGGAAAATTAAGTAGACAAAACCAACAAAAAAAGAGAAAGATTAAAAAAATCATATACAAACATTTTTTTTAAGAGGCCTGAAGAGCAAATTTTGTTTCAGGGATCCAAGGTGAGGGCCTAAGACATTGGTGAGGGGCATGGCTGCCTGCAAGATCTGATGGTAGGGTCCCATCTCCTCTGAGATAGTAGGTAACAAAGTTCAGTGGAAGGCAGCCGGCATACCTAAAAGGTATAATAAAAACTTTTTGAAACTGTAAATACTTCAAAACAGCCAGAAAAGTAGAGGAATTTGACTCCCGCAGTGGAGTCAGTGGCATAGACAAACTAATCGTTGTCTGTCTATGGTAGTGAGAAAAAAATCTGCTGAAAGTGGTAAGTTCTCATGCTGGGAATCTGGAAGGGTTAGCTCGTTGAGGGGTAGAAGAGGCCTTCTGCGATCTATGATGAACTGGGGTCCAGATCTTGGCTGGTGTCGTGAGTGGTTTGGGGTTTGGGACAGGAGGTTGGAGTTCATCCTCTGGGATGGGTGGGAGTCCCAAATTGCAGACCAAGGAGTCACTTTGATCGAGGTTTTGCATCGAGAACTGGACACCATCTTTAGAGGCAGACAAATGAAAGGGGAACCCCCATTGATAGGGTTATTGATGCTTCTGTAGATTAGTGGTGACATGACAAAGACTGTGCCTTTTAGCCAATGTGATGGGGGAGAGGTCGCTGAAAATTTGAATCTTAGCGTGTTTAAAGTCTATGCGAGATTTGTTGCGGTTTGCGACAGTGAGAGCTTCCTTGCTTTCATAGTAGTGAAAGCGGGCAATGATGTCTGGGATGTAGGGTGCCAGGGTGACAAATAGGCCCAGGAGGTATGAACGCAGCTCTTTGTCACTAACAGACTCAGGGACTCCACTAATCATTAAGTTTTGACGGCGTTCCCTATTCTCCAAGTCATCTTGTTGTAGATGGAGTTGTGAAAACATGTGCTTCATGGCAGCATTGTCTTCCTCTAAAACATGTACATACTGAATTAGTTCATCAAATTTGTTTTCTAAAGTATCGGTGCATTCCCCAAGTAGATCTATCTCCCCTGAGCTGGTGTGCAATTTTACCCAACTCTATGGCTATGTTGTGAGTCAGGTCCTGGAGTAAGGATTGCAACTTTAAATCCAGCACAGCTACTGTCACCGCTGCTGTATAGTCAGGTGGCTGGGGTTGCTGGGATCTGTGGGTCCTCTGCAAGTGCGTTTTCCGCCATTAGGTGGAGATCGCGTGTTCCAGGATTGCAGCCTATAAAGTAAGCGCTCCATGAGGTGACTGGGCCGGATCTTTGACGGCAGGATAAAATCCACAGTATATACCTTTTTGCAAGCCAATCTTTCCCATAGGATGCCTGGGGGCCACTGGCTGTCCATGGGGTTGCTCCTGAGGCTTAGGATGCTATATTAGCAGTGCAGGAGCCGTGGACAAGGAGACGGGGACCGGAGCTCGGCTCTCGCACATCCACCATCTTAAACACCGCACATGCGCCTTGCATCCGTGACCGATTTAGAAACCATATGGTTCCCAGCTTGCCTATTTGTGATCAAAGATATGCATCGTATTTAGGATGGTATGATGTATGCGCTCCATTAATCTTATAGTTTCCATTCTCTGGAGCACCTGAGTCCAAGGCACTGTAGAAGACTGCCAGTTTAATCCAATAGACCATAGAATTATGCAGAAAAGTATATGGGATCATTTTTGGGTTGGGGCTAGGACCTCTGGAAGTGGTGCAAAAAGTAAACACATTGGTTAAGTCAATGTAAAAAAAGAGCCTGTTATCTGGGCAACCTTACAGGCAGCCTTACGCCAAATTGGCTGGAGGCTAGGACAACTCCAAAATATATGGAGGGATGTGCCTGTAGCTTGGCACCCTCTAGAGCAGTTGTCTGGAATATTTGGATAAAAAAGATGTACCTTGTTGGGGGTAAGGTACCATCTAGTGTGTAGTTTCCACACAGTTTCCTTAAGAGATATGGAGCATGTACATTTGTGCATGTTTAAAATCATATATTCTGTGTAATGGAGAAAACAGCGCTGTCTATTGTATCATGAACTAATATATACCATAATAGTAGTGAACTAATTACATGGAGAACAATATTAGTGAAATTTATAAATAAAATTGAAAAAGTGTGAAATTCTCTGCTGCAACTTAACGTGAGATACACACTATGCAATACAAATAGAAAAAAATAGCTGCGCTAAAAATTAAACCACGTGTTGAACCAGATTAAAAAATAATACTAATCTTAACCAAATACCTCTAATAACATATATTAAATTCAAACAGTGACCATCAAAATAAATCCCCTTAAACATTAAAGGTAAACTGAAACAATTCCTACGTACACTGATGTGTGTATTAAAGTAACTGAAACCTAGGTTCAGTATATGTGATACCGTGAATCATATATTACCATTAAAAATTATTATTAATTAATATGATGGTATGCATAAAGTCCACTTATGAATGGTAAAAACTGTTGATATGCTTCAGTGATGAAATTCGCACTCAACACCCTCAGAAAATCGTGATGGAATACACCAGATAGGGCAAAGAAAGAAGATCCTCCACCAGTAAAAATGACTGCAGCTTACCAGCTGATCTGATCTCTTTTTCAAGGAGATCAGAAAGGCCTGTGGCTTTATCTCCCTGCCAGGGTCTCTATCCCAGATTTTTCGAATAGAAAACTTAGGGTAAACTTGTGGGTCCCTCCTGGATCCTTCCTTACTTCCACCAATACTCGTTAATGCAGGGAAAAAATACACATCCATAGCATAATACTGTATGGCTATTTATTATATAAAATTAATGTAGTACATTGCACTTACATTTTAGATGCAAAATATAGGCATATGAATAAAAAACGAGCCGGCCGGCTCTCTCAATTGCTGCCCGTCGCTTCCTGGATGGATGGGGAATGGAGGCGACGTCAGCACGCCGCTCACCCTACGCCGTTTCATCAAAGAATGACTTCTTCATGGGGCATGGGCGGCGTGCTGACTCACCGCCTAAAGTGCATAATGCACACATAAAACACGCCCATCTCTGAGCTCCTGGTCCGCCATACTACAATCGGGCGGGTGCCCACAACCTTACTGATAGGTCTGATGAGCTTGTGGGCTGTCCATTCGTTCCCTGCTCAGTGTGTGGCCGTATGTTGTATAAATATGTTGTATAAATTGTTAGCGGAGTCCCATTTATACAACATACGGCCACACACTGAGCAGGGAATGAATAGACAGCCCACAAACCCATCAGACCTATCAGTGAGGTTGTGGGCACCCACCCGATTGTAGTATGGCGGACCAGGAGCTCAGAGATGGGCGTGTTTTATGTGTGCATTATGCACTTTAGGCGGTGAGTCAGCACGCCGCCCGTGCCCCAGGAAGAATTCATTCTTTGACGAAACGGCGTAGGGTGAGCGGAATGCTGACGTCACCTCCATTCCCCGTCCATCCAGGAAGCGACGGGCAGCAATTGAGAGAGCCGGCCGGCTCATTTTTTATTAATATGCCTATATTTTGCATCTAAAATGTAAGTGCAATGTACTACATTAATTTTATATAATAAATAGCCATACAGTATTATGCTATGGATGTGTATTTTTTTCCCTGCATAAGCGAATATTGGTGGAAGTAAGGAAGGATCGAGGAGGAACCCACAAGTTTACCCTAAGTTTGCTATTCGGAAAATCTGGGATAGAGACTAGGGATGGGTTCGAATCGAACATCAGGCGTTCGACATCAGCTGTTCGCATCAAATTCGTGTGATGCGAACGGTCCACAATGCACTGCGCCAGTCGCAGTGCATTGCTGGCTGATGATTGGCCAAGCATGCACTGTGACCCCGCATGCTTGGCCAATCATAGAGCCAGCGGCGAGGAGAGCAGTGGCGGCCAAGTGTAGTGTGTTCTGGCGTTAGTCAGTGACCTAGTCAGTCACATTATCTGCTGTGATTCATTCTGCATTGCTGACAGCATCTGCTGTGTTATTCATTCTGCTGAGTGCTGACAGTATCTGCTGTGTTATTCATTCTGCTAAATGCTGCTGACATTATCTGCTGTGTTATTCATTCTGCTGAGTACTGACATTATCTGCTGTGATTCTGGGGATTAGTCTAGTGTGTGCATGCTCTTAGTACAGCATTGCAGTATCACATTAAACCACATTTACCCTTCTGGCCTGTTGTCATCTAAGGCAGCCAGCCAGCCAATTGCAGGAGTTAGCGTGTGTGTGTGCTGTGTGAGTATAGCACAGCACACTAAACCACCTCAGCCTCTATCTGCCCTTAGGCCCTGTTGTCATCTAAGGCAGCCAGCCAGCCAATTGCAGGAGTTAGCGTGTGTGTGTGCTGTGTGAGTATAGCACAGCAAACTAAACCACCTCAGCCTCTATCTGCCCTAAGGCCCTGTTGTCATCTAAGGCAGCCAGCCAGCCAATTGCAGGAGTTAGCATGTGTGTGTGTGCTGTGTGAGTATAGCACAGCACACTAAACCACCTCAGCCTCTATCTGCCCTAAGGACCTGTTGTCATCTAAGGCAGCCAGCCCGCCAATTGCAGGAGTTAGCGTGTGTGTGTGCTGTGTGAGTATAGCACAGCACACTAAACCACCTCAGCCTCTATCTGCCCTAAGGCCCTGTTGTCATCTAAGGCAGCCAGCCAGCCAATTGCATGAGTTAGCATGTGTGTGTGCTGTGTGAGTATAGCACAGCACACAATAAATCACCTCAGCCTCTATCTGCCCTAAGGCCCTGTTGTCATCTAAGGCAGCCAGCCAGCCAATTGCAGGAGTTAGCGTGTGTGTGTGCTGTGTGAGTATAGCACAGCACACTAAACCACCTCAGCCTCTATCTGCCCTAAGGCCCTGTTGTCATCTAAGGCAGCCAGCCAGCCAATTGCAGGAGTTAGCATGTGTGTGTGCTGTGTGAGTATAGCACAGCACACAATAAATCAACTCAGCCTCTATCTGCCCTAAGGCCCTGTTGTCATCTAAGGCAGCCAGCCAGCCAATTGCAGGAGTTAGCGTGTGTGTGTGCTGTGTGAGTATAGCACAGCACACTAAACCACCTCAGCCTCTATCTGCCCTAAGGCCCTGTTGTCATCTAAGGCAGCCAAACAGCCATTTGCAGGAGAGAGACACGCTTGTGCTTCTTTTCGGCAGCTGGACATGTTGAGCCGCATCATGCCGAAGGCTTGGTAGAGTGGATGACCAAGCCCTCCTCATCCTCCTCTCCCACCCAGGCTCAGGGTACTGGCAAAGCAGCTGCCAACGCGTACTCAATGGCATCATCAGGCACCCCTTCCCTAGACCCACCATGTCCTCCTGAGGAGTCCCCCGAACTGTTTGAGCACAGTGTTGGGTACATGCTCCAGGAGGATGCCCAGCGTTTTGAAGGCTCGGATGATGATACCCAGCTAGAAGAAGGCAGTAGCGTGAGCGCAGAGAGAGGGGATGCTCAAGGACAGCAATCTGGCAGTCATGTTCCACCAGCTGCAGCTTACTGCCAGGTTTGCTCCAGTGGTGAAGAGGGAGGGGATGATGAGGTCATTGACTCCACGTGGGTGCCTGAAGGGAGAGAGGAGGAGGAGGCGGCACATCTCCAACGAGGCAGGATGCCCTCCGGGGGCCAGCTTGAGGCCAGCACACCAACTGAATCACACCGCAGAGCTCTGCCTGTGCAGGGCGCTGCCTCTGCACGTTATTACAAAAGTTCTTTGGTGTGGGCCTTTTTTGAGACGAGTGCATCAGATCGCACCACTGCTATTTGCAACATATGTCTCAAGCGTATCTCGCGTGGCCAAAACATCAGCCGCTTGGGCACCACAAGCATGACCAGACATATGTCGACCTGCCATGCAGCTCGTTGGCAAGCGCACATTAAAGACCCACACCAAAGAACAAAGCGGGCCTCTCCTTGCTCCTCATCAGCTGGGATCTCCAACCCCACTATACTTTCAGTCCTCTCTGAAAGCTGCACTGAGAGGAATGAAGGTGTAGAATTAGGTGTGTCACAGCCAAGTACTTGCAGGCACTCTGTTAGCAGTACACGACGTCCGATTGTACCAGGCAAATTTCCCTGCCCTGGCTGCTGGACCGTCGAAAGAAGTTTACTCCCAGCCATCCACATGCCCAGCGGTTGAATGCTAGCTTGGCTAAATTGCTAGCACTTCAACTTCTGCCTTTTCAGTTGGTAGACTCGGCCCCCTTCCGTGAGTTTGTTCAATGTGCGGTTCCTCAGTGGCAGGTTCCCAAAGCCACTTTTTCTCACGGAAGGCGATTCCGGCTCTCTACCGGCATGTGGAAGGCAATGTCCATGCCTCGCTGGACAGGGCGGTCAGCGGTAAGGTGGATATTACCACTGACTCATGGTCCAGCAGGCATGGACAGGGACGTTACGTTATGCCGTGTGTGCGCTGGTGAGTTTGGGGGACAGGAGCCACACTGGGGCAGAGGTTCTGTCAGCTCTGCAGGGGCAGGCCGAGAGGTGGTTGACGCCACGCCAGCTTAAGCCAGGAATGCTGGTTTGTGACAATGGCACTAACCTCCTCTCCGCCCTGCGACAGGGACAGCTGACCCATGTGCCCTGTATGGCTCACGGTGGTGCAGCGGTTCTTGGGCAGGTACCCAGGCTTACAGGATGTCCTGAGACAGGCCAGGAAAGTCTGTGTGCATTTCCGCCGATCATATAATGCCAGTGCTCGGCTGGCTGAGCTGCAAAAGGAGTTGAACCTGCCCAAGAACCTCCTTATATGTGACATGCCCACCAGGTGGAACTCAACGTTGGCCATGCTGCAGCGACTGCACACACAGCAGAGGGCCATCAATGAGTACCTGTACGACTAGGGCACCAGGACAGGGTCAGGGGAGCTCGGATTTTTTTCCCCACGCCAGTGGAGCATGATCAGGGATGCATGCACTGTCCTGTCACCATTTGAGGAGGCCACGAGGATGGTGAGCAGTGACAGTGCATGCATTAGTGACACTGTACCTCTTGTCCACCTGTTGGAGCATACGCTGCGTGGGATAATGGACAGGGCACTTGAGGCAGAACAGAGGCAGGAAGAGGAGGACTTCCTCTTTATCCTCTCAAGTCCCCCTTTATCCAGACAGTGTTCCTTCTCTCCCACCCATCACACAGGAAGAGGGTGAGGAGGAGGAGGAGGATTGTGTCAGCATGGAGGTGGAGCCTGGCACTCAGCATCAGCAGTAGAGATGGGCCCGGTGTTCGATTCCCCATGATGTCAGAGGGGGGCGGGTCACCAGGTGCCCTCCGTTATAAAAGACCTGTCAGACGGAGCGGAGCCTCACACAGCGGGAGCCTCCCATTGCGCGGAGCGGCCCAAGAAGAGACACCGACACCGACGCCGACGGAAGAAGAAGATGCCGGACGAGAAGGACGAGAAGTGAATGGGAAAAACAACCGCGCTAATCTATTAAAGCCATGCAAAAGCTGCCAACAAACAAAACAAACAAAGTCGGAATACGTATAGATCAAAAATTGTAGCGCTAATGTATGTGCAAAAGTGTGTGTATGTCACAACACTCAGGGAAAAACAATACGTGAACTGTATAACAAAATAACAGTGCTAAAGTTGACTCCAGATTAAACAGAGTGCTAAAGTCCATATAGTAATAACATTGCAGTGAAAGTCCTTCAGATCCACTCAATGAAGGCAGATAAAAGTGTGTACTTGACTGATGTCAGAATAGAGCGTGGGTACGCTTACCGGAAGTGTTGGATGTGACTACCATACGGCATACACATCAGACAGGCATAAAGATGGAAGGTCTTGCATCTGTGGGAAGCCGCCGAGAACTGGAACTCCAACAATTTTCGGTGCTGTGTACTGGATCGGTCCGCAGAGTTGGTGTGCTCAGCATGCAGTCATCCAATGGTCACAGAAATGATGATGGAGACCGGGGAAGGGAATAAAAAAGGGAGACCACTCCAATGGTGCAGGTCAAAAAGCAACAATTTATTCACATATGCATGTGAACATGAAAAAATATAAAATAAAAATCTCAAGACAATATAAAAATTTTGGCAATATGAGGGGCGTAGGATAGCTGGCCCGACGCGTTTCGACTAAAGTCTTCCACAGGGGCATATCTCTTGGAAGACTCTGTGGAAGACTTTAGTCGAAACGCGTCGGGCCAGCTATCCTACGCCCCTCATATTGCCAAAATTTTTATATTGTCTCGAGATTTTTATTTTATATTTTTTCATGTTCACATGCATATGTGAATAAATTGTTGCTTTTTGACCTGCACCATTGGAGTGGTCTCCCTTTTTTATTCCCTTCCCCGGTCTCCATCATCATTTCTGTGACCATTGGATGACTGCATGCTGAGCACACCAACTCTGCGGACCGATCCAGTACACAGCACCGAAAATTGTTGGAGTTCCAGTTCTCGGCGGCTTCCCACAGATGCAAGACCTTCCATCTTTATGCCTGTCTGATGTGTATGCCGTATGGTAGTCACATCCAACACTTCCGGTAAGCGTACCCACGCTCTATTCTGACATCAGTCAAGTACACACTTTTATCTGCCTTCATTGAGTGGATCTGAAGGACTTTCACTGCAATGTTATTACTATATGGACTTTAGCACTCTGTTTAATCTGGAGTCAACTTTAGCACTGTTATTTTGTTATACAGTTCACGTATTGTTTTTCCCTGAGTGTTGTGACATACACACACTTTTGCACATACATTAGCGCTACAATTTTTGATCGAGAAGGACGAGAAGACCAGCGCAAGAAGAAGCGGATCGGAGGAAGAAGAAGATGGAAGAAGATGGAAGAAGATGACGGAAGGAGAAGATGAAGAAACTGAAGGATGAAGAAAGAAGAAAGAAGATTTTAATAAAGGAATTGTCAAAGACCGTCTCCTGTAATTTTTACAATTTTTGACACTTTTTTGGTGAAATGGTAGGGGTACTTTTGTACCCCCTTACCATTTCACACAGGGGGGGGGATCTGGGGGTCCCCTTGTTAAAGGGGGCTTCCAGATTCCGATAAGCCCCCCGCCCGCAGACCCCCACAACCAATGGCCAGGGTTGTGGGGAAGAGGCCCTTGTCCTCATCAACATGGGGACAAGGTGCTTTGGGGGGGACCCCAAAGCATCCTCCCAATGTTGAGGGCATGTGGCCTGGTACGGTTCAGGCGGGAGGGGGGCCACTCTCGTCCCCCCCTCTTTTCCTGCGGCCTGCCAGGTTGCGTGCTCGGATAAGGGTCTGGTATGGATTTTGAGGGGGATTTTTTTTGGCTAGGGTTCCCCTTAAAATCCATCCCAGACCTCAAGGGTCTGGTATGGATTTTGAGGGGGACCCCACGCCATTTTTTTTTTTGGCTGGGGTTCCCCTTAATATCCATCCCAGACCTGAAGGGCCTGTTTATTGAATTTGGGGGGACCCCCACGCTTTTTTTTTTTTTTCATTTTTTTTGATTTTTATCAATGACTTTTTTTTATGAATGACTTTCAGTTTCAATGAATGGCTGTTCTCTGTATTATGGGAGCCGTCAATACACATTAGCCGCGAGTGATTTTAAATAGCTTTTTTACTTGCAAAAATTACACTTTTTTCAGAGACAGTTCTAAACACGGGAAACATGCGCCCCTTTACATGCATACTATAGACACTCCCCAGGTACGAAATTTAAAGGAATATTACACTTTTATTGTTTCAATTTAAGCATTATTAAAATCACTGCTCCTGAAAAAACAGCCGTTTTGCATTGATACATGTCCACTGGGGCAGGACCCAGGTCCCCAAACACTTTTTATGACATTAACATGCATATTAGCCTTTAAAAATTAGCACTTTTAATTTCGAGCGTTCGCATCCATTAAAACTAATAGGGTTCTAAAGCTCGCACGGACTTTAGGTCCGTTCGCGGGTTCTGGTGCGAGCCGAACGGGGGGGGTGTTCGGCTCATCCCTAATCAGCAGCAGCAGTCTTTTAGGGATGATTTACAGTCCCAACAAACCAGTGGACTTGTACGTGGCTGGGAGGAGGTGACTGCGGATCATGTCGTCCTCAGAAGACTCCGGACCGAATGCCTCAGCTAACCTATGTTGTATGGCCTCCCTGATCCTGCAAAGCCTGCGGAAGGATCCTCGTATTCTTCGGATCAAGGAGAGGGACCATTACTGGCTGGCCACTCTCCTTGATCCATGGTACAAGGGTAAGGTTGCGGACCTTATCTTGCCGTCGCAGAGGGAGCAGAGGATGAGACATCTCCGGGAGGCCTTGCAGAAAGGTCTGTGCAACGCGTTCCCAGAGACTGGGAGGTTACAAACTCCTGGTCCTGGACGATGAGTTGCTGAGGCTTCGGTCAGTAGCAGAAGGAGCAGTGGGGAAGGTGGACGTCTGACCGATGCGTTCAGACAGTTTTTTAGTCCGCAGCCCCAAGGTATGATCGGTTCCAGCAACAATCGCCAGCGTCTGATATACATGGAGCAGGAATACCTAGGGGCAAGGTCAGACTTGGACACCTTTCCCACCGAAAATACTCTGGCTTACTGGGTCTTGAGGTTGGATCACTGGCCAGAGCTTGCACAGTATGCAATTGAGCTATTGGCCTGTCCTGCATTCAGCGTTCTTTCCGAACGTACATTCAGTGCTGCTGGAGGCTTTTTCACCGATCACAAGGTGTGCCTGTCCACCGACTCGGTTGAACGACTGACCTTCATAAAGAGTAATCAGTCTTGGATCACCACCAGCTACCAGGCACCTGAAGCTGATATAACAGAATAATTTATTTTGAAATGTCACATCCCTTCAAGACTGCCTATGCTGATGCTGAGTGACTGTCCTGTTATGTTGTCTGACTATCCTCTTTCTCCTCAATGATCCTGATGATAGCTTGGAAGAACATTTTTGTTTCTGGGTGCCACCACCAGTGGCTAAGGCCCAATTTTTCAGCCCCTGTTTAACAGGGGCGTGTAATTAAAAATTTTTATGCAATGCTTTGCAACAGGTCTTACTGCTGTGCTCCGAAAACAGTATCTGTGAGGGGTTGCAGTGTTGTGGCACCAGCACCAGTGCCTAAGGCCCAATTTTTCAGCCCCTGTTTAACAGGGGCGTGTAATTACAATTTTTTATGCAATGCTTTGCAACAGGTCTGACTGCTGTGCTCCAAGTACAGTATCTCTGAGGGGTTGCAGTGTTGTGGCACCAGCACCAGTGCCTAAGGCCCAATTTTTCAGCCCCTGTTTAACAGGGGCGTGTAATTACAATTTTTTATGCAATGCTTTGCAACAGGTCTGACTGCTGTGCTCCAAGTACAGTATCTGTGAGAGGTTGCAGTGTTGTGGCACTAGCACAAGTGCTTAAGGCCCAATTTTTCAGCCCCTGTTTAACAGGGGCATGTAATTACAAATCTTGATCTAATAGTTCACAGCAGGGCCCATTCCTGCGCCCACCAAGAGTAACTGTGAGGGCTTACAGTCTTGTGGCAACACCGACCACCACCACCACCAAAGGCCCAATTTTTCAGCCCCTGTTTAACAGGGGCATGTAATTACAAATCTTGATCTAATAATTCACAGCAGGGCCCATTTCTGCGCCCACCAAGAGTAACTGTGAGGGCTTACAGTGTTGTGGCAACACCGTCCACCACCAAAGGCCCAATTTTTCTGGCCCTGTTCAACATGTGCATGCAATTACAAATTTTGATCTAATAATTCACAGCAGGGCCCATTCCTGTGCCCACCAAGAGTAACTGTGAGGGCTTACAGTGTTGTGGCAACACCAACATCTAAGGGGGCAAATTTCTGCAGAGTATATACAGCAGGCCCCTACTTTCAAACATCCAACTTACAAACGACTCCTGTTTGCAAATGGAAGGAGAAAACAGGAAGTGAGAGGAAATCTACCCCTAGGAAGGGAAATTCTATCCTGTTAGATTTAATTTGGGAAAAAGGTATATCCTCTCTACTGATGCTTTATCACAAATCCTTGTTTCAATAAAAACACCACTTTTACAAAAACATATGTCATTGGTACGGAAAGTGAGGTGAAATGTTCTGAATAGGTGCACAGACAGCAAAACAAATGTTACAGGGGTGATAACCCTTCCCTATGTTCTCCAAAAAGCTTAAAAATAGATTTTTTTTGGCTGGAGCTACACTTAAAAATTTACCTGTTCAAAATTACAAACAGATTCTACTTAAGAACAAACCTACAGTCCCTGTCTTGTTTGCACCGCCATGGGGTAGCCGTGCCTTTTTTCTCTAAGATTTTCATCCATATTGCCAGGACAAGACATGACATTAAAGCCGCAAGCAGTTTTAAATGTCTTCTTTTTTTCCTTTACAAATGTCATTTTTTGCAGGGACAGTTCTAAACACGGGAAACACATGCCACTTCACAGGCATACTTTAGACACCCCCCAGGTACCATATTTAAAGGAATATTTCACTTTATGCATCATTAAAATGACTGCTCCTGAAAAAAAGTTTTTAAAACTTCTTTTTGCATTGATACATGTCCCCTGGGGCAGGACCCGGGTCCCCAAACCTCTTTTATGACATTAACATGCACATTGGCCGTTATAATTAGCACTTTAGATTTCGAACGTTCGCGTCCATTGTAATTAATAGGGTTCGAATATTCGCGCAAACCTTTGGTCCGTTCGCAGGTTCTGGTGCGAACCGAACCCGGGGGTGTTCGGCTCATCCCTAATAGAGACCCTGGCAGGGTGATAAAGCCACAGGCCTTTCTGATCTCATCAGATCAGCTGGTAAGCTGCAGTAAATTTTACTGGTGAAGGATTTTCTTTCTTTGCCCTATCTGGTGTGTTCCATCACAATTTTCTGAGGGTGTTGAGTGCGAATGTCATTACTGAAGCATAGCAACAGTTTTTACCATTCATAAGTGGACTTTATGCATACCATCATATTAATTAATAATAATTTTTAATGGTAATATATGATTGTTCACGGTATCACATATACTGAACCTAGGTTTCAGTTACTTTAATACACACATCAGTGTACATATAAATTGTTTCAGTTTACCTTTAATGTTTAAGTCGATTTATTTTGATGGTCACTGTTTGAATTTAATATATGTTATTAGAGTTATTTGGTTAAGATTAGTATTATTTTTTAATCTCGTTCAACACGTGGTTTAATTTTTAGCGCAGCAATTTTTTTCTATTAAAATCATATATGACCATTCCACTGTGGTAAATTCCTGTCCTATGTCTGTTTCCCACCAGACCATTGCTGAAGACTTTTCAGGCAAGTGCAACCCATTTAGATAACTGTATATCTTCAATATGACCCCTTTATCCCTAGCAGAATTAGAACAGATGGTTTAAAATTATGTAAATCTAGGTCTAACATTGAGGGGGTATAGTGATTCTAAAAAATATCTGACCTGGAGATATTTATAAAATTCTATCCTCGGGACATTATATTGTTGCTGGAGGTGGGAGAAGGAACATAAATGCGTTCCTTGTGTTAGGGAGTTAAGAGTAGTGAGGGTGTTCAACTCCCACCAAAGGAGGTCATTAGACGAGCCACATCTAGGGGGGGAATCTTTTATCTCCCAAAAAGGAGAATAGAGAGGGTCTAGGGGACGATAGCTTAAATTTCTGGTGCTATAATGACCAAAGATGTAATGTTTGGGAGACAATGCTGTTCAGAGGGCTCGTCTCCCTGGGTCGAACTGTATTGTGCCATAACAGGCCTGGCAGGTAAAATGGGTGAATTTATATACTTTCAAATTGGAGCCAGGGGATCAGGGCTGAGGAGACGTGCCATTGGGCTGTTTAAGAAGGTCTGGCTGTCGAGGCCTAGACCTCCTTGTGAGAGAGATCTATGTGTTATCAATTTACCGTATCTAGATTTCTTACCCCTCCAAATAAATTGGTTAATATCCCTTTGGGTCTGTTCAATGGTCCGATGGGAAACATAGACTGGCAGGGCTCTGAAATAATAGAGAAACTTTGTCAGGATTGACATCTTTATAGATGTAACTCTTCCCATAAGGGAGTTGGGGATGGTGGACCACACTCTCAACCATTGTTTAACTCTTAAAAAAGCTTGTGGGTAATTAGCATTATACATCGCATTATACATAAAGAAGGAGCTAGACAAATCCCCATATATTGCAGCTTACTATCAAATATGGAGAATCCAAAAGAATTCTTTGATGGTAGCTATAATATTATGTGGGATATTTATTGGTAGGGTGAAGCACTTGGTCAAATTGACACCCAGACCTTAAAAGTTATGAAACTCCCGCAGAATAGATAACAGGCTTGGGAGAGATACCATTGGGTCCGGCAAGAACATAAGTACATCATCAGCATACATGCTTAGCTTAAATTCAACTTCACCTTTCTGGTACCCCTTAATATTAGGGTTGACCTTAGTTGCCCTAGCCAATGGCTCTATGGCCAAGGCAAAACTTGGAGGAACAGCCAGGAAGCTTGATACGAGTACGGGGGTTATGATAAAGGGCCTTAAACCCGTGTACAAATTTTCTGTAAAACCCAAATTTTGTCAGGATACTATCCATATTTGGACATAGTACGCTAAAAAATGCCTTGTGTTGATCAAGGCCCAAAATTAAAACTCTGCGAGAGAAGAGATTTGCCTCCTGTATGATGTTAGAAGCTAGGTGGATGTTATCAGTAATCTGTCTGGAAGGGACAAAGCCTGTTTGTTCTGGGGCTACTAGTGAAGACATAATAGGGGCAAGGCGGTCTGCTAACAATCAACCTAAAAATTTTAGGTCGTTATTGAGGACTGATATCGGCCTGTAGTTTTGTGGAACTGTATAATCCTTATTAGGTTTCGGGATAAGTGTCATATTGGCGTAAAGCATCTCATCAGGGAGTTTATTGTCTTGAAGGATATAATTAAAGAATCTAGAAAGTCTAGGGGTGAGAATACCTGCACATTTTTTATAATATACTGGAGTATATCCTTCAGGGCCTGGGGCTTTTGAGGTCTTCAGAGATTTAATTATGGATAAAATCCAAGGGGCATTTAAGCTTCATACCTGTGCCTCTGATAGAGATGGAAGAGATAAGGAGTCCAACAAAGAATCAGACGGAAGAGGAGGTCCAGATTCCAGGGAGGAGAACAATGCTTTGTAATAGGAGGTGAAGATATGTAACCCATATTTGGGGTGTGAGACCACTTGTCCATTTCTGTTTCTCATTTATTACACATGTGCTGGCTGGAGGGATTGGTGAAGCTTACAGTTGAACATTGCAGAGGCTGAGTTACAGTGGAAAAGAAACCAAGCCTTGGACCAGCGAAGAGACTTCTCTGTCTGTTCCGATAAAATAGTGTCTAATTACACTAGTTTTTAGATTAGCTTGTCTCAAAACATCAGGGGAGTGAGATTGGTAGAGGATGTGGTATAGCGTACTAGGTTCTCGTGTGAGGGAGGTAATTGCAATGGCCCTTTTCCTCTTCCTGGTAGTGGCCAATTCAATTATATGACCACTCAGAAGTGCCTTATGGGCAGTCCATAGTATTGTGGGAGAAGTCTCCTCTATGTCATTTAACCTGAAATTCTCCAGTAGTCTATTGGATATTTTCTTAACTATTTCTGGATTTCTAAGTAGAGAGTAATTCAATCTCCATGTGGCCGTCAGAGGTCTGAAAGAAAACTGCGTGATGGTTAGAACAGGGGCAAGCATGGATCATGGCCGAGGTGGCGTTAGCTAGCACGATAGGGGTGCTAAATATATAATCTAGCCTGGAATAGCTATCATGGGGTGAGAATAGTGAGTAAACTCTCTCACTCCTACATTTAATGCCCTCCATGTTTCAAATAGGTGGTATGATTTCTGTGATCTTTACATTGATCTAGGAAACGTATTCATCGTTTCCATCCTGCTTATGTCTAGTCTTGAGTGCGCTACTAGATTGAAATCACATCCATCCAACACATGCGCAGCACTATATTTATCTAAAGTCTGGAAAAAAGACTGAAAAAAAAGAGCTGTGAGAAACATTTGGTGCATAAACATTCGCTATAATTATCGCTCGGCCCTGGAGTGAGCCCTGAAGTATTAGAAATCTGCTCCCCGGGTCATTGTGTACATTGTGAAAATCAAAAAATGCTGTGTTTTTTATAAATATAGCCACATTCCTATACTTGAAGTCAGATGTAGTAAAGTGGTGTTGTTTATATGATTTATCATATTACTGGGGATAATTGGTGGAAGAAAAGTGTGTCACCTGCATCAGGATAATGTCTGCTCCCACGGTTTTGTAAAACCTAAAGGCCTTTTTGCATTTCTGCGGGGAGTTAAAGCCTCTTACATTGTGGGAAATAACATGTATGCCCATATTAAAGATAAAGAATAACTATTCTTAGACTATAGGCCCCCCTAACCTGAACTAGGAGGGGGAGACAAACCTCCTATCACAATTTGGATTAGCAGCAAGGATGGGAAGTGTTATCATAATGGAAGATTTTAATTATCCAGACATAGACTGGGCGGAGGGAACTACGCATTCGTCTAAAGCTCGCCAGTTCCTAAATGTCTTGCAGGACAATTTCATGGGTCAGATGGTAGACGTACCAACTAGAAACAAGGCATTACTAGATCTACTGCTTACCAACAATACAGACCTGATCAGGGATGTGGAAATATGGGTCAATTTAGGAAACCACAATCACAGATCAATTGGCTTCAGTATAAATCACACAAATAGGAAACACAAGGGGAACACAAAGACACTGAATTTCAAAAGAGCCAACTTCCTTAAACTATGAACCTTGCTAAAAGATATAAATTGGGATAAAATGTTAGAAACAAAGAACACGGAGGAGAGATGGCTTTGCTTTAAGAGCATATTAAATAAGGGCATTAGCCAGTGCATCCCACTGGTAAATACATTTAAAAGAGCAAACAAAGGGATGCTGGATGGCTCTACTCCAATTTAAACATGCACATAAAAGCAAAGGAGAAGGCCTTCAAAAAATACAAGGCCGAGGGATCATCATCAGCATTCAGACATTAGAAAGAATGCAACAAGATGTGTAAGGGTGCAATTAGGGTGGCTATGATAGCACACGGAAGGCACATAGCTGAGGAGAACAAAAAAAAAATCCCAAGAAATTCTTTAAGTATATAAACAGTAAAAAAGGAAAGACAGACCATATTGGCCCCATAAAGAATGAGGAAGGACATCTGGTTACAAAAGATGGGGAGATGGTGAAGGTATTGAATGTATTCTTCTCCTTAGTCTTCATGATGGAATCAGGGGGCTTCAGTAACCAAAACTGCAGTATTTGTCCTCATGACACATCACAGGAAACACCCTAATGGCTAAAAGAGGACAGATCTAGAAATAGACTTGTAAAACGTAACATTAATAAATCACCGGGACCAGATGGCTTGCACCCGAGAGTACTTTGGGAACTCAGTCAAGTTATTGCCAGACCATAGTTCCTAATTTTTACTGACAGTCTACTGACTGGAATGGTACCAGCTGATTGGAGAAAAGCCAATGTAGCACCAATATTAAAAAAAGGACCAAAATACATCCCTGGGAATTACAGACCAGGTAGCCTAACATCAATAGTATACAAGCTCTTGGAGGGGAAGATAAGGGACTATATACAAGATTTTAGTAATGATAATGGTATCATTAGCAGTAATCAGCATGAATTCATGCCAAATCAATCTATTAACCTTCTATGAGGAGGTGAGCTGCCATCTAGATAAAGGAAGGCCCATAGACATGGTGTATCTGGATTTTGCAAAAGCATTTGACACAGTTCCCCATAAACGTTTACTGTACAAAGTAAGGTCCATTGGCATGGACCATATGGTGAGTACATGGATTAAAAACTGGCTACAAGGGCCAGTTCAGAGGGTGGTGATAAATGGGGAACACTCTGAATGGTCAGGGGTGGGAAGCGGGGTCCCCCAAGGTTCTGTGCTGGAACCAATCCTGTTTAATTTGTTCATAAACAACCTTGAGGATGGGGTAAACAGTTCAATCTCTGTATTTACTAAGCTAAGCAGGGTAATAACTTATCCGCAGGATGTGGAAACTTTGCAAGAAGATCTGAACAAATGAATGGAGTGGGCAACTACATGGAAAATCAGGTTTAACCACTTCAGCCCTGGGAAGATTTTACCCCCTTCCTGACCAGAGCGCTTTTTAAAATTTTGCACTGCATCGCTTTAACTGACAATTGCGTGGTCATGCGACGCTGTACCCAAACACATTTTGTGTCCTTTTTTTCCCACAAATAGAGCTTTCTTTTGGTTGTTTTTGATCACCTCTGTGAAGGCTAGAGGGACAGTGTCACTGATGCATGCATTGTCGCTGCTCACTATTCTTGCGGCCTCCTCAAATGTTGACAGGACAGGACATGCATCCTTGATCAGTAGCCACTGACATGGCAAAAAGAAGCCAAGCTCCCTTGACCCTGTCCTGGTGCCATACTCGCACAGGTACTCATTAATGGCCCTCTGCTGTGTGTGCAGCCGCTGCAGCATTAGCAACATTGAGTTCCACCTGGTGGGCATGTCACAAATGAAGCGGTTGGTGGGCAGGTTGTATTCCCTTTAAATGTCAGCCAGCTGAGCACTGGCATTGTATGACCGGCGGAAATGACACCAGACTTTTCTTGCCTGCCTCGGGAGATCTTGTAAGCCTGGGTACCTGCTTAAGAACCACTGCACCACCAAATTCAGGACTTACGGTTCAGCATCTGAGGTAGGGAAGTTAGCCTGCTAAAATCAATTGGTGGTGCACTGCTAGCAGTTTGGCTGCAAGTACTCAGCACACCTTTTGCTACACCTTCATTCCTCTCAGTGCAGGTTTTTGAGAGGACTGGAGGTATAGTAGGGTTGGAGATCCCAGATAAGGAGCAAGAAGAAGTCCACCTTTTTCTTTGATGTGGGTCTATCAAATGCTGTTGCCAACAGACTGCATGGCAGGTCGTCATATGTCTGGTCAAGCATGTGGTGCCCAAGCCACTGCTGTTCTGGCCCTGCTTGATCCGCTTCAGACATAGGTTGCAAATAGCAACGGTGTAATAAAAGGCCCACACCAATGAACTTTTAAAAGTCAGCGAGGAGTCAGCAGTGCCGCAGTGTGGAGCTCTGTGGTGTGATGCAATAGAGTGGCTGCCCTTAAGCTGCCCCCTTTGGGGTTGTGCCTCCTCCTCCTCACTTTCCTCCTCTCTTCTCTCAGGCATCCAAGTCCAGTCAGTGACCTCATCATCCCCTCCCTCCCCTTGGTGGCCTTCCGGACATGATTTATTTTTTGTTTTGCAACACCAAACTACACTGTATTAGATACTGTGTACAATGCCTGAAGTGTATTAGAAAGTGTACAAAGGCAGCACTGTATTGTATACTGTGTATACCACCAGAAGTGTAGTAGAAACTGTACACACTGTATTAGATACTGTGTACACTGCATGCACTGTATTAGCAACTGTACAACGGCTGCACTGTATTGTATACTGTGTACACCACCAGAAGTATAGTAGAAACTGTACACACTGTATTAGATACTGTGCACACCGCCTGCACTGTATTAGCAACTAGGGATGGGCCAAACGGATCCCTGTTCGGTTTGCACCAGTACTTTCGAACACCGCGAAAGTTCGGACCAAAATAACGAACCCCATTAAAGTCAATGGGACCCGAATGTCAAAAATCATAAGTGCCCATTTTGAAGGCTTACATGCAAGTAATTGGACATACAATGGTTATAGGGGTCAGTTTCCTGCCCTGTATCAGTAAAAAAAAAAAGTTTGTGAAAAACGTCATTTTTAAATGAGCAGTGATTTTTTGATCTTTAAAGTGTAAGCATAAAAATGAAAAATTCCTTCCAATATAGTGCCTGGGGGGTCCCCTTATGCCGCGTACACACGTGCGGACTTTTGCCGGCGGACCTAGTCCAGCGGACAATCCCGCGGGACTTTCCAGCTAGGTCCGCTGGACTTTCCGAGCGTGTGGACTTGCCCACACACGCACGGACTTCTCCAGCGGATAATCCGCCGGCCAAAAGTCCGCGGGACTTTTGAAAATGAACGGACTTGCCCACACACGGAGCAGTCCGTTCATTTCGAACGTAACTTCAGGTTACGTAGCTAGCGTAGGCAGTAAATGCCGCCGCGCTAGCTCCGCAAGCTGGCATGGATTTAAAGGGAATCCCCACGCCGAAAAAACGGCGTGGGGGTTCCCCCCAAATCCAAGTCAGACCCTCATCCGAGCACGCAGCCTGGCAGGCCAGGAAAGGGGTGGGGACGAACGAGCGCCCCCCCCTCCTGAGCCATACCAGGCCGCGTGCCCTCAACATGGGGGGTGCCCTGGGGAAAGGGGGGCCGTGCGCCCCCCCACCCCAAAGCACCTTGTCCCCATGTTGATGAGGACAAGGGCCTCTTCCCGACAACCCTGGCCATTGGTTGTCGGGGTCTGCGGGCGGGGGCTTATCGGAATCTGGGAGCCCCCTTTAATAAGGGGCCCCCAGATACCGGCCCCCCACCCTATGTGAATGAGTATGGGGTACGATGTACCCCTACCCATTCACCTAAGGTGTAAAATGTAAAGTACAAAAACACACACACTTTTGAAAAAATATTTTATTGCACTGCTCCGGGGGTCTTCTTCCGTCTTGGGGGTCTTCTCGCCGGACTCCTCCGCTCTCTTCTGCTCTTTTACCTAGCTCTTTCACGAGCGGGGGGAGTCCGGCTACCTTCTTCGTCGTCGCCGCCGTCGTCTGGGGGTCTCGATCCGCCTTCGGGGGTCTTCCGGGGGTCTCTTCTGTTCTTGCGGCGGTCGTCGTCTTCCGCGCCGCCGGCGCCTTCTTCTTCTTCTTGTCCTTCTTGTTCTTCTTCTTCTTCTTCCGATGTTGACCCGTCGCTGTCTCTGCCCGGAATGCCTGTGCCGCTCTGCGCTCGGACTTATATAGGGACATGGGGACAGGGTCACATGCACATGTCACATGGTGACCCCGCCCCCTTGTGTTGTCACAGTCCCGGAGGATGCTGGGACTGTGACATCGCAAGGGGGCGGGGTCACCATGTGACATGAACATGTGACCCTGTCCCCCATGTCCCTATATAAGTCCGAGCGCAGAGCGGCACAGGCATTCCGGGCAGAGACAGCGACGGGTCAACATCGGAAGAAGAAGAAGAACAAGAAGGACAAGAAGAAGAAGAAGGCACCGGCGGCGCGGAAGACGACGACCGCCGCAAGAACAGAAGAGACCCCCGGAAGACCCCCGAAGGCGGATCGAGACCCCCAGACGACGGCGGCGACAACGAAGAAGGTAGCCGGACTCCCCCCGCTCGTGAAAGAGCTAGGTAAAAGAGCAGAAGAGAGCGGAGGAGTCCGGCGAGAAGACCCCCAAGACGGAAGAAGACCCCCGGAGCAGTGCAATAAAATATTTTTTCAAAAGTGTGTGTGTTTTTATACTTTACATTTTACACCTTAGGTGAATGGGTAGGGGTACATCGTACCCCATACTCATTCACATAGGGTGGGGGGCCGGTATCTGGGGGCCCCCTTATTAAAGGGGGCTCCCAGATTCCGATAAGCCCCCGCCCGCAGACCCCGACAACCAATGGCCAGGGTTGTCGGGAAGAGGTCCTTGTCCTCATCAACATGGGGACAAGGTGCTTTGGGGTGGGGGGGGCGCACGGCCCCCCTTTCCCCAGGGCACCCCCCATGTTGAGGGCACGCGGCCTGGTACGGCTCAGGAGAGGGGGGGGGGGGGGTGCTCGTTCGTCCCCACCCCTTTCCTGGCCTGCCAGGCTGCGTGCTCGGATGAGGGTCTGACTTGGATTTGGGGGGAACCCCCACGCCGTTTTTTCGGCGTGGGGATTCCCTTTAAATCCATGCCAGGTCACGGAGCTAGCGCGGCGGCAGTAACTGCCTACGCTAGCTACGTAACCTGAAGTCACGTGCTAAATGAACGGACTTGCCGATGAGCGGCAAGTCCGTTCATTTCAAAAGTCCCGCGGACTTGCCCACTAACGGCGGGATTGTCCGCTGGACTGCCAAGTCCAGCGGATAATTTTAAAACAAAACTTAAAACTTTGGTCCGCCGGACTTTGGCGCCAAAAAGTCCGCCGGCGCCCACACACGAGGGGATTATCCGCTGGACTTCAGTCCAGAGGATAATCCCGCGGGATTGTCCCTTCGTGTGTACGCGGCATTAGTCTACCTGTAAAGTGGCAGATCTGTACCATGTCTAGAATCTGCTGCAGCAATAATTGCATTTATAAAGCCAAAAAAATTACATTTTCCCTGCAAGCTGCCTTTATTTTGCTCAGCAACAGCTGGGGAGTCAGTGTGTATGATGAGACCACAATGTAGTGCACCGGAAACAAGATTAGAGATTTTTTAGATATATTCTGCTGTCACTTTGACTTTGTATAGAAGTAACAGGTGTGTAAAATGTGTTCTTTGGGTGTCGGTGGCACCTTCCCACTGTAACGCTATAGAGGTACTCTTTACAAAAACAATAATTGGCCTTGCTATAAAAAAATTGCAATGAAATGCACCTGTCAAACAGGTGCAGAAAAATTACTCTTTGGGTGTCGTGGGCGCCTTCCCACCATAACCCTATAGAGGTGCTCTTGATGAAGGCAAAAGTCCTGCAGATATTCCACACCCCAAAAAGACTTAATCAGTGACATTAGCATCAGGGGCTTCATAGCTGGTAATCCAGGACTGATTAATTTTTATAAAAGTCAAAAAGGTCCACGGAGTCTGTGGACAGACACATTTTATGATCAGTAACGAAGACTCCTGCAGCACTGAATGCCCGTTCTGAAAGCGCGCTGGATGCAGGGCAGTCCAACAACACAGTAGCATACTGGGCAAGTTCTGGCCAGTGGTCTATTCTCAGGACCCAGTAAGTCAGTGGATCGTCAGCTAAAAAGCTCTCCATCTCTGTTTGGCCCAGAGGTAATCGTCCAACATGTGATGCAGACGCTGCCAATGGCATGTGGAAGCTGACAACCCTGGGCGGCGAGGACTAAAAAAATTCAGAAATGCCTCACTTAGGTGGACTCCTTCTCCAACGCTCCTCTCTTGACCAACAGAAGACTCAAACTATGTTTTCCACGACACTGTAACCTGGAGTCAGGAAAAACGTTCAATAAAATCCTCTTTAACGTGTCCTCAAGAGATTTTATCTTCTGCACTCTCTGTGGTGACGGGATGAGTTCTGAGACCTTCCCCTTATAACAGTGGTTTAAGGACGGTTGCTAACCAGTAATCATCCTTCTCCTTTATGTCACGTATTCTTGGGTCCTTTCGCAGGCTTTGAAACATGAGGTTGCCCATGCGCCTCAAATTTTCTGAGTCTTGAGAAGTAGACTCCTCCTGGTCACTCAGGATGACAGCATCTGGAACTTCCTCTTACCAGTCACGTGCTACTTCAAAGGGTCCTGGGGTTGGAAAGCCATCGCTTACAGATTGACGCTGACAATGTTTTCCTCTTCTTCGAAGCCTATGAAAGTGCCAGAATCCTCCTCATCCTCCTACCCTCTTCCTCCTTCTGCTCTGCCTCCAGTGCCCTGTCCATAATGCCATGCAGAGTCTGCTTCAGCAGGAAAACAACAGGGATTGTGTCACTGATGCATGCACTGTCACGGCTCACCATCCTTGTGGCCTCATCAAATGGTGACAATACAGTACATGAATCCTTAATGATCAGCCATTGGCGTGGGAAAAAAAAAAGCCGAGGTGGCCTGAGCCTGTCGTCGTGCTGTATTCGCACAGGTACTTGTTAATGGCCCTCCGCTGCATGTATAGCCACTACAGCATCGACAAAGTCAAGTTCCACCTGGTGGGCATGTTACAAATTAGGCGGTTTACAGGAAGGTTGAATTTTCTGCTGAATTTCAGTCAACTGAGCACTGCCGGGTGTATGACCGCCTGAAATGGCTACAGGCTCTTCTGGCCAGCTTTAGAACATCTTGCAACCCTGGGTATGTGTTTAGGAAATGCTGCACCACCAAATTGAGGACATGTGCCAGGCATGGCACATGAGTCAACTTTCCCTGTCTCAGAGTGGACAGGAGGTTTGAGCCATTATCGCACACGACCATTCCTGGCTCCAGCTGGCATGGTGTAAACCACCTCTGGGCCTGTCCCTGCAAAGCTGCAAGAATCTATGCTCCGGTGTGGTTCCTGTCCCCTAAACACACCTGCTGAAGCACTGCATGGCACCTTTTAGCCTGACTCTGGGAATAGCCCTTTGAATGCTTAGAGGGTACCTGATGTTCATAGGAAAATTCTGCAGAGGAGGGCATGGAGGTGGCGGAGGAGGAGGGGAAAGAGCTCACAGGTCTGGCATCATCAACACCAGCTGTATGGAGACGTGGGAGCAAAACCAGCTGCAGCACCAAGCCCTGTCCTGCATCGTTTCTAGTTGCAAGCAGCGTTACCCAATGTGCTGTGAACAAAATATATCATCCCTGCCTATGCTTTCTGGACCACGTGTCAGCAGTAAGGTGGATTTTACAGCTGACTGCCTTGCCCAACAATGCCAGAACATTCCCTTCCATGTAATAGTAGAGAGATAGAATAGCCTTACGTGAAAAGTAGTAGCGACTGGGAATCTGCCATTGTGGCAAAGCAGAGGCGAGCTCCTAGGTGTCCCTGCTCCGTGTATTCTCACTAGAGTGGAGATTTTTTGCTTTTTTTGCTGTTTTGCTTTACAGCTGATGGGGCGGAACAACCAGCACCAGCAATCAGCTTGTGCTGACTGGGTTTTCCACATACTGATTCACTATTTAAAGTGCTTATCCACAGTTGGCATTCTCTCAGTCTGAGGACTGCCGCTCTGATGCCTGCACTGCATACCTACCAACAGTGAAGGGTAAAATTTACTTTAATCTTTCTTAGGCAGTCCAGGGCAGTATTTGCACCTGACTTGCTATGTTAGCACAGTCTCTGTGTCCCTATACCAAAAACTCTATTTAGAAGTTAGCCAAACCTTCATGTTTATTTACCTATGGTTTTTCAGATAGCGCTTCTTATGCCGCGTACACACAATCGGACTATCCCAGGGGATTGTCCGCCGGAAAATCCGCCCATGTGTGGGCTCCGGCGGACTTTTTCTCCTCAAAAGTCCGGCGGACTTAGTTTGAAGTTTTGACTCAAAATTGTCTGCCGGACTCCAGCAATCAGCAATCAGGCAAGTACAAAAGACCTACAACCAGCACCTGCCACATATGTTTGAGCTCCACAGACAAGTGGAGGATTTAGACAATAGGGGCCGCAGACACAACGTGAGTCAAAACGTCAAAAAAAACAACTAAAACCTGGAGGCTGAACCCATCCCTTCTAAAAGACCCAGAAGTACAGAGACAAATAAATTCTCGAATTCACTTATACTTTCAACAAAATGATACCCCAGACATCACACCAAACACACTTTGGGAGGCACACAAGTGTGTAATAAGAGGGTAACTTATAGCCCTAGCAACAAACGATAAAAAAAAGACATCAAGAACAGATTACATTACTCATCAAAACAATCAATAGACTTGAGACAGCCCACAAACACTCGACCTCTGAAAATAGACTACAAGATCATTTATTTGCACGCTCCGCACTGAGGGACAAACTAGGGAAGCACACTAGAAGATGGTACATTCTTAGACAGAAAGTGATTTATGAACACGGCAATAAAAGCGGGTGTCACGCCCCTGGTAGTGGTGAGTCTGATTAGCAGAGAAGGGCCTCCCTTGCGGCTCCCACTCGCCGGTCCCCTGGTGATGTGACAGTAGGACCAGGAGTCAGGAGGGGCACAGGTGCCTGGCAGGATTAGTAAGACCGGTACGAGAGATCCCTGGATCAGCTCAGCGGTTTGAGGTAAGTAGGTAACAACAACAGGCAGGCTGGAACTGTATGCAGACTGGAACAACAGGCAGGCTGGAACTGTATGCAGACTGGAACAACAGGCAGTCTGGAACTGTATGCAGACTGGAACAACAGGCAGGCTGGAACTGTATGCAGACTGGAACAACAGGCAGGCTGGAACTGTATGCAGACTGGAACAACAGGCAGACTTGGATCTGTGTGCAGACTGGAACAACAGGCAGACTTGGATCTGTGTGCAGACTGGAACAACAGGCAGACTTGGATCTGTGTGCAGACTGGAATAACAGGCAGACTTGGATCTGTGTGCAGACTGGAACAACAGGCAGACTTGGATCTGTATGCAGACCGGAACAACAGGCAGACTTGGGTGGTCAGACAGGCTGGGTCAGGTATCAGGCTGGCAGCGCAGTACAGATGGGTAAGACAGAAGAATGGTCACAGACAAGCCAAGGTCGTTTTGCAGGGACAGAGCGGAAGGTCAAGGATAGCCGGGTCAAACACAGGTAAACAGACTTCAGATCAGGTTTTCGCACAGAACGCTGTAGAGCAGACAGCGGGGACCGTCTGTGACAGACGGATTTAAATAGCCTCTTTGGCGCCAATGGGGGCGCGCACTCGTTCGCGCACGCTCGCTCTCGTCTGCGGGCGCGTGCATGCGCGCTCGCGCATGCACGCGCGCGCTCGCGCATGCGCAATGGCACCCGAGAACGGGAACCAGGGATGCTGAGGCGCCGATTACTGGCAGGATCCTCATGTCGCCGGCCACTGGCAGAGCCTTCATGACATTGCCCCCCCCCTAAGGGGCAGCCTCCGGATGCCCTTCCGGGCAAATTTCTCAGGATGGGCCCTCTTAAAAGACTGGACTAGACTCTTAGCGTGGATGTTCTCCTCGGGCTCCCAGGAATTTTCTTCGGGGCTGTACCCCTTCCACTTGATTAGAAACTGGTTTTGGTTCTGCCTTCTTCTGAAGTTGAGGATAGCCTCCACCTCAAACTCCTCTTCCCCATCCACCAGGACTGGGTCAGGAGGGGTGGCCCTCCTATTGGGAAATGGATTACTAACCGAGGGCTTCAGCAAGGACACATGGAACACCGGGTGGACCTTCAGTGAATCCGGGAGTTCCAATTCGTAAGCCACCTCGTTGATCCTTCTTTTGACCGGGAAGGGACCCAAGAATTTGGGGCCCAGTTTCCGTGACGGGCAGGCCAGCTTCAAGTTAGTGGTGGATAGCCATACGGGCTCACGTGGAGCAAGCACCAATTCTCCCCGTCTCTTCTTGTCGAAGATGGCCTTGTTGTACTCCTGAGTCCTGGTCATGGTTTCTTGGAGAAGTTGGTTATTGGTGGAGAAGAAATTGATCCGTTCTTGGACCGCTGGCACAGTGCAGTCAGGGAGAGAGTTAGGCAGGAATGCGGGGTGAAACCCGTAATTTGCAAAAAAGGGGGTCTGTTTGGTGGCAGAATGGGTGGGGTTATTGTAGGCGAACTCGGCCAGGGGCAGGAGGGAGATCCAGTCATCTTGGGCAAAAGAGGAGAAGCAGCGCAGATACTGCTCTAGGGTCTGATTGGTCCGCTCAGTCTGCCCATTGGACTGAGGGTGGTAGGCAGATGAGAGAGCAAGTTCAATATCCAAGGACTGGCACAGGGACCTCCAGAATCGAGAGGTGAATTGCACCCCTCGGTCCGAGACTATGCTAGCCGGTACCCCGTGGAGTCGGACAATTTCCCTGATGAAGACCCGTGCCGTCTCTGGAGCTGAGGGAGTGCCCTTCATAGGGACGAAGTGTGCCATCTTGGACAGACGATCGACGATCACAAAGATCGTTGTGTGGCCCTCCGCCGGGGGCAACTCCACAATGAAGTCCAGGGATATCATTCTCCATGGGCGATCTGGGACGGACAGGGGCTTGAGAAGACCCCAGGCCCTGGTTTTGGGGTTCTTATTCCGGATGCAGGTAGGGCAGGTGTCTACAAACTTCTTGCAGTCAGCCCGTAATTGAGCCCACCAGAAGGTACGTTGTACCAGATCGGTGGTTTTGGCGACACCGAAGTGTCCGGCCAAAGCGTGATCGTGGCATAGCTCCATGACTGTTACCCGGAGTTGCTCTGGAGTGAAGATTTTGTCCCCGTACCAAAATAGGCCATCCCTCGCCTGTAGTTGGGTTTCGGGAGCGGGTCTTTGCCCTGCTGAGGCACGTTTAAACTGAGACAGTAAGTCTTCTTGGAAAAGGAGGAAATTCCCAGGGGCCAGAATGGTATCGGGAGAGGATTCCTCCTTATGTTTGTGGTACATCCTGGACAGGGCGTCTGGTTTGACATTCTTGGATCCGGGCTGATATGTCACATGGAAGGAGAAGCGAGAGAAGAAGAGCGCCCACCTGGCTTGTCTGGGTTTTAACCTCTTGGCTGATTTCAAGTATTCCAGGTTTTTATGGTCGGTGAATATTAGAATGGGGTGAGAGGCCCCTTCCAGGAGGTATCGCCACTCCTCCAGGGCAGCCTTGATAGCCAATAGTTCCCAGTCACCGACATCATAGTTCCTCTCGGCCATGGACAGCTTGCGGGAAAAGAAAGCGACTGGGTGCAACAAGGACTTGTCCCCTTGCCTCTGAGATAGTATGGCTCCTACCGCAATTTCGGAGGCGTCTACCTCCAGGGTAAAGGGCAGAGAGGAATCCGGGTGCCTGAGGATGGGTGCTGAAGTGAACAAAGTCTTTAGGGCCTCAAAAGCCTCCTGGGCCTCGGAAAACCACCGGAAACGGGTCCCTTGTCTGGTCAGCTGAGTGATAGGTGCCACAATGGCGGAGAATCCTTTAATGAATTTGCGGTAGAAGTTGGCAAAGCCAATGAACCGCTGGATGCCTTTCTTGTCTGCCGGAGTAGGCCATTCTAGGATGGCAGAGATCTTCTGGGGGTCCATCTTGATGCCCGTGCTGGAGATGATCAGTCCAAGGAAGGGAATGCTCTCCTGTTCAAATTGGCACTTCTCCGCCTTAGCGTATAAACCGTGGATACGGAGCCGACCCAGGACCTCTTTGACATGCCTGCGGTGGGATTCTAAGGAGGGAGAGAAGATCAAAATGTCATCCAAGTATACAACAGCAAACAAGTCCAGGAAGTCCCGGAGTACATCATTAATAAAGTACTGGAATGTGGCAGGGGCATTGCATAGGCCGAAGGGCATTACGAGGTATTCGTAATGCCCATAACGTGTCCGGAAGGCCGTCTTCCACTCATCTCCATCTTTTATGCGAACCAGGTTGTAGGCCCCCCGAAGGTCAAGTTTTGTAAAAATGGTGGCCGTACCAAGTCTCTGAAATAGTTCGGGAACCAGTGGGAGAGGGTAACGGTTCTTAACCGTTATATTATTTAGTTCCCGGTAGTCCACGCAGGGCCGGAGGGTATGGTCTTTCTTTTCCACAAAGAATATGCCGGCGCCCGCTGGAGAGGTAGACGGGCGGATGAAGCCCTTCCTGAGATTCTCCTCAATGTACTCCTTAAGTTTGCCTTGCTCCACCTCTGTCAGGGGGAAGACCCTCCCAAAGGGAATTTCTGCTCCAGGAAACAGTTCAATGGGACAATCATAAGCCCTATGAGGTGGGAGCACCTCTGCTGCCTGTTTACTAAAAACGTACAGGTATTCGTGGTAGGCCTGGGGAATGGCCTGACGGAGGTCCACCTCAGAGTCCATACTTAGCAGGGTAGCCACCCTGAAAGAGTTAGAGGACCCGCAAGACCTCTGACAGTACGGGGAGGAGAAGGAGACCATCCCAGTGGCCCAGTCGATAACTGGGTTGTGGGCCTTCAGCCACGGCATGCCCAGAATTACAGGGGACAATGGAGAAGAGATAATGTCCAGGCAGAGTAGTTCCCGGTGGTCACCCGAGATGGTCATGGGCAATGGGGTGGTCTCCTGTGTCACTGGGCCCGACCGGATGGAGGAGCCATCCGCCAGGTAAACTGATAGTCCATGGACCTTAGACTGGAGAGGGATCTGGTGTTGGTCAGCAAATGAAGAGTCCATGAAACAGCTGCATGCCCCAGAATCAATAATGGCGGGTGCCTGGAGGGTTCTTCCCGGAAGCTGAAACGAGACAGAGAGAGCGAGGTGAGAGGAAATCTGGGTTGAAGAGTCCAGAGGGCTGGCAGGCATGAGGGGACACTTACGAGCCTTGGCTGGGCAGTTCCTCACGTAGTGCCCGGGCTCCCCGCAGTAGAGGCACAAATTATTGGCCCGGCGTCGTTGACGTTCCTCCGGGGTTAAGGAAGGCCTCAGGAGCCCCAGCTGCATGGGCTCCGAGGAGTCAGGGAGAGGTGCAGGTCGGTGGGCAGAACCGGGTTGCAAATGGCTTGGGGCCTTGGGAAGCATCCAGGTAGGACGGGAAAAACTGGAGGCTCGTTCAGTCCTGCGTTCTCTCAGCCGCCGGTCAATCTGAATGGCCAAGTTGATTAGAGTGTCCAAGGTCTGGGGCACCCCAACTCTGGCAAGTTCGTCTTTCAGAGCCTCGGAGAGTCCTAGGCGAAACTGGTGACGGAGGGCCGTGTCGTTCCACTGTGTGTCCGCACCCCAACGCCTAAAGTCAGCTACATAGTCCTCTACGGGCCTTCGTCCCTGTTGGAGGGTGCGCAGAGTGGTCTCTGCGGTCACTGAGAGTTGGGGGTCCTCATAAAGTTGGGCCATAGCGTCAAAAAATGAAGCAAGGCTGGCCAATGCAGGGTCCTTCTGTTCCATTAGGCGGTAGGCCCAGGTCCGTGGATCTCTGGAAAGTAGGGAGATCACGAAGCCCACCTTGGTGGCTTCCAGGGAGAAGGTGCGTGGCTGTAATGCGAAAAATAGTTCACAAGAATTGCGGAAGTCCCGAAAAAGGTTGCGGGCCCCCGAGAACTTCTCAGGGGTTGGGACCCGGGGTTCTGGGGGGAGCATTAACACTGACGGACCTGAACCTACCCCAGATGGGGGTGCTGGTGGAGGTGAGGGTCCCACGGGGCCGACCGGGTTGGATAGGGCTAGCACCCGTTCTTCCAACCGGGTGTATCCCTGCTGAAGGTTCTTTACCGCCTCGGTCAGTCCCGCCAGGTGTTGGCACAGTCCTTCCATGGGAGAGGCCCCCTGCTAAGACTCAGACATGGCTGTCTGCTACTGTCATGCCCCTGGTAGTGGTGAGTCTGATTAGCAGAGAAGGGCCTCCCTTGCGGCTCCCACTCGCCGGTCTCCTGGTGATGTGACAGTAGGACCAGGAGTCAGGAGGGGCACAGGTGCCTGGCAGGATTAGTAAGACCGGTACGAGAGATCCCTGGATCAGCTCAGCGGTTTGAGGTAAGTAGGTAACAACAACAGGCAGGCTGGAACTGTATGCAGACTGGAACAACAGGCAGGCTGGAACTGTATGCAGACTGGAACAACAGGCAGGCTGGAACTGTATGCAGGCTGGAACAACAGGCAGGCTGGAACTGTATGCAGACTTGAACAACAGGCAGGCTGGAACTGTGTGCAGACTGGAACAACAGGCAGGCTGGAACTGTATGCAGACTGGAACAACAGGCAGGCTAGAACTGTATGCAGACTGGAACAACAGGCAGGCTAGAACTGTATGCAGACTGGAACAACAGGCAGGCTGGAACTGTATGCAGACTGGAACAACAGGCAGGCTGGAACTGTATGCAGACTGGAACAACAGGCAGACTTGGATCTGTGTGCAGACTGGAACAACAGGCAGACTTGGATCTGTGTGCAGACTGGAACAACAGGCAGACTTGGATCTGTGTGCAGACTGGAATAACAGGCAGACTTGGATCTGTATGCAGACTGGAACAGGCAGACTTGGGTGGTCAGACAGGCTGGGTCGGGTATCAGGCTGGCAGCGCAGTACAGTTGGGTAAGACAGAAGAATGGTCACAGACAAGCCAAGGTCGTTTTGCAGGGACAGAGCGGAAGGTCAAGGATAGCCGGGTCAAACACAGGTAAACAGACTTCAGATCAGGTTTTCTCACAGAATGCTGTAGAGCAGACAGCGGGGACCGTCTGTGACAGACGGATTTAAATAGCCTCATGGGGCCAATGGGGGCGTGCACTCGTTCACGCACGCGCGCTCTCGTCTGCGGGCGCGTGCGTGCACGCGCGCGCTCGCGCATGCGCAATGGCACCCGAGAACGGGAACCAGGGATGCTGAGGCGCCGATTACTGGCAGGATCCTCATGTCGCCGGCCACTGGCAGAGCCTTCATGACAGCGGGTGACTGCTTGCACGCACGATACAAGCAGCCAAAACATCCATAATACACCATCTTTGCACTGACCAAGGCACACTTCTCTCAAAAAATGAAACATAGCCTCGCAATTTGAGAATTTTTATTCTAGACTTTACAATTTGCCGCGATCACCTCACAACAAGCCGAGTCCTTAGAGCTCCCACTAACCAATGAAGAACCTAATTGTGCAATAAAACAAATGAAAGCAGGGAAAAGCCCAGGTCCCGACGGCCTACCATTAATCTATTACAAAACCTTTTCAGAACAACTCTCACCTAGGATGTTAGCAACATTCAACTCCCTATCGAACCCACTCACCCCCTTAGGACACATGCTAGAAGCACATGTAGCGGTCATACCTAAGCCAGACAAAGACCCCTCCCAAGTATCCAATTATAGACCCATATCACTACTTAATTTAGTAATTTAGACATCAAATTATACGCTAAGATCATAGCAAATAGATTACTACCCCTTATCCCTGACCTTATATCATCTGATCAAGTAGGCTTCATCCCTGACAGGGAGGCTAGGGACAACACTATCCGCACCCTGAATGTCCACCACTGTCTCACTTCGACAGACACTAAGGGCTTTCTTTTATCCCTTGACGCTGAGAAGGCGTTCGACAGGGTGGCCTGGGATTACATGCGAGAGGTCTTGAGAGGCATTGGCCTCTTACCCCGCATGTTTGCACACATTAATGCCCTCTACGCTAATCCCTCAGCGAGGGTCAAAGCAAATGGCCTCCTGTCGAACGCCTTCCCAATAATCAATGGAACGCGCCAAGGCTGCCCACTGCCCCCCCTAATCTTTGTCTTAACTTTAGAACCTCTCTTAAACAGACTACGGGCTAATGCCGATATTCAAGGTATCTCTATTAAACACAGAGAATATAAGGTAGCAGCATTCGCGGATGACATTTTATTGTCACTGCAATCACCACGAACATCCCTACCTAACCTCCTTCAGGACATTAAACACTTTGGTGTATTATCAAATCTCAAGATCAATTACTATAAGTCCCACGCATTGAACATCTCCCTCCCCTCACAAGAAGTAACACACTGCCAAGACTCTTTCCAATGGAAAAGAGAAGCTATTACCTATCTTGGCATCCATATTACCAGACGATTATCGGACCGTTACAACCAGAATTTCTTACACTCCCTGACAAAAATCCAATCAGATATAAAAGATTGGGCCAACCTTAATGTCTCCTGGTTCGGACGCTCGGCCCTAATAAAAATGATAATCCTCCCCGCCTTCTCTATCTCATTCAGACAATTCCAATCCACCTACCTCCTTCCTTTCTTCATATAAAAAAGCATGCTCAGCATTCATTTGGAAAAATAAATCCCCACGAATTAAATACACACGCCTGACAAACGCCAAAACTAAGGGTGGGATTGCCTTACCAGACATATTTAACTACTATCTAGCCTGTCACCTTACCAGAGTGATAGGCTGGAAAGCACACTAACTGGGGAAAATCTGGGTCAAACTGGAAAACTCTATTCTGCAGGGAACCCGTACACCTTCTCCCCTGGCTTTCACCAAAGCACTGCCCCCTACCTGTTAAAAACACCCACTTATCTACCCTTCATTGTTAGCTTTTAACACAGCGGTGAAATTGCACAACATATCCTCACAACCAGGGCCATTGACCTCACTAAGAGGAAACCCTAACTTCCCCCCAGGTGAACTGAAAACATTCCTATCACGAGAATGGCCACATAAGGATGTCCTAGCACAGCAATTCTTCCACAGAGGTCAATTGCGATCATATGAAAACCTAGCATCTACATCTTGCACAAAAGAATTTCCGTTTTGGTCTTACAGGCAGCTGAGACATTTTTTTACCTCCAGTGACTCATCTGACATATGGTCTAGACAACTCACACCATTTGAAACCCTATACTCCCATAATTCGCCACAAAGACATCTTATATCTCTAATCTACCCTCTCCTCCAAGATAGTGCTCACCCCTCACAGACAGAAACCTCACGTATATCTTGGGGCAAAGACCTGCAGATAACATTCACTGACGACGACTGGGAAACCATCCTCACACACACACATAAGGGTTCAATGAACGTAGCAATACAGGAAAATGGCCACAAAATAGTCACAAAATAGTACAGAACATCAACTCGCCTGCACAAATTCTCACCCTCAATTCCAAACACATGGTGGAGGTGCAACATTAACGTAGGATCCATGATTACACTACAACCCGGCTCAATATCTACTCCATCATACAACCCTATCTAAACGATCCTATCACAAATCACTGGCCATGCACATGGTTAATGCAGCTAGATTATGCATTCCTTTACATTGGCGATCAACTAATATCCCAATATCCCAAATATCAGGGAATGGTTAAACAGGGTTGCAAAGATCGAGGAGATGGAAGAATTAATTTTCACATCACAAGATCGCATACAGAAATTTGCCTCTACTTGGGCCTGTTGGACTAACTTGGGCCTGTTGGACTAATTTTAAGACTACAGACGGTTATAAATCTTAATTCCCGACATGATACAGATCCCCCACCACCCCCTGATTTTCAGGAAAGCACCCAGGCTGCTCCCTAACTGAACCTAAGGGACCTGAGAGAGGAGCGACCCCCCCCCCCCCTACTGTATACCTCTACTGATCCCCTCCTACCCCACCCTAACTATCCCCTTCTTGTTCTCCTCCCCCTCCTATCCCCCTCTTATTACCCTTCCAACTGCCCAGTCTTCCCCCACCCCTACCCCCATTCCCCACAACACCCCCCCCATTAGGACACAGAATCAATCACGAAATACACTCTAATCCCCCGCAAGAGACCCTTGAACCTTGTCTTAGTCTATATACAAGTACAATAAGCCTCTTTAAGCCATGAATGGGCCTGTTGATAGTGGTCCACATGGTTGGAAATCTATGGATACATTACTTGGCTCAATTAGGATGTCTCACCAGAGGTTACCTCACTGTGGATTCTGTACGCAGTTATTAGTTTCCCTAACTTATACATGTTTATTGCTCCATATATTTCCACGTCCCATGACCCAGAATGTAACACTATTTTCTGTATTGCCAACTCTGTAATAATGTCATGGATGCTCCTTTTACGGAGATGTTCAATGTTTTGTACTTGCAACTTTGTTTTACTTCAATAAAAACTTTTTTGAGAAAAAAAAAAAAAGAAACTGTACACACTGTATTAGATATTGTGTACACTGCCTGAAGTGTATAAGAAACAGTAAACCACTGAATGCACTGTATATATAGGCTACACTGAATGGCTACTAGACTGTATATGTGTATATATATATATATATATATATATATATATATATATATTTACAGTATCTCACAAAAGTGAGTACACCCCTCACATTTTTGTAAATATTTTATTATATCTTTTCATGTGACAACACTGAAGAAATTACACTTTGCTACAATGTAAAGTAGTGAGTGTACAGCTTGTATAACAGTATAAATGTGCTGTCCCCTCAAAATAACTCAAGACACAGCCATTAATATCTGAACCGCTGACAACATAAGTGAGTGCACCCCTAAGTGAAAATGTCCAAATTGGGCCCAATGTGTCAATATTTTGTGTGGCCACAATTATTTTCCAGCACTGCCTTAACCCTCTTGGGCATGGAGTTCACCAGAGCTTCACAGGTTGCCACTGGAGTCCCACTGCTCCATGACAACATCACGGAGCTGGTGGATGTTAGAGACCTTGCGTTTCTCCACCTTCCATTTGAGGATACCCCACAGATGCTCAATAGGGTTTAGGTCTGGAGACATGTTTGGCCAGTCCATCACTGTGACGGATCCTGTATTCAAGGTGTCCGCCTTCAATGCTTCCTAAGTCCTGGAACATGAGTCCAATGGATCTGGTTATAGGAACCCCCAAGAATTAGACACCACTATTTCTTGGAGTACATCAGGAATGAATCTTTATTTGACATGTCACACATATATACAGCCAGATGACTCACACCTAGCCTAATTAGCATGAGCTAATTATCTTAATCAACACTGGACTCCTTCATTCAATTGCAGGGTTAATTAGCACACACAACAATAGGTGAAAACACTCCTACAAGCCAGACTATACTCAATTACATAACAGACAGGCTGTCTGGATTTCAGGACATTAGCATTTCTTACTAATATGCCAAATACACATACAGATTCTATGTGTATTGGGGGGCCAGCATGGACCTGAATCCAAGTAACACCAGCTCAGGGGTCCCAGGCTTGCAGCCCAAAAAGAGCACCGTTCCCCCAAATGCCAGGGCCCGTAATCAGTTGGCAAGAGGCTTGCATTTCGTCCTCTCAAAAAGCCTGTGTCCTGGCTAGGTCTGTCACATTTCTCCCCTTTCGGCAGGAGACTAACACAGGAGGAGACCCCAGACGGGTTGACTCCGAAGTTAGTCCATAGTTCCAGTCCTCTAATGCCTGTACCCACACAGTACCCCAAACAAATTGTTTCAAACAGAGCACTCACCCAGCCAACCTCTGCCTCTCTCAAAGAACATATCTGCCGCTGGGGAGAGGCCTGGACTGGCCCTTCTCCCTGGAGTCTTTTCAGCCGCTGGAGAGAAGACAGGGTGACTGAGCTCAGTCTGTCATGCTGTTGGGGATCTGGGCCGGCCGCCCAGCATCCCTGGGTTATACTGGTGGAGACTGCATTCCCATCCACCTTTACAGGAAATCTGTCCTGTTTCAGTTGCGGGCAGAGGCCAGCAGCGCTCGGTTCCGTTGCCAGCAGTTCAGCTGGGTGTAGGAGCTTCCCTACATCATCTGCTCCAGCTATCTGTTGGGGAGAGAGGCCGACTGCCCCAGTTCCCTGGAACTCCGCAGCTGTTACCGGTGCTGGGCAGAGGTTGGTAGCACTCTGCCCGGTTGCCAGCACTTCTGCTGGTTTTCTGTTAGTGGAGACCACAGGCCCATCCACCAACATCAGATCAAGCTGCAGTTGTGAGGTGACAACTGCATTCTCTCCTTGAACCCTGATCTGCAACTCGTGATGGACTGCCACCTCCTCACCCTGGGCCTCCAGAATTGCTGTAGATGTGGGGCAAAGGGCTTGGACCCTCTGTTCAGTTACCAGATCTTCAGCTGGAGAAGTTTGTTGTAACTTCATAGGTGCTGCTGGCAGAAAATCACATGTCCCTGTCAGTGTTGTGGGAGAAGGGCCAACTACCTCTTCTCTCAAGAAGGCCGAAGCCACTGTTGGTGCTGGGCAGAAGTTAGCTGAGTTCTGCCCAATTGTCAGCACTTCCGCTTTGGGGACGACAATCTCCAGAGTTTCCACTGCCGATTCTCTGGCATGCTGCTGAACGTGTTCTAGCAGTTTCCTGTATGCCCTTTCCAGATGCTGTTCCTTCCTTAACAAATGGTCCAGATCAGCTTTAAGCTCTGAGGCACCTGCAAGACCGAGCATAGCCTCTCTATATTCTTGCAGGTCCTCAAGGGTAGGTTCCCCTTCATTGCCAAACACAAAATGATCTGTAAGGCTCTCCCACAGCAATCCAGGGCCTCCAAAGTCATATCCCTCCGGAGAGCATTCTGTTGTCTCCCCTAAATATCCCTGCTCTGCGTGCCATTGCAGAGCCCGATAACGATTGTCCAGCTCTATCTCCTGCTGGACCAGCCTGTCCAACTCAGTCACCCATTGCTCCTGGGGCTGCTCTCCCAGGAATGTCATCCGCAATGCCCGTTGGTCACTGGCCCGTTGCTCTTGGGTTGGAAAGAACTTGCCCTGTTTTATACCAGCGAGCTGGAGGGCTCCAATCCACAGCTCCACCCGAATCTGCTGCCTGAGCTCCAGGTATTCCTCCTCAGACACAGTCCTTGTGTATGCTGCAAGGATGATCCGCAGCAGCCCCGGGAACTCTGATGCCAGATCCATATCTCCGCTGGGGTGACCGAAGTCTTCTATCCTGATCTTGGATCCCGGTGGAGGTTTGAATGTCCCAGACTGCAGGAAGCACAATCCCACTGCTTGCCAACAATGTGACGGATCCTGTATTCAAGGTGTCCGCCTTCAATGCTTCCTAAGTCCTGGAACATGAGTCCAATGGATCTGGTTATAGGAACCCCCAAGAATTAGACACCACTATTTCTTGGAGTACATCAGGAATGAATCTTTATTTGACATGTCACACATATATACAGCCAGATGACTCACACCTAGCCTAATTAGCATGAGCTAATTATCTTAATCAACACTGGACTCCTTCATTCAATTGCAGGGTTAATTAGCACACACAACAATAGGTGAAAACACTCCTACAAGCCAGACTATACTCAATTACATAACAGACAGGCTGTCTGGATTTCAGGACATTAGCATTTCTTACTAATATGCCAAATACACATACAGATTCTATGTGTATTGGGGGGCCAGCATGGACCTGAATCCAAGTAACACCAGCTCAGGGGTCCCAGGCTTGCAGCCCAAAAAGAGCACCGTTCCCCCAAATGCCAGGGCCCGTAATCAGTTGGCAAGAGGCTTGCATTTCGTCCTCTCAAAAAGCCTGTGTCCCGGCTAGGTCTGTCACAATCACCTTTACCCTCAGCTTCTTTAGCAAGGTAGTGGTCGTCTTGGAGGGGTGTTTGGGGTCGTTATCATATTGGAATACTGCCCTGCGGCCCAGTCTCCAAAGGGAGGGGATCGTGCTCTCCTTCAGTAGGTCACAGTACATGTTGGTATTCATGGTTCCCTCAATGAACTGTAGCTCCCCAGTGCCGGTAGCACTCATGTAGCCCCAGACCATGACACACCCACCACCATGCTTGACTGTAGGCAAGAAACACTTGTCTTTGTACTCCTCACCTGGTTGCCGCCACACACACTTGATACCATATAAATCAAATAAGTTTATCTTGGTCTCATCAGACCACAGGACATGGTTCCAGTAATCCAGTCTTCAGCAAACTGTTTGTAGGCATTCTTGTGCATCATCTTTAGAAAAGGCTTCCTTCTGGGATGACAACCATGCAGACCAATTTGATGTAGCGTGCTGCATATGGTCTGAGCACTGACAGGCTGACCCCCCCACCCCTTCAACCTCTGCAGCAATGCTGGCAGCACTCATACGTCTGTTTCCTAAAGACAACCTCTGGATATGACGCTGAGCATGTGCACACAATTTCTTTAGTCGAACATGGCAAGGCCTGTTCTGAGTGGAACCTGTCCTGTTAAACCACTGTATGGTCTTGGCCACTGTACTGCAGCTCAGTTTCAGGGTCTTGGCAATCTTCTTATAGCCTAGGCCATCTTTATGTAGAGCAACAATTATTTTTTTCAGATCCTCAGAGAGTTCTTTGCCATGAGGTGCCATGTTGAAGTTCCAGTGACCAGTATGAGTGAGTGAGGGCAATAAAACCTTAACACACCTGCTCCCCATTCACACCTGAAACCTTGTAACACTAACAAGTCACATAGCACCGGGGAGCGAAAATGGCTAATTGGGCCCAATTTGGAAATTTTCACAAAGGTGTGTACCCACTTTTTTGCCAGCGGTTTAGACATTAAATGGTTGTGTGAGTTATTTTGAGGGGACAGAAAATTTACACTGTTATACAAGCTGTACACTCACTACTTCACATTGTAGCAGAGTGTAATTTCTTCAGTGATGTCACATGAAAAGGTGTATATATAAGCAGCCTTATATGGTCTGGGGCTTGGACTTAGTCCCCCTGAGCCATGATTGGCGAAAGGCACCCAAAGGCTCTCTCAGCAGAGCCCGCTGTGATTGGCCAAAGCATGCAGGTCAGATGCATGCTTTGGCAAATTATTATGCAGCAATGCACTGCAATCTCGCAGTTCATTATGGGGCAGTCTGCGGCACTCACAATAGGGATAAAACTTTTTGCGGAAGGGGGTTTAATAAGACACGTGGCCACTCGCTAAAATTAGAAGAAAAGAGGTTTAACCTTAAACTGCATAGAGGGTTCTTTACTGTAAGAGCCAGAATAAAGGTCAATAGAGCACCTGGACCAGATGGCATACGCCCATGTGTCCTAAAAGAGTTGAGCTCTGTTATTTCAAATTCATTGTTTTTTTCATTTTAAATGTGATGCCTACATTTAAAAAAGCATCAAAGTCTTTACCAAGTAACTACAGACAGGTTAGTTTAATTTCTATAGTTGGGGAGATACTGGAGAGTTTAATAAAAGACCACATAGGTATATTTTTGCTAGAATTTTTTTTTTTTTTCTAAATAGGCAGCATGGATTCATGAAAGACAGAATTTGACAAACAAATAAGATAGATGATGGAAGCTTCTGGGACCTACATGATCAGTGACAGCACAGTGCTGGAGGGCATATTATGACAGTTAAGTCTATCATAATTAGGGATGAGCCAAACACCCCCCAGTTTGAATCGCATCAGAACATTGTGCGAACACCATTAAAGTCTATGGGACACGAAGGTGGAAAATCTATTTTAAAGGCTTATATGCAAGGTATTGGAATGAAAAGTGTTTGGGGGACCCGGGTACTGCCCCAGGGGACATGTTTTTAAAATGGCAGTTTTTTCAGGAGCAGTGGTTTTAATAATGCTTAAAGTGAAACGATACAAATTAAATATTCCTTTAACCGCTTCACCCCTGGAAGATTTTACCCCCTTCCTGACCAGAGCACTTTTTGTGATTCGGCACTGCGTTGCTTTAACTGACAATTGTGCGGTCATGCAACGTTGCACCCAAACAAAATTGACGTCCTTTTTTCCCACAAATGGAGCTTTCTTTTGGTGGTAGTTGATCACCTCTGCAGTTTTTATTTTTTGCGCTATAAACAAAAAAAAGAGCGACAATTTTGAAAATGCAATATTTTTTACTTTTTGTAATAATAAATATCCCCAAAAATATATAAAAAAAACAAAGTTTTTCCTCAGTTTGGGCCGATATGTATTCTTCTACATATTTTTGGTAAAAAAAAAAAATCACAATATGCGTATATTGATTGGTTTGCGCAAAAGTTATAGCGTCTACAAAATAGGGGATAGTTTTATGGCATATTCATTATTATTATTTTTTTTTTTTTTTACTAGTAATGGCGGCGATCTGAGATTTTTATCGTGACTGCGACATTATGGCAGACACATCGGACACTTATGACACTATTTTGGGACCATTGTCATTTATACAGCGATCAGCGCTATAAAAATGAACTGATTACTGTATAAATGACACTGTCAGGGAAGGGGTTAAACACTAGGGGTGATCAAGGGGTTAAGTGTGTCCTTGGGAGTAATTCTAACTGTGGGGGGATGGGCTTCAACTCACATGACAGCAATCACTGCTCCCGATGACAGGGAGCAGTGATCTGTCATGTCACAAGGCTTGTTTACATAGGCACTTCCCCTTTCTGCGGCTCCATGACACGATCACCGGGAGACCGGCAGACATCGAGTCAGCCGGTCGCCACTGTACGCGGTGGTGCGCAAGCGCACTAGCCCCACCAATTAAAGGGGACGTACAGGTATGCCCATTTTCCCACCGCTGCCATTGTGCCGATGTATATCAGCCTGCAGAGGTCGGCAAGTGGTTAAATATCGTGCATGGGGGGTCCCCTTGGTCTGCCTGCAAAGTGGTGCATCTGTCTCATGTGTTTTACTGAGCCGCAGCAAAATTGCATTTCTAAAGGAAAAAATTTAATTTAAAATTGCTTGTGACTGTAATGTATTGCCGGAAATATATAGATAAAAAAAAAAATTTGAAAAAATTGGCGTGGGTTCCACCCCTCAGTTCCACCCCACGTCAAAAAAAACACAGCAGAGCGCACTGTGATTGGCCAAATCATGCAGGTCAGGTCATCAGACATCACTGCGATCTTGCAGTGCATTATGGGGCATTCTGCGGTACTCAAATTTGATGCAAATGCCCCATAATGTTCAGGATTCTCTGAACGGGCGAACACCCAATGCTCGAGTTGAACTTACGTTCGACTCGAACATCTGGCTCATCCCTAATCATAATGTGCTAATTTGCAACGCATTATAGCACATTCTGGCATAAATCACCTGCGGGTCCATGTAATTTAAAAAAAAAGTTTAATACTGCTTTAATGTCACCTTGAACTATAACTTGTGCTATATACACTATTATAAAAAAAAAACTGTTGTGCAAAGTTATTACAGTGATATGCAGTGTGGTCAGGTTTGAGCTTGATGGTCTTTCCGTCATTCACTGTGTTTTTTTAACGTACCTAGTGGCAAAGCCTCACATGTAGAGGAAGGCCTCTCTTACACCCCCGGCTCAAGCATCACTGATGTTGCAACAGTGGTCGCGAGAGCACGGTAAAATATAGAGGGCCTGTAAAAAGTTCCGTCAATCACAGCAGTGAATAACAGGTGGGAGACAAGTCAGATTGCTGGAACAGCAGATGGCAGTGGGGACAGCAGAACCAGGACTGGCCAGACAGTAGACGGCAGGTGCTTGACAGGCAGCTGGCAGATAGCAGGTGCGGAAGTACTGTCAGCACTCAGCAGGTTAAGGACAGCAGGGACCAGGTAGCAGAGCAGGACAGGTGGATAACTGGATGCAAGTTTAGACCAGTGTTTCTCAACTCCAGTCCTCAAGGCGCCCCAACTGGTCATGTTTTCAGGATTTCCCTCAGATGAAATGGCTGTGGTAATTACTAAGGCAGGGAAAATGATCAAATCACCTGTGCAAAATAATGGAAAACCTGAAAACATGACCTGTTGGGGCGCCTTGAGGACTGGAGTTGAGAAACACTGGTTTAGACAAACCAAGTCAGCAACAGATATATAAATATATATAGTGCAGCGCTACTCTCTTACAAAGATATGTTCAAATCTGAACAAAATCAAACAGTACATCCCATTGAATGTTAAAAGTACACAAATAAATGTGTGATGAGTGCGCTTGTATCAACCTTAAAACAAATTGCAAAAAACCTGTACAACACTTAGAATATATAGTGTATACACCGTGATTAATAAAAACCTGTGTAGTGCAGTGATTTAAAATACGCTTTTAGACCTCCAATTGTTGTTTGGATAGAGGGTTAAAATAATGGATATAAATGTGTCAAGTTTCTCCTATAGATCCTGAAACATTTTTGGTGATTATCCTGAGTTTATTTAATGAGGCACTTGAATGATTGCTGGTGAGAGGTATCAATTACCTATTGCTCAATGTAGAGCTGGTGCCAATAAATGAACAATTATTTGAGTATATAAAAATAGGGTAAATTAATGCATAAATAACTGCTGTCTTTGTTACAGCCGCCGATGCTCAAATTAATGAAGAATATTTCTATGCATTTACCCGGTATCCTACCAGGCTGAATCAATCTGTATCATTACATGCAGAAAAAGGAGATTGAATGCAGGAAGTTGCTGCTCACAATATGAATGGTGCACAAGTAAAAGGAGAAAAAAAGACAAAAGGAAAAAAAAACTGACACTTTCCTTTTCTGCTGACACCTCCAGGTGCTGTTCGTTTTCTGTCTTTTACGCTGTGCTTACAGGCACTTCCAGTCAGTTTGCATATGGGGAGAGAAAGAAACATACACCATTGCGCAGTATTTCCTAAAAAGAAATGTGTGTGTGTGCTGTGACCAGTGAGCGGTAATCTACTCACATACACCCGGTAATGGTACAGCGATAGCCGAATGCTTGTCAGGCTTTTTTGCTACAGGGCTGGATGCCCTGCTCGTCCACACTCTGCGTGCTGCGGTGATGTCACTAGGCTCCTCCTCCCGACGCATTGCATTACAGTCACGTAACGTTTTCAAGGGATAATGAGCCCTGTGACAGCTGAGGATATTTATAGGGCAACTCATGGCGTGCGGGTTGCCATAGTAACTAATTTGTGCTCATCATCCACAATCAGCACACCGCTGTGACCAGGTGCTGCGGAGATCCTTCACTTAACTGGTTGTATACCAGATGGGACTCTGTGGAATAGGCAGAGTAGTATTGGCCGACAAAATTGTACTGTGTGTGTGTGCTGAACTTTATTCGAGATTTTAAAATATAATTAAAACTTAACAAGTGATTAATATGTGTGTGTGGACCATGTGCAAATGTGAAAAATGGTGTAGATATGAAATTAAAAGGAAATATATGTAAAAAATGTAAAAAATTTAAAAATAAAAATAAAAATAAAAATAAAATGTAAAAATTAAAATAAAAATAAAAATGAAAATGAAAATAAAAATAAAAATTGTACAATGAGATATGTAAAAAATTAAAAATGAAATTAAGATTGGGTATGAATATGGAATTAAAATTAAAATAAAATAAAAATGAAAATTATAAAAAATACAAAAGATAAAAGTATACAAATAAAAATAAATATAAAAGTATACAGAAAAAATGGGATGTAATGAGAAAGCAATATGAGCGGTACTGCTTGCTTAGATCGGGACAACAGAGAGAATATATAGAGATGTAGAATAATAACTCAAAAACAGTCCATTTTGAGAAAAAACTGTATAACTAGGAATATTTATATGATTTGGACCAGATTCATATGCTTTGTATAGGCAGGCTGCCACGAGCGCTGTGGTTTGTACATTGCAGTACAGTAAAACCACGATATATCAAGAATGTATTGGAAATATAAATAAATATATATAAAATATATATATAAAAGGCACTATTAAGTATATAAAAAATATAAAATATATATAAAAGGGAATGCATGTATACAGGATAATTTTGGAGGGTAAAAATACTAAAAATACTACTAAAAAGGTAAGTATTTTTAAAAAAAAAATTTTTTAAAAAGTATTTTAAAAGTCAGATATGAAGCAGTTTAAATCAAAATCGATGTTTAATCCTGCTGGCGCAAAGCTATTGATCTCATATATCCATCTTGACTCACTTTTGCTGAGTTCTCTGACCTTATGACTACCTCTCCAATTTGGTTTATATTTCTCAATTGCCCAAAACTGCATCTCTGAAGGGTCTTTGTTGTGTACTTGTGCAAAATGTCTGGATACACTGTGCTTTGGAAAGCCAGCTTTGATATTTTGCACATGTTCCCTTAAACGCTTCCACATAGGTCTTTTTGTTCTTCCTATGTACTGGAGGGAACATGAACACTCAAGCATATACACGACCCCTTCTGTTCTACATGTGATAAAGTCTTTTATCTCATATTCCCTTTTGGTACTTGAAGACATGAATTTATTACATTTTCTTCCTCCCTGTTTTGTGTTTATGCACGCATGGCAACGTTTACAGGGGTAGAAACCTTTTCCTTGGAAGAATGACAAATTATTATTATTTTTTGGTGGATCCGGGACATTTTTTACTATTAAGTCACGCAGGGTTGGGGCTTTCCGATAGATAAAACGTGGTTTTGCGGGTAGGATTTCTTTCAGTTGTTTATCCGCTTGTAATACTGACCAGTGTCTTTTTATTATTCCCTCGATCTTTTTATGCTGTATATTGAAATTAAGGATCATGGGAATTTCTGCATAATTCTGTGTGATGCGATCCTTATCCTTTATGAGTGTTTCTCTGGAAATCTGTGATACTTCTTCTATTTTTTTATTTATGAAATCCGCACTATAGCCTTTCTGTTTAAATTTGTTCCCTATTTTCATAGCTTGTTCCAGGTACCCTTCTTTGTCGCTGCAGTTTCTCCTCAGTCTAATTAACTGCCCCTTTGGAATATTTATTAGCCATGGGCTATGGTGACAGCTGTCCGTAGGAATGTAGCTATTCCTCTCTACGGTTTTAAAAAAGGTTTTGGTGTAAAATCCTCCGTTTTTTAGTGTAATGTCTAGATCTAAAAACTTGATATTTGTGTCGCTGATGTCAAAAGTTAGTTTAATGTTTCTCTGGTTATTATTGAGTTTCTGGAAGAAGTTCTCCAAACTGTTCTTGTCCCCTTTCCATACTACAATACAATCGTCTATGAATCGTTTATACAGGGTCAGTTCGGTTGGATGGTCTAGATATAAAGCTTCTTCCTCCCAGTTAGCCATAAAAATATTCGCGACACTTGGGGCATACTTTGCCCCCATCCCAATTCCATTCAGCTACCTGTAATATTCTTTGTTATGCCAAAAATAATTATGTTGTATACCATAGGCTAAACATCTCAAAATAAATCTTTTTTGCTTGGATACCAAGTTTGTCCATTTGTCCAGTGCCCATCTGGTTGATTTAATTGCATCGTTGTGATCTATAATGGTGTATAAAGATGATACATCTGCAGTTGCTATTAGGTAATTCTCATCAGTGTTTAGTCGTGTTGTTTCTAATATTTGGATAAGGTGTTTCGTATCCCTCAGGTATGATCTGGTTTTGGGTACCAATGGTTGGATAAAACTATCCACGTATTCACCTATCCTTGAATTTATTGATTGAATTCCACTTATTATGGGTCTTCCTGGAAGCATGGTTTGGTTTTTGTGAATTTTGGGGACAGTGTATATTACTGGAACCCTGCATATATCGGGGACCAGGTACCTTTTCTCCTTTTTGTTTAGTATATGTTTCATACTTCCTCTTTCTATTAGTTCAATAAGTTCATCCTTATATTCTTTCGTGGGATTGCCTTTAAGTTTGATATATGTATTAATGTCATTCAGTTGGCTAATAAGTTCCTTGTTGTAGTTTTCTTTTGCCATTATCACTATGGCTCCTCCTTTATCAGCTGGTCGTATTACCAGTTCCTTTTTGTCTTCCAGTTCCTTTATTCCCTTCCTGATGTCTTCAGAGTTTTTAGCCCTTTTGATTTTTAGTCTTTCAATGTCCTGTGTGACCAATCTGTTGAAAACTTGCACATGTTCATTGTTGGTCACCTGCGGGTTAAATAGGGATTTGTTCCTTAGAGTAGTATGTTCAACATTTCCTGCTGCTTCTTGATGATTCTTTATGATGGATGTTGGCTTATTGAGCATATACTTCTTTATGTTTAATTTCCTGGTATATTTTTGAATATCCACATAGGTGTCAAACTTGTTTAAATTTCTTATTGGTGCATACTTTAAACCTTTATCCAATGTCCTCAGTTCCGTTTTGGTCAATTCTGTTCCACTTAGATTGTAGATTCCTTCTCCTATTTCTCTCTTTTTCGTTTGGACCTTCCGTCCTCCCCTGGTTCCTCTCTTGTGTTTGGACTTCTTGTGGTGCGTGGTGGTGTCCTTTCGTTTCGCGGAGGGGTTCTGTCCCTCCTGCGCTGGTCTAAAAAAGAAGAAGAAGAGGAATTTATGTAATAAATTCATGTCTTCAAGGAACAAATCCCTATTTAACCCGCAGGTGACCAACAATGAACATGTGCAAGTTTTCAACAGATTGGTCACACAGGACATTGAAAGACTAAAAATCAAAAGGGCTAAAAACTCTGAAGACATCAGGAAGGGAATAAAGGAACTGGAAGACAAAAAGGAACTGGTAATACGACCAGCTGATAAAGGAGGAGCCATAGTGATAATGGCAAAAGAAAACTACAACAAGGAACTTATTAGCCAACTGAATGACATTAATACATATATCAAACTTAAAGGCAATCCCACGAAAGAATATAAGGATGAACTTATTGAACTAATAGAAAGAGGAAGTATGAAACATATACTAAACAAAAAGGAGAAAAGGTACCTGGTCCCCGATATATGCAGGGTTCCAGTAATATACACTGTCCCCAAAATTCACAAAAACCAAACCATGCCTCCAGGAAGACCCATAATAAGTGGAATTCAATCAATAAATTCAAGGATAGGTGAATACGTGGATAGTTTTATCCAACCATTGGTACCCAAAACCAGATCATACCTGAGGGATACGAAACACCTTATCCAAATATTAGAAAAAACACGACTAAACACTGATGAGAATTACCTAATAGCAACTGCAGATGTATCATCTTTATACACCATTATAGATCACAACGATGCAATTAAATCAACCAGATGGGCACTGGACAAATGGACAAACTTGGTATCCAAGCAAAAAAGATTTATTTTGAGATGTTTAGCCTATGGTATACAACATAATTATTTTTGGCATAACAAAGAATATTACAGGCAGCTGAATGGAATTGGGATGGGGGCAAAGTATGCCCCAAGTGTCGCGAATATTTTTATGGCTAACTGGGAGGAAGAAGCTTTATATCTAGACCATCCAACCGAACTGACCCTGTATAAACGATTCATAGACGATTGTATTGTAGTATGGAAAGGGGACAAGAACAGTTTGGAGAACTTCTTCCAGAAACTCAATAATAACCAGAGAAACATTAAACTAACTTTTGACATCAGCGACACAAATATCAAGTTTTTAGATCTAGACATTACACTAAAAAACGGAGGATTTTACACCAAAACCTTTTTTAAAACCGTAGAGAGGAATAGCTACATTCCTACGGACAGCTGTCACCATAGCCCATGGCTAATAAATATTCCAAAGGGGCAGTTAATTAGACTGAGGAGAAACTGCAGCGACAAAGAAGGGTACCTGGAACAAGCTATGAAAATAGGGAACAAATTTAAACAGAAAGGCTATAGTGCGGATTTCATAAATAAAAAAATAGAAGAAGTATCACAGATTTCCAGAGAAACACTCATAAAGGATAAGGATCGCATCACACAGAATTATGCAGAAATTCCCATGATCCTTAATTTCAATATACAGCATAAAAAGATCGAGGGAATAATAAAAAGACACTGGTCAGTATTACAAGCGGATAAACAACTGAAAGAAATCCTACCCGCAAAACCACGTTTTATCTATCGGAAAGCCCCAACCCTGCGTGACTTAATAGTAAAAAATGTCCCGGATCCACCAAAAAATAATAATAATTTGCCATTCTTCCAAGGAAAAGGTTTCTACCCCTGTAAACGTTGCCATGCGTGCATAAACACAAAACAGGGAGGAAGAAAATGTAATAAATTCATGTCTTCAAGTACCAAAAGGGAATATGAGATAAAAGACTTTATCACATGTAGAACAGAAGGGGTCGTGTATATGCTTGAGTGTTCATGTTCCCTCCAGTACATAGGAAGAACAAAAAGACCTATGTGGAAGCGTTTAAGGGAACATGTGCAAAATATCAAAGCTGGCTTTCCAAAGCACAGTGTATCCAGACATTTTGCACAAGTACACAACAAAGACCCTTCAGAGATGCAGTTTTGGGCAATTGAGAAATATAAACCAAATTGGAGAGGTAGTCATAAGGTCAGAGAACTCAGCAAAAGTGAGTCAAGATGGATATATGAGATCAATAGCTTTGCGCCAGCAGGATTAAACATCGATTTTGATTTAAACTGCTTCATATCTGACTTTTAAAATACTTTTTAAAATTTTTTTTTTTAAAAATACTTACCTTTTTAGTAGTATTTTTAGTATTTTTACCCTCCAAAATTATCCTGTATACATGCATTCCCTTTTATATATATTTTATATTTTTTATATACTTAATAGTGCCTTTTATATATATATTTTATATATATTTATTTATATTTCCAATACATTCTTGATATATCGTGGTTTTACTGTACTGCAATGTACAAACCACAGCGCTCGTGGCAGCCTGCCTATACAAATAATATGAATCTGGTCCAAATCATATAAATATTCCTAGTTATACAGTTTTTTCTCAAAATGGACTGTTTTTGAGTTATTATTCTACATCTCTATATATTCTCTCTGTTGTCCCGATCTAAGCAAGCAGTACCGCTCATATTGCTTTCTCATTACATCCCATTTTTTCTGTATACTTTTATATTTATTTTTATTTGTATACTTTTATCTTTTGTATTTTTTATAATTTTCATTTTTATTTTATTTTAATTTTAATTCCATATTCATACCCAATCTTAATTTCATTTTTAATTTTTTACATATCTCATTGTACAATTTTTATTTTTATTTTCATTTTTATTTTTATTTTTATTTTTACATTTATTTTTATTTTTTTTATTTTTTTTATTTTTATTTTTACATTTTTTACATTTTTTACATATATTTCCTTTTAATTTCATATCTACACCATTTTTCACATTTGCACATGGTCCACACACACATATTAATCACTTGTTAAGTTTTAATTATATTTTAAAATCTCGAATAAAGTTCAGCACACACACACAGACCAATTTTGTCGGCCAATACTACTCTGCCTATTCCACAGAGTCCCATCTGGTATACAACCAGTTAAGTGAAGGATCTCCGCAGCACCTGGTCACAGCGGTGTGCTGATTGTGGATGATGAGCACAAATTAGTTACTATGGCAACCCGCACGCCATGAGTTGCCCTATAAATATCCTCAGCTGTCACAGGGCTCATTATCCCTTGAAAACGTTACGTGACTGTAATGCAACGCGTCGGGAGGAGGAGCCTAGTGACATCACCGCAGCACGCAGAGTGTGGACGAGCAGGGCATCCAGCCCTGTAGCAAAAAAGCCTGACAAGCATTCGGCTATCGCTGTACCATTACCGGGTGTATGTGAGTAGATTACCGCTCACTGGTCACAGCACACACACACATTTCTTTTTAGGAAATACTGCGCAATGGTGTATGTTTCTTTCTCTCCCCATATGCAAACTGACTGGAAGTGCCTGTAAGCACAGCGTAAAAGACAGAAAACGAACAGCACCTGGAGGTGTCAGCAGAAAAGGAAAGTGTCAGTTTTTTTTTCCTTTTGTCTTTTTTTCTCCTTTTACTTGTGCACCATTCATATTGTGAGCAGCAACTTCCTGCATTCAATCTCCTTTTTCTGCATGTAATGATACAGATTGATTCAGCCTGGTAGGATACCGGGTAAATGCATAGAAATATTCTTCATTAATTTGAGCATTGGCGGCTGTAACAAAGACAGCAGTTATTTATGCATTAATTTACCCTATTTTTATATACTCAAATAATTGTTCATTTATTGGCACCAGCTCTACATTGAGCAATAGGTAATTGATACCTCTCACCAGCAATCATTCAAGTGCCTCATTAAATAAACTCAGGATAATCACCAAAAATGTTTCAGGATCTATAGGAGAAACTTGACACATTTATATCCATTATTTTAACCCTCTATCCAAACAACAATTGGAGGTCTAAAAGCGTATTTTAAATCACTGCACTACACAGGTTTTTATTAATCACGGTGTATACACTATATATTCTAAGTGTTGTACAGGTTTTTTGCATCTTGTTTTAAGGTTGATACAAGCGCACTCATCACACATTTATTTGTGTACTTTTAACATATCACTCACGTGTGGGAGCACTTTCTTATGGGTTTGCAGCTGTATCATTTGGCCATCTTGAAACACTAATGGTCCTCTGATTTTAATCCTCACTAGCGCTTAAGTATTTTAATATTTTATTCACATCCCATTGAATAAAGTACTATTGCAAACATAAGTGTAAAATCTTGAAATGTGAACATCCGTTAGTCTCAATCACCACTGTACTCTTCTTTAAACATTGCTCAGTTGTGTACACCTCCACTGGACAATATATCTGCTCACCCAAACAATGAGTCAGATAGACTCAGAGATAAATCTTTTACTCCACTCCTCTATGGTCTCTCCTGTACTTAATGGATCGGCTGTTCAAGATCAGCCCTATGCTGTTTCACCAGCCTCCCGAGTAATTCCAATAGCTGAGGTACAGGTCTCTCCTATTCATAACCCCATTCCTTGGACTCTCCTTCACTTGTGGGATATCACTCCACTGTGGCTGCGTGACGCAACGAGCTTGGCTCCTCCCCTCTACACTTGTATCGACCTCTGATTGTGCATTTGCAATCTACTGAGGAAGACCAAAGAGCAACATTGAACAATGTCCCATGGACTTTAACCACATCAGCCCTGGAAGTTTTACCCCCTTCATGACCAGGCCAGTTTTTGCAATACGGCACTGCGTTACTTTGACAATTGTGCGGCTCTGTACACAGATGAGATTGATTTTCTTTTTCCCCACAAATAGAGCTTTCCTGACAGACTCCATGGCAGCCTATGTATGGGTTAATCCCGCCTCTCATACCCCATAGGACACCACTCCCATAAATATTTGCTCCTAACCAGATACCGTGTTCCTTTTTTGTCCTCCTCCTTAAGACCCAAAGGGGTAGTTCTTACTTGAAGAAGTCGTAAATCCGGGTCTGGCTCCTGTTCATACATTGCTATATAACAGACAGAGATAATTCCAAAAAATCACTGTGTCCAGTCCTAGGTTTTAAAGTCCAAATACAGCTGGAATGTTATGAGCACAAAAAACAGCTAGGGTAGATAGAGCACAAGTTGAAGAGAATGTCCACATCAAGGATAATCACAAAATCAGCACCGCAGTGAGGTAATGTATTAGGTGACATAGGATCCCTCCACCAGTATTGCTATGCTCTTACCAGAAGGCTGAGCATATAAAGCTCTGTAGAAATGGCTATGGATATCCTGGCGATGAAATCCTGCGATCACCCAATGAATAATATAAATCTGGCGTCCCTTATTCCTCCCGGTACTCCAGTCATACACTCAGCAGTGCATTATAGTGTAAAAGAAGAGAAGGGGTACCCATAGCGTAAAACAGTATTATATATTTATTTTAAAAGCAAAAGATAAACTCACATTCAAATTCAGATTGGAGCATAAAAACACATCCGCCGGCCGGTCGGATCCTGTAGCCCGTCCTCCTGAGCGTGGTGGCGTCACTGCGCGCCTTCCCAGACTAGTTTCGGTACAATTACCGTCATCAATGGGGAACCCATGTGAGTTTATCTTTTGCTTTTAAAATAAATATATAATACTGTTTTACGCTATGGGTACCCCTTCTCTTCTTTTACACTATAATGCACTGCTGAGTGTATGACTGGAGTACCGGGAGGAATAAGGGACGCCAGATTTATATTATTCATTGGGTGATCGCAGGATTTCATCGCCAGGATATCCATAGCCATTTCTACAGAGCTTTATATGCTCAGCCTTCTGGTAAGAGCATAGCAATACTGGTGGAGGGATCCTATGTCACCTAATACATTACCTCACTGCGGTGCTGATTTTGTGATTATCCTTGATGTGGACATTCTCTTCAACTTGTGCTCTATCTACCCTAGCTGTTTTTTGTGCTCATAACATTCCAGCTGTATTTGGACTTTAAAACCTAGGACTGGACACAGTGATTTTTTGGAATTATCTCTGTCTGTTATATAGCAATTTTTTGTCTGTTCTGGCGCTGCTTCCTTTTTTATCTGCTTATGTTTGGTGTGTGTATCCCACTTTGAGCGGCTGCCTGTTTTTTTGTCTCCCCCCTTTTTTGGTTTCACCATTTAAGGTGGATTTATGCTCTATTAGCGCGGTTTTAATTTATTTCCATCCTGTTCATACATGTCGAGTTCTGATGTCTGGAGTCCGGCAGCCCAGCTACTAGCAGGGTGGGCATGGGGATGAAGTGCGATGCCACGAAGAGCTTACTATCCAACCACTGGCTGGCAAGCGGCAGTATGGCCATTCGTCCCAGCTACTAGCGGGAGGCCTTCCCCTTTAAATTGTCCCTGAGGATGTGTCTGTGATGCGAGCCAGGTCGGATGGTCGGCGTGCTGAGCGGTATCGTATGGCAGCCTGTGTTTGTGTGTTGTCCTGTGCCATTTTTTTGTATGGACTCTATGGCGGCTGGAGCGCATCTGCGTTCCAGTTCGCCGCTTTCCCTGTACTGCGTAGCCTCATAGTCTCGATTGGGATCGAGGCTTGGTCGGCGCCTGCGAAGTGCGGAGGAATGACGGCGTTCACGCATGCGCACGAGCGCCGTGGAGGTGACGCTGGCAGCGTCATGACATCATCCAGGCGGCAGATTTAAATGCCTGTCAGATTTGGACAGGCTTGCTGCTGCATCCATTAGAAAACATTTGACACTGTTGCTGTGCTTTACAGGAGGTAAGAGGCTTAAATGCCTTATCCCCTATTGTATTTCTTTACTGGCTTAATGTACTAGCATTGATGCATTTGGGGGTATGAATGTAATTAATTATTTAATTTTTAATTATTTAATTTTAATATTTTCTATGGGTGTTGTTGCAGCCTGTTACTATGGATGTTTTGCCGCCCCCCTTGTGGCCTGCCCTTACGCCGCAGATAGGATGACATTTTTGTTCCTTTCTGCCTGTTTTTGGGTTAGGTTGGTTGTGGTGTAGTGATTTAAATTGGAATTTTTTCTCCTTATTATTTATTTTAGCACTTCCTTACCGGATCTTCGTCCATCAGCACGCGAAGATAATGTACAATCTAGGTCAAGACGTGACCATTCAAGATCAAGTTCTGGACATCCCAAGTCCTCTTCCAGATATCGATCGGACAAATCAAGGTCGGGGTCTTGGCACTATTCCCACCACTAGACCCTGTTGGGGATGTAGAGCGAAAGTGCCAGAAGACAAATCGCTGTGCGATTTATGTTTTTCCCGAGCTGCAAATGAAAGGGATGCTAAAGACCACCAAGTGGAGGCCTTGGTCAGGAAGGTTGTTTGGGAATCCCTGAACAAATCAGATTCCGCTCATGCAGCTATACCTCCCTCTGTACCAACTTCAGTGGTTGAGGTGGAAGACCTTGAAGTCCCAGGTCCCTCCCATGACAGTTTTTCTCTCAGTGGATCTTCTGACAGTGAAGCTGAATTGGGTGATTCCAGTGCAGGATTTGACTTTTCCCAGGTCCCTCTTCTGGTCAGAGCAGTGAAGGGCGCACTGAGGTGGGAGGAACCGGTAGAAGCACCCTCTAAACAGAGGAAGTATTTTAAGCATCTTAAAAAAGAGCGCTCAAATTTCCCCTTCTTAGGTGAACTGGGAGAAATTATCTCGGATGAGTGGAGTAAAGTGGAGAGGAAGAATTCTCTTATCTCTAAAGTGGCCAGAATGTATCCATTTAAAGATGAGGAAGTTAAGCACCTGGAGTCTGCTCCTCTCATTGATGCAGCCTTGATGAGGCTGGTAAGACACGTCACGCTCCCTCTGTGAGACACTGTCTCTTTCAAGGATGGTCTTGAGAGGAAAATCTATACGGATTTGAAACGTATCTACATCACGGCTGGGATGGCTTGCAAGCCAGCATTGGCCTTGGCAGTATTATCCAAAGCAATGGAGTGTTGGACGGATGATATGGGTGCAACTTTGGGAAGTATGTCTGAAGAAGCTCTCAAGAACTCTCCAATACATGAGATGAAGATGGCATCAGCGTTTCTGGGTGAGGCCTCCCTGGATATAATCTGTCTGGTAGCACGAGTTATGCTGTCTTCCGTTACAGCCAAACGAGCTTTATGGCTACGCCCTTGGGTGGCGGATCCGGCCTCCACACAGGCATGGTGAAAGATTCCCTTTGAGGGTTCTTCCCTCTTTGGGAATAAGCTTGATTCAGCCATCACACGTGCTACCGGGGGGAAGTCTGGATTCTTACCCCAGGATCACCGTCTTTTGAGTCAGAAGAGAGTCCAGTCCAGACAAGACCTGGAACGTGCGAGGGATGCACGACGTTACAGGCCGGGTTGGGAATTTAGGAAGAATTGGAGGAGAAACCAGCCTTCTGGTCAGAAGCCTTCAAAGTCTACATCTTCTGTGGGATGCAAAGCTGCAAAGTCTTTTTGATATAGTGCCTGTCCAGGCGGAGCAAGTAGGGGCTTGTTTACTCCGTTTCTGTCACGTCTGGGCAGCCTCGATGCAAGATTATTGGGCCATCAAACAGTTTCCCTAGGACATGCCTGGGTGTTCAGCAGTCCACCCATACATCGTTTTGTGCCCACGAGTCTTCCACTATCGGAAGAGAAGAAAGAGGTTCTGTTAACCTACACGTACTCCCTTATCACCCAAGGTGGCCCAGTTCCGGTTCCAACCGAGGAAAAATTTTGAAGGGATTTATTCCCCTCTTTTTATGGTACTCAAAAAGAGCGGTTCTTGGAGGCCGGTTATCAACTTGACTTACCTGAACTCCTTTCTAAGAAAATATCTCTGATTTTCAGTGGACCAAAGACATCTCCCGTTCGGGCTTACAACATCTCCGCGGGTGTTTTCTAAGCTCTTACTGGCAGTGGTAGCCTTGATCAGAGTCAGAGGTATCCGGTTACATCATTTACTTTGACGATTTACTCCTACTGTCACAAGACAGGGAACAATTACTGCTGCACCGGGATCAAGTCATCTCTACCCTGATAGAAATTGACTGGCAGTTAAACAAGGAAAAGAGTCATCTGGAGCCAACCCATTCTCTAGTTTTTCTAGGGGTGCAGTTCGACACAGCGAAGAATACCATCTCTCTTCCTCTAGAGAAGATTCCGGGAGTCCGGGACAGAATTCATCTGGCAATGTCAGCTCCCCTTCTCAGGGCTTCCCAGTGCCTCAGGATAATAGGCACCATGGTGGCCACAGCCCCTATGGTGAAGTGGGCGCAATGGAGGATGTGGCCCTTTCAGAAGGGTTTCCTCCAACAGTGGAATCCGGAGTTGCAAGATCACTTGATTCGCATAACTCCTTCCATGCGGGAGAGTCTCCCCTGGTGGTTGCAACGGAGGAATCTTCTCAACTGCCATTTGATAGCTCCAGTCTCCTGGATAACGGTGACGACAGATGCCAGCAACAGAGGCTGGGGCGCTCTGTGTCTGTCGGAGGTAGCCCAAGGCAGGTGGGATTTTCCACCTCAGGGGGTGGTTTCGAACATATTGGAGCTTCGAGCTGCCTTCCAGGCCCTTCAGGCTTTTCTCCATCTGACATCGGGAGCCTCAGTCCTCATGAGGTTGGATAATACGACGGCAGTGTCGTATATCAAAAGACAAGGGGGCACTCGCAGTCTCTCCCTTCTGAAAGAAGTGAGTCTAATCATGTCCTGGGCTCAGGCAAACTTGAAGGACCCGACGGCGGTGTATCTTCCTGGGATTCAAAATGTCCAAGCGGACTTCCTTTCAAGAACCTCCCTGGACAACAAGTGGTATTTCCACACAGAAGTTTTCGACTGGATCCTGTCATTGGGAATGACTCCGGAAGTGGACCTGTTTGCATCTCCCTGCAATGCCAAAATGAGGAAATATTATACGAGGTATCGCTGTCCCCAAGCCATCGGAGTGGATGCTCTCACGGATCAGTGGAAGTTCCACAAGGCGTATGCCTTTCCTCCAGTCCCGATCATTCTTCGGTTCCTTTCGAGACTCAGACAGGAAATGGCTGAAATAGTGGCAATCATTCCATACTGGCCCAACAGGCTATGGGTTCCTCTCCTGTTGCAATTGAGTTACGGGACCCAGTTCCGCTCCCTTCCAGACTGATCTTCACTAGATCTTCTACTACAGGGAACATCTCTTCACATCTCCATTTGATGGTCCGGTGGTTGAGAGGAAGAGTCTGGAAGCATTAGGATACCAAAGTTCAGCAATTGCTACCCTGGTAAATGCTAGGAGACAGGGTACGAATAAAGTTTACCAGAGAATCTGGTCAAAATTTATGGACTATGTCTCCTCTTCTGGTGGTTCCTGTAACAGTCCAGAAATAAAGGATGTTTTGGGATTTCTCCAGTCAGGTCTGGATCTGCCACTGTCTGTGAGCTCTCTGCGGGTCCAGGTTTCGGCAATATCTGCTTTTACTTGTGTTTCCTGGGCAAGACATCCTCTTACCAGACAATTCTTCAGAGGAGCATCAAGACTTAGGCCCCAGAGAAAGCCAAGGTTCTCCAAATGGGATCTTCCCCTTGTTCTGGATTTCTTCTCAGAAGAATCTTTTCAACGGATGGATGAGCTATCTATGAAAGACATTTCCCTTTAAACAGCCTTTCTAGTAGCCATAACATTGGCTAAAAGTGTCGGAAATCAGTGCTTTGGGTTCTAAGGAGCCTTTTCCTTACTTTTTCCCCTGATCGGGTAGTCGTGGTTCCAATGTTAGGATCAAATCCTAAGGTGACATCAGTATTTCACGAGAACCAAGAGATTGTTCTCCCAACTTTTCAGTCAGTTGACTCTTCAGTTGTCCATCCTCTGGATGTTGGAGAAGTCTTGAAATACTACTTGGAAGCCACAGCACCTTTCAGAAGATCGGATCATCTGTTTGTCTACTTTTATGGAAAAGACAGGGGATTGCGTGCTTCCTCTAGAACAGTGTTTCTCAACTCCAGTCCTCAAGGCGCCCCAACAGGTCATGTTTTCAGGATTTCCCTCAGATGAAATGGCTGCAGTAATTACTAAGGCAGTGAAACTGATCAAATCACCTGTGCAAAATAATGGAAAGCCTGAAAACATGACCTGTTGGGGCGCCTTGAGGACTGGAGTTGAGAAACACTGCTCTAGAACCATTGCAAGCTGGATTGTCCAAGCTATCCAAAGGGCATATAGGGCTAAGGGGCTGGCTCCTCCGGAGACTGTGACTGCTCATTCTACCAGGGGTATGTCGACATCATGGGCAGCCTCCCAACGCGTATAGGCAGAAGTGATCTGCAAAGCAGCTTCATGGCCATCAATAAACACTTTCATGAGGCACTTTCTTCTGTTAATTTCAGTTTAAATGTTCTATCGGTTTGAACGGTGCCAATTAAACCTTTTTTTTTTGTTGAACCAGCAATTTGTGCCCACCCGAGTCTGTATGGCTAGTTATTTCCCATATGTAGGCTGCCATGGAGTCTGTCAGGAAAATTGAAAATTTATATCAAATACTTACCGTAATTTTCCTTTCCTGATGGACACCATGGCAGCAGCTAGTTTCCCTCCCATTTGCTGGAGTAGGCTAAGTTATGGAACACGGTATCTGGTTAGGAGCAAAGATTTATGGGAGTGGGGTCCTATGAGGTATGAGAGGAGGGATTAACCCATACGTAGGCTGCCATGGAGTCCATCAGGAAAGGAAAATTACGGTAGGTATTTGATTTAAATTTTCCGTTTTCTTTTGGTGGCATTTGATCACCTATGCGTTTTTTATTTTTTGCGTTATAAACAAAAAAGACTGACAATTTTGAAAAAGAAAACAATATTTTTTACTGTATGCTAAAAAGCATATCCAATAAAAAATTAAAAAAATCTAATTTCTTCATCAGTGTAGGCCAATATGTCTTCTGCTACATAATTTTGGTAAAATAAATCCCAATAAGCGCAGTTTTTCAATTTACTAGTAATGATGATTTTTTTTTTTTTTTGAAGGACTGCTTTTGAAGGAGTGGGCAAATTGGACACCTAACTGTCACTTTTGACACTTTTTGGGGACCAGTGACAATAATATAGTGATCATTGCTAAATAATATGCACTGAAACTGTACTAATGACACTGGCAGGAAGGGGTTAACATCAGGGCAATCAAATGGTTAAGTGTGCTCCTAGCCACTTAAGGACCGAGTCTGTTTTTCAGACTCTGTGCTTACAAGTTAAAAACTATTTTTTTTGCTAGAAAATTACTTAGAACCCCCCCAAACATTAAACATTTTTTTTTCTAACACCCTAAAGAATAAAATGGCGGTCATTGCAATACTTTTTGTCACACCGTATTTGCACAGCGGTCTTACAAGCGCACTTTCTTTGGAAAAAAAATAATTTTTGAATTAAAAAAAATGAAACAGTAAAGTTAGGCCATTTTTTTTTATATATTGTGAAAGATAATGTTACGCTGAGTAAAAACTCTACAGGTTGCATGTTTTGAGTTACAGAGGAGGTCTAGGGCTAAATTATTGCTCTCGCTCTAATGATCGTGGCGATACCTCACATGTGGAGTTTGAACACCGTTTTCATATGCAGGAGAATGCGTTCGCTTCTGAGTGTGAGCTCGTCGGGACGGGGCAATTTAAAACATTCTTTTTTTTTTTCTTATTTATTTTACCTTATTTTATTGATTTTAAAATTTTTATTTATAATTGTGTCACTTTTATTCCTATTACAATTGTAATAGAAAAAATCATGACAGGTCCTCTTAAATATGAGCTCTGGGGTCAAAAAGACCTCGGATCTCATATTTGGACTTGAATGAAAAAAAAAGAAAAAAATGTAATTTGAAAAAATGAAAAAAAAAAAATGTCCCTTTTAAGAGGTATTGGCCATCTTCCCCTCACTCGTATCCATACCCAGCTAGGAAGAGGACCTGATCATTTCCGCCGCTACCAATGGCTTTGGTAAGCAGGTGAGAGCGGCGGGAGAATCCGCCACAGAGACCACCATTATCATAAACCAGATCGCCCACTGAAGAGATGGATATCTCGGTTATGGCAGCAGCTGCTCCTGTTAACAAGATATCCATCTTTAAAGTGCCGACGTATATATACAGTGGGCAGTCTGGAAGTGGTTAAGGAGTGCTTGCCAACTGTGGGGGGAATGCTGTGACTGGAGGAATACAGAGATCCATGTTTCTGCTTAGCAAGATCTCCATCTTCCTCCTTCACAGAACGATAGTCTACCTTTTATACATAGGCAGACCGCTGTTCTGCCTCTCCTGTGAACGATTGCCAATCACAGCGGGAGTGGGCTGCCGGCCGTGCACACGCCTCAGACCCTCTGCATGAAATCACGTACCTGTACGTGATTTTGCACATGAGGTCCGCCCTGCTGCAGTATATCTGCATGGCGGTCCTTAAGTGGTTAAAGGAAGATAATTATAAATGGAGTAATTTCCTTTAAAAGGCAATGATGTCACATTTATTACAAAATATAAAAAAAGAAAAAGATGGGCACAAGGGCCCTAGTCTTAGTGTTGTCCGCCGGTGACCCACGATAGCTCCTCAGAGAGCCAGAACGTCAATGTAAACAGACAGATCCCCGTTCAGTCAGCGAAGTAGAGAGAGATCTGCTGTTCTCAGTGATCAGGAACAGCAATCTCTCTCTACTCCCTGTCAGTACACTGCCCCCACAGTTAGAAACACCTCCCTGGGGAGCACTTAACACCTTGATCGCCCCCTAGTGTTAACCCCTTTCCTGCCAGTGACATTTATACAGAAATCAGTGGCTATTTTTAGCTCTGATCGCTGTATAAATGTCAATGGTCCCAAAAAAGTGTCAAAAGTGTCCAATCTGTCAGCTGCAATGTCGCTAAAAATTGCTGATCACTGCCATTACTGGTACAAACATAAATAAAAAATTATAATAAAATAGCCATAAATATATCCCCTTTTTTGTAGACGCTATAACTTTTGCACAAACCAATCAATATACGCTTATTGCATTTTTTTTACCAAAAATATGTAGAAGATTACATATTGGCTTAAATTATTAAAGACATGCATGTATTTTTTTTACAGATTTATTATAGCAAAAAAAATAGTTTTCTTTTTTTTCAAAATTGTCAATCTTTTTTTGTTTAGAGTACAATGTTGCAGGACCGCTCAATTGTCAGTTAAAGTGACGCAGTGCCACATCACAAAAAATGGCCTGGTCATTAAGGGGGCAAATCCTTCCGGTCCTTAAGTGGTTAAAGTCCATGGGGTGTTGTTCCATATTGCACTTTATGCATTTGCATATATGATAAAATCCAGATGTTGGCAGTTCAACACACTCTATCCCAGAACACAGCCAGAATAGTCAGCAACAAACGGTCAGATACAGGCATGGACAGCAGGCAGAGAATGGTCAGGATACAAGCAGAGGTGAGCATCGTAGAATCAGGCAGATGAGCAAGAGGCAGAGCAAAATACAGAGACAAGTTAAGGTCAGGGCAGGTAATGTTCAAGCAAGGTCAAGGCAAGTCAGGTCAATCACAAGAATCCAACACAGAAGCAGATACAGGAACTTGGGAAATAGCTACAGATCAGATAGCAATTTACTAGTGCAGCTGCTGCACTTATAAAGTCCACTTGGCACTAGAATTAGTCAATGCAGGTGCACACACACGTATGTGCATGTGTGTGCTTGTACACCATAGTACGAGCACCCGCAGGCATGGCATTTGTATGCGCCTCAGAACTTCACTTGAACTATGGCCAGCATGTCCCTGACTGTTTGTTTATGGTACATAACTGTGAATTGCACTGCATTGGGGCTCCATAATATTGTGTAATCCCCACTGTGTTCAGAGTGCATTGACCCAATTGTTTGCTTGTGTCAGCAACAACTTTATTTGCTTTTTATCTGCTTAGCCCACCCTGAAATATTTTAGCACACCATCAGTAAATTGATTTAGTAGGATGTGAGGGGGGATGTGAAGAACATAGAGGGAGGGGACAACAGGCAGGGAAAATCAATTTTTGCAGCTTACTGAAAGTGGGATTGGGCAATGAGGGGGGTAGATATGACAAGGTGACAGATCTTACCTGCATTCCAGAGATTGTAGATTAGGAAATGAAAAAGAGGCAAAAAAACAGAAAGATGGGACTTCCTCCAGGGATGAGGCAGCTTGCAAGTGTGTAAGGAGGGCAGCCATCCTATTCCACCAGATAGCACTGTCCCATGGGCACAAGCTACTGCTATTAATGGGGGTTTAGGTAAAGCTATGACCCCCTGTTACTTCTGAAATTGTTTTAAATCATTTTCACCAGAAGCTATTGAGGTTCTTACATGACTATAAAATGTGCATCAGGTTACCTACTTGTCCACAATCTCTCCAATAAAGAAGAGCATGAGTCGAGAAAAATTTGACCAATTGATGGGGAGTTAAATATCACCTCAAGGTTTTTTTCTGCATTAATTTCCAATTGTTGAAAGGATAGGTAGTGGATATTTCTAGACTTTTAAAATGTTCTGTATTCAAAAGAGACAAAATCCTGAATTAGCTCTTTAAATCTTTTAAACATGCAACCCCAGTATAATTATGTATAAAGTTGATACTATTCAGGCACCAGTTTTAGATAGATAAATATGGGATGAAAACTTTAAGAATAGATAGAAGAAGATATAAGTGAACATAGTTGCAGGGGTGAATTCTTCAATTCGAATGGACAACTCTGCAAGGAGGAGCATGAAGGAAAATGGAGATACTCTCTTTCCTATGTTTCCCCTATCTTAGGACAGGTCGCTGTAAAGCCAAGTAGGCAAAGATCTAGTACAAAATCATTTTGCGTTGTGTCTGTTACTCTGAAAACAAGAAACAAGTATGGTCTGGTGCTAGTGATATTTCTTCTTATTAGAAGCAGAGTGAAAAGTCCACTGATTCGGAGCTTGCCTTGTGAGAGGGAGCAAAAACGATCTCCAAAACATGCAAAGAGAGAGAAAACGGGTGCCTCTGAGTGCAGATTGTTAAAGAAATGTATTCCAACGCAAAGACTATAACTCGCATGGGGGAAGTAAAAGGCACGCACATAAGTGAGGCTTCAAAAAAAATGTCCGGTGGCATTGGAACTGTCTCTGCCTCTCGTGTTACTGTTCCTGCCGGTTGTATGGTAGAGTGAAGGGAAGAGCCAAAAGCAAGGGCTGGAAATCATGCTGGAATGAAATGCTGGCCAAGATGACGTCACAGGCGTGCTCACGGCGCGTTTTGGAGCATGCTCATTTAGAAGATGGAGAAGATGCGCTCTCTTTTCTCAAGTTAGTGAAGGGGAAGCAAGCAGTGCCTTATATGTGCTGCCATCTAGTGAGCATTAGCTATAACGTCTGACAGCGCTGTGACAAGAGTATAATTGATGCCATAATACATGAAACATTATGACAATTAATACATTACAATAACAATAAATATGAAATAAGTATAAAACATGATTAGTAAGAACTTCAAATATGATTATATATATTTTTTTTTACTTTGGGTAAGACAAATAAATAATAATTATTGTACAGCGATCAGTGCGATTAAAATTGCATTGAATACTGTAAAAATGTCACTGGAAGTGAAGGGGTTAACACTAGGGGGCAGTAAAAGGGTTAATGTGTTCCTAGTTTGTGTTCTAACTGAAGGGGATGTGGACTGTGTAGGGAAACTAACAGATCGCTATTCATACTCTGTATGAACAGACGATCTGTCAGTTCACTCCTCAGGAGAACCGGAAACTGTGCGTTTATACACACAGCTCACGGTTCTCCGCGTGCCCGAGCAATCGCGGGAGCCCGGCGGTGATCAAGACCGTCGTGCACTCACATCGGCTCGAGGAGCGAGCGAGGGCGTGCACCTCCAGTGGCACGCAGGCACCCCCTAGTGGTCGTTTATGGTACAGATGTACCATAACGGTGATTCGCGCAGCTGAGCCATGCTGCCGCAGTACAACTGCGGCAGCTGGTCGGAAAGCGGTTAAATATAGTCTATATAATGTCCTTAGTCTGCATATAAAGTGGTGCATCTGTAGCATGTATAGAACATGCTGCAGCAAAAATGAGATTTCTAAAGAAAAAAAATGCATTCAAATGTACTCCATGGCTGCAAGCTATTGCCGGCACCCGGCAATACAAAAATAACCATTGTCCCTATGTTGATAGGGACAAGGGTCTCTTCCCGACAATCCAGAGCTGTGGTTGTGGGGGGTCTGCGGGCAAGGGGCTTATCAGAATCTGGAAGCCCCTTTAACAAGGGGCCCCCAGATCCTGCCCCCCATGTGACTGAGTATGGGGTACATTGTACCCCTACCCATTCACCAAAAAAAGCGTCAAAAATAAATAAAAAAACAGTAGACAGGTTTTTGAAAATCCCTTTATTAAAAAATGGAAAAAACTAAAAAAAGATACAAATGTCCCCTGGACCCAAAAAAAGAAGAAAAAAAACGATCCCCTATCAATGAAGGCTGACTGCCTACTCCAGTCTCAGCCATTTGACAGATCTTATATAGGTAAGGGGCGGAGTCACATGACAGCATCACCTGGTGGCACCACCCCCTCGAGACATCACCAAACTTTTGCTTGGTCCAAACTGTTCGCCCCAAATGTGACAATGTATAGTGGCCAGATCTCACAGCACAGTAGAGGTGAGACTAGGAAGCAAACAACAAACATCTGTTGTTGGGGCTCAGACTGCTGCTTTTGTGCTCCTCTCTGCCTCCCACAGCCTCTTAACCTCAAGCGAAGAAAGTATTTGGAGGGTGTACAGAATCTTTGGTAACTGGTAGGGGGAGATTGAGGATCCATGGAAGTAGGCTGCAGGGTGTTGGTGGAAGCAGAAAGACAGGCACATGAGGAGGTGACTGGTCAGGGGGGTAACACTGGCTGAAGAAGGGGATAAACTTCTCTGAAACACATTACACAGCATTATTTTGTATTTGCCTAATAGCAGATGAGGTGACTGCTTAGAGAGAGGAAATGGTGTGCATTTCATACACCTGCTAGCACCCATGCTGGTGGTCTCAATGGCAGTTTCCTTTTTTGATTTCTTCTTTGTGCAGATTTTATTCTTTATTAGTTACATTCATTCATAGAGGAAATAGAACATTTTCATATACAGAATCCTATAACCACAGTTGATCCAGAGGAAGGCCAAAAAACCCTACAAAGCATGCTGCAATTTGCCCCAGAGGCGGAAAAATAAAATTCCTTCCTGATCCCCCATTGGATATTCCTGGATCAATGAACCCTGGTGTTATTACCTATAAATGTGTGTTTTTCATTTAGGAATGCATCCAGCACTTTCCTTAAAACACTGTACTTTATTGGATTTACTTTATTTACTTTTACAGTTAATCTGGTTGAAATAAGACTCTAGTCCATCCAGTTCAACCAACACAAAAAAAAAACACACACACACACAAATATAGTATAAAACCACCACATGCACTATTGTATACCCACAGTTTACCTGGAGGAAGGCAAAAGAACACATTTAAGCATGATTCAATTTGCTTCAGCGGGGAAAAAAATCCTTTCTGACCCCCCCCCCCCCCCCCCCCCAAGAGACATTTGGATATTCCCTGGATTAACTTTACCAATAAATATTAGTTACCAGTTATATTATGAGTATCTAGGAAAGAAATATTTTGAGCTTTCTGAGCTGGCCAGAACCAGCCCTTTAGGGAGTCTATTCCACACTTTCACATCTCTTACATCTATTCCTAAAAAAGAAGCCTAGCTATACTATGTTAGTGCACTTTTGCTCAGTGTTTTAATGTTTTTCAAATATTTTTTATTACTTTGTCAAATGAGCTGTACCATGAACACAGGAAGGTCTGCTTGTTCATGTGCACATGTTTTCCTTTAACAGTACTTTTCAAGACAGGTCTTTCACTGTCAGGTTATGCACCTGGTCAAGAAATGTCGTCTGCCGGCTTCTTATCAGTGATTTGCAAAACGTTGATTCTGTGTTAGTTACAAAAATTCTGAATAAAATAAAACATACATTCTACCTATGTAGTGTGTCCAAATATGGAGCGGTAATGCTGTTTTAGAACTCCGCTCCTGGGAGAACGATACCGGAGCTCACCGCTAACATGCAACCCCCCCACCCTCGCAAACTTCACCCACAGACACCTGCAGTCACAGGGAACATGCTGTGCTCACAGCCATGGTCCTCGGAGGCTCCAAAACTAAGCTGAAGAATGTCAGCATTAAGGAAGCGCTGGCCAGGACATCTGCTAAGATGGCGCCGGCTCCCCTTTCACAGACCAGCAGGCGGCACTCTGCCAAATCTCAGCTGCACGTATAGAAGCTCATGGAGCATACTGGTGAGTCCGACTCTGACACAGGCAGCACTCACTCTACTATACAATCTAGCATGTTTAACCACTTCAATACAGGGAATTTATACACCCTTCCTTCCCAGACCAATTTTTAGCTTTCAGCGCTCTCACACTTCGAATGCCAATTACTCAGTCATACAACACTGTACCCAAACAACATTTTTATAATTTTTTTATACAAATAAAGCTTTCTTTTGGTGGTATTTAATCACCACTGGGTTTTTTATTTTTTGTGACATAAGTGAAAAAAGAACGAAAAGTTTGAAAAAAAAAAACACTTTTTTGTAGTTTCTATGATAAGATTTTGCAAATAAGTAATTTTTGGTCATAAAAATAACCCAAATTAGCGGACATTATTTAGTCTCTTTGAAAGTTATAGAGTCTAGAAGCTATGGTGCAAATCATTGAAAATTTATCACATCTGATCACACCTGATGCACTGACGGCCTATCTCATTGCTTGAGGCTCTGAAATGTCAGGAAAGTACAAATACCCCCCAAATTACCCCTTTTTAAAAAGTAGACAGTCCAATGCATGTAGTAAGAGGCATGGTGAGTTTTTTGAAGTTGTAATTTTTTCCCCTAATTCTTGGGAAAATAGTTTTTTTTCCCCCTAAATTGTCATAATAATGTCATAATAATAATAATTATTTCTCACACGCAGCATATGCATACTTCCAATTACACCACAAAATACATTCTGCTACTCCTCCCGAGTATGGTGATACCACATGTGTGGGACTTTTACACAGTCTGGACACACAGAGAGGTCCAACATGCAGGGAGCACCGTCAGGGGTTCTAGGAGCATAAATGACACCTCTAATTTTCTAATGACCTATTACATTTTTGAAGGCCCTGGAGCACCAGGACAATGGAATTGCCCACAAAATTACCCAATTTTGGAAAACAAACACCCCAAAGTATATTCTATGAAGCATTATGAGTCTTTTGAACAAGTTTTCAGAAAACGTGGAAAGCAAAATAAAATCTTTTCTTTTTTTTTTTACACAAAGTTGTCCATTTATAAGATATTTCTAACACATAGCATGTATATAGCAAAAATTACACCCCAAAGCACATTATGCTACTCCTGAGTATGGCGATACCACATTTTACTTTTACACAGCCTGGTCATTTACAGAGGCCCAACATTGAAGTAGTACCTTCAGGCATTCTAGGAGCATAAATTACACATCTCATTCCTACCTATCACACTTTTGAAGGTCCTGGAGCACCAGGACAATGGAATTACCCACAAAATTACCCAATTGTGGAAAGCAAACACCCCAAGGTGTATTCTATGAGGCATGGGCTGCAAATAGGTACTTGGGTACTCTGATGGGCTGGAGACAGGTACTCGGGTACTCTGATGGCCTGGTGACAGGTACTCGGGTACGCTGATGGCCTGGTGAGAGGTACTCGGGTACTCAGATGGACTGTGACAGGTACTCAGATGGGCTTGGACAGGTACTCAGGTACTCAGATGGGCTTGGACAGGTACTCAGATGGACTGTGACAGGTACTCGGGTACTCAGATGGGCTGTGACAGCTACTCGGATGGGCTGTGACAGGTACTTGGGTACTCAGATGGGCTGCGACAGGTACTCGGATACTCAGATGGGCTGTGACAGGTACTCGGGTTCTCAGATGGGCTGTGACAGGTACTCGGGTTCTCAGATGGGCTGTGACAGGTACTCGGGTTCTCAGATGGGCTGTGAGAGGTACTGGGATACTTAGATGGGCTGTGACAGGTACTCGGGTTCTAGATGGGCTGGGACAGGTACTCGGGTACTTAGATGGGCTGTGACGGGTGATGACAGGTACTTTGATGGCTCGTGGCAGGTCCTCTTTTTTACACAGTGTGTGTTGGTGTACACTAAGCGGTAATGAGATGTTACCACAATCTCCTTCTCACACACGATTGGTGTGTGAGGAGGAGAACCCGGTAACATCTCGTTACCGCAGTTTGATGACATTTTGTGACTGGCTGTGATTGGACACAGCTGGTCACGTGGTAAAGAGCCAATTTCATTGGCTATTTACTGCGATTGGGGTTGGGCTGTGTCAGGGTGACAAGCCTCATCCCTGATCACCGCTCTGCAAGCGCCCTAGGGGTGTGCACGAGCGCCGTGCATGTAGACAGTACATGTGACCGGCTGCAATTGGACACAGCCGGTCACGTGGGTCAGGATGCGGATCACATGGATCAGGGATGGGCTGGATGCGGGACACATCTCATCCACGATCACCGCAGGAGCGGAGAGATACCGAGGACGTCATATGACGCCCACCCAGGATGGGAGATCCCATCTGTGGGCGTCATTTGACTATGGCCCGGTATTGTGGTTAAGCAATGTGAAAGAATGCTGCAGAAATCTCTTAAGCAGACTTCTGATGAAATCACTGACAAGCTGACACATGAGATCAGGGAACTGGGACACAAAACTGCTGAGCTTGAAGGGAGAGGGGATGAGCTGGAAAATCACACACAGAATTACACTGCAGAACATGAGAATCTTAAAGAGGAGAATATGGTATTGCAATCACCCTTAGAAAATCAAGAGAATAGGGTCTGACGCTCCAATATCAGGATCAAGGGGATGGATCCCTGAAACAGTGATTGATCTACATGCTGCTATGCTGGCCTTATTTCAGGAACTGCTGCCTGGCATCCCAGTGGAAAGATTAGAAATGGACAGGGTTCACAGGGCCCCATCAGCCTGCAAAGCCAATGGTGTGCCAAGGGACATAATAGCAAAGTTCCACTACTATCGTACCAAGGAGAAGCTACTTGCAGCAGCCAGGAGCAAGGACTCGCTGTCCTTTCAAGGTCATACCTACCAACTGTTTACAGAACTCTCCCAGCTCACAGTGGCAAAGAGATATGCTCTCAAACCCCACCTCCAGATCCGGCAGCGTCACCAGATAACTTACTATTGGGTGTTCCCCTTCTCGGTACATTTTACACATCTGGAAACCAAATACGACTGCCCCATGGCCACTGACCTTGCAGGACTTGGGCCTACTTGAGCAGTCCCCTCAGAGGGACACATCTTGCAAGACACTCAGCCTCCCACGCCCCCCGAAAATCCACCTTCATAGTTCATGTATTCCTGATATCTATTACCTACACTATAGCTTTCAGTTCTACTCACTGATTATATCCACTAGGTTAGATGTTTGTTGGCCTTTTTCCACTAATAATGCCATGCCGATGTTCACATTGTTTAATTTGTTTTATCCTTCGATGATGTTCTCCTGCGGGAATTTCTTGCTCCACCACTTACTACCCTTGGCTCCCTGCCCTTATTATGCATGTTCCCTGTGACAGACCTAGCCGGGACACAGGCTGTTGGAGGGGACTGAATGCGAGCCTATTACCTTGCGATTATGGGCCCTGGCATTTGGGGGAACGGTGCTCTTTGAGCTGCAAGCCTGGGACCCCTGAGCTGGTGTTACTTGGATTCAGGTTCATGCTGGCCCCCCAATACACATAGAATCTGTATGTGTATTTGGCATATTAGCAAGAGATGCTAATGTCATGAACTCCAGACAGCCTGTCTGTTATGTAATTGAGTATAGTCTGGCTTGTAGGAGTGTTTCACCTATTGTTGTGTGTGCTAATTAACCCTGCAATTGAATGAAGGAGTCCAGTGTTGATTAAGATAATTAGCTCATGCTAATTAGGTTAGGTGTGAGTCATCTGGCTGTATATATGTGTGACATGTAAAATAAAGATTCATTCCTGATGTACCCTACACTGGTGTTGTCTGGTGACTGGGTAGGCTAAAGGGTCTTGGATTGTATGGTACCGGACGGAGGAAGCATTTACGGCGGACATCTTGAGTACGGGGTCCGTTACATTCCCGATTGTAGTCTCAGAGCCTCTATGGGACCGCCTGTCGCTCCCCTGGTATGCTCCAATACCCTTCTATTATGTTTTATTGATTGTTCACATTGATTAATAATAGGGTTTTTCAATCTTTTCAGGTCCTCTTTGCTCTATCTGCTACTGTCTTTCTCCCCCCTCTTTCTCCCCACGGTAGAAGTGTGTGACATGTAAAATAAAGATTCATTCCTGATGTACCCTACACTGGTGTTGTCTGGTGACTGGGTGGGCTAAAGGGTCTTGGATTGTGTGGTACCGGACAGAGGAAGCATTTACGGCGGAAATCTTGGGTACGAGGTCCGTCACAATTGGCTGGCAGCGGTGGGATCGTGCTTCCTTGTCGTGAACACATCCAAACCATCACCTGGATCCAAGGCCCGCATAGCAGAGGTACAGATACGTCATCATGGAAGAGGAATTCGGAAGGAGGTTGCGAGAGATGCGGATACAACACAGAGGATCAGTATCGGTGCAGGTCCTGCTGGGATGGTATGATTCTGTTCGCCTACAACTCTGGAAAGAAGCGCTAGCCTGTGAGCAGCGACACCAGGGAAAAGTTCTCCCCTCCATCCATGTAAGGTACTGGTCGCAGTATGAAGTACGATTGCTGTTATTGGGGGAACAACCGAAGCAGGAGTGGACAGCTGAGTTAAGCAGGCTGATCCGGGCAGAAATGCGTTTGGACGAGAGCTACAGAGCCCTCCGGTGGTATGTAGCCCAAGTGTGCCCGTGGACAGCGGATGACAGGCCCATGGAAGGCTTTGATTATAATGGCTTGGGATTGTTGTACTGGAGGCTGTCCGAGGACCCCGACTTTGGGAGTAATCTGGAGTGGCGTTTGGAGGAAATAATGGAGCACAGAGAGCAAAGATTGAATGTCTCGGAAGTGCACTGGGCACAGGAAGATTTGGAGTTCCTGGCCGCTCAGGAATGGGAGCTGGAGATCGCCTACATACAGCTGCTAGACTCTGCTCAGCAGCAGGGTGGGGCTTCATTTGCCTGGGACTATCAGGAAATACCAGCAGACAGCTCTGAAATCCTGGATGAAGAGTCAGCAATGTGGCATAGTAACAGAGTGCTTTGCCCACCTGCCCCCGCAGCTATGGACGCGGAGGTCTTATGGCAGATGCAGCAAGTGCTGACTGACCTTGACAAACCTGTTACTGCACAAGACGAGGTTGGATGGAGGAATATACCTGTCCAGCAGCATGCCAGAGAATCGGCAGTAGAAACTCTGGAGATTGCCGTCCCCAAACCTGAAGTGCTGACAACAGGGCAGAGCTCTGCTAACTTCTTCCCAGCATCAACAGCAGTATCTGGGGAGTTACAAGGAACTTCCCCAGCTGAAGCGCTGGTCACCGGACAGAGGGTCCAAGACCTCTGCCCCACACCTGTGTCAGTTTTGGAGGCTCAGGGTGAGAAGGTGGCGATCACTTCCCAGCAGCAGATACAGGGGGAGAAGGGAGAGGAGGTGTTTGTTGTCCCTCCTCAACAGTCGGCCAGGGTGGAGAAAGCGGTCTTTCCTCCCCAGCAAAGATCCGTGCACCTGGGAGACAATACCACAGACATGTCATCCCAGCAGCCAGATGAGGGAATGGAAAAGGAAGCAGCCGGCTCCCCTTCCCAATGGCAGCTACACAATTTGGGAGTGGAGGAAGCCAGCCTCCTGCCCCAACGGTTAACCAGAGCGGAGGATGTGGAGTCCCCAGCAGAAGTGCTGGCAACAGGGCAGAGTGCTACCCACCTCTGTCCAGCACCAGCAACAGCTGCGGAGTTCCAGGGAGCTGGGGCAGTCGGCCTCTATCCCCAACAGTTAGCTGGAGGAGATGATGTAGGGAAGCTCCTACACCCAGCTGAACTGCTGGCAACGGAACAAAGTGCTGCTGGCCTCTGCCCACAACTAACAGAGGGCAGAATTCCTGTAAAGGGGGGTGGGACTGCAGTCCCCACCTGTATACCCCCGGGATGCTGGGCGGTCGGCCCAAATCCCCAACAGCATGACGGAGTGATCCCAGTCACCCTGTCTTCTCTCCAGCGGCTGAAAAGACTCCAGGGAGAAGGACCAGTCCAGGCCTCTCCCCAGCGGCGGATATGTTCTCTGAGAGAGGCAGAGGTTGGCTGGGTGAGGAATACTTCGTTTGGAACTATTTGTTTGGGGTACTGTGTGGATCCCAGCAGTAGAGGACTGGAACTATGGACTAACTTCGGAGTCAACCCGTCTGGGGTCTCCTCCTGTGTTAGTCTCCTGCCGAAAGGGGAGAAATGTGACAGACCTAGCCGGGACACAGGCTGTTGGAGGGGACTGAATGCGAGCCTATTACCTTGCGATTATGGGCCCTGGCATTTGGGGGAACGGTGCTCTTTGAGCTGCAAGCCTGGGACCCCTGAGCTGGTGTTACTTGGATTCAGGTCCATGCTGGCCCCCCAATACACATAGAATCTGTATGTGTATTTGGCATATTAGCAAGAGATGCTAATGTCATGAACTCCAGACAGCCTGTCTGTTATGTAATTGAGTATAGTCTGGCTTGTAGGAGTGTTTCACCTATTGTTGTGTGTGCTAATTAACCCTGCAATTGAATGAAGGAGTCCAGTGTTGATTAAGATAATTAGCTCATGCTAATTAGGTTAGGTGTGAGTCATCTGGCTGTATATATGTGTGACATGTAAAATAAAGATTCATTCCTGATGTACCCTACACTGGTGTTGTCTGGTGACTGGGTAGGCTAAAGGGTCTTGGATTGTATGGTACCGGACGGAGGAAGCATTTACGGCGGACATCTTGAGTACGGGGTCCGTTACATTCCCGATTGTAGTCTCAGAGCCTCTATGGGACCGCCTGTCGCTCCCCTGGTATGCTCCAATACCCTTCTATTATGTTTTATTGATTGTTCACATTGATTAATAATAGGGTTTTTCAATCTTTTCAGGTCCTCTTTGCTCTATCTGCTACTGTCTTTCTCCCCCCTCTTTCTCCCCACGGTAGAAGTGGTTCCTTACCTTGGATATGTCCTCAACATGGATTCCACTGACAAACTATTTGTCAGGGCTGGGCTCAGCCCTTCCTTCTCTGGGCTGGCCACTAATTGCCAGCTCCCATCTCTCTCCACAGTTACTCAGCTGTTGATGATCCTGCTCGTAAGTCCTGCCTACTTAAGCCATCCAGTCCAGAGGAGCTCTGCCTTCGCCTTGGTCACATCACATGAAAATATCTCCTGCATTCCTGTTTAAAGACTGGCTTTGCTGACATCCCTTCTGGCTCCTGATCCTGCTTGCTGTTTCACTACTTTGATCCCTGACTTCTGGCTTGGCTGACTATCCGTTCCTTTTACTGAACTTTGGCTATGTTTTGACTACGTTTATTTGTTTTTTATCTTTATTATTAAACAAGTGTGATTTAACTGTACTTCTGTCTCGGTCTGATTTCATGGTTTCTGACGCTATTGTTATGGCCCCCTTAAACATTCTCTCCTTGAATGTTCAAGGTTTCAACATCCCACATAAGCACATCAAGGCACTGCGCTCCCTTGTGGCCGCCAAATCCCATATAATTTGCTTGCAAGAAACTCATTTCAATTAACTCCAATCCAAAATTCCTTAGCGCTTCATATCCACAATTCCACTTAGCTTCAGCCTCAACCAAACAACTTGGAACTCTAGTTGGCTTTCACCGTTCAACGCCATTCTCCCTCACATCCCAAATCAAGGATCCTGAGGGTAGGTACCTGATCCTTAAGGGACATATATCAGATACAGCAATTACAATCCTGTCATACTACACTCCTAACAAGCACCTGTTGCCTTTATGTCGCACATTCTCCAAATGGCTAATAAGCATAAATTTGGAACGATTGTTCTTTGTAGAAATTCTAATAAAGTAATATTAGTAGTAGTATAAATCTCCTCCAGCCCCGTTAAATTGACATTTAAATTGACGGTTAAGTTGACTTTCCAACATCTACTCTCCTAACACAACTTAGTTGACACCTGGTGCAATGTCAATCCCGTTAGGAAGCGGTTCACTCATTTCTCTCAAATCTTTCTCGCATTGACCATATCTTTCTTACGGCAAGCATGCTCCCAGAGATTTTATCCTTGGTTATCATTCCCTTTTCTTGGACAGACCATTGTGCAGTGTGCACCACAATTGCCTCTCCAATACCTAGAATGCAAGATCCATCTTGGTGTATCAATAATACCACTCTCTCCCACCCCTCTCACTGCTTAGACATAGAAATAGCTCTTTCAGACAATGCCACCAAAGATATTCCCGCACTGACATTATGGGAAGCCCATAAACCTGTTATACGGGGCAAATTGATCCAACAGTCAGCATCCCTTAAGCGAGATCGCAAGACCTTATTCCAAAAATTTGAATAAAACTTCAATGCATGCCACACAGCCTTTCAGTTCAACCTTAATCCCACTACCAATTCACGCCTAGATAAAGCCTGTCTCGATTTAGACTTATTCCTTACCGATTCTGCGGACAAACTTCTTTGCAAGCGTCAACACATATCCTTTCTCAAGGCCAATAAACCTGACACACCTATGGTACGCACATTACGGGTGATACACCACCCCACGACATCCGTACATTTAAAAACAGCTCGCAATACGTACCCGAGTAATCCCGTTAAAATACTGGAAGTGTTCCATTCCAACCTCGCCAAACTCTACTCACCATTTGACCTTGCTAATGCAGAGGCCCTTTTTTCCTGTATTTACCTTCCAACACTTAACCAAGATCGGAATCGCCTCGAGGCGCTTGACTGCTCATGTTGGGATGCCATGTATTGAGTGTCCTATTACATACACAGAAGTAGCAACAGCCATCAAAGCGTTGAAACCGCATAAAAGGCCAGGACCTGACGGGTTTTTGGCAACCTATTATAAACAATTTGCACCCATTTTGAAGCCCATGATGACGAGTGCCTTCAACTCTCTGCTAAGCGGACACACATTTAGACTCGAAACACTGACCTCTATTATCTCTATGTTACCCAAACCCAAATCAGATTCCTCTTCTTGGAGAAACTATCATCCCATCTCTCTCCTAAACCTCAATATCAAACTACTGGCCAAGATCCTGGCTACCCGTTTATATACTATTATAGGTCAATTAATACATTGCGACCAAACAGGTTTTGTTGCAATTCGTCAAGCTGGCGACAATGTCTGGCCCGCCCTCTTACTCTCACACTCCGCCAAAACCAGATGCATCCTGACATGGTTTCTATCCCTTGACATCAGGAAGGCATTTGACGCAGTCCCCTGGCCATATCTGCATTACACCCTCCAGCGATGGTGTTTTGGGGATCATTTCCTGTCCTGGGTCTCCTCTCTATATAATAGCCCGTGGGCTTACATTAAGTATGCTGGCTATAAATCTGCGATGTTTGACATTCAGAGAGGCACTAGACAGGGTTGCCCCCTTTCTCCTCTGTTATTTGCCTTACTCATAGAACCTTTAGCACAACTGATAGGATCGGATTCTGATGTCAAGGGAATATAAATGGGAGGCCATCACCACAAAGTGGCCCTCTTTACAGACGACATACTTGTCTATTCATTTTACCCTCACATCTAGGCCCTCAAACTGCTTACTATATTGGGGGGCTTCGCCCACGATTCAGGCATATGTGTCAACCTGAAAAAATCTAACGCTCTCAATATATCCCTATTACCGACAGATTTCCAACAAGCCAAATCCTCTTTGCCATTTACTTGGGTGCCACACCACCACCTCCCATACCTGGGGGTACAACTCACTGCCTATACGTCTGATCTTTTTGCTATTCCTTATTTACCCCTACTAAAACGGGTTACCAGCCTCATGGCCCAATGGTCCTCTCTTCCCTTATCCTGGCTGGGTAGAGTCAATGCTGTAAAAATGTCTATACTACCTAAATTTTTATACCTCTTTAGAGTACTTCTCATCCCTGTACCATCGTATTTCTTGCGCCTTATACAGCACAGAGTATAGGGCACCATCAAACCTTGTATCCCCAAATCTACCCTCTACCTCCCCAAACTTAGTGGCGGTCTAGGAATCCCAATTTTTCTTCCTACTATTATGCAGCACAACTTGCGCAATTGCCCAAGTACCATGCAGCAAGAAAAACACCTTTATGGGTAGCCGTCGAAACTGTAGACTGCGATCACATATCTCTGGCAAACATGTTATGGCTACAACTGAAAGACAGCATCTCCATCATAAACCCCATCACAAAACATTCTATATATATGGGACAAATTTAGATCTACAATCTCCTCATAACCTTATTCTTTCCTTCCTTAAGGACCCTGCATTTTACCCAGCCTGGGAATCTCCTGGCGCATTTACAGCCTGGTCCGATGCTAATTTACTTAGATTCCACAAACTGGTCTCCAAGAATTCTATACATACATTCCCTACCCTCTGTAAATCCTATGGGCTCCCAAGAGCCGAGCTATTCCGCTACCTACAAATTAAACATTTCTATATGCCATTCCTCAGAACAGGATCATTACTAAGTCAGATGACACAATTTGAACGTATTTGTAAGAGTGACTCCCATGTTAGGGGCATCATTTCAGTTCTATACCAGCAATTAAACACCATTCCAGATAATGCACTTCCATCATATACCGATAAATGGGCACACAATTTGGAGAGCACATTTGAGATTGCAGATTGGTCCAATATATTGCTAGCCACTAAATCCTCCTCACCCCCCACGCCTTGGCAATCAAAACAAATTACAAGGTCCTAGCACGTTGGTATCTTGTACTGGCAAGGATCGCAAAATTTGTCACATCATACATGGGGACATGTTTTTGAGGTTACTCAGCTCTAGGCATCCACATACACGTCTGGTAGCAATGCCCATGTCGCCCAAGGGTTCTGGAAGAGCATTTCTGGGTTTGCTTCCAAGGCCTTAGAAACCAATATCCCCATTGGCAACGGCTCTCTTGAACCTTAAGCCAGCCGAGCTTAACCGTACCCAATTCCAATTACTCTTACAACTTACCACAGCGGCCAAGCAAATCATAGCCAAGGCATGGAAATTTCAGACTTTGGTTGTGGATGAAGCTAAACATAGAATAAATAGGGCCCTTATCTATGCTAAAATGACAGCCATTGAAAATGACAAAATACGCAAATCTGAAAAAATATGGCAACCTAGGGGCAAGCACTACTTACCCCTAGACTTAGACCATTTGTTAGTTTATTATGGTCGCAGACAATCACATTCATCTTCTATGTGAACCCCAGCTTCACTCGTCCCTGACGAAACTGTTGTTCGGATGTTTGCTAATCCATATGCACTATGTGAGACGATTCTCTTTTGTTCATGTACATACTTGCGTTTTCTTTAATTACAATAGAATTCCTTAACAAGAAAATAATATATTATGTTTCCAAAATATTTTTTATTTAGGCTATATTTATAAGAAGACATTAACACAATTTAAATTATTCATAGCAATCAAAAGATTACTTTCTCAAACATTAAAAAATGGAGCTTTATTGGTCTTTATGAGCAACCTTTACACTTTTGTTCAGTTCTCTTTCCTCCTAGATGGTTATAAATAGTTCCCATTATTCTTTTAAAAACTACTACTTGAATTACTGCTTGTACACACAATTTAAAACAGACTTGGATGTATTAGGCCAACTATCTCAAAAACGGAACACTGACCGACCCTAGCGTAAGTAGATATTGCATTGATGTTACATTTGGTTAAACAAGAAAATTACAATATATGTATTAATTTGTGTCTAGCAATAGTGATGCAGCTGTCTAAGTTTACAATGTCACTTTTAGCACAATGTAAGCCAAAATTTTCAAAGACCTTTAGGTCAGGTTTCAAATATCTTCACATTCCTAGTTTAACTAAAGCAAGCCCTGAAACTAGGCACACTTTAAAGATAAATGTTCATCTCTTCTCACATTGAAAACTTCAAAGGACCAATTACTAGAGAACTGACATGGTCTGTTTTGTGATACTTCCTGTTCATCGAGCTGCTCATGTGTCCTCTTCATTGTTTCTTATTAAATTATTAGACGAGCAGCTCCATTTTGGCAAACAAAAAAACATAATCTCTGCTGTTCCTCTCACCTACATTTTGTACTTGTTAAAAGCAATTAGTGTTCTTACCAACAACTAAAGATTTGATTTAGAAATATTTATGTTATACCCGATGGCTGCATAAATCTTGCATTATTAGATTATATCTTATTACATTTTAGAAGAATTGATACCACCTGTTTCTTTTAAGCAAATTAGAGCTAGTCAAAAGGAACACATTACTTCTGACACTACAAACGCATGCTTATGCATGAACTTTGTAACTTTATATATTATTTGGAAAAGTGCAGATACATTTTCTGATGGAGATTTTTTTGTTGCATTAGCTTGGACACATAACACAAGATCATGGAGAATATCAGAGGAAGGTAGATAGTCACATTTAGTTGCATGTTTAAAGATGATAGATGGACTAAAACATATTTGATTCAAGTTCCTTAATAAAATGTATTTGAACTGCATCAGTTTAAGTGACTCTGTGCCCTATAGTTAATTGAAAACTGATGTTATACATGAGATCTCAAGGCCTCAAAAGTACCCTTTGACACACATATGGTTCATATAGTGATACCAGAAGATACCAAGTGATGCATGTATTTTACAACTACATGAAATATATGCTCCTTTGTATTAAGCAGTAGCAAACAACTAGACTTATATAATCTGTAGCTTAGGTTTTGTTACACCACACCACTTTTTCTCTTTCAATAGATTTTTATTGTAAAACAATAAAAGTATTACAAAATTTTGGAATCAAGTAAATAACAAGGGAGTAACAATAATAATTGTTAACTTCTGAGGTCTATGACCTGTACACAGGGTGTAAGACTATCAAAGAAAGCTAGTCATACACCATCACTTATACAAAAGGAAACATTTTTGAAGAGTAGCATTGAGAATATATATTCTGAGCAAAACCAAAATAAAGAATAAATGGGAGGATCTATATGGCTCATCACACGGAAACTGTTCTATATTTATATAATGAGGCCTCAAGAAAAAAGCTACTTGGTTATAAAGCATAATGTATAAACGATGCCTGCAAAGAGGCAATGTAAAGATGTTTGGAAAGAAGTCCGAGTAGATTTAGAAACATTGGGTACAGGAAAATTGAGCAAAGCTACTGAGGGGTATTTGGAGACCCGAATCTAAGCTTTGCAGATTAAATAAAAAATCTTATTCCAAAAACCCCTAATCCTTGGACAGCCCCACCATACATGTATCATCGACCCAGGTATGTCGCAAACCTCTGAAGGATTGGGGGGGTAGGGGAACATTTTGGCAAGCCTGGCTGGAACCACGTACCATCTTGTTAGCACCTTAAGATTTGCTTCTATCCGGGAAGTGTTACGTAGACCCCTAAAAGAGAAAAAATTATATTTATTCCAGTCCTCCAAGTCCCAGATTTCCTGCAGATCGCTCTCCCATGCCAGCATGTGCAGCAGCTGAACCTTTCAGCTGCAGGCATCTCAAGTATTGCTCTTGCAGTAGTCAAGCGAGAATGGTCTTAGGGGGGTAAGATATTGTCCAATGCAGTATAACCCCTCGTCCAACCACCATCAACTGAAGGCCTTGATGGCCATTCCCGAAGGGAGTTTGGAATTATGAAATATATGAGCTAATGGTTGCATGTCAGAAGTTAAAGAGGGGAGACCTCTCAGACCATCCCAAAGGGACAAAGAGTGGGATAAAATGGGAGACATAATTGGTGGACGACATTTGGGAGGGCACCAGAGCAGGAAGTCCAACGTATGTGCAGGGATGGCCACCACACCACTTTTTTTTATATGTCTTCTTTATTTAACTGTAAATCTGTCACAAACAGATATTTTATATTAATATACAAAAACAGGGCTAACTACAAAAAAAATGGTGAAATAGCAGCCAGCACAGTCCATTGATTAGCAAACAAATAAGTATAAAGTCCAAAGTGTAGTGATATAAAAAATAATTTTAAGTGAATGGTGATCAAATGTGAGAGTCCGTCAGTCAAATTAAAAACAACATAATTGATGATATAAGGGAATCTTCCACCAAAATTCAGTGCACAAACAAAAAGCACTCCACACCCACGTGATATCGATCTGCTTACCAGAAAGATATGATAAACAAGCAATGTTATCATATGATGCCAAAGGTTAGTGGTAAAACTTGATTGATGCGATAAACAAGACAATATCCAGATTCATCAAATAAGCAGTAGGTGGCGGAACTCCCAAAGATAGACCAGTATATTGTCTAAGGGAGGAAAAGCCACAATAGTGAAGCCCGTAGATACAAAATTCAATATTTATTGTATGTAGTCTACTTACAGCAAGATAAGGACATCTGGGCATATAAAAAACTCGACAGTTCACAGCGTACTTGCATCAGCCAGCCTGACATGTTTCATCCTATGGGGATATCATTAGAGGCCTACAAGTACGCTGTGAACTGTCGAGTTTTTTATATACCCAGATGTCCTTATCTTGCTGTAAGTAGACTACATACAATAAATATTGAGTTTTGTATCTACGGGCTTCACTATTGTGGCTTTTCCTCCCTTTATTTCGATGGAGACATTATAGCACAATATACTGGTCTATCTTTGCGAGTTCCGCCACCTACTGCTTATTTGATGAATCTGGATATTTTCTTGTTTATCGCATCAATCAAGTTTTACCACTAACCTTTGGCATCATATGATAACATCGCTTGTTTATCATATCTTTCTGGTAAGCAGATCAATATCACGTGGGAGTGCTTTTTCTTTGTGCACTGAATTTTGGTGGAAGATTCCCTTATATCATCAATTATGTTGTTTTTAATTTGACTGACGGACTCTCACATTTGATCACCATTCACTTAAAATATTTTTTTATATTAATATACAATATAGATATGATGAATAAATCTAGAAAAATAAGTAAAACTCAGCACAGTTGCAAATAACAAAACAGCTACAATACTCATAGGGGCGGCACAGTGGTGTAGTGGTTAGCACTCTCACCTAGCAGTAAGAAGGGTCGCTGGTTCGAATCCCAACCACGACACTACCTGCCTGGAGTTTGCATGTTCTCCCTGTGCGTGCGTGGGTTTCCTCCGGGTACTCCGGTTTCCTCCCACACTCCAAAGACATGCAGGTAGGTTAATTGGCTTCTGTCCAAAAAAAAATTGGCCCTAGTATATGAATGGGGACCTTGGATTGTGGGCTCCTTGAGGGTAGGGACCGATGTTAGTGTGCACTGTACAGGGATAGGGAGAATTGTAGACACTTACTCAGGTTGAACCAGATGGACTGATGTCTTTATTCAACCTTACTAACTATGAAACTATGAAACTCATCTTCAATTGGGAGCGGTTTCCTGTAGCTGTTTCCACCAGCATTTTTCAACCCGCTTGTTCATCTGAATCCAGTATGTCATGGACCAACCCACTGGGGGGAATCATTATCCAGCCAAGGCTCAGAATATTATTGCATTGAATGGCTACCTGAGCAGTGTTCAGTTCAATAGTAAGAACTGCCTACTGATGCAGTTGAATGACAAGAGGAATGGCCTGTGATGTTGTCAGATCGTCCAGATAAATCTTAGAATATAAGTATGTATTCTAGGACTTTTTTCCATAAATGTGTGGAAGGTCTCAGGGAGAGGGATGGGGGTTATCTAGAGTTGGACTTCAGCTTTACAATAGAGTCATTGCCATAAGGCCAGCAAATTTTCAGGTTCAAACTATTGCTTTTTCAGAGACTTATTTAGAACAAAACAAGTATTTCAATGTTGTGGTCCTATTTAGGTCTTCACACATCATGCCAATAAATTTAGCTGGCTATAGATATCAAGAGGGAGTTTAATACGCAGCCACAGTTCAAAAACAGAAATAGCTTTATTTAACAAAACTCTTTCTATAAACATAAGGACCTGTACAACCCTGTGAATGTTTAAAATATATCCAGCAGAGCAGATAACTATTTTTCAGCCAAACACGTATAATGCAGTCTGGAGACAAAGATTGCCCAGACAGAGTAACAGTGATCTAATGTGAATGGAGACCTTGGTCACCAACACATTTACTGTTATTTAGAATTAATTATGTCATAAAAACAGCAGTAAAAGGTTCTGTAATCAGCATTCTTACCTAAAAAATACTCAATGGTAAACCTTGATATATAAAGCTGAACTCCAGGGATGATACAAAACTTTCTTGCAGTAGGGATTCCCATGCATGACAAGGGCTACCCTACTAACCCTACCTCTCCTCTAGCAACTGGCCCTTTCCTCTTCCCTCCCACACTTTGGGTTGTTGGTAGCCCCTTGGTGTCCTCACAATACAGGACTGCTGGTCATGCATTGTATGTGATGACATTAGATTTGTGGAGCACCACAGTTAAGAGGCATTGGGGAATCTGTAACATGGAGAAGATCTAGCCTACAAGAGTGAGGGGTAAGGTAAACTAATATTTCTGTGTTAGAGAGACTTGAGTTTTATATAGATGAAGGCTTGTGAAAGAAACACAAAGGAACTGTTAAAAGTAAAAAGGTTGAGAGTGAACAGAAAGAAAGGGTGTAAGTCCCCAAGCCTTAACATCATCAGAACATAATTGGTGTTGTATCGACTGACAGAGACATAGTCAACGGCCATGATGACAGTTTTCAGATACATATTGCAGGAAGCAGTTTAGGAGACAGTTCACTTATGTACTTTGTTAAAACAAGGGACTGCTAAGCTTTTCTTTATAGGAGTAAAAAAGGAGACCTAGTACCAGGGCTGTCTTTATTGCATGTGTGAATGTGGTCAAGTAGTTTTACTGAAAATGTTGAATTATTATTATTGTTATCCAGGACTTTTGAGTGATATTCATTCACCAGAGAAGAGGTTAAATGTTATCTTTCCTCACCCATCACATGCATCATTATTTACAAACACGGCTGACTGAGATCAATGAGCAATCTAATCGAGCATACAGTAGAATAACATATACACATACATACATAGTAAAAGAGATAGACATATAGACATCATGTTTCTCAGCAAAGACTAACTTCATTTGAGAAGAAAGATTCACATTTCTTGGTCAAGATTTACATATTTTAGATTATACAAACATAAAATCAAAAGTTTTCAATCTTTGAAATATGCTTGTTCTATCTCTAAACGTTCAAAGATATCATTAATAGCATATGTAGTAGAATACTAATCTGACTGTTGGGAAATGTCATTGATAATATCACTCAAGGAGTGTTCTGTGAAGCTGCAGCAGGACGAAAGGGGTATGTTCATATATTGGGGCAAGCTGCTCTTTAACATCTCTTGGGAACTTTAATTGTTATTGCCAGCTGTCCTTGAATGGACATGTACTACTGATGCTGTCTAAATCATTTACAACACTAATGGCAACATTTAAAATAATTACAGTAGGACTGTTTTTCCTTTACAAAGGCAGACTTACAAGATATAGGTTTGTAGAACATCTAAAAATACTTGATATGTGTCATTATCATTTCAGTTTATTTAAAACATTACCAATATGAGGTAAGAGTTAATTTTCTTAAAATTTATATATATATATATATATATATATATATATATATATATATATATATATATATATATATATATATTTATATATATATATATATATATATATATATATTATTTTTTTTAAAGTCCAGTTTACCAGAAACTTGGGCTGAGTGGGGTATGGATAATAGATCAGTCAGCTTTTACACTGCACTGTGACCACATTGCTACATATTTTGTCACTCCAGTCTAGATAGAAAATAGTGCAAAATATCTCCAGTGAGAAGACAAATGGTATCAAAATATTGCTATTTCAATAAATTTGGGAAGGGTAAAAACCTGTGTCAGAACCTGTATGTTAGTTTCCGTGTCTTCCAGTCACAGTGACTACTACTCCCCTCACTTCTTGTCCTGTTGTCACAGGGACAGTAAATGAGATTAAATATTCTCAATAGGATCATGGGCAGCAATGAAAGCAAATAAAAAATAAAAATAAAATGAAAACTCGTAAGTATTTACTTTTCCCAAGTCTATCGAAAACTAAAAAAGAATAAAATTTGTCTGGAGTTTCATAACCTCACGTATTTGACCTAACTAAAATAACTGTAGTTTGTAACTCTTAACCACCTACCGTATAGTCCATATACAGCCTCAGGGTGGTTGTCTAGTTCTGAGAGGGGCTCCATGGATGTCCATCCACTTACGTACCTTGTGTGTGCCCCTACGATGTGTGGCTGCTTGATCCTGTGACTGCTGTGTCCACAGTGCTCGGTATGCGGGTATCATGTGATAACATGTAAACAAACTGTCAGGAATAGCTTTTATTACTACTATCACAGCAATCACAATAGTAAGCGAGCTGTCATGAATGAAAGCTAATTATGAAAGTTAAAACAAATTTGGCCCAATTAGCCATTTTCCCTCCCCGGTGTCATGTGACTTGTTAGTGTTACAAGGTCTCAGGTGTGAATGGGGAGCAGGTGTGTTACATTTGGTGTTATCAATCTCACATGGCACCTCATGGCAAAGAACTCTGAGGATCTGAAAAAAAGAATTGTTGCTCTACATAAAGATGGCATAGGCTATAAGAAGATTGTAAAGACCCTGAAACTGAACTGCAGCATGGTGGCCAAGACCATACAGTGGTTTAACAGGACAGGTTCCACTCAGAACAGGCTTCAACATGGTCAACCAAAGAAGCTCTGGTGAACTCCATGCCCAAGAGGGTTAAGGCCGTGCTGGAAAATAATGGTGGCCACACAAAATATTGACATTTTGGGCCCAATTTGGACATTTTCACATAGGGGTGTACTCACTTTTGTTGCCAGCGGTTTAGACATTAATGGCTGTGTGTTGAGTTATTTTAAAGGGACAGCAAATTTACACTGTTATACAAGCTGTACACTCACTACTTTACATTGTAGCAAAGTGTCATTTCTTCAGTGTTGTCACATAAAAAGATAAAATAAAGTATTTACAAAAATGCGAGGGGTGTACTCACTTTTGTGAGATACTGTATAATATACTTTTTTTTTTACATACTGTCACCATTCAGTGTCCCTAATCACTGCCACCCACTCACAGTGTCCCTGATCACTGCCACAGTAGTTACAGTGTCCCTGATCATGGGAGGGGTAGGCAAACTTAGACAACATGAAAGAGATCAAAGATCACCAGGCTTTGTGCCTTTTTTTGTTTTATTAACTAGCAAGGCCATCTACATAGTAAGGAAGATTTAAAAAATATATATAATAAAAAACAAATGTCACTGTAAAAAGTGTCAGTCAGTGGAACAGTGGACAATTTCAGTGGACGGTGTGTGGACAGTGTCAGTAGGTCAGTGAATGGTGTCAGTAGTACAGACATTGGTGTCAGTAGTACAGACATTGGTGTCAGTAGGAGCAGTGGATAGTGTCAGCAGGGGAGGACAATGTCAGTAGAACAGTGGATGGTGTCAGTAGAGGAGTGGATGGTGTCAGTAGTTTTTATTTGTGTTAATCTTTACAATAATATATTTTTATTGTTTTTTTACAATTATTTTAGGAGCTCTGTTGGGGGACTTTGGTATAGGGGGAGCACATGGGAGGCCAAGCAGCAGAAAAGCGGGGGAGGCATTTACTGGAACCAGTTCCCTGGATTTTCCTCCTGTAGTAGCTGAATGCTGGTGGGAAGGAGAGGAGGAGAAGCTGGCTTTCAGCTGCTGGAGGAGGAAAATACAGAAAATCATCAAAAGACAAGTATTTAAAAAATCCAAATTCCAGCAAGTGGCTGGGATTTGGATTTTATGCCCCCCCCCCACCCACCTTAGCACCCTAAACAGCCTAAAGCTACAGTGGTGTCCTTTGATTCTGCATAGCAGTGTCCTCTGCCCCCTTCCCCCTACACCACTGTCCTCTACCCCTTCTACCTCATAGCTAGGGATGAGCCGAACACCCTCCTGTTCGGTTCGCACCAGAACCTGCGAACAGACCTAAAGCTTGTGTGAACTTTAGAACCCTATTAAAGTCTATGGGACTCGAACGTTCAAAATCAAAAGTGCTAATTTTAAAGGCTTATATGCAAGTTACTGTCATAAAAAGTGTTTGGGGACCTGGGTCCTGCCCCAGGGGACATGTATCAATGCAAATTTTTTTTTAAAAACTGCAGTTTTTTCAGGAGCAGTGATTTTAATAATGCTTAATGTGAAACAATAAAAGTGTAATATTCCTTTAAATTTCGTACCTGGGGGGTGTGTATAGTATGCCTGTGAAGGGGCGCATGTTTCCTGTGCTTAGAACTGTCCCTGCACAAAATTTTTGCAGGAAAAAAAGCCATTTAAAATCACTTGCGGCTAATGAATTGCTGGCTCCCGTAACACAGAGAACAGTCATTCATTGAAAGTCATTGATAAAAAAAGTCCCCGCCCCCCATGACGTCCCCGTGCATCAGAGGGGGCGGAGTCACCAGGTGGCCCCACCCTCCGTTATAAAAGAGCTGTCAGACGCAGCGAAGCCTCACACAGCGGGAGCCTCCCATTGCGAGGAGCGGCCCGACACAGAAGAAGAGACGCCGACGCCGTGGAAGAAGATGCCGGACGAGAAGACCAGAGCAAGAAGAAGCGGATCGGAGGAATAAGAAGATGGAAGAAGAAGATGAAGAAAGGAAGAAGGAAGACCAGAAGACAGAAGATGAAAGAAGATTTTAATAAAGGAATTGTTAAAGACCGTCTCCTGTCATTTTTAAAATTTTTGTCACTTTTTTGGTGAAATGGTAGGGGTGCTTTTGTACCCCCTTACCATTTCCCACAGGGGGGGGCAGGATCTGGGGGTCCCCTTGTTAAAGAGGGCTTCCAGATTCCGATAAGCCCCCCGCCCGCAGACCCCCAAAACCAATGGCCAGGGTTGTGGGGAAGAGGCCCCTGTCCCCACCAACATGGGGACATGGTGCTTTGAGGGGTCACAGACCGCCAAAGCACCCTCCCAATGTTGAGGGCATGTGGCCTGGAATGGTTCAGGGGGGGGGCGCTCTCACCCCCCCCTCTTTTCCTGCGGCCTGCCAGGTTGCGTGCTCGGATAAGGGTCTGGTATGGATTTTGAGAGGGACCCCACGCCATTTTTTTTGGGCCAGGGTTCACCTTAAAATCCATCCCAGACCTGAAGGGTCTGGTATGGATATTTAGGGGGACCCCAACGTCATTTTTTTTTTAAATTTGAAGCTTTTTTTCTTTTTTTTTGATCAATGACTTTCAATGACTTTCAATGAATGACTGTTTTCTGTGTTACGGGAGTCGGCAATTCATTAGCCGCAAGTGATTTTAAATAGCTTTTTTTCCTGCAAAAATGACACTTTGTGCAGGGACAGTTCTAAGCACGGGAAACATGTGCCCCTTCACAGGCATACTATACACACCCCCAGGTACGAAATTTAAAGGAATATTACACTTTTATTGTTTCACTTTAAGCATTATTAAAATCACTGCTCCTGAAAAAACGTCCGTTTAAAAAAAAAAATAAAATACATTGATACATGTCCCCTGGGGCAGGACCCAGGTCCCCAAACACTTTTTATGACAATAACTTGCATATAGGCTTTTAAAATTAGCACTTGAGATTTCTCTCATAGACTTTTACAGGGTGCTCGCGGCTTTTCGAATTTGCCGCCAACACCCCAAATTGTTCGCTGTTCGCTGAACAGGCGAACAGGCAATGTTCGAGTCGAACATGAGTTTGACTCGAACTCGAAGCTCATCCCTACTCATAACAATGCCCTCTGCTCCCCTTTCCACCCTATAGCAGTGTCCTCTGCTCCCCCTTTCCCCTGTATAGCAGTGTCCTCTTCTGCCCCTTTCCCCCCATAGCAGTGTCCGCTGCTCCCCCTTTTGCCCCCTTTTACCCCCATAGCAGTGTCCTCTGCCTCCTCCCTTACTTCCCCCATAGCAGTTTCCTCTACCTCTTCTACCTCATAGCAATGCCCTCTGCTCCCCTTTCCACCCTATAGCAGTGTCCTCTGCTCCCCCTTTCCCCTGTATAGCAGTGTCCTCTTCTGCCCCTTTTGCCCCCTCCCCCCCCCCATAGCGGTGTCTTCTGCCCCTTTCATAACACCTGCCATACAAGCATATTAATTTGTGATAGATTGAAAGGCAGCACAGATCAGGACAGAGTGGGAGCTGCAGCAGTTAACTTGTCATATTACCAATCAGGTGATTGGTTGCTAGGACTGCCCTGTCTCCTAGCAACCAATCACCTGCAGATTAAATTGAACAGTTAACTTAGCCAACTCCCACCCTCTGTCTGTTATGCCATGAGGATGAGAGCGACAAAGCAGGGGCCTGTTCGTGATCTCTCACCTGCCCTCGGTCAACAGGTAGATTGCGATTGACAAGTTGTCGGCCTTGGAGTTAGAGTATGCCTAATCACCACAACACCAGTTCGAGTCTCCTCGATCACTGCCACAGCAGTTCCAGTGTAATTAATCACCACCACACCAGTTACAGTGGGCTCCATTCACAGAATGAACTTGCATGATATATTTAGGCGTCAGGACACATTTTGCCTAAATATCGCATGCGATCCTGAAACTGTCAATTCACTAGACCGTTTTGTGGTATTCACCAAAAAATTCTGTAAACGCTTGGTAAATATGAAAAGGCAATAAAATCCATTCACAGAAGGAAATAAATAATTTAATGCATACGAAAATTAAGTAGTGGTCCAAGCATGTAGTATTTGTTGAATGTGTACTGGTTGTTCAGGAGTAGGGATGAGCCGAACACCCCCCTGTTCGGTTCGCACCAGAACCTGCGAACAGACCTAAAGTTCGTGTGAACTTTAGAACCCTATTAAAGTCTATGGGACTCGAACGTTCAAAATCAAAAGTGCTAATTTTAAAGGCTAATATGCAAGTTATTGTCATAAAAAGTGTTTGGGGACTTGGGTCCTGCCCCAGGGGACATGTATCAGTGCAAAAAAAAGTTTTAAAAACGGCCATTTTTTTACTTTCAATCATTTTTATTGTTTGAAAAAGAAAGACATAGTACAGTCAATAAAACACTGTTGGGAAATGAGGAAGCAAATACACACAAAATACACAGTACAACATGGTGAATGACGCCGGGTTTAGAAAAAGACAACATGTCAGGCGTCTGTAAGCATATCCTTCAACTGAAACTAATATTTTTGAAAGGAGACTGGAGCAGGTGAAGGTAAACTTGGGCCATTGGCACAGTAGGGAGTACCACTCACCTACTCCCATTGTTATACGGAGAAGAGTGCAGGGCTGAGTACCCCCTGCCACCCCAAATGGGTACTAGCTGTGGAACTCCAAGACGGTGGCCCCGCTGATGTTCCTAGAGGATGTCGGGAGAGTATCTCACTCTCAGCAATGGAAGACTAAAACAGTACAAGTAACATTAGCAATATTGTCCTACCATGTGGAGAACCGCAGAAAAAAGGGTAAATGTCCTCTAGAGTTCCACAGGTAAGGAGACTTAAGCTCCAGCCATGTAATAAAACAAGTATCAGCACTAGAGAATAGAAGAGAGAGAAAAAACAAAAGAAGAAGTAGGACAGGAACGGAGCTGCGCCATCTGTACAGGAGAAAGATTAAGTATCTGAATAAGGAAGGAGGAAGAAAGAGATTATTCCAGGATCAGACGGTTCCTGCGTGCGAACCTCAAGAGCAGAAATGATGGGGGAGAAGAGGGGCAAGGGATAATAGGGGGGAAAAAGGCGGAAAGGAAGGGACAAAAAAAAGGGGGGGACGTGGGAAGAGAAGAAAAGTCAGACCAGGGGGGGATCCTGTATAGGGGGATTAGAGACCTGGGATAAGGGAAATATTTTGGAATTCAGCCCAGGGTGTCCAAATATTTTCAAATATACGGGATTTATCCTGAATGATGCTAATGATTCTCTCCTGTGCCATTATCCAAGAGATTTTGTGTTTTACCGCAGCAAATGGGACTTACGTTTTTTTTCCAGTGAGCTGCTATGGTGATTTTTGTGCCTAGTAGGATAAAGAATATTAGCGCCTGAGTGTGTCTGTCCACATTATCTACCTTGAGATTAAGTAGGGCAATTTCTGGAATTTGGGGTACCTGGGATGAAGAGAGCTTGCGAATAAGAGCTAAGACCCTATTCCATAATCCCTGTATGCGTGGACATGTCCACCAAATGTGAAGTAGAGATCCCACGTGACCACAGTCACAGAAACAGAGCGGGGACGCATTAGGATAGATCCTGGCCAAAATAGTGGGAACTCTATACCAGCGTGAAAGTATTTTGAGGTTTGCCTCAATTAGGGAAACATTAAGAATTCCTTCAAAGGAACGTTGAAAGCAGGAGAACCATTTGTCCCGGTCCCATGAAATATTAAGGTCAATTTCCCAGGAAAGGGCATATGTAGGTTTGGATGAGGTAGTGGCTAGGGAAGAATAGATGATGGATATACCCCCCCTCTGGTTCGTGATGTCGGCACACCAAGATTCATATGCCGAAGCTACCAGGGGCTCAGGTTTATTCGGCCAGATAGAATGGAGGAAATGTAGTATTTGGGAATATCTGAATTTCTCGGAAGGGTGCATCTCAAGTTTATTATTGCAGAATGTGATCTAGATGGGGCCCGTAGAGGTGAAGAAGTTTCCTATTCTAAATAGTCCTTTATTGAGCCACCAGCTAAAGGCTAGGATATTCATGCCCGGAGGGAAGTCTGGGTTGTGGAAAATATGCGTTAAAGGGCGGAGGGCTGAGATAAGTGTGGTGTTTTTGTGTAAGTGATCACAAAGTGCCAATGAATGAGAAAGTGGGGGCCATGATGGGTGGTCTATTTTTAGGGGGAGACCATAATAAAGCCCCATACACACGCTCGGATTATCCGAGGACCAGGTCCGTCGGATCATGTCCGTCGTACTTTGTCCGATGTTGGTTTTGCGTACACACGGTCGGACAAAGTTGTCGGAAAATCCGATCATTCTGAACGTGGTGACGTTTGTTGCCTACGACGGGACTACGTAGAGGCTAGTAGCCAATAGCTTTGGTCTTGTAATGTGATCTGAGCATGCGTAGCACTTTGTCCGTCGGACAATGCTACACACGATCGGATTTGGTGTGATCGGACCTTGTTGTCAAAAAATCTATCCAGCAGGAGATAGGACTTTGTCCGTCGGACAATCTGACGTACACTGTCCGATGGTGCATACACACGGTCGGATTTTTCGACAACATTGTTCGATCGGACAGAATCCATGCGAAAATCCTACCGTGTGTATGGGGCTTAAGAAGTCTATGGTGTGAAGGGGACCGCTTGTCTCTCCATATCAACCCAGTCAGGTTTGGGTCCTCGGGCGTAAACTATCGAAATCTGAGCCAGTTGAGCTGCCTGGTAATACCACCAGATATTTGGGAGAGATAAACCCCCTAGAGTTTTCAGTCTATACAGGAGGCGCTTCGAGCCTCTGCAACCTTGTGGGCCCCAGATAAATTTCAAGATTTTAGACTGAAGGGCTTGGATGTGCAATTTTTTAACAGGAATAGGGAGGGACCTGAAAAGGTAGAGTAGACAGGGGAGAAAGGTCATCTTGATTGCGGATATGCGGCCTATCCAGGATAGGCCAAGTTTAGACCAAATTACCAGACCCTCTGCCAATTTATTAAAAGCAGTTGGATAATTGGAAGAGTAAAGGGTGGTTATACTGGAAGATAGGTACACCCCCAGGTATGGTAGTTTTGCAGGGCACCATGTGAAAGGGAAATAGTTTTGTAAAGTGCCTACTAGGGTGGGAGGAATATTGATATTTAAAGCTAGTTATTTTGAGGCATTAACCTTAAACCGGAGACTGTGACAAATTTAGCAAGTAGGGAGAAAATGTTGGGCGTTGAGATAAATGGGGAAGTGACAAACATGAGCAGGTCATCAGCGAACAATGCACATTTATGTTCTGACTGACCACACAGGACTCCTTTGATATCTGGATGGGATCTGATGGCTATGGCCAAGGTCTCGATCGCTATAGCGAAAAGGATGGGGGAAAGGGGGCATCCTTGCCTAGTGCCTCTTTCTATGTTAAAAATGTCGGAATAACAGCCTTGTAGACGGACCTGCGCACTGGGATTAGAATATAGAGCACGTAACGTAGATAGGAAACATGCGCCCCTTTACATGCATACTATACACACACCCCAATTTAAAGGAATATTACACTTTTATTGTTTCACTTTAAGCATTATTAAAATCACTACTCCTGAAAAAACTGACGTTTTTAAAACTTTTTTTTGCATTGATACATGTCCCCTGGGGCAGGACCAAGGTCCCCAAACACTTTTTATGACAATAACTTGCATATAGGCTTTGAAAATTAGCACTTTAGATTTACCCCATAGACTTTTACAGAATTTGCCGCAAACACCCCAAATTGTTCGCTGTTCGGTGAACAGGCGAACAGGCAATGTTCGAGTCGAACATGAGTTCGACTCGAACTCGAAGCTCATCCCTATTCAGGAGTGGGAGGCCGCCCATTCCATAACAATCAGCAAAACAATATGGCTGGTAAGGGGTAGGTGGCTTCTGCCTGCTTAACAGCCGATGAGTCATTAGCTGTCAGCAGGGTTTTTTTTACCTCATTTACTAAGCTCTGGAGCAACTTGAAAATTGCACAGTCTATTTGCCTTAAAGTAGAACTATAGGCACAACCTTTTTTTTTTTTTTTTCCATTTTGGATAGAGTAATGGAAAGTTATAACCACTGTCAATTTTTTTATTTCCGCCCGGGTCCCATTACACAAAGATTTGTTCTCTATTATTTTTCTGGAGACAACACAAAATTTGGGATTTTCTTTAACCACTTTGCGACCGCCGGCCGTCAAATGACGGCCAGGCGGCGCATCTCTCGTTCCGGGAGGGCGTCATATGACGTCCTCCCCTTCTGTGCACTGCAGGGAGCGCGCGCGCGCGCCACCGGGAGCGCGCGCGCGCTCTCGCCGTGTCACTGGGCACCCGATGCGCGTGCCCAGCGGCCGCGATGTCCGCTGGGCACCCGCGATTGCCCGGTAACACAGCGGGACCGTTGATCTGTGTGTGTAAACACACAGATCAACGGTCCTGTCAGAGGAGAGGAGCCGATGGTGTGTTCTCTGTACAGAGACACACCGATCGGTCTCCTCCCCTTGTGAGGCCCCTCCCCCCACAGTAAGAAACACTCTTAGGGAACATAATTAACCCCTCCCCGCCCCTAGTGGTTAACCCCTTCACTGCCAGTGTCATTTATACATGAATCAATGCATTTAAATAGCATTGATTGCTGTATAAATGACAATGGTGCCAAAAATGTGTCAAAAATGTCCGATGTGTCCGCCATAATGTCGCAGTCACAATAAAAATCGCTGATCACCGCCATTACTAGTAAAAAAAAAAATATTAATAAAAATGCTATAAAACTATCCCCTATTTTGTAAACGCTATAACTTTTGCGCAAACTAATCAATGATCGCTAATTGCGATTTTTTTTTACCAAAAATATGTAGAAGAATACGTATCGGCCGAAACTGAGGAAAAAAAAATTTTTTTTTATATATTTTTTGGGGATATTTAGTATAGCAAAAAGTAAAAAATATTGTTTTTTTTTAAATTTGTCGCTCTTCTTTTGTTTATTGCGCAAAAAATAAAAAACGCAGAGGTGATCAAATACCACCAAAAGAAAGCTCTATTTGTGGGGAAAAAATGATAACAATTTCATTTGGGTACAGTGTCGTATGACCGCGCAATTGTCATTCAAAGTGCGTCAGCGCTGAAAGCTGAAAAATGGCTTGGTCAGGAAGGGGGTGAAAATGCACTGTAGTGAGGTGGTTAAACAGAACAAATATAGAGAGGGTGAATCTACCTAATGGGGCCACAGACAGCAATAAAAACCTGGTTTTCTAATCCACCTCCACGCTATCCAAAACAAAACATTTTTTTTTCTTTTAGACATACTTTAAGTAAGTCAACCCCAATTTCCATATGTCCATATGTAGGTTTCTATGCATTACTATTACATTCCTTAAATACCACATGCCTGGACCACTGGTTATTTACCACATGCATTTATTTCCTTCTGGGAAATTACTTTAACCCCTTTTCCTTTCAAATAATTTTATTGAAAACAGGCATAAGAAAACTACAAGGAAATACAGTAACATTTACTGTAACAGTATAATTGTAGATCACAGTGTCGTACAGAGCATATGTCAACAGGTAGTACAAAGAGGTAGACATTTTTTCAGATTGTAATACACAGGGTGCCAAAGCGCAGTGGCAACGTTACTATACCTAGGAGATGTCGTAACTATAACAGGGGTCTAGTCCCAACATACACATAATTTCAGGATTCTTGAAAAACTCTGTTACAATGGAGAGCGGTAACAGCAATAGTCATGGACATGTGAGTACATAAATTACCTTAGTGGGAATTTCGGATAAAGGGGAAGGACAAGGAAAGGGAGCAGAGAAGGAAGTAGAAGGGGGAGAGAGGGATAGCGGGGAGAAGTTAGATGAGTAGAAGAACATAGGAAAAGAGAATTGGAAACAAGGAAGAGAGGTGGTGGTCAGGTGGCTCGTATAGGGCTATTAAATATATTTTGGTAGTGGAAGAAGTTAAGCAGAGGGTCAGGGTTCCAGCAGGAGTTTATCAAAGTCAGGTGGGAGGAATTGTTCTATCCAAGGTCGCCAAATTTTGAGGTGTTGGGGGACTCTATCTAGAATTGTGGCTTCTATTTTACTATGTATCATAGCTTGGGTGACTCTGTTTTTAACTTCAGCGATATTTAGGTTTGGGGTTTTCCAGCTTCTTGCTATCGTCTGTTTAGTGGCAGTGGTGAGTTGTAGGAGGAGACGTAGTTGTGCCTTTGTATAGTCTTGCGAAGAATAGTTTAGTAGGGCAAGGGAGGGATCTGGGGTGATATTACTTCCGAGTTGGGTCGAGGCCATTTGAAATATAATCGCCTAGAAGTCCTGTGCAATCGGGCATGTCCACCACACGTGAAGGTGGGTACCATGTTCATTACAGCCCCTAAAACAGTTAGGGGAATAGGATGGAGTGAACTTGGCTATCCTAGTAGGGACCAAGTACCACCGCATTAAGACTTTATAATTAGCTTCTGATGCAATGATATTTTGTGATGCTATTTTGGTGTTAGTCCATATAGTTGACCAATCCCTGAGTTCTAGTTTAATGTTCAGGTCTTTTGACCAGGCTAATGCATATGGAGGCATAGTAGTTGGGGGGGGGATGTGAGGTGTGCATAAAGTCGGGAGATTATACCTGGGGCATGCGGGTCTGAGTCGCAAACATCCTTAAATACAGACAGTCTGTTATTGGCAATATTCGAACCAAGAGTAGTTCGGATAAAGTGAGAGATTTGGAGGTATCGGAAACAATCCTTAGGCGGTAGTTGTGATCGTGTCTGCAAAACTGGGAATGGTATAACATTACCATGAGAAATTAGATCATGAATGCGACTCAGACCCGCCTGAGTCCAAGCCTGGAAAGAGGCGGGTTCAGAGTAAGCAGGGTAGAAGAGTGGGTGACCCAGAAAAGAGAGAAGTGGTAAGTGAGGGGAGATTAGTTTGAATGCCTTGGACAATTTGTGCCAAATTTTTAATGAGTGAAGTGTGACTGGATTTGTTATGGGTCCCCGGCTTGTCAGAGGTAGCCAGAGCAGGTTGGAGAGGGAAACAGGGTGTATGTCTATCACTTCCAGTGCCACCCAGAATGGTATCTCTGTTTTTGCATGATAGAGGGATATTTGGGCTAGCTGGGCTGCATGGAAGTAATGTAAGAAATTCGGTACCCCTAGGCCTCCATGAAGTTTGCTGCGGAGTAGTGTAGGTCTAGAGATTCTGGGTCTTTTGGTCCCCCATATGTATTTGTATACACGATTTTGTATCACCCTATGAAAGTAAGTTGGGATTGAGATTGGTAAGACTCTATATAAATAGAGGAGTTTAGGTAGCAATGCCATTTTCACAGCAGCTATCCTTCCTAGCCAAGAGACACAGAGTGGTAGCCATGTGTTGAGCAATGAAGAGAGGTGTTTCAACATTGGGAGGTAGTTAGATTGAAATAGATGAGAGGGGTTACTCGTTAGTTTGATCCCCAGATATGGGATTGAGGTAGAAGACCACACAAAGGGGAAATTTGCTTGTAAGAGTTGAAGTTCATACTGGGATAGGGAAACATTAAGGGCCTTGGATTTTGTTTGATTCACTTCTAGCCCTGAGACTTACTTTAACCCCTTTTCATGTGGTATTTACTGACACTTTTGAGCGTTTTGTGGTAAATACCGCAAAACAATATAGTGAATTGACAGTTGCAGGATGGCATGCGATATTTAGGGAAAATGTGTTTGGACACCCACATACCACATGCGATCTGGTTCTGTGTATGGAGCCCAGTAGCCCTAATTACTGCCACACCAGTAACAGTACCCCTAATCCCCACCACAACAGTTACAGTATCCTTGATCCACGACAGTTACAGTGTCCCTGATTACTGCAACACAAGTTTCAGTATCCCTAATCATTTGCAAACCAGTTACAGTATCCCTGATCACTGACACAGCAGTTACAGTGTCTCTGATCACCACCACACCAGTTAAAATATACCTAATCACTATCACACCAGTTAGGGTATACAGTGGTGTGAAAAAGTGTTTGCCCCTTCCTCATTTCCTGTTCCTTTGCATGTTTGTCACACTTAAGTGTTTCGGAACATCAAACCAATTTAAACAATAGTCAAGGACAACACAAGTAAACACAAAATGCAATTTGTAAATGAAGGTGTTTATTATTAAAGGTGAAAAAAAATCCAAACCATCATGGCCCTGTGTGAAAAAGTGATTGCCCCCCTTGTTAAAACATACTATAACTGTGGTTGTCCACACCTGAGTTCAATTTCTCTAGCCACACCCAGGCCTGATTATTGCCACACCTGTTCACAATCAAGGCATCACTTAAATAGGAGCTGCTTGACACAGTAAGGTCCACCAGAAGATCCTTAAAAGCTACACATCATGCCGAGACCCAAAGAAATTCAGGAACAATTGAGAAAGAAAGTAATTGAGATCTATCAGTCTGGAAAGGGTTATAAAGCCATTTCCAAAGCTTTGGGAATCCAGCGAACCACAGTGAGAGCCATTATCCACAAATGGCGAAGACATGGAACAGTGGTGAACCTTCCCAGGAGTGTCCGGCCGCCCAAAATTACCCCAAGAGCGCAGCGACGACTCATCCAAGAGGTCACAAAAGACCCCACAACAACGTCCAAGGAACTGCAGGCCTCACTTGCCTCAGTTAAGGTCAGCGTTCATGCCTCCACCATCAGGAAAAGACTGGGCAAAAATGGCCTGCATGGCAGAGTTCCAAGGAGAAAACCACTGCTGAGCAAAAAGAACATCAAAGCTCGTCTCAATTTCTCCACAACACATCTTGATGATCCCCAAGACTTTTGGGACAACATTCTGTGGACCGATGAGACAAAAGTGGAACTCTTTGGAAGGTGTGTGTCTAAGTATATCTGGCGTAGAAGGAACACTGCATTTCAGAAAAAGAACATTATACCAACAGTAAAATATGGTGGTGGTAGTGTGGTGGTCTGGGGCTGTTTTGCTGCTTCAGGACCTGGAAGACTTGCCGTGATAAAAGGAACTATGAATTCTGCTGTCTACCAAGAGATCCTGAAGGAGAATGTCTGACCATCTGTTCGTGTACTCAAGCTGAAACGAACTTGGGTTCTGCAGCAGGACAATGATCCTAAACACACCAGCAAGTCCACCACCGAATGGCTGAAGAAAAACAAAATGAAGACTTTGGAGTGGCCTAGCCAAAGTCCTGACCTGAATCCTATTGAGATGTTGTGGTATGACCTTAAAAAGGCCGTTCATGCTCGAAAACCCTCTAATGTAACTGAATTAGGACAATTCTGCAAAGATGAGTGGGCCAAAATTCCTCAGGACGCTGTAAAAGCCTCATTGCACGTTATCGCAAACGCTTGGTTGCAGTTGTTGCTGCTAAGGGTGGCCCAACCAGTTATTAGGTTTAGGGGGCAATCACTTTTTCACACAGGGCCATGATGGTTTGGATTTTTTTTCACCTTTAATAATAAACACCTTCATTTACAAATTGCATTTTGTGTTTACTTGTGTTGTCCTTGACTATTGTTTAAATTGGTTTGATGTTCCGAAACACTTAAGTGTGACAAACATGCAAAGGAACAGGAAATGAGGAAGGGGGCAAACACTTTTTCACACCACTGTACCTGATCACCGACAGAGCAGTCACAGTGTCTCTGATCACTGACACAGCAGTAATTGTGTCACTATAAGGACTTGTTCACATATGCGATGCTCTCTAAAGAGCCATCCATGTTCGGATTGCTCTTCGCAGAGCATTTGACAGGCAGTGAAAGGCATTGTATCGCCTACTCACCACCTGCTTTATTTGAATTGGTCACGATTGGTGGGAATACAGGGGTATAATTCCTGCCACAGCTGCGTAGCTAAGCATCACAAACCATGGCAGATGTACACACCTAGCTACTGCCTCTGTAGCTAAAAAGGGGAGCAGTTGAAGGGTGTTAAAACAGTGGCTCAACCACAAGGTTTTACCACCCCCCAACATTACGTGTGAACAAGCCCTAATAGTGTAGCCAGTCATAGTTCTCTGATCACCACTTGAGTTGAGCGGACACCTGGATGTTCGGGTTCGGCGGGTTTGGCCGAACTTCGGAAAAAAGTCGGGTTCGGGACCGAACTTGACCCCGAACTCCGAACCCAATTGAAGTCAATGGGACCCGGACTTTTGAACACTAAAATGGCTGTAAAAAGGTAATGGAAAGGGCTAGAGGGCTGCAAATGGCAACAAAATGTTGTTAAGAGCATGGCAAGTGATCTGCAAATGCACTTTCTGGAAAAAATTATTAAATTTAATGGATAAGATAGTGGGAAAATAAAATACTTGGAAATAAAAAAAAATGAAAAAATTATAATCTTGACCTAGGAGGACAAAATTCAAATGGAGTAGGAGGTTGAGGTGGCGGTTGATGTGGCGGTGTAGGTGGAAGCGGCGGTGGAGGAGGACGAGGTAGCCAACACTGGTTCAAAAATACAACAATGGCTGGGTAAGGCTAGTGGTGAATGATGTGTCGAATTCTGTCCCCCGTCGCATAGTGTCCGCCCTGTACTGCGCTTGCTCAGTACGTAGGACAAGGGGATTTCGAAACTCTCCGAAGACGATGCGCGGTGACTCCAGGTTCAAGCCACATCATCCGAGGTTGAAGCCTAGCCAAGCGAGCTTGTGAGGGGCCCTGTTACTATGTGCTACCGTATGTCCACTTGGATGGTCGGGCTTGAACCTGCACTCACTGCGCAGGCGACGTTCATCTTTGGAGATTTTGTGAATCTCCTTGTCCTCCGTACTGCGCAAGCACTGCACCTGCGCAGTAAGTGGCCGGACACTATCCGATAGCAAGACAGTTTTCGTCAGAACACCGGTATATGTGTCTATTCTGCACAAGGTACGGCCAAGTCCTGTGGGATCCATGCCAGGTTCATTTTAATGAACATGAGCTTGTCCACATTGGCTCTGGACAGGCGGCTGCGCTTGTCTGTGATAACGCCCCCTGCCGTGCTAAATACACGTTCAGATAATACACTGGCGGCAGGGCAGGCCAGCACCTCCAAGGCGTAAAGGGCAAGCTCAGGCCATGTGCCCAATTTGGAGACCCAGAAGTTGAAGGGGGCAGACCCGTCATGCAGTACGTGTAGGCGTGTGCACACATACTGCTCCACCATGTTGGTGAAATGCTGACTACTGCTAAGACAATCCATCTCAGCTGGTGGTGCTGGTTGTTGTGGTGTGCTGACAAAGCTTTTCCACATTCCGGCCATGCTAACCCTGCCTTCCGAGGTGCTGGCGGTGCCCCGGCTGCGTTGGCGACCTCTTTCTCCTCCTCTGCCTTCGCCTTGTGCTTTCACTGTACCCCCGCTTCCAAGAGGGAATGCCACCAGCAGCACGTCTACCAGCGTGCGCTTGTACTCGCGCATCTTACGATCACGCTCCAGTGAGGTAATTAAGGACGGCACGTTGTCCTTGTAACAGGGATCCAGCAGGGTGGCCACCCAATAATCAGCACCAGTTAAAATGTGGGCAACTCGGCGGTCGTTGCGGAGACACTGCAGCATGTAATCGCTCATGTGTGCCAGGCTGCCCAGAGGCAAGGAAAAGCTGTCCTCTGTAGGAGGTGTATCGTCTGTGTCCTCCATATCCCCCAGCCACGCACCAGTGATGGACATGAGCTGGTCTGGGTGCCACCCTGCTGTGAACATGGTTCCTCCTCCTCCATCTCCTCCTCATCCTCCACCTCGTCATCCTCCAGAACTGTGCCCTTGCTGCCAGACAATTGTGTACCTGGCGCATGTTGGTGCAGGAACCCACCGTCGTAGCCACTTGTAAATTACTGCCCTGAAAGCCTTGGAAATGAACCCTCCTCCTCCTCCTCCTCCTGTGCCACATGCTCTTCCATCATTGCCTGAAGCGTTTTTTCAAGGAGGCATAGAACTGGGATAGTAACGCTGAGAACGGCGTCATCGGCACTGGCCATGTTGGTGGAGTACTCGAAACAGCGCAACAAGGCACACCGGTCTCGTATGGAGGCCCAGTTATTGGCGGTGAAGTGGTGCTGTTCCGCAGAGCGACTCACGCGTGCGTTCTGCAGCTGAAACTCCACTATCGCCTTCTGCTGCTCGCACAGTCTGGCAAGCATGTGCAAGGTGGAGTTCCACCTTGTGGGCACGTCACATAAGAGACGGTGAGCGGGAAGGCCGAAGTTACGCTGCAGCGCTGACAGGCGAGCAGCAGCAGGGTGAGAACGCCAAAAGTGCGCACAGACGGCCCGCACCTTCTGCAGCAGCTCTGGCATATCGGGGTAATTCTTAAGGAACCTCTGGACCACCAAGTTCAGCACATGCGCCAGGCAAGGGATGTGCGTCAAACCGCCTAGGCCCAGAGCTGCTACGAGATTTCGCCCATTATCGCACACCACCAGGCCGGGCTTGAGGCTCACTGCCACCAACCACTCATCGGTCTGTTGTTCCATGTCCCTCCACAATTCCTGCGCGGTGTGGGGTTTTTCCCCCAAACAGGAAAGTTTTAAAACTGCCTGCTGTCGTTTAGCCCTGGCTGTGCTGAAGTTGGTGGTGAAGGTGTTACGCTGACCGGATGAGGAGGCGGTAGAGGATGAGGAGGCAGAGTAGGAGGAGTTAGCAACAGGAGGCAAACTGAAGTGCCCTGCAATCCTCGGTGGTGGAAGGACATGTGCCAAACTGCTATCCGCCTCAGGCCCAGCCGCCACTACATTTACCCAGTGTGCTGTTAGGGAGATATAACGTCCCTGACCGTGCTTACTGGTCCACGCATCCGTAGTTAGGTGGACCTCGCCACAGATGGCGTTACGCAGTGCACACCTGATTTTGTCTCCCACTTGGTTGTGCAGGGAAGGGATAGCTCGTCTGGAAAAGTAGTGGCGGCTGGGCACGACGTACTGTGGGACAGCCAATGACATCAGACGGAATGACAGCATTTCAAAAGGCGAGGAATTTTGAAATGCTGGCATTCAGGGCCAGGGATCGCGGGTGGCTAGGGGGGTACTTCCTCTTCCGCTCCAGTGTTTGGGAAATAGAGAGCTGAACGCTTCCATGGGGCATTGTGGAGATGGTTGGTGACCCAGGTGGTAGTGTTGCTGGCAGATCCTCTGTTTGCGGGTTGGCAGGTGTCACTGTCACTACAGAGGTGGATGAAGAGGCCGAGACTGCAGCAGAAGAGGAAGCAGGAGGAGCCAGTGACCTTTCTTGGTTTTTGAGGTGTCTACTCCACTGCATCTCGTGCTTTGCACTTAGATGCCTGGTCATGCAGGTTGTGCTCAGGTTGAGAACGTTTATGCCTCGCTTCAGGCTCTGATTGCACAGCGTGCAAACCACTTGTGTCTTGTCATCAGCACATTGTGTGAAGAACTGCCACGCTAGGGAACTCCTTGGACCTGGCTTTAGTGTGCTCGGTCCCTTGCTGCGTTGGGCAGTAGCAGACGTACTGTCTAGGGGACGGACGCTCCGCTTTTGCACCCTGCTCCCTCTTCTGCTGTGCTGGTGGCTCTGTGCGACCACCGCCTCTTCCTCCGAACTACACTGGTCACCTGCATGTCGTTGATTCCATGTGGGGTCAAGGACCTCATCGTCCTTCACATCATCTTCCACCCAGTCTTCACCCCTGCCCTCCTTGTCGGTCTGCACAATGGCTAAAGCAGCAGCAGTTGGCACCTGTGTTCCGTCATCATCCGAGACGTGCTGCGATGGTCCTCCCATGTACTCATCATGAAACATAAGTGGTTGGGCATCGGTGCACACAATCTCTTCCACTTCTGGGGCAGGGCTAGGTGGATAGCCCTGGGAAACCCTGCTAACAGAGTCATCAAAAAGCAGAAGAGACTGCTGCATGATTTGGGGCTCAGACTGATTGGCTGATTTGCAAGGGGGTGAGGTGAAAGACTGATGGACATCGGCTGCAGGTGCCAACTCTGAACTTTCATCAGGAGACTGGGTGGGAGACAATGTGAAGGAACCGAAGGCACTGTCAGCAGCAACCCAATCTACTATCGCCTGTACTTGTCCTGGCCTCAACATTCGTACAGCCTCATTAGGTGCGCCAAAATACCGCTGCAGGCTCTGTCGCCTACTCGCACCTGAGGAAGGCGTTTCACTAGTGCGTGTAGCTGGCACAGATCGACCACATCCTCTCCCTGCAACAGGAGCGCCACCAGCAGCACCACGACCCGGGCCACGTCCCCTTTTTGATGATCTCCTCATATTTTCAAAATTTATGATCTCGCCCTAAATGGGTGTTTTTGTCTATAGCAGAATACACGTACAGTGTCTAAAGCGTTTATGAACACGCAGAAAATGCTATTGGGAAGAAAAAAAACACTGCAAAATTAAAAATTTTTGCAGTGTTTTTCCAATATCAGAATAAACGGATAGTGTCTAAAGCAGAAAATGCTATTGGGAAGAAAAAAAACAAAAAAACAACACAGAAAATGCTATTGGGAAAAAGAAAAAAAAAACACAGCAAAATTATTATTTTTTTGCAATGTTTTTCCAATATCAGAATACACGGATAGTGTCTACAGCGTGTATGTATGAACACGCAGAAAATGCTATTGGGAAAAAAAAACACAGCAAAATTACATTTTTTTGCAATGTTTTTCCAATAGCAGAATACACACAGACTATGGTGTATCTCTTACTATATGCAGTGTTGGTCCTAATGGTGCACTGAGCTTGCAGGTAAAACTTTTATATTTTGTCTGGCACTGGCCTCATGGCACTGTTAAAAGACTGTGCACTGCACCCCAGCCAGGGTACAATTGATTTAGGAATCTCTTCAATAATTCTCTCTGCCTCTTTCTTTTGCTTAATAAAGAAACTCCCTACCCTACTCTAGCTATCTAGACCTAACTAATTAGAAGAAAATTAAAGGAATGTGGACTGACTGACTGACTGACTTTATCACACTAACTCCTAAAAATCCTCTCTCTCAGCAGCACAGGAACCTGTCTATAGCAGAATGACGCTGTGTGTCTGGACTATATATAGAGGCTGGGTCACATGCTGCACTGGCCAATCACAGCCATGCCATTAGTAGGCATGGCTGTGATGGCTTCTAAGGGCACACTAGTGAAACTAGCGTCAATTGGCTGCCCTGCACCTGTTAAAAGGGCGCCAATACATCGCGAACACCGGACCCGAACCCGAACTTACAGCTAATAGTTTGGGTTCGGGTCTGGGTCCCGAACACCCAAAAGTCCGGTACGGACCCGAACTTTACAGTTCGGGTTCGCTCAACCCTAATCACCACCACACTAGCCATAGTGTTACCAGACCAGTGTACATAGAACCATGTTCCTGATTTGCCTGTTTGCCTGGACAGATCCTTTGTCCATATGCTGACCATGTCTCTGCCTGAACTGACCCTTCTGCACATCCAACTGACTATTTTCCTGAGAGACACCTGTTCCAGCCATCCCCTCTGGACAACTGCATTCCTGGAACCAAAGGAACTTTCCTCTTCTTCCTTTATTTAGCTTCCTTTACTTCCTGGCCAGTGAATATAGCATTCCTGGGGGAAGCCTCGTACCAGCAGGCTAGGCGTTCTTGGCTTATAGGAACTGGGACTGCTATAGGTGATGGTACACTAAACTATATTCACTGACTATTCATATAGAGGCGTTTATTACAGTACACTTGTTTTGATACAATGGGTTGATTTGTGTGATACACAAGATACAATGTCTGGTACATAATCAGTCAGACAGTGAAAAAGTCTCCCACATGCAATACTCAGAAGAAGTAGCGGAATGTGTTTTGGGATGTAATTCCAACTATGCCCATGCTGTATGTGAAAAATATCTTATTAAATTGACAATTGTATACAAAAAATTTAATAAAAATGTCATTCCGCATTTTCCAAATACTTGTGGCAAAAAAATTCCCTAAAAAGACTCCCTGTGCCTCTTAGAAAATACTTTGGGGTGTTTGCTTCTCAAAATGCATATATTTTATGGCATTTACACTGTCCTGGTGCTCAGGATTTTGGGCCCCTTTTTGTGCTGTGAAAAAGTCTCACAAATGTGGTATCCCTAGACTCAGTAAGAGTAAAAAAATATGTTTTGGGGTGTAATCGGTTGTAAGTTTGCCTATGATTTGTGTCATAAATATTATTCATTGAAAAATTTGTGTAAAAAAAAAAAAAAAAAAAAAAAAAAAATTTTCTTTTTCTGCATTTTCCAAAGACTTGTGGCAAAAAATCATATTTTCAAAAAAACTTATTATGCCTCTTAGAAAATACCCTGGAGTGTTTGCTTTCCAAAATTGGGTCATTTTTGAGGGTATTTCTACTGTCCTGATGCCAGGTCCGGATTTACTCCCTTTGCCGCCCCAAAGCCGGGTCCTTCAATGCCGCCCCCCCCCCCACACACACACACACACCACCACCATTCTCGTCCTTTATGCAATCATAGCACAGGAGATGGTCAGAGACCGCAGATATGATACAAGAGATGGTCAGAGACTGTAGTTATGATACAAGAGATGGTCAGAGACTGTAGTTATGATACAAGAGACTGTCAGAGACTGCAGACATAGTACAGGAGATGGTCAGAGAGAGACTGCAGACATAGTACAGGAGATGGTCAGAGACTGCAGTTCCTATGGACATTAGTAGATAATTGCCTGTGTCGACTACGCTGGGTAGCACCCAGATCTGTATTCCTGCAATGACTCCGTTCCATTCTCCGCCAGTGATGGCGCTAGGCTGTGTGGCTTTCCCTCTGGTGGCGCAGGGCATTGGGGTTTTCTCTCTCCCTCCATTAGTACAGACCCCCAGGACAGACCCCTCTCCATTAGTACAGACCCCCCCCAGGAAACCCCCCCCCTCCATTAGTACAGACCCCCCAAGACAGACCCTCCCCCTCCATTAGTACAGACCCCCCCCATTAGTACAGACCCCCCTCTATTAGTACAGACACCCAAAGACAGACCCCCCAGACTGTTTTTTGGGGTATAATTCTAATGCCGCGTACACACGAGCGCTTTTGCCGTCGGAATAAACTCTGAAGGTTTCCACCAACGGAATTCCGCTCAAGTGGTCTTGCATACACATGGTCACACCAAAGTCCGACCATCAAGAACGCGGTGACGTACAACGGGACTAGAAAAAGGAAGTTCAATAGCCAGTAGCCAATAGCTTCCATCTAGTACTTGCTTCAGAGCATGCGTTGTTTTTGGTACATCAGAACAGCATACAGACGAGCGGTTTTCCCCATAGAAATTGGTTCCCTCTGAAAAATTTAGAACATGTTCTCTTTCTAGGTCCATCAGAATTTTTCGACCTAAAAAGGCAGGTGGGGCTGTAACCTGGGGGACAGGTAGCAGGTACAAAGCTCCCTGGGATGAGCTGTTTATTTAGGCGCAGATACCAAATCCACATGAGGTAGTGAAAACAGTGCTGGGTTTATTGGTTTTAAATACAAGTCCATACACAGGTGCTGCACAGTCTTCCAGAAAACATATCAAAACAGAAATAACAAAACAAAAGTCCTAGCCGTGTCTCGGCTCTAACTATACCATACACCGTCTCTAACTATCAAGCTGAGCAAGCCTACCGCTTGTCAGTTTCTGTAAAGAGTTTTAAAGGGTTTTACCAACCTTTTGGCTCCTCACAAACCATCCCTGTTTGTGTGTCCCAGGCAGAGAGCAAAGGCTGTTTGCTCAGGTGAGCTTAAATTAGCCTGGAGAGGAGGACTAAGATCCGAACTGGATCTTGTATCAGAGACCTCTGAATGTATATGAGAGGAGCCTGGGAGATGTATAAACCCCGAACAAGACTTCTCCTGGCTCTCTCTGGGACGCTCTGCTACATATCCTCCCCCCTTGTTTCAACCCCAGGGTTGGAACACCTGTGGCCCAACAGGAGTGAACCCGGGACAGGGCATCTACATTCCCCATCTCCACACCTGGCCTGTGTTTTACGGTGAAGGAGTAATCCTGTAGAGCCAAAAACCACCGGTTCACCCGTCTATTAGTCTCCTTCTTTTGGGCCATCCATTTCAGGGGAGCATGGTCAGTTATTAAGTCAAACTGACGCCCTAACAAATAGTACCTGAGCGCGTCCACGGCCCACTTTATGGCTAAACATTCCTTTTCAATGACTGCATACTTTTTCTCATGGTCATTGAGCTTTCTGCTTAGGTACACGACAGGGTGTTCTTCCCCATTGTATACCTGTGATAGTACTGCCCCGATACCAACATCAGACGCATCCGTCTGAACCAAAAACTCTCTGGAGAAATCGGGAGAGTACAGTACTGGCTGTGCACACAGAGCCTTCTTCAGGACCTGGAAAGACTCCTCTGCTACTGGGGACCATTTCACCATTACAGAATCTTTCCCTTTCGTAAGGTCTGTCAGAGGGGCAGCTATAGTTGCAAAATTTGGGATAAATCTTCTATAATACCCCGCAATACCAAGAAAGGCCCTGACCTGCTTCTTGTTTGCAGGGCGTGGCCATTCCTGGATGGCTGCTATTTTACTCACTTGAGGTTTTATGACACCACGGCCAATAGTATAGCCCAAATACTTGGCTTCCTCTAGACCAATGGCACATTTTTTTGGATTTGCCGTAAAACCTTCTTTGAAGAGGGAATCAAGAACAGCCTGGACACGAGGCAAGTGAGACTCCCAGTCAGTACTATGTACCACTATGTCATCTAGATAGGCTGCTGCATATCGTCGGTGGAGTTTTAGGGTCCTGTCCATGGCCCTCTGAAATGTTGCGGGGGCATTTTGCAACCCAAAAGGCATTTTTTTTATATTGGAAGGAACCGTCTGGGGTCACAAACGCAGTCTTCTCTTTGGCGCTACCAGTTAGGGGTATTTGCCAATACCCTTTTGTCAAGTCCAAAGTGGTAAGATAGCGAGCCTTGCCAAGTCGGTCTATAAGTTCGTCTACTCTGGGCATTGGGTATGTGTCAAACTTTGTCACCGCATTAAGCTTCCTGAAGTCGTTACAGAACCTCCACGTGCCATCCGGTTTTGGGACTAACACGATGGGGCTAGACCAGTCACTATTGGATTCCTCAATGACATCTAGCTCCAACATTTTTTTAACTTCCTTGCTGATGTCCTTTCTCCTCGCTTCAGGAATTCGGTAAGGTTTGAGCTTGACACGTACCCCAGGTTCAGTAACAATATCATACTGAACTGCTGAAGTCGTGCCAGGTAACTCTGAAAACTTCTCTCTATTCCTTATCAGGAATTCTCTAGTGTCCTGTTTTTGGGAATATGAGAGGGTGTCTGGAATCGTGACCTCAGGGATGAGAGGGGACTCAGTACCCGTAGGCGTTACTGGGAGAGGCCTCGCAGTTAACGCCATTCTATCCTTCCAGGGTTTTAACAGGTTTATATGGTAAACCTGTTCGGGCTTCCTTTTTCCTGGTTGATAAACCTTGTAATTGACCTCCCCAACTCTCTCAATTACTTCAAAGGGACCCTGCCACTTAGCCAGGAACTTGCTCTCAACAGTGGGAACTAACACCAAGACCCTGTCACCAGGTGAGAAAACACGGAGTTGGGCCCCCCTGTTGTATATTCTCTGTTGGGCTGCCTGGGCCTGCAGTAAGTGTTCTTTTACCACTGGCATGATTGCTGCAATCCTCTCCTGCATTTGGGCAATATGCTCAATGACACTTTTATGGGGTGTCTGTTCTCCCTCCCAAGTTTCTTTGGCTATGTCTAAGAGTCCCCGAGGGTGTCTCCCATAAAGCAACTCAAATGGGGAGTACCCCGTAGAGGACTGGGGAACCTCCCTGATGGCAAACATCAAGTATGGTATCAGGAAGTCCCAGTTTTTCCCATCCTTGTCCACAACCTTTTTTAACATGCTCTTTAACGTCTTATTGAAGCGTTCCACTAAGCCATCCGTTTGAGGATGATACACTGAGGTTCGCAGCTGCGTCACCTTAAATAACTTGCAGAGCTCCCTAGTTATTCGCGACATAAACGGGGTGCCCTGGTCTGTAAGGATTTCTTTCGGGATGCCAACCCGACTGAACACCATAAACAGTTCTTTGGCAATGTTTTTAGCAGACGCGGCGCGTAAGGGAACTGCTTCAGGGTAGCGGGTAGCATAATCCATGATTACGAGGATATGCTGATGACCCCTGGCAGACTTGGGAAGTGGGCCCACAAGGTCCATGGCAATCCTCTCAAAGGGCACTTCAATGATAGGCAAAGGTACTAAAGGACTTCGGAAGTGGGATAGTGGGGCTGACATCTGACACACAGGACAGGATTGACAATAATTCTTAACATCTTTCTGTATCCCGGGCCAGTAAAACCTGCGCAACACCCTTTCAGTAGTTTTTTTCAACCCCTAAATGGCCTCCTAGCAAGTGCCCATGGGCAAGTTCTAACACCAGCCGTCTGTATGGCTTAGGGACCACCAACTGTTCAACCACTTCATCATTCATTTTACATACACGATACAGTAAATCCTCATTGCTGCTGAAATAAGGAAAACAGGGCCTGTCCCCGGGTTCGACAGGTACATCATTAATCACTATTACATTTTCCCAGGCCCTGGAAAGGGTATGGTCTTTTCTCTGCTCAGTACCAAAATTTTCCTTATGCACATTAAGGTCATCAAACTCTAACATAGGCTCGGGGTCAGCAGACGGCTGTCCGGCTCTACTGGTAGTAGGGACTTCCTCAGGGTCCTCCAGCTCTCCTGCCATAACCGATAGAGGAAAACCCGGGGAGCCCTGAGAAGAGTCCCCTGAACCCACCTTGTCAGTAGTGGCCAGGAATTCTGGCTCTGCGACTGAGTTGGGTACTGCGACCGGGTTGGGATGATCCCACAGTTCCCAGAACTTAGGGAAGTCCCTACCAATGATGGCCTCATGCACCAAGTGGGGAACAAGTCCAACCGGATGGGTCACTGTACCTAAACCAGTTTTAAACTGAACAGTGGTTACAGGATACTCCCGGGTATTCCCATGTATACAGATCACAGCAACATTTTTAGCATGATAATTCACAGGTTCAATCATTTCAGCTGTAACCAAAGTCACTAGACTTCCAGAGTCCAGCAAGGCTGTAATAGGCTTATCATTCACAGTCATTTGGCACATTGGTTTTCTCATATTTGGGGTTGCAGTGCATGAAACCGCTGCAAACATAGACTGCCTTCTAATAGATAAATCACACTGCATTGGTTCATCTGTCAATGGACAATTTGCCGCAACATGTCCCATTTCTTGGCAACGAAAACACCTGACGTTTCCCCAGTTTGGTTTGCTGACAGGCACCGGCTTCCCTTGTTTGGGAGGCCAAGCTTCAGTCCTGGCACCAAAAATCCTCCCCCCTATTTCCTTGCCATGCTTACCACCCACTTCCCCTGGAACAGTCTTACCGGTTGCCTGGGGAGACCGTGGCTTTGGGCGGAAAGTCCGTGCGGCTGTAGGGGTGGTGACCAGGTTCTTTGCAGCAAAATACCTTTCAACAAGTTCCACCAGGTGGTTTGCCGAATTGGGGTCTCCTTGACTCACCCACTCCTGCAGGGGAATGGGTAGTGACCTCAGAAACTGGTCCATGACCACACGCTCCACTATTTGTGGCCCAGACAGGGACTCCGGCTGTAGCCATTTCCTCACCAGGTGAATTAGGTCGAACATCTGCGATCTTGGGGGCTTCTTGTCTTGGAAGGACCAGCTGTGGACCCGCTGTGCTCGAACTGCCAAAGTGACACCAAGTCGTGCCAGTATTTCCTGTTTGACCTTTTCATAGTCTGCTGCTTCTGCTGACTCCAAATCATAGTAGGCCTTCTGCGATTCCCCAGTAAGCAACGGGGCGACCAGTCCTGCCCACTGGGTTTTAGGCCAACCTTCCCTCTCAGCGGTCCGTTCAAACGTTAGCAGAAAGGCCTCTGGATCATCATCTGTAGTCATCTTGGACAAAAAGCGAGCCACATGGATGGCTGAGGGCTTGTCTCCAATATTATCAACGTTAGCAGGTGACCACTGTGCTATTGTCTCCACAACCTCAGACAAGGTTTTCCTATCTGCTTTTGCATCAGTGGCTAGCTGTTCAAACAGCCTCTGCGATTGCTCCTGTGCGATAGCATTAGCTTGCTGTTGTGCCGCATGGAGTGCAGCGTTTGTTTTCTGCTGTGCAGCGTTTGCTTGCTGTAGTGCAGCATTTGTTTTCTGCTGTTCAGCGGTTGCTTGCTGTTGTGCAGCGTTTGCTTGCTGTTGTGCAGCGTGGAGTGCAGCGTTTTTTGTTTTAGGATTTCCTCCATGTTTAGTCACTCTAGGTACTGGCCTTTTATGTAGTAACTTACTACAGCTGCCCGCTGAAATCCACCATATGTAACCTGGGGGACAGGTAGCAGGTACAAAGCTCCCTGGGATGAGCTGTTTATTTAGGCGCAGATACCAAATCCACATGAGGTAGTGAAAACAGTGCTGGGTTTAGTGGTTTTAAATACAAGTCCATACACAGGTGCTGCACAGTCTTCCAGAAAACATATCAAAACAGAAATAACAAAACAAAAGTCCTAGCCATGTCTCGGCTCTAACTATACCATACACCGTCTCTAACTATCAAGCTGAGCAAGCCTACCGCTTGTCAGTTTCTGTAAAGAGTTTTAAAGGGTTTTACCAACCTTTTGGCTCCTCACAAACCATCCCTGTTTGTGTGTCCCAGGCAGAGAGCAAAGGCTGTTTGCTCAGGTGAGCTTAAATTAGCCTGGAGAGGAGGACTAAGATCCGAACTGGATCTTGTATCAGAGACCTCTGAATGTATATGAGAGGAGCCTGGGAGATGTATAAACCCTGAACAAGACTTCTCCTGGCTCTCTCTGGGACGCTCTGCTACAGGGCATACACACGATCGGAATATACGATGAAAAGCTCCCATCTTACTTTTTCTGTCGGAAATTCCGCTCGTGTGTACACGGCATAAGTATGCTTAGCTTAGCTGTGTGTGAGACGTACCTTGTTAATCTCCCTGGCGGTATGATTATGTCAGGAATTTTGTACCAAAAGCGGTACAATTATTTTGCATGGAAATTTGGCGTTTTATATTGTAGGCCTGCAATTCTTAGGAATAACTCAGTTAAATCTGTCCAAACCAGAGTCTAGTAGACATCCCGGGTATGGTAAAGTTTGAAACACAAAATCATATATTATAATATAATAAATAACTATAAAAATGATTCAATAATGTAATCAAATCAAAAACACTGAAATGTGCTCAATTGCAGAATTGTCGCTGTCATTAGATTTAGTGTTTGATGATGAATTGTGATTCTAAATTTATTATTGCTGTTTTCTAGCTGGTCTAAAACCACTTTTGACATAAAGGGACACTTTTTGGTTGCTATGGACAATCTCCAGTTTCCAGGCAGAAAACAAATGTATTTATAATATAAAACTACATGCAGGGCACTGGACAGACTACTAGGGACAAAGGGGATGTGTATTTTTTTTAAACAGTACTGTAATCTGTAAGATTACAGTACTGTATGTGTATTGTGTCTTTTTACTTTTTTTTATTTGGCACCGATCTCCGCTCCCGTGCGTCGCAACGTTGTAGGGAACAGAGCTTACGGCACTTGGCACTGTGTGAATAGAGCGGAGGAGCTCGCACACACAGCGGGGAGACATCGCAGGATCCAGGGGACAAGGTAAGTAACTTCCCCTGTATCCTGCAATGCGATCCCCGAGTCTGGCTCAGGGTTACCGCTTATGGTACTGAAGTTCCACCCCGAGCCAGACTCGGGATTACCACCAGGGAGGTTAAAATGATAACTTTGTAAACAACAAAAAAATTACTTAGTAAATTGTTCCACAGTAATTAAAGATCTAAAAACTTTGGAACAAGTATTAAGATGACAATAGCTACAAGATGTATGGAGGCATTAAAAAGAACCAGAAACATGAATCCATCTAGGGGTAGTAGAAACCAGAGTTTAGAGAAAAGTACAATTGTACAGTGGCTGTTGATATAAAAAGTCATCCAGTACCAAAATAGGCATGCCTCTTACAAAAGGGCCTTACACATTGCAAAGTGTTTTTTTTTCTCTCTCTGATAGATTCACTTAGAATATATTTATAACTTCTGCTATGTCTTTTCAAGTATTTCATTCTGATATTTTAATGGCAAAGGTTAACACTACTTTAGACATGGGTTTTCATTAAAAAAAAATGTGAAAAGCTCAACTGACAGTAAACACTTGCAGACTTAGTTACATAGTTAGGTTGAAAAAAGTCCATCCAGTTCAACCAATAAGGGAGAAAAAAAAAAAAAGACTTGGTATTCCAAAAGTGAAATTAACTGCAAAGTTGTAAATCAAACTCCAAACATTACCAAGGCCTTCAGAGACTTCTATGCAGACCTGTATAACGTTAAAGGTGGCTTAGCCTCCTTGTCTCAGTAAGAGAAGCGCAAATGCATACTCTCCTATTTGAAATCAGAAAAACTCTGAAATATGGGAACTGACTTCGCCATCAAAGAATTTCAAAACGCATTACAATCTTCGCCCACAGGTAAAGCTCCTGGACCAGATGGATTCACAGTCCTATATTAGAAAACATTTAGTGATATCCTACTCCCCCATCTCACAGCTTATGCCAACTCAATTTCTCACACCTCAGGTTTACGCCCGGAATCCCTCCCTGCCCATATAACCGTTATCCCTAATCCCGGCAAAGATCCTACCTTTTGTAGTAGCTACAGACCCATTTCATTATTAAATATAGACACAAACTTTATGCCAAAGTCATGGCCAATAGACTACTCCCCTTACTGCCCGATGGATTACAGCAGACCAAAATGGGTTTCATACCCAACAGAGGGGCCAGAGATAACTCCCTACGATCCCTATGGCTGATTCATTATGTTCGTAGATACACCCAGCCCACCCTTCTTCTCTCTACTGACGCTGAAAAAGCATTTTTTGATAGGGTGGACTGGAAAATTATCTTAAAATGACCTTACATTACTTTGGACTAGGACCCAAGATGTACCACCGCATTTCCTCCCTTTACTCACACCCATCTGCACAAATGCATAATTAATGGATCTCTGAGTGACCTCTTTACACTACACAATGGCACCAGACAGGGTTGCCCCCTAGCCCTCTTATCTTTGCCATCACCTTGGAACCTTTTCTGGCCACAATTAGACACAACGAAAGCATCCAAGGCATTCAGGTAGGAAATAGAACCCATAAGTATGCAGCTTATGCCGATTACATTTTATTTTTTATTCAACAACCGCACATCTCCCTCCCAAATTTAATGCCAGCCTTTTCTAACTTCCAAACAATATCCAACTTCAAAATAAATGTATCTAAATCTGAGATACTAAGCATTAATATCCCTCGCTCAGAAGCTGACCAACAAACTTCTCTTCCCCTTCCGCTGGGAACTGAAGAGCATGAAATACCTGGGCATTTATCTTACCCCCAGTCTCCATTATCTTTTCAAAAGATAATTGTATCCCCCTATTGAAGAATATTAGAGAAGACCTCCAGAAATGGTCTAGCCTATCCCATTCCCAGTTGGGTAAAGTAAATATAATAAAAATGAACATTTTGGCCTGTATACTCTTTATTTTTCTAATGCTACCATTGGGTGCTCCTGTAGGGTTCTTTTCCTTACTCCAGACCATGATCTCTTGCTTCATTTGGAGAGACAGCCACCCCAGAGTGTCCAGAGCAGTACTTTAATCGCTCCAAGTGCTCCATGGGGTTATCTCTACCAAATCTTAAAGCGTATTATAATGCTGAAATACTGTCACGTGTAGTAGATTGGAAATACGCTGCCACCTCCAAATTATGGTACAATTGGTATATGCTTTATGTGGTTCAGATCTGTCCATTATTCCCTGGATAACCTGCTCCTCCATAGCCCTCGCTCCATATGCCTTACCCCTCACCACCTCTTCCTTTGACGTATGGGATGCGCTACAAAAAAAATTTCCAGGTTATACGACTCCTTCCTGATGCCACTCCTACACCACAACCACTTTTTACCCGGTTCCATGGATCCAGGATTTAAATCTTGTTCACCAGAGGAACCTCTTCTGCTTCATCCTAGCCTCTGTTCTAACAAACTCCAGCCTCTGTCTGAGATTTTGGGCCCAAAACCCATCACATTTATGGACAAATGGAGATACAATCAGATACAACAATTCCTCCTGACCTTCCCTCAGCCACTACGAGGTATACTGGATTGAACTGGAATTGAACCCCTGTTCAATCACAAGGACCCCCCACTACACTGCGTTTTGCAGTTTACAAGGCCCTCATTGAACTACAAAGCCCTTCATACCCTGATTTTTCTTGCTAAATTGGAAACAGATCTTGAATCCCCTCTTACAAACAAGAAAAGGGATAAAATCCTACAACTGCCACATGTATTTTAACTAGATTCAAGAATGGTGGAAACCACCTACAAATTACTTACCAGGTGGCACTACACCCCATCCAAACCCCTCCAATTCCCCATCATGCTGGAGGAACTGTGGAAACAATCCTACACACGCTCACATCTGGTGGACCTACCCTCTATTCCGCTCTTTTTGGACTGACAAGCTCAATCTGATACACCAGATAACAGACATCCACCTTCCTAGTGACCCATGGACTATACTCTTCCATGCCAGTCTTGAGCCAATTGGCACATATAAACACTCCCTCATTCCTCACTTGCTAAATACAGCTAAGGCTCTCATACCTACTCTCTGGGGCCAACCTATAATCCGATCCATGAAGAACTGGCTACAAAACGTCAAAGAGGTCTGTCTCATGGAAGACCTTACCCACATCACCAGAGGAAATACTAAACGCCATACCTTAAGTCGGACCCCATGGATTGAATTCACATCCACCCCTTGCTACAAAGATGTATCTACAACCCCACAGGACACTCAACCGAGCACGACTAATTAATCATTTTATCCAAAAATCTGTGTATATAGAAATGTGTACACCGTTATTGACCTTATTTGTGTGCCTGATTCCTGAAAGTTAACATGACTACCAGCAAAACACCCTCCTGCCTCTCCACTCTCTTCATTTTCTTTCCCCAATGCTCTTTGTATGTCACTCTTTCCTATTAAAACCACCACCATGTCATTTGATTACTTCCAATTTAGTTTGCTCTAATCTAATGCCTGCCTAGATCCAGGCCCCTGCTTAGGCCACTTGCTGTAAATTTTTTTCTTGAAAATTCCCATGTCCCTAGAGTCCTTCGAATGTGAATTGTTTATCTGTTGGATCTCATGTGCATATGAGCTCATGTACACTGTATCAATGATTGTCTTGAATATCACTGTATGTTCTACCTACTTCTTTCTTCTTAAAATAAACACATATTAAACAAAAAAAAAAAAACAGCAAAGTTGTGTGTTACTTACTGAAATTATTCCAGTGAAGTTGTTCTGACTTAAACATTCTAATTAATGAAAAGAAAAGTCTCAACAAGTTATAATGAAGCAGTTATGAGAGCATCCACAAATTAGGGGTACACATGCAGTAGGGTTGATTTATTAACCCCCCTGGCGGTATTCCCGAGTCTGGCTTGGGGTGGAACTTCAGTACCATAAGCGGTAACCCCGAGCCAGATTCAAGATTGCATTGCAGGATACAGGGAGACTTACTTACCTTGTCCCCTGGATCCTGCGATGTCTCCCCGCTGTGTGTGCGAGCTCCTCCGCTCGATTCACACAGTGCCCGAGTGCCGCTGAGCTCCGTTCCCTGCGACGTTACGACGCACTGGAGCTGAGATCAGCGCCAAATTCAAAAAAGTAAAAACACACAAAAACACATACAGTACTGTAATCTTACAGATTACAGTACTGTATAAAAAAAAAATGACACATCCCCTTCCTCCCTAGTAGTCTGTCCAGTGCCCTGCATGTAGTTTTATATTATAAATACATTTTTTTCTGCCTGGAATTTGGAGATTGTCCATAGCAACCAAAAAGTGTCCCTTTATGTCAAAAGTGATTTTAGACCAGCTAGAAAACAGCGATAATAAATTAGAATCACTTGCAGAATTGAGCGATAGCGATTTGTGGGGGAAATTCATCATCAAACACTAAATCTAATGACAGCGACAATTCTGCAATTCTGCAAATTTCAGTGTTTTTGATTTGATTACATTATTTAATAATTTTTATAGTTATTTATTATATTTTAATTTATGATTTTGTGTATCATACCCAGGATGTCTACTAGACTCTGGTTTGGACAGATTTAAGTGAGTTATTCCTAAGAATTGCAGGCCTACAATATAAAACACCAAATTTCCATGCAAAATAATTGTACCTCTTTTAGCACATAAAATCAGAATGAATCATACCGCCAGGGAGGTTAAAGGCAAACAGGCTGTTCACTTTGCAAAGAGAATGTTTCCTTTGCTTAATGTATTTGGTGAAAAATCATTTTGCATAGAACATCACAATCACATTCAAGAAAAATTAAAAATAAAATAAATGTATTGCTTGCTCGTGATTGGATGATGGAAGTCGGCAGAGCACCACCTCATTCACTAATCTAGGGGAAATCATCTTGTAAGGCGAACAGCTGCTTTCTTGCCTTTAGTAAATCAAATGTGTCTGGAGGTAGTGACATCTGGTACTTGTTTGTCTTCATTCATCATATAAGTAGCATATTTATGACTTATACAGTTTTTATTAGAGTTTTTTGGACAGGCACATTTCAGATGTTTTTTAACTGCAAGATACATATTAACTTAAATGAATAGGTAAGTCTCTGTCAAAACAACATGCAAACGCTGCAATCCTATAGATATCTTCCATGTGTCTTCTCTTTCTTCTCTTCTGTTTTTCTGGGCACAAGCACCACTCAAGGCACCATTCACTGGATCCTATAGATCCGTAACACTAATACCTACACTGGATAAACATTTCATGTACATGCTACATTTTGGATATGATTATCATTTAATTATGTTTTAAATTGTATAAATACTTTGGATATTTTATTTACATGTACTGTATATGTTCTCTTTGTAGCACATTTAAGGTCCCATTATTGTCTCCCTCCCATTGCCTTTATTGGTCTAGGGGAAATTTACATACATATACTAGGGCCAATTTAGTCGGGAGCCATATGGCATGTATATTCACCTTATATCATTACACACATTGTGTTCTACCTTTTTTGTCTTTGTTATCATTGTTTTGCTGTTTTCCTGGTATAAAGATGATCCAGCGTGTCCATTAGATTTCCCTGGACACATGGCATCTTGTGTGTGCTGTATGCCTGTGCTCACTGTACATGGGACTAAACCATAGGGGCTGTATGGTTTTGGTTGAGCTATTTAAAGGAGAACATACATGCCCATTACAGATATACTTTGTTTGTATTATTTTATATTGTTATACGTGTGTTATTTGGGGTTTTTGCCCTCTCTGCTGTAATTTATTGACACCCCTTTGGCATGATAGGCCTGTGCTTGTTTCCCTTTCCTGCTTTCCCTCTTTTATGTTTTTATTTTTTTGAGCAGTGACCTCCGCGGGACTCAGACTGTCTCCTCCAGGCCTAATCCAGCAGTTTAGTTGGCCTGGGCTCTATGGATGGTTGGTTGCATGCTGTCCCCTTCATTCAGGTCCATACTGGCTGTTCCCCATTGGTGAAGATGCACATTTCCCTCTTCTGGAGCACCAAGTCTGGTGGGTGGGTCCAGGAGCAGTGCCCTTGGTTCCCACTGCACTGGGCATAAGCACTAACTTCTGCCTTATTTGTGGCTGTTGTGGTGCATGCATGCTTGATGCGGGCTCCATTGTGGCCATTTTGGTCATAGAGGTGAGATGCTCACATATGGGCCTAAATTATGTCATCTTTGTTGAGGTGTCTATGCCTGCCCAGTGACATGACTCTATTATGGCAGCCATCTTTAGATTCCCCCTGTGGGAACTGTCAATGGGGGTGGGTCAAACTGAAGCTACAACGCTACAGGATATTGCATGCACATAAGAACTTGGCAACAGGTACAGAGAGTACATTTTGGACAGATAGCATAGCAATATCCCTATGCATATGCTTTTTCGCTTTAATCAGGCAACTTTGTGCACCTGTGTCTTCTAAACATCTCCTTATAGGAGATACTACATCACTGAAGTATTTCCCTGATACAGGGCTGTTTGTACATCACTAACCTCTATGGGATACCAGACACCTGTTGATAAATTTATAGGGTAGGTTGAGTGTTATCTTGGCTTTGGCTATCTGGCTCTTGGCTTGGCTCTAATGCCGCGTACACACGAGTGGACTATCCAGCGGGATTGTCCGCCGGACAATCCGCCCGTGTGTGGGCTCCGGCTGACTTTTTCCTTCCAAAAGTCCGGCGGACTTAGTAAGAAGTTTTGACTCAAAATTGTCCGCTGGACTCAGCAGTCCGGCGGACAATCCGGCCGTCTGTGTGCTAGTCCGCGGGACTTTTGAAATGAACGGACTTGCCGACACATGGAGTAAAGTCGTTCATTTTGAACGTGACTCCAGATAGACGGGACTAGCGAAGGAAGTCAATGCCGCTGCCTCGATCGGCGAGATTGACACCTAGCTAGCCTCGTCACCTGGTATGGATTTAAAGGGGAATCCCTACGCCAAAAAAACAGCGTGGTCCCCCAAATCCATATCAGACCCTTATCCAAGCACGCAGCCCGGCCGGTCAGGAAAGGGGTGGGGACGAGCGAGCGAGTGCCCCCCCCTCCTGAGCTGTACCAAGCCGCATGCCCTCAACATGGGGGGGTGCCTTGGGGAAAGGGGGGCCCTGCGGCCCCCCCACCCCAAAGCACCTTGTCCCCATGTTGATGAGGACAAGGCCCTCTTCCCGACAACCCTGGCCATTGGTTGTCTGGGTCTGCGAGCGGGGGGCTTATCGGAATGCGGGAGCCCCCTTTAATAAGGGGGCCCCCAGATTCCGGCTCCCCACCCTATGTGAATGAGTATGGGGTACCCCTACCCATTCACCTGGTGAAAAAAAGTGTAAATAAAAACACAACTCAAGTTTTTAAAATACTTTATTAGACAGCTCCGGGGGTCTTCCGTCTTGGGGGGTCTTCTCGCCAGAACCCTCCGCTATCTTCTGCTAGCTCTTTTACTAGTGGAGGTGCCCGGCTTTCACCTTCGTCGCCGGCGCCGTCTGGGGGTCTTGTTCCGACTTTGGGGGTCTTGTCGCGCTCTTCTGTTCTTCTTGCCGGGCCTTCGCTATCTTCTTATAGCTCTTTTACTAGCGGTGGCCCGGGCTTCTGTTGCCATCGCCACCGCCTTCTGCTTCTTGTTCTTCTTTCTTCATCCGATGTTGACACAACGCTGTCTCTGGCCGTAATGGCAGAGACACATTGTGCTGTGATTTATATAGGGACAAGGTGCGGGGCCACCGACTTATGTCACGTGGTGACCCCGCCCCCGATGTCACAGTCCCAGCATCCTCCATGTGACATGAGTCGGTGGCCTGCCCTTGTCCCTATAACTGGCAGCGCAACACGTCTGGCCCATTAGAAGAGGAGACACGAGAGGCGTTGTGTCAACATCGGATGAAGGAAGAATAAGAAGCAGCAGAAGAAGAAGCAGAAGGCTATGGCTATGGCGATGGCGACAGAAGCCCGGGCCACCGCTAGTAAAAGAGCTGGAAAAAGAAAGTGGAGGCCCGGCAAGAAGAACAGAATAGCGGGACAAGACCCCCGAAGTCGGAAAAAGACCCCCAGACGGCGGCGACGAAGGAGAAAGCCGTGCTCCTCCGCTAGTAAAAGAGCTAGCAGAAGATAGCGGAGGAGTCCGGTGAGAAGACCCCCCAAGACGGAAGGAGACCCCTGGAGCAGTGTAATAAAGTATTTTAAAAACTTGTGTTTTTTTTATTTACACTTTTTTCCCTTAGGTGAATGGTAGACATGTACATTCGTTTTCGTCCGAATGCATTTTCGTCCGAATTTCAGGTATTTTCGTTATCGTTTTAACAAACGATAACGAAAGTGCAGAATCCGAAAAACGAAAGATCTGACATAAACAAATGCTTTATTTTCGTTTTCGCTGTGTCTACAGTTCGATATAGATAGGAGATTCGACGCTGACAATAACAATCTGTGTCCATTGAACCTGTAGTCGAATGTGCCTAGCTTGAACTCTATTAGTCCAAGATTATTCTACATAAAGAGAAAAGATTTGACGTAGAGAGGAAAGATTGCTGCTGGAATTGGGTGGAATTGCAGCTAAACTATACAGAGTCATACAGTTTAGCTGCTCCGTCGAATCTTCTTTGAACATTTGACAGACAGCATAAGCCTTCAATGACAGATTCGACCTTAATTCATTTGGATTTTCGGACTAATGCAATTTTGAACGAAAAACAAAATAAATAAGAACGAATTTCGTGAGTAACTAAATACATTTATTTTTCGGTAGAAAACGAAATTCCGAAACGAAATATTTCAGTGTGCACATGTCTAGTGAATGGGTAGGGGTACATCGTACCCCATACTCATTCACATAGGGTGGGGGGCCGGTATCTGGGGGCCCCCTTATTTAAGTGGGCTCCCGGATTACAATAAACCCCCCGCCCGCAGACCCCGACAACCAACGGCCAGGGTTGTCGAGGAGAGGCCCTTGTCCTCATCAACATGGGGACAAGGTGCTTTGGGGTGGGGGGGCGCAGGGCCCCCCTTTTCCCAGGGCACCCCCCCATATTAAGGGCACATGGCCTGGTACACCTCAAGAGGGGGGGGGGCGCTCGCTCGTCCCCACCCCCTTTCCTGACCGGAAAAGCCCAGCGGATTGTCCGGCGGACTGAGTCCGCGGGATAGTCCGGCCGAAAAGTCAGATCGTGTGTACGTGGCATAAGTATTATGCTCCCATATTTAGAACTTACTAAATCCATATTTTAATGTTTATCTTTGGCTGTACAGGCACTTAACTTTGGAGGCACTGCTAGAGTGTTTTTCAGTGACATACATGAGTCCATTCTTCTTTTCTGATATTCTGAGTGGATCTGAAGTGATTTTTGCTTCCTGGGTGGTGTGGTTTCTAGGTTGGCTTGTTTTGTAATTAATGGGTCAACATACTGGTATATTGTTTTGGTAAATTTAAATAAACATTGATTAATTTACATAATTATCAACATGTATAGGTGATATTCATTATTATGGCCCCTTGAATGGATGTTCCTGTGATTCTGGTGTACACGCATATACAGCTCAAATATCTGTCTTGGCACCTTAACTACTTCCCACCCGGCCACTGTATATATACGGCCGGGTGGGAGCCTTCTACTTCTGATAGGACGTTCCTAAACGTCCTTCAGAAGTAGGGGGATCACGTGCCTGCGCAGCGGCGTGATCCCGATGCGCTTGTGTCACCCGGACACGGTGCATCTCGGATCGGCAGGAGGGATCTGTACATGATCATTTGCGTACATATGTCCGTGATCATGCAAACCAATTATTATACACTTAACGGATTTTTTTTTTTACTAAAAACATGTAGCAGAATACATTTTGGCTTAAATGTATGACAAAATTTGATTTTATTGTATTTCTTTTAAAAAAGGAGAAAATTGTTTTCTTTTCAAAATTTCCGCTATTTTTTCGCTTATATTGCAAAAAAACTGAGTCGTGAATAAATACCACCAAACTAAAGCTCTATTTGTGCAAACAAAATGATAAAAATTTCATTTGGGTACAGCATTGCATGACCGCGCAATTGTCATTGAAAGTGCGAGAGCACTGAAAGCTGAAAATTGGTCTGGAAAGGAAGGGGGCGAAAGTGCCCTGTATTGTAGTGGTTAATGTACTTAAAAGGTGTGATAATTTATTTCCCAGAATGACTGCAGCGTAGCACACTATGGTGGTATGGTGGTAAGTTAGGCCCCATGCACATGAGACGCCGATGCAAACTCTACTGAACGCATGTTTTAAAAAGCAGAAACCTGCATTTAAAAATGCGCGTTTTGCCGCGTTTTCATGCCGCGTTTGCGTCTATAAGCGTTTGTAAAGATAACATCATATAGACCCTCCCCAAGCTCAGAAAGCATGTATTATTAACTATTTCTGCCATTTTGTCAGCAGCAGCAGCGAGAGCAGTTGTACACTTGCATTTGCCTCTCTTTCTGTGTTTTTTTTGGAAATGGATCCCATATTGAATATATGTCAGGAAATGCTCCTGATGTTGCTCTTGATGAGGCAGCAACGTCGTTGCAAATTGCATGAGAGGTCCAGAGTCAGAGCTCGTCGATATTGGACCCATCCGTTGATGGCACAGCGAATGTCCGTTGGATATTTCACAAACATGGTGGGGGGTTGGGGCTGACTAGACATTGGTATGCAGGTTTTTCTTTGTGAAAAAAAGACATTGCTATGCTCTGGTCAGACTAGTTGGAGTCACTGATTAGATTAGAAATTGGATGAAGGGTTGGGGCAAAGAAGTGGAGGCATTCCTCATTGTCTAAGCTACCTAAAAAAATAGAGTTTTTTTTATAGCATTGCATCAGTGAGTATATATGCTCTATGAACTATCTAAAGTAATTACGACATTTTAAATTTTTTATGGTTTACCATCATATTTCGGGGGTTTTCTGGTCCAAAAAATTGGGTCCCTTTAAAAACGCTTATAAACGCAAAACGCGGCTAAACGTGGGTGCCGCGTTTAGCATCTGGACGCCTGTAGCCAATTAAAGCTCAGGGGCTTTAGTACACGCCCCACCATTTAAAAGGCCGCCACGCCGTCGGCGCCAGTCACATGAGTTCCGGCTTTAGGAGAGATCAGTCTGCTGATTCTGTCTTTGCTTGATTCATTGCTCCAGAAAGATTTGCTCTTCTTTGCTAAACCATTGGCTAGTTCTTTGCTAAACCATTGCTACCTGTCATTGATCGTTCACTGCTGCTGATTGTGTTTTTAGCTGCTGCTGGGGATTAGTCTGGTGCGTGCTTACTGTTAGTACAGTATTGCAGTAGTACCAACCGCAGTGCTGTTAGCACAGCATTGCACCCCAAAGGCACCCATAGGACTTCTAGTGTGTTAGTGGCAGCAAACAGAGCTCCCATATTTTCTTCCAAAAGCACCCATAGGACTTCTAGTGTGTTAGTGGCATCACACAGAGCTCCCATATTTTCTTCCCAGAAGCACCCATAGGACTTCTAGTGTGTTAGTGGCATCACACAGAGCTCCCATATTTTCTTCCCAGAAGCACCCATAGGACTTCTAGTGTGTTAGTGGCATCACACAGAGCTCCTATATTTTCTTCCCAGAAGCACCCATAGGACTTCTAGTGTGTTAGTGGCATCACACAGAGCTCCTATATTTTCTTCCCAGAAGCACCCATAGGACTTCGAGTGTGTTAGTGGCATCACACAGAGCTCCTATATTTTCTTCCCAGAAGCACCCATAGGACTTCGAGTGTGTTAGTGGCATCACACAGAGCTCCTATATTTTCTTCTCAGCAGCACCCATATGACTTCTAGTGTGTTAGTGGCATCACACAGAGCTCCTATATTTTCTTCCCAGAAGCACCCATAGGACTTCTAGTGTGTTAGTGGCATCACACAGAGCTCCTATATTTTCTTCTCAGCAGCACCCATAGGACTTCTAGTGTGTTAGTGGCATCACACAGAGCTCCCATATTTTCTTCCCAGAAGCACCCATAGGACTTCTAGTGTGTTAGTGGCATCACACAGAGCTCCCATATTTTCTTCCCAGAAGCACCCATAGGACTTCTAGTGTGTTAGTGGCATCACACAGAGCTCCCATATTTTCTTCCCAGAAGCACCCATAGGACTTCTAGTGTGTTAGTGGCATCACACAGAGCTCCCATATTTTCTTCCCAGAAGCACACATAGGACTTCTAGTGGGTTAGTGGCATCACACAGAGCTCCCATATTTTCTTCCCAGAAGCACCCATAGGACTTCTAGTGTGTTAGTGGCATCACACAGAGCTCCTATATTTTCTTCTCAGCAGCACCCATAGGACTTCTAGTGTGTTAGTGGCATCACACAGAGCTCCCATATTTTCTTCCCAGAAGCACCCATAGGACTTCTAGTGTGTTAGTGGCATCACACAGAGCTCCCATATTTTCTTCCCAGAAGCACCCATAGGACTTCTAGTGTGTTAGTGGCATCACAAAGAGCTCCCATATTTTCTTCCCAGAAGCACCCATAGGACTTCTAGTGTGTTAGTGGCATCACACAGAGCTCCCATATTTTCTTCCCAGAAGCACACATAGGACTTCTAGTGGGTTAGTGGCATCACACAGAGCTCCCATATTTTCTTCCCAGAAGCACCCATAGGACTTCTAGTGTGTTAGTGGCATCACACAGAGCTCTTATATTTTCTTCCCAGAAGCACCCATAGGACTTCTAGTGTGTTAGTGGCATCACACAGAGCTCCTATATTTTCTTCCCAGCAGCACCCATAGGACTTCTAGTGTGTTAGTGGCATCACACAGAGCTCCCATATTTTCTTCCCAGAAGCACCCATAGGACTTCTAGTGTGTTAGTGGCATCACACAGAGCTCTCATATTTTCTTCCCAGAAGCACCCATAGGACTTCTAGTGTGTTAGTGGCATCACACAGAGCTCCCATATTTTCTTCCCAGAAGCACCCATAGGACTTCTAGTGTGTTAGTGGCATGACACAGAGCTCCCATATTTTCTTCCCAGAAGCACCCATAGGACTTCTAGTGTGTTAGTGGCATGACACAGAGCTCCTATATTTTCTTCTCAGCAGCACCGATAGGACTTCTAGTGTGTTAGTGGCATCACACAGAGCTCCCATATTTTCTTCCCAGAAGCACCCATAGGACTTCTAGTGGGTTAGTGGCATCACACAGAGCTCCCATATTTTCTTCCCAGAAGCACCCATAGGACTTCTAGTGTGTTAGTGGCATCACACAGAGCTCCCATATTTTCTTCCCAGAAGCACCCATAGGACTTCTAGTGTGTTAGTGGCATCACACAGAGCTCCCATATTTTCTTCCCAGAAGCACCCATAGGACTTCTAGTGTGTTAGTGGCATCACACAGAGCTCCCATGTTTTCTTCCCAGAAGCACCCATAGGACTTCTAGTGTGTTAGTGGCATCACACAGAGCTCCTATATTTTCTTCTCAGAAGCACCCATAGGACTTCTAGTGTGTTAGTGGCATCACACAGAGCTCCCATATTTTCTTCCCAGAAGCACCCATAGGACTTCTAGTGTGTTAGTGGCATCACACAGAGCTCCCATATTTTCTTCCCAGAAGCACCCATAGGACTTCTAGTGTGTTAGTGGCATCACACAGAGCTCCCATATTTTCTTCCCAGAAGCACCCATAGGACTTCTAGTGTGTTAGTGGCATCACACAGAGCTCCCATATTTTCTTCCCAGAAGCACCCATAGGACTTCTAGTGTGTTAGTGGCATCACACAGAGCTCCCATATTTTCTTCCCAGAAGCACCCATAGGACTTCAAGTGTGTTAGTGGCATCACACAGAGCTCCCATATTTTCTTCCCAGAAGCACCCATAGGACTTCTAGTGTGTTAGTGGCATCACACAGAGCTCCCATATTTTCTTCCCAGAAGCACCCATAGGACTTCTAGTGTGTTAGTGGCATCACACAGAGCTCCTATATTTTCTTCTCAGAAGCACCCATAGGACTTCTAGTGTGTTAGTGGCATCACACAGAGCTCCCATATTTTCTTCCCAGAAGCACCCATAGGACTTCTAGTGTGTTAGTGGCATCACACAGAGCTCCCATATTTTCTTCCCAGAAGCACCCATAGGACTTCTAGTGTGTTAGTGGCATCACACAGAGCTCCTATATTTTCTTCTCAGCAGCACCCATAGGACTTCTAGTGTGTTAGTGGCATCACACAGAGCTCCTATATTTTCTTCCAGAAGCACCCATAGGACTTCTAGTGTGTTAGTGGCATCACACAGAGCTCCTATATTTTCTTCCCAGAAGCACCCATAGGACTTCTAGTGTGTTAGTGGCATCACACAGAGCTCCTATATTTTCTTCCCAGAAGCACCCATAGGACTTCTAGTGTGTTAGTGGCATCACACAGAGCTCCTATATTTTCTTCCCAGAAGCACCCATAGGACTTCTAGTGTGTTAGTGGCATCACACAGAGCTCCTATATTTTCTTCCCAGAAGCACCCATAGGACTTCTAGTGTGTTAGTGGCATCACACAGAGCTCCTATATTTTCTTCCCAGAAGCACCCATAGGACTTCGAGTGTGTTAGTGGCATCACACAGAGCTCCTATATTTTCTTCCCAGAAGCACCCATAGGACTTCTAGTGTGTTAGTGGCATCACACAGAGCTCCTATATTTTCTTCTCAGCAGCACCCATAGGACTTCTAGTGTGTTAGTGGCATCACACAGAGCTCCCTATATTTTCTTCCCAGAAGCACCCATAGGACTTCTAGTGTGTTAGTGGCATCACACAGAGCTCCCATATTTTCTTCCCAGAAGCACCCATAGGACTTCTAGTGTGTTAGTGGCATCACACAGAGCTCCCATATTTTCTTCCCAGAAGCACCCATAGGACTTCTAGTGTGTTAGTGGCATCACACAGAGCTCCCATATTTTCTTCCCAGAAGCACCCATAGGACTTCTAGTGTGTTAGTGGCATCACACAGAGCTCCCATATTTTCTTCCCAGAAGCACCCATAGGACTTCTAGTGTGTTAGTGGCATCACACAGAGCTCCCATATTTTCTTCCCAGAAGCACCCATAGGACTTCTAGTGTGTTAGTGGCATCACACAGAGCTCCCATATTTTCTTCCCAGAAGCACCCATAGGACTTCTAGTGTGTTAGTGGCATCACACAGAGCTCCTATATTTTCTTCTCAGCAGCACCCATAGGACTTCTAGTGTGTTAGTGGCATCACACAGAGCTCCCATATTTTCTTCCCAGAAGCACCCATAGGACTTCTAGTGTGTTAGTGGCATCACACAGAGCTCCCATATTTTCTTCCCAGAAGCACCCATAGGACTTCTAGTGTGTTAGTGGCATCACACAGAGCTCCCATATTTTCTTCCCAGAAGCACCCATAGGACTTCTAGTGTGTTAGTGGCATCACACAGAGCTCCCATATTTTCTTCCCAGAAGCACCCATAGGACTTCTAGTGTGTTAGTGGCATCACACAGAGCTCCTATATTTTCTTCACAGAAGCACCCATAGGACTTCTAGTGTGTTAGTGGCATCACACAGAGCTCCTATATTTTCTTCCCAGAAGCACCCATAGGACTTCTAGTGTGTTAGTGGCATCACACAGAGCTCCCATATTTTCTTCCCAGAAGCACCCATAGGACTTCTAGTGTGTTAGTGGCATCACACAGAGCTCCCATATTTTCTTCCCAGAAGCACCCATAGGACTTCTAGTGTGTTAGTGGCATCACACAGAGCTCCCATATTTTCTTCCCAGAAGCACCCATAGGACTTCTAGTGTGTTAGTGGCATCACACAGAGCTCCCATATTTTCTTCCCAGAAGCACCCATAGGACTTCTAGTGTGTTAGTGGCATGACACAGAGCTCCTATATTTTCTTCCCAGAAGCACCCATAGGACTTCTAGTGTGTTAGTGGCATCACACAGAGCTCCCATATTTTCTTCCCAGAAGCACCCATAGGACTTCTAGTGTGTTAGTGGCATCACACAGAGCTCCTATATTTTCTTCCCAGAAGCACCCATAGGACTTCTAGTGTGTTAGTGGCATCACACAGAGCTCCCATATTTTCTTCCCAGAAGCACCCATAGGACTTCTAGTGTGTTAGTGGCATCACACAGAGCTCCCATATTTTCTTCCCAGAAGCACCCATAGGACTTCTAGTGTGTTAGTGGCATCACACAGAGCTCCCATATTTTCTTCCCAGAAGCACCCATAGGACTTCTAGTGTGTTAGTGGCATCACACAGAGCTCCTATATTTTCTTCTCAGAAGCACCCATAGGACTTCTAGTGTGTTAGTGGCATCACACAGAGCTCCCATATTTTCTTCCCAGAAGCACCCATAGGACTTCTAGTGTGTTAGTGGCATCACACAGAGCTCCCATATTTTCTTCCCAGAAGCACCCATAGGACTTCTAGTGTGTTAGTGGCATCACACAGAGCTCCCATATTTTCTTCCCAGAAGCACCCATAGGACTTCTAGTGTGTTAGTGGCATCACACAGAGCTCCCATATTTTCTTCCCAGAAGCACCCATAGGACTTCTAGTGTGTTAGTGGCATCACACAGAGCTCCCATATTTTCTTCCCAGAAGCACCCATAGGACTTCAAGTGTGTTAGTGGCATCACACAGAGCTCCCATATTTTCTTCCCAGAAGCACCCATAGGACTTCTAGTGTGTTAGTGGCATCACACAGAGCTCCCATATTTTCTTCCCAGAAGCACCCATAGGACTTCTAGTGTGTTAGTGGCATCACACAGAGCTCCTATATTTTCTTCCAGCAGCACCCATAGGACTTCTAGTGTGTTAGTGGCATCACACAGAGCTCCCATATTTTCTTCCCAGAAGCACCCATAGGACTTCTAGTGTGTTAGTGGCATCACACAGAGCTCCCATATTTTCTTCCCAGAAGCACCCATAGGACTTCTAGTGTGTTAGTGGCATCACACAGAGCTCCCATATTTTCTTCCCAGAAGCACCCATAGGACTTCTAGTGTGTTAGTGGCATCACACAGAGCTCCTATATTTTCTTCCAGAAGCACCCATAGGACTTCTAGTGTGTTAGTGGCATCACACAGAGCTCCTATATTTTCTTCCCAGAAGCACCCATAGGACTTCGAGTGTGTTAGTGGCATCACACAGAGCTCCTATATTTTCTTCCCAGAAGCACCCATAGGACTTCTAGTGTGTTAGTGGCATCACACAGAGCTCCTATATTTTCTTCCCAGAAGCACCCATAGGACTTCTAGTGTGTTAGTGGCATCACACAGAGCTCCTATATTTTCTTCCCAGCAGCACCCATAGGACTTCTAGTGTGTTAGTGGCATCACACAGAGCTCCTATATTTTTTTCCCAGAAGCACCCATAGGACTTCTAGTGTGTTAGTGGCATCACACAGAGCTCCTATATTTTCTTCCCAGAAGCACCCATAGGACTTCTAGTGTGTTAGTGGCATCACACAGAGCTCCTATATTTTCTTCCCAGAAGCACCCATAGGACTTCTAGTGTGTTAGTGGCATCACACAGAGCTCCTATATTTTCTTCCCAGAAGCACCCATAGGACTTCGAGTGTGTTAGTGGCATCACACAGAGCTCCTATATTTTCTTCCAGAAGCACCCATAGGACTTCTAGTGTGTTAGTGGCATCACACAGAGCTCCCATATTTTCTTCCAGAAGCACCCATAGGACTTCTAGTGTGTTAGTGGCATCACACAGAGCTCCTATATTTTCTTCTCAGCAGCACCCATAGGACTTCTAGTGTGTTAGTGGCATCACACAGAGCTCCTATATTTTCTTCCCAGAAGCACCCATAGGACTTCTAGTGTGTTAGTGGCATCACACAGAGCTCCTATATTTTCTTCCCAGCAGCACCCATAGGACTTCTAGTGTGTTAGTGGCATCACACAGAGCTCCTATATATTTTCTTCCCAGAAGCACCCATAGGACTTCTAGTGTGTTAGTGGCATCACACAGAGCTCCCATATTTTCTTCCCAGAAGCACCCATAGGACTTCTAGTGTGTTAGTGGCATCACACAGAGCTCTATATTTTCTTCCCAGAAGCACCCATAGGACTTCTAGTGTGTTAGTGGCATCACACAGAGCTCCTATATTTTCTTCCCAGAAGCACCCATAGGACTTCTAGTGTGTTAGTGGCATCACACAGAGCTCCCATATTTTCTTCCCAGAAGCACCCATAGGACTTCTAGTGTGTTAGTGGCATCACACAGAGCTCCTTTATTTTCTTCCCAGCAGCACCCATAGGACTTCTAGTGTATTAGTGGCATCACACAGAGCTCCCATATTTTCTTCCCAGAAGCACCCATAGGACTTCTAGTGTGTTAGTGGCATCACACAGAGCTCTTAAATTTTCTTCCCAGAAGCACCCATAGGACTTCTAGTGTGTTAGTGGCATCACACAGAGCTCCTATATTTTCTTCCCAGAAGCACCCATAGGACTTCTAGTGTGTTAGTGGCATCGCACAGAGCTCCCATATTTTCTTCCCAGAAGCACCCATAGGACTTCTAGTGTGTTAGTGGCATCACACAGAGCTCCTATATTTTCTTCCAGAAGCACCCATAGGACTTCTAGTGTGTTAGTGGCATCACACAGAGCTCCTATATTTTCTTCCCAGAAGCACCCATAGGGCTTCTAGTGTGTTAGTGGCATCACACAGAGCTCCTATATTTTCTTCTCAGCAGCACCCATATGACTTCTAGTGTGTTAGTGGCATCACACAGAGCTCCTATATTTTCTTCCCATAAGCACCCATAGGACTTCTAGTGTGTTAGTGGCATCACACAGAGCTCCTATATTTTCTTCCCAGAAGCACCCATAGGACTTCGAGTGTGTTAGTGGCATCACACAGAGCTCCTATATTTTCTTCTCAGCAGCACCCATAGGACTTCTAGTGTGTTAGTGGCATCACACAGAGCTCCCATATTTTCTTCCCAGAAGCACCCATAGGACTTCTAGTGTGTTAGTGGCATCACACAGAGCTCCTATATTTTCTTCTCAGCAGCACCCATAGGACTTCTAGTGTGTTAGTGGCATCACACAGAGCTCCCATATTTTCTTCCCAGAAGCACCCATAGGACTTCTAGTGTGTTAGTGGCATCACACAGAGCTCCCATATTTTCTTCCCAGAAGCACCCATAGGACTTCTAGTGTGTTAGTGGCATCACACAGAGCTCCTATATTTTCTTCTCAGCAGCACCCATAGGACTTCTAGTGTGTTAGTGGCATCACACAGAGCTCCCATATTTTCTTCCCAGAAGCACCCATAGGACTTCTAGTGTGTTAGTGGCATCACACAGAGCTCTTATATTTTCTTCCCAGAAGCACCCATAGGACTTCTAGTGTGTTAGTGGCATCACACAGAGCTCCTATATTTTCTTCCCAGAAGCACCCATAGGACTTCTAGTGTGTTAGTGGCATCACACAGAGCTCCCATATTTTCTTCCCAGAAGCACCCATAGGACTTCTAGTGTGTTAGTGGCATCACACAGAGCTCCTATATTTTCTTCCCAGAAGCACCCATAGGGCTTCTAGTGTGTTAGTGGCATCACACAGAGCTCCTATATTTTCTTCTCAGCAGCACCCATAGGACTTCTAGTGTGTTAGTGGCATCACACAGAGCTCCTATATTTTCTTCCCAGAAGCACCCACAGGACTTCTAGTGTGTTAGTGGCAGCACACAGAGCTCCTATATTTTCTTCTCAGCAGCACCCATTTTTTATACTATATACACTACCGACTACAATGGCTGGAAGACCGCCAAGGAGAGGCAGAGCGTGCCGAGGCAAGAACACAGGGCAGGCAGGCTCTGTTTCTAGAGACAACAGTGCTAGCCGTGGACGTGGTTGTGCATCGTCATCAGCACGTGGCCATGGGACACGCTTGTCTTTGTTTTCGGAAGCTGGACATGTGGAGCCGCATCATGCCGAAGGCTTGGTAGAATGGATGACCAAGCCCTCCTCATCCTCCTCATCCTCTCTCACCCAGGCTCAGGGTACTGGCAGAGCAGCTGCCAACGCGTACTTAATGGCATCATCAGCCACCCCTTCCCTAGACCCACCATGTCCTCCTGAGGATTCCCCCGAACTCTTTGAGCACAGTGTTGGGTACATGCTCCAGGAGGATGCCCCACGATTCGAAGGCTCGGATGATGATACCCAGCTTGTGGAAGTCAGTAGTGTGCGCGCAGAGAGAGGGGATGCTGAAGGACAGCAATCTGGCAGTACTGTTCCACCAGCTGCAGCTTACTGCCAGGTTTGCTCTAGTGGTGAAGAGGGAGGGGATGATGAGGTCACTGACTCCACGTGGGTGCCTGAAGGGAGAGAGGAGGAGGAGGAGGAGGAGGATGTGGCGTCACATGTCCAACGAGGCAGGATGCCCCCTGGAGGCCAGCTAGAGGCCAGCACAGCAACTGTACCACACCGCAGAGCTCCGCCTGTGCAGGGCGCTGCCTCTGCACGTTATCAGAAAAGTTCTTTGGTGTGGGCCTTTTTTGAGACGAGTGCATCAGATCGCACCACTGCTATTTGCAATATTTGTCTCAAGCGTATCTCGCGTGGCCAAAACATCAGCCGCTTGGGCACCACAAGCATGAGCAGACATATGTCGACCTGCCATGCAGCTCGTTGGCAAGCACACATAAAAGACCCACACCAAAGAACAAAGCGGACCTCTCCTTGCTCCTCATCAGCTGGGATCTCCATCCCCGCTATATCTTCAGTCCTCTCTGAAAGCTGCTCTGAGAGGACTGAAGGTGTAGAATTAGGTGTGTCACAACCAAGTACTTGCAGTACACCGACGTCCGATTGTAGCAGGCAAATTTCCCTGCCCCAGCTGCTGGACCGTCGAAAGAAGTATACTCCCAGCCATCCACATGCCCAGCGGTTGAATGCTAGCTTGGCTAAATTGCTAGCACTTCAACTGCTGCCTTTTCAGTTGGTAGACTCGGCCCCCTTCCGTGAGTTTGTTCAATGTGCGGTTCCTCAGTGGCAGGTTCCCAAACGCCACTTTTTCTCACGGAAGGCGATTCCGTCTCTCTACCGGCATGTGGAAGGCAATGTCCATGCCTCGCTGGACAGGGCGGTCAGCGGTAAGGTGCATATTACCGCTGACTCATGGTCCAGCAGGCATGGACAGGGACGTTATCTTTCTTTCACGGCCCATTGGGTCACTCTATTGGCAGCTGGGAGGGATGCAGGACAAGGTGCAGTAGTGTTGGAGGTTGTTCCGCCACCACGCCTCCAAAATGCTACTACTGGTTGTGACACACCTCTCTCCTCCACCCCCTCCTCTTCCTCTTCCTCCAGTGCTCCGTCCTCAGAACCAGCGGTGCTCCGTAGGCGTACAAGGGGCTACGCGAGTACGCAGGCAAAAAGATGCCAACACGTGCTTGTGCTGGTGTGTTTGGGGGACAGGAGCCACACTGGGCCAGAGGTTCTGGCAGCTCTGCAGGGGCAGGCCAAGAGGTGGTTGACGCCACGCCAGCTTAAGCCAGGAATGGTCGTTTCTGACAATGGCACCAACCTCCTCTCCGCCCTGCGACAGGGGCAGCTCACCCATGTGCCCTGTATGGCTCACGTCCTCAACCTGGTGGTGCAGCGGTTCTTGGGCAGGTTCCCAGGCTTACAGGATGTCCTGAGGCAGGCCAGGAAAGTCTGTGTGCATTTCCGCCGATCTTATAATGCCAGTGCTCGGCTGACTGAGCTGCAAAAGGAGCTGAACCTGCCCAAGAACCGCCTAATATGTGACATGCCCACCAGGTGGAACTCAACGTTGGCCATGCTGCAGCGACTGCACACGCAGCAGAGGGCCATCAATGAGTACCTTTGCGACTACGGCACCAGGACAGGGTCAGGGGAGCTTGGCTTTTTTTCCCCACGCCAGTGGAGCATGATCAGGGATGCATGCACTGTCCTCTCACCATTTGAGGAGGCCACGAGGATGGTGAGCAGTGACAGTGCATGCATCAGTGACACTGTACCTCTTGTCCACCTGTTGGAGCATACGCTGCGTGGGATAATGGACAGGGCACTTGAGGCAGAACAGAGGCAGGAAGAGGAGGACTTCCTTGCCTCTCAAGGCCCCCTTTATCCAGACAGTGTTCCTTCTGTCCCACCCATCACACAGGAAGAGGATGAGGAGGAGGAGGAGGAGGAGGAGGAGGAGGATTGTGTGAGCATGGAGGTGGAGCCTGGCACTCAGCATCAGCAGCAGCAGTCTTTTAGGGATGATGTACAGTCCCAACGAACCAGTGGACTTGTACGTGGCTGGGAGGAGGTGGCTGGCGATCATGTCATCCTCAGTGACCCAGAAGACTCCGGACCGAATGCCTCAGCTAACCTACGCTGCATGGCCTCCCTGATCCTGCAAAGCCTGCGGAAGGATCCTCGTGTTCTTCGGATCAAGGAGAGGGACCATTACTGGCTGGCCACTCTCCTTGATCCACGGTACAAGGGTAAGGTTGCGGACCTTATCTTGCCGTCGCAGAGGGAGCAGAGGATGAGACATCTCAGGGAGGCCTTGCAAAAAGGTCTGTGCAACGCGTTCCCAGAAACTGGGAGGTTACAAACTCCTGGTCCTGGACGACGAGTTGCTGAGGCTTCGGTCAGTAGCAGAAGGAGCGGTGGGGAAGGTGGACGTCTGACCGATGCGTTCAGACAATTTTTTAGTCCGCAGCCCCAAGGTATGATTGGTTCCAGCAACCATCGCCAGCGTCTGATATACATGGTGCAGGAATACCTAGGGGCAAGGTCAGACTTGGACACCTTTCCCACCGAAAATCCTCTGGCTTACTGGGTCCTGAGGATGGATCACTGGCCAGAGCTTGCACAGTATGCAATTGAGCTACTGGCCTGTCCTGCATCCAGCGTTCTTTCCGAACGCACATTCAGTGCTGCTGGAGGATTTGTCACCGATCATAGGGTGCGCCTGTCCACCGACTCGGTTGATCGACTGACCTTCATAAAAATGAATCAGTCTTGGATCACCACCAGCTACCAGGCACCTGAAGCGGATATAACGGAATAATTTATAATGTCACATCCCTTCAAGACTGCCTATGCTGATGCTGAGTGACTGTCCTGTTATGTTCACTGACTATCCTCTTCCTCCTCCTCAATGATCCATGCCACCACACCAGTGCCTAAGGCACAATTTTTCAGCCCCTGTATAACAGGGGCGTGTACTTACAATTTTTTAAAAAGATGCTTCGCAACAGGTGTGACTGCTGTGCTCCAAGTACAGTATCTGTGAGGGGTTGCAGTGTTGTGGCACCAGCACCAGTGCCTAAGGCACAATTTTCAGCCCCTGTTGGGGCGTGTAATTACAATTTTTAGGCAATGCTTTGCAACAGGTCTCATTGCTGTGCTCAGAGTACAGTATCTGTGAGGGGTTGCAGTGTTGTGGCACCAGCACCAGTGCCTAAGGCACAATTTTTCAGCCCCTGTATAACAGGGGCTTGTAATTACAATTTTTTAAAAAGATGCTTCGCAACAGGTGTGACTGCTGTGCTCCAAGTACAGTATCTGTGAGGGGTTGCAGTGTTGGCACCAGCACCAGTGCCTAAGGCACAATTTTTCAGCCCCTATTGGGGCGTGTAATTACAATTTTTAGGCAATGCTTTGCAACAGGTCTCATTGCTGTGCTCAGAGTACAGTATCTGTGAGGGGTTGCAGTGCTGTGGCACCAGCACCAGTGCCTAAGGCACAATTTTTCAGCCCCTGTATAACAGGGGCGTGTAATTACAATTTTTTAAAAAGATGCTTCGCAACAGGTGTGACTGCTGTGCTCCAAGTACAGTATCTGTGAGGGGTTGCAGTGTTGTGGCACCAGCACCAGTGCCTAAGGCACGATTTTTCAGCCCCTATTGGGGCGTGTAATTACAATTTTTAGGCAATGCTTTGCAACAGGTCTCATTGCTGTGCTCAGAGTACAGTATCTGTGAGGGGTTACAGTGTTGTGGCACCAGCACCAATGCCTAAGGCACAATTTTTCAGCCCCTGTTTAACATGTAATTACAAATCTTGATCTAATAGTTCACAGCAGGGCCCATTCCTGCGCCCACCAAGAGTAACTATGAGGGCCTACAGTCTTGTGGCAACACCTTCCACCACCACCACCACCACCACCACCAAAGGCCCAATTTTTCTGCCCTGTTCAACAGGTGCATGCAATTCCAAATCTTGATCTAATAACTCACAGCAGGGCCCATTCCTGCACCCACCAAGAGTAACTGTGAGGGCTTACAGTCTTGTGGCAACACCGTCCACCACCACCACCACCAAAGGCCCAATTTTTCTGCCCTGTTCAACAGGTGCATGCAATGACAAATCTTGATCTAATAACTCACAGCAGGGCCCATTCCTGCACCCACCAAGAGTAACTGTGAGGGCTTACAGTCTTGTGGCAACACCGTCCAACACCACCACCACCACCACCAAAGGCCCAATTTTTCTGCCCGGTTCAACAGGTGCATGCAAGTACAAATCTTGATCTATTAACTCACAGCAGGGCCCATTCCTGTGCCCACCAGTCTTGTGGCTACACCAACATCTAATAGGGCAAATTTCTGCAGAGTATATACGGCAGGCCCCTACTTTCAAACATCCAACTTACAAACGACTCCTACTTGCAAACGGAAAGAGAAAACAGGAAGTGAGAGGAAATCTACCCCTAGGAAGGGAAATTCTATCCTGTTAGATTTAATTTGGGAAAAAGGTATCTCCTCTCTACTGATGCTTTATCACCAATCCTTGTTTCAATTAAAACCCCACTTTTCCAAAAACATTTGTCATTGGGACGGAAAGTGAGGTGACATGTTCTGAACAGATGTGCAAAGACAGCAAATGTTACAGGGGTGATAACCCCTCCCTATGTTCTCCAAAAAGTTTAAAAATAGATTTTTTGGGGATGGAGCTACACTTCATAATGTACCTGTTCAGATTCTACTTAAGATACAAACCTACAGTCCGTGTCTTGTTTGCACCACCTATATAGTGCTGTTCAGAGTATATAGGGTTGTAGGTATAGGGTTTTATTTTGGGTGCGGGGTCCCCCTTAATATCCATACAAGACCCAAAGGGGCTGGGGTGGGGGGGGGGTGATGGGGTAGCCATGCCATTTTTCTCAAGGATTTTCAGCCATATGGCGGCCAGGACAAGACATGAGATTAAAGCCGCAAGTGGTTTTAAATGGCTTCTTTTTTTCCTTTACAAATGTCATTTTGTGCAAGGACAGTTCTAAACACGGGAAACACATGCCACTTCACAGGCATACTTTAGACACCCCCCAGGTACCATATTTAAAGGAAAATTTCACTTTTTTTTTCACTTTATGCATCATTAAAATGACTGCTCCCGAAAAAACGTTAGTTTTTAAAAGTTCTTTTTGCATTGATATATGTCCCCTGGGGCAGGACCCAGGTCCCCAAACCTGTTTTATGACATTAACATGCATATTGGCCGTTGTAATTAGCAATTTTGATTTCAAACGTTCGCATCCATTATAACGACTAGGGTTCGAAAATTTGCGCGAACTTTCGGTCCGTTCGAAGGCTCTGGTGCGAACCGAACCCGGGGGTGTTCGGCTCATCCCTACTCAGTGCACATAGTCCACCCCACACTATAAAAGGTTCCTTTCCACAGGAAGCTTTTGCAGTGTGTTGTTGGAGTGGAGCTACATAGAGCAGGGCTCAGTTTGCTACTAGCGAGTTAGTGTGTTCACTTATGGTGGCTCTGAGTGTAGAGTGTTATTGCAGTCTTAGTATAGTGCGAGTATAGTGTGTCAGTATAGTGTAGTGTCAGTGTAGTGTGTTAGTGTAGAGCAGTGTTTAACACAGCATTACATTTACATAACATTTAGTGCTATACAATGTTGTGAACCTTTTTTTTTTTTTGGTTGCTATGTGTTATTTTTTGTCTTTTTTTTGTCTCCTGCCTGCCACATTTTTTTTTAATTGTAAGCTGCAGTTTTTCTATTCTTTATTTTAATTTTTTTATAGTTTTTAAATTTTTGGCAGTGTTAGTCATCAATTTAAAGTGCACCAAACACTACTTTTCATTCAATAAAGTGCAACCAATCACACATTTCCCTGTTTCTATTCAATTTGGGCAATAACCCCCCCCCCCCCCCCATCTTGTCTGGGAGGCCAACAAGGAGAAGCAGACATTCCCATGCCACTATGAGGGGGCCAGCAGCACCTGTGTCCACCAGGCAAAGGTGGACATGGTCCGTCCTCGGGAAGGGCACGTTTTTCTCTGTTTAGTGATGTTGCTTGTGCTATTCAGCCAGAGCATGCTAAGGAGATGGTGGACTGGCTTACTAAACCATCCTCATCCCATCCTATTTGAACACAACGACAGCCACTTGCTTCTTGAGGATACACAGACATTACTTGATTCTGTTTGTTGGTTCTGAGGTAGAGGAAGGGAGTAACATGAGCCTACAGAGAGGGGAGAATACTGATAAACAACAAATTGGCAGTAATGTTCCCCACCCACAGTGTTTTGCCAAGTTGGCTCCAGTGATGATGAGGATGGAGGGGATGATGATTATAAAGAGGTCACTGACACAACTTGGGTGCTGGATAGAGCAGAGGAGGAAAGTGAGGGGGAGAAATATCCCAAAAGAGGCAGGATGTCCTCCAGAGGCAGCCATCACGGAAGAGTAAAGAGCAGCCACCCTATTCCACCAGATTGTGGAGCTGCTATCTCCCGGGTCCACTTCCCACAGCTCAGCTGTGTGGAATTTGTTTAGCACTTGTACAGCCAATCGCACTGTTAAAATCTCTGCCGCAAGCAGATCAAGCGTGGCAAAAACACCAGCCATTTGGGTACCACATGACAAGAGCACCTGAAAGCCACACACAGGGGACACAATTCCTTTCCGCCTCACTCCTCACCATTCATGTCTACCCCCGCTATATTTCATGACCTTTCAGCAGCCTCCATTGAGAGGGATGATGGTATAGCAAAGGGTGTCCCAGGTCCTTTAAATATATCTGCCAGCAGCACACCACCAGCTGTACAGTATAGCAGGCAAATGTCCAAATTCTGCCTTTCTGTCTGGTGGATTATGCCCCCTTATGTGAATTTGCAGAATATGCTGTACTACAAAGGCAAGTTCCCAGTCATTATTTCTTTTCATGTAAAGGCCATTCCAGCTCAGTAACATCACATGGAAGGCAATGTTTTTGCATTGTTGGGCAAGACAGTCAGCGTCAAGGTCCACATTACTGCTGACACATGGTCAAGCAAGCATGGTCAGGCAGAATATATTTGGTTCACAGCACACTGCATAACTCTGCTTGCAAGCATGCAGGACAGGGCTCAGTGCTGGAGCTTGTTTTGTCACCACGTCTCAAAACAGCTGGTGGTGATGATGCAAGATCTGTCAGCTCCACCCCCTCCTCCTCCATGCCCGCCTCTGCTGAATTGAATTGTTCTATGAACCACCAGTGCCCCCTAAGCATTCAATGGGCTTTTCAATGAGTCAGGCTTAAAAATGCCATGCAGTGTTTCAGCGAGTCTGTCTAGGGACCAGGTCCCCTAATGAAGCAGAGATTCTTTCAGCTCTGCAGGGGCAGGCCCACAGGTGGTTCACGCTATGCCAGCTTGGGCCAAGAATGGCCGTGTGCGATAATGGCACTAACCTCCTGTCCAGGGGCGTTGCTGGGTCTACAAAAGATCTGGGGCTAGAGCCTATAGCAGCAAAGTAAAGAAAGTCATACGCTTGGGAGGGCATACGCATATATATATACATAAAATATACATGTGTATGTATGTATGTATGTATATATATATATAACATATTGTTACATATCTAAGTGAGGATCCCGATTTACATCAGAGACCCCCTCATTACATCAGGATCCCCAGATCCCCCTCATTACATCAGGGGGGGCTGCGGTTCTCAACAATTACATTTCCTGGCAGATTGGTACAGAAGTGGACGTCGGGACAATAGTTAAATTGTCGGAACTGCTGAATATAGATAAGAACTTGTGCCTGATAACATTAACTAGTCATGTTCATCCCCCAGCCACCAGCTGAGGAGATGGAGCCTGCAGCCAACCCTAGGTAATAGACTTGGGGCTATGGGCCCCAGATTCAGGGGGCTATAGCCCCAGTAGCCATCCCCTAGCGACGCTGCTGCTCCTGTCCATCCTTCGACAGGGAAAGTTGACACGTGCCATACCTGGCACATGTCCTTAATGTGGTGGTGCAGCATTTTTTAAACAGGTACCCAGGTTTGCAAGATCTTCTAAGGCAGGCAGAAAAGAGTCTGTAGCCACTTCAGGCGGTCACACACGGCCAGTGTTTGATTGAATGAAATTCAGTGAGAATTCTCCCTGCCCGTAAACCACCTGATATATGACCTACCCACCAGGTGGAACTCAACTTTGCCAATGCTGCACATGCAGCAAAGGGCCATCAATGAGTACATGTGTGAGTATGGCCCAATGACAAGCTCGGGGCAGCTCTGCTTTTTTCCCCCCGCCAATGTGCCGTGACAATGCATGCATCAGTGACACAATCCCTCTTGTGTTTCTGCTGGAGCATACTCTACATGACATTGTGCACAGGGCACTCAAGGCAGAGCAGCGGGAGGAAGAGAAGAAGGACTTCCTTTCCTCTCAAGGCCTGCTTTATGCAGACACCATTCTTGCGACGCCACAGAACACACAAGAGAAGAGGGACGAGGAGGAAGATTCTGGCAGTTTTTTCGGCATTGAAGCAGGGGAAGACATGCATCAAACCTTAAGAGATGGTATTCAGTGCCCAGAAACCTTGGGAGTAGTATGTGGCTGGGAGGAGGTAGTTCTAGATATTGTAACCCTCAGTGACCCCCGAGGACTCTGCTTCTCATGCCTCTGCAAACTTGCATTGCATGGCCTACCTTATTTTTCAAAGCCTGGAAAAGGACCTGAGAATTTGTGGCATCAAGGAGAAGGATCATAATAAGTTGGCAACCCTCCTTGACCACCACTACAAGGGGAAAGTCTCGGAACTTATCTTGCCCTTGCATAGGGAGCACAGAATGAAATATCTTGAGGATACCTTTAAGAGGAGTTTATGCAACGCCTTTTCAGACTCTGGTAGGTTACAGTCTCATGGAAAAGCTAGTTTTGAGGCTTCTGTTGGTCAAAGGAGGAGCGGTGGAAGATTTGGCCACCTCAGTGATGCATTTCAAAATTTTATTTCGTCCTCGGCACCCAGGGCTGTCAGATTTTAGATCCCATTGGCAGCATCTGCATAATATGGTGGAAGATTATCTAGGGGTAAAAACAGACATGGAGAGCTTTTCAGTAGTTGATCCACTTGGTTTCTGGGTCATGAGAATAGACCACTGGCCATATTTTGTGACAGATAAAAGAGTGCATCTGTCCACAGACTCTGTTGACCAGCTAACATTTGACAAAATGAATCAGTTCTGGATTATCAGCATCTATCAAGCCCCTGATGCCAATGTCGCTGATTAATTGTTATTAAGATATTGAATCTCTGGAAGACTGTATAGACTGCCTAGCTTTGCAGGTGTTGATTTTATCGGTTTCATGGGCACAAGTAACACCCGAAGACCAATTTTGCCACACCTGTTTGTCAAGTGCATCAAATATTTTTTTTTTTTTTTACAGCAAATCCAATTTTTGCTTTCATCAATAGTACCTCTAGATAGTTATGGGATGAAGGAATCACCCACATCGAAAGACCAATTTTTCCACAACTGTGTGACAGGGGCATCACATTTACATTTTTTACAGCAAGGCAAATTTTGGCTTTCATCAAGACTACCTCTAGAAGGTTACGTGGAGATGGCACTAACAACACCCAAAGACCAATTTTTCACAACTGGGTGACAGGGGCATCAAATTAATTGTTTTTTACAGTAAAGGCCAATTCTTACTTTCATCAAGACATCCTCTAGAAGGTTACGGGGTGAAGGCACCACCAACACCCAAAGACCAATTTTTCTGCAACTGTGTGACAGGGGCATCATGTTATTTTTTATTTTACAGCAAGGCCAATTCCTGCTTTCATCAAGAGTACTTCTAGAAGGTTACGGGGTGAAGGCACCAACACCCAAAGACCAATTTTTCTGCAACTGTGTGACAGGGGCATCAAATAATTTTTTTTTTACAGCAAGATTAATTCTTGCTTTCATCAAGTCTACCTCTAGAAGGTTAAAGGGTGAAGGCACCACCAACACCTATCATCATACAGACTGGCTCCCCAATCTGTTGTTTACAAAATAAAGACAGCTTGTAGGGAAAAAAATCTATTAAAATGTCATTGTTTTTTCTTTATAAATTTCAGTTTTGCTGCAGGAGGTTCTATACATGGTACAGATGTACCACTTTACAGGCAGACTAACCCCATGCACTATATTTAGAGGACTTTTTCATTTTTATTTTTTTACTTTAAGCATCATCGAAATCACTGCTCCTTTAAAAACAATAATTTTTAAAAAAGTTTTTCTTGCATTGGTACTTGTCCCCCAGGGCAGTACCTGGGCCTCCATACCCTTTTTATGGGCAATAACTTGCATATAAGCCTTCATATTGGGGACTTTTGATTTTTCTAATTCGGGTCCCATAGACTTCAATGGGGTTCACTGTTCAGGTCCGAACTTTTGCAATGTTTGAGAGTTCTGGCGCAAACCAAACCAGGGGGGCCCATCTCTATCCATAATTTTATTAAGGTTAAACTCTAATACTTGTTTGCTTACAGGAGACTGTCAGAACACTAAGAACTGACAGAAGTATTAATTATTTCTTTACATAGCTATTTTGGTTGAAAAAAAGACGCAAGTCTATCCAGTTCAACCAATAAAAGGAAAAAATGTAATAAAATTACAATCCTATATACACATTCCTATACCCAGAGTTGATGCAGAGGAAGGGAAAAAAACAGCAAAGCATGAACCAATGTGCTCCAGCATAGGAAAAAGTTCCTTCCTGATCCCCCAAGAGGCAATCAAATATTTCCCTTTATCACCTTTACCTATAAATATTAGTATCCAATTATATTATATACATTTAGGAAAGAATCCAGGCCTTTTTTTTAAAGCAATCTACTGAGCTGAACAGAACCAGCTTTGAGGTAGTCCATTCCACATTTACAAAGCTCTTACTGTAAAGAAGCCTTTTCGTATTTAAAGTTTATATCTCCTTTCCTCTAGATGTAAAGAGTGCCCCCTTTACCTCTGTGATGACCTTGAAGTGAATAATTCAACACCAAGTTCACTATATGGGGGCCACTTATGTATTTATACATGGTGATCATATCCCCCTTAAAGAGGAAGTAAACCCTGATGGGTTTTATTTCCTCTTTTGCTCGCTGCAAAGCCTGCAAATGAAAAGCATATGCATAGCATACTAGCCCATTATGTGCCACTTACCTGCAAAAGAATCCAGCATCCCCTGTGTAGGCAGTGTCCACCTTCTGGCCCCTCTTCCTTCCGGGCCGTGGACTCTGGCTCTATGATTTGCTGGAGCCGCGTGACGTCACTCCAAATGGCACTTAGTTTCATTTCTTCCCCACGCATGCGCCGTTGGAATTTTCAGGGGATTACACGTTTAGGAGATATTTCCACTACCTATAGGTAAGCCTTATTCTAGGCTTACCTTTAGGTAGAAGTCCAAAAAGTGGGTTTACAACCACTTTAATCTCCTCTTCTCAAAAGAGAATAAATTCAGTACCTTTAATCTTTCCTTATAGCTGAGCTCATACATGCCTCGTATCAGTTTGGTTGCTCTTCTCTGCACTTTCTCCAGTTACCCAATATAATTTTTTGTGAGCAGGTGCCCAAAACTGAACTGCATTTCAGATGAGGTCTTACTAATGATTTGTACAGGGGCAAAATGAAATCTCTCTCTCTCTCTGGAGTCTATACTTCTTTTAATACAAGAAAGGATTTTGCTCACTTTGGAAAGTGCTGCTTGGCCATGCATGCCATTATTAACCACTTCAGCCCCGGACCAATTGGCAGCCAAAGGACCAGGCCCCTTTTTGCAATTCGGCACTGCGTCGCTTTAACTAACAATTGCGCGGTCATGCGACGTGGCTCCAAAACAAAATTGGCGTCCTTTTTTTCCCACAAATAGAGCTTTCTTTTGGTGGTATTTGATCGCCCCTGCGGTTTTTATTTTTTGCGCTATAAACAAAAATAGAGCGACAATTTTGAAAAAAATGCAATATTTTTTACTTTTTGCTATAATAAATATCCCCAAAAAATATATAAAAAAACATTTTTTTTCCTCAGTTTAGGCCGATACGTATTCTTCTACATATTTTTGGTAAAAAAAATCGCAATTAGCGATTATTGATTAGTTTGCGCAAAAGTTATAGCGTTTACAAAATAGGGGATAGTTTTATAGCATTTTTATTAATATTTTTTTTTTTATTAGTAATGGCGGCGATCAGCGATTTTTATTGTGACTGCGACATTTTGGCGGACACATCGGACATTTTTGACACATTTTTGGGACATTTGTCATTTATACAGCAATCACTGCTATTTAAATAGCACTGATTCCTATGTAAATGACAGTTGTAGTTAGGGGGTTAACCACTAGGGGGCGGGGAGGAGTCAGTGTGACGTGTTGTGTTTTTTTTTTTACAGTAGGGGGGCGTGGCTGTACGTCTGACGTCATTGATCGGCGTTCCCGATGACAGGGAACCGCCGATCACTGACAGTCAGTGTAGGAAGCGCGGGGAGAGGTTTGTTTACATAGACCTCTCCCCGTTCTTCAGCTCCGTAACCCGATCGCGGGATACCAGCGGCGATTGGGTCCGCTGGTCCCGCGGCCGGGGTTACGGAGCTCCCGACCAGGTAGGCACATGCACGATCACGTACAGGTACGTGATTCTGCCTGCCCGTGCCATTCTGCTGACGTATATATGCAGTGGCCGGTCGGGAAGCGGTTAAGCTTATGATCTACCAGGACACCCAGATCCTTCTCCACCATTGATTCACCCAGTTGTACTCCCCCTAGTATGTATGACACATGCATATTCTTAGCCCCCAAGTGCATAACTTTACATTTATCAACATTAAAACTAATTTGCCACATAGTTGCCCAATTAAACAGTGCATTGAGGTTGGCTTGTAAGTTGAAGACATCCTGTAAGGATGCTATTCCACTGCATAGCTTGGTGTCATCTGCAAACACTGAAATGGTACTTTTAGTGCCAGATCCTATATCATTTATAAATATATTAAAAAATAAGGGTCCCAACACTGATCCTTGGTGTACATCACTAACAACCCTACACCATTCAGAGTATGAATCATTAACCACTACTCTCTGAATATGGTCTTTTAGCTAGTTTTCTATCCATTTGCAAATAGATTTTTCCAGGTCTGTAGACCTTATCTTACATTAGCCATGTGTGGGGAACTGTGTTAAACGCTTTTGCAAAATCCAAATATACTACGTCCACAGCCACTCCCTTGTCTAAGGTTCTACTTATCGCCTCATAAAAATAAATCAGTTTTGTCTGACAACTTCTGTCTTTTGTGAATCCATGTTGTCTGTTGCTTAAAGTGGTTGTACAGGCAGAAGTTTTTGTTTATCTTATTGCATTCTATGCATTAAGATAACATCTTCTGTGTGCAGCAGCCCCCCCCCCCCCCAATACTTAAGCCAATCTCGATCCAGGGATGTTGCACGAGAGACTTGGCTGTCCAGGACCATTGGCTCCCGCTGCTGTCAATCAAAGTCAGTGAGCCAATGAGGAGAGAAAGGGAGCAGAGCTGACCCTGGGCTCCATGTCTGAATGGAGCTGCGGCTCAGTTGGGGTGCCCCCATAGCAATCTGCTTGCTGTGGGGGGACTCAACAGGAGGGAGGGGCCAGAAGCACCAAATAGGACCAGAGAAGAGGAGTAACTGGGCTGCTCTGTGCAAAACCATTACAAGTATAGACATGTATGTTATTTTTAATGGAACAAAAGCGAGACTTTGGTATCACTTTAGAATACCTTTTACCAGCAAGAATTTTATTAAACTCTACAGTATCTTCCTAACTATAGAAGTTAAACTAACAGGACTATAATTACTTGGTAAAGACTTTGATCCTTTTTAAATATAGGCACCACATTGACCCTACGCCAATCCAGTGGTACTATACCTGTCATTAAAGAGCCCCTAAAAATTAGTAATCATGGTTACAATTCTTTAAGGATCCATGGGCGTATGTCATCTGGTCCAGGTGTTTTATGCTGTCTAAATATTTTTGGACCATATCAAATTCCTGTTTAGGGAAAAGTTTAGCCCCCACAAAAATGATGGTTCCATGATAAAAGAAGAAACTTTGAAATGCTCTTTTAAAAAAAAAAGTATGTTTTTATTGGTCAAAGACTAAAGACCATTTGTTATGACTCTGCAGTAATACTTTCATGTCCTGTCTGTCTCTTACCTGGTCTGTGTATCAGCCTTAGCCCTGGTTCACATTGCAGCTATTTGAAATGCGATTTGACATGTCAAATTGCATGCCAAATCAGTGGCTATTGCTGGCAATGGCACCGTCCAAATCAGTGCGACGCCGCTTTTGCAGTGCTGCACCGATTCCCAAAGGTACTTTCTGTACTACTTTTGCCAACTTCAGGGTGAGATTTCAATAGACAACTGTGTCGGGGGTCACATACAGGAATGAAATGGTGTGAGTTTAGCTGAACTTGCACCATTTCACCTGCGCTTAGGGACTCTCAAACCTACATGGTTAAGTAATCTTCCTTCAGTGTGGCTCCACCCTAGCCTTAACAGGAACCACTTTTTAACACTGTGTTCTCAAAGCCTGCCTTGCTGAGCAACATTGTGTGTTTGGTTTCCTGTCTCCTGCTTGCCGCGTGCTCTACGTCTGTCTCTGTAACCGATCTTGGCTTGTTCTTTGACTATTCCTGCCTGCTTGTTACCCTGACCTTTGGCGTGTTCTCTGTCTATCCTTGTCTGCTAGTTGCCCCAATCTTTGGCCTATTTCCTGACTATCCCTTGTTGTCCTGGGCTGCTGCTTCCTCTCTATCCTCCTGAAGCCTACCGTGGGTGTGAGCTGGGAGACCCTGGGGGACGCAACCTGGAGCCAGTTGCAGTGCAGTCCATCCTCACCACTAGAGGCTCTGGTTGGCTCTTAGACTCCGCGCCCTGGGGAATCTTATGCTCTAGCTCCCAGTGGGATCCATGTTGGTGCTCCAGTGGACCTGCCTTCCTGAACCACTCAGAGTTCCATCTGCAGCAGTCAGCCGTAGGGTCCACTACCTGTCAGGGCTGGGCTCAGCCCTTCCTTCTCTGAGCTGGCCGCTCAGCTTTCAGGTAATTGCCAGCTCCTATCTCTCGACAATGACTCACCTGTTGATAATATCCTGCTCGTCAGTCCTGCCTACTTAAGTCGTTCAGTCCAGATGATCTCTGCCTTCACCTTGGTCACATGTCTAGAGACGCTCTCCTGTGTTCCTGTTAAAGACTTGCTTGGCTGACATTCCTTCTGGCTCCAGATCCTGCTTGCTGTTCTACTACACTCATCTTTGGCTCCCTGAAGTTTTGGCTTGTCTGATTATCTGTTCTGGTTCCTGAACTCTGGCTATTTTTTGACTATGTTTACTCTGTTTACCTTTTTTTATTATTATTAAACAAGTGAGATTTAACTTGACTAGGGCAGCCAGATAACTTACTACCCCTAAGCAAAACATGTACATATCTTAAACTACTATAAATAATGACAATGACACCTGCTTGGATGTAAATGGCCTTGACAGCCTTTTATTAACAAAACCAAAACTATAAACTTTATTTAACCATTTAAAACCATTTTAATTATCCAGTTCTCATCTAAGCTATTGGTTGCTGGTCCCTGACAACCCCATTTACTTCTTGAGCCTGCAGTCCCTTTTACGTAGCATCTGCCCCAGCCGCAAACTCGCCTCGGGGACTCGCTAACTGACCGTGGAACCCCCATAACTTATTACCCGTTAGTCCGGACTAACACCAGACCAATGGGAAGGACTCCATATCTTTTTTTTTTATATCAATCTTTTTTATTGAATTTTCAAAGTTTACATAGCAAAACATTACAATACAGGGAGAAAAAATAGACAGAAAAAATAAAAGAGAAGGTTGTACAGTGAACAAAACTGTAGTTTGTAAAAGCTGTAGTTACAGTGAATACTCTCCATGTTCAAATAGTAACGACGTAGTATATGTATAGCATACAAATGGTTATTATAAAATGGTTATTATAATATCAGTAACATTTACAAATCAATACCAGTTAAATCGAGTAGTTCCAACAGACGGCAAGGTACAGTGTCTCACGTACGTTTAAATTTATCAGTCCAAAGTTTCCAATCGCTATCGAATTTTTTGCAGCAAAGCGAGTTAATGGCAATTAACCTCTCAAAAGAATGATTCTTATTGACCAGATCAATGACTTCAGATATATTAATGGCAGTGGTACTCTTCCAATTGCGAAGTATAAGATTTCTGGTTGCTAGTAATATATGGGTTACCATCGCCCTATCTTCTTGTGGAAAAGGTTCCAAGCCTATGTGTAACAATGCTAGCGAGGGGTTAGGGGGAGTCAGTATACCTGTGAGGTCTGATAGTAGTTGAAAAGTTTTGTTCCAAATGCTGGTCAGGCTCGGGCAGTCCCAAAGGGTGTGCATTAAGTTGCCTATTTGGCCACACTGTCTCCAGCATAGTGGAGATGATGACGGAAAGAAGACGGAGATTCTATATGGAGTGTAGTACCACCTATTGGCAATCTTCAGGGTCATTTCCCAGTGATTTACACAGTGTGAGGCTTTTTGTATCGTGCCAAATGCGTGTAACCATTGGTCATCTGAAAAAAACAGTGTTCAGATCCTTTTCCCATTTACTGAGAGCAGAGGATTTGGAGAAATTGCGTTTATTATGCAGAACATTATAGAATAGTGATATACCCTTAGTGGGATGCGTGGTGTCGGAGTAAAATTTCCAGATCTTGGAAGATATGGCAATAGTGGGCAAAGGGCGTGCTCTCATAAAATGGGAAATGCGCGTGCAGGAAAACCATAAGTCCCTGGGAAGGTCATATTCGGTCATAAGTGTTGCAGTCATTTTAGGTATGCGGTCCTTAATCAGGTCTTGTATATAGCATATATTGTGTGCTTTAAAACGAGTGGTTTTGAGGTATGGAATTTTGGCCTCTAATAGTTCAATCGGGAATTCGTATGTTATCTCCTTGCGATCTGCGGACTTATGTGACAGGAGAAATCTCCATGTTTGGAGGTTTATTTGCAAAGTAGGAGATAGTCCTCCAGTTTCCCAAGGATCCCAAACGTCGCCCATAAGAAAGGAAGTGAGGTCGTTTGTCGGGGTAAGTGCTTTTTTTTTTTTCACCCATAGTGGACAGTCTAAGTGCGAGAACCAGTATTTTAGCTGGTCAAGCCTAGTGACCCACATATCCAGCTCCTCCCACGGACTTATGTGGTGAAAAGGCTGCTACGGGGACATCTAGCTCTTTTGCCGACCCAAGTGAATTTCCAGGTGGCTCGGGTGATGGCAGATATGTAATGCATTCGTATTGGGATTGGTAGTGAGCGGAAGATGTAAAGGATTTGTGGCAGTATAGACATCTTGAAAGCCGCAATTCTACCAAGCCAAGATATTTCACATTTGCCCAGGTCTTTGAGTTGTTTATCCAGTTTGGCTAAGAGCGGTTTGAAATTAATGTCTGCTAAAGTAGACGTATTGTTGGATACTAGGATGCCCAGGTAGGTGATGCAGTTGTTAGTCCATGAGTATGGCAGTGAAGTCTGTAGCTTGTGCTTGACATGCTTGTGTACCCCTAGATCCAGGATCTGGGATTTGGTGAAGTTTACCTTGTAGTAGGAAACTGCCCCAAATTCCGAAAGAGTTCCATGTGCTTTTTGGGAGGGATGTCAATGGGTCAGTCAATAGCAGTATGACATCATCTGCGAAGAGGTTTATGACTTGTTTGGTCTTACCTATCTGAAAGCCTTTGATGGCAACATTCGTACGTATAGTTTCCGCCAACGGCTCAATCATTAAATTAAATATGGTTGGAGAAAGAGGGCACCCCTGGCGAGTGCCATTGGATATCTCAAACGTTTTGGATAAAAGACCTGAAGTGTAGACTTGTGCCGAGGGGCAAGAATAAAGGGCCATTATTGCAGTAAGTATTGAACCTTTAAAACCAAACTTTGCTAGTACAGCTTCCATATACTTCCAGTGCACTCTGTCAAACGCCTTCTCTGCGTCTATGGATAGAAGCAGAGAAAGCGTTTTAGTTGACGTAGCATAGTGAATGACATTGACAATGCGCCGCGTGGCGTCCGAGGTCTGCCTCCCCCTCACAAACCCATCTGGTCTTTTGGTATGATACTTGGAATTATATCAGTCAACCTTTTCGCTAGTAGTTTGGCGTAAATTTTAATATCAGAGTTTAGGAGAGAGATTGGTCTGAAATTGGCAGGGGTGGTGGGCTCTTTGCCAGGTTTAGGAAGGGTTATGATGTGAGCTCTCAGCATCTCTGGGGGAAAAGAGGACGTTTCACCAGCTGTGTTGAAAATCTTCAATAAGTGTGGGGCAAGCTGATTTCTAAAGACCTTGTAGTATTCATTCCCGAAGCCATCAGGTCCTGGGGATTTGCCATTTGGTAGCGATGAGGTAATTTTTTTAATCTCTGGAATTGTGAATGGGTCATTAAGCATTGACAGTTGTTCCTCTGACAAAGACAGGAGATTCATTTTCTGTAGGAAATTTTGGATACTCTCAGGGGTCGGTTGGGGTGTTGAAGCATCAGCATGTAAGTTATAAAGAGCCCCATAGAAATCAGCGAATTGGTCCGCAATATCCTGTGGGTTGGAAATCTTATTGTGTGTGGTAGGATGAAGTAAATATGCAATTTTAGTTTTGGTGCGTGCTACTTTTATTCTGTGTGCCACTTCCCTGCCCTGTTGGCATTAGCGTATGAATTAAGTTGCAACCTTCTCAGGTGTTTGTCAAATTGTTGTGTAAGGAGGTCCCTCAAAGTGTTCCTAAGGTTGGATAGGGTGGCAGCTACGGCCTGAGTGGGGAGCGCTTTGTTTTTTGTTTCTAACACCTGGATTTCAGTCAGTGTATCATTGAGTTTAGTGTTAAATTTTTTCTTCTCTATTGCTCCTAGCTGAATAAATGTGCCCCTCATGACTGCCTTATGGGCGTTCCAGAGCGAAAACGGATTTGTGTCAGGGGTATCATTGGTTTTAAAGTAATCTATGAGATGCTGAGATATGGTAGGAAATAATTTAGGTTCTTGAAGGAGTCTTACATTACATCGCCAGATAGGAGGTGAGAGGGAAGCACCCTGCATATTGAGAGATAGCGTGATCGCAGCATGGTCGGACCACCCAATATTGTGTATCTCGGTTGATCGGACGCGCTGCAAGAGCCACTTATCAGTTACAAACATATCTATTCTAGAATATGAACAGTGTCTTGTGGAGAAAAAAGTGTAATTTCGTTCATTTGCATTGAGACATCTCCAAGCGTCAAACAGGTCATGTGTATTCAGGAGATTGAGCAGGTTAGACGGTCTCTGCGGGTTGGCAGTAGTTGTGTCTAGCTTAGAGTCCGCTATAGGGTTGAAGTCACCTCCGATGATGAGCCGTCCGCACAGCATGGAATTGGCTTTCTTTAAAACCTGTCTAACGAACCTTGTTTGGTGCCTGTTCGGTGCATAGAGGGTTACTATGGTGAACGGTTTAGCGTTAAAGTCTCCAGTAACGATAATGTACCTTCCGCTGTCAGCTATGAAGGATTCTTTGAGTGTGAAGGAGACAGTATCTTTAATGGCCACCATAACACCCCCTGTCTTGCTATTCGGGGTGCAGGCCAAGAATATATGCGGGTATGCTTTGTTAGTGCAAGCAGGTGTTTTTTGCTGCTGGAAGTGTGTCTCCTGAATGAGGAGTACATCCGCCTTGTGCTTGCGGGCCTCTTGCCACATGGAAAATCTTTTAGCAGGGTGATTTAATCCCCTAACATTCAGAGATAAAAAGGTGAGAGCCATTGTCGATAAAGGAGAGTTGTGTGCGTAGCGAGGTGCATGAGTACTCACAGTGTTGAAGGTAATCTTGCCCTTGGTTCATCACAGACATCTTGGCAGTAGCGAGTGTCACTGAGTTGATGGAGAGTAAGTCCCGGAGTGGTATTTCACTGTAGCTATAACGAGAGTTGGAGAAAGAAGAAGAAAAAAAACAAAAAACACAACAAGGATGGGTCGTATACATGTAAAAAGAGACCTGAAAATCGATCCGTGTGCAGACATATCTGCCAACTTGGTAACGGGGTGTTAGGAGTTTAAACGTGAACTCCTTCAGCCAGAGAGAATTGAATAAACTTTGTGGGTAGATCATGAGCTACTTCCAGCATTCTTCTTGCCATGGCGTTTGTGTGAGACCACTTGCCAATCTTCTTGGAGCTGCTGTGGTTGTGGCAATGAAGGGGAGTATGCTGCTTGGTCTGGGAGAATCCCCCAGTGTTGTAGGGTGGCAATGCCTTCCTCCAGAGTGGAAACAGGTTTCGTCAGTCCGTTGTGTGTGATGAGGGTGGCTGGGTACTTCCACTTGTGTGGGATTCTATGGTTCCTCAAGGCTTTAGTGATAGTAGCTAGATTGCGCCTCCTTTGTAGTGTGTATCTTGACAAATCCGGCAGGATTTGCAGATCCGCATATTGTTGTGGAACAGCATCTTGTCTGCGTGCAGCATGAAAGATCTGTTCTTTCACATGAAAGAAATGTATTCTCAACAGGGTGTCCCTTGGGGTACCTTCTGGCAGAAAGGAGGGCTTGGGGATCCTGTGGATCCTATCTATAATTAAGTCCTGAGCTGTGAGAGCAGGCACTAGCGTGGAAAATAGTGTTTGAGCATATTGCAGAAGCTGAGGTGCTGGGACAGATTCTGGGATTCCTCTCAGTTTAACCGCTTCAATACAGGGCTTTTAAACACCCTTCCTTACCAGAGCACTTTTTGCGATTCGGCACTGCGTCGCTTTAACTAACAATTGCGCGGTCGTGCGACGTTACACCCAAACAAAATTGACGTCCTTTTTTTCCCACAAATAGAGCTTTCTTTTGGTGGTATTTGATCGCCCCTGCGGTTTTTATTTTTTGCGCTATAAACAAAAGAAGAGCGACAATTTTGAAAAAAAACACAATATTTTTTACTTTTTGCTATAATAAATATCCCATTTTTTTTTTTTAAAAAAACTATTTTTTTCCTCAGTTTAGGCCGATACGTATTCTTCTACATATTTTTGGTAAAAAAAATCGCAATAAGCGTATATTGATCGGTTTGCGCAAAAGTTATAGCGTCTACAAAATAGGGGATAGATTTATTGAATTTTTTTTTTTTTTTTTTTTTTTACTAGTAATGGCGGCGATCTGCGATTTTTTTTTTTTTCGTGACTGCGACATTGCGGCGGACACTTCGGACACTTTTGACACATTTTTGGAACCATTCACATTTACACAGCGATCGTTGCTATAAAATTGCAATGATTACTGTGTAAATGTGACTGGCAGGGAAGGGGTTAACACTAGAGGGCGCTGGAGGGGTTAATATGTGTCCCTATAGGAATGATTCTAACTGTAGGGGGAGGGGACCTAAGGGGAGGAGACCGATCATGTGTTCCTCTGTACTGGGATCACATGATCGGTCTCCTCCCCGCTGACAGGACGTGGAGCTGTGTGTTTACACACACAGCTCCACGGTCCCGCCCGGTCCCGTTGTTTTAACGGGCAATCGCGGGTGCCCGGCGGACATCGCGGCCGCCGGGCACTCGCACCGGGTCCCGAGCGATGCCGCGGGCGCGCGCCCCCCAGGCGGCCGGGAATCCGAGGACGTCATATGACGCCCACCCAGGATGGTAGATCCACCTTGTGGGCGTCATATGACTATGGGCGGTGTTGAAGTGGTTAATGTTATTGCGTCTGCTTCTGTCCTCAAGGTCTGAGACCTTATCCTTCAACCATGCGATATCCTCCCCCTGTGCCGCATGAGCATCCACCATTACATTGTAAGTAGTAGTATATTCCTCCATTTTGTGCTCAATCCTGTCTACTCTGACCCCAATAGCTTGCACTTCCTTGTGACATTGATTGATCCCTTTCACCATGTCAGTGTGCAGTGCAGACCTGAGAGATAGCAACATTTCAGCATGGTGTCTGAGATGGGCCTGTCTGCTGTGGGAAAGTCTGCTATGGGGTCAGGAGTGTGGAGAGATGTTGCTGCAGCCCCATGTCCCTGCTGGGCGCTTATCTCCATGTCTTGTGTGTCCCGCGGCCTATCAGGGGAGGCCAGCCTGGGCTTGGATTTTGCTGGGCTCCTTGTTGAGGGGCTCGATGTGCCTGAGGAGGGTTCGCTGGAGGGATTGATGTGCCCCTGCGCTGTGCGGAGGCCTCCGCCTCCGTTCCTGAGGTGAGCGGCCTGGTCAGCAGAGCGCGGTGGTAGCGGGCCTCCACCGCCATTTTGCGTAGGCCCGCGGGACTTAGAAAGGAAATTTGCCATTTTTGTGGTTGTGGCGCAGATTTTCTCCTCTTGGTCATCTCCGCGATGTCCCGCCGGCCACCGGAGCTGTTTTTGGGCCAATTCAGGTGCTGGTGTGCTCGGATGGAGAGCGATCTCTCTGGCTGGCAAGCGGAGCTCCTAAATCAAGCGTCCATCTTAGGGCTCGGTCGCCACGGCCCCCCGGAAGGACTCCATATCTGTGATGGGTCCCACATTTTCAAAAGCTCCTGTTTTTATACAACTACTCTGTATAACATAATTGTCGCCAAGGATCCAACGCCACCGCGGCACAAGTGGGAAGCCTCACACTTGAGCCCGCAGCCACACCAACAATGCCCTCCATATGCCATCCTCCAAACCTAAAGCCCAAAGATCGATGCCAACAGGGTTCAGGTGTACTCCATCCCCACGCAAGTACATCCAGGTATCGACTTCTAACTCCCAGTGCCGTATCACCACTCCCCCATTACGAGAAATGAACCTCCCCACCTCCTTGTTCACTTTTATTCTGGTTTTGTTGAGCCTTTCCCAAGAACGAGCCCCTCTCCAGGCCATGCGGACCACTATGTCGGACCATACTATGATCATGTCCGGAAAGGCCGTCTTGAGCCTGAGAAAGTCCCAATGCACATCTTTGATCACCTGACGCATGGGCCAAACCACCAAATTGTTTCCATCCACGTGCAGGACCAAAATATCGGGGGCCCTGTCCAATCTGGCAAAATGGTGGACCTCAGGTACTACCTGATGCCACCTCATGCCCGGGATCCCAATCCATCTGACTGTTCCCTCTATCCTAGAAATCCTGAGCTGCCTTCCGTCTGGCCTGACATCCGCCCTCCGTGCCCCCCAAAAAACAAATGAATGTCCCAGAATCCAAATGAGACATCTCGGGGACCTCAAAAAACATAACAAAAGTCATCCCAGTAACATCCTATAAACAAACAAAATAAACCCTTTATGATGTATAGAATGTCCTATCACAGCAAATGTGGACAAACATACAGTTGGTACCTATTTGATTCCCACCTGCCAATTTTCTTTATCACTGCTATGGGAAGTCCCCACCTGGCTGCTTCTGTAGCTGCCCCAATTCTAAATGAGTGTGTCGCATATTCCCCCGGCGCAAGGCCACCCCTTTGTAAGCACTTCCTAAAAACTGCAGTGAATTGGAACCTAGACAAGCATGAACCATCTTGATGTATGAACAATGCATCCCCCCCTGGAGGTCTCATAGCCATGAACTGCTGCATCGCTGCCACTGGACAGACTAGGACATCCGGGCCTTTGAACAATTCTATCCTGACCCCCTTACCCTGTTGGTCAGTCTTGGAACGCCTAATCCATATCTGCAATGACCCTTCCCCGCCTTGTATGTCACCCAGTCGCAAACCTCCTGCCATCCTTTTTAAAGGGGGACACCAATTTGCTTATCCTAAAAGCCCCAAAAAAGGCTAAAACAAAGGCTGCCCGGAATAGTGCCTGTTCAAAGACAGACGAACACACCCTGCTCAACTCAGTTACAATTATCTCCAACACTGCGAAAGAAACTGGGCGTCTGGAGTCCTGTTTATGCGATCCCTTCCTATAGCCTCTTAACGCTCTTTGCACCATAAAGCTCTTAGTGAAGTCCTTGTAACCCTTTAACTGAAACCAAAAGGCCAGTGCTGCCATCTTATGGCCTATTGCTGACCCTGAAACTCCCTTTGCATAATTACTACAAATAAAACACATAACCCACTTTTGTGTCTCCGCTGAATCTTCTGACCCTCCTACCTCCTCCAACAGAGCCCGCCATTCCTGCCACACTTTTTGGTAGGCCTTCTAGGTTCCAGCGCTGAGTGACTGTTGAATCAATCCCGCAGTGATTCCAACGCAACTGTCCACAAGTCTGGAGGACATGTCTCCCCCATCCGCCGTGCCTCCGGTGCCAGCTTGCGAAATTCTTCCCACTGGAAACAAGACAAAGCATCCGCTAGCTTGTTGTCTACCCCAGGGATATGAACTGCATAAACGCATTTATACGCAAACAACTAAGCACCAGGTGGCGCAATAACCTGACCACTGGCGGTGAGGAAGCCGAAATGTTGTTGATCGCACAGACTACCCCCAAGTTGTCACAATTGAAACGCACCTTTTTGTCCCGCAACTCTTCTCCCCACAACTCCACTGCTAACACTATAGGAAAGAGTTCTAACAAAACTAAATTCCGAAGGAAACCTGCCTCCTTCCATCTCTCAGGCCACGGCCCCGCACACCACTTACCCTGACAGTAAGCCCCATAGCCTAATGAACCCGCCGCGTCCGTGAACAGAACCAAGTCTGCATTGCTGACTGGGCCCTCCTGCCACATTGAACGCCCATTAAAGGATTCCAAAAAGGCATCCCAAATCTGTAAATCCGCCTGCAGCTCCCTAGACAATCGAATAAAATGATTGGGAACCCGCAACTTCGCCGTGGCAGCCGCCAGGCACTGAAAAAATATACGACCCATAGGGATGATCCGGCACGCCAAATTTAGCTTTCCTAGCAACGATTGGACCTCTCGCAATCTTAGCTTACTCTTCCTACTTGCTGTACTCACCTCTTCCCGTAGGGCCACCAACTTGTCTTCCGGTAATCTGCACTCCAAGGTCATGGAATCTATGGTGATACCCAAGAAAACCAACTCGGATTTTGGCCCCTCTGTCTTGTCTGCTGCCAAAGGAATCCCAAATCTCTCTGCTAAGTGCTGGATCGTTCCCAGGAATATTCCGCAACAACGGGAATCTGGTGGGCCTACGCACAGGAAATCATCCAGATAATGGATGACCGAATTAATCCCTGCAACTTCTCTAACTGCCCATTCAAAAAATGAGCTAAATGTCTCAAACAGTGCACAAGAAATTGAACAGCCCATTGGTAGGCAACGATCTACGAAGTAAGACCCTTGCCAGCAACATCCCAACAAATTAACGCTCTGGGGGTGCACCGGCAACAACCTAAAGGCCGACTCGACATCAGTCTTTGCCATAAGGGAACCCCTGCCATATTTTCTGACCCATGAGACGGCTGCATCTAAAGATGTATAGGTAACCGCACAAGCCTGCGGGTCAATACCATCATTCACTGAGCCGCCTTTTGGGTAAGACAGATGATGAATCATCCTGTATTGACCCGGCTCCTTCTTGGGCACAACTTCCAATGGGGAAACTACCAGCCCTGGTAACGGTGGGGCAGGAAATGAAATCCAGCCCAGCGCCACTTCCTTAAATAATTTTGCCGACACCACCTCCTGATACCGGAGGGACCGCCCGCATGTACTTGGAATTTTGAAACCCTCTTTAAACCCTACCTCCAGCAAGTGTGCTGCCGCCCGATCCGGGTATCTATTTGCTGCCGCCCTCACCGGCGTCATCCCTCTTTCCAGCGTTGTCTCCAGTGCAGCCCTTTCCTTGCCTGAAACAACGAGTGAAAGGGTGTGGTCCACTGCACCCAGAACACTCGTGTTTGTAACGGCACGAAGTTCCAAACTTGCAGGTTCCTTCGTTAAACTGCCAACATACCCCTTTTTTCTTAGGGGCCGGGGATCCTGCGGAGGAGGTGCCGCCGTCCCCCCCTTGAAAAAACTGGCTTGGTGCTCTGGATGACGTCATCAGCTTCATCCACAGGCTGATGTCCTTGTGATCCCATCTAATGGAGCGGTGCACTGCTTTCCGCTGACGAAATTGCTCATCATACCGAAGCCATGCTAACCCCCCGTACACTCTGTGCGCCTCGCTAATAGCCTCCAAATAACAGAATAATGCAGTGCAGTTCTCTGGGGCTTTTTCCCCAAACACGCTCGCTAAAATCGCAAACGCCTGCAACCAGTTTGCAAACGTACGCGGAATGAGCCTATATCTCCTCTTCTCTTCCTCCTCTTTCTTGCTCTCATCTGGCTTTACTCTATCCAGATTGAACTTTTCCAACAGGAGCAGGGAAAATATCTCCACGCACTCGTCTTTCCAAATTTTTTCCCTTACCTCCTTTTTCAAATGGGCTCCCAGTGGTCCCTCAAAGCAAACATATACTTCGCACTTGGCCGCGTCTGCCAAACGCACCTTCTCTGCATCCTTGTCCTTCGCCGTCTGCTCCTCGGCGTCCTTACTTACCTCCTTCTCCTTCTCCGTCTCCGCCACCACTGACGCTACTATCTGTTGCGGGGGATTCACTAACGCTGCAGGTTCCCGAACACTCACAGGCGGTGACACCCAGGGGCTGACCGGAATCAGGGGCTGTATAGCCCCCTGCTCTAGCCGGCGTAACAGCTCCCTTACCGATGCCCATAGGCCACCATCCCCCTGAGCACCCAGTGTATCAGCCTCCAAACTACCCCCGACTACCGGTGTAGAACTAAGTGCAGGTGTAGTGACAGGTGCAAAATGTCGCTTACCCGGCTGCCTCAGGCAAGAAGACCCATCAGCCGTATGTCCAAGTGTCACCGCTGCCTCCTGGGGATCGTCGCTCAGCTCTCCCTCCTCGGTGCTGCTGCATGCCCGGTCCGCCCGACCGCGATCCTGCTGTCCAGGCTCTGTTCTTCCATCTGGTCTGGGCACTACAACGTTGGCGACCGGTGGGGGGCTGACATCCCTCTGAGGGCTCCATCCGCCATTGTGGTCGCTCAGCTTGGTGATGTCATCAAGCTGCGCCGCCGACGCGGCCAGCGCACAGGCACCTCTCTGGCCATTCCTCCCGGGGTCCTCACTAAACCCGGAGGCGGGGCCTGTTGACCGGCGTGTGTTCTGGAGGCCTGGTACGCCTAGTCCGTGTGGAAGCAGGCCGCTCCGTGGATGGGCCCTGTCCAACCCTAGCTAAAGTGCTGGCAATCTGGCTCTGCAGCCAGTCTGTGCCATGCTCCTCTGCTGCCTGTCTAAGCTGCTCCCAAAGCTGCTCCAAACCACTCATCTTCACTATCCTTTTTCTCCTCTTTCTTTTTGCAGAGCAACCTAACAGAACATTCTTCTAGCTTGCTGCCCAGACTGCATGTGACTACCTAATCTAATAGCCATGAGTACTCTACTCCTCCCCCCTGCTCCTCACCAACCAATCTGGTAAGTGCAGAAATATTTATTTTACCCCTCCTATACTTAACTATTTCCTTACTCAGTTACTTGCACCCTGTCATGTGTGTACTTCGCCTCCATTGCACTGCTGCTCCGTACATGTCTGTACTTCTGCCTCAGTCTGATTGATGGTTTCTGACAGTAGGTGAAGGCCATGAATTCAGAAGATGGCAGTATATCCACTTGTTGGTAATATTTTTTCCAGATTGGATGAGCAGGATCACTGCATGGATCAGTTTGTAATGGCATTACAAATGGTCCTGAGTCGCACGGCTAACCGTGTTGCAGGCCATCTCTGCTGCTGCTCCAGTCTCTGTGCAGGCACCTGCCTCGAGTATTACCTCTATAAGAGATATGTCTGGTTCCGCTCCATTTCCCAGCGATTTGGGGGGGGATCCAGTCCAATGCAGAGGGTTTCTCAACCAGGAGATATGCTTTGAGATGCTGCCCCAGGCGTTTCCCACGGACAGAAGCAAAGTAGGTTTTGTGATATCTTTGTTTTCTGAGAGAGCCTTGGCATGGGCAAACCCACTATGGGAGACGCAAAAACCTGTTGTCTTGCGTTACCCTGAGTTTGTGGCTTCCTTGAAAAAAGGGTAATGTTCCTGCACGCTCCGCTTCTGCTGTTACTATTACAGTTTTTTCAATCCTTTCTGTACTTATGGACTAAAATATCCAAATATATTAATCTTAAAATATCCAAATATCTTAATTGATGACTATTATTGGTGAATGCAATATCCTGTGCTACTTAAATATAGCATATAGCATTTTTCCACATCTTTTTCTTTTAATACTGATTGGGTAGCAATTCTTTATTAGTGTCCTATAGTGTTCTTTAATTTGTGGCACAGTTTTTCTTTAATATGATCACGTTTGCATCCTCATTGACTCCAGACTCAGAGAAAGACTCTTTTAAGGAGCGCTTGCGGAAGCCTCCTTTCTTGGGCTGAGTCATTCATCGAGATACAGGCTCTAATCGACTCTGGGGCTGCAGGCCTGTTCATTGATGCTGCCATCCACTTGCCATTTGAGGCTCTTGACAGGAGATCTCTACAGCCTGCCCATGTGACTCATGAGAATGTTCCGTTGTCCATGGCCGTAGGGCTCTTCACCATGAGATAATCTAATTCCAAGTTATTTCCTCACCTAAGTTTCCCCTGGTTATTGGTTATCCTTGGTTACAGAGGCACAACCCCTCTTTTGATTGGCTCCGTGCTGTGGTCCTCTCCTGGTCGCCACAATGCAGTAAGACATGCTTCCAGAAGGTAGCCAAGGTTCTGTGCACTTCTTCTTTCTCCTCCCTGCCGGAGAAGTACCGTGATTTTAGCAATGTCTTTGACAAAGGTCAAGCCGGTATTTTGACTCCACACCGGTACTAATATTGGGCAATTGACCTTCAACCTGGTGCCATACCCCCTCGTGGCCGGGTTTACCCTTTGTCGGTCTTGGAGGATAAGGCCATGGAAGAGTATGTTGCAGACACACTTTCTCAAGGTTTCATCCGCTAATCCTCGTCTCCTGCTGGTGCTGGTTTCTTCTTTGTGAAGAAGAGTGGTGAACTGAGACATTAATTCCGAAAGGCAAATCCACTTTGCACTGCAAGTTCACTTGGAAGTGCAGTCGCTCTAAATCTAAGGGGAAGATCTGAAATGGAGTGGAAGCTATGCTGATTTATCATCCAATGATTTATCATCCAATCATGTGCAAGTTAAAATGCTGTTTTTTATTTTCCTTGCATGTCCCCCTTGGATCTACAGCGACTTTACTTTCAAGTGCACTTGCAGTGCAAGTGGATTTTCCTTTAGTAAATAACCCCCCTTGTATTATTATTATTATTATTGAATTATAGGGGTCTCAATCGTTTCACGATTAAGAATGCGTATCCGATTCAGTTGATTACAGAAGTCATTTGACCCCCTCAAGGGAGCAACAGTTTTCACGATGCTTGATTTGAGAGGGGGCATACAATCTTGTGAGGATTAAAGAGGATGACTGTGTTTAATACCAGAACAGGCCATTATGAGTACCTTTTGGCCTTTGTAACGCCCCGGCAGTTTTCCAGGAATTTATTAACGATGTCCTCTGAGATTAGTTGCAGTTATGTGTGGTGGTTTTTCTCAATGATATCCTCATATTTTCAAAGTCCCTGGAGAGCCACCACACAGATGTCTGTCGTGTGCTTCAGAAACTAAGAGAAGTGCGAATTCCATGGTGAACAGGTTAAATTCCTGGGTTATGTAATTTCCACTGCTGGTTTTTCGATGGACCCAGAGAAACTTTCAGCAGAGAAACTTTCAGCAGTACTACGTACTACATGTGGGTTTACGTGCTCTCCAGCGTTTTCTTGGCTTTGCCAACTATTATCGGAAGTTTATTCATAACTTCTCTGATCATGCCCCTGACTGATATGACCAGAAAGGACGGTAGTCCATTAAGGCCTTCGAGAGTCTCAAGGCTGGCTTTGTTTCTGCTCCTATGTTGACACATCCTGGATTCCACGTTACCTTTTATCCTTGAGGTTGATGCTTCTGTGTCAATCTCCTACCTCTGAGAGCGCTATGCATCCTTGTGGCTACTTTACCAAGAATTTTTCATCTGCAGAGTGCAATTACGAGGATTGGTGACAGCAGGGCTTTTTTTCTCAGAGAAAAGGTGCAGGAACCCCCCTTCACTAGGTCACGCCTGTCTCCACCCCCTAGAACCACCCCTACACTCCTAGCACTGCCCCCTTTAGAGAACAGGAAACCAAGTAGATTTAGGGGGATATATAACAGATTTTTGTATGGCATTTGTTAATAAAAGCAAAGAAGTAAAATGTACAAAACATTAGAAATATCCAGTAACCAAAGTAATCTCAGAGGCACTTTCAGATATCCTCCCCATATTCAGCAAGAGACAGCCCGCATACATACATACATACATACATATATATATATATATATATATATATATATACATACACATATATATATATATATATATATATATATATATATATAAAATTATATATACGCACACACACACGCACACACACACACACACACACACACGAGACAGCCCACATATTATATATTTTTTTTTTTCAACAAGAGACAGCCCACATAAATATACACACACAAAAAAAATAAAAAAGCCCTGCTCCTTGGCAGAGGTCACGGAACCGAGTTCCGGCAAGTTCCGCCAGAAAAAAAGCCCTGAGTGACAGAGAGCTTTTAGCAATCATTTTAGCCCTGAAAGAATGGAGACATCTCCTCGAAGGTACCACTGTGCTGGTTTTCCTTCTTACTGACCATAAGAATCTCACATTCTTGTCTGAGGCTAAACTCCCAGAAGGGCATGATGGGCTTTTTTCTCTTGTCTAGTTTCAATTGCATTGTCTCATTCTTACTCAGTACTAAGAATGTAAGGGCTGAAGCTTTGTCACAACAATTTTCCTCCACTTCCAAGATAGAGTTGGTTCCAGTTCCTCTGATTCTTCCTGATCGTATTCTGGCTACAGTTTGCACCAGTCTCACTTCTCCATTGGGTGACAACATTCATGCTGCTCAGGTTCATGCTCCTCCTGAGAAACCTTGTGACCGCTGCTTTGTCCCAGAGGGTCTCCATACTGCCATGATCCAGACTTACCATTCTCCCAAGGCTGCTGGCCACCCTGGGAAGAATCAACTCTTTTGGGCCATTTCCCAACAATTCTGTTGGCCTAGTCTACGTGCTGATGTAACTTCCTTCATAGCTGCCTGTTCCGTGTGTGCTCAGAAAGACTCCACAACACCTTCCAGTGGGCCTCCTACAACACATACCCAATGGAGGCCCTGGACCCACCCATCTATGGATTTAATTGTGGAGTTACCCAACTCCCAGGGCAACACAGTTATCCTTATGTTGGTTGACCGGTTCTTAAAAATGTCTTATTGTATTCCACTTAAGAAGTTGCCCACTTCTAAAGAACTGGCTTCCATTTTTGCTCTAGAGATCTTTCGCTTACATAGGCTACCCAAGGTGATTGTCTCGAACAGGGGTAGTCAGTTTGTGTCCCGGTTCTGGCAAGCCTTTTGTGCACAGTTGGGAATTCAGCTTGCTTTCTCCTCTGTGTATCACCCACAGTCTAATGGGGCCACAGAAGGAGCCAATCAGTCCTTGGAGCAATTCCTATATTGCTATGTTTCTGACCATAACAACTGGACAGACCTCCCTACCATGGGTGGAGTTTGCTCACAATAGTGCTTTGAATTCTGCTTCCCGATTGTCCCCGCTTATGGCGAACTATGGTTTCCAACCTTCCATGTTGCCTGACTCATTTGTTCCGCAGATATTCCTGTATAAGAGGAGCATCTCCATGGTCTTCTTTCCACTTGGGCACAAGTCCAGGAGGCTTTGCGACATGCTAATGATATGTACAGACTCCATGCTGACCGCAGATGCCTGCCTGCTCCTTCCTACCAGGTTGGGGACAGGGTCTAGCTGTCATCTCGCAACCTCCGACTTCATCTTACCTCTCTGAAATTCTCACCTTGATTTATTGGGCCTTTCTGTATTCTTCGCAGGATTAACCCAGTGGCTTACGCATTAGACCTTCCTTCCAATATGCGTACCTTGAATGTATTTCATGTCTCCTTATTAAAACCTTTGGTCTGCAACAGTTTTACCACCTTGGTGTCTCGTCCTCACCCTGTACAGGTTGAGAACCATGAAGAGTATGACGTACAGTCCATTGTTGACTCCCATAGGTTCCGTGGGTGCATACAGTACCTGGTGCATTGGAAAGGGTATAGTCCCCGGAGGAAAGCTCTTGGGTCTCATCCCAACATACTGTGTTGCGGAAAATCTAGAAAAAAGGATCCATCCCGAAATCCTCATCACCTGCAGGAGCAGGGTTCTTTTTTGTTGCCAAAAGGATGGTACCTTAAGACACTGCATTGACTATTGAGGCCTAAACGCAGTAACGATCAAAAATTGATGCCCCCTACCTTTAATATCGGAACTATTCGACAGGTTGAAAGGTGCCTCCATTTTTACTAAGTTGGATCTCAGGGGTGCAAACAATCTGATCCGAATACGGGAGGGTAATGGATGGAAAACTGCATTTAACACTAGAGATGGACGAATACTTGGTCATGCCCTTTGGTTTGTGTAATGCCCCAGCGGTGTTCCAACTTAACTTAGTTAACAAAATCTTCAGGGATCTGCTTTACCAATTTGTTGTCCTTTACCTGGATGACATTCTCATCTTTTCAGATAATCTGTTTGTTCACAGAGACCATGTCAGAATTGTACTTCAGCGCCTTTGAGAAAATAGTCTGTATGCCAAGCTGGAGAAAAGTTCTTTTGAATGTTCTGGAGTCCTGTTTTTGGGATGCTTTGTCTCTAACTTCAGTCTTCGTGTGGATCCTGGAAAGGTCTTGGACATTAACAACTGGCCTCTTCCTATCGCCTTGATCGAGAAGGGTGCTAATGCCAAGGAGTGGCCCCCTGAAGCTGTCTCTGCCTTTCATGATTTGGAACAGGCCTTCATGTCTGGATCTTTGTTGAGGTGACTTGACCCTGGGGATCCATTTTTTATTGAAGTGGATGCTACCTCCACTGGGGTGGGAGCTGTGCTTCTTCAATTCTTTGTGGGAAAAACGTCAACCATGTGCGTTTTTCTCCCAAAAAAATTCTCAGGCGGAGAAGAATTACGGAGAAGAACCTGTTTTTGCTCTGTGCAAAAACCCTTACACAGAGCAGGTAAATATGACATGTTTTATATGTAAAAAAAAGGACAAAGTTTTAATGTTTTGGTACCAAAAGAAAACCTACCTGTTTAGGCCTAGAGTACGACGCTTGACAAGGAGATGAGCTCAACTCTTCAGATGGGACAGATGCTGATTCACACGATACACCCACACAGGATGAACTGCCACCATCATTCTTCAGTGCTATTAGCTGCACTCTTGTGGTTTTCAAAGTATCCAATACTCCAGGCAACTCTATGGAAATGCATAAAAACTTTTTAAGTAACATAACGGCCTATTTTCTCACTATATCCATTCATTTAATTTGTTAGAAATTGATTACTTGTGGAAAAATTTACTTTTTTCATGATTAGAGGGTTTCCTCCAGTCTGCTGCTGACCCTCCCATTAGATCAAAAATAATTCCAGACGGGTTTCACCCAAGGTAAAAGTAAGGATGTTCCACAAAACAAAAATCTTACTTGTGCATATAGTATATAGTATATAGTGCACTCGCTGATACTATAATGAATGTAGTACAGTAAACTCCCAGTTACCCAACGATCCCCGTGGGTACCGTTCTATCTGGTTGCTTGAGAGCTAATAGTAACTCTCAAGCATCCACCTCCCATGGCACTCCATGGTTTTACCACCCCCCAAAAAAATAAAAATAAATAAAAGTGCTATTGCCAAATGCAACTAAGGGCTCATTCACAAGTGCGGTAAGCAATGCGGTAAGCAATGCTCCAATGCACCTCTGAAAAATTATGCAAGCGCGTTTGGCAGGTGATGAAGAGGCAAAATGTTTACACCAATAATTGCAGTGAAAGGCACGCGATTGCAGCATGGTAGCACGTCAATTATAGGTTTAAATTAGGTGTGAGGAGGCAACATTGGAGGACACTGTCTGATCTTTGACTTATCCCATGTTGTTCAGGTAGATCTCCACCTCTCTGAGGTTGCTTACCTCTGCCTTAAAACACTGTAGAATGATTGGTAAAATGTGTCCATTTTCCACCTGCCTGGCTTTCAGAAATGTAACTACCTAGCTGAGAGGTAGGTTATATTGACTTGCCTGTAACAAATAATTGTCTCAGTTGTTGGTTTTCTTCTTCCAAGTGCCTATTCCAGTTTTCCATTTACCAGCTGTCAGTCTTGGTCTGGTGCTTTGACAGTGACTGGTGGCCCATCTGTCAGAATCCATTTTTTTTTTTTTTTTAAATATTCAGCTTTCCCCCTCCACACCCTCCCACCCCACAACCACCCCCCCCCCCACACACACACACACACACCCCACAGACACTGCTAACCCCTTTCTGCACAATTAATTTGATGGTAGCTAAATGTAAACAGCGGGTAGTGGGGGAACCATAACTAGACTGCCATTGGCTGTTTCAAATTGTAATAGCCAAAAGCAGGTTTACTATTGTACCCCCTTCCCACTGCCTGCTGTCAATCAGCAGAGGAAGACCTGAAGAAGAATGTTCTCCCTCAAATCCTCTACTTTGCTGATTGACAACAGACAGTGGGCGGGTGCAATAGCCCACTAGCTATTGGCTACTGCAATTTAAAATAGTCAATAGCAACCTGGCTATTGATTCCCCCTGCTATCTGCTCTTTTTTCCTGTATTCTGACAGTGGCTGTCAGAATACAAAAAAAAAGAAAAAAAAGGCTAGGGGTCAAATGATATCAGGCTACTTCTGGAGCAGCTGGATGTAAACAGAATATCAGTGCCTCATATTGTTATCAGCCTGAAAGGTGGCACATAATTGGTATCTGAAATGAAAAATACATATCTGTTGACACCTAGTAGCAGGGCAGATAATGATATGCAGAAGGAGAGGGAGACAAAATATTGGTAGTACTGTGCACTGAGATTATGCTGCATTGTGACTGGATGTAGAATGGAAGCCATACATATTATATGCAGCAATGTGCACTGCACAGTTACTGGATATAGCATGGAAGCCATACATATTATATGCATACTGTGGAAGAGGAGCCATATAATATTACTTGTAGCACTGTGCACGTGCTGTATGGTAACTGGGAAGGTGAATGAATACAGAATGAGAACTAATCATCAGGGAATAGACAAATAAAACTTAACTCATGCACCATACTTTCACAATTCTAATGTTATTTGATAGAAGGCACTTACCTTTGATCCAGGAGAATACAGAGAGCCATCTCCTTCATGCTTTTCATTCAGAGGCCTTAACAGGAACAGGAAGTGAGAGGTGAAAGTTTACCCCTCTAGTTCCCACTGCCCACTTCCTCCCACAGACTTGCTGTACTTTGCAGTAAGGATGAGCTCAGGCGTGTTCGAATGGTCCACATGCAGAGCCCGCCAGGAAGTCGGCGCAGCGCTGCGCTAATCACAGGCAGTGAGACATTGCCCCGATGTGCGGCTGCAGAGATCGGGCAATGTCTCACTGCCTGTGATTAGCGCAGCGCAGCGCTGCACCGACTTCCTGGCGGGCTCTGCACGTGGACCATTCGAACACGCCTGAGCTCATCCTTACTCTGCAGTCTCTCTGCTACTCATCCTGTTTGAACAGTTTCCCTCCAAGCATGGATTTCCATTTTAGGAGATTGTAGGCACAGAAATCAGACCCCCATCCCAATAAAAAGAATGAGAAAAAAGAAATGGGAAAAATATTTATACATGTAAGTAAGTGAGGGGAGATGCATTCTAGAGATATATACTGTATCTTCATTCTGGTAAATGTGTGTGTGCATATATATATATATATATATATATATATATACTGTGTGTGCATACACACACACACCAATCAGCAATAACGTTATGACCACCCACCTAATATTGAGTATGGCCCCCTTTTGCTAAAACAGCCCTGACCCATTGAGGCATGGACACCAAAGTAACATCCACATGAATGGCAGGATGGAAGGCTTCCCAGCAGAACATTACCCAAAGCATCGCCCTGCCTCTGCCGGCTTGCCTTCTTATAACGCTGCCTGGTGCCATCTCTTCCCCAGGTAAGTGATGCACACCCACCCAGCCATCCACTTGATGTAAAAGAAAATGTGATTCATCAGACCAGACCACCTTCTTCCATTGCTCCGTAGTCCAGTTCTGATATTTATGTGATCATGCTTTTGTCTGTGGGCAAGGGTCACCGTGGTCTTCACAGCCCCATACACAACAAACTGCGATGCCCATTTTTTTTTGCTTTCACATCAACTTCATGGACAACATTTTCACTTGCTGCCTAACATATCCCACCTATTTTCAGATGCCATTGTAACCACATATTCCCTTTACCTGTCAGTGGTCATAATGTTATGGCTGATCAGTGTGTTTGTGTGTATATATATATATATATAATATATATATATATATATATATATTATATATATATATATATATATATATATACACACACACATAGTATATATATATATTTATATACATATATATTGTATATACACACACAAGAATGCAGCTCTCCCCACTTCTATATTTATCTTCCAGCCCAGCCTAGTATTGACACATGGCAGCAGTCAGTGCAGCTTGGGCAGGGATATGACACTTAAAGCGGAGTTCCACCCAAAAGTGGAAGCTCCACTTATCTGCCTCCCCCCCCCCTCCATTGCCACAGAGAGATCTCGCTGCGCCGGATGCGTTCCCAATGCTTTTCTGCATGCGTGTTGTTGATGTGTTTGGTGTGTTTTTGATGCATTCCAGTGCATTTTTCCCCCTCTTTTTTTCTTAACCTTAAATAAGGACATGTGTGTTCCAGTGCATTCCAGCGCATTTTTGATGGGTTTTACAATGTTCCAGTACAATCCAGTGCAGGAAAAATGCAGCATGTTCAAGCACTGGTGTGAACTATGCCATTGAAAACCATATAACCTACTTTCCATGCAGAAAAAAAAACGCACTGGACTGCATGTGGTGTGAATTGGCCCTCATAGGCAATGTCGGTGGCAGCACCTGAGAGCTGATGGAAACATTGCCTGGGGTGCCAACATCGCTGGATTCCAGGACAGGTAAGTGTCCTAGTATTAAAAGTCAGCAGCTACAGTATTTGTACAGTATATGTAGCTGCTGACTTTTAATTTTGTTCTGGGGGGAACTTAATATCCCAATTCCTTTTAATTGGCTGCTGGAATTACCCTTCGGCAGGCAAACAATGGACTGGACTTAGTATAAAAAGAATATACAATATATATACTATATTGCCAAAAGTATTGGGACACCTGCATTTACACGCACATAAACTTTAATGGCATCCCAGGCTATAAGAGCTTCAACTCCTCTGGGAAGGCTGTCAACAAAGTTTAGGAGTGTGTCTATGGGAATGTTTGACCATTCTTCCAGAAAAGCATTTGTGAGGTCAGGCACTGATGTTGGATGAGAAGGCCTGGCTCACAATCTCCACACTAATTCATCCCAAAGGTGTTCTATCTGGTTGAGGTCAGGACTGTGTATGCCAGTCAAGTTCCTTCACCCCAAACTCGCTCATCCATGTGTTTATGGACCTTGCTTTGTGCACTAGTCTAAATCATTTGGTGGAGAGGGGATTATGTTGTGGGGTTGTTTTTCAAGGGTTTGCTTGGCCTCCTAGTTCCAGTGAAGGGAACACTTAAGGTGTCAGCATACCAAGACATTTTGGACAATTTCATGCTCCCAACTTTGTGGGAACAGTTTGGGGATGGCTCCTTCCTGTTCCAATATGACTGTGCACCAGTGCACAAAGCAAGGTCCATAAAGACATGGATGAGCAAGTTTGGTAATAATAGTGTAACTACTGATTCTTAACATACTCCCCTTAATTACGCGACTGAAGCGGAGGATACAAACCTGGTCCAAGCTCCCATTGTCTCTCGTAGGCAGAATAAGTCTCCTAAAGATGAAATTTCTTCCCGTGGTCCTGTATTTCCTACGACATGCACCTGTCTGGATTCCGAAAACTACTTTTCGGAAGTTTGACAGTGTAGTCTCCACCTTTTTGTGGACCCCCAAGCCCCCCCGAATAGGCCTAAAAGTACTGCAGGAACCAGGAGAAAAAGGGGGTCTGGCGGTGCCAGACTGGCAAAAATACTACCTGGCTGGACAAATGGTCTTTGCCCGCAGGTGGTTGATGGCAGATGACGGTGACGCAGCTACGGTCTTGGAGGCGGCTCATCTGGGATCCTATGACAGTCTGCGATTTGCGCTGTTTAGAGGCACTAGATCTGATCTTCCGCTGACATTGACAATGAAGGCAAACATTAAGGCCTGGGAATTGGCGGTGAAAACCGCATGCCCAAGCTATCAGGGGGTGTCACCCTCAACCCCCATTTGGATGAACCCAACCTTACCCCAATTCTATAATCTACCAGATCCTATGATCTGGGCGATTAAAGGAATTAAGACGTTAAAAGACATAACATCTTTTGGAGAAATACAATCCTTTTCACAACTTAAATCTAGACATGACCTCCCCAATCATTACCTGTTTAGATTTCTACAGGTCCGACATGCTTTCCAAGTACAATTTCATGAACTGAAAGTAGAATCTCTACCCTCGTCCCTGGAAACGATGCTGACAAGAGAGGAGCTAACAAAGCCTCTCTCTGAAACGTACAAGGAATTCTTTAAAGTGACTCCCAAAACTATTACCAGATGCAGGGAAAAATGGGTGAGAGAAGTCCCTGAGATACAGGGCGAGGATTGGGACGACTTATGGACTCAACCCTTCAAGAACCTGGTGTCGGCCAGGGATAGGTTGATTCAATTCAAATTTCTACATAGGAGTTACTACACACCGGCTAGACTGGGGAAGATTTTTCCCTCAGCCTCAACGGAGTGTTGGAGATGTTCTCATTCACCTGCTGACGCTGACCACATTTTCTGGCATTGCCACCACGTCCAGAAATTCTGGACGGATATCCATGCATGTATTACAGAACTTATATCAGTCCCGATTCCATTGAATGTTAGAGTTTGTCTCCTGGGGCTGGTTGATGATGTGGTGCCCTCAAGGACCATGCGTACAATGTTGAGTATACTGTTCTTTTATGGCAAGAAGGCTATTCTACTAGCCTGGAAAAAAACGGTGGCTCCAAGTATCTCCGCCTGGAAAGGCCTAGTAAATTCAATGTTACCTTATTACAAAGCCACATATGAAAGTCGGGGTTGTATAAAGAAATTTGACAAAGTATGGCATTCATGGCTTAATTCTGACAGTACTGTAGGGTAAGAAATAGTTGCGAGATACTGGTACTGGAGGTTTGACCTGCTTCCCGAGGATGATGTGCTAGACAACATAGTTGGGTAACAGCTGAAATACAGAACACACCAGGGCCCCACATTACAAGAGCACACATGCCTGTATAAATTGATATAGGACTCCGTTTCATAGTCGAGATGTGACTGGGGGGTGGGGTGGTGGGGGAGGGGGGGCAGGGGGAAGTTTTAGTTAGTTGGTCTATGTTAGACAGTTGGCCTCGGCCAGTTTTTGGATGTTGTCTTGCGGACACATCATATGTTGTATGTTATGCATATTAAAATTTCAATAAACAGATTTTTCAAAAAAAAAAAAACTAAAAACTAAACTAAGACTAAACAGTGCCTGTAACTGTACAGAACACCCCCCCCCCCCCCCAAAAGTTACAAACAAGTACTGATGAAGACTTCTGTGTTTGTCATGTTGCCAGGAGGACAATTAAGCACTAATGTAAAGAGAGATGCAGTTTTATGAGCGTTTACAAAGCATCTAGGAAGGAAAACATTGGGGGGAAGGGAGGACTTGGCACACTTTTCATGGACATGTTTAACTAATAAAATCAAGGTGCGGTACAAAAAAAAAAAAAAAAATAAATAAATAAAAACTACTGATTCATGGATTAAACAGAACATTGAAGATTTATATCCAGAGTGCAGAGTTTTTCTGGTACCCTGTAAGCAGAAAAGATCCTTGGACTGTGGAGGTGGATGTCTGTTAAAGTTCATTCAGGTCAATCAATAAATCAAGGTAACTGGACTTGCTGTATTTTTCTTGAAGACGTTTTGCTGGTCAGCCGATGAGCTTTCTCAATTCAGAATGACTTGTACAAAAATTCTTTGGGAATGGAAGGTGGATGCAAGAGGTTTATCTGCTTTGTATTAAATGGATTATGTGCTTGAAATCTTATAAAAAAATAAAATATTTTATTTGAATCTTTTGGTTTTTATTTTTATTTTATTTTAAAAGAGTAAAACAAACCATATTAAAATGGGAGTGGGTCTCTTATAAATGTATTCAGAGTGTTATATATGTTATAGTTTATTAATTTTTTTCCAAGTCAATATTACAAATATATCAGAAAAAATATATGTTGAAATGTCTTTATTAGACGTTAAACATTGTCAGAAAAACATATTTAAAAATATATTCTCTAATATATATCTTTGTAAAATACATTTAAATTATATTTTTGGAATGCATTTACAAATATATGTAAAAATATATGTTAAAATTACAGTTTTATATGTTAAAAAAATCTGAAGAATATATTTAAAAAAATATATTTTACAATCTATGTCTTTGGAAAATACATTTAAATTATATTTTTGGAATGCATTTACAAGTATATTTAAAACTATATTTTTAAATGCATTTTTTATATGTTCAAAAATATCTGGAAAATATATTAAAAAAAATATATTTTCAAATATATGCCTTTGGAAAATATATTTAAATTTACATTTTTTGCACTACATGTAAAAATATATTAGCGTAGGCCAATATATTGTAAATATATTTAAAATATTACATTTTTATTTGGGGTAATGTTCAAGATTGCCTCCTGGCAGCTGCTGATAACTGTAAAGGTTCTGCCAACCGTCATAGGCATAAGCCGCCTTCTCTACAGCCTGGAGACAAGGTCTGGCTTTCCACCAGAAACTCCGGGTTCCTTCTCTGAAATTTTCCCCAAGGTTCATTGGCCCGTACACCATAATATCTCAGTTAAATCCAGTTTGTTTTAAACTTCAAATCCCTAAAAGCCTCAAGATCTCAAACTCTTTTCACGTTTACCTCCTGAAGCCTTTAGTCCTCAATAAGTTCTCCCTCGTCCTCTCCCTGCAGTCTCTGAGGATAATCAGGAGTATGAGGTTAGACAAATTCTGGATTCCCGGCTCTGTAAAGGCAGTCTTTAGTACCTTGTGCATTGGAAAGGTTTAGGTCCTGAGGAGAGGTCTTGGAACCCGCATCTGATGTCTTTGCACCTCATATTTTGAGGAGGTTTTATTTGAGGTTCCCCTCCAAGCCTGGGCCCAAGCGAGGGAGGAGGAGGCATCGTAAGAGGGGGATACTGTCATGACTCTGCAGTAATACTTTCATGGGTATCAGCCTTAGGGACTGTACTCTCACACCTGCATGGTTAAGTAATCTTCTCTCAGAGTTGCTCCACCCTAGCCTTAACAGGAACCACTATTTAACACCGTGTTCTCCAAGCCTGCCTTGCCGAACAATATTGTGTGTTTGGTTTCCCTGTCTCTTGCTTGCCATGTGCTCTACCTCTGTCTCTGTTACCGATCTTGGCTTGTTCTTTGACTATCCCTGTCTGCTTGTTACCCTGACCTTTGGCATGTTCTCTGTCTATCCATGTCTGCTAGTTGCCCCAATCTTTGGCTTATCTCCTGACTATTCCTTGTTGTCCTAGGCTGCTGCTTCCTCTCTATCCTCCTGTAGCCTACCATGAGTGTGAGCTGGGAGACCCTGGGGGCCACGACCCGGAGCCAGTTGCAGCGCAGTCCATCCTTGCCACTAGAGGCTCTGGTGAACACCTGCTGGCTCTTAGGCTCTGTGCCCTTGGGAATCTTATGCTCTAATTCCCAGTGGGATCTGTGTTGGTGACCTGCCTTCCTGAACCACCCAGAGTTCCATCCGCAGCAGTCAGCCATAAGGTCCACTACCATAGCGGTGCACTCCTGACTCCAACGGTGTGCATCTGTCACCTAGACTCAGGTGACCTGCCACCATTAAAATATTTGTGCATTAGAATGATGCAATGACAGGTGTAATAACATTAAGCAGTCTAGAGTGGGTGACTGGGGACAAAGAGAAGGCTAATTTTTTAAAAACTTTCTTCAGCTCTGTGTATACAAAGGAGCATGGGGGAGCTCATGTCCATAATGGGGGTGGTAGTGACACAGCCCCAAATCCACAATGGCTCAAAAGTGATATGGTCCAGAAATATTTAGACAGAATAAAGGTGGAAAAAGCACCTGGACCTGATGGCATCCACCCACGGATCCTAAAAGAATTGAGCTCTGTAATTTCAAAGCCATTGTATCTAATTTTTAGGGACTCATTAATGACAGGAATAGTACCACTGGATTGGCGCAGGGCAAACGTGGTGCCTATATTTAAAAAGGGAACAAAGTCTTTACCAAGTAACTATAGACCTGTTAGTTTAACTTCTATAGTTGGGAAGATACTGGAGAGATTAATAAAAGACCACATAGACGAGTTCTTGCAGGAAAAAAATATTTTAAGCAACAGACAGCATGGATTCATGAAAGACAGAAGTTGTCAGACAAACCTCATTTATTTTTATGAGGTGGTAAGTAAAACCTTGGACAGAGGGTGGCGGTGGACGTGGTATACTTGGATTTTGCAAAAGCGTTCGATACAGTTCCCCACACACGGCTCATGTGTAAGGTAAGGTCTACAGGTTTGGAAATATCGGTTTGTAAATGGATAGAAAACTGTCTAAAAGACAGAATTCAGAGTGTAGTGGTTAATGATTCTTACTCTGAATGGTCTAAGGTTATCAGTGGTGTACCCCAAGGTTCAGTGCTGGGACCCTTACTTTTTAATATCTTTATAAATGATATTGGGTCTGGGATCAAAAGTAAAATTTCTGTCTTTGCAGATGACACCAAGCTATGCAGTGGAATAACGTCCTTACAGGAGGTCTCCAATTTACAAGCCGACCTCAATGCTGTGTCTAATTGGGCGACTATGTGGCAGATGAGGTTTAATGTTGATAAATGTAAAGTTATGCACTTGGGGGCTAAGAATATGCATGCATCATACATGCTAGGGGGAGTACAACTGGGGGGATCCGTAGTGGAGAAGGATCTGGGGGTTTTGGTAGATCATAAGCTCAATAATAGCATGCAATGTCAAGCTGCGGTTTCCAAAACGAGCAAAGTCCTTTCTTGTATTAAGAGAGGTATGGACTCCAGAGAGAGAGATAGAATTTTGCCCCTGTTCAAATCATTAGTAAGACCTCATCTGGAATATGCAGTTCAGTTTTGGGCACCAGTTCTCAAAAAGGATATTGGGGAACTGGAGAAAGTGCAGAGAAGGGCAACCAAACTGATAAGAGGCATGGAGGAGCTCAGCTATGAGGAAAGATTAGAGGAACTGAATGTATTCACCCTTGATAAGAGGAGATTAAGGGGGATATGATCAATATGTATAAATATATAAGGAGTCCATATAGTAAACTTGGTGTTGAGTTATTCACTTTACAGTCAACACAAGGGGGCACTCTTTACGTCTAGAGGAAAAGAGATTTCATCTCCAAATACGGAAAGGTTTCTTCACAGTAAGAGCTGTGAAAATGTGGAATAGACTCCCTGCAGAGGTGGTTCTGGCCAGCTCAGTAGATTGCTTTAAGAAAGGCCTGGATACTTTCCTAAATGTACATAATATAACTGGGTACTAGCATTTATAGGTAAAGTTGATCCGGGAAAAATCCGATTGCCTCTCGGGGGATTAGGAAGGAATTTTTTCCCCTGCTTTAGCAAATTGGAGCATGCTCTGCTGGGGGTTTTTTTTTTGCCTTCCTCTGGATCAACTGTGGGTATAGAATGGGGTACATGGGATTGTATGATATATTTTTTTTTTTTTTATTTGTGGTTGAACTGGATGGACTCTTTTTTCAACCTAACTAACTATGTAACCATGTAAGCAGAAAATAAGAGCAATGAGAATAAAAATAAAGCTGTGATATAGTATCAATACTATAATGTTACAGTATGCCACATCTATATCATTGTTTCTGTTTAGTGTCCTCACACCTGTCCTGATGAAGTAGTCACTTTGATGCCATGAAATGCATTTATGGTATATTTTACTTTTTGACTAATAAATATTTGCCTTTTTGAATACTCATTATCTCATTCCATTCTTTTTTTTGGACTTGAGCTTTCAACTACATTACACATTGAGATCCGAATATAGAACAGCTTATGATCATCTGAAACTCATTGATGACTATCCAGAGTGAGCACTCATCTTTTTACTGGATGAAGACCAACATATTCTCTACAAGTGCAAAATTAGATTTCCTGATACCTTGATGGATTTTTTGCAGCTCCACAAATGTGAGCATAGATACCATACTCTTTATTGATTCTTTGGAAAAGTCTTTCACTCTCTAAAACCAATCACTACTCTCCTGTGGCCTGCTTCCTGCATTGTTAAAAAAGTTCTGAATATATTGAACATTTCCTACTCTCCCCAGGACTGTATTTCCATCACTGAAACCTGTAGGCAAACAACTACTGCATGACATTCAAATAATATCTGTCTGTTAGTATCTCTTCTTGTATACAGATCATTTTTTTAATTTTGTTGATCATATCCTGGTTTAGAATATTGTTAATAAGTTTATGTGAGATGCTTATATGTCTAATCATGATGGGTAATAAAATATGTGGCTACTAAATATATAATGAAAAGAAAGATTTTGTCTCCTACAGCCCAAAGAAGATAAATTAAACAATTTTAAATAGTATTTATTTTCCTATTTGTGTTTAATAGAAATGTTCGGTATCATCTTACAATTACTATAGCCAAAGTAATTTGAATTGTTCATGGTAGATATATTACATTGATAAAATGCTATGAAACACTATACAAAATTTAGGAATATAGTATCAAAAGCAATGATCAGCTATTATTAGGTTTTTGATGTTGTTCTGCATAAAGTTAACTCTGATGGGTGAAATCATACTCAGTAACTTAATATCATAGTACAAGAGTCTACCCTTTCAGGGATTTACCTTAATGATATAATTCCAAAGTAGTCTGGTTTAGATCAAACTGGGTTAAAGTTCAAGGATGTCAGAAAATGATGTCACAAGATTCCATTACTATTAAAATCAGGGGTCATTTTGAGTACAAACACATAATATATATATATATGTATATGTGTGTGTGTGAGGATAAAAAAAAAAATATATATATATATATATATATATATATATATATATATATACACACACAGTATCTCACATTTTTGTAAATATTTTAATATATCTTTTCACGTGACAGCACTGAAGAAATTACACTTTGATACAATGTAAAGTAGTGAGTTTACAGCTTGTATATCAGTGTAAATTTGCTGTTCCCTCAACATAACTCAACACACTGCCTTAACCCTCTTGGGCATGGAGTTCACCAGAGCTTCACAGGTTGCCACTGAAGCCCTCTTCCACTCCTTATGACGACATCACGGGGCTGGTGGATGTTAGAGACCTTGCGCTCCTCCACCTTCCATTTGAGGATTCTGCACAGATGCTTAATAGGGTTTAGGTCTGGAGACATGCTTGGCCAGTCCATCACCTTTATCCTCAGCTACTTTAGCAACGCAGTGGTCACCGTGGTGGTGTGTTTGGGGTCGTTATCATGTTGGAATACTGCCCTGCGGCCCAGTCTCCGAATGGAGGAGATCATGCTCTGCTTCAGTATGTCACAGTACATGTTGGCATTCATGGTTCCCTCAATAAACTGTAGCTCCCCAGTTCCGGCAGCACTCATGACCATGACACTCCCACCACCATGCTTGACTGTAGGTACTTCACACCAGGTTGCCGCCACACACGCTTGACCTCATCTGAACCAAATAAGTTTATCTTGGTCTCATCAGACCACAGGACATGGTTCCAGTAATCCATGTCCTTAGTCTGCTTGTCTTCAGCAAACTGTTCTCGTGCATCATCTTTAGAAGAGACTTCCTTCTGGGACGACAGTCATGCATACAAATCTGATGCAGTGTGCGGCGTATGGTCTGAGCACTGACAGGCTGACCCCCCACCCCTTCAACCTCTGCAGCAATGCTGGCAGTACTCATACCTCTATTTCTCAAAGACAATCTCTGGATATGACGCTGAGCACGTGCACTCAACTTCTTTAGTCGACCATGGCAAGGCCTGTTCTGAGTGGAACCTGTTCTGGTAAACAGCTGTATAGTATTGGCTGCAGATCAGTTTCAGGGTCTTGGCAATCTTCTTATAGCCTAGGCCATCTTTATGTAGAGCAACAATTGTTTTTTTCAGATCCTTAGAGAGTTCTTTGCCATGAGGTGCCATGTTGAACCTCTAGTGACCAGTATGAAAGAGTGAGAGTGATAACACCAAATTTAACACACCTGCTCCCCATTCACACCTGAGACCTTGTAACACTAACAAGTCACATGACACCAGGGAGGAAAAATGGCTAATTGGGCCCAATTTGGACATTTTCACTTAGGAGTGTACTCACTTTTGTTGCCAGCGGTTTAGACATGAATGGCTGTGTGTTGAGTTATTTTGAGGGGACAGCAAATTGACACTGTTATACAAGCTGTACACTCACTACATTACATTGTAGCAAAGTGTAATTTCTTCAGTCTTGTCACATGAAAAGATATAATAAAATATTTACAGAAATGTGAGAGGTTTACTCACTTTTGTGAGATTGGGAGGTTGATTTACTAAAGATAAATATTCTGTGCACTATAAGTGCACTGCAAGTGCAATGGAAAGAGCACTGCAACTGCACTTGGAAGTGCAGTTGCTCTAGGTAAGAGGGGAAACTTTGAAATAAGGGGAAGCTCTGCTAATTTCTATCATTTTATCATGTGCAAGCAAAATTGCTTTTTTTTTTTTTTTCCTTTCATGTTCCCCTCAGAACTAGAGCAACTGCACTTGAAGTGCACTTGTTGGTGGACTTGCGGGTGCACTTGAAGTGCACAGACTATTTGCCTATTTGCATCTTGTAAAGACATGTTTTAAAGGAGAAGTCCAGTCTGAGCTCATTCGGCTGGGCTTCTCCTATGGGTAACAGGAGTGAACTTTGTTTTGCACTCCTGTGAACCATTTTCACCAAGATCAGACCAGAATCTGGAAGTCTGAATCCGCCAGGTGCCTGGACTGATGGCTGTCTCAGCCTCTCAGCAAGCCGCTGAGATGGCCACTCCCGCCCCTCCACAGCTCAGTGCTCCAATGAGTGTGGAGGAGCAAAGCAGGAGAGCTGTCGATTGACAGCCAGCAACTCTCTTCTCAGGGAGGTGAGAGAACCGAGCCATCGGCAGTGTTCCTGACTCAGTTCTCAGTGAAGAGGCGCCGGGGGACAGATGCAACATCAGACCAAGCCAATCCCATACTTCTCTTTTAAGCAAATTAGCAAACACAGTTAGATGCAAATGAGTTTGTCTTCCTTTTAGAAAGGATTATGCAATTTTTTTTTGTGTATTTGTGACCCCTTAGCCTGTAATTCTGAGTATCAAACTGTGACAGATTTGCACATTTCTGAGACATTTATTACTGAAGATGAGATAGATTTTCACTCTAAACAAGCTTACAATTAAGATGTGATCAGGGTGAGGTTTCATCACAGCACTGCATTATCTGAGTTAGGAATTTTTGTCTCAAGCTGTATCCTTTTAGTAAATATTTGTACATTGTGGTTGATTTACTAAAGGCAAATCGACTGTGCACTTTGCAAAGTGCAGTTGCACTCTACAAGAGCAGTTGCTCCAAAGCTTAGTAAATAAACAGAAGCTCTGCTAACTTTCACCATTCAATCATGTGCAAGCAAAAATTAAGTTTATGATTGTGCAAAGTGCACAGTCTATTTGCCTTTAGAAAATCAACCCCATTACGTCTCACTGCTCCTGTTTAGCATTGCCCTGCATAATTCATGGGTGTCCTCACTGTATCTGCTATCACAGAATTGATAGTCATTTTTAATATAGAAATCCTAATCAAAGACAGAGGCATCATTTCTGTATGTATTCTCTTCTGGGTAAAAGGGACCAAAAGACCCCATTCTGTAAAGTCATCCAAACACAGTCTGCTTAGGCGTGCTAAAATGATCTCTTAACCAGGGGCGGACTGACAACTCATGGGGCCCCGGGCAGTAGGAGATTATGGGGCCCCCAGACAATCAGAGATTATGGGGCCACACAATATACACACACACAGTATACAATCACACAGTATACACATACATGTACACACAGTATACACAGACATGTTTCTATTGGCTGAGAAGGTACTGGAGAGGTGGGGCAGCTATAATCTCTGGATTTTTAGACCAAAAGGATGTCAGTAAGGGACATTTCAGAAACAGATGTAAAAAAAACACAGATTTTTACATACTGTCCCTGGTTTTACTGTGGCTGGCAACCCTGATGGGGCCCCCTAGTGGCCCGGGGCCCTCGGGAAGTGCCCGAGTGGCCGAATGGTCAGTCTGCCTCTGCTCTTAACCAATGTTATCACACATTAATTTTAGCATACTTTTACTTTATGTTAGCATTATTTAAAGTGGTAATATACCTGTACATAAAATCACTAAAGTGGCTATCCTCAGGTGATACACAGTGATGAAATTCCCCCAAATAAACTGTACCTGTTTATCTGGAGCCCTGTCTCCTGAGCCTTCCAAAGTACACAGATCAGATGGTCTTTCTTAGCTTTCAAGAGCAGGGGCGGTGATCTTACAATACACATACAAACACATACTGTACATACACAAATACATGCATACAGTTGCACAGAGCAGAGAGCTGAGTGTAATCTGAAACCTGAGTGTCGGGAATGGACACCTCCTCCACACAGTCTTTTTTGGAAAACATGCACATCTGAGGTTGTCAATCACCTCTTGTGTGCTGGTGGGTGTGGTGGACTGCCTGGTGTGAGAGAAAACTGTCAGAAGTGACAGATGGAGATTGCAGGTGAAGGAGACAGCAGTGGCGTCACTAGGGGGCAGAGGGGGCCATAGCCCCACCAATATTATGCTGTGCCCCCTCATGTGCCCCCTCAATTAAAACGTCTTTTGTTATGTAGCGGGTGCTGATGCCGGGTGCTGACCCCTCCCCCCACATTCCATCAGCTGCTGCTGCCACAGGACACAGGGCATCGGCGCCAAAACTGACAGGCTCTGCAAAGGGACACCGACAGAGCCACAACTGCAGTGGATTTCCACCCCTCATTCTCCTCCTTGAGCCGAGCAGCTCTCATTCATCTAGCCTGGCAATGCCCTATTGGTTACATTAAGGGCCAATGGCTGGGAAACTAGCAGCTAGAGGATTATGGGACATGTAGTCCCAGATACCAGCAGGCCCAGGACGATTCCCTGAGAGTGCACTGCAGCCCCCAACATGCCAAGCGGTAGAGGGAAGAGTAGGAGGGGAGAGAGGACCGTGAGAGGAGAAGAGAAACCACGAGGCTGTCGGGTGGGAGCCAGAGAGAAAGTGCCAGCAATTCTATTATTATCCTCCACGGTAAAAATTTACCTTAAATAGTTACATAGTAGGTGAGGTTGAAAAAAGACACAGGTCCATCAAGTCCAACCTATGTGTGTGATTATATGTCAGTATTACATTGTATATCCCTGTATGCTGCGGTCGTTCATGTGCTTATCTAATAGTTTTTATTAAACTATCGAGGCTCCCCGCTGAGACCACCACCTGTGGAAGGGAATTCCACATCCTTGCCGCTCTTACAGTATAGAACCCTCTACGTAGTTTAAGGTTAAACCTCTTTTCTTCTAATTTTAATGAGTGGCCATTGTCTTGTTAAACTCCCTTCCATGAAAAAGCTTTATCCCGGGGGCGCATGCGCGGATGCCTGAGTGAGCGGTTGTCTCTGCTTAGCGCTCCGCTCCGAGGGTGAAGAGAACCGGAGGACTACGGGTCCCAGCGGCACCGCGAACGGCGCAAATCAACAGGAAAAGCCACACTAGAACCCCAGGTGATATTATAATGGTCCTGAGGGGCCCTAAGAATAACCTTAAAGTGTCCATGGCTAAAACAGCGCCGGCCAGGCAGGCGGCAAAAATGGCGGCGGCAGTCTCCTCACAGGCTCCCGCACAGCACAGTAATAAAGCGCCCCCTCAGACAACAGAAGAAATTATAGATTCAGATTCAGATGCTGAGATATCTCAGCATGAAAATACTGAGGACATGTTTAAACAATTTGAAAGTATGCTAAATAAAGCCTTAAAGAAAACATCTGACAGAATAACTGAGAAACTGACAAAAGAGATTAGAGAATTGGGCCAGAGAACAGCTGAACTAGAAATAAGAGTGGATGACCTAGATAGCTATACGCAGCAAAATGCCTCAGAGCTTGAAAACCTAAAGGAAGAAAATCTTATATTACAATCACGTTTAGAAGACCAGGAAAATAGGGACAGACGTTCGAACCTAAGAATTCCTGAGACAGTCCTAGATCTCCAAGCCACCATGACGGCATTATTTCAGGAATTACAGCCTGGCATACCTGTGGAAAGATTGGAACTAGACAGAGTGCACAGAGCTTTAGCCCCTCGTAAAACAAATGGCCCTCCTAGAGACATAATTGCTAAATTCCACTATTATAGAACCAAAGAGCAACTTTTGGCGGCCACTAGGGATAAGGAATCCCTGCAATTCCAGGGCTATACATATCAGCTTTTTGCTGATATATCCCCTCTCACGGTTGCTAAACGGCGGGCACTCAAACCCCATTTGCAAATACTGCAACAACACCAAATTGCCTATCACTGGGAAAATACATCTGTAGATCTCCGGAAGAATTGCAATCTGCATTGATCGAAATGGGCATTGCTGACAGATCCACATCCAACGACCATTCCCGCAGACGCTCAGCCTCCAGATCTCCTCAGCATAATACCACAACATCCTCTACAGGAGCCCCTTCATCTTCTCGCCAACATATACACAAACGGGGTCGGTTTGAAAATCCAACCCCCTCCAATGAGGACTCTATGGACTGATACTCTAACTTAGTCCGCCCTGATTCTATTTAATCCCAGCACTACTTGCTGGTTGAAAAATTTGAAAATCATTTCCACTCATCTTCCTAGTTCCATAAGGAAATTTCTTGTTTAGACTGGTTCTCTTTTTTCAGCATGTTTCTTCCAAAACTCTGAATCCTAACAATAACCCCTAACCATTTTTCTTTCCTCTTCACTATACCTTTATTAATGATTGACTGATATATAGGCATCTTTCTTTTTTTGGTCTCCCCTTGGTTTTTTCTTTTTTCTCAGCAAACCTTCATTAACGACTGTACTAATATACACATAGAATTGCCTATATACCTCTCTTTATATCGGGGTCCTTAATTACAGCGGTCCCTTTATTAAATTGTTTTTCTAACTACCGTGGTCCTCCGGTGCTGTTCTCCCCTCAGGAATTTCTTGTGCCCCCTGTACCATCTTCAGGTACCCGTCCATATCATGCGGGTCCCTGGTGATGGCCTTGGAACCTCCCGGAGTATTTCGTATATGCTCCGTAGACGTTCCCATACCCTGCTCTACTATCTATCCCTAGGATTAATATATTACCATAACAGGGTCGACCGTTTTTTCTCTTCTTACTTTTTCTATTTACGCTTTATTTTTTCCTTTGTTGTTTTCTTTACACTTTCCTCTCTCCAGGTGGTGAACATGAACCTAGAAGTAAGTCATATTTCTACTATCATAATATCATATGCTATGCAGTTATGGCCCCTATAAATGTGTTATCTTTGAATGTACAAGGGTTTAATATCCCCCATAAACGCCCAAAAGCTTTACGCACTTTCCATGCTAAAAAAGCCAATATTATATGCTTGCAGGAAACTCATTTTATAGACAAGGCACATCCTAAATTCCTCAGCTTCGGTCAAACAACGGGGTACCCTTATAGGTTTCCACCGTAACACACCATTTACCCTTGTGTCACAAATTAATGATCCCGAAGGCAGATACGTATTGATTACTGGTTACCTATCTGACGCCCCTATTACGATTGTCTCTTACTATGCTCCCAATAAACGACCATTAGCTTTTATGTCTCATCTCCTCCAAACTATAGATAAGCATAAATTCGGTATGTTAATTCTTTGCGGAGACTCTAATACTACGGTATTCCCCTTCTTAGACAAGTCTCCACCTACCCCCAATGCGAACACTAACAAACATACTCTACAGCCACTGCTTACAGCACATAAATTAGTGGATACCTGGAGAGAACTAAACCCTACCAACAGACGCTATACACATTATTCATATCCACACAAATCATTCTCCCGTATTGACCATATCCTTGTCCCATCTAGTATGTTACCAGAAATAGTTTCCTCTAAAATAATCCCAATGCCTTGGACTGATCATTGTGCAGTTTTTTCCACCATTGCTTCAACAATTCCCAGATCTCATGATACTACTTGGATCATTAATGATTCATTATTAACTCACCCATCTCATAAACTACTGATTGAACAAGCGCTCTCTGAATACATCTCCACTAATGATACAGACGATGTTTCTTCCATAACATTGTGGGAGGCCCATAAATCTGTTATTCAAGGACACTTGATTCGTTTAACGTCAACACTTAAAAGGGAACGTAAACGTATGTTTGCGAAATTAGATAATGCTTTTAACACATGCCATTCAACTTTTCAATCTTCACCGACGGTAGCCAACCACATAAAACTAGACAAAGCAAGACTTGACCTAGACCTTTTTTTAACGGACTCTGCTGAGAAAATACTACGTAAACGCCAACATATTCACTATTTCAAAGCCAACAAACCTGACACTCCATTAGCACGTTGTTTAAAGACGACAAAAAATGTACAGTCCTCCTACAGATTGAAAACTTCTCGTGACGGATATACCAGTAACCCGGTAAAAATACTTGAAGTATTTCACTCCAATTTATCTAAAATATACTCCCCTAACCAAGACTTTGCTGCATCAAAAGCAGATTCTATGTTTGCTAATATTAATCTTCCCAATTTAGACCAGTCTCAGAGAGATACCCTTGAGTGCCCTATAACTACCTCAGAAGTCCAGATTGCAATAAAACATTTAAAGCTCAATAAAAGACCGGGTCCTGACGGGTTTTCGGCACTTTATTACAAACAATATTCACATATTTTAGCACCTATTTTGTCTAAAGCCTTTAACTCCATCCTTGAAAACCACTCCTTTCGTACAGAAACGCTCAGCTCCATCATAGTAATGATTCCCAAACCTCACTCCGATACTACCTCCTGGACAAACTATCGTCCTATATCCTTACTTAACATCGATATTAAATTATTAGCTAAAATCTTGGCTACTCGCCTTAATAACGTTATAGGGCAGCTAATACATCGCGACCAAACTGGTTTCATGCCAAAAAGACAAGCAGGCGACAATATCAGATGCGCTCTCCTACTCATGCACGCAGCTAAAACTAGACGTATTCCCTCATGCCTTGTATCTCTCGATATTAGAAAGGCGTTTGACTCTGTTTCCTGGCCATACATGCATTATATGCTCCAAAAATGGGGATTTGGGAATCATTTTCTAAAATGGATCTCCTCACTGTATGATAACCCAAAAGCATATATTAAATATGCTGGATATAAATCAGCTACGATGAATATTTGTAGGGGTACTAGGCAGGGCTGTCCCCTATCCCCCTTACTTTTTGCCCTTCTCATCGAACCATTGGCACAATTAATTAGGACAAATTCGGATATTAAAGGTATTGAATTAGGAGGTTATCAACATAAATTATGTCTCTTCGCTGATGACATCCTCATCTTTTTATCTCATCCACATATTTCTGCTCCAAACTTGTTGAAGGTTTTAGATAAATTTGCTACGATTTCTGGACTCAAAGTTAACCCCACAAAATCTAACGTGCTTAATACCTCATTGGAACAAACTGACCTCTCATACTTGCAATCTATCTTACCATTCCATTGGGTTCCCACCCAGTTACCCTATTTGGTTGTTCAACTCACATCCTCACTCAAAGATTTATTTAAGGTTAACTATTTACCTTTATTGAAACTAGTCACTAACCAAATGAAACAATGGTCTTCCCTTCCGTTATCTTGGTTGGGACGAATTAATGCAATAAAAATGACGATTTTACCAAAATTTTTATATTTGTTTAGGGTCTTACCCATCCCAATACCTGCATATTTTTTTAGGATAATACAACGCAGAGTCTTGGCCTTCATCTGGGGAAAAACCAAACCAAGGATTCCAATGACTACATTATACCTTAGTAGATTGAGGGGTGGACTCGGTTTACCAAATTTTGCTACCTACTATTCGGCTGCACAACTTTCACGTCTTACGAAATACCATTCAGTAGAAGAACCACCCCTTTGGGTGTCAATTGAATCGGTCGAATGTGACCCTATCTCTATTGCCAATATACTGTGGATTGATCCCACAGATAGATCACATATCACCAACCCTATAACGAAGCATTCCTTATCTGTCTGGGATAAATTTGGTAAACCCTCCAACCTTCAGTCTCCACATAATCCTCTCCTTTCCTTCCTCGGGAATCCGGCTTTTTACCCAGCCTGGAAATATCCAAAATCATTCTCCGCCTGGTCCACCTGCAATTTAATCCGGTTTCATCAAATATGTAATAGTTCCAATATACTAGAATTCCCAGAACTCTGTGACACCTATGGGCTCCCAAGATCAGAAATCTTCAGGTATCTACAAATCAAAAATTTCTTTACTCCTCTTCTTAAAGCTGGTACGTCACTTAATCAAATATCACAATTTGAACGCATATGCAAAAGTGATCCGCATGTTAGAGGCGTAATTTCCGTGTTATATCATCAACTTACTATTCTGCCTAATGATATATTGCCCTCTTATACGGATAAATGGGCTTCTGATATGAATCGTGCTCTAGACACTAATGACTGGTCCAGTATATGGTTAGCTACTAAAAATTCTTCTCCAAATTGCTTAGCTCTGGAAACTAACTTCAAAGTTTTGGCAAGATGGTACCTGCCAGAATCGCTAAATTTATTCCGACATATCCTATCAACTGTTTCAGAGGCTGCTTATCCCCAGGCACTCAATTCCATATCTGGTGGCAATGTCCAGTGGTTCAAGAATTCTGGGAAAACATTTTCGCCATGGCTTCTAAAGTGTTGGAATGTTCTATCTCTCCTGACCCAGCCACGGCCCTCCTCAACTTGAAGCCTCCATCGTTAACCCATACTCAATTCAAACTATTTCTCCAGTTGAGTACTGCTGCTAAACAAACTATAGCTAAAGCCTGGAAATCCAAAACCCTAATAGCAGCAGAAGCCAAACACAGAATTAATAGAGCTCTGACCTTTGCAAAAATGTCGGCTATAGAAGACAATAATATTAATAAATTCAAACTGATTTGGCAACCATGGGTTAAACATTACCTGCCCCCTGACTTTGACCAGTCATTACTGTTACCTCAATAATATACCTGTTATCGCAATGTTTAGTTCCATTAACCTGTTTATTAAGTTATTCACCACCTGGAGAGACTCTCCTCTTCCTCCTCTTTTCTTCTTTCCCTTCTTCTTATACTCCCTTCTCTATTCTCTATCTCTATCCTCCTATATCTCTTTTAAGGTACACGAATCATATATATGGGATTCTCCCACCTTATCCTCATAATTTTAATCTTCCATAACCGGCATGACACGTCTTTCAGGTTGAATAACCAAATGTTAAAGAACGCTGTGACTATTAGGTTGTGATCTTATCTTGAATAGATACATTCTTCTCCTCTTTTCAATATATGCTCTCCATATAGTCCTCTTTGTATATAAATTTAGCCTTTAATTTCTCACCATAACCTTGGTACTTGAATACCTACTTTTCTCATTGCCCCTACTTTACCACAGTTAGTACCCATGTGGGGTGGTAAAGTAGTCTGGAGGCATGTTGATATTGCCCCTAGGGGTGAGTCAGAGACAAGCCCCGTACTCCTATGACACGACCAAATAGGTTTCTTTCTCCACAGTGTTCTTCTGCTATAGATTACACGTTACATTCTAGATTGTATGGTACTCATGCTTCGAATATTTATTATTGCATTCAAGACATCCCATGTATGAATATTAATATATGTCATGTATCTTACTGTTTTCCTTTTTTTATGTTTATGTATTGTTTCTGTTTCTTTTTGAAAATAAAAACTATTGAACGAGAAAAAGTTTTATCCCTATTGTGGGGTCACAGTACGGTATTTATAAATTTAAATCATATCCCCTCTCAAGCGTCTCTTCTCCAGAGAAAATAAGTTCAGTGCTCGCAACCTTTTCTCATAACTAATATTCTCCAGGTCTTTTATTAGCTTAGTTGCCCTTCTTTGTACTCACTTCAGTTCCAGTACATCCTTCCTGAGGACTGGTGCCCAGAACTGGACAGCATACTCTAGGTGCGGCCGGAGCAGGAGAATTATTGTTTTATCTCTGGAGTTGATCCTATTTTTAAGGCATGCCAATATTCTGTTTGCTTTGTTAGCAGCAGCTTGGCATTGCATGCCATTGCTGAGCCTATCATCTACTAGGACCCCCAGGTCCTTTTCCATCCTAGATTCTGAATGGAAAAAATTATGGCGCTAAACTCAAGAAACAATCAAAAACATAAATAGAGCAGCTGCGCTAGAATGTGACAAAATTCAGTATACAATGTGGAGGGAAGTGCAGCGCTAAAAAAATGTAAGTGGTAGTGATACCTCTTATACCAAACAGATTAAAAAATAAGAAGAAGAATGATATGTGCTCCTTAAAATAAAAAAAAATTAAAAAAAAATCCTAGATTCGCCCAGAGGTTCTCCCCCCAGTGTATAGATTGCATTCATATTTTTGACACCCAAATGCATTATTTTACATAAAAAAATTACATAATTTTTTACATTAAACCTAATTTGCCATGTAGTTTCCTCCCACCCCATTAATTTATTCAGATCTTTTTGCAAGATTTCCACATCCTGCAGAGAAGTTATTACCCTGCTTAGCTTAGTATAGTCCTAAAATAAATAAATTGTACGGTTTACCCCATCCTCCAGGTGGTTTGTGAGCAAAATAAATTGGATTGGCAACTAGATGGCAACTCACTACCTCATAGAAGGTTAATAGATTGGTTTGGCAAGAACAATTCTTCATGAATCCATGCTGATTACTGCTAATGATACCGTTCTCGTTACTGAAATCTTGTATATTGTCCATTATCATTCCCTCCAAGTGCTTGCATACTAATGATGTTAGGCTAACTAGTCTGTAATTCCCAGAGATGTATTTTGGGCCCTTTTAAAATATTGATGCTACATTGGCTTTTCTCCAATCAGCTGGTACCATTCCAGTCAGTAGACTGTCAGTAAAAATTAGGAACAATGGTCTGGCAATTACTTGACTGAGCTCCCCAAGTACCCTCGGATGCAAGGCATCTGGTCCCGGTGATTTATTAATCACTTCAATACATGGGTCCAATATGGTCTGTCCTCCCTTTTTTACTGTTTACATACTTAAAGAATTTGTTGGGATTTTTTTGCTCTCCTCCACTATGTGTCTTTCGTGTTCTATCTTAGCCGTCCTTATTGCACCCTTACATTTCTTGTTGCATTCTTTATAAAGTCTGAATGCTGATGATGATCCCTCAACTTTGTATTTTTTGAAGGCCTTTTCATTTGCTTTTATATGCATTTTTACATTGGAGTTAAGCCATCCAGGACTTTTGTTTGCTTTTTAAATTTATTACCCAATGGGATGAATTGGCTAATGCCCTTATGTAATATGCTCTTAAAGCAAACCCATCTCTCCTCCGTGTTCTTTGTTCCTAAGATTTGATCCCAATTGATATCTTCTAACAAGGGTCATAGTTTAGGGAATTTGGCTCTTTTGAAAATCAGTGTCTTTGTATTCCCCTTATGTTTCCTATTTGTGCGATTTATACTGAAGCCATTTGACCTGTGATCACTGTTTCCTAAATTGCCCCGTATTTCCACATCCGTGATCAGGTCTGTATTGTTGGAAATCAGCAGATCCAGTAACATTTTATTTCTAGTTGGTGCGTCTGCCATCTGAACCATGAAATTGTCCTGCAAGACATTTAGGTACTGGCGAGCCTTAGACAAATGCGTGGTTCCCTCTCCCCAGTCTATGTCTGGATAATTAAAATCCCCCATTATGATAACACTTCCCATCCTTGCTGCTAACTTGTGATAGGGGATCCGTCTCCCCCTCCTCCCTCCTCCCTCAGGTTAGGGGGCCTTTAGCATACTCCCAGTAATATTTTTCCCTTAGCTTCATCCCTTTGGAGCTCTACCCATAAGGATTCCACCTCCTCCCTAGCTCCCTTAGTAATGTCATCTCTCACATTCACTTGTACATTATTCTTTATATATAGGCATACCACTCCCCCTTTTTTTACCCTCTCTATCCCTGCGATAAAGGGTATACCCTTGAATGGTTGCCAGCCAATCCTGAGAGCTGTTGAACCAGGTCTCTGAAATTCCCACAAATTCCAAATCCTCCTTGTACAACAGTATCTCTAGTTCACCCATCTTGCCTGCCAGGCTCCTGGCATTGGTGAACATGCCATGTAGTTTAGACCAGTCGCATATTATCCTCTTGTTGGCTGTTCCGAGATTGCAACTAGGACTTGTTACTATACTTACCTCGGGTGTATGTTCATTAGTCAACCAATCACTAATGCCCCCAATACTACCCTCTGGAATATGTTTCACACTGACTATCTCTACCTCTGGGCCCTCCACCCATCTCAGGTGGGGGGAGCGATGGGGATGGGAGGGGGGGCCGGGGATGAAGGCTTCCATAGAGGGATAGGACCTTATGATCGGCTGCATCCACCCTGTCCTCCCCTCCACCTGGCTGAATCCACCCTGACCACCAATACTTTTTCAAGACACTGTGTATGTATATATATATATATATATATATATATATATATATATATATATATAAAATTACGTTTTATAGTTGGCCTCCTAATTTTGTCCCTGTCCCCCCATGTGCCCCCCTAAATATGAAAGCTGGAGATGCCACTGGGTTACAGCAGCCAGAAGCTACATTAGCTGCTATTTATTGAGGTAATTGCACTATAAAGGAGGATATGCTTTGATATGCTTTGTTCATTTAAAATTTTTAAGGTTTACAACCATTTTAAGTGATATTGCATATTGCATATTGTTAAATGAGGGTTATATTTTTTAAAAAGGAGGTATTAAAAGAAAGTTGCATGCAGGCGTACACATTTTTACCACCTAGATGTTTGAAGTTGAAAGGTGACCGACCCCTTAGATATGTATTGTCTGAGGAGAGGTCACAGTACCAATGTTCTCTCATTGTATGCTGATGATGCATTGTTATATTTGTGAAAAAAAGTATGGCAGCGGTTTAGATACGGCACCTCATCCCAGGATATATTACAAGAATTGAAAATTTGGGAAGAGAGGGATTATTACGGTGCCAGGAAAAATAAATAAATTAACAATTTATTAGAAAAAATCTATATAAAGTTTATTTTAGCATAACATGAAGAAAAAGCAAGTATTCATAATATACAATAATTAAAATTAATCTCTAAGTAGTTTAGTCATTCCAAGAAGCACACAAGTTTTAAATGTAGGGCCGGAGTAGTTGTGGCTAAGGTGTGCTGTCGGGTCAATTCTTCCCTACATGTTCCGCCATAAAAATGGCTTCCTCAGGGGAAATAAAATATAACCAATACTAAGAGACAACCATTCTACAAAAAAAGAGAGACAAATTGTAAATATAAAAGTTAGTGCGCATTGAATATATGCTGCATAAATCAATGGGCCACCATCCACACAACAGACATGGTCACTCAATCCTGACCCAATCCCAGATAGTGTGTATATAAATGTAGCGCTAAATAGAAACAGTTCTTTTTAACGAACTATTGATATAGTTTCAGGTGTGATACCTTATATACAAGACATAGGGACAAGGAAGAAGGCAAATCCCAAGATGTACCTTGTCTGTCTTGGTACCATATAAATAAAGGCACAGAATAAAATGTAAAACCTTATCAGAGCATAAATATAGTAAAAATTACTTATATAAAAAATTTATGCAATAAAACCCAATACAAAAGAGGTTAAAACATACACGTGGTTAAAAATAGTGAGTTAATACCAGGTGGTTCTGTGGTGAATATAATATGTGATGATTACATAAACGCAATGACACGTGCGATAATAATCGTAAACACTCAAAATTGAGATTAAGGTGCTAAGTGGAAAAAACTATATAGATGGATATATAGTGATGAAGTCCGTTTTTATAAAAAAATAATTGGTGAATAAAATAAGTGACATAAATTCAGGTCCATAAAAAGATGATTAGTGATCAAAACGGATGATGCTGTTCAAGCAGGTGTTCCCTGTGCACCACGCCATTGTTCGCAATTTTAAACAGGCCTGTTTTACTTCTAAATAATGTGAGTATTTTTAATCTGTTTTTACACTATTAAATGCATTCAAACGGTATTACACTATGCAAGGCTCTCTTTTCATTATGATCTATAAACACGATTGAACCATGGAGTATTGACGCCTATCCCCCATCGGCCATCCACCCTTCCGGTTTTTACCTGTCCATGCTACACCGAGATACATCTTGGAGCCATTGCGTGGAACGAGGATTTGCCAGCCCTATACCAATAAGCTTTTGCGACTTGTGAGGCGTATGCCCCTTCAAGTCCAAAATTTCCGGTAAGCCTCATTCCTACAGGCTTAGTTGCCATCAGACAACTATCACCGCACCCGGCACAGGGAACACCTGCTTGAACAGCATCATCCGTTTTGATCACTAATCATCTTTTTATGGACCTGAATTTATGTCACTTATTTTATTCACCAATTATTTTTTTATAAAAACGGACTTCATCACTATATATCCATCTATACAGTTTTTTCCACTTAGCACCTTAATCTCAATTTTGAGTTTTTACGATTATTATAGCACGTGTCATTTCGTTTATGTAATCATCACATATTATATTCACCACAGAACCACCTGGTATTAACTCACTATTTTTAACCACGTGTATGTTTTAACCTCTTTTATATTGGGTTTTATTGCATAAATTTTTTATATAAGTAATTTTTGCTATATTTATGCTCTGATAAGGTTTTACATTTTATTCTGTGCCTTTATTTATATGGTACCAAGACAGACAAGGTACATCTTGGGATTTGCCTTCTTCCTTGTCCCTATGTCTTGTATATAAGGTATCACACCTGAAACTATATCAATAGTTCGTTAAAAAGAACTGTTTCTATTTAGCGCTACATTTATATACACACAATTTTCATCCCACCGATAGTCTTTCGGCAATGTTAGCTGCTTCATACATTTAAATACGATATCCATTCAGCGCAGTATTTACCCCATTTTTTCAATTCCAGATAGTGTATCTATATCACTCCTAAATGGCCGAATACATACCCCAAAGTAGCCCTGCGATAAGGCAAGCACAGCGCAAACCACGTGGACCACACCCCAATAGTTACCACCCACGTGTAACTGTAGGGGGCAAAAGACAATTGTTGAGGCTAAAAAGAATTAAAAAAAAAAAAAACGTTTTTTAATAATAATTAATCAGTATCCAATTTGGGGTGATTCCAAAAAGAAGCCCCAAAAAGAATTCCAATCCAAAAATAGCACATAATATGGCCAACATGGCCTTCATCTATACGTACCTAATAAAACAAGCACGGGAGTTCAAAAAATGGAGGCGCTGAAAGGATGAGTAACGGAGGATATCAATAAATCATGGGTAGTTGAAAATGGATCCCACACCATGGATTGGTGTGATCAAACTAGAACAGTAAAACAATAAGATATAAAAAATGTAAAATCAGGCAATAAACAGAATAAAAGAAAAGCTGGAGGGCTCCATAATGTATCAAAAAATATATTAGAGTGCTTACCTAAACTAACAATAGCAGGCAAGCCAATAATGGATAACCAAAGCCTGAGCATCCCCAGCAAAGAAAAATGCATATGCTATTGAACACCCAGAGAGGAAATATCCGCTACACAAAGATTCCTGAATGAATATAAAGAGAAAAAGAAAATATCAAGATAAAGTATCTTGCTGGGAGGGAAAGGGAGGTGTGGAGCAGACCCTCCCCATACCGAGTACTAACCTTACTGGGAACCAAAACATAGCACAGCACCTCTGTGGAACCAGCTAAGGACAGCAGGTTCAATTGCCTTATATACCCCCCACCCGTTCAGCGTGCTGACGTCACCGACGAACGGGAGCGGACGTAGAGCAAACTCCGCGCATGTGCCCAGTACACAGCAATAGCCTACAATACCCAGAGTGCATTGCATCAGTCCATCACGCCTGAACGGTGACAGCAAGTCGCTCAAAGCCACCGGCGGAGACTAATGCTGATCTCCAATGTAATGGAGAAAAGAGTAGAATAAAGCAACAATGGGAAAATGTAGGCATAAGCAGATTGGTAACTAGTAGATGGTAAACACGCCAGAGGTCGATAGGGCGGGCCTGATATCCACTATAACAAGTCCTTGGGTGTCCATACAGTTACAGGTAGTGTAGGGATGCCCGTCCACAGGAGCGCAACCCCCGCCAACCAAAACGCGGAGATACCAAAACCAAAGAGGGGAATTCAGACAAAAAAGAGTGATGGATCACAGGGTGGATAAGGAAAAAATAGTCTGTGACAGTGCGTACATGCACGGGGAACATAGTGCCCACAACGGATCTCCATATACTATGCAACAGTGCCCATAGCCCAGATAGCAAGCCCAGAGGTCATACAGCACATAAAAACCCATAAACAACAAAACAAAAAAACAAAAGATGAAAAAAACAATTGAGCAATATAGCATTAATTGTATAGTGGAAACACTGATCATGCATATGAAATAAGTTAAATTTGAATAGACAATCAACGGATTATACATGAATAGCATATCATAGATTTGTTTATGAACATATTAGTGGTCAATTAGGTTACAATCTATTAATTAAAACATTATATTCAGAAATGCCTAATATGAATAATTTAATTTAATGGCCTGACAGATAACACAGAAGCCTCCCAGATGGAATAGGGGCCCGGATAAGTATAGAGCGATGGATAAATCATAATAGGCTCCAAAGGAGGGAGATTAAATAAAAGGAATAGTGAATGGCAAATAGTAAATAATCAAAGAATTGAATGGCTACCTGCCATCACCTTATTATTCTGCTATCAAAGATGATAAAAAATCAGGTCATTTTATATTGCATCCATGGATGAAATCAAGTTGTTTCAAGTTGTAACAAAGTAGTGTTGATCTCGCCGCCCCGAGCATGTGCCGGTATATGCTCTAGAGCGGAGAATCGGACAACACTGGGATCAAAGTTGTGTTGATGTCCAATATGTCTGTTCAGAGCCGTCGTACATAAACGTTTAAATAAGGGTAACATATGATCTCTAATTCTTTTGAAAAACGGGCGTTTCGTTTTGCCGATGTAAAAACAGCCACATCGGCATGAGGCTAGATATACAACTCCAACAGATTTGCATGCAACATTGTGTCTAACCGTGTAAAGGTGGCCATTGGGTAAAAGGGTATTTGTAGAGTTATGCCACGTACACACGATCTGACTTTTTGGCCGGACTTTCCAGCGGAGGTCCGCCGGACTTTCCGAACGTGTGGACTTGCCCACACACGCTCTGACTTTTCTGTCGGACAATCTGCAGGAGTTTTGGCGGAAGTCTGCGGGACATTTGAGATGAACGGACTTGCCGACACAAGGAGTAAAGTCCGTTAATTTATAACGTGACTCCAGGTAGACGGGACTAGCGAAGGAAGTCAATGTCGCCACCTCGATCGGTGAGATTGATACCTTGCTAGCCCCATCGCCTGGTATGGATTTAAAGGGGAATCCCTATGCTGAAAAAACAGCGTGGGGGTCCCCCCCAGATACTCATCAGACCCTTATCCAAGCACGCAGCCTGGCCGGTCAGGAAAGGGGGTGGGGACGAGTGAGCGCCCCCCCTCTTGAGCCGTACCAGCCAGTGTGCCCTCAACATGGGGGGATGCCCTGGGGAAAGAGGGGCCCTGGGGAAAGGGGGGCCCTGTGCCCCCCCACCCCAAAGCACCTTGTCCCCATGTTGATGAGGACAAGGGCCTCTTCCCGACAACCCTGGCCGTTGGTTGTCAGAGTCTGCGGGCGGGGGGCTTATCGGAATCTGGGAGCCCCCTTTAATAAGGGGGCCCCAGATCCCGGCCCCCCACCCTATGTGAATGAGTATGGGGTACGATGTACCCCTACCCATTCACCTAAGGGACAAAAGTGTAAATAAAAAACACAACACAAGTTTTTAAAATACTTTATTACACAGCTCTGAGGGTCTTCTTCTGTCTTGGGGGTCTTCTCGCCAGGATCCTCCGCTATCTTCTGCTAGCTCGTTTTCTAGCGGAGGAGCCCTGGCTTTCTCCTTCGTCGTCGCCGCCGCCATCTGGGGGTCTTGTGCCGACTTTGTGTATATGAATGTATTCTTGACTGACTGCATTCCAAAGGGAATTTTAGATTGTAATCGTTAGTGGCCAGTGAGTCCACCAGCTGCAAGAGTTCACCCTTAGTTCCTGCCCAAGTAAAATATCGTCAATGTAACGATGCCATGCTAGAACATGTTGCAATAGCTCAGATACTTGATCATTTGAAAAAAGTTTCCTCTCCCATCCCCCCAGGTACAAGTTGGCATATGAGGGGGAACATTTGGTCCCCATAGCCACACCCTGCACCTGGAGGTAGTGGGAGGGACCGAACAAAAAAACGTTACGTGTAAGGATGAACTCAAGCAGTTGGAGGACAAACTGGCCATACGATTCAAAAGTGGAACCACATTCCTTCAGCTGAGTTTGAATGACCTGGATTCCTTTTTTATGTGGGATTGTGTTGTATAGACTCTCTACATCGAGAGCCACTAACCATGTATCAGGAGGAAGTTGCTTACCATCTAAAATAATAAGTAAGTCTATTGTGTATTTTACATAAGAAGATAAAGATACCACATGTGGGTATAGGTATTTATCGACTAAAGCACTCGCATTCTCAGTCAATCACTGGCAACCCGATACGAACGGATGACCGGGAGGATGATCCAATGACTTGTATACTTTCGGTAATGAATAGAATGTGGGTGTTTTGGGATTTTTAACATTCAAATATTTCCAAGTGTTTAAGTCGATAATGCCCTGTTGATATATTCGGCTTTGAAATTGTCAACTATGGTTTTGGATATGGGACGATACCATTGACGATTGTCAAGGATGTCCAGGCACATGTGTTCATAGGCCTGGACATCCATGACTAAAACATTCCCCCCCTTGTCAGCTGACTTGATAACCAAGCCCGGATGACTCTGGAGGTCTTTAAGTGTTTTACGATGTTTGAAAGATAGATTATGCTGTTGTTGATCATCTAATTCCTCTCCTCTCGGGGGATCAGGAAGGATTTTTCCCCCTGCTCTAGCAAATTGGAGCATGTGCTGCTGGTTTTTTTTTTTGTTGCCTTCCTCTGGATCAACTGTGGGTATAGAATGGGGTATATGGGATTGTACGATATATATATTTTTTTTATTTGTTGTTGAACTGGATGGACGTGTGTCTTTTTTCAACCTAACTAACTATGTAATTCCAGATTCTTTATCTCAGAAGTAATTTGTTGAACAAACATCCAAATGTTGGGGTTGGTCTGGAGCAAAGGAAATGATTTTGATTTAGGTTTGAAAGAGGATGGAGGGGGGAAGGATACACCAGGGACGGCAACACCCAGCAAGGTTTGCATAGGCAGTTGGTCGTCGCTAGTGTCGCCCTCCTCCCATAGTGACATAAGGTCACCCATGGCCTGAAGTTCCATCTGTGAGAATTCCAATTCTGTGGAAAATCCGATTGATCAGAGGCTGATGGTTTATCGTAAATAACTTTCAACATAAGCTTTTGACAAATTGGAATCTATCTAAATTTGTTGAGGGACAAAATGTCAAATCCAGTTTGAGTACATAAACCTGCTCCTCAGTGAGAGGTACAGAAAAGAGGTACAGAAAATTGTTTCTGTAACATGGATGATTTCATCCATGGATGCAATATAAAATGACCTGATTTTTCATCATCTTTGATAGAGGAATAATAAGGTGGTGGCAGGTAGCCCTATTCAATTCTTTGATTATTTGATAACTATTGGCCATTCACTATTCCTTTTATTTAATATCCCTCCTTTGGAGCCTATTATGATTTGTCCGTCACTCTATACTTATCCGGGCCCCTATTCCATCTGGGAGGCTTCTGTGTTATCTGTCAGGCCATTGATTTAAATTATTCATATTAGGCATTTCTGAATATAATGTTTTAATTAATAGATTGTAACCTAATTGACCACTAATATGTTCATAAACAAATCTATGATATGCTATTCATGTATAATCTGTTGATTGTCTATTCAAATGTAACTTATTTCATATGCATGATCAGTGTTTCTACTATGCAATTAATGCTATATTGCTCAATTGTTTTTTTCGTCTTTTGTTTTTTTTGTTTTGTTGTTTATAGGTTTTGATGTACTGTATGACCTCTGGGCTTGCTATCTGGGCTATGGGCACTGTTGCATAGTATATGGAGATCCGTTGTGGGCACTATGTTCCCCGTGCATGAACGCACTGTCACAGACTATTTTTCCTTATCCACCCTGTGATCCATCACTCTTTTTTGACTGAATTATCCCCTTTGGTTTTGGTATCCCCGCGTTTTGGTTGGCGGGGGTTGCGCTCCTGTGGACGGGCATCTACCTGTAACTGTATGGACACCCAAGGGCTTGTTATAGTGGATATCAGGCCCGCCCTATCGACCTTTGCCGTGTTTACCATCTACTAGTTACCAATCTGCTTATGCCTACATTTTCCCATTGTTGCTTTATTCTACTCTTTTCTCCATTACATTGGAGTTCAGCATTAGTCTCCGCCGGCGGCTTTGAGGGACTTGCTGTCACCGTTTAGGCTTGATGCTATGCACTCTGGGTATCGTAGGCTATTGCTGTGTACTGGGCACATGCGCAGAGGTTTCTCTACGTCCGCTCCCGTTCGTCGGTGACGTCAGCTTGCTGAACGGGTGGGGGGTATATAAGGCAATTGAACCTGCTGTCCTTCGCTGGTTCCACGGAGGCGCCGTGCTATGTGTTTGTTCCCAGTAAGGTTAGTACTCGGTATAGGGAGGGTCTGCTCCACACCTCCCTTCCCCCCCTGGCAAGATACTTTATCTTGATATTTTCTTTTTCTCTTTATATTAATTCAGGAATCTTTGTGTAGTGGATATTTCCTCTCTGGGTGTTCAATAGCATATGCATTTTTCTGTGCTGGGGATGCTCCAGCTTTGGTTATCCATTATTGGATTGCCTGCTATTGTTAGTTTAGGTAAGCACTCTAATATATTTTTTGATACATTATGGAGCCCTCTAGCTTTTCTTTTATTCTTTGTTTATTGCCTGATTTTACATTTTTTATTTCTTATTGTTTTACTGTTCTAGTTTGATCACACCAATTCATGGTGTTGGATACATTTTCAACTACCCATGATTTATTGATATCCTCCGTTACTCATCCTTTCAGCGCATCCGTTTTTTGAACTCCCTTGCTTGTTTTATTAGGTACGTATAGATGAAGGCCATGTTGGCCATATTATGTGCTATTTTTGGATTGGAATTCTTTTTGGGGCTTCTTTTTTGAATTGGATACTAATTGGATACTAATTAATTATTTTATTATTATTTTTATTTTATTTTTGTTATTTTTAGCTCAAAGATTGTCTTTTGCCCCCTACAGTTACACTTGGGTGGTAACTATTGGGGTGTTGTCCATGTGGTTTGCGCTGTGCTTGCCTTATCGTGGGGCTACTTTGGGGTATGTATTCAACCATTTAGGAGTGATGTAGATACACTATCTGGGATTGGGTCAGGATTGAGTGACTGTGTCTGTTGTGTGGATGGTAGCCCATTGATTTATGCAGCATATATTCAATGCCCACTAACTTTTATATTTACAATATGTCTCTCTTTTTTTGTAGAATGGTTGTCTCTTAGTGTTGGTTATATTTTATTTCCCCTGAGGAAGCCATTTTTATGGCAAAACATGTAGGGAAGAATTGACCTGACAGCACACCTTGGCCACTACTACTCCGGCCCTACATTTAAAACTTGTGTGCTTCTTGGAATGACTAAACTACTTAGAGATTCATTTTAATTATTGTATATTATGAATACTTGCTTTTTCTTCATGTTATGCTAAATTAAACTTTATATTGATTTTTTCTAATAAATTGTTAATTTATTTATTTTTCCTGGCACCGTAATAATCCCACTCTTCCCAAATTTTCTATTCTTTTTATATTTGGGTTATACCCAGGGGTCATTGCAGGCGGTGATAGCACTTACTGAAAGATTTGGAGGTTTGTCTGGATTTTCTATCAATTGGAATTGTCAGTTTTTATGCCCCTGGATCTCTCCTGCCCTGCAAAATTGCCTCAATGTGCGAGGTCCTCATTTAAATACCTGGGTATACAGATTACTCCTGACCCCAATGAGTATATAAAGCTGAACTTACTTCCAATGTTATGTAAACTTCCTTTATCAGTGGCTGGGAGGGTCAACTTAATAAAAATTGGTGTGGGCACCCCAGTTTCTGTACGTACTTTAACAACTCTCTGATTTGGATACCCTGTAAGTGGTTCTACTGTATAGATTCGGATTTTTGCGCATTAATTTGGCATAAAAAAAAATGCTCACTCTAGTCTTCTCTACAAATAGGAAAGGATCAGGGAGGATTGACTGTTCGGCATGCTAGGACCTATTATATAGCATCCCAAATACAACAATTGGGGGGTTGGGGGCTTAAAGTGGTTGTAAACCCTTACAAACCACTTTGACCTACAGGTAAGCCTAGATTAAGGCTTACCTGTAGGTCCAATAAATATCTCCTAAACCTACATGGTTTAGGAGATATTTAGAAAAAAACAGGAACCGCTGTGTACGGCGCATGCGCCGTAGACAGCGGCGCGCAGGCGCACTGCGCATGCCGAGATCAAGGCGATATGCCGCCTTCGTGCGCATGCGCGGGAGTGATGTCATCGCCGCTCCAGCGAATGACATCGCTGAAGCGGCGAGACCCGGAAGTCAATCCGGGAATGATGGCGACAGAGAAGATCGTGGATAAGGACCCCTTCGGGGGCTTCATTCTCAGGTAAGTCATTCATAATGAGCTAGTATGCTATGCATACTAGCTTATTATGCCTTTGCCTTGCAGGTTCCGTTTTTTTTTTATTGAGGAAGGTTTACTTCCTCTTTCTTTTCAAAGTTTTTATTGGTAACAAACAAGTACGGTACATAAACAATAACAGTTTAGCTATAAAAGTAGGTGCATACAGAGTACTCAGTAATGTGCGTAAATATGACGCAATAGTACAATAAAAGGTGCTCAGGCAGGAAGAGCATAAGTGCACGTATGGACATAGGCAGACACAAAATTGTAAACAAAATTGGGCCAGAGCCCACAATAACAGGGTGTATTGACTGGGGGTAGTACTCTATGAGAGGGGAGATAGGCTGTCAGCCAAACCAGTCATAAGAAAGCAAAACGTTACCTTGGGTTTGGAGAGGAGAAAAGAGGAGGAGGCTAGAGAGGGGGTAGAATAGAAGTAGTATAGGGAAGGAAGAAATAGGTAGAAGAAGGATAGGAAAGGGGAGGTGGGTCGGACGGCACACACAGGGGGAGAAAGTAAGCCTGGTGTATGAGGTTATTTGTGGGGAGTTATGGTTCTAGTAGACTATTGTCAAAATCTTGTGGTAGGAAGTGGTTAATCCAAGGGTGCCATATTTTTAGGTGTCTGGGGATAGTATCTAAGATGGTGGCCTCAATTTTGCTATGAATCATTGCTTGGGTAACCCTATTTTTAGTTTCAGCTGTATGGAGCGTAGGGGTTTTCCAGGCTTTTGCAATGGTTTGCTTGGCAGCTGTTGTAAGTTGCAGAATGAGCCGGGTTTGTGCCTTAGTGAGGTGATTTGGGAGAAGATTTAGAAGGGCTAGAAAGGGATATGGGGAGAGATCTTCCTGAATTAGTGTAGAGATCATCTGAAATATTGTTGCCCAGAAGCATTTCACTATAGGACATGTCAACCATATGTGGATATGAGTGCCTCGTTCACCGCAGTTTCTGAAGCAGTTAGGAGAGTATGAAGAGAGGAACTTGGCAATCCTGGCCGGGACCAGGTACCACCGCATCAGGACCTTGTAGCTGGCTTCCAGTGCAACAATATTTTGGGACGATATTTTGGTATTGGACCAGATGGTGGACCATTCATCTGCATCTAAAACTTTAGAGAGGTCGTTGGACCATTGTAGGGCGTAGGGTGGGAGAGCACCAGCAGCAGAAGTGAGATAAGAGTAAAAGTTAGATATAATACCTGGGGCGTGTGGGTCCGAGTCGCACACCTTCTCGAATATAGATAGGGGGCCTAACACAAAGCCAGACCCCAAGATTGTCTGTAAGAAGTGATTTACTTGAAGGTAACGGAAACATTCCCTATTGGGGAGTTGCGTTATAGATTGGAGAGATACAAACGATTTTATAGTGTTCCCTTCTGTTAGGTCACATATACGACTCAGGCCCAGGCGCTTCCAGGTTTGGAAAGAGGTCGGTTCGGAAGAGGCTGGGTAGAATTGGGGGTGATCTAGGAGGGAGAGAAGTGGGGTATGGGGAGATGTCAATTTGAAAGAGGTTCGTAATCTGTCCCAGAGTCTTAAAGAGTGGCGGGTCACGGGGTTAGATATGGGCCCTCGTAGTGAGGCTGGTAACCATAGGACATTGGAGATAAGGATTGGGTGTAATTCAATTGCCTCCAGGCTCACCCAGATCGGGATCTCGTCTTTGGCATGGTATAATGTAATTTGTGCTAGCTGGGCCGCATGGTAATACTTGAGAAAATTCGGTACTCCCAAACCACCAGAGGTCTTGTTACGGAGCAGAATCATTCTGGAGACCCTAGGTCTCATAGAGCTCCATATATATTTAAATACTCGGTTCTGGATAATTCTATGAAAATAGGGAGGCACTAAAATAGGCAATACTCTGTATAAGTAGAGCAGTTTGGGGAGCAGCGACATTTTGACCGCGGCTATGCGGCCCAACCAGGATATACATAGGGGACGCCACGCGCTGAGAAGAGAAGTAAGGTGAGCCAGCATGGGAAGGTAATTTTTTTGAAATAGATCTAACGGGTTACTAGTGAGTTTTATTCCTAAGTAGGGTAGGGATGAGGTGGACCATTGGAAAGAGAAATTATTTTGGAGCTGAGTGAGAGTGGATGTTGGCAGGGACACATTCAGAGCTTTAGATTTTGACTGGTTAACTTCTAAACCTGAAAACCGAGCAAATTTGTCTAAGAGTTGTAAGAGGTTTGGCAGTGTAGTATGGGGTGAGGTGACAAATAATAGAGCGTCATCAGCAAATAAGCATAGTTTGTGGGTGACTGAGGCTATCTCTAGGCCCCGAATATTGGGGTCTGTTTGAATCAGTTCAGCTAGGGGTTCAATTGCCAGGGCAAAGGGGACAACCCTGTCTCGTCCCTCTCTGTATTGGGAAGCTTTCTGAGTGAAACCCCGAGTATTTCACAAAAGCTTGGGGATTCGTGTAAAGAGCTCTGATCCACTGGAGAAAGTGAGGGCCAAAACCCCAACGCTTCAGGATAAAGTCTAGGTAGGACCAGGAGACGGTGTTGAAAGCCTTTCTAATATCAAGCGACAGGAGATGCATGGGTATGTTACGAGATTTTGCTAGATGTTGTAGAAGAATGACACGTCTAATATTGTCGCTAGCCTGTCGCCTGGGGATGAACCCCACTTGGTCCTTGTGGATCAGTTTACCTATAATCGGGTTGAGTCGAAGTGCTAGGATTTTTGCTAGGATCTTTATATCTACGTTTAGTAGAGAGATAGGTCTGTAGTTGGACCAGAGTGTGTCGTCTGTATTGGGTTTGGGTATCATGGTGATAATGGCCGTGAGGGTGTCCCTGCCAAAGGATTGTTGGTGCAAAAGGGCGTTAAAAGATTTCACAAGAAGAGGGGCCAGGATGTCTGCAAATTTTTTGTAGTAGTTACTAGGTAAACCATCAGGGCCAGGGCGTTTGTTAGGTTTTAACGTTTTAATGGCCGCTAGGACCTCGGCGATCGTGATTTGGGTATCCATGGACTCCCTATTGGAATCGGAAAGTTGGGGTATTGGAAGGTTGCAAAATAGTGCTTCTGCTTGATGTACTGGGAATTAGTTGTTATTTTCATATAATTTGGCAAGTCTATTACGAAATTCAGAGAGAATCTTAAGAGGATTACTGGTGTGGGCGTCATTTGCTATTTTGAGTCTGATTGGTTTGTGAGACCTATCTGATCTCCGAAGTCGCAGGGCCATAAATGTATCAGGTTTATTGGCCTTAGTGTAGATCGTGTGGTTGGAGCTACGAATTGCTTTATCTGCAGATTCCGCAAGTAATAGGTCTAGTTCTAGTTTAGTTTTATCTAGGGATAGTTTGTTTTCTTCGGTAGGGGAGGCTTGGAATTGTAAAAATTGTTGATGGAAGGACTGTTCTAATTGTTGGAGTTTCAGTCTTTTATCTCTTTTGAGGTGGGTGGCTACAGATATGCATTTGCCTCTGATAACAGGCTTGTGAGCCTCCCAGAGGAGAATCGGGGAGATTTCGGGGGAGGAGTTGTGTTGAAGGTATTCCCTAAGGGCTAGTTGGATATCGAAGCAATAGGATTGGTTGGTAAGGTGTGATTCATTCATACACCAAGATCTACCCGTGGGTTGGGGGATTAGTGAAGAAATCGTGGTGACAACTGCACAGTGGTCAGACCAGGAAATCGGGGAGATAACGGAGTTCTGCACTATCGGGAAGGAGGATGTAGGGACGAATATGTGGTCTATTCTTGAGAAGGACTTGTGAGGGAAAGAGTAAAATGTATAATTTTTCTTCAATGGATTGCATTCTCGCCATGTGTCTATAAGGGAGGCTTTCTGAAGTTGTTTGCGGAATTGAACTGAAAGGGAATGATGCTCTGGGGTATAGGGAGATTTGTCTAAGTGTGGGAGAAGTGTTAAATTAGAGTCACTGCACATAAAGAGGGTGCCTCTGCAATGTTGTTTAATGACCTGTAGGTGGTGTGAGAAGAAGGGAATTGGGTTGGTATTCGGAGCGTAATAGGACACTATAGTGGTTTCCACGTCTTGTAAAAGACCTACTAGAATGATGTAGCGTCCTTCAGGGTCTTTTATTTCGGCTGAGGGAATAAAAGGGAGGGTATGGTGGAAGGCAAGTAGTACCCCTTTGTGTTTAGTAGTTGCGGAGGCGGTAAAGACTTGAGGATAGCGAGAGCTAAAATATTTGGGAGTATGCTTAGTCGCAAAATGGGTTTCCTGAAGTGCAACTATACTAGCCTTTAGGGACGCAAAGGTTTGAAATGCTTTAACCCTTTTATTGGGGGAGTTAAGCCTCTTGACATTAAGGGAAAGGATATTTAAAGGAGCCATAGTAATGGCGAGGTAGGTTTATCAAGATATAGTAGGTCTTTTGTGTGTGCCGACCGACAGAACAAGAAGGAAGAGAAGATGGAGAGGGGAGGAAAGTGAGAAGTGAAGAAGAGAGGGGAGAGGGGGGTGTGTTGCGTAGGGCACACCATTTATAGGCAGTAGTGTAGTGGGCTAAATAGAATGCCCAACTAGAGAGTGCACAGATCCTGCCACTGAAACCAGTCACAGGGTGGGTGCACAGTAAGGGGGTAAGCAGTGACTGCTCCCCACCGCTAATGGGAGATATTAACATTAGCATTAGAACTAGTGAAAACAGTAAACAAGGTATGGGATGTAGAAACATTTAGACCTCATAACACATAAAGTACACATAACAATCTGAACTCGAGTAAGGTTAATCTTAATAGGGAAGCGGGAGAGTGGAGGAAGGGAAAGAGGAGGGGGTGGGAGTAGGGGGGGTGGGATGAGAGAAAGAAGGGAAGGGGTGAGAGGGAGGGGGAGGGGGGAGAGGGGGGGGATGGGGAGAGGTGGGGGGAGGGGGGAGGGACGAGGAGAGGGGAGGGGGGGACGAGGGGGGGGAAAGGGATGGGGGGGTGAGGGTAGAGGGGAGGGGAGGGAGGAAGGGATATGGGGGGGGGGGGCGGGGGAAAGGAAGGAGGGGGAGAGAGGGGATCAGAAGGGAAGGAGGGAGGGGAGAATGAAGGGGAGAGGGGGAGGGGACGAGGGGTATCAATCTAGAATGGAGCATAATCATCTATCACAGGAGGCATCAGGGTTAGTAAATAGTGCAAAAGTGGTTGTCTGGGTCAGCAGAGTAATGCGGAGCCAGACAAATAGGCTGGAGTAAAAGTCAAGGAGGCAATAGTCCTATATCAAATGGAGAGAATATAAAGAATAGGGGTGGGGTATCCAGCAGGTGTACAGCTCTGAGACGAAATAAAAAGTTGCCTTTGAGAAAAATATAGGCATGGGGGTAGGTTCAGCAATGCAAAAGAAAGGGGGAGGAATATATATGCATACAGAAAGAAAAAAAGGAAAAAATATGATAAAATAAAAAAAAAAAATAAAAAAAAAAGGGGGGGAGGGGGGGGAGTTATACAGTAGAATTGGGGGCCGTCTGAGCCATCATGTCTCAGTTGTAGAGATGTTGTTCCGAGGGAGGGGAAAAAAAGAAAAAGTACATACCGGAGAGATGTCCCCCCAGGTCTCGGTCGGAGTGTCCCAAGATGAGAAGGAAGGTCTAAACGCTCTGGTTAGACTACCGAGGACCTGGCATCAGTAAGGGGGACATGCAAAAAAGGGTAAATTAAATCAGAAGATAACCTCATCGGGGTCAGCGAGGCGGGCGAGCTTTTGGGCTGGAGAAGTTCTCTTCCGATGGTCGTGAGGGGGTCCCTCTGCGGATCGATGAAGGCGTCGGTTGGTGTCGGTTCGGTGTGGCCGAATATGGATGTGCGGATGATCGCGCTGGCGTGCGGGGAAGATTGAGATCCGGCCGGTTCTCCGGTGTTGCTAGTCGGAGTGACTCCAGAAGGCGCTGAAGGGATTACGGGGATGTGCAGGTATGCTGTTGGCCTTGGTAGGTGAATTGCAGGGCGAAGGGGAATCGCCAAGTGTACTTGATCTGATGTTGCATGAGTACTTGGAGTTGTGGCTTCATGGCTCTGCGCTTTGCGATGGTTAGAGGTGCAAGATCAGAAAAGAGCTGGTAAGTGTGGCCCTGGAACAGTAATGCTTCTTTGTTGCGTGCAGCAGTAAGGAGCTGCTCTTTAGTGCGAAAGAAATGGAGCTTTATGATGATGTCTCGTGGCGGGCCATCGTTCTGACGGCGGGTCAGGGTTCTGTGGACGCGGTCAAATTCCAATCGTTCGATTGGGATAGATGGGGCAAGCTCCTGAAACAGGGCTGTGGTGAACGATTGCACATCATCTATCAGTTCAGGAATTCCCCTGAGCCTTAGTTTTGATCTACGGGACCGGTTCTCGGCGTCCTCAAGGCGGGATAGGAGTGTAGCATTCTCCTCTCGGAGTGCTGCATGTTCTTGGGCATGTTCCTGCAGAGTCAGTTCGATATCGTCTACCCGGGTCTCGAGGTCCGCTGTGCGCTGGCCTATTTCACGGATCTCCCGTGAGAGTCTGTTAGTAATTTGGTCCGAGGTGGCCTTCAGGACCTTCTGGAGCATGGTCTCCATGTATTGAAGGAAGGAGCTTTGGTTCATACCTGGGGGTGGCAGGGATGGAGAACCGCCGATATGAAAGTCGGATTCGTCTTCTTCTCCACTATCTGTAGGCTCAGGCCTGGGTGAAGACGCCGCCTGTTGTTTGGCGAGTGCTTTCGCCGCCATTTTGGAGGATGCGCGGGCGAGGGCCTCCTTGATGGGTTTTGGCTTGCTTTTGCCTCGGTGACCCATTAGCACCATCCCGGTATGTGCTAGAGAGTGTTGGATACCGATCTCTGGAAGAGTGGAGCGTGAGGGTGACCCAGACGGCTGTAATTTTTCCCTAGTTAGCGGTGAGGAGTGTGGAGCTCTAGCAGGAAGCGTCCTCCATGTTAGGCTTCGCGCATGCGCCCCCAGGTTTACTTCCTCTTTAATGATCCCATGGACACCATTAGGGCTTTAATTATACCGGGTGACTCTGACTATACTGCAATCACACATCTGGGGGAATCTTTCTCAACTGTCATCTGATTTCCCAACTGTCACTCTTTTAAAAACCTTGTGGACATATGTTAAGGCAAACCTGGGTATTCAAGGCTTTCTATCATGTACACCACTTTGGTGTAATTTCCATTATAGGGAGGTACTTTAACTAGAAGGATTCCAGGACTGGGAGAGGCTGGTGGTCAGATATATCTCAATTATATGAGGAGAACATTTTCAAACCTTTTATAGAGTTACAAAGGGAATTTAATATTCCTACAAGACAATTCTACAAATACTTACAATTGAGACACGCATTAAATGCCCAATCCCGAGTTTCAAGACTTGCATTGACGGATCATCCAATTTTAGATGAGGTCTTGCAGGCGACGGATAAAAGGGGTATCATATCTCAGGTCTATTCAATGTTACTTAATTCATTACAGAGCGCCTCAGACCTACCTTTGCAAAAGGGGATGGGAGAGAGATGTAGGGAATATTGATGGAGATGTATGGGAAGCTTGTCTATCAGCTGCTGCTTTGGTGTTGGTATTGGCCACACAGAAACTTTCTCATCTTTAATAAAATGAAGAGAAATGGTGACAGAGGACAGCCCTGCAGAGTACCATTATGCATGGGGAAGCAAGACGACAGAAAGGAAGACATTACCTAGCAGTAACTTGGGAATACAAGGCCTGTAGTGCCCTGACAAAGGGGCCCTTAAAACCGAACCTCTCTAGGGTAGAAAACATATATGGCCAACTCAGCCTATCAAAGGTCTTTTGTGCATCGAGACTTAGGACCAGGGCTGAGTGAGAAGTTCTATCAGATCTATTGTACGGCTGGTGTTGTCTCCCACGTGTCTGGTTGGGACAAATCCCACCTGATCCCTGTTAATACGTTTTGGAATGTATTTGGACAGTCTGGATGCTAGGATTTTAGTGAAGATTTTATAATCCGAATTTAACAAAGCTATGGGCCTATAGTTGTCTGGGAGGGAGGGGTCCTTCCCTGGTTTGGGGATAACGGAAACATATGAGTGAGAGAACTGTAGGTGTGGGGGCTGGCCTTTAAAGAGGGAGCTATAGAGTTATAGTAGGTGGGGCGATAGGACATCTAGAAAAGTTTTGTAATAAAAATATGGAAGCCCATCCGGGCCAGGAGATTTGTGTAGTGGGAGGCCGTTAATGGTATTGTAAATCTGAAGAGGAGAGAGTCGGAAGTCTAAGGTCGGCAAAGAAAGTATCAAATTTTTCTTGAGAAAAATTAAAGTGATTTTCGGGTGTCAGGCAGTTATAGAGTTTTCGATAAAAGCTACCAAAAGTCTTGGACATTTCAAGGGGGCAATGAGTTTTAGTGCCTTTGGCTTTAATAAGAAAATCAGGGAAGGAGTTGAAAGGATGTGGGCGGAGCTTATTGACTAACATCCTGTGGGGTTTATTTGAGAATTCATAAAACTTTTGTTTGGTCCAGAGCAGGGATTTTGCTGCCTTGTTAAAATTCAGAGATTTAATTTGTTCTCTTAAGGATGTGACTTTACAAAGCTTTGACACTGTGGGTTTGCACAGTAGCTGACGTTCTGCTGCCGTCAGGTCAGATGTCAGTGACTTTAAAAGCTGATTTCTATCTTTTTTCAGGCGGGAGCCCTCCGCAATACATGCTCCACGAAAGACCGCCTTGTGAGCCTCCCACAGTGTAGAAGAATCAGGGACAGAGCCCTTATTTAGCAAAAAATACTCCTGAAGGTTAGCAGCCAGTTTGTTGCGGGAGGGTTCAGAGTTTAAGAGTTGATCATTAAGGTGCCAATGACACTTCCTAGAATGGGGTTGTGATAGCATAATGTCTAAAGTTATAGGCGCATGGTCGGACCATGTAATGGGGGATATTTCAGAATTAACAGTGTGGGGGATGAGAGGGGCTGAGATAAGAAAATGGTCTAGGCGGGAGTACATTTTATGGGCCATAGAATAAAAGGTAAATTGCTTAGCCGTTGGATGTTTGATCCTCCAAGAGTCAAACAATTGGCGGGATCTGATGCATTTATGAAAAGCATTGGCTTGGGAGGCAGACTTCTGTGTGGGAGTAGCGTCTGAAACATTTTGTCTGTCTCTGGTATGTGACATGACCAGATTAAAATCTCCGCCAACTATCATGAATGGCTGGGGGAGATACTGAGGTGAATCAAAAACCTTATTTAGAAAAGCTACCTGACTGCTATTGAGTGCATAAATATTAGCCAAGGTAAAAGAGGAAGACATATGCCGCGTACACACGTGCGGACTTTTGCCGGCGGACCTAGTCCAGCGGACAATCCGCTGGACTTTCCAGCTGGCTTCGGCGGACTAAAAAGCGAACGGACTTGACCACACACGATCACGCAAAAAGTCCGGCGGTTCACGCGATGACGTACAGCACGTACGACGGGACTAGAAAAAGGAAGCTCAAGATCCAAAACGACACCCTTTGGGCACCGTTAACTAATCTCGTGTGTATCTCGTGTTAGTTGACGTTTGGTTAGAGACGATTCGCGCTTCTCAGACTTCTGCTTAATTCGCTCGTTTATGCCGTTCAGTTTGTGCTTGTGAGGTTTGTATCTGTCTTTCAGTGCGTGTGGATCAGTTCCTACCTGTTCTCAGGCCGTTCTGGTCCGCTCGTTCCTGTTCTTCAGTTCGTTCTTCATAGGCCTTGCTGTTCTTCAGTGCGTTCAGTTAAGTTGTTTGTTTGATCAGCCGACCGTTTTGAAGCCATGGAGTGTGGACGTACTCGGGAACGAGTTCGTGCTGTGCAGGGGCTCGGTGTTGCGGTTAACACTTTGGTCCGAGCCCAGTCCATGAACAGGGTGAGGAGGAGTTCATGGACCAAGAATTGGCTGCGCCAGCGTGACCAATTCTCGCACATGCCTTTGCTCCGTGAGATCCGTGAGAATAATCCTGATGATTTCAGGAATTATCTCAGGATGACGGACCCCATTTTTCACCGTCTGTTGGCTTCGCTGTCCCCTTATATTAGCAGGCAGAATACCTGCATGCGGCAAGCCATCAGTGCGGAGCAGAGGCTAGTCGCCACGTTGCGTTACTTGGCGACGGGGAGAAGCTTGCAGGACCTCAAGTTCACGACAGGCATCTCCCCCAGGCTCTGGGGATCATTATTCCAGAGACCTGTTCTGCCATTATTCACGTCCTGCAGGAGAAATACATTAAGGTAAGTTTTCTCTTTTAAATTTACCTATGTCTTGTATGTTTGCTAATGTAGTGCATCAATTTCATAATTAGCTAATTACCATGATAGGACTATTCTATGAATGTCCCCTATTCATGCATGCATGTTTTTTGTTGTAATTTTTTTTTCTTTTATTTTACGGTTCACTTATAGAAATTGCTTTAGAATGTATTATTTAGTGGGTCACATGCATATTTGCTTGCACCAACCTCCCCAGCATGGAATCTTGGGCCCCTAAACACCCCTAGCCTAGTCACTTTAGTTGTAAAAAAAGGTATCTTAACAGCTCCATTGTACTGCTTTACTCACCCCCCCTTTCACCCCCTTGCCCCTCTTTTTTAAATTGATTGCATGTGTTTTGGGTCAGCTTCTAATTAACCCAGCCCCCCCCCCCACACTGTTTATTGTTTGCATGTGTTTTAGGTCAGCTTCTAATTAACCCCCCCCCCCCCACACTGTTTAATTGTTTGCATGTGTTTTAGGTCAGCTTATAATTAACCCAGCCCCCCCCCCCACACTGTTTAATTGTTTGCATGCGTTTTGGGTCAGCTTCTAATTAACCCAGCCCCCCCCCCACACTGTTTAATTGTTTGCATGTGTTTTAGGTCAGCTTCTAATTAACCCAGCCCCCCCCCCCCCCCCCACTGTTTAATTGTTTGCATGTGTATTGTCTGACCTTAGAATTAATTACTCCCCACCCACATCCCCATTATTATCTTCTCTGGGCCATCAGAGGGGTCATCAATCAGAGAATTGTCCCTTATCTTTAATATTTTTGTTTGATTTCAAGGACTAAGAAAATAAATACATATGTTGCTCAAAATTGTTTGTAAATTTCTTGGATTTAGTTTGTTGTTTTGGCTTGTTATTAATTATAATTGTATCTTTCTGTTTGACTTCACAGCATCCTTCCACGCCACAGGAATGGCAGACTGTGGCTTCCCAGTTTGCTGCCCGTTGGGACTTTCCCAACTGCGGAGGGGCGATTGACGGGAAACATGTCCGAATTGTGCCCCCACCCCATTCGGGGTCTTACTATTGGAACTATAAGGGGTTCCATAGTATAGTGTTGATGGCGGTGGTGTCGGCACAATATGACTTTCTTTATGTGGATGTGGGGAAAAACGGCCGGATGTCGGATGGAGGAGTGTTTAACGAGACGGAGTTCTGCCGTCGTCTCCAGACTGGTGGCCTGGAGCTGCCACCAGATGCAGAGAATGTGGAGGGACTCCCCTTTGTTTTCATTGCCGACGAGGCGTTTGGTCTGGGTGAACACCTGATGAGGCCATTTCCCCAAAGATCCCTCACCCCTGAGAGGAGGATTTTTAATTTTAGGTTGGCCAGAGCAAGAAGGGTGGTTGAAAATGCCTTCGGAATTATGGCCAACCGTTTCAGATTGCTCTTAACTTCGATCCATCTGGCAGAGTACAAACTCAATACAATTATTGTCACCTGCTGTATAATGCACAATTACCTCCGGAAGCATTCGACCAGCTACACACTACCTATTGGGCCTGAGGCCGAAGTGGAGGCCGAGATGACAGGGCTGGATAATCGCCGTCTTGGCTTGGCCCCACAAGCAGCACAGCAAGTGCGGGACCGATATTTAACTTGATATTTAACTTATTTTAATGGTAGGGGGGCCATTGCAATGGCAGCAGACCCTTAAAACTTACTTTATTTTTCAAAAATAAATCCATTGATGTCTGTTTCAAATATTGTTTTTTTCGTATTGTTTGCTTTTATTTTTGGCTGTTTTATATGTTGTCCTAGTGCACTTATTATAGTGCAAAACTTGTTTAGCGTTTAGTAAATAAGCCCCTTTGTCAATGAACCACAACATTTTTTTGGTCAAACTGGTAGTATTTAAAAAGAAGAAGCCACACATATTGTTTAATTTGTGCAAACATTTTTTTTTATTATAGTGCACATCCAAACATGTTTTTTTTTTTTTTTGGTTGATTTATTATCTTTTTTTTTTTTATTTTTTTTGGTTTTGGCAATATAATATTTTTTTGGTATTTTTTCCCAACATTTTTTTTTTTTTTTTGGGGTTTTGGTAATATAATATTTTTTTGGTATTTTTCCCAACATTTTTTTTTGTATTTTTTTTTTGTTTTTTTTTTGAAAAAATAAAAACATGGTTTCAAATATTAAAAACATTTTTTTTTTCATTATAAAATATTTAGGCAATGTAAAACTAGGGAACTTACAAAGTTCAACTGGTAACCCATGTACAGTAGAAGCCAAATTTTGAATATGCACACAAATTTAACAACAAAATGGGTAATGTCAACATGTGCTATGTTCCATCATGGGGAATCAATGGACGTGTTTTGTGTGTGAAACCCCTTTCCTCTCACCTACTAGCATTAGGGGTTGCAAACACAAAATGCGTACATTGAGATCCCCTGATGGCACATAGCACATGTTGACACACCATGTGCATATTCAAAATTTGGCCTATAAAATTCTAAAAAATTTGAGGATCAAAAGGGGAATGAAGGACATGATTGATGTTTGGAAATGGAAAAGGGGTCTTTAGATTCTCCCCAAAACATCAATCATGTCCTTCATTCCCTGCTGCATGGTGGCCATCTCCTTCTGCATGGTTTGCAACTGGTTTGCCATCTCCTTCTGCATGTTTTCCAACTGGTTTCCCATTTTTTCCAGCTGCATATTCCAGCCCATTATCTGGCCAATAAGCCTGTGGGCACTGTCCGTGGAAAATGGCTCCGCAGCTTGGCCTTCCACAACCAGATCATCACCTAAAAGTTGGGTAGATAAAACACAAGAAAAAAAAGGTCAAAAACATGCAGACCTTAATTTAGTAGCTCAATCTGTGTTCTCAGACACTCACTTCGTGGGGTGCAGATGTGCTCGACTTCAAGCACCTCAACTTCCTCCACATCCCCGCGTGGGCTTGGGCTAACTGCCCAATTAGTCTGCTGAGGCCGGGAGGTCCTGGGATGTCCTGAGTGACGTCTGAGTCTTTTGCCCCCTATGGTAATGGAACACAAAGGTACACTTTTAATCACACTGATATTTGAGTGCCGAAATATGAATATTAAACATTGTTTAAAAGTGTTGTCCAATTATTAGCAGTTTGTTACAAGATCCTACTTGAATACAGAATTTAAATCTCTATCTAATGAAACTCCAATACTTAAACCGGCCTTCAACCCTAAAGTTGAACTTCCGCTCATTGGATCCCTGCACCCCTCTGGTGTCTTATTTGGAACCTTTTAGGGGGGAGGGGTTGCAGATACCTGTGTAAGGCAGGTATTTGCACACACATCCGGCCATAGACTCCCACAGAAGTATACGCCACATCCCATCCCACCGTGCTGTCTGCTGGGACACACAGGGGTCCCAGAGCTAGCGTGGACCAGTCCTATTGCATTGCGCAACTGGCGCATGCCCAATAGTGACCCGGGAAGTGAAGCCGCAAAGATTAATTTCATGATTCCAATATCAAAGATGGTAGCTGCAGCATCCAAGGGACGGTTAGTCTCGGCTGCTGAGGTCGCTGGACCCTGTGACAGGTGAGTGTACTTATTTGAAAAGTCATCAGCTACAGTATTTGTAGATGCTGAGCATTTTTTTTTAATTTGTAGCTTGACACCCTGCTTAACAGATTTGCCCCCCCCCCCAAAACCATCTTCTGGAGTCCCTGTGTAAGTTACCCACAAAACCATTACTACAGTAGTAATAGTATAGATGCTGACAATAATAAACAACCTTACAACTCAAACAACCCACAGCCAGGTAAACTGAATCAACTTTATCATGACAAACGAACTTTCATCAAGTCTTCGCCAGATTCACATACGAGTGCTAATAAAATCTTCGCAAGATTCACGTACGAGTTCTAATAAAATCTTCGCCAGATTCACGTACGAGTTCTAATAAAATCTTCGCCAGATTCACGTACGAGTGCTAATAAAATCTTCGCCAGATTCACGTACGAGTGCTAATAAAATCTTTGCAAGATTCACGTACGAGTGCTAATAAAATCTTCGCAAGATTCACGTACGAATTCTAATAAAATCTTCGCAAGATTAGACATATCAAATATAACCATAGTAGCGCACGTGCTTGACTTACTTTTTTTGATCGCTTTTCGAATTCTCCTGTACTGATCGGGCTCCCTGGATTTAATGTCGGACCATCGCTTGCGCAGTTGATCCTTGCCCCTTCGTACGCCAAACTTATGCTCCAGGGTGCTGACGACTGTACTCAGAATCTTGTCCTTGCGCAAGTTGGGTCGAGGGTAGGGGCCATTTTCCCCGTCGTAATCTTCCCTTTGGAGGATGTCCACCATCTCCACCATCTCTTCAAAGGCCATATTGGTGGCCTTATATCTGCTGCTGGATGCAGATGTCTGGGGTTCTGGGCTTTCCTCCGCTCTACTTGCTGAGAATGTGTCCGCCATCTTCATGTACTTATTCACCCACAATGCAACGAGGGGAAGCGGGGCAGGGAATACTCGTCGCGAGGAATGTCATGGGCGGGCGACGCGGAGGACGCAGGCGGACTTCGACGCGTGCGCAGTGTATATAAGGCTGTTTGAGGGCCCACGTGTTTTCCGAACGGAAGTAGCGAGCGCTCTGTACGAATGTAAGGGTTGTGTGTGTTGCTGCGTGTGTGTGTGTGTTGCTGCCTGTGTGTGTTGCTGCCTGTGTGTGGGGGTTGCTGCCTGTGTGTGTGTGTGTTGCTGCCTGTGTGTGGGGGTTGCTGCCTGTGTGTGTGTGTGTGTTGCTGCCTGTGTGTGTGTGTGTGTGTGTTGCTGCCTGTGTGTGTGTTGCTGCCTGTGTGTGGGGGTTGCTGCCTGTGTGTGGGGGTTGCTGCCTGTGTGTGTGTGTGTTGCTGCCTGTGTGTGTGTGTGTTGCTGCCTGTGTGTGGGGGTTGCTGCCTGTGTGTGGGGGTTGCTGCCTGTGTGTGGGTGTGTTGCTGCCTGTGTGTGTGTGTGTTGCTGCCTGTGTGTGGGTGTGTTGTGTAATGTTTTGGTGTAAAAACTGGATGTGCGTTTTTAGTAACATTTGTGTTTTTTGTCTTTTGTATTGCCATTACTAACAAAACAGAAACAAACATGTCGACATCCCAGTACAATCCATTTAAGGATCAGGATTTCCTGACAGAATTTATCGCGCTGTACAGGAACAATGCCACCCTGTGGGAGGTCAAGAACCCCTTATATGGAAATAGGGATGTCCGGAAGGTAACACTGGGGCCACTTTTGGATTTTGTGAAGACTCGAGTCCCCAACGCAGACATCAAGTTTGTTGAAGCCCGAATTTCAAGTTTGAGGCACATGTACAAGCGGGAGCGCAAGAGGATTGCGGATTCAGTCAGATCAGGAGCAGCAGCAGAGGATGTTTATGTACCCAAGCTGTGGTACTACAACCAACTGTGTTTTCTAGGTGACCAGATGGAACCCAGGCAATCACTGTCCACTCTTCCCTCCACCGTTCCCTCCACTCTTCCCTCCACCCCAGCTGAGGCTTCCACCGAAGGAGAAGACCCCTCCACCTTGGAGCTAGCTGATGCGCCCAGCTGGAGCCAGGTATATATTTTTGAGCCTAAATAGTCATTGGGTGAATATTAATGATGTAAATGTAAAGATTAGAATTGCTTAGAAATGTATGTTTTAATCAGAAATTCTATTATGCCGAACCACCTCCACTCCCACTCTATAACAGGCCTCTATGTCTTTTCACGGCTTACCGATTACCCGCTTCTTGTAGCTTGTCATTCATTGTCTAGGGGTTCCCCAGGTTAGTAACCATCAATTGCGGAGACCCATACTCCAAGCACCTTTAATTTGGACAGATTTTGGATAATTGTTTAACAACGTTTAAACATTACACAGTGTCTCGGTTGTAAATTGAGGGCATGGGTGAAAAAGCTCAGACACTTCAGAACTGCTGGCAGCCCAAGAAAGGTAAGTAAGAAAGGCCAGAGAGTAGCCCCTCAAAACTGGACACTTCACTGTTGGATATACCCTTGTCCGCAGATGTAGCAAACAACAAGTGACTTGGAACCAGCAAAGTGTCCGCCACACACTATGTTGGAAGGAAAGGTTGTTTTTTTGCAACAGTTCCGAGGTTACGTTTACCTTTCAGCCGTTGCAGCAAAACAGTAGGGCATGGGAATTCACTAGTGTCCATACATCTCAGCTCATAACAAGCAGCCAGACCCACTGCCCTCCTCCGAAGAGCCCCCTCCCCCGTGTTCGCCGGTACGAGTCGCTATGTCTCTCCAATCCTGAGAGGACACGGGGGCACTTGAGAATCCTCCTTCAATTGCTGGGCCTCAAACTAGCCAGTTCTGAGGCTCGGGAACAGATGGATCCCCACCACACACAACAAGGGCCTCTGGGGCTGGTCAGGGTGACCAGGCTTCCAGGGCCAGCAGACACTCCTGGGCCCAGGAACACTTGTGGGGTTGTTGCGGAACAGAAGCAGGAATCTAAAGTGAAGCTCAAGCCTGAACACATGACCTCAGCATCTCAAATCACGCTTCCCAAATTACACAGTGGGGCCAGACGCTCCCACTGATTGTGTCCAAGCAAATGTAACCTCATCATGTGTACAAGCAGACTGTGTTATGAGGCTGTCACAGGTGCCTCACCTCACCTAGGACCAGACAGAACTCCAGCACAGGCCAGACAAACTGATGTCAACGTAAAAATGTGAAACAATTAACACCCTGAACTCAGAATTCAGAAAACAAAAAAAAAAAAGCGCCCACTTCTAAAAAGTGTTGGTGCTACATATGTATACATATAGTGTATACATACATCCAGTAGTGGGCAAAAATGCATTAAAAAAGATTGGTGATCTGCTTTGAAAATGCTGGGGTCCAAATGATAGCCTTTTTGATATATGGACAAATTTATCTGCACGTTCAGAAATTTACTATTGTATGATTGAGGAGGCCATAACCAAAAAAACATGTGTTTCATTTTGGATTTTGTTTTGACACAGGATGAGCTCACCCAGGAGGATGCCGGGACAAGTGGTATGGAGGAGGAGGCCATGACCAGCGAGAGCCAGGAGGTGGCTGGGCTCAGCACGAGCCAGACTGTGAGCCAGACTGTAAGAAGTCTACCTCCACCCCTGCGCTTACCCACAAGAAGGCCCAGGAGGATGAGCAGGGTTGAGGAGGAATCACTCGCCCTAATTCGGGAGGCGAGTGATATTCTCCGAAGACCCCCCATTCCGGAAGAGGCCTATGCCACCTACTTGGCCAGCAGGTTGCTGGAAATGGAGAAGGGCCAACGGCAGCTGTGCGAGGGCCTATTTTATGCAGCTCTTCAGGGGGGTTTGAGGGGTGAACTAACTACATCCACCCGCCTGACACATGAAGGCCCGACAGCAACTCCTCCTCCTCCTCCTCCTCCTCCTCCTCCTCCTCCTCCTACCACAAGTCCGCCTCCAAGGAAGCGTGCAGGGAAGACTGCAGGGCAGCGTGGTGGGAAGGCTGCAAGGAAGAGTCGGAAGTGATTGCCTGGCTTCAGTCTGGTCTGACAGAAGACGCTGGCTGTTGTAGTGCCACAGCTTGGGGACATAGATGTCATCTGCTGCTGTTCCTGGTCTGTGTGATTCCTGGACAATCTTGTTGTGCTCCCTATATTGTATCAAATATGCCTTATACATAAATAGATCCTATGGTTGAAATTTTTTGTGGAAAGCTGCGCCAAGATACAATATAATTTGAAGCACCGATTTTTATACATAAGCGAGGAATACATATCGACCCGCTATAACACAGTACTTCAAGTTTACTACACGATCTTAAATTAAAATATGATACACTTGGACACTATTCCATGTGCAATTATAATAAGGAAAAAAAAGATCTATTTAAATTATTATTCGATACATAAATGAAATGACAATTCTCTCATGGAATTAACACTCCTTTATTGAATGAAAGTCTGGCAGCGCCTTTTTTACACAACGGACTACAATAAAATGGCCGCCATGCAACTTCCGTTTTTGCAGTATATAAACAATGAGGGTTCAACCAATCCGGTTCCCCTGATGAAGTCACATGACGTAACGCGTAGGGAGGGATCGGAAACAGTCACCCTTTGAACCGGAAGTGACGTGAGATCGGCGTTCAGACGCCATTGTGCTTACTATTTGCTTGATTTGTTTTTTAACACTGTAAGAGTCCATTTTAGCTATAATTTTTCTTTGTTCATTTGTTCAATAAAGTCTCCTTGTTTAAACATACTTCACCATTGGAGGCACTCCTTTTCTACTTTTGTTTGTTCCCACTTTTTATCGTTTGGCGGTGTATACACGTGGAGAGTGCCCATATCTATCCATCCGTAGCCTGCTAGGCTGGAGGACAGTGATCTAAGAGACGGGATTTGATACAGTATACCGGGGCAAGGCTCCCCCAAACGGAGATAGGACCTCAAGAGGAAAGGAGGATCGGATTGTCTCTGACTACACGCTTTATAAAGAACCCATGAGGTGAGAGGCTAGATAGCCCATTTTTGGATTTTATATATCTTGGTTTGCTGACAGTTGTCTACTGCTACTGGGGATATCGATTAAGAGACTATCCATTACAGAACCTACACTGGGTGTACCTCCTTGTGGTTATCTTCAAAGTGATCCACTGACTTTACCGTTCATATAGCTCTATATACACTAGAGTCTTTTTTTCCTGAACTATTCGCTTTTCATTGGTTGTTCCAGCAATATCTGGACTTTTATGTTGATTGATTTATTTATTTATTTATTACCTTATCACTTTGTATCATATCAATTGTATTTTATCTTTATAGAGATCCACTATCACGAATTGGTGCCATATTTGACACATTTATAGCTTTCTTTGTTTAATTTTTTTTAAATTTTGGCTTTGCAAACTTGATGTCTGCCGTGGGGGCAAAAAGCCTTCACAAAATCTCAAAGTGGCTCCAGTGTTGCCTTCCTATTTTGTTTACCCTTGTTTAAACCAGAATAAATGGTAATTTAATTTCACCAAAATAATGATATACGTGTTTGTAATTGAAAAACATAGTTTATTTAGGAGTAGGCAGGTACATGTCTAAATAATATGGAGGACATTTCCAAAACGCACATTCATTTGACAGTACAAGTGTAAAGTGCAACTTCAATTGCACTGCAAGTGCATTCGCTGGAAATGTGAGGGTAAGATCTGAATTAAGAGCAAGCTCTGCTGATTCCCCAATTTAATCATGTGTAATCCAAAATACTTTTGATAACCAAAAACAAATACAAAAAACATAATATATATATATATATATATATATATATATATATATATATATCTATATATCTATATAAGTTCACTAAAGAATGATGAAGAAAAACGTTCGGGAGGACTCTGCGTGAATATACAAGCAGCAAGGCGAAATCATTCTTCAAGCATGATAACATACAAATTCCGCTGTACTAAAATATCAAAGAATCAGCAGCGTGACGATTGTGCTAGCTTCAATACGAAGGCTAGTTTTACCAGACCGAGCGATTCCGTGACATACTTGCTACTGAGCATGCGTCCTTTTTGGTCCGCCGGACCATACTACACACGGCCGTATTGTCCGCCGGACTGCCAAATCCAGCGGATAATTTTAAAACAAAACTTAAAACTTTAGTCCGCCGGACTTTTGCCAAAAAAAGTCCGCCGACGCCCACACACGAGGGGATTGTCCGCTGGACTTGAGTCCAGCGGATAATCCCGCGGGATTGTCCCTTCGTGTGTACGTGGCAATATAGTCACAGTCCAAGATAATATATCTCCCATGAGGATCAAGGAATGAGCTTTTGACCCTGATGGGGCAGGATTTTTTTATTAAAATAGCCACTCCAGCCTTGCCGGAGGAGTCAGAGGCAAGGTAGGAGGTAGGGAAGAGCTTAGACGCAAATTTCAATGAGCCTCCGGCTCGAAAATTAGTCTCTTGGAGCATGACTATATCTGCACCTGAGGATCTGAACTCCTTAAGGACGATCCATCGCTTCCGAATGGAGTTCAGACCCTTGACATTATACGATAAAAGTTTTAAAACCATAGGGGCTGTATAAAAAAGAGCAATGGTAGCATGTAGTATACATCTTCACAAAAACATGGCTGACACATAGGCTGGGTTGCATAATATTCACAGAAATATTTCGGGAAAAACAGTATTGAAAGTGCACAAAAGAAAAGTTATATTCCTTTGTGAAGAGCTGGGGTTACATAAAAAGGGTAGAGGGAGAAAAAGGGTGACCTCATGGAACAAGACTGACATATAGGCTTACATTTAGAGCAACTCAACCACTTAATTATGGCTTCAAAAAAGAAAAGAAATAAAAAAAGAAAAACCAATGGTAGAAAGGCGAAGACACAACTATGTCTCAGGAGGCCCAGAACGGTGTCACGGGCCAAAAGGGGATGCATGACGACCACTAACAGGGAACTCTGGAGAGGGAGGAGGACCACCCGCTCTCCTTAAAAGAAAAAGAAAATGTACAAAACGCTAGTTGCAAAAAGAGAAAAAAGGAAAAAATATTTAGCAAAAAATATTTAGCAACAGTCAAAAGGTCAAAATTAGAACCACATGGGGATGTGAACAAAGAAATTACCCCCAAAAAATAATTTCGGGGTAAAACTTGAAAAACCTGAGATCCAGAACACAGCAATGTGTTTACAGGGGTCCAGAGGCGACTTGGTGTAGGAGGAAATGGACGTACTGTTAAAGGTGCAGACTGTGGATCCTCATCAGGTAATGGAGGCAGGGCAAGGCTTTTGATGAAGGCATCCCCCTCCTGAAGATCACGCATGCTGTGCTGGACACCATCTTTTGAGACGACAAGGCGAAAGGGGAATCCCCAGTAATATGGGACCAGGTGTTGTTGTAGATGGGCTGTAATCGGACGTAGGTTTCGTACGTCTCCTCTTTGCCAAGGTGATGGGCAAGAGATCACTGAATATCTGTATCTTGGCCTCTTATAGGAGATTTGGGATTTGTTAAGTGCGGCCAGACTCAGGGCCTCCTTGCTGTCATAAAAATGTAATCGTACAATAACATCCCTGGGCCTAGCTCCCACTGGAGGTTTTGGGCCCAGGGAACGATGGGCTCTGTCCAGGCGCTCACCTTTGTCCAGGGATCACCTTTTCTTTCAGGGATACCACGGAACCTCAGGTTCTGACGTCTCTCTCTGTTCTCCAAGTCCTCTTGTTGGAGTTGTAGCTGGGTAACAGAATGTTTGAGATGGTGGTTTTCTTCCTCTATGGCCTGCACATAATTGACCATTTCGTCAAATTTATACTCTAATGCGTCAGTGCGTTCCTCAATCTGGTTAATTTCCCCGGAATTCTGTGGATATTTTGCTCACCTCTGCCACAATGTTCCGGGTGATTTGCTGAAGAAGGAGTTGCAGCTTTGCATCCAGCTTGGCATCCAAGATGTCAGGGGTTAAAAACCCTTGGGAAGCAGGTGGAATACAGTCCGGAGCAGGGTCGGGGGGGTTGCTCTGTTCGCCTGTCCCCAGAAGGGCATTCATTGCGGCGAATGGGTTGGCAGGAGAACTCGAGGCCACGGATTGCGGCCTAGTGACGAAGCGGTCCATGCTCGATCCTGCTCGCGGGCCAAACAGCCGGTTATAGTAGTGCTGTTGCTGGCCAATCTTTCCCATGTGGTGCCCGGAGGTCAGGGTGGTCAAACAGGCTTACCCCGGAGCTATTGTAGCGGTAGACGCGGAGCGGGGGTCTCGGAGAGCGGACGGATCCCGGAGCTCACTCAGATGTCCGTCATGCCAGGAAGCCGCGCATGCGCCCCCCAGAGATACTCCTTTATGCCCAAAGTGCAAACGAGACCATGGGGACTTACTCCATATGTTATGGAAATGCCCCAGCTCTTTTGCTATTGGACAGAGATCATACCCACCATCTCACAGGTATATAGCTTTCAGATAGACAGGGATCCTGTTATTTGCCTCTTGGGAGTACTGGGAGAAGGTAAGTTAACTCCAAATGAACATGTGGCAATCTTGCGATTACTCTATGTTGCTTGCAAATTAATCTCTAGATTCTGGATCTCCCCAAGAGTGCCCACTAAAAAACAATGAGTGGAACAGGTAAATACTATACAAAAATGTACGTATCTACATAGAAAGGTTCCCAAAAACAATTTTTCTATATGGCAACTAGGGATGGGCCCGGTGTTCGATTCGAACCCACGTTCGAATCGAACATCGGCCGTTCGTCCACTTGTCGAGCCCAGAACTATGTGGGCCGTTTGCATCAAATTTGTGTGATGCGAACGGTCCACAATGCACTGCGCCAGTCGCAGTGCATTGCTGGCTGATGCTGGCTGGCTCTATGATTGGCCAAGCATGCGGGGTCACAGTGCATGCTTGGCCAATCATAGAGCCAGCGGCGAGGAGAGCAATAATTGGCCACAGGCAGGATGCCTGTGGCCAATTATAGCTCAGGGGGTTTAGTACACGCCCCACACTATATTAGGCCGCCACGCCGGCGGCCTCATATAGTGTGTTCCGGCGTTAGGAACAGTGAGAGACTGTACTGTTCTGTACAGTGTCTGCTTGTGCATTATCTGCTGTTTTGATTCATCTGCATTATCTGCTTGTGATTCATCTACATTATCTGCTTGCGGATTCAGGGGTTTAGTGTAGGGAAAGAGAAAAAATAGGCAGGGTAGTTTATTCTTCCCAGTGCTGTTCTCAATCTCTACCAATCCAGCCACCTGCAGGAGTAGTTAGTGTGTGTGCATCCTGTGTTAATATAGCACAGCAGTAGCACACTAAACCACCTTTCCCTGTATCTGCTCTTCTGGCGTGTTTAATCATCTAAGGCAGCCAGCTAGCCAGCCAGTCAGCCATCTGCAGTGTGTGTGTGTGTGTGCTCTGTGAGTATAGCACAGCACACTAAACCACATTACGCTGTATCTGCTCTTCTGGCGTGTTGTCATCTAAGGCAGGCAGCCAGCTAGCCAGCCAGTCAGCCATCTACAGCAGTGTGTGTGTGTGTGTGTGTGTGCTCTGTGACTATAGCACAGCACACTAAACCACATTACGCTGTATCTGCTCTTCTGGCGTGTTGTCATCTAAGGCAGGCAGCCAGCTAGCCAGCCAGTCAGCCATCTACAGCAGTGTGTGTGTGCTCTGTGACTATAGCACAGTACACTAAACCACATTACGCTGTATCTGCTCTTCTGGCGTGTTGTCATCTAAGGCAGGCAGCCAGCTAGCCAGCCAGTCAGCCATCTACAGCAGTGTATGTGTGTGTGTGTGTGTGTGCTCTGTGAGTATAGCACAGCACACTAAACCACATTACGCTGTATCTGCTCTTCTGGCGTGTTGTCATCTAAGGCAGGCAGCCAGCTAGCCAGCCAGTCAGCCATCTACAGCAGTGTGTGTGTGTGTGTGCTCTGTGACTATAGCACAGCACACTAAACCACATTACGCTGTATCTGCTCTTCTGGCGTGTTGTCATCTAAGGCAGGCAGCCAGCTAGCCAGCCAGTCAGCCATCTACAGCAGTGTGTGTGTGTGTGTGTATGTGTGTGCTCTGTGACTATAGCACAGCACACTAAACCACATTACGCTGTATCTGCTCTTCTGGCGTGTTGTCATCTAAGGCAGGCAGCCAGCTAGCCAGCCAGTCATCCATCTACAGCAGTGTGTGTGTGTGCTCTGTGACTATAGCACAGCACACTAAAACACATTACGCTGTATCTGCTCTTCTGGCGTGTTGTCTTCTAAGGCAGGCAGCCAGCTAGCCAGCCAGCCATCTACAGCAGTGTGTGTGTGTGTGCTCTGTGACTATAGCACAGCACACTAAACCACATTACGCTGTATCTGCTCTTCTGGCATGTTGTCATCTAAGGCAGGCAGCCAGCTAGCCAGCCAGTCAGCCATCTACAGCAGTGTTTGTATGTGTGTGTGCTCTGTGACTATAGCACAGCACACTAAACCACATTACGCTGTATCTGCTCTTCTGGCGTGTTGTCTTCTAAGGCAGGCAGCCAGCTAGCCAGCCAGCCATCTACAGCAGTGTGTGTGTGTGTGCTCTGTGACTATAGCACAGCACACTAAACCACATTACGCTGTATCTGCTCTTCTGGCGTGTTGTCATCTAAGGCAGGCAGCCAGCTAGCCAGCCAGTCAGCCATCTACAGCAGTGTTTGTGTGTGTGTGCTCTGTGACTATAGCACAGCACACTAAACCACATTACGCTGTATCTGCTCTTCTGGCGTGTTGTCATCTAAGGCAGGCAGCCAGCTAGCCAGCCAGTCAACCAACTGCAGGAGTGTGTGTGTGTGTGTGTGTGCTGTGTAAGTATAGCACAGCACACTAAACCACCTCACCCTGTATCTGCCCTTCTGCCCTGTTGTCATCTAAGACAGCCATCTGCAGGAGTTAGTGTGTGTACACTACCCATTACAATGTCTGGAAGACCGACAAGGAGAGGCAGACAGTCCCGAGCCAAGAAAACAGGGCAAGCCGGCTCTGTGTCTAGAGACAACAGTGCTGGTCGTGGACATGGTGCATCGTCATCAGCTTGTCCTTCTTTTCGGCAGCTGGACATGTTGAGCCGCATCATGCCGAAGGCTTGGTAGAGTGGATGACCAAGCTCTCCTCATCCTCCTCATCCTCTCTCACCCAGGCTCAGGGTACTGGCAAAGCAGCTGCCAGCGTGTACTCAATGTCATCATCAGGTACCCCTTCCCTAGACCCACCATGTCCTCCTGAGGAGTCCCCCGAACAGTTTGAGCACAGTGTTGGGTACATGCTCCAGGAGGATGCCCAGCGTTTTGAAGGCTCGGATGATGATACCCAGCTAGAGGAAGGCAGTAGCATGAGCGCAGAGAGAGGGGATGCTCAAGGACAGCAATCTGGCAGTCATGTTCCACCAGCTGCAGCTTACTGCCAGGTTTGCTCCAGTGGTGAAGACGGAGGGGATGATGAGGTCACTGACTCCACGTGGGTGCCTGAACGGAGAGAGGAGGAGGAGGCGGCACATCTCCAACGAGGCAGGATGCCCTCCGGGGGCCAGCTTGAGGCCAGCACACCAACTGAATCACACCGCAGAGCTCCACCTGTGCAGGGCGCTGCCTCTGCACGTTATTACAAAAGTTCTTTGGTGTGGGCCTTTTTTGAGACGAGTGCATCAGATCGTACCACTGCTATTTGCAACATATGTCTCAAGCGTATCTCGCGTGGCCAAAACATCAGCCGCTTGGGCACCACAAGCATGATCAGACATATGTTGACCTGCCATGCAGCTCGTTGGCAAGCGCACATTAAAGACCCACACCAAAGAACAAAGCGGACCTCTCCTTGCTCCTCATCAGCTGGGATCTCCAACCCCACTATACCTTCAGTCCTCTCTAAAAGCTGCACTGAGAGGAATGAAGGTGTAGAATTAGGTATGTCACAGCCAAGTACTTGCGCCACTTTTTCTCACAGAAGTCGATTCCGGGTCTCTACCGGCATGTGGAAGGCAATGTCCATGCCTCGCTGGACAGGGCGCTCAGCGGTAATGTGCATATTACCGCTGACTCATGGTCCAGCAGGCATGGACAGGGATGTTACCTGTCTTTCACGGCTCATTGGGTCACTCTTTTGGCAGCTGGGAAGGATGCAGGACAAGGTGCAGTAGTGTTGGAGGTTGTTCCGCCACCACGCCTCCAAAATGCTACTACTGGTTGTGACACACCTCTCTCCTCCACCCGCTCCTCTTCTTCTTCCTCCATGGCCTCTTCGAGTGCTCTGTCCTCGGAACCAGCGGTGCTCCATAGGCATCCAAGGGGCTACGCAAATATGCAGGCAAAAAGATGCCATGCCGTGCTTGCGCTGGTGTGTTTGAGGGACAAGAGCCACACTGGGGCAGAGGTTCTGTCAGCTCTGCAGGGGCAGGCCGAGAGGTGGTTGACGCCACGCCAGCTTAAGCCAGGAATGGTGGTTTGTGACAATGGCACCGACCTCATCTCTGCCCTGTGACAGGGACAGCTGACCCATGTGCCCTGTATGGCTCACGTCCTTAACCTGGTGGTGCAGCGGTTCTTGGGCAGGTAGCCAGGCTTACAGGATGTCCTGAGGCAGGCCAGAGAAAGTCTGTGTGCATTTCCGCCGATCATATAATGCCAGTGCTCAGCTGGCTGAGCTGCAAAAAGAGTTGAACCTGCCCAAGAACCGCCTTATATGTGACATGCCCACCAGGTGGAACTCAACGTTGGCCATGCTGCAGTGACTGCACACGCAGCAGAGGGCCATCAATGAGTACCTGTGCGACTACGGCACCAGGACAGGGTCAGAGGAGCTCGGATTTTTTTCCCCACGCCAGTGGAGCATGATCAGGGATGCATACACTGTCCTGTCACCATTTGAGGAGGCCACGAGGATGGTGAGCAGTGACAGTGCATGCATCAGTGACACTGTACTTCTTGTCAACCTGTTGGAGCATACGCTGCGTGGGATAATGGACAGGGCACTTGAGGCAGAACAGAGGCAGGAAGAGGAGGACTTCCTTGCCTCTCAATGCCCCCTTTATCCAGACAGTGTTTCTTCTCTCCCACCCATCACATAGGAAGAGGATGAGGAGGAGGATTGTGTCAGCATGGAGGTGGAGCCTGGCACTCAGCATCAGCAGCAGCAGTCTTTTAGGGATAATTAACAGTCCCAAGAAACCAGTGGACTTGTACGTGGCTGGGAGGAGGTGGCTGCGGATCATGTCGTCCTCAGTGACCCAGAAGGCTCCCGACCGAATGCCTCAGCTAACCTACGTTGTATGGCCTCCCTGATCCTGCAAAGTCTGTGGAAGGATCCTCGTATTCTTCGGATCAAGGAGAGGGACCATTACTGGCTTTTTTTAGTAGGTAGGGAGGCCTGGAATACTCACTGCTTACATGTACCTCATCCCAGTTTAAATGGTAGATAGGTAAGGGGGGATAGAAAAGGGGATTGTAGCGGTACTTAAAAAAGAAAAGAACACTCGTGATTTTTTGTAAAAAATATACAAACACATTTATTTTATAAAGAACCTACAAAAATAATAACACACAATTAAAATATGTCTGTCAGTCAGTGTAAAGCCCGTTTGAAAAAGGGGAAAGAGAGGCTTCAACAGTGGCTGAAACAACATATGCGATCTAAAGTTCTTGGAATAGAATTGAGGATCTATGCAGTTGTATAGATCGGGGGTACAGTTGTGTTTTCAGATAGGGATGACCAACATGTTTCACCAAACATTGGCTTCTTCAGGGTCACTGAGATGGTCTGTACCCAGATAGGTCTATTAAATACAGAGAAAACAGTGTTAAAATGTACAGTGGTGTGAAAAAGAGTTTGCCCCCTTCCTCATTTCCTGTTCCTTTGCATGTTTGTCACACTTAAGTGTTTCGGAACATCAAACCAATTTAAACAATAATCAAGGACAACACAAGTAAACACAAAATGCAATTTGTAAATGAAGGTGTTTATTATTAAAGGTGAAAAAAAATCCAAACCATCATGGCCCTGTGTGAAAAAGTGATTGCCCCCTAAACCTAATAACTGGTTGGGCCACCCTTAGCAGCAACAACTGCAACCAAGCATTTGCGATAACGTGCAATGAGGCTTTTACAGCGTCCTGGAGGAATTTTGGCACACTCATCTTTGCAGAATTGTCCTAATTCAGTTACATTAGAGGGTTTTCGAGCATGAACGGCCTTTTTAAGGTCATACCACAACATCTCAATAGGATTCAGGTCAGGACTTTGGCTAGGCCACTCCAAAGTCTTCATTTTGTTTTTCTTCAGCCATTCGGTGGTGGACTTGCTGGTGTGTTTAGGATCATTGTCCTGCTGCAGAACCCAAGTTCGTTTCAGCTTGAGTACACGAACAGATGGTCAGACATTCTCCTTCAGGATCTCTTGGTAGACAGCAGAATTCATAGTTCCTTTTATCACGGCAAGTCTTCCAGGTCCTGAAGCAGCAAAACAGCCCCAGACCATCACACTACCACCACCATATTTTACTGTTGGTATAATGTTCTTTTTCTGAAATGCAGTGTTCCTTCTACGCCAGATATACTTGGACACACACCTTCCAAAGAGTTCCACTTTTGTCTCATCGGTCCACAGAATGTTGTCCCAAAAGTCTTGGGATCATCAAGATGTGTTGTGGAGAAATTGAGACGAGCTGTGATGTTCTTTTTGCTCAGCAGTGGTTTTCTCCTTGGAACTCTGCCATGCAGGCCATTTTTGCCCAGTCTTTTCCTGATGGTGGAGGCATGAACGCTGACCTTAACTGAGGCAAGTGAGGCCTGCAGTTCCTTGGACGTTGTTGTGGGGTCTTTTGTGACCTCTTGGATGAGTCGTCGCTGCGCTCTTGGGTAATTTTGGGCGGCCGGCCACTCCTGGGAAGGTTCACCACTGTTCCATGTCTTCGCCATTTGTGGATAATGGCTCTCACTGTGGTTCGCTGGATTCCCAAAGCTTTGGAAATGGCTTTATAACCCTTTCCAGACTGATAGATCTCAATTACTTTCTTTCTCAATTGTTCCTGAATTTCTTTGGGTCTCGGCATGATGTGTAGCTTTTAAGGATCTTCTGGTGGACCTTACTGTGTCAAGCAGCTCCTATTTAAGTGATGCCTTGATTGTGAACAGGTGTGGCAATAATCAGGCCTGGGTGTGGCTAGAGAAATTGAACTCAGGTGTGGACAACCACAGTTATAGTATGTTTTAACAAGGGGGCAATCACTTTTTCACACAGGGCCATTATGGTTTGGATTTTTTTTCACCTTTAATAATAAACACCTTCATTTACAAATTGCATTTTGTGTTTACTTGTGTTGTCCTTGACTATTGTTTAAATTGGTTTGATGTTCCGAAACACTTAAGTGTGACAAACATGCAAAGGAACAGGAAATGAGGAAGGGGGCAAACACTTTTTCACACCACTGTATGCAAAAAATATACATAATGCCAAAGTTAGAACAGTGTTTACATTGTATGTCATTGTAAGCTGATCATCGCCCAGACCTCCAACAAATTCCCCTGAAAGGGCAAATTCATAAAGCGATACATACCACTGGGCCACAACTAAATCCAGATCCAAACCACGAAAGTAGTCAAGTACATGTAATCCAACGCAAGGGGCTGTAGGGGGCGTATATAAAACCTGGAGAGAAGCGGTAGATGGTATTATCATAAATATTAAGTTGGCTTCAAATATATTTGAATGCCATAGATGGCTATCATAGCCCGAAGTTAAGCACTTACCATAAACGAAGTAAATCATGAACATAGGGGGCACCAGAGTGTGGAGTAAAGGCCAATGTGGATTCTGAATAGAAACATGTATATATGCTGTAGCAAAAAAAAGGGGGAAATCAGAAGCATTAGGGAGGGTTTCAAAGGCCAAACAAATGGTGGCTGATTCCAGGTGTAATGGCTGCTGACTTACCAAAAGAAAGCAACAATGCTGGTAGCCAGGGCTAGAAAGCCATGGAAGATTTCAAGTTGGTATCCAAGTTTGAGAGAGCCGGTCCATAAGTAAGTATTGAGAGGCTGCTGTACAAAGGACATTCGCAGAGTAAAGACAAAGAAATGGGCAACAAGAAAGTCTAATGAGAAGGATAGTAGTAAAAAACAAACCTTTTGCAGCAATAGTCCACATATACTGGCGCCCCTGGGTCCATCACCACAGCGGTGTGGACAAGCAGGTAATATACGCCCCCCACACCTGGTCATGATTGCTCATGATCAGGCGGCGGGCAGAGGAGCCTCCAGCGCATGTGCAGTAGCGGATGCGTCTAATGGCCTACAAATCCCATAAGGCCCGGTGGTGAGTGCGCGCGCAGCACACAGCGCGCGCATCACTCGGGAATCCAGCTATGAGAAGCCGCTCAGAGGATGAATTGTGTACTGCGGAAAAAGGCAGTGCGGATCAGGTAAACCTGACGCGCTGATGCCAATGATACAATGGGTTGAGCCAAATGTAACAAAGAGAAAGATGGAAAAAAAACATGGATTACTAGTTGGAAAAAAATATTGGGAATAAGTGGCTGAAGTTGGAGGCAAGAAGGGTTGGGTAAAGGAGAGTCCCCAACCCTTGGGTGCCCATACAGACCCAATGCTATTGGACAATGACAGGACACATTGATGTACCGGGGTAAATGAATCTGGACAGCAGTGGCGCAACCGCACGCACCGCAGATGAAATGCTCAGGTGGGATAACGGGGGTCGTTAAAGGAGGGGAGGGGGCTGATGATAACAGCCAGGAACCACGTCATCCCCAATGCAACGGGGTCCCTAAATGACAAACAAAGGACAATGCTCACTATGGCTTATATGTGGGTAATCCCTTAGATCTGGATTGTATATGGATCCATAACAATAATACCAAAGATTGGAACCAAGAAGAAAAAAATAATAAATATACCCGAAAATGAAACAATTGAGTGGCAACTTTTAGTTATGATTATAACAATTGGCCACAGTTACAAACAATAGATATATATACAATAGTTTTTATTAATATTCAAAAACCTGCAAGGGAAATGGAAAATAAAGTTACATAGTTACCCGGGTGGTCCAGAAAGCTGACTACAAACCAATGGCTAGAGCACAGGGTGCAGCAACAGGAGGGTCCTCATGAGAGGCAAACACAAAACCAGAAGAAAGAGTGCATATAATCGATAGAAGAAAAAGATTATTATAACAGCAATAGTTTTCTTATATAACAAGACAGTAATAGAAATAATATTCCAATCAATTCACTATAGAAATGGTTTGAAGCTGATATGCTCATTGAGGCCTGGGAAATGGATAGCATTAAGGTTATGTATCCATTTGGTCTCAAGTTGTAAAAGTTTTTCATCTATCCCCCCTCCTCTAATGTGCATTGCGACATGCTCAAGTGCCGAAAAACACATACATTGCGGATCAAAATCATGTACCAGGCAAATATGCCTGTTGATGGCCGTAGTGATCATGCGTTTATAGGTAGGTTTTATGTGGTCGCGAATGCGAACTTGAACTCGTTTAGTTTTGCCAATATAAAAACATCCACAGGTGCATGTAGCTAAATAGACTACACCGATGGTTCTACAGTTGACATGATGTAATACCAGATGGGAGAAACCATTGGGTAATTGAGTGGTTTTAGAATTCACAATAAACGGACATATATCGCATGATCCACATGGGTAAGTGCCATTCTCCCGGTGTATCTGGGTTATACGTGGGGAGTGATGGCTTCTAGTGAGACAATCTCGTAAAGAGGGACATCTTTTGTAAGTGATATCAGGGCGTGTACCGATAAATTTGCTCACTGTAGGGTCAGCTAGGAGCAGAAGCCAAAAATTGTTTACTACATCACGAATCTGTGTGTGCATAGAAGAAAATCGAGTAATCAGTCTCACTGGTTGAACGTCTGTTGGGTCTTTGATACTGTGTATCAATTTTGATCTGTCAAGGTTCCTAACTTTATTGAATGATCGTTTTAATAAGGCATGACTATAACCTCTATTTTTGAGTCTGAGGTAAAGTTCCTTTGAAGCATTAAAAAAATCGACATCAGAAGTGCAATTGCGTCTAATCCTGAGATACTAACTATATGGGATACTGTTAAGTAGTGATTGAGGGTGAGCGCTTTGAGCATGCAAATTGTGTTGCCTGCAGAAGGTTTTCTGAACAGGGAGGTAGTGATGCTACCATGTTTGTCGAGAGGGATGGTCAAGTCAAGAAAATTCACAGACGATTGGCTGGATTCCATCATGAATTTTAGATTATAGTCAATGATGAAAAGAGATTCAAAAAATTGTTTTAGGTCCTGTTGTGAACCGGACCAAAATAGAAGGATATCATGAATATATCTATACTAATGTATGGTCTTGGATTTACTATCAGAGCTGAGATTGGAAAAAAGATGCCGTTCCCACCCCCCCAGGTACAGGTTGGCATATGAGGGCGTGCATTTGGTCCCCATAGCCACACCCTGCACCTGGAGGAAGTGGGAAACGCCAAAAATAAAATGATTCTTTGTCAGGATAAATTTCAAAAGATCAAGTACAAAATTGGCATAGTTGTCAAATTGAGGACCACGTTCAAGAAGGAGGCCGCGTACGACTTCTAAACCTCTATGGTGTGGGATACAATTGTATAGGCATTCGATGTCTAGAGTTACCAACCAGGTATTCGGGGGTAAATTCATGTTTTGTAGTAATTTGAGGAGATGAATTGTATCTTTAACATAAGATGGCAGAGAAGTAACATGGGGTGCTAAATATTTATCAACAAGAGCACTGGTATTTTCAGTTAAACAGTGACAACCTGATACAATGGGACGTCCAGGGGGGCATGAGATAGATTTATGGATCTTAGGTAAAGCATAAAAAGTAGGAATGGTAGGTTCGTTGATTTTCAAGAAATTCAAAGTATTGAGATCAATAATGGAAGCTTGATAGGCCCTAAAGATAAGTTGATCGAACTGGTTTGAAAAGTTTTTAATCACTGATGGCGCAATGGGTCGGTACCATTCTAAGTTGTCAAGAATATTGCGGCACATGATTTCATAAGCAGCAACATCCATGACTACAACATTCCTGCCTTTATCGGCCGGTTTAATGACCAAATCTGGGTGGGTTTGAAGAGATTTCAGTGCTTGAAGACTGGTGGTGGTTAAATTAGATTTACCCGAGGAGGTATATTCTAAATTTTTTACTGCCAAGCATGTTTGTTGTACAAATGCAGAGATGTTTGGATTGGTAGATAGTAAAGGAAAATTTTTTGATTTAGGTTTGAAGGAGGTAGGGGGGGGGAAGGAGACACCAAGGGCGACAGCAGCCAACTCGTCAGCTTCGTCGGCATCGATGGCACCTTCCTCCCAAAGCGACATGAGTTCATCAATGGCCTGCATTTCTTCAAATGTCGGTGCTTGATTGGAAGAGGTAGTAGCCGAATTAGTATGTTTAAGGGAGGGTTTATCGTAAAGAACCTTATAGATAAGTTTACGTGCAAAAAGATGGATATCTTTGATGAATTCAAATTTGTCAAAGTTAGAGGATGGGCAAAATGTCAGGCCTAGTTGTAAAGTTTTTATCTGTTCACTAGTGAGTGGAACAGATGACAGGTTCACTACATCGAGTCCAGAGGATTGTGTTGGGGATGTAGGGGAAAGTGCTATGCAGGGTTGAGTGGCGTGTCTGGAGTCAGAGCTAAAAAAATAGGTGCAATTTTGGGATCAATGGAAGATCCATTATGTGGAAACATAGAAGGTAACACTGGTTCACTGCCACGTCTTGTGGCAAGTGAAGAAGAAGAAGCAGTGGTGATAGTAGGCAAATGAGAAGAATGAACAATATTCATTTGTGAACTGGACAAATTAGTTGGTATCTGTGTGGTAGGAGTGGAAATCTTATTGTTTTTCAGGCATAAATTAGATGGTCAAGCATTAAGTGCAGGTGCAGGAGTGCGAATATGGACATCAGTTAAAGTGGAGGATCTATCCCCTTTTCTTTTTTTAAAATTACGATCATGTGATAAATCTTGATATATAGTGGAAGTGCTCGAGGAAAAGGAAGTAAACGGGGTGTTGGGTTGCTCAATGGTGTTGGGTTGTGTAGGAAAAGTTTGTGCTCTAGGTGTAGGTTTATGGGTAGTAAAGTCGTGCCATTTATATGCATAGTCGTTATCGTATGCAGATTTATCTCTCTGATATTTATTTTCCTTGATGCTGATGATATCTAAAGTATAAGATTCAAGGTGTGCACGTAAAGATTTATCTCTTTTGGTGAATCTAGGCGAAGATACGAGAGGGGCATGATCATCATGCCACATATTTATGGCTGTATCTAGTTGGTCTAGCTCATGTTCATATTGTTTACACAGCATTGAGATCATGCAAAAGGAGCAGGATTGTAAATTATATTCCCAAGATGTCTTGAGAATATCATTTATCTTTTTTATATTTGGAAAAATTTGTATTCTTAAACCCCAAGGGACTATTTGATTCGTACTATACTTCTCAAAATATGTTTTATGCCAATAAACACGGACCTTTTTTTCAAGAAGACGTTGAAGTCTCATAAACGATTTATCCAGCTCATCATCAGTGATATTTGCAGTATTCTGTGATATCTGTATCCTTTCCATTAGACCCTTCCATGCATCACCACAGTAGTCCGCCATGGTAGAGGAGCAAGCAGAACACCCAGGTACCAGTAACTATACAATTTGGAACAATAATTAGTTATACATAAATATATATGATTAATACAATACACTGGCATGTAGAGTATTGATTCATATGCAATCAAAAATCACGAGTGTGCAGAAAGAATTCATATACTGATTTTATAAGTAAGATTGGAGTATTGCCTGCCAGAAAATGAAGCGCATTAAAGCATGGGTAAAGAGTAGGTAGGGAGGCCTGGAATACTCACTGCTTACATGTACCTCATCCCAGTTTAAATGGTAGATAGGTAAGGGGGGATAGAAAAGGGGATTGTAGCGGTACTTAAAAAAGAAAAGAACACTCGTGATTTTTTGTAAAAAATATACAAACACATTTATTTTATAAAGAACCTACAAAAATAATAACACACAATTAAAATATGTCTGTCAGTCAGTGTGAAGCCCGTTTGAAAAAGGGGAAAGAGAGGCTTCAACAGTGGCTGAAACAACATATGCAATCTAAAATAGAATTGAGGATCTATGCAGTTGTATAGATCGGGGGTACAGTTGTGTTTTCAGATAGGGATGACCAACATGTTTCGCCAAACATTGGCTTCTTCAGGGTCACTGAGATGGTCTGTACCCAGATAGATAGGTCTATTAAATACAGAGAAAACAGTGTTAAAATGTATGCAAAAAATATACATAATGCCAAAGTTAGAACAGTGTTTACATTGTATGTCATTGTAAGCTGATCATCGCCCAGACCTCCAACAAATTCCCCTGAAAGGGCAAATTCATAAAGCGATACATACCGCTGGGCCACAACTAAATCCAGATCCAAATCACGAAAGTAGTCAAGTACATGTAATCCAACGCGAGGGGCTGTAGGGGGCGTATATAAAACCTGGAGAGAAGTGGTAGATGGTATTATCATAAATATTAAGTTGGCTTCAAATATATTTGAATGCCATAGATGGCTATCATAGCCCGAAGTTAAGCACTTACCAAAAACGAAGTAAATCATGAACATAGGGGGCGCCAGAGTGTGGAGTAAAGGCCAAGGTGGATTCTGAATAGAAACATGTATATATGCTGTAGCAAAAAAAAGGGGGGAAATCAGAAGAATTAGGGAGGGTTTCAAAGGCCAAACAATATTTTTTTAGTCCGCAGCCCCAAGGTATGATCGGTTCCAGCAACCATCGCCAGTGTCTGATATACATGGTGCAGGAATACCTAGGGGCAAGGTCAGACTTGGACACCTTTCCCACCGAAAATCCTCTGACTTACTGGGTCTTGAGGATGGATCACTGGCCAGAGCTTGCACAGTATGCAATTGAGCTACTGGCCTGTCCTGCATCCAGCGTTCTTTCCGAACGCACATTCAGTGCTGCTGGAGGCTTTGTCACCGATCACAGGGTGCGCCTGTCCACCGACTCGGTTGATCGACTAACCTTCATAAAGATGAATCAGTCTTGGATCACCACCAGCTACCAGGCACCTGAAGCTGATATAACAGAATAATTTATTTTGAAATGTCACATCCCTTCAATGATCCTGATGATAGCTTGGAAGAACATTTTTGTTTCTGGGTGCCACCACCAGTGGCTAATTCCCAATTTGTCAGCCTCTGTTTAACAGGGGCGTGTAATTACAATTTTTTATGCAATGCTTTGCAACAGGTCTGATTGCTGTGCTCCAAGTACAGTATCTGTGAGGGGTTGCAGTGTTGTGGCACCAGTGCCTAAGGCCCAATTTTTCAGCCCCTGTTTAACAGGGGCGTGTAATTACAATTTTTTATGCAATGCTTTGCAACAGGTCTGATTGCTGTGCTCCAAGTACAGTATCTTTGAGGGGTTGCAGTGTTGTGGCACCAGCACCAGTGCCTAAGGCCCAATTTTTCAGCCCCTTTTAACAGGGGCGTGTAATTACAATTTTTTTATGCAATGCTTTGCAACAGGTCTGATTGCTGTGCTCCAAGTACAGTATCTGTGAGGGGTTGCAGTGTTGTGGCACCAGTGCCTAAGGCACAATTTTTCAGCCCCTGTTTAACAGGGGCGTGTAATTACAAATCTTGATCTAATAATTCACAGCAGGGCCCATTCCTGCGCCCACCAAGAGTAACTGTGAGGGCTCACAGTGTTGTGGCAACACCGTCCACCACCACCACCACCACCACCAAAGGCCCAATTTTTCAGCCCCTGTATAACAGGGGCGTGTAATTACAAATCTTGATCTAATAATTCACAGCAGGGCCCATTCCTGTGCCCACCAAGAGTAACTGTGAGGGCTTACAGTGTTGTGGCAACACCGTCCACCACCACCACCACCAAAGGCCCAATTTTTCTTCCCCTGTTCAACAGGTGCATGCAATTACAATTATTGATCTAATAATTCACAGAAGGGCCCATTCCTGTGCCCACCAAGAGTAGCTGTGAGGGCTTATAGTGTTGTGGCAACACCAACATTTAATGGGGCAAATTTCTGCAGAGTATATACGGCAGGCCCCTACTTTGAAACATCCAACTTAGAAACGACTCCTACTTGCAAACGGAAGGAGAAAACAGGAAGTGAAAGGAAATCTACCCCTAGGAAGGAAAATGTTATCCTGTTAGATTTAATTTTGGAAAAAGGTATCTCCTCTCTACTGATGCTTTATCACCAATCCTTGTTTCAATAAAAACCACACTTTTCCAAAAACATTTGTCATTGGGACGGAAAGTGAGGTGAAATGTTCTGAACAGGTGCACAGACAGCAAAACAAATATTACAGGGGCAAATTTACCTGTTCAAAATTACAAACAGATTCTACTTAAAGTGGGGTTGCAACCAAAAAACAAAAAGGGGCTTAAAAATCATAAAAAAAATTAAAAAAAAATAATTGGAAAAAAAAAAATGTTTTACTCACCTCTAAATGCCTGTTGCTAGGGGGTCCCTCGAAGTCTGCCACCTTCATTGCCCGGGCTAAAAGTCACTTCCTGTAGGCAACGCACAGTCATCTGGGACATGTCATGTGTCCCAGATGAGTGAGCGTCGAATCACGGCGCACGGCGCCGCTCGCGCATGCGCAGTGGGTGCCCGGCTGTGAAGCCCAGCCGGGTTCCCACATTAAGAATGCCGGCGTCGTGAGCGGAGCGGGGAACGAGGGGGGGGTCTCGTTCCCCCGCATCGCTGGACCCCGGGACAGGTAAGTGTCCCATTATTAAAAGTCAGCAGCTGCAGTATTTGTAGCTGCTGACTTTTAATTTTTTTTTTTTGCCCGGCCCTCCTCTTTAAGAACAAACCTACAGTCCTTGTCTTGTTTCCACCGCCTGTATACTGCTGTTCAGAGTATATAGGGTTGTAGGTATAGGGTTTTATTTTGGGTGCGGGGTTCGTCTGTTTTTAAAACTTCTTTTTGCATTGATACATGTCCCCTGGGGCAGGACCCGGGTCCCCAAACCTGTTTTATGACAATAACATGCATATTAGCTGTTATAATTAGCACTTTAGATTTCAAACATTCGCGTCCATTGTAACTAATAGGGTTGTAACGTTCGCGCAAACTTTCGGTCCTAAGACACTCCCTAGTAACCCAGAGAGAGAGTGTACTTTGTCAGATGACTTCAAGTTGGCAAAGTTTAAGAACAGATGCTGTGTGCAGGAACGACCATCGCTGGTGACTGGTCTGTCACCAACCTAGCAATAGTCTGAGCTGACAGCAGGTAGTAGTATAGTCCAATTGCAGGCAAGGGGCTCAGGGCAGGTGGCAACCTGAAGAGTAATCCATATCTAGACAAGGATCTGCAACTGAAGCAATTCAGGGTCAAAGCAAAGCAAGCAAGACACAAGGTACAGGAGCCAGAATGAAAATTCTATCACAAGCTAGGCTAGAGCCGGCAGTGTGTCAGGGAAATACCGTGCCTCTCCGCCGGGTTCCAGGGTTGCGCACGCGCGGTAGAGCAGCGCAACGATTAGTACAGGTACGCCGGGTAGCGGGTGCGCATGCGCGGGTCCGTGGCACTCGGGTATCTGACACAGCCCAGCCAGTGCGGCTCACCGCTGTGCGCGGCGCTGACAGAAGACGAGTGCGCATGCGCACTCGTCCGGGTATCCCACCTGACCACTCACCTGGCCTATAAAAGGCTTCCCTTGTTTGCTCACAAATTGCTGGTTTGTTGTCTCTTCCTGAGTCCTGGCTCTAGTCCCTGTATCCTGTATCCTGTATCCTGTATCCAGTACCCTATACCCTGCACCTGCTTGACTACCTGTGCCGACCCGGAATCTGTCTGACCACCGCTGCCGTTACTTACCTGTGTTTGACCCCTGGCTTGCTTCCTGGATACTTCTGCTGCCTGATCACCTGTGCTTGACCCTCGGCCTGCCTACTGGACATTCTCTGAGTTACTTACCTGTGTTTGACCCCTGGCTTGCTTCCTGGATACTTCTGCTGCCTGATCACCTGTGCTTGACCCTCGGCCTGCCTACTGAACATTCTCTGAGTTACTTACCTGTGTTTGACCCCTGGCTTGCTTCCTGGATACTTCTGCTGCCTGATCACCTGTGCTTGACCCTCGGCCTGCCTACTGGACATTCTCTGAGTTACTTACCTGTGTTTGACCCCTGGCCTGCTTCCTGGATACTTCTGCTACCTGATCACCTGTGTTTGACCCTCGGCTTGCCTACTGGACATTCTCTGAGTTACTTACCTGTGTTTGACCCTCGGCCTGCCTACTGGACATTCTCTGAATTACTTACCTGTGTTTGACCCTTGGCTTGCTTCCTGGATACTTCTGCTGCCTGATCACCTGTGTTTGACCCTCGGCCTGCTTACTGGACAATCTCTAGTTCCTTGTGCTTGACCCCCTGCTCGGTGTTCTGGACTTTCAGTTCTCTCACGCTCCTGAGGGTCCACCTCCAGCATATGTTCTGGTACCTCTATAACCTCTGCCTGATCACAGCCCTGCCAGGTGTCTACTTCCAGTGCAGCATCAGCCTCTCCTGGTCAACGTCGCTACTGCACACCACCTGCAACACTCCTGCTGGCAACCCGTGCATCTTTGTGCCCAGTGACCTCTGTACCCACTCCAGAGGCATCGTGCACCTAGTCGCAAGGGGAGCAGCTCTCAGCATATCGGCCCGGGTGAGTACCTGTGACAGTACAAACCAGCCAATGTCCGAGGCCGACAGAGCTGGTTCACCCCTTGAGGCCTTATGCCAGCAGGTGACAGCCCTTACTCAGGCTGTACAACGCCTCCAGGATGGGTACTTTCAGATCGAAGGACGCCTTCAGCACTTGACTCTTCCTCCAAACCAAGCGGACCAGTCACCCCCTGCAGCCAGCACCTCCACTCTCCCACAAACACCTGGAGGTGCTCTTCCTACCTATGACATGTCTAATCCTGATCCCAGGGTCCCCACTCCAGAACGTTTTTCCGGGGACCGAAGGAAATTTCGCTCTTTTAAAAACTCTTGTTTACTACACCTGGCCCTACAACCCAGGACTTTCCAGTTGGAATCCACCAAGGTGGGTTTTATTATCTCTCTGCTTTCGGATGACCCTCAATCCTGGGCATACCATTTGATGGAACAAAAGAGCCCACAGCTGAATTCTGTAGAGACTTTCTTCTCCGCTATGGCAGCACTCTACGAGGACTCCCAACGCACAGGTACGGCAGAATCTACCCTGCATACTCTATCCCAGGGTAGAAGGCCCGTAGAGGACTATATAGTAGATTTTCGCAAGTGGGCTGCAGATACAGATTGGAATGAGTCTGCTTTAAAGTACCAATTCCGTTTGGGGCTATCCGAAGTATTGAAGGATGAACTGGCCCGAGGAGAGATCCCAACCACCTTTGCAGACCTCTGCCAACTCGTTATTAAGCTTGATCGTCTGTTGCAGGAACGACGGGCAGAGAAACTTCAGAGCCCCCGGCCCACCTGGATGATGCCCCGGGTTCCTCCGGTACCTGCTCCTTCTTGGAACTCCCGCTCTTCTCCTCATGGGGAGCCTATGCAGTTGGGCCTGGCACGGTCCCCCCTATCTGCTGAAGAAAGGCTCCGCCGTCGACAAGCTAACCTCTGTCTCTACTGCGGAGGCACCGGTCACTACCTACAGAAATGCCCCGTAAGGCCCAGTAAGTGCCCTTCTCGGTCTCTCTCGAGCTCACACACTGCTGGAATTCCGCATTTTCACTTGACTGTTCCACTCTCCCTACAGGTAGCGGGAGAGGCCTTCCAGCTGGGAGCCATCCTTGACTCCGGAGCCTGCAGTTGCTTTATGGACCTGACCCTAGCACGACACTTGAACCTCTCTTTAATAACCAAGAAGCAACCTCTTCAGATCCAGCTGGCTGATGGCTCTCCACCCTGCTCGGGACCGGTCACCCAGGAAACCGCTCCCATCCTGACCTGCACCAAGTCGGGCCACCACGAACTTTTACGTTTGGATGTAATCCACTCTCCTATGTTTCCCATCATCCTGGGGTACCCCTGGTTACTGGCCCACAATCCTCGGATCGATTGGATCAACAGAGAAGTGGTGTTCTCCTCCCCTTACTGCCTGCAGCACTGCTTCCCGGATAAACCCGCAGGACCTCTTACCCATCTTGCCATGCAACCCAGTACCAAGGACCTGCAACATGTCCCAGCAACCTATCGAGATTTCATGGACATTTTTGATGAAAGAAAGGCCGAAGTCCTTCCCCCTCACCGTTCATATGATTGTCCGATTGATCTCCTACCAGGGGCTGAGATCCCCTTCGGAAGGATCTTCCCCTTGTCTGAAACTGAGCTTGAAGCCCTACGGGTGTATATTGATGAAAATCTCGCTAAAGGGTTCATCCAACCATCTTCTTCGCCAGCAGGGGCTGGGATTTTCTTTGTCGAAAAGAAGGACGGTTCCCTCAGGCCCTGTGTGGATTACAGGGAACTCAACAAAATTACTATCAAGAACAGGTACCCACTCCCACTCATCCCCGAACTTTTCCAGCGGCTCAGGACTGCCAAAGTTTTCACCAAGCTCGATCTCCGTGGGGCCTACAACTTGGTTAGAATACGCTCTGGGGATGAGTGGAAGACGGCTTTTAGGTCCAGATTCGGCCATTTCGAGTACCTGGTCATGCCGTTTGGACTTTGTAATGCCCCAGCTACCTTCCAGCACCTTGTCAACGACATCTTCCGTGAGTATCTGGATAACTTCCTCATTGTATATCTTGACGATATCCTGATTTTTTCCGACTCTCTAGAAACCCACCGTCAACATGTCCGGAAAGTTCTCCTCATCCTACGTAAACACGGGCTCTACGTCAAAGGAGAGAAATGCGAGTTCGAGACAGACACCATCCAGTTCCTGGGCTTTATCATTACCACCGGAGGAGTACTGATGGACCCACAAAAAGTGAAGGCTATCCAGGATTGGCCTGCCCCCACAGACAAAAGGTCAGTCCAACGTTTTATCGGCTTTGCTAACTTTTATAGACGGTTCATTCAGGGGTTTTCTGCCATTGTGTCCCCGATCACCCAACTTACCCGTCAGCAAGTCAAGTTCCAATGGACACCCCAAGCGCAAGGCGCATTTGAGAAGCTCAAGGAACATTTTTCCTCCGCACCCATCCTACAGCACCCTGACCCTGAACTTCCCTACGTCCTAGAAGTGGACGCTTCTGATTCTGCTATGGGAGCAATCCTATCACAGAGAAGTGGCCCAAAGGCCCTACTCCACCCGGTCGCCTTTGCCTCCCGAAAGTTGAGTCCCCCTGAAAGGAATTACGACGTAGGCGACCGGGAATTACTTGCGATTAAGTTCGCTCTTGAAGAATGGAGATACCTGCTAGAGGGAGCCTCCCAACCCATTCTTATCTTCACAGATCATCGCAACTTGGAGTACCTCAGGGCAGCGAAACGCCTTAGACCCAGACAGGCCCGCTGGGCCTTGTTCTTTTCCCGATTTAATTTTCACATCACTTACCGTCCCGGCTCCAAGAATGGCAAGACGGATGCCTTATCCCGTATGTTCCTGGACACTGAGTCCTCTAAGGAACCTGCTACCATCCTGTCCGCCCACAATTTTCTCCATGCGATTCAACCCGACTTGACCGCAGCCCTTAAACAAGCCTCCAACCAGTTCTCCTCTCCTACGTTACCTTTTCTTGAAAAGAAACAGGACTTACTTTGGGCCCATGCCCGAATATTTGTTCCTCCTCCCGTCAGACTCCAAGTCCTACAGACCCTTCACGACCACAAGATGTCCGGCCATTTCGGAATACAGAAAACAGCGGACTTGGTAGGTCGGTCCTACTGGTGGCCGGGCTGGAGAAAGGACTGCCAAGATTATGTACTTTCTTGTAACACCTGTCAGAGGAACAAGGGGTCCAACATCAAGTCCTGGGGTCTGTTACGACCTCTACCTGTCCCGGAACGTCCATGGAAGGAGATCTCTATGGACTTCATTGTAGATTTACCTCCCTCAGATTCCTTCACCACAATTCTGGTTGTGATAGACCGCCTTTCAAAGATGGCCCACTTCCTGCCCATGAAGGGCACCCCTTCGGCCTCCGCTACCACAGACATCTTTATTAAAGAGGTTATAAGATTACATGGAGTACCAGCTAACATCACCTCAGACCGGGGGGTACAGTTCACCTCCAGGTTCTGGAGGGACCTCTGCAGATCCCTTGAAATTAAGACTTCCATGTCTTCTGCATACCATCCACAAACCAACGGCCAAACTGAGCGCACCAATCAGACCCTCGAACAGTATCTGAGATGTTTTTGCTCATACTCCCAAGAGGACTGGTCAGGCCTGCTACCCTACGCGGAGTTTGCCTATAATAATTCCTTGCATTCTGCCACTAACCAAACGCCCTTTTGGGCAAACTACGGCTATCACCCCTCTTTTCTTCCAGATTCCATTCCAGACGTCTCTACTCCAGCTGCACAGGAATTAGTCAAGCATATCCAGGACAACTTTCTCCGGATCCAGCAGGCCATGAAGGAAGCACAAAGGGGGTACGAGGTACAGTACAATCGGGGCAGGAAAGAATGCCCACCTTTCCAGATTGGTGAGAAAGTTTGGTTATCAACCGCTAATTTGAAACTCCCCTGTCCTTCTCGGAAACTCGGTTCCAGGTTCATCGGCCCTTTTAAGGTCAAGAGGGTGATCAACCCAGTGGCCTTTGAACTAGATCTTCCCAGTTCCTATAGGATTCACCCAGTATTCCATGCTTCTTTGCTGAAACCTATAATTGCCAATTCTTTCCCTGACAGGCAGATGCCACTTCCTCCACCCATCACCATCCAAGGAGAGGAAGAATTCGAGGTGGAAAAGATTCTGGATCTCCGAAAAAGAAGGGGACAGGTTCAGTACCTAGTCAAATGGAAGGGTTATCCCCCGGAAGATTGCTCCTGGGAGCCATCTGAAAACATCCACGCCCCTCGTTTAATACGAGAATATCACCAAAGACACCCTGAAGTGGTCATCCGGAGGCTGCCCTTAGGAGGGGGGCACTGTCAGGGAAATACCGTGCCTCTCCGCCGGGTTCCAGGGTTGCGCACGCGCGGTAGAGCAGCGCAACGATTAGTACAGGTACGCTGGGTAGCGGGTGCGCATGCGCGGGTCCGTGGCACTCGGGTATCTGACAAAGCCCAGCCAGTGCGGCTCACCGTTGTGCGCGGCGCTGACAGAAGCGCCGGGTATCCCACCTGACCACTCACCTGGCCTATAAAAGGCTTCCCTTGTTTGCTCACAAATTGCTGGTTTGTTGTCTCTTCCTGAGTCCTGGCTCCAGTCCCTGTATCCTGTATCCTGTATCCTGTATCCAGTACCCTATACCCTGCACCTGCTTGACTACCTGTGCCGACCCGGAATCTGTCTGACCACCGCTGCCGTTACTTACCTGTGTTTGACCCCTGGCTTGCTTCCTGGATACTTCTGCTGCCTGATCACCTGTGCTTGACCCTCGGCCTGCCTACTGGACATTCTCTGAGTTACTTACCTGTGTTTGACCCCTGGCTTGCTTCCTGGATACTTCTGCTGCCTGATCACCTGTGCTTGACCCTCGGCCTGCCTACTGAACATTCTCTGAGTTACTTACTTGTGTTTGACCCCTGGCTTGCTTCCTTGATACTTCTGCTGCCTGATCACCTGTGCTTGACCCTCGGCCTGCCTACTGGACATTCTCTGAGTTACTTACCTGTGTTTGACCCCTGGCCTGCTTCCTGGATACTTCTGCTACCTGATCACCTGTGTTTGACCCTCGGCTTGCCTACTGGACATTCTCTGAGTTACTTACCTGTGTTTGACCCTCGGCCTGCCTACTGGACATTCTCTGAATTACTTACCTGTGTTTGACCCTTGGCTTGCTTCCTGGATACTTCTGCTGCCTGATCACCTGTGTTTGACCCTCGACCTGCTTACTGGACAATCTCTAGTTCCTTGTGCTTGACCCCCTGCTCGGTGTTCTGGACTTTCAGTTCTCTCACGCTCCTGAGGGTCCACCTCCAGCATATGTTCTGGTACCTCTATAACCTCTGCCTGATCACAGCCCTGCCAGGTGTCTACTTCCAGTGCAGCATCAGCCTCTCCTGGTCAACGTCGCTACTGCACACCACCTGCAACACTCCTGCTGGCAACCCGTGCATCTTTGTGCCCGGTGACCTCTGTACCCACTCCAGAGGCATCGTGCACCTAGTCGCAAGGGGAGCAGCTCTCAGCATATCGGCCCGGGTGAGTACCTGTGACACAGTGTTAATTTCGTAGCTGAAAACATTTTCCTCATAATTTTTTGCAAGTGGCAAATTTTTTGCCAGAGACGAAAATAAACAAAAATGACCACGTAAATTGATGAAGACTATGATGAAAATCAATACCCATTTTTGCGTCCAGTTTCCTCGGAGCGCTACCTGTAAAGCCTGTGAGTTTTTCCCCTCCCAGCAAGTAAGGTAGCGACCGTAGGGTGCTTAGCAGTGTGATGTGCTTAACACTGTGCAGCATTACAGGCCTCCTTAGATGACTGTCCAGAGCACTGTGTGCAATAGCCACCTCTGACCACTGTCCAGAACACTGTGCAGCATTTACGGGCCTCCCGACCATCCAGAGCACTGTGTGCAATACAGGCCTCCTTAGGCTGTCCAATGCACTATGTGCATTACAGACCTCCTCAGTAGAGTTGAGCGGACACCTGGAGGTTCGGGTTCGGCGGGTTTGGCCGAACTTCGGAAAAAAGTCCGGGTTCGGAACCGAACTTGACCTGAACTTGACCCCGAACTCCGAACCCCATTGAAGTCAATAGGACCCGGACTTTTGAACACTAAAATGGCTGTAAAAAGGTAATGGAAAGGGCTAGAGGGCTGCAAATGGCAACAAAATGTTGTTAACAGCATGGCAAATGATCTGCAAACAAATGTGGATAGGGAAATAACTTAAAATAACATAAAAAAAAAAAAATGCTGGAGGCCCCCTTCTCAGCAGAAGAGGTACAGGAAGTCATTAAGAACCTCAGAAACTCAACGGCACGATGCCGCACATATGGTGGGAATACCCCAGAATACGCACTTTCTGGAAAAAATTATTCAATTTAATGGATAAGATAGTGGGAAAATAAAATACTTGGAAATTAAAAAAAATGAAAAAATTATAATCTTGACCTAGGAGGACGAAATTCAAATGGAGTAGGAGGTTGAGGTGGCGGTGTATGTGGCGGTGTAGGTGGAAGCGGCGGTGGAGGAGGACGAGGTAGCCAACACTGGTTCAAAAATACAACAATGGCTGGGTAAGGCTAGTGGTGAATGATGTGTCGAATTCTGTCCCCCGTCGCATAGTCTCCGCCCTGTACTGCGCTTGCTCAGTACGTAGGACAAGGGGATTTTGAAACTCTCCGAAGACGATGCGCAGTCCAGGTTCAAGCCACATCATCCGAGGTTGAAGCCTAGCCAAGCAAGCCCGTGAGGGGCCCTGTTACTATGTGCTACCATATGTCCACTTGGATGGTCGGGCTTGAACCTGCACTCACTGCGCAGGCGACGTTCATCTTTGGAGATTTTGCGAATCTCCTTGTCCTCCGTACTGCGCAAGCACTGCACCTGCGCAGTAAGTGGCAGGACACTATCCAATAGCAAGACAGTTTTCGGCAGAACACCGGTATATGTGTCTATTCTGCACAAGGTACGGACAAGTCCTGTGGGATCCATGCCTGGTTCATTTTAATGAACGTGAGCTTGTCCACATTGGCTCTGGACAGGCGGCTGCGCTTGTCTGTGATAACGCCCCCTGCCGTGCTAAATACACGTTCAGATAATACACTGGCGGCAGGGCAGGCCAGCACCTCCAAGGCGTAAAGGGCAAGCTCAGGCCATGTGGCCAATTTGGAGACCCAGAAGTTGAAGGGGGCAGACCTGTCATGCAGTACGTGTACGCGTGTGCACACATACTGCTCCACCATGTTGGTGAAATGCTGCCTCCTGCTAAGACGTTCCATCTCATCTGGTGGTGCTGGTTGTTGTGGTGTGCTGACAAAGCTTTTCCACTTTCTGGCCATGCTAACCCTGCCTTCCGAGGTGCTGGCGGTGCCCCGGCTGCGTTGGCGACCTCTTCCTCCTCCTCTGCCTTAGCCTTGTGCTTCCACCGTACCCCCGCTTCCAAGTGGGAATGCCACCAGCAGCGCGTCTACCAGCGTGCGCTTGTACTCGCGCATCTTACGATCACGCTCCAGTGAGGTAATTAAGGACGGCACGTTGTCCTTGTAACGGGGATCCAGCAGGGTGGCCACCCAATAATCAGCACCAGTTAAAATGTGGGCAACTCGGCGGTCGTTGCGGAGACACTGCAGCATGTAATCACTCATGTGTGACAGGCTGCCCAGAGGCAAGGAAAAGCTGTCCTCTGTGGGAGGTGTATCGTCTGTGTCCTCTGTATCCCCCCAGCCACGCACCAGTGATGGACATGAGCTGGTCTGGGTGCCACCCTGGTGTGAACATGGTTCCTCCTCCTCCATCTCCTCCTCATCCTCCACCTCGTCATCCTCCAGAACTGTGCCCTTGCTGCCAGACAATTGTGTACCTGGCGCTTGTTGGTGCAGGAACCCACCCTCGTAGCCACTTGTAAATGACTGCCCTGAAAGCCTTGGAAATGAACCCTCTTCCTCCTCCTCATCCTGTGCCACATCCTCTTCCATCATCGCCTAAAGAGTTTTTTCAAGGAGGCATAGAACTGGGATAGTAACGCTGAGAACGGCGTCATCGGCACTGGCCATGTTGGTGTCGTTCTCGAAACAGCGCAACAAGGCACACATGTCTCGCATGGAGGCCCAGTTATTGGCGGTGAAGTGGTGCTGTTCCGCAGAGCGACTCACGCGTGCGTGCTGCAGCTGAAACTCCACTATCACCTGCTGCTGCTCGCACAGTCTGGCAAGCATGTGCAAGGTGGAGTTCCACCTTGTGGGTACGTCACATATGAGACGGTGAGCGGGAAGGCCGAAGTTACGCTGCAGCGCTGACAGGCGAGCAGCAGCAGGATGAGAACGCCGAAAGTGCGCACAGACGGCCCGCACTTTCTGCAGCAGCTCTGGCATATCGGGGTAATTCTTAAGGAACCTCTGGACCACCAAGTTCAGCACATGCGCCAGGCAAGGGATGTGCGTCAAACCGGCAAGGCCCAGAGCTGCTACGAGATTTCGCCCATTATCGCACACCACCAGGCCGGGCTTGAGGCTCACTGCCACCAACCACTCATCGGTCTGTTGTTCCATGTCCCTCCACAACTTCTGCGCGGTGTGGGTTTTTTCCCCCAAACAGGAAAGTTTTAAAACTGCCTGTTGTCGTTTAGCCCTGGCTGTGCTGAAGTTGGTGGTGAAGGTGTTACGCTGACCGGATGAGGAGGCGGTAGAGGATGAGGAGGCGGAGTAGGAGGAGTTAGCAACAGGAGGCAAACTGAAGTGCCCTGCAATCCTCGGTGGTGGAAGTACATGCGCCAAAGTGCTATCCGCCTCAGGCCCAGCCGCCACTACATTTACCCAGTGTGGTGTTAGGGAGATATAATGTCCCTGACCGTGCTTACTGGTCCACGCATCCGTAGTTAGGTGGACCTTGCCACAGATGGCGTTGCGCAGTGCACACCTGATTTTGTCCCCCACTTGGTTGTGCAGGAAGGGATAGCTCGTCTGGAAAAGTAGTGGCGGCTGGGCACGACGTACTGTGGGACAGCCAATGACATCAGCATTTTAAAACTCTGCGTCTCCACCAGACGGAATGACAGCATTTCAAAGGCGAGGAATTTTGAAATGCTGGCATTCAGGGCCAGGGATCGCGAGTGGCTAGTGGGGTACTTCCTCTTCCGCTCCAGTGTTTGGGAAATAGAGAGCTGAACGCTTCCATGGGACATTGTGGAGATGGTTGGTGACCCAGGTGGTAGTGTTGCTGGCAGATCCTCTGTTTGCGGGTTGGCAGGTGTCACTGTCACTACAGAGGTGGATGAAGAGGCCGAGACTGCAGCAGAAGAGGAAGCAGGAGGAGCCAGAGACCTTTCTTGGTTTTTGAGGTGTCTACTCCACTGCATCTCGTGCTTTGCACTAAGATGCCTGGTCATGCAGGTTGTGCTCAGGTTGAGAACGTTTATGCCTCGCTTCAAGCTCTGATTGCACAGCGTGCAAAACACTTGTGTCTTGTTATCAGCACATTGTCTGAAGAACTGCCACGCTAGGGAACTCCTTGGACCTGGCTTTAGTGTCCTCGGTCCCTTGTTGCGTTGGGCAGTAGCAGACGTACTGTCTAGGGGACGGACGCTCCGCTTTTGCACCCTGCTCCCTCTTCTGCTGTGCTGGTGGCTCTGTGCGACCACCGCCTCTTCCTCCGAACTACACTGGTCACCTGCATGACGTTGATTCCATGTGGGGTCAAGGACCTCATCGTCCTCCACATCATCTTCCACCCAGTCTTCACCCCTGCCCTCCTTGTCGGTCTGCACAATGGCGAAAGCAGCAGCAGTTGGCACCTGTGTTTCGTCATCATCCGAGACGTGCTGCGATGGTCCTCCCATGTACTCATCATGAAACATAAGTGGTTGGGCATCGGTGCACACAATCTCTTCCACTTCTGGGGCAGGGCTAGGTGGATGGCCCTGGGAAACCCTGCTAACAGAGTCATCAAAAAGCAGAAGAGACTGCTGCATGATTTGGGGCTCAGACTGATTGGCTGATTTGCAAGGGGGTGAGGTGAAAGACTGATGGACATCGGCTGCAGGTGCCAACTCTGAACTTTCATCAGGAGACTGGGTGGGAGAGAATGTGAAGGAACCGGAGGCACTGTCAGCAACCCAATCTACTATCGCCTGTACTTGTCCTGGCCTCAACATTCGTACAGCCTCATTAGGCGCGCCAAAATACCGCTGCAGGCTCTGTCGCCTACTCGCACCTGAGGAAGGTGTTTCACTAGTGCGTGTAGCTGGCACAGATCGACCACGTCCTCTCCCTACAACAGGAGCGCCACCAGCAGCACCACGACCCGGGCCACGTCCCCTTTTTGATGATCTCCTCATATTTTCAAAATTTATGATCTCGCCCTAAATGGGTGTTTTTTTTTTTAATAGCGGAATACACGTACAGTGTCTAAAGCGTTTATGAACATGCAGAAAATGCTATTGGGAAGAAAAAAAACACTGCAAAATTAAATTTTTTTGCAATGTTTTTCCAATATCAGAATAAACGGATAGTGTCTAAAGCGTTTATGAAAAGGCAGAAAATGCTATTGGGAAGAAAAAAAACACCGCAAAATTTTATTTTTTTGCAATGTTTTTCCAATATCAGAATAAACGGATAGTGTCTAAAGTGTTTATGAAAACGCAGAAAATGCTATTGGGAAGAAAAAAAACACAGCAAAATTAAATTGCTTTGCAATGTTTTTCCAATATCAGAATACACGGATCGTGTCTAAAGTGTTTATGAAAATGCAGAAAATGCTATTGGGAAGAAAAAAAACACTGCACAATTAAATTTTTTTGCAATGTTTTTCCAATATCAGAATACACGGACAGTATGTAAAGCATTTATGAAAATGCAGAAAATGCTATTGGGGAAAAAAAAACACTGCAAAATTTTTGCAATGTTTTTGCAATATCAGAATACACGGATAGTGTCTACAGCGTGTATGTATGAACACGCAGAAAATGCTATTGGGGAAAAAAAAACACAGCAAAATAAAAATTTTTTGCAATGTTTTTGCAATATCAGAATACACGTCTACAGCGTGTATGTATGAACACGCAGAAAATGCTATTGGGGAAAAAAAAAAAAAGCTAAATTAAATTTTTATGCAATGTTTTTCCAATAGCAGAATACACACAGACTATGGTGTATCTCTTAGTATATGCAGTGTTGGTCCTAATGGTGCACTGAGCTTGCAGGTAAAACTTTTATATTTTGTCTGGCACTGGCCTCATGGCACTGTTAAAAGACTGTGCACTGCACCCCAGCCAGGGTACAATTGATTTAGGAATCTCTTCAATAATTCTCTCTGCCTTTTTCTTTTGCTTAATAAAGAAACTCCCTACTCTACTCTAGCTATGTAGATCGCTCACTGATCTAACTAATTAGAAGCAAAGTTAAGGAATGCTGACTGCCTGACTGACTGAATCACACTAACTCCTAAAATCCTCTCAGCAGCACAGGAACCTGTCTATAGCAGAATGACGCTGTGTGCTGTGTGTCTGGACTATATTGGAAATGGACTATATATAGAGGCTGGGTCACATGCTGCACTGCCCAATCACAGCCATGCCATTAGTAGGAATGGCTGTGATGGCTTCTAAGGGCACACTAGTGAAACGATTGTCGATTGGCTGCCCTGCAGCTGTTAAAAAGGCGCCAATACAGCGCCGAACACCGGACCCAAACCCGAACTTACAGCCAATAGTTCGGGTCCGGGTCCCGAACACCCAAAAGTCCGGTACGGACCCGAACTTTACAGTTCGGGTTCACTCAACCCTAATCCTCAGACCACCGTCCAGAGCACTGTGCAGCATTTCAGGCATCCTCAGATCATCCACAGCACTGTGCAGCATTTACAAGCCTCCTCAGACCACCATCCAGAGCACTTTGCAGCATTACAGGCCTCCTCAGATCATACAGAGTACTGTGCATTACAGGTCTCCTCAGACCACTGTCTAGAGCACTGTGCAATGCATTACAGTCCTCCTCGGAGTACTGTGCATTATAGGCCTCCTCAGACCACCGTTCAGAGAACTTTACAGCATTACAGGCCTCCTTAGACTGTCCATAGTGTGTAGTTTGTTCAAACATTAATACCATAAATAATAACATGATATTTGATTGTTTTTACTCCAGGAGTATATAATGAGTTTGAAAATTCTAGAGAAATGCTTAAATAATGCATTACAATTTAACGGAAACCCATTCGATTAAAATGATTTTAGTCAGCTAAAATTTACTGTAGATTTTAGTCAAATTAAAGGTAGGATATTTTAGTTGACTAAAATATACTGTAGATTTTAGTCAACTAAATACGACTAATAAAACAATTCAGATTACTTAATTAAGACTAAAACTAAAATGGCATTTTAGTCAATAGACTACAGACTAAAACAAAATCAAAATTTGATTCCAAAATTAACACAGAGCTGGAGTTGACCCACTGCCTAACAATGAGGTTTTCACTTGAGGGCAGTGCCTCTCCCAGCAATAGAAGTAGAGGAGGCATTGCCCAGCAACTGTCCCTTTTTGGGGAGAAATTGGAGTGGCTGTGAGAACATTGGAAATGGCAGTGGGTGTGGGAAGAGGGAGAGAAAGTTGGGTGTTTCTAATACACCTATACTCTAGGCATTTGTTAAATACTTATAATTTAGTCAATTGCACAAGTTTTTATTAATGCGACTATAAATTAGAAAAACTTTCAAGTACCGTCGTCCTATGGATTTGAAAAAAACTGGAATGGCAGATAGATTGAGGCAACTGTGGACTTTCATGGTACGGCAAAAACTTACACAGACTAAAAAATGTATCAATTTATTTGGAAAAATACAAAAAACAGGGATAGTTAAAGAGACCTGAAAAGCGAGGTATGGACAAAATTGCACAAGTTTGTATTTACCCATATTTATTGGTATATAACACGCACAGGCGTATAAAACGCACTTTCATTTTCAAGAGGGAAGTTTCAGGAAACCAGCAGATAAAGGGGGAGCAGTCGTTGTGATGGATACAGACAAATATATACAAGAGGGCCAGAGGCAGCTGGCAAATACCACTTACTACAAAAAACTGGATTATGATCCGACCCAGGATTTTACTAAGCAATTAAAAGGTCTCTTTAAAACAATACCAAGCCACCTACATTCAGAACTTACCAATGCGATTCCAGATAATCCAGAAATTGGAGACTTCTACATGCTGCCCAAGATTCACAAGCCAGGAAATCCAGGCAGACCCATTATAACAGGTATGAATACACTTACCGAACATATCTCAGGCCTTGTAGAAAACATGTTAAAACCATTGGTCATGAACACTACTAGTTTCCTGCAAGACACCACTGATTTCTGAACAAGCTTAACAATATACAACAATTACCACCAAAAACACTTCTAGTCACTATGGATGTAGAATCTCTGTACAGTAACATCCCTCACAAGGATGGGTTGGCAGCATGTCACAGATTCTTATCATCCTCAACAAACTACAAATACACTGCTGAGGATGTGACACAGCTCATCAAATTCATTCTTACACATAACTACTTTACTTTCAACAATGACATCTATCTACAATGTATGGGTACTGCTATGGGAAGTAAAATGGCACCCCAATATGCAAATTTATTTATGGCTGACCTGGAGGACAATTTCCTGAACAGCATACAACAAAAGCCATAGAGATATTACCGATATATTGATGATATCTTCATGATATGGACTGAAGGTGAAGAAAATCTAAAACAATTTTTCTCATTGATCAACACTTTTCACCCATCTATCAAACTAAAAATTGATTATTCGGACACACATGTCAACTTCCTAGACACTACAGTATACATCAGGAATGATAAGCTTCACACGTCGATATACAAAAAACCGTCTGACCGATGCAGCTATCTCCATAATTCCAGTTTTCACCCCCAACACACTAAACGAGCCATCATACACAGCCAGGCCATCAGATACCACCGAATATGTTCAGACCCAGAAGACAGAGATAAACATCTCAGAACACTGGCAGACTCCTTCCATAAGAAAGGTTACAAAGACAAAACCATCAACAACAGCATACACACAGCCTTGAAAACCCAAAGAGAAAATCTCCTCCAATACAAAGAGAGAAAAACGAACAACCGAGTACCTCTAGTCACCACATACAACCCAACACTAGAAGGGATCAAAAAAATAATCAAAGATTTACAACCCATTATAACAGAGGATGACACTCTGAAAAAAATATTCCAACAACCCCCATTATTGGCTTTCAGACAACCACCTAACCTCAGACATAAACTAATCAGCAGGAAACGTCACTCTGATTATAAAGTCAAAAATAATGGAAGCAAACCCTGCAATAAAAAACGCTGCAAATTATGCAACCAGATCAATCTATCCAAAAGTGTCACACACACAAATGGGACCTTCAATATCACAGGCTCATACAACTGTACCTCCAGTAATGTGGTGTACCTAATCCAATGCAACAGGTGTAGCAAAGGATCTTATGTTGGTGAAACAGGACAGAAGTTACAAGTAAGGATGAATTTGCACAGACATACCATCAAGGAACATAAGGAAGATGGTCTCTGCACACCTGTGGGACATCATTTCTCACAACCGGACCACACTATAGAAGACTTCAATGTTTTAGTTCTTAAAGGGAATTTCAGAACTAACCAGGAAAGGAAAACATTTGAGCTAAGAATGATACTTCTTTTTGACACAAAAAACAATGGCTTAAATTTGGATATTGGTTTCCTCACCCACTATACTAAAGTTTTATGACCCCCCTCTGTGACTGTGATCTCCCCCCCCCCCCCCCCCCCCTCCAGTCTATAGCTTTTCCTCTGTCTTATCTCACTTGCTGATAGCTTTATTACCATTGCCATACTATTGATTTGTATATGTATGTGTTTGTTTTTCTTCTCCTACCCCTCAGAGACTTTTTTTTTTTTTTAACATTTCACCTTCTGCTACTTTTGTGAATCAGTACTGCTTAGACCTTGAAGAAAGCTTCAAGCACCCCGAAAGCTCGTCCATGAAAAATTATATGTTAGTGCAAATAAAAAAAGTATCACTGACAGTACTCAATTTTCTCTCCCAGGAAAAAATGTAAATTTTAAATAAGGAACTTTGCAGCAAAATAAGGGTCTGCAGCCTCACCATTGCCATCAATGCAGCCTGATCAATGCCCATCTGCAGCCTCACAAGTGCCATCAATGCAGCCTCATCAGTCCACATCAATGCAGCCTCACCTTTGCCATCAATGAATGAAGCAGCCTCGCCATTGCCATCAATGCAGCAGCCTTACCATTGCCTTCAATGTGGCAGCCTCACCATTGCCATCAGTGCAGCCTGATCGATGCCCATCTGCAACCTAGAGGGGACAGGGAGGGGGTGGGATGAGCCAACAGATTACATACAGTGAGAATATCCTATGATAGACAGAACAGTGGTCCAATGGTGGCCCAGGAGAAGGGACTTACTATTACAGAGGCTGCCAAGTAAACAGGAGATTCTCACTGTATGTAATCTGACGGTGTTCGTCCTGCCCCCCCCCCCCTCCCTGTCCCCTCCAAGGCAGCTAAAATTTAAGTATTGGCGTATAACATGCACACGCTATTTGCACCCAATTTTCATGGTGAAAAGGGGAGTGTTATACGTCAATAAATACAATATTTATTTTTTAAATGAAATATGCTCATCATTGACTAGAGCAGTGTTTTATTACAAAGCCAGATATTGTGAATTTTCTAATTTAACACCAGCTTGCCCTGTTTCCTATATATGGGAAATCTGCATACCAGTCTGTACATTTCTATACTTAACCACTTCAATACCGGGCCATTTTACACCCTTCCTTACCAGAGCACTTTTTGCGATTCGGCACTGCGTCGCTTTAACTAACAATTGCGCGGTCGTGCGACGTTACATCCAAACAAAATTGACGTCCTTTCTTTCCCACAAATAGAGCTTTCTTTTGGTGGTATTTGATCGCCCCTGCGGTTTTTATTTTTTGCGCTATAAACAAAAGAAGAGCGACAATTTTGAAAAAAACCACAATATTTTTTACTTTTTGCTATAATAAATATCCCATTTTTAAAAAAAAAAAACGATTTTTTTACTCAGTTTAGGCCGATACGTATTCTTCTACATATTTTTGGTAAAAAAAATCGCAAAAGCATATATTGATCGGTTTGCGCAAAAGTTATAGCGTCTACAAAATAGGGGATAGATTTATTGCATTTTTTTTTACTAGTAATGGCGGCGATCTGCGATTTTTTTTCGTGACTGCGACATTGCGGCGGACACTTCGGACACTTTTGACACATTTTTGGAACCATTCACATTTACACAGCGATCGTTGCTATAAAATTGCATTGATTACTGTGTAAATGTGACTGGCAGGGAAGGGGTTAACACTAGGGGGCGCTGCAGGGGTTAATGTGTTCCCTAAAGAAGTGATTCTAACTGTGGGGGGAGGGGACTCAAGGGGAGGAGACCGATCATGTGTTCCTCCGTACTGGGATCACATGATCGGTCTCCTCTCCCGCTGACAGGACGTGGAGCTGTGTGTTTACACACACAGCTCCACGGTCCCGCACGGTCCCGTTGTTTTAACGGGCAATCGCGGGTGCCCGGCGGACATCGCGGCCGCCGGGCACTCGCACCGGGTCCCGAGCGAAGCCGCGCGCCCCCCAGGCGGCCGGGAAGGAGAGGACGTCATATGACGCCCACCCAGGATGGTAGATCCACCTTGTGGGTGTCATATGTCTATACGCGGGTAGGGAAGTGGTTAAAGCATGTTTTATTACAATTATTATATGGTGTGAATTTATTATGTTTTTAATTCATATAATAGTTTACCTTATTTTAATTATGTATGTGTCTTTCATTTGTCTTATTTAAAATGCCTTAAAGCACTGATATATTGTCTTCACTTTGGAACCTCAGTCAAAGTGTGTATCATTTGCAATAAAAAATTACCACTTTTTTACTTATTATCCTATTCATAAAAGAATATCCAGTATTACCTATACCTTAAACTGAGATATATAAGAAAAGCACTCTTTTACACTTCTGGAAATATTTGCCTTGCCTGTTAAGTTAATATTTGCTGTCTGAAACAATGGTTTAGAATGTATAGCATGGCACTAGTAGAAGCTTTTTAATATGTGACATTTTGCACAATATATGAAAGGCTTGTTGGCTTTATAACATATGTGTTTTGAATCTCTGGGTTTGGTGAGAAGAATACTACAGAAATGCATCTTGTTGTCCAGCAACCACATTAAACACCGGAGAGAAGAAAAATAATATAGCACGTAAATGTGTAGTGAATTAATATGACTTGTTGACGGCCTGTTTGAAAATTGATAACATCTTTACACACTGCCATGCTTCAAGCATTGATCAACAGATGACTATTACATTTATCTAAAGGGTTGTCGCACAATACTCTCTGTTCATACAGACTGGACCAAGAAAGTTATTTGTTTTACGTAAAGCAAACAGTGATTTCCATTATGAGCCTCTTTCATCTCCTTTGGTATCTGGGAATAGGCACACACACACTAAATACAAATTGACTTTTATGTCTCATAACCTGAAATATATTTACTATTGCTACAGCAAAGTGTTGGCTAGTATTTACATAAGAAGCCACTCAAAAAAATTAAAATTATTTTTGTACTGGTTCCAAAGATGAAGCAATACTGAGTTTTAGCATATTATACTGTATATTTCATGGAATAGTATACAGATGAGCTCATCAACAGTCAGTAAGTTTTTTTTTTAATGTTCATAGGTTTATTATGACAGCCATTTAGTTACCACAGTGTTTAAAAGGTTTGCGTGCTTGAACTTTCAGTTCATTACTCAGTATGGACAGTATATTGGTAAGGCCCTACACTAGATGTTTGGCCCTGGAGCATAAGATCCAAGCATTTAGGTGTGGGCAAAAGGCACAAATTCACCATCAAGTACCACTAGAAGTTGCCTGTTCGGCCTCATGCACACTGGCATTTGTGTGCATGTTTAGGGCAATATGCACCCAGGAAAAAAATTACGAGATCGCAGACTGCTTATGTTATGAGCATTTGACCCTGGGTACAAATTGCTCTAAACATTAACACTATCCAGGTGAGTATCCTCTAATGATCCCTTCACAACTCCTAAAATCATGTGCCAGCCCAGCTCGCCTGCTGCACAATGGAAGACAAGGAAGATCTGGATGGCTCTACTCCAGAAAAACACTTTATTCAGTGTAAAATATAAAGTATAAAATATAAAACCAAATGACAGATGCAACAAGTACAGTGGGGGACAAGCAGGTAGACGGGTTTCATGCTGGAGTCAGTGCTTAATCATTACTCCAGCCCAAAATGCATCTACCTGCTTGTCCCCCATTGTACTTGTTCCATCTGTCATTTGGTTTTATGTTTATACCGAATAAAGTGGATATATGGAGTGCAGTCTTCTGGATCTTTCTTGTCTTCCATTGCCCTAAACATTAGTAGCAATTGAGTCACTATACAGCCCAGTCTAGCCACAGGAGCTTTTTGCCCCTCATAAAGTTTAACAGGCTGCCAGCAGCGGGTCTCCTCTAGAATAGCTTGTTTTTTTGTCACTTCCTGTCTGATAAGCATATTAACCACTTTAGCCCCGGAGGATTTGGCTGGCCAAAGACCAGAGCACTTTTTGCGATTCCGCACTGCGTCGCTTGAACTGACAATTGCGCAGTCGTGCGATGTGGCTCCCAAACAAAATTGATGTCATTTTTTTCCCACAAATAGAGCTTTCTTTTGGTGTCATTTGATCGCCTCTGTGGTTTTAATTTTTTGCGCTAAAAACAAAAAAAGAGCGAACATTTTGAAAAAAAAGCAATATTTTTAACTTTTTGCTATAATAAATATCACCCAAAAATATTCAAAAAAACTTTTTTTTCCCTCAGTTTAGACCGATACACATTCTTCTACATATTTGTGGTAAAAATGCAATTAGCGTTTATGGATTGGTTTGCGCAAAAGTTATAGTGTCTACAAAATAGGGGATAGTTTTATGGCATTTTTATTAATAATTTTTTTTTCTAGTAATGGCCGCGATCTGCGTTTTTTATCATGACTGTGACATTATGGCGGACACATCGGACACTTTTGACACATTTTTGGGACCATTGCCATCAATACAGCGATCAATGCTATAAAATTGTGTTGATTACTGTAAAAATGTCACTGGCAGTGAAGGGGTTAACTAGGAGGGGGCACTGCAGGGGTTAAGTGGGAGGGAGTGATTCTAACTGTAGTGGGGATGGGCTAGCTGTGACACAACACTGATCACCGCTCCCGATTACAGGGAGCTGTGATCAGTGTACTCTCACTAGGCAGAACGGGGAAGCGCTTGTTTACATTAGCATTTCCCCTATCTTCCTCTCTCTGTGAAACGATCGCGGTCGGACTCATGAAGCTCGCGGAAGGGAAAGAGCGCATGCCGCCTACTATGCAAGCCTCGCAAGATCACGTAATAAAAAGTGATTTTGCGCAGCAGGGCCAACCTGCCGCAGTAAAACTGTGGGGGCTGGTCCACAAGTTGTTAAAGTAATTGTAAATGTTCAGATAAATAAAATAATAATAATAATAATAATAATAAAGGAAACATGTCATACTTACCATGCTTTTGTGCATATTGCTGGATCAAGATCAAGCTCAGGTAAGTATAGAGGGGGCTGGGGGAGCTGTATACTGAAGGTTTTTTTATCTCAATGCAGAGAATGCATTACAGTGATTGCAACCCTCACCTTGCAAAACAACCCATTCAGTTTATAAATGATCACATTCCCTCTGTTCTCAGCTGCAAAAGAGCTGGGGAGGAGAAATAACAGCACATTGAACTTTCCAGTGATAGGCTCTGCAGGGGGGTCTGGGGTGTCAGGACAAGTTTGATCATTGGAGGAGAGCACACTGATTTCCCAGCATAGCTAGAGAAGCGGCCATGGTCAGTTCTCCTGCTAAGTGTGGTCAGCCTTTAAAAGGAAACCAGACAAACTGGCAGGAACACCAGGTATTCCACACAAAGGAGGCAATGCAAAGAGAACAGGATACTTTTTCATAAAAGTACATGGTACAGCAGGCACATGTCAGGAATATGAAATGGTGGGTTTACACATTCTTTAAGGTAAAGAACCCTCAGCCTTTACAACCACTTTAAGTAGAACAAAAAATGGGGGGGGGGGGGGGATTTCTGAGGCCTGGATAGTATTAAAAAGTAAGAGGGGTTCTAATCTTACCCCACTCTATCCTAATTTGAGTAAAAAAGGCTTGCCTGGACACACACTTTAGACAAATAAGAAAGTGGTGGTGTTTTAGGAGCAAAGCACTTGTGATAATATTTGTTCATTGACTGTTAAATCCAGCATCAAATATAGAATATGCATGCCTTAAATGATAAAGAAAAAAAATATATACAATCACTAAAGTTTGCCTGTTCACAAAGTGTTACATTTAAGCTAAATATTTTATGCTCTAATTTAGTAATTTATAACACAATTTATAACACAATTGTATTCATTACTGCCTATTTGGACCATATTTTAGCTGGACATGGATTGTTTAATGAAATGTGCCATCTCACCTGCATCCTATATCTACAGCCCAGGGAAGATCTGAAGGAGTTTATCATATAATAAAGTGACAACTGCTCCTGGGGGGGAATGTAAGAAGCTGTTTGTGGCTTAGGTGTTGAGATGAGAGAAGCACAAAAACTGATTGTGTACCTTGGAAAGGGAGGTATAGAGGGAGCTGACCTTGGACTAAGAATAAGGGAGGCACCACAGAAGTGTATTGTGACTGGAAGGGTGAGAGGAACAGCAGCTTATTGTTGACAGCTGGGAGAGTAGCAAGGGCTAGAACTGGCTGTGGCCTCTTGGGGTGAATGGGAAGTGATCAACTTATGGGGAAATTCTGAGAAGAACTTAGACTTTACGTGTTCTGTGAGCAGCTGATCAGAGCTGATAAAAAAGCTATATGAACAGGAAATAACATAATTAAAAAATAATTGGCATGGATTTTAATGATTTGTATACATTTTTGCAAAAAAGTACACATAGGGGTTCATTTACTAAAGGCACTTTAGTAAATACAAGTAAATAAATAAAAAAAAAAACAATTAAAGGCACTTTGCACTGCAAGTGCACTTGGAAGTGCAGTCGCTGTAGATCTGAGGGGGACATGCAAGGGAAAAAATAAAAAACAGCATTTTTGCTTTTACATGATTGGATGATAAAATCATCAGAGCTTCCCCTCATTTCAGATCTTCCCCTAAGATCTAAAGCGACTGCACTTCTAAGCACACTTGAAGTGCACTTTTTAATGGATCCCATGTTCTTGTAAGCAGTGGCATTGCCTGTTGGCATAACAGACAGAAGATGGCAATACAGAGAGCATGACACTGGAAGCTTGTAACTATTTCATTAAGCAATATTTGAATAAGCATCTGGGATTTAGGGGATCCTGTGGCACTATTTTAGGTACATAAGCTTATATGTGTATCAAAATTTCCAATTTTGTATTTACTAAATTGTTATGAAAACATATATCTAATTCTGAGCACAGCAAAGAAAATCTGGTTGCATTTTTGTTTGTGTAACTGGGCACCTCTGTTTTCTACTTATTAAAAAATGGCTCGCATTGCATAAGCTCCCAAAAGTAGCTCTTCCTTCTGCAGGTTAGTATGGTTGGCACAGAATATGGTTGCACCCACTCACATACATTGAATGGTAAGAGCTCGCAATGTGGACTTTACATTATTTATAAAGAATAGATTCATGTTTTCAACCCTCTGTGCTATTCTAAACTGTACAGAAACCAGCAGCTGCAGAGTGTCATTTGGCAAAGAATAGCTGCTGCTTTTTGATTGACAAACAGATACTGTCTGCCACAAAGGGGGTGGCTCTAGTCACCCCACAAGAGATGTGGATAAATGCTCCCACTGCCCAAACTAGTGCCCCCCTCCCAGGCAAGTTTGTGGAGCAAAGTGTGGGTTCCAAGACACAGGGTGGGTTCACACCATGAATCGCACAGGAACGCACTGTGCAATTCACATGTGACCCGAGTGCAGTGAAATTTCAGCCCATTCATGTCTGCAGTCTCTGACTATCTGTTGCAGTGGCAGCTGTCCATTAGCCCGGGTTCACACTGATGTGATGCGGGAACCAGCATGTTTACAGTGCTGGTTTCCGCATCGCATCTCTCTCGCAGGCAGTTCACACTGCCTTTTGCGAACTGCTGTGGGTGTCAATACATTGTTAATGACATTCTGATATATGGGGAGAACTCTGTGCTGGCTGGGTTATATTAACCTGACCTTTATGTAAATGGAGAAATATGCATGTAATATATATGTAATATATATATATATATATTTGATTAAAGAAGAATTGGTTAGAGAAAATTTCTATAAACAGTGAATTTGTAGTTCATAGAATTTAAAACTCTTAATATATGCAATTTATACAGTTAATTTATATTGCTTGAATTATTTTTCCACTATGGATGTGAATGAGGCCTCATGTCTCAGATTTGCCTAAGGCCTCACAAAGCTTAGAGCCGCCTCTGCTGGATATGACTTTTCTTCTGCAATTTTACATGGATATCAGCGGGAAAGCCCACTCGCATCCGTCCAGACAGTGAATCACCAGTACCAGAGAGAAAAAGACTTATAGTGTAGTATTTATTTCCAACAAGAGATTAAAAAAATATATAAAACTATAAAAAACACAGTATTCCACAAAAATAAAGTGCTATGACATATGCTGCTGGGACACACCACTTACCTCTAATGCCGCCAAACTACCAAAAGAATGGCGGCTGGGCCCCAAGCGTATCACAGTAGTTAATAACATCCACATATGTATATTCAGAATAAATGCTGGTAGCAAACAAATTACATCAGTTACTGCAATCCTAAAACAGAATGGTGGTTGGACCTTAGGCATGTAAAATAGAGATTAATGGCCATTTCGTGCCACATGCATTTTCAGGAGCATACTGATGATGCACATGGCGTGAAACGACCGTTGAACTCTGTTGGGCTTGGGCACATACCAGTGGGTACTTACTGTATATATTGTATTACAATTATTGCCTTTGTTTTCATATTTTGTGAAAGTTTAATGAGCAATGTATTGTAATGCATTTTAGATGTAGAAATGTTTATATATAAACTTTTATAACCATATATTAATTTGTGATTCATCTTCCAGTACCAATAGGATCCCCTTAAGAAACTAGAAGTGAAACGGGTAATGATCCCTTGGTATTGGTACACTGATTCCTTCACTTGGCCCTGGTATACTGTACATCTATTTCTCCAAAGAACTAAGTCTCAAACACCCATTGGCCAATTGTACAGGTTTATTTTACAGCCATATGATTAGTCAGTTCACATATGGGAGGATGTGGCACCTATTTACTATGTATATTTGCTCTTGATATGTTTTTATGATGTTTTATCATGTTGTCAAAATACATTTTGGATTTTATATCTAATTGAGTGCTCTCTCTTCCTATTTGGGATTATTATTGGCAACCAGTAAAGTCCTATGCTATTCCTGTTTTCCCTTTTTGATTCTTTTTTTGGATGCAGTGCCGCATTTAACAGTCATATCTCTGCATTTCTAGTGTCACTGCACATTTACTTCTTTGCGATTCTTGTTAAAGTTTGTCTACCAACCTGTTTGTTTACTTCATGTAGAGCCCCCTTTTTTTTTATTTTGTTGGGGGGGGGGGGGGCAAACTCATTAGGAACCCCCTCCCCCAACTGCTCTGTCAGATGGTACCAATCCTTTATCTGCTGCTTTCCCAAGGTCCATACACACTATATACCTACCTCTTTATAGTGGCATCTTAGGGATGAATTCAGCAAAGCATGTAGTGCAAGGGGCTGCCTCCATACTTCCATTTTCCTATTTTTTTGTCTTCTTTCCCTCCTATTAGCTTGCTTGGTAATTTAATAATGTCCACACTGTGCCTGCCTTTTTTGGGGGGGGGGGTTGAAATGTTATTTGATCTTTCCTGTGGCCTGCCAATAGTGTTAAGTTACAGAGGGTCTGGGGCAAACTAGCCCACATTTTTGAGAGCCTTTGCCAATCATTGAAGTGCAGAGGGTTACCTGTCCACCACCCCCCCCCCCCCAAAAACCCTAGTTCTTGCCAATGTCCCCATCAGAAGTGGGGGATTGATGGGGGGGTGAGTAGTAATCTGTGAAGGGGGAGCCTCTACTTGTTCTGTGCAAATACTTTCAGACCCCCCCCCACCAGCCTCCAATTTTTATACAATGCTCTTGTTCCAAGATGTTGATTGTCTAATCTGCTTGCAATGTTTTAGGTGCAAAGTGACTAATTTTTTTTTCTTGTTTCTCTCACACAGTTCCCTTCCACGCCACAGAATGGCAGACTGTGGCCTCCCACTTTGCCAGCCGTTGAAGGGCAGAAGGACATATAAGGGGGTGGGGGGAGGAGGACGGAGGGAGTTAAGGGGTGGTGGGAGGGGATGGGAGAACAGTTCCTAACTGCGGAGGGGCAATTGATGGGCAAAACACGTCCGCATCGTCCCACCGCCCAACTCGGGGTCCTACTATTAATAATTATAAAGGGTTTAATAGTGTAGTTGATGTTGGCGGTGGTGTCGGCAACATACGAGTTTATGTATGTATGGACGTGGGGATGAACGGCCGATATCGGATGGTGGGGCCATTACGCACACGGAGTTCTACTGGCGTCTCCAAAGTGGCAGTCTGTGCTTGCCACCCCTCCAGAGGAGAATGCCGAAGGACTCCCCTTCGTCTTTGTCGCAGATGAAGCGTTTGCGTTGACTCCCCATGTGATGAGGGCCGTTCCCGATGAGGACCCTCACCCCGGACCAGAGGGTCTTCAACTACAGGCTGTCCAGAGCCAGAAGAGTGGTGGAGAACACTTTTGGCATCCTGGCCAGCCGCTTCCGCCTGTTTCCTGACGGCATTTAACTTGGCGGAATACAAACTGAACCACAAAGTTCTTGCCTGTTGCATATTGCACAACTTCCTCAAAAGACATAACAGGAACTAAGTGGTGCCCGTTGGCCCAGATGTGGAGGGCCCTCCAAATGCGGAACACACAGCCCTTCGAGTGGCACGTCCAGGCTTGCCCCCTCTAAATGCCCGTGTGGTCCGGGACCAATATATGGAGTACTTTGTGGGTAGGGGGGCCATTGCTCACTGCCTGACGATGTGTGTGAGAGGCATTTTTAATAAATCAGATAATTTTACCAACCTATGATTTCTTGTCATTTCAGTCTTCTTTTAGCTTATTTTAACCTTGACATTTTTTTCCCTTGCCTTCGACAGTGGGAATGCACTTTCTGGGCAAAAGGAGGTAACAGTCTCTTCTTCCCAAAAAGATTATTCTCATGTTGTGTGTTTGCTACCTAATATTTTGGTCTAGAGAAGGTTTTGTCCTGCATAACTTGACACCCCAAAATACTCCTTTTCAAGCACCAGGTCCTGACATGTGTATTCTCAAAAATGCTGTGCTCCGTGTTTTCGTACAAAGCACTGTGGGTGTCCATTTACATAAGTCAAATCCGCTATGCTCGTGCATTGAAAAAGTTCCCAGGGAAAGAAAATTGGAGTGCAAAGTGGATTTGCCTTTAGTAAATAACACCCATTGCCCCCATATCCTTTACATTTTACATACATAATGCATTGTGTTTTTTAAATAAAGAAGCCACACATTTAGAAAACTAAAAAAGTTTACTAGGAAAACATTCCAAGTGCGTTTACAATCTTCAGGGAACATTTTGGATTTTATATCTAATTGAGTGCTCTCTCTTCCTATTTGGGATTATTATTGGCAACCAGTAAAGTCCTATGCTATTCCTGTTTTCCCTTTTTGATTCTTTTTTTGGATTGCCCTTTAGTAAATCAACACCTTTGCGATTCTTGTTAAAGTTTGTCTACCAACCTGTTTGTTTGTTAGCTGCCTTCCCCATAAGTATGAACTATCTTTTCATATATTTCATCCATTGAAAATGTTTCTTCTTTATAGATACAGCAAAGTGAGTAAGCATTGTCACCCTAGGACAAAGTTTGGGTTGCTGGCATGATTACTAGGTGAAAATAACGGAAAAAAAAATGTTGGAAAAAAGAACAAAGATGAAACCACCACGTCTAAAGAATGGTAAGGTACAAATATATAGCCTTGTTTCCTTGAGTTTGATACTGAGATAAGCTTCTGTTGCCAACCTATCCTTCTAAAAATGCTAGTAGCCTGGTCGTTACGCTGATAATATAGCTTCAGTAAATTCTGAGATTTTAGCCTGGAACAAGCATGCATTGCAGATTGATACTTCTGACTCTGAAGTGCTGTATGCTTGTGCCAGGCCAGCAACCAAAGAAGTAGTGTAGTCAACAGCAGCAAAGCACCTTACCTATTCAAATGGAGTTCAGCAAAGCAGTGGTGGCCACTTCATTAGGGGTGCAGGTGCACAGCCGCCTAATCCATGTGCCCTGCCCCTAATCTACATGCAAGGTGCCAGATGCATGGATTTTAATGTTTTTTTTGTTTTTTTCTAAAAACATGATTAGAGCCTGAGGCTCAAATTGGCTTCAAAAAGGGTTAGCCCGGGCCCACCCAGTTGTGTGACAATAGCCAGTTGTGTGACAAAAGCAAATTAATATTCACTATTGTCACTATTCACTATTGTCTTCCTGTTTCTCCTCCAGGCCAATCAGGAAGACCCGATTGACCAAGAGAAGAAGTGACCGTATTGGCCAAGACCAGAAGCAGGGGGGAACTGGCCGAGGAGAAGACGCAGAAGATGCAAAGCTGCCGTGACCCGGATGGGGTTAGTGCAGGGCTGGTTGGCGGATGGGTGAGCGACGGGGGGTTTGTTTGCAGATCGATTGAGCATCGGGGGTTTGATCAATGAGTTTGATCGATCGACTGACCGAACGGGGGGGTCCCCCCCCCAAAAAAAGCGCCAGCCGCCACTTCAGAAAAGACTGTCTCTGTATTTCTTTCAGTGTGGGTTTATTTTAGCTGTGATTTCTGGAGTGTGTTTGTTAACAAAGAGAAAAACTGAAAATTTATATCAAATACTTACCGTAATTTTCCTTTTTCTGATGGACTCCATGGCAGCATACGTATGGGTTAATCCCGCCTCTTATACCTCATAGGACTCCACTCCCATAAATCTTTGCTTCTAGTCAGAGACCGTGTTCTGTAACTTAGCCTACTCCAGCAAATGGGAGGGAACTCCTGCTGCCATGGAGTCCATCAGGAAAGGAAAATTACAGTAAGTATTTGATATAAATTTTCAAATTTTCCTGACAGACTCCATGGCAGCATACATATGGGAAATAACTACCCATACACACCCAGGTGGGCAATTGCTGGTTAAAGAGAAAAAGGTTTAATTGGCACCATCAACAGATAAGACATGTAAACATGCAAAATTAACTGAAGACAAAGAAGCCGATTCTACTCAATAGTGTGTCATAAATGTGTTAATCGACGACCATGAGGCCGCTTTACAAATTACTTCTGGGCATACATGTCGTAAGACTGCCCACGATATAGAAATACACCTGGTATAATGAGCGGTCACTGCCTCCGGAGGAGCCAGACCCTTAGCCTTATAAGCCTACTGAATGGCCTGAACAATCCAGGCTGCGATGGTTCTGGAAGAAGCACGCAATCCATTGTTTTCCCGTGAAGGAAAATTGCTTTAAAACTTCTCCAACATCTGAAGGATGAATACTAGAGTTCTCAGCTGACCGAAATATTGGAAGAACAATCTCCTGATTCTTGTAAAAATACAGACGTTACTTTGGGATTTTATCCAAGCATAGGAATCAAGACTACTCGATCAAGAAAGTAAGGAATGGCTCCTTGAATCCTAGAGAACCAATTTCGGAAACACTTAGCCGATGTTATGGCCACCAGTAAGACAACCTTTGAGAGAAAGATTCCTTGATAGATAGCTGACCCATGTGTTGCATTTCTCTTCTTGAGAAGAAATCCAGAACAAGGTGAAGGTCCCATTTGGAAAATTTTGTTTTTCTTTGAGGTTTGAGCCTTATTGCTCCTCTGCCTAATAAGAGAGTGTCTAGCCCAGGATATACCGGTGAAGACAGAGATTGCAGAAACCTGAATTGCAAGGAGCTAACTGATAAGGACAAATCCAGGCCTGTTTGAAGAAAACCCAAGATATCCTGTATCTTTGGATCGTTAGAAGAACTATCAGTGGTAGAAATGTAGTCTGCGTATTTTGACCAAATCCTTTGGTAGACATTGTTGGTACTTGCTCTCCTGGCGTTCAGCAACGTAGAAATAGCCCTGCTTGGGCAACCTCGGGCCTCCAGCCTTCCCCTCTCAAAAACCAAGCCATCATTTGCAGATGGGTTGGGCATGAAGAGTCGTTCCCTGCAAAAGGAGATCTGGTCTGGATGGGAGAGGAACTGGATCCCGGAAGCTGAGTTGTAACAGCAGAAGAAACCATGGCGGGGGGCGTGGCTTGACCTAGCTTGATGATGGACGCTTAATCCCTGAGCTCCCACTGCCTCATGACCTTTCATCTGCCTAGCCGAAGTAATTTTGCCTGAGACCGACTATACCGATGGGGACTGCTTCCCGGAACTCTTCGGCCTCCCGCTCCCGCTATCCCCGTAGTAATCCCGGGGGTCTGGCTAATAATATCCCCGAAATGTTCCGGACCGCCAGGGAAAACATGGCGCCTGTCCCTCATGGACTTTCACAGGCCTCGGCTCCCGCGCCTATCGGCACCCCTCCTGCCACTCCGCCGCCTTTATCCTCAGACCGTGCAGGATTGGAAGACGCTCTACCACCCTCACAACTCCACCTTAACATCCATGATCTCCGGACCATCGCCGCCGAAATTAAGGACACCCTGTCAGCGGTCATATCGGAGCTTCGCCTGGACATACACGCCCTTAATGACAGAGTTCTCCGGGTCAAGGAGACTGTGGACCGACAAAATTCTCAGCTTAAGAAGACGACGCATCACGTTGACACTCATACCCTCCAGCTGAGAGATATGCACAGGCACCTGGAAGACCTCAACAACAGGGGCAGACACCACAACTTGCGGGTGAGAGGTCTTTCAGAGGCCATCGAGGGTGCTCAATTGCTACCTGCTGTGACGGCCCTGTTCAACGGCGTGCTGTCTAGACCGCCTCAAACCCCCATTTCTATGGACAGGATCCACCGAGCCCTGCGGCCTAGAGGTAGGGATACAGATCCCCCGAGAGACGTGGTGTGTTGCCTACCAGATTTTAAACTCAAGGAGGACATCCTAAAACAAGCCAGAGGCAAACAGCAAATCGCTCATGACGGCCGTCCTGTGCAGATTTATCAGGATCTCTCTGGCATTACACTACAGCATCGCAGAGACCTGAAACCGCTGCTTGATGTTCTCCGCACTAACGGTATTGCGTACAGGTGGAAATTTCCGTTCTGCCTAGCAGCTACCACACAGGGTCGCACGACACTCTTAAAGGTACCCGAGGACCTAGCACAATTCTGCCATACACTTAACATCCCGCTTACTGAAGTGCCTGACTGGTTCGCAGACTTTCGCTGCTCCGCAGTTAGGAGAGAGCTGCCGCCGGCTGAATCTATGGATGCCGGTTCCCGGAGACGCAGATCACCTTCAGCCCACACTAATGCCTCAGGAAACCGGAATACCCGCTATGATCATAGCCCCTTCACCCCGCCTAACTTGAGGCGAGATAGACGGGACCACTGACTTGAGACTCCCAGATTGCGTTACCCTCACCCATTAGGGTATGTTTGAACTGCTGTTCTGTTTAAATGCTGATTACCGTTATTCCGGCTCCGTTCCTCACTTCATCAGTATGCGCTTTATTTTTTGTTTTGTTTTATATTTTTTTGTCACCTACTGGCTGATTTTTACTGGTTCGAATACCCCTTCTTCTCTTACAAATCTCCTGTAACCATGTGACACAGTGTCATGAGAGAGATGCCTAACACAGGCATCCGGCACAAGTGAACAGATCAATGGGCACTAAAGGAATCAGGCTCAAAGGTAAGTGATAAAATATATTTATTAAAGGATAAAGACACACGTGAAAACCAACACAGCAAACCACAAACAAGCAAGAACGTAAATAATACACAGCAAACCCCAAAACCCTAATCTAACTAACTATAAATACACACACGGAAATGGAACACATATATACAAGGCAGGGAGAAGAGAACAGGGGGAACAGGAGGCCAGGTGGAGGAAGCAGAAGCAAGAGGAAGCCAAGGCAGGAATCAGGGGACAAGTCTCAGGAACCAGGTAAGGAAACGGAGTCCTGGACAGGGCAGGAAGCGGATCAGGAACAGGTTTCAGGCACAGGATCAGAACAGGCAGGGACAAGGCTTGCAGGAAGGAATTCTGAAGCCCTGAGCCTCAGTGAAGGACAGGCTTGTATACTTCCCAGCAGTCCCACATCAGGTGCAGCTTGATCACTTAGCATGTCCATCGGCTGGGAGACCCCTGCTGGTGGCCACCAGAACTGCACCCTTTGATGCCGAAGGAAACAGTGACACCAGCAGGCGATCCAGGTAATAACACCGTTCCTGACAGTTCCCCCCCCTAAGGAGTGGCCTCCAGACACTCCATTCTGCCCTAGATCTGGCAGTGCGTGTAAAAGTGGAAGAGTCCCAAAAAGTCTCCTCTGTGACTGCAGACTTCTTTGCACTCTCCGGCCAGAGTCTCTTAACCTACTGGGAGGCGTGCCACCCGAGTCCGACAATGGGACATGTACCCCACCACCAGGGTCTGGAAGTTCAGATCTGGAAATAAAAACAGACAGGGCAGCAGGCTCCGGATAATCAGGCTGGGCAGCGGGCACCAGGTCATCAGGCTGGGCAGCGAGCACCGGGTCATCAGGCTGGGCAGCGAGCACCGGGTCATCAGGCTGGGCAGCGAGCACCGGGTCATCAGGCTGGGCAGCGAGCTTCGGGTCATCAGGCTGGGCAGCGAGCTTCGGGTCATCAGGCTGGGCAGCGAGCTTCGGGTCATCAGGCTGGGCAGCAGACGGTGGCTCATCAGGCTGGGCAGCGGACGGTGGCCCATCAGGCTGGGCAGCGGACGGTGGCTCATCAGGCTGGGCGGCGGACGGTGGCTCATCAGGCTGGGCGGCGGACGGTGGCTCATCAGGCTGGGCGGCGGACGGTGGCTCATCAGGCTGGGCGGCGGACGGTGGCACATCAGGCTGGGCGGCAGACAATGGCTCATCAGGCTGGGCGGCAGACAGTGGCTCATCAGGCTGGGCGGCAGACAGTGGCTCATCAGGCTGGGCGGCAGACAGTGGCTCATCAGGCTGGGCGGCAGACAGTGGCTCATCAGGCTGGGCGGCAGACAGTGGCTTATTACGCTGGGCGGCAGACAGTGGCTCATCAGGCTGGGCAGCAGACAGTGGCTCATCAGGCTTGGCAGCAGACAGAAACACATCAGGCTGGGCAGCGGACAGTGGCACATCAGGCTGGGCAGCATACAAGAACACATCAGGCTGGGCAGCAGACAGTGGCACATGAAGCTGGGCAGCAGACAGTGGCTCATCAGGCTGGGCAGCAGACAGTGGCTCATCAGGCTGGGCAGCTGGCACATCAGCAGCAGGCATGGGCACTTTAGACTGGGCAGCAGGCACGGGCACATCAAGCTGGGCAGCAGGCATGGGCACATCAAGCTGGGCAGCAGACACATCGGGCTGAGCAGCAGGCACGGGCACATCAGGCTGGGCAGCAGGCACAGGCACATCAGGCTGGGCAGCAGGCATGGGCACATCAAGCTGGGCAGCAGACACATCAAGTTGGGCAGCAGGCACATCGGGCTGGGCAGCAGGCATGGGCACATTGGGCTGGGCAGCAGGCACATCGGGCTGGGCAGCAGGCATGGGCACATCAAGCTGGGCAGCAGGCACATCGGGCTGGGCAGCTGGCACGGGCACATCGGGCTGGGCAGCAGGGTCATCAGAATGGAAGGCAGGCAGCGGGTCATCAGACTGGAAGGCAGGCAGCGGGTCGTCAGATTGGAAGGCAGGCAGCGGGTCGTCAGACTGGAAGGCAGGCAGCGGGTCGTCAGACTGGAAGGCAGGCAGCGGGTCGTCAGACTGGAAGGCAGGCAGTGGGTCATCAGACTGGAAGGCAGGCAGCGGGTCATCAGACTGGAAGGCAGGCAGCGGGTCATCAGACTGGAAGGCAGGCAGCGGGTCATCAGACTGGAAGGCAGGCAGCGGGTCGTCAGACTGGAAGGCAGGCAGCGGGTCATCAGACTGGAAAGCTGGCAGCGGGTCATCAGACTGGAAAGCTGGCAGGGGGTCATCAGACTGGAAAGCTGGCAGCGGGTCATCAGACTGGAAGCCAGGCACGGGCACATCAGGCTGGGCAGCAGGCATGGGCACATCAGGCTGGGCAGCAGGCATGGGCACATCAGGCTGGGCAGCGGGTACGGGCACATCAAGCTGGGCAGCAGACACATCAAGTTGGGCAGCAGGCACATTGGGCTGGGCAGCAGGCACGGGCACATCGGGCAGGGCAGCAGGCACATCGGGCTGGGCAGCAGGCACATCGGGCTGGGCAGCTGGCATGGGCACATCGGGCTGGGCAGCAGGGTCATCAGAATGGAAGGCAGGCAGCGGGTCGTCATACTGGAAGGCAGACAGCGGGTCGTCAGACTGGAAGGCAGGCAGCGGGTCGTCAGACTGGAAGGCAGGCAGCGGGTCATCAGACTGGAAGGCAGGCAGCGTGTCGTCAGACTGGAAGGCAGGCAGCGGGTCGTCAGACTGGAAGGCAGGCAGCGGGTCGTCAAACTGGAAGGCAGGCAGCAGGTCGTCAGACTGGAAGGCAGGCAGCGGGTCGTCAGACTGGAAGGCAGGCAGCGGGTCATCAGACTGGAAAGCTGGCAGCGGATCATCAGACTGGAAAGCTGGCAGCGGGTCATCAGACTAAAAAGCTGGCAGCGGGTCATCAGACTGGAAGGCTGGGACGTCAAGCTGGAAGCCTGGAACATCAGGCTGGAAGGCTGGCACCAGGACATTAGACTGGAAGGCTGGGACGTCAGGCTGGAGGGCTGGAACATTAGGCTGGAAGGCCAGCAGCGGGACATCAGACTGAAAGGCCGACACCAGGACATCAGACTGAAAGGCTGGGACATCAGGCTGGAAGGCTGGCACCAGAACATCAGACTGGAAGGCTGGGACGTCAGGCTGGAGGGCTAGGACATCAGACTGAAAGGCTAGGACATCAGACTGAAAGGCTGGCACCAGGACATCAGACTGGAAGGCTGGGACGTGAGGCTGGAGGGCTAGGACATCAGACTGAAAGGCTAGGACATCAGACTGAAAGGCTGGCACCAGGACATCAGACTGGAAGGCTGGGACGTCAGGCTGGAGGGCTAGGACATCAGACTGGAAGGCAGGAACGTCAGGCTGGAAGGCTGGCAGAGGGACATCAGACCGGAAGGCCGGCACCAGGACATCAGACTGGACGGCTGGGACGTCAGGCTTGAAGGCTGGAACATCAGGCTGGAGGGCTGGCACTGGCTCTTCAGGCTGGAACGCTGGCACCTCTGGCTGGAACTCTGGCACTTCAGGCTGGGACAGATTGGTGGGTGTGGAAGCAGGTTGGGTTAATGGCAGGATCTTTTTGGTTGGGAAAAACTTTTGTTTTTTCTTTGACTTGGTCACTGAAGCCTTGTAGGTGGGGGGGGGGGTGCAGCAGAGGAAAGGAGGATTGGGATATGGCAGAGAAGAGTCAACAGTAGCTGGGGGAAGTTCTTGTGGATTTGTAGGCAGCTGAGAAGAGGCAGGGGGTTAAATGCAGGATAGGTACAGGGAGCAGAGACTGGATATGAGCATTGTATACTGGGTGGCAACTGGGTTTGGTATGGGTGATGGGGAAACATACATTCTGGTAGGCTGGTGTCTGATGGCAGAAGTGGTTTGTTTGGCTGGGGCTAATTGCATCATGTCAGACCATGCTGAAAGTATGGGTTGTACAAACTGTGGTTTTAAGTTTCCCTGTCTAACAGAAGACTGAGCAGACACAATGCACTCAGCAATCACCTGTGGGGAACAGCCAGAGTAGTGCTCACAAAAATCGGCGGGATCATCTTCAAAAAGCCATACTAGGGATACAACCTGATTCATATTAAAAGGGGGAGTGAAATCATCATGGCCCTCAAGAACACAGGGCAGGGCCAGTTCAGTAAAAATCTTGATCAGAGGCTACACGTCCTCAAAAAGAAAACTGCCCTGATCAACGAAAACATGGGCTATACGGATGCACTCCAGTAGTTGCTCCCTAGTATAGCCACCCAAAGTTTGATAACAAAAATCTCTGTCATCTGTTGCCAGGAGTGAGAGGTACCAAATATCTTCCAGATGCATTTTTTCTGGCAATAGCAAGTGTCCAGACCCAATTCCCAAGTGCAGCCGATCTGTTTGTATGGCTTCAGAATTCTGTCATGAGAGAGATGCCTAACACAGGCATCTGGCACAAGTGAACAGATCAATGGGCTGCACTAAAGGAATCAGGCTCCAAGGTAAGTGATAAAATATATTTATTAAAGGATAAAGACACACGTGAAAACCAACACAGCAAACCACAAACAAGCAAGAACGTAAATAATACACAGCAAACCCCAATCTAACTAACTAACTATAAATACACACAAGGAAATGGAACACATATATACAAGGCAGGGAGAAGAGAACAGGGGGAACAGGAGGCCAGGTGGAGGAAGCAGAAGCAAGGGGAAGCCAAGGCAGGAATCAGGGGACAAGTCTCAGGAACCAGGTAAGGAAACAGAGTCCAGGACAGGGCAGGAAGCGGATCAGGAACAGGTTTCAGGAACAGGATCAGAACAGGCAGGGACAAGGCTTGCAGGAAGGAATTCTGAAGCCCTGAGCCTCAGTGAAGGACGGGCTTATATACTTCCCAGCATTTCCACATCAGGTCCAGCTTGATCACTTAGCATGTCCATCGGCTGGGAGACCCCTGCTGGTGGCCACCAGAACTGCACCCTTTGATGCCGAAGGAAACAGTGACACCAGCAGGCGATCCAGGTAATAACACCGCTCCTGACACACAGTGTTGTGACTTGGCACCAAACCGCCCTCCTTCCATGCCTACAACCCCCAGGACGCCTTGCGGCTTTGTATCCACCCCCCACATCAGGCACCCTCTGACGTCGCAGGAAGAACTCCTCATTGCTACTGACCGGGATGCTGGTTCCACCCTCTATATGGCCTAAGTCCACGGCTATCTATGCCTCTACAACGTAGGCCTCTGTGAACCTCTCACGCACTGTTTGTCAAGTCCGCTATCTCTTTCGGATGTCCATACGGAGCGCTCTCCTTATCTCCTACCCTAGGGAGCATCAAAGATGTTCTTCTGCCTCGTCCCCGCTGCGCTTGGACCCTCACAATCACTCGGAACATCAGCCTTACTTCTACACCTCCTGCAGGTACCCTCCTTGCTCCAGCATTCATCTGCTATAATGGCTGAATAGTATTTCTGCACATGTCCTGCCCTCCTGATCCATGGAATATGGGACATAATACATCTGCACTTCTGCCTTATAAGTACTGACTGCCTATAAATGCTATGCCTATCCCTCAGAATAATGCTGACCTCCACCCCCAATGGTGCCTGGTCTCGTTTATGTTGGCCTTACAGGTCTGCTAATCTGTTAATTTTTGCTTTGTTATTTTTTGCTTAGTCAGCATTGCATCACGACTATGGTCATAGTTCCATTTACATATGATAGTTTTGTTTAACTATGCTAGTTAGGATGCTGTTAATACCGTTCATATACAATTGTGCACAGCTGTTGAGTGAAATGTTCTGATATCTAGACTACACCCCAATTCTTATTGCCCTATTCTCGACGTGGCCTCCGTACCTGACTGCACACGCTCAGAATATCGACAATACAGTCAAAATTCTCTGCTTAAAGGTCTCACTGAGATACCGGTATCACTACCGGAAGCCTCTGATCCTTAGGTTTACTCCTCCCCCACTCCTCCCCCACCCGTACTCCACATCTCCACATCTCAGGCTAGTTGGTTCCAACCCCCACACAGAGGTGTCAGGTGGTGTGTTCACGTTGCTATACGTGCATCCTGTCATCCTGACCACTACCGATTCTCTTTTTTCCTACGAAATAAATACATTTTTTTTTTTTGCGGTCCAGGGGAACATTTCTTCCCCCCCCCCCCCCCCCCCCCCCCCCCCCCCCCCCCCCCCCCCCCCCCCCCCCCCCCCCCCCCCCCCCCCCCCCCCCCCCCCCCCCCCCCCCCCCCTTCAGTTTTTTTCTTGAGTGGATTATTCCACCTATTCGCTGTAAACGTAGCAGTATTTCGCTCATGCCGCACGCCCTGCTGACCTTATACAAATTACATTTCCTGTAAGCACTACCTGATGGCGGAAACTGTATCCTCAACCTCCGCCCCGCCCTTGCACGCACAGCTGCAAGAACAGCTCAAACTTTACTCAGTGAATATACAGGGCCTTAACACACCTGAAAAGCGCTCGCTCCTACTCGCCTCTCTACAGAAATCTAAAGCACACATAGCGCTGGTGCAGGAAACTCACTTCAGATCTGACAACATTCCAAAATTAAAAAATCAACACTTTCCCCTGGTTTTTCACTCATCTAATGATGTTGCTAAATCCAAAGGGGTATCGATATTAATCTCCAAGCACTGTCCGATTCAAGACATAACAACTCAAACAGATACACAAGGGAGATTCCTTTTTCTCAAGGGAACACTTTACAATATGCCCATCACTATTGCTAATATTTATGCTCCAAACTCTCAACAAGTGACATTTTTTTGGAATACGCTCAGGCTACTGACTTTGTTTCAGCATGGCACCCTTATAGTGGGCGGTGATTTTAATGTAGCTTTAAACCCCACCCTGGACTCTTCCAATGGTACCTCCACACTGACATACAAGGCTCTTAAAGCCATCAAGTAGGAATTGCATGACCTTTTACTCCAAGACGCGTGGCGTACCCTCCACATCAATGACAAGGATTTTACTTTTTTCTCAGCTCCACACAACAAACATACCAGACTGGACTATTTCTTCATCTCACAACCTGGCCTTACCTACCTCACTACGGCCACCATCGAATCCATGATACTATCTGATCATAACCCGATCACTATGCTCCTCTCGCTGACTCCTAAAACGCCCAAGTCGCGTGTATGGCGTCTAGACGACTCTCTACTATCCGACTCAGACGCGATTCACCAAATTTCAACCCACATCTCTCAATACTTTATCGACAACATGACGTCTGACACTGATCCTGCAACATTGTGGGCTGCTCATAAATGTGTCCTGAGAGGACACTTTATCTCTCTAGCAACTACACGCGCTAAGCAAAGAAAAGCATATGTCGTCTTAGAAAGGTCAAATAAAGCATCGAGGGTGGTGGACACCTTGACTGAATTGACCCAGGCCAGGAATGACCTTTTAGAAGTATTGCACAAATCACTGAAACGGAAATATGCCTTAACTCAGAAGGTTTTTTATGAGTTCAGCAACAAATCTGGTAAGATGCTCGCCAGAGCTTTGCAGACCAAAAAAGCAGCTCACACTATTCACCTGCTCAAGACAGAAAAGGGTGCTACTGTCATCAAAACTGAAGATATTGCCCACCAATTTGTGTAGTAATTCTCAATGCTCTATAACTTACCCAACCCCTCTACCATCTCCCTCCAGACTGACAGGACGGCCTTGATACAATCGTTTCTACGACAATACTCCCCGAACCCCCTCTCGACTGATGATACTGCTGATCTTGATTCCCCAATTTCTATAGAAGAGGCTTCTCTTGCTCTTAAACCACTGAAATCTGGGAAATGCCCTGGTCCTGATGGTCTCACCACTTGTTATTTTAGATCCTTCTCTGAAATCTTATTGCCCCATTTTTTTAAAGCATTCAATAATTTTTCGTCCAACGCCTCGACCACCAGAGACCTCTTAGAAGCCCATATTACCCTCATACCTAAACCGAATAAAGATGCCACACTGGTTTCCAACTATAGACCCATTTCTTTGCTCAACGTTGATGTCATGTTATACGCCAAGATTTTGGCAAATCGCTTGCAACCCCTTCTGCCCAAATTAATTGACCTAGACCAAGTGGGGTTTGTCTCTGGCAGAGAAGCCAGAGGCAACACCATAAAAGCTATAAACATACATCATTGGATGACCACTAGCTCTACTGAAGGTTTTTTCTTATCCTTGGATGCAGAAAAGGCGTTCGACAGGGTGGCATGGGACTTCATGGAAGAAGCACTTAACAGGGTAGGCATACCACAGTCTCCACTTACTATGATCATGGCCCTTTACTCCTCCCCTACTGCAAATGTTAGGGTGAATGGTCGCCTGTCGAACGCCTTTTCTGTTTCTAACGGTACCCGCCAGGGATGTCCGATATCCCCCCTGCTATTTTTGAGCACGTTAGAACCCTTCCTCCGCAAAATTAGGGAAAACCCAGATATCGTTGGCATCTCAATTCGGCACAAAACGTACAAAGTGGCAGCATATGCCGACGATATCCTTTTGTTCTTGTCCAACCCTTTAATCACTATCCCGAATCTCCTTAAGGAATTTTCCCTCTTTAAAGACCCGTCCAACCTCCTGATTAATTTTAAGAAATCACACGCTCTCAACATATCGCTACCATCTACCATGGTCGCGCACTGTAAAGCCACCTTCTCCTTCCTCTGGGAACCCACAGCCATTACCTATTTGGGCATCTGGATACTCACCAATCTCACCGACAGGTATGCTCTTAATTTTCCACCCACATTAACCGCCATCCACACAGACCTTTTACATAGTTACATAGTTACATAGTTACATAGTTAGTTAGGTTGAAAAAAGACACAAGTCCATCCAGTTCAACCACAAATAAAAAAAAAATATATATATATACATATATATATCATACAATCCCATATACCCCATTCTATACCCACAGTTGATCCAGAGGAAGGCAAAAAAAAACCAGCAGAGCATTCTCCAATTTGCTAAAGCAGGGGAAAAAAATTCCTTCCTGATCCCCGAGAGGCAATCGGATTTTCCCTGGATCAACTTTACCTATAAATGTCAGTACCCAGTTATATTATGTACATTTAGGAAAGTATCCAGGCCTTTCTTAAAGCAATCTACTGAGCTGGCTAGAACCACCTCTGCAGGGAGTCTATTCCACATTTTCACAGCTCTTACTGTGAAGAAACCTTTCCTTATTTGGAGATGAAATCTCTTCTCCTCTAGACGTAAAGAGTGCCCCCTTGTCCTCTTTGTTGACCGTAAAGTGAATAACTCAACACCAAGTTCACTATATGGACCCCTTATATATTTATACATGTTGATCATATCCCCCCTTAATCTCCTCTTATCAAGGGTGAATAAATTCAGTTCCTCTAATCTTTCCTCATAGCTGAGCTCCTCCATGCCTCTTATCAGTTTGGTTGCCCTTCTCTGCACTTTCTCCAGTTCCCCAATATCCTTTTTGAGAACTGGTGCCCAAAACTGAACTGCATATTCCAGATGAGGTCTTACTAATGATTTGAACAGGGGCAAAATGATATCTCTCTCTCTGGAGTCCATACCTCTCTTAATACAAGAAAGGACTTTGCTCGCTTTGGAAACCGCAGCTTGGCATTGCATGCTATTATTGAGTTTATGATCTACCAAAACCCCCAGATCCTTCTCCACTACGGATTCCCCCAGTTGTACTCCCCCTAGCATGTATGATGCATGCATATTCTTAGCCCCCAAGTGCATAACTTTACATTTATCAACATTAAACCTCATCTGCCACATAGTCGCCCAATTTGACAGAGCATTGAGGTCAGCTTGTAAATTGGAGACCTCCTGTAAGGACGTTATTCCACTGCATAGCTTGGTGTCATCTGCAAAGACAGAAATGTTACTTTTGATCCCAGACCCAATATCATTTATAAAGATATTAAAAAGTAAGGGTCCCAGCACTGAACCTTGGGGTACACCACTGATAACCTTAGCCCATTCAGAGTAAGAATCATTAACCACGACTCTCTGAATTCTGTCTTTTAGCCAGTTTTCTATGCATTTACAAACCGATATTTCCAAACCTGTAGACCTTACCTTACACATGAGCCGTGTGTGGGGAACTGTATCGAATGCTTTTGCAAAATCCACATCCACAGCCACGCCTCTGTCCAAGGTTTTACTTACCACCTCATAAAAAGAAATGAGGTTTGTCTGACAACTTCTGTCTTTCATGAACCCATGCTGTCTGTTGCTTAAAATATTTTTTTCCTGCAAGAACTCGTCTATGTGGTCTTTTAATAATCTCTCCAGTATCTTCCCAACTATAGAAGTTAAACTAGCAGGTCTATAGTTACTTGGTAAAGACTTTGTTCCCTTTTTAAATATAGGCACCACGTTCGCCCTGCGCCAATCCAGTGGTACTATTCCTGTCATTAATGATTCCCTAAAAATTAGATACAATGGCTTTGAAATTACAGAGCTCAATTCTTTTAGGATCCGTGGGTGGGTGCCATCAGGTCCAGGTGCTTTATCCACCTTTATTCTGTCTAAATATTTCTGGACCATATCACTTTTGAGCCATTGTGGATTTAGGGCTGTGTCACTACCACCCCCATTGTGGACATGAGCTCCCAAGATGGAACCGTGGCACATTTTCATGGTTCGGTAGGATTGCTGTTCTAAAAATGAACGTGCTGCCCAGACTCCTTTACCTGTTGCAAACTATCCCGATTAGACTCCCACCATCCTTCCACTCTTCCTTCAAAAGTATGTGCAGAACCTTCATATGGTCTACCAAACCCCCGAGACTGAGTTGGAACAGATTGACGCTTCCCAAACTGAAAGGTGGAGTGGGTCTGCCAGATCTACAGAGATACCAATGGGCCTGCCATATGGCCAGAATAATTGACTGGCACGTACATGTCTCGTGCAAAGATTGGATCCAAATCGAACGTTCTTTTACTTGCACGCCTCTGACGCACTTTCCGTGGTTACACCCCTCTCACACGCCCAAACAGCTGCTCCTACATCCAATGATAGGAGCCACTTTACATTACTCTCGTCTAGCAAATAATCATTCCCATATTTTGAACGCCACTGGGCCCATCCCAGGGGGTAGTTGCCTCCCGTGCCTTGGCAGTGATGCAGTGTTTCTATAGTTCGTGGGGGGTGGTTGTGTTATGGTTATGGACTATAGGGGCGGGCTCGATGGTGTCTGCGGGTTGGGGAGATGTTTCGTTTTAAAGTTTATCTGTTGGACTTATTTTAACTGTTGGTGTGAGTTGGAAAGATGGTTTTGTTTATATGTTTAGTTGTATGGGGTTCTGTTGCATCTTGGTACTGCAGTAGGCTGTTACTTGTTGTAGTTGTTGGGGGGGATTGATTTTTTTTTTACTTGGTTTGAGTTTTCATTATTTGAGCCTGTTATTGGAGGTTTACTGAGGGTTTTGTTGAGGTCTATTTTGGGGCGTGTCTTCTGGTTCTCGATGAGGCTGGTTGGTCGGTAGAATGATTGAGTGTATTTTGGTGTGGGTTGTTGTAGGTTTTTTAAGTGTTTTTGATTATTGGGTGCTGGTTGATTATGGTTTGGGTTTGTGAGTTTGGCAGTGATTTGCTGGCAGGGTTATGGGTTTTAGGTGCGACGGTGTTGGTTTTAGGTTGGGGGGTGGTTCTGTGTGTTTCTTTGTTTGTCGGTGATTAGGGAATTGGTTGTTGGAGTATATGTTGACAGGGATAGGAGTTTTTGTTGTTTAGGGAGTTTATGTCTTAATTGTAGGCGTGATTAGGTGGCATGAAAATGGCTGAGTGTTGTAATAGGTTGTGTGTTTTGTTGGTTGATTGATGTATAGTTGTCTGTGTGGGTATAGGTGTTGGTTTTGTGAGGGTGGGATGGTTAGGGGTATGGTTTGTTTGAGATATAGGGTCAGTGGGGGTTAGTGGTTGTTCAGGGATTTATTTTGAGTATAAGTTTATTTGTGTGTTGCGCTTGCGAATTTGTTTAATTTTGGTGGTTAGTAGGGGGTAAGCGATTGTTTGTGGCTAAAGGGGATTTTGTGTTGTGGGTAGTGTAGACTGTGTGTCGTTTTGTATTTTTTGAGGAGCTTGTTTTGGTTAGTTTTTATTTTTGACTTTTAGTGTGTTTGTGTGGAGTGAGCGTTGTTGGTAGGTGGTGGTGTTGGATTGTTTAGTCTCTTGTTTTGTATGTTGTAGGTGGTTTTGTGGGTGTGGTGTTGTTGTTTTGGTGGTTTTGGTTTTCGTTGTGTGGTGGGTTGGGGGCTTGTGGAAGGGGTCTGTGGTGTGGGGGGTTGTTTGTGGTATCTGGTTTTAGGGTTGTTTCGTTGTTTTTATGTTAGTTTTGTTTTGGGTGTTTGGGGGGGGTCGGGGTTGGGGGGAGTTTTGGGTGTTTGGGGGGTTAGGGCGAGTGGTTTGGGGGGGGGTGGGGGTGTTGTGTGAATGGTTGTTGTGGGTGGGTTGGGAGGAGGGGGGTGTGGTGTTGGTGTGGGTTAGGGGTGTAGGTTTTTCTAGTTGGGGGGTCGTGGGGGGTGTAGTGTGTGTGGTGGTGTTGAGGTTTGTTTGGTGTGGTGTGCATTTGAGGTTTAGTGTGGTGAAGGAGGGGGTACGTGGGTGGGGTTAGCTTTTGTTGTTTTGTGTTGGGTTATGGAGTGTGGGGGTGAGTGGTGTGGGGGTGGAAGTGGGGAGTGGCGCGGTGTGTCGGGTGAGTGGGTGGGTTCTGGGTGTTGGGGGGGTATGTGTAAGGGGTCGTTTTCATTTGTATTGTGGTAGGGTGTGCCTTTTTTGTGTTGGAATTTTGTAGAGGAGGAGGGTGCGGGAGGTAGTTGGTTTAGGTTGGTGCAGTGTGTTTTTGTTGGGGTGGGAGGTTGCGGGGGGTGGTTAGAGGTTAAGAGGGTGGAGGTCGGCTTTTATTTGGGTCGTGGGAGTGGTGGTGATGTTGGTGGGGGGGCTGTGTTTGTTTTTGATGGATGTTAGGTGGCGTGGGATTGTTGTAAAGGTTTTATCGGGGGGGTGGTATGGTATGAGGAGGACTGGATGTGGGGGTGGGGTGTGGGTGGGGATGTAGTGGTTGTGTGTAGGGGGGGGGGTTTTGGGGGTTGGGTGGGTATGGGGTGGTTCGAGGGGGATGGTGGGGTGTGGGCTGGAATCGGGGGTGGATGGGGGGTGTGGGGGCTCTAGGGGGTTGTTGGGGGTGGGTTTCTCGTTGGAGTGAAGGAGGCGTGTTGAGGGTAGTGTTGCGTGGGGGGTGTGAATTAGGGGGGTGGGGGGTTGGTTGGGTGGGGTTGGGGTGGGAGGGTGATGGGGGGTGGGGGTGGGTGGGGGGGGGGGGTGTGGTTGCAGGGGATGGGGGGGGTGGTGGTTGGAGTGGGAGGGGTCGGGTGTGAGATGGTTGTTGGGTGTGGGGGTGTTGGGGGGTGTTGGATGGGTTGTCGGGGGTTGGGGGGGGGGGGGTCGCGAAGGTGGGGTGTGTGGTGGGTTTGAGGTTGTGGGTGGTTGTTGGTATGGTGGTTGGGGGGTGTTAGTTAGGTAGTTTGCTGGGTTGTGGTTGGGTTGGGGGGGGTGGTGGCTGGTTGGGGGGTTGTTTCCATATTTTGAACGCCACTGGGCCCATGACTCCACTATCTAACAATCCTGACTTCCCAGCAGGTCTCGCACTGAAAGATTCCGCAAACCTAAGCACCGCTGAGGACCCGAGAGCCAAATATTTCTTCACTGATGGAGAGATCTCTTCACACCATTCTATGTCCCAGGCTCTACCTGACCATCGGATATCTTTCTTTAATTATTTGCAAATCAGACACTTTTTCATGACTTGTACACCCACTGTACCCTGGCACCCTGAGTTCACGCCATTTGAAACCCTTTGTCTGCAGCAGGAACCCCAAAAACATGTCATATCTACAACTTACTCACTCCTCTTTTCTACCCACGATGTCAAATCTGACACTTTGGTTAGGAGATGGGAGTCTGAACTCAACATAGATCTTACGCCCCAGGACTGGGAAAAAATTTATACACATATACACAAGGGTTCTCTCAATGTCTCCACCCAAGAAAATCGTTACAAGCTGTTTTCCAAAGGGTATAGAACTTCCCAGCTCATTCATAAATTTCACCCGAACATCACCCCTCTATGTTGGACATGCACTGCTGCTCCAGGTTCCCTTCTTCATATCTGGTGGGAATGTCCACAAATCCGACCCTTCTGGACCGAAATACAATCCCTCATACAACGCGTCACCACTTACGAGATTCCGCTCACCCCGGCTCGATTCCTCTTGCACCACACCCCCTCCTCCATTCGCACCTACAAAAAATCCCTTACAATTCATCTACTTAATGCTGCTAACCACTGCATCCCGGTCCATTGGAAGAGTCCCACACCACCCACACTCACTGAATGGATCTGTAGGGTCGACAAAGTTGAGGTAATGGAAAGCCTCATACACCAGGCCAAAGACACTATCACGTGCCATGAACACACTTGGGCTTGTTGGAAACACTTCAGGACATCTCCTCAACCCTCTATAACTGCTACTGTTTCAACCCTTTCTTGAAATGATTCTTGTTTACAGCCTGATTGCTCTCACACGCTTACATTCTTGTCTCTCAGAATTTATCACACCTTCCTTTCTCACGTGGCCTCTGACTAGTACCCCCTCTCGTTTCTTAAGATGTCTATATGCTGTTATACAATGTGCATTTTTTTTTTTTGTTCTGACTCTATCAGTCTCTGATGGGCGCATATCCTGCCTCCAATTAACCCTCTACCCATTTGTCCCCTCCCATTCACAGCAAGTCCCCTTTTCGGGGTGAATGGGACAGGATTAACCTCTACTGCCCTCCTATAACCTCACTCTTACTTGTACGCATAAACTCCATCACACCAGTTTTTGATCCAGTGCCAAAAATTACTTGGATATCAAACCGACCAATGACTTTCTTTTTACCCTTGAGACTGCTTGTATTGCACCATGATGTTCACGCTATGTCTCTCTCTATGCTGTAATCATTCTGTACTTTCACATGATGCACATATGTATGGTTGCACTGTTCTTGTCCAATAATTGCCTTTTTCCTGTGTTCACTGTACTGTTCATTATCACAGTTATGTCATGCAACATGTACTTTCCTGCTGATTTTGCTTGTACTGTTTTGAAAACTTTAATAAAAATATATAAAAAAAAAAGAAGAAACCATGGCCTGTTGGGCCAGTATGGGACTATCGCCGCTATTTCGGCCTCTTCCCACCTGAGTCTCGACCAAAAACAGAGAATGACAGGTACCAGGGAAAAAAGCATAGGCCCTGTGATGGAATTGCATTTGTCGCCTGTATCCACCCTGCTGATAGCTGGGATTGCTGGACTCCAGAAAGAAAAAACACCATCAAAATCCGCGCAACTAGGACTGGACCGCAGAAACCTTCAAAAGTTAAGACATCACCTTGTGGAGGACAAAAAAGGAACACGGTCCCTGACTAGAAGAAGGAAATTATGTTTTTGTAACCTGCAAGGTATTAAAAAATAAGGTATTAAAAAATATACAGTGGTTTAACTCAAAAGAACAATGTTGGGGCTATAACATTAAAGCAGACAACAAAAAAAGTGCAATCATTCAGTTCCTCAGCTCAAAATATAATACTTTATTATATAAAGTGCAGCAAACTGGTTAACATCTTTTTCAGAGTAAATTGAAGCTCTTTTTCTTTCAGTGTGATCTCCATGCTTGTGCATGAGTCTGCATTAGGATTTTACAGGAAAATTAGAATGCTTAACCGCTTAAGGACCGCCTCCTGTAGATTTACGTCAGCAGAATGGCATGGCTGGGCAGAATCACGTACCGGTATGTCCTCCTTTAAGCGCCCAGCCGTGGGTAGCACACGCGCCGCCGGCGGCGTGCTCGCGACCCGGTCCTGTGCTCCGTGACCGCGGCCACATGACCAGCAGACCTGATCGCTGCTGGTGTCCCGCGATCGGGTCACAGAACTGAAGAACGGGGAGAGGTCTGTGTAAACAAACCTCTCCCTGTGCTTCCTACACTGCCTGTCACTGATCGGCTGTTCCCTGTCATTGGGAAAGCCGATCAGTGACGTCAGACATAAAGCCACACCCCTTACTGTAAAAAAAACACACACACGTCACACTAACCCCTCCCCGCCCCCTAGTGGTTAACTCCTTCACTGCCAGTGTCATTTACATAGGAATCAGTGCATTTAAATAGCACTGATTTCTGTATAAATAACAATGGTCCCAAAAATGTGTCAAAAATGTACGCCATAATGTCGCAGTCACAATAAAAATCGCTGATCGCCACCATTACTAGTAAAAAAAAATATTAATAAAAATGCTATAAAACTATCCCCTATTTTGTATAACTTTTGCGCAAACCAATCAATAATCGTTAACTGCGATTTTTTTTACCAAAAATATGTAGAAGAATATGTATCGGCCTAAACTGAGGAAAAAAAAAAATTTTTATATATTTTTTGTGGATATTTATTATAGCAAAAAGTAAAAAATAATGCATTTTTTTCAAAATTGTCGCTCTATTTTTATTTATAGCGCAAAAAATAAAAACCGCAGGGGCAATCAAATACCACCAAAAGAAAGCTCTATTTGTGGGAAAAAAGGATGCACATTTTGTTTGGGAGCCACGTCGCATGACCGCGCAATTGTCAGTTAAAGCGACACAGTGCCGAATTGCAAAAAGGGGCCTGGTCCTTTGGCTGCAAATTGGTCTGGGGCTTAAGTGGTTAAAAGGGGTTATTAACCCTCATGGTTTTTCACCTTAATGCAGTCTATGCATAAAGATGAAAAACCTTCTATGGTGCTGCAGCCCCCCCGAGCCCTTGTTTTACTTACCTGACCCCGATCTTTCTCCGGCTGGGGACAAGCACACCTGCTCTAGCTGCTGTCTTGTGTCCTGATTGGATAGATTGATAGCAGTGCAGCCATTCAAATCCAATGACATGGTGCTGGGGGGCGGGGTAGCGTCCTGCATTCTGTATGAATGGACACAGATGTGGGCTTTGGGAGCGTGCCCGCACGGGTGTCCACCAAGGAGAGCGCTTCTCCAACGTGGACACTTGATGTGGGGAGAAGCCACCAGCGCCGCTGATGGACCCCAGAAGAGGAGGACCGGGGCCACTCTGTGCAATACTAACTGCACAGTGGAGGTAAGTATGACATATTTGTTTTAAAAAAAAACTTAAGAGATGCAGAAATCAGAGGTAAAGCAGCAGACAAAACTGTAGTAACAGTTTCCATTTATTTATGTATTTATTTATTTATTACAGGTACGGTACTTTACATTTGGTTTCTATTTTTATTTAAGAATCAAGTTTGGAAATAAATATATATATCAAATTATAATAAGAATTTACATGTGATATACAAATAAAATGTTTATATTGTGAGGATTCCATTTAAGCAGAGAGTGATATTATTTAACTGATGAAGATAATAGATTATACAAGAAATGTTGCCACTTAAATTTATGCAGCCATAGGGACCATAGCTGCTATGATTACTAAAAAATGTCTATCAGCACATAGTTGGAAATTCATTGAGTTTGACATCTTCACATGAGAAAGCTTCTGCTGGTGCACTTTTGTGTAAAATTCCTCACTGTGGAATGCAATCCTCAAGATCAAAAGGCTGTATTGTCAGATGCAGTGATGGTGATGACAGAGACATAAACTTACTAAGACACCTTGCTTCTTTTCCCATTTCTGACCATCTGAAGCTTCTTCATTCTTTTCTATAACCTATAAACAGGGAATTCAACATGTTACATGCTGAAGGTAAACAATAGTTTGATGAGAAAGCACCTTGAAGCTGAGTTCTATATTTATAAATAATGAGACAATAGCTTCAGGTGAGATATGAATATTCTTTAGAGTTTTTGATTTTTGACACAGACACTCTAAAGAGTAAATGCAATTTTCTGGTATGTGGGAAGTTGCTTTTCATATTATCATATTGACTTCACCAATAATATTAATCGTCATGTCTGATTTTTTTTAATATAACACAAATGGCAAATGCTACAAACACTGCTTATCATGTAAGACAGATGTATTTTAAATGCAATCACATTAGTAAAATACAACAAACCTTAAATATAGACTTAATTTTCTAGAGAAGATTCATTTTACATTGGATCAAAGTTCACTTGTATGATCCTGACATGATGAACAATCGCTCAATTTAAACACCCAATCAAAAGGTGGGGATTCTTCATATATTCACTTCTACCAATCAAGTGTGGGGGATGAATAAAAATAGTGTAACATTCCCCTACACATGACTGGATATTTGAAACAAATTGAGGTTTCAGGGATCATTATAAAACTGACTATGAATATTTGATCTACAGTATTTTTCAGTAAGTACAGTTTCTTCCTCTGTAGTTTTTGTAGTCAGGACCAATGATGCTACTAAAATATTTTGCCTCAAAACAAAATGTTTATAGGGGGACGTGGCGACTGAGCTTCAAGATGGACATTTGAGCTAGGAACTTCTCTTGGCTGCCGGAGAGAATCCAACGCCATAAAAGCCCACCGGTCCCATCTGCAGCCACAAACACCTTCCTGAGCCCGCCACACAGCTCAGGGATGACTAGAAGATGAAAAAATCCAATTTCTTTGCGCCAGCCCCGCACAGACTACATCAAAATGGTAGCGGCGCCCGAGCAAAATGGCCCAATGACAAGGCCGTGGTGAACAACAGCAGCCACGGAGAGTCCCATACATCACATACAAAAGCCCATCCATACAGTGGGGCCTCATCTGGGACATTCAATCCATCCACAAGGAGCCCAGCGAAGTCCAAGCCACGGATGGTTTCCCCAGCCAGGCCACAAGCAGACATTGCCATGGAGGCAAGTGGGCCACAAAACACTCATAATGCCCAGCATACACGCATGAGTGACCCAATAGCAGACTTCATCACATCAGATAAACCAATCCCAGACACCATGCTGAAATAAATGCTATTGTCCCAGAGATCCTCATTACAAGCTGATATGGTGAAGGGGATCAATAAGTGTCAAAGGGAGGTCCAAGCCCTTAGATCCAGGGAAGATCACGTTGAACAAAAGATGGACGAGTATACATCCTTATACAACATGCTGGTAGATGCCCACACAGCCCAAGGAGAGGAAATAGCATGGCTAAAAGACAAAGTTGCAGACCTGGATGACAGGTCTAGAACTAAAAACATCAAACTAAGAGGTGTTCCAGAGTCTGTTCCAGCCACCCAGCTCCTGCAATATGCCCATGCCTTGTTCTCTACTTTAGTGCCTGCGCTAACAGCACAGAAACTCATAGTGGAGAGAATTCATAGGGTCCCTAAACCCTCTTTCCTCCCAGAAGGAACCCCAAGAGATGTACTACTGAGAGTTCACTAATATCATGTGAAGGAACAAATCCTGCAGGCATCACACAGACATGACAGCACCCCTCCATAGTATGCCACTATACAACTGCTTCCAGATCTATCCAGGCACACACTACAGAGACGTTGCAACTTGGCGACAATCACCAAGGCCCTAAGAAACCACAAAGTCCCACTCAAATGGAGATACCCTGCAACACTCTCTATTACTCATAATGGGACTACAACATCAATCACGACAATGGAGGAAGGAATAACAGCCTTACGTCAGTGGGGTATACTCCCCTACCAGGCATCACACCCAGCAACTGCCTCAAAACCACAACCAATCCAAAATGAATGGCAACCCTCTAGCAAAAAAACATACTGGAGGAGTCTACAGTTTATTCTCCTGTACTCCCCCGACCACATATAGCAGATTCACCGGCACGCGGATCAGTTAAAAGATCAATTTCTTATAATGCTACCTTTAACTTTCTATATTTTTAGTTCCTTTTGTTCTATGTTTGATACACGCAGCTATACTCAACACAAGGTATATTCAACTGCTGAAGAAAATAGGCCTCTTCTAACCCTGCCACAGGGTATTGAACCGCCCAAGGACAGACCCCATGGACACAGTGAGTACTTACACCACATCATCACACACCAATACTTATCCCACCTCAAATGACTATCACATGCTTATCAATTAATACCCTGGTCTGAACCACCCTGCAAACAAGATTTTCCATGTGGAAAGAAGACTGTACACATAGGGCGGACATCCTCTGCATGCAGGAAACCCATTTCCAGATGACCAAAAACCCAAGCTGCTCACACTGAGACTACCCCTATGTGTTTCTGGATTGTACACCCAACCATAAAAAACGAGGGGTGCTAATGGGCCTAAGAAACTCCCTGTCTTTCCAACCTAAATAGACATTCATAGACGAAGGGGGCAGATACCTCATTGTAAGGGGGGACATTAACTCTAAACCATATACGCTGGTAACATTATATGCCCCGAACTCCCATCAGCTCCGATTTCTAAGTAGAGTGCTTAAAAAGCCAACTCGATGAAGCATGGGAACCTCCTCATATGCAGAGACTTTAAGCTGATCTCTGATCCCAAGATGGATACTACCATGTGCAAACCTAATGGCACCACGTCCCTTCACACCCTACTTCATACAGAGCAGCTGTTTGATGCATGGAGATGCCTCCATGCCAATGAGAGGAACTATACCTTTTTCTCACATAGACATTGCTCGTACTCACGAATCAATATGTTCCTAACAAACAAATGGCTCCTACAGCAAGTAACTGCCACAAACATATATGATATTACGTGGCCAGATCATGCTGCAAACGCTTTGTCTATTCAAGAACAGGGTGTCTACTACAAGAACCCCACACATTCCCAATAATCTCTCAGCATCTCTGGGACTTTTTCCTGAACAATAATACATCTGTAGAAGACTATGGAATGCACACAAGGCATTCATGAGAGGCATACTTATACAACTAGGGTCCAGAGAGAAAAAACGCTACACCTCAAAACTTAACGCTCTACTATAATCCGAAATACACACCTTAGAAACCCAAAATAAAATGTCACCTACTGCAACCCTAGCAACCACACTTTCCAAACACAGAGAAACCCTGAGAGAACATCTCACACAACAATATGATAAACACCTCAGACACTTACAACTAGGATCCTACAGCAAGGCTAATAGACAGAATACCTGGCTAATAAAATCAAGGCAGCACACACTAAATATAGAATAGTACACTTGATACACCCTACCCTGCACCACAAAATCACTAATCCACAAGAAATAGCGAACCAGTTTGCAGAATACTATAGCACACTGTATAACCTGTATTATTGGGGGCATTAGTGGTAGGTTGACCAACGGACATAAACCCAAGGTAAGTATAGTAGCAAGTCCTAGTGCAATCTTGGAACACCCAATAAGAGGATAATATGCGACTAGTCTAAACTACGTGGCATGTTCACCAATGCCAGGAGCCTGGCGGACAAGATGGGTGAACTAGAGATACTGTTGTACGAGGAGAATTTGGATTTTGTGGGAATTTCATAGACCTGGTTCAACAGCTCTCCTGATTGGCTGGCAACCATTAAAGGGTATACCCTTATTGCAAGGATAGAGAGGGGAAACAAGGGGGAGGGGTATGCCTATATATCAAGAATAATGTACAAGTGAATGTGAGAGATGACATTACTAAGGGAGCTAGGGAGGAGGTGGAATCCTTATGGGTAGAGCTCCCAAGGGATGAAGCTAAGGGGAAAATAATACTGGGAGTGTGCTATAGGCCCCCTAACTTGAGGGAGGAAGGGGAGACAGATCTCCTTTCACAATTTGGATTAGCAAAAAGGATGGGAAGTGTTATCATAATGGGGGATTTTAATTATCTAGACATAGACTGGACGGAGGGAACCACGCATTCATCTAAGGCTCGCCAGTTCCTAAATGTCTTGCAGGACAATTTTATGGGTCAGATGGTAGACGCACCAACTAGAAATAAAGCGTTACTGGATCTACTGATTACCAACAATACAAACTTGAGCACGGATGTGGAAATATGGGGCAATTTAGGTTAGAGCGATCACAGGTCAATTGGCTTCAATATAAATCACACAAATAGGAAACATAAGGGGAATACAAAGACACTGAATTTCAAAAGAGCCAACTTCCCTAAACTACAAACCTTGCTAGAAGGCATAAATTGGGATAAAATCTTAGGAACAAAGAACACGGAAGAGAGATGGGTTTGCTTTAAGAGCATATTAATTAAGGGCATTAGCCAATGCATCCCATTGGGTAATACATTTAAAAGAGCGAACAAATGTCCTGGATGGCTTAACTCCAATGTAAAAATGCATATAAAAGCAAAGGAGAAAGCCTTCATAAAATCCTGGGTTGAGGGATCATCATCAGCATTTAGACTTTATAAAGAATGCAACAAGAAATGTAAGGGTGCAATAAAGACGGCTAAGATAGGACATGAAAGACACATAGCAGAGGAGAGCAAAAAAAATCCCAAGAAATACTTTAAGTATGTAAACAGTAAAAAAGGGAGGACAGACCATATTGGCCTCATAAAGAATGAGGAAGGAAATCTGGTTACAAAGGATGGGGAAATGGAGAAGGTATTGCATTTATTCTTCTCCTCAGTCTTCACGAGGGAATCTAGGGGCTTCAGTAACCAAAATGGCAGTGTTTATCCTCATGACACATCACAGGAAGCACCTCCATGGTTAACAGAGGATAGAATTAAAATTAGACTTGGGAAACTTACCATTAATAAATCACTGGGACCAGATGGCTTGCACCTGAGGGTACTTAGGGAACTCAGTCAAGTAATTTCCAGACCATTGTTCCTAATTTTTACTGACAGTCTACTGACTGGAATGGTACCAGTTGATTAGAGAAAAGCCAATGTAGCACCAATATTTAAAAAGGGCCCAAAATACATCCCTGGGAATTACAGACCAGTTAGCCTAACATCAATAGTATGTAAACTCTTGGAGTGGATGATAAGAGACTATATACAAGATTTTAGTAATGAGAACAGTAGCATTAGCAGTAAATAGCATGGATTCATGAAGAATCGTTTTTGCCAAACCAATCTTTTACCTTCTATGAGGAGGTGAGTTGCCTTCTAGATAAAGGAAGGCCCGCCGACGTGGTGTTTCTGGATTTTGCAAAAGCATTTGACACAGTTCCCCATAACCGTTTACTGTAAAAAATAAGGTCTGTTGGCATGGACAATAGGGTGAGTACATGGATTGAATACTGGCTACAAGAGCGAGTTCAGAGGGTGGTGATAAATGGGGAGTACTTGGAATGGTCAGGGGTGGGTAGTGGGGGTCCAGGGTTCTGTGCTGGGACCAATCCTGTTTAATTTGTTCATAAACGACCTGGAGAATGGGGTAAACAGTTCAATCTCTGTATTTGCGGACGATGCTAAGCTAAGCAGGGCAATAACTTCTCCGCAGGATGTGGAAACCTTTCAAAAAGACCTGAACAAATTAATGGGGTGGGCAACTACATGGAAAATGAGGTTCAATGTAGAGAAATGTAAAATAATGCATTTGGGTGGCAAAAATATGAATGCAATCTCTAAACTGGGGGGGGGGGGGGCCTCTGGGGGAATCTAGGATGGAAAAGGACCTGGGGGTCCTAATAGATGATAGGCTCAGCAATGGCATGCAATGCCAAGCTGCTGCTAACAAAGCAAACAGAATATTGGCATGCATTAAAAAGAGGATTAATTCCAGAGATAAATTGATAATTCTCCCGCTCTACAAGACTCTGGTCTGGCTGCACCTAGAGTATGATGTCCAGTTCTGGTCACCAGTCCTCAGGAAGGATGTACTGGAAATGGAGTACAAGGAAGGGCAACAAAGCCAATAAAGGGTCTGGAGGATATTAGTTATGAGGAAAGGTTGCGAGCACTGAACTTATTCTCTCTGGAGAAGAGACGCTGGAGAGGGGATATGATTTCAATATACAAATACCATACTGGTGACACCACAATAGGGATAAAACTTTTCCGCAGAAGGGAGTTTAACAAGACTTTATGTAAATTAGAAGAAAAGAGGTTTAACATTAAAGTGGAGGGCCACCCTGAAAAAAAAAAACTTCATAAAAATGTTAATAAAAATGTAAAATGAAAAAAAAAAAGAAAATTTTTTTTTTTTTACTTACCAGAAATGGCTGTTGCTAGGCAGATCGTCCTAATCTGCCTCTTCTTGTTCCGCGGAGTTGTTCGGTCTTCTGCTCCTAGCGCCGTCTTCTAGTGAATGGGGCACGGTGTGTTATGGGAACTGTGTGTCCCACAACACAACGCGTTCCCCATTCACAAAGCGCTGCGCGACTTGCGCATGCGCAGTAGGAAATGGGCAATGAAGCCAGCAAGGCTACGCTACCTGTTCCCCTTAGGTGGAATGGCGGCACCGGGAACCGAGACCCGAGGGATGATCAGTCTCGGGCGGCCGACATCGCAGGCACCCAGGACAGGTAAGTCTGCTTATTAAAAGTCAGCAGCTACAGTGTTTGTAGCTGCTGACTTTAAAAAAATTTGCCCGGCTGGCCCTCCCCTTTAAACTACGTAGAGGGTTCTTTACTGTAAGAGCGGAAAGGATGTGGAATTCCCTTCCACAGGTGGTGGTCTCAGCGGGGGGCATTGATAGTTTCAAAAAACTATTAGATAAGCACATGAACGACCGCATCATACAGGGATATACAATGTAATACTAACATATAATCACACACATAGGTTTGACTTTATGGACTTGTGTCTTTTTTCAACCTCACCTACTATGTAACCTACTATGTAACTATGTAACCTACACAAGGACATTTCAACCCCCACAACCAACCACAGAGAAAATACAGCAGTTCTTACAGGGACTAAAACTCCCATCACTTTCCGAAGCTCAACTTAGAAAACTAAATTCTCCATTCACAATTCACGAAATAGTGTCAGTCATTGCCACATTACCAAACGGTAAATCACCCGCACCAAACAAATAACGTTTAAGAACTTCTTATCACCGTACATGCAATTGGTCTTCCCAAAAGCTGCAGAATCATCAGCCTTTCCCGAAGAGATGCTGAGAGATCATATAGTAACCCTACCCAAACCTGGGAAAGACCCCACTACCCCAGCCAATTTTAGACCATTATTTTTATTAAACTCAGATATCAAAATATATGCAAAACTACTAGCCAAACGGACATCATCCCCTCAATTATCCAGCGTGACCAGATGGGCTTTGTGAAGGGGAGACAAACCTCAGATGCTACTAGGAGAATTATAAATATTATTCACCATGCTGAAAAAACCTGAACGCCTTCTCTGCTGCTATCCATACACGTTTTTTTTTTGTTTCATTAATGTTTATTGAATTTTCTCATTACAGAAGAATAGAGTAAAAAAAAAAAAAAACAAGAAAAACAAGGGTAAAAACAATAACAACAATATAAGCACTCAAATCTACATACAGCAGTATATATCAGGATTGGTAATATAATCTTAGTTGAACAATGTAAGTGTCATGTTCTACATTTTCCGGTATTTGGTTGACCAGATACTCCAAGTCTTGTACACACTTCAGAGAATTGATGGCTAGTGCTTGTTCTAAGGTATAATGTTGGTGAACCAGTCTGGTCAGGTCAGTGATATTTATAGACGTATCAGTTTTCCAGTTGCGTAGTACTAGGGATCTAGCTGAAAGAAGGATGTGCGAGATTACAGTTCTCATGTTGTATGGGAAGTTGTCTATACCTACATGTAAAATTGCTAGGGCTGGGTTGGGAGGTGTAACTATGCCTGTGACAGGAGATAGTAATTGGAATACTTGGTTCCAAAAGCTCACTAGGTTCGGGCACTCCCAAAACATATGGAGTAGGTAGCCTGGTTGTCCGCAGTTTCTCCAACAAAGTTGTGAAGTGTGGGGAAAGATTTTATTCAACCTACAGGGGGTGTATTGCCATCTGTTGGTTATCTTGACGGTCATTTCCCAGTGGCTCATAGAGTGGGAGGATTTCTGGATCGTGCGGAATGCTGCTGTCCATTGGTCATCCGTGAATGAGTTCCCTAGGTCAGTTTCCCATGTCTGTATTGGTTTTGTCTTTCGGAAACATTTTTTATTATGCAGTAGAGAGTAAAATAGCGATATGCCTTTATTGGGAGGGTGCTCACGCGTGAGGAACTGCCACACTGTGGGTGGCATTTTGATCATCGGGAGAGGGTTACGTGTCAAAAAGTGTGCTACTCTGATACACGTTAAGTGTAGCTGACTTGGGAGGTCAAATTTCTCTATTAGTTGTTCACTGGGAATGGCTCTACCGTCAAGGAATAGGTCTTGTATTGTGTGTATTCCAAATCGTGGGAATTGTTTCAGTGGGAGTAGGGGAATTTTGGCTTCAAGCAAGGCAAGTGGAAATTTACAGTTTATCGTGTGAAGATTATTGTGTTCTTGTTGGTTGAAGAACCTCCACGTTTGTAGGGAGACTCGGATAGTAGCAGGAAGTGTTTTTAGATCCCAGGGTTTCCAGGTGTCTCCTATGAGGAGCGCCATTAGATCAGGTATTGGGGCCATGTGTTTCTCCATGTCTACCCATAACGGTAAGTCAGTAGTGTGAAACCAGTGTTTAAGCTGGTCTAGTCTGGTCGCCCACATGTAGTCATAGATATCTATCAGTCCCGCACCTCCTACTTGTCTGTGGGGGATTAGGTTCGGGGGGAGCAGCGTGCTTTCTTTCCCGTCCATAAGTATTTCCACAAAAGAGTAGATATGGATTTGAGAAAGTGGTTCGGAATGTGGATCGGTATCGTCCTAAGCATATACAATATGAGTGGAAGAGCCATCATCTTGTAGGCTGCTAATCTACCCATCCATGACAGTTCAGTTTTAGCAATGTGCTTAGTGATCCCTTCTAATTTAGTGAGTAATGTTTTAAGGTTAGTGTTGACCAGTGATTTTGTGGATTTGGTTAGTGTTATTCCTAAATATGGTGTGCCATCATCCTTCCATTTGTAGGGGAGTACCTTTTGTAATCTATCTCTATCAGTTTTGGTAACACCTAAGTCTAGAATCAAGGATTTATTAAAATTAACCTTATAGTATGAGACTTTTCCAAATTTCTGCAAAATTTCATGGGCTATCGGTAAAGACTGAGATGGGTTTGTCAGCATCAGGATCACGTCATCTGCAAATAAGTTTATGACATGTTTACGTGATCCGAATTTAAAACCAGAGATGTTGACCTGTGATCTAATGGTCTGCGCCAGGGGTTCTATCATAAGGTTAAAGATGGTAGGGGATAGTGGGCACCCCTGACGGGTACCATTAGTGATAGAAAAGGAATTAGACAGCATACCTGCAGATAGTACCCGTGCGGAGGGGCAAGAATACAGAGCGAGCACAGCGTTAAGGATATGTCCAGAAAAACCAAACTTTGAGAGTACTTCTCTCATATACCTCCAATCCACCCTATCAAACGCCTTCTCTGCGTCAATTAAGAGCAACAGAGAAGGCGTTTTAGTTGATTCAGCGTAATGGATAACATTCACAATGCGTCTGGTTGCGTCAGAAGTTTGTCTCCCCCTTATGAAGCCCATCTGGTCGTTTTGGATTAAAGACGGCATGTAATCAGCTAATCTCTTGGCAATTAATTTGGCATATACCTTAATATCGGTATTTAGTAGAGAAATGGGTCGAAAGTTACTCGGAGTCGTGGGTTCTTTTCCTGGCTTAGGGATAGTGGTTATGTATGCCTGGAGCATCTCAGACGGGAGAGTCCCAGTCTCGGCTGCTTTTGTGAATACTTTGTGTAGGTGAGGAGAAAGAATAGCTTTGAATGTTTTAAAGTATTCATTGGTAAGTCCATCTGGACCTGGGGATTTACCGTTGGGGAGTGAAGTGATAGTTGATTCAATTTCCGGTATTGTAAATGGGGAGTTCAATGAATTTAATTGCGTTTCCGAGAGAATTGGGAAATTTAGGTCTTGTAAAAATTGTTGTATTTTGGGTAGTGTCGGTTGACTAGTATTTGGGCATTTGGTGAGGCTATAAAGTTCACTATAATAATTTGCAAATTGGTTTGCAATGTCCCGTGGGTTAATGACTTTATGATGTAAAGTGGGGTGTATCAGGTGTGATATCCTAGTTTTAAAACGTGCTGCTTTAACCCTATTAGCTAGGTATTTGCCTGCTTTATTAGCATTTGCGTATGTATGTAATCATAGGCGTCTAAGGTGTATATCATATTTTTGAGTGAGGTGTTCTCTCAATTTCTCTCTGAGTTCAGAAAGTTGTTTGGTTTGTTGTTGTGTAGGAGACCTTTTATTAAGCGTCTCTAATTGGTGGATGTCAGATAGAATTAAATCTAATGTCGCGGTGTAGCGTTTTTTAGCAATGGCTCCTAGTTGAATGAGGATGCCTCTGATAAACGCCTTGTGGGCATTCCAGAGTGTGAAGGGACTTTCTACAGATTGATCATTGAGTTGGAAATATGTTTGTAGGTGTTGAGAAATTAACTTGAGAGTTTTGGGTTCCTGTAATAACCTGACATTGCTGTGCCAGATGGGTGGGGAGGGGGAGACACCCTTCTCATGAATTGACAAAGAGATAGCTGCGTGGTCTGACCACGTAATGTCAGATATCTGCGTATAAGAGATGTCTTGCAGGGTCCACTTATCTGTTAGGAACATGTCGATTCGCGAGTACGAACCGTGTCTATGTGAAAAGAAGGTATAGTTCCTCTCATTACCATGCATGCAGCCCCACACATCGTATAGGTCTGTTGCTTGAAGGACTTTACTCAAGTATGTAGTACCATTGTGTCTGGTAGCGGGGGTATCCAATTTTGGGTCAACAATCAAGTTAAAAACTCCACAGATGATGAGACTACCATACTGGTCAGATTTGACTTTGCGGAGAAGTCTACTGAGGAACCTAACTTGATGGGAGTTCGGGGCGTACACAGACACAATGGTATAGGGTTTAGAGTTTATGTCCCCCTGTACAATGATGTAGCGGCCGTTTGAAGCTATGAAGGAGTTCTTTAAATGAAAGGAGACGGTATCTCGTATTGCCAAGAGGACGCCTCCTTTTTTCTTTTCAGGCCTGGGGGCTAGAAAGATATGTGGAAAATTCCTGTGTGTGCATTGTGGGTGGTTGTTCATTTGAAAATGGGTTTCTTGCACACACAGGATATCAGCTTTTTGTCTTTGGGCTTCAGACCACATAGAGTGTCTCTTGGATGGATGGTTAAGATCCCTGGCATTAATGGACATACAGTGGTGTGAAAAAGTGTTTGCCCCCTTCCTCATTTCCTGTTCCTTTGCATGTTTGTCACACTTAAGTGTTTCGGAACATCAAACCAATTTAAACAATAGTCAAGGACAACACAAGTAAACAAAAAATGCAATTTGTAAATGAAGGTGTTTATTATTAAAGGTGAAAAAAAATCCAAACCATCATGGCCCTGTGTGAAAAAGTGATTGCCCCCCTTGTTAAAACATACTATAACTGTGGTTGTCCACACCTGAGTTTAATTTCTCTAGCCACACCCAGGCCTGATTATTGCCACACCTGTTCACAATCAAGGCATCACTTAAATAGGAGCTGCTTGACACAGTAAGGTCCACCAGAAGATCCTTAAAAGCTACACATCATGCCGAGACCCAAAGAAATTCAGGAACAATTGAGAAAGAAAGTAATTGAGATCTATCAGTCTGGAAAGGGTTATAAAGCCATTTCCAAAGCTTTGGGAATCCAGCGAACCACAGTGAGAGCCATTATCCACAAATGGCGAAGACATGGAACAGTGGTGAACCTTCCCAGGAGTGGCCGGCCGCCCAAAATTACCCCAAGAGCGCAGCGACGACTCATCCAAGAGGTCACAAAAGACCCCACAACAACGTCCAAGGAACTGCAGACCTCACTTGCCTCAGTTAAGGTCAGCGTTCATGCCTCCACCATCAGGAAAAGACTGGGCAAAAATGGCCTGCATGGCAGAGTTCCAAGGAGAAAACCACTGCTGAGCAAAAAGAACATCAAAGCTCGTCTCAATTTCTCCACAACACATCTTGATGATCCCCAAGACTTTTGGGACAACATTCTGTGGACCGATGAGACAAAAGTGGAACTCTTTGGAAGGTGTGTGTCCAAGTATATCTGGCGTAGAAGGAACACTGCATTTCAGAAAAAGAACATTATACCAACAGTAAAATATGGTGGTGGTAGTGTGATGGTCTGGGGCTGTTTTGCTGCTTCAGGACCTGGAAGACTTGCCGTGATAAAAGGAACTATGAATTCTGCTGTCTACCAAGAGATCCTGAAGAAGAATGTCTGACCATCTGTTCGTGTACTCAAGCTGAAACAAACTTGGGTTCTGCAGCAGGACAATGATCCTAAAACACACCAGCAAGTCCACCACCGAATGGCTGAAGAAAAACAAAATGAAGACTTTGGAGTGGCCTAGCCAAAGTCCTGACCTGAATCCTATTGAAATGTTGTGGTATGACCTTAAAAAGGCCGTTCATGCTCGAAAACCCTCTAATGTAACTGAATTAGGACAATTCTGCAAAGATGAGTGGGCCAAAATTCCTCCAGGACGCTGTAAAAGCCTCATTGCACGTTATCGCAAACGCTTGGTTGCAGTTGTTGCTGCTAAGGGTGGCCCAACCAGTTATTAGGTTTAAGGGGCAATCACTTTTTCACACAAGGCCATGATGGTTTGGATTTTTTTTCACCTTTAATAATAAACACCTTCATTTACAAATTGCATTTTGTGTTTACTTGTGTTGTCCTTGACTATTGTTTAAATTGGTTTGATGTTCCGAAACACTTAAGTGTGACAAACATGCAAAGGAACGGGAAATGAGGAAGGGGGCAAACACTTTTTCACACCACTGTACACGTGATGGTCATTTAGAAGATTTAGGATAGTTTGTGTAGTTCCATACTCACTGCGGTACTCTTGGAGCGTTTGGATCGGTGGGTCCTTGTGGTTTGAACATGCAGTACATTGTATATTTTTTGTTCGGAAGATGTAGCATAGGAAGGTTTTCTTGACTCGTGTAGATCTAGTGCTTTGGGAACAAAGACAATGACTAGGTGCAGGGGGAAAAAAAACTGAAAAAACAAACATAGCGTTAATAAGGGAATCGCGCAATCGATTCAAGTGCAGACGTAACTGCCTGTTAAGTAACTCGGGGGTAATAACAAGGGTTGTTAAAGTAGAGCCCCTGTGTACGGGGAGAGAACTGAGTGATTTACGTGGCGTGCTTTTGCGGTTCCACCAGTGATCCTTTGTTGGCCCGTTTGCGTGACACCACTTGCCAATCATCCTGAGGGGATCGAAGAGGTGGTGGTTGAATATCAGGATGGGCTTGTTGGGGTATTATACCCCACTGGCGCAGAGTTGCAATACCCTCTGGTAGTGTGGAGATCATGTGTGTGGATCCCTCATAGGTCACTGAGAGCTTCGCAGGGTACTTCCATTTATGGGGTATATTGTGATTTCTTAAGGCCTTTGTTATCGTCGCCAGGTTGCGATGTTGTTGGAGGGTATGGCGTGATAGGTCTGGAAGAAGTATTATCTCAGCAAATTGCGGGTGTTTGTTTTTGTTTTTGCGGGATGCCACCAAAATTTGCTCTTTGACATGGTAGTAATGCATTTTCATCAGCACGTCTCTAGGAGAGGTGTCAGGGATGAATGCCGGTTTGGGAAGTCTATGAATTCTGTCAATAGTCAGATCATGTGTGGTTAGCGTAGGGATTATTGTGGAGAATAGGGTTTGGACATATTGTAGTAGCTGGGACGGAGGTACGGATTCCGGGATCCCTCAAATTTTTAGGTTGGACCTTCTAGACCTGTCCTCGAGGTCAGCCACCTTATTTCTCAGCCAAGAAATTTCCTCCCCATGAGAGGCGTGGGCTTCAACTAATGCATTAAAGGAATCGGTATAATCTCCCATTTTCTGTTCAACATGGTCCACCCTGTTACCTAGAGCTAACACTTCCCTCTGGCAGCTGTTGATTTCTGCTGTGATATCTGCACGTATGGAGGCTTGTAAGGATAACAGCATCTCCTTCAGTAGTGTGTCAGAGACTGGCCTATCTGAGGTGGGATAGGCCGCAATGGGGTCAATGGGGGGTAGCTGTGAAGCTGTGCTGGTATCTGAGGGTCTGCTTACCTCCATAGCGTTAGTGTGCAGGGGTCTGTCTGGTGAGGAGATCCTCAGTTTTTGCTTCACTGGGCTCCTAGTAGATGGGCTGGCTGTTCCGGAGGAGGATCCACTAATAGAAGTAGCCCGAGGGTGAAGATGAGCCAGTGGGGGTTTAGCTGCGGGGGTTCCGGAGTTTGCGGCCTTGTTGTCAGGTCTCACAGTACGGGCGTCGGCGCCATTTTGTTGAGGCCCGCGCGCTCCGAAGAAGTTCGGCAATTTCCGCGGTGTTTGCGGATGCTTTTTGTTTTTAGGCATGTCCGGATATCGCAGAGGTTTCTGCGCTTCGGTGTGGGGAGATAAGTCCTCGGAAGTCACCGGCGGGTACGGCAGATGTGTGTTCTCTCCGGCGGCCGAGCGGAGCTCTCACCTCACACGTCCATCTTGGAGCTCGGTCGCCACGCCCCCTCCTATCCATACACGTTTGATAGGGTCCACTGGAACTACATGGAAATTGTACTGTCCAAATTTGGATTCGAGGGTCCTATACTAACTGCTGTTCTAGCCCTATACTCATGCCTAGGGATGTGCCGAACACCCCACCGTTCAGTTCGCACCAGAACATGCGAACAGGCAAAAAATTTGTTCGAACATGCAAACACCGTTAAAGTCTATGGGACACGAACATGAATAATTAAAAGTCCTAATTTTAAAGGCTTATATGCATTGTATTGTCATAAAAAGTGTTTGGGGATCTGGGTCCTGCCCCAGGGGACATGTATCAATGCAAAAAAAAAGTTTTAAAAACAGACGTTTTTTCGGGAGCAGTGGTTTTAATAATGCTTAAAGTGAAACAATAAAAGTGTAATATTCCTTTAAATTGTGTACCCGGGGGGTGTCTATAGTATGCCTGTAAAGGGGCCCATGTTTCCCATGTTTAGAAAAGTCTGACAGCAAAATTACATTTCTAAAGGAAAAAAACTAATTTAAAACTACTCACGGCTACAATGAATTGTCGGGTCCGACAATACACATAACAGTTCATTGATCAAAACGACATGGGGATTTCCCCACAGGACAACCCCGTGCCAAAATAAAAAAAAAATGGCATGGGGGACCCCCTCAAAATCCATACCAGAAGGGTCTGGTATAAAGTTTTTTTTTTTTTTTTTTTTTACGTTTTTATTCGGAAACAAAAGACAAATGTACAGAAAATCGTCAGTCAAGTTGAAACAATGCTTCACATAGTCAAAGATTTAGTGAGTTGCATAAATCAAAGAGGACAAAAACAAGAGATAAACCTTGATACTAAAAGACTAACATTATGGGGTTGTATAAAGCGTTGTATAAACATGAAATCTCACCCAGTGAGGTTACAGAAGGTCATCCTAGATAGATACCAGTAGTAATAAAATCAAGAAGGAAGACACTGGATGGATCTGTCTATGAACCGCTGTTGTTAAAATGGGAGCAGGAAAGGGGTCATAACAGGATCAACAGGGGAAATGGGAGGGGGGAGGGGTGGGGGTAAGGGGAACGTGGTGGGCTATATGTTCCAAAATATGGTGGATCCCTAGGGGGAACAGCCATGGTAGTTCCAATAGGGAAGTAGGGTCTAGGAATTGCCAGTGCCTTTCACAGCTTCTTTGAGATTGGCTCATCGTAGGAGAATGAAATTTGGTCCAGAGCCGCTTGATCAGCTGTTGAGAGGGTTGAAGAGATGAAGGCTTGCCATCTGTAGAAGAAGCAAGCTCTAGCTCTGAGTTCTTTGAAGTCTGTGAGAAATCGTTCTTTGTACAAAAGGTTAAGGCAGTCCTTTTTGAGTTGAATGATGGACGGGCCTTGAGGAGAGATCCAGTGCCTAAGAATGAGTCTCCTTGCGATAAGCAGGCATATCAAAATCCAGTCTCTGGGAAAAGGGTGTTTGGTGGTCCCGGAGGGGGTTGAAGCAGCGAGAGACAGAGACCAGGGCAGCAGTAGAGGGTCCCAATATCCGAATATTAGGAGTGGAGGGTCTTTGGGCAGTTTCAACATAGTGGTCTTGAAGACGAAGGATAGGACTTGATCTCAAAATGAAGATATGAAGGAGCAGGACCAAAAACGGTGAGAGAGGGGAGGTCTGGGGACCTTACATAGAGGGCATGAGGCACCCTCCTTGTTAGATTTGGGGGAGAGGAAGGGGATGTAAGCCCGGTGGGCAATTTTGAGTTGAGTTTCTCTCCAAATTTCGTTGGGTGTTAATCGGAGAGTCTTCCGCAGACTGAACAGGATTTTGTCTGATAGATTGGGATCCGGGAAATCCGCAGTCCAATTGGCAAAGGATGAGAAGGACAATAACCTGGTTCAATCTCGCAGGAGAGGTTTGTAGATGTCCGAAATTTTGTAGTGACCACTTTGCAAAGTGTTGTTAAAAGTTCAGAGAAGCTGGTTTTAAATCTCAGAGATTCATCTTTGCAGGTATTAGAAAGGAAGCTGATGCATTGGTTGTAATGGAATATGTGAGAGGGAGGCAGAGAGAATAACTTTGATAAAGTGGAAACGGAAAGTGGTTTTCCAGTGTCACCTTCGCACAAAGAGGAGAAATTGGATAGGCCTTGCTTCTGCCAGACCGAGAAGGCTTTGCAATGAAGACCGGAAAGAAAGCAAGGGTGCCCTTGGATTGGTAAATGAACAGAGATGAAGGGAGGGAGCTTCAGGGTTTTCCTGATTTCTCTCCAAGCTAAGGCTGTGTCCCGTAAAAGAAGATTATGTTGATATGGGGGGGGGGGGGGACAGCTTTCCATCTGCAGTGTAGGAGGGCCACCAAAAAGTAGGGGTGAGCCATTTCAGATTCTAGGATGTAGTTAGAGTGATGCGATGAGTGGGCTATCCAGTATAGGCTGGTCCTTAACAGACATGCTAGGTTATACAATCTATGCCTTCATCTATCCATTAGAATGCATGTGCCTCCACTGTGGGGACACTAATAGTTTAGTGTTAGGACCACAGATATCAGGGTGCCGTGACGAGGCTCTGTGGCTTACGCATGCATTTGCAAATGCGTGCGGACTAAACCCCTGTTTTTAACATACTGTTAGACAGGTTAATTTGGTTTTCTGCTAGCTGGTGGTAAGTAGACTTGTTTTTTTTCCTGGGCATTCCCCAGGCTTTGTTGTTATCTGTTTCAGCCTTCCAATGCTGCTTACTGCTATAGCCAGCTATAGATGAGGGTGGTGGCGAGTTTTTTGTATCTTTATCACGTTGGTGTTTGTATTGATCCAGCAACGCACCAACACCTTTGCAGTCATTGTGCAATCTGCTGGCTGCTTGGTGTGCTCCTGTACCTTTAAGAAGGGGTGGGCTCCCCTTCAGTCCACCTGCCCTCATCTATCCATTAGAATGCATGTGCCTCCACTGTGGGGACACTCATAATTTAGTGTTAGGACCACAGATATCAGGGGGCCGTGACGAGGCTCTGTGGCTTACGCATGCGTTTGCAAATGCGTGCGGACTAAACTCCTGTTTGTAACGTACTGTTAGACAGGTTAATTTGGTTTTCTGCTGGCTGGTGGTAAGTAGGCTTGGGTTTTTTCCTGGGCATTCCCCAGGCTTTGTTGTTATCTGTTTCAGCCTTCCAATGTTGCTTACTGCTATAGCCAGCTATAGATGAGGGTGGTGGCAAGTTTTTTGTATCATTATCACGTTGGCGTTTGTTTTGGTCCAGCAACGCACCAACACCTTTTCAGCCATTGTGCAATCTGCTGGGTGCTTGGTGTGCTCCTGTACCTTTAAGAAGGGGTGGGCTCCCCTTCAGTCCACCTGCCCTCATTTATCCATTAGAATGCATGTGCCTCCACTGTGGGGACACTCATAATGTAGTGTTAGGACCACAGATATCAGGGTGCCGTGACGAGGCTCTGTGGCTTACGCATGCGTTTGCAAATGCGTGCAGACTAAACCCCTGTTTTTAACGTACTGTTAGACAGGTTAATTTGGTTTTCTGCTAGCTGGTGGTAAGTAGGCTTGGGTTTTTTCCTGGGCATTCCCCCAGGCTTTGTTGTTATCTGTTTCAGCCTTCCAATGCTGCTTACTGCTATAGCCAGCTATAGATGAGAGTGGTGGCAAGTTTTTTGTATCATTATCACGTTGGTGTTTGTATTGGTCCAGCAACGCACCAACACCTTTGCAGCCATTGTGCAATCTGCTGGGTGCTTGGTGTGCTCCTGTACCTTTAAGAAGGGGTGGGCTCCCCTTCAGTCCACCTGCCCTCATCTATCCATTAGACTGCATGTGCCTCCACTGTGGGGACACTCATAGTTTAGTGTTAGGACCACAGATATCAGGGTGCCGTGACGAGGCTCTGTGGCTTACACATGCGTTTGCAAATGCGTGCGGACTAAACCCCTGTTTTTAACGTACTGTTAGATAGGTTAATTTGGTTTTATGCTAGCTGGTGGTAAGTAGACTTGGGTTTTTTCCTGGGCATTCCCCAGGCTTTGTTGTTATAGGTTATACAATCTAATATGTGGTAGACTGATACCACTGTCACTTCTGGGAAGATGCAGCTTCTTGTAGGCTATCCAAGGTCTTTTGCCGCGCCAGAGAAAATGCAAAATTTTGGAGTTGAGAGATTTGACATCTTTGTGTTTTAAGAGCAAAGGTATGGTTTGCAAAGGATACAGCAGTCTGGCCAAGCTAATCATTTTGACAAGGTGGCACCTTCCCAGGAGTGAGAGGGGGAGATCCATCCAGTTAGACAGTTCCTGAAAAAGTTTAGTAAAAAGGGGAGGGTAGTTGAGGTGGTAAATAGAGGAAGGTAGTTTCCCAATCTTTATTCCTAGATAGGTAATGTGGGATGGGGCGACTTTGAATAGGGAGTAATTGATACGTAAGCCCGAGCAGAGCCTGAAGTCGTCAAAGGTGCTTTTAATGGTCAAGATGTCATCAGGGGGGTTGGCTGTGAAGATGAGGATGTCGTCAGCGAATAGCGAGGTGCGAAGTTCTGTCCTGCCTATTTTGATGCCTTGCAAGGGGGCTGACTGAGATAAATAGGGGGGGAGAGGGCAACCCTGTCTAGTCCCTTTATGAAGGCGGAAGTCTCCTGAGAGGAGACCTGCTGCGACAAGCCTAGCTGAGGGCGCTGTGTACATAGAACTAACGAGGTGACAGAAAGGGCCTGAGAATCCCATTTTAGAAAGTGTGAGTGATAGCCAGTCGAAGCTCACATTATCGAAGGCTTTTTCTGCATCTAGGGTGATGATGGCATAGTCCCCCGTGGGATCCTGCTTGGCTTGTTCGAGTGCCAGAAGAACCTTGCAAATGTTAAGGGTGGCTGTGTGCCCTTTCACAAAGCCAGATTGGGCCGGGTGTATGAGGTCGGGGAGGATGACAGCTAGCCTGGGATCCACAATCTTCGACAGGATTTTAACATCCAGGTTGAGTAGTGAAATGGGTCTGTAAGAGCCCGGTTCTAGTGGGTCTTTACCCTTTTTGGAAAGTAGTTTGTTGACAGCATGGTTACCTGATGGGAGATAGGGGCCACCCGCCCACATGCCGGAGTAAACCAAGTAAAGTATGGGTACCGTGATATTAGGGAGAGTTTTATAGAATTCGCTTGTGAAACCGTCCGGGCCGGGAGCTTTAGAAGGGTGGAGGATATGGATGGTGTGTTCTATTTCGTCGAGTGTAATGGGGGCATTCAGGGTTTCCAGCTGGGTGGGAGAGATAGTCGGTAGATTCATTTTCTTAAGAAAGGCATGAGCTAATTTATCGTCGATAGTGTCGGGGGCATAAAGGGCCATGTAATATTCCAGCATGGTTTTATTTATGTGCAGTGGGGTAGAATGAATGTTTCCTGTGTGATCACGCAGCGAGGTGATGTGCGTCGGACGGATCGTGCCCTTGCAGAGCCTGGAGAGGAGTTTACTGGCCTTATTGCCATATTTATGTAGAGTGGCATCTAGGTGCATTTTTTTGGTAAGTTCCAGGGTGTCAGCCCAGGTGTCAAAAGCGGTTTTAGCCGCTGACCATTCGTCCCTGTCGGCAGGTGAAGCTGAAGTAGCGAGGTTACGTTGTGCACGGTGAAGTCTAGCGCTAGCCAATTTAAATTTTGATAAGCATTTCTTTTGAAAGCAGTGGCGTAAAATATAATCCGACCTTTTGGTTTGGGTCCCCTGTATGTGGAGCATTAGCTGAGGAAAACTCTGCCCATGAGTGTTCCATGTATTTGCTGAAATCAGCATTATTGTGGAGGAAGGAGGGAAAGCGCCAGAGATTGGGAAGGGGGGGAAGGTCTAATTTGTTCAGAGTGAGGGTTATTGGGGCATAGTCTGAGATGGCTATGTCCCCAATTTCTGAGTCTGAAACTAGAGGGATAAGGTTATCGGATCCAAAGAAGTAGTCGATCCTGGTGAGGATCTTGTGGGGGTTGGAGTAGAAGGTGAATTCCCTGTCTATCGGATGTGTTAAACGTCTGATATTGGTGAGATGGAGGGAGTCCATGGTGGAGGCAAATAGGGTGGGGGCAGATGTAGTAGGTGCCGGGATGGAGTGTTTTGGTGAGGACTTATCGTCCGGTGGATGCATGAGGTCATTAAAATCTCCACCAACTAAGTGGGGTAAATGGGAGGTGGAAAGGAGCCAGGAAGAGAGTTGGCAGTAATATGTCTTAGAGGAATGTTAGGAGTGTACACATTAGAAATCACTAGTTCTTTGGAGCCTATTTTAACCCTGGTTGAGATAAAACACCCTTGGTTGCCTGTGTGTGAGGATTGAACAGTACACGGGAGGTTTTTATGGATCAGGAGGAGGACACCGGCTTTCCGTCCAACTGATTCTGCACCCAGGACCATTCCTACCCAGAGTTTTTGCATACGACTAAAGTCAGAGGCTGGAAGATGAGACTCATGTAGCATGGCTATGTCGGCTTTTAGCCTTTTGAGATGGCGAAGAATCTTCATTCTCTTGTTAGGAGAATGGAGACCCTTCACATTCCATGAGATTACCTTAAGACACTACGGAAAAGAGGGGGTACATAAGGAGGACTTGTAGCTGTAAGAGTATATGTAAGACTAAGGAGGCACAATTTAGGCGCGGGAAAAACGCGGTTGTCTGTATGTTGAGCCCTTGAGTGGAAAGGGTAAAATGGTATGGGAAGGGAGGCAGGGGGGAGGGAGTAGGGATGAGCCGAACACCCCCCCCCCTCGTTCGGCTCGCACCAGAACCCGCAAACGGACCTAAAGTCCGTGCGAGCTTTAGAACCCTATTAGTTATAATGGATGCGAACGTTCTAAATCAAAAGTGCTAATTTTAAAGGCTAATATGCATGTTATTGTCATAAAAAGTGTTTGGGGACCTGGGTCCTGCCCCAGGGGACATGTATCAATGCAAATTTTTTTTTAAAAACGGCCGTTTTTTCAGGAGCAGTAATTTTAATAATGCTTAAATTGAAACAATAAAAGTGTAATATTCCTTTAAATTTCGTACCTGGGGGGTGTCTATAGTATGCCTGTAAAGGGGCGCATGTTTCCTGTACTTAGAACTGTCCCTGCAAAAAGTGTCATTTTTTCAAGAAAAAAAGCTATTTAAAATCACTTGCGGCTAATGTGAATTGACGGCTCCCGTAACACAGAGAACAGTCATTCATTGAAAGTCATTCATAAAAAAAAAGTCATTGATAAAAAATAAAAAATAAATTAAAAAAAAGCGTGGGGGTCCCCCAAATTCAATAACCAGGCCCTTCAGGCCTGGGATGGATATTAAGGGGGACCCCAGCCAAAAAAAAAAATGGCGTAGGGTCCCCCTCAAAATCCATACCAGACCCTTGAGGTCTGGGATGGATTTTAAGGGGAACCCCAGCCCAAAAAAATGGCGTGGGGTCCCCTCAAAATCCATACCAGACCCTTATCCGAGCACGCAACCTGGCAGGCCGCAGGAAAAGAGGAGGGGACGAGAGCGGCCCCCCCTACCGCCTGAACCGTACCAGGACACATGCCCTCAACATTGGGAGGATGCTTTGGGGGTCTGAGACCCCCAAAGCACCTTGTCCCCATGTTGATGAGGACAAGGGCCTCTTCCCCACAACCCTGGCCGGTAGTTGTGGGGGTCTGCGGGCGGGGGGCTTATCGGAATCTGGAAGCCCCCTTTAACAAGGGGACCCCCAGATCCCCCCCCCCCCCCCCCTGTGTGAAATGGTAAGGGGGTACAAAGGTACCCCTACCATTTCACCAAAAAAGTGTCAAAAATTTTAAAAATGACAGGAGACGGTCTTTGACAATTCCTTTATTAAAATCTTCTTTTGAGGGGGACCCCACGCCATTTTTTTTTGGCTAGGGTTCCCCTTAAAATCCATCCCAGACCTCAAGGGTCTGGTTATTGAATTTGGGGGGACCCCCACGCTTTTTTTTTTTGTGTTGTATCAATGAATGACAGTTCTCTGTGTTACGGGAGCAATCAATTCATTAGCCGCGAGTGCTTTTAAATAGCTTTTTTCCCTGCAAAAATTACACAGGAAACCTGCCCCCCTTCACAGGCAACCTATAGTCACCCCCAGATGTTATACTGCAATGCTGTACTAACAGCACGCACACACAAATCCCCAGAAATAGAGCACATATTCTCGGCAGTCAGCAGCACACTGACACGCTGACACTGAAACACAATATCACAATACGCGAGGCTGCCGCCGCGGCGGCCTCTTATACCGTGGGGCGTGTACTAAAGCCCCTGAGCTATAATTGGCTACAGGCATCCTGCCTGTAGGCCAATTATGGCTCTCCTCGCTGCCGGCGCTGTGATTGGCCAAGCATGTGGGGTCACAGTGCATGCTTGGCCAATCATCAGCCAGCATTGCACTGCGACTGGCGCAATGCATTGCGGGCCACTCGCATCACACAAATTTGATGCAAGCGGCCCAATTAGTTCTGGGCTCGCCGAACGGGCAAACGCCCGATGTTCGATTCGAACATGGGTTCGAATCGAACATTGGCCCATCCCTAGGAGGGAGGAAGGAAAGGGGTGGAAAAACAAGGCGAAACAGGCCAAATAATTAAAGTAAACATCAGAGTGAACTTCATTTTTTTCCGCATGAGTTCGCTGTGCAAGGTGGCTCCCCATGCAGGACCCTGCATGTAAAGAGGAGAACAGTAAAGTGCCTGAGCGCCCTAGGGATGTCAACGAGGAGTGAGGGACACCCGGAGTGAAAACGGGGTAAGGAGCCGGGAAAGTTGCACAGCGAGACCATGATGGATACTAAAATATAGACAAAAAGGAATGCAGCATGGCATAATTACAATACTGAGCTACCTGGAAGTAGCGAGCTTGAGTAGAAAAACATTAGAGAACAACTGAAATAAAAACAAATGAAAAAATATACAAAATACGAATGAGGGAAAAAAAGCCCTGGGGGACCATTCAGGGGTCAGTGCCCAGAAGAGAACTCTGGGTGACCACAGAAGGGACCATGTGCTTAGAATAGAACATCACAGTTAACCGATGTGACAAAAAACAAGCCATACGACCTGTAAAGGCGGAGTGAGAGTCCAGTGGCTGTGTGTAGAGCTTCAACGTAGGTAGCTGTGATTGCGATGATCCAGAGCAGAAGGTCGAAAACATTTGGGAGAGTCTTTGCAAGGACTTCTCTGTTCCAGAGCTCGGAGGCTGAAAGCGGACTTGGAAGGCGTAGAAGGGAGTGTATCTGTCCGTAGGGAACGGAGAAAGGATTCTGCTGGTCCTGGAAGGACAGTTGGTCCCCTTTAGGTGATTTGAGGTGTAGAGTTGCAGGGAAAGCCAGGGAGAATTTTATTTGTTGCTTGAAGAGTTCAGAGCAGATTGGTTGGAAAGCTTTTGTCTTCTTAGAGACTTCAATCGAGTAATCGGCAAAAATTTGGATTTTTACCCCGTCAATTTGGAGAGATGGGGATTGCCGGAACTTCTGCAGGATAAGAGATTTGTCAGCATAGTTAAGATACTTGGCAATGATGGGACGGGGTGATTTGCGTTCGGCATTAAAGGAGCCCATACGGTGTGCGCGTTCCACTGTGAACAGGCCTGCAAGGCCCATGGCCTCCGGAATGCGTTTTTAGCAGAAATCTGACAGAGCTGCGGAGGAAATCGATTCAGGGACGTCTACAAAGCGGGTATCTTCGGCCGTTCTCGGCTATCTTCGGCCGTTCTTGGCTATCTTCGGCCGTTCTCGGCTATTTTCGGACAGAAAGCCGAAAGCTGCCGAGAAACGGCCGAGTGCGGCCGAAAATAGCCGAGAGCGGCCAAAGATAGCCGAAAGCCGCAAGGAATGGCCGAGAACTACCGAGAGCCGCCGAGATACACAGGACATCGGCTCTGTATCTCGGTGGCGCAATTTTTAAAACGAAAAGACATTGACAAGGCTGCAATGGAAGGCTGCAAATGCTGCAAATGACTGACAAGGCTGCAATGGAAGGCTGCAAATGACAGACAAAGCTACAATGGAAGGCTGCAAATGACTGACAAGGCTGCAATGGAAGGCTGCAAATGATTGACAAGGCTGCAATGAAAGGCTGCAAATGACTGACAAGGCTGAAAATGACTGACAAGGCTGCAATGCAAGGCTGCAAATGACACTGACAAGGCTGCATTAATGGGCATTTAAATTTAAGTTTTTTTCCTTAAACTTCCCTCCTAAAAGTTTTTTTCTTTTAAATTCCCTCCTAAACTTGGGGTGCGTGTTATACCCCAGCGCATGTTATACGCCGATAAATACGGTAGATATTAATACAATTAATTAATACAAGATATTAACGGACTTTAGTGATATTTCATATTACAAAGTTAATTTCACTAAATCTATAATCTTAAGCATAGGAGTAGAGCAGCCCATTCAAAACACCCTACAAGAAAGTCTCCCTTGCACATGGAGCAAAAAGGGCATCTTGTACTTAGGAATCACTCTGACAAACACAACTTCATGCCTAGCCAATGCCAACATCAAACCATTCAATGCCAAACTGGAAACCCAACTAATAGAAATCTCAATAAAGGGGCTATACTGGTTAATCAAAATAGCGGTTTCAAAATGTCAATTTTACCGCAAATTTTATATATATTCCACACCTTACCAATTCTTATACCTACCAACTATCTCCAAACCATGTTGAGTCTCATGTGGAAATACATATGTGATGGTAAAAAAGTTAGATGCTCCCGAAGCAACCTCATCCCACATAAAAGAGTAGGAGGTGCTGGACTAGTAGACATCCACTACTACCTTTGGGCAGTTTGACTGGACCACCTTAAATATTGGTTTTACAAGAGTAACATTCCACTATGGGTAGAAATAGAGAGAACGCTGACCCCGACGACTGACTTAACAACAATTCTCATGGGCAACATCTGGGAACCCCCGGGAAACTAGGGAACTTCCCCCATCTGTACAGAGATCCTTACAGGCGCGGAGATTTCTCCTAAGCCAAAGTCACATTGACACATGTGAGGTAGAATACAGGTACACTATATGCCTCCTAGAGGTAAAAATCTCTATGCTATCAACAACAAAGTTTCCAATACATAGCATACTACACAAAATAGACCTTCTTAGAGAACATAAGCTGAAAACTGCAGAACAAATAATGACAGAATATGGTCTGCCAGACAACATGCTTTTCAGATGTGTACGTGTCTCACACTTCTTAAAATAACACCCCATCCTGAGACTGAACATACCAGCTAAAGCATGGCAATTCTATTCACTTCCTAGGCATAGCACCAAAGGGATATCATTATTCTACAACCTCATACATGATGTTTAAAATAACCAATAGATGGCACTATACTCCATATAGATTAGCCACATACTTCCCAGACACATCGCCATTATGCTGGAGGAAATGGTCACCTACTATATACCCTCTGGGATTGCTTAAGCATAACAAGCATATGGAACAAGATATTCCAGATGCTCTCATCGATCAAAGGAATCTTAACCTCCCCCAACCGAGCCCTAGCAATCCTCCATCTGGGAATAGAACCCCCCCCCCCCCCCTTCTTCACACCAGTCATTACCCACATTTTTCTGGCAACACATACCCTAATACTCCGTAACTGGAAAGACATTCTCTCAGTCAACGCCTCTGAAGTGGTACAACTGGTCCACTAAAATCATACTTTTGAACGCCTTTTGGCAATAAACTCTTCAATATGTAAATAATTTGAAACAAATTGGTCTATATGAACTACTATAATAGCCTTCAATAACCTTTTATGTTGACCCTTTTATGCTGACTTACGATTGTTATAACTGAACTAATAGCCACATGTTGTGATATCTTACATACCAAAGTGTAATGTGAGTATCTATATGCCTGATTGTTTAAAACAGGCTCCCTCAACCTTTTAACCCTAGAGGAACCCCAGAAATAATTTAAAGGTCTCGAGGAACCATTACTAAAACCAATTTATTAGGGGTCAATAGGAACAATGCTCCTTATACTGATGGTCCGTGGGAAGAATGTTCCCCTTAAAGTGGTGCTCAGAATGCCACCCTTAAAGACAGCTAAAAATATATTTTGTGTCATGCTTCTGGCTTTGCTAAGTGATGTTGAACCTTGAACTCTGTAAGCACCATCAAAAAGGTGGTTCATCAGCCACAGCTCAAGGAACCCCTAGAAACCTCTGCATTTAGGATTTCAACCCCTTTAGATGGCAAAGCACACGATACATGACTGTAACTACATTTGAAGATATTTCCACAAGGTATGTATGTTTTCTATGTCAAAACATTAATTAAACCTCCTAAGAAATTAATCCTGTCTATATTCTTAAAGCGGAGGTTCACACAAAAATTGAACCTCCGCTTTTCGGAACCCTCCCCCCCTCTGGTGTCACATTTGGCACCTTTCAAGGGGGAGGGGGGTGCAGATACCTGTCTAAGACAGGTATTTGCACCCACTTCCGTGAATAGACTCCCATGGGAGTCTACGCCTCTTCCCATCCCCCCGCGCTGTCTGCTGGGACACACACGGTTCCCAGAGACAGCAGGGACCATTCGAATTGTGCTGCGTGACTCGCACATGTGCAGTAGGGAACCGGGAAGGGAAGCCGCAAGGCTTCATTTCCTGATTCCCTTACCGAAGATGGCAGCGGCAGCATCCGAGGACAGAGGGATGGCTCGGCCTTGGGTGCCGACATCGGTGATTGTCCTTATTTTAAAAGTCAGCAGCTGCAGTATTTGTAGCTGCTGACTTTAAAAAAAAAAATTTGCGGGGTTCCCGCTTTAAAGAGAGCATCTGTTGATAATCAAGCCACAGTTTTTGTTAGAAAGATAAGAGGCACTACTCTGAGTGCTTACAGAATTCTGGCCATATTGTGTAACAGAGATACAGGCTTGTGATCAGAGAGAATATTTCTCCAAACTTGAGAAAGGACACTGGAACAGTATAGCAGCTGGTTGCACCAAATGACTAAGGCTGGGTTCACACTATTGTGAATTGGATGCGGATGCGGGTGAATTGTCTGTCTCTCTATGGAGCTGGTTCACATATCTCTGCTACGGCTCCAGTGCAAATTTGCACAGGAGCCCTGACGTCTTTTGTTCCACTTCAGTTCCGAAATTTGGGCTGAAATCAGACCTGAAATGGTGAACCCCTGCTGTGAGCCGCATGCAAAGATAGTGTGAACCCAGCCTAAGACATGGATATTCTCACCTGGGGAAGACAAACCAGGCAGCTTGTTTCCACTGGGGTAGCTGAGAAAGTAAAAAAGGAGATCATCTACTGTTATGATGCTAAAGACAGAGTGCTCCTGTAGTTATCTCTGGTTGGGAAGAGAATTCAGCCAGTATACCTGTTATTACTTCAATTAGCAATAAAAAGAGAAGGCACTCCTATTGTTTCCACCTTTTGTGAAAACAGAATCATGAGGTTACAAGCACTTCTTTGACATCCTTGTTATTGAAAATAAATATTTCAGTAAACAAATTATAATTCAACACGACACACTTGATTACTCTTGTGCGCCATAAAAGAACACCTGATGCTGCTAAAAGATTCCTTTACACACAGACCTGAAAGGTATTTCAGTAGATCATCCACTGTGGAATCCTCTACTTCAAGTAACCAAGTGTCTAAACTGGACATGGTGGAGGAGGATAAGGACCTTCATGAAAATAAACATTCTCTACTTACATGGTCTGACAAGGGAAGTATATCTCCTGCTTGGTGGAAGCACATAGAGCATAAATGGTGCATCAGAAAGATGAAAGAATGTGTAATATATAAATGTGCATAAACATACTGTATAAAAATGCATAAAAGTGTGTAAGCAGGGGCGTGGCCTGGACGGAGACCGAGATGGCTGCCTGATCTCTGAGCTCCTGCGTGACTGGGACGAAAAACTTGCCTGACCGGGAGCCTACCGGTTCTATCTTGCTATGAACAGGTCCACCAGAAGCTCGTCCACCTCCCGCACCCCCAAGGACTCTCATTCCCATCTGGGGAGGAATATTCCGGACATTTTCCGGTCCCAAAAACTACAAGCATACGCGCCAATACAGGCCCAAACCGCGGCCTTGCCTGACAGATCGCCATCCGCCCTCATGCCGGGAGCGGCGTCACCCAGCCCCAGCGGGGCCCTCCCCCCCAGCCTCCTCGACCTGGAAAAGGTCGCTTCTGACATTAAGAACACTGTGACAGCAGCAATTGCGGACCTGAAGGTCGATATGCAGGCCGTCGCTCACCGCATCGACAATGTGGAGCAGACCGCCCAAACGCACGCGGCGGCCATTCGCCAAGTACAGTCGGCCTACGATTCTCAACTTGCCCAGGTATTTGAACTACACAGGCACGTAGAGGACCTTGATAACAGGGGGCGGAGACACAATATTAGGGTGCGGGGGGTCCCCGAGAGCGTTGATACAGCAAACTATAGGCGCCATTTTCAACGACCTCATCGAGCGCCCCGCCGACTCCCCCATTGACATGGAAAGGGCTCATCGTGCTCTCCGTCCCCTACCACGCGACAATGAACCCCCAAGAGACATTATTTGCTGCATCGTAAGCTTCCCTCTTAAAGAAGAGATCCTCCGCAAAGCAAGGGACAGGGGGCGCATTCTCTTTAATGGGACTGAAGTGAAGTTATTTCAAGACCTTTCGCAAATTACTCTCCAAAATAGAAGAGCATTGCGCCCACTACTAGATGCCCTAAGATCCAGAAATATCCAGTACCGCTGGAAATTTCCTTTTGGCCTATCTGCATCCGCGAGGGGGCGTTCTGCCCTGCTCCGCACGCCAGAGGACCTCCAGGCATTTTGTGACTCGATCTGCCCAACATCGAACTCCCTGAATGGTATGCTCTCTACTTTCCGGCGGAACCCTGGCTTCCTGTGTCTCTCAACCCATCTCCGAAAGCTTCCCGTCAGAGATCGCGCCGCCGCAGACCAGGACCGATGTCCCCGAACGCCCGCTCATCACGCCGGGATCTGCACCAACACAGCCCTTCGCCTCCACACATGAGACGAGAAGCGCTGGAAGACTAAGTGATCGCTCCATGGACTGAGGCCTACGGCTTGTGAGTACCCCTGCCCCTCCGACCCCCCTACCGCCTACCTCCCCTGAATCCCAGGTCGACCGCATGATCCCTGCCTCGATACTCCTGATCCCTTTAGACATATGGCCCCCCCCCGAGAGATGACCAGGCACCGTCCCAGACCCTCATGCCACCCCCATAACTGCACTGGTCGCTCTCTCCCTAGACCCTGGATTGCCTGCTCCCCATCCATGATCATATCATCCCCCTGTAAAAACCAGCCGGTGACCCGACTACAGAGTCTACGTTCCTGATGGCTGGAAACCCTGAGCACCGCCAGGATTGGCGCCTCCAGCCCTACATTTGACGGTCTGTCGAGATCCACTTACCCGCAAGCTGATCATCTCCAAGCTACCTCCAGTCCATGACCGATCTTCCACACCTCCGTTACCTGCCGGAGTCCCCGTTTGTCTACCTTATCTTACTGGGGCCCTTACACGGACATTCCGCCGACGCCTCCGACATGGGATGGTCTCCGTCTTCAGCTGCCTGGATGATCATGGCACAATTTTCCCGGGGGTAGCTCAGGTACTTAATCCCCATGTGAGTTTTTTTTTTCTCTCCTCCTGACACTAGATGGATGGACCCTCAACACTTCATCAATACCTCTGCAACTCACCTCTGGGACCCTTACTGACTGTTACCAACGTCATCCCTCCTCAGGCAATGTATTTCCCTTTTTCTTTTTCTTTTTTTTTTCTTTTTTGATTGAATTGTGTCTTGCACTCCAGGGACCTATTTACCCTGATATGTCCTTTGCTAAACCATAAGCTCTGTATTATGGGAAACTAGATAGACTCATGAACGAGGGCTCTTGATTCCCACTATCATGCATGTTAGGCCTGCCGCACCTGAATCAGTGCTATATTCAGGATGCCCCCCCCCCACACCAAATCCCTGTAAAGGGCCTCCCAATACCCAATACCCAACCCCCCCCCTCTCCCATCCTCCCCCTCCCTCTTCCCCTCCCCCCCCTTCCCTCTCCCCCCCCCCCCCCCCCTCTCCCTAGCCTCCCTCGCCTCCTCCTACCCCCTTGGCTAGTTAGACTATACCCACCTCTGGTTTTTCTCCCCCTCTGTACCTACCCCTCATTCCCACCCCCTTCCCCTACTTCTTTCTTGACCCCATAAGCACTTTTCCTCTCATGCTAGCCAAAAGTGAGGAAATTGCAAAGGAATTTGAAAGTTTCTATTCTAGACGATACAACCTTCACCCTAACCAACCGCCTTGTGCTTCCTGCGAGACACGCCAAGCGCTAATTACAGACTTCCTCTCCCAATACAGCCCTAAACCTATCTCCCCACAACAGGCACATTCTCTGGAAGGGCAATTTTCAGCTCTGGAACTAGAATCCGCTCTGAAGCAAATGAAACTAGGCAAAAGTCCTGGCCCCGACGGGTTCACCCTTCAGTACTATAAATCCTTTCCAGAAGTCCTCAACCCCAAACTCTTACAGACCTTCAACGCCCTGGCCAACCCTCAGAACCGACCAAATAGATTACTAGAAGCCCATATCACTGTGATCCCCAAGGAGGGGAAGGATCCCCTCCTTGCGGCTAACTATAGACCGATCTCGCTTCTTAATGTGGACATAAAAATCTACGCCAAAATCCTCGCCAACAGATTGATGCCCCTGATCCCCGGTCTTATTTCCAACGACCAGGTGGGATTTGTCCCGGGCAGGGAGGCCCGAGACAACACCATTCGTACTCTCAATTTACACCATTGGCTTACCTCCACCAAATCCCAGGGTTCCCTACTTTCTCTTGACGCGGAGAAGGCGTTTGACAGAGTGGCCTGGGACTACATGCGGGCAGCTCTTGTAAGCCTGGGTCTGGAAGAACGCATGCTCACTTCCATAATGGCTCTATACTCCGGACCCACGGCAGCGGTAAGGGTCAACGGCCACCTGTCAAACGCCTTTCCCATCAGCAATGGCACGCGCCAGGGATGTCCCCTCTCCCCCCTGATCTACATTCTCACTTTAGAACCCCTTCTAAACAAGCTCAGGGAGAACCCAGACATCAAGGGGCTGTTGGTTAAGGATAGGGAATTCAAGGTTGCTGCGTTTGCGGATGATATCCTGCTCTCTCTAACATCCCCACGCACCTCACTCCCCTCTCTCCTACAGGACCTGGAAGCCTTCGGTTTAATTTCGAATCTTAAGATTAACTACTCAAAATCTCATGCTCTTAACATAACCCTCCCCTCCCAGGAAGCAGCCCCTTGCCAAGAATCCTTCCCTTTCCGTTGGGAAAAGACCGCCATTACATATCTCGGAATTCAAATTCCACCTCGTCTCACAGACCTTTACTCGCTCAACTTTTACCCTGCCCTAGTCTCAGCCCAAGCTCATCTCAAGGAATGGTCGACCCTCAATGTCTCATGGTTCGGTCGTGCCGCCCTGATTAAAATGATCATACTACCTCGGATACTGTACCTAATACAAACTATCCCATTGGTCATTCCTCCAGGGTTTTTTTCCTCCTACCGAAAGGCTTGCTCTACTTTCCTCTGGAAGGACTCCCCCCCTAGAATTAAATACACCAGACTCACGCTGCCCAAGTCCAGAGGTGGCATAGCCCTTCCAGACCTGCATAAATACTACGTTGCCTGCCACCTTACCAGGATTGCAGACTGGAATATCCATGCCCCCGAAAAGGTTTGGGTATCCATTGAAAATGCCTTCTCGCCCACCCCTCTTCACCTCCTCCCATGGCTACTCTCGAAACATTGGCCCCAACAGCTGACTCCGCATCCATTTATCTACACATCCTTAACCACTTCAGCCCGGACCATTTGGCAGCCAAAGGACCAGGCCCCTTTTTGCAATTCGGCACTGCGTCGCTTTAACTAACAATTTGCGCGGTCATGCGACGTGGCTCCAAAACAAAATTGGCGTCCTTTTTTTCCCACAAATAGAGCTTTCTTTTGGTGGTATTTGATCGCCCCTGCGGTTTTTATTTTTTGCGCTATAAACAAAAAATAGAGCGACAATTTTGAAAAAAATGCAATATTTTTTACTTTTTGCTATAATAAATATCCCCAAAAAATATATAAAAAAACATTTTTTTTCCTCAGTTTAGGCCGATACGTATTCTTCTACATATTTTTGGTAAAAAAAATCGCAATTAGCGATTATTGATTAGTTTGCGCAAAAGTTATAGCGTTTACAAAAATAGGGGATAGTTTTATAGCATTTTTTATTAATATTTTTTTTTTTATTAGTAATGGCGGCGATCAGCGATTTTTATTGTGACTGCGACATTTTGGCGGACACATCGGACATTTTTGACACATTTTTGGGACATTTGTCATTTATACAGAAATCAGTGCTATTTAAATAGCACTGATTCCTATGTAAATGACAGCTGTAGTTAGGGGGTTAACCACAAGGGGGCGGGGAGGAGTCAGTGTGACGTGATGTGTTGTGTTTACTGTAGGGGGGCGTGGCTGTACGTCTGACGTCATTGATCGGCGTTCCCGATGACAGGGAACCGCCGATCACTGACAGTCAGTGTAGGAAGCGCGGGGAGAGGTTTGTTTACATAGACCTCTCCCCGTTCTTCCGCTCCGTAACCCGATCGCGGGACACCAGCGGCGATCGGGTCCGCTGGTCCCGCGGCCGGGGTCACGGAGCTCCGACCGGGTCGCGAGCGCGCCGCTAGCGGCGCGCGCGCGACCCACGGGCAGGCACATGCACGATCACGTACAGGTACGTGATTCTGCCTGCCCGTGCCATTCTGCTGACGTATATATGCAGTGGCCGGTCGGGAAGCGGTTAATATTATTCAGGAATTCGTCGGCCGGCAAAACCCTTGCACCTACTCCAGGCCCACTGACCACGCTTAGAGGAAATCCCGATTTTCCCCCGGGTAACTCGCCTAACTTCCTTAGACAGGAATGGCCCTATCAGGAAATTCTAGCCTCCCAGTTCTTTATTGATGGTAAACTTGCCTCGATAGAGTACCTTAGGACCATGTCTAACACACTAACCTTCCCCTTCTGGACTTACAGACAAGTACGCCACTTCCTATCCATGCACCCTACTCAAGACATCTGGACGAGACAGCTTACCCCATTTGAAGCCTTATGCCATCGCAAGACGCCCCAACGACACCTCATATCCCTTCTCTACGCTCTTCTCGTAGAACCCAATGACTTGACCCTCTCCCCATCTCAAATCTCCTGGATAAGGATGAGCCCGGTGTTCGATTCGAACCCATGTTCGAATCGAGCACCGGGTGTTCGCTCGCTCGGCGAGCCCAGAACTATTGGGGCCGCTCGCATCAAATTCGTGTGATGCGAGCGGCCCCGCAATGCATTGCGGCCCGCGCAGTGCAATGCTGGCTGATGATTGGCCAAGCATGCACTGTGACCCCCCGCGGCGGCGGCCTCGCATATTATGTTTCACTCACAGTGTCAGCGTGTCAGTGTGCTGCTGACTGCTGACAACAATATGTGCTTTATTTCTGGGGATATGTGTGTGCATGCTGTTAGAACAGCATTGCAGTATCACATCTGGGGGGTGTCTATAGGTAGCCTGTGAAGGAGGGCAGGTTTCCTGTGCTTAGAACTTTCCCTGCAAAAAAGTGTCATTTTTGCAGGAAGAAAGCTATTTAAATCACTCGCGGCTAATGAATTGATGGCTCCTGTAACACAGAGAGCTGTCATTCATTAATAAAAAACAAAAAAAAAAAGCGTAGGGGTCCCCCAAATTCAATAACCAGGCCCTTCAGGTCTGGGATGGATATTAAGGGGGATCCCAGCCAAAAAAAAAAAAAAAAATGGCGTAGGATCCCCCTCAAAATCCATACCAGACCTTGAGGTCTGGTATGGATTTTAAGGGGAACCCTAGCCAAAAAAAATGGCGTGGGGTCCCCCTCAAAATCCATACCAGACCCTTATCCGAGCACGCAACCTGGCAGGCCGCAGGAAAAGAGGGGGGGACGAGAGCGGCCCCCCCTCTCGCCTGAACCGTACCAGGCCACATGCCCTCAACATTGGGAGGATGCTTTGGGGGTCTGAGACCCCTAAAGCACCTTGTCCCCATGTTGATTAGGACAAGGGCCTCTTCCCCACAACCCTGGCCGGTGGTTGTGGGGGTCTGCGGGCGGGGGGCTTATCGGAATCTGGAAGCCCCCTTTAACAAGGGGACCCCCAGATCCCGGCCCCCCCCCCTGTGTGAAATGGTAAGGGGGGTAGTAAGTACCCCTACCATTTCACCAAAAAAGTGGCAAAAATGGTAAAAATGACAGGAGACAGTCTTTGACAATTCCTTTATTAAAATCTTCTTTCTTCTTTCTTCATCCTTCGGATTCTTCATCTTCTCCTTCCTTCATCTTCTTCCATATTCTTCTTCCATTTTCTTCTTCCTCCGATCCGCTTCTTCTTGCGCTGGTCTTCTCGTCCTTCTCGTCCGGCATCTTCTTCCGTCGGCGTCGGCGTCGGTGTCTCTGTCTCTTCTTGGGCCGCTCCGCGCAATGGGAGGCTCCCGCTGTGTGAGGCTCCGCTCCGTCTGACAGGTCTTTTATAATGGAGGGCACCTGGTGACCCCGCCCCCTCTGACGCACAGGGACGTCATGGGGAATTCCATGATGGCTTTCCCATGACGTCAGAGGGGGGCGGGGTCACCAGGTGCCCTCCGTTTTAAAAGACCTGTCAGATGGAGCGGAGCCTCACACAGCGGGAGCCTCCCATTGCGCGGAGCGGCCCAAGAAGACACCGACACCGACACCGACGCCGATGCCGACGCCGACGGAAGAAGATGCCGGACGAGAAGGACGAGAAGACCAGCGCAAGAAGAAGCGGATCGGAGGAAGAAGAAAATGGAAGAAGAAGATGGAAGAAGATGAAGGAAGGAGAAGATGAAGAATCCGAAGGATGAAGAAAGAAGAAAGAAGATTTTAATAAAGGAATTGTCAAAGACTGTCTCCTGTCATTTTTACCATTTTTGCCACTTTTTTGGTGAAATGGTAGGGGTACTTTTGTACCCCCTTACCATTTCACACAGGGGGGGGGCCGGGATCTGGGGGTCCCCTTGTTAAAGGGGGCTTCCAGATTCCGATAAGCCCCCCGCCCGCAGACCCCCACAACCACCGGCCAGGGTTGTGGGGAAGAGGCCCTTGTCCTAATCAACATGGGGACAAGGTGCTTTAGGGGTCTTAGACCCCAAAGCATCCTCCCAATGTTGAGGGCATGTGGCCTGGTACGGTTCAGGTGAGAGGGGGGGCCGCTCTCGTCCCCCCTCTTTTCCTGCGGCCTGCCAGGTTGCGTGCTCGGATAAGGGTCTGGTATGGATTTTGAGGGGGACCCCACGCCATTTTTTTTGGCTAGGGTTCCCCTTAAAATCCATACCAGACCTCAAGGGTCTGGTATGGATTTTGAGGGGGACCCTACGCCATTTTTTTTTTTTTTTTTTTTGGCTGGGATCCCCCTTAATATCCATCCCAGACCTGAAGGGCCTGGTTATTGAATTTGGGGGGACCCCTACGCTTTTTTTTTTTCATTTTTTTTTTTTTTTTTAACAATGAATTTTTTTTATGAATGAGTTTCAATGAATCACTGTTCTCTGTATTACGGGAGCCGTGAATTAACATTAGCCGCGAGTGATTTTAAATAGCTTTTTTTACTTTCAAAAATGACACTTTGCGCAGAGACAGTTCTAAACACGGGAAACATGCGCCCCTTTACAGGCATACTATAGACACCCCCCAGGTACGAAATTTAAAGGAATATTACACTTTTATTGTTTCAATTTAAGCATTATTAAAATCACTGCTCCTGAAAAAACGGCCGTTTTTAAAAAAAAAATTTGCATTGATACATGTCCCCTGGGGCAGGACCCAGGTCCCCAAACACTTTTTATGACATTAACATGCATATTAGCCTTTAAAATGAGCACTTTTAATTTCGAACGTTCGCATCCATTATAACTAATAGGGTTCTAAAGCTCGCACGGACTTTAGGTCCGTTCGCGGGTTCTGGTGCGAGCCGAACGGGGGGGTGTTCGGCTCATCCCTACTCCTGGAATAGGGACTTCCCTACCCCCCTGACGCCCCTAGAATGGTCTAGAGTACATGAATATGCACACAAGGGCTCGTTGAATGTTGCCATCCAGGAAAACGGATACAAGGTGCTGACCAGGTGGTACAGAACCCCGTCCCGCCTGCATAAATTCTCGCCCTCAGTCCCCAACACCTGCTGGAGATGTAACGCAGAAGTTGGTACCATGTTGCATATATGGTGGAGCTGCATACACATTCAACCATTCTGGAAGGAGGTCCACAGACTTACCTCATCAATTAGCACCTACACTTTAGATTTCTCTCCAGCGCAGTTCCTCCTGCATCACACGTCCTTATCTAGAAAGGCCTACTATAAATCCCTGGCTATGCACATGGTCAACGCGGCCAGATTATGCATCCCCAAACACTGGCGCACTGGCCAATCACCATCAATTAAGGAATGGTTTATGACCATCTCGAGAATCTGCGACATGGAAGAATTGATCCACATCTCCCAAGAGAGAATGGAGAAATTCTCGACCACTTGGGCATGCTGGTCATACTTTAAAACAACCCCTGAATACATACGACATGTCCCCTCTGAGTAGATAAAGATCCCCCTGGAAGATGGTTCTCCCACGTTTCCATCTGAGGTTTCCCCCAGAGGAAACCCGAATGAGAGGTCACTCCCCTTGCCCCCGCCCTCACTCTTTCCCTCTCCTCCCTTCCCAGCACTCCCCCCCCCCCGTATACCTCCCTCTGTACTCCCCCCCCTCCCCCTCCTTCATCCCCCTTATTTCTTAGTACTCTTTTTCTCCTACCGCACTAGTTAGCCTTATTCCCCCTCCCCTATTTCCGCCGTGCTACCCTATAGATACATTTCCCCAGGTACCCGAGACACCAAGTTGTGTAAGGATGTTAATATGCAGTCGGAACTGAAACCGAGACAATAAAGGCTCAGGCCCTAATGTTTCTCGTTATCTGTACATATGTGATCCGGATATAACCATGTGCCTATGGTTTACGCTTTTCTTATGCTGTACCAAAATTCTGGATTGCCCTGATTGCACTTTCCCCCTTTTTTGTGTTTCCCTCCCCTTCTTTTTTCTCTTCTGTATTCGATGTAATATTGTTTGTTACTTTTGCTCAATAAAAAACTTATGGAAAAAAAAAAAAAAGTGTGTAAGCATGTAAATGTATTCCATGGGATTTTACAATTTAAAAAATCGGATTTTGTTGTCGGAAAATTTTATATCCAGCCTTTCAAACTTTGTGTGTCGGAAATTTCGATGGAAAAAAGTCTGATGGAGCCCACACACGATCGGAATTTCCGACACAACAATCCGATCACACTTTTTCCATCGGAAAATCCGACCGTGTGTACAGGGCATTAGTATATAGAACCAAGCTCAAGGGGATTAGGTTTGCCCAATCTATGGTTATATTATCTCTCGGCTAGGCTGGTCCATATAGTGCAGTGGCAAGCCCCCCTCAGCCCATAATCTGTGGCTCTACTTTGAAGGCTCTTCCATTGCACTCTACTATTTTCCAGGCCTTTTATAGGCAAGCTTAGTTGGTCCTAAAGACCTAGCCCCTCTAAATGGAGTGGTTAGTCAATCACTACATTAATAGTCTTTATATAAAGTGAAATATGCCCTGATGTCCTCCAAACCTCAGTTGGCTTCCTTTTTAGGTGACCCTAGGTTCCCCCCGCATATAATTCTGAATGGGACTTTTCTAGATGTATCGAGAACATGGTTACATTGGAGTCTCTAATTCGAGAGCCTTTCTCCAACTTAGCTATGCTCTACCTCGGATGAAATTCTATAAATACTTGCAGATTAGACACTTTTTTTCCACCCACTACTCCTTGAGTGCTGTAAATGTGGGCAACACCTTTGAATTGTAGCACACCCCCTAAGGAGCTGCAAGTATACTGGGATTCCGCACACTGCACATCCAGGCACACCAAATTTCCACAGGCACTGTGACTTTGTGTTTTTGTTTTATTGAGGGTAAATAACTTGGAAAGGGATGGGAGGTTATGGGATGCCCTCCTGACTTCAAAACAAACTCCAGGGACAACTCTTCCTAGGTACAGTCCCTATATACAGCTCCTCTTCTTCCTCCAGCACACGAAAGAACCCAGCTCTAATTTTTGTAGCAAAGGCCCATTACATTACTTGAAGAACGGATAGGGTGACACAGCTCACACTTTCATCTCTGTGGTCACTGATCCCAACACCACCTCTTCAGGCACTGCCAACCTGCCTGGCTGCAGCTGCCCCTTTCACTTGGCCTCCATGCTAACTTCTCCCCACAGTTCTCTAGATTGACACTCACCAGCGCACCCAGCTGCCTCTCAGGAACTCTCCTAGATGTGCTGTCCTGCTCCTGCTGTCCTCTCTACTTGCTCCTGTGCCTCCAGGAAGGGTTTCCTCCATTTGTTGTAGGGGGAATCTTCCAGCACCTGAGCCCCAGGCCCGAGGTCACCCCCTAAGACTAGGGGGCACACTCAACGGCCACTGACAGCCTTCTCAACACTTCATCTCCATCTTCCACCCGACTGCCCTGGCTGGCATGGCCCATGTCTGTTTATGAGGTGGCCTGCCCCCTTCCAGACCCTTTTGGCTGGGGATTCATCTAGATTCATCTGTTACACTGCTCCCCCCCACCCCATCCCCACAACTGGGAAAGAAACACACTTCAGAGCCCAGGAGAAAACGGGGCATTAAAAAAAAATAAGAGAGGGAAAAAGGGAAGCAACTTGGAAGGGCTATATACAAATAAATAGCAGTATCAAAAATAGACAAATTCTTTTCAAAAAAATATATGTGCAATACATATACACAGCGTATATACATCCTAGCTACAGTTTCCTGCAACACTTTCCTATCACTAACTTGCTATCTATCTGTCAGCAGGGTGTTATAAGCATGCTGGCAGAAACAAACAAGGAAAGCACATTTCCAAATAGTTTCTGGTAGGAAGAGCCCCTCAAAGTTTTAGCAAAGTAGTAGCAGGATACTAGGACTCAGCCAAAGGTCTTCATCAGGAACAAGACATCCATCTGGAACAAGTTAGGGTGTTAGGCTGGCCTAGTCCCTAAGAAAAGAGCAACAAAGGCAAATCATCTCCTTGCTGTCCATATAGGTTACCTGTTAGATGAACCATTCACATCAGTCCCTTGACAGGTAGTTCTGAGGGTTGGGCAGTCTCCTCAGGTTGCCATCAGTTCCTCTGACAGTAACAGAGTGTCTCTTGGTGGGCTGTCCAGCTTTAACAACCACCACCCTGTCTTTGTAGATAGCTCTTCCCAGCTGCCATTCCTGCCGAACGTCTTGAAACTGGATTTAAGCTTGGTCACTATGCAGTCCCGTAAGGGCTTGGGAACATGCATGTACTCCCACACCAGGTCATCTCCCACTGTCCCCAGGAGTCCATAATGATGTCCATGATGTTTGGTGGGACATAAGAGTAGCCCAGACCCCACTCTGCTACATCTCCCACTGGAACCTTAAAAACATTGGCAATTCTCGATGCTTGCCTTTTCCAGGGAGAAGGCAGGCTTTGGGTGACCTCATGTCCCACTGCACTGAATACAGCTGCTCTGGTCTGGGTGGTAGAGGATCTGATCAGGAATTTCCACCTTACACAAACTGGAGCCTATATGGATCCTTCAGTCCCTTCAGATGGTGCATCCATCACCTCGGACAACACTTCCACCTTCTCCTGAGAGTGACCCTACTCCTCCTCCGAGCTACTGTGAGATGACCAAGGGCCAGAATTCTGCCTGTAGTCTGGGCAACCTCCAGTCTATGGCCCCAACATTGCCACTCCCCTCTGGCTCACCTGAATACAATTTGCCATCTTGCACTGGCTTCTTCCAGCTCTCTTCCCCGATGTCAATTGTCTTCACAGGGAGAGTCACCAGCCCCAGACTCAACCCTGCCTTTATCAGTTGCTCCAAGGCCCGCTCTGGCCTTCCAGGAGTTCCGAGGCTGTTTCCGTGCAGAGACCTAACCGCAGATTCACACTGTAGCTCCTGCTCGATCGGCGTCAGCCTAGGGAGCAACTCGTCACAGTGCTTGAACTGGATCCAGGCACTGGCCACCACAGTCGGTCTCCTGCAGCCAGGACATAGCAGACACAGTCTCTCCACCCCTATGATCACCCCGAGGGCTAATCCCGCTCAATACTCCAAATGGACATCAGTGTCCATCAGTGTCACCTCCTGCATGTCAGGCAACTAGGTCATCGCTATGTGCACCATCGGCCATCTTGCTCCTCTCTCTCTCCACAAGCAGAGCATGCTGGTTCTCCCCTGTGGTGTGTCTCCACACCAAGCTTCCAAAATTGCTGGTGCCCGCTGCTCTAATTAGCAGGCTTGTTCCCACATGCTCTGCAGCACACTGATGGTTATGATGTACATGCTGGGACTTGCAGAACTTGTCAGGGCATGCGCTCGGCAATGACTGTGCCCTAGCAACTGAGAACAGATGGTAGCAAGCATTCACTGAGGTTGTCATGAGCAACAGAAAAGTCTGTAACACACGTCACACTGTTTTTAGCAGGGTCAGGACAGTAACATCAGCTATGGTTGGGCAACTGAACCTGCTTGGCTTAACTCGATCATCATGGGCAACAGCATACATTTTGGTGTACATTTTACTGTTCTCAGCAGGACATTGCAGCATACAGTCACTTTTTCCAACTTTAAGCAGACCGCTGGACATTTTGTAATCCATGAGCGCAATTGCTCAGCTTCCTCAGCACTCCATCTCCATCTTTCACCCGACTGCCCTGGCTGGCATGTCTATTTATGAGGTGTATGCGCATACAGTCACTTTTTCCAACTTTAAGCAGACCGCTGGACATTTTGTAATCCATGGGCGCAATTGCTCAGCTTCCTCAGCACTCCATCTCCATCTTCCACCCGACTGCCCTGGCTGGCATGTCTATTTATGAGGTGGCCTGCCCCCTTCCAGACCCTTATTGCTGGGGATTGGTTGAGGACCTCAACAAAAAAATGCATGGAAGCTCCTCCTTACTCCAACCCTACAGCTCTGTAAGTTTTTACAAACTTCCAGACCAGGGGGACGTTTCAGAGAGAGCTGCCAGATAAGTCATCCAGTCCCTGAGTCACTAAACCCTGATGCAGATTCACAACCCTGGCCTGGCTCCCGGCCAAGCCAAATTTTCCTACACTAACAACTACTTCTAGCACACAATAGAGGGTGCTACAGAATATTTATGCAGGTCATCATCCAGAGATATGGGCAATATTTTCATTATGTATAGATACCCTAATGAATGGGATCTATCCACTAAATCTTCAGTGATGCTTAGTTGGGAAGCAAAAACATGTCAGGTGTTTTCCTTGGTTAGATATGCTTTCTAACATGCATAGATGTGCTAAGTCCATGGCAGTGAAAGAAACAGTGGTTAAGCTTCACACAGATGGTATTATACCCCCACCAAATTACATTTCTATCCCGGTTCTATCCCTCAGTGTCAAAAACCTGCTTCAGAGGTTGCTTGGATAGGGGCACACAGCGCCTAAGCCTTCATGTACATGGGACATTTTTTAAGCTCTCCTGAACGATTTAACTTGACAGCTAGAATCTTATGTTTAAAAATGTCAGTTTAGCCACATTTACATGCCGCATTTTGCCACGTTTGCATTTAGGAGCTTTTTGTTAAAGTCTGTGAACAAAACGCTGCTAAACACCAGTTACCATATTTAGCACCGTTTACAAGCTGTTACAGGGATTTGGGGTTTCAAATGCCTCTGAACGTCGGTCCTGAATGCATTTGTTTTTGTGTTTCAAAAAAATCTTCTAAACTCAGCTGCCTAGAAACTACTAGAAACGACCCTGTGTACATGGACTGATAAGATAACATAGTGGAGAGTCCAGGGGCAGCTGAAAAAAACGCCCAACTGCTCCTAAAAGTCTATTTACCAGCAGCAGTGTACATGAGGCCTAAAGGGAATTAAACCACTATGGCAGTGAGTGTCCCACTAGAGTCACTCAAATCACAGGCATGCAGCTGACTCTGACATTCAAGATGTGCCTATTTTTTGCAGACCTGCCGGAGGTGACTCCTCCTTGCCAAAGGTTGGTTCACACTTTATTTAGCACTGTTCATTGGGTGATTGCTTTACACTGACACTCCCCTACGGTCCCTTAAGTCTTGGTACTGAGGCGTATGGAGGCAATACAACTCATGGAACGTTTTCACCATTCCATTATGGACACTATCAATAGAAAATGGGAACCTTGGTCCTCTTATGGATACAGACTTGCTGGCTTGTAGAGTTATGCTTGTACCTGACTGATATCCGCTATGTAATGCCAGCTACTCATGCAATTTCTCTAAATGTTCTAATTTATCTTTTGCCGCAATAAAAATTGATGACAATATAAAAAAAAAATTATAATTGCAAAAGATAATTTTTTATTTAATTTAATTCATTTCAGGTACTTATAATTTACTCAGCGCTTTACATATACTTTGTACATTCACATCAGTCCCTGCCCTCAAGGAGCTTACAATCTAAGGTCCCTAACACACATTCATACATACTAGGGCCAATTTAGACAGGATCTGAATAACATACCAGCATGTCTTTAGAGTGTGGGAGGAAACCAGTAGCCGGAGGTAACTCACGCAGGCACAGGGAGAACATGCCATCTCCAGGCAGATGGTGTCGTGCTTGGGATTCCCACCAGCAACCCTTTTTGCTGCTAGATGGAAGTGCTAACCACTACACCACTGTGCTGCCCATTTTTGCACATTAATCCTCTTAATGTCAAAAACAACAATCTCCTTGGGTTTACATTTGCATTGCAACATAACATCTTACAAAAATGATGTGCTGTTCTGATATCAGTTGATCCACGTATGATGCAGTTGTTATTATTACTTTTTTCTTAAACAAGAAAACCAAGAAACCAAGAAAAATCAAGGTATCTAAGTACAAATGACAACATAATCCAAAGGATAAGAGACAAGAGAATTTCACATAACTTCAGGTAAAAACATCTCGCTCCTGAACATGAGCAGGAGAGTTCATTAGATTAACAATAGCTATTACGACTTTGTGAACTAAATATTTACACCTGGATCAACTCACATATTTTTTTTTACCTATAATATAAAGTATTAAAATCTAAATGATTTTATTCAAAATACTTGGGAGAGATCCCCTGAAGGAACCCCAAAGAGAACAATAGAACAGTGAAGAGAACAAGAGAGCAACACTGAGAAAAGACACAGAAAATAGAAATAAAAAAGGGGGGGAGAGTTAAAAATAGGTGGGAAAGTAGGAGTGAATTACCAGCCCTGAAAAGGGAGAGAAAGCCCTCAAGGAGTTTCCATAAAAGCTCTGTATTCAGGAGAACCACTAAAGTAAAGCCAGTAAAACTACCTCTGTAGGGGCGCATGCGCGAAGCTCGACATGGCAGACGTCTTCCATTAGAGCTCCGCACTCCCCGCTGCACACTCGGGACCCTTAAAGCAGACTGAACCGCCCTACCTCCACTCGCACATCAGGACAGCTCGGTGAACCACCCCGGCACACGTCGTTATGGTCCTCACGGGTCACAGAGGGAAAACCAAGCCGAAACCGATCAAAGAAGCGCTGGCCCGCGCTTCTTCCAAGATGGCGGGGAGGGCCCTGGCCAAACAAGCTACGTCTCCCCTCCTTCCAGATCCTCCGGACACGGACGAGGAAGATGACACAGACTCCAACCTCGGAGGCTCCCCAACTGTACCCTCATCAGGTATGTCACAGAATGCCTTCCTGAAACACATGGAGAACATGTTACAGAAAGCCCTTAAAAATACCTCGGAGCAAATCACCAACAGGCTCTCACGTGAGATACGCGAGATAGGCCAACGCACCGCAGATCTTGAAAGCAGGGTGGACGATATAGAACCCACCCTCCAGGAACATGCCCAAGAGCAGGCTACACTTAGGGATGAAAATGCCACCCTGCTTTCCCGCTTAGAAGATGCTGAGAACCGCTCCCGCAGGTCCAATCTACGCCTACGTGGCATACCTGAAATAATAGACGATGTTCAATCTTTTACAACTGCCCTCTTCCAGGTACTAGCCCCCTCTATACCCATCGAGAGGTTAGAATTTGACCGGGTCCACAGGGCCCTTACACGCCGACAAACTGATGCCCCCCCCCCGGGATATCATAGTGAAGCTTCACTTTTTCCGCACCAAAGAGCAGCTACTCACTGCAGCCCGCAAAAAGGAAGAGCTTATATTCCAAAGCCACCCATACCAACTGTTTTCAGACTTGGCCCCCCTTACAATAGCCAAGAGGCGAGCAATGAAGCCACAGTTGCAGATATTGATCCAGCACCAAATTAAGTATACCTGGAAATTCCCGTTTGCTCTGCAATTCACCCACCAAGGCCATCAACACTCCAGCACTACCCGCAAGCCCTGCAACGCCTCCTGGAAAGCCTCCACCTAGCTCCTCCAGCCCAAACCTCAGAGACGGCATTACCACGCACCCCAGCCAGGCTCCCGCCTCAAGTATATTCCGCCACTCTGAATCGCCACCCTCCAGGACCCTCCTCAGTCCGGAAAGGGACCCCGGCAAGATACCAAGAAGAGGATCAGTTCCTCAGCCCGAAGTCCCGCACAACACGCTGACATCTCAGCTATAACTTTCCTTTTTTTCCAGCTCGTTCCTCTTGTGTCCTCTCTAGGTCGTCTGTGATCCTCTACGTACGCAAAGACGGACCGCAGCAGCATCTCCAGTCATCGTTTCTTTATTTACGTTTCAAAGTTTGAATTGGACGCCATGCTGAGCTGACTCTTCCTCAACACCGACCCCTAGAAGACTGCAGCTGGGTATGTAACTTACACTCCCAGTAGGACAGTCCCTGACACCCACTTACCTCTTCGGAGGCCCACTGATGGTTCAGTCACCATGCCCATCGTTACCGTTCTATGTCCTCACATGCCCTTATTTTATTTCATCTACCTGATATGTATGTCTGATGTTTTATTTTTCACCAAGTTTGATCGGTCTCTTGTCTCATGCTTCTGGCATGGTTAAACTCCATGCTGGAAACATGACCCCCATTGTACTAGTAGACCCATTATTGGTTTCACACTAGCATTTACTATACATGACTTATATATAACGTAATGTACGCATGCATATCTCTCACAACTAACCCAGCTCCATCCTTTCCCCCCTCCATCCCCCCCCCCCCCCCCAGTCCCCCTCCCTTCCCCCCCTCCTCTCCCTCCCCCTCCTCCTCTCCCTCTTCCCCTCCACAATCCCTCCCCCCCCCCTCTTCTTTCCTCCAGTCCCTCCCTATCCCCTCTCCCCCTTACCCTGCTGGGTTAATACAGTTCGACAGACCTTCTCTAGAAACCCGATCACTGTAAACCACGCAGTGGAAACCATAGACATCTCAACATGCTCTCTCTACTTCTTTTCTTCTTTTCTCTTCTCCCCTTTTCTCTACGTTCTCTCCTCATTTTCTTCCTCCTGCCATAAGCTGTACTCAATTGATTTAACTTTCTATTCTTTCACCATGTGAGCTTTAACCACTAAGTATATCCTAGTTACGCTACACCCGTGTGCAGCGGGGAGCAGTCACTGCCCCCCCGCTACTTGGTACTCCCACTCTCCAGCTGTTTTTTTAGCCGCAGAGACTGAGTGCTCCCCTGTCGGGCATAGTACTGTCCCACAGTTACAGTTTTACATTTAATGTTTTGCCCTACAACCAGTAAACCCCCTTCTCTGCCCCCTCTCCCTCTCTCTCTCCCCTTTCCCCCATCCAGTCTCACTCTTTCTTCCTTTCTCTGCCTTGGCCAGGTGGCTCGCCAGACTTGCACACATGGATATATTAACCCTCCTCGCCCACCCAAATGGCTCCTTTAAATATACTTTCCCTGAACGTTAAGGGGTTGAACTCCCCTAATAAAAGAGTTAAAGCTTTCCAAAACTTTGCCTCATTGAAAGCTGACATTGTAGCTTTACAGGAAACCCACTTCTCTGCCCACAACACCCCAAAATTCTTCAGCTCCCGCTACCCCAGAGTGTTCACGGCTTCGGCTGAAACCAAACATAGGGGAGTCCTCCTGGCTTTCCACCATTCTCTCCCATTCACCCCAACACTGGAAATAAAGGACCCAAATGGTCATTATATAATCCTAGTTGGACTTCTACAGGAAGTGGAAGCAAACTTTGTCTCATATTACGCCCCAAATGTCAACCCAACGCCCTTCTTCTCCCACCTCCTTAAAGTCACCAAGGAACACTGTAAAGGAACACTCTTTATGTGTGGTGACTCCAATTTGGTCTTACATTCCCACCTAGATAAGTCCCCTTACACCCCCGAACAATTCTCTCCCTCCACACGGTTCCGTGACTTGATTCAACAGGCCGCCCTTCTTGACTCATGGAGGGAATGTAATCCTCTAAGGAAAAACTATACCTTTTACTCCCACCCACACAAATCTTTCTCCAGAATTGACCATATTTTCATTCCAATAGCCTCCTCTCCCATTCTACTCCACTCCTCCATTCACCCAATCACTTGGTCGGATCACTGCGCAGTAATCACCACAATCTCATCCCTAATCCCCCGAAATGGGGATAGATCCTGGTGCATGAACGAATCCCACCTCACGAACCAATCTTACTGCTTGGACATTCAGGTAGCCCTTAAGGACTATCTCCAGCACAACGCAACACCCGATATCTCACCGATTCTACTGTGGGAAGAACACAAGCCAGTGATCCGGGGTGATCCGGGGTAAGTGCATTTCAGTAGCATCACACATCCAAAAGATTAGGAAACTTAAACTCCAACAACTCGAATCCGACTTCCAAAATTTATTCCTACAATTCCAACTATCCCCCACAGACGCCAATAAATCCCTACTGGAAAAAGCTAAGTTATAACTTGACCTTCTCTTGGCTGAATCTGCTGATAAATATATCCGTAGATCTAGCCACAAGATCTACACCAAGGCAAACAAACCAGACACATTTCTAGCCTTACGCCTGCGCCAAACAAACCGAGGTCATAACCCTATTAGACTCAAACTGGCCTCTGGTATCCACACCAGCAACCCACTTAAGGTTCTCTCAGAGTTCCGTATGCGTCTTGCCAAATTATATGAGGCAAAGGGTCCCTTGCCTCCCAATCAGACGGAAACGCTGTTCCGCGACCTCCCAATTCCAAAGTTACCAGAGGCCAGCCGTAAGTCCATAGATGGTTCTATCTCAGTAGATGAAGTCCTCATGGCCATCAAAAACCTCAAACCAAACAAGCGCCCGGGGCCGGACGGCCTCCCGGGCACATACTACAAAAAATTTGCCCCCACTCTTGCCCCCCTACTCGCCAAATCCTTTAACGCCCTACTGAAACAACAATCATTTGGTCGAGACACACTGACAGCTACGATAGCAATGATCCCTAAGCCCAACACTGACCATACCCAGTGGTCCAATTACAGACCCATATCCCTTCTGAATGTGGACGTAAAACTCCTGGCCAAAATCCTTGCCCTGAGGCTTCATAGGAAGCTTAATCTCCAAGGACCAGGTCGGTTTCATACCCCGTAGACAAGCTAGTGATAACATCCGCCGTATAATCCTCCTACAACACTTAGCCAAATCCCGCAAAATCCCTATGCATCTCCTGTCTCTCGACATCAGGAAAGCTTTCGACACAGTCTCATGGCCCTATCTACATTACATTCTGCAGAGGTGGGGCTTTGGCCCCAATTTCCTTAAATGGATAGACGCCCTCTACACTCGTCCCCAGGCATATGTACAATACTCTGGTTTTAAGTCAGACTGTTTCCCGATCCAAAGAGGCACCAGGCAGGGATGCCCCCTTTCTCCTCTGATATTTGCCTTAGTCATAGAACCCTTGGCTGCTCTGATCCATTCCAATCAGAGTATCCAAGGCTTGGAAATAGCTGGCACTTCCCATAAATGATGGAAATAGCTGGCACTTCCCATAAATGATGTCTCTTCGCAGACGATGCACTACTATTTATCACCTCCCCACACACCACTTTGCCTAACCTTCTACACCTATTAGACAAATTTGCTACAATTTCAGGATTAGAAGTCAACCAGGAAAAATCAAAAGCTCTCAATGTGTCTCTTCCCCAATCCGATCTCCTCCTGTTACAATCCAACTTCCCCTTTATATGGTCCTCCTCCTCCATCCCGTACCTATGAATCAAACTAACAAGTGACCCCTCCCACCTATTTCAGGCCAACTACCTTCCAATGCTGAAAAGCCTCTCCTCCCTTCTCAATACCTGGCTTCCACTTTGTGTCTCGTGGCTAGGCCGAATAGCCGCAGTAAAGATGTCCCTTCTACCGAAACTTCTCTACCTATACAGAGTCTTACCCATCACAATCCCCCCTTATTTTCATAGAGTGATACAACATCGCGTATTCAAATACATTTGGGGTACCAAAAAACCCAGAATCCCACGATCTACTATGCTCCGCAGCAGACTCTGGGGAGGACTAGCAGTACCCAATTTTGCGCACTACTTCCACGCAGCCCAATTAGCCCAAATGTCTCTATACCATGCGAAAACGGAAATCCCCCTGTGGGTGGTAATAGAAGCGGTAGAGTCCCATCCCATCCCGGTCTCCAATTTGCTTTGGATCCCCAAATCAAGTCGAAGCCCTATCCTGAATCCGGTCACACTACACTCGCTAAAAATATGGGACAGACTCTCCAAAACATTCCACCTAATATCCCCTCACCAACCACTCCTTTCTTTCTTGGGTCACCCACTCTTCTACCCAGCCTACACTGATCCATCCTCCTTCCATGCCTGGGGGCAGGCGGGCCTAACTCGTATTCGTGATATACTCTCCCGGGGTAACATAACACTATTTCCTGACCTGCAGACCCGTTCACATCTTCCTCCAAGAGAGTGTTTCCGCTACCTCCAAATTTCCTACTTTATCTGGACCACTTTAGGTTCGAACATCGTCAGCACAGGTCTAACCACATTTGAGAATGTGTGCGACTCGGACCCGCTTGCCCCAGGCATAATCTCCCAGCTCTATGCTCATCTTACATCCCCCCGACCTCCCCACCCCCATATGTGACTGCATGGTCTAGAGACCTCCTAATAGACCTAGACCCCGAAGCTTGGTCATCAATATGGACCAATACGAAAATAGCATCCCAAAATATCGTTGCCTCAGAAGCCAATTATAAAGTCCTCATGAGGTGGTACTTGGTTCCGTCCAGGATCGCCAGATATACCCCGTCATGCTCTCCTAACTGTTTCAGAGGATGTACGGAAATGGGCACCCACCTTCACATATGGTGGACCTGCCCGATCGCACGGGGCTTCTGGACAGCGATATTCCACATGGCCTCGTCCCTTCTTGGCCGTGACATCCCCCCTGACCCCTCCCTTGCTCTCCTGAACTACCCCTCACTAGACCTCCCAAAGGCTCAGTTGCGCCTCCTTCTCCAACTCACTACAGCAGCCAAGCAGACACTAGCAAGAAGCTGGAAAACCCCTAAACTAAACATCGCCGAAGTCAAGAATAGAGTCACACAAGCGATGATACACAGTAAAATCAAAGCTACGATTCTGGATAGAATCCCCCAACACCTTAAGATATGGCGACCTTGAGCAGAAAAATTTCTCCCGCCCGACTTTGACACCACCTTATTAGAACCCTGAGCCTTCTCCAACCCGATATTCCGCAAAAATTGGGACTTACCACTGCCGTGCGAGCCACCTGGCCAACCTATCTCTTCTCCCCCTGGTCTCCCCCCCCCCTCTATCCCTCCTACACTCCTCCACTACTGCTGACTCTCCCCCCTGACTCCCCTCCCCCCCCCCCTTTCTAGCTCTCTTGCCTTACTCCCCCTCTGTTCTCCCCCAATATGGTAACCTATATTTACGTTATTATAACCCTTGCTGTTACCACCCCCACTACAGCAGAGCTCTCCTATAATCCTGTGTTATCTTCTAATTGGACCTTGGTCCTGGTTTGCACTTGTTTCTGTTCAATTTAAGTTGTTCTTGATCCAATACTGTGCCGGCTGGCGCAACATTTTTTGGCTATCTTCCCTTGCCGTTTTGCACTATTTGTAATTCAACGCTCTGTACAACATTGTATACTGTAACTAATTGACCTGTAACAGTAAATGTTCTTGTATTCTGTACCGTGTTTGTTACCAATAAAAATATTTGAAAAGAAAACTACCTCTGTAGAAACTGACCTTCTCTGTGATTCATAGTGTCTAAAATGTATTCCAGAGTTTTAATCTCATTACATTTGGAAAGACAGACATTAATGGAGGGGGTTATTGTCGGTTTCCAGTATAAGAGAATGAAAGACTTAGCCACATTTATTAGATGTATCAAGAGTGAATGTTTATACCTCTTTGCTGATAAAAGCGTAAGGTGGAGGACAAAATCTGCAAGATCGTGTGCAAGATGAAAATCTGTCAATTTGAAAATTATGTCTCACCGCAGCTTTCAGAAATTATTAAAGAGTGGGCAACTCCAAAATACATGTAATATAGAGCCTTCCATTGTTGATACCTCCAACAGATTGAAAGGCACTATGGAAAGATTTTGTGTAACGCCTTGGACACTCCAAGGGCAACCAGCGCAACACTATCTTAAAAGCTATCTCTATTTTAATAGAGATTGATGCCTTGTGGGTAAACCTAAGAATCCTATTCTTCTGTTTGTTTGAAAATTAAGTTCTCAAACCTGATTCCCATTTTGAAATATAGGGGAGTACCCTGATCAGTTGGGGAGTGCCCTGATCAGTTGAGGTTTTGAGTAGCGCTTAGGATTTAGGATACTATGACAGATTAAAAGAGAGTCTACCATGCCCCAAGTCTGGGTCAAGATTTAAAAGCTTTCTACTGAGACATTGAAGGAACTTCCATCTATTGAATTACCAAGAGGGGTTTAATTTCTTTGGCAGTTAGAAAGTAGTTCAAGCCAAATCGACTCTGATCGAGAAAAGGGTATGATGCAGTTATTTAATGATCATGTTAATAACCATAAAAATATCTAGCTGTAAAGGTTTAAGCTATTGGCAAGGTGCTATAGCCATTGTTTGAGCCACAAAATTATGACTAGGCAAGTGCCCTGTCATTCCAACATTATCCAATGGAATTATGAAGACATGGAAATGCTATCTATCTATCTATCTATTCTTTTTGATTAAAAAAAGAAAGAAAAAGAGATAACTAACATACACACCTAATCCATTTTTTCTTTTGATAAAGAGATTGCCAAAGTGCTGATACAAACATGAAAATGTACACATAATTTATTCTTTACTCACCTGAAGAAAAATGCACAGACTTGTGTATAAGTAGGCTAAAATGTGGACCACACGGTGAGGCTAATGACACTGCTGTTTTGAAAACACGGTTTGAACAGCAGGTTTTAACTTTAGATTAAATCTTTCAAGTGCTGATAAAGACAAACTGTCTTCCACAAAAGATGGACCAGGATGGGTAACATAATGATTGTGTATCTTTTCTTTCAACACTCAACAGGGGTAATTTGTTGTTCTTCCATCAATCAGCTCACAAACACAAATGTGTTCTCATGAAACATGTTTTACCTTTTTTTTATTACATTTTTTTTTTATGGGGATTCATAAAGTAATCATTTTGAGTGTGTAGGCTGACAATCAGCTATCTCATTGGAGTTGTACACGTTTTATTTATCTAATTCTGTAGTATAACATTTAATAATTACAGTTAAATTATGTGTATCTTATAAAGCATCATTTCCATTATGCAGGCAAAATAGCATACAAAATTGCTTTAGTTCTTTGATCTTTTGTTTATAAAAAGGTTTACATAAATGATGTTGTACACTACAAAATATCTTACTTGTTGCCTCTAAGGCTCAGTTCAGACTGGTGCGATGCAGGAAACCCTGCGATTCCTGTGTAGGTTCCCGCATCACACCTGAATCGCACACTGGTTCACACTGACATCTGAAAACTGCTGCGGTGCAATGTGAAGCTAATGACACCCCCAATTCGGTTCTCAGATCGCAGTACGAACTGTGAGATGGTACAGGAATTGGATCACATGGGTGTGAAAAGTTTGTATGGTTGAATTTGCATAGCACAGACACCGCATGTGATGTGCACACCAATGCGGTGCAAATCACATTCGATGTCTGTAATCACACTAGTGTGATCCCAGCCTAAGGGCCCATTCAATTTCATTTTCATGCATTGTCATATTGTATTATTTTGATCGTTTCAAATGTTCTCTCAAAGTACCTCAACTCATCTGCATTATTATGAATAATGCAAAGCTCCACAATGCACACAGTATTATATCATTCAGAAGCACTTTACAACACATGACTAAAAAAAAGCACACTGTATACAATTGGACAGTATAAGTACATTGAAATGTGCTGTAGTAACATGCACTATAATTCAGGTGATTGTGGTGTGTTTAAGTGTGAATATTGCCTTAATAAGTTACTAACTAAAACAGTCTCAACTTGCCTCATTGTAAATTTTTAAAAAAATGCTAATTATTCAGATCATTTATAGCCATACATCAAGCTATTTGTATATTTTTTTGAAGAAAAAACAGTACACTGCAAAGGAGTAAAAAAGGAAGATAAGCCCCAGCCTTATTGTTTTCAGTTGTAAACACTTCAGTGTATATTAGAAGGGTGATAAACATATCCTTTCTCCTTTCTGTACCATTCGTCCAAAACTCCTGTAGTTACATGTGTCTCCTAACATTGAACTAGTCCAAATCATAGTAGCTTCGATCATAAAAAATAGCATGTAAAAATATTTGCAACAGGCTTTATCAGCAATTTTTCTTCCTTACATGTATGATAAGATCTGACTTTCATTTTAGTTTTATGTCTCTGTGAGCTTTTTTTCTCATGTATGTTAATACATTTTTTCTTTTTTTTAGGATACGCTATGCATGTATCTTATCTTTTAACCTTCATTGATTCAATCAAAACAACTAAAGTTCACAGGAGAAATTTATTGTCTCGCATTGGGATGTTTTAGAATTTGTGGCATATAATCATATGCATATCTAGATAGAATATTTCATCATAATGAGTATCTTTTGTGTTTGTTCTTGTAGCCCTGATGATAGGGTGGTGTTGCTCCTGAAATGTGTTGGTTGTTTTTATATGATTTATGACCGGTTAGGGTCTGGTGCTCCTATCTGTATTTCTATTGTATATTTTGTGGCCATATTGCTGGAAACCTTGCTCTTGAGAGGTCTTTGTAGCCTAAGCTTAATACTTCAAAATGTATTCAAAAGAAGGAAACATGGACTTTAGAGGCACATCTGTAGCGTTGAAATACAAAATGCCCAGCTTTCAAGTGGAATATATGTGAAGTCTAAGCATAAACAAGGCAATTTCAATTTTAAAACTCCTTAAAAAAATAAAAGAAGAAGAAGAGTGACTTTGGAATATTCTGCAATGTCCTGTTACAAGTAAGGTGCTATGGAGCTATGCAGTGTTTTTGGAAAGCAGAGGATAACCCATAGAGAGACAAAATGGAGGAAGAAGTGTGTGCTAAAACCATGTTGTGTTCTAACTCTTCTTATATCTGCAGTGGCTCTAGCCATCACATTTAAATTACAGTGCAGTAACCAAATATCAACCAATCAAACTTCATGTTGTACTGATATACCTCTATCAGAGTGAATTCTAATTGGTTGCTACGAGCAACTCATGTAATGCCTTTTTTCTGCCTTTTCACCTTCCTTTACAGACCAAGTCTCATTTGTACCATGAAAGAGAGCATGTCTTGTGTTTTGTTATGCTGCACTATATATGTTACAAATCAAAATCAGTAGCTATATTTGGTCATAAGCTCATAGGTAAAGCTTCTGTGTAAATAATGTTATTAAAGCGGAGTTCCGCTTTAAAAAAAAATAAAAGTCAGCAACTACAAATACTGCAGCTGCTGACTTTTAATAATCAGACACTTACCTGTCCCAGGGTCCAGCTATGCGGCCCCAGCATAATCACTTTCACCGTAGTGGCATAGCGCATGCTCGAGCCGCGTGGCGCACCGTGACTGGCAGGGCAATCATTTGGGACCTGTGACGGGTCCCAGATGATTGCCGAGAGGAAGGGGGGAGAGGTGATCTCTCTTCCAGTGCAGCGGTGTTCCGGGAGGAAGTGGGAGCTGGAACCCTCAAAAAAGAGGGTATCCCCCCCCCCCAAAAAAAAAAAAATATATATATATATAATTACTTGTCATATTTGAAGTCTGTAGGTGTAAGGTGTAGTGATCCATAATTTAGAGAGTGTGTTTATTTATGGAATGAGGATTTAATCATTCTTTATATTTTTATGTGATTCATGTCCACTAGGCAAAGGGCAATGAATAAAAGAGAACATACAGTGGTGTGAAAAAGTGTTTGCCCCCTTCCTCATTTCCTGTTCCTTTGCATGTTTGTCACACTTAAGTGTTTCGGAACATCAAACTAATTTAAACAATAGTCAAGGACAACACAAGTAAACACAAAATGCAATTTGTAAATGAAGGTGTTTATTATTAAAGGTGAAAAAAAATCCAAACCATCATGGCCCTGTGTGAAAAAGTGATTGCCCCCTAAACCTAATAACTGGTTGGGCCACCTTAGCAGCAACAACTGCAACCAAGCGTTTGCGATAACGTGCAATGAGGCTTTTACAGCGTTCTGGAGGAATTTTGACCCACTCATCTTTGCAGAATTGTCCTAATTCAGTTACATTAGAGGGTTTTCGAGCATGAACGGCCTTTTTAAGGTCATACCACAACATCTCAATAGGATTCAGGTCAGGACTTTGGCTAGGCCACTCCAAAGTCTTCATTTTGTTTTTCTTCAGCCATTCGGTGGTGGACTTGCTGGTGTGTTTAGGATCATTGTCCTGCTGCAGAACCCAAGTTCGTTTCAGCTTGAGTACACGAACAGATGGTCGGACATTCTCCTTCAGGATCTCTTGGTAGACAGCAGAATTCATAGTTCCTTTTATCACGGCAAGTCTTCCAGGTCCTGAAGCAGCAAAACAGCCCCAGACCATCACACTACCACCACCATATTTTAATGTTGGTATAATGTTCTTTTTCTGAAATGCAGTGTTCCTTCTACGCCAGATATACTTGGACACACACCTTCCAAAGAGTTCCACTTTTGTCTCATCGGTCCACAGAATGTTGTCCCAAAAGTCTTGGGGATCATCAAGATGTGTTGTGGAGAAATTGAGACGAGCTTTGATGTTCTTTTTGCTCAGCAGTGGTTTTCTCCTTGGTACTCTGCCATGCAGGCCATTTTTGCCCAGTCTTTTCCTGATGGTGGAGGCATGAACGCTGACCTTAACTGAGGCAAGTGAGGCCTGCAGTTCCTTGGACGTTGTTGTGGGGTCTTTTGTGACCTCTTGGATGAGTCGTCGCTGCGCTCTTGGGGTAATTTTGGGCGGCCGGCCACTCCTGGGAAGGTTCACCACTGTTCCATGTCTTCGCCATTTGTGGATAATGGCTCTCACTGTGGTTCGCTGGATTCCCAAAGCTTTGGAAATGGCTTTATAACCCTTTCCAGACTGATAGATCTCAATTACTTTCTTTCTCAATTGTTCCTGAATTTCTTTGGGTCTCGGCATGATGTGTAGCTTTTAAGGATCTTCTGGTGGACCTTACTGTGTCAAGCAGCTCCTATTTAAGTGATGCCTTGATTGTGAACAGGTGTGGCAATAATCAGGCCTGGGTGTGGCTAGAGAAATTGAACTCAGGTGTGGACAACCACAGTTATAGTATGTTTTAACAAGGGGGGCAATCACTTTTTCACACAGGGCCATGATGGTTTGGATTTTTTTTCACCTTTAATAATAAACACCTTCATTTACAAATTGCATTTTGTGTTTACTTGTGTTGTCCTTGACTATTGTTTAAATTGGTTTGATGTTCCGAAACACTTAAGTGTGACAAACATGCAAAGGAACAGGAAATTAGGAAGGGGGCAAACACTTTTTCACACCACTGTAAATAATAGATCTACATATCTTCAATTTATAATCTCTTGAAGTATGAAAGTGAGAATAACATTGCAATTGGAACCAGGGCTGGTGCAATGATTGTCTACACACATGAAGGTGCATTTTGGTGCCCCCCCACCATTGTCCTGCTACCACCCACCTTCCCCTCCACAACACAACCCATCTACGGCTAACCACACACTATACAAGCTGATTGTACAATCCTCTTTTAGATTATTTAACACATATGTAGTATAATGGCCTGCCTGATTTGATATTCATTTAAAAAAAAATTGTGTTTGTCTTCATATGACTAATTTTGGTGAAACTAAAGGAGATTGTACAATCAGATTGTATAGTGTACAGACAGAATCCTCCATCCACACTAACAACACTGAGCAGCCCCTTCCCCCTGCTGAGCATTTTTATTCTGACAGATGCCACTGGCTGTCAGAATACGCAAATAGATGTGACAGCTGCACTCGTTTTCTTTTTTTGAAAGGGTTTTTTTCCCTCCATTTTCACCTAGTGATTTGCCCAGTAACACACCCCCTGTATTAAGCTGGATACACACTATACATTTTTCGTAAGATTTTTTTTCTTTTAGATTTACCAAAACTATATAATATGAGGTCACACCTAAACTCTTTCAATTTATATACAATCAGTCAGGCCCTTGCACTACATAATGGATTGTAAAATTAAAGGAAATTGAACAACAAAAGTTGTTTAGTGTGTATCCAGCTTTAGTGTGCCCCCACTCAGGATTAAGGAGCACAGGGGTCACCATTGGACAGCAGCATTGTCAGTCTGAGGGTAGGGGAGTGTCTGATACACTAGCAGATTAGATACACTAACAAATTGAAGACAAGCTCCAGCTAACACTTTATAATCCATTACAGTAACAGTTGTTTCCCTTTAGGGATAAAGGTTTTACATAAATCAATAAAAGCTGTAAGCACACCTGTCATTGGTAAATGGTTTGTCTCATCCCTTTAACTGATACATCTGCAGGACAGCTTGTTCTGTTGAAAAACAGCCCACTTGCAGGTTAAACAAAAAAAACTAACTTGATTTTCCCATCCATATTCTCAATGTGGATGGAGGAATCCTGTCCACTGAGCTGTTGTATTCAGACAGCAGGGAGATTTTCCCACCATCAGAATACACATATCAGTGTTGCTGGCTATAGCTTGTGGTCCTAAATGAGCAGGGAAAGTCCAACAGGTTTCCATCAATCATAGAATTCCACAAAATAACACATGGTGATAAGTGCCAGAATGAAGCGTGACCATCTCATACACTGTACACTATGTGCCATGCAAAAAAAGACACAGGGGACTCAACATAATCTGCAGCATACAAGCATGTAGAAGGATAAAGAAAAGTATGAAGACACAACTACCAGGACTGATCCCAAAATACAGCAAAGAAGTCATACTTCTATAGGAGACAAAGGCACAGCTCACATGCTGCTGCTGATGCAATACCCAGTGATCGGTGTGTACACCTTTCCAATGCTGCTGTCATTGTCACAACAGATCTGTCACCTAAATTTCATAATGATCTCCCCCTTCCTGAACACAAAATCTCATACAATTACACCAGAACGCTCCAGCTCCTGGGCTGATCCAAGGTGGAGGTTTAGAGGTGAAAGCATGCAGCATGTTAAAGCCTGTTCCTAACAAGTGTGAGCCTGGTCTACTTAGACAGGAAATATACCTGTTAAGTCTGTGAAGAACAGAAGGGGGAGGGAGACGGATGGGGGGGTGGAGACAGACCAGCTCCCACTCACCCAAGGCTGCTCACTGCTATCTGATGGCTCACACAGGGGCACCAATCATGTAGCTGAAGCTGCTGTGACTTTGAATCTCCCGCCCACATCCCCTCTCATACTGGCTGCATGCTGGGGATAGGAGTGTGGGTGGGGCAGACACAGAAGGGGAGGGGCAGGAGGAGGCAGAACAGATCAATCCTTCTTCCTCTTCTCCCATCCAAGCAGAGGGGAAGGGGGAGGAGCGTGGTGGCTGGACTTAGTGACACTGTCATAGACACTGCAGCCAGCCACTCCTAAGTTAATGGGCACCTTCTTCCTGCCCCGGCACAATGTTCATGGAGGAGAGGGGGGAGGCACAGGAACCTACCTTCTTCACCATCCAATAAGCCTGCACAAAGTTTTAGTGGTGATGATTGTCTCTGCAGGAGCCGTGGCTCGGGCGGGTTTCTACTCCCTCCCCCTGGTCTCACTCAGACTCTTCCCCCCTCAGCGGCAATTGTCTGTCATACTGTTGTTTATTACATGGACTGCAAGGTGCGATGTGGATGGAGGTAGCTAGGTAAAGCTGCAAGCGGGGCCGTTGCCAGCAAAAGCACTTGTTGAGAGAGGCCTGGGTCTGGAGCCCCCCCTGGCGCCATAAGGCAGCCGCCTAAGCTGCCTTATGCTGGCACCGGCCCGGATTGGAACTTAACCACAAATTCGTTAGTGAAGAATTGGTTAAAAGAAAGTGTTCTTCTTTATACCTCCTAAAACTTCATATGGTTTTAATGTAGTTTTAAAAGCCAGGAAAAGACCTCTCAACATTGCAATATTTCAGACCCTTTTCTAAAATTTTAGAGAAAAGCAAATAGAACACTAATGCCGCATACACACGATCGGAATTCTCGTCGGAAAATATGGAATTCCAGTCAAGCTTGTGTTCCTAACACATGGTCACACCAAATTCCGACCATCAAGAATGCAGTGACGTACAACACTACGACGAGCCGCAAAAATGAAGTTCAATGCTTCCGAGCATGCGTCAAATTGTTTCGGAGCATGCATCAGAATTTTGCGCGTCGGAATTGCCACAGACGATCGGAATTTCCGATAGAAACTTTTTCCGTCTGAAAAATTGAGAACGTGCTCTCAATCTTTTGCTGGCCTAAATTCCGCCAGCAAAAGTCAGATGGAGCCTACACACGGTCGCATTTTCCGACCAAAAGCTCACATCAGTCTTTTGCTGGTGGAATTTCTGATCGTGTGTACACGCCATTAGGGTGGGGTTACATTATAACCTTTGGTATTGCACGTTAATGTGCACATTTTACTGTGCTTCACTGCAAGTACAGTATCAAATGAACAGTGGAATGTTGAATTTTCAATGACATCCCAACATGCATCACTAAAATTAAAGAACCTGCCTATTAGTGCACCACAATGCACAGATGCTTCTAATGTATTGTATTATATTGTTTGCACGTATCTGTGTATTGTGATGTGCTAAAATACATTGTGCTGGGCCATTCTGCCATTCAAGTGCAGCACATTGCTTTAAAAAAGAATAAAAAAAATCAATTACTTTCACCATCAGAAAATGCCACATCTATGGCTGAAATATCCCTAGGAAGCATGCACACGTTTCTCATCCCTCCTACTCCTTCTCAGTGTCAGATGTCCCACCTAAAAAATGAAACTGTGTATTCTATGCATCCTCCACATACCAAGGAATTGCAGATATGCCTGGCCTCTACTGTATGCAGCCATACCACCACACCACCTCTGTATTTAGGCCTGTAGGTCTATTCCTATGGAAAGACAAGCACCTCCCAGAGGCTAGTGTCTGTGCAATTTGGCCTGCTGGTACTGCCATAAAACACATACAGACACTTCACTGTGACTAGTGTCTGGTGGAGTACATGTTCATGTTAGTTTTCACCCCTACAATATTGGTGTCAGTAAAGCAAGTAAAGCTTGCTTAACCACTTGCTTACTGGGCACTTTAACACCCTTCCTGCCCAGACCAATTTTCAGCTTTCAGTGCTCTCACACTTTGAATGACAATTACTCAGTCATGCAACACTGTACCCAAATGAATTTTCTGTCCTTTTTTCCCACAAATAGAGCTTTCTTTTGCTGGTATTTGATCACCTCTGGGTTTTTATTTTTTGCGCTATAAATGAAAAAAGACGGAAAATTTTGAAAAAACAAAACAAAATACAATTTAGCAAATTATTAATTTTTCTTCATAAATTTTGGTCACAATTTATATTGCTACATATCTTTGGTAAAAATAACCCAAATTAGTGGATATTATACATTTTGGAAAGCTAACACCCCAACGTATAATCTATGAGGCATAATGAATCTTTTGAACGGGTTCATTTTTTGCCAGAAGTTTTGGGAAAATGTGGAAAAAAAATGAAAACGCTTTTTTTTACGCTAAGTTGTTCATTTATAAGATATTTCCAACACATAGCATGTACATAGCAAAAATTACACCCCAAAATACATTTTGCTACTCCTCCTGAGTATGGTGATACCAAATGTGTGAGACTTTTACACAGCCTGGCCACATACAGAGGCCCAACATCCATGTAGCACCATCAGGTGTTCTAAAGGCATAAATTACACATTTCATTTTCTGAGTACCTATCACATTTTTGAAGGCCCTGGAGCACCAGGACAATAGAATTACCCACAAAGTGACCCCATTTTGGAAAGAAAACACCCCAATGTATATTCTACGAGGCATAATGAGTCTTTTGAACATGTAATTTCTTTCCACAAGTTTTTGGAAAATGTGGAAAGAAAATTAAAACCAATTTTTTTCTTACAAAGTTGTCAATTTAGAAGATCTTCATAACACATAGCATTTACATAGCCAAAATTACACCCCAAAATACATTCTGCTACTCGTCCTGAGTATGGCGATACCCCATGTGTCAGACTTTTCTACTACCTGGCCACATACAGAAGCCCAACATGCAAGTAGCACCTTTAGGCTTCTAACACATAGCATGTATACACCAAGAATTGCACCCCAAAATACATTCTGCTGAGCAAAGGGTAAAAAAAAAGGCTCATCTGTGGTTTTAGCAGGCAGGAATACCGTTCCAGAGCAGTCAAAGCATTTGTCTAGACAGCCAAAGGAAATGTCCAGGAATTGTCCAGGCAGCAGGCAGATATGGAAAAGTATGAACATGGTTCAGTACAGTCCAAGGTTTAGAAGGCAGTTCAGATAACAGGCATAGGTATGGCCAGTTCAGGTAACAGGCAAAGGCATGGCCAGTTCAGGTGGCAGGCAAAGGCATGGCCAGTTCAGGTGGCAGGCAAAGGCATGGCCAGTTCAGGTGCCATGCAAAGGCATGGCCAGTTCAGGTGGCAGGCAAAGGCATGGCCAGTTCAGGTGGCAGGCAGAGGCATGACCAGTTCAGATGGCAGCAGGTGGGACTTTGTACATTAGGCCTTGGTCAGGTAAGACCTGAGGACAGGGGTAGAGGCTTCTTCCCACCCAAATCTCTACGAAGCCTCCGAGTCTCCAGACCCTAATCCGAGAAAACAAAACCTGGAGAAATCTAGATAATAGGGGTAACCAGTGCGCTCAACCAAAAACTATTAAATCAAATAAGGAGAAAAATGGAAAAGGAAAGCAGCCAACATATAAGTGATCTCACACTTGTAAAGGTAAAATTGAATGAAGAGGGTATGTGGCGCTAACCCTTATGTAAATCAATAAATAATCTAAAAATAATCTAAAATGACCAGTTTGCAAAGCTCAGAGTATCCGAAAGATGAGTGACCTTTCACATAAATAGATATATAAAAACATAAAATAATGAACTAAATAGATAAAATTCCTTAATAGCAATACACATAAAATATTGAATAAATATAAGACGTGTGTATAAAATGAAAAAATGTTCAATAAAAGTGATGGTGCTAAAATAACCGTGCTGAAAATAAATATATGTGCTGGGGTAAAAATGATGATGGAGTTGGGTTAAAAATAGTGAACACGAAATCTTCTAGCAATAAAAGGTGCACAGTGCAACGTGCAAAATATGTGAATAAAGAACCAATAGAGAACCGATAAATTGATTCTGAAAGTGCAAGGGAATTGCAAGGAAATTGCAAGGGAAATTAATGATTGAATGTGCAGAAATATCCAAAATAATGACAAAGTGACCATACAGATGAAAAGAGTGTGTCACTGTAGGTATGGTATAATCAGATGATACCAAAACAATAATATCGCTGAAAAAAAATTATTAAAAAATAAAAATAAAATTTGGTGCACTACAAGTCCCAGCTTGTAAAGAAAAAAATGGCGGAAAATAAACGATAAAGTCCACAATCTGGAACAATGAAGAGCATAATGCTCTGGAATAAGTGAAGGTGAGTAGAAATATTCAGGAATCTTTGTGTTGATCACAGTGATGATCCGTGCAGGCAGTGCTCTGTGCTGACTTCAGGGGTGCACCCTACTAGTTCCCCCAGCCTCTCACCTCTATTTGCGGCCCCTACAGGCCTAGTGGAGCAGATAGCCTCTAAAGTGGCAAGCCTGGTCACTTTCTGGGTCCTCCTTCTTATGGGCTCCTATGGGCTCCTATAGGCTTCTATGGGCTCCTATGGACTCCTACTCCGATCAAAAAAGGCACTCCAGGGGTAAGGGGTCACTCACGGGTTAGATCAGCATGTAGGGGTTAAAGGTACAAAGAAAGGTACAAAGAAGCGCTCCAATGTGTAGTAATGTGTTTTTTTACTACACATTGGAGCGCTTCTTTGTACCTTTAACCCCTACATGCTGATCTAACCCGTGAGTGACCCCTTACCCCTGGAGTGCCTTTTTTGATCGGAGTAGGAGTCCATAGGAGCCCATAGAAGCCTATAGGAGCCCATAGGAGCCCATAAGAAGGAGGACCCGGAAAGTGACCAGGCTTGCCACTTTAGAGGCTATCTGCTCCACTAGGCCTGTAGGGGCCGCAAATAGAGGTGAGAGGCTGGGGGAACTAGTAGGGTGCACCCCTGAAGTCAGCACAGAGCACTGCCTGCACGGATCATCACTGTGATCAACACAAAGATTCCTGAATATTTCTACTCACCTTCACTTATTCCAGAGCATTATGCTCTTCATTGTTCCAGATTGTGGACTTTATCGTTTATTTTCCGCCATTTTTTTCTTTACAAGCTGGGACTTGTAGTGCACCAAATTTTATTTTTATTTTTTAATAATTTTTTTTCAGCGATATTATTGTTTTGGTATCATCTGATTATACCATACCTACAGTGACACACTCTTTTCATCTGTATGGTCACTTTGTCATTATTTTGGATATTTCTGCACATTCAATCATTAATTTCCCTTGCAATTTCCTTGCAATTCCCTTGCACTTTCAGAATCAATTTATCGGTTCTCTATTGGTTCTTTATTCACATATTTTGCACGTTGCACTGTGCACCTTTTATTGCTAGAAGATTTCGTGTTCACTATTTTTAACCCAACTCCATCATCATTTTTACCCCAGCACATATATTTATTTCAGCACGGTTATTTTAGCACCATCACTTTTATTGAATATTTTTTCATTTTATACACACGTCTTATATGTATTCAATATTTTATGTGTATTGCTATTAAGGAATTTTATCTATTTAGTTCATTATTTTATGTTTTTATATATCTATTTATGTGAAAGGTCACTCATCTTTCGGATACTCTGAGCTTTGCAAACTGGTCATTTTAGATTATTTTTAGATTATTTATTGATTTACATAAGGGTTAGCGCCACATACCCTCTTCATTCAACAAAACCTGGAGAAAAATGTTTTCTCCACTTGGAAAACCTTTTCTGGAGCCCCTCACATGTGAGACCCCTGTGCTGTACAGTGGCAGGGCAAATGATCAGTTCAGGAGGCAAGCAAAAAGCATGGTCATTTAACAGGCCGAGGTCAATTCACGTTGAAGGCAGAAAGATGTTTGGCAGAGGCATAGTCGTTAACAGTCCGGGTCATTCACAGAAATGGCAGAAAGTGGAAACTGGAAAAAAATCATCTTCACTTTACTAATAGTGCAGTGAAGTATGATAGCTTCGAAAGCACGTTCCAATACAGAGGCCTGGATGGGAGGGACAGTAGTATTGGGTGTCATGGCAATTTCCTTTACTTGCACACACACAACATTTTTTTGGGGGTTTGCGACCTGTTTGGCTAGGAGGGAGAAGTTCAGGAAAGTGCCTTTCATGGAGTCTGGCTACTGCATCAGAGCGAATTAGTTGAGTGGGTTGGCCATGGGGATAGATGAGGGCTGTGATGACGTCTTCTTGAAATTTTAGATAGGTCAGGGAACTTTGGGTGCACTTAGAAAAAATAATATAGGAATTGAACATGGCTAGTTGCATCAAATAAATGGCGACTCAGCTGCCAGACAATTTTGCCACTTCTTCCCATGTAGGTAGGGCATCCAGGGGGGTTTAGCTTTCTGTCTTTTCCCTCATAAATTATAAAGTCATATGTGTAGCCCTGTCACACGTCTTCCAGTGAAGTGTAATAGGGATTCATCTACACAGATATTTTTATCTGGGGTAAACAGCTGCTTGAAGCTGGCACAAAAAAAAAATTGATTAGGGGCCGAATTTTGAATAATTTATCGTAACTGGGATGATTTCGAGGGAGGCATTGGACATTGTTATTGAAATGTAAAAATTGCATAATCATTTCATAACGGGTTCTGGGCATCATTGATGAATAGATCGGCATGTGGTGGATATGTTGGGTAGACCAGTAGGAATGGACTTCATTTTTTTTTGTCAGCCCCATGTTGATGGTTAGGCCAAGGAAAATTTTTAATTCTTCAATGGTGAGGGGTTTCCAAACAAAAGGGCGGGCATAGGAAGAACTTGGATTGTTGGCTATATGTTGGCTGGCATATAGATTACATTGCTCTACAATGTAGGTTAGGAGATCATTGGGAAAAAATAAGTGAAAATAATAAAGTGGGGTTACATTTTCCGTCTGTATCTGAGGGCCTGGCTGGGCTGTAAAAAGGGGAATTACAGGTTCTACCGACGTATCGGGCAGCCATGTTGGATACAATAGAACATCTGGAAGGCTAGTATGGGCACTGCCTCCTTGATGTGATGCTCCATTGCTAGCATCTGGCCTATCTTCTAGGAAGGTTGCAGAACTGCTGGTGGATGCCTGCCTATCCCAGAGTGCTGCGCTGCTGGTGGATGCCTGCATATCATCTTGGAGTGCTGCGCTGCTGGTGGATGCCTGCATATCATCCTGGAGTGCTGCGCTGCTGGTGGTTGTCTGCGCCTGCTCATTTCTCCCGCTTCTCCTTGTTAGGATTCTATCTTCCTCTGTTTCCATCTCGGAGCCACTGCTGTCCACTGGCTCATAGTTGTTATCTGAGTCTGACAGAGAGAGTTCCACGTTACTCTCGTCCGACATACTCTGGAGTATCTGGAAAGCCTCCTCTGCGCTGTACGACCTTTTAGTCATGTTGACGGGCAGATGTGTCAGATGGCGGGCAGATGTGTCAGATGGCAGGTGGCAGATGGCGGGTGGCAGATGTCAGATGGCGGGCGGCAGATGTCAGATGGCGGGCAGCAAATGTGCCTGATGTTGGGCGACAAATGTGCCTGATGGCGGGCGGCAAATGTGACTGATGGCCAGCGGCAAATGTGACTGATGGCGGGCGTCAGATGTGCCTGATGGCGGGCGTCAGATGTGCCTGATGGCGGGCGTCAGATGTGCCTGATGGTGGCGGGCAGATGTGCCTGATGGTGGCGGGCTGATGTGCCTGATGGTGGCGGGCTGATGTGCCTGATGGTGGCGGGCTGATGTGCCTGATGGTGGCGGGTGGCTGAGCCTGATGATGGCCGGAAGATATGCGGATGATGGCGGCAGATGTGCCGGATGATGGCGGACCGATGTGCCGGATGATTGCGGGCAGATGTGCCAGATGATGACGGGCAGATGTGCCAGATGATGGCGGGCAGATGTGCCGGATGATGGCGGGCAGAGGTGCCAAATGATGGCGGGTAGATGTGCCGGATGATGGCGGACAGATGTTCACTGTGTTTTGGGGACACTGTGTTTTGGGGACACTAGCTAGGTGATCAGTGGTTTAACAGCAGACAAACAGCTATTCAACTCACTGATCTCCTGGCTGCAGCACAGATCTCTCTTCCTCTCCTCACTGACAGGCTCTGTGTGAGGAGAGGAAGAGATGAGAGCAGTTACAACTGCTCTCTATTTACTATTTACATTACATGACGACTGTGATTGGACACAGTCGTCATGTGATCAGGAGGGCCAATCACATGGCCCTCCTGTCTTACTCTTCTCTGCTGTCTCTGGGGGACACAGGCAGATCAGGATCACGCCGCTGCGCGGGCACGCAGCGGAGCGATCTCCTGTCATCTGCCACCCATCCCCCTGTGTTGTCATTGCGATGGCTGTGATTAGACACAGCCATCGTACGAATCAGGAGGGTAAATTACATTGCCCACCTGCCGTGCCGAGATGCGGCGTGTGCACCCGCGCAATCCCGCTACTTCTGAAGGACGTTTCGGAACGTCCAGTCAGAAGTAGACGGCCGGGTGGGAAGTAGACATGTGCACAACAAAAAAATTTGTTTATTTTCGTTTCGTTTTTTTCATTTCCGAAAAATTTTTGTTTATTTTTGTTTCGTTTTTTTGGTTCCGGTGATTCGTAACGATTCGTAAATTCGTAAGTCGTCGGTGTTCGTATTTGTAACGATTCGTACATTCGTAAGTCATCAGTGTTCGTATTCGTAACGATTCGTACATTCGTAAGAGTTATTTTTCGTTGATTAGTTTCATCGTTAGTTTAATTTTCGTTTATTCGAAATTCGGACGCATTCGTATTTATTCGTACATTCGGAACATTCGTAGATTCGTAATCGGAGCATAATTCATAATTTTATGTAATGTGTATGCTATTATTACATTTTAAGAGACACAGAAAATTACGAATCGAAAAAAAAAGTTACGAATGTACGAATTTTTTCGTTCAATCCATTCGAAGCACGTTAAGCAACGCCATTGTAAGAGACACGGAAAATTACGAATCGAAAAAAAAAAAAAAAAAGTTACGAATTTACGAATTTTTTCGTTCAATCCATTCGAGGCACGTTAAGCAGCACCATTGTAAGGGATACGGAAAATTACCAATTCAACAAAAAAAAAAGTTACGAATGTACAAATTTTTTTGTTCATTTTCGTTGTTCCTGTTTTTGTTTTTCGGATTTTCTTCATTCGTTGTTTCTAATTAGTTTTTTTCGGATTTTCAGTGTTTTTCGGATCCGTTCGATTCGAACGATTCGTTAATCGGATTCATTCGATTCGTTATTCGGTAAAATTTTTATCGAATCATTCGTTCATTCGTACGAAAACGAACAAACAAAAATAACGAAAAAAAAAAAAAAAAAAAACGAAAAAAAAAGAAACGAATTGCACATGTCTAGTGGGAAGTGGTTAAAGTGGATGTAAACCCGAAAAAAATAAAAATGTTTTTGATGTCATAATGTAGAGAATACGATTTCCTATCATTTGAGCCCAGTCTTGCCACACAGAGTTACTCCATCTCTGAGCAATCGTCTTATTGTTCAATGAGAGAAATCTTGACCCGAAAACGTTGTCAAAAACTCCCCCTTGCTGTGAGTGACAGGTTATTTACATATCTCATGCACTAGCCTGAGACAGGCACATCCTGTGTAAAAAGTTCACAATTCACATCCCCCTCCCCTTGCCTCCTCTCCTCTCCAGCTCTCCCAGGATTGGCTGCCTTTACTGTGTTTTGACTGGATGTTTCTCATCATGGGATGCAGTGAACAGCGAGAAGAATATAGACAGACAAGTTATTTAGGGGACATGTATGTAGTCAGAGTTGGGCAGAGTAGAACATCCAGTGATCTGATGATTGTTATAGTGCAGTGTGTGTGTCTGAGGTCACAGTTGCAACATTCCTTTCCATCACCAGGATTTGTTATGTGGGGGAGGGGTGGATTTCTCACTTTTCATAATTACACCCAGTAAGGCTGAATGAGCTTAGGGTCAGTTCACACCAGTGTGCTGTACGAGATCGCATGTGATTCACACCGCACTGCAGTGCAAATCACATGCAATGTCCGTGCAGTGAGATTTCAGCCATACACATAGTATGGCTGATATCACACCGCATTCGGTCCAAACTCGCACAGGACCCTTTTTTTGGTCCGCACCAGAATCGCATGGGTTCACACCTATGCGATCCGATTCATGTCCAAACTGTCAGTTTGCAGTGCGATATGCGAGCTGAAATGGGGGTGTCGTTGACATTGTATGACACTCCCCAGCAGTTCGCATATGGCAGTGTGAACTGCTGTGCAAGTCGGATGCGATGTGGGAACCCGCAGTGGATTTGCATGGTTCCAGCATCACACCAGTGTGAACCGAGCCTCAAAGCATACAGCCTACAAATGTCACCTGACTGCTCCCACCAAAGCTCGGTTCACACTGGTGCGATTCGGGAACCCTGCAAATCCACTGCGGGTTCCCACATCGCATCCGTCTCGCACGTCAGTTCACACTGCCATATGCGAACTGCTGGGGAGTGTCATACAATGTTAACGATGTTACAGATTCAGAAAATAAAGGGGCCGGTAATTGATATACCGACCCCTTTCTCCACTCTCCATCATGACAGATACTCCTGCGCGCCCCCCACCCCCCTCGCAGCCTGGAGGGTAGCCGGCTTCGGGGAACGAGGGGGGGCGGAGGAGGAGGAAGATAGCGGGGGATGTGTAAGACACGGAGGGGATGGAGGAGTAAGCTTACTTCTGCACATGCGCAGGAGTAACATGAGCATGCTCTGCTTCTTCACAGAACATGCTTTGTCACTCCTGAACAGGCACTTCAGTCTTCCCTGGTACGAGGCTCGTCATCGCAACACCGGCTGACCAGTTTTGCGGTGGGCGGAGGAGTCCACCGATGTCATGACTACGCCCACTGAGCGACTGGAATGAGAAACGTGTTAGCGGGTGTAGGGTGTAGCGGTTTCACAGAGGGAATCACACGAGCTGACTTTATAAACCAGGCAACGTTTATTACCGGAGAGACGGTAGTAGAAAAAGTATTTACAGCAGTAATGCAAGTAGTTTCACTCCAAACATGGAGGCATAGATATACAGCACAGTCACTTCTGATGTAAGCAGTAGTTGTATTCGTCAGCAATATAGTCACTTTCCACTGACTGACACAGTACAAACCCAAACACACAATGCGGTCCTGTAGAGGCTGATATGCACACACGTTACACGGTAACATCGCTTTTCCTTCAGCAGATGGATATAGGTATCTGGTACACTTGTCCCTCTCTCACAGCGAGGACACCGGATTTATTATCAGCAATGGGGAGTCTTTCATCCAGTCAGGACTGCTGATACAAGACTCCGTAAGAACCTTGAGCTATCCCTCACAGGCTGGAAAACTCTCCCTATCTTCTCCTAACTCTCCCTGACAAGCAGGTTAACTCTCCCTGTCTGTGTACACACGTGAACTGAACTAAATGTGGCTGGGCTTTCTTTTATCAAGTATCCACCCAAAAAACTGCCGACCAAATCTCTCAATATTTGCTTGTCCTATCAGAACACCAGGCTTCTCCAAAATGGTGCTGGAGACAATATAGAGGCCAAACAGCTTTTGAACATATGTGCACATAACATATCAAATAGGCATTAAAAATAAGAATATACACTTGCTAACCCACTACCTCTAGCTGCCAACTAGGCTGCCCTGCACTACAGCTGCCTACAAACGCCCACCAATTTGGCAGTATTACAGGGCACATTACAGCTGAGGGGGTGAATAATAAAACAAAACGATACATACATAAAACAAAACGATACTATGTTAATATCTTGCAAATTATGGTAGTGGGTTTACATCCACTAGACAGATAAGGTAAAGAACTTATTGATCTGTGCTTGTGCAGTGCACCAAGTACATACACTGTCATCCCCATAGCAAGAGAGAAGCTAGCATGAAGCCCATCCTGTTATGTTAATACCAGCCCGCATACCCAGGGGTTAATTTCCCCAAAAAAGGTGGTATCCCCCAAAGCACCCCAACCTAATGTTAACAAGCACCAGACTCTACGGAACTCCTGGTGCATAAGAGGGGGTGTTGGCGGAAGGGGAAGAATGACATTATCGGGCCAATACACTTTTTTAAAACAATGCTTACTGTCCCTTTAAGAAAACAACAAAAAAGACATGGGATGAGGCAGGTCAGAGTTCAGGAGAGCACAGGTCCCCCCTTTCTCAATGCTCAAACAGTATTAGGAATCTAAGTTGGAACCAATGCCAAGTTTTTAAGTGTCCATGAAGCTCTTTTTTAGGCTAAGTCCAATTATGGGCATTTACAATGAGAATGGGTTCAATTTGTGTGGGAGTTTGTGAAATCCTATGTGAACCTTGAAAAACCCCAACTTAAAATTGAATCCCATTGAAGTCTATCCGGGAGTGTAAATCTTTATATTACATTTTAATCATTTTCAAGGCTAATAGGAAAGGTATTGTCAATAGAGTTGAGCGGACACCTGGATGTTCGGGTTCGGCTGAACTTCGGAAAAAAGTCCGGGTTCGGGACCGAACTTGACCCCGAACTCCGAACCCCATTGAAGTCAATGGAACCCGGACTTTTGAACACTAAAATGGCTGTAAAAAAGTCATGGAAAGGGCTAGAGGGCTGCAAATGGCAACAAAATGTTGTTAAGAGCATGGCAAGTGATCTGCAAACAAATGTGGATAGGGAAATAACTTAAAGTAACATAAAAAAATAAAAATAAAATGCTGGAGGCCCCCTTCTCAGCAGAAGAGGTACAGGAAGTCATTAAGAACCTCAGAAACTCAACGGCACGATGCCGCACATATGGTGGGAATACCCCAGAATACGCACTTTCTGGAAAAAATTATTAACTTTCATCAGGAGACTGGGTGGGAGACAATGTGAAGGAACCCGGAGGCACTGTCAGCAACCCAATCTACTATCGCCTGTACTTGTCCTGGCCTCAACATTCGTACAGCCTCATTAGGCGCGCCTAAATACCGCTGCAGGCTCTGTCGCCTACTCACACCTGAGGAAGGTGTTTCACTAGTGCTTCTCGGCCTTTTGGCTAAGATCAAGTGTAGTATCTGTTCTTATCAGTTGCCAGGAGGTGGCGCTTGCTTCCGTCCCTGTTCTACAGCGAGGTGGAGCAGGGGTGGCGGTTGCAATGCAAAAGCCTGCTGGCGTAAAGGTGACCTGGAGCGGTTCGTAGCCGAAAGGGAAGCCTTCTGATGGGGATGGAGAACCACTGGGTTGGCGCTGAAGGGTCGAGTCCCTGGCCTTCTGGCCTGGATTGTGGCAGCTCTAGCTCTGGTCAGTTTTTCGGGTTGGAACACCTGCATGGCAAGTGATCTGCAAACAAATGTGGATAGGGAAATAACTTAAAATAAAAAATAAAAATAAAATGCTGGAGGCCCCCTTCTCAGCAGAAGAGATACAGAAAGTCATTAAGAACCTCAGAAACTCAACGGCACGATTCCGCACATATGGTGGGAATACCCCAGAATACGCACTTTCTGGAAAAAAATATTAACTTTCATCAGGAAACTGGGTGGGAGACAATGTGAAGGAACCGGAGGCACTGTCAGCAACCCAATCTACTATCGCCTGTACTTGTCCTGGCCTCAACATTCGTACAGCCTCATTAGGCGCGCCAAAATACTGCTGCAGGCTCTGTCGCCTACTCGCACCTGAGGAAGGTGTTTCACTAGTGCGTGTAACTGGCACAGATCTAGTGCGTGTAACTGGCACAGATCGACCACGTCCTCTCCCTGCAACAAGAGCGCCACCAGCAGCACCACGACCCGGGCCACGTCCCCTTTTTGATGATCTCCTCATATTTTCAAAATTTATGATCTCGCCCTAAATGGGTGTTTTTGTCTATAGCAGAATACACGTACAGTGTCTAAAGCGTTTATGAACACGCAGAAAATGCTATTGGGAAAAAAAAAAAAAACACTGCAAAATTAAATTTTTTTGCAATGTTTTTCCAATATCAGAATACACGGATAGTGTCTACAGCGTGTATGTATGAACACGCAGAAAATGCTATTGGGAAAAAGAAAACACCACAAAATTTAATTTTTTTTGCAATGTTTTTCCAATATCAGAATACACGGACAGTATCTAAAGCGTTTATGAACACGCAAGAAATGCTATTGGGAAAAAAAAACACAGCAAAATTTAATTTTTTTGCAATGTTTTTCCAATATCAGAATACACGGATTGTGTCTAAAGCGTTTATGAAAACGCAGAAAATGCTATTGGGAAAAAAAAAAACACCGCAAAATTAAATTTTTTTGCAATGTTTTTCCAATATCAGAATACACGGATAGTGTCTACAGCGTGTATGTATGAACACGCAGAAAATGCTATTGGGAAAAAAAAACACAGCAAAATTAAATTTTTTTGCAATGTTTTTCCAATATCAGAATACACAGATAGTGTCTACAGCGTGTATGTATGAACACGCAGAAAATGCTATTGGTAAAAAAAAAATCAGCAAAATTAAATTTTTTTGCAATGTTTTTTCAATATCAGAATACACGGATAGTGTCTACAGCGTGTATGTATGAACACGCAGAAAATGCTATTGGGAAAAAAAAACACAGCAAAATTAAATTTTTTTGCAATGTTTTTCCAATAGCAGAATACACACAGACTATGGTGTATCTCTTACTATATGCAGTGTTGGTCCTAATGGTGCACTGAGCTTGCAGGTAAAACTTTTATATTTGTCTGGCACTGGCCTAATGGAACTGTTAAAAGACTGTGCACTGCACCCCAGCCAGGGTACAATTGATTTAGGAATCTCTTCAATAATTCTCTCTGCCTCTTTCTTTTGCTTAATAAAAAAAACTCCCTACTCTACTCTAGCTATCTAGAATGCTCACTGATCTAACTAATTAGAAGAAAATTGAAGGAATGTGGACTGACTGACTGACTGACTTTATCACACTAACTCCAAAAATCCTCTCTCTCTCAGCAGCACAGGAACCTGTCTATAGCAGAATGACGCTGTGTGCTGTGTGTCTGGACTATATATAGAGGCTGGGTCACATGCTGCACTGGCCAATCACAGCCATGCCATTAGTAGGCATGGCTGTGATGGCTTCTAAGGGCACACTAGTGAAACTAGCGTCGATTGGCTGCCCTGCAGCTATTAAAAAGGCGCCAATACATCGCCGAACACAGGACCCGAACCCGAACTTACAGCCAATAGTTTGGGTTCGGGTCCGGGTCCCGAACACCCAAAAGTCCGGTACGGACCCAAACTTTACAGCAAAACTCAACCCTAATTGTCAATAAAGAGCATGGGGAGCTGGGCATTGCCATGCAAAACATGTAGCAATTATAAAAATATATATATATATAAATAAATATTGTGGAATTGTCCAGAGGGCTTTTTTTTAGTTCAATACATTTTGATTGGAATTTTCACATAAGTATTCAGAACATAACAATTGTGGCATGTAAAAAATTATAATGAAGTTGCTGCATAAAGAGAATAACAGGTTGAATAAGTTTGCATATTTCTATTATCAGAATAGAATTTGCAAAGATGGTGTAAAACTTCATATGGATAAGTCCAAGGAAGTTGAGGAGCATTACATAAAACAAGCGTTCGCCAAGCGGTTGTCAGACCAATGCCATACAAAAAGAACAGAACTAGATACAAACAGGCCTAAACAGAAAGTAATGCACCAAGAATCCCCCTCCCCCTCATACTTTTTTCACCTTCCTTCCCCTCTCCTTCCCCTCTCCAGTTTCCCGCCTTCCCCTTCCCTTCCCCTTCCTTCATTCCCACCTCACCCCCCTTCTCTCCTTCTCCCCATCCCCCCTTTAACCCCCCCCCCCTCTCCCACCTTGTACTTTCCTCACTTCCCTCACCATCCCCACTCTCTCCCCTCTCCCCTCCCCCCCCCCCGCTTGAGACCTTGAGACCGAATCACCAGCTACTCCCTCTATCCCATACACCCAGTGGTGTGGTTGGCTTTTCTATTCTTCAGCCACCTAATGTCCAAACAACTAATTAAAAACTGAAAACATTATATTTCCAACACTAGAATTTGCTTCCACAAACAAACCCCCACATCCGCCGTGGGGGTATTATTTAGGTTTGTGGGATCACGTCTCCACCCGCATTGGTGAGCTACTCCATCTTAATCTGTACCTGTATATACTGCTTGTTATTTCAAATTATTCTTGCTGTTTATGTGAAATTATGCTCCATTTCAGACACTCCTGAAGAAGCGGTTACACCGCGAAACCGGTCGAGGAACCACTCCCTCACGTTTAGACTAATGCGAATCCTGTGGGCAAGCCCAACATGTATTTGTAATTTTTTCTATGCGTCTAGGAGAGGTTATTAGCTGATTTTAGATTGAATTGATGTGTACTAATGTACATTTCTTTATTCATGTATGTTTTTTCTATTAAATACAATTTATGTTATAATCCTTGTTATACTATTATTGACCCACAACAAGTACCGAGATAGTCCAACTACCCCTTCCCCCCCTCTTTTTCTTTTTGAAAAAATCTTGTGGGTTATGAATGTGAATACGCAGTAGCAGCATCTGCGTTTGCACTTCAAAAGAACCTCTTGTGTCTATAAATGATTCTTATGGATGATGGTACGCGCTAAATAGTCTGATTAAATCATATTACTTGAGACCATACTCTTGATTTCACCACTTTTAAAGGGATGGGACTAAGACATAAAAAAAACATGCTTGGCCCTTATAAGCCACCTGACCACAGTTCAAAGGTCAGGAGGAAGTATATTGTTAATTAGTTGGTAATCAGGTGCAATGCAATAATTCACCAAATTCTCAAATTGCAAGCAACTGTGGATTGTGTTGAACTCATAGTAGTCCCAAATCCAAAGCATTTACCTAGTTGCAAGGAAAGCATAGGAAGAGCTTACAACCTGTACCAATGTATACAACAAATTTGGGTACTGCTGACATATACTAGCTTCTACCTTATCAACAAGAATTGGAAGGTAGGCAATATTTTGGTTCTTAAAGCGCACATGCCCATCGTAACCATTTACACTTATATTATTTCTGATTTAAAAACATAAAATTTGTCAATCCATTCATGAATAACCCCCCTGTCTTCTTGATATATACAACAGATATACGAACTGCTATACTCTGGTTCTGAAGAAGCTTTAAGCGAAACGCGTCAACCAGCATTCTACCAGCGAGTTTGTCTCAACATTCTGATTTATCAACAGCTATATGTATATGTACACTCTTGGATTGCAATGACCCCCCTTTTTTTATATGTGACATGTTTTTTGTATACTATGTGTTAATAAAACTATTTAGAATTAATCTTTTGTATTGAGACATACGTCCGTTCAGGTACCGTGATAGTCCGTTAGGTTGGCTAAAAACCCCCCTTCTTTGTTTTCTGTATACAACAATCAGTTTCCTGATCGCCAGCACAAGTACAGGTGTGTCATCTAATGTCAGTGTAAGCCACAATCAGTTTGCTGATCACCAGTACCGATCAGCCAAACATACAGTACCTGGGTTCAGTTCACGCAGGGTTTGAGCAGTGGATCCCAATGGCATCATCAAAGGATAAGTTCACTTTTCTAAAACAATAAATAAATGCACCCGGGAGTCAGTGATGTCACCCGGGAGCCCATGCCCCTTTGTATAAATCAGCTGTCATCTGCTGGATCTGTCATGCAGCATGAGTGAAAAGACAGGACCAGACATGTTTCAGTCAATGACGTTTGTTTTTCTTTTTGGTGGGTCTTGCGGGTGTTGTGATTGATGTGGATCTGCAATGATGGATGACATGATTGATGAAGGATGTGCATTGTGGGCCTTTTTTTTCTTAAATGACTGTCAAAAACTGTCTGGGGTGCTTGAACAGCCAACATTCAGTCCATACCTTTGTTCGGCCCAAACATAATCACCAGCCAGCACAAGTACCAGTGTTACCTATTTTCGGTGTCAATCATGATTAGTGTCCTGATTGCCAGCTAGCACCCCTAATGTGAATTAGTAGAAAGTACATAGTAACCCCAAGTCAATCAGACAAAACAATTAAATTAGATATAAAGACACCCAAACAATTGACAAGTCCTTTATAAAAAATGAACATCATAAAAATATGGCCATAGCCAGCTGAACAGGGCATAAGTTCTGTATGCCCAAACAACCAAAGCAAACTGTCAGCTCATTCCTTTCCAGCACCAGTATCAGTCACAAAAAGTGTTCTGGTCACCAGCCAGCATGAGTAACAACGTCATCAGCTACCAATGACATTGACAGTGTCCAGATCAGTAGCCAGAACCACTGCCAGTGTCATCAAGGACCAGTGTCATCAGGTACCAGTGTCAGCCAGTACCAGATTACTGTGGGTACAAGAAAAGTACATCCACTGCCATAAGTGTTCATAAACACTAGTGAGGATGCATTTAAAGTTCTTTTATGACTAATGAAAGCAGTGGAAAGACCTCACAGTCAGAGTAAGATTTTGATTATGAACTTTTAGAAAGCAGTAGTTCATTAACAGGAACCTCTGATTTAGAGGATGAAGAGGTTTCTGCTAAAATAGTCAGGGGTGTTCTGTTAAAGCAAGCAATGGGGTGTCTGCTTTTCAAAATGTAGTAATTTAAATTAAATCGCTGGAGAGAGAAGAAATTGGAAGGAGAAGAGAAGCCGGAGCTGCTTTAATAAATTACTTTGTCACAAACCTGTGTACTGTTGTTATTTTTGACACTTTTTGGGTGAATGGGTAGGGGTACAATTTTTTGGGTGTGGGAGTTCCCCTTAAAATCCATACATGACCAAAGGGTCTGGTATGCTCTTGGTGGGGTACCCCAAGCCAGTTTTTTTCTATTTTGGCAAGGGTTCCCCTTCAAGATGCTCAGCGCACAAGCCGCACTGCAGGTCGGATCATCATAATCCGACTTGTGGTGTGACTTCTATTCAAATCAATGGGCTCTCATAAGGAACCACTAATTTTGACATGTCAAAAAAAACAAAACACTTAACGTGGCTGTGTCCAGCATTAAGCCACGTTTAGTAGCTTTTACCAGTGTCAGACATTTTTACAGCTGTGACGCCGGTCCTCAGAACGCACAGGCTCTGGGTTTTTTACAGCTTGAAACGCCTATGCTACTTATAGCTCCTAAAAGCCTGTGTGTGCATGGAAATTTGACGCTGCTAAAAGAAAGCAGCTGTAAAAATGCCCTGTGTGCATGAGGCCGTAAAGTGCTCAGTCCCCAGCAAGAAAAGCTATAGAGAAATATGAACTAAAAATACCTTCCCATATCACTGGCAGTTGCTGCATTGGGCTATTTCATATAAAAAGTACCAGGTTCCTGCTTATTGTATTATCATATTATAAGAAAAAGCCCATTTACTTAATTTTCACAATATCATAACCCCAAAAACAAAATCTGAACAGCTGACTGTCTGTGAGACAATGCCTTAAAAAAGCTTTTTTTTACTAAAATATTTTAATTTTTTTTATTTTTTATCAATATTACTATCATTATTTTACTCATCAATGCCTAATAAAGATTCCAAATGGATGTTCATGTACAGTAGATCACAGGTGTCAAACTGGTGGCCATCCAGTTGCCGCAGAACTCCTACGAGGCATTGCTAGGGGGACAGTTACAAGTATGACTCCCACAGGTAAGATGGGACACCACTGATTTAGATGATTTGTTTGTGAAGTAGACATTCTAAGACTCTGTCATTTCTAGAAACTCACAACACTTTATGGTCTATTTCTTCATTTTTTCACACACCTTCTGTCAAAGATTCACACATTTTTCTAATTGGATTCAAGTAGAAAACAATGGGACTCCCTGTTGAATATTGTGTGAAAATATTTACAAATACCGTAGATCTTTTTTGTGGTATGGAGAAATAGGTAGATATGTGCACTTCTTGTTTAAATGTGTGAAAAAAAAATGTTATAGTAGTTACTGCAAGGAATTATGTATAGTCTATGAGGAATTAATGTATTCTCAACCTTAAAACACTCTAAGCGTTTGCTAATCCATTATTACAGTAAGCTGTACACTCACAGAGTAATTATCTAATAACCCCTTATAAAAGACCGTAGCTTCCTAATCTGTTTATAATTATCATTTCAATGATCCTGTGCATTAATGTCTGACCTTCAGCAACTTTGACCTGATCTTATTTAGCTCTAATATCAAATCATTACTATATAAGAAACTATCCATGACCAAATGAATGAACCTCAGGTACAGTTAATTTCTAGAGCAATTATCTTCTCATGTAGGGAGATTTAAATGATTATCTGCACGATTTCACACAGTTTTATGTAATTCTGCAACATTATAAATTCTGTTTCAAATCATATTTCAAATGCTAGGCATTACCATTGGATTTTACAGTCACTGGAGCTACCAGGGATTTACAGTAAGGTAATATAAGTTAATAGGTTTAGTAACACATAACTTGGTTGTGATAACAGAAATTCTGTCTATGAAATTAAGCAATCTAGATTCCCTAAAAAAGGAAACAAAACCCCTTTGAAGACAATATACCAATTTTTAAATATAAAACAAAACACATTTTATGTAATTAATAGGGTGAACAATGTAATTTAAACAAACATTTCTAGGTCCATTCGATTGTGTAACTAGTGGCTTTGACTTATTCAGGGTCTTGTCCTAGATGGGATTTTTATAATGCCCAGACGTTGGCACTTCCTAGGATTAGGGGCTCCACTCTGGGTACAGGGGGTCCCCGGGTTACAAACAAGATAGGAACTGTAGGTTTGTTCTTAAGTTGAATCTGTTTGTAAGTCGGAACAGGCACATTTTTTAAGTGTAGCTCCAGACAAAAAATCTATTTTTAAGTTTTTTAGATAACATAGAGAAGGGTTATCACCCCTGCAACATTTGTTTTGCTGTCTGTGCCCCTGTTCAGAAGATTTCACCTCACCCTCTGTCCTAATGACAATTGGATTTTGAAAATTTTGGGTTGATAGGGAAACATGGACTGGTGATAAAGCATCAGTGGAGACACCTTTTTCCCATATTAACTCTTACAGGAGTGAATTTCCCTTCCTAGGGGTGGATTTCCTCTCACTTCCTGTTGTCTCCCTCCGTTTGTAAGTAGGAGTCGTTTGTAAGTCGGATGTTTGTAAGTAGGGGACCCCCTGTATTTGGAACCTGGTTGAGAGTTTAGGTTGCTGAATAATAGCAAGGTCTCTCAAGCATGTGTGTGTTGCTGGGGCAGGCAAAAGACCCATATCATAGCTGTGTGCATATTGAATTTAAGTATGTTTTGAATTTTGGGGCCATTAGGCTGGATCTTTGTGTTGCTTTTGTTATACACCATGAAGAAAGATTTTACCTTATCGATTTTTGAAGAATAATTGTGAGTAAGAATCCAAATGGGCTGTTATACAAATGGAATGTTTTGCTCTTACTATTTGACCCTAATTTTGGACACAACTGAAGCTGAAAGCTCCTGTATAATAATAATAGTTATATTATAAAGTACATGTACAGTTACAATACATTCATTGGTACATGGGTTTTTATAAGACTCTGAAAGAGATTTATTAAGATAAACACTTTACAAACACACAAAAATCAAAATGTTTTCCATAGCTTTAAATGTACTGTAAACCTTGTAGACCATATTTACTGAGGGAGCAAGCAACTCCTTATTATAATAGCTGCATATAACATCTTTGATTGCTTTGCAAATCTACATTAAAAAAACAACTTGCCTGCATCCTTTTGGTCCTTACAAAGATACAAGGCATACATTATAACATTGAAGCATTTACTAACTATTAACTTAACGCTAAAAGCTTAAAACTTAAACTTAAAGCTAATTCAGATGCAGTAATGAAGATGCAGTGCTTGAGAATATGCAAGCAGCTGGACTAGGCAGCAATGTAAGTGGGAGTGACAAGGCAGATTTAAAACCCCCAAAATAAAAATGACAGTGGATTATGTCAGAAACATGGAAGAAGATGCCGGACGAGAAGGACGAGAAGACCGGAGCAAGAAGAAGCGGATCGAAGGAAGAAGAAGATGGAAGAAGATGAAGAAAGGAAGACCAGAAGAAAGAAGATTTTAACAAAGGAATTGTCAAAGACCGTCTCCCGACCCCCTTACCATTTCACACAGGGGGGGGGGGGCGGGATCTGGGGGTCCCCTTGTTAAAGGGGGCTTCCAGATTCCGATAAGCCCCCCGCCCGCAGACCCCCACAACCAATGGCCAGGGTTGTGGGGATGAGGCCCTTGTCCTCATCAACATGGGGACAAGGTGTATTGGGGGTCTCAGACCCCCAAAGCACCCTCCCAATGTTGAAGGCATGTGGCCTGGTACGGTTTAGGAGGGGGGGCGCTCTCATCCCCCCTCTTTTCCTGCGGCCTGCCAGGTTGCGTGCTCGGATAAAGGGTCTGGTATGGATTTTGAGGGGGACCCCACGCCATTTTTTTTTTTTTTTTTGGCCGGGGTTCCCCTTAAAATCCATCCCAGACCTGAAGGGTCTGATATGGATATTTAGGGGGGACCCCACGCCATTTTTTTTTTTTTTGGCTGGGGTTCCCCTTAATATACATAGCAGACATGAAGGGCATGGTTATTGAATTTGCGGGGACCCCCACGCTTTTTTTTTTTATCAATGAATGACTGTTCTCTGTGTTACGGAGCCGACAATTCATTAGCCTGCAATAGCCGCGAGTGATTTTAAATAGCTTTTTTTCCTGCAAAAATGACACTTTGTCATTCGAATCATTCGAATTTATTTGAATCATTCGTTATATCCGCTATAATAATTTCTTTCATATTAGTTGAAATTCGATATTTGGTAGTCGGATTCAAATAATTTGGCAACGAAATTCGTAAACGGAATTTCGTATTCCGTACGGAATTCGTATTCGAAAAAATTCGTACTACGGATTCGTAAATTCGTACGAATTTCGAAAAATTTGTACGAATTACGAATTCGTACGAAACTAATCACACATGTCTAATACACATCCCATAATATCCAAGGTAGACAGACACAATAGAACATTTGAAATACAGCCAAATTCCCAAACAACCCAGCAAAGAGTACACAACAAAATGAAACAATATACAATATATATATATATTCATATATATATACACAAAATTCCAGTGTTGCTGTACAGTGAGTCCGATTAGTACAGATCAGACTGGATTTCTCAGTCACCCTGGGCCCCTATTAGAGACACAGAGTGACTTAGACATAGGAGGTGCATGGGGAGCTGAAACAAGGTTTTCCCAACTACCTCACGGGATTCTGGGTTCCATAGTCCCCCCGCCCAAAGTGACTCCATCACAGCAACCACACCACCAGCATTTTCAGTCTTCCTCGGAATCCTTGTGCAATGGGTTCTCACCTCTATGGGGTAGGGCCTGAGTCCTCTTTAGAGGAGGCTACTTCCTGTTTTAACTGGTTCCCATCCGGCCCATTGTACAATGACGGCTGGGCAGGACTGCTCTTGTTCTGGGAGGACGTCATATGATGTCCTCCCATTCCTGGCACACAGCGTGGCCATTGGCAGTGAGTTGTGTCCCTCGGACACAGCGTATTACTGATCAGGGTAAAGAGTCATTGACATCCATTGATCGTCGGATTTGTCATTGATTTTTGACATTGACATGGCGACGGCAACACAAGGCCAGGCCACCGCTCGTAAAAGAGCTGGAAGAAGAAAGCAGAGGCCCGGCAAGAAGAACAGAAGAGACCCCTGAAGACCCCCGAAGTCAGAACAAGACCCCCAGACGGCGGCGGTGACGAAGAAGAAAGCCGGGCTCCTCCGCTAGTGAAAGAGCTAGTAAAAGAGCAGAAGATAGCGGAGGAGTCCGGCGAGAAGACCCCCCAAGATGGAAAAAGACCCCCGGAGCTGTGCAATAAAGTATTTAAAAAAATTGTGTACTTTTTTTATTTACACTTTTTTCCTTAGGTGAATGGGTACTCATTCACATAGGGTGGGGGCCCCCTTATTAAAGGGGGCTCCTGGATTCCGATAACCCCCCCGCCCGCTGACCCCGACTACCAACGGCCAGGGTTGTCGGGAAGAAGCCCTTGTCCTCATCAACATGGGGACAAGGTGCTTTGGGTGGGGGGCCACAAGGCCCCCCTTTCCCCAGGGCACCCCCCATGTTGAGGGCACGCGGCCTGGTACGGCCCACCCCCTTTCCTGACCGGCCAGGCTGCGTGCTCAGATAAGGGTCTGATATAGATTTGGGGGGGACCCCCACACCGGGGGTAGGGATCCCCTTTAAATCCATACCAGGTGACGGGGCCAGCGAGGTGTCAATGTCGCCGATCGAGGCGGCGGCATTGACTTCCTTCGCTAGTCCCGTCTACCTGGAGTCACGTTCTAAATGAACGGACTTTGCTCCGTGTGTGGGCAAGTCCGTTCATTTCAAAAGTCCCGCGGACTTTGGCCAAAACTCCGGCAGATTGCTGTAAAAGTCCGCCGGAAAAGTCCGGGCGTGTGTGGGCAATTCCACACGTTCGGAAAGTCGTTATTTGGAGATTAAATATTTTTTCCTTTTCTGACACATATTTACAGCTTGTTAGTTCTGGGTCTCTGATTCACATATACTAAAGTTAGGCTGACACCAGGAGTAGGCCGGCACTGAATATCCTCATACTTCCCACTTGACAGTTGTCCTTAGGATATACAGTAGGTGGTTAGAAATGTAAAAACATGCACAAGGGAGGTAAAAGAGGGCCAAGGAATCCTAATCAACTCAGGAGTATGTGGAGATTGTAGAAGATAAAAAAATTGGTAGGGGAAGAAGGGGAAGGAGGGAGCCCCACCTAAAGGCTAGAGCCCAAAAGATAAATAAAACAGAACAAATCATGTTTTTACATAATAGTTCACTCTATCTTGTTCAGTTGCAAAATAGATTTACTTTAGATTTTTCAAAAGAATATTGGTGTCACGGCTAGGGGTCAGGCTCAGAGACCAGTAGATGGGTTTAGCTGTGTGTTAGTACCAGGTCACGGTCCTCAGGATCATCCCGTCAGGAGGTGAGCAAGCCAGGGGCCAGTAGCAGATATAGCAGGTAAGAATCCAACAGAAGCATAGTCAATAAACAAGCCAAAGGTCGGTAACAAGTTCTGGCGGGGCTCTGCACGTGCAGGTTGCGAACATGCCTAAGCTCATCCTTACTGACTGGAGAGAGCACAATAATCTGCATGCAGAGACATGGCTTAAATCTGGAAGTTCATGGGAGGTGCAAAGAGTTCAAGGTTCAGCAGTTGTCAAGACACAAGGATGTCCAATGGATCAGCAGGATGATGTCCAGCATCTCAGGTAGCTCAGTAAGAAGAATCATTAACAGACACAGCAGAGGTCCCCGGTTCAAGTCCACACACTGACAATTGTGTAGGGAAAGTAAGGTTACCAGGTACCTATTTGAAATAGCAGTATATACTTATTTATAAACAGTACAACATTAACATAGTAAAGTGGACAATATAATCTCTATACACCTTATTTATCACTAGGTATTTAAAGCATTAGGCCATGCACACAGACATTTTAAAAAACGGGCAGTAAAGCTAGTACAGACGCCAGGAAAAAAGCAGGGTTAAAAATGCGATGAATTCAATGCACGTTAAGACGCGCTAACTTTCAGCCGTGTTTCTCTGTCTCTATTCAAAATTAGTGGTTCCCTATGGGAGCCCAATGAATGAATTGAATAGAAGTCACCAGAAGTTGGATCAAGATGATCCGACTTGCGGTGCGACTTGTGTGCTAAGAATCTTGAAGGGGAACCCCTTAAAAAAAAATGTGCGGGAGGTTCCACCCCAAGACGATACCAGACCCTTCGCTCTGGTATGGATCTTAAGGGGAACCGCCCACACCAAAAAAAATGGCGTGGGGTCCCCCCCACGATCCATACCAGACCCTTATCCGAGCACGCAGCCCGGTAGGTCAGGAAAGGGCGGCGAGCGAGTGCCACCCCCCCTCCTGGACCATATCAAGCCACATGCCCTCAACATGGGGGGGTTGGTGCTTTGGGCCATGTTGATGAGGACAAGGGCCTCTTCCTGACAACCCTGGTCGGTGGTTGTCGGGGTCTGCGGGCGGGGGCTTATCGGAATCTGGGAGCCCCCTTTAATAAGGGGGCCCCCAGATCCCGGCACCCCACCCTATGTGAATGAGTACCCCTCACCTGGGGGAAAAGTGGCAATACAAGAAAACACACTACACAGGTTTTCACAGTAATTTATTAGGCAGCACCGGGGGTCTTCTTCCGACTTCGGGGGTCCTTCCGACTTCCCCCGGCCTCTTCTCCCGCTCTCCCCGGTGTCTTCTCCCACTATCTGGTGCCTTCTGCCGAGCTCCTCCGCTATCATCTTCCAGCTCTTTTACTAGCATTGGCCCGGTCTTCTCCACCGCCATCGTCATCTTCTCTCTTCTCTCTTCTCTCTTCCGATGTTGACACAACGCTCTCTCCCACGGTAATGCAGTGTACGCGGTGCGCAACGATTTCTATAGGCATGGGGCGTGGTCACCGGGTGATGTCACTTGGTGGCCCCACCCCCTTATGATGTCACAGCCCAGGGCATGATGGGACTCTGACATCATAAGGGGGTGTGGTCACCATGTGACATCACCCGGTGACCACGCCCCATGCCTATTGAAATCGTTGCGCACCGCGTACACTGCATTACAGCGGGTGAGAGCGTTGTGTCAACATCGGAAGAGAGAAGAGAGAAGACGACGACGGCGGCAGCGGAGAAGACCTGGCCAACGCTAGTTTCCTGACTTACCAGGCTGCATGCTCGGATAAGGGTCTGGTATGGATCGTGGGGGGGACCCCACTCCATTTTTTTCGGTGTTGGGGGTTCCCCTTAAGATCCATACCAGATCGAAGGGTCTGGTATCGTCTTGGGGGGGAACCTCGCGCAAATTATTTTTTTTTTTTCACGGGGGTTCCCCTTCAAGATTCTCAGCACACAAGTCGCACCGCAAGTCGGATCATCTTGATCTGACTTCTGGTACGACCTCTATTCAAATCAAGGGGCTCCCATAGGGAACCATTTATTTTGAATAGAGACAGAAATGCCGGACGAGGCTTAACACAGCGTTAAGCTTTGTTAATTCACGTTTAACACCTTTTGTCGGCGTCTGACGTTTTTACAGCTCTAACGTTGGAGCCTCAGAACGCACTGGTCCTGGGTTATTTTTTGCAGCTCAAAAATGCCTAGGTGGGCATGAAGCCATAGACTAACATGGACAGGCGTTTTTAAGCTGCAAAAAAAGCTCAAAAAAGCGGCTGTAAAAATGTCCGTGTGCATGAGGCCTTACACATAAGAATTAGTTCTTTGGAGAGAAGTATTTCATAGCCCTGTGTGTATTTAAATCAAACATTGTAGATCATTCGTAAATATTGTGATCTTCAATTTTACATCCTATTGTGTCCTTGGAGGGCAACATAACATTGCTTGTAGGTTTTTCCCACTAGGGAATGAATAACCTGTCTCCCTCATAATATTGGGCATTCTTACTTTTCAGGTAAGTATGTCATATTTGTGTTGTTAATAACACTTATCACAAAAAGTTTTATTTACAATTGAGTATTGCCAATAAAACTGTTTTAGGTCTGTTTATGGGAAATTGCCTGTTTTCTATTGTAGTTTTTGTATAAATGTTTAAATCAAAAAAAGTATTCATTAGTTTAATTAATTGGAGTGTGGACTTACAAAAACTTTTATGCCAGCCATTCTGTAAGAAAGCATAGTGGGTAAATGCATGGGGGTAATTGGATTAAGGTGAATAATGTCTATAAGACAAGAAAATGCGCGGAGTGCATGCGTGGAGGCTCCCGGGATGGCTGTGTAAGCCTGGAGCTCCACACAGCGCTAGCCATACAGCTTTAATAAGCAGTGGGAAGAGGCTGACAGGATTTCCCTAAATAACAGGAGAAGGCAGCAGATATCACAGGGCTTCTTCTTATGCCGGGAAGACATTCCAGAGGAACCCCGGGTCCTGAGTTTGAGCTTTTTGAAAAGTGGGACATATCTAAAATGGCGGCATTACCTCAGACAGGTGCACAGACTGCAGCTGAAATCTCCACAGCAGAATGTCCTCCCATTCCTGGCACACAGCGTGGCCATTGGCAGTGAGTTGTGTCCCTCGGACACAGCGTATTACTGATCAGGGTAAAGAGTCATTGACATCCATTGATCGTCGGATTTGTCATTGATTTTTGACATTGACATGGCGACGGCAACACAAGGCCGGGCCACCGCTCGTAAAAGAGCTGGAAGAAGAAAGCAGAGGCCCGGCAAGAAGAACAGAAGAGACCCCTGAAGACCCCCGAAGTCAGAACAAGACCCCCAGACGGCGGCGGTGATGAAGAAGAAAGCCGGGCTCCTCCGCTAGTGAAAGAGCTAGTAAAAGAGCAGAAGATAGCGGAGGAGTCCGGCGAGAAGACCCCCCAAGATGGAAAAAGACCCCCGGAGCTGTGCAATAAAGTATTTAAAAAATTGTGTACTTTTTTTATTTACACTTTTCTCCTTAGGTGAATGGGTACTCATTCACATAGGGTGGGGGCCCCCTTATTAAAGGGGGCTCCTGGATTCCGATAACCCCCACGCCCGCAGACCCCGACAACCAACGGACAGGGTTGTCGGGAAGAGGCCCTTGTCCTCATCAACATGGGGACAAGGTGCTTTGGGTGGGGGGCCACAAGGCCCCCCTTTCCCCAGGGCACCCCCCATGTTGAGGGCACGCGGCCTGGTACGGCCCACCCCCTTTCCTGACCGGCCAGGCTGCGTGCTCGGATAAGGGTCTGATATAGATTTGGGGGGGACCCCCACACCGGGGTAGGGATCCCCTTTAAATCCATACCAGGTGACGGGGCCAGCGAGGTGTCAATGTCGCCGATCGAGGCGGCGGCATTGACTTCCTTCGCTAGTCCCGTCTACCTGGAGTCACGTTCTAAATGAACGGACTTTGCTCCGTGTGTGGGCAAGTCCGTTCATTTCAAAAGTCCCGCGGACTTTGGCCAAAACTCCGGCAGATTGCTGGAAAAGTCCGCCGGAAAAGTCCGGGCGTGTGTGGGCAATTCCACACGTTCGGAAAGTCGTTATTTGGAGATTAAATATTTTTTCCTTTTCTGACACATATTTACAGCTTGTTAGTTCTGGGTCTCTGATTCAAATATACTAAAGTTAGGCTGACACCAGGAGTAGGCCGGCACTGAATATCCTCATACTTCCCACTTGACAGTTGTCCTTAGGATATACAGTAGGTGGTTAGAAATGTAAAAACATGCACAAGGGAGGTAAAAGAGGGCCAAGGAATCCTAATCAACTCAGGAGTATGTGGAGATTGTAGAAGATAAAAAATTGATAGGGGAAGAAAGGTAAGGAGGCAGCCCCACCTAAAGGCTAGAGCCCAAAAGATAAATAAAACAGTACAAATCATGTTTTTACATGATAGTTCACTCTATCTTGTTCAGTTGCAAAATAGATTTACTTTAGATTTTTCAAAAGAATATTGGTGTCACGGCTAGGGGTCAGGCTCAGAGACCAGTAGATGGGTTTAGCTGTGTGTTAGTACCAGGTCACGGTCCTCAGGATCATCCCGTCAGGAGGTGAGCAAGCCAGGGGCCAGTAGCAGATATAGCAGGTAAGAATCCAACAGAAGCATAGTCAATAAACAAGCCAAAGGTCGGTAACAAGTTCTGGCGGGGCTCTGCACGTGCAGGTTGCAAACATGCCTAAGCTCATCTTTACTGACTGGAGAGAGCACAATAATCTGCATGCAGAGACATGGCTTAAATCTGGAAGTTCATGGGAGGTGCAAAGAGTTCAAGGTTCAGCAGTTGTCAAGACACAAGGATGTCCAATGGATCAGCAGGATGATGTCCAGCATCTCAGGTAGCTCAGTAAGAAGAATCATTAACAGACACAGCAGAGGTCCCCGGTTCAAGTCCACACACTGACAATTGTGTAGGGAAAGTAAGGTTACCAGGTACCTATTTGAAATAGCAGTACATACTTATTTATAAACAGTACAACATTAACATAGTAAAGTGGACAATATAATCTCTATACACCTTATTTATCACTAGGTATTTAAAGCATTAGGCCATGCACACAGACATTTTAAAAAACGGGCTGTAAAGCTAGTACAGACGCCAGGAAAAAAGCAGGGTTAAAAATGCGATGAATTCAATGCACGTTAAGACGCACTAACTTTCAGCCGTGTTTCTCTGTCTCTATTCAAAATTAGTGGTTCCCTATGGGAGCCCAATGAATGAATTGAATAGAAGTCACCAGAAGTTGGATCAAGATGATCCGACTTGCGGTGCGACTTGTGTGCTAAGAATCTTGAAGGGGAACCCCTTAAAAAAAAATGTGCGGGAGGTTCCACCCCAAGACGATACCAGACCCTTCGCTCTGGTATGGATCTTAAGGGGAACCGCCCACACCAAAAAAAATGGCGTGGGGTCCCCCCCACGATCCATACCAGACCCTTATCCGAGCACGCAGCCCGGTAGGTCAGGAAAGGGCGGCGAGCGAGTGCCACCCCCCCTCCTGGACCATATCACGCCACATGCCCTCAACATGGGGGGTTGGTGCTTTGGGGGGGGGGGGGGGGGGCCCTGCGCCCCCCACCCCAAAGCACCTTGTCCCCATGTTGATGAGGACAAGGGCCTCTTCCTGACAACCCTGGTCGGTGGTTGTCGGGGTCTGCGGGCAGGGGCTTATCGGAATCTGGGAGCCCCCTTTAATAAGGGGGCCCCCAGATCCCGGCACCCCACCCTATGTGAATGAGTACCCCTCACCTGGAGGAAAAGTGGCAATACAGGAAAACACACTACACAGGTTTTCACAGTAATTTATTAGGCAGCACCGGGGGTCTTCTTTCGACTTCGGGGGTCCTTCAGACTTCCCCCGGCCTCTTCTCCCGCTCTCCCCGGTGTCTTCTCCCACTATCTGGTGCCTTCTGCCGAGCTCCTCCGCTATCATCTTCCAGCTCTTTTACTAGCATTGGCCCGGTCTTCTCCACCGCCATCGCCATCTTCTCTCTTCTCTCTTCCGATGTTGACACAACGCTCTCTCCCACGGTAATGCAGTGTACGCGGTGCGCAACGATTTCTATAGGCATGGGGCGTGGTCACCGGGTGATGTCACTTGGTGGCCCCGCCCCCTTATGATGTCACAGCCCAGGGCATGATGGGACTCTGACATCATAAGGGGGTGTGGTCACCGTGTGACATCACCCGGTGACCACGCCCCATGCCTATTGAAATCGCTGCGCACCGCATACACTGCATTAGCGGGTGAGAGCGTTGTGTCAACATCGGAAGAGAGAAGACGACGGCGGCGGCAGCGGAGAAGACCTGGCCAACGCTAGTTTCCTGACTTACCAGGCTGCATGCTCGGATAAGGGTCTGGTATGGATCGTGGGGGGGACCCCACTCCATTTTTTTCGGTGTTGGGATTCCCTTAAGATCCATAAAAGATCGAAGGGTCTGGTATCGTCTTGGGGGGGAACCTCACGCAAATAATTTTTTTTTTTTCACGGGGGTTCCCCTTCAAGATTCTCAGCACACAAGTCGCACCGCAAGTCGGATCATCTTGATCTGACTTCTGGTACGACCTCTATTCAAATCAAGGGGCTCCCATAGGGAACCATTTATTTTGAATAGAGACAGAAATGCCGGACGAGGCTTAACACAGCGTTAAGCTTTGTTAATTCACGTTTAACACCTTTTGTCGGCGTCTGACGTTTTTACAGCTCTAACGTTGGAGCCTCAGAACGCACTGGTCCTGGGTTATTTTTTACAGCTTAAAAACGCCTATGCCATTTGCAGCTCAAAAACGCCTAGGTGGGCATGAAGCCATAGACTAACATGGACAGGCGTTTTTAAGCTGCAAAAAAAGCTCAAAAAAGCGGCTGTAAAAATGTCCGTGTGCATGAGGCCTTACACATAAGAATTAGTTCTTTGGAGAGAAGTATTTCATAGCCCTGTGTGGATTTAAATCAAACATTGTAGATCATTCGTAAATATTGTGATCTTCAATTTTACATCCTATTGTGTCCTTGGAGGGCAACATAACATTGCTTGTAGGTTTTTCCCACTAGGGACTGAATAACCTGTCTCCCTCATAATATTGGGCATTCTTACTTTTCAGGTAAGTATGTCATATTTGTGTTGTTAATAACACTTATCACAAAAAGTTTTATTTACAATTGAGTATTGCCCATAAAACAGTTTTAGGTCTGTTTATGGGAAATTTTCTATTGTAGTTTTTGTATAAATGTTTAAATCAAAAAAAGTATTCATTAGTTTAACCACTTTTGACCAATTGGCAGCCAAAGGACCAGGCCCCTTTTTGCGATTCGGCACTGCGTCGCTTTAACTGACAATTGCGCGGTCGTGCGACGTGGCTCCCAAACAAAATTGGCGTCCTTTTTTCCCCACAAATAGAGCTTTCTTTTGGTGGTATTTGATCGCCCCTGCGGTTTTTATTTTTTGCGCTATAAACAAAAATAGAGCGACAATTTTGAAAAAAATTCAATATTTTTTACTTTTTGCTATAATAAATATCCCCCAAAAATATATAAAAAAAAATTTTTTTTTCCTCAGTTTAGGCCGATACGTATTCTTCTACATATTTTTGGTAATCAGTACAGGTACGTGATTCTGCCTGCCCGTGCCATTCTGCTGACGTATATATGCAGTGGCCGGTCGGGAAGCGGTTAATTAATTGGAGTGTGGACTTACAAAAACTTTTATGCCAGCCATTCTGTAAGAAAGCATAGTGGGTAAATGCATGGGGGTAATTGGATTAAGGTGAATAATGTCTATAAGACAAGAAAATGCGCGGAGTGCATGCGTGAAGGCTCCCGGGATGGCTGTGTAAGCCTGGAGCTCCACACAGCGCTAGCCATACAGCTTTAATAAGCAGTGGGAAGAGGCTGACAGGATTTCCCTAAATAACAGGAGAAGGCAGCAGATATCACAGGGCTTCTTCTTATGCCGGGAAGACATTCCAGAGGAACCCCGGGTCCTGAGTTTGAGCTTATCTAAAATGGCGGCATTACCTCAGACAGGTGCACAGACTGCAGCTGAAATCTCCACAGCAGCCAGGCAAGTTGTTCTCCCTGCGACCCTCACATATTTACCTCAGTTACAGAGTGCAGCTACCTCTCTCAACACTTCATTGCCTGAAAACACAGTATCCCTTACTCACCCAGACTTTGCTTCTACACAAGCAGCACAGGCTCTTGATGTTCCCTTCAATGTTCCTGACCTGTTTTTTAAACTTTCTGAATTGTTGGATAAAGGTTTAACTCTGAATGCTGAAAGGATCACAGGGGAAATCAGGGCAGATTTCCAAAATCTGGGAACCAGGATTGATCATATAGAACACAAGTTGGATGTTACCATTTCTAGGGCAAACCAACATTCTGACCAGTTGCATTTTATGCAAGAACAGCTTGACACAGCCCAGACTCGGATCGACGACCTTGAGAATCGCCTGAGAAGGGACAATTTTCGGATTAGAGGGATAGCAGAAACTGTTTCTGACGTACAGGCTGCAGTTCAAGAAGTTATCAAATCCCTGATACCTTCGGTCCCGGCACATAAATTGGAGTTGGATAGGGCACACAGATCCCTAGGCCCTATCAGGAAAGATGGATCTCCGAGGGATATTATAGTAAAACCGCACTTTTACTCAATAAAAGAAGAAGTAATGAAACGTTCCCACCAACAGGACCAGATACAGTACCAAGGGAAAGTCATACAAATTTTTGCTGACATTTCCCCAAACACCATCCAAAAAAGACGATCCTTGAAACCCCTTTTGACAGCCCTCACCAAGAAGGACATTAAATATCGCTGGGCCTTTCCATTCGCTCTGAAATTTACTTATAATGGTAAACAACAGACATTCCGCAGTTTTCTAGAGGGAGAGCGCCTGTTACTGGATCTGAAGATCATTACCCACGATTCAGATGCATCTACCGCACAGCAGGGATCTGCTAAACGCCAATCTCCACTAAGCCCAACCTCTCAACTATGGAATAAGGCTAAACATAAGAAAGTCAAGGATAACTCCCCTCCCTGATGTGGGGACGTATAACACACCTGTATTTAAATCTTCTTTTCTTTGCCTTAGAAAATGTTGTTTGATCTTCAATCTTGAATTTGTACTGACTTTTTCTTCTCAAACATGACAGTTGATGGCGTTTAGTTTAGAGGTCTGCACAATGTTTCTATACCAAAAGTGCACCTGATACTTAATAACCTTGTCAGTTTGGCCTCACCCCTATTTACTTTATCTCCCCCAGTTTGTTCTTTTAGAATGCTATATAAAAGATGTTACTGAGATTTCTGCACATTTGAATGTTCTAGGGTTTTTTTTTTATGTGCTGTCACTGGCTGGAGCTGATGCATTGCGCTCCCACCTACTACTCAGGCAGTTTTTTTCTGCTCTGTGTGGTGGGGATATAGCCCTCTGTATGGGCTATGCAATTATTTTTGTTATGAATGAGGGGAGGGAGTCTTCCCCCTCACCTCATTCCGGGCCGGGTTATGGCCTTATGGTATTAAGCAAACTGCTGACATTTTATTTTTTTAGTTTTTTCTTCTTCTCTTTCCTTTCTATCTTCCTTTTTCTCCTAGCCTGCCTGTCAATGAGATGTTGCTTCAGGATGTTCTCGGATATATTGACCCTTATAATAGGGGATGATCCTATTATGTATTTAGTTACTCCTTTATGTACTGAGGGAAGTGGATATAGGTTGGTCATCGCTCTCTCCCTTTTGCTCCATGGCTAATAACAATTCTACTTGTTCTCCCTTACGCATAATATCTCATAACACTCAGGGGTTAAATTCCCCAGTCAAAAGAAGGAAGGCCTTTCAAGTCTATCGTACTCGTCGTATTGATGTGGTCCTCCTTCAGGAGACTCATTTTCCTCAGCAATTTACCCCCTCGTTTTTACATGCACACTTTCCCACATTTTATTTGGCAAATGCAGAAAACAAAACAAAGGGGGTGGCGATACTATTTTCCAAACACTGCAAATTTCACTTTAAAATGGAACACAGAGACCCAGAGGGAAGGTTCCTACTAGTTAAAGGTATGATTGAGGATAAAATATATACATTTATTTCGTACTATGCTCCTAATAAAGGACAGCTACAGTTCTTCCGACAGATGTTCAACATCCTTGACCCATTTATGGAAGGTGTCATAATTATGGGGGGTGACTCTAATACAGCCTTTGATACTAGTCTAGATAAATCTAAACCACTTAAAGTTCAATCAATCAGTCCTAGGAAATCTAGTGTACCAATTGCACGATTGATCTTTCAATCGAGACTAACGGACATTTGGAGGGAACTAAATACAACTGCACGAGATTTTACACACTTCTCAAACCCACATTTATCTTATTCCCGTATAGATCATATCCTGCTCTCAACGCACCACATTCCATTGGCTATTTCATCATCTATTTTAGAAGTTTCCTGGTCAGATCATTCCATGGTTCTATTGGTTTTGGGTAAAGATAATCATGGACAACAAGCCTCTCATTGGACTCTCAATCAGTCTATTTTAAGAGATCCCGGCATGGTATCGGAAATACAGGAGGCTCTGCGGGAATACTTTCGCCTTAACGATGTGGAAGATGTTTCGGCAGAGACTCTATGGGCTGCACATAAGGTGACCATTAGGGGTAAACTAATTCAAATTGCAGCAAGACGTAAGAAAGAGAGGATGAGAGACATAGAAAGAATGGAGAGAGACTTTACTTCTCTGAGCAAATTGCATAAAAGTGATCCTTCCAAAGTTTCTAGTTCTACTCTAGATGCTGCTCGAGTGGCTCTAAATTTGGCTCTCACAGCGAAAGCTGATAAATCTATTAGGTGGACTGGGGCCAAGTTTTATCAGACAAAAGATAGAATTGGTCCCATGCTTGCACACAAATTGTCCCCCAGGTTTCGTTCTCATGCCCTACCCAAAATTAAACAAAAGGATGGCACCTTTACCCTGAATCCACAACGAATAATGAAGGCTTTCCAGGAATTTTATGCTGATTTATATAAAGCAGATAAAAATTCTAACCCCACTAAAGTAGGAGAATTTCTGGATAATTTGCATTTACTAACACTGACGGACTCTCATAGAGCTGAGATGGAAGCTCCTTTCTCTATAGAGGAGGTGTCAGAAGTTATCAAAACATTAAAGGGAGGTACAGCACCGGGTCCTGATGGATTTTCCTCACCCTATTATAAAACTTTTTCTGAAATACTACTTCCATACCTTACTAGATTTTTCAATGACATGACTAAGGGCACCCCGTTAGGTAACCAACTCAATATGGCATATATAACAGTAATCCTTAAACCAGATAAAGATGTCAGTCATATAGAGAACTACAGACCTATTTCCCTAATTAATAATGACCTAAAAATATTGACCAAAATATTAGCAAACCGATTAGCGTCCTTTATAGGCATTTATATCCATAAAGATCAGGTAGGGTTTATCCCTGGTAGGCAGGGTCCTGATCAAGTGAGAAGAGCGGTGGATCTGATAACAGTTATGCAATCGCAATGGGAGGGAGGTCATAAACAAGAAGGCATGCTATTATCATTGGATCTTCGGAAGGCCTTTGATTCCGTTTAATGGCCATATCTCTTTGCGGTTCTTAGACGCTGGGGATTTGGGGCGAATATTTTAGGTATACTGGAAGCCCTATATTCTACACCTAAGGCTAGAATCAGACTTCAGGGACTTTTCTCTGACCCCATAGAGATAGCCAGGGGCACTCGTCAGGGATGTCCCCTATCTCCCCTGATATTTGCAATAATGATTGAATCTTTGGCGATAGCCATTCGTAATGACCCAAACATCAAGGGGATCCGTTGTGGTCCAGCAACTCATAAATGCGCACTGTTTGCAGATGATTTATTGCTTTTTGTAACATCCCCAACTTCCTCCTTACCAGAAATATGTACATTGCTCGATAAATTTGGGTTAATATCAGGTCTTAAGGTGAACATGTCTAAATCTCAGGCTCTTAATGTGTCTCTCCCAGACCCTTTAGTTTCTCAACTACAGGAGAAATATGAATTCAGTTGGAGCATGTCCTCCATTAAATATTTGGGAATTAATATTACACCCAAGATTGAAAATCTCTACCAAGCAAACTATCCCCCAATGTACCAAAAACTAGAAGCTGACCTTAGGAACTGGGAGTCACATAATATAGCATGGATGGGTAGAATTAATTCACTTAAGATGACTCTCCTACCTAGACTCCTATATCTGTTTAGATCCCTTCCAATCCCGATCAGAAGGGACCATCTAAAAACCTTTCAAGGCAAACTTACCAAATTTATATGGAATAAAAAAGGACCACGCCTTTCACACCGTACCCTGTTTAATCTTCCCAAACAAGGGGGGCTAGGCCTACCAAACCTTCTTTGGTACTACCAAGCGGCTCGGTTAGCACAGCTCTCAGCTATATACCTTAAAACTGAACAACCGGACTGGATAAAAATTGAAAGTCAAGCAGCTCCTACATTTACTTTGGAAGATTTATTATGGTGTCCTCCCAAGAGTAGACCCCCCATTCTATCTCCAACTCTCTCTCAATCTCTCTCTATGTGGGATTCACTTAGGAGGCTTCCTTCCCTGGTCTCTGAACTACAACCATTGGCTAATTTGTTCCGAAATCCCCTGTACAATCATGGCATGGACATTGATGACTTCAAATGGTGGCTAGACAAGGGGATATATCGCTTAGGACACTTTATATCTTGCACGGGCCCTCTACCTTTTAAACAATTTGTGGAAAAACTGGAGCTCCCTTCTTCGGAAAGGAGTAGATTTCATCAGATCTCCAGTTTCATACACTCCATATGGAAAAATAAATTGAATCCCTTGAGAATTACAGCTTATGAAAGCTGGTGTGAACAAGCCATGGGGCGGAAGGGGGGGATTTCTGTGATCTATGAGTCTCTAGCGTCTAACTCTGATAAACTACCATACATGCTGGCCTGGGAGAAGGATCTACATACTGACTGGGAACTGGTAGACTGGTATGAGAACTATTCTCGATCGATCAAAGGCATTTACAATACCTCTCTCATTGAGGCTAACATCAAAATATTTACAAGATGGTACTTAGTTCCTACAAAATTAGCGGCAATGTATCCTTCCACTTCGCCTCTATGCTTTAGAGGTTGCCAAGGACTGGGCTCTATGATACATATTTGGTGGGAATGTCCCAAACTCCGGGGATTTTGGAATAGGGTCTTCCATATTATTAGAAAAGTTACGGGTTATGCTGTCCCCCAAACACCAGCGATTGCCTTGCTCAATGGATTAGTGCCGCACGTGCCTAAAAACACTAGAAGACTGATTCTATTTATATTAATGGGAGCTAAATTAACCATTGCAAAAGATTGGAAGAAGCCCTCGGTATCTGTATTGTCCATGAAAAGGAAAATTTCATGGATAATGGAACAAGAGAAAATGGTCAGCTCCCTATTGGACAAGACCACACAATTTGAAATCATATGGGATCCCTGGGCTCAGTATCTGGGTATTTCACTGAGGTCAGGCACAGATAGCAATATTAATCGCTGATCTTTGGATCTTTTATAGGACATAAAGGCATCATCTCTTCTTCTTTCTATCTCTTTTCTCTCTCTTCTCAGTTTTTAGTCTTTCCTTTTTATTTTTATTTTGGATATTATTATTATTATTTTTATTATTATATATATATATATATATATATATATATATATATATATATATATATTTTTTTTTTTTTTTTTTTCTTGAATTACCTAGGAATTGACAGTTTTTTTACAATAGTATGTCTTACTAAATATAGGATTTTTTCCTGGGCTTAATCCAGTGATAACATGATGTTGTATCCATGTTAGAATCTACAATTTTATTTTGTCTGGGCAACTCGAAAAGTTAATAGTATTATATCTTGCTTCTCAGAAGTTATATAGTAAATTCTATTCGTTCGAGGGGGGGGGGATATCTGCACCTCATTGGACACAGCTTGATCCCGGTTGGGGTGTCGGAGGGGATGCGGAGTTCCTACCCTTCTTGGAGTGTTCTGGGATATAGCATACAAATGAGTTGTCACAGCTTAAGTTACATACTTATTTCTTACTTTGTTAAATTCTCAATGTCTCATTGGTATGTTAACTAGTCACATTTGTTAGATTTACTGTGAATTCTTCTGTAATGATTTTACTTTGTGAAAATAAAAATCTTAATGAGAAAAAAAAGACAAGAAAATGCAAATAAATCACCTAATTCTACTTGTCTATACAAAGTCATCACAATCTTCGAGTGCTGGAGAATTTTGAATCCTAATGCCAAGAAGACCATCCTTGTTGTTTTGACCATTCAAGCGCAAGTAGTCTTGATTTTGTGGAGGTCATGTTACAGTGGTGAGAAATATATCCAGCTAGTCTCCTGGAAGCTAGAATACACTGTACCAATCTGGAAACTCAATATTTAGAATATAGAGCTGGGTTACAAAAGTATTGAAGTTAAATTGACATTCTCAGGTCAACTGTGCAATCAAATCTGGTAGCAGATAAACAGTTGACTTACAGTTGAGCTAGTGGGATACAACTAGTAAAGAAATTGATACACAGTTAGCCAAGCAGCATACTCCCCTGCAGCCAATAGAAATGTTCCACCTAACCATGACGTGCAGCTGTAAAAAAAAGAGCAATCGTTATTCAATGTAGTAGGCAACAAGCAAGATAGCCGATCTCCGCATGGAGACACAGGGCAGAGACTTACTAAGACTGGAAAATGCAGAATGTAGTGCACCTAAGCATAGTAACCATTCATCGTATAGGTTTTATTGGCAAAGGTTAATTGAACAAGATGAAGTTATTAATTACTATGCATAGCTGCACCAGATTCTGTTTGCTCCAGTTTTAGTAAATCTCCCTCATTGGATAAGTTCACAGTGCACAGTGCATACTAGGGCCCTAAATTGATGAAGCAATGCACCTGATCACTGGTTAGGTGCAAGGCTTTGCCCAATCAGGGCATAGAGCACAGAGCACAGTCAGAGCCATGATTGGACAAAGTCACAATGACTTTGCCCAATCATGGCTCAGTGCTCATAGTCCCACCCCACACTCCTTCCCATAGGAACCTTTTGCAATGTGTTGCTGGTGTGTAGATAGATAGAGCACGGCTCTGTTTGCTACTAGCGAGCTAGTGTGTTATTGTGACTCTGAATGTAGAGAATCAGTGTAGTGTTAGTGTAGTGTAGTCTGAGTATAGTGCAGTGTCAGTGTAGTGTGTCAGTGCGGTGTAAGTGTAGTGGGAGTATAGTGTGAGTATTGTGTGAGTATAGTGTTGTGTAGTGTAAGTATAGTGCAATGTGTCAGTGTAGTGTCATTATAGTGTGTCAGTATAGTGTGAGTAGTGTTGGGTGAACGGTCTGGGCCCAGCAAAAGCTAGACCCGAACATTGGTTGTTTGGCCTTTCAGCGAACACCCAAATTGGCAGTACAATCGACCGTTTATTCAGCCCGCCGAACACCCCACAATGCACTGCACACCGCACAGTGCATTCTAAGCCCTCATTTGGCTTAAGAAATTAAGGTTTTGCCCAATCATGGCACAGAGCACTGTCAGAGCTATGATTGGAGAAAGTCATGATGACTTAGCTCAATCATGGCTCATTGCTCATCAACCCACCCTTTACTATGAAAGGTTCCTTCCCAGAGAAGCCATTTGCAATGTGATACTGAAGTATAGATCGATAGAACAGGGTTATGTTCATTGCTATAGTGTGCTATTGTGATTCTATTGTGAGTTTAGAGTGTCCATGTGGTGTGAATATAGTTATAGTGCAGTGTCAGTGTAGTGCGTCTGTGCAGTTTTACTGTAGTGTCAGTGTAGTGCGTCTGTGCAGTTTTACTGTAGTGTCAGTGTAGTGTGTCAGGGCAGTTTTACTGTAGTGTCAGTGTAATGCGTCCATGCAGTTTTACTGTAGTATAGTGAAGCGTGTCAGTGTAGTGTGTCAGGGCAGATTTACTGCAGTATATTGAAGTGTGTCAGTGTAGTGTGTCAGGGCAGATTTACTGCAGTATATTATAGTGCATCAGTGCAGTTTTACTGCGGAATATTTTAGTGTGTCAGTGTAGTTTTACTGCAGTACATTGAAGTGCGTCAGTGCAATTTTTACTGCAGTATATTGCAATGCATCAGTGCAGTTTTACTGCAGTATGTTGAAGTGTGTCAGTGCAATTTTACTGCAGTATATTGTAGTGTGTCAGTGGAGGGTGTCAGTGTAGTGCAATGTTTTATACCACCTTACTTAACATTTAGTGCTGGATACAGTGCTGTATGCCCCCCTTTTTTTTATCCCATGCCTGCCCCTTTTTTTGAAATTGCAAGCTGCAGTTTTTCTTACTGCGGCACTGTTGTTGCCCCTTTTTTATTGAATTTTTTTATAGTTTTGACATTTCTGTCAGAGGCAGTCCTCAAGTTAAAGTGCACCAAACTCCACTTTCCATTGATTAAAGTGCATTCAGTTACACATTTCTCCAGTTCTATTACATTTGGGTAATAAGCCCCCTATCATGTCTGGATGGCCAACAAGGAGAGTTGGATGTTCCAATGTCACTATGAGGGGGCCAGCAGCACCTGTGTCCACAGGCAAAGGTGGACATTGTCGGTCCCCAGGCAGGGTACCTTTGTCTCTGTTCAGGGATGTTGCCCATGCTATCCAGCCACAGCACATAGAGGAGGTGGTGGACTGGCTTACTAAACCATCCTTATCCTCCTCATCCTCTATCACCCATGCAGAGACTAGTGTGCAGTCCACCACAGCTGCCAGAGCGGCTTATTCTGCCACTTGTCCCCAGCATCATGCATGGAGGAGTCAGCTGAATTATTTGAACATAACTTCATCCACTTGCTCCTTGAATATGCACAGGCTTTACTTGATTCTGATGTTGGTTCTGACTCTGAGGTGGAGGAAGGTAGGAACATGAGCCTACAGAGAGTGGCTGATAAACAACAAATTGTCAGTCATGTTCCATCAGCCACAGTGTATTGCCAAGTTGGCTCCAGTGATAATGAGGATGGAGGCATTGATGATGTTGAGGTCACTGATGCTACTTAGGTGCTAGAAGAGGAAAGTGAGGGTGAGGCACAACCCCAATGAGGCAGCAGGATGTCTTCTAGAGGCAGTCATCATGGAAGAGTAGAGAGCAGCCACCCTATTCCATGACATTGTGAAGCTGTTATCTCCCAGCCCACTTCCCACAGCTCAGCTGTCTGGACCTTTTTTTCTCACAAGTGCATCCAATCACACTGTTGCAATTTGAAATCTTTGCCTCAAGCAGATAAAGCATGGCAAAAACACCAGCCATTTGGGTACCACATGCTTAACAAGGCATTTAACCTCCCAGCACTCAGTCCATTGGCAAGAGCACCTGAAGGCCACACAAAAGGGAAGATAGTCTTCTCCTCCTCACTCCTCACCTTTAAGGACTCCCCCCACTATATCTCATGACCTCTCAGAAGCCTCCACTGACAGGGATAATGTTAAAGCAAAGGGTATCACACAGGTCCTTGCAACACGTCTGCCAGCACCACATCACCAGCTGTAGAGTATAGCAGGCAAATTTCTCTGCCCCAGCTGCTAAAGCGAAAAAAATTACAGTCACTGCCTTCCACATGCCCAGGGTCTAAATTCAGCTTGTCCAAGCTGCTGACTTTACAACAACTGCCTTTCAGTATGGTGGATTTTGCCTCTTTCTTCAAAATGCAGATTGTGCTGTACCACAATGGCAGGATCCCAGTCATTATTTCTTTGCATATAAGGTCATTCCAGCTCTGTACCATCGGGTGGAAGGCAATGTTGTGGCATTGTTGGGCAAGGCAGTCAGCAGCAAGGTCCACAATACTGCTGACACGTGGTCCAGCAATCATGATCTGGGAAGCTATATTTCATTCACAGCACACTGGGTAACAGCTTGCAACTAGGAAGGATGCATGACAGGACTCGGTGCTGGAGCTTGTTTTGCTGCCACATTTTAATACAGCTGGTGGCGATGATGCAAGATTTGTCAGCCCCCCCTGCTCCTCCTCCATGTCCTCCTCTGCTGAATTGCCCTATGAACCACCAGTACCCGTAAGTGTTAAAGCATGAGTGGTAATAAGTTGGTAAGTTGGCATCCACCCTCAAAAGTAGGGTGGACAAAATATACATCCATAAGTTGACTATAGCCTTGGAAGATTATATTGTGCCAATTTCTCAAATAGCTAAGAAATCTCATAAATATTATCAGGAGTTACCGTATTTATTGGTGTATAACACGCACCTTTTTCCCCTTAAAATCAGGGGAAAATCAGGGGTGCATGTTATACGCCGATCCCCCGCTGTTTCTAACCTCTTCTGCCGTTCTCGGCGGCTTTCGGGTATTTTCGGCCGCACTCGCCCGTTCTCGGCTATCTTCGCCCGTTAACGGCTATTTTCAGGCGAACTCGGCCATCCTCGGTTGCTTTCGGAAAGCCATAAGCCGCTGAGAACGACCGAGTGCGGCCAAAAATAGCTGAGAACGGCTGAAGATAGCCAAGAACGGCCGAGTGCGGCCGAAAATACCCAACAGCAGCCGAGAACTACCGAGCGCCGCAGAGATACACAGGACATCCGCTCTGTATCTCGGCAGTACCATTTTTAAACGAAAAGACACTGACAAGGATGCAAATGAATTGACAAGGCTGCATTGGATTCCTGCAAATGACTGACAAGGCTGCAAATGACCGACAAGACTGCAATGGAAGGCTGCAAATGACTGACAAGGCTGCAATGGAAGGCTGCAAATGACTGACAAGGCTGCAAATTACTGACAAGGCTGCAATGCAAGGCTACAAATGACACTGACAAGGCTGCATTAATGGGCATTTAAATGTAAGTTGTTTTCCTTAAACTTCCCTCCTAAAAGTTTTTTTCTTTTAAATTCCCTCCTAAACTTGGGGTATGTGTTATACACCGGCGCGTGTTAAACGCCGGCGCGTGTTATACGCCGATAAATACGGTATATAATATAAGAAGAAATGTTCTAGAAATTGTTCTAGAAATTGTGCTGGCAGGTACAAAATTAAGCTGCTGGCAAAAAACAATCAGACAAACTGTACAACAAAAGAGAATAGATAACTTTTCAAACAAATAATAGTGCAGTCCAAAAGGAAAAAAATATGGTCCAATGAATATAAGGATATGTGTGCAAATATTTGTGACAGTCCCAATAGTATGCAGGATCACTGCTGTGCTGTTAAAAGTATTGTATTGAATCAAAACTTGTGATCACCACGTGGACCATAAGCACCGTTATAATTGGACTCTTACCAGAACAGATAGAGGCTAATATAGAGTCAAATCATCTTGTAAATGGTAATGCCACCATAAAGGAGTTCAACATACACCACTTGGTGGAATCCTGTAGTATCTCCCAGTCTCCAGTGTATAAAGGGTAAATATCATCCAAATATTCCTCGAGATACACCATAAAATTAAAATGAGTAGTTTTACATAGTGTAAATTTGAATAAAACTTTTAATATAATCAAAAAGTACATAAAACTACTCACACTTTCAAAATATACAAATATATTAAAACATCCCAAGCCATATTAACAGCATTTACTGATCCAAACAGGCGTGGCAATGTCACAATCGTTAGCTCCGCCACAATGTTTCCAAATGTACCAGCACATTTTTTGCATTTGTGGTGGAATTGTCCCCTAATCAAACCTTTTTGATCTGCTGTTCAACAGGATATGCAACTGTATCTTCAAATTCAAATCTCAAGTGATCCACTGGTGGTCCTATTCCATGCAAACTCCACCTCTATCTAACAGTATAAACAATCTCCTACACCTGATCCCCTGAATGTGGCCAAGAGCCTCATACCTATTTTGTGCAAAAAAATAAGGTGCCCACATTAGCAGTATATGTACTGAGAGATCAGTATGAGACCTTAATAATATATGGGTGATTTGGATTTACAATAAAGACTTAAACACTTATGCCTCGTACACACGCTCGGACTTTCCGGCGGGACCTTCCAGCGGGGCTTCGCCGGACTTTCCGAGCTGTGGACTTGCCCACACACACGCCCGGACTTCTCCGGCGGACAATCCGTGGGAAAAAGTCTGCGGGACTTTTGAAAATGAACGGACTTGCCCACACACGGAGCAGTCCATTCATTTAGAACGTAACTGCAGGTAGACGGGGCTAGCGAAGGCGTGGGGGTCCCCCCAAATCCATCTCAGACCCTTATCCGAGCACGCAGCCCTGCCGGCCAGGAAAGGGGTGGGGACAAGCGAGCGCCCCCCCTCCTGAGCCGTACCTCAACATGGGGGGTGCCCTGGGACCCCAAAGCACCTTGTCCCCATGTTGATGAGGACAAGGGCCTCTTCCCGACAACCCTGGCCGTTGGTTGTTGGGGTCTGCGGTCGGGGGGCTTATCGGAATACGGGAGCACCCTTTAATAAGGGGGCCCCCAGATCCCGGCCCCCCACCCTATGTGAATGAGTATGGGGTACGATGTACCCCTACCCATTCACCTAAGGTGTAAATAAAAAAAAAAACACACAATTTTTTTTAAATATTTTATTGCACTGCTCCGGGGGTCTTCTTCCATCTTGGGGGTCTTCTCGCCAGACTCCTCCGCTATTTTACCTAGCTCTTTTACAGAGCGGAGGAGCCTGGCTTCCTTCTTCGTCGCCGCCGTCGTCTGGGGGTCTCAATCCGCCTTCGGGGGTCTTCGGTGGTCCCTTCTGTTCTTGCCGTTGTCGTCGCTTTCTGCGCCGCCCTGCCTTCTTCTTCTTCCTCCTCTTCTTCCTCTTCTTCTTCTTCTTCTTCTCCTTCCGATGCTTTCGGGGTGAATGGGATTGGATTAACCTCTAATGCCCCCTATTACCTTACTCTTCCTTGAACATGTACTCTCCCTCACACCTGTCTTTGACCTTGTACTACGATCTACATGCCTCTTTTTACCCTTGAGAACGCTTGTATTACACCATGCTGTTCATGCTCTGTCTATCATTTATTCTAAAACTATTCTGTATCTTCACATGATTCACCGACACATCGTTGAGCTGTTTTTGTCTAATGACTGCCTTTTTTTTTTTTCTTGTACTCATTGAATTGTTACTTCTCACTGTTTTGCCGCTCAGCATGTACTTTCCTGCTGATTTTGCTTGTAATGTTTCGAAAAATTTAATAAAATCTTTTGAAAAAAAAAAGAAAAAGGAATTCTAGAAAGGTTTGTAGATGTATGGACACAGGAAACTGGATTATCCACATTGGCAAATATGCACAGCTTAATGATCCAAACTTTAGCAACTTTAAACTACAACATGGCTTAATAGTAAAGCAGATGATTTCCGATTGGCCCACAAAATCAATGGGGGACTTTCAGAAAGCACTGACTGAAAAGGACGCAGCAGGTTGCTTTGATATACCGAAGGATAAAGCTACAGGTGCCCTTCTTCAAGGAGGCCCACCTCAACAGGATACGAGACCTCAGAATAATTCTGGGAATGGGAGGCAGTGGGGTGAAGGAAGGGGTAGAGGAAGAGGCAGAGGGAGAGGACTAGGGAGAAGTTTTTCCCGATGCCCCCCTCCCTCTAGAACCGGATGATTCAATTGTGGAGCTGAAGATCACTGGAGGAATCACGGTCCTTATGAGATCTATGACCCAATAAACAGCCCTTGAATAATACCAATCCTGATCCCAGAGTCAACATGCTCCTGGCCCAAGGTTTCCAATCCAGTGGACCCAACCAAAACAACAATGAAGCTGCCCAGAAGGTGGTATCCCAGCTTTTCCTCTTGTTTCTCACTCCTTTGAGGACCAACCTCTAGTGACCCTACATGTTAATGGGTTACTGATCCCGTTTCTCCTTGACACCAGGGCGACTCAGAGTACTTTAAGCCAAGATTATTATAGAGGTGAGACCACAAATGCTGAGCCTTCAATGGGAATTAATGGGATACTCACCAAGACCTACAAAACCCTCTCCCCTCCTGGTTGTAGATGATGGACATGGGTCCATAATAATCCATCACAATTTTAGGATCATACCAAATAGTCCTGTAAATCTCCTGGGAAGAGATTTGTTGGGGAAGCTGGGCATTAAAATAGTAATGTCTGCAAGTGGCGATCTAACTGTATATTCTAAAAAGGTCCCCATAGTACCTATTCTAGCTTTAAATGTCGAAATACCAAAAGAGAAATTTCAAAGGACTTACAAGAGTCCTGGTCAGATAGACCTCTGGATGTAGGTCTTTTCTCTTGTACCCCATACGAAGCCACCCTCAAACCTTGGGCAGAACCTATATGCCACAAACAATACCCTTTGTCAAAAGAAAAGGAGGACGGAATTGCTCCCATGATGGAACATTTCATTAAACAAGGAATTTTAAAGGAAACAATTTCACCTTACAACACTCCTATAAATCCGGATGGCAGTTATAGGTTTGTTCAAGATCTTAGGGCCATAAATAATCTTGTAGTGCCCGTAGCCCCTATAGTACCTGATGTGCCATCACTCCTGACTTCTATACCATCCGATGCAGAGCATTTCACAGTAATTGATTTAGCAAATGCATTTTTTAGCATCCCGGTGGACGAAGAGACACAGCCTATTCTTGCATTTTGTTTTAGAAATTGCCAGATGACCAGGTGCAGTCTGCCCCGCCCACTGACAAAGAAAGATATGCTATCTTTTCTTGGTATGATTGGTTACTGCTACCAATGGACTGCTCTTTTAATGATAATGATTTTATGATTTTTATAGCAAGCCACAGGCTCAGACATGCCAGATTGTGTAAAATGGACAGATGAAATGTGTGATGCATTTCTGTACCTTAACCTCCCTGGCCGTATTCTCGAGTCTGGCTCGGGGTGGAATTTCAGTACCATTAGCGGTAACCCAGAGCCAGACTTGGGATCGCATTGCAGGATACAGGGAGAGTTACTTACCTTGTCCCCTGGATCTTGCAATGTCTCCCCGCTGTGTGTGCAAGCTTCTCCGCTCGATTCACACAGTGCCCGAATGCCGCTGAGCTCCGTTCCCTGTGATGTTGTAAACGTTGTAAAAACATATACAGTATACTGTAATCTTACAGATTACAGTACTGTATAAAAAAAATACACATGGTCTGTCCAGTGCCCTGCATGCACTTTTATATTATAAATACTGTTTTTTTTCTGCCTGGAATTTGGAGATTGTCCATAGCAACCAAAAAGTGTCCCTTTATGTCAAAATTGGTTTGAGACCAGCTAGAAAACAGCGATAATAAATTAGAATCACTTGAAGAATTGAGCAATAGTGATTTGTGGGGAAATCCGTCATCAAACACTAAATCTAATAACAGCAACAATTATGCAACTGAACAAATTTCTGTGTTTTTGATTTGATTACAATATTGAATAATCTGTATTATTATTTGTTATAATTATTTATAGTTATCTATTATATTATAAACTTTATCATACCCGGGAGGTCTACTAGACTCTGGTTTGAACAGATTTAAGTGAGTTATTCATAAGAATTGCAGGCCTACAATATCAAAACGCAAAATTTCCGTGCAAAATAATTGTACCGCTTTCAGCACCTAAAATCAGAAATAATCATACCACCAGGGAAATTAAGACCACAAGATGTTTCACTCATTTGCCATGGACAATTGTAAAACAATGGCGGGATCCTGGGGCATGAACACAGTGGAAAACTTTGCCCTATTGCATTTTTTTCAAGAGTAGTGCCAATGCCTGTACAAGGCATGCCGGCGTGTCTCAGAGCTTTGGTATCCTGTGCTATGGTATTAGAAATGGCAACTTTTTTTTTACTTTTGCTCTAGGATATTCAACCACCTTACATACTACTCATAATGTATCCATTTTTATATTATTATCAGCAAAGAGGTACTCACCGAGGCCAAGATGCAGAGAGCGGTGGCTGTTGCGACTTGGCGCACACCACCCCTGGAGGTGATACAGGGAGTGGGTTGCACCAAGAGGCACAAGCCTCCAGCGGGACACCTGACTTGTGTGAAGGTCTGGAAGATGGCTCATGCAGGATGCAGGATGACCGGACCAGAAGGTAAGTAGCAAGCAGGTCTGTAAAACAGGTGAGGAAAGTCTAGAAACAGGCCGAGGGTCAAGCACGGGTAATCAGTCCGGGAGCCAGCAAGGCTAAGTGCTGAAGGCAGAAGGTAATCCAGAAGCAGGCTGAGTGTCAAACACAGGTAATCAGTCCAGGAGCCAGCAAGGCTAAGTGCTGAAGGCAGAAGGTAATCCAGAAGCAGGCTGAGGGTCAAACACAGGAGAGAGCAGGAAGTCCGTAAAACAAGCCAGGGGTCAGGTCAGGAGAGATTCAGCGTAGTCTACAAACGATCCGGGTCACAACAGGAAATGGCAAACAGGAACAGCAAATGGTAAACAGGAACAGGAAGCAGAGGAACGCAGGTGAGCTGAGACAAACCAGCAACTTGTCTGTCTGCCAAGGCTCCTTTTATAGGCTGGTCAGGGGATTCACGTTATGCGTGCACTTGTGCGCACGCGTGTGCGCCGCTGAGTAGGGCCGCGAATGTGCGTGCGCTGGAGTGCCAATCCATGGTGAATTTGTGTGCGCCTGCACGCAGGGAGATGGTAAGATTGATCCAAGTTACTTCCCTGATAATTATATTCCTACCCAACATATGTCAGCCCAAAGATTGAGTGGATAAGGGGTTATTCTCCTCTCAAATCCAAATCTCAAAATAAAATATGCTTCACCCACTTCAGGCTTAGCCCTGATCCTAAATGAGTTACTAGGTCTAAAAGGAGAAGATGAAGTCGTTCCTCAACATGAATGCATTGAAATAATCCACCAGGACACATCTCCATGTGCAGATATGTTTTCCACTGCAATCCCTGGGGCACAAAATGTTTTTGTTGATGGTTCTTGTTCTAGACCAAATAACAACACATATCATGCAGAATATGCTGTACTCGAGTTGCCTGATGTAGTGCTCGAAGCAAACCCAGTCCCATTTCAATCAGCACAGGCTGCAGAACTGATTGCCCTTACACGAGCATGCCAGCTCTTTGAAGGACAAGATGTGAACATTTATACCGAATCTAAATATGCATTCGGTGATTTTGGTATTATCTGGTTAATAAAATACATAGCAGCAGATGGCAAATCAATTTCTCATTAAACATTAGTGTCCAGCCTTTTGGAAGTGATTAAATTGTCTCGCTCTATAGCTATCCTCCATTGCAAGGCACATACCACAAACCAAGATGATGTTTTAAAAGGAAATGCCTTAGCTGATAAAGTAGCAAAGGAAGCAGCTTCTAAACAAGAAGCTACCATACAAATGCCATCACTTGCACCTGAAATGCCCGTTAGACCAAACTTTGTCAGATCTTCAGACATATGCTACAGACACAGATATTAAACAATGAAATATTGCAGGAGTGCAGAAAAGCCCAGATACCAGACTTGTCTGTCAAGAGGGGAGACCATGTATACCTGTAGCTAGTGCTCCTTTATTTATTTCTCATTATCTTGGGGTAGGGCACAGAGGCTGGTAGGTCACATGTGAATTATTGGACAATGATTTCTTGATTTCTTTATCTTTATGTTGCCAGATGCATCACATGCATCCGAAACAACCCAAGAAATCCACACAAGGCAAAAAATGACCACCTTACATATCCATCCACACATCTACAGATTGACTTCACCCATATGCCTAAGTTAGGTAAAAGACAGGAATATTTACTTGTGATAGTAGACATGTTCTCATGACGGACAAAAGCATTTGTAACCACAAAAGAAGATGCACAAACAGTTGTAAAAATCCTCATGCAGGAAATTATCCCTATATGGGGATGCCCGCTCCAAATAAATCAATGGTCCGGCCTTTATTTTAAAAGTGTGCCAAGATTTAGTGAAAGCACTTAAAATTTATTGGAAATTTCATATACCTTACCACCCACAGAGTTCAGGTATTGTTGAGAAAATTAACAGATAAAATAAGAAAAGCAACAGGAGGCACATATAATAAGTGTCATAAAGTCCTACCAGCAGTTTTGGCCAAAATAAGAATGACGCCCTCTAAGAAAACAGGATATTCTCCATTTGAGGTCCTTATGGGTAAGCCATTTTCCACCCCGTGGCCCAGACAACCACTTATGTTAGAAAGAGGAAACCTATAAGTAATACAGGGAGAGTATATTAGGAAACTCATTGAAACTCTGGACAGAGTTGAAAGAAATGTTGCTCGCACCTCTCCTTTCTCTTCACAGGAACTTACACACCCTTTCCAGGTAGCAGTCGTAGTCCAACAGCTGAATCGTACTAAGAAGCAAGAGTAACCATTCGGACCCCAAACACTGTGATTGCAATCACACGTACTGCAATACTTACCGAGGGACAACAGTCCTGGATTCATGCCAGTCGTGTGAAGAAGGTGCAGATGACACCAAGCTATGCAGTGGAATAACGTCCTTACAGGAAGTCTCCAATTTACAAGCCGACTTCAATGCACTGTCTAATTGGGCGACTATGTGGCAGATGAGGTTTAATGTTGATGAATGTAAAGTTATGCACTTGGGGGCTAAGAATATGCATGCATCATAAATGCTAGGGGGAGTACAACTGGGGGGATCCGTAGTGGAGAAGGATCTGGGGGTTTTGGTATATCATAAGCTCAATAATAGCATGCAATGTCAAGCTGCGGTTTCCAAAGCGAGTAAAGTCCTTTCTTGTATTAAGAGAGGTATAGACGGGAGGCGCATGCGCGGCGCTCTGTGGAATGGACGCTTAGCCACAGAGCTCCGTCCCGCTCCGGCATAACGGCGCCCTCCACAGCGGGTACACTCTCCCCTTTGGTCCGTAATCAGGACCGGACATCTTGCTAAGCCTTCGGGCACACTTGGGGTCACTTTTCGCCGGCAGATTCGGCCACCCACAGGCGGATTACATTCCTGTGAGAAACCGCTGATCTAGCTAAAATGGCGGCGGAGCGGCCGCCTCAGGATTACACAGGCTCTGCAGTTTCTTCTCCCTGGCGGGCTGCGTTTCTTGAAGAGGTATGTGGAGAAACACAGACCCTCCCCACATTTGTGGGACCACAATCCCCAGCATCCACAGTCTCCCTCATACAACAAACCCTGGAGGAGATGCATATGCCCCACACCATCCCACCCTCACAGGGGCCTGCACTGCAGCAACAAGGCCCAAGCCTGATTACCTCACATCCCCAAGACATCTCTTTATTATCACAAAATTTGCAGAAATGCTTGACAGGGGACTTGCTCAAACAGCTGCCAAAATTACCTCGGATATTACCTCTGATATTAAAGCAGATCTTCACATGTTAGGCTCACGCATTGAGCATATTGAAGACAAATTGGATGCCACAATCGATCGAGTTAATCAGAACACTGATCAATATCAGGAACTCCATGGTCAGCTTGAGGAAGCCGTTGCCAAAATTGATGACCTCGAAAATAGGTCCAGAAGGCTGAACTTCCGGATCAGAGGCCTTCCTGAGAATATCACGGACGTCACGGGAGCAGTACATACTTTGATCAAAAATTTGATTCCTGATATTAGTGCCCAAAAATTGGAGCTTGACCGGGCCCATAGAGCTCTGGGACCCCAGCGTTCAGATGGCCTACCACGTGACATAGTAGTGAAACCCCACTTCTACAATACCAAGGAAGAAGTCATGAGGAGAGCACGCACAATTCCACAAATACAACTTTTGGGGCATTCCGTTCAAGTTTACGCTGACATTTCCCCCTATACTATACAAAGGCGGCGGGCACTCAAACCACTCCTCACAGTTTTACAACAGAAAAACATCAAATATTGGTGGCTCTTTCCTCTGAGCCTGAAATTTGAATTTAATGGCAAACCATACAGATTCTCTACACTGGCGGAAGGGGAACTCTTGCTGAAGAAAATGGGTCTCTTGCCTACTGAACCAGCTTCACCAATGCAATCCTCCTCTTCCAACCTGACCAAGCGACCTCCTCCTCCGAGCCCTCTCACCCCGGCGTGGCAAAAGCCGAAATACAAGAAGAGCAAGGAGTCTGCTACTACCTGATCTGGAGACTCATCCTCTGTTCTACATTCATAACCCCTTTCAGGGATCTTGGGCACAGCTGGCCCCTTAGGCTCTAATGCCTACCACGAAATTTTATTATAAATGTTTTTTTTTTTTCTTAGCAGGCCTCCTCTCACTACTCCTGTTACACTCGGTCGGGGAATACCCTCCTCAATAACTTTTTGGGAGTACCTGCAAAATTCTTGCTGAACTCGGACTCACCTGGTTAGCCCCATAAGGCGACCCAGATTTACCCCTTCACTGAAGCCAGCCTCCTGGGTTCCTTGGCAAATTTTTTTTTTTTTTTTTTTTTGTAACCCCCTTGCACACCTTAAATGTTTTTTAGTGATCATTTTTTGATGTACAAATAGCTTACATTTAGGAGGGGGGAGTGTACCTACATTTACTTCTTAGATTTGTTGCACCATTGTTATCGAGGGCGCCGTGTATGGAGCGGTATCCATGCACCTCATCCTACCCTTGAAGCCGGAATTTTATCCTGCTTCTGGCTAGGATTTCCCCCACTGGTTGGGGGTACCGTGTTTATACCATGGAATATGGTGAACATCCTCTCACCATATTCTTGGATCTCTCTTTATGTTCTCTTCTTCTCTGTCCTCTTTTTCTCTTCTTCGCCCTTTCCTAATTTTTCATTTCTTTCAGCGGCAAGTGTGGCCTCCTTCACCGACGGCACCCGGATATTTATGTCTTCGGCCTTACAGATGGATGACTACCCTGGACTGCCTCCCCGAGGGCAGGTAAGTGATTGGGGCCTTCTGGCGTCACACCCGATAATGCTCTATGTCTGACCACACCAATACTACACAAACTATGCGTTTTGCTTCACACAACGTACAGGGAATTAATTCCCCTGTAAAACGTCGGAAAATATTTCAATACTACCATGACCAAAAGATAGATGTTTTATTCCTTCAGGAAACACATTTCCCGAAATCCTATGTCCCTTCATTTGTTCACGCTAAGTTCCCTACATTCTTCCTTGCTAACTCTGACACTAAAACCAAAGGGGTCGATATATTTATTTCCAGGAACACCCAATTCTCGCTTGCTTCGGAACACAAGGACCCTGAGGGCAGGTTTATTCTGGTGAAAGGACTCATTAATAACCAACTATACTCCCTGATCTCATACTATGCGCCTAATCGAGGCCAATCTAAATTTTTTCGCTCTCTTTTCAGCACTCTGGCCCCAAGGTTGGAGGGCACGGTTCTCTACGGAGGTGACTCCAACATTGCATTTGATACTGGTAAAGACAAATCTCGGCCCCCGGGTAAGGATGGCGTGCGTCCCACCAGACAGAGCCTGGACATAGCCAGACAATTGTTCCATCAGGGCTTGATTGATGCCTGGAGGGAATCAAACCCTGGGTCCCGGGACTATACACATTACTCCAACCCCCACAACACGTTTGCTAGAATTGACCATTTCTTTATCCTACAAAAACACGTTCCGCTGCTAAGAAAAGTTGTTATCAAGGACTCTGTCTGGTCTGATCACTCTCTCCTTATCCTAACATTACACAAATCAGTGACTCACCAACGTGAGTTTCATTGGAGACTGCATGCCTCCATTCTTAGTAATCCCGCACATGTTAGTGAAATTGAAAAAGATATTCGAGAATATTTTCTGCTCAATGACATTGACAATATCTCTGCTACTACACTGTGGGCAGCTCACAAGACCTATGTCCGTGGCAAACTTATCCAACTTTCCTCCAGGATACGCAAGGCTCGCAAACTTGACATAGGACACCTAGAAAATGAATTCTCTTGTCTAAGCAAACAACATAAAAGTAACCCATCTTCTAGCTCTAAGACTAACCTTGAAACTGCACGCACAGCACTTAACTTAGCACTAACTGCCATAGCTGAAAAAAGCCTCAGATGGGATGGTGGGAGGTTTTATCACCAAAGGGACAAGTTGGGGACCATGCTCTCACGCAGAATCACTCCTATGATAAGGACACGCACCCTTCCGAAGATACGTCTTCATAATGGTTCCCTAACACAAAATCCCCAGAAGATTATGGAAGCTTTCCATGATTTCTACCGTTTGTTATACAGTAAAAGAGCTACAGAACCCTCGTCTAACTTTATAGACTCCTACCTCACCTCTTTGCAGATCCCCAAACTCCAAGCACACCATAGGGATAGCCTTGAAGATCCTATCACATCGGATGAAATTTCACAAGTCATTCATAATCTTAAAAATAACTCTGCTCCAGGACCGGATGGCTTTTCAACCCCGTATTACAAACATCTTACCCCACTACTGTCCCCCTACCTTGCGAGATTCTTTAATCATCTCCGAACAGGCTCGCCTTTAGACAATTCTCTAAATTCAGCCTTTATCACGGTTTTACCTAAACCTGGCAAAGACACTTGCTGCACCGCAAACTATCGCCCCATATCTTTAATAAATAATGATCTTAAAATCTTAACAAAAATCCTTGCCAACAGAATCTCCTCCTTTATTAGCTTATATGTACACAAGGACCAAGTGGGATTTATCCCTGGGAGACAGGGTCCAGACCAGATCAGAAGAGCCATAGATGTAGTTTCACTCCTACAATCTGGCTGGGACAACGGACCTCCACAACAGGGTTGTATACTTTCGTTGGATTTAATGAAGGCCTTTGATTCTGTCTCCTGGTCCTTCCTATTCCCTATTCTGCAAAAATGGGGTTTCGGTACCTCCTTTATGAATTTGATTGGAGCCCTGTATTCCTCACCGTTTGCACAAATCAAAATGCAAGGGCTGCCCTCTGTCTCCATTAATCTTTGCCATGGTCATCGAGACTCTTGCTATCGCTATTCGGGATAATCCCGATATACATGGGGTACGCTGTGGCCTGCAAACCCACAAGTGCGCTCTTTTCGCTGATGACGTATTACTCTTCGTCACCTCTCCACTTGCCTCCTTACCTAACTTATGTAGGGTTCTCGATGACTTTGGCAAATTTTCCGGTCTAAAGGTTAATTTCACTAAGTCCTTAGCTCTGAACATCAATTTACCGGATCCCCTTGTATCTCAGCTCAAAGAAAATTTTAAATTTGGTTGGGGTGACTCTTTACTCCCTTGCCTGGGTATCAACCTCACAGCATCTATAGGCAATCTTTACAAGGCAAACTTTCCCCCACTATATCATAAACTTGCAGCAGATTTAAAACGCTGGGATACAATGGGACTATCGTGGCTGGGCAGGATAAACTCAGTAAAAATGACCCTACTTCCCCGCATTCTTTAATTGTTTAGATCACTGCCCATACCAATTCCAAAAGATCACCTACGAAAATTCCAATCTAAAATTATACGATTTATTTGGGGATCAAAGGGACATAGATTGGCCAAGGGTACCCTTCATAGACACCGGACTCAGGGGGGTCTTGGGGTTCCCAACCTCCTCTGGTACTACCAGGCGGCTCAGCTCTCTCAACTGTCCACTATATACTCCAAATATGCTCTTCCGGATTGGGTGCATATGGAACGACAAGCCATCCCCCAGTATACTCTGGATTATATTCTCTGGTCCTCTGCTAGGTCTAGACCTGCAGTCATGGTCCCTACACTATCCCACTCGCTTACGTTGTGGGACTTTCTCAAATACAATCCTCAGTTAGTCTCCCACTGGCACCCGCTTTCTCACTTATTCCGAAATCCTCTATTTCCCCCGGGAATGGACATAACAGCTTTCCAATGGTGGTTGGATAAGGGGATGTATAGGATAGGACACTTCGCTAACACCACAGGCCCCCTTCCTAAGGCCCATTGTGTTAGCAAACTTAACATGCCCGTCACGGAACATTTCCGTTACAGACAAATTGCTCACTTTATCTGGTCCCTTAGACTTCCCAACTTGCACTCTCTCTCGGTCACGGATTATGAAAGGTGGTGTGGTCAGACTGTGGAGCAGAAGGGTGGGATTACAGTAATTTACCAATCACTTGCTCAGGCTAATACCAAAACACTCTACATGAGAGACTGGGAAAATGATTTACAACAGACATGGAGTATTGCAGAATGGCATAGAGCTTCTATGGCCGCCTCCAAGGGGATTTTAAACATTACACTAATTGAAGCTAACCTGAAAATCCTCACGAGGTGGTACATGGTCCCCCTGAAACTCTCCAAAATTTACCCGACTGCCTCTCCATTGTGTTTCCGTAACTGCGGACATGTGGGTTCTATGCTGCATGTCTGGTGGGACTGTCCCAAGATCAGAAGCCTCTGGAATAGAATATTTAATATTATTAGGAAACTTACGGATTTACCAATCCATAAATCTCCTCACATTGCCCTATTGAATTTTCATTGCCCAAATACTCCACGTCTGACCCAAAGGCTCATTATGTTCATACTCCTTGGAACTAAACTCACAATAGCACGGGCCTGGAAAACACCTACAGTTTCTTTCCTCATGGTTAAAAAAAAGATTTCCTGGATAATGACCCAGGAGAAAACAGTTAGCATTCTTCTTGACTCCACCGCTAAACATGAAGCTGTCTGGGCTCCCTGGATTAGATACATGTCATTACCAACTACCGACTAGCCTTATATCGAGTGCCGTCGGTGGACGGGTTTCATACTGTCAATTGCTTGCTCCTTCTCTTCTTTTCTCACTCTTTTTTTCTTTCCTTTCGCCTTTTCTTTCCTTTTCTTCTCTCCCCAGAAACCTATAGTACAGGTAATGTTTTCCTTATATGATTTGGTGATGACACTTTCATCACAAGCTGCATCTCTAGTGTTGGACTACTTCCACATGTTATTCTGCTGATTCTTTAAGGTTTTGTTTCTTATCTTAGCAACCTGATAGCCTGTATTTTTCTTATGTGTCACGAACATCTAGTGTTTGCTCATTTATCCTCTATCTAGAAACTTCCCACTAGGCAAAGATCTCAGGTTGTATAATACAATTTTTTTTTTTTTTTATTCTTATATTTTCAAGGAAGTATTCCCTTTATGTATTGACAATTCTCTTGTTGCCCGACCCACCTTGGGGGGTTGTTCTCCTTTGCCCGGCACAGCTAGTTCCCATTGGGGGTGTTGGGGGAAGGGGATGACCCCTCTTTGTCGGCTCGTCCACCTTGAATGCAATCGTTTGGACACGTCCTAGGGATCTTGGTTTGCTCACTTTGACTGTACATTGCATCAACATTTTGGTTCTTGTATACTGATGCTATTACCTGTATTATTATTATATTGTATTTCTCTTGTTTTGAAAACTTCAATAAAAATCCATTGAAAGAAGAGAGGTATAGACTCCAGAGAGAGAGATATCATTTTGCCCCTGTTCAAATCATTAGTAAGACCTCATCTGGAATATGCAGTTCAGTTTTGGGGAACCAGTTCTCAAAAAGGATATTGGGGAACTGGAGAAAGTGCAGAGAAGGGCAACCAAACTGATAAGAGGCATGGAGGAGCTCAGCTATGAGGAAAGATTAGAGAAACTGAATTTATTCACCCTTGATAAGAGGAGATTAAGGGGGGATATGATCAACATGTATAAATATATAAGGGGTCCATATAGTGAACTTGGTGTTGAGTTATTCACTTTACAGTCAACAAAGAGGACAAGGGGGCACTCTTTACGTCTAGAGGAAAAGAGATTTCATCTCCAAATAGTGAAAGGTTTCTTCACAGTAAGAGCTGTGAAAATGTGGAATAGACTCCCTGCAGAGGTGGTTCTGGCAAGCTCAGTAGATTGCTTTAAGAAAGGACTCGATACTTTCCTAAATGTACATAATATAACTGGGTACTAACATTTATAGGTAAAGTTGATCCAGGGAAAATCCGATTGCCTCTATTTTTTCAAATATACAACAGGACAGAAGCTAGTTGGGAGGAGCAAGATGTTTTTGATGATCAACCAGAACCACAAACAGATGACGAAGCACCGATTGAATTTCCAGAAGGCACAGAGGATTTATCACTAATCCAAACATCTTCCAATCTCTGGGAAACTAATCCAGATGAACAATGTGCAGTGGCAGAGGCTATCCCTGGGCCATCCTCTGCTCCTGCACACTTTGTTCTGCCAGGCAATGTGCCACGGAAGCGACCACCTCTATCCCAACCTGACCTATGTGAGCGCTTATTAGAAATGTTAAAAAACATGACAGAAAAGGTGGATGCATTTTTATGTCCCGATACAATCCTGGCGCTCAGTTTTGTCCCACTAATTAAAAAGATACCCCCAGGGCATTACTTTGAAATGCGAAAGACTATAGAACAAGTGCTGCACTCCTTCTCCCAGCCACAGGAGGAAGCTGCATTTAAATTCCCAAATGTGCCCCAACCAAGACCTCCCCTTAACTACCCAAGATACATGCACTACCCTGAGCAGCAACACCATCCTTACCCCTATAATCCACCATCCTATCCCTCAAGTTATGAAAAGCCAATCTCCAGATATGAAGTGCCACACAGTAACCTTCCCTATCCCATCCCATCCCCAACTCCTTCCCCCCCACAAAATCAGGGTATGTATGTGCCAAGTCAACATGGGGAGGCTAGGCCTGCTCCCCACACTGCCAGTGATGACCCAGCTTCTGCAACTCAATACTCCTATGAGGCCCCTTTCCAAAAAACATATCAGTATCTGTGATGAGGTCTGTTCAAGGTTAAGGACCAAGATGACACATTTTTTCAAAAATTGATGGAAGAGGCCTACTTGACAGCCAATTTTATTTTTGTAAATTTTTCAGAGTTAATTTATGTTTAATACATGAGTCAATTTTATATTTTTTTATGATTTTGGGATACGTGAATAAATACTTATTCCACCATTTTTTGTTGCGTCATATATTTGAAAATACACTGGTTTGAATAATTATAAAGACATTCGATTACATGGTCAATAAATCACATGATAAAGGACATCAGTGATGAAACTTACCTTAATGTGATCAGTAATCTTTCAGCAGGCTGGATACTTGATCTGTAGCACGTGTTCTGACGCTCCAAGCGAGGGGAGATTAATCCAAGCAATTCGTCAAAACTAAGTAAAATAATATTAACTTACTACATACATGTCTAGAAAACATTTGGGCCTACTGTCTCAAAAATAGTAAGGTAAGTGGTTAAGGACATTATTTCTGGTAAGAAGGCATGCGTCCTTCGTTCTAATATGATTATGGTTAAATAAGTGGCCAACAACAAAAAAAAACCTTTGCAGATGGGTCCTCATTTCAACAGAGATTAAGCCACTGGCCTTTGAATTTAACAATAACAATTGTCTGATCCAAAACTGCACAACAATGCAGCGTGGCAACACCACCACCCACAAAGCACCTTGTCACCATCAACTTGGGGACAAGGTGTTTGGGGGGTAAAACATCACACTACTCATGTTAAGGGCATATGACCTGGTTTGCATCAGGAGGGGGGTGCTAGCTGACGCTCTTTTTGTGCCCTTTTAGGCTGCATGCTCAAATAATGTTCAGTTTGTATTTTGGGGGGGGGGGGGGGGACAACGCTTATTAGTTACAATAATATTAGACTGACATAATCACACATAGGTTAGACTTGATGGACTTGTGTTTTTAAAAAATAAAACATACTATAGATCAATGGCTACAAATAAAGTATGGTTTGGCAGAAAAATTACTCACCTACTTATTGAATTGCGTGTGAAATTGAAAAATGTATCTTCATGCACACTGAGGTCTCCATACAAGATCATGAACTGGCCTCTCTCCTCACGATTTGCAATGATGGGATGAACCCAGTATCTTCTTCTTCTCCTCCTCCTTCTCCTATTCTCTACTTCAAGCAAGATTGCTGCTGTTGCAGCAACAACTGTTGGCATTATCATAGGCAGAGCAGCACACATTTTGCAAAGAAAGACAAAACACAAACTACAGACTCCTGGACAACCAGGAAGTGTACACAAAAATCTAACTTTTTATTAGCAGCCAGAAAAAATCATAACAAGTGATTGGCTAGCTCAAAAGTTGCAGCTCTAATTAGACACTTCAGGGGTTACTAATGAATTTGCAGCTGATTCGCACCTAAAACGCTGACAAACCGCTGAACAACTGACTTTTTTGTGCGCAGTTAAACCGGACATTCATTTCTCAACGCACTGGTGTGAACCCGTGTATATTAAAATGCAGCCCCTCCCTTCTTTGTTTTACTTGTAGATAAGCTACTGTTGTACTCAATAAAATCAGACACCTTATGAAAAAACTCAAGCCTGTTTCCCATATCTCATGTGGTGTCTCACGGATCTGAGGGTCAATATACGCTTATTGGGATTTTTTTTACCAAAAATATGGCCTAAATTGATGAAGAAATTCTTTTATTGGGTATGTCTTTGGGTATGTATGTTTTGTTTATAGCGCAAAAAATGCAGAGATGATCAAATACCACCAAAAGAAAGCTTTATTTGCGGGGAAAAAAAGGACATACATTTTATTTGGGTATAGCGTCGCACGGCCGTGCAATTGTCAGTTAAAGTAATGCAAAAAAGGGCCTGGTCATGAAGGGGGTGGTAAACCTTTCAGAGAAGTGGTTAATTTCCCACACAGCTTATTCTGCTTCCCTTCCCATTATACTAATGTTTTTTTTTTTTCATTTGCAATGCAATAGATGCAAAGTTCCACTTTTCTATGGCCAACATTTACTTGAATGCTAAATGCAAAGGTGATCTATCAATCAGATGGGAAAAGAGGTTGGTTTGTTTTCACTTCCAGGAATGTATAGATTTGTATTTTTAAAGTGAATACTGGTTATTTTCTTCTTACATTATTACATTTACCACTGAGTTAAATGCAGGTTTTAAACAAGTATAATTGTTCAGTCATTAGTGCACTTCAGCTGCTGCATTGATACATGGAATAATGAAATGACAGAGCTGCATAAAAAAGCAGCTGTTTGCATGTCTCAACCCCCTCTATTCATGATGTTGTGAACACACAACCCAAATCACAGCAAAGCTTGTTTGATTGTGTATAAGAAGGCATTGTAATGCATTCTTCTACATGATCTGATGTGCCAGATTGAAACCTGCATTCCATTAGGCATGATGGCCTCTGTTTACCATTCAATTAAGTGTGGACTATAAATCCAAAGAATCATATGTCTATCAGTACATTTCAGCTTCTCCAGCAACAGGAGAAAAACATCCATCAGCAAGCACATGACAGTGAGGTTGATGTTCTGTTGAATGTTCAGCTAGCCAATCTGGGTTTACTTCCATCATTAAAATCATGCAATTCCTATAAAACACATCCTATATACATTTTAATTAAAATGAACACAGGTTTACTGGAGTAATGCCTGGTACACACTGAGGAACACACAGGGAGCTCACTGTACTAGTAACTATGCAATGTTATTACAACGATCTCCCCACTGTGCTATTGTGTTCTGACAGGGGAACCGCCCCCTACCAGAACACATTGGTCAGTGCTTGCAGCCGATCAGATGCTGATTGCCTGCTGATTTTCCAGCATGCCCATTCAACAGAAGCCAGACGTTAGTCTGGCTTCTGTCAGACAGGCTGTTGTACACACTGGCCAAATGCTGGCCGATATTCTGCCTGTGTGTACCAGCCCTAAGGCAGTGTTCCATTCCTTAGTAAATCAAACCAATTTAGTATGTAAAGAACCCTAGTACAATATTTGGAAAATGTGGAAAGGAAGTATTTTTGGGGCAAATTGAAACCCCTACGTCACTATCCCTTGCCTAGTTAATTGTTTCTAAGGCTTGTTTCACACAGCAGAGATGCGGGAACCCTGCAAATTCACTGCTGGTTCCCGCATGTTCACACCCATGCGATCTGATTCTGCTGCAGACCAAAAGTTTGGTCTGAATGCAATGCAAATTCAGCCATACTATCTGTATGGCTGAAATTGCATTGCACAGAGATGATTTGCACTGCAGTGCGGTGTGAATCACATCCGATGTCAGACATCGCACCAGTATGAACCGGCCCTAAGACATTAAGGGGTCTATTTATAAAATAAAATAAATGCTGTCTGAATGTTTTAGCAGTTGCACACACATCACAAATAATACCTGTAATGTTTGTAATATGTGTGATATGTCAGTTTTTATTTGTTGCCTTTTGAAGGGTGAACCTAACATTCCCTAAAATTTGATCAAAAGAATAGAAAGTCTTTAAAAGAAAAAGAAAACATTCTTATGCCTTGTACACACGGTCAGACATATGTCTTGCATACACACGGTTGCACAAAGTTGTCGGAAAATGTGATAGTTCGGAACGAGGTGACGTATAAAAGTACGGCGGGACTACGTAGAGGCCAGTAGCCAATAGCTTTCGTCTCCAAATTTTTTCTGAGCATGCATGGCACTTTGTGTGTCGGAATTCTCGACACACTTTTTGGAATAAGTCTGATCGGATTTTGTTGTAGGAAAATTTGAGATCCAGCTCCCAAACTTTTTCCGTTGGAAATTCAGACGGAAAAAGTCAGATGGAGCCCACACACGGTCGGATTTTCTACAACATACTACGATCGCACATTTTCCATCGGAAAATCCGACCGTGTGTACAAGGCATAACACTATAGTCTAAAAATGTTCAACCAGAAAAGGAAATAATGTGAGGAAGACCTCAGCACTGTATATGGAGTGTATGGAGATTCCTGTGTTTACCACCAACAGTGTAATGAATCAGCAACTACAGAGAATGAACTGCTATTTGGAATTGATACACTGTTGTAGAGACTGAAGTTGGTTGTTTACTTTATGGGATCTCTTGCTCATATGTGAGGTGTTTTAGTCCAGATAACTTGACAAATAATGGAGTTCCGGCTCTGCAACATTGTATCAATTCCAAATAGCAGCTACTACTCTCTGCGGTAGTTGATTAATTTCATTGTCTACTATTAACATGATTTGTTGTAGCTCTTCTAATTTAAATTCTTATATTTTTTGATGATTTTTAATTTAAAAATAATACACTTCTTCCAGGAGATTTTGATTAGTTTTTTAATTTGTTTTAGTTTTCTGTATTTGAAACATGCCTTCTTAAAGCTTCTAATGTTTTCATTATTGTTATTATTATTATTTACAGTTTGGAATTTTATTACCAAAAAACAGCCAGTTTCCATAAATAAATGCACTAAAACATCTTATAAAATGGACAGAAATAATGTTTGTATCTCAATAGTGTTATTTTCCTGCAAGCAAAGCATTACCAAGGGCTACTAAAGATAATTCAAGTATTTAAAACACTTTAGGCAGCATTAATTTTATCATGTTTTTCTGGAGAAAGAGTCTACAATAAGCAGTTTAATAGTTGTATGCTGTACGTCTGCAAAATTCTGAGAAAAGACTAAAGCAGCATCTAAGTAGTTTTGATTAAATATATTTTCTTTATGTTTTGTAACATTAATTGTATTTGGATTTAACAAACAATACTATAACCTTTAAGATACTGGACATTAGTTAAACATTCAATATGTTTTAACAAGGGCATTTATCAAATTGCCTATTGAAACCAGGTCTCTTTCAAATGCTAACATTTCCCACCCATAAGACAAAACATTTGTCCTAAAGCCATCAAATAAAGATAGGAGTGTGATGAGAGTGATTGATTTGTAAAGTAATTTGAATAGGGGATGTTGTCCACATCCTTTTAGTGATGCCACAATGACAGCTTTGATGGCTTTGGATGATGTATCACCAAGAGAAACAGAGGGGGATACATTTAACAAGTGCCATTGCCCTTTATCACAATTGTCTAATTACATGCAAATAAAGCAAAATAAAGCTTCAACAGGAAAACCTTCTCTGATCATGGGACAATTCTTCCTAACATTTGATAACAATTAAACAATGATGCAAAGCAGATTGCAATAGACTGAAATTGTAGAGTTTATCAAAATTATTTTCCAACAGTAAATTATTCTTCGCAGACTGTACAAATTTAAAGAGATTCGCTAAAAAAGAATAAAAGGTTTGACTTGTTTCCCTTTATAAATAAACACAATTTGCACCCTTTTAACAATAACGTTTTAAGATATTGATAATATTATAATATTTATTATAAATATTTTATGCATTAATTAATCATCATTTTAAAGTTTATTCATTACTGGAATCTTTCATTGGCTAGATATGGTACATGTGAAATGATTTGCACTAATATAGAATAACCTTATACAGTCTGCTTAACAGCCTTATTTAGCAATGCAAAAACTGGCTACAAAAATAAATAACATCTAGTTAATATTACAAGGCATTAACTTTGTGCAAAGTGTAAAACTCCATTGCATGCAATCATATATATTTTTTTTCTGCAGTCAAGTCTGCAAAAATAAAGGTTGGTAAGGATTATTGTAGTAATTGCATTTTCAACAAGTTTATTAATGTGTTCCATAGCAATACCATGACATTGTTGACAGGTTTTACACAATAATTACAACTTTTTATAACATTTGTGCCTGTAAACATTTTACTGAATGGTAGGCCATTATCACTAACCCTGTAAATAAATAAAAATTAGGAATTTTATTGATTAAAAGCCATGGCCAAGTTGAACTGACTGACAAAACATTTTAAGGTATCAAACCCACACTTATTTTAATGATAATTTCCTATTCTTTCTTAGTTGGTCCATACTGGCCATCTTACTTTACATTTCAAAGAAAAACACAGAGTAATTCAGAAATAAATTACTTCAATAGGAACATGTTTATGCATGTATGCATAGTGTTGTAGCATGTTTAGGAAAAACATTCCTTTCAAATAAAATAAGTGATGTATTTTCAAATGCATCACAGCACTTTTGAAAAACATAGAAACATGTTACCTGAATAAATGCTGCCCTATGAGTTATATTGGCAAAGAGCTATTTTAGTTGAATTCTGGGTTAAGTGAAAACATTTACCCTTACCATGCCCCCCCCCCCCCCCCCCCCCATGCAAGGGTTACATTTTGTTTTATCCAGGGGTAGAAGAATAAGCAGTTATACTTGCCTTATTTCTTGTTCAGCTGATAATCTCTTCTGGGATGCGAACGGGCCCTCGCTGTCCTCACGTACAATGCAGGATTTCTGGACTGCAGGTCTTGCATTATATGCTGTATATATTTATGTCAGAATGCCTGCAACCATGAAAGTGAGGCAGCTTTGGGAAGCCAGAAAACACAAATAAAAGCCTGCAGTAGTGATAAAAAAAGTGACAAAAATGTGGCTAACGCTTCCTATTGCTTAAAGCTTCCTAAATATCCTACCAGATATTTGATCTAATAACATTTGTTTAATTTTAAAGGTCTTTAAAATATTGGCAAAATAGTATAAACTCATAAAGATATTTTAAGGTGCACTCTTTGGAGCAATTGATATATGTGGGCATAGTACAAGTATCGTGTTTCAAATTAGGCTTACTTTCTACTGTTTCTGTTTTTTTTTTTTTCTTGTCATTATAACAGAGTGGAAGTGACACAGAACATGGTGTGAGTAAACTATAATCTAGTAATTGTTGTGAGCATATCAATGTGACTCATCTGGCAGAGATAGTTAACAACCTTCACATGTGTTTACAAAAAAGGCTCCTGTTATCAGAAGAAATGTCGGACAATGATCTTCATTTGCAATTCCTCTTTTTCCATCAACATAAACCTGTGATATGCCCTGCTTAATCCTGCATAAATACATAGGACTCATTCTAAAGACCATCAACACCCACCAGTAACAAGTCATTACTACTGTACACAGTATCATGCTGTGTCTCACTGCTTGTGGCAAAATAGATTGATAGAGCCTTCCGGTTCTCTGTACTTGCCTTGTGACCAGCTATTAAAACAAACAACCAGTATCTGATCCATATGCAAAGTAGACCCATTTATCTGTCAGTCAACAGATCGATTGTTTGCAAAACCTTGTGTTACAGGTCATTCCAAGGGAGTTATTTGAGAGCAACAAATCTAAATGTTTGACTTTTACATTTTTATTTTACGCAGTTTTATCTTAAACTCTTGTTTTATTTGTATATATACACACACAACAATGGGATAACAAATAAGATAAACACAACTTACTATTTTTCCATTATATGTCATAGTACTTCCTCTGCCAAATTAAAGTGGAATACTGGCAAACAGTTAAATACACACAAGAAACTGCTTTACTTGACAAGCTGTTTGTAATTCTGTTTTGTCATTCTTGTGATTCAGATACTCTTGATTAGTGATGAGCCAAACTGCCCTGGGTTCAGTTCGAGCAAGGTTCAGCGAACTTCAAAAGATATTTGGATGAAAATGAAAAACCTGAACCCTTTTGAAATCAATGGGAGATTAATCTGTCAACTTAAAAATGGCCATTTTTTGGGTGAATAGGCAAGTGGATGTAAAAAAAATAACATGGAGAGATCGACAATGCTCCGTGGAACATGTACCAATGTAAAAAAAATAAAATCAAAATTTAAAATCCCATGAGGCCAGGTGCAGTGAATTTTATATGCTTAAAGTGGAACATTAGAATTGAACAATCCCTTTAAATAACATGCCCGGGGGGTGCCTTAACGATACCTGTGAAGGGGCATATCTCTGTGGTGTGCAGAAAGTGCTGCAGCAGCACTCACATTTACAAAGGAAAAAAGTTTTAAAATTGCCAGGAAATGTCTTTGACAGCTGTCATTGACAGCTTCTTCATTTAAAAACCCTCCAAGGATCGGCTATGTATTTTTGGGGACATTGGGAGAGATTTTTTTTTTTTTAAGATGCTGGCAATCACAACTGTATATATTTTTTTCTTTGTAAATGCCATTTTGCTGTAGCATATTCTGCAGAAAGAATGGAAAAAAATGTGTAGAGTCCCACCCTCAAAATACATACCAGACCCTTTAGGTTTGGTATGAGTTTAAATGGGACTCCATACAAATAAAATGTGAGGTCACTCTAAAATTTGTACCCTTAATCTAAGCATTCCCACGTTGATGAGGACAAGTGCCAACCCTTGCCTTTTTGTGGAGGTCTGCAGGTGGGGAGCTTATCAGAATCTGGAAACCTCTTTAATAATAAGTGTCCCCCAGATACTATTCCCCCTCACATGTGAATGAGTATGGGATTCATAGAAAAACAATTGTAACCTAGAAATAAAGACACCCAAACATTTGACAAAACCTTTATTAAAAAAAAAAATCCACAAAAAATTTCTCTCATTGTAAATAAATCATCAAGATATTATCCTGGAATGTTCAGGGACTCAACTCTAAATTTAAGAGAGCAATACCTTTTAAATACCTTAAATTACATTTTGCACATATGTTGCTTCTTCAGGAAACACATCTCATGAGCAGCAAGGGTTCGGCATTAAAAAAGCCATGGATCCAGCAAGCATTTCATTCTTTCTATTCTTCATATGCAAGAGGAGTAACAATATTAATCAGTAAATCTCTTCCATATGTAATGGAACAGGTCCATACTGATCCTCAGGGAAAATATGTAATAATAGTATTCACGGTGTGGGGCACTTGGTATATAGTAGTAGGGGTGTATATTCCCCCTCCTTTTTCTCTGTCCACCCTATATTAAATTTTGGAGAAAGTAATTCGTTACTATTCAGCAAAATTGCTACTTATGGGTGATTTCAATGCCATTATGGCCCCCGACTTAGATAGACCTATTCCCCCAAAAAATGGCTACAGATTTACTTTCTTGGGCTCAGGTAATGGACATAACAGAGGTTTGGAGGTGGAAACATCCTGAAACTAGAGCCTATTCCTGTTTTTCTGCCACCTATTAAACCTCGTTGTCTGATGTATTGGATGCATCATATTTACCCAGTTATATTTTACCCACATTTGCCGTTACTTCTCAATATTTTTTTTCCTTTTTCTAGAAGTGCAGCTTTATGGCATTTGGGGGCCCACTGGCTTTCTTATATTGACCTGACAACCATTATCTCACCACGATTGGCGGAATATTGGGAGTTCAATGAGGGATCCTCCTCTATCGCAATGATATGGGATGCCTGTCTGAGGTCTGTTTGAGAGCCCTCCGTAACATGCACTCAAATCGCCTAAGCAGATCTGGCTGCACTGTGGAGGAGTAGTAGGATAGTGGGGTGGCTAGGAGGTCTGTATCTGACTTACCATCCTCTCTGATTGGTGGTGGCTTTGGCCTGAGAGAACGTGGTGAGCCTGCATACAAGGGAGGCAGCGGCGCCATCTTGGAGAAGGCCCGCACTAGCACCTCCCACATACTTTTGGTCTTAGGCTCCTACTAGGAGCCTTTTTAATACCATGGCACTGGAGCCGGGCTACCTCATGGAGCTGTACAGTACAGTGGAAGCACAAGGTGTCGCCTGAAGGGGTTCTTCAGGTGGCTCTGTGAACCTCCATGGTGGGGAGCTCTAGGCGGACATGTCCGACCTGGACGGCTTCGTGCATGTGCCCCCGTTTTTGCTTTTTTTGACACCAATGATAGGATTATTTTTCCTCCTAAATGCTACCAACAATAAAAATTATTTTGATTATATTGGACCTAGTTTTCCTCACAATGACACCAATGACACCAACAATGGGGCTTATTACTCTCACTTATACCAATAATGGGTCTTCTTTTACTCCAATTGACACCAATAATGGGGCCTATTTTACTCACTCTCTCCAATGATGGGTCTTAAATAACTCCTGCTGAGACCAATAATCATTCAAGCATACACCCACTTATTGCTAGCTGACAATAAAAGCTGAAGAAAAAATAGTACAGATAATCTACTACAAATTAAGTACGCTAAATGACAAATCTTCAGTTATTAAAAGCAGCCTTAATTTGTGCACCTGTTTGTGCAATACCTGCCTTGTTACAGTGAACAAAAGGGGAGCAGACGATAAAGGCAATCAGAGGGCTACACGATCAGTCTTAAGTAATAAAAAATAAATAGAAAGATTTCCCCTGATAATCGAACAGTTATGGAGAGAAGAGTGGCAAGCTGCAACAACACCATTCAGTATATCAACTTTAAGTATGGAAAGCAGATGAATGCTTCTCTTACCCAAGTCCGTGTGGTTGGGCTCCGGTAGAAGCTTACTTCATAGGATGGCTAATACACACACTTGCATGTACGTAAGTGAGTGGTGTAGTTTTCATCCGTAAACAGACATCCCTTTGAAAACTCCAGCAAAGTATATCCAAATAATAACAGCAGTAAAGACTTACTGGTCCATGCAGGGGTATTCACCAGTTTCACTGGGATCGGTCGGCTCAGCTCACAGGCAGACACACACACACCAGCCGTACAACGATGGAATCAAAGCCTGCGTGATAGAATTCCTGGTGGAAGCTTAATTCACATCAGCGGTACGCTCGTCAACAGGTGTGTGGGGGCTTAATAGTCCCATTCCGATTTTCAAGTTTCCAACGGGATAGCTGAGCCCAGAACAAGTTCATTCATAGGGGTTAACAATCAGCTAATCCATGGGAAGTACTGGCTGTTTAAGCTGCAGTCCTTAGTGCAACCATCTGTATTCAGCTTGGATCAACTGTTCCCAGGTGTTTGTGGGGCCTTTACCAGTAAAGAAAAAGGTCAACGATATGGCCCACAAATTAGAGCTATCGGAAACTTTCAGGATTCACCCCGTTTTTCATGTGACCTTGCTGAAACCCGCTATCTCTAATTCCTTCCCTGGACCAAATGCTGGTCCACCCGTGCCGGTACTAGTCAATGGGGTGGAGGAATTTGAAGTGGAAGCAATTTTTTATTGCAGGAAGAGGAATAACCAAATTCAGTTCCTGATAAAGTGGAAAGGGTATGGGCCAGAGGAAAACTCTTGGGAAGCCGAAGGCAATATTCACGCCAAAAGACTTATCCAGGCTTTCAAGAGGTCTCACCCTGTCATGTTGGCCTGGTTGGGGATCCGGAGGCTGCCCATTGGGAGGGCGCAATGTCAGGAAGAGCACACCAGTAACCAAGATGGTGGCCGGAAATGATCCTTTGTGCTTCATGTCCCATTAAGAAAAGCAGCACGGGCGTGTTTGTGTGCATGCGTGCACATGCATGCACATGCATGCACGCCAATACAGAACAGGATGCCACCACAAGTGTGCATGGATGTGCGGGAGCACGCGCACGCGCCCTGTGTCCTTGGCACCAAATGGTCTATTTAAACTGGCTCATTCCCTAGGATGAATGCTATCTGGTCTACAGTATCTGACAAAAGTCTTGTCGCTTCTCTATTTTGTAGAAACTCCTGCTATTAATTTGACTTTTTAAGACCTCCTGCTCTCTAGCTCCCTTGTCACCTCCTCCCATGCTCGCCTCCAGGATTTCTCCAGAGCTTCTCCCATCCTTTGGAACTCTCTACCCCAATCTGTCAGACTGTCCCCTAATCTATCCATCTTTAGACGATCCCTGAAAACTTTTCTCTTTAAAGAAGCCGATCCTGCTTCTAACTAACACTGTTTTACTTCCTCCATCAACTCATCCCCCACAGCTATTACCTCTTGTATCAATTGACCCTTTCTTTTTAGATTGTAAGCTCTAACGAGCAGGGCCCTCTGATTCCTCTTGTAACAAATTGTTATGTAATTGTAATGTTTGCCTTTATTTTGTTAAGCGCTGCGCAAACTGTTGGCGCTATATAAATCCTGTATAATAATAATAATAATAATTAAACAATTGGTGTTAGAAATAGCTCATATGAAAAGCTAAAGCCCTCCCAAATGATGTTTAATGCACTGAAATAAATTAGTTTCACTGAAAAATGATTTATCATTTAATCAAGACAGACAGGTCAAATTTTGGCAAGACAAAAGTTTTGTCGCCTATACAGAAATTGAACAACTTTACTGAAAATCCAAAAATATGTCAGCAAATTAAGTAGTGGTGCTGTGAGATCCAAATTTAATATCTTGTATGACTTCCATGAGCTTGAAGGACAGCATCCATGCGGTTTGGCAAGGATTCATACAATTTATTGATGAAGTCATCAGGAATAGCAAAGAAAATAGTCTTGCATGCCTCCCAGAGTTCATCAATATTTTTTGGTTTCGTCTTCCATGCTTCATCTTTCATCCTACACCACATATGCTCAATGATGTTCATGTCTGGTGACTGGGCTGGCCAATCCTGGAGCATCTTGATCTTCTTTGCCTGAAGGAACTTTGATGTGGAGATGGAAGTATGCGATGGAGCACCATCCTGCTGCAAAATTTGGCCTTTTTTATGGTTGGGAAAATAAGAGGTAGCTAATATTTCTTGGTATTTTAGACTATTGATGTTGCCTTCCACCCTGCAGATCCCTCGCACACCCCCATACTGGATGTAACCCCAGACCATGATTTTGCCTCCACCAAACTTGTTTTCTGGGTAAATCTCGGCTCCATGCGGGTTCCAGTAGGTCTCCTGCAATATTTGCGGCGACTGTGGTGTAATTAAATAGAAGATTCATCTGAAAAATCCACCTTCTGCCACTTTTCCAGAGTCCATCCTTTTAGTAGGCTGTGGCCCTTGGCAAATGCCACACGGTTTTTCAATTGTCTTTTGTTTAGTGCTGGCTTATGGGCACTGATTCGACCATGGAGGCCATTTCGAGACAGAATCTGACAAACTGTTCTGGTTGACACAGGGACTTCAGGTGACCAGGTCTCGTGGAGCTCTGCTGCAGTGGAAAATGGGCTGGCCTTGGATTTTCAAGCCAACAAACGGTCCTCTCGGGCAGTTGTCTTGCAGGGTCGGCCTGACCTGGTCCTGTCCAAAACGTCTCCAGTCTCTTAAAATCTTTTTTTTATCCTCTGAACTTGACGCTGAGACACATTGAAGGTGTCTGCCACATCAGCAGTGGATCTGGTCTTTAGCCTCTTCATAATCAACACTTTAGTCTCCGGGTGAATCTTAGGCATGTTTGCAGAGGTCTAGTTGCAGTTGAGAAGGTCTAGTGTACTGGTGTTCTTTTTATACACACCTGAGACCTAATTGATCCATTATTAGTCACAGGTGAAGCTTATATAACAAGGCGACAACACTTATGTCTTGGCAAAAATTGACTCAATGGGCTTTACCATGCTGTGAATATTAGAATACTTTTTGTCAGTTTCGTTTTGCACTGAAACATTATTACAAAAGCTGTTGGGATTAAAATGACCCATTTCTTGTAACAAAATCTTGATTAGAAATATATTTTGGTGGCACTTCAGGTCAATTTGTACACAAGCGACAAGACTTTTGTCAGGGACTGTACAGCGTTTCCTGTGTCTCCTGCTATCCATTTGCCTGTACCTGATCCAGTTGACCTACCCGGCTTGCTTCTGACTACTCCTGCTATCTGCTGGCATCTGACCTCGGCTTGTCTCTGATTACACTCCTGCCTGCTTCTTCTGCTACCTTGCTGTCAGCCTGTCGCCAAACCCTGCCTGCATCTGACTACGCTTCTGTATCAGCACCTGTTCGGCACTGCTTCGCTTTAAAACAAATAGAGCTTTTTTTTGGGGTATTTGATCACCTCTGCATTTTTTATTTTTTGCGCTATAAAAAAAATAGCGCCAATTTTGAAAAAAAACGCATTCTTTTTTACTTTTTGCTATAATAAAATATCCCCAAAAATGATATAAATAAACGAATATATTCCTCAGTTTAGGCCGATACGTATTCTTCTACATATTTTTGGTAAAAAAAATCGCAATAAGCATTTATTGATTGGTTTGCGCAAAAGTTATAGCATTTACAATATAGGGGATAGTTTTATGGCATTTTTATTAATAATTTTTTTTTATTAGTAATGATGGCGATCAGCGATTTTTATCATGACTGGGACATTATGGCGGACAGATCGGACACTTTTGGCGTGATTTTGGGACCATTCACATTTATACAGCGATCAGTGCAATTAATTATATTTTAATGCAATTAATTGCAATTAATTAATGCATTGATTACTGTGTAAATGTGACTGGCAGTGAAGGGGTTAACCACTAGTTGGTGCTGCAGGGGTTAAGTGTGTCCTAGGGAGTGATTTTAACTGTGGGGGGAGGGGCTGTGTGTGACACATCACTGATCACCACTCCCGATTACAGGGAGCTGTGATCATTGACAGTGTCACTAGGCAGAACGGGGAAATGCTTGTTTACATTAGCATATCCTCGTTCTTCCACAGTGAGATGATCGAGGGTATCCCCGCGGACTTGATCCCACGATCCTACTCACGAAGCTCCCAGCGGGGACGTGCGCGCAACCCGTCTCTTAAAGGGCAACGTACAGGTACGTGATTCTGCCGCAGTATATCTGCGTGAGGCGGTTGGGATGCAGTTAAATGTGAGTGTAATGTTATGAGTTTCAGTTGATATTAAATGTATTTTAAACGGAATTACACTATTGCATGCCTCTGTTATTCCCTGTATGCCTATGAGGTGATTACTGAAATACCAGGAGGAAGCTGTGGCTTTGTTTACCAGCGCTTTTACCAGGAGGTGGAATGAATATGGGATCTATGCTTAAAACTAACCAGCTACTATATGGATGAGGAAAACATATGATGACCATCTAAGCTGTTGCCATTTACTACATTCTTATTTGCATAGCCCTTAAAGTGGAGTTCCACCCACTTTTACAACTCTTCAGCATCCCTCACTAAACTGTGCACTGTAAACAAATTGGATATTTTTTTTTTTTTTTTTTCAGCACAGACTGTATATCTGCTGTATTCATTTTTCACTTCCTCCTCCCTGGCAGCGGCCCATCGCATCATTTCCTGTTTGCAATGCCTCCTGGGAAGGGGCAGCAACTTCCTCTCAAACTGCCGTTGCTATGGAAACCTGACCTGAAACCTATTACACTGCTTATGCTGCACTTAGCATGCATGTAACTAACAAAACAGACCTTAGTTTACAGACTAACTTTACTAGAATACATTAAGCTGTGTATTATAGGGGTATTTTTATTTAAAAAGTATAATTTCGGCTGGAACACTGCATTAAGGTGAGGGTAGACCTGGTGGGGGAGAGTGCACATTGCATGAAGACACCACAATTTTTTTTCACCTATTCCTTTGTTACTTCTATGGACTACTATTATTGTTTGCTTGAAAACATTAAGGACTGTGTATATACACAGTGAGCACCTGCACTTTATTTTTACATTTATTATATAGCATTATTGAGCACTTGCACAATATTTGGGATATGCTAATTTTTTACATTTTTTTTAGGTTGTTTGTATATTATATATATGTTCTACCCTGCATATGTTAATTTTAGCGCCGCACATTGGGTATATAAGATACATTTACCATGCCTAAATAATGTGGTGGCATGAGATTTCCCGCTATTACCAAACAGTACATTTATCTAGAGTTTTAGACTGTTGTAACCACACAAGGACAAAGAGCTGGATATCAATTGAACAATCCGTCACATCCCTCTTAAGGCCTTTCCGTGGTTACCGTGCAATAAATGTCCAAACCAGGCAAAGGAACATCCCATTGTGGGCACTACCTGTAAAGTGGTGCAATCAACTAAACCAAGGGTGATAAAATCCTTAGTGTTGTCAACTATGACACCTTTGATTGGGAACCCAGATTCTGCACCAGGATTAATTGTTTCTAAATTTCATTGATTCGTAGAAATTAATAAATTAGAACGCAAGACTTTAGGGACTCGGGAAGGTGGAAATCCATAGCTGATATTCAGTCAATGCTATCACCACCTCATCCGGTATGGCAGGCAATCCAACTGACATTACCTTTTATCCTTATCATCTGAACCAACGGCAGTGGGGGGGGGCTTTAGAGCAACTATGTGCGTCAGGCGAAATCATCAGACGAGGCCTTTCAAGGGCATATGCAGAATTGATAGCACCTCCAGAATTATATTTGTTTCAATATTTTTATTGAAGAATTTTCACATTACATATAATCAGACATGGAGCAAAATATCAGTACATCTCCTTACAGTCTTGAAACGTATTGTTGTATTAGTAATAGTATCAGCAACATGTCTGTAAAAGGCAAAAGAACTGCAAACAATCAAGCAATAACCTCAAAAACTCTGCTAGCGCCTATAAAACTGTAAGACTGCTAGAGGTTTCTTTAAACTGAAAATGTGCTTTAGTATCTCATGGATGGCTCTATACTGGCTTACACTAAAAATTTCTCGGAGAGATCGGATATTCAGCCACAGCACCCACACACCCCTGTCAGGATCTAGCTGTGTGTGGATGGAGGCTACGCCTGCCCAACTTAGAGTTGTCATATTACTGGTCTCCTGAATGTGTTATGCTGTATACACATTAGTTTAGTTACTTCGGTACTGTCAATATAGTATCATATGATCTTGGTATAATGGTAATGCACTTGAATGATGTCTGTGAGGCCAATATGTGACTATGTGGGGGGGTGGGGGTAGAAGATGAGTAAAGAGGATAAAGCGGGGAGGGAGGGGGGGTGTGACTGTGAAAGTAAGTATAGCTTCTGAATTCGGCAGCAGAATCTGCCCCTAAGGTCAAGCTATGAAGATCCGGATAGGGAGCTCTGGTACTCTGCGGATTCTTTAAAATGAAGCCAGCATGCCCATGTTTTATTGAATTTGGATGAAGTGTCTCTCGCTTGGTGTATTAAATCCTACATCTCAGCTATCTTGCCCACTCGGTGGAGCCATTCGGATATGCTGGGGGGGGAGGTAAGCTCTTTGGGGGATGGAAGTGTGTAGGTATTGGGCTGGGTTAAAGTTCGGGGTATAGGTTGTGATGTTCGATGTAATACGGTGTATCGCAGTCCAATATGATTGGATTAGGGGGCATTCCCGCCATATATGTAGCAGTGTTCCCTGAGCTCTGTTGCATCTCCAACATAGTGGGGGGACACTGGGATGGAATTTGTGTATTCTACGGGGGTCCTATACCACCTAGAGAAAAATTTGTATCCATTTTCCTGTGCGGAAACGTTAAAAGAGCCTTTGTGTATGTGTGCAAGGACTCGGTCCCAGTCTTCTTGACTTAGGTCAGTGTCCAGTTCCTTTGCCCATTGTTGGCAGGACGGATCATCTTTAGCAGATACCTTATCAAATAACAAGGCATACATCTCTGATATGACATGTCTTTGGGGTTCAGACCTGGTGCAAATGTTTTTGAAGGGTATATGTTCCCTGTCCCACTGGGGTGTTGGGGTGGAATTGAACAAGAAGTGTCTAATTTGAAGAAAATGTCTATGTCCGGGAAGTTGAATGACAGGGTTTGGAAGGAGATCAACTCCCCTTTGTCAAAGAGCAAGCCAGCTCTGACTGAAATTTCCACTGGTCTGTCGACGTTACTGAGGCGAGTTATACCTGGAGGAAAGTCAGGGTTTTGGTCCAATGGAGTCAGTGGGCCAGGTGAAGTGGCGATGTTCGTCTTTTTGCAAATAGTACGAAAAATCGGTAAAGTAGGGCCGATTAGGGGATGTGATGTACTCCTTTTCGGGGTCCCGTGTGGGCTTATCCATGGCAAATGGTGTATTGGCAGAGAGGAGAATGCCTCCTCAAGGCCAATTCAGGCTTTATTTCTACTGTGAATGTGCCAATCTACAATTCTGGCCATATGGCATGCCCATTGATATTTTTGTATGTCAGGGAGACCAATACCTCCCTTCAGTTTAGGAGTCACTAGTTTCTCCCAGCGTATACACGGATGTTTGTCAGACCATATGAATTTCAAACACATGTTTTTGTAGGTGGCAAAGAAAGAGGGGGGAAGCTTGATCGGTATCGTCTGCAACAGATATAGAAGTCTGGGGAGTATATTAATTTTCAAGATAGCAGCCCGCCCGAACCAGGAGAAGGTACCCCTATTCCAGTCATGAAGGTCTTTTTGTGTAGTGTTTAGCATGGGCAAGATGTTTCTAGAATAAAGATCTATTAATTTGACTGGTAATTGAATTCCCAGGTAGGTGATGGCGCACTTGTCCCAGCTAAAAGGAAAGTTAGCTTGACAGTGTGTCAGTACTGTGTCGGGCAAGGTAACATTAAGATCTTTAGATTTAACAAAATTAATTTGAAGGTTGGAGAGGAAGTTGAAGAGGGAGAAGTCTTTTAAGAGATTGGGAATCGTGGTAATGGGGTCCGTGAGAAATAGAAGGATATCGTCAGCGTATGTGGCTAATTTATATTGGTTATTCTTGATCGAAACCCCTTTGATGTTCATGTTGGATCTAAGCCTACGTAGAATAGGTTCCAGCGTTAGGATGAATATGATGGGGGATAGGGGGCACCCCTGTTGAGTTCCGTTCGACAAGGAGAAGGCGTCCGACAGATGGCCGTTGACCCTGATCCTCGCTGTTGGGGATGAGTACAAAGCAACAATGTATTGGATCATACGGTCTTGAAATCCTGTTTTACGTAATGTTTCTGTCATGTAGTCCCAGGCCACTCTGTCGAACGCCTTCTCTGCATCGAGGGAAAGGAAAAAGCCTGGAGTGTTAGATGAGGACAGCCAGTGATGTATGCTAATGGCCTTCAGGGTGTTGTCTCGGGCCTTGCGGCCGGGGATGGAGCCTACTTGGTCCAAGGAGATTAAAGTGGGGAGAAAGGGGTGTATGCGGCTTGCCAACATTTTTGCATATAGCTTTATGTCAACGTTGATGAGCCATATAGGTCTGTAATTTGAGACCAGGGTTGTATCGTTGCCTTGCTTAGGTATTACCGTAATATGAGCCTCAAGGGTATCCGGATTTTTAGTAGGGGAAGTGGGCAATGCATTAAAAGTGTTTAGGAAGTGTGGGACCAACATATTTGTGAAGGTTTTGTAGTAATTAGTGGATAAGCCGTCTGGGCCTGGACTTTTGCCCGGTTTCATTTGTTTAAGAGCTGCGATGGTCTCATCTCGTGTGATCGGCTTTGCTAAATTTGCCGCTTCCTCGTCTGAGATGGGTCGTGGGCCATATTGGGTCAAGAAATCCTCTATCAGTTTCTTCCTGTCATGGGATGGATCAGTCGTCAGAGGGGTAGGTAGGTTGTAGAGTTTAGAATAGAATTGTTTAAATTGGTTCGCTATGCCTGGCAACGTTTCTATTTTGTTGCCCGAAGGATCTAAAATAGAATGGATGGTCGAGGAGGCTTGATTGTTTTAAAGAGCTCTAGCTAGTAGTTTGCCCGCTTTGTTGCCAGATTATAATAAATTTGATGTGTAAGGGCGTATTTACGTCTAGTCGATTTCCCTAGTTCCTCAAGGAGGGCTTCTCTGGCCGTTAACAGTTCTCGAAAAGTGGCCTCTGCTAGTGATCGCTTGTGTTTCTTTTCTAGAGAATAAATGCGCTCCAACAATTCAGCAATGCGTGCTTGTCTAGATTTCCACCTTTTTGCGGTAATGGACATGAATTTGCCACGGACGACACACTTGTGCGCGCCCCAGCAGGACAACGGGTGGATATCGGAGGAAGCATTCTCTTGAATATAGTGCTGTAGGCATGTGTTTATTTTCTGTATATGCTCCGGGCCATTGAGCAGGGAGTTGTCCAGTCGCCAACTCATTGGTCTCGTAGATGTTGTCTGGAAAGTGACGGTAATGGACATGGGATGGTGATCCGACAGGATCATGGGATCTATGGTAGCAGTTAGTAGAGAATATAGGTCTGTCTGGATCAGAAAAAAATAGTCGATCCTTGTGTATTTGTGGTGTGGTGGAGAGTAGAAAGTGAAATATTTTGTATTGGGGTGCAGCGTGCGCCAAGTATCGTGTAGGTTTAGGTTAGCGAGCTGTGTTTTGATCGCCCAAAGCGCTCTATATGTTATGGCAGAGGATCCCGAGGAAGAGTCGAGGGATGGGGTAAGGGCCAAATTGAAATCCCCTCCGACAACCAACATACGCTTGTAGAACAAAGTGAGGCCTTGTTAGGTATTATGAAAGAAGGGTACCTGTTGTTTGTTGGGGGCATAAATGTTAGCCAACGTGATGGGTTTGTTGTGCAATTTCCCCCTGAGGAAGATGTAGCGTGCATTGGTATCAAGCATTGTGTCTTGAACTTGAAAGGGACAGTTCTTGGAAATTAAAATGGATGCTCCCTTGGATTTGGAGGTATCGTTAGTCACGTGAAACACTGTAGGATAGAAGGAATTATGAAGTTTGGGAATATTGTCCGATCTGAAGTGCGTTTCTTGAAGAAACACCACATTGGCTTTGGCCTTTTTTAAGAGAAGCAAATGTGATCTTTTTTCAGGGGTATTGAGTCCCCTAATATTTAAAGAGTATTGCTTGACCTGAGGGGGAGGGGTCAGGATGTGATGAAAGTGTCACTCACTGTCTATGTAAAGGGTGTTGAGGTTTGAGGGGGGGAATGGGGGAGGGAGGCAGAAAAGGAATGTGGATGAAGGAACGGGGTAGGAGGAGGTTACACCTACTCTACAAACCGAGAAGGTGGGGGACCAGCCCTTTCTTCTAGAAGAAAGATGTCGGTGAGGTAAAGAGTAAAAGGTAGAGAATGCCAACCCTAGGGAGGCCCACTCTAGTCCAAACTACTGTGTGGGGGTTGAGAGAGACCACTCGGGAGGATATAAATGAGTGTCAGCGTGAACCGCCACCATCCGATCCAAAGACAGGTAGGGGTAGAAATATGAGGGAAGTGTGCATAATGTGTATATGTATGGTATTGTTCTTAACCACGGTCTGTAGATCGTGGGTCCATAATAGCTGATTTGAGCTCAGGTAATAGGCGCGCGGAGTATGTATTACTAGGGTGAAAGTGATATTTGCATCATCCTGCTGTCTGCGCTGGTCAAATCAGCTAAGGAAGGCAGTAGAAAAGAATAGAGATACTTATAATGTCAACCTTAGGAATTATATAACAATGTTATAACATTTCTAAAACATCCTTTTTTCCCTTGTGGAGGAAATATGAAAATTTGTAAACACAAGGTCAGCTATAATTAGAGCATTCCTACACTCTAGCATTGTCAAAGGGTTCTGCAGGAAATCTATGTGTCCATGTACAATAGGGAGAGGTGGCTTAAGTGTGTATTTAGCACAACCCGTAGGAGCCAGATTTAGCAAAGCAGCCCCCCAGTTTCGGGTGTGAAAGCTGGTTTAAGAATCTCCCAGTTAGGCGCTGTAGAAGAGCTCCTTGGAATAACCATCATATGTTGAAATTGAGAAGTGGACAGGGGAGGGGCACCGAATGCTAGCTTCCAGTGTGGCTCAAAAAAAATAAAAAATAAATCCATTCTGCAGTGATATGGGACAGTGAAAAGTCCAAGACCAATAAAGTGTGCGCCTCTTATGTGGTGGCCAGGCTCAATAAGTGAGTACTAGAGGTATACCTGTGCGGGCCTGCTGGAATCCATGAGATGTGTAGGGGCGATCTCAGATAGTCAAAACAGGTATGCAGAGAAATGAGTGTGGTAGTACTGGGCTTGAAGTGAAAGCAAGCGTGGTGCGCGTAATTTTAAGATGGGCTCTGTCAGGGTCCCCTGGGCTAGTACATAGGGTGTGGTGAGAGCGACGGGATTCCAGCAGACTCACAACAGCTGGTTTGTCAAGCTAGAAGTGTATTCTGAGGCAGAATTCAAAGTATTCTGGACCTGGAAACCTGTGAACGGAAAGTGTTAAACAAATATAAACATTCTTTGTGGTGTAACTAAGGGCAAACCTGTCCTTAAACTTGTGGGGTGGTGCGATACAGCACTATAAGGCACTGCATTGCCTTAGTGGGACCAAAGCATAGTCATCAGTTGTATGTATTGCATACGTCTTCAGAAAGCATCAGATGAGTCAGCACACCCCCGGTACATTGGTATTCCATAGCGGTAAAAACTACATCTACAAGATGTTGTCCCTCATGCCAGAGGCGGGGGGAGAAAAACAAAAACAAAGTGATCAAAAAGCACAAGGGAAAAAGGAGCGGCTTTGTCTAAGAAGACCATGTGGGTACAAGTCAAAGCTTCAGAGGAAATAAGAAAAAAAAATAAAAATAAAAGTCAAGGGGAAAAAATAAGCAGTGACAAGGTGATAAGAACTTAGCTGCTGCAATGGCAAATTATTTTCAGTGTCCAGGTGAGTGCCTGCGGTACGGCCCAGGGTCTTGTCTGGCCCTTCTTGATCGCGGGGAATCAGTCGGGCTGTTGCCTTTGTGGGAGCTTCTGGTAGATGCGTGAAACCTGGATCCCGAGGCCGACCTGTATCTGTGGTACCTGGTGTTTTGGGCTTCCATCGGTTCATCTAGTTGTTGTTCCCTGCTGGGCGGTTGAGGGAGGCAGAATTCAGCATACCAATTCGGAACATCTATCACTGGGATGTCCAGGGATTCGCAGAAGGCTTGTAGCTCTTCCGGTACACGTACCAATTCTGTGCGGCCTTGGTTGGTGGCAGAGAGGCCAAAGGGGAATTTCCACCTATATTGTATGCCCTTGGCATGCAGGTCATCTAGCAGCGGCTTTAGATCTCTCCTGTGTCGCAGCGTAATACCAGAGAGGTCTTGGTAGATGTGGATATCAGAGCCCCCATGGGAGAGTTGTATTCTGTTTCTAGCTTTGTGGATTATTTCTTCCTTTAGTTTGTAGTCCACTATGCAGCATACCACATCTCTAGGGGGGTCAGTCTCTCTCCCTTTGGGCCTGAGCGTGTGGTGGATACGCTCCATTTCCACTGGCATTTGTGTAGGTCTATCCAGCAGGTTATTAAACAAGCCCGTGACAGTAACTGCAAGCTGTTCAGAATCAACTGATTCTGGCAGACCCCTGACCCGCAAGTTATGTCGTCTGCCTCGGTTGTCCAAATCCTCCACATGACGCTGGAGGTCTCTCAGCTGCAGGGTGTGTGTGTCTACCTTGTGGGTCACTCGGCGAAGGACCATTCCATGCTGGGCTGACACCTGTTCTATCTCATGTACCTGTCTGCAATAGCATTGATGTCCAGCCTCAGGTCAGCTATAGCTGCTGACAGGGTGTCCTTGATGTTTGCCGCCACTGCCCTCAAGTCTAAGAGGCTTGGGTGTTGCTGGTGGTGGGCGGCCTGATCCCCTGGCTCAGACGTGGGAGTGATAGGCGGTGTGCTCAGCTGTGTTAGCTCCGGAGCCTGTGACGGAGCCTGGCGGGAGGCCACCATGTTGCTTCTCTGAGTTCGGAACAACTCAGGAAGTTTCTGACTGAGACCACTCTGTTGTCTCCGTGGAGAGCGGGAGGCGGAGGAGTTCCACGATGCTGTGCCCATGTTTGGGAAGTGGGACGAGCGCTGTGAAGCTTCCGTGTCAGCGGAGAGGATGGATAGCGGTGGGAGCTCTTCTCTCAGGCGTCCATCTTCCCGCAAGGTCAAGCCACGCCCCCCCTCCAGAATTATATGTTCCACCTTGTATTGCCACATAGGAAAGAGATTTGAACATAACAATCTCTGATGAGCAAAGAGACTTTATTTTCCATTATATACATGAATCATCAATGTCGTCTAGAATGCAAGAATCAGGATATAAATTATTAACCTGGTGGTATAGATCACCAGAAAAATTACATTGTATGTATTCAATGCAGACCCTACTTGTTGGTGCTGCGGAGTAGATATGGGGAACACTTTTTCACTTATTCTGGCCCTCGAATACGCTCTTACTGGCAAAGTGTATGCAATTTTATCAAAGACCTTGATGGTCTATCCCTTGACCAGAATCCTGCAGCTTGTCTAATTCAAGGTACAGCATTGTTTTTTTTTGCCAAACATGGTTACAATGGATCAATTTTACTCTATCAACAAGATGTCAGATGCTTGTTGATGGTGGACCTGGGTCTGTCTAGACAGCAACACTGTGGAATAAGATAATTCAGCAAATGCCATTAAGGGGGGATGAGGGAGAGGAGGGAGTGGGGAAGGGGGGGGGTCTCTTTTCTCTTTTTATTTTTTTTTGAGGGGGGGTGGGAGGATGAGGTTTTCATAGGGAGGAGGGAGGAATTGGGGGGGGGGGGCAGGGTAAAAATGTGGTAAATCAATGGGGCTCTGCAATGCACCCCCACAAGATATATACATTTAATGGTATATGGTCTTTTTTCAGAGAGTTTTGAGCCTAGCAGACCCACAGGCCTTATGTACTATTCTTGTTCTCTGGAAGGAAGGAATTCCCCCACTATGGGGTTTTTAGGCAGCATGCAACGAATTAAGTCAAGGGAAATGTATAAGATAAAAATAGTTTATTCAAAAATATGTATGACAACTGAATTAGAACATGAGCTCCAGTGCAGAACAATTAAAAACTCAGATATATATATAATGCAGACTTATCAAAAATATTAACCACATGTACAATGTAAGTCACGGGGTAGAAGGATAGCCCTGACGTGTTTCAACCCACATGGGGTCTTCTTCAGAGGGGCACGTCCACTAGAAGAAACATAATGTCAATGTATTTAACATAATGCCATTGCAGGTAAGCAATAATCTATAATACAAGGTGTTTAGTATAATTGCCACAGGGGGCATATATCCAAAAGCTAAAATGAAGAAAAAGTCCTCCCACGTGGAGAATTCTTAGTGTAGAAGTGTTTCTCGTCTCACCCGGGAAGTGCCAGAATGTTCTTAGTCTGTCAGCAAACCACATGGGCCAAAGTCGCCAAGCATGTCTTGCGAGTAGTCACACAGACACTCACCCTTCCGCCTAAATAGGTGGAGGTGTCAGAGGGAAAGAGGTGCAACCAGGTGGGGGTAGGGGATATACAGGCCCGACCTGTAATGGGAGTCCAAAAATAAAGAACTGAATTAGGCGTATTGTACTGGAAGGATCTCCAGGCAGTCATGTATACCAATGTCTGCTCCCATGGCAGTATCTCATATGCCAGGGATACAAGACATAAGTAAACTTGTATTGTCGTAGGTCCATGCAGGGTAGAAAACAGTGATATAGGTGCCACCAAGGGGGTGCCGGGATGGGGGAAGTGCAAGAGCAAAGAAAGAGTCGGTGTGGTAAGGTGAGGAAGTGTGTGAGAGGGTGAGAGTATATGTGAGGAAGGTGTGAAAGGAACAGGGTATGGTGACGATGAAAACCTAGGTGGGGGATAATGATGCAGTGAAAGAACTGTGTGTGACGACAGGGGGAAGCAAAGTGGCCGGACTCAAAGAGATACGGCCTATATGGGAAACGATGAAAAGTGAAGACACCTGAAGATCTAAGCCAGGAGACTCCAAAGGTAGGAGGGAAGTGCAGTGAATATAACACTAAAACCATGAGATTGAAGTTGCGAAAAAGAAAAAAGCAAAACCAAACAGGAGCAAAAAATAATAAAATAAAAAAATAATAATAATAATAATAATAATAATAATAATATTAATAATAAAAAAAAAAATAAAAATGAAAACAAAAGCAAAAAAAAAGGGGGTGGGGGATGAAAAAGAAAGGAGAAATGGCAATTGTGTGGAGTGAATAAAAGGAAATAAAGTGCAAAAGTGCGGGTGTTGCATTTGCAATCGCGACGCACCCTTGAAGAAGTGGGTGCAATCAATGTGAGAAGTGAAAGTAAAAGTGAATGGGGATAGAAAAAATGTTACCTAGATGATGGGGATTGGTGACACAAATGGCATAGCCCACTGTTTCTAAAGATGTATATATAGTATGATAGACGGGTTGCTGGTGATCAAATCCAGATTATAAGTCACCAGTGCAGTGGCCCCTAAGGGACAATCTAAAAGTAAATAAAAGTAAAGGATAAGCATAAGTATAAATGGACATTTTGTAATATGTCCATATCGTGCAATCAAGCAAACGTATAAAATGAGAGCAAGGTACATACCTCATGGAGACAAAAAGACTGCGTACATCCTCTTGCTGGAGCAGTGGGAATGAAGTATGTTCCCACTGGTGTGCATAGCCTGAAAAAAAAAAAAAAAAAAACCCCGCCCCCCCTGGTTGCTGTTGGCCGCCATATAGGTCAGCCAGTGTGTGGCTTCCCCGGAGTCCTTGGAGACCGTTCACGGTTCCGTAATTACATCATACCCGATGCAATTAGCGTGACGTGCGCACGCCATGCGCACACGCGGGGCCCCGTGCATGCACACTGCGGTGCGCCGTCCGGGGATGTCCAAGGACGCCGCCGGCAAGGGATATAACCCTGATTGGGTACCCGGGACCAGCCCGAGGATCGCCAATCAGGAAAAAGAGGAGGAGCTAAAGAATGAAACGTAGCAATCCCCCTCCCCCTTGCCGTGAAGACATGCTGGTCGCTGAAAACCCACAAGTTGGACGGACATAAAGGCAAATCCAGGGAGGAGAAACCACCTACAAAAAAAAATATATTTATATAAAAAAGGTCATGTTAGTCAGTCCATAGTCATGATAATACACATAAATGTGGCCACGGAAAGCACTATGAAAATCAGGCCAATTTTAACAACATTAACCCCTGAGTGACTGGTATATAAACAGAAAACATTGCAGAATTACTAATTTTAATTATAGTAATACCGACTAATTATGCATAAAAATACAAGAGCTATTGGTATAACAATGAATGCCAAACAGGTGTACAGGACATCATAGTATGATATTTTGCTACTATACCCTTCCTAGTGGGTATAGTATGTTTAGTTTTTTTTTTTTAAATGTTGTACCTACATTCCCAGTATTTAATCATTTGTACCAAGCCCTATTTTGAGCAAGACCCCAAATATCAATTTTACAATCTATAAGGCATTAGAGTGTCTTTTATTTGCTGAAAATGACACCAAAATATTGTTGTGCCTATCTGCCCAGTATTTAATCATTTGCATGTAGTCCTATTTTGTAGAACTCCCATTATCAATTGTAAAATATAGAAATTAACATTAGAATACAATATATTAACAGAAAATAGCCCTTGTTGTGCCTACATGCGAGTGTTTAACCACTTCAATGCTAAGCACTTTATTTCTGTTATAAAATTATGCAAATAAATAATCTTTCTTTATAAATTTAGGCCAAAATGTATGCTGCTACATTTCTTTGGTGAAAATAACCCAAATTAGTGTACCGTATTTATCGGCGTATAACACGCACTTTTCCCCCCCTTAAAATCGGGGGAAAGTCGTGGGTGCGTGTTATACGGCGATACCCCCAAAAAAAATTAAAAAAATGACAAAAATGACAAAAATGGCGAGCGCTGCCGAAAAATAGCGAGCGCTGCCGAAAAGCAGACTGTTCGGCTCTGCTCGAGTCCCGCCTCCCTGCGCTCGCTGCCGAAAAAGACAGAGTCGCGGGCGAAAAAACCCGAAGTGGCGCCGGAATAGACCGTGACAGAGTCTCGGCGGCGGGAAATTTAAACCGGGACCGGACTTCAAATGACGCTGGCAAGTTCCAAAGAAACTGGTCATGGCTGCAATGACGCTGGGCAAGCTGCAATGACGCTGGGCAAGGCTGCAATGACGCTGGGCAAGGCTGCAATGACGCTGGACAAGGCTGCAATGACGCTGGGCAAGCTGCAAATGACGCTGGGCAAGCTGCAAATGACGCTTAAATGTAAGTTTTTTTTTTTCCCTAAACTTCCCTCCTAAAACTTTTTTTCCTTAAAATGCCCTCCTAAACTTGGGGTGCGTGTTATACGCCGGTGCGTGTTATACGCCGATAAATACGTATTTAGTCTCTAGGAAAGTTTTAGAGTCCACAAACTATGGTACTGTATATATAAAATCTGAATATCAGCCCTAACATGCCAGGACAGTACAAATATCCCCAAGATGACCAGTTTTTGAAAAGTAGACAATCCAGGGTATTTAGTAAAAGGCATGGTGAGTTTTTTTTAAGTTGTAATTTTTTTCCACAAATATTTGGAAAATAAAGAATTAATCAATACAATACAATTAATATAAAATATGGCACTGTGCCAAGTAAATAGATACCAAACATGACATGCTTTAAAATTGTGCACGCATGTTTAATGGTGCCAAACTACAGTATTTAAAAATCTCCATAGGCAAAGCGTTATAAGACTTTACCGGTAAACAGTTTAGAGTTGCAGAGGAGGTATGGTGCTAGAATTATTGATCTTGCACTGACATTCATGGCAATACCTCACATGTGTGGTGCAATAGCCTTTTTACGTTCCAACGTGTGCATTCGCCATTATGCGCAAGCATGGTGGGACGGGGGTGCTTTACATTTTTTTAACATTTTTACAGTTTCTTTACCCACTTAACCACTTTCAGACCGGACCATTTTGCTGGCTTAAGACCAGACCACTGTTTGCAATTCGGCACTGCGTTGCTTTAACTGACAATTTCGCAGTCGTGCGACGTGGCTCCCAAACAAAATTGACATCTTTTTTTTCCCCCACAAATAGAGCTTTCTTTTGGTGGTATTTGATCGCCTCTGCGGTTTTTATTTTTTGCTCTATAAACAAAAAAGAGCCACAATTTTGAAAAAAACACATTATTTTTTACTTTTTGCTATAATAAATATCCCCCAAAAATGTATAAAAAAAAATTTGTTCCTCAGTTTAGGCCTATACGTATTCTTCTACATATTTTTGGTAAAAAAATTGCAATAAGCGATTATTGATTGGTTTGTGCAAAAGTTATAGCATTTACAAAATAGGGGATAGTTTTATGGCTATTTATTAATATTTTTTAGTAATAGTAATGGCGGCGATCAGCGATTATGGCAGACACATCGGACATTTTTGACACATTTTTGGGACCATTGTCATTTATACAGCAATCAGTGCTATACAAATGCACTGATTCCTGTGTAAATGACACTGGCAGTGAAGGGGTTAACCAGGAGGTGGCAGTGTAGGGGTTAAGTGTGTCCTAGGGGCGTGTTTCTAACTGTGGGGGGTGTGGCTGTGTTGTGGACATCACTTATCTCTGCTCCAATCACAGGGAGCATAGATCAGTGTCACTGTTGCTAGGCAGAATGAGGAGATGCTTGTTTACTATAGCATCTCCCCGTTCTTCCTCCCAGTGAGACCCACAGCGATCGAGTCCGTGGAACCCGCGATCGGACTCACGGTGGTCCTGACCGGCGCGCGCATGATTGCACGGCGGCAAATTCAAAGGGACGTACCTGTACGCCCTTATGCCTGTCCGTGCCATTCTGCCGACGTACATTGTCGTGCGCCGGTCGGAAAGCGGTTAAGGACCAGGCCTATTTTTCAGACTTGGTGTTTGCAAGTTAAAATCTTTTTTTTTTGCTACAGAATTACTTATAACCCCCAAACATTATATATATTTTTTCAGACACCGTAGAAAATAAAACGGCGGTTGTTGAAATATTTTATGTCACACCGTATTTGCGCATCGGTCTTACAATCACAATTTTTTGGGAAAAAATACACTAAAGTTATCCCAATTATAATTTTTTTTATATTGTGAAAGATAATGTTACGCCGAGTAAATTGATACCCAACATGTTAAGCTCAAAATTGCGCCTGCTCGTAAAATGGCAAGAAATTTTGAGCCTTAAAAATCTCCATAGGCGACGTTTAAAAATTTCTACAGGTTACCAGTTTGAGTTACAGAGAAGGTCTAGTGCTATAAGTATTGATCTCACTCTAACGATCGTGGCAATACCTCACATATGTGGTTTGATGTGGTTTCATATGCGAGCGTTACTTACGTACGTGTTTTACATCGATTTCGCCATCCAATGGTGTAAAGCCAAGTGGGAGCCATATTTACCTCACTCGGCATCCAGCCTGTGAGGCGAGAGGACCCAATCGTCTCTGCCGCTACCAATGGCTCCGGTAAGCTGCGAAGGGTACCAGAGCATGGCGGGGGGGGGCCCCTCTCCCGCCCGATAAAATTGATCTTGCGGCGAATCTGCCGCTGAGACCACTTTTATCTGAAAGTGGACTGCCCGCTGTTGAAGAGGATACTGGGATTATGGCAGCTAGTGGCTGCTGTAGCAATGGTATTCCCCTTCAAACAGCCGATGTACAACTGCAGCGGGCGGTCCTTAAATAGTTAAAAATGTTTATTATTTTGTACACTGTGACAGATGCTTTTGTGCACTGTACACTGTGACAGATGTTGATGGGACACTACATACATACATAGTAGAAGAGACTGAAAAAAGACACAAGTCCATCAAGTCCAACCTATGTGCGAGATTTTATTTCAGTATTACATTGTATATCCCTGTATGTTGTGGTCATTCAGGTGCTTATTTAATAGTTTTTTGAAATTAAATAAAAAAGAGACCAGGAAGGAAAACCAACCAGACGGACTATTCCGGTACCTGAACAAAATGTAAAGTAAATACTTATAAATTTCTAGATATTTTTATTGATACAAAATATAATATTAAATACATAAATTTAAAAAGATAGATGTCAGATCTATATTCACATAAGGATGCAAAGAATCATAAATTATGTCACAAATACTGGTTGATACTGGTTGACAGTATACGATCGCTCTTTTACAGCAGTCCATACGGTCCACACACCGCCTCTGCTCTAGCAGAGGCGTTGTGTGGACCGTATGGACTGCTGTAAAAGAGCAAACGTATACTGACCATATCTGGGGTTATCGACACCTTACGACCTAGAACTATCAGCATTTGCCGAGGGATACACATTGCCTCCTGGTGGAGTGTTCCAGGAACGATACTATTGTAAAGACTGATTTTGGCAATCCTTGCCTTTGGCGAATTGCTTGTTACCCTATAGGAACGTATTATGATACTGTATCTAGCTATCCTGGTCTGTTAGGCATTCTCCTTATCTTTGTCTGCTTCAAGTCCTCTAAGCACTTACTTACTGTCCATTTGCATTATCCCATTTCCACCCTGGGGTAACACACCGCCTCCAGGTGATCAAGCCACCTCTCATGTTGGTTTTTTAGATGTAGACTTTTTCAAGGTGTCATGACTGTCGTTAGTTGGTTCTGAAGAAGCCATTGGCCAAACGCGTCAACCAGTATCAACCAGTATTTGTGACATAATTTATGATTCTTTGCAGCCTTATGTGAATATAGATCTGACATCTATCTTTTTAAATTTATGTATTTAATATTATATTTTGTATCAATAAAAATATCTAGAAATGTATAAGTATTTACTTTACGTTTTGTTTAGGTACCAGGATAGTCCGTCTGGTTTTCCTTCCTGGTCTCTTTTTTATTTAACGTTATAGGATGAGGTACCCCCCATAGCTCTGTTCACATAGTTTAGACAGTTTTTTTGAAATTATCAATGCTCCCCGCTGAAACCACTGCCTGTGGAAGGTAATTCCACATCCTAACCGCTCTTACAGTAAAGAACCCTCTACCCATTTTAAGGTTAAACCGTTTTCTTCTAATTTTAGAAAATGGCCATGGGTCTTATTAAATTCCCTGACACAGAAAATTTTTATCCCTATTGTGGGGGATAATTATATTTCCTCATAACTAATGTCCTCCAGACCCCTTATTAGTTTCAATGCCCTTCTCTGGACTCTCTCCAGTTCCAGCACATCCCTCCTGAGGACTGGTGCCCAGAACTTGACAGCATACTCCAGGTGCGGCCAGACCAGAGTCTTGTAGAGTGGGAGAATTATCGTTTTATCTCTGTAGTTAATCCCCTTTTTAATGCATGCCAATATTCTGTTTGCTTTGCTTGCAGCATATTTTTGCCACCCAAATGCAGTGGCAGTGAAGGGGTTAACCAGGAGGTGGCAGTGTAGGGGTTAAGTGTGTCCTAGGGGCGTGTTTCTAACTGTGGGGGGTGTGGCTGTGTTGTGGACATCACTGATCTCTGCTCCAATCACAGGGAGCATAGATCAGTGTCACTGTTGCTAGGCAGAATGAGGAGATGCTTGTTTACTATAGCATCTCCCCGTTCTTCCTCCCAGTGAGACCCGCAGCGATCGAGTCCGTGGAACCCGCGATCGGACTCACGGTGGTCCTGACCGGCGCGCGCATGATTGCACGGCGGCAAATTCAAAGGGACGTACCTGTACGCCCTTATGCCTGTCCGTGCCATTCTGCCGACGTACATTGTCGTGCGCCGGTCAGAAAGCGGTTAAGGACCAGGCCTATTTTTCAGACTTGGTGTTTACAAGTTAAAATCTTTTTTTTTGCTACAGAATTACTTATAACCCCCAAACATTATATATATTTTTTCAGACACCGTAGAAAATAAAACGGCGGTTGTTGAAATATTTTATGTCACACCGTATTTGCGCATCGGTCTTACAATCACAATTTTTTGGGAAAAAATACACTAAAGTTATCCCAATTATAATTTTTTTTATATTGTGAAAGATAATGTTACGCCGAGTAAATTGATACCCAACATGTTAAGCTCAAAATTGCGCCTGCTCGTAAAATGGCAAGAAATTTTGAGCCTTAAAAATCTCCATAGGCGACGTTTAAAAAATTTCTACAGGTTACCAGTTTGAGTTACAGAGAAGGTCTAGTGCTATAAGTATTGATCTCACTCTAACGATCGTGGCAATACCTCACATATGTGGTTTGATGTGGTTTCATATGCGAGCGTTACTTACGTACGTGTTTTACATCGATTTCGCCATCCAATGGTGTAAAGCCAAGTGGGAGCCATATTTACCTCACTCGGCATCCAGCCTGTGAGGCGAGAGGACCCAATCGTCTCTGCCGCTACCAATGGCTCCGGTAAGCTGCGAAGGGTACCAGAGCATGGCGGGGGGGGGCCCCTCTCCCGCCCGATAAAATTGATCTTGCGGCGAATCTGCCGCTGAGACCACTTTTATCTGAAAGTGGACTGCCCGCTGTTGAAGAGGATACTGGGATTATGGCAGCTAGTGGCTGCCGTAGCAATGGTATTCCCCTTCAAACAGCCGATGTACAACTGCAGCGGGCGGTCCTTAAATAGTTAAAAATGTTTATTATTTTGTACACTGTGACAGATGCTTTTGTGCACTGTACACTGTGACAGATGTTGATGGGACACTACATACATACATAGTAGAAGAGACTGAAAAAAGACACAAGTCCATCAAGTCCAACCTATGTGCGAGATTTTATTTCAGTATTACATTGTATATCCCTGTATGTTGTGGTCATTCAGGTGCTTATTTAATAGTTTTTTGAAATTAAATAAAAAAGAGACCAGGAAGGAAAACCAACCAGACGGACTATTCCGGTACCTGAACAAAATGTAAAGTAAATACTTATAAATTTCTAGATATTTTTATTGATACAAAATATAATATTAAATACATAAATTTAAAAAGATAGATGTCAGATCTATATTCACATAAGGATGCAAAGAATCATAAATTATGTCACAAATACTGGTTGATACTGGTTGACAGTATACGATCGCTCTTTTACAGCAGTCCATACGGTCCACACACCGCCTCTGCTCTAGCAGAGGCGTTGTGTGGACCGTATGGACTGCTGTAAAAGAGCAAACGTATACTGACCATATCTGGGGTTATCGACACCTTACGACCTAGAACTATCAGCATTTGCCGAGGGATACACATTGCCTCCTGGTGGAGTGTTCCAGGAACGATACTATTGTAAAGACTGATTTTGGCAATCCTTGCCTTTGGCGAATTGCTTGTTACCCTATAGGAACGTATTATGATACTGTATCTAGCTATCCTGGTCTGTTAGGCATTCTCCTTATCTTTGTCTGCTTCAAGTCCTCTAAGCACTTACTTACTGTCCATTTGCATTATCCCATTTCCACCCTGGGGTAACACACCGCCTCCAGGTGATCAAGCCACCTCTCATGTTGGTTTTTTAGATGTAGACTTTTTCAAGGTGTCATGACTGTCGTTAGTTGGTTCTGAAGAAGCCATTGGCCAAACGCGTCAACCAGTATCAACCAGTATTTGTGACATAATTTATGATTCTTTGCAGCCTTATGTGAATATAGATCTGACATCTATCTTTTTAAATTTATGTATTTAATATTATATTTTGTATCAATAAAAATATCTAGAAATGTATAAGTATTTACTTTACGTTTTGTTTAGGTACCAGGATAGTCCGTCTGGTTTTCCTTCCTGGTCTCTTTTTTATTTAACGTTATAGGATGAGGTACCCCCCATAGCTCTGTTCACATAGTTTAGACAGTTTTTTTGAAATTATCAATGCTCCCCGCTGAAACCACTGCCTGTGGAAGGTAATTCCATATCCTAACCGCTCTTACAGTAAAGAACCCTCTACCCATTTTAAGGTTAAACCGTTTTCTTCTAATTTTAGAAAATGGCCATGGGTCTTATTAAATTCCCTGACACAGAATTTTTTTTATCCCTATTGTGGGGGATAATTATATTTCCTCATAACTAATGTCCTCCAGACCCCTTATTAGTTTCAATGCCCTTCTCTGGACTCTCTCCAGTTCCAGCACATCCCTCCTGAGGACTGGTGCCCAGAACTTGACAGCATACTCCAGGTGCGGCCAGACCAGAGTCTTGTAGAGTGGGAGAATTATCGTTTTATCTCTGTAGTTAATCCCCTTTTTAATGCATGCCAATATTCTGTTTGCTTTGCTTGCAGCATATTTTTGCCACCCAAATGCATTATTTTGCATTATTTTAAATTTTTCCTATGTAATCCTTATTTGCCATGTATTTGCTATGCATACTAGATCATTATGCCTTTGTCCTGCAGGGTGTTTTTTTTGACAGGGTTTACTTCCTCTTTACTTCCTCTTTACTTCCAAGCCATCTGGCCCTGGTGATTTTTTCACATTTGTTTTTTCCAGTCTTTTAAGCATAATAATGTATGTAAGCCATAAGGGTACACTTCTTGCTGTGTTGATAACACTATTGTCTTGTCTATTAAACATTAAACCCCTCCTTTTCCACAGTTAATACGGAGTCAGAGGACTTTGCTTTAAATACAGAATCTGTTTTACCAACCAGTTGTACCAGATACATAATGTGGCATTACCAAATGTGAGCAACATGTCTTTTAAGGTATAATATATGGATGTGACCTGACACACACACTGAGAGACATGGCGGCCTCCATCCCTAATTTAATAGATAGGAGGGGGTGAGTTAATGGGACTTTAATTGAGGGTACACCATGTAGAGGAAAAATGACAATATAAAATAAAATAAAATTACAGTACATGATTTATTACAATCTAAGATACATATCAAGTGTTTTGTATCAAGTACATAGGTAGTCACCAGACTTACAATAAATATGCTGCTACATAGCATGCAATACAAATAAAAATAGACATGGTAAATATACATGTTATAGTAAATCGTTTGAGAGACCAATATAATAAAGAAGAGTAACTGTTGGCATCTAGTGGCACTCTACGTGTTTCCTGGCATTTCAGCCATTCATCAGGAGTGTTATGAAGTAGTAAACTAAGAAAGAGAGAGCAGGGGTTAATAATTAAAATAAGGGAAGGCTGGGAATTTATGTCTCAACATAGTGGAAATAAATTGGAGTACTTACTAATGGCCCCTAGGCCCAGTCCGGTATCCACCAAGGAAAACGGGGGTCGAAGGCATGATGTCTTCCCCGGGGCTGAAGCGGGGGACCCCTCCAAGGGTGGAGAACAGCGCCCGGAGCCCAGCATAGTGGTCACAGACAAGATTCATCAGACTATGTGTACACCAGAAGTGCATGGTATTCCTAGAAAAAAGTGTGTCAAAAAAGGGGATTCATTTAGTGTGTAAAAGTGTGAAGGTAAAGGGACAAAAATATCTATGTGTTTCCACAGACGGACTACATGATAAAGTGTGTGTGAAATGAAAATAGATGATATATAGGACGAGTGATATATAGGACTATTTAAAAGGGATAAAAGGAAAAAAAAAATTGCATGCTATGTAGCAGCATATTTATTGTAAGTCTGGTGACTACCTATGTACTTGATACAAAACACTTGATATGTATTTTAGATTGTAATAAACTGCCCTCTTTAGAATCAAAGAATGGCTTATAGAAACAATTAGAAGGGGAAACAATTAAAGGGGCTAAGGGTACTGTGAAAAATCTGCTCCTTTTACCGCTATTCATGCATGCTTCTTACTATATCAGGCTCACAGGCAGAATACCGGATTCAAACTGGAAAGGGCTCAACTACTAAAATGAGCTGACCTTTAGATTTCTCCTTGGTACATCTATAATTACCTATAAGAGACTGTATATATATTGGTTAATTACCACAGGACATATCGTGTTTCATTTTGTGCGACTTGGGCGTATTTGGGAGAGGATGGTGGCGGGACTATATGTGCTTCTTTCTCCCCCTGCTAAGGACGTTCAGGGGACAGCAATCACTAAGGAGTCCAAAACATGTGAACATCATATGTCTAATAGTGAAGACGAGAAAGGTATACATCTGAGGTGGGGACAGTCCGAACCCAATATATATAAGGCTCAAGACACAAGTACAATTCATTTTATACTGTATTTTGTTGCAATGAACTGTAAAGTTCGGGTCCGTACCGGACTTTAGGGTGTTCGGGTCCCGGACCCGAACCCGAACAATTGACTGTATGTTCGGGTTCGGGTCCGGTGTTCGGGGATTTAATGTTGCTTTTTAAAATGTCTTTTTAAAAGCACTCGCGGCTATATGAATTGATATTCATATAGCCGCGAGTGCTTTTAATACAGAGAACAGTCATTGAAGTCATTTATTTTTAAAAAGTTAGTCATAAAAAGTGTTTGGGGACCTGGGTCCTGCCCCAGGGGACATGCATCAATGCAAAAAAAACTTTTAAAAACTGCTGTTTTTTCGGGAGCAGTGATTTTAATAATGATTAAATTGAAACAATAAAAGTGTAATATTCCTTTAAATTTCGTACCTGGGGGGTGTCTATAGTATGCATGTAAAGGGGCGCATGTTTCCCGTGCTTAGAACTGTCTCTGCAAAAAGTGTAATTTTTGCAGGAAAGAAAGCTATTTAAAATCACTCGCGGCTAATGTGTATTGTCGGCTCCCGTAATACAGAGAACAGTCATTCATTGAAAGTCATTCATAAAAAAAAAGTAATTGATAAAAAATAAAAAAAAAAAAAGCGTAGGGGTCCCCCCAAATTCAATAACCAGGCCCTTCAGGTCTGGGATGGATATTAAGGGGGACCCCAGCCAAAAAAAAATGGCGTAGGGTCCTCCTCAAAATCCATACCAGACCCTTGAGGTCTGGGATGGATTTTAAGGGGAAACCCAGCCAAAAAAAATGGCGTGGGGTCCCCCTCAAAATCCATACCAGACCCTTATCCGAGCACGCAACCTGGCAGGCTGCAGGAAAAGAGGGGGGACGAGAGCGCCCCCCCCCTCCCGCCTGAACCGTACCAAGCCACATGCCCTCAACATTGGGAGGATGCTTTGGGGGTCTAAGACCCCCAAAGCACCTTGTCCCCATGTTGATGAGGACAAGGGCCTCATCCCCACAACCGTGCCCGGTGGTTGTGGGGGTCTGCGGGCGGGGGGCTTATCGGAATCTGGAAGCCCCCTTTAACAAGGGGACCCCCAGATCCCGCCCCCCCCCCCCTGTGTGAAATGGTAAGGGCCTACCATTTCACCAAAAAAAGTGTCAAAAATTGTAAAAATGACAGGAGACGGTCTTTGACAATTCCTTTATTAAAATCTTCTTTCTTCTGGTCTTCCTTTCTTCATCTTCTCCTTCCGGCATCTTCTTCTTCCATCTTCTTCTTCCTCCGATCTGCTTCTTCTTGGCCTTCTCGTCCAGCATCGGTGTCTCTTCTGGGCCGCTCCGTGCAATGGGAGGCTCCCGCTGGGTGAGGCTTCTCTTCGGTATCTTCTTCCACGGCGTCGGTCTCTGAGGCTTCTCTCCGGTATCTTCTTCCAGGGCGTCGGCCTCTTCTTGGGCCACTCCTCGCGGAGCGGCCCAGAAGAGACACCGGTGCTGGACGAGAAGGCCAAGAAGAAGCAGATCGGAGGAAGAAGAAGATGGAAGAAGAAGATGCCGGAAGGAGAAGATGAAGAAAGGAAGACCAGAAGAAAGAAGAAAGAAGATTTTAATAAAGGAATTGTCAAAGACCGTCTCCTGTCATTTTTTACCATTTTTGACACTTTTTTGGTGAAATGGTAGGGGTACAAAAGTACCCCCTTACCATTTCACACAGGGGGGGGCGGGATCTGGGGGTCCCCTTGTTAAAGGGGGCTTCCAGATTCTGATAAGCCCCCCGCCCGCAGACCCCCACAACCACCGGGCACGGCTGTGGGGATTAGGCCCTTGTCCTCATCATCATGGGGACAAGGTGCTTTGTGGGTCTTAGACCCCCAAAGCATCCTCCCAATGTTGAGGGCATGTGGCCTGGTACGGTTCAGGCGGGAGGGGGGGGGCGCTCTCGTCCCCCCCCCTATTTTCCTGCGGCCTGCCAGGTTGCGTGCTCGGATAAGGGTCTGGTATGGATTTTGAGGGGGACCCCACGCCATTTTTTTTTGGCTGGGTTTCCCCTTAAAATCCATCCCAGACCTCAAGGGTCTGGTATGGATTTTGAGGGGGACCCTACGCCATTTTTTTTTTGGCTGGGGTCCCCCTTAATATCCATCCCAGACCAGAAGGGCCTGGTTATTGAATTTGGGGGACCCCTATGCTTTTTTATTTTATTTTTTTTATTTTTTATCAATGACTTTTTTTTTAAGAATGGCTTTCAATGAATGACTGTTCTCTGTATTACGGGAGCCGACAATACACATTAGCCGCGAGTGATTTTAAATAGCTTTCTTTTCTGCAAAAATTACACTTTTTGCAGAGACAGTTCTAAGCACAGGAAACATGCGCCCCTTTATATGCATACTATAGACACCCCCCAGGTACAAAATTTAAAGGAATATTACACATTTATTGTTTCACTTTAATCATTATTAAAATCACTGCTCCCGAAAAAAACGTCCGTTTTTAAAAGTTTTTTTTGCATTGATACATGTCCCCTGGGGCAGGAACCAGGTCCCCAAACACTTTTTATGACTAACTTTTTAAAAATAAATGACTTCAATGACTGTTCTCTGAATTAAGGGGGACAGGAGCCGACACTTTATTATAGCCGTTCGGGTCCCCATTGACTTCGGGGTCAAGTTCGGATCAAGTTCGGTCCCGAACCCAAACTTTTTTCTGAAGTTCGGCCGAACCTGCCGAACCCGAACATCCAGGTGTCCGCTCAACTCTAATAATTTCCCTTTCGGATCACGCTCCCCTTTCAATGACTATTAACCTCCCTGGAATTCAAAGGCGGCCTTGTTCATGGTGTTTGAACGACAGCCTATTAGCTGAAGCCACCATTGAAGAAACCATAAGAAGGGAAATGATATCCTTCTTTGAAATTAACGACACGGGGGAGACGTCAATAGCATCCCTTTGGGAAGCACACAAAGCATATATCAGGGAAATCCTTATCTCAATCGGAGCAGGGAGAAAAAGAGCCAAAAGGGAGCTCAGATCTCAGATGATAGATGAAATCCAAAGACTTGAACAGGAGCATAGGGACGATAAGACTAGAAGACAGGATACCTTTCAAAAACTGTTAAATAAAAGAGAGGAATTAAAAATGGACATAGACCAAGAGGCGAGGAAATGGTTCCACAAACTTGACAGAGATAGACATCAATGGGGAAACAAAAGTAGCAAACACTTAGCAAGAATGCTCAAAAAAAAGAGCAAGGAGGAATGATCATATTGTCTTCAATGGCGAAAACATATTGATAAAATACAAAGTAAAGCAGGATCAATGGTAAATTTAACTAAAGATTTTAGCCAATCCCATATTTATTTTTTTTTTTTTTTTTTTTTTTTATTTATTTCATTTTTTCAATGGTAAATTTAACATACCCAACAGTATGGTATCCGTGTTCACTCCCCCCGTTATCCAATAAGCAGAAAAGTTAAAAACCTTTTAATGCTACTTAATACGATTTGGAGGGCCCAGACTTATAACGAAGCTCAGTTCCTAATATATATTTAAAGTTGTGATTACAGGTACACGCTACCGTCTCTCTCTGGACCTGTCAAATGGCCTACTCAGCACTAGGCAGAACACCGAAATTGGTGTCTCACAATGTACAGGATTGAACATCCCCGAGAAGCGCTCCACCCTGCTCCGCGAACTCAAAAAGGGTAAGCCTAAAATTGTTTTTTTACAAGAGACTTTAAGACGCATCATGTTCCCAGGCTCACCGACTCCTACTTCACTGAGGGACACCTCCAAATCCAAAGGGGTGTCCATTTTGCTCAGCAAGGATGCTCCCTTTGAGGTCACAGACAAGTTAATTGACACGGGAGGGAGGTACATTTTCCTCAAAGGACCCTGGCAGGAACCCCCACTACACTAGCTAATGTGTACTTCCAAATACTGGTCACTTAGCATTTGTAGACAACTAGTGGAACCCTGATGGGCTTTAGTACAGGACCTCATGACCGCCACTCCAGGATTGACTACTATTTAGTATTCAATGATGTGTTACACCTGAAAACAAAAACGCATTCTTTTCTTTAGGAGGAAGGTGTATTATGAACAGGGAGACAAGGCCGGTCACATGTTGGCGAGAGCATTAAAAGACTTAACCACTAACAACACAATTCTAGGCATCCGTGACAAGGACGGAAACTTAGATAGAACAACGAATAAAATAGCACAACACTTCCAAGACTACTATAATAACCTATATAATTTACCCACACCACATAGACCCCCAGACCTCAAGGGACACAGTAAGAGCCGGGTTCGGACGGCTATACTGCCATATACTATAAGACCTTTGCAGATATACTGACTCCCCATCTACAAACAGCCCTGAACTCCCTGGCAGATGGACGACCAGTATCCCCCGACTTTTTGTCGGCCAACATAGCTGTGATCCCAAAACCCGACAAAGACCTGACACAATGCTCGAGTTACAGGCCTATTTCGCTACTAAACTTGGACGTAAAACTCATGGCTAAAATCCTAGCTACAAGACTGAAACCCTTATTGCACAAATTGATTGGACCAAGCCAGGCAGGTTTCATGCCGGGAAGGGAGGCCTGAAGTAGAAGACTGCCAGAACTCGAGTTGATTATGTTCGGTAAACACAAGGTCTTGGCCCGGGAATGCTGGCTGACTCCTAAACTGACCGATATTTTCTCGCACAACTTTACACCACTTCTCAAATCGATTGGAGAGGATCTTGGCCGCTGGCACACCAAGCTGTTTTCATGGTTTGGCAGAGCAGCCATATGCAAAATGGTTATCCTGCCAAAGGTGTTATACCTATTACGCACACTACCAATCCAATTACGTCAAAATTTCCTCAGGTCACTCCAGGCTACACAAATGAGATTCATTTGGGCCCACAAAACACCTCGTATCAAATTCTCATTACTCACTAGAACCAAAGCACAGGGAGGCCTGGGCGTCCCAGACTACAAATCATACTATTATGCCACACATATTGCCAGAGTTCTGGACTGGCACTGTCATGCGGACATGAAGGACTGGGTACCACTAGAGAACGAATCAAGCCCGATTCCCCTGAAATACTCGCCCTGGATCACACCAAATAAGTATCCAACAGAACTGAAAAAACATCCACTCATAGGGACTACACTAGGCATTTTCCACCTGCTGGCCAAACGAAAGAGATCCTTCCACTCGTTGGGTCCCCTAACCCCACTGTTAAACAACCCTGACTTCCCACCGGGTATGAGTAATAGATGTCTTCAACGAGAGGACAAAAACACGCCACTCCTCGCCACACACTGTTTCACTAGAGGAGATATTATGGATTTCTCAGACCTTAAAGTAGAGAACAATATACCCTCTTTACCTCTTTGGACATACTTTCAGATACGCACATATGCACACAAACACTCTAGGAAGGAACACTTCACCAGAGGCCTAACGGTCATGGAGTCGGTGTGCCTTAAAGGGGAACAAATACCCAAAACTACCTCAATGGCTTATGGCTGGCTACAGCAGGAGGACGCCCCCCGCACACGACAGGTTCAGAGAGAGATGGTCGGACGCCTTGGGCATAGATATCACAGATTCGCAATGGGAGAGCGCCTGCATATTGGCGCATAAAGGCTCTATCAGCACAAGGGCACAAGAAACGGCTTACAAGATTCTCACTCATTGGTATGCAACTCCGGTTAAGATTCACAAATGGTTTCCGCAGTCTAGCGATATGTGTTGGAGGTGCGGCAAAGAAAAAGGCACTCTCATACATATCTGGTGGCACTGTGAAAAGTTGGTGCCCTTCTGGAACGCAGTGATAGATCTAATATACCAGATCACGGAGACCAGGCTTGTTCTGAACGCAGCAAGCTGCCTTTTACACATTTCTAATTTCTCCATGAGCAAATACAAAAACTGTCTATCCAAGTACCTGCTGATAGCAGCTAACTCAATCATTCCACTCCGTTGGAAATCCACTTCGATCCCATCGGTGAAGGAAGTCCTCTATGATGTGAAAACAAAAGGTCAGGTCACACAAGCTGAAGTAGAAGACTGCCAGAACTTTGTTAGGAATAGCTTTGTCCCCTCACTGACATCTGAAGACAGTCTGAATATGGATAGACCTATTACAGAGGATGAAATACACAAAGCCCTGAAGAGCTCCCCTGCTGGCAAAAGCCCGGGCCCTGATGGATTCTCTTTATCCTATTTTAACAGATACAGGGACATATTGGTGCCCAGACTATGTCAGTATTGAAATCAGTTGGGGAGGGACTGTGTAATGGGTAAAGAAGCCTTGATGGCATCAATAACATTGATTTTGAAAGAGGGAAAGGACAAAGCGTTGTGTTCGAGTTATCGCCCCATAGCCCTCTTGAATGTTGATACCAAGCTTTTTGCGAAAGTGCTGGCCAACAGATTAAAGGTAAAGATGTCTGAATTAGTACATCCCGACCAGGCAGGTTTCGTTCCGGGAAAAGAGGGAAGAGACAATGGGATTAGGGCCCTATTACTGCTACAGGCCAGCAGGATGGGTAAGGTCCCCAGTCTATTCCTGTCAATGGACGCTGAAAAGGCGTTCGACAGGATAGACTGGGGACACATGTTTACAACTTTGGAGGTTATGGGGATAGGGCCAAAGATGATGAGTTGGATAAGGACTTTATATGACTGCCCGCAGGCGAAGATCAGGGTGAACGGCGTGCTTTCGCCTCCTTTCGTTATGAAAAACGGTACACGCCAAGGCTGTCCCTTGTCCCCTCTTTTGTTTGTGCTATCCTTAGAGCCTCTCCTTTCTACTATACGAAATACATCTGATATAAGTGGGATTAGGGTGGGAGGTGAGGCACACAAGCTAGCGGCATTTGCCGACGATGTGCTTTTCTTTTTAACTAATCCACGAACTACTCTACCCAACCTACTAAAAGTACTAAAAATATATGGCCATGTTTCAAATTTTAAAATCAATCTTACTAAATCGGAGATCCTCAATATCAATATCAGGCAAGCGGAAGTCGCCAGACTGACAAAAGAGTTTCATTTTCCATGGAGGGAGAATATTAAATATCTTGGGGTGAGATTGTCAGGCACTATAAGGAAGACCTACTTGATAAATTATATCCCCTTACTAGATGAGATTAAAAATGAAATAAAAAAGATGACAGTAAGGCCTCTGTCGTGGATGGGGAGAATCAATGCAGTAAAAATGATGATAGCCCCAAAAGTCAATTATAAGTTCCAAATGCTCCCACTATCGGTTCCTAAAGTTTATTTCAGAATTTTAAAAAGTATTATTTCCAAATCTATCTGGTCTAATAAGAATCCACGTATAGCAGCGGAAATTCTGTCAAGGGAGAAAAAACAGAGGGGGGGGGGCTTGCCATGCCTGACTTTGAGAAGTATTTCAGCGCCATCGCACTTTCACAAGTTATGGAATGGACAAAAGAGGGGGATAAAAAGAGATGGTTTAATTTAGAAAACACATTAAGTAATAGGAATTTGGGGCACGACATATGGAATCCACCAAAATTCAGGATAATAGGGAAGGAAACACATGAAATCACACGGGTTACAATGAATGCATGGAATAGGTTGTATAAAAATAACAAGTGGAAAATAATTCCCCTTTAATTTATCTAAAAAAGTATGTTTTTTTTGAGCCAGGAAGGAGTAGACCTGGAGGTATGCCCAGTTGAAACATTTCGTAGAAGGATTGCCCCAACCAATTCGAGGCGGGGACGACTATAGCGAAATGGAGAAAATTTGTATGCGTCCATCAACTAAAGATAATATTTCACGCATATATAAAATGTTAATAATGGAAGGTTTCGCGGGAATACCTCCATGTGTCAAAAGATGGGAGGAGGAACTGGGGGTTCCTTGTAGCAAAAATAGAAGTGATAAGATATTTAAGTTAATGCATGGTACGGCGCTAGATACTAAAACTATAGAAGTCAACTACAAGTGTATTACGGGTTGGTATATAACCCCTGTGAAAATGAGTAAATATCAAAAGGACAAATCTCCCGTGTGCTGGAGAGGCTGTGGGGCGACCGGCACCATGACACATATATGGTGGGATTGTCCCATCATTAAAAAATACTGGAAACAAATTTTAGACCTAATTAAGATTATTACAAAAAAAAAAAGACGATCCATGGGCGGTATTGTTCCATGGGAACGATATCCCCCTGAAACAATACAGGGGTTCATTAATTCCCATTTTATAAAAAGAGGCTAAAAACTTAATTCCAAAGAAATGGATGGAATCGAAGAGCCCTCAGATAGGGGAATGGATCGCCCGAGTGAACCTACAACAAAAACTGGAAAGAGGAGAACGGAGTAGAGGGAGCCAGCGTAGGGTATGGAGAGGGAAGGTGGCACTGCTGGGAGGAATTTAGAAAATCATGGAGATATTTTGAAGAGATAACCAGATAATAGAAGGAGGAATAACTGACCTGTATTTGTGATTTTTTTTTTTTTTTTTATGGACTATCTTGCAAGGCAGGGACGTGAGGGAGGGGGGGTGAGGGTTCAAGAGAAGTAAACTGTACAATGTTTTGTTATAATTGAACAGTGTTTGTTGAAAAAATATGAAATAAATAAAGATTAAAAAAAAAAAAAAAAAATATTAACCCCTGCTCTCTCTTTCTTAGTTTACTACTTCATAACACTCCTGATGAATGGCTGAAATGCCAGGAAACGCATAGAGTGCCACTAGATGCCAACAGTTACTCTTCTTTATTATATTGGTCTCTCAAACGATTTACTATAACATGTATATTTACCATGTCTATTTTTATTTGTATTGCATGCTATGTAGCAGCATATGTATTGTAAGTCTGGTGACTACCTATGTATTTGATACAAAACACTTGATATGTATCTTAGATTGTAATAAATCATGTACTGTAATTTTCTTTTCTTTTATTTTATATTGTCATTTTTCCTCTACATGGCGTACCCTCAATTAAAGTCCCATTAACTCACCCCCTCCCATGTCTTTTAAGGGTCTATGAGCAGGGTCTGTCCAAAGTCTGTCCAAATAAGGTCCCTGGAGATAAGATCAGGTTTAAGTTGAGTCCGCAGTTTACTTGACCTGCTGTGGTAACAATCCACTACACTAAGTAAAGATGCAGCCTGGAAGTATAGGGCAATCTGAGGTAAAGCAACTCCTGAAGTTTGCCATTTGGGAGATAGAAAGCCTGATTAACTAGGATCCATTCACAGAAATCACATGAATCACATTGCCAAGTGCCTCTGAGATTGGATACTAGAGGGGAAGAGAAAACAAAAAAAATGGATGTAACCCTGTCTTTGATGGATCTTTCTTTTTTAAAGTGATCACAGGGGCATCTCTGAAGTATTTACCTAAAAAATTTTAAGAATATACCAATTTTTTGTAGAATTTGACAGAGAAGCGAATATTAGGTATGTGGTATATATTATGTATGTGGTGATGAGTCAAACAGATTTGGACAGTGATTTCGTCTTGGGTTTGAACAGATGGTCTTTCCTAGAAATTTGATACACCCTATTAAATGTTTTTTGTAAAAGAGTTTGTGAATACTCTCTGACCAGAAGTGTTTCCCAAAGAGCGTCAGCTTCCAACCTAAAGTGGGCATCATTTGAGAATATCCGCCTGAGACATAAATACTGGGAGTATGGTATACTTCTAACAAGGGGCCTAGGAAGGGCATTCTGGGTGTGAAGTAATATAGTTCCTATGGAGCGGTGGTATGTCTTTAATGCCCACATTTAAGAGGGCTAGAGAAGGGGAGTATTGTATAGGTAGACCTGTCACTTGGTGGAGGATTGTGAATATGCTGGACCAAAATTTGGCCAGTCTCCCGCAATTCCATAGAATATGAAAGATGGTGCCCGACTGCGCACAGTTCCTCCAACACACAGGAGGTGTGGAGGGGTCAAATTTGGCAATCCTGTATGGTGTTAGGAACCATCTTTGAGTTCCCAAAGGTTGGTGCATTTAGTGGCTGAGTGAGTGTGTTGTAGGGCTTTGTGCCATTGTTCTTCCGAAAAGGAATCGTTGAGATCCCTCTCCCGTGCTAGCATGGAGTTTGTTTTCACAAGTATAGACTTGTCATTTAGGAAATTGTAGAACAGTGAGATGCCTCCCTTATGGCTTTCCTTAGCAGTGAGGTGGATTTGGATCTGCCAGAATAAGTTATATTTGGGAGTATTATTGCTTTTAAGATAGGATGCTACGCAGATGTAGTTAAATTGCTCTGAAGTAGGTAGTCCATACTCCAATTGTAAAGCAGTGAATGGTTTTATAATTTTGCCCAAATATAAATCTGATACCCATTTTATTCTCTGTTTTGTCCACCTGTCCAAGTTTAATTCAGGGATTATCAATGTTAGTGTGGATGTGGGTATTGATAGGGGAATAGTAGGGGTTGATAGAGATTTGGATGTCACCAGGGTCTTCCAAGAAATAGGGGTTGCTAAAATTGGGAGAGGGAGATCAGTGGACTTGGATTTAAGGTGAGGGTAAGCTAGGACATAATCATATAAGCTACCTCCTTGGTATTAGAGCTTGTTTAATGATCCCCCATAGTGGGGTAGGTTGGCTAGGAAACCATCCTCTAATTTGTGCTAATATTGCAGCTATGTGATAGTCAGCTACGACTGGTAAACCCACTCCTCCTGCTCCTTTTGCCTTGCTAAGCTTGGAAAAAGCACTTCTAGATTTTTTGCCTTCCCAAAGATATCTAGAAAGTATTGTTCGTAAAGCTTGAAATAATTTTCGGGGGACTGGGCTAGTATCAGGGAAGTAACTTGGATCAATCTTACCATCTCCCTGCGCGCAGGCGCACACAAATTCACCATGGATTGGCACTCCAGCGCACGCACATTCACGGCCCTACTCAGCGGCGCACACGCGTGCGCACAAGTGCACGCATAACGTGAATCCCCTGACCAGCCTATAAAAGGAGCCTTGGCAGACAGACAAGTTGCTGGTTTGTCTCAGCTCACCTGTGTTCCTCTGCTTCCGGTTCCTGTTTACCATTTCCTGTTCCTGTTTGCCATTTCCTGTTGTTACCCGGATCGTTTGAAGATTACGCTGAATCTCTCCTGACCTGACCCCTGGCTTGTTTTACGGACTGTATGAAATGGGGAAAAAACCGCGCTACCGTGATAAACAATAGATAAAGGCGGCTAACAAAGTCCAGAAAATATAGATAAAAATGTAGCGCTAAAATGTAACACACTGTGTAGGAGTGAGTAATATATACCAAAAGCCTAAAACGTGTGTCCAAAAACACACGATAAGAGGCAGGTATCAGTAATATGAAATCAATCATGTGTGCAGCTAAAGGCAAAGCAATGTGACATATAAGAACCAATGTGACATAAGTAAAATATATACCAAAGGCCTAAAAGGTGTATCCAAAAAACACACAATAAGAGGCAAGTATCAACAGAAATGTGACATCAATAATGTGTGCCACTGAAGGCAAAACAATATAACATATGAAAAACAATGTGACAAGAGTACTAGGTGCAAATGAAAACACCATAGACAAAATGTTGTAATATAAAGTCCACATTGAGTGAAACGCTGATTAAAGCAAATCCTTCAAGGTAATTTAGGAGGGGACTGGATAGGGATGACTGAACCCGGCTTGACTGATGACATAAAGAGGTAGGGTACTCTTACCGCAATGGTTGGATACAGCTACCATACGGTATTTGTATCAAAAAGGCTTATGCGCTAGACATCTTGCGCCAACGGGTACCAGACCAGGAAAGCAGGAATCGGAGGTAGACACCACATCAGGTAGAAACCGAACCACAGCCACTGCGCCCGATCAGCCTCTTATGGACAGGTTGTGAGATCCCGAGACAGTCCACTCAGTAAAATCCCAAGAACCAGGGAAAAAGAAGAGAGAATGGAAGCGACTCCAATGGTGCAGGTCAAAATATTTTAAATTTATTCACATTGGCATGTGACAAATAAAATCTCGAGAGTATAAAACAAAAATAGGTCAGCAATGTGAGAAGTATGAGATAGCTGGCCCGACGCGTTTCGACACAAATCGGTCATCTACTGGGGCATATCTCTAACCTCCCCACATTGCCAGAAACTATTTATAAGTAAAAGACTATCATAACCCCACCCCCTTGGTCCAAGACAGGAAGTGCACACCTCAGGCCTAAACCAAGTGGGCTAGGGAAATCAGACAACATAATAAAAAAAAAATAAAAAATAAGAGCAATGTATCTGTAATCACTTACATACACCTTTTAAATTGGGTCAACCCAATATACAAGCTGTGTAAACCAATGAATGAGAGCCAAACTGCCGCCAAATTCACTGGCGAATCGGGTTTGAGATAATAAACCCCACCTGGATAAGCCAAACGCTCAGCCAAGTGAGTTACATGCCAGCAAGAAAGACGCCAATAGGCCCCATAGCAAACACCACCCCTTCAAAGGCAGTAAGCAATCAGAGGTCACTATGCGTTCGCCCGAGACGCCCACCGCAGCGCTCGGCGTAACCATGATCAGACCCACAATGGGTATTGCAAGCTAATAGGACACACACAACTTATTGCAAACAGTATAGCAAGCACATTATGTCACCACGCCACACATAACTAGACTGCAACAACGTGTGACGCGATAAGTGTACAGATCAAACATTTAGTCAGTACGCGTTACGCAACTGTAAACATCCAGTGCGCAATCGCGTGAGCCGCTGGTCACGTGTCCCGTCATCGCCGTCGAAACCAGAGGACATGCGCAGTACAGCGCGTCAGCACACCCCACGTGACCGGAGCACGACAGCGCGTGATGCGACCGGTGCGCAGACCAGGCATGACGTCGGCACGCACCGCGCAACTGGAACGCATCGGCGTCCAGTGCGTGGTAGCGTGAACCACCAGTTATGTGCCATGACGCCAGAGACGTCGAGTCACATGTCACAACAACACAAAATAGACTGGATGTACCCAGGAAACAACTGGCTGTCACCTAAAGCCCAAAATGACACGCAGAATAATGATCTAAATACACAAATAATGGGTAAACTGCAAAAACAGAAATGTACTAAAGCCCCATAGAACTAGGGCATCACTAATAAAAGTAAAAAAATGAAAAGCAAAAAATAAAATAAAAAATGAAAAGAAAAAATAAATAAAATAAAAATAAATGAAAATAAATATAAAAAATAAAATAAATTGAAAAATGAAAATAAAGTTAGGAAATGTAAATAAAAAATTGAAAATCGAAAAACAATAATATAAAATAAAAATAAATATGAAAATAAAATAAAAAAGAAAAGAAAATAAAAAAGAAAAGAAAAATAAATAAATATAAAAGTAAAATAAAAATAAAAAAAAAAATAAAAATAAATATAAAAATAAAAATAATAAATAAAAAAAATAAAAATAAAAATAAAAAAGAGAATAAATGAAAAAGGAAAAAAAAAAAATGCAAAAGAAAGGGAAACATTAGTAAATCTGTGATACACTTCTAACGTTTAATGAATAATGAATACACAATACCCTTCCTACATGAGAACAATGTGATGACACACATAAATCAATCTCACATATAGTGTACAATACAATGTAAATTATTACCTCCAATACAAATCAGTAAAAAAATTAATAAAACTGATAATGGTCTATAAAGACCCGATGGTCACTATAACAGACCCTGAACTTAGATCTTAAAGATGGACAACTGAAATGTGGTTACGTCAATAAACCGTAAATAATTAAGTCTAAACAGAGACACGAGTGGAGTGCCACTCACCCCCGGTTAATGAAACTGTTGATGTCCCACTCAACGTTCATACCAAAGGGTGAGTAGCACTTCAACTCATAAATCCAATAAGTCTCCAATCTGGAGACTCCACGCACACAGGAATCACCACGCCAGTGAGGGACAAATTTGTAGATCACTTGGAACTGGGTACTTTATTATGGTGTTCAAGAAAATGGCGAGGAACGCTATGTTTGATGCACCCCTTCTTAATTTTGGCCAGATGCTCATTAACTTGTATCGAAAACATACGAATTGTGCGTCCGACATATTGTAACTTACAAGGACAGGTGATCAAGTGGGGTGGGGTTATGATAGTCTTTTACTTATAAATTGTTTCTGGCAATGTGGGGAGGTTAGAAAAATATGCCCCAGTAGATGACCGATTTGTGTCGAAACGCGTCGGCCAGCTATCTCATACTTCTCACATTGCTGACCTATTTTTGTTTTATACTCTCGAGATTTTATTTGTCACATGCCAATGTGAATAAATGTAAAAAATTTTGACCTGCACCATTGGAGTCGCTTCTATTCTCTCTTCTTTTTCCCTGGTTCTTGGGATTTTACTGAGTGGACTGTCTCGGGATCTCACAACCTGTCCATAAGAGGCTGATCGGGCGCAGTGGCTGTGGTTCGGTTTCTACCTGCTGTGGTGTCTACCTTCGCTTCCTGCTTTCCTGGTCTGGTACCCGTTGGCGCAAGATGTCTAGCGCATAAGCCTTTTTGATACAAATACCGTATGGTAGCTGTATCCAACCATTGCGGTAAGAGTACCCTACCTCTTTATGTCATCAGTCAAGCCAGGTTCAGTCATCCCTATCCAGTCCCCTTCTGAGTTACCTTGAAGGATTCGCTTTAATCAGCGTTTCACTCAATGTGGACTTTATATTACAACATTTTGTCTATGGTGTTTTCATTTGCACCTAGTACTCTTGTCACATTGTTTTTCATATGTTATATTGTTTTGCCTTCAGTGGCACACATTTTTGATGTCACATTACTGTTGATACTTGCCTCTTATTGTGTGTTTTTTGGATACACCTTTTAGGCCTTTGGTATATATTACTTATGTCACATTGGTTCTTATATGTCACATTGCTTTGCCTTTAGCGGCACACATGATTGATTTCATTGTACTGATACCAGCCTCTTATCGTGTGTTTTTGGACACACGTTTTAGACTTTTGGTATATATTACTCACTCCTACACAGTGTGTTACATTTTAGCGCTACATTTTTTATCTATATTGTTTTACGGACTTCCTGCTCTCACCTGTGTTTGACCCTCAGCCTGCTTCTGGATTACCTTCTGCCTTCAGCACTTAGCCTTGCTGGCTCCGAGACTGATTACCTGTGTTTGACCCTCAGCCTGCTTCTGGATTACCTTCTGCCTTCAGCACTTAGCCTCGCTGGCTCCTGGACTGATTACCTGTGTTTGACCCTCAGCTTGCTTCTGGATTACCTTCTGCCTTCAGCACTTAGCCTTGCTGGCTCCCGGACTGATTACCTGTGCTTGACCCTCGGCCTGTTTCTGGACTTTCCTCACCTGTTTTACAGACCTGCTTGCTACTTACCTTCTGGTCCGGTCCATCCTGCATGAGCCATCTTCCAGACCTTCACACAAGTCAGGTGCCCCGCTGGAGGCTTGTACCTCTTGGTGCAACCCACTCCCTGTATCACCTCCAGGGGTGGTGTGCGCCGAGTCGCAACAGCCACCGTTCTCTGCATCTTGGCCTCGGTGAGTACCTCTTTGCTGATAGTACAAACCAGCCATGTCAGAGGCCAACAGAGCGGGTTCACCCTTGGAGATTTTATGTCAGCAAGTTACAGCCCTCGCAGAAGCTGTGCAGAAATTGCAGGAAGGGTACACCCAAATTGACAGCCGTCTTCAGCAACTAGCCGGAACACCCGCACCAGTTAACACAGCACCAGCACCTACCAGCGGGGCCTCCTTACCTCAGGCCCATTCACCACCCGCCATGATGATGGCAGTTCCTGAACTGAGAGTACCTACACCCGAGCGATTTTTGCGCGACCGGAAAAAGTTCAGGGCATTTAAAAACGCCTGCTCCTTATATCTGGCCCTGCAAACAAGGACTTTTTCTTCTGAAATAGTGAAAGTTGGATTCATCATCTCCCTACTGTTCGACGAACCCCAGACATGGGCACATAGCCTCATGGAACAAAGAAGTCCCCTCCTGAACTCTGTGGAAACCTTCTTTAACTCCATGGGTCAGTTATACGATGACCCACAACGTACTGCTACAGCTGAAGCCACCCTGCACGCCTTGACACAAGGAAAGAGACCAGTGGAGGACTATACCGTTGAATTCTGCAAATGGTCAGCTGACACCGGCTGGAATGAGGCCGCCCTCAGGTAACTGGGAGGTACCGACAAGGCCTTTCCGAAACTTTGAAGGATGAATTGGCTAGGGTTGAGACCCCCGCTTCTTTGGAGGACCTGATTCAATTGGCCACCAAGCTGGACAGACGCATGCGAGAGCGGCGCTCTGAGCGCCTTCAGACCCCTCGGCCCAGCTGGATGCTCCCCAAGTCAACCACTCCTTACCCTCCAATTCCGGTCCCTTCCGGCCCCTCGGCCTTGGAAGGGGAACCCATGCAGCTAGGACTTGTTCGCCCTCGTCTCTCCCCTGATGAGAGGCAACAAAGACGGCAGGCCAACCTATGTCTGTACTGCAGAGGGGTTGGCCATTACCTCCGCAACTGCCCAGTGAGACCCTGTAAGCCACCTCTACAAGTTGTTATGAACTATCAAGCCACAGGTCTTGCCCTGTCTTATGTTACTCTTTGTGTTTCTCTGCAGCTGGCTGGCGGAAGAGAGGATTCAACTACCGGCCGTAATTGACTCTGGAGCATGCAGTTGTTTCCTGGACATCTCTGTGGCTCAAAATCTTCACATCCCTCTCCATGACAAAAAACAAAATCTTCTTGTCCACTTGGCTGATGGGTCTTTACCCCGCTCCTGACCAGTGACACAGGAGACCCAACCGATTCTCACCACCACGGACTCAGGCCACCAGGAATTCCTACGCTTTGATTTAATTTCTTCTCCCATGTTCCCTATTATTTTAGGGCTTCATTGGTTGCAGGCCCATGACCCTCAAGTTAACTGGGGCAAGAAGAAGGTCTCCTTTACGTCTGTCTACTGCTCTCAACACTGTTTCCCTCCAGTTCCAGCTCCTTGTATGGCAGTCATTCCTGCATCTGACAATCTTCAGCATATCCGTCCAGCATATCTTGAGTTTAAGGATGTTTTTGATAAGAAGAAGGCCGATTGTTTACCACCTCACCGGTCCTACGACTGCCCCATCGAACTGTTACCAAGGTCTGAAATTCCTTTCAGGCGCATATTCCCTCTATCCGAGACTGAACTAAAGGCTCTCAAAGCCTATATCGATGAAAACCTGGAAAAAGGCTTCATTCGCCCCTCTTCATCTCCAGCCGGGGCGGGTATTTTCTTTGTTGGGAAAAAGGATGGCTCCCTTAGACCCTGCATTGATTATAGAGAACTCAATAAAATAACTATCAAAAACCGATACCCGCTCCCGCTCATCCCAGAACTATTTCAGCGCTTCCGGACTGCCAAGATCTTTTCCAAACTTGACCTGCGTGGTGCCTATAACCTTGTCCGGATTCGTGCCAATGACGAATAGAAAGCAGCCTTCCGGTCCAGGTTTGGGCACTTTGAGTATTTAGTGATGCCCCTCGGCCTGTGCAATGCCCCAACCACCTTTCAACACCTGGTGAATGATATTTTCAGAGACTACCTTGATGACTTTGTAGTCGTCTACTTGGACGACATTCTCATTTTCTCTGCCACCATCAAACTACACCGAGATGTAAGAAAGGTCCTTACCATACTTAGGAAACATAGACTATACCTTAAGGCAGAGAAATGCGAATTCGAGGAGACTGTTGTCCAATTTCTTGGATTCGTAATTTCCACTGAGGGGATCGCCATGGACCCCCAAAAGGTCAAGGCAATTCTTGAATGGCTCGCTCCAGGGGATAAAAAAGCTGTGCAAAGATTCATAGGCTTTGCTAACTTCTATCGAAGATTCATCATCGGCTTCTCATCCATTGTTTCTCCGATTACGCAGTTAACCCTGCTACATGGTCGCTTCCAATGGTCCCAAGAAGCTCAGGAAGCCTTCACTAAACTGAAATCTTTGTTCACCTCAGCACCCATTCTAGAGCATCCAGACCCGCTTTTGCCATTCGTGTTAGAAGTTGACGCTTCTGAAACCGCCACTGGAGCCATTCTTTCTCAGAGACGGGGCCCCAAAGCCCTTTTGCATCCAGTATCTTTTGCATCCCGAAAGTTAAGTCCTCCAGAAAAGAACTATGATGTCGGGGATCGAGAGCTATTGGCCATTAAGTTTGCCTTAGAAGAATGGAGGTATCTCTTAGAGGGCGCAACCCATCCTATTACAATTTTTACGGACCACAAGAACCTAGAATACCTCAGAACAGCCAAGCGCTTAAGACCACGACAAGCACGTTGGGCACTTTTTTTTTCTAGGTTCAGCTTCCATATTTCTTACCATCCCGGGTCCAAAAATGGCAAAGCTGATGCACTCTCCCGGATGTTCCCTGAATCCTCCCAGTTAACCGAGCCCAGCACCATTCTGTCACCTCAAAATTTCCTCCTTCTTACACAATCTGATATGGCAGCTGCCATTAAAACAGCCTCAAGCCGCTGTACCGATCCAGTAGTGTCATCCTTGGAGAGACGCAATGATCTATTTTGGGCACAGGATAAGGTCTTTGTCCCTCAGGAAGTAAGACCAGCAATCTTAAAGACTTTTCATGACCACAAGTTGGCTGGCCACTTCGGAATACGAAAGACGTCAGAATTAATTTCTCGTTCCTTCTGGTGGCCTGGTTGGAGGCGGGACTGTCAGAAATTTGTCTCCTCATGTGTTCCGTGCCAACGCAACAAAGGATTTAAAGCCAAACCTTGGGGATTACTGAGACCCTTACCTATCCCTGAACGGCCATGGGCAGACGTCTCCATGGACTTTATTGTTGACCTGCCACCCTCAGAAGGGTTCACCACTATCCTGGTCGTGGTTGACCGTCTCTCGAAAATGGCCCACTTCGTGCCCATGATTGGTACTCCATCTGCCTTGGACACTGCCAATACCTTTATTAAGGAAATAGTCAGACTCCACGGAGTACCTAACAGTATCGTCTCAGATAGGGGCGCTCAGTTTACCTCTAAATTCTGGAGGGAACTCTGCAAAGCCCTGGAAATCAAGGTCTGTCTCTCATCCGCATACCACCCTCAGAGCAACGGTCAGACAGAGAGGACAAATCAATCCCTAGAACAGTATCTCCGCTGTTTTTGTTCCGGCTCCCAGGATGACTGTCTTATGCAGAGTTTGCATACAACAATTCGGTACACACGGCTACTCACCAAACACCGTTTTGGTCAAATTTTGGATTCCATCCCTCCTTCCTCCCCAACACCATCCCTGAAACTTCAGTCCCTGCTGTTCAGGATCGGATAGTCTCTATCCAATCAAATTTTCAAAAAATTCAAGAAACCATGCAAAGAGCTCAAGACTACAGGAAGCACTATGACAAGGGAAGAAAGGAGAACGAGAAGGTTTGGCTAGCCTCTACTCACCTCAAATTACCCTGCCCTTCACGTAAGTTAGGTCCTCGGTTCATAGGTCCATTCACAATCAAGAGAATGGTGAATCCTGTGGCCTTCGGGCTAGACTTGCCCAGATCATACAGAATACATCCGGTTTTTCACGTATCTCTCTTAAAACCAGTAGTCCCTAGTTCATTTCCCGGGAGAGAGGAGCCTCCCCCACCTCCAGTTGTAATCGATGGGGAGGACGAATTCGAAGTGGAAGCCATACTTAGCTGCAGGAAGATGGGCAGACAACTTCAGTACCTGGTAAAATGGAAAGGGTACCCATCGGAAGACAACTCCTGGGAACCGTCCGGTAACTTTCATGCTCCAAGATTGATTAGAGCTTTTCACCGGGAACATCCGGAGTTGATGGCCAGCTTGGGCGTCCGGAGGCCGCCCCTCGGGGGGGGGCACTATCAGGGAAGTAACTTGGATCAATCTTACCATCTCCCTGCGCGCAGGCGCACACAAATTCACCATGGATTGGCACTCCAGCGCATGCACATTCGCGGCCCTACTCAGCGGCGCGCACGCGTGCGCACAAGTGCACGCATAACGTGAATCCCTTGACCAGCCTATAAAAGGAGCCTTGGCAGACAGACAAGTTGCTGGTTTGTCTCAGCTCACCTGTGTTCCTCTGCTTCCTGTTCACCAATTCCTGTTCCTGTTTGCCATTTCCTGTTGTGATCCGGATCGTTTGAAGACGCTGAATCTCTCCTGACCTGACCCCTGGCTTGTTTTATGGACTTCCTGCTCTCACCTGTGTTTGACCCTCAGCCTGCTTCTGGATTACCTTCTGCCTTCAGCACTTAGCCTTGCTGGCTCCCGGACTGATTACCTGTGCTTGACCCTCGGCCTGTTTCTGGACTTTCCTCACCTGTTTTACAGACCTGCTTGCTACTTACCTTCTGGTCCGGTCCATCCTGCATGAGCCATCTTCCAGACCTTCACACAAGTCAGGTGTCCGGCTGGAGGCTTGTGCCTCTTGGTGCAACCCACTCCCTGTATCACCTCCAGGGGTGGTGTGCGCCCAGTCGCAACAGCCACCGCTCTCTGCATCTTGGCCTCGGTGAGTACCTCTTTGCTGATAGCTAGCTACTGTGTGGTATATGTAAACTAATTGGGGTAAGAGTTGCATTTTGAAGGCTGCCAACCTTCCTGACCATGATAATATATGTTTGCTTAAGATTTTTAATCCCTCCTTTAATTTACTTTCAAGTGGAAGGTAGTTGGCCTTGAATAATTGCTCAGGTTGGGAGATGAGTTTTATCCCTAGGTAGGTAATGTCATGGTCATTCCATACATATGGGAATCTAGCTTGTAGGCCCTGTTTGTCTTGTGGAGTTACTTCCAGAACTAAAATATAAGATTTGGTGTCATTTACTCTGCAGTACGACACCATACCATACCCTTGTAGTAGATGAGATACATATGCACCAGGGAAGACACAGGATTTGTGAGCATTAAAATCACGTCATCTGCAAAAAGGCTTGTGACGTGTTTATGGTTATTGATCATAAAACCATGTATGTCAGGGTTTTGTCTAATGCTGGCAGCTAATGGCTCCATTAGAAAAAATTAAAAATAAGAGGAGATAATGGACATCCCTGGCGAGTCCTGTTTGTAATCCTAAAGGGTTTGGACAACATGCCTGATGTATAGACTTGGGCCGATGGAGAAGTATATAGGGCAAGTATTGCAGAAAGCAAATGACCTGTGAAGCCAAATTTCTCCAATGCTTTTGTTAGGTACAGCCAGTGCACCCTATCAAATGCCTTCTCTGCATCCAAAGCTAGAAGAAGAGAAGGCATCTGGTAGTTCTTGGCAAGATAGATTATGTCTATTAATCGTCTGGTGGCATCCGATTGGTAAATCCAGATTGATCTGGGTCAATTAGAGTGGGTAGGATGTCCACTAATCTTAACCGCTTCCCGACCGCCTAACGCCGATATACGTCGGCAAAATGGCACGGGCAGGCAAAATCACGTACCTGTACGTGATCGTGCATGTGCCTGCCTGTGGGTCGCGCGCGCGCCGCCAGCGGCGCGCTCGCGACCCGGTCGGGAGCTCCGTGACCCCGGCCGCGGGACCAGCAGACCCGATCGCCGCTGGTGTCCCGCGATCGGGTTACGGAGCTGAAGAACGGGGAGAGGTTTGTGTAAACAAACCTCTCCCCGCGCTTCCTACACTGACTGTCAGTGATCGGCGGTTCCCTGTCATCGGGAACGCCGATCAATGACGTCAGACGTACAGCCACGCCCCCCTACTGTAAAATAAACACAACACGTCACACTGACTCCTTCCCGCCCCCTAGTGGTTAACTCCTTCACTGCAACTGTCATTTACATAGGAATCAGTGCTATTTAAATAGCACTGATTTCTGTATAAATGACAAATGTCCCAAAAATTTGTCAAAAATGTCCGATGTGTCCGCCATAATGTCGCAGTCACAATAAAAATCGCTGATCGCTGCCATTACTAGTAAAAAAAAAATATTAATTAAAATGCTATAAAACTATCCCCTATTTTGTAAACGCTACGTATCGGCCGAAACTGAGGAAAAAAAATGTTTTTTTATATATTTTTTGGGGATATTTATTATAGCAAAAAGCAAAAAATATTGCATTTTTTTCAAAATTGTCGCTCTATTTTTGTTTATAGCGCAAAAAAAATAAAAACCGCAGGGGCGATCAAATACACCAAAAGAAAGCTCTATTTATGGGAAAAAAAGGACGCCAATTTTGTTTGGGAGCCACGTCGCACGACCGCGCAATTGTCAGTTAAAGCGACCCAGTGCCGAATCGCAAAAAGGGGCCTGGTCCTTTGGCTGCCAATTGGTCCGGGGCTGAAGTGGTTAATGCTATCAATTTGGCATAAATCTTTAGGTAATTGTTTAATAAGGATATAGGCCTAAAATTTTGGGGAACGTCTGCTGTCTTGCCCAATTTAGGCAATGTAACTCTTAACACGTCTAACATCTCAGATGGAAAGGAAGCTGAGGCAGCTGTGGTCTTGTACACCCTAAGGAGGTATGGTCCTAGAGTTTGTTTAAAATCCTTGTAATATTCCCCTGTGAGTCCATCCGGTCCTGGGGATTTGTTATTAGGGAGAGTGTCTATGAAGTTGTGAAGGGGAGAGTTGTGGTAATTTAATGTCTGTTAAAAAGTTTTCTACATCTGATCGAGATGGTTATGTGGTGAGGCTATCTTGATTTAAATTGTAGAGGGACCCATAATTTTCGCATCCGCAATGCTTTGGGGGTCAAACACCTTTTGTTTAGACTTATGCCATGTACACACGAGCGGAATGTCCGACAGAAAAAGTCAGATGGAAGCTTTTCATTGTATATTCCGATCGTGTGTATGCCTCATATGACTTTTTTTTTTTTGGAAATTCTGACGGACCTATCGGGAAAACCATTAGTCTGTATGCTGTACCGATGGACCAAAAACGATGCATGCTCTCTGAAGCAAGTACGAGATGGAAGCTATTGGCTACTGGCTATTGAACTTTCTTTTTCTAGTCCCGTCGTATGTGTTGTACGTCACTGCGTTCTTGACGGTCGGACTTTGGTGTGATCATGTGTATGCAAGACAGTTTCAGCGGAATTCCGTCGGAAGTCCGCTGGAAAATCCTTCAGAGTTTATTCCTGACGAGAAAACCCATCGTGTGTAAAGAGCATTAGGGTTAATAAGATGTGGAATTTTGGTTTTAAAGCGTTGGCACTGCAATTTGCGAGCGAGTGCTTTCCCTGCTTTAATGCTGGTAGAATAGAAGGACATTTTCATCCTTTTCTAGGTTTGTTCGAAGGATTGAAGTAAAGCTAGTCTAAGGTCATGTCTCAGGGTAGTAAGTTTTGCGCTGATGGGAGGAGTAGTGTTTTTTTTATTTTGAGCTTCAAGGGTACTGATTTCTGAGAGTAGGGTATTAAGCCACTGCTGCCTCTGCTTTTTGAACCTTGTGCCTAATTGAATAAACATACCCCTAATGTACACCTTGTGGGCGTTCCTTAGTACAAAAGGGTTATCGGTAGAGGAGGAATTGATCTAAAAGTAATCGGACAAGTGATCCTCTGGGATTTTATTAGTTAATGGGTTTTGTATTACCTGAGAATTAGAGCGCCACACATAGGCACTATTGTTGGGATATTTATCCCCTAGAGTAAGGTGGGGTGGAAGCATGGTCCAACCATGTTATGTTGTTGATTTTGATTTGGGTTACCTTTTGTAGCAGGCACTTGTCAATTAGAAACAGATAAATCCTTGTGTAAATGCAATGTCTATACAATGAAAAGTCCCTTTTCGCTGGCACGAGTACAATGCCACGCATCATACAGATCATGGGTTCCATTGATATCACACACTATGATGAAATAGCGGCCAGAGAAGTCAGATGTTTCTGGTGGAGTTGGAAGGAGATTGAGTCCTTGATTGCATCCATGACTCCTCTTTTTTTTTGCTGTCATTTTGGAGAAAAAAAATAATATTGGAAGCATCTATTAGTGCATCTAGGTGGAGCTTTATGGTAAAAGTGTGTCTCCTGGACGCATACAATGTCACAGTGGGAAGAGTGCTTCTCTCCAGAGGGATGCCCTTTTGGCTGGATGGTTTAGGCCATGTGCGTTTATGGAAAGTATTTTAAGCGGCATAACGCAGTTTGGATGGTATGATGGGTTTCAGGTGTTGAATGTAATTTTAGGCCGATTGGCGGTTGTCCGGTTGGGGATGAGTCTTCGTAAGCTCCAAGGCGATGTTGTCCCATGTATGTACTGTGACTTGGACAAATGGTGTGAAATATCCTGGCATCTATTTTATTTGTTGATGTAGGAGGATGTCTTGGTAGTAGAGGCAAGTAAAATCTGGTAGATTGTGGGTTCGAGGTGGTTCAGCAGAGGTAAACGTAAAGAGGTCTCTGGTGTTGGTGGTTGTACTGGAAAAACAAGTAGGAAAACAGGACAGAACGAACTGTAATAGGAAAAAAAAAAAAGGTTGGTAGGATAAAAAGAGAATCCTCAGGGGGATTCGTGAACATTATGCACTGTTCATTAAGAATGCGGGGAAGTGGAAGTACATCCATATATGACATTAACCGGGGGAAAGGTAGCATTAGATCTGCATTTGTTTTTTTTAGGAGCACTCTTTCGGTATTTATTCTTCTGATTTTTGGGACACAACCTGCCATTCAGTTTGGATGTGTGAGATTCTGTTGACTTGTATGGGGTCTGGAGGCATTTCCAATAAGATTCCCCATTGTTGAAGGGCTGTCAGTCCCTCTTCAAGGGTGGATATGGTGGTGGTGGTTCCATTATAAGTAATGGAAAGTGTTGCCGGGTATTGCCACTTGTGCAGGATATGATGGTTGTGTAGGGCTTTAGTAATGGTAGCCAAATTGCGGCAATGCTGAAGAGTGTGCCTGGAGAGGTCAGGGAGCAGTTGTAGGGAGGCTTATTGGGCTGGGCGTTGGTCAATTTAGCGAAAATCATCTAAGATATTCTCTTTAGCGTAGAAGTGCATTCTAAGCAAGATCTAGGTATGTCGTCTGCTAAGAAAGACGGTTTTGGAACTCTGTGTACTCTGTCCACTACAGGGGCGGATCCAGGGGGGGGGGCAACGGGGCAATTGCCCCCCCCCCCAGAAAATAGTACTTACTATAGGCTTTCTCCCTCCGCCAGATTTGCGGTAAGAGGCATCTAAATGCAGCTGCAGGGACTTTATTTCTGCTTCCCCTGGCTCCCATCAGTTCATTTAGAGGGGGCCAGTGGGTCACTATGGGGGTCTGTAATCTATGTGACACGGGCCGCTGCTACATGCTGGCAGAGTTGCAGCAGAGCGGTGCGAGTGTCACTTCACTTCCCTGTCAGGCGGAGTGATCTCCACCCGACAGGAGCTTCCTAGTCCCGGCTGGTGTGACGTCACAATTCAGAGGCGCGCAGGTTGGAAGACAAGATGGACTTGTAGCCAGCTCAGTGCACTGCAAGTAAGTGATCACTTACGGCATTGTTATGTTAATGAGCTACGACCGGCCGGCATTGTTATGTTAATGAGCTACGGCCGGTCGGCATTGTTATGTTAATGAGTTAACACCTTGTCTTACATGTGAAGTGGTTAACACTTTGGGGGAGGGGAGGGGGTAAATAATTTACAATGGTAATTGCAATATGGCACATGGAGGGGGTTAATGTACTCATTCATGCATTAGTGACCAGTGGCAATTAACCCCTTTGTGCTGCATTAATGACAGTGGCACCATCAATGTTAATTAACCCCTTTTATGCTACAACATGAAGGGGTTTATAAACACTGCCACTAGTGCCACTAATGCAGCACAAAGGGGTTAATTAATTGCCCATGGTCAGTAATACATCAGTGAGTACATTAACCCCCTCCATGTGCCATATTACAATTACCAATCATTATCATCATGATAATCACACAGTACAGGTGCGTTGAGCCACAGCACTTGTATTGTGTGATTATCATGATAATAATAATGATATAGAATGACAGAAAAATTAATCTTTATGCTTCATTCACACAGGGCGTGCTGCAGACATGCGTCTAACATGCAGGTCTGTCTTTTACTGCATAAAGTGTTACATGCATCCCATTTATTTCTACTGAGACACACAGCCGCTATATCCCAATATGTCATGCGCGGGGATTACAGAATGCATGCAGGGTTTATTCAAGGACCCGCACCAGCATGTCATATTGGGATATAGCGGCTTTTTGTCTCAGTAAAATTAAATTGGATAAAACCGCCCCGCTAGTGGCCTTTACCGCTGACGCCCACCCGTCCCAGTGTGAAAGTAGCCTTATTTTCTAGCAGTGCCCCTCCCGAGACTAGACTCTGGATCCGCCCCTGGTCCACTATGAGTTCTAGTTCAGACATTGTGGGTGTTATGGTGGAGAACATGTCTTGGACATATTGTGGAAACTGTGCTGTAGGCACTGTTTCAGGGATATCTCTTATTTTTAAGTTATTCATTCTGGATCTACCTTTGAGGTCTGCTATTTTTTCTTTGATCCAGGAGATTTCATCACTGTGTGCATCCACCATTTTGTTGAAGGTAGGTTCTCCCATAGTTTGCCTTACTTGATTAACCCACTCTCCTAGTACTTGGACTTCTTCTTGGCACTTTTTTACTGTGTGGAGCATATCATTATGCAGTGATGATCTTAAGGACATCAACATATCCTTTAACACAGTATCAGAAACAGGCTGACCTGTGGTAGGGAAGCCGGAAATGGGGTCTGGTGTTGCCTGAGTGTTAGGCCCCTGTGATAAGCTAGGCCCACTCATCTCCATGTCCTGGTGCTGGAGACCTCCGTGTGGGGACACTGTACTTGGCAGGGCTTCTGGTGGTAGCAGTGGAGGCCACAGCTAAGGATCCACTGGGAGGATTCCCCGATCCGCTCCAGCACTGTTCCGAGGGTAAGGCCGCAGCCTTCCCATTCTGTTTTCCTGTCCAGGCTCCACCACCATTTTGTTGCTGCCGCACTGTATTAGAGAAGAAGCCTGGTAACTTACAGAGCTGTGGCAGCTGCTCTTTTCTCCTCTGTGGCATCCCGATCCATTGCCTGTTCTCTGCTGGGCAGGATGTGGGTGGCTGTGTCGCTGCTAGGCTCCGATATTGACGGATTCTCCCGGCTGTCTGGCGGAGCTTGCTGGCTAAGCAACCATCTTAGAGCTCAGACGCTATGGCCCTAAGGCCCCCCATTTCTTAAATGTTCTACAGGACAACATCATGTCCCAATTGGTGATTTCCCCGACTAGGAGTAATGCATTGCTAGATCTTCTAATTACAAATATTACAGATCTGATTGCAGATGTGGAAATATGTGACAACTTGGGAACTAGCGACCACAGAAATATTACATTCTGCATAAATAATAGGAAAGAGAGGCACGAGGGGAGTACAAGAACACTACATTTTAAAATAGACAACTTGTCTAAACTGCACTCAATGATACAGGATATTAAGTGGGACCAAATCCTTGAAGCAAAAAAGGAAAAATGTGAATGCTATAGGAATATATTAAATACATGTATCACCGAGGGCATTCCAAGGGGTAATAAATATAGAAAAACAAAGGTTAACCACTTGCTTACTGGGCACTTAAACCCCCTCCTATCCAGACCAATTTTCAGCTTTCAGCGCTGTCGCATTTTGAATGACAATTGTGCGGTCATACAACACTGTACCCAAATTAAATTTTTATATTTTTTTCCCCAAAAAGAGCTTTCTTTTGGTGGTATTTGATCACCTCTGCGATTTTTTTTTTTTTTTTTTTTGTTAAAAAAAAATTAAAAGACCGAATTTAAAAAAAAAACTTTTTTTTTTTTATTTTGTTATAAAAATTTTAAATGGGTAATTTTTGTCCGTCATTGATGGACGCTGATGAGGCGGCAGTGACGGGCAATGATAGGTGGCAGTGATGGGCACTGATGGGTGGCAGTGATGGGCACTGATGGGTTACACTGATAGGTAGCACTTTTAGGTGGCATTGATAGGCGGCACTTGTGGGCATTGATAGGTGGCACTTGTGGGCATTGACAGGTGGCACTTATGGGCATTGACAGGTGGCATTTGTGGGCATTAACATGTGGCAGTTATGGGCATTGACAGGTGGCACTTGTGGGCATTACATGAGGCATAATTGCCTCGGACTTTTCGGGACCGATGTCCCTTTAAAATGAGCCGGTAATCAGCTTTTTTTTTCTCCACCGCTGTCAGCGTGAGGAGAAAAAAAAACGATCACGGAGGTTTTGTTTTCATCATGTGATCAGCTGTCATTGGCTGACAGCTGATCACATGGTAAGGGGCCGGGACCCACCCCTTACTCGGATCACTGATCACCCGAGTCTCAGTGACTCTGTGATCACAGCGCGCTCTGCGCGCACTCTGCGCGCGCTCTGCAGGGCGCGCGTAGGGAGCGTGCACAGGGAGGCCATCATATGACGGCCTCCCGGGAATTGACATCCGCGCCGTGCCTGTCATTCGGCTATAGCGCGGATATAAAGTAGTTAAACCTGGGTGGCTGAACCAAAATGTATACTGTCATATGAAGGACAAAAAAATAGCCTTTAAATAGTACAAAGCGGAGAGGTCAGTGTCAGCTTTCCAACAATACAAGGTATGCAATGTGAGGTGTAAGAACGCAATCAAGGCAGCTAAAAAAGACTGAGAGACACATAGCGGAGGAGAGTAAAATTAATCCCAAGAAGTTTTTTTAACTATATTAACAGTAAAAAGGTGAGGACAGAACACATAGGCCCCATAAAGGACGAGGAAGGTTAGGTGGTTACTGATGACCAGTGATGTAACTAACTCAATTAAAGTAAACAGTGTTACTTAACGCCATTACTTTAGAGGGTAATGAGTAATCTAACTGATTACTCTTCCCCTTGTGGTAACGCCGTTCCCATTACTTGGGTGGCGTTACTGCAATTACCTGCCGCGATCCGCGGAGCACTCCGCGGCCTCGGCCTTAGGAAAGGCTGCGGCTTCAGCCTAGCTCCGGAGTGGTGGCCATCTTGGTACACCTGTCGGCCTAGTTTTGGACCGGTGGCCATCTTGGTGCACCCATTGGCTGCGGCTTCAGCCTAGCTCCGGAGCGGCGGCCATCTTGGTGCACCTGTCAGACGTTTACAATGTGATTGCTCCGTCAAATGACGGAGCGATCACTTGTAAACCAACCGGCATCAAGATGAGGCCGGTTCCTCTCTCCCCTCTGTGTACAGATCTGTACAGTGGAGGGGAGAGATTGGATGGCAGCAGCCATCCCTCAATACCCTGCCAATACTCTGCAATACCCTGCCAATACTCTGCAATACCCTGCCAATACTCTGCCATACCCTGCCAATACTCTGCCATACCCAGCCAATACTCTGCCATACCCAGCCAATACTCTGCCATACCCAGCCAATACTCTGCAATACCTTGGCCATATTCTGCAGTACCCTGCCAATACTCTGCAATACCCTGACAATACTCTGCAATACCCTGACAATACCCTGACAAAATTCTGCAATACCCTGACAATATTCTGCCATACCCTGACAATATTCTGCCATACCCAGCCAATACTCTGCCATACCCAGCCAATACTCTGCCATACCCAGCCATACTCTGCCATACCCAGCCATACTCTGCCATACCCAGCCATACTCGGTAATACTCTGCCATACCCAGCCATACTCGGTAATACTCAGCCATACTCTGCCATACCCAGCCATACTCGGTAATACTCAGCCATACTCTGCCATACCCAGCCATACTCGGTAATACTCAGCCATACTCTGCAATACACGGTAATACCTAGCCATACTCTGCAATACTCAGTAATACCCAGCCATACTCGGCGATACCCAGCCGTACCCAGCCATGCTCAGCCGTACCCAGCTATACTCAGACAATATTACAGTGGGGGAGATGACGTGGATATTACAGTGGGGGAGATGATGTGGATATTACAGTGGGGGAGATGTATATTACAGCGGGGGAGATTGTGGATATTTCAGTGGGGGGATGTATATTACAGTGGGGGAGATTGTGGATATTACAGTGGGGACTATATGGTTGTGGAATTTTCACAGGATTTTGAAAATTCAATTATTATTTGCTGATCCGACAAATGATCTGATCCGTGACTCTGATCCGAGGAACGATCCAATCCGTGAGTTTGGGGGGGGGGGACAGATGTACAGAGGGGGAACAGATATATGTGTGTGTGGGGGGGTGACAGACGTGTAGTGGGGTACAGAGGGGGAACAGATATATGTGTGTGGGGGGGACAGACGTGTAGTGGGGTACAGAGGGGGAACAGATATATGTGTGTGGGACAGATGTGTAGTGGGGTACAGAGGGGGAACATATATATGTGTGTGGGGGGGCAGACATGTAGTGGGGTACAGAGGGGGAACAGATATATGTGTGGGGGGAGTACAGAGGGGAAATAGACGTGCAGGGGGGTACAGAGGGGAAATTGATGTGCAGGGGGGTACAGAGGAGAGATAGACGTGCAGTGGGTACAGATGGGAAATAGATGTGCAGGGGGTCCCTTGCTTACAGTAATACTAGACCCGCCCCTTAGAATATTAAAAAAAAAGTAATTTGTAACTTAACTAATTACTTTTTTAAAGTAAGATGACCAACACTGCTGATGACAAGGAGAAGGCAGCTGTGCTAAATGCTTTCCTCTCCTCATCGGACAATTTTGACACTATTTTGGGACCATTGTCATTTATACAGCGATCAGTGCTATAAAAATGCATTGATTACTGTGTGAGACTGGCAGGGAAGGGGTTAAACGCTAGGGGGTGATCAAGGGGTTAAGTGTGTCCTAGGGAGTGATTCAAACTGTGGGGGGGGGGGTGGGCTCACTACAACATGACAGAGATCCCTGCTCTAAATGACAGGGAGCAGTAGCTCTCTGTCATGTTGCTAGGCAGAACAGGGAAATTTTTACATAGGCATCGCCCGTTCTGCCGCTCCGTGATACAATCGCAGGACACCGGCGGACATCGAGTCCGTGGGACCTGCGTGCGTGCCCACTACCCCCCGTAAATTAAAGGCGACGTACAGGTATGCCCATTTGCCCACCACTGCCATTGTGCCAACGTATATCGGCGTGCATTAAGAAGGTCTGAAGGGGGGAAGCTCCCCTTCAGACCATCTGCCCTCCACCTATCCATCCGAATGCATGTGCCTCCACTGTGTGGTCACTCATTAGTTAGTGATAGGGACTACAGATACCAGGATGCCTTGACAAGGCTCTGTAGCTTATGCATGCATTTGCAAATGCATGCAGACTAAACCCCTGTTTTTAACACATACTGTTAAAGAGGTTGATTCAGATGTCTGTGGGCTGGTCAGTAAGTAAGCTTGTTTTTCTCCTTGGATTTAGCCTTGGCCTTGTTTGTAAATGAAAGCACACTATGGGGGTTATTTACTAAAGGAAAATCCACTTTGCACTGCAAGTGCAATTGAAAGTGCCCTGAAAGGGCACTTGGAAGTAAAGTCGCTGTATATCCCAGGGGGACATGCAAGGAAAATAAAAAACAGAATTTTAGCTTACACGTGATTGGATGATAAAATCTGCAGAGCTTCCACTCATGTCAAATCTACCCCTTAGATTTAGAGTGACTGCACTTCTAAGTACACTTTCAGTGCAAAGTGGATTTGCCTTTCATAAATAACCCCTTATAACTGTACAAAAACATGTTTTAATGAAAAATACCCCATCTACATAATTATACAGGTTATTTGAATATAGTATAATAAATAATTTTACCTTTGTAAACATATGTAAACAATAATTGTCTTAAATTATTTTATGCATACTGCTAGCACATTTTGTTAAACAATTTTGAAAACCTTACTTGCTACACTGAAAATATTTTTTGTCTTCTTGCAATAGAACCTTTGAAAGTGTTGTTTGATCTTTTGTTATTTGAAACTGTATTCAAAATGTAAAACTAATCCTATGTTTAAGGAGTTTCATCAAATATCCATATTTGAATTTCCGTTAATCTAGCTTGTCACGTGAGCCAACTTCTTCTGTGCTCTATTAAAGCATATCATTTCTTCACATAAACTAGACATGATCATGAAAATAACGGGCACGATCCATCTAAGAATCGTTTTTGAATTTTTACATAAAATAAAAGAAAAAAATTAAAATATAGAACATTTAAGGACCCTGCTTCTAAATGCCATTCTAATTAAAGGATGTCCCTTTCTAAATGTGCTTTTTTGCACATGCATAAGAGGCCTTATTCAAATGAAGGGGAAGACCTTTCACATACATGAGGCTATAATAGAGAGCTTAGCATAACTTCTACCTGATTTTCAATGCAAATGGCAGAGGAGAAGTTAGTGTGCTGATGCAGATTATGGTTTATCCCTCTGACACACACCACAGAATTCTTCACGCTCCGGAAATATTTTGCTTATCAGTGAGCAGCAATGATCAACACCTCACACTCACTATTCCAGAGAGACTCAGAATGTGTGATCATCAATATTCAGATAGTAAGATTCTCATGGTTCCAGACTATTAATTTCCCCTTACTAATGCCCTAACATACAGTTCCTCGTGCTATAAAAATGTACTTTACTAGAATGGTGTCTTACATCAAATAGACTAATTAAAAGTCTTCTTGCCTAAAGCTTGGCTGAATTGTGGCATGGAAGGCATATTATCTGCATTATAAATATTTCCACTCTGTGTCAAAGGGGTTAAAGTGGTATATTATACCAATATTACAGTAAACTATGGCAGTGGCAGACTTAAACCGAAGAAGGTTATTGTGCAATTAACATTTTAGGCTCCATCGAAAGTTATCACCATTTCTTGTACATGTTCATTTTTACTGCCAGTCTACTAATTTCTCAGTGTCTTTACCCATTGGAGGTGACTGAAACAATACAATATGCCAGTAATCTAGGTTTTACTTAACAGATAGTTAACCATTGCCCAATACACCTACTGTCAGTTATGACAGACCCATTACACTGTTCCTTAACAGAAAAGAGAACATGTCAAAACATTTGCATGTTCCAGTTTTGTAGGGTGAGTGTGTTACCACAACAATGATTAGTCCTTTTTTTGTTTGTCAGACCTGTGTGCAAAGGTTACACAAAAACGATGTCTTCTCTTAAAGTTTGCATTGTACATGACAGTACAATTTTCAAGAAAAATGTGTAATTGTTGTTTTTTATCTTTATGTAAAAAAAACAAAAAAGATTTGCAAAAAAACATAAAATGAGAGGGACTTATAAAGAAAAGGGAAACACCACTGGGTATGTGGACACAATTCAGTAACTATCAAAGTATGTAAGAAAAATCATATAGGTAGAATAACTAACTGTGGATTTTAAGAACTACTTATAGTAACTGCCAAAACTGCAAAAAAAAAAAAAAAAAAAAAATAATTATAATATATGTCTTTTTTTTATTAACTGTCTGTAAGAACATGGTGGTGACTGAAAATATTAAAATCATTTTAATAATAATAAAACATCTCTGTGAGTACACAGAGCCATAATAGGATAACAACATTCTCAAATACATGAAACTATAGAAATGAGAACTATATGCCCAAACAGCTTATTGATTAGCAAAGTGACTGAAGTGTGACATTTCAGGTTCTTAAATTAAGGGAGTTGAAAGAGGTGTGAGCCAAATGTAGTTGTGAATTGATGTCAATCAGAAGTCCGTTTAATGTAGTCAGATTGATTAATAGATTATTTCCTAATAAAAGTTATTCATGAAACAAATATAGCAGCATATCAGATGGGTGGTGTAAATACAATATTTTTGTTTTTATGTGTAACTGACACATATAAAATAGTAAATAGTATATTTTAGATTTTTAAATGGACAAATAAAAAAGTCTTGGGTCATTCCTGATCAGTGAGCAGAATAATATATAGACGTAAACACAGGAATCTCTCCTATCGGCTTTATCTCAACAAAATTTGGAACCCCATACATTCATTGTTTTATTATTCTCAAGTGATGTTAAGTCATTTTAAGCATTCAGCAGCTGAAAGCCTTTGAAGAGGTGCAAGGTATTCCAGTAAATGATTTATTCATTTAATTCAATGTAGACAGGTACAGAAGGAAAGTATTTGTCTAATTCAGCCTTTAAACCAGTAAATAAATATATTACTATTCAAAACATGCATGTGCAAAGTTATGATAAAAATGTATATGCCACTGGTGATGTATTGCTAAAAAATAAGAAGCCTGCATATTATACAAAAACTCTGCATTTACTTTATCTGATCTATCATTTCTCTACTGAAACCGTAGTTAAGATTTTGTAAATTGTGTTGCAACTTTAATGAAATTATTTTTCAACAAAACATATTGTAAATTTTAAGAAAAACATTTATAAACCTGCCATGTGTATTAACAGAAACAGTACCAAAGACAACATATGTTAGCATTATGACAAAACAATTTTTTTTAAACATTAGAAATTGCAAATATGCAGCTGTATACATCATAGCTTTAAAGGTTAGCAATGTATTTAATCTTGGAGTAAAAGCAATAAATTATTTGTCTGATAAAAAAGACAATGTTGCCAGGAATAGAATACACGGTTTCTTTTTCTTTCTGGTACTTTATGCCTATAACAGGGTAAACAGGAAGGGTGAAAAAATAGCTGACTTGGACAACTGTAGAAGAAAGTACATATTTTATTCTGTTTATAAAACACATCTTTTATGTAGCATTTACTAAAAGAAATGTGTTTTTATACAGGCCAGTAAACATGAATTAACTTCCAAGACCCAACACGTTCAGGGCAAAAATATTGTTTTTAAAATTTCCCCATAATGTATAAAAAGTAATGGTAATATCCGCGCTTAGGAAGTGGAACTGCTGCCCCCCTAAAAAAACTTCACCTAGGTGAAGCCAGGAAATATATAAAAACACTAAAAAAGGGGTGTAAAATATAGAGGTGGAAAATATCTGGAATATTTAAAATCACAAACCAAAGGTGCATATGCAGAAAGGAAGTGTGCAAGTGGTGTATACTAACAAATATACCACAAAATAAATCACAGAATGTTGGAGGTACCCAAAATCTGGTGTTCGGCTGGCACAGGACAGTGATTTGTAGAGGATAATAATGAATAAATATTAAAGAGTGAGGTAAAGTGAAAAGTGCAAGTGCATCAATAAATAAATGAGGTAAACATATTAGCTGAAATACTTCAATACAGCTAAATAAGATCATAAATGTGAGAAAATAATACGCAAGAAATATATATGCATAATATATGTTAGAAAGCCACGGAGAAAAATCTGTAAATAAGAAATGTCCAATAAAACAAACAGTGGTGTCACCCGCTGAGCAGGGGTGAGAGGAGTAAAGTGACTCCAAGGGATATACCCTATATGTGATGTATAAGTCTTTGTACAGTCCTATTGGGAAATAAGTAGATATAAAAAAATTACTAAAAATTTTTTATATATAAAAAATATATTTAAAAAATAGAAATTAATTAATTAGAAGAAAAGTCCTCCGTGAAACAGGCGAAAGCCGTATAAATGTTTATACAGTAACGCGGGAGAATATATATGCAGTCTACAGAAAATTCAGTCTGATATCAGACCCAAATCAGTGAGCAATTATTCTTGACATAAGATGAATACAGCTGTAGTGATCCAGTGCTCCCCTCCTTCTGACACTGCCCCTTATATGATTGCACTCACCGGAGCGCCCAACCCCTGCAGGGGTAAAAGGCGTAAAAGTAGTGATCCAAGCAGACCTTGCTCGTCTGGGCTGGGGGTGTCCTTTTCTCCAGGGGGTTGCTGTCATCTGGATCCTATCTCTGTGTCATCAGGATGTTCTCAGCAGCATTGGGTTTTGTATATGGGGAAGGATAGACTCATAGGGTGAATCCGTTTGGTAAAAAAGCGGTATTTTAATTTGTAAAAAGAATATAACAAAGCACCAACAAGTGGTGTAAAAAAGGATTGGGGCTAGCAAGCCCATAAACCATATAAAACCGGCGTATCAGGCGCCGCTATTTCGGGGAAGCAACGTGCGTTCCACGGCCACGATATGCTCAAACTGGAAGACGGCTGCGCCGGACGTGACGTATTGTGTACCAAGATAGTCCCGTCTTACGCGTTTCGTCATAGGACGTCATCTGAGGCTCGGCCATCTTGGTACACCATACGTCTATATATGCAGAAAGGTGTAGCCGCGCCAACCAATCCGGGAGGAAGAGGAGGAAAAAAGGGAGAACGCCCACTAAATAGGATGTAATTCTATCCCTACCATGGGCTAAGGTTAATATTATACACTACCCTCCCCCTCTAGTGGCTATTGTTTAAAAGGCATGGCGCGGCAACTGCTAATAAACAGAAGAATTTTCTGTGTGAATTATATTGCTTGTCGTGCATGTACAATATATTGTGCACAGATGCCTAAGAAGATATGAGTATTAGTACTCGTGAACAAGGAAAAATGGAAAGAAAAAAACTATATAAGGGGTCAGAGACCATATAGTTTAAAACAATAAAATATTGTGAATTTAATATATAAGGGAGATATAGCACAATTGCAGGTATGACTGTAAATAAATGTAAAGGAGATAAAATATATATATATATATATATATATATATATATATATATATATATATATATAAATAAAATACGTATATATAAAACTTATGTATAAAAACATTAAATATAAAAAATATTATATATAAAAAGGGGGAATAGGAGAGCCCCTATGGCTTTAACCGCAAAGGTAGTGGGAAGGTATAGGCTGAAGGAAAATATAAAAATGGGAGAATAAAATAAATTAAATAAAAGTTGTATATATAAGAGGGATGGTTAAAAATTAGATAAGAAACAATTCAGGTCTATGTCCACATTTAACCCTTTGGGCACCAGAGATTCTAAAAGATATATCCATTTAGTTTCGTTTTGTGAGATTTGGATCTTTTTATTTCCACCTCTCCAGTGATCATTGATAGTATCTATGCCGTAAAAAATGAGACCTGTAGGGTCTCTGTTATGGTATTCATCAAAGTGTCTGGAGAGGTGGTGTTTAGGGAAACCTTTTTTAATGTTATTTCTATGTTCCCTGATCCGAACACATAAGGGCCTAGTGGTCCTGCCCGCATATTGTAATCGACAGGGGCATTCTATAACATAAGTAACATGTGTACTGTTACAGGTCACCAACTCCCTAATGGTAAACTCCTTCCCCATCCTGGATCTGAAAGATGTTTTTCTTCTAGGTTGTTTCTTGCTGACTCGGCAGGCAAGGCACCTTTGGCATTTGTAAAAACCCTTGAGTTCGGAGAACAATTTCACAGGTCTGGGAGGGTCTATAACATTCTTTACCAGATGATTCCTGAGGGTAGGTGCCTTTCTGTAACTAAATCTTGGCTTCTTATCCAGAAGTTTCACCAATGTCCTATCAGATTTCAATATAGGCCAATATTTCCTCACTATGTGTTCGATGGATTTAAATTGGTTGCCAATATTTCCTCACTATGTGATTGATGGATTTAAATTGGTTGCTATACCCAGTGATATATAGAAGTGGGGGTGGTGCTGCGCTCTTCCCCAGGGAGGAGGCCAAATCTACCATAAGGTGGCAGTAATGGGATAAAGACGTAAACCCTTTAAGTGTAGCAATCATATGAGACAATAGTAGTTGATGATGTGACTATTAAGTCGAAGTAATGCGAGTTGAGATAGATAATTCCCTTACTATACAAGATAAGGGGTATGGTGTGACCAATACAGGTTAATAAAAATTGCTATTGGTGAACCCAGGTAAAAATATAATAGAATTGTAAATAGTACTAAGGTGTGAGAGTGTAAATTGAACTAATAGCACCTAAATAAAACTACTAATAAAACACCATAAGCTGGTAATAAAAAAATCAGATATACATATAAAATCATATAAGTGAACATATGGTAAAAATGCGTCTATAGATAAACAATTCCAAAGTGCATAGTAGATGGTGAACAAAATATTAAATCCTTAAAGTGCTAGTGCAAGTGTGCCCAGGCTAAAAATGCGACTGAGTTATTGAGTGACGGATAAAACGATAAATATAATCGCATTGGAGCTATGTGATGAGTAGAGGTATGTGCAGAAAAGTTGCACTGGAGTGAACAGTAGAACAATAAATATAAAGTGCAAAGTATGCGAGCATACAAAATAATGTATAAGCTGGATGAAACTAGTCAGCGTGACTATAGATGAAAAAAATCCCTGGCAAAATATAAAGCTACCAGTAAACAAAGTGCAGTAGAATAAAGTTTGAAATATAAAATATAACAAAATGCTAGGTGCAGACGCAAAGCGCACACACAGATATCCTATAGGTAAAATCGCATAATGCAGGATGCGTAAAAAATAGTCATATGCGACTAAAATCGCATAGTCATATGCGACTAAAATCGCATAGTGCAGGATGCGTATAAAATAGTCATCTGCGACTATGTTGCATGCATATAAGTCTGTGATAAATAAGTCTATCCTCAATAGTTTATAAGTATATAATCATTTCTTGTGGTAAGAAGGTGAGGGTAGTGATGTGATCATAGTTTCATAGTTTCATAGTTAGTAAGGTTGAATAAAGACATCAGTCCATCCAGTTCAACCTGAGTGTGTGTCAAAGGTGATATCCGTGCAGTGGCGTGTTTTAAGCAGTGGGGGTCACTCCTCTTCGTGTGGGGTACACTAAAGTGAGCAATGGACCCTTACCTTGCGGCAAAGGGTTAACCGCATATAAATGACGTAAAGGGGTCTGCTTTCTTCTCCTTCCCTCACGGTGGTCTGCCTGGGTAGGTGCATATTCCTTTTCCCTGGTTCCAGGTATATCTAGCCTTTGTAGCTCACGGCAGATGCCGGAGTGATAGGTAAAAGATGAGGGGGGGACCGTATAGTGTAGTATGTTTAAAATGTATTTGCTCAATAAAAACTGTTTAATATAGTACCTAGTACTCACAATAGAACTCACAGAATAACAATAAATATTTTCTCTTATCTTAGACGAGCGCCAAGCTCGTTCCCTCCACTTCCTTGTTTGTATTGAATGCCTCTCCTGTCCCTACGCGTGGCGTCATGTGACTTCATCAGGGGAAGAATCCCCTTATCTTGTATAGTAAGGGAATTATCTATCTCAACTCGCATTACTTCGACTTAAAAGGCACATCATCAACTACTATTGTCTCATATGATTGCTACACTTAAAGGGTTTACGTCTTTATCCCATTACTGCCACCTTGTGGTAGATTTGGCCACCTCCCTGGGGAACAGCGCAGCAACACCCCCACTTCTATATATCTAGTTTGGTAGGTACGGTTTGACCTACACCAGGTGCCTGCAGCAGTCCCCCCACAGTCAGTCCCCACCACCCGCCCTTACCCTCCCCCTTCCATGGTAGCGCAGGAATACCCCACTACATTCTATACCCAGTGATAAAAGCCACATTCATTTGCTGTTGGTTTGGGTACCTTTCCTTTGGCCTTAATAAGGAGGCGCGGTCCATTCCTTTAATGTTCTCTTTTAACTTTTGTAGAGGTTCGGCCGCGTATCCTTTGTCAACAAACTTATTTATTAAAGTGTCTGCCTGTATAAGAAAATCCTCAGTATTGTGGCAGTTTCTTCGTAAGAAGTTGACCCTTGGGTATATTATTGATCCATTTCGGGTGATGACAACAGGAGGTGGGGATGTACCCATTACGGTCGGTGGCCTTGAAAAAAGTTTTCGTGAGTATCTCTTCCCCCCTGTGATCTGTAAGTCCAGGTAGTCCATTTGGTCATAGTCACATTTCCCAGTGAAAGAAATTCCAAACTTGTTGTGGTTGAGTTCTACCAGGAAGGACTCAAAGGATTCAGTGCTGCCTTCCCACAGTATAATTACATTGTTGATGTACCTGCGGTAGAATTTAATCTCTGGTCTCCTCTTCTTATATACATAACGTTCTTCCCACATATCCATAAATAGATTAGCTACGCTTGGGGCATACTTTGCGCCCATGGCGACGCCTTTAGTTTGCACATAATATTCCTTTTTATACCAGAAGTAATTATTTTCCATAGCTAGTTTTAAACTTTCCAATAGGAAGCCAATTTGTTCCTGTCTTAAATCTGTGCCTTCATGTAGTGCCTTTTCTACTCCTGCTATGCCATCCTTCTGTACAATACTTGTGTACAGGGAGTTAACGTCTATTGTAGCCAGAAGACATTGGTTAACATTTTTGACCTGCTGTAGTTCGTTAATAAGTTGCGTGCTGCCCTTCAAGTATGGTTTTCCCTTCTTTACTAGTGGTTTTAAAAATTGGTCAACATATTCCCCAAGCCTTGAGAAGAGAAGTTGATGCCACTTATAATGGGCCTGCCAGGGGGCTTGTCAAGTATGTATTTTTGGTAGGTAGTAGATGACTGGGGTTTTAGTTGATTCTGACACAAGGTATTTTGCTTACTTCTTATTAAGGATCCCCATTTCCTTTCCTTTGTTCACCAAGTTCTTAAGCTTTTTCGCGTATTGGGGTTGCTTTTAAGTTTCCGGTATGTATTGGCAACTTTGAGGAGATTGTCCATCTCATTCTCATAGTCCTTCTTCAGGATAAAAAGTCCTCCTCCCTTATCGGCGGGGCGAATTACTACTTCTTTCTTTTTCCCTAATTCTTTAATAGCTTTCCAAATGTACCCATTCTTCTGTTTCTTCTTTTCCAACTTTATTTTCAATACATTTTTATTGAATGATCGAAGAATTACAACGATGTGAAAACAATGTATGTTACATTTGACAAAAGTAATGTGACATCAATATACATAACGTCAAAAAAAAAACAATACCTATAGTAAAAACTGTTTGATATTGTATATATTGTGTGGAGACTTTGTTCAAGCTCAGCAAGCCACTTCTAGGTGAGCAGCAAACTAGCACACGGCCATCTGGAGATAAACCCTAACTGGGGTAGGAGGATACATCCCAGCCCCAGCACCCCAACAGGGAAAAGGGAGCTAACTGTGCTGGGAGATGGGATACACCCCCCCCTGTAAACAACCGAAAACTAAGTACATCTAGAAGAGGGAAATTAACGCAATATACTTGAGAAAATCCATATGTGATGTAAAGTTACTAGTAATCTTATCACCGTACACCATATGCAGTCTGTCAAATGTAAAAAAAATTTAACGAATGCAGACAACTTTGAAATACACTAAAGCAACTAGGAGTCAGTAGAGAAGGGAGGGAGAACAGGGAAAAGATAAAGTAAGAAACGGAAAAGAGGAGGCGCACATCAGTAGCGTTAGATGGAGGGGATCTCTCTTGCTCCGGGACAGTCCGAATGGGCCGAGGAACATGTAGAACTAGAAATGTAGTTGATCCATGGTTCCCATACTGCTGGGTGTCTGTTCACCGAGTAAGAAGATGCTAACTGTTTTTTCCTGAACCATAATCCAGGTTATTTTTCGTTTAACTAGTCGCAAGGATACCGTGGGCTGCTTCCAGGCCCGAGCTATGGTCATCTTAGTTCCTAATAGGATAAACCTTATAAGATAGTGAGACAATTTCGGATACCTTGTTGGGGAAAATTAAGTAATGCATATTGAGGTGAGTTAGGTACTGGAAAAGAGGTAGGCTTCCTGATAATATTGAAGATGTTGTTCCAGAGTTTCCTTATTTTTGGCCATTCCCACCAAATATGTAGAAAGGAACCAACATGACCACAGTTGCGGAAACATAGGGGCGAAGCAGTCGGGTAAATTCTGGCAAGTCGTAATGGTACCATATACCATTGCATCATGACTTTTAGATTCGCTTCTACCAGAGCAGTGTTGAGTAGGCCTTTCGTGGCGTACACTGATGCCTTACGCCAGTCTGCGAGAGACCAATGCTGTTGAAGGTCAGTTTCCCATTCAAGCATGAAGATCGTTTTAGAGTCCGCTTGGGCCAAAGCTCGGTAAATCACTGATATCCCACCCCTCTGCTCCATGGCCTGACCACACCAAAGCTTGTATTCAGTTATGGATGGGGACTTGGAGGAAGAGAGTCCTAAAGAACTAAGGAAGTGGGAAATTTGTTGGAATCTGAATTTCTCAGTTTGTGGCATACCAAGTTTATTAATGCAGTGGGTTAATGTGATGGGGCCTGAGGAGGTTACGAATTGACCAATCCTATATAACCCCTTATCCAGCCACCAGCTGAAGGCCCTGATGGTTTGTCCAGGGGGAAAGAGGGAATTCCTAAAAATGTGTGATAGTGGAAACCAGTTAGAGATCAGGTACTGCTCCTTTCTAAGAGAGTCCCAGAGAGTGAGCGAGTGTGATAGGGTGGGTGCTAGTATGGGGGGTCTGTCTTTGGAAGGGCACCAAAGGATGTAGTCCAGGGTGTAACCTGGTATAGACTGTCTTTCCATGAGTACCCAATCTGGGTGAGCTATTTTCGAATAGATAGTCGAGAGTTGGGAGAGATGAGCCGACTGATAGTACCAAAGAATATTCGGTACTCCCAGTCCACCCTGGTCCCTGTTGCGGAAGAGTGTTCCCCTCAAAATTCTATGGCCATATAAACTTTATAATTTTGGATTGAAAACTCTGAATCCGGTCCCTGGGGACAGGGATGGAGAGAGAGCGAAAGAGATGCAGGATGCGGGGGAGTAAGGTCAGCTTTACAGAGTGTACCCTGCCCAGCCAAGATATACCCAGTCGGTCCCAAAAGACGAGATCGTCTTCAAGTCTGCGAAAGGTGGCAGGATAGTTGGCCGAGTACAGCCTGTCTATTGAAGCCGTCAAATTAATCTCCAAGTAGGGGAGCACCGAGTCTGTCCAGCCAAACCTGAAATTATCTCATAGTTGGGAGACCAGCTGAGAAGTTAAGTTAATATTGAGTGCTAGGGACTTGGAATAATTGACCAGAAGTCCTGATACTTTGCCAAAATCATCTAACAATTTACATATAATTGGAAGAAAAGTGCTTGGAGACGAGATAAAAAGTAATACATCGTCCGCAAATAGTGCGCATTTATGTGTTTGCAGTCCGCATCGGATTCCCTGTATATCGGGATCAGTTCTGATGACAATGGCCAGAGTCTCGATGATCATGGCAAAGATCAGTGGTGATAGGGGGCAGCCCTGTCTTGTGCCGCGCAAAATTGGGAAAGGATTTGAGTAATATCCCTGCAGCTTGATTTGGGCAGAAGGGGACGAGTAAAGTGCATTAATTAAATTTAGAAAAGACTGACCAAATCCCCCATTTTTCCAGGGTAGGGATCAGAAAGGACCAGGAAACTGAATCGAAGGCCTTCGTAATATCCAGAGAAAGTAAGAAAACCTGTTGGGGGGGGGGGGGGCCGTACCATCCTGATCTCAAAAGCGAGATAACATCTACTGCCCTCCTAATCTGATCCGGTCCCTGTTTCCCTGTGATAATTCTGACCTGATCCTTGTGAATGTAAAGGCGAATGTAATTAGAGATTCTGTCTGCTAGAATTTTAGTCAAAGTTTTGAGATCATTATTGATTATATATAGGTCTGTAATTAGAGGTGTCACTAGGATCCTTTCCTGGCTTAGGGATAACGGTAACAAACACTGAATTCAGAGAAGTGTCTAATGGTGTCCCAGTCCGGAGATGGTTAAAGAAGCGTGCAAGGTACGGAGATAGTGTCTGGGAAAAGTGTTTATAGTAAGGGACAGCGAAGCCACCCGGGCCTGGCGACGAGTTAGTTTTTAGATTTTTGATGACATGCTCAACTTCCTCCGTGGAAATTGGGGATTCAAGTTCCTCCCTATGATGATCTTTCAACCTAGGAATTTGTATGGAGGACAGGAATGCGTTAATGGCTTCATGCGATGGGGCCGACTCCGGTTTGCTATAGAGGGCGAGGTAAAACTCATGGAAGGCTTCAATAATCTTTTGATGATTCTGCGAGAGGGAACCGTTTTTTAATTTAATTTTAGGGAGAGTATAGGATCTGTTTTTAGGAGTTAAACGTCTTGCAAGTAGAGTCCCAAGTCTATCTTTTTGGTGATAGAAGCGTCCTCCCTCCCATCTGAGCTCCTTCTCAGCCCTAGCGGTGAAAGCTAAATTCAACACAGTGCGGGCAGCATCTAGCCTATCCGCAGAGTGTAAGGAGGGTTTGGATTTATGTAGTTTGCTCAGTGTTGAAAATTCACTTTCCAACCTCTCAATGTCTGCTTTACGAACCTTGCGCAGTCTAGAAGATATTTGGATTAGGTGACCTCTAATCGTGGCCTTGTGGGCCGCCCATAGCACAGCAGGGGAGATCGCATCAACATCATTGATTCTAAAGTACTCCTGAATGTGCCTTTCAATCTCCTGAGCCTGTGTTGGATTGCTAAGAATGGAGGCATTAAGTCTCCATCGGAACTCCGGGCGACAAATAGGGCCACCTGTTAAAGACAATATGACCAGAGAGTGGTCCGACAAAGCAGAGTCCCTAATGACCGACCGTTGTGCCAACGGGATATGCTGTTGGAGCATAAATAAATGATCAATTCTCACAAAGGTTTCATGGGGGCTAGAAAAATGTGTATAATCTTTAGCCCTAGGGTTAAGTTCCCGCCATATATCCACCAATCCATAATGGAACAATTGTCTGGCCACCTGTAGACTCTGCCTGGTCGGACGTAACCGTTTTTTGTTTGGGGGGCGCGATTTATCAATTCCCGCATCAAATGCTAGGTTGGAGTCTCCTCCATAAATGACTATACCTCCGTAAGTGGGGCTAGCGTTTGGCGGAGGGATTGAAAAAACTTTTCTTAAATATGTATATGGGAATTTATCATTCTAATATTATATAATTTTTATTTATTCTTTTAGCTATAAGTATGATTGTCTTTCAAACAGACTAGTTATATATATATATATAGGAATATGGTAAACACTATAGATATGAACATATTCTGGGTCTTTAATACTCTGCCTATAACCTTGGTTAACAAAATACCTAATCCTCCTAATTGCCCCCGCTCTGCCACAGTTTGAACCCATATGGGGTGGTAGAGTGGTCTGGAGGCATGATTGTACAAAACCTGGGTAAGGTTCGGAGACACTGTTCTCATACATACAATGTTTATACATGAGCCATTCCTATAGTGTTCTACAATCATAAGCTCCCATCTCACACTCTAAATCACAAGATATTCATACCTTTACCCATGTTCGATTGCTACGATATCCCATATATGAACGTAAATATATGTACTATATCGTTTTGCCTTTCTTTCTGTTCTGTATTATTCTTTTATGTGAAATAAAAAATTTTTGAACGAGAAAAAACTTTGCTTGACCTTTGTTAGGGGCGTAATATGAAATGAGGGAGTAGAGTTGTTCTGAAATGAGCACTTTAATCAGAAGGAATCTGCCCTCCGGGTCCTTAAATTCAATGACCAGGGTGAATTGTGTCCTACTGGAGAAGAATAGACCCACGCCTTTAGTTTTGTTTTCGGAGTTGGCCAGGTAAAATCTAGGGAATTTTGCGTGAATGAAGGAGGGTTGATAAGATTTAGGGAAGTGAGTTTCCCGCAAAAATAAAATGTCTATTTTTTGGGCATGGTATTGTTACATATAGTTACATAGTTAAGAATTTTGCGTGAATGAAGGAGGGTTGATAAGATTTAGGGAAGTGAGTTTCCCGCAAAAATAAAATGTCTATTTTTTGGGCATGGTATTGTTGAAAAATCTTTTTTCGTTTTAAAGGGGAATTAAGGCCCTGAACGTTATGAGAAGCTATGCGGAGAGAATGTCCTTGGGTGGTCGGGTTAGCCATGGAGCAGAGTGCGAGAAAGGGCACATGACAACGGAGCACTTACCTTCATGCCAGAAGTACAATGTCTAAGAGTAACGGAACCTGGAAGCAGCCTAGCACCCCGATAATTACCTCGGATGAGAGATACCGCCTCCAAAGCTGCAAAAAATAAACAAGAGATTAAGAAAAGTAGGAAAAGAGGGAGGAAAGGAGAAGGAACAGAAAAAGGGTCGTCTTGAGGTTGGGACAATCAGATGCACCCCACCCAAGATAAAGAACAGGGAGTACCCCACAAAGAGGGTAACGCCCATACCAGGAGAGGCAAAACCGCACAGGTTGCCTGTCCAAGTGTGGGGGAGTGCGGCAAAGGCCCACTCCATCCTCCGCACCCCAAACTATTAAGGCAGAATTAACAGAGTAAATGAACACCGTAAGCATAAAAGTCAAGAGACCAGGACCAATGGTAAACTGTAACATCCTGCAAAGAGCAAATAGGCATGAGATAAACATCAAAAATTTAAGAGAGAGAATAAATAAAATAAAAAAAAATGTATAAAAACTTCAGGGGGTCAGCGGAGGTCCCGACACATTCAGGAATGAGTCAGGAATTGTAAATAATGAGAGTCCCCTCAGAATCACGGAGGTAGTCCTTCTTTAGCTTTCTTGTTCCTGGGTGTATTCCAGAGGGAGGTGAGAGGGCTTGAAGGTGGTGGGCGTTTGGACATTCCGGATAAGGAGGCCTGCATAGGGGATGGAGGATCCTTGGGGATCAGTCCCAGTCCCAGTAGAAATTCCCCTTCAGGAAAAGATGAGAACCTATATGGTTTTCCATTATAATCAAATTTCAGGCTGAAAGGAAATAGCCACCAATATTTGATGTTCTTTTGCGTCAGGATTGCCAGCAATGGTTTAAGAGACCTTCTCTTCTGGATGGTGAAGGGCGAGATGTCCGTGTAGATTTGTATCGGGTGACCCTGTAGTTGTATCTGCAGTGTTGTCCGGGCCCTCCGCATGACTTCCTCCTTAACACTGTAGTAGTGCGGTTTGACCACTATGTCACGGGGAAGGCCATCTTGGCGTGGGGGCCCCAAGGCCCTATGAGCTCGGTCCAGCTCTAACCTGTGAGCTCTGATATCAGGGATGAGAGATTTGATGAGGGAATGAACTGCTTCTGGAATGTCTGTTATGGATTCAGGCAGGCCTCTGATCCTGAAATTGAGCCTTCTGGACCTATTTTCAAAATCGTCAATTTTAGCCATTGCCCCCTCTAATTGATCGTGTAGTTCCTGAAATCGATCAGACTTTTGGTTCACTCGATCGATCGTGGCATCCAATTTATTTTCAACACTATCAACTCGGGATCCCAGCATTTGAAGATCAGCCTTTATATCATTAGTGATCTTGTAAGCTGTGTGAGCTAAGCCTCTGTCAAGCATTTCTTCCAGCGTCTGATCAAGCAGGGAGATCGTGGTGGCTGGGGATAGTGGCCCACTGCAAGCTGATGGTGAGGGGACCCCCCTGCATACCTCAGCATTATGTCCATCGTGCCAGGGAGAGGATCCGTTATGGCTGGAGATTACCTCATGAAGCGGCCGCTCCGCCGCCATCTTGTGGGATTCGGCCGCTCCAGGAACACATGAGCTGCGGGTCTGAGACCGATTCTGCCACCCCCCCTCCTGTCAGGAAATGTGGCCCAACCGTTCCTGGGTACCTCCGGTCCCGATTTTTCACCGCTGTGTGTCGGCAGTTCGCTGCAGGGAAGCGAAAGGACGGAAGCAGTGCGGAGCCCTGTGTTAAGCGGCCATCACAGGGCACCGCGCATGCGCACCTGAATGTATAGTATGTCTGTAAACACCCAAACACATTAAATAATTCCTCATGATTTTGGATATTAGAAAATTTGCAAATTGTTGTGTGTGCATAGTTCTGTAGTTATTTGTGTTTGAGCATGTCATTATAATATTATTATATTATCCATAAGCATATTTTGCCTAATTATTAATGTTTTTCTTTTCTTTTGCAGTCACACATGTGACAGTAAAGACAGTAAAGATAGTAAAGATACAAATACATATATCTATATATTCATCTCTATAAATTCATTGCATTTAACCTCTGTTATATAATACTACTTTCAATCAAACAAAGATTTTCTGTCATTTTTTCAGATTACGTATAAATGTCTTAGGATCAAGCTAATGTTTTAGGATTAAACTTGTTTTATGCTTTAGATCACAAACACCTGGCTCTACTGTAGTATGCGCTGAATGACTGGAAGCTGTAGAGGCCCTGAGATATCAAAGGAGTCGAGAACAATTGTCAGTAAACAGTTTTTTTTTACTTTTCTTCACTGTCCTCTTTTCTTGAGCAGAGAACAACCTGGATTCGGGTTATACTCATGATCAACCTAAATGTGACACTCAAACCCAGTGTAGTGTGTGGTAACTTTAAACAACTTTAATTAACTTATAAACACAGATATTTCAAATTTTTATAGCACTCATTTATTGGGAGGGTTAAAACAAAAAATACTATCTTTTTGACGATTGACTAATGGTGTCAATAACTTTTTTTTTTTCCCCAAAAATAAATTTTTATTTGGTTTGGTAAATGGGTAAACAGTTCATACAAAGTGAACATTACAAAAATCTCATTAACAGAAATTCCTGCAACAGTTGAGTAAGGGGCAGTCGGCACTTCCTGATGTAACTTGTAACATTGAACAGTACGATTGAGTTGCATATTTACTCGTACATATTTTTGAAGCCTAAGGTTAGAGTCAGGACTGCAACATGAGAGATTATAACTTAGAAATTCCAAATCAGCATTTCCCAAACACAATTATTAAGGACTTATAAGCTTGTAGAGCATCTTGAGTATAAGAAAGGCTAAGGGTCAGAAAAGGGGGTATGAGAGGTGTGTAGGCTTGACGATTCTTTCTGCCAGGAATGATGGGGTGCCTATTGTTATCCATGGTGGAGGTATTTTGCGATTGCGATTGAAATCATTAGTCCACTCTGGCCAATGTTGTTCTCCTAGTAGTACAGAGATCCTGGTTTTGGAAAAATTCCCTAGAAGAATAGAGAGGGGGGGGGGGCATGGAAAGGGTGAGAGCAAGGATGAAGCACAAAAAAGAAAAACCCTCATATGCACAATCATCTTGCACTGGAGAAAGAGTAGACTAAAAGTAAATAACCTGTGTCTCGAGCAAGCGGATAGAACTTCCTCAGAGCAAGGAAGAAGATTGCGGGGTCTCACGGTGATTCGCCCAACAATCTATGTATCGTTAACTTATGGAGTAATGCTGGGGTCCTGTACCATCTGGACAGGAGTTTGTAGTTAGTCTCTTGAGTTGAGACATTTACTGAACCCCTGTGAGTGGTATGTAAAATATGCTCCAAACCTTCCAAGGGGATGTCGACAGTCAGGTCTCCCTCCCATGCACAACGTGCCTTACCTGTGTGTGGTGATACATGTTCTCCAAGGAGACCATAAATTATAGAAATAACGTGTTGTTGAGGGTCAGCTCTTAAGCATATGTTTTCGAATGGGGTGAGTGGACGAGACATTTTTGTGATATGGACTGATGTGGCTGATGGGGATATGAGTGTCAGGCCATTGGGAGGCCAAGCGATTGTTCTCCAGTAAGGTGCCTGCATGAAGGAAGCAGTGGCTCGTAGCACATTTTGTGGGTCTGCCTCTGCTAGAAAGCCAGGGGATGTCCCAGGCTGGAAGTTGGGATTCATCCGCAATGGTGTAAGGGGGCCTGGTATAGATTATACTTCAGTTTTAGCTCACACGTTATGAAAGATGGCAATGGTTGGTTTAATAAGTGGGTTCTCTTGAAAAGGAGTGAGGAGCTGACGGAGTGCCAGCCATGGAGCGGCTTTAAGAGGAGTATCCGAGAATGAGGTTTCCAATCTCACCCAATCTTTTTCTTTGTCTTGTGCATGCCAGTCAACTATTCTGGCTAAATGGCATGCCCATTGGTATTTACCCAGGTCTGGGAGCCCTATCCCCCCTTTTTGCTTAGGTAAAGTTAGTTGGGTATTGCTAATGCGTGGGCATTTTCTGGCCCACAGAAAGGTTGTGCAAATTTTCTGATAGGTACGTAAGAATACTGAAGGTAATTCTATTGGCACAGCCTGCAAGATGTAAAACAGGCGTGGAAGCACATTCATTTTTAATTGCCGCTCTTCCAAACCAAGAAAATATGGGTTTATCCCATTTTCAGAGATCTTCTTTTATGTTCTGTATAATGTATAAATAGTTTCTCGCATATAGTTCCTGTAATTCCGCATACACACGACCGGACATTTCATCCGAACGAATCTGTTGGACAATTCGACCGTGTGCGGGCTTCATCCGACCTTCAGCGGACCTTTTCTGTCGAAAATCAGACTTTAGATTTAGAACATGTTTCAAATCTTTCCGACAGACTGGAGTCCGGTCGAAAAATCAGTTCGTCTGTATGCTAGTCCGACGGACGAAAACCGACGCTAGGGCAGCTATTGGCTACTGGCTATGAACTTCCTTATTCTAATCCGGTCTACGTCATCACGGTCAAATCCATCGGACTTTGGTGTGATTGTGTGTAGACAAGTCCGATTCTACGGAAGTCTGTCGAAACTCCATCGAAAAGTCAGACGTAATTCAGTCAGTCGAAAAAGTCCGGTCGTGTGTGCACGGCATAAGACTGTCGGTAATTGTATCCCTAAATACGTGATTGCTCTGATTGCCACGTGAAGGGAAAGTTGTCTTTACAGTGTTCTACTAGTGGCATTGGTAAGATGACATTTAGGCCGTGGGATTTGCTAAAATTAATTTTTAGGTTAGAAACAAATTGAAACAAATTGGGTGATGTGCGGCTCAGAAAGAAATAACAGGACATCGTCCGCAAAGGTGGTTACTTTGTATTGCCAGTTTGCAATTGTTATTCCTTTTTTTGTTCTTATTCTCCCAGATATGTCTAAGAAAGAGTTCAAGTGTAAGCACGAATAGTAGTGGGGAGAGAGGACATTCCTGTCTAGTCCCATTGTGGATGGAGAGGGCGTTGTGGAGTTGTGGGAAGTGGGCTGGGAGATAACAGCTCCACAATCTGATGGAATAGGGTGCCTGCTCTCTATTTTTCCATTATGGCTGCCTCTGGAGGACATCCTGCCTCATTGAGGTTGTGCCCCCCCGTCACTTTCCTCCTCTGCTCTATCTGGCATCCAATTAGCATCAGTGACCTCATCATCATCATCCCCTCCATCCTCATCTTTACTGGAGCCACTTGGCAATACGCTGCTCCTGGGGGAACATGACTGCCAACTTGTTGTTTATCAGTGTTCTCCCCTCTCTTTAGGCTTATGTTACACCCTTCCTCTACCTCTGAACCAACTTCAGAATCAAGTAATGTCTGTGCATCCTCAAGCAAGTGGCTGATACTGTGTTCAAATAATTCAGCTGACTCCTCCATGCATGATGCTGGGGCTATGGCAGGAGTAGTTGTGGACAAGAAAGAAGAATAAGCTGCTCTGGCAGATGTGGTGGATTGTGCACTAGTGTCAGCTTGGGTCAAAGAGGATGAACCGATGCCGCTGGCCCCCTCATAGTGGCTTCAAATAATTCAGCTGACTCCTCCATGCATGATGCTGGGGCTATGGCAGGAGTAGTTGTGGACAAGAAAGAAGAATAAGCTGCTCTGGCAGATGTGGTGGATTGTGCACTAGTGTCAGCTTGGGTCAAAGAGGATGGACCGATGCCGCTGGCCCCCTCATAGTGGCTTGGAAACGTCTGCCTCTTCTTGTTGGCCTCCCACACACTCCTGCTGACCCCCTTATAGTGGCTTGTTAACCAATTTTTTTTTATAGGAATAACTGAGGAAGAGATAGATAACTAGACTCTGTCTTTTGAGATAGTAGGGGGATACAGTTTTCTTCTAGTGCCTTGTGCTTGTCTATGCTTTTGTCACGAGATATCATGCCAGTGCCTGTGTTGCTGTCCTAATCTAGATCAGCTAATCATTCGTTAGAGTTGCATCAGGTTACATTTGTAATAGCCTGTCAGTTATTAATTGGGCCGGTGCCAGCCCCGGCATGTCCAGCCAGTTTTGCCACAGATTGTAGAATTTTTTGGGTGCATTCCTATGCTGGTAAGTGAGCTTTTCCCGTATCAGCATGTTATTTACCATATCCACCCAGCCTTTACCTGTGGGAACTCTAGGTGTTATCCAGAAGCGTGCAATTGCCTTACGTGCTAGGTATAATAGACGCAGTATTGCCGTATGTCCACTGGGTGAGAGGGTTGGTATTTCCAATGCACCAAGGAGACATACAATCGGGTCATTTATTACTGGGAGTTGGAACACCTGTGAGATGGTTGTTAAGACAAATTGCCAGTACCGGAATAATTTCGGGCATTTCCACATCATATGTAACAGATCTCCCTCTTCTCTAGTGCATTTCGGGCACAGTGGAGAATCCCTGAGGCCCCACTTGTGTAGTCTGGTTGGAGTTCTATAGACCCTATGAAGTAAAAATAGGTGGGATAGTCTGTGGGAGGCAGAGACCGATACCAATGGGGCTGAGGTCAAACACAGCTCCCACTGCTCTCCGTCTATGGGGCCCAAGTCCTTCTCCCAGCCGCGTCTGCACGCTAGTTTGGATGCATCGTGTGATATGTTGATCAACCTCACGTATACTCTGGAGATCATGCCCTTCCTGTCATCCGCCGCCAGCACATCATTCATTAGTGGATGTGCTACCAACGTGAGAGAGGAGAGCCTGAGCTCACTCTGCACTGCGTGTCGCAGCTGGAGATATTGAAAGAAGCATACCCTGGGAATCGCAAATTCCCCTTGTAGATCTGTAAAAGACTTAAACACTGATCCTCTGAACAATTGAGCAATGTATCGCACTCCCAACTCTTCCCATTGATGAAAGTCTGTGAGTTTGGCCAGCTCTTTAAAGTAAGTATTTCTCCAAATGGGAGTGAAGTGACATACCTCCCTTATGCGCATAAGAGACCTAATGTACTTCCATAGTGTGTTGAGAAGCGTGATCGTGGGGAGGGTTTGTTGGATGTGAGTGAAACCCGCCTCTAGATGGGATAGTACCGTGAGTGTGGAGTCTTGCGGGACCAACAGGGACCTAATGGGATCTTTGTCATCCATTGTTCCCCACCCCCCCAGGTGTTGGATTTGTGAGGCGACAAAGTAGTATCTGGCATGTGGTACGGCGAGTCCCCCCTGGTCTTTTGCCAGTTGCAATGAGTTTAGGCTGATCCTAGCTGACTTGTTGCCCCAGATCAGCGCTCTGAATTGAGCATCTATCTGAGAGAACCATTTATGAGGGATCCAAACAGGGGTGTTATGAAACACATATAGGAGTTGGGGGGCCCAAACCATTTTAATTAAGTTCGCTCGTCCGGTGACAGAAATAGGCAATTTCACCCACACCGCACACTTCTGCCTAAATTTGTGGAGCAGAGGCGTGAGGTTTAGTGATAAGTATTGATTGGGGTCGGCTGTCACTTGTATTCCAAGGTAACGAAATTCGTTCACTATTTGTATATCCTTGGCACAGTCTGGGAGAGGTTTCGATAGTGGGTCTAGGGGTAGAATGACTGATTTATTCCAGTTAATAGTGAAACCTGACAGCTCCCTGAAGTCCGCGATCAATTGCATCGTGTGCCTCAGCGAGCTGCCCGTGTCCCCTAGATAAATTAAAGTGTCATCTGCGTATAAAGAAATAATGTCCTGTTTAAGTCCCCTACGGAACCCAATTATGTCTAGTGATTCCCTTGCGTGAATGGCCAAGGGTTCGAGAGCCATTGCAAATAACAGGGGTGATAGAGGACACCCCTGTCGTGTGCCCCTGAAAAGCGTGAAAGAATCAGATACCTCTCCATTGACCCGCATTCTCGCAGTAGGGTTGTTATATAATAACTGGACCCATCTGAGGAAGGAGGGACCCACCCCAAATCTTTCCAGTGTTTCCCATAGATATAGCCACTCAACGCTGTCGAAAGCTTTGGCAGCGTCAAGTGACAGGACTGCTCTGTTGCCCGGGTTATCTACTGGGATCTGTAGGTTGAGAAACAATCTACGTAAGTTATGTGCCGTCGATCTGGTCGGGATGAACCCAGACTGGTCTCTGTGGATTACTGATTGTATACACTTGGCTAACCTGTTGGCCAGTACTCTGGCCAGCAGTTTAACGTCAAAAGTAAGCAGAGATATCGGTCGGTAAGAATCCGGTGATATCGCAGCTTTGCCCGGTTTCAGAAGGACCACTATCAGAGCCTCGGTCATGGAGGGGGGAAGACTACCGGTCTCAAAGGCCCTGTTATATACATTCAAAAGAACTGGGATCAAATGTGAGGCGTACCTCTTATAGACTTCCGAGGGGAGTCCGTCTGACCCTGGGGCCTTCCCATTTTGTGCTTGTGCTAATGCTTCTAGTAGTTCCTCTTCAGAGAGAGGTGCATTCAGTTGGGAGGCGTCTGATTTCGAGAATTTTGGCAAGGGGTGTCTGTCTAAGAATGTGTGTATTTCTGTCCTCGTTGGGTTTACTTTGGAGGTATATACGTCTTGGAAAAAGTCTTTAAAAATCCCCATGATTTCTGGGGTAGAATGATGAAGTGTACCCTGTTTGTTGGCCATTGCCACTATATGTGCCGCCGGCTGTTGTGACTTGGCTAACATGGCCAGCATGTGGCCAGTGTTTTCTCCTTCCTCATAGTGTGCCTGTTGAAGGAAAAAGCGTTTGTTTTCAGCTAATTGTAACGTGAGGTTCTTTAGCATGGCTTGGGCTGAGAGCCATGTGCTCTTGGTGCTATCACCTGGGTCTGCTATATATTGTGTTTCTGCTTTACCTGCTTCCGCCCTCACTAGATTCTCCCATTCCTTGGTTTTAGACTTAATATGCGAGATCTCTCTAATAAACTGTCCCCGTAAGTAAGCTTTGGTTGCATCCCATACTATAGTCAGGTCAGCAGACCCTATGTTTTGCTGGAAAAAAATGGTCAAGAGGCTGCTAATTGGGTCTGGGTCTGGTAGTAGAGCCATCCAAAATGGGTTCAATTTCCATATACCCCTAGCTTTAACCATCCCCATATGTGCATCTACGGACAGTGGAGAGTGGTCAGAGACATGTCTAGTATGGTATTGTGAGGTGACAATTAATGGAAGCATATATTCATTGCCCAGAGCTAGATCAATACGCGATAATCCTCCAATGGAGGCAGATTGACAGGAATAAGCTTTGGTATCAGGGTTGTGCATCCTCCATACGTCTATAAGGCCCATCTCCTGGAGGAGACGAGCAAATGGTGTGGGTTTTTGGCTGCTTTGCGGCCCTGGTCCCCCAGTGGAGCTCAGTTTATCTTTACTTCTGTCAATGAGATTGTTAAAATCACCTATTGTCAACAATGGTACGCCCGGGAACTGCGCCATGTAAGACGCAAGTAGTGTAAGCACGGTGGCTGAGAACGGAGGAGGGATGTACAATCCTGCCAAGATACATTTGGTCCCATAAAGGGAGCACAGCAAAAATATGAAACGACCTTCCGGGTCAATTTTAATGTCTAGTGGGGAGAATTGTGTCCCCCTTTTTATCAGGATACTCACCCCCCTCGAGTACACCGAGTAGGTGGCATGGTATTGATGACAAAATTGTCTCACAGCAAAAGAGGGGGTGTCTATCGGGGGGAGGTGAGTCTCCTGTAGGCATATCACATCCGCTTGTATGCGCTTGACAGTTCTCATGACTGCCAGGCGCTTGATCGGATTGTTTAGGCCCCTTACATTCCAGGACAGAACTCTCGTCACTCCTGACATTCAAATAGCATTTTCATATTTACTCGGATATTTAGTACATAAGACACCCGTATTGGGAGAGCTATATTAACCTTGCCCTTGAGTGGGTCTTTGTGCCAGTGTGGCATTTTGGCTGTAGGAAAAAAACAATCAATGTGCAGCAACAAAGGCATTAGTGACCTGTGATTGGCATCTGCATAGAGCATGAGTCTCGTAAATACTATACCAGCGATTCTGGTGATCATGGTGGCAGTCCTTGAAGAGGGGGAAGGGGAAAAAAAATGAAAAAAAAGATGCAACATATGGCCAACAGGGCCTCGCCTTCAATCTTGAACTTGAACTTGAATGGGGAGTCAATCCTATCCATTCTGGGGGCAACAGTGGAAGTGCACTTTCGTGTCCCAACCTTCTCCACAGCAAGAACATTAGCCGTGCGTATGTGCGTGTATTCAGAAAACAACCGGGGTTCTGGATAGCTGGCTCCGCCTTCTCTGCAACTTCCATAGGGAATCAACAAGTGGTAAAGAAAACCAGATCTGTGCAAAAGAATGATGGACACCTCATGTTGAGGGCTGACACTAACAGAAAATGTGAAAACTATAAAAAATTAACAAAAAGAAATGTAAAAACTATAAAAAATTAATAAAAAAGAAAGAACAACAGTGTCGAGGTCAGAAAAATTGTGGCTGACAATTTAAAAAAAAACATGCAGCAACCAAAAAAATGGTACACAGCACTATATACAGCACTAAATGTTATGGAATGCTGTGTTAAACACTGCACTACACTAACATACTTCACTGACACTACACTATATTCACACTATAATCACACACTACACTATAATTCACACTATACTCACACCATACTGACACACTACACTATACTCACACTATACTCACACTACACTGACACACTATACTCACACTACAATATACTGACACACTAAACTCACTCTACACTAACACTACACACTCTACACCAGGGGTCTCAAACTGGCGGCCCTCCAGCTGTTGCGAAACTACTAGCCCCATGAGGCATTGCAAGACTGACAGTTACAAGCATGAGGCATGATGGGACTTGTAGTTTTGCAACAGCTGGAGGGCAGCTAGTTTGAGACCCCTGCTCTACACTAACCACTACACTAACTGACTCAGAGTCACAATAAGTGAACATACTCACTCGCTAGTAGCAAACTGAGCCCTGCTTTATCTATCTCCACTCCAACAACACCGTGGAAATGAACCTTCTATAGTGTGGGGTGGGACTACAAGCACTGAGACGTAATTGGACAAAATCATTATCACTTTGTCCAATCAGGGCTCTGACAGTGATATGTGTCCTAATTTGCAAAGCCTTGCACCTAACCAGCAGTCAGGTGCAAGGCTTCATCCAATTAGGGCCCTAGAATGCACTATGCAGCGTGTAGTGCATTGTGGGGCGCTCAGCGGGCGAACATCCCACCGAGCACCCTACAAATTTGGTCAAACGGGCGAACAGATGATGTTCGGGCCAAACCTTTGCTCGGCCCGAACCGTTCATCCAACTCTGCTTAAAATATAAAAAAATGACATGTTTCTTAAAGCAGAGGCCCTGGAGAATAAAATGGGGCTGTTGTAATTTATTATGTCATACGATATTTGTACAGCCACTTATCAGGAAAAAATACACTTAAATTAATTTTAGTGCACACAAACACAATATAATACCCGTTTTTCTTTAGTAACATCTAAAAGATGACGTTGGATAAAGTAAATGGATACCAAACATGTCAAGATTGTGCATGCCTGTGAAATAGGGACAAACTACGTCACCTAAAATTGTCCATAAGCAACGCTTTAAAAGCCTTTACGGGTTATCAGTTTAGAGCAAAATGTGAGCTATGGTTCTAGATTTATTGCTCTCATGCTGACATTCATGGCAATACCTTAAATGTTTGGTGCAATCACCATTTACATATGTGTGCTGGACCTACATGATGCATTTGCATTTGGAAATGAGCACAGAGAGTGCTTACATTTTTATTTTTTTATTTTAATATTTTTTCTACACTTTTTTATTTCCTTTATTTAACTTTAGTGCTATGACAAGGGGTGAACAAGATCCCTTTATACAGCTTTGAGCAGTGACGGTACTCCTTATGGATAGATAAGAACAGACCCCTGATCCCTCCCTGATCAAACAGAGACCTGTAAACCAGTCTGTAGTAGTGAGGAACATACTTTATATTACTTTTATTCCCCAAATTTAAGATCCGGACACCATGGTAAAAATCAATATTTAACCACTTAAGAACCAGAAGATTTACCCCCTTAATGACCAGGCCCTTTTTTTGCGATACGGCACTGCGTCGATTTAACTGACAATTGCGCGGTTGTGCAATGCTATACCCAAACAGAATTGATGTCCACTTTTCTCACAAATAGAGCCTTCCTTTGGTGGTATTTGATCACCTCTGCCTTTTTTTTTTTTCGCTATAAACAAAAAGAGAGAGAAAATTTTGAAAATAAAAACAATATTTTTTACTTTTTGCTATAATAAATACCCCCCCTCCAAAAAAAAAATCTTCATCTTTTTACACCAATATGTATTCTTCTACATATTTTTGGTAAAAAAAAATCACAATAAGCGTATATTGATTGGTTTGCGCAAAAGTTATAGCGTCTACAAAATAGGGGATTGCACTTGTGACAGGCCTAGAACGCAGTCTGGTTGGACGCATTGGGTACCAATCTCTGCTCGAAGCCAATCAGTGGGCGCGTTTGTCTGGCTGTGTATTCCGGGAGAGGTGCTGAAGTCACGTGGTTCGGTGTTCCGGTCCAGAAGTTGCTACCAACTCTGTGAGCCTGGACCTCCTGACCAGCCCCCAGGGGCCCTCATGGCCTGGGGTGCCGATCCATCTGTTTCCAAGCCTCGAAACGGGCTAGTTTGAGGCACAGTAACTGAAGGAGGATTCTAAAGTGTTCCGGTGCCATCTCGGGTTTGGAGAGGCCCAGAAACTCTACATGCAACCAGGGGAGGACTCTTCAGAAGAGAGCCACGCACGAGGCTGGCTGCTCGGTAAGAGCCTGGAAGCTGAGCTGCCATGGACATTGATTGAATCCACAGTTCTTACAGTATCGCCGGACCAGCTTAAAGATTCTGGTACAGTAAGAAAAGTTCCTACCTATACCTTCTGGTTACAGCTAAGAAGTTCAACCAATTCTGTGTGAGAGACTTTGCAAAAGCTAGAATTACTGTTGGCTGCTAGATCCAAGCTCAAGGATTTATCCAGCAGTTAAAGAATCCAGTTGCGAGTGGCTATTCCCTGGATTATGTACAGAGATAGACTTTCATTGAAGTCAGCAGTTCCAAGCACCTGAGCTAAACTTCATCCTTATACCCTCTATTCCCAACTTAGAGACTGAGTTCTGTTCGACTGTTTTATGCAAAATAAAATCCTAAAAAGGAATTCAAGGTATCCAACCTGGGAAGAACAACAAGTTACGAGCTGGAGGAGGTAATCGGTAAGCCCAGAAAAATTCAGCAGCTCCTTCGGGGGTCAGTGCTACACTAGGAACAGACAATCTCTCTCTCCTCCCCTGGCAGAATGGGGATCTGTTTGTTTACATGGACAGATCCCATTTCTGCCTGTCTTTGGAGCAATTGTGGGTAGCCGGCGGACATCAACTCTGCCGGACCCGTTGGTTGGCTCCCCCACTCTTAAATGGGCACGTGGGGAGCCAACTTGCCGCAGTACAACTGTGGTGGGCGGGCGGGCGGTAACTAGTTAAACCTTACAAAAACTCCCTGTGTTTTGGACTTCCATGGACCATCTTTTAAAAACCTTTCTCAATATATATAGCAGAAGGAAATCTTCATGGGTCTTAACATACCAAGACTCATAGTGCAATCCCATTTTGAAACCTACTTTATTCAAACTCAAGAAAATAAAGCCAACAAGGCTAAATTGATGTATCCATACCCTTCTTCAAGGGTTAAATAGTGGCGTGTTGGTATGATTCTATTAAAGAATATATATATATATATATATATATATATATATATATAATATATATATATATATATATATATGAGTAGGGTTTGAAGAAAAATAGAGACAATGTAAAAGCATAAACAAAGGCATTTGTATGTATTGTAAATAATATGTAAATAATAAATAATAAACAGATACCTGTCAAAAATAGAGAGCAAAAACGAAATATAAGCTGAGATTGAAGGGGAGAGTTTAAATTGATCATTTGTAACTAGTAATTACAAATGGACTGAAAAAGATACAGTCCAGGGGAGGGAGATGCATAAAGATTATGCATCATCCACAAATACAATGTAAATAAACCCTAAGCTAGACAAAGTCTTACCTTGAAAGTACAACAATTAGTTAGAGCTCTCAGAAGGGGAAACCTGAGTCCTGACTGTGCAACACAGAAAATGCCAGCAACTCACCTGGTTTATATAGGACTAGGATGTGGGAGTGGTAAAGGGGATTAGCATGTCAATTGCTAAGGCTTAGTAAAGACAGGTGTGCAGATCGGCTGGGATTGGTGATTCGGGCGGCACCGAAAGCAAAGGTCCTCCCGACCACCTGCAGCCTAAATCAGCCTGTTTGGATCCGTCCAGCGTGTAGGCGGGCCGTCGGCTCACGTGGCGCCCAGCGTGACGTCAGACGCAAACAGAGCCGCAGACACGTGGTGGTATACAGCAACTACTGGCAGGAGCTAGTGCGCAGAAGCCGGAAGCTGATGATTTCCAGATAGTATGTGCTCAGATGCTGTCCCACAGAGGGGAATGTGGCCTCACCCAAACTGGTGAATCCCAGATGGGGGAGGCCCCCCTGTGCCAGGATGATCCGAAAGGCCACACATAAGGGGGAGAGAAAAACATATATATAAAATGCACAAATAGCGTTAGTAATGAGCAGTAAATATGTTGGAAAACATGTAAAATCAGATGTATAAGAAACTGTGCACAAACAGCATGTATAAAAACGGAGCGATCAGATACATCTTTACATTCTCCATACTTTTAGTGCCATAGAAACCGTTGAACATGAGAATTGAAATCTTGTATAGACTGAAATGACACAAACAAAAACAAAAGACAAGCAAAATTATTATACATATAAAAATGAAATAATTACAGGGGATAGATACAGAATCCAATTCTGAGAATACATTATGCCGCGTACACACGTTCGGACTTTGTCTGCCGGACCTAGTCCGGCGGACAATCCGCCGGACTTTCCGAGGGGGGACTTGCCCACACACGCCCGGACTTCCGAGCGTGTGACTTGCCCACATGCCCGGACTTCTCCGGCGGACAATCCGCAGGAAAAAGTCCGCGGGACTTTTGAAAATGAACGGACTTGCCCACACACGAAGCAGTCCGTTCATTTAGAATGTAACTGCAGGTAGACGGAGCTAGCGAAGGCAATGAATGCCGCCGCACTAGCCCCGTCACCTGGCATGGATTTAAAGAGAATCCCCACGCCGAAAAAACGGCGTGGGGGTCCCCCCCAAATCCATCTCAGACCCTTATCCGAGCATGCAGCCCGGCAGGCCAGGAAAGGGGTGGTTTTAGAACTGTCTTATAAATTGACACCTTTGTGTAAAAAATAATGCATTTTCATTTTCTTTCCATATTTTCCAAAAACTTGTGGAAAAAAATTACATGTTTCAAAGACTCATTACGCCTTATGGAATATATGTTGGGGGGTTTGCTTTCCAAAATGGGGTCATTTTGTGGACATTGTCCTGGTACTCCAGGGCCTTCAAAATGTGATACATATCACACTTTTGAAGGCCCTGGAGCACCAGGAAATTCGATTTGTGATTTATGCTCCTAGAACGCCTGAAGGTGCTACTTGGATGTTGGGCCTCTGTATGTGGCCAGACTGTGTAAAAGTCTCACACATGTGGTATCACCATACTCAGGAGGAGTATCAGAATGTTTTTGGGGTTTGCTATGTACATGCTGTGTGTTAGAAATATCTTATAAATTGACAACTTTGCGTGTTGATCACAAAATGCATTGAGGTTGCGCACTCTCCTTTGCTGACTTCATTTCCGGTATGGCTCTATTCTGGTTAAAGATCACTGTACATGTTGGCTCTAGCATACGAGCACCTTAATATGTGAGTGAGCACTTCTATTCCCTTACTGGTGTTTGAACTACATGTAAAACATATTGCGGTATGTGATTATTTTTGTTTACACCAGGTCATATAGCCTTGTGAATATAAAGATTACCCTCCAAAAGGACTTGAGCATATGAAGTGTTCCATTGTTTCATCTGTTGAGTCTGCAATCTTCTCACAATGAAGGTGGAGCACAGCTTGGCCAATTAAGAGTACCTGTCACTAAATGGTGTTTTTGGTGTGTTTGTTCCACTATATGAGGATTGTTCCCTGTATGATTTACTTTTATTTGTGTGGTTATATGTTATGCACTATATTCATACCTACAAACATATGAGAGTTAGCGCCAACCTTTTATACGTGTGTCAGTGTCTATAATTATTTCCCATATCCCTTTATATTTTTTCTTTAAGATGCACATCCAAGAGTCTTTTAAATATATTCATACTCCCCACTGCCACCACCAATTTTGGAAGAGAGTTCCACAGCCATATTGCCCTGATAGTGAAAAACCCCCTGCGCAATTTAAGGTTAAACCGCTTCTCCTCCAATCTCATTGTGTGGCCCTGTGTCCTCTTACACTCTCTGAAACTGAATAGTTTTTTTCCTATGCTGGGATCACTATTAAGATATTTGTAAATCACTATCCAGCGAGAATAAATTTAGTGCTTTTAGTCATTCCTCATAATTGAGGTTGTCCAGGCCCCTTCGTTGCCCTTCTTTGGACTCTCTCCATTTCCAGAACATCCCTTCTGAGGACTGGTGACCAGAACTGAAAGAAATACTCCAGATGTGGTCTAACCAGAGTTTTATAAAGTCGCTGGATTATCGTTTTATCCCCTTTTTTAATCATGCTTAAATGCTGCCTGCTTTGGTAGCTGCAGCTTGACATTGCATGCAATTGCTCAGTCTGTCATCTACTAGGACCCCCAGATCTTTCTCCATCCTTGATTCCCCCAGATTTTCTCCCCTAGTGAGTAGTTTACATATGTTTTTTTGCCCCCAAGTGCATTACTTTACATTTTTCCCCATTAAACCTAATTTGCCATGTAGTTGCCCACTCCATTATTTTGTTCAGGTCTTTCTGTAAAATTTCTATATCCTGATGTGAAGTTATTGCCCTGCTTATTTTTTTAATCTGCAAAAACCGAGATTGAGCTATTTATCCCATCCTCTATATCATTTTTGAATAAATTGAATAGAATTGATCCCAAGACAGAACCTTGGGGTACTGCACTTATCACTCCAGACCAGTCTGAGTATACGTAATTTATCACCACCCTTTGGACACGCCCCTGTAACCAGTTTTTTACACAAGAACAAACTTTATGGTCCATGCCTGCAGACCTCAGCCTGTAAATTAAGCACTTATGGGGAACTGTATCAAATGCTTTTGCAAAATACAGATACACTAAATCCACAGGCCTTCCCCTGTCCAGATGGTAGCTCACTTCCTCGTAGTATGTTAGCAGATTGGTCTTGCAAGAACGACCTTTCGTAAACCCATGCTCAATACTACTAATGATACTTTTTTCTTCAGTACATTTTTGGATATAGTCTCTTATCATCCCCTCCAATAATTTACACACTATTGATGTTAGACTGACTGGCCTGTAGTTCCCCTGAATATGTCTCTGCCCTTTTTTGAATATTGGTACTACATTGGCTTTTCTCCAATCAGCTGGTACAATTCCTGTCAGTATGCTGTCCACAAAGATTAGGAACTCTCGGGTGTAAGCCATCCGGTCCTGGTGATTTATTTGTATTAAGTTTATCTAGTCGTTCCTTGATTCCTGCCTCTGTTAGCCACATGGGTATGTCCTGTGATGCGTCACTAACAGTACTGTCACAGTCAGTATAACCCTCCTATTCCAGCTTAAAAACCGAGGAGAAGAAGGCATGTAGTACAGTTACCTTCTCTGTGGGCAATTTCCTCTGATCTTGCCTTTTTATTGTTAATATATGTCAGGGAAATGGCCATAGGAGAACTGATAGTGCCAGTAATAGTAATGGAGGCTTCCGGAACAATGCCATGCGCACTAGTGCGAACGCACGTATGAACAATATGACAGATGCGGCCACTTACTGGCCTATATAAGACTCCTGCTGAGCCCATCACATTGCTGGATTGTCATCAGCCTTCCCGTGTTCCTGAACCTCTGTACATATTCTACTTGGATTTCCTGTTGTGACCCGGCTTGCTCCTGACCTGTCTGATCTGCTCTCCTGGTTTGACCCCCTGGCTTGATTTACCAACTTTGCTGCTATCTCCAGTGTCTGATCTTGGCTTGCATCACTGCTACCTGTTCCTGGCCTGCCTTCCTGTATTTGACCTTGGCTTGACCTTGTGCCTGCTACCTGCCTTTTCCTCCTGTTGAATCTACAGTGTTTGACCCCTGGCCTGGCTTCCCCTACTGTCTCCTGCACACACCATTGCCAAGTGTTACTGAGGATTCCTAGAGACTTTGGCCCAGCTGTGTATCCTGCATTATCCGGTATACTTCAGGGGACCACCGGCTCTACTCTCCTGTACCCATCTGGCAACCTGTGCTTCTTTGGGCACTACACCTTCTGTACCATCTTCAGGGGTGTACTGCACTTAACAATGGGAGCCCTCTCGGCACTTCAACCTCTGACCAGGTACATGACAATATATCTAAAAAATACTCTCCTCCGCTATGTGTCTCTCATAATCTCTTTCAACCACCTGGATTGCGTTTTTACACTACTTATTGCACGCCTTGTAGTTTTGGAATGCTGACGAGCATTTACCAAAGATATGTAGCAGTTTAAAATTTTGACCCAAATGAATGAAAAATTACTTATTTGCAAAATGTAATAATAGAAACAAAAAAAATGTGTTTATTAAATGTTCATAAATTTTTCGCTTATCGCAAAAAATCAAAAACCCAGTGGTGATTAAATACCACCAAAAGAAAGCTCTATTTGTGTGATTTTTTTTTGTTTGGGTACAGTGTAGCATGACTGAGTAATTATTATTCAAAGTGTGATAGCACTGAAAGCTGAAAATCGGTGTGGGCAGGAAGGAGGTAAAAGTGCCCTGTACTGAAGTGGTTAAAATAATGTAAAATATAACCCAACCCAGGCTTTGATTTGTGTTTTAACTAAGAGATAATAGATCATTGCAACACATGAAAAAATATTTATGGACTCTTAACCACTTGCCACCCTCCATATAGCAGAATGATGGCGGAAAAGTGATTTAGTTATCCTGATTGGACATCATATGACGTAATCAGGATAACAGAGCCGGCACACGCTTATGGGGGCATGCAGCGCGGCGATCGGAGGTGCTGTGTGTCAGTCTGACACACCGCAACTCCGATCATGGTATGAAGCCTCTGACAGAGGCTTCATACCACGTGATCAGCTGTGACCAATCACAGCTGATCATCGCGTGAACCAGGAAGTGCCGGTAAACGGCTTTCCTCTGTTCACGCTGACCTGGAGAGCTGATTGGCGGCTCTCCCTGTCAGATGGGGGGGTCTGTGCTGATAATCAGCACATTGATTATCAGCACAGCCCCATCAAAAGGTGCCCATCAGCTGCCAATCAATGCCCATCACCCGCCAGCCTGTCCACCTGTATAAAGCCTGTCAGTGCCCATGAAAGTACAGATCAGTGTCCACAACAGTCCCTAAAAAAGTGCCAATCAGTACCTCGTCAGTGATGCCTGTCAGTGCCCCACCAAAGTGCCAATCAGTACCACTCAGTAAAGCCTGTCACTAGCTCCTCATCAGTGCTGCCTATCCAGTGCCACCTATCAGTGCCCATCAGTGCCACCTATCAGTGCCATTAGTGCTGCCTATCAGTGCCGCCTATCAGTGCCCATCTGTTTTTTTTTTTTAAACTGTTGCTCTTTTTTCATTTATAATATAAATTTTAAAATCGCAGATGTGATCAAATACCATCAAAAGAAAGCTCTATTTGTAGGAAGAAAATGATAAAAATGTAATATGGGCTACTTTGTCATGCAAAGTGTGACAGCACTGAAAGCTAAAAATTGTCCTGGGCAGGAAGGGGGGAAAGTGCCTTGTATTGAAGTGGTTAACTCTTCCTCTCTTGCTCAGTACATGGTATAACCCCTATAATTTTTTCCTTCCAAAATCTGATAATTAATTGGAATTCTACAATGACCTGAAAACCTGTTTAACCCACTGAAATCTCACCTGAAAGCTGAATCTGAACTGAAAGCCCCTCCCCCTAATCAGAGCTGTAAAAAAAACACAAATAGGGCTTATTTGCACAGGTTATGTGGCTGTTACAATGTTAATAAGTGCTTTGTTTATTTGGTTGGAGCTGCATGCAGCCTCATCCCCACAGAGCAGTGTTTCTCAACTCCAGTCCTCAAGGCGCCCCAACAGGTCATTTAGGCTGCCTGCATGCATCTCCAGGTGGGTGCAGCCACATAAAAAGAATATATTCACACTGAATGGACCACAATGCCTGTGTGAATGAGCCACGTGTCAACTTCCACGGTGCCCTTGTGAAGTGGAAGGTTTTACTCTTTGGCTAGGAGTTTACATATGTATTACATTTTCTTTGTTTTTTATGCAAATAAAAAAGTTTATAATATTGACCAGTTTTTATAAAACCATTGCTTTCTCATTTGTAGTTCATTTATTTTAGCTGAGAGAACTTCACAAATTCAGCTGAGTGGACAGTTTTTATAAGATAAAATATGAGCTACAGGAAAAAAATCTCTCCACAAATATAACAAGACGTTTACAGATGGCAAAAGAGTGTTGTCCATTTTTAGCAGGAATGTGAATATCCAAAATCAGATGGGTTACATTTAGTGGTACATGTCTGACAGAATTCCAGTGCCACGTAAATATTTATTAGGTAAAAGTACATGTTTAACTGCAGGACGGAATTTACTATTTAATAAACTATACATCTGGCAATCAGAGAATAAAAATTAGTTTGGAACATGCTTAAGAAAAGCATACTTTCTTTATGTTTTAATGAGGAAGTTGGTGATCTACATTTTTGTCAGGATTCTAGAAGTATTGATAGTAACCACCTTACTGAGCTCCATAAAACTATGCACATAATCTTGTTAGTATGTGAGTCATATATTCCTAGAAACTCACAGATAATAACTGTCACAATAAATCTGTAAGTTCCTGCAGCATGTCAGGAGCATTCTTAAACCTAGCTTAATTAATAAGCAGCTGCTGAAGCATGCTCAACATTTATCAGCTATGGGTTCCTTAAATGACTTGTTATTATTACAGTTAAATAGGTACCTAATAGGTAACCACAGAAGCCAGGCTTCATTATAATTCTTAAATTGTGTGAATGTGTTTGAGACTGTTATGTACAAAAAAAAAAAGCTCAAGAACATATGGGTAAATGTGCAGACAAACCAAAGAGATGTTATCTGGTGCATATCTTATATCATTGGGGAATTGTGTCCAATCACCAGCTGGGCAAGGGTGTGGAGTGAATTTCAACAAATGTAAAAAAGGGAATCCAGCACGCTATTCATATGATGTGGACATATTTACAGTAAACTTTTTTTCTGTGCATGATTTACTAAAATCTAATATCAAAATATATTAAAGTGGTTCTAAAGGCAATTTTTTAATTAATTTATTATTAATCATAATCAATCTATCATTTATTTATCATTAATCATAAGAATAAAAAAGAAAGGGGGCTGCTTTAAAAATTTAAAGAGAAGCAAGCAAGACTGTAAGGGCTCTTGCACATAGGAAAAAATGCTATGATTGTTGCAGTGCAGCATACTTTTCTTACAGATCTAAATACAGCTGCATTTCTGTCAATGAGACAATCCACGTTGGTGCATAAAGATTTGTAATGCAGTGATGCATTCAGAGTCATAAATATGTGTGTGTGTATGAGTATGTGTGTACGTTTGTTGGCAGCTTTAGTTTTTTTGGGCTTCTGAAGCAGAAGTCCATTTGAGGGATGCGCCTGTCCAGATTGGGCCTGTGAGAGCCAGATTGAAGCACTTCGCACACACCTAGGTGGAAAATATTCAGGATCAGTGAGCCATAATGGGGGTAATTTACTATAGCAGTGTGGCACTAATTAGCGTGAATTATCGCTATCTAGTTATAATCACGGAAATTAGCGCTAAAATGGTATTCGCTATAGTGCTGGTAAAAAAAATACTCCCAAAATTGAATTTACTATAATTCCCTGAAACTAAATAGCGCCCAAACCCTTACTCTGATGTTTAAAGCATGATATAATTGCCTAGATGGTACTGAAATATGCAGTATATCATTTATAGATAATCTGCTTTTAAACTGTGTGAAAAAATTATTTCTACACTTAAATATCTTTAACCACTTTCAGACCGGACCATTTTGCTGGCTTAAGACCAGACCACTTTTTGAGATTCGGCACTGCGTTGCTTTAACTGACAAGTGCGACGTGGCTCAAAATTGACGTCCTTTTTTCCCACAAATAGAGATTTCTTTTGGTGGTATTTGATCGCCCCTGCGGTTTTTATTTTTTGCGCTATAAACAAAAAAAGAGCAACAATTTTGAAAAAAACACATTATTTTTTACTTTTTGCTATAATAAAAATCCCCCAAAAATATATAATTTCAAAAAAAAAAAAAAGGATTTTTTCCTACACAGGTCAACTTGTAGACACTAACACCTCCTCTGACACATCCACTGTATCGGAAACAAGAGGCTGATAACCTTCGTGACCGTCTCCTAGAAAGGGGATACTCACATGCCTCATTGAAAAGGGCTTTTCAACAGGCCTGCATACGCAGTAGGACCATCTCCTACATTCAAAAAAATCCAAAGATGACATCAATCCTTTGAGAATCATATCTAGATTTGGGAATCAGGAACAGCAGATCAGAAAAATAGTACATAAATATTGGCATCTTTTAACCGAGGACCCCACCCTGGGCCCATATGTTACAGAAAAACCTTTATTTACATTCAGGAGAACTTCTTCCCTGAGAGATCAAATAACTAGCAGTGAATACAATGCTAATACCAAGATACACTGCAAATACAAAGGTACCTTTATGTGTGGGTCATGCAAATATTGCAAATATATGTGGGTGGAAAAGAACCCCAAATTACCAGATGGCCAAACATTTAAAGCCAGACATTTTGCTAACTGCAAAACGTTAGGAGTCATCTATTTACTACAATGTGAGTGTTCCTGTTTCTATATAGGGAAAACCAAACTGGAGTTCTGGAAAAGGGCCTATAGACACATTCACAGCATGAAAACATGCGATCCAGATCTCCCCCTTGGGAGACACACCATCACTATACATGCGGGTAAATTTCCAAATATCAAATTCCTCATCCTAGATCGCATCCATCCCAATCCAAGAGGAGGAGACTGGAACAAATCTCTCCTCCAATTGGAAGCACGATGGATTTTCAAGCTCAGGGCAACCCACACTCCAGGCCTCAACGAGGCAATCTGGTTTAAACCATTCTTGGAAGGTTTTTCCTCCGGTGGGATGGAAAAATAAACAATTTTATCATTCCTTTGAAAATTACACCTCAACCCTCCCTTCCCCCTTTGCTTTAGATGTCTCCCAGTACAATCTGGGACTATATATAATAACCCCTTATACATATACACGTGCCGTGAATGTGACTCTGAGCCCGATATAGATAATATAACAACTACATCCAGATACTCCAATTTGCTGTCCCTCTCGACCTGGCATGCTGTATATAACCTTGAGAATGCACAAAGTATTTGTTGGAGATTATCTCTCCTTTTTTCTGTATTAATCATTATAATGATATGTATAACCTTGAGAATGTACAATGTATCTGTTGGAGATAATCCCTCCTTCTTTTTGTACTAATCACTATAAGCATTCCAACTTCTGGTATTCAATCTCTCTAACCTAGGAATGAACAAATATAATAACATATGATGGCTCTATACATGCCTCTACTGTATTACAATATACTGTTATGCTATAAATTTGTATGGATCTCCAGGTAACAATATGGCTACATATACCATTGGCTACAGTCCATCTATACAACTGCTTCCCTTTGAAGTTCTGTAGATCTATGTGAATCATTAGGTAACAATATGTTTATATATGCCATTATTTTATGATCCATCTATATAACTATTTTTCCCTGTACCTCCCGTCCCCCTTCTGTTTCCCTTCCTTACATTCCAGACCCGCTGTGAAATGCCTGGTAGAAGGAGCTTCCAAGGACGTCAGTCTTCTATTCAAAACACATATATGGTGGTGATTTAAGCTGAGGGGCTGTCTAGTGAGCCGCCCGGCACGCCCAGCCGCCCGCCCACTCTTTTGAATGGACGGAGCGGCACATTGGGGATGTCCTACGTCAATGTCTGGCGTTGGGACACCATATTGCTTCACCTGGCGAGCACACGTTGCTCGCCGTTGAAGCTTGACGTGCCGGCGGGAACTGTGGGCGTGTCCGGGTCACAACGCGCACTCCTGATTGGTGCGCGGGACCCGGATGCACGCGCAGCACTCGGGGGGCCGGGTTAGGAAGGCGCTACAACATTCCCCTGCCACTCTTTTTCCAGACCCATCGAACCACTTATGACACTAAAAGTACCAGCCTAACCCGACGAAGATTCATTCAAAAACACAGAATACAGGTCTGTGAAAAATATATACAATACACTTTGAGTGGCATTTCCTATTACACTTTAGATTTATTTCACCTTCTATGTATAAAAAGACTCATAAATGTTTTGATTCATCAGGGCCACCATACCCGACCTCAGTGTGTCTCACAGACGCCCCCTGCTGCTATCACGCCAGGACAATCATTCCAGGGACTTCAATCACCGGAGACATAGATATAAATCCCGGTGAGCCATCAAATCCAATATACGGATACAAATTCTTGATTAAATCACATCTTCTTAGAAAGTCCAGAATAAGAAGCTCCTCCTCCCAGCCTTTGTTTTTAATCATATTGGAATATCTTTGGAAACGGTATGTGAATTCATTATGTCTATATATGTGTATTTATATGCAAAAAACTTTTTTATTTTATTTTGTAAATATTATTACATTTATTGAGGTTTATCTTTTGACAATTTGTTCTATCATAATATCTTTTAGATATCAGGATTGTTGTGCTCCTACCTCTGAATAAGGAGAAAAATTTGTTTAAATAAACCTCCTAAACGCGTCAGGTTTGAGTCAACTCCTACAACATACATTGATGTAATATATTGTATTCTTTAAATCCAATATTGTCCAAACATTTCCAAAAGTCTTTTATTGTAACATTGTCAAAACAAAATTTTCCTCTTTTATTTATACTTTTGTAATAAACATTTTTCTAATAAATATCATCTTACGTTTTGTCTGGGGTCACACATCGAGCATGCCTTAAAAGTCCAAACCCTCAGGGGAACCCCCACTTTTTTCAAAAAATCGCAATAAGCAATTATTGATTGGTTTGCGCAGATGTTATAGCGTTTACAAAATAGGGGATAGTTTTATAACATTTTTATTAATCATTTTTTTTACTAGTAATGGCGGCAATCGGACATTTTTGACACATTTTTGGGACCATTGTCATTTATACAGCAATCAGTACTATTTAAATGCACTGATTCCTGTGTAAATGACACTGGCAGTGAAGGGGTTAACCACTAGGTGGCAGTTTAGGAGTTAAAGTAGAGGGCCACCCTGAAAAAAAAACTTGATAAAAATGTTAATAAAATGGCTGTTGCTATGCAGATCGTCCTAATCTGCCTCTTCCTGTTCCGCGGAGCTGTTCTGTCTTCTGCTCCTAGCGCCGTCTTCTAGTGAATGGGTCCCACAACACATCGCGTTCCCCATTCACAAAGTGCCACGCGACGACTCGCGCATGCGCAGTAGGAAACGGGCAGCAAAGCCGTAGTCTTCGCTGCCTGTTTACATCTCGGCCTCCACGACCGACATCGCGGGCGCCCTGGGAGGGTAAGCGTACTTATTAAAAGTCAGCAGCTACTTTTTTTTAGCTGCTGACTTTTAAATTTTTTTGTTTTTTAGCTGAAACACCCCTTTAAGTGTTCCTAGGGGCGTGTTACTAACTGTGGGGGGGCGTGGCTGTGATTTAGTGAACACTGATCTCTGCTCCAATCACAGGGAGCAGAGATCAGTGTCACTAGTTGCTAGGCAGAATGGGGAGATGCTGTTTACTTCCGCATCTCCCTGTTCAGCCTTCCCGTGAGACGATCGCGGGTATCCCCGCGGCGATCGAGTCCGCGGGACCCGCGACCGTACTTCCGGCGCCGCTCACGCGATGGCACAGCGCCAATCTTAAATGGGAAGTACCTATATGCCCTTTTGCCTGCCCGGGCCATTCTGCCGACGTACATCGTTGTGCGCCGGTCGGGAAGTGGTTAAAAGTCTAAGAAGAGATAAATTCCCCGTTTTTGTACAACTAGGTGCCAACAAAACTGAGCATGCTCAGACCTGCAATTAGCTCTCATTTTAGTGCCAATGGCTTTTTTACAAGGTACTATAGTAAATACCAAAATTAGCGCTGGGCTAAAAAAAATTTTGAGAATGAAAATCACACTATTATAGTCCAATGCAAGTTTCAGCCATTGATTCTAATGGTACAATTGTAACTTCCCCAAATAAATACTTTTAGTATTGAGATGAAATTTATCTTTTTCTGAAATAAATGTTCCTTGCAACAATGTTGCTGCTTCTATTTTTATTTATTTTTTCTCATCTATTTTTTTTTTTAAGAATGCTAGAATGTGGAATGTTTTGATGTTTTGGTAAAATATATTTTTCACTGTCACTTTCACTTGTTACTCTGATCTCACAACAATCTTTACCCAAACTCACACAGGTGTCTTTACAAACCACAAACAATACCATTGCTGATGCAAATTTAAAATGGGTCACAATTTTGTGTGTTTTTTATTAATTCCAAATAATAATAATTTGAGCCAAAAAAATGTGATATGTGTACCAACATCAGAAATCAAAATATAATTCCCAAAAAATAGAGGGTAATATCACTATTCTACACTCACCCACAAAGAACCACCAAATATCACAGAATAAATCAAGAAGAATAACTTTTGAGTAGGGATGAGCTTCGAGTTCGAGTCAAATCACTGAACAGCGAACAATTTGGGATGTTCGCAGCAAATTCGAAAAGCCACGAACAACCTGTAAAAGTCTATGGGAGAAATCTAAAGTGCTAATTTTAAAAGCCTATATGCAAGTTATTGTTATAAAAAGTGTTTGGGGACCTGGGTCCTGCCCCAGGGGACATGTATCAATGCAAAAAAAGTTTCAAAAACGGCCGTTTTTCAGGAGCAGTGATTTTAATAATGCTTAAAGTGAAACAATAAAAGTGTAATATTCCTTTAAATTTCATACCTGGGGGGTGTGTATAGTATGCCTGTAAAGGGGCGCATGTTTCCCGTGCTTAGAACTGTCCCTGCACAAAGTGTCATTTTTGAAGGAAAAAAAGCTATTTAAAATCACTCACGGCTATAATGAATTGTCGGCTCCCGTAATACAGAGAACAGTCATTGAAAGTCATTGATAAAAAAAAAAAAGTGGGGTTCCCACGTTTCCACCGAGAGAGCGCCCCCCCCTCCTGAACCATGCCAGGCCACATGCCCTCAACATTGGGAGGATGCTTTGGGGGTCTGTGATTCCTCAAAGCACCATGTCCCCATGTTGATGAGGAGAAGGGTCTCATCCCCACAACCCTTGCCCGGGGGTTGTGGGGGTCTGTGGTCAGGGGGCTTATCAGAATCTGGAAGCCCCCTTTAACAAGGGTACCCCCAGATCCCGCCCCCCATTTGAAATGGTAAGGGTGTACAAAAGTACCCCTACCATTTCACAAAGAAAGTGTAAAAAATAGTTAAAAAACACACAGACACCGTTGGGAAAAGTCAATTATTAAAAATAAAAAAAATATAAAAAATTTAAAAAAGATTCCAGCGGTGGTAATCCACTCTTGCTATCCAGCGATGGGTGATCTCTTCTCCGGGGTCCAGCGATGGTTGATCTCTTCCGACGATGTCCAGTGCAGCGCATCCTGTCTCCATGGAGACACTGACGTACGGGTGACCCCGCCCCCTCTGATGTAAAGGAAACATGCGTTACATCAGAGGGGCGGGGTCACCCGTATGTCACTGGGGAAACCCAGGCTTTCCCAGTGATGTAAGGGTGACCCCGCCCCCTCTGACGCAAGGGAAAAGCTGGGCTTCCCCAGTGATGTACCGGTGACCCCGCCCCCCTCTGATATAACACAGGTTTCTGTTACATCAGAGGGGGGCGGGGTCACCCGTACATCACTGGGGAAGCCCAGCTTCCCCCTTGCGTTGTGTCAGAGGGGGGCGGGGTCAGGTGACGAGTGCCCCGGTCCTCCTCTGCTAAGACGGGATTCCTTCAGTGTCTCCATGGAGACAGGATGTGCTGCGCTGGACGTCGGAGAAGAGATCAGCCATCGCTGGACCCCGGAGAAGAGATCACCCATCGCTGGATAGCAAGAGTGGATTGCCACCGCTGGAATCTTTTTTTTATTTTTAATAAAGGACTTTTCCCAATGGTGTCTGTGTGTTTTTTAAATTTTTTTACACTTTCTTTGATTAAAAAGTTAGATTTGATTTAGTTCATTGATTTGTTTGGCATAACCACACATTTGCATCCGGCCCATGTGCACACATCACTTCCAGCATTTGTTCTGCTGATGTAAATCAGTAAGGATTATGCAAATATAAACAAAAGCTCCTTTTATTAAAAAAAATAAATATATATATATATATATATATATATATATATATATATATATATATACATGGCTTTTTTTCTCAGCGAATGGGTGCAGGAACTCCCCCTTTTGGGAGTTACCCATTGTCTTAGTCCCTACCAACCTCTGAGCACCAGTCCTTGGTTCCACCCCCTACCCACCTCCCAGCACTGCCCTTTTTAGAGAATACAGAACCAACCAACATTTGTGGTACTAAGTAATTCGTATGGAATTTGTTATTGATAACAAGAAAAGCAGTAATATAGACCCCCCACAGCCAACAAGAATAGACCCACCAGCAACAATAGATCCCTCCCTGCAACAATGGACCACCTACAACAAAATACCACTCAGCAACAATAGACCCTCTAGCAGCCAGCTATAATAGACTGCTCCCTCCCAGCGATTACATACATTTAGTGGTGGAGGTGCCGGATCTGCATTCCCCCGCATTCCTGCTGAAAAGAAGCCCTATATATATATATATATATATATATATATATATATATATATATATATGGCTTGTTTCACAGTTGAGTGACTTTTCCAGCAAAGTTGGACCTCTGAGTTGTATGACAAGTAGTACCCCATAATTCTCAATGACAACCATTCATATCTGTGCTACTTCAAGTTGCAACAACTTCAAAAGTAGTCTCTGTACTACTTTGGTGTGACTTTTATGCCACTTGAGGTACATAGGTTGCTATATTACACAGGCATTCCCAGAAGTTGGGGCCAAGTTGCAGCGGCAAAGTGGCAGCAAAATAGTGTGACTTTCAGGTTGCAGCAGTGTGAATGAGATTCATGGATAACACCTTTGAATTTGGCCCTATTGTCACTTGTGTATCCTGAAAGTGGGACATGCACTACCTTGGTTTGACTTTGATGCAATTTGAGGTCCATACACCACAAGATTACACAGGCATTGCTTCAAGTCACGGCAAAGCTGTGCAATTTTAAGGTTGCACAAGTGCAAATAAGGCCTAATTCAAAGGTGTTATCATTTAATCTCATTAGGTTACTTTCACACTTGAGTGACTTTTCATGCAGCTTTGGACCTCCAGAGTCGCATGAAAAGTTACCCCCCCATTATTTCCATTCATATCTATGCAACTTCACCCATGTTCACATAGCTCTGAATTGAAATGTCAAATTGCAGGCCAAATTGGCTCCTATTGACACCAATGAAACTGTCCGAATTAGTGCGATACCGCACAGATTCCCAAAAGTAGTTCCTACACTACTTTGGGTGACTTCAGGGGGCGATTTCTTACCGCCCAACTTTTTGAGATAGGTATAAGGGACACCTATTAGCAAAAGTATGTAGGCATAGGACCCCCTAAAACACCTCCTTAAAAGAGAATTATTCCAAAAAAAAAAATTGTTAAACCTCCCCAAGAGCTTTTTTTTTTTACCAAAATTCCTTTAGATTGGCTTTGAAAATTTACAAACAAAGCAATTTAGAAATTAGATGAAAGGTTTAGCGCTGGAAAACCCTTTTTGAAAGATAAAAAGTGAATTTTATATACAACTATATAGATCAGAACAAAATTAGGGACAAATGAGAAGCAAAGAGGGACCGAGGGGCTTTGTTCCAAATCAGGGACAGTTGGGACCTATGGGATTTCATTAGACATGTGTGCAGGAAAGTGCACTGATGTCTCTGAAATTGCTCACAAAGTCGGACTGAGGCCCCTTTCACACTTGTGCGACTTTTCCTGAGACTTTGGACATCTGAGTCGCATGACAAGTCATAGCCCATGATTTTCAATGAGTACCATTCATATCTGTGCAACTTCAAAGTAGTCCCTGTACTACTTTGGTCTGACATTGATGCGAGTTGAGTTCCATAGACCTCAAGTTTACACAAGCATTCCCTGAAATCATGGCAAAATTGCGGAAAAATTGTGCGACTTTCCCTGCGACTCCTGTGTCCATAGACCTCAAGATTACACAGGCATTGCTTAAAGTCACATCAAAATTGCGCAACTTTCAGGTCGCAAAAGTGTGAAAGGGGCCTAAGTCACTGTGCTGAGTACTAATATACCTAGAATATAAAGAAGTCCCACCATCAAACACTAGTAAACATATGTTCTCAATATAATTGTGCTCAAATGGCTTAAAATCACACAGAGATGGTATCACCTACTGAAAGCTTGCTTTGTACTCAGCAGAATATGCTGAAAAGAGGCCAACGCCTATTAGCCAATGCCACATTGGCATGAGTATGGTTGTTACTATAATATTAATGCCTGAAATGCAAAACATTATTGTATAGAATCAAACATTAGTAAATTAATTTTCTATGTAGATATATGTTTAGCTCTGTAGCATAGTGGTACGCCCTGCTACCTTCAAAGGTTTAAGCCTTGAGTTCAAATCCCACTGATGGTATCACCTCCTAAGAATGTGCATTGTACTCAGCAGCATAATAAGCCAATGCACATCAGTTTCGTTTATTCCATATTTTAACTCTTCAAATGCATGCAATGGTATGTACTTATTCAATAATATTATGGTGTGGAATTCCAAAAATCAAGGAAAAAAACATTGTAGGGTTCCCCCAGTACATACCAGGCTCTTCGGGTCTGGTATGGCCTTTAAGGGAAACCCCACACCAAAATTGTATAAAAAATTTACGTGGGGCCCCCCAAAATCCATACCAGACCCTTATCCAAGCATGAAGCCTGGAGGTCAGGATAGGGGGGGATGAGCGAGCACCCCCCCAACCATACCAGGCCACATTCCCTCAAAATGGGAAGGGTTGATTTGGGGTGCCCCCAAAGCACCTTGTCCCTATGTTGATGGGGACAAGGGCCTCTTCCCAACAATCCTGGCCAGTGGTTGCCGGGATCTGCAGGGGGCTTATCGGAATCTGGAAGCCCCCTTTAACAAGGGGGCCACCAGATCCCAGCCCACCAATGTGAATGAATATCGGGTACATTGTACCCCTACATATTAACCCAAAAAAGTGTCACAAAAGTAAAAATTACAGTTAACATTTTTGAACAATTCTTTTATTTAAAAAAAAAGTCCCATGATGTAAATCCATCTTCGATCACAGCGCTGACGACCCAAGAAAAAATAATGGAAAAACTCTGCCTTGACGGGAGGCGTCCCACTGACTGTAGCCTTTTTGCGCTGACAGCTCTTCTTTTTTGCGCTGACAGCTGTTATATATGACCCCAACCCCTTCTGACATCATGTGACATCAGAGGGGTGGGGTCACCTGTTGACGTTACTGGGCGGCCCTGCCCTCAGCTATATAACAGCTGTCATCGCAAAAAGGAAGCAGGAGCGGGGACGCTACCCATCACGGCAGAGTCTTTCCATATTTTTTTTGTTCTTGGGTTGTTTGCGCTGTGAACGAAGAGTTACATCGTGGGACATTTTATTTATTTATTTATTTTTAAATAAAGGACTTGTCCCAAAACTGTCTCCTGTCATTTTTACTTTTTTTTACACTTTTTTTGGTGAATGAGTAGGGGTACAATGTACCCAATACACATTCACATAGGGGGGGCAGGATCTGGGGGTTCCCTTGTTAAAGGGGGCTTCCAGATTCTGATAAGCCCCCTGTCCACAGACCCCCACAATCACCGGGCAAGGGTTGTAGGGAAGAGGCCCTTGTCCCCACCAAAAGATTGCATTGGTGGAAAAAGGAGAATCACTATTAACCAATTAGCCAAAGCAGCATATGCTGAAAATAGGTGAATGCCAATTAGCCAATGCACCTTAGTTTGGCTGATTCTATTATATTAAACCTTTAAATGCATGCAATGGTATGTAATTATTCAATAATATTATGGTGTGGAATTCTAAACATCACACACTAGTTAACGGGCAGTTTACATTTTTAGTTTTTTTATTTTAATTTGCTTATGCACTGAAAAAATAACCATAGCTGGTGGATACCTTGAGCGCTGTGGAGACATTTGAGCAGACCACCAAGCCATTGTGCTAAGTACGCTGAGCCCTGCCTAATAGTGTAGTATGATTAAAGAATGAACATAAATAATTACCACTTTATATCAACAAAGAGGGGATGGTGGACTAGGGATTATAGCGGTGCAAGAATAATGTGGAGGAGTCGGGGGTAACTCACAGTTCAATGCTCGTAATGCTTGTTAGTTGATAAAATGGTTTTTATTACATATAGAAAATTACATCAACACACAAAAAAATAAGAAGAAAAATATATATAAGGAAAACATTTTTTTTGACAATGGATTTTTAGCAAGACTCGATCATGAAAATCATGACAGACAAAGATTAAAATCTCATTTGAAGCAGCATATGGTCATTAATATAGAAGACAATACAGAGTTATCAGTTGGTTCGAGTTATGCACATGAAGTTAGAAGTGCAATTTCAAATTTACTGTAGATAGGGTGACCTGAGATAGACTCGGTGAGTCTTAGTAGACAGTTCCGACATGTTTCGCCATAACAATGGCTTCCTCAGGGTGCGTCTACTTAGCGTAATTAGTATATCTAGTAAAGAAAGCATCATAATTAATTCAATTTAATAGTACATAGGTTCAAAAAATAAGCCCCTATAGAGACAAATAGAAAGAGAAGATTTCTCATGGGAATAACCCGGGAGGGTTCCACTAAATGCCAATCCAGAGGAGGTGCCTTGGCCCCTCCTACCCTGGTGGAGAAGAGAAGGGAAAGGTCCCCCTTAATGTCATCCAGAGCTTACCCAAGTCGGTATGTAGGTCAGACTCGGCCCCAGCCGTGAGGCAAGGCAGTCATACAGGGTGCCAAAATTGCTTAGCAGAAGGCGGGTAGAACCAGGTCAAACATTGGATATTTTATCTGGTTAGAGAAGGAAAAAAGGTGTTTCAAAAAAATAAATAAATGGTAAAAAAGTAATTTTAGTAGTGTTGTAAGTCCATGAAAAAGTTGGTTCATGGACATGACGCCATACACTACATAGGGGACAATGTCTCAAATATTTACTTACTTGGATAGATTGAAAAATACTGTTAAAAGGATGTAATGAGGGAACCAACGGGTTCTGGAAAATAACCAAATAATAGACGGGAGGCACCTGGGAAGACATTAAATAAGCGGAAAGTTGCAGTATTATACAGGGTATGAATCAGAAGGAAAGGAGAAATAAATTAAGTATGGTTACGGACAGTGATGATCCAATACCTGTGTTAGAATATAAGGTAAGGAACCAGTTCTGCCTATAATAGGCAATTATGGGCACCCTTAAAGAAAGGGGGAGAGGGAGATGTCCAGACAGTCAGGGGTCTGCAAAAGGTTGAAGAAATTATTAAAACAGTCCACTTAGATAGAGGTAAATTGAAGATGATGCCAAAAAGAGAATGGCAAGGAGATTGAGTAGCTTACTTGAATGCAGACAGGTGCGATACGTCAGGTGCCTCCAGAGTCCTGTGATGGACTGAGATAACAGGCTGGTTTTTATACCTGCCTTCCAGATCGAGGAGGCGTGGAGACCGCCCCTTGATCAGCGGACAAAGGAGCCTATGCGCATGCGCACATCACGTCTCCGCCGGGAGCCTACAATGACCATAGTTCCCGGCGGCCGGCGTGTATAGTGCGGGATGACGTCATCGCCGTATTCCGGCGAGTGGATGGCAGAGGCTAGGGATGGGCGGGTTTGTTAGGTCCGCCCTCGGGTGTCCATACTAAGCAGAGGGGCATTCCCAAAGAGACATGCCCGCCCCCAGGGCTGCGGCCGAGTCTTGACAACCGAACGATGGTGGAGGGGTGCTTGGGAGGAGGAAAAAAAGGGGGGGAAAAAGGAGGCAAGATGGAACAAAACCAAGAGGGCTGTATATAAGAGGCAATCCAGCGGATTAAGAGAAAGGGGATATCCCTCCCGGTCGTAAACTCCGATTAAAGGCAATTGATACCAAGTAATTAAAGTTTAGACATGTTTGGGTCATAGCTATTTAGAGACCTATAAAGGATTAATAGGGGCAGAAAAAGTTTGGACAAAATTGCAAGAATGGATTTAGACAATTAATCGCCATGTAGCCCAAAAACACAATTTTGACTCCACTGCAATTTTATTCTCTGCCCTTGAACATCTACCCCTCAATATATGCGGAGGGGACATTGACAACCGCCTTCTTCAACTTGAAACTAGGTGGATATACACCTTAGATGCCACCAGATACCCGGGTATGAACGAGTATATCAGTTTCAAATCCTTTCTTTAACATTTATTTTTAATTTTACCTTTGTTCCCAATTTAAAGACATTTTTTTGAAAAAATGTCTTTATCCCTCCATCAGGGTCTCGCCCGCAGAGGTCATGACCACCATGCGCTAAAGCCTGCTCCGCTATTTTCTACTGTTTTTTGCAATATGTTTTTTTGTCTCATTAAAATAAGTCATTATGTCTCCTAACACATATGGAAATTAATTTGAAACTATGTTTAACTTTACTAATTACACTGTATGGGAATTGAATTTCGACTGTGTATTAATTTCCCTCGCTAAACTGCCCCTGCTTTGCTCAATTCAAACCTCTTTAATAGACGCTTGACCAACTTTAATTTGGCCTGATATGTCTAAATCCATTCTTGCAATTTTGTCCAAACTTTTTCTGCCCCTATTAATCCTTTATAGGTCTCTAAATAGCTATGACCCAAACATGTCTAAACTTTAATTACTTGGTATCAATTGCCTTTAATCGGAGTTTACGACCGGGAGGGATATCCCCTTTCTCTTAATCCGCTGGATTGCCTCTTATATACAGCCCTCTTGGTTTTGTTCCATCTTGCCTCCTTTTTCCCCCCCCTTTTTTTTTTTCCTCCTCCCAAGCACCCCTCCACCATCGTTCGGTTGTCAAGACTCGGCCGCAGCCCTGGGGGCGGGCATGTCTCTTTGGGAATGCCCCTCTGCTTAGTATGGACACCCGAGGGCGGACCTAACAAACCCGCCCATCCCTAGCCTCTGCCATCCACTCGCCGGAATACGGCGATGACGTCATCCCGCACTATACACGCCGGCCGCCGGGAACTATGGTCATTGTAGGCTCCCGGCGGAGACGTGATGTGCGCATGCGCATAGGCTCCTTTGTCCGCTGATCAAGGGGCGGTCTCCACGCCTCCTCGATCTGGAAGGCAGGTATAAAAACCAGCCTGTTATCTCAGTCCATCACAGGACTCTGGAGGCACCTGACGTATCGCACCTGTCTGCATTCAAGTAAGCTACTCAATCTCCTCGCCATTCTCTTTTTGGCATCATCTTCAATTTACCTCTATCTAAGTGGACTGTTTTAATAATTTCTTCAACTTTTTGCAGACCCCTGACTGTCTGGACATCTCCCTCTCCCCCTTTCTTTAAGGGTGCCCATAATTGCCTATTATAGGCAGAACTGGTTCCTTACCTTATATTCTAACACAGGTATTGGATCATCACTGTCCGTAACCATACTTAATTTATTTCTCCTTTCCTTCTGATTCATACCCTGTATAATACTGCAACTTTCCGCTTATTTAATGTCTTCCCAGGTGCCTCCCGTCTATTATTTGGTTATTTTCCAGAACCCTTTGGTTCCCTCATTACATCCTTTTAACAGTATTTTTCAATCTATCCAAGTAAGTAAATATTTGAGACATTGTCCCCTATGTAGTGTATGGCGTCATGTCCATGAACCAACTTTTTCATGGACTTACAACACTACTAAAATTACTTTTTTACCATTTATTTATTTTTTTGAAACACCTTTTTTCCTTCTCTAACCAGATAAAATATCCAATGTTTGACCTGGTTCTACCCGCCTTCTGCTAAGCAATTTTGGCACCCTGTATGACTGCCTTGCCTCACGGCTGGGGCCGAGTCTGACCTACATACCGACTTGGGTAAGCTCTGGATGACATTAAGGGGGACCTTTCCCTTCTCTTCTCCACCAGGGTAGGAGGGGCCAAGGCACCTCCTCTGGATTGGCATTTAGTGGAACCCTCCCGGGTTATTCCCATGAGAAATCTTCTCTTTCTATTTGTCTCTATAGGGGCTTATTTTTTGAACCTATGTACTATTAAATTGAATTAATTATGATGCTTTCTTTACTAGATATACTAATTACGCTAAGTAGACGCACCCTGAGGAAGCCATTGTTATGGCGAAACATGTCGGAACTGTCTACTAAGACTCACCGAGTCTATCTCAGGTCACCCTATCTACAGTAAATTTGAAATTGCACTTCTAACTTCATGTGCATAACTCGAACCAACTGATAACTCTGTATTGTCTTCTATATTAATGACCATATGCTGCTTCAAATGAGATTTTAATCTTTGTCTGTCATGATTTTCATGATCGAGTCTTGCTAAAAATCCATTGTCAAAAAAAATTTTTTCCTTATATATATTTTTCTTCTTATTTTTTTGTGTGTTGATGTAATTTTCTATATGTAATAAAAACCATTTTATCAACTAACAAGCATTACGAGCATTGAACTGTGAGTTACCCCCGACTCCTCCACATTATTCTTGCACCGCTATAATCCCTAGTCCACCATCCCCTCTTTGTTGATATTCTCACACCCAGGGATGAGGTGCTGTATTACCTAGTGGACCCTCTCTGTCTTTTTGTATATTACTTTCTGTCCCAGGTGTTTCAATACACCAGTCCTTGACAGATGGTCCTTGAATAATTCTATCATATTCAAATTTTCTTTTTCTGGGGATACACACAGTTCAATGCTCCTCTTAAAAAATACCCACTCCAGGTAAAAATACAAGAAATACACTATAATGAATTGTTAATTACTTGTTTACAAAATTGATAACAAATATCTGTTTATCATTGAGAGCATATTAACGCTTTGGCGCATGATGGTTGACCTCACCGGGGAGGCATGGAAGGGATTGATGACCAAAATACAACAATCCCAAAATACCACCAACATCTCCGATGCCGACCTTGATCGCGACTTTATGCGACTTCAACGTCTCTTGGAAAAGAAGGTACGAATATATTGGCATAAAACTTACTTTGAAAAATATGTTGAACATCAAATTGTCCCTTGGGGACTACGAATCCAAATTTTTCCTAATGTCAAAAAAGTTAATGACCTTCTCAAATCCTCTTGGGAATTTAATCTTCAAACTTGTTCATTTGGCATGATATCCATATTATGTAAACAGTATGATTATGAACTTGATCAACTTGATACCTCGGTTTCTGAGTGGTATGAAAACCATATTACATCCATATCGTCCCCCCGTTTTGCCCAAAAGGATAAAAACCTACGGGCACACATTGAGGAATATACCTTAAATATCATCAGTAATAAAGAAAATAAATTCATAAGAGACAAATCGGCTCATCAAAATGGCTATGCCTATAAATGGGACAATCCCACTTTTCCTAGAGCACCGACGAAATCATCTAACTTTCAACCAGCTAAAAATAACACTGACCCATCTAGTACCTCGTCCAATTCCTTCAGCTCGAGTACAACCTACCACGAACTTTCTCAGGACCCTATCACAAAAAAACGAAAGAATGATCAACATATTCCATCTACAGAGCTAATTAAACGAGCTTTAAGTACTAGTACCTTAACTAGACCCTCCAGTATTCGTTCAAAAACTTCCAATATCTCCACCCCTTATCTTAAAAACCAACCATCCTCCTCTAATGTACCCCTTCCAACCACACATATGTGTGCCTTGGATTCTTCCAATTTTTCAATCCCTGCACTCGCATCGCCTATTAGAAGAGCTAGTGAACCTTGCCTACCTACCATGTTCCCTATACCTTCTCAGGAACTAAAATTGGCACCTATTTTTTTAGGCCAGAATCAAGACCCACCATCAACACCGACATAACTTCACATTTCACCAAAGAACCGATGGTAACAACTAATCTTGATGTTGTTAACCTTTCATCTACCCCTCTAACACCACCCCAGATCCAAGTTCTACAATTAGGTCTCACTTTCTGTCCCTCTACAGATTTTGACTGCTTTCAACTAGTGAAAGATCTTCATCTCTTTGCGAGAAAACTACTGTACAAAACAATTTATCATTCAAAAACCACATCTACCCAGATGGCCAACACAGACAACACTATTCCCACTCTAGCAGAAATTCAAGCCCTAGAGGACTTAATGACCCTCCTAGACGAAGCAGATCCAACTGATGACGATTTTCTAGATAATACACAAAATGAAACCACTACTTCGGCTTCTATAGCTCCATGCCCGACTCCCTTTAAACCCAAATCCAAAAATTTCCCCTCACTTACCACGAATCCCTCCATTTGGGCTTTTGTGGAACAAACCACTAAGGAACTAAAAAAACTTAAGCTGGAAGAATCAGGCATGTCAAACCTCACAAAGGCACAACAGAGAGCCCTTAAATCCCTCCAGTCTAATCGAGATATAGTCATTAAACCCTCCGACAAAGGAGGAAACGTGGTTGTCATGGATGTCCTGGCTTACATGAATATGTGCCACGACATCCTTGACAACCACGACTGGTACAGACCTATCTGTCCTACCAGAATTAAATCCTATATTTTAGACTATCAAAATCTAATTTTTCATGCAACCAAAAAGGGAACAATAGACACCAACACTTGGAAATTCTTACACGTAACTCAACCCAAAACCCCAACTTTCTATTCTCTCCCTAAACTTCACAAATCTTTAAAAAAACCTCCGGGCAGGCCTATCGTTTCAGGTTGTGAAGGTCTTACTGAGAAAGCCAGTGAGCTCGTAGACAAACATCTTGCCCCATTGGTGTCTGCACTCCCTTCCTATATCAAGGACACTATCCACCTATTACGTGTCCTTGAAAATCAACAGCTACCCAAAAATTCATATCTTGTTGCGCTAGATGTCGAATGCCTCTATAATGCCATACCTCATGAAAGAGGTGTGGAAGTTGTAGCAAAACAACTAGAATGCCTTGGCCCTAACGCACAACAATATAACAGTTTTGTTTTATCCCTGCTTAAGTTCATCCTAACCAAAAATTATTTCACCTTTGGACCTTCCCACTACCTCCAGATACAGGGCGTAGCAATGGGCACTAAATGTGCCCCTTCCTACGCCAATCTGTATCTGGGGGGGTGGGAAAAGGATATTTTCTCGGACCCGGAGATGAGGTGCTTTACCCAGCACATCCTCTCCTGGATGAGATATATCGATGATATTTTAATTTTCTGGACTGGCACCTACCCAGATTTACAACGTTTTTTTGACAAAATTTCTACTAATACATACAATCTTAAATTTTCTCTGGAGTATAGCCAGCAAATGATCACCTTTCTCGATCTCACTATAACCATTGATAATGAAGGCAAACTATATTCTTCACTATACAGAAAAGCCTCGGCTGGCAATACCATATTGCATGCATCTAGCTCTCATCCCAAAAATCTTCTAAAAAGTATACCGTACAGTCAATATTTACGAATAAGAAGAAATTGCACCAATGATAAAGACTTTTACCAAGCATCCTATGAACTATATCGAAGATTGAAATCAAGAGGCTACAGCCATAATTTACTTAAACAATCATTTAATAGAGTTAAACGCTTGGAACGAAAGGAACTAATCTTTAGAGACAAAAATCTTCAACTAAATCAACCTGTACGTCTTATTACTCAATACTCAAATCAATCTGCCCAGGTCAGGAATACCATAAACACATTCTGGCCCTTACTATCATCGGATCCGATAGTAGGACAGTATGTAAAAACATATCCAGAAATCACCTACCGGCGACCACTATCCCTTAGTGATAAATTAACCTCCAGTCACTTTTACGCCCCAGATGACACAAAAAAAATGGACCAATCTGGTACTTTTTCTTGTGGTCACTGTGACTCCTGTACATTCCTGTCTAACTCTAATAGCACCCTATTACCAAATGGGAATCTATACAAGCCCAAACATCGGGTTACTTGTAACACCGTAGGAGTCATCTATTTAGCCACCTGTCGCTGTGGATGCTTCTATGTGGGAAAAACAAAGAGAGCCTTTTCCATCCGCATACAGGATCACATTAAACCTTTATCTAAAAAGAAAATTTCAACAGCAATTAATCGCCATGTAGCCCAAAAACACAATTTTGACTCCACTGCAATTTTATTCTCTGCCCTTGAACATCTACCCCTCAATATACGCGGAGGGGACATTGACAACCGCCTTCTTCAACTTGAAACTAGGTGGATATACACCTTAGATGCCACCAGATACCCGGGTATGAACGAGTATATCAGTTTCAAATCCTTTCTTTAACATTTATTTTTAATTTTACCTTTGTTCCCAATTTAAAGACATTTTTTTGAAAAAATTTCTTTATCCCTCCATCAGGGTCTCGCCCGCAGAGGTCATGACCACCATGCGCTAAAGCCTGCTCCGCTATTTTCTACTGTTTTTTGCAATATGTTTTTTTGTCTCATTAAAATAAGTCATTATGTCTCCTAACACATATGGAAATTAATTTGAAACTATGTTAAACTTTACTAATTACACTGTATGGGAATTGAATTTCGACTGTGTATTAATTTCCCTCGCTAAACTGCCCCTGCTTTGCTCAATTCAAACCTCTTTAATAGACGCTTGACCAACTTTAATTTGGCCTGATATGTCTAAATCCATTCTTGCAATTTTGTCCAAACTTTTTCTGCCCCTATTAATCCTTTATAGGTCTCTAAATAGCTATGACCCAAACATGTCTAAACTTTAATTACTTGGTATCAATTGCCTTTAATCGGAGTTTACGACCGGGAGGGATATCCCCTTTCTCTTAATCCGCTGGATTGCCTCTTATATACAGCCCTCTTGGTTTTGTTCCATCTTGCCTCCTTTTTCCCCCCCTTTTTTTTTTTTTTCCTCCTCCCAAGCACCCCTCCACCATCGTTCGGTTGTCAAGACTCGGCCGCAGCCCTGGGGGCGGGCATGTCTCTTTGGGAATGCCCCTCTGCTTAGTATGGACACCCGAGGGCGGACCTAACAAACCCGCCCATCCCTAGCCTCTGCCATCCACTCGCCGGAATACGGCGATGACATCATCCCGCACTATACACGCCGGCCGCCGGGAACTATGGTCATTGAAGGCTCCCGGCGGAGACGTGATGTGCGCATGCGCATAGGCTCCTTTGTCCGCTGATCAAGGGGCGGTCTCCACGCCTCCTCGATCTGGAAGGCAGGTATAAAAACCAGCCTGTTATCTCAGTCCATCACAGGACTCTGGAGGCACCTGACGTATCGCACCTGTCTGCATTCAAGTAAGCTACTCAATCTCCTCACCATTCTCTTTTTGGCATCATCTTCAATTTACCTCTATCTAAGTGGACTGTTTTAATAATTTCTTCAACTTTTTGCAGACCCCTGACTGTCTGGACATCTCCCTCTCCCCCTTTCTTTAAGGGTGCCCATAATTGCCTATTATAGGCAGAACTGGTTCCTTACCTTATATTCTAACACAGGTATTGGATCATCACTGTCCGTAACCATACTTAATTTATTTCTCCTTTCCTTCTGATTCATACCCTGTATAATACTGCAACTTTCCGCTTATTTAATGTCTTCCCAGGTGCCTCCCGTCTATTATTTGGTTATTTTCCAGAACCCTTTGGTTCCCTCATTACATCCTTTTAACAGTATTTTTCAATCTATCCAAGTAAGTAAATATTTGAGACATTGTCCCCTATGTAGTGTATGGCGTCATGTCCATGAACCAACTTTTTCATGGACTTACAACACTACTAAAATTACTTTTTTACCATTTATTTATTTTTTTGAAACACCTTTTTTCCTTCTCTAACCAGATAAAATATCCAATGTTTGACCTGGTTCTACCCGCCTTCTGCTAAGCAATTTTGGCACCCTGTATGACTGCCTTGCCTCACGGCTGGGGCCGAGTCTGACCTACATACCGACTTGGGTAAGCTCTGGATGACATTAAGGGGGACCTTTCCCTTCTCTTCTCCACCAGGGTAGGAGGGGCCAAGGCACCTCCTCTGGATTGGCATTTAGTGGAACCCTCCCGGGTTATTCCCATGAGAAATCTTCTCTTTCTATTTGTCTCTATAGGGGCTTATTTTTTGAACCTATGTACTATTAAATTGAATTAATTATGATGCTTTCTTTACTAGATATACTAATTACGCTAAGTAGACGCACCCTGAGGAAGCCATTGTTATGGCGAAACATGTCGGAACTGTCTACTAAGACTCACCGAGTCTATCTCAGGTCACCCTATCTACAGTAAATTTGAAATTGCACTTCTAACTTCATGTGCATAACTCGAACCAACTGATAACTCTGTATTGTCTTCTATATTAATGACCATATGCTGCTTCAAATGAGATTTTAATCTTTGTCTGTCATGATTTTCATGATCGAGTCTTGCTAAAAATCCATTGTCAAAAAAAATTTTTTCCTTATATATATTTTTCTTCTTATTTTTTTGTGTGTTGATGTAATTTTCTATATGTAATAAAAACCATTTTATCAACTAACAAGCATTACGAGCATTGAACTGTGAGTTACCCCCGACTCCTCCACATTATTCTTGCACCGCTATAATCCCTAGTCCACCATCCCCTCTTTGTTGATATTCTCACACCCAGGGATGAGGTGCTGTATTACCTAGTGGACCCTCTCTGTCTTTTTGTATATTAATTACCACTTTATATTTGCCTGCATATAAAAGAAAAAAACAACATACAACATATAGCTAACCTTAATGTTCAATACATTCAAGTTTACAGAATAGCATACATTACTCTGTAATAATCTTTCATAACTGCATTCCTTAGCAAAACATGGAAAAAAATAGGAATATTAATTGCAATATACATCAATAGATGCACACGAGGAAGAGCACATCTCATATAAAAATGTTTCTTTCACATACATGGATCATGGTACATGATACATGGCACTTGCATGTCCACGGAATCGCTAATTAGCGCTGATACCGAATTTACTAACGTATGTTCGCTGCTAATAGCACTCTTTTTCATTCGCACATATGCCTGTTGACATTTGAATTGCCTAAAATGGGCGCTCTTATATGCAATAGTGCCCAGTACTTCCCGCCGCTATAGTAAATGACCCCCAGTATGTGGTAATTGTAATTGAAAAATTAGCAATAGTGGAGGTGCCAACCGCCCAGAGAAGAGGGTCCTATTAACCTCTATTCTAATAAGGGAAATAAAATGGAGTTACATCTCAGTGCTAGATTTGGAAAAACTCAACAAGAACATAAAGCTGGAGTTGTTCAAGATGGAGAGTATCCAATAATTCAATTATTTTATTGATGAATCTTCATATATTTATCAGATGCCTAACTACATGTCTCAACCCATCCTGCATCCTTTCACTACCAATCTCAGAGCCTACCCTTCAGTCTGTCTACCTCTCCCAGGAAATTCACAAAATTCCTGTTGCCTGCCATGGTGAGCTTAAGGAGAAAGGATATGGGAATACACCAATAGGAGAGGTCCTGAGTGCCCAGAGAAGAGGGTGCTATTAATCTCTATTCAAATAATAAAAAAACAGGCAATTTTCGCTCAGTGCTACATTTGGAAAAACGCAACAAAAAATTAAAGCTTGGGTTGTTCAAGCTGGAGTGTATCCAATCATTCAATTATATTATCGATGAATCTGGTGACTGGGGGCTCTTAACCACTTTCAGACCGGACCAATTTGCAGCCAAAGGACCAGGCCCCTTTTTGCGATTCGGCACTGCGTCGCTTTAACTGACAATTGCGCGGTCCTGCGACGTGGCTCCCAAACAAATCTTCCTTTTTTTCCCACAAATAGAGCTTTCTTTTGGTGGTATTTGATCTCCCCTGCGGTTTTTATTTTTTGTGCTATAAACAAAAAAACGCATTCTTTTTTATTTTTTGCTATAATAAATATCCCCCAAAAATATATATAAAAAAATGTTTTTTTTCCTCAGTTTAGGCCGATACGTATTCTTCTACATATTTTTGGTAAAAAAAATCTCAATAAGCGATTATTGATTGGTTTGCACAGAAGTTATAGCATTTACAAGATAGGGGATAGTTTTATAGCATTTTTATTAATATTTTTTTTTTATTAGTAATGGCAGCGATCAGCGATTTTTATTGTGACTGCAACATTATGGCGGACACATCGGACATTTTTGACACATTTTTGGGACCATTGTCATTTATACAGCAATCAATGCTATTTAAATGCATTGATTCCTGTATAAATGACACTGGCAGTGAAGGGGTTAACCACTAGGTGGCAGTGTAGGGGTTAAGTATGCCTAGGGGTGTGTTTCTTACTGTGGGGGGGCGTGGCTGTCAGCTAGTGAATGCTGATCTCTGCTCCAATCACAAGGAGCAGAGATCGGCGTCACTAGTTGCTAGGCAGAACGGGGGTCCTCACGGGGGTCCCGACCAGCGCGGGAGCGCGCCGCTCCCGATGGCACGGCAGGATTTAAAAAGGGACTTATATATACGCCCTTATGCCTGTCCGTGCCATTCTGCTGACGTACATCGTCGTCCACCGGTCGGGAACCAGTTAATAGATTTATCACATGCCTAACTATATGTCCCAACCCATCCTGCATATCCAAAATATCTCTGCTTCTCAGGAACATCAGTTCCACTACCAATTTCAAAGCCTTCCCTTCAGTCTGTCCACCTCTCCTAGGAAATTTACAAACGTCCTGTTGCATGTCATGGTGAGCTTAAGGAAAATGGGGGTGAGAATTCACCAATAGTGGAGTTCCTGAGTGCCCAGAGAAGAGGGTCCTATTAACCTCTATTCTAATAAGGAAAAAAAAACAGGCAATCTGTGCTCAGTGCTAGATCTGGAAAAACTCAACAAGAACATAAAGCATTGGGTTTGTTCAAGATGGAAGGTATCCAATCATACAATTCAATTATAGATGAATCTGGGAGACTGGGGGTTTTTCATAGATTTAGCAGATGCCTACCTACACGTATCAACCCATTCTAAATATCCAAAGTATCTCTGCTTCTCAGGAACATCAGTTCCACTAACAATTTCAGAGCCTTCCCATCAGTCTGTCCACCTCTACCAGGAAATTCACAAAAGTCCTGTTGCCTGTCACAGTGAGCTTAAGGAAAAGAGGGATGAGAACACACCACTACCTGGGTGTCATCCTTCTCCTAGCCAGCAATCAGTAAGTACTTATACAGCATTGAGGCACTCTGCTATGCAAATTACAAAGTTTCTTGTGGCTAATCAATTGGAAGAATAGCTTCTTTTCACCAACCCAAAGAATGGTATACTTGGGTGAACTTTTGGATATGCAGAAAAAATTAGAAGAGCTTCCACAAGAGAAGATCTTTCCTCTGATGTAGAAAGTCAAATGTGCTTTGTGATTGAAGTCTCTTCCAGCAAGACATTGCCTCATTATCCTAGGGTAATTATTATTGACCATTCTGATAATGTAATGGGCGCAGTGGCACACATGGGTGTTCTGGATTTCCTTTCTCAAACAGTAGGATGGCATCTTTCTGTGTCAACTGATACATATTTCCAGTGAAAGGTTACCTCTTGTGGATTCATTGGCAAAATCTGGTGAGATACCGACCAATTTTGGTTTCTGAATGGATCATTATTCTGTTAAGCTCTAGCCAGAAAGGTTGGGGTGCCTTTCACTGAGCAGGCTGCCTAAGGTTGCTAGATGTTCAGCTCATGAGGCATAGGGCTGCATGTGCTTTAACTGAGAGCAGCATTCAAGGCTCTCCTAGCATTCACTGCTTCAAAAAGCGTAGCAAGAGTGGAACTGTGCCTAGACAACAAATTGGCAGTTGCATACATACAGAGGCGGGGGGGACAAGGAGTCAAACCTTAATGTCAAAAGTGTGACCGATAATTAAATGGCCTTAGATTCATCTAGAAGACCTGAGAGCAGTGAGCATTCCAGTAACCAAAAATCAGTTAACCGACTCATTATCAAGCAACAAGTGGTCCCTCAGGTGTTCAATCGCTTAACTCTGAAGTGGGGGAGGTTGGATCTAGTGGCAACAACCTGGAATGCGAAATGTGGCAGTTTTTAGTGAGAGCACCATACTCAACAGCAGAAGGGGTAAACTGTCAATTTCAGTTGGGGTGCATCTATGTTCTAACACCACTGATATCCAGATTCTTAGCCAAACTCAATCAGATTCCAGTATTGATAACCACAATTATACTGTATTGGTCCAGGAGGCCCTGATTTTCTTCTCTCCTACAGTTGAGCATAGAGACACCACTTCCTCTGCCAATGACACCAGTTCTGACTTCTAGTCCCTGAGAGGCTACATTTGATGGTATGGAAATTGAGAGGTGGAGGCTACTAAGACAGGATACTCAGTGGAGGTAGTGGCCACCTTGCTTAAAGCCAGACAGGTCTCCATGAATAAGGCTTAACAGAGAATTTGGACACAATTTGTAGCCTGAAACCCTTTATCCTCAGAACCCACCCAGGTTCTGCAGTTCTTACAACTTGGGCTAGACAAGGGCCTAGGCTCAAATATATTAAAAGTTCAAGTTTCAGCCTTGTCCGTGCTTACAGGGGTTAAATTGGCCTAAAGGCTTGCATGCAATTCCTAAAGGCTTGCATGAAGTTATGACTTCCCAGGAAACCATTGTTTCCTAAGTGAGACTTGCCACAGAGCTGTATTAAAGCCCCCTACAGAAACAGTTACACTCTGGAATCTAACCCTGAAGACCATGTTTCTGATTGTCATAACCTCTGCGATAGGGGTGTGAGAACTGCATGCTTTTGCACACAAGGAGCCTTACCTAACGTTCTACTCAGACAAAGTAGTCCTGAAATTCTTCAGATCTCTTTATCCCTAAGATGTCTTCCTCCTTCCACTTTAACCAGGAAGTCAATTTACAATTTACTAGATTTTTATTTATGCACATCATGTGATATGGAATATGAAGCAGCGCTGCGCCATTAATTTGAGTTAGCAATTTGAACCAAATCTCCTGGCTGTTGCCTTAACTCTGAAGGTCTATTTAGCAGCCACCTCTTCATTTCAGCAGGCTTAAAATCTGTTCTTGGTCCTGCACGGCTGAAGAAAAGGACAGTTAGCATCAAGGCATACAGTCAGTTAAGGACTTGAGGACTTAAGAGCACATTCAACCAGAGCAGTTCATTCCCTGCCAATGTCATTTTTACAGTAATCAGTGGCTATTTTTAGCTTCGATCGCTGGTCCCAAAAAAGTATCAAAAGTGTCCGATATGTCCGCCGCAATGTCGCAGTCCATTTTTACCAAAAATATGTAGAAGAATACATATCGGCCTAAACTGAGGAAGCAATTCGTTTTTTTATATTTTCTTGGGGGATATTTATTATAGCAAAAAGTAAAAAAATATTGCTTTTTTTCCCCAAATTGTCGCTCTATTTTTGTTTATAGCGCAAAAAAACAAACAAACGCAGAGGTGATCAAATACCACCAAAAGAAAGCTCTACTTATGGGGAAAACAAATACATAAATTTTGTTTGGGTACAGCATCGCACGACCGAGCAATTGTCAGTTAAAGCGTCGCTGTGTCATATTGCAAAAAATGGCCTGTTCATTAACGGGACAAATCCTTTCTGGGCTTAAGTGGTTAAAGGCTTATATGCAAGTTATTACCATAAAAGGTGTTTGGTGACTCGGGTACTGCCCCAGGGGACATGTATCATTGTAAAAAAAAGTTTTTAAAACGCACATTTTTTCAGGAGCAGTGATTTTAATAATGCTTAAAGTGAAACAATAAAATTTTTATATTCCTTTAAATATCATGCCTGGGGGTCCCCTTAGTCCGCCTGTAAAATAGTGCCTCTTTCCCATGTGTATAAGAGCACCGCAGCAAAATAAAATTTCTAAAGGAAAAAATGTCATTTAAAATTGCTTGCGGCTATAATGTATTGTCGGATCCCGGCAATATACATAAAAAATCATTGAAAAAAATGGCGTGGGCTTGTCCCAGTCCATTACCAGGCCCTTCGGGTCCCCCCAATCCATACCAGACCCTTATCTGAGCATGCAACCTGGCAGACTTCAGGAAAATGGGGGGCAAGAGAGTGCCCCCCCACTGAACAGCATCAGGCCACATGCTCTAGACCCCCCTGGTTCGGTTCGCACCAGAACATGCAAACAGGCAAAACATTTATACAAACTCATCAGGTCTGGCATAGATTTTAAGGGGAAAGCTGCAATTCAAAAAAATGGTGTAGGGGTCCCCCCCAATATCCATACCAGGCCCTTCAGGTCTGGTATGGATTTTAAGCTGAACTCTGCACCAAAATTTAAAAAAATGGCATAGAGATCCCCCCTCTGATGCCACATGACATCAGAGGAAGGCGGCATCAACCGTTTAAGCCACCGTGTTGCCCCACCCTCAGCTATATAACAGCTGTCATCGCAAAGAGGCTTCAGTCAGCTGGAGCCTCCCATGGAGGCAGAGTTGTTGCTTTTTTTTTTTTGGGTCATCGAACGCTTGAATCAAAGATTTTTTTATTAGAGGACTTTTTACCATTTTGACACTTTTTTGGTGAATGTGTAGGGGTACAATGTACCCAATACCGATTCACATGGGGGGATCTGGGGGTCCCCTTGTTAAAGGGGGCTTCCAGATTCTGATAAGCCCCACCCACAGGCTCCCACAACCACCGGGCAAGGGTTGTGGGAATGAGGCCGTTGTCCCAATCAACAGGGGGACAAGGTGCTTTGGGGGGACCCCCACACATTTTTTTTTGGTGTGGGGTTCCCCTTAATATTCATACCAGACCCAACGGGCCTAGTAATGGACATGGGGGGGAACCCATGCCATTTTTTTCAATGATTTTTATCTATATTGCCGGGATATGACAATTCTTTACAGCCGCGAGCAGTTTTAAATGACTTTTTTCCTTTAGAAATGTAATTTTGCTGTGGTATTGTTCTAAACATAGAAAAAAATTTGCTACTTTACAGGCATACTAATGACACCCCCTCCCCCAGGCATGATATTTAAAAGAATATTTAATTTTTATTATTTCACTGTAAGCATTATTAAAATCACTGCTCCTGAAAAAACAAACATTTTTAAAACTTTTTTTTGCATTGATACGTGCCCCTGGGGCATTACCCAGGACCTCATGCCATTTTTTTCAATGATTTTTATCTATATTGCTGGGATCCAACAATTCATTACAGACGCGAGCAGTTTTAAATGAGATTTTTTCCTTTAGAAATGTAATTTTGCTGTGGTATTGTTCTAAACACGAGAAAGATGCGCTACTTTACAGGCATACTAAGAACAACCCCCACGGTATTTAACCACTTGTTTACTGGGCACCTAAACCCCCCTTTTGTCCAGACCAATTTTTAGCTTTTAGCGCTGTCACTATTTGAATGACAATTGTGCAGTCATACAACACTGTTAAATTAAATTTTTATAATTTTTTCCCACAAATAGAGCTTTCTTTTGGTGGTATTTGATCACCTCTGGGTTTTTTTATTTTTTGTTAAGAAAAAACATTTAAAAAAAAAATACAAAACCGTTTTTAGGTTTTGTTAATACATTTTGCAAACAGGTAATTTTTCTCCTTCATTGATGTATGCTGATGAGGCTACACTGATGGGTACTGATAGGCTGCACTGATGGGCACCAATTGGCTGCATTGATGGGCACTGATAAGGTGGCACTGATGGGCACTAATAAGGCGGCACTGATGGGCACTAATAGGTGGCACTGGTGGGCACTCAGAGGTGGCACTGGTGGGCATCACTGAAGGGCATTGATAGGTGGCACTGAAGGGCACAAATAGGTGGCACTGATGGGTGGCAGTGATAGGCACTGATCGGCACTGGTAGGTGACACTGATAGGCAGCACTGCTAGGTGGCACTGATGAGGCACTAATTTGCATCACTGGTGGGTATTGATAGGTGGCACTCATGTTCATTGATAGGTGGCATTGATTGCTGGCACTTATGTACTGGTGGGCACTGATTCGTGGCATTGTGGGCACTGATTCGTGGCACTGGCAGGTGGAACTGGCAGGTGGTACTGGTGGGCACATATGAGGCAGCTTTGCCTCTTCCTCTTTGGAACCAATGTCCCTTCAACAGAAGCCACTGATCGTCTTTTTTCTCCTGACGCTGTCAGAGTGAGAAGAAAAAAAAAGTTTACTGATCTTCGTTTACATTACGTGATCAGCTGTGGTAAGGGGCAGGGATCGACCCCTTGCCCCGATCTGTGATCACCTAAGTCTCATTGACTCAGTGATCACAGCGCGCAGGGAGCGTGCAAAGGGGAGGACGTCTATTGACAGCCTCCTGGTAGAGGTAGATCCACACTATGAATGAATAATTTGTATAGCGCTACAATGCGAACCGAATCGCCTCAAGGCGCTGTAATTAGTGCTTTGTTGTCAAGCTTCTTAGAAGAGGTGGGTCTTGAGTTTTTTCCTGAAGACCTGATGGTTTTCTTCCATGCGGATGTAGGTTGGTAGTGCATTCCATAGCCTTGGTCCTTGGACAGCGAATCTTCGTTCCCCTTTTGATTTGTAGCGGGACTTGGGGATGAGGAGGAGGTTTTGGTCGGACGATCGAAGACTGCGATTGGGTGTGTAGCGTTTTATTTTCTCGAGAAGGTATTGAGGCGCGTCTCCATGGGTGCATTTGTGGGTGAGGCAGAGGGTCTTGAAAATGATCCGATTCTTTACGGTTAGCCAGTGTAGTCTCCTCAGGGAAGGGGAGATGGATTCCCAGGGTTTTTTTCCTGTTATCAGCCTTGCCGCCGTGTTTTGGATAAGTTGTAAGCGTGCAAGTTGATATTGGGGTAACCCTATGTAGAGGGAGTTTGCGTAGTCCAGTCGTGAATTAATGACTGTTCCAACTACCACTGCTTTGTCCTCCTTTGGAATGAAGGGGATGAGTCTGCGTAGAAGGCGAAGGAGATGGTGAGATCCGCTAACTACCGATCCTATTTGTGCCTCCATTGACATTTCTGAGTCAAAAATGACTCCGAGACTCTTGGCCTTGGTCCTAGGGGCGATGGTCTGTCCAAAGATGGTGGGTGGTGTCCAAGGGATCTTGGTTCGGGAGTTTTGGTTTGCATGTAGAATAAGAAGTTCCGTTTTTGATTCGTTGAGTTTAAGAGAGCTGGCGGTCATCCAGTCGTCTATTCGAGTGAGGCAGTTTTCTAATTGCCGATGATGGTCTTTTTGTCCAGTGATCCGAAAGTATAATTGGGTGTCATCAGCGTATGAGTGGAAGCAGAGATCCGATCTTCTGATGATTTTGAGGAGTGGGCGGATGTATATGTTGAAGAGCACTGGCGACAAGGGTGATCCTTGAGGGACTCCACAAGAGATTGCCCGTGTTTCAGAGGTAAAAGCTCCTAGTTTCACTGTCTGAGAGCGATTTCCTAAGAAGGATGCGAACCATTGTAGGTCTGCGTCTGCGACTCCTGCTACTTCTGTAAGGCGGATGAGTAGAGTGTTGTGGTCCACAGTATCAAACGCTGCGCTGAGGTCCAACAGCACCAGGAGACATGATTCTCCGTCATCTGCTGCTTCGAGGGCGTCGTCCCAAATCTTCAGGAGTGCCGTTTCTGTGCCATGGCCTGGGCGGAAGCCTGATTGTAGAGGATCCAGGAGTTTGTGTGTGTCTAGGTGGTGGTGTAGCTGTTGTACTACCGCTTTCTCCATAATCTTGGAGATGGTGTTGAGGCTTGTTATCGGTCTGCGGTGGTTGGGGTCCCGGGGGTCGAGGTTGGGCTTCTTTAGCAGGGGTTTGATGATGCCTTGTTTGAGGGCGCCTGGAACAATCCCTTCTTTGAAAGATTGATTTATGAGGTGAGTTAGCGTAAGCGCCAAAATGTCAGAGCATTCTTTCAGCAGTTTTGTGGGGATGATGTCAATCGGAGATGTGCTGTCTCTGAGGTTTTTGATGATGTTTTTGGTGGTGTCCGTGGAGATTGGGATCAAAGAAAACTTTGGTGGAAGAGGGATATTTGTGACCATATCTTCTTTTTGCTCTGGATGGCTGAGGTTGGAAGTTTTTTTCATATGGATTATTTTCCGGATGTTGTCGATTTTGTCAATGAAAAAATCTGACAACTCATTACAGAAATCTTGGGTTTCGTTTGCTGGGGGCTCTAAGCATGTCGGGTTCATCGTCTGAGCGACTATTTTAAAAAGTTCCCGAGGGCGGTTTAGTGCCGATGAAATGGTATTTGCAAAAAAATCTTTTTTAGCTTTAAAGATTGCTTTGTGATAATTCTCAGTGAGTCCTTTGTAGTTTGTCTGATTTTCTTTGGTAGGATTTCTTCTCCATGCTCTTTCGGCTCTTCTGCGTTCTTGCTTGAGTAGCATGAGAGAGCTGTTAAACCATCCTGAGTTTTTCCTCCGGATAGGTGTTCTGCGTTTTGGAGCTACTGCGTCTGCTGATTGTAGTAATACATTGTTTAGGGAGCGGAGTGTATGTTCCGTTGAGTGGGTTAAATTCAGCGTTGCTATTTTGTTTGCCAACGTGTTTTTGAAGGTTTCGGAGTGTAGTTTCTTATGCGATCTGGTCCAATGAGTTGTTGTTGCCGGTTTCTGTTTTTGCTGGGTGGTATTAGTGGTGATTTTAAATTTGATGGCGTGGTGGTCCGTCCATGGTAGTGGTAGGTTGTCGAGTATGTTGATGTTCAAATTTTGTTTGAAGATAAGGTCCAGGGTGTGTCCTGAGCCATGTGTTGGAGTCTTTATCAGTTGCTGGAGACCCAGTTCTTCCAGTTGGTTGATGCAGGCGGTGGCGATAGGGTCTTGGGTAGAATTTGCCCAGAGATTAAAGTCTCCAAGTACCAGGAGGTTTTTGGATTTCAGGGTGTGTGTTGCAATGAATTCCGAGAGGGGAATTCGGCTATAGCGCAGATCTGAAGGGGTTAAAGGAATATTTAATTTTTATTGTTTCACTTAAGCATTATTAAAATCACTGCTCCTGAAAGAACGTACGTTTTTAAAAAAAATTTTTTTGCATTGATACATGTCCCGTGTGACAGGACCCGGGTCCCCATACACTTTTTATGGCAGTAACTTGCATATAAGCCTTTAAAATTAGCACTTTTGGTTTTTCATGTTAGTGTCTCATAGACTTTAACGGTGTTCTGCGGCTTTCGAATTTGCTGCGAACATTGCATAATGTTCGCTGTTCATCAAACAGGTGAACATCAGGCTCATCCCTAATGGGGAGGGTGCTTTGGAGTCCCCTCAAAGCACCTTGTCCCCATGTTGATGGGGACAAGTGCCTCATCCCCACAACCTTTGCCAGGTGTTTGTGGGGGTCTGTGGGTGTGGGGGTCTATGTGAATGGGTAGGGGTACATTGCATTATATGGTGAATCTGGCTCAACTTACCACAGTAGATTTCAGAATATCTGTTCTGCAGGTGCATACTTACTCTACTGATCATTAAAAAAAAATCTTTATTGCACCCTTCCATCTGGTGAGGGTTATTTCCAGTACATGCTTCCATGATGCACCTGGAAAATGGAAAATTGTATACTAACCATTCCATAATTTTCCTTTCTTGGTGCATCTTCATGACAGTATACAGACTCCCACCCTTGTGGTGATAATTACATAGAATGCTGTAGGTAGTTTATGCCTCAAACTTATAGCTAAACAGTCCTATCAAGTTGAGTGGGCAGAGCCACAGCCCAGTGTATGCTGCCATAAAGGTGTACCAAGAAAGCAAAATTACGGAAAGGTGAGTGTACAATTTTGCTTTTTGTTGCTTTTTGTTGACTTTGCAAATCCATTCTTTTTAGTTCAGTTGATACCAACTTTGTCCATTCCAACTCATCTTCTGTCAAATCCAAAATCTATTTACCTTTACTTCAAGTTCACATCCACATTCATTTATTTGGCCCACATCCACCATCTAGTATTCATTATTTGTTTTTACTTAGATACAAAATATACTAGTATTTTTTGGGGGGTTTCTGCCAAATTTTATTTCCAGTACACTCTTTGTCCAAAAAACAAATGATTTCACAATCACTCTTATTTTTTCAAATTAACAGTTGAGGAAGTGTATATCCCTTTGAAATTTCAGTTCAGGAAGCCTTAACTATGACTATTTTTTTTCTTTCTAGTTTTGGATTCGCTTCCAATTGCTGTCCTGGTGACTGTTGTATGTGGGATAGAACAGGGACACCTGTGTGGCAGAAGAAAAAAACTATCATTGATTAAACTGTAGCAATATTGTCCATAGTGACATTAATCTAAGTAGTTTGTTTTAACGTGTTGTCTGATCCAGTAATTGTGTTCTAGTTAGTCTAAGTGATGTTGTCTTAGTCAATTGAAACGTTGCTTAAGCGGTGGTACAAGCCGTAATTACTCCTGAAGTATAGTTAGATGTATGCTCATACAACATCTAATTAAAACATACACGAATTAGATGTCATCTGAATACTTATTTGTGCCATGATTATAGGATAACCTGACAAAGTTCAGAATTTTTATGTTGAAGGCTGAAATAAAGGATTATATACAAAAGGCTTCTCAAGATATCAAATATACACTAGATCAAGCTCCAGTCATTATGTTTTGAGGAAACAAGACTGTAGAGTGCATCCTATAGTCCACTATGAATTAAAGCAGAAAAAGAAAAAAATCTAAAAGATGTACAACAGTCCTTAATTTATATTTGGTTCAAGCAAGAAGGGATAAGTATCTAAAATTAAATCAACAAAACAGAATAATAATTTCTTCTCAAAGCACCTCAATATAGTTTCATTCTTTGGAAAACTTTAAGATACAGACACTGAATACTGAAATTTCATTCTTGTATACAATGTACAGAAAATGACCTGAATAATGAGAACAGCAAACCTAATTTCTGTACATGTTTTCTGCACAAGGGCTTGTTAGAAGGGATGGTGAATAGTTAGTTAAGCCTAATGCCCCGTATGGTTGGATTTTCAGACGGAAAATGTTCGATGGGAGCTTTTTGATGGAAATTCCGACCGTGTGTAGGCTCCATTAGACATTTTCCATCGTAATTTCCGTCACACAAAATTTGAGATCTGGATCTCAAATTTTCCGACAACAAAATCCGCTGTCTGAAATTCTGATCTTGTGTACACAATTTCCGATGCACAAAGTTCCACGCATGCTCGGAATCAAGCAGAAGAGCCGCACTGGCTATTGAACTTAATTTTTCTTGGCTTGTCGTACTTGTTGTATGTCACTGCGTTCTTGACGTTCGCAATTTCCGACCAACTTTGTGTGACCATGTGTATGCAAGACAAGTTTGAGCCAACATCCATCAACATCTGTCGAAATGACCGCTCAATGTCCGATCCTGTGTACGGGGCAATATCCTGAAAGATGAGACAGTGGGTTTTATTTAAGAAATAGAGAGTGTTCAATTGCTCCTTCAAATTCTGTCTTTTTATTTCCCCCTGCACATGATTAGATATTTAAAGTTAAAGTTAACATTCTATGCTATGTGAAGCAGGAGACTGTCATGTATAATAGCGGTAGTAATACCGCTATTTTACATGATGTTCAGCTTGTCCAAATGCCTGAACAGCTAACGTTTGGTCCAAACTTATGTTTGGATCAAACCATCATCTCATCTCTAGTTTTAATAACATTCTATTTTTTCAGGTATCTTGCTACTGGACAATCATATGCTTCCGTCCATTTTAAGTTTCCTCCAAGGAAATATTCCATCTATTAGTTCACTCCACGTGTAATGCCACGTACACACAATCGCACATTCCGACAACAAAATCCATGTTTTTTTTTTCCGATGGATGTTGGCTCAAACTTGTCTTGCATACACACGGTCGCACAAAGTTGTCGGAATTTCAAAATGTCAAGAACGTGGTGACGTACAACACATACAACAGCACTAGAAAGAGGAAGTTCAATACCAAGTGCGCCACCCTTCCGCTAATCTTGTGTTAGTAGAAGTTTGGTGACAGACGATTTGTGCTTTTCAGCCTCCTGCTTTTACGATCATTACTGCTTTTCAGTTTGTGCTTGTGGGTTCGTATTTCTATTACGTATTTGATTTTCGTTTTGAAGCCATGAGGACCCTCACCCCGGACCAGAGGGTTTATAACTAACATCTGGCCAGAGCCAGAAGAGTGGTGGAGAAAGCTTTTGGGATAATGGTCAGCCGATTCCACCTATTCCTTACGCCAATCAACATTGCAGAATATAAACCTAACCATATAATCCTTGCATGCTGCATTCTACACAACTCTTTAAGGAGAAATTCAATGAACTACGTGGTCTCAGTTGGGCCTGAGGCCGGACTTCAACAAGAAACCCTGATGGCGCTTGAAGCTGGCCATCCTGGCCTGCCCACCAAAGCGCAGGGGGCCATTGATATGCCAAAAACTGTGTAAGAAACATTTTATCAACAATTTTTGAACTTAAACTGAAAGAAGATTTCCTTTGATTTACTGCCTGGGTTTCTTTTAGCTGTCTCCTAGGTTCTCCAATGGGCTTTTCTTTTTGGACATTTTCTTCAATAGTGCTAATGTAATTTATTTGATACATGGAGTGACAATCTCTTCTTCAGCTAATTATTATTATGTTGTGGGTCTGCTACACACACCTTGTTTTTGTTGTTAATGTTACTGACAAAAATATTCATAATTTTCAGCACCATGAATGAATTATGTGGAGTCATGAAACTGGTCTGATTGTGCCAAATTATAAAGCACTGTGGGTGTTATTTACTAAAGGAATCTCTAAGTGCACTTAAATGTGCACATGAAACTGCACTTGTAGTGGAAAGTGGATTTGCCTTTAGTAACTAACCCCCATTGTCACTGTAAACACCAACTTAATACAAAAATTGCTATTGAGCATTGAAAGAAGAATGAATGAATGAATGAATAATTTGTATAGCGCTACAATGCGAACCGAATCGCCTCAAGGCGCTGTAATTAGTGCTTTGTTGTCAAGCTTCTTAGAAGAGGTGGGTCTTGAGTTTTTTCCTGAAGACCTGATGGTTTTCTTCCATGCGGATGTAGGTTGGTAGTGCATTCCATAGCCTTGGTCCTTGGACAGCGAATCTTTGTTCCCCTTTTGATTTGTAGCGGGACTTGGGGATGAGGAGGAGGTTTTGGTCGGACGATCGAAGACTGCGATTGGGTGTGTAGCGTTTTATTTTCTCGAGAAGGTATTGAGGCGCGTCTCCATGGGTGCATTTGTGGGTGAGGCAGAGGGTCTTGAAAATGATCCGATTCTTTACGGTTAGCCAGTGTAGTCTCCTCAGGGAAGGGGAGATGGATTCCCAGGGTTTTTTTCCTGTTATCAGCCTTGCCGCCGTGTTTTGGATAAGTTGTAAGCGTGCAAGTTGATATTGGGGTAACCCTATGTAGAGGGAGTTTGCGTAGTCCAGTCGTGAATTAATGACTGTTCCAACTACCACTGCTTTGTCCTCCTTTGGAATGAAGGGGATGAGTCTGCGTAGAAGGCGAAGGAGATGGTGAGATCCGCTAACTACCGATCCTATTTGTGCCTCCATTGACATTTCTGAGTCAAAAATGACTCCGAGACTCTTGGCCTTGGTCCTAGGGGCGATGGTCTGTCCAAAGATGGTGGGTGGTGTCCAAGGGATCTTGGTTCGGGAGTTTTGGTTTGCATGTAGAATAAGAAGTTCCGTTTTTGATTCGTTGAGTTTAAGAGAGCTGGCGGTCATCCAGTCGTCTATTCGAGTGAGGCAGTTTTCTAATTGCCGATGATGGTCTTTTTGTCCAGTGATCCGAAAGTATAATTGGGTGTCATCAGCGTATGAGTGGAAGCAGAGATCCGATCTTCTGATGATTTTGAGGAGTGGGCGGATGTATATGTTGAAGAGCACTGGCGACAAGGGTGATCCTTGAGGGACTCCACAAGAGATTGCTCGTGTTTCAGAGGTAAAAGCTCCTAGTTTCACTGTCTGAGAGCGATTTCCTAAGAAGGATGCGAACCATTGTAGGTCTGCGTCTGCGACTCCTGCTACTTCTGTAAGGCGGATGAGTAGAGTGTTGTGGTCCACAGTATCAAACGCTGCGCTGAGGTCCAACAGCACCAGGAGACATGATTCTCCGTCATCTGCTGCTTCGAGGGCGTCGTCCCAAATCTTCAGGAGTGCCGTTTCTGTGCCATGGCCTGGGCGGAAGCCTGATTGTAGAGGATCCAGGAGTTTGTGTGTGTCTAGGTGGTGGTGTAGCTGTTGTACTACCGCTTTCTCCATAATCTTGGAGATGGTGTTGAGGCTTGTTATCGGTCTGCGGTGGTTGGGGTCCCGGGGGTCGAGGTTGGGCTTCTTTAGCAGGGGTTTGATGATGCCTTGTTTGAGGGCGCCTGGAACAATCCCTTCTTTGAAAGATTGATTTATGAGGTGAGTTAGCGTAAGCGCCAAAATGTCAGAGCATTCTTTCAGCAGTTTTGTGGGGATGATGTCAATCGGAGATGTGCTGTCTCTGAGGTTTTTGATGATGTTTTTGGTGGTGTCCGTGGAGATTGGGATCAAAGAAAACTTTGGTGGAAGAGGGATATTTGTGACCATATCTTCTTTTTGCTCTGGATGGCTGAGGTTGGAAGTTTTTTTCATATGGATTATTTTCCGGATGTTGTCGATTTTGTCAATGAAAAAATCTGACAACTCATTACAGAAATCTTGGGTTTCGTTTGCTGGGGGCTCTAAGCATGTCGGGTTCATCGTCTGAGCGACTATTTTAAAAAGTTCCCGAGGGCGGTTTAGTGCCGATGAAATGGTATTTGCAAAAAAATCTTTTTTAGCTTTAAAGATTGCTTTGTGATAATTCTCAGTGAGTCCTTTGTAGTTTGTCTGATTTTCTTTGGTAGGATTTCTTCTCCATGCTCTTTCGGCTCTTCTGCGTTCTTGCTTGAGTAGCATGAGAGAGCTGTTAAACCATCCTGAGTTTTTCCTCCGGATAGGTGTTCTGCGTTTTGGAGCTACTGCGTCTGCTGATTGTAGTAATACATTGTTTAGGGAGCGGAGTGTATGTTCCGTTGAGTGGGTTAAATTCAGCGTTGCTATTTTGTTTGCCAACGTGTTTTTGAAGGTTTCGGAGTGTAGTTTCTTATGCGATCTGGTCCAATGAGTTGTTGTTGCCGGTTTCTGTTTTTGCTGGGTGGTATTAGTGGTGATTTTAAATTTGATGGCGTGGTGGTCCGTCCATGGTAGTGGTAGGTTGTCGAGTATGTTGATGTTCAAATTTTGTTTGAAGATAAGGTCCAGGGTGTGTCCTGAGCCATGTGTTGGAGTCTTTATCAGTTGCTGGAGACCCAGTTCTTCCAGTTGGTTGATGCAGGCGGTGGCGATAGGGTCTTGGGTAGAATTTGCCCAGAGATTAAAGTCTCCAAGTACCAGGAGGTTTTTGGATTTCAGGGTGTGTGTTGCAATGAATTCCGAGAGGGGAGTAAGAAGATTGGTCTTTGGTCCTGGTGGTCTATAGCAAAGTAGAATGTGAGTGGTGTCATGGGGTGTTGATTGAAGATGTAGCGTCAGTGTCTCCATAAAAGGCACTGAGTTCTGCAGAATCGGTTTGGTGAGCACCAGGTGCGATTTAAAAATCGCTGCTAGGCCTCCCCCTTTTTTTCCTATCCGATGCTCAGTTAGGATCCTGTAGTTCTCCGGCACCAATTCGGTAAGGATGGTGTTGCAGTCGGGGGTTAGCCAGCTTTCCGTGATGAAGAGGCAATCTATGTTGTTTTGGGTGATGAAGTCGTGTACTTCCAGTCTGTGTTTGACTGCAGATCTGGTGTTGATCATGGCGCATGCTAATTGCTGAGGTTGAGTTGGTATCTTCCTGTGTTTGGTAGATCGTCGGTCGGTCTTTAGTAGTTGTTCTTTCCTTAGAATTTTTTGAATGGTGGCTGGCAAAGTAGAGGTGGCATTCCTTAGCTTGTGGAGAACTTCTGCTGAATATTTGAAGTAGCACATGGCGGGAGGGGGACGTTGATGGCACTTGGATGACCGTGCTGATGATCCTGATCCGGGTTTTTCCTGTTCCTGTTGTATCAGTCTAGGTATCAGACTTGCCGCCGTGTTACAGCTATTTGTAAGCGCGCAAGTTGATCGTGTAGTGCCCTATATGGAAGGATGTAGTTGGCGAGTCGCTAATTTCTGGCTGTTCCAGCTGGCTCTGCTTGTAGTACCGATCCTGGACCAGAAGGATACTGATGGTGACCGCTGAGGTATCTTGTGCTGGTGCGAATCGTCCCGGAAGGTGTGATGGGGGCCTGTTGAACCTACCGCCCTCCCGTTTGATCCAGAGGAAGGCGAAAAACCCCTAACTGTGCCGGCCAATCGCTCAGTAGGGGAAAAAATTCCTTCCTGACCCCCAGGGGCGATCGGACCAGAGGGCCCTGGATCAACGACTAATGGGGGGGGGGGGATAACCGGGAACTTACCTGATTGGAGATAATCCCAGCGGCGCTTGCTGTGCGACCTGGTGCCTCTGCGGTGAAGTCTGGTTGCTGCGGTAGTGGTGTTCTGAGAGGGAAGGGCACACCGGCTTCCAGAAAGGCAATAAGGGTAGGTGAGAGGTGGGATGGCGTGGGCTGGGTCTCAGCCGCAGCCGCCCTCTTCCTCGTCTAGCCAGCTAGAGCAGAGGTGACAGCGGCTGTGGATGATGCCCACCCAGGTGACTGACCTGAATTGGCGCAGTTCCTGTTGACACCTGCTGGGGGGTCCTGGGGGTCCTGGTGATGTCCTGGCTGAATCTGGGTGGACTGGGTGGACCAAGATGGCCGCCGACTAGGCCGGAGCCACAGGTTAGCCTGGCCTTGGCTGCCCAGTGGGAGAGGAGGCGGTCATGGATGAGGGGGGTCCGATGGACGTGGGTACCCGGTGTGGGTGCTGGCTGCGGGGCAGCTTCGGTCGACGGAGCGGTGATCCGGCGCCGGCCGGACTAGGCCGGAGCCGCGGTGTTTCCTGCCCGCCTACCCGGCGAGGCTGGCGGGCCGGGAGAAGCGGCGGGAGGAGCGGCGGTGACGGCGGCGGCGCTGAGGAAGGTAGGGTGATTGAGAGGGGCCGGGGGGTCGCGTACCCGGTCCCCGTGCCTGGGGGGGGGGACACGGATGCCGCCTCAAGGCCTGCAAGGATCAGGTAATGCTGGCCTGCAAAAGGCCGGAGCTATTGACGAGGCTGCGGAGCTACTGACACCACGTCAGCACTCAGCACTCAGCCACACTGACCTGTTGACAAAGGCTGAGAAGCCACACATTGTTGAGTAGAAAACATTTTACTCAAAGCACATTCACATGTGCATTAGAAAAGGGTTTTTGAAAACCAACATCTTTGGTGTATATATATATATATTTTTTTTTTTCACATTGTAAACATCCTTTTTTTGTTAAAGCGGTTCTGCACTCTGTAAAAAAATTTTTTTTTTTAGGATGTAATATAAAGTATGCTTACCTTTATTAGGGGACTCACCTGTTCCATCTTCCATCTCGATCGCCGCCGGTTTTCGTCCGATGAAGTTCCTCGTCTTCTTCTGTGCTGGGGGCCATCTTGCCTGTGGGCATGTGAAACACCCACAGGAACTTTAGATGGCCCAGCATGCACCGCCGTTACTCGCGCGTGCGCAGTAACGGCACATCTGCCGACATCTCACGAGATTTCGGCAGATGTGGCCGAAATCTCGGGAGATTTCGGAAGATGTGGCCGAAATCTCGCGAGATTTCGGAAGATGCCCGCACTGACTCCTGGGATCAATGACACCAGATCCCAGGAGACAGTGCGCCGTGACGACGATCAACGCAGAGACCCCGCCCGCCGCCGCAGAGAGAGAAGACCGGAAGTCTTCAATTACAAGGTAAGTAAAAAAAAAAAAAAAAAAAACATTTCATTTAGTACTCTTTGCCTGATTTGGAAGGCAAAGAGATTTACTAAATGAAATGGGTGCAGAACCGCTTTAAACAGGCATGTTTCAAAGCATAACATACACAACTCAGGAACTTACAAAGTTCAACTTTGACAAAGTAAAGGCAATATCAGACATGAGTATGTCCAAACTGTGTTGATATTGCCTTCATCAGATGGGGTGATGTCACCCCTGTAAAAGCCGAATTTTGAAGATACACACAAATTGGCATTCAAACTGGGGATTTTCCACCTGATCCCATGCCTAATGTCAACATGTGCTAGCTTCCATCATGGGGGGTGAATGGACATGTTTTGGGTGCAACCCTTTCCTCTCACCTAATTGAGTTGGAAGGAAGGGGTTGCACCCACAAATTGCATACATTGATATCCCGTGATGGCAGATAGCACATGTTGACAAACCGGGGGTTATTTACGAAAGCCAAATCCACTTTGCACTACAAGTGCACTTCCAAGTGCACTTGGAAGTGCAGTCGCTCTAAATGTAAAGGGTCGATCTGAAATCAGTGGAAGCTCTGCTGATTTTATCATCCAATCATGTGCAAGCTAAAATGCTGTTTATTATTATTATTATTATTATTATATTATTATTTTATTACCTTCAGATCTACAGTGACTTTACTTCCAATTGCACTTTCAGTGCACTTTCAGTGCACTTGCAGTGCAAAGGGGATTTGCCTTTAGTAAATAACCCCCACTGTGTTCATCTTCAAAACTTGGCTTTTAAAATACTTTAAAAGTTTTTTTTTATTCAAAAATACACAAGAAAAATGTCCAATTTTTGTGTGTTTTAGATTCTGCCTAAAACATCAATGATGTTCTTCAATTTTTTTTTGAACATCATTGATATTTTCCTTTATATTTTCTAAATCACAATTGCACCCCATTCTCTCCCTGATGTGGATCTGGGCACTTTCACTGGTGAAATGAGATTCTTCTTCTACAACATCCCCATCACCTAAAATAAAAAAAATACACTATGTATTATAAATATGCAGGGACAGGTATCTGACCTGAAACTGTGGTCTCAGACACTCACCCTCCTCATTCTCTGCTTGTGATGTGGGGATTTCCCCTTCTTTAGGAGGTGGGGGGTCATTGGTGTCCTCGGATGTCCTGAGTCTTTTCTCCCCTATATGAATAAAAAATAGGTATACTTAACACACAGATATTGGAGGGCAGAAATAAGAATATGAAACATTGCTTGGAAGTGTCTCACAATTGTTGCTGAAGAACATTTTATTTGCTTTCTAAAGCTGGAATACTTACCTTTTTTTGTTAAAGCATCACACATGGAGACACCCCTAGTATCCACTGGAGCACCTGTGTGGTACACCCTAAAAATTTTGATTCTGGGGTCCCACACTAGTGATCCTGCGTCCAGATGTCAAAACAGCTGTTGAGTGTCCTCTCCTTACACTGAATCAAGTTTGTATTTCATTCTAGTTACAAATCCATCTAGACAACAAACTTATTTTAATACAAATAGGCATGAACAAATGTAGTTAACCTGTATCTGCCTAAAACATCTTTTAATTGGGCGAACGAACAATGTTTCCTACGACCGATTACTGTACCCATGAAAGTTCCCATTTTAAAATACAAACTAAGCACTGTGTGTAGTGTGAAACGTGTGATCTTTCCTGTTCTGCTGTGACTGCGGCTATATGCATTGCCAGCACCTGTGGCTCCTTTAATTGGATGAAGAGTCGTGTTATCAGATTATCCTCCTGGAGCGGTAACACCCCCTTCTCTGTCTTGATTCTTGGACTTAGTAAAGAAAAGCACATGGAGCAGCACGAACGTTAAGAAGAAGAATAGGAACACACAACAAAATACTTACTTTTTTTCAACACTCTCTTGATTCTTCTGTACTGATCCTGCTCCCTCAATTTGAGGTCTGACCATCATTTCCTCCTTTGATCCTTGGATCACCGTACCCCAAAATTCCTGTGCAGACTCCTCACAACATTAGGCATGATCTTGGCCTTTCTCACATTTGGGTTTGGGTACGGTCCATACTTCCCATCATAGTCGGCCCTCTTGAAGATGTCCACTGTCTCCACCATCTCTATAAAGACCATAATTGAGGCCTTCAATCTCCTCCGGGACCAGGAGGTTCGTGGCTCCGGCCTTTTGTCTTTGCTGCTCTCCTCTGCATGTAGCTGTTGTCTCTCCGCCATGCGCTCTCCCACTGCTCCGAAGGACAAGGGGCAGGGAATAGACTAGAAAGAACGTCAGGGGCAGGCGGAGTTTCACGCATGCGCAGTATATATAAAGCATAACACGCGTGCGTCGTACGTACGATCTGTGAGCGGAGGACGAAGTGGATGCTGGTGGATGCCATTATTCTACTTGTGGTAGCCTGCTCCTCATCAGAACGCCTTTGTTTGGCGAGCACACAATCCTTTTTCTCTGAATCTGTTAGTGTCTCACTGCTTAGCACTGGCTCGTAATCCGACATGGAGAGCTCCCTGCTGCTCTGTCAGCCGCACTTAGAATTTGGAATGCCTCCTCACTTGTAAAGAAAGTTTTTAGACATGGTGGTGACTGTGGGCTGTGGTGACATTGTTGAGCCTGCACTGATAGGCCCCGATGAGGATGAAAAAATGGGTGCTGATGGGTGCTGATGAGCCTGCACAGATAGGCGTTGATGAGCCTGCACTGATGGGCACTGATGAGGCTGCACAGATGGGTGCTGATGGGTGCTGATGAGCCTGCACAGATGGGCGCTGATGGGATCTGATGAGCCTGGACAGATAGGTGCTGATGGGTTCTGATGGGCCTGCACTGATGTACGCTGATGAGGCTGCACAGATGGGTGCTGATGAGGCCCCACTGATAAGCACTGATCAAGCTGAACTGATGGGCACTGATATTATATGATGAGGCTTCACTGGTATGCATTGCACTGATGGGGCTGCACAGATGGGGATAAATTGCCACTGATCAGCTACACTGATGTCCACTGATGAGCGGCACTGATGAGGCAACACTGATAAGCATCACTGATAAGCGGTACTGATCAGCTACACTGATGTACACTGATGTGCACCCATGGCACTGATGGGCATTGATGTACACTGATGGGTGCTGATGTGCACTGATGGGCCTTGATGTACACTGATGTGCACCCATGGCACTGGTGGGCATTGATGTACACTGATGTGTGCTGATGTGCACTGATGGGCGCTGATGGGCGTTGATGTACATTGATGTTCAATGATGGGCGTTGATGTATATTGATGTGCACTGATGTGCAGTAATGGGCATTGATGTACACTGATGTGCACTGATAGGCATTGATATACACTGATTGGTGCTGATGGGGTTCCACTTATAAAGCAGCACTGATAAGTGGCACTGATAAGCACTGATGATGCAGCAGTGATAATACAGTATTGATGGGCACTGTTTGACACTGAATGAGCACTATGTGATACTGAATGGGCATTGCGTGAGACTAAATGGGCACTGTGACACAGAATGGGCACTAGATGGGCACTGTGTGACACTGAAGAAACAAATGGTTAAACTCTGTGTTGGCATAGATCTCTCCTTTCCTCACACTCGGTCTCTGTGTGTGGGGAAGGAGAGCTGTCACGCTCTGATTACCCACTTCTGTTTACAATTGTGATTGCATTGGACATTATGATGATGTGGTAAAAGGCAGCAGTGATTAGCCATTTATCACGATCTGTGGTTAGCTGTGTCCATGGGACATGGGGCACGGCCATTGCAGATTCGTCCCGATTCATGCCTGAGGAGGCACGCGGGAAGCGGGTACCCATAAGGACATCAATAGATGCCCTTTCCAGCAATCTAAATCTTTGTAGATCATTGATTCTTCCTGCTCTTCAGTAACTGTCTGCCGGCACAGGAGGTACAAGCAGACAGCTGTACTGAGAGTCTGCAGAAGCCTGAAATTGCACCCCACAAACTGCTGATTACAGGTGAAATGGTCTGTAAGCTCCTAAGAAAATAATAAACGCACATATTTTAACCTGCAGAAAATGTGTATTATATTTTTTGCTTTACAAAAGTTAACCTATCCTTTAAATTTTTTTGCTTTATTGCGTTTGTTTGATGTGAATTTTCTTGTCTATATACTTACAGTTATGCTCAACAGTTTGCATACCCTGGCAGAAATTGTAAAATCTTGGCATTAATATTGAAAATATGACTGATCATGCCAAAAAAATGTCTTTTATTTAAGGATAGCAATCACATGAAGCCATTTATTATCACATAGTTTTTTGGATCCTTTTTATATCATAATGATAACAAAAATCACTCAAATAGTCCTGATAAAAAAATGAACGGATGCACTAAGCAGGCTAGACACTGAGCTATGAGGAGGTAGAAAGGAACAGTCAAAAGACCTGTGTAACAATGACACTTTTTTTGGCATGATCAGTCATATTTTCAATATTAATGCCAAAATTTCACAATTTCTGCCAGGCTTTTGAGCATGGCTGTAGCTCTGTAATTTTATACATTCTATTGTGTTCAATTTTTCATTATATTTTGCTTTGTGTGATATGCAACTGTTGTTTATTAAAAGCATTTATCACAATTTGTATGCTTGGTCCTATTTTTGCCAGCATTATAAAGGGATGTATAGCATCTTTTAATTTTGTAGGACTTTCCAACTTTCTAAGCATAAAACATTGTGTTGCAACATGTACTCACTGGTGGCAGCTTGCTGTTTCTTGTCCATATTTTCCCAGTCTAAAGGTAAAATATTTATTGGGCAAGTGAGTGGTGGCAAGTAGGTCTATCGCTTCTCACATAGAAAAATAGCAAATTTGTGAGGCCTGGTGTGCATTAACACGGCCTATACCCCAAAGAGAAGCTTAAACAGATAGACATAAGAAGTATATGCATGTAAACAAAGAATATTTTATTAAGGGCATCAAGCCCAGAGATAAATCAATAGATAGGTAGGTAGGCATATAGTTATACAAGACAGTATGTATACATGGTATTCATGTGTAACCATAGACGTGTACAGACATGCATCAATTACACAACAACTTGCGATAATATCGGGGTCTTTCAGGAAAATGCCGACATGTTTCGGACGGGCGTCCTTTTTCAAGGCAATATCTGTTCCTGTATTTGCTCAATAGTACTGTATAAGTAGGGTCATTAGTATACAACATATTGTGTTAGTAAGTATAAACCTGCGAATTGAACCACTCAATGGTAATGGTACTCACTTGCAAAGGATTTGAAGGGCTGGGATAGGCCCAATAGTCTTGGGGTACAGAGGTGTGGTCTCAGTATGTCCACAAAGTATACAGTGGGTCTTATGCTATTAAAAGCAAACGGCTGCTAGACATTTGAAGGCTGCAAGATCTCCAAGCCATGCATTGGGAGGTTGCAATGGCTATTGATGCCTGGGCCAGAGGTGGTATATGGCTATGAAGTAAAAGGGAGTAAATAGGGTAATATTAGTATCACTTAAGAGTGAAAAGGAGTAGGCTAGTGCAAAATAAATTGCATGGAGTAAGATATTGATATTACCTGGTAGAGGGAGAGCTTGTGCTGCAGTGTAGCGAAACGCCGGCAGGAAAGTGTGATACCTAGTCCCGCCATTGTGAAGGCTAATATATGTATAGTGATGGGTATCAGCTGTGCAGGCCATGGTAAAGGGTAATTGCACTGAGCTGTGGTATGATTGGAGACCAGGTGTGGGGATGGTGGCTGAGAGGCCACAATATGATGTCCCCAGTATTGAGATCTCAGATGCGGCGGCGCCGCGCGTCGACACCTCCGACAGGGCGTGGCCTCGTGCGGCGTCGGAGCGTCACCGACGCGGGCAGACTAACACCTCCCCGCGTGCTGGAACGCAAGCGGGGGGGGCGCGTGTGGTGGCGAGACGTGCGCCTCAATGGGTGTATGTGGCGCATGCGCCGTAGGGAATACGCGCATGCGCACATGGTCTTACCCGCGCCGGGCAGCCAGTACATCAAATGGAAGCAAGGGAAGCCGGATTATGTATTAAATGGGTGTGTAGAGATATGGCAATATATTTGCCTTTCGATAAATTTGATATATTTAAACATTTAATAAATCAGCGAGTGAGTCACAGTACCATAGAGATGGGTGGGGGGCCCCCTGGTGGACGGAGACAAAACATTGCATTAAGAATAGCAGATACAGCAAAATTCACATATTTGCAAAAATAGTAACAACATATATATATATACAGTATACTTGTATCATTAGATTTGAGTGAGTATGAAAACATTGCAAACACTGCAGTAAAGTCAACATGGTATGAACATATTTATGGAACATCACAGCAGGTACATTTTTATTATGGAAGAGCACAATAACCATGATGTGGAAATATAGTTGGGCCAGGTGGAGAAGGGGTTCCAGAGTACAAAATACTCGGGGAGCCCATCTCAATTCCTGTAGCAATTATAAATCAAGTTCACATGCCCCTGATTCAAAGCCCTCAAGATAGGGCTTGAAATTGAATGCCTCGTTGAGGCCAGGGGGGGATGTGGCGTTGAGGTGAAAAATCCATTTCAGCTCACTTTGAAGTAAGGATTTATTGTAATCACCCCCTCGGTTGGGTGGGGGAATGTGGTCAAGCGCTCTGAATGTAATCTGAGGGGTTGAGTCCTGGTGCACAATTGCGCAGTGTCGCCCTAGGGGAGGTCAGGGTCTTTTTGGTTAATACTGAGGGTGTGTCGATAAATGCGTTTCCAAAAGGGAAGTTTGGTTTTCCCAACATAAAAACACCCACACTCGCATTCTAGTAGATATACAATGCCAACTGAGCGGCAATTAACAAAATGTTGGGGGAAGAAGGGTTGTCCATTGGGTAAGGTGTTAGATATTTTCCCAGTCTGGGTACAGCTGGACAACTATTTCCTGCCAGATTTGAGCCTTCTTTTGGTTGACATTTGGTGCACTGCTGTTCACACGCGTGATAAACATTGCACTGAATAAAACTATTTAACCTGACAGATAGTAACAAAGTCTCAAAAATGTCAGTTTTGCCATGTTTAGCCCGGTTCAGCTGGGTTTAGGAGCCTTTTTTTTAAATAGTCAAAAATGTATCTCCATTAAAAACTCCTGTAAACAAAATGTGGCTAAAGGTCGAGTTACTTCGTTTACATGCGCTTACAAGATGTTACAGGCATTTGGCGTTTCAAATGCCTCTGAACATCCGTCCCGAATGCATCTTTTGCTTTCCAAAAAATGCTTCTAAACTCCTGCCTAGAAATGACTATAAAATATCCTGTGTACATGTACTGATAAGATAACATAAAGGAGAGTTCAGGGGCAGCTGAAAAGTGTACATGAAGCCTTATACCCAAGGCCATAAGATATGATCCACCAAGTTTCCTAAAAGGATACACTCAATATATCCCAGGCCACATTAGTCCTAGACTTCTAATCTCAGGGATAGATACCAAGAATATAGGTGCCAGTTACATTGTAAGTTTCAGCACATTTTATTGTAGAAGCTCCTAAATATTCATGAGAAGGGTGAAGGATACAGAGTACCCAAAGAAGCATCAACTTATTAAAAATAATCTTCTGCCAGAGAGGTCTTCTATGTTTTCTTTTCCCTTACAACCAGCTCAGCACCACTTCTCATGAAAAGGTGGTTGCCGTGGATAAAATTCCCACTTGTGAAAACCCCCAGAACACAGCTTCTATGAGCAGAATCCCAAGGGAAATAGAACGCACTAGAAGGTTGGTCCCAAATATGTATCGCCATTCAAGTTCACACTGTTTGATCCTGTCTTTTCTGATCCTCCACTTCTTCCATGGTCCCCAATCCATCTCATGATAGTGCCTTGGGGGCACTCTGTGTATGCTTAGTTTGGTGTGTTTTTGTTTTGGGGGGTGCATGTGATTGGCACAGGGTCAATCAGCACTGTCCAGACAGAGGGTCAGGGGTCATGCAGCCTCACATGGCAGTCAGAGGTGAATGAAACTTACCTTTAACCAGTGCTCGGCTGGACACAATACAAGACTGCTATCTACTGCTAATGAGAAAAGGTATTATGCAGTTTATATATTCTAAAATAATTGCATTTCCATGTCCTGTGTACAGTGGTAAACCAGATATAGTGAATGCAGGGTCCTGGATTTAGTAACACTTTATTAATTATTTTGAATTAACTATTAAAGTACACAAAACATGTAAACAAATTGTAGATTTAGTCCATATCTTGCAATACTACACATATGACTTACGTAGTATAATGTCCTTGCGGGCTTCAATAAATAAGACAGAAGATCAGAGCCTTAGAGACACACTTATAGGTAACATAAGAAAAAGGCCTCAGAGCCCACAGTCTGTCTTTCAATCCCCATAAGCGCTGCGCAAACTGTTGGCGCTATATAAATCCTGTATAATAATAATAATCATAATAAGAATTGTGTGGGTTTGAAGTTTTGCAAAACAGACACCATAAATAAGAAATGGAGAAGTTTCAATTCAACAAGAAACTTTAAAAGGGATTTTTTTTTTTTAATTAGACAAGGATATGTCACATGAACCTTTTCCCAAAGATCAAAAATATAGAATTTGAAATTGATTGTTGTATTAATCATTTTTAAAGTTTTATTAGCCTGTTTATTTAGATTTTTGTTTTGGGGGCTAAAAGTAAGGAATGTGTAGTACTGAAAAGCTAGCCTCTCTCCTTTAGTTGAACTTTTTATTTTTTTTGCACGCTACAGCTTACATATGTTTACAAATTGATATGTAATTGTGGGGGTGTAGTATTCCATGTTATATGTTTTAAATATTGAAAATGTGAATGTTATTAATGGATATATTTAGTTGGATCCTGAGTTGATATGGGAGATCATAATTTATTTTAATTGTTGTTTTTGTTATGAAAGTATTAATTTAATATTTTTGTTATGTTATTTAACAAATATATCATGTTTTTGAGTTATTTATATGAAAGGTACAGTATATGAAAATATTTGATCCCAATGCATCATATATAGTACCACACATGGAAAGTGATGGATTAAGTCACCCCAGTTGGTTGTGATATATCTCTATGCAGTGGCCATAACCCCATGAGTGGCGGCCTTGACTTTTGGGCTTACCGGTTACCTCCTCGTGGCTTGTCATCGAATGTCCAGGGGTTCCCAGGGTTAGTACCCAACAACTTTGCATGCTGACACATAAAAGTCCTTTTTAAGGTTTTTATTCTGCAGTGGTAACATCCAACATAACAAGGGTGAAGAGACTCAGGCGCCTTGAACTGCTGACATCCACTGAATGTCTCTAATCCACCCAGAGAGTAGCCACTTGCAGCTGGGCACTTCAATGCCGGGTAAACCTCTAGCCAGAGGCCTAGCAGCCAACAATGTGATCGGGAAACTTGCAAAAAGTCTCTGACACAGAATAAACTTGCAACCGAAGGTGAATAGGAACCTTTCTCACAGTACCTGGAACTTTCTCTGTCTCCTTGGCGGTACTGTGGAAGTGTGGATTCTTTAGTGTCTATTCAACTCAACCTTTAGGCTCTTACTGAGATGCCAGCTTGTTGGCCCTCCTCCGAAGAGTCCTCCCCTGGTCACTTGTATGAGCTGTGGTGTCCCTTCAATACTGAGAGCACACTGGGACACCTCAAATCCTCCTTCAGTTACTGGGCCTCGGGCTAACCGGCTCTGAGACTCGGGAACAGACGGATCCCCACCCCAGACCAGGCGGGTCTATGGGGCTAGTCAGACCGACCATGTCCACAGGACGGCCAACGCTCCTAGGCCCGGGACCCCTCGCAGAGCTACCCCGGTCCAGAACCAGGAAGCAAGACTGCGGCCGAACCCCAAACACGTGACTTCAGCACCTTAAGTACCCTTCCCTAGACTACACAGCAGGGCCAGACACACCCACTGATTGGCTCCGGGAAAGACTGGCACCTAAGACGTCCAACCAGGACTGGTTCTGAACATGTCATGGGTACCTCACTGCACCTATGACCAGGCAGAACCCTAGTACAGCCCAGCCAAACTGATGCCAAAGTAAACCTGTACAATTAACGCTCAAAACCCCATTATTGCTCTGAGGAAGAAAACTAAATTTCCACTTATAGGGCACACTGGTCAAAGTGTGACCGCTACACACTCCCCCTGGTTGTTTAGACAATGTCCTCATCATCTAGGCTACAACAAGGAAAAAATCCTAACTTATTTTACAAAAAAACATGCGGTGCCTGAGTTTTAACCACTTCCCTACCCGCCCATAGTCATATGACGCCCACAAGGTGGATCTCCCATCCTGGGTGGGCGTCACATGACGTCCTCCCATTCTCGGCCACCTGGGGGGCGCGCGCGCGCCCGCGGCGTCGCTCGGGACCCGGTGCGAGTGCCCGGCGGCCGCGATTGCCCGTTAAAACAACGGGACCGTGCGGGACCGTGGAGCTGTGTGTGTAAACACACATCTCCACGTCCTGTCAGCGGAGAGGAGACCGATCATGTGATCCCAGTACGGAGGAACACATGATCGGTCTCCTCCCCTTGAGTCCCCTCCCCCCACAGTTAGAATCACTCCTATAGGGAACACATTAACCCCTGCAGCGCCCCCTAGTGTTAACCCCTTCCCTGCCAGTCACATTTACACAGTAATCAATGCAATTTTATAGCAACGATCGCTGTGTAAATGTGAATGGTTCCAAAAATGTGTCAAAAGTGTCCGAAGTGTCCGCCGCAATGTCGCAGTCATGAAAAAAAAAATCGCAGATCGCCGCCATTACTAGTAAAAAAAAAAAAAAAAATGCAATAAATCTATCCCCTATTTTGTAGACGCTATAACTTTTGCGCAAACCGATCAATATACGCTTATTGCAATTTTTTTTACCAAAAATATGTAGAAGAATACGTATCGGCCTAAACTGAGTAAAAAAAATAGTTTTTTTTTTTTAAAAATGGGATATTTATTATAGCAAAAAGTAAAAAATATTGTGTTTTTTTTTCAAAATTGTAGCTCTTCTTTTGTTTATAGCGCAAAAAATAAAAACCGCAGGGGCGATCAAATACCACCAAAAGAAAGCTCTATTTGTGGGAAAAAAAGGACGTCAATTTTGTTTGGGTGTAACGTCGCACGACCGCGCAATTGTTAGTTAAAGCGACGCAGTGCCGAATCGCAAAAAGTGCTCTGGTAAGGAAGGGTGTAAAATGGCCCGGTGCTGAAGTGGTTAAAGTGGGTGTTGGGATAAGGAGAGAAGGGAAAACACAGTTAAATGTTTCACATTTTCAAAACAAAATTTTACACACTGTACACATATACCACCCAGAGCTTGACAGTCGATCTCGGTGCATCCTGAAAAAAAATAACAGACAAATATCATACTATACACTGTACACTAATCCTTTAGAAAGCGAAATTTCCTTCTCTAAAGACACATAAAAGATTTTTTTTTTCTAAAATCACTAACCACTATCTAAAATGAAAAGAAAGTTTTTACTACTCCTGTCCCTTTTCTGCCGACTCATGCCACCTAGTGGTCAGAGCCGCTGTAACTACAAGTCCTCATGAAGTTAAACACTGTGGTCCGGCATAGTAGATCTTGACGCGTAGTCCTCTCTTCAGTAACTACCTGTCTGTCTAAGGCTTGACTCAGGAACAGTTCACCAATTGAAGCGTGGATCGGGCAAAAGTCTTTACCCGTCTGAACATCATTTAGTACTAACAGTTCCCTCGGTGTTCTCTCCTGTAGACTGCGGTGGCCTTTTAACAGTACCACAGCAAAATGACATTTCTAAAGGAAAAATTGTAATTTAAAACTGATCGCGGCTGTAATGAATTGTCGGGTCTTGGCAATATAGATAAAACTCATTGAAAAAAAGAGCATGGGTCCCCCCCCAGTCCATTACCAGGTCCTTTGGGTCTGGTATGAATATTAAGGGGAACCCAGAACCAAAATAAAAAAAAATTGTGTGGGGGTCCGCCTAAAATCCACACCAGGCCCTTTAGGTCTGATATGGAAATTAAGGGGAACCCTGCGCCAAATAAAAAAAAATGGCGTAGGAGTCCCCCCAAAATCCATACCAGATCCTTCAGGTCTGGTATGGATTTTAAGGTGAACCCTGTGGCAAAAATACAAAAAAAATGGCGTAGGGGTCCCCCCAAAATCCATACCAAACCCTTATCCGAGCACGCAACCTGGCAGGCCGCAGGAAAAGAGGGAGAGAGCGCCCCTCCTTCTGAACCGTACCAGGCCACATGCCCTCAACAAGGAGAGGGTGCTTTGGGGTCTGACCCCCAGTTACCGCCCTCCCCCCCACGTGAATTGGTAATGGGGTACATTGTACCATTTCACAAAAAAAGTGTAAAAAATGGTAAAAAAGACAAGAGACACATTGGGACAAGGCCTTTATCTTATATAGCTGAGTATGGGGCCACCTGGCAATGTAAACGGGTGACCCCACCCCCCTCTGACACCACAGGGGCTTCCCTGTGGCTTCCCTGGGGTGTCAGAGGGGGAGGGGTCACCCGTTTACATAACTGGGTGGCCCTGCCCTCAGCTATATAAGAACTGTCACAGAGAAGAAGCATCAGTCGGCGGGAGCCTCCCATGGAAGCGGACCGGTTGCGCATAATTATTTTTTTTCAGTCCATAGGGCGGCGTGAATTTACATCGCTGGACAGTTTTATTTTTTATTAAAAGACTCGTCCCAAGCTGGCTCTTGCCTTTTATACCATTTTTTACACTTTTTTATTAAATGGTAGTGGTACAATGTCAATGGTAGTGGTACAATGTCAATGGTAGTGGTACAATGTGAATTACCAATTCACATAGGGGGGAAATCCGGGATCTGGGGGTTCCCTTGTTAAAGGGGGCTTCCAGATTCTGATAAGCCTCCCGCCCACGTACCCCACAACCACTGGGCAAGAGTTGTGGGGATGAGGCCCTTGTCCCCATCAACATGGGGGCAAGGTGCTTTGAGGTCTCCCCATGTTGAGGGCATGTGGCCTGGTATGGTTCAGGAGGGGGGGTGCTCTCTCTTTTCCTGCGGCCTGCCAGGTTACCCACTCAGATAAGGGTCTGGTATAAATTTTGGGGGAACCCCTACGCTATTTTTTTATTTGGTGCAGGGTTCTCCTTAATTTTCATGTCAGACCTGAAGGGTCAGGGGTTCCCCCTAATATTCATACCAGACCCATTCTCTTTTTTTCAATGAGTTTTATCTATATTGCCGAGACCCGACAATTCATTACAGCCGCAATGTTTTAAATTACAATTTTTCCTTTAGCAATGTAATTTTGCTGTGGAAAAAAAATAGGTTTTTTAATATATTTTTTGGGGATATTTATTATAGCAAAAAGTAAAAAATAATGCATTTTTTTCAAAATTGTCGCTCTATTTTTGTTTATAGCGCAAAAAATAAAAACTGCAGGGCGATCAAATACCACCAAAAGAAAGCTCTATTTGTGGGAAAAAAAGGACGTCAATTTTGTTTGGGAGCCACGTCGCACGACCGCGCAATTGTCAGTTAAAGCGACGCAGTGCCGAATCGCAAAAAGGGGCCTGGTCCTTTGGCTGCAAATTGGTCCGGTCTGAAAGTGGTTAAAGCAATATTACATTTTTATTAATATAAAAAATTAGCAAGATTCAAAAATTATCAAAACCTACTCCCTCAGCGGCTATGGAATACAATCTCAATGTATATCAGCAGCTACTATACAAAATCACAGTACATCAAAATATATCATCAGCAAAAATTATTCAAGAGAATGATCTTACTAAAGACATCGTTGTTTGAGTATGTAGTGCAGTTATTGTGCCCGGAGGAGGAATAGAGGCGAGCAGCCAGAGGTGCTAGATACACCGCAGGCAATACGAGGCAGCATGTCTGACCAGAAAGTTGCGGTATAATGATTTCCACCCACTTGTGTTATATGCTTTCAAACCAGCTGAGTCTGGTAAGTGTATCACCTATAGGGACCTGCACAGAAGGTATGGTGAAGGACATGTTTGGTCACAAGTGAAACTTCCATAAATTTGGATGTCTTTGCACGTTTGGCACAAAGAGTATGAAAGGACTTTTTGTACTGCCAATGATTTTTGGAATATATTAATGAAGATTCTCATCTTGATCTAATACTTATGCAAAGCATTTATCTGTATTAGTATATATGTTTGATTTAATTTTTATTGTTTCACTCACACAGATTTTTTCCGACGGATTTAGTCCGACACTAATGTTGCATACACACGGTCGGACAAAGTTGTTGGAAAATCCGATCATTCTGAACGTGGTGACGTTTGTTGCCTACGACGGGACTACGTAGAGGCTAGTAGCCAATAGCTTTGGTCTTGTAATGTGATCTGAGCATGCGTGGCACTTTGTCCATCGGAATTCGCTACACACGATCAGAAAAAGTCCGATAGGACTTTGTTGTCGGAAAATTTGAGAGCAGGAGATAAAACTTTGTCCGTCGGAAAATCCAATAGAAAATATCCGATGGAGCCTACACACGGTCGGAATTTCCGACAACATTGTCGCAGGAAAAGAGGGAGAGAGCGCCCCTCCTTCTGAACCGTACCAGGCCACATGCCCTCAACATGGAGAGGGTGCTTTGGGGTCTGACCCCCAGTTACCGGCCTCCCCCCCACGTGAATTGGTAATGGGGTACATTGTACCATTTCACAAAAAAAGTGTAAAAAATGGTAAAAAAGACAAGAGACACATTGGGACAAGGCCTTTATCTTATATAGCTGAGTATGGGGCCACCTGGCGATGTAAACGGGTGACCCCACCCCCCTCTGACACCACAGGGGCTTCCCTGTGGCTTCCCTGGGGTGTCAGAGGGGGAGGGGTCACCCGTTTACATAACTGGGTGGCCCTGCCCTCAGCTATATAAGAACTGTCACAGAGAAGAAGCATCAGTCGGCGGGAGCCTCCCATGGAAGCGGACCGGTTGCGCATAATTATTTTTTTTCAGTCCATAGGGCGGCGTGAATTTACATCGCTGGACAGTTTTATTTTTTATTAAAAGACTCGTCCCAAGCTAGCTCTTGCCTTTTATACCATTTTTTACACTTTTTTATTAAATGGTAGTGGTACAATGTGAATTACCAATTCACATAGGGGGGAAATCCGGGATCTGGGGGTTCCCTTGTTAAAGGGGGCTTCCAGATTCTGATAAGCCTCCCGCCCACGTACCCCACAACCACTGGGCAAGAGTTGTGGGGATGAGGCCCTTGTCCCCATCAACATGGGGGCAAGGTGCTTTGAGGTCTCCCCATGTTGAGGGCATGTGGCCTGGTATGGTTCAGGAGGGGGTGTGCTCTCTCTTTTCCTGCGGCCTGCCAGGTTACGCACTCAGATAAGGGTCTGGTATAAATTTTGGGGGAACCCCTACGCTATTTTTTTATTTGGTGCAGGGTTCTCCTTAATTTTCATGTCAGACCTGAAGGGTCAGGGGTTCCCCCTAATATTCATACCAGACCCATTCTCTTTTTTTCAATGAGTTTTATCTATATTGCTGAGACCCGACAATTCATTACAGCCGCAATGTTTTAAATTACAATTTTTCCTTTAGCAATGTAATTTTGCTGTGGTACTGTTCTAAACACGGGAAAATGCGCCAATTTACATACTTACTATAGACACCCCCAGGCACAATATTTAACCACTTCCCGACCGGCGCACACAGATGTACGTCGACAGAATGGCACGTACAGGCAGGAGGGCGTATATATAAGTCCCTCCTTTCTGCCTGTCCGTGCCATCGGGAGCGCGCCGGGAGCGGCGCGCTCCCGCGCCGGTCGGGACCCCCGTGAGACCGATCGCGGTCCCCGTGGACTCGATCGCCGCGGGGACATCCGCGATCGTCTCACGGGACGGCTGAATGGGGAGATGCCGAGATAAACAGCATCTCCCCGTTCTGCCTAGCAACTAGTGACGCTGATCTCTGCTCCCTGTGATTGGAGCAGAGATCAGCATTCACTAGCTGACAGCCACGCCCCCCCCACAGTAAGAAAACACACCCCTAGGCCTACTTAACCCCTACACTGCCACCTTGTGGTTAACCCCTAAACTGCCAGTGTCATTTTTACAGGAATCAATGCATTTAAATAGCATTAATTGCTGTAAAAATGACAATGGTCCCAAAAATATGTCAAAAATGTCCGATGTGTCCGCCATAATGTCGCAGTCACAAAAAAAAATTGCAGATCTCCGCCATTACTAATAAAAAAAAAATTATTAATAAAAATGCTATAAAACTATCCCCTATCTTGTAAACGCTATAACTTCTGCGCAAACCGATCAATAATCGCTTATTACGATACATACAAAATATGTAGAAGAATACGTATCGGCCTAAACTGAGGAAAAAAATATGTTTTTTAATATATTTTTTGGGGATATTTATTATAGCAAAAAGTAAAAAATAATGCATTTTTTTCAAAATTGTCGCTCTATTTTTGTTTATAGCGCAAAAAATAAAAACCGCAGGGGCGATCAAATACCACCAAAAGAAAGCTCTATTTGTGGGAAAAAAAGGACGTCAATTTTGTTTGGGAGCCACGTCGCACGACCGCGCAATTGTCAGTTAAAGCGACGCAGTGCCGAATCGCAAAAAAAGGGCCTGGTCCTTTGGCTGCAAATTGGTCCGGTCTGAAAGTGGTTAAAGCAATATTACATTTTTATTAATATAAAAAATTAGCAAGATTCAAAAATTATCAAAACCTACTCCCTCAGCGGCTATGGAATACAATCTCAATGTATATCAGCAGCTACTATACAAAATCACAGTACATCAAAATATATCATCAGCAAAAATTATTCAAGAGAATGATCTTACTAAAGACATCGTTGTTTGAGTGTGTAGTGCAGTTATTGTGCCCGGAGGAGGAATAGAGGCGAGCAGCCAGAGGTGCTAGATACACCGCAGGCAATACGAGGCAGCATGTCTGACCAGAAAGTTGCGGTATAATGATTTCCACCCACTTGTGTCATATGCTTTCAAACCAGCTGAGTCTGGTAAGTGTATCACCTATGCACAGAAGGTGTGGTGAAGGACATGTTTGGTCACAAGTGAAACTTCCATAAATTTGGATGTCTTTGCACGTTTGGCACAAAGAGTATGAAAGGACTTTTTGTACTGCCAATGATTTTTGGAATATATTAATGAAGATTCTCATCTTGATCTAATACTTATGCAAAGCATTTATCTGTATTAGTATATATGTTTGATTTAATTTTTATTGTTTCACTCACACAGATTTTTTCCGACGGATTTAGTCCGACACTAATGTTGCATACACACGGTCGGACAAAGTTGTTGGAAAATCCGATCATTCTGAACGTGGTGACGTTTGTTGCCTACGACGGGACTACGTAGAGGCTAGTAGCCAATAGCTTTGGTCTTGTAATGTGATCTGAGCATGCGTGGCACTTTGTCCGTCGGAATTCGCTACACACGATCAGAAAAAGTCCGATAGGACTTTGTTGTCGGAAAATTTGAGAGCAGGAGATAAAACTTTGTCCGTCGGAAAATCCAATAGAAAATGTCCGATGGAGCCTACACACGGTCGGAATTTCCGACAACATTGTCCGATAGGACATTTTCCGTCGGAAAATCCGACCGTGTGTATGGGGCTTAAGCATTAAAAAAAACACTGCTCCTGAAAAAACTGCTGTTTTAAAAAAAAATTGCATTGATACATGTCCCCTGGGGCAGGACCCAGGTCCCCAAACACTTTTAATGAAAATAACTTGCATATAAGCCTTTAACCACTTTAGCCCCGGAAGAATTTACCCCCTTCCTTACCAGTGCATTTTTGCGATTTGGCACTGCGTCACTTTAACTGACAATTGCACGGTCATGCGATGTTGCACCCAAACAATTTTTTTTCCCACAAATAGAACTTTCTTTTGGTGGTATTTGATCCCCTCTGCGGTTTTTATTTTTTACGCTATAAACAAAAAAAGAGCGTCAATTTTGAAAAAAACACAATATTTTGTACTGTTTGCTCTAATTAATATCCCATTTTTTTTTTTTTAAATCAAATTTTTTTACTCAGTTCAGGTCAATATGTATTCTTGTACATATGTTTGGTAAAAAAAAATCGCAATAAGCGTATATTGATTGGTTTGCGCAAAAGTTATAGCGTTTACAAAATAGGTGATAGATTTATAGCATTTTTATTATTATTATTTTTTTACTAGTAATGGTGGAGATCTGTGATTTTCATCATGACTGCGACATTATGGCGGACACATCGGACAATTTTGACACATTTTTGGGGCTATTGGCATTAATACAGCGATCAATGCTATAAAAATGCAGAAATGTAAAAATGTCACTGGCAGTGAAGGGGTTAACACTAGGGGAGATCAAGGGGTTAACTGTGTTCCCTGGGAGGTGATTATAACTGACGGGGGAGGAGACTGACTAGAGGAAGTGACGGAAGTGACGGATCATGGTTCCTAGCTAATAGGAACACACGATCTGTCACTCCTCTCAGAACAGAACAGGAAGTGTGTATTTACACACACTCGTCCCTGTTCTGTGTCTCCTGCTCACGATCGATATGCAGCGGGCGTGCGCCTGCTATCCCGACCCCGCAAGCCGATGTATAGCTATGAGGGCTTGCGCAGGGGAGCCAACCTGTTGCAGTATAACTGCGGTGGCTGGTCGGGAAGCGGTTAAAATTAGCTCTTTTGATTTTTCATGTTAGTGTCCCATAGACTTTAACGGTATTCCAGCGGCTTTTGAATTTCCCGCGAACACTGAATATTGTTGGCTGTTCAGCGAACAGGCGAACACCCGATGTTCGAGTCGAACTTACGTTGGACTCGAACATTGGGCTCATCCCTACTGAGCAGGATATGTCAGCACATCACATGACCAAGCAGGCTGGAGGGAGTCCAGAGCTTGTCAGCATAACGTGGAAGGATCCAGGGTGTCAGCAGAGTTACAGTGGAGGGATATTTTCATACAACTAATGCTGATTGCTTGGTGCACTTTTTAGATGTGAGCATTTTTGTGTATTTTATTAAAAAGTTGATTTTATCAAGTGGTAATGCACTATTGGTGTTTTCTCATGTATCTATTTGGTTTTAGCATCAATATATGGAGATATGGGTCTGGTCATTATGCTGAGAATTGATTTGTGAAGGATGCTTTAAAACCGTTGTGATCTAAGCTTCCTGAAAGTGGATGGAATATATCTGTGAGAGCACCTGAATTTGGAGATGTTCACTGTGGTGTGGTATAAAGTACTTGCAATGAATCATTTTCACTCAATATTTACAGACTTTTGGAAATAAGGACTTTTTATTACAGCATAAAAGAATTGTGTTTGTTTATTTATTTATGAACATTAACATTCATATTTGAGCGCTGTTTTATTATTTGTTGGGATGACTTGTCAGTGATTGGCTGGGCTAATAAATATTCATAACTCATAATGTTAGCCCTTCTGACTTAAACTACTGGAGCATGTTCAACAGCAGCTGTGAAATGCAATCAGAACTCAGAGCCAAGGAGCATTCACATGCTTTCAAAACAGAAAGGGGACATTTAGGTTGGCTACAGCCTAAATTCTGTCTGTAAATTCACAACCAAAATAGGACACTATTTCTTAAGGTAGGGTCCCCACATTGGAGCACTGGGGAATTATCTATGTATAAAGAAAAATTCATTGCCCCCAGCTTAACATCCAACTCCTGTTTATTTGTAATTGGGTCCTCTGCTAATCTTATGTTAACCTACCAAGTTCCCAATAACAAACAATTGTATGTATGCTTGTAACAGTTCTATCACATTCCAGTGGTATAACTGATGCATTTATAATAATTACAAGAATTTGCTTGTTTATAGATATAGGTTTTCAGTAGTACATAAAACAATTGAGAAACACATACATTTAAAATACAATAGAAACGTCAACTATTGTTTTCCACTGGAGATATTCAGAGAAAATAGAAAATGAAAAATAAATAAACCCTGTACATTTCCAATATAGTGCATAATCATACAGTATATCCTGTCTGTCATGAAAAATTAAGAAGACATAGGACCATGTAGCTTTTGATGCCTTATATACTAGTCATATATTTTGAGTAGAATAGGCACAGGTATTCAAGCTAACTGTATGTATGCATAAAATACAGATATTTCCCAAACACTTTTGCTTTATTGCAATAAATGCATCACTTTTATGAAGAAAGTTACTTCTATCCTGTTTATTCAGTATTGTGTAATTCTTCACCCATTAGGCTGAAAGAGAAACATCTGGCATATCAAAAAAAAATTCTCGAAATATTAGGCATAACAGAAAAAAAATATTCCTTTAAAACCCTTTTTTTCTTATTGCAATTTTACACAAAATCTGGCTAAATAACCTATCAAGAGACTTAGCAAATCATCATGTCTTACTGTAAAGTAATTTACTGTTGCATTTGCAGGCAGGCAACAGCAGGCTCAAAACCCATTACAGCCAAAGATAACAACATTAAGTTAATCCTGACAAGCAAAATACTCTAGTCAAAACAGTTACAGGTTTGGTATGTTGAAATTTTAGACTGAAAACAATTCTGGGAAAGGTCAGTGAAATAACTGAACTGTCTTAACTCTGATTGTTTTGGATAAAGGGATTATAACCAATGTGAATCTAAGAAATTCATACACCATTTGTGCCTTTGATGGTTTTGCCACATTTAACTTTTTTGCTCACTGTGAATTCTGGTTTCATCACTTGATATATCGCTTTTTACATTGTCAAACATTTATTTTAAGTTATTTTTAGTCTCAAGTAGTATGGTGATACAATAGAGTGCCATATTTATATAAAAGATTATTAATAAGTGGCTCAATGCTCAAAAATGGTCAATTAAAGTGTTGGTTGCAATAGAAAGCTAAGAACTATGTGCAAGCTTAAAGTGGTTGTAAAGGCAGTTGATTTTTTTATTTTATTTTTCTTAATGCATTCGCTGCATTAAGGTAAAATGCCTAGATGTGTGTGTATACATTCATTTATCATTATTTTTATCATGCCATTTATTATTATTATGCCCCACTATCATGTATAACTCCAACCATTAGCTACCCCCGAATGTAATTGCCCCTCTCTATATATAATTCCAGTTTCATATCCCTTATCGTCATCTAATATATTTACTTCAAAATCCCCCTTTCCATTTCCAGTAAGTACCTACACGTTAGTGTAGGGATGCAGACAGGTATATATCTTTCTCTGTCTGTATCTATTCCCTTGTCCTAGCCACCCCCCCCCCCCCCCCCCCCTTTCCAAAACTATCTGAACCAACCAGTTAGTATTGTATAATATTTTATAACATTTTATAACGTTCTCTCTTTTCATTTTTCATTTTTCATATATAGAGCCCTAAAGGTCGCTCTAATTTAATTGGCTGTAAGTATATAGTCCATAGCAATAATAGTATATCTACGTTTGTATAGAGATATATATATATACTTATATACCTTTACGGTATTCTTGCAGCATATAGTACAATAATGACATTTTTTGTAAAGACTATTTGCATACTAAGTCACTCCAATTGCTTTCTTTTCCTGTCAGTTTCCCCATTTAATAACATACCAAATTAATATAATTAATTACCCACCTTGTCCCCTGCTATTGAGATAGATCAATAAAAGCACTCTCCCTTTTCCCTCATAGCTACCAATCTCTCCACCTGATAGGTTCTTTGATCATAGTGCCATTTCTAGCTCTAAATATCTTCATATCCCTAATACACAGCCGGCCCGGTCTCCATGGTTACCCACATGATCTCCGCCCCGTCCCGCCCCCTCTGTCCGCACTCCTATCACTATCCCGAGTCACTCCCCACTCAGGGTACATAATCCCTCTTCTAACATGGCCACCACATAGCCTGATGAAGGGGCACGCATGCCCCGAAGCGCCGCCCACGTGACCCGTTACCCGGAAGTGATCACAACACCGCTGCATCTTCTAACAACTAAGCAGCACACTGTCTCCCCAGCCTGCTCTCCAGCTATCCAGAAACGCTGAGAGCCCACAGCGCCACCGGACCAGCATAAGAGTCTACAGGAAATAGGAGACAATACATCTCAAGACACCTAGTGACCTTCATTCCACCCGGGACTCAAAACGGATGATCTTTTAACCCCTGACATGCCTTCATGATACATCTCCTTTGTGAGTGTTCTTAATTCATTTTTAATAAATTGTTTTTAACCTTGCTGCACTTAGAGGGCGCTGTCTCTCTCTTTCTTTTTTTGTTCCAGAGCTCCTTCTTGCTTACATGGACTGGCTGCCTTTTATGCTCAGCAATTACTTTTACTTTTACAGCATTTGTACATGGACTAATATTCAAATTCTTGTACTAATACACATGTTATCCTCCTCGCTCCTCCCCTCCATTTTGTCACAGTACTTGTATATGTGCAGCCATCGGATTCTAGCTAACTGTATATCTTAACTTGTTTTATTATACCTATACACCACCCCCCCCCCCCCTCTTTTTCCTTTCCCAGTTTTTGTAACCATGGAAATTATACAGAAAATAGAATATGTAAAGTACACTGTCTTAGATGACCTATATGAGCTTTTTTCAGAAAATTACTTTGTTACCTCTACCACAGTCCCCCGTTTAATCTATAAACTCACATGTGCCAAGTTTCGCAGAATTGAGGACACCATCAATAGCATAAATCAACAATGGTGGGACAAGTTCTTTCTAGACCTATATTTAAATTACAAAATTTCCCCTAGAGGCCTCAGAAATCAGAAAACCTGCTAATTTCTGGGTGCAGACCTAGCATCTGAATGGTCGGCCATCTCCGAATTCTGCACCCAGAAATGGATGGAAATAATTATTAAACAAGGAGACCTACAATATAATGAAAGGTCTTAGCAGTATGCTGGACCAACATGGGATAGCTCAAAGGGGGATCTGCAGTCTGCTGTGCTTTATTTATTCACAGGTTGCTATTGGTCACTGCAGTTTCCCTGGGCAGCAACAGCCATGGGATTGGCTAGGTTAATGGAGCAGCTGATTGGTGTAATTTGGCGGTTTACTGTAACCTGAACTGAAGCAGCCTATAAAAGGGCCTGAAGCTGTGTCTCCTCAGACCATTTGGACCTGACCTCAGCGCTGTAACGGACCGCAGCGGAGCTCCTGTTGTGAAGCACCATTCCCCAGACAGCCGTGAGTCTCTCCTATGTCGCCTGCTAGAAAGGGCAGAGAGCAGAGGCGGTGAGGAGTGGCTATTGCGGTGCCTTGGGGAAGAGGGTGGCTCAGCTCCACCTCCTGTAACTCCCCCTGTGTCACAGAAAATGTCAGCCCCAGTCGGGGGCGGGACAAGACAGCAGCCTGGAAGGAAGAAGAAGCGACAGAGACTAACTGCTTCTCCTCAGCTGACCAGCGGTGAGAGAGCCATTGATATACCTGTACAGTATGCTCCTCGTCTGAGGCAGAGCAGCGCTACTCAGTCTGCAGCTGAAGCAGTGAGTGAGCAGCTTCAAGATGTTAGTGAAGGTGAGCAGTGTGTGGTGTCTCATGCTTCTGAATTCATGCGTTTGGTTGATTCTTTATCTACTGTGTTACAAAAGTTTAAAGGAGCACATGTTAATGGTGCTGATAAAAATATGGTTAAAAAACAAAGGGCACAGGTTTCTGGTGCAAATATTGATGTTAATGATGTTATTATGGAAACACAGAGGGCACAGTTATCTGGTGCAGGAAACGGTTTACAGAGTGATGATAATGATTTGGTTATTAAAGCAAGTGGGGCACAGGTATCTGGCGCAGAGATTGGTTTGCAAAATATGCATTTTAAAACAAATATTAAACCAAACAGCCTAAGAAAGCAACTACCAAAGGCAGCAAAGGGGAGACAAGCACAATTAAACATTACTTAAGACAGGGCGCAAGCCCAAAAACATCGGGAAAAGAAGCCCGGGCCGGAGTCTCCCCGGAGAGCAAAGGCGGGCCGGAAAAGATAGAGGACCAAGAAAATAGGGATAGGAGGCAAAATTTGAGGCTGCGCGCCGTTCCGGAACAGAGAGGGGAAGACTTAGAAAGAAAACTTTGGGAAATCTTGGGCCCCATAAGCGGCAAGGACTCAGATCATTTTCCCCATATAGAAAGGATACACCGAGTAGGAAGACCCGAAAGAGGGGGCGGAGAGTGGCCCCGGGACATAATTGTCAGATTCAGCCACTTTAAAGAAAAAGAGGATCTATGGGCTAAAATAAAAAATAAGTCTCCCATATTGCATGGGGAAGCGGAAATTCAAGTATACGCGGACCTATCGGCCCGAACCCTCGAAAGACGGAGACACCAGAAACCCCTGTTGGAAATATTGAAAAGGGAAAACATAAGATATAACTGGGGTTTCCCCTCATGTTTAATAGGGTCAAAAGAGGGGTGCACGGCTAGGTTGAGGTACCCGGAAGATATGCAGGGATTTTGTACAAAACTCGGGATTTTAGTCCCGAACTTGCAGGGCTGGATCGAAATGGAAGGCCTGGGGGTCTCTGGGGGGGGCGGCGGGGGGGGAGGGAGGTGGGGTGAATGCCCACATGTAGCTACAAAAGAATTCCGCTCAATCCGGCCCTGCCCCCTCCTCCCTCTGCGCCCCGAGCCGGGGCCGCGGAGGGGGAGGGGAGGGCTCAATAGACTCCACCTCACCAGGAAACCGGAGTCTAAGGCAAGCCACAAAGGATGGCCCCAAGGACCCGGGGACCCCAGTTGGGGCGAGAAAGGGGGGGAGGGGGGGGGGAGAGGAGGGGAGGGAGGGGGAGGGGAGGAAGGGAGGGGATGGGAGAAAGGGAGGGGAGGAAGGGGGGAGGGGAGGGGGATGGGGGGAAGAGGGAGGGAAACCACGTCCGCTGTGGGGCTGTTGTCACCATCTATATTTCATGAGGGAAAAAAAAAAAAAAGAAAAACGAAATCCCAAAAAATAAATGAAGGACATAGAAATCAAATTTTTATCATATAATGTGAAAGGCTTAAACTCTCCCGGCAAGCGATCTAAAATTTTGGAGGAAGCAGAGAGATATGGCGCAGGTATAGTGTTCCTGCAAGAGACTCACCTGGCACATTCCTCAAATATTAGACTTTTTTCTCCAGCTCTCCCAAATTGGTTTTATGGAGATACTATCTCGAGCAGGGCAAGAGGAGTGGCTATTGGTATTGCGAGGGACATTGACTTTACGGTGGAGGAGAGAATGACGGACCCCGAGGGGAGGTTCCTGTTTCTTAGGGGCTCCCTCCTAGGGGTAGAACTTACACTGGCCAATGTTTATGCCCCCAACGCCAAACCTATCTTATTCCTCGAAGCAATTCTGCGTAAGCTAAGGGCCTTCAGGAAAGGATATTTGATACTGTTGGGGGACCTCAATTTCGTGATGGACCCCGTGAAGGACAGTACGTCTGGTGGCACGGGGAGGGGCAACATACAACTGAAGCGGATAAAAAAAAAACTATCGGAGGACCAACTGTTGGATGTATGGAGGACCCAGCACCCGCAGTTGAGGGATTACTCGTTCTTCTCCCCTGTCCACCAGATGTATTCTCGCCTGGACTATATCTTAATAGACCATGGCATACTGGAAAGGGTCAAAGAAACCGAAATTGGAATAGCTTCCCTCTCGGACCACGCGCCGGTATCCATGAGGCTAAGGTTCCCCGAACACAAACAACCCTCTAGCGGATGGAAACTCAATCCTGAATTGTTACATGACAAAGAAATTAGGGATTATATCAAAAAGGAGCTAGAATGGTTCTTTCAAATCAACGACAACGGAGAGGTCTCAGAGGCACAACTGTGGGACGCTCATAAAGCGTTCATCAGGGGGCTCCTGATAGCTAAAGCCTCATGGAAAAAAAAGGAGAGGGTGGGAAAGACGCAGGCGCTGACGGCCGAGATTAAAACCCTGGAGCAAAAGCACAAATCTGGGGGGGGGCACTTAGCCAGAGCATATACATAGAGCTTACAGATAAGAGAGAGGAATTGAAAGATTTAGCTGAACAGGAAGTTAGACAGAAGTTCAATAAATTGGCCAGGGAACAATATATATGGGGCAACAAGCCAGGGAAATATTTAGCAAGGAAATTACAAAAAAAGAAAACCAGAAATTTTATTGAAAAAATTCAAACAAGAAATGGGGAGATGAAGTTTACCTCTAGTGAAATAGCCTCTACATTCAGAGACTATTACAAAGAACTTTACGAGGTGAAAACCAAGGGAAACAATGACAGCATGGGAAATAACCAGAAAACAGCAGAGTTCCTAGAGAGGGCAGGGTTAACGGCTCTAGGCGGGGAGGAGAGAGATGAGCTCGAGAGGCCAATAACTGAGGAGGAGATCTTAGCAGCCATCAACAACTCTCCAACAGGGAAGAGCCCGGGCCCGGATGGCTTCACGGCCTCATATTATAAAACGTACAAAGAGATTCTTATACCGAGATTGCTGCGATATATGAATGGACTAGGGATAGACTATGATATGAGCGAAGAGGCCCTAAAAGCCATGATCACTCTTTTGAGGAAGGATGGGAAGGATGGATCGGTGTGCTCGAACTACAGACCCATCTCCTTATTAAATTTCGACACAAAATTATACGCTAAGATACTGGCGGATCGAATAAAGGGGCATTTGGGCACACTGATCCATCCGGACCTGGTCGGGTTTGTCCCGGGCAGAGAGGGGAGGGACAATGGGATTCGGACATTGCTAGCCATACAGAGGATGGGAGATTCGAGAACCCCCAGTCTACTCCTCTCGATAGACGCTGAAAAAGCGTTCGACAGAGTAGACTGGGGGTTCATGTTTAACACTCTACAGAGGATGGGTTTCGGACCCAGAATTATTCAAAAAATCAAAACCCTATATAATCATCCGATAACCAACATCAAGGTCAATGGAACGACCTCCGCGGAGTTCGAACTGTTTAATGGTACTAGGCAGGGCTGTCCACTCTCCCCTCTCCTTTTTATTCTATCCCTGGAACCGCTGTTAGCCACAATCCGCGGAAACCCAGAAGTCAGTCCCCATATTGCTTAAAACCTTAAAGGAATACGGGGAACTAACAAACTTTAGAATCAATGCCTCAAAAACATTTATCCTTAATATTAATCTCAATAAAATAGAGAAACAGAACCTACAGAAAACAGTTAGTTTCGTCTGGAAAAAAAAGATAAAATACTTAGGAATAGAACTGGCCAACAACCCGAGGAAATTATACAAAATAAATTATATCCCACTCCTAGAAGACATAAAAAAAAAATGTCAAGAGCTGAAGGGAAAAATTCTATCCTGGATAGGCAGGATTAATTCGGTAAAAATGATGATCTTACCAGTCATCACATATAAATTCCAGATGCTCCCCCTCCCTCTCCCAAAACAGTACCTCGGTAAACTAAGAGCTATTATAATGAATTTCATATGGAATTACAAAAAACATAAAAGTCAGGGCGGTCTGGCGGTCCCAGACATAGAAAGTTACTACCATGCTATAGCACTATTAAGAATCGCAGAATGGGGTAAAATAGGTAACACTAAAAGATGGGTTAGTTTGGAGGAAGCACTGAGTGAAGCTAGGCTGGGGAAGATTGTGTGGAATCCTCCGAAAAGCCGGACACTGGGAGAAAAAACACATATAATCACCATCACGACTTTGAAAATTTGGGACAAAATATATAAAATATTCAACAAAAATTATAATTCGCCACTTATAGCACTTAAAGAAAATCCTTTTTTCCCGCCAGGGTTAAGGGAAATAGGAGGTGATTGGATTAGAAAGGACTGCACGAGATTAGGGGAAGTTATTAGCAAGGGGAAGGTTATGACATTGCACGAGTTACAGAATAATTAGGCTTTTTCCATAGATGGATGGCGGCATCGCCAGCTGACCCACTTTGTGGGCTCTCTTCCTAGCCCATTAAGGGAGGCTAAGGATCTAACAAAATTAGAGAAAATCTTTACGGCAGAATGTTCAAAAAAAAGAATATCCAGAATATATAAACTGTTATTAGAAAGAGATAGACCGGAGATGCCGCCATACCTTACCAAATGGGAAAGTGAACTAGGAACACGATTAGAAATAGGCACAAGTAAGAAAATTTAAAATTAGCACATGGGTCAGCGGTAGATGCGAGAACTGCAGAAACAAACTTTAAGTGCATGGCTAGGTGGTATAGAACCCCAGACAGGGTCAGCAATTTCCAGGCGGACACATCTGCGAACTGTTGGAGGGGGTGTGATCAAAGGGGCACAATGGGTCATTTATGGTGGGGGTGTCCTAAAATCAAAAAATTTTGGGAGACTATCCTAAAATACATAAAAGAAATAACAACGATCGAGGTAAAAAACGACCCTTGGGTGGCACTTATGCATGCCACATCCAAGGAAATTAAACAATATAAAGGCTCATTGATTCCCCATCTGCTTAACGCGGCCAAAAAGGTAATTCCAAGGAGGTGGAAGGACAAGGAAAGCCCACCCTTATGGGAATGGGTTGACGCAGTGGAGTCCTTGCTGCTAATTTATGTCAGAGAGCACAGGTCACTGGTGCTAACATTAATAATATTAATACAGTTTATAATGCCATGGAGGTTACTCCTTCAGGGGCACACAAAAATAATACAGATTCTTTGCAGTTTTCTGATTATTTGAATGATGTTGGCCCCATATGGCAGGATGTTAGTGAATCCACTCAGATTAAAGATACATTTTCTCGCTCAAAAATCATTAACCCTTCCTTGCCCCTCAGACCCACGGCCTTATTAGCCGGGGAATCTTCTTTTATAGAACCCCTTCCATGTATACTGTCACCGTTGGGCTTTCATTTGCCTAAGGCAGTAAAAGAGAAGATTTGGAGGGGGGAATTTCTAGATATATTATCATTGTTACCCGCGTCAAAGGAATTTTTATACAAAAATGACAAACCAGGGGATAGGTCTGAGGAGGATAGGAGGAGGGCCATCCCCAAAACCTTCCAGAATTGGTTACAAGCATTTTGTATTTATGCGGCAGTCATGGGAGAACGCTTCCCTGACAAATGTTTGGGTCTCTTTCAGCATCTGGATATAATTTCTAAAGCCATTCGCGATTTTGGCGGTTTGGCCTGGTTCACCTATGATGAAAACTTCAGACAAAAACTAGCAGTGCATCCCTCAATGCACTGGGGTTCTAAGGATGTGGGATTGTGGCTGAACCTTATGCTTCCACCTAGGCCTCCTTTCACTCCTAATAGGCCAGCAGCCAATCCAATGTATTTCGCAAAGGTTTTTTCTTTGCCTTTAATGATGGGCAATGCAAATTCCTATCAAACTGCAAATACGAATGCTCAAATTGTGGCGGAAATCATGCAGCCAGTAGATGTTTTCGCAAATCCTCTTCAACCTCTTTGCAGCCATTTCTCAGGGAAGCTTATGGTAAAGGCAATGACTCCAGTGAAGCTGGAAAAAATTCTACCTTGGTTAGAGCATTACCCAGACTGCTAACTAATGGCTTTAGGAATGGTTTTCTGGTCCCGGCCTTTAGAGGAACAGGTTGCACTATGGTAAAAAATCTACAGTCAGCGGTCATTTATTCTGAGGTGGTTCAAGAAAAAATATCTAAGGAGCTAACGGAGGGCAAAATTGCTGGTCCTTTCTCATCTCCTCCATTTGAAAATGTTGGTTTGTCCCCGCTTGGGATAGTCCCTGAGAAAGAAAGTGATTGCTTCCAGATGATCCACCACCTTTCTTACCCATTAGATTCGTCATTGAATGATGAGGTCTCGGATGTGGATGCTCCAGTGGTCTATTTTTCCTTCGATGAAGCCTTACTCCTGTTAAGGAAATTTGGGCAAGGTTCCTTGTTGGCTAAAGCTAACATTAAGTCGGCCTTTCGCCTCCTTCCGGTTCACCCCCAAGGCTTTAACTCATTAGGTTTTCAGTTTAAAGGTCAATTCTTTTTTGATAAATGCCTTCCAATGATAACTTCCAATGGGGTTTTCATTGTCTTGTTTTTATTTTGAAGCATTTCTACCTTTTTGAACTGGGTTTTATCAGCTAACTACCCACATGGGGGTTCTCTCCATTACCTGGACGATGTTTTTCAATGTTTGCAAACACTTTGGTGTTCCGCTTGCACATGAAAAAAAGGTTTTTCCTTCTAATAGTATCGAATTCCTGGGAATCACAATTGATTCTGCCGCAATGGAATTCAGATTGCCAGTAGCTAAGATTCCAAAAATGAAAGCTTTGATCAGTTCCTTTTTGCTGCGTAAAAAGGTCCTGCTTAACCACTTCGCATCCGCAGGCCGTCATATGACGGCCTCTACTTTCCGGGGGTATATCTGAATGATGCCTGTAGCTACAGACATCATTCAGATATTGCTGTTTTCAGCCGGCGATTCCCTGCACCATAAGAACGATCATAGCCGCTGTTCCGTCGCCCTCCGGTGCTTCTACCGACTCACCGCTTCCATCGGTGAGTCGGACACAGGATCCGCCGGCCCCCGGATGATGACCATAGAGATTTCCGGCGGACCAGATGGTCGCCGGAGTCTCTATGATCGTTCGGAGGCCCGGCGCGATGTTATGACGTCACGCCCGGCCTCTGCATTCAAATAACGGCGCCGCCTCCGCTGGGAATCGGTGATTTTTTATTTTTTTTTATTTTAGGCTTCCCAGCCTAGAGGTGAGATGTGGGGTCTTATTGACCCCATATCTCACTGTAAATAGGTCCGATCATGTAATATTCCTATTACAAGGGATGTTTACATTCCTTGTAATAGGAATAAAAGTAATCAATTTTTATTTATTTTTTAAACTGTCAAACTCAAAAAGTCAAATTAACAATAATAAAATTTTTTTTTTTTTTTTAAAGTGCCCCTGCCCCCGTGAGCTTGTACGCAGAAGTGAACGCATACGTAAGCCCCGCCCACATATGAAAACGGTGTTCAAACCACACATGTGAGGTATCGCCGTGAACGTTAGAGCGAGAGCAATAATTCTAGCCCTAGACCTCCTCTGTAACTCAAAACATGTAACCAGTAAAAATTTTTAAAGCGTCACCTATGGGGATTTTTAAATACCAAAGTTTGGCGCCATTCCACGAGCGCGTGCAATTTTGAAGCGTGACATGTTGGGTATCTATTTACTCGGCGTATCTTCATCTTTCACATTATGCAAAAAAAATTGGGCTAATTACTGTTTTGTTTTTTTTAAGCATGAAATTTTTTTTTTTTCTGAAAAAAACGTGTTCGAAAAATTGCTACGACCATCATTGTATTCTCTAGGGTCTTTGCTAAAAAAACATATATAATGTTTGGGGGTTCTATGTAATTTTCTAGCAAAAAAATTTGGAATTTTACACGTAGGAGAGAAATGTCAGAATTGGCCTGGATGCAAAGTGGTTAAAGAGGCTCAATCGCTATTAGGTCTTTTTGCATTCTCAGCTAGAATCATTCCCATGGCTAGTGTATTTTCTCGCAGGTTTTCCCTTGCTATTAGTGGTTTGAAAAACCCTCATGCCCATGTTCGTATTTCCAAAGGTATTGAGGAAGACCTCAGAATTTGTGATGCCTTTCTGTCTAACTTCAATGGTTCCACAGTATGGCAGCATGAATTTGTTGACAGCAACCAGCTAGAATTTTTTACGAACGCTGCCGGATCTTCGGGTTTTGGTGCATTTATGAAGGGTCAGTGGTGCGCTGCTGAATGGGACTGGGATTGGCTGCAGAGGGATATTCTTCAAAATTTGGTCCTTCTGGAGCTTTTCCCGGTTATAGTCTCATTAGTAATTTGGAAGGATGCTTTCAAGAACCGTAGGATCAAAGTCTACACTGATAACAGAGGTGTTTTCTTTGCCATTAACACATTGTCCTCCAAATCTGACCTGGTCATTAAGTTACTACATTTTTTGGTGTTGCGCTGTATGAGATTTAACATCTGGCTAAAAGCCGAGCATATAGCTGGTATAAATAATAACATTGCTGATGCTTTATCTTGTTTGCAGTTCAAGAAGTTCCGGGAGTTGGCACCGACGGCAGATCAGGATGGAACCCCTTGCCCAGATTCCCTCTGGGGCTTAATTTGGAGCTGATACTTTCCAACCTCAGAAATTCTGTGTCCGTAAAGACATGGTCGGACTGTAAGTTGTCATGGTTGAGATGGTGTACGTTCTGCAAAAATTTAGATATAGATGAGTTGAATGTCTCTTCTTACGTTGCATTAGCATTTACGTCTTCCCTAATCCAGGCTAAGCTTAGTCCGGCATCAGTGGGTAAGATTCTAGCGGGAGTATCTTTCTTCCTGAAATTTTCAGGCACTCCACCCCTTACTTCTTTCTTTCAGGCTAGTTAAATTTTGAAAGGTTTTAGGAGGTCTAATCCTTCTAGGGACTGCAGGCGCCCCATCTCTGTCAAACTACTTGTAGACCTTCTGGGGATCTTACGATCAGTATGTTCTTTCAAGTTTGAGCTGTTGTTATTTAGAGCTGCTTTTTCAGTGGCCTTCTTTGGGGCCCTTAGAATTGGGGAATTCACAGCTATGATTCGGAAATCTTTATCCTACCTCCGTAGCTATCATGTGTCTTTAAACAAGAAGTCTGTTAACCTTTTTCTTTGTAGGTCTAAGTCTCGTCCGGTAGGTAATGGCCAATGGTTTTCCTTGTCTAGTTCTGATAACCCAGCAATTTGTCCAGTTTTTCACATATCTAACTACATATCAGTCATGCCTTGTTCAGAAGGTTCATTTTTTATTCATCAGGATAAGTCCTCTCTATCCAGGTACCAATTCTCTGCTGTTTTGGCCGCATGCTTGAAATGCCTGAATCTCTCTGGCTTTTCATTTTCATCCCATTCTTTTAGAATAGGGGCGGCCACTACAGCTGAGGTTTTGGGTTTCCCGGAAGATAAATTGATGAAGATTGGTCGGTGGGATAGTAGTAGATACAAATTATATGTCCGCCCTGATTTACTAATGTTATGAATTCTCTTTTTCAGATTTCGGCAAAACAGTGGTGTGGATAGTAGGACACTCCTACGTTTTCTTGGCTGCCAAACATGCCGGAACTAGGACCTACTCCGCCAATTTAGGTCTGGACAATGACTCTTTTATGATTTTTTGGTCAGGTGTTAGGGGTTTGCAGTGGTGGGACCTTAAAGAGCAGGTAGATTATTTAGCCAAATAATGTAAAGTGATTTTAAATTAAAAAAACAGCAGTGCTAATAATCACAGTGTCTGTGAATAAGCTAAATATTTAACCTGTGTAGACAATACTGAAAAAATAATCACCCTGTATAAACAGTGCTAAAAAAACAACAACACAATTAATCACCTATATACATAAAGTGAAAAATTAAAGTGAAGTGTGATTATATATTTCTTGCAGGTGTCCAAATAAGGAAAACAAATCCAAACAAAAGTCCATAAACTGTTACTTGTAGTGATAATGTTTCAAAAAGTGACAGAAAAGTGAATGAAAAATCTTAAAGCAAATAAAGTTTTGAAGTGTCTTTAAACAAAGTGAAGTGACTTGAAAAAATATCTTCCACCACACCACCTGTGTTCAGTGCTACCGCACCCTAAGGAAACGCACTCACCAACAGTATATGCCTTGCACTCTCATGCTCGGCCAACTCGCTTAATAGCTCCACATGGGTCACAGATGGATCCAGACAGAATGTTAGATAATTGCACTCCACATATAAGGAAAAAAGAGATGCTTCCAATAGTGAAGTAGAGTAAACCATTTATTTCAACAGCACACAAAATTCCTCAACCATTGTACTCACATCCTTTATATAAAAATAAGGCACTTCAACATAATCTTTTCAACAGGAAACAAGGACCCAGCAGTGGTGACCCGATATATTATGGTCACGGCGGACCCGTCAATAATACCAATATGTCTCACCCTCCACGCTGTCTCCTTTCTCTTTCACTTCACTTCACTTCAAACGGAAGCATCTCTTTTTTCCTTATATGTGGAATGCACTATGGTCACTCCTTTCCCTTCTTTTTTAGTGGTCACCCCCTTCACTGCCCAAAAAGAAAGCTCACAGACGAGGCAGAAGAGGGGAGAGACATAGACACAAAAAGGAAGGAAAGGTTGCGCAAACTATAATCAATCTTTCGGATCATACCCTTACCCTACCCGAACAATCCCTACTGGCACGTGGACTTACCTTTGCTCCTACAGCATCTCCAAACCCTTTTACGTTGTTCCTGGACCTAAATAGGTTTATTAGAAATATCACCGTTAAACGATATTTCAATATTCAGGCCCACAAAAAGAACCTGACAACTCCCAATAACAGTAGCAACCACTCAACATGCAACACCTCCACTGACGATACCTCCATATTGGGACCCGCAGAACTCCAGGCCCTAGACCAGTTAGAAGACCTATATACAGACAATCTCGTCAAATCACTTATTTAAATCAATATTTACCCACCTCCCCGCCCATTCAGCATACTACCTTTAAACCCAAATCCATCTTTTATCCTACATTTTCTAAAGGACCTTATGTCCAAATGTTTTATCAGGTAGTTTAGGCCGATATATTCAGGATGTGTAAACTATCCAATTCCAATACACATTCACAGTCCAATTTAACCCCTGCAGAACGCACATCACTGAAATTACTCACTTATAATAAATTACTAACTATTAGGTCAGCAGATAAAGGCGGCGGCACTGTAGTCCAAAATCGCACTGACTACATGCTTGAAACTGCCAGACTCCTATCTGATGTTACGACATACAAAAAACTCCCAAGAGATCCGTTACCCGAGTTCACCATAGAAGCCCATGATATAATTGACCAAGCAGCCACAGACGGTATTTTAACAGCACCTGAGGCTGCCTTTCTTAAACATGATTTTTACCAAAGGCCATATTTTTACCATCTACCGAAGGTCCATAAAGACCCTACACATCCACCCGGCAGACCCATAGTTGCCGCCATGGAAAGCGTGACCAGTTACTTTTCCATTTACTTAGATCATTTCCTACAAAATATAGTACAAAATCTGCCATCATACATCAAAGATAGCATCCAATTACTTTCTACACTACAACACTACTCCTGGGAACCGACATACCGCTGGCTCTCCCTAGATGTTGTCTCATTATACACATCCATCCCCCATGACATAGGAATCCAAGCTGTACAATACTATCTCAATAATGAACCACTTCTCAATCAACGCCAGAATTCCTTTTTACTGGAAATTTTAAAATTAACGCATAATTACTTCGAATCTAATGGTGAATTTTACATTCAAACACAAGGCACAGCTATGGGGGCCAATTTTGCCCCCAGCTACGCCAATCTCACCATGGGTCTGTGGGAGCTTCAACACATACAAAATAACAACCCATATGCAGCAAATATCATCTTCTATGGCCGGTACATAGATGATATTGTTATAATCTGGGACGGTCCAGATACCCTCATTCCTCCTTTCGTCCAACATTGTAATAATAACACCATGGGCCTCTCCTTCACTTCGGTGACAGATGGTAAAAAATTGGCCTTTTTAGATCTAGAACTCTTTCATCAAGACACTACAATCTGTGCCCAAAACTTTACCAAACCTACCTCAGGAAATTCATACTTGAATTTTAACAGTTGCCATCATCCACAATGGGTCAAAAACATTCCCAAGAGCCAATTTTGCCGTCTAAAACACAATTGTACGCGATTACAAGATTATGAAGCACATTGCCAAACTTTAAAAATTTAATTCCAAGAAAAGGGTTATCCTGACCAAATCATTGATGATGCGTTCCGTTATTACCTTCAAGATAACACTAGGGCAACCACTACCACCCACACTGAGGAAACCAATACCATTAATACTATTCAACCTGTGAGATTTGTAACCAAATTCCATAATCGTTTTAAGAAAATGGAAACATTTTCAAAACATTGGACCATCCGGCTTGAAGACCCACATTTACAACTCACCTTGACAGACAGGCCGATAGTGACATATAGACGAGCCAGAAATATCAAATCTCTTATAGCGCCTAGCAAAATTCAATCTTCACGCCCACGTGTCAGTGCGTCATTGACATTTTATAATATCAAGTGTATGTACCAGTGCAAGAAGCCTCTTTGTCTTACCTTCGCCCACATGACTCACAGACAAAAAAGATTTCCATCACAAAGGAAAACAGTACACCATCCCTGACTTTTTTAACTGCAGTTCCGAGTATGTTATTTATTGCCTTACTTGGCCTTGCGGCTTACTGTATGTCGGTCGCACCATACGGGCATTCCGTAAAATATATGGTGAGCATCGCAACCTGGTGGAAAAGGGTAATGACAAACACAGCATGCCCAGACATTTTAAGGAACATCATGAGCAGATGTCATCGGGATTACGCGTTTGGGTGCTAGAATCCATCACTAACTCTCTCCCAACCGCAGAGCGATATAAGCGCCTATGCGAAAGAGAGAACTACTGGATCTACAAATTAGACACGCTATCGCCTGGGGGCCTCAACGAGGGGATTGAAATCAATATCCTCCTTTGATATCTCTTTGGTGCCCCCCCCCATTGAATAATAATAGTACGACTGATGATATTGAGATTAATGGCAATCCCATCCTTCATATAATTTTATCATTTTTTCCCTTTCTCATTTATTCATTAGCTTTTCACTTCTGTTATTGTTATTATTATTGTTGTTATTATTATTACTGTTACCACTTTTGTTTCAATTACACACAGTGTCGAGTTCTGATGCGGTTATACGCTGGTACATGGACACATGCGCTACACTTGAGGCGCGTGTCCATGTGTTCACGTATAAATTTCTTCTGTTTATATATTCATATACAGTGGCTTGCGAAAGTATTCGCCCCCTTGAACTTTTCAACCTTTTGCCACATTTCAGGCTTCAAACATAAAGATATAACATTTTTATATTTTGTGAAGAATCACCAACAAGTGGGACACAATTGTGAAGTGGAACGAAATCTATTGGATTTTTGAAACTTTTTTAACTAATAAAAAAATGAAAAGTGGGGCGTGCAAAATTATTCGGCCCCCTTTCGTTAATACTTTGTAGAGCCACCTTTTTCTGCGATTACAGCTGCAAGTCGCTTGGGGTATGTCTCTATCAGTTTTGCACATCATGAGACTGAAATTCTTGACCATTCTTCCTTGCAAAACAGCTCGAGCTCAGTGAGGTTGGATGGAGAGCGTTTGTGAACAGCACTTTTCAGCTCTTTCCACAGATTCTCGATTGGATTCAGGTCTGGACTTTGACTTGGCCATTCTAACACCTGGATACGTTTATTTGTGAACCATTCCTTTGTAGATTTTGCTGTATGTTTGGGATCATTATCTTGTTGGAAGATAAATCTCCGTCCCAGTTTCAGGTCTTTTGCAGACTCCAGCAGGTTTTCATCCAGAATGGTCCTGTATTTGGCTGCATCCATCTTGCCCTCAATTTTAACCATCTTCCCTGTCCCTGCTGAAGAAAAGCAGGCCCAAACCATGATGCTGCCACCACCATGTTTGACAGTGGGGATGGTGTGTTGAGGGTGATAAGCTGTGTTGCTTTTACGCCAAACATATCGTTTTGCATTGTGGCCAAAAAGTTTGATTTTGGTTTCATCGGACCAGAGCACCTTCTTCCACATGTTTGGTGTGTCTCCTAGGTGGCTTGTGGCAAACTTTAGACGAGACTTTTTATGGATATCTTTGAGAAATGGCTTTCTTCTTGCCACTCTTCCATAAAGGCCAGATTTGTGCAGTGTACGACTGATTGTTGTCCTATGGACAGACTCTCCCACCTCAGCTGTAGTTCTCTGCAGTTCATCCAGAGTGATCATGGGCCTCTTGGCTGCATCTCTGATCAGTCTTCTCCTTGTCTGAGCTGAAAGTTTAGAGGGACAGCCAGGTCTTGGTAGATTTGCAGTGGTCTGATACTCCTCCCATTTCAAAATGATCGCTTGCACAGTGCTCCTTGGGATGTTTAAAGCTTGGGAAATATTTTTGTATCCAAATCTGGCTTTAAACTTCTCCACAACAGTGTTACGGACCTGCCTGGTGTGTTCCTTGGTCTTCATGATGCTCTCTGCGCTTTCATCAGAACCCTGAGACTATCACAGAGCAGGTGCATTTATACAGAGACTTGATTACACACAGGTGGATTCTATTTATCACCATCAGTCATTTAGGACAACATTGGATCATTCAGAGATCCTCGCTGAACTTCTGGAGTGAGTTTGCTGCACTGAAAGCACCACTTTTCAGTTTTTTATTTGCTAAAAAAGTTTAAAATATCCAATAGATTTCGTTCCACTTCACAATTGTGTGCCACTTGTTGGTGATTCTTCACAAAAAATTTAAATTTTTATATCTTTATGTTTGAAGCCTGAAATGTGGCAAAAGGTTGAAAAGTTCAAGGGGGCCGAATACTTTCGCAAGCCACTTTATGTGTTTTTTGAAGGAAACCCTAGAAAGATTTTTTGGGAAGGATCTTTTTGATATTAATATATATATTTATACTTATATTTTTATATATTTTTAATATTCACTATATACATATCTGGTTGACACACGTGCATATTTACCTAGATGTGTGTGTATACATTAATTTATCATTATTTTTATCATGCCATTTATTATTATTATGCCCCACTATCATGTATAAATCCAACCATTAGCTACCCCCGAATCTAATTGCCCCTCTCTATATATAATTCCAGTTTCATATCCCTTATCCTCATCTAATATATTTACTTCAAAATCCCCCTTTCCATGTCCAGTAAGTACCTACACGTTAGTGTAGGGATGCAGACAGGTATATATGTTTCTCTGTCTGTATCTGTATCTGTCTGTATCTATTCCCTTGTCCTAGCCCCCCCTCCCCCTCCAAAACTATCTGAACCAAAAAGTTAGTATTGTATAATATTTTATAACATTTTATAACGTTCTCTCTTTTCATTTTTCATATATAGATCCCTAAAGGTCGCTCTAATTTAATTGGCTGTAAGTATATAGTCCATAGCAATAATAGTATATCTACATTTGTATAGAGATATATATATCTACTTATATACCCTTAAGGTATTCTTGCAGCATATAGTACAATAATGACATTTGTGTAAAGACTATTTGCCTACTAAGTCACTCCAATTGCTTTCTTTTCCTGTCAGTTTCCCCATTTAATAACATACCAAATTAATATAATTAATTACCCACCTTGTCCCCTGCTATTGAGATAGATCAAAAAAAGCACTCTCCCTTTTCCCTCATAGCTACCAATCTCTCCCCCTGATAGGTTCTTTGATCATAGTGCCATTTCTAGCTCTAAATATCTTCATATCCCTAATACACAGCCGGACCGGTCTCCATGGTTACCCACATGATCCCCCTCTGTCCGCACTCCTATCACTATCCCGAGTCACTCCCTACTCAGGGTACATAATCCCAACATGGCCACCACATAGCCTGATGAAGGGGCACGCATGCACCGAAGTGCCGCCCACGTGACCCGTTACCCGCTAGTGATCACAACACCGCTGCATCTTCTAACAACTAAGCAGCACACTGTCTCCCCAGCCTGCTCTCCAGCTATCCGGAAACACTGAGAGCCCAGAGCGCCACCGGACCAGCACAAGAGTCTACAGGAAATAGGAGAAAATACATCTCAAGACACCTAGTGACCTTCATTCCACCCGGGACTCAAAACGGATGATCTTTTAACCCCTGACATGCCTTCATGATACATCTCCTTTGTGAGTGTTCTTAATTCATTTTTAATAAATTGTTTTTAACCTTGCTGCACTTAGAGGGCGCCGTCTCTCTCTTTCTTTTTTTGTTCCAGAGCTCCTTCTTGCTTACATGGACTGGCTGCCTTTTATACTCAGCAATTACTCTTACTTTTACAGCATTTGTACATGGACTAATATTCAAATTCTTGTACTAATACACATGTTATCCTCCTCGCTCCTCCCCTCCATTTTGTCACTCCCTATATACACCTTATGAGCTATATCCTGTGTGTGCCATACAAACCCCCTGATTGTTTTTTTAAGGTAAAATGCCTTCTGTGTGCAGCAGCCCCCCTCAGCCCCCCCTAATACTTACCTGAGCTCCATCTCAATCCAGTGATGTTGCATGAGAGACTCGGCTGTCCGGGACTCTCCCGCCTCATTGGCTCCCACTGCTGTCAATCAAAGTCGGTGAGATAATGAGGATATAAAGGTGGCAGGGTGCCCCATAGCAAGCTGCTTGCTGTGGGGGTCCTCAACATGAAGGAGGGGCCAGGAGCACAGAAGAGGAACCTGAAAAGAGGAGGATCTGGGCTGCTCTGTGCAAAACCACTGCACAGAGCAGGTAAGTATAACATGTTTGTTATTTTTTTAACAAACAAAAACAAGACTTTAGTATCACTTTAAGAAAGATTCATTATCACTAGGGATGAGCTTTGAGTTTGAGTCGAACTCATGTTCGACTCGAACATAGCCTGTTCGCCCATTCGACGAACAGCAAACTATTTGGGGTGTTTGCAGCAAATTCGAAAAGCCACGGAACACCCTGTAAAAGTCTATGGAGAAATCTAAAGTGCTAATTTTAAAGTCTTATATGCAAGTTATTGTCATAAAAAGTGTTTTGGGGACCTGGGTCCTGCCCCCGGGGGCATGTATAAACGCAAAAAAAGTTTTAAAAACTAATGTTTTTTCGGGAGCAGTGATTTTAATAATTCTTAAAGTGAAACAATATAAGAGTAATATTCCTTTACATTTCGTACCTGGGGTGTGTGTATAGTATGCCTGTAAAGGGGCACATGTTTCCCGTGCTTAGAACGGTCCCTGCACAAAGTGTAATTTCTGCAGGAAAAAAAGTAATTTAAAAGCACTCGCGGCTATAATGAATTGTCGGCTCCCCATAATACAGAGAACAGTCATTGAAAGTCATTGATAAAAAAAAAAGCATGGGGTTCCCCCCAAATTCAATTACCAGGCCCTTCAGGTCTGGTATGGATATTAAGGGGAACCCCGCGTCAAATTTAAAAAAAATATGACGTGGGGTTCCCCCCAAATATCCAATTATCCGAGCACGCAAGCTGGCAGGCCGCAGGAAAAGAGGGGGGGACGAGAGAGCGCCCCCCCTCTTGAACCATACCAGGCCACATGCCCTCAACATTGGGAGGATGCTTTGGGGGTCACAGTCAAAGCACCATGTCCTCATGTTGATGGAGACAAGGGCCTCATCCCCACATTATCAGAATCTGGAAGCCCCTTTAACAAGGGGACCCCCAGATCCCGGCCCGCCCTGTTTGAAATGGTAACGGGTACATTGTATCATACAGAGAACAGTCATTGAAAGTCATTGATAAAAAAAAAAGCGTGGGGTTCCCCCCAAATTCAATTACTAGGCCCTTCGGGTTTGGTATGGATATTAAGGGGGACCCTGCATCAAATAAAAAAAAAATGACGTGCGGTTCCCCCCAAATATCCATACCAGGCCCTTCAGGTCTGGTATGGATATTAAGGGGAACTCCACGCCAAATAAAAAAAAAATGGCGTGAAGTTCCCCCCAAAAATCTATACCAGACCCTTTATCCGAGCACACAACCTGGCATTTCGCAAGAAAAGAGGGGGGGACGAGAGAGCGCCCCCCCTCTTGAAATGTGCCAGGCCACATGCCCTCAACATTGGGAGGATGCTTTGGGGGTCTGTGAACCCTCAACGCACCATGTCCCCATGTTGATGGGGACAAGGGCCTCATCCCCACAACCCTGGCCGGTGGTTGTGGGGTCTGCAGGCGGGGGGCTTATCAGAATCTGGAAGCCCCCTTTAACAAGGGGACCCCAGATCCCTCCCCCCCTGTTTGAAATGGTAACGGGTACATTGTACCTCTACCATTTCACAAAGAAAGTGTAAAAAATTGTAAAAAAACACACTGATACCGTTTGGTCCTTTATTAAAAAAAAAAAAAAACATTCCAGCAGTGGTAATCCACTCTTGGTATCCAGCGATAGGTGATCTCTTCTCCGGGGTCCAGCAATGGATGATCTCTCCCGATTACGTCCAGCGCAGTGCATCCTGTCTCCACCGGAGACACCGCAGGAATCCCGGAACCCGCCCCCTCTGACGCAATGGGAAACCCCAGTGATGTGCGGGTGACCCCGCCCCCTATGATGTAACAGGGGCGAGGTCACACGCACATCACTGGGGAAGCCCGGGTTTCCCCTTGCGTCAGAGGGGGGGCGGGGTCACGTGACGGTTGGCCCCATCCTCCTCAGCTAAGACCTGTCAGGCCATCACTGGGATTCCCGCGGTGTCTCCGGTGGAGACAGGATGCGCTGCGCTGGACGTCATCGGGAGAGATCATCCATCGCTGGACCCCGGAGAAGAGATCACCCATCGCTGGATAGCAAGAATGGATTACCACGGCTGGAATCTTTTTTTTATTTTTTTATTTTTAATAAAGGACTTATCCCAACGGTGTCAGTGTGTTTTTTTTATTTTTTTTACATTTTCTTTTTTGAACTGGTATGGGTACAATATACCCGTTACCATTTCAAACAGGGGGGTGGGATCTGGGGGTCCCCTTGTTAAAGGGGGCTTCCAGATTCCGATAAGCCCCCCTGCCCACAGACCCCCACAACCACCGGCCAGGGTTGTGGGGATGAGGCCCTTGTCCCCATCAACATGGGGACATGGTTCTTTGAGGGGTCACAGACCCCCAAAGCATCCTCCCAATGTTGAGGGCATGTGGCCTGGTACGGTTCAGGAGGAGGGGGACGCTCTCTCGTCCCCCCTCTTTTCCTGCCGCCTGCCAGGTTGCATGCTCAGATAAAGGGTCTGGTATGGATATTTGGGGGGAACCGCACGTCATTTTTTTTCTATTTGATGCAGGGTCCCCCTTAATATCCATACCAAACCTGAAAGGCCTGGTAATTGAATTTGGGGGGAACCCCACACTTTTTTTTTATCAATGACTTTCAATGACTGTTCTCTGTATTACGGGGAGCTGACAATTCATTATAGCCGCAAGTGCTTTTAAATGACCTTTTTTCCTGCAGAAATGACACTTTGTGCAGGGACAGTTCTAAGCACGGGAAACATGCACCCCTTTACAGGCAAACTATATACACACCCCAGGTACGAAAATTTTAAGGAATATTACACTTTTATTGTTTCACTTTAAGCATTATTAAAATCACTGCTCCCGAAAAAACTGCCATTTTTAAAACTTTTTTTTGCATTGATACATGTCCCCTGGGAGAGGACCCGGGTCCCCAAACCCTTTTTAGGACAAAAACTTGCATATTAGCCTTTAAAATTAGCTCTTTTTTGAACGTTCGAGTCCCATAGACTTTAATAGGGTTCTAAAGTTCACACGAATTTTAGGTCTGTTCGCAGGTTCCGGGGGGTGTTCGGCTCATCCCTAATTAACACTTATGGAGGCTTTCCAATATTAACATTTCCCAAAGACTGTGAGAAAAAGGCAAAATTAATTAATGCCCAGCTTCACTCTCTATGACCACCCCCCCCCCCCCCAACCAATGCATTCTCCTTACCTCTCGAGGAATCCTTTAGCAGTATTTTATGCTTTATATACTGTGTATGCATAACCTTTTCCTGATGTCTTCAGGTAACTCCCTCCCTCTTTTAACCTTCTCCATCTGTGGGCAGTCCTTGATGATGCACAGGATCATTACATTGTAAATGCAGAACACTGTGGTAACTTCCCCTCAGGGGGGATTAATGATGCCATGCATGCACAGTGTGTCCTTAGTGTTTGGGGTTAAATGAAATAGGCTTCAACCAATCCAAAATACTGAAGAAATCCAGTTGCAGAAATAACTACTATGGAAGGGTTATATAGTTACATAGTTGGTAAGGCTAAAAAAAAGACACCAGTCCATCCAGTTCAACCTGTGGTGTGTGAGTGTGCTTGTGTTTATGTCAATAGTACATTGCATATCCCTGTTGTGGGATCATTAGCACCATGTTGCACCATGTTGTGATCATTAAGGTGCCCATCTAATAGTTTTTTGAAATGATCAATGCTCCCTGCTGATACCATTGCTTGTGGAAGAATGTTCCACATCCTTACTGCTATGACAGTAAAGAACCGTCTACGAAGTTTAAGGTTCAACCACTTCTCTTCCAATTTCAGCGAATGGCTCTGCGTCCTTTCACTGAAAAGTTTTTTCCCTATGCTAAGGTCACCAGTATGGTATTTGTACATCGCTATCATATCCCCTCTCAAGCGTCTCTTCTCCAGAAAGAATATGTTCAATGCAGTCTTTTCCCATAGCTGAGATTCTCTAGTCCAGGAATATGCAATTAGCTGACCCCCAGCTGCAGAACTACAAGTCCCATGATGCATAGCAAGACTCTGACAGCCACAAGCATGACACCCAGAGGCAGGGGCATTATGGGACTTGTAGTTTTGCAATAGCTGGAAGTCTGCTAATTGCATATCCCTGCTCTAGTCCCTTAATTAGCTTTGTTGCCCTTCTCTGGACTCTCTACATTTGCAGCACATCCTTCCCGAGGACTGGTGCCCAGAATTAGAATGCATACTCAAGATGCAGCCGGACCAGAGTCTTGTAAAGTGGGAGAATTATTGTTTTATCTCTGGAGTGAATGTCCTTTTTAATACATGCCAATATTCTGTTGGCTTTGCTTGCAGCAGTTTGGCATTGCATGCCATTGTTGAGCCTGTCCTCTACTAGGACCCCCAGGTCATTTTTCATCCTAGATTCCCCCAGAGGCTCTCCCCCTAGAGAGTAACTTGTGCTCCTATTTTTAGCACCCATATGCATTACTTTATATTTTTTTAACATTAAATCTAATTTGCCATGTAGTTACCCACCCTATTATTTCATTTAGATCGTCTTGTAAGGTTTCCACATACTGCACAGAAGTTATTGCCCTGCTTAACTTTGTATCATCAGCAAATACTGAGATTGAGCTGGTTATCACATTTTCTACATTGTTTATAAATAAATTTAACAGAATTTGTCCCAGGACAGATCCTTGGGGGACTCCACTTACCACACCTCACCATTGCGAGTACTTGCTATTTATCACCACCCTTTGGACCCGCCCCTGTAGCCAGTTTTTAATCCAGGTACTCACCCTATGGTCCATGCTGACAAACCTCAGTTTGTAATGTAAACGTTTGTGGGGAACTGTAGCAATTTGTTGCTAAAGGTACCAATACAGAATTAGGTGGACTTTTCCTTAGATTAAAAAATCTGTTGGTAACCGAATTGCATCTGGAATGGGATATAGCTTTCCTGGAGCAATACATCAAGGATCACATGGTCCCTAGAGGTCTACACTGGGATATACATCCCCAGCAAGGTAATCCTGAAACAGAGTCTTGGTTTAATTATTTCAATGAAGTTGGTCTAAATTTTTTACATTTTTAGTTCAACAAAAAACGATTAAGACTAACTACCATTGAAATAGAAATCAAGGATCTCAGAGAGAAACTTTACCCTCATAAAATTACAGTTGAATATAGTTCCCTCTCCACCAATTTGAGGAGTCATCTAGAGAAGTAGGAATGGGAACAGAGATTAAAGAAACAAAAGAGATACACCCGCAATGTTAATTACTATAAAACCGGCTCAGAACATTACATCTTCCAACATGGGAGAAGAAGCCTAATAAATGGAGGTTAGCAATCCAATTGCACAGACCAACGATAAAAAAACAATATCTAGATCTATTCAACAACCTAAACAAGGGAGAGCAGAGGGTCAAGGTACCCCTAAGGGTCCTAAGATTGGACACCCTAGTTTCGGCAGCCCTACTAACCACTATCAGAATAGGGGGACCTATCATAAAAATAATGGTAGAACATCATTTAGGAACAGAGACCTATCATAATAATAATGGTAGAGGGAGAGCATCATTTAGGAACAGAGGTAGAGGGCATCATCAGGGTGCCAATTGGGACCCTCAACCTCACAATAATGGTAGATATGGTGGATCACCCCAAAGATGCAATGATGGTTATGGCAACTATTATCGGGATAACCATCATCATCCGAGGACCCCACTCTATACCCACAATCACTTTTCCCAACTTAGGTATGAGTATCCACAAGAGATACATAACAACTACTCTTATACGGATAAAGAAGAAGATTCCTATTCTAGATCTCCATATAATTACAATGAGACCAATCCAGGTCAATTCCAACAAGGGGGATTTCCCAGACAAACTCAAAACCACAAACCTAGTTCAGAACTAAACAAAGCTCCAGAGGGGGGCGGCACATCCAGAGGAAAAAGGAAAAGAACATAAGAGGCCAAGGCATCTTTAAGCTCAGTCAAATCCAATTAATAGATGCTGAAAAGCTAATTTTAGATAAAGGTTTGAAATTTGTCCCCTCCAAAAAATGTAATAAATTTACTAGTTTCATCGACGTTCACAAATATATACGTAAATTAAACATAAAAAGACATTTTATTACTAATTCTAAAGTATCACAAGTTACAGCTATGGGCAGAGACACTGTTCATTCAGGTCTTTCCAACCCATCCCTTTTTAATCCTCCCAGTTCCATTACTCCTTCCATTAATGTTTTCCGTGATCTAGTTTTAAGGGACCTTGAACAGCTGCCCAATAAAATAGTACATGATCATCCGGATATTAAAATAGGCCTTAAACAACTCTGTGAAAGAAAAGACTTGATTATTCGCCCTGGGGACAAAGGTGGAGGCACTGTCATACTTGACAAAAAAGATTACTATAGTGAGATGTTCACGATTCTAAATGATGAGAATACCAATAGTAACCTACAGAGAGACCACACTGTCAGCTACAAGAAAGATTTAGTTCAACCTGTGGATAAAGGATTTGGTACCACTTGCCCCCTCGCATTTCTGTCATGTATTATCTACCAAAAGTACATAAAAATACAGTACATATTCCTGGACACCCTATAGTCAGCGGAATTTACTCCCACATAGGGCGTTATATTGATTTTCATTTACAACCTCTTGTCAAAGCTGTTCCTTCATATTTGAAGGATACAAAAGATACGATCAGATTATTGGAAAATGTTGATTATCGAGATGATTATTTGCTCATATAAATAACTAGGTAAAATAGTAACTGAGGCTATACCTGTAAATAATAGCTGGGGAGGAAGTCATATATATATTGACACCTCACCAGCCAAACAATGATAGCCGTCACTTCGGTTAGATAATACAAAGAGGTGTGTTCCTCTGAATTTAACAACAGCATATAAAAAAAGGGGGAAGAGTTCCCAAAGAATTCATCAACGTGAAAAAAACGGTATTCATTTAAAGTGGTGTTGCCACCAAAAAAAAAAAAATTGCTTAAAAATCTTAAAAAAAATAAATAAATAAATAATTGGAAATTTTTTTTTTTTACTACTCACCTCTAAATGCCTGTTGCTAGGGGGTCCCTCGTAGTCTGCCACCTTTAGTGCCCGGGCACTGACATCACTTCCCCTCAGCGGCGCACAGTCATCTGGGACCTGTCACGTGTCCCAGATGACTGAGCGCCGTATCATGGCTCACGGCGCCGCTCGCGCATGCGCAGTGGGTGCCCGGCTGTGAAGCCACAGCCGGGTTCCCACAGTAAAAATGCCGGCACCGCGAGTGGAGCGGGGAACGAGGGGGGGCCTCGTCCCCCCGCATCGCTGGACCCTGGGACAGGTAAGTGTCCGATTATTAAAAGTCAGCAGCTGCAGTATTTGTAGCTGCTGACTTTTAATACATTTTTTTCAGGTGGAACTCCCTCTTTAAGTTTAGTTAAATGTTTAATAAGCAATTCCACATAGATACTATAAACAATAAAAGGTATATTTATATAACCTCCACCACATTCAGTTTAAAATTAGACAACGTTGTCAGAGGACACAGGTAACCACCACAAACACTTACCACACACATATATTGCGGGCCACTAATTTCACATGGTTATGAGCTGAATCTGTGATTAATAGGGTCACAGAATCTAACAGAGTTGACACCTGGAAATTCTGTGTGATACTCCACAGGGTAGAAAACCAATTTACAGATAACTTCAGTAGTGAATTAGAGAAGCCCTTATGGAAGACATTCCCTAAGGTGGAGGGAAGAAACCATGATGATTCCGTAGTAAAAATGACAGGGGACGTCATGGGGACTTCCCTATGGCTTTCCCCATGACATCAGAGGGGGGCGGGGTCACCAGGTGGCCCCGCCCTCCGTTATAAAAGACCTGTCAGACGCAGCGAAGCCTCACACAGCGGGAGCCTCCCATTTCGCGGAGCGGCCCAAGAAGAGACGCCGACGCCATGGAAGAAGATGCCGGACGAGAAGACCAGAGCAAGAAGAAGCGGATCGGAGGAAGAAGAAGATGGAAGAAGGAGATGGAATAAGATGCCGGAAGGAGAAGATGAAGAAACCGAAGGATGAAGAAAGGAAGAAGGAAGAAGACCAGAAGAAGAAGATGAAAGAAGATTTTAATAAAGGAATTGTCAAAGACCGTCTCCTGTCATTTTGACAATTTTTGTCACTTTTTTGGTGAAATGGTAGGGGTACTTTTGTACCCCCTTACCATTTCACACAGGGGGGGGGCAGGATCTGGGGGTCCCCTTGTTAAAGGGGGCTTCCAGATTCCGATAACCCCCCTGCCCGCAGACCCCCACAACAATGGCCAGGGTTGTGGGGAAGAGGCCCTTGTCCTCATCAACATTGGGGACAAGGTGCTTTGAGGGGTCACAGACCCCCAAAGTACCCTCCCAATGTTGAGGGCATGTGGCCTGGTACGGTTCAGGAGGGAGGGGGGGCTCTCTCGTCCCCCCTCTTTCCTGCGGCCTGCCAGGTTGTGTGCTCGGATAAGGGTCTGGAATGGATTTTGAGGGGGGATTCCACGCCATTTTTTTTTTTTTGGCCGGGGTTCCCCTTAATATCCATATCCATAGCAGACCTGAAGGGCCTGGTAATTGAATTTGGGGGGACCCCCATGCTTTTTTTTTATTTTTTATCATTGACTTTCAATGAATGACTGTTCTCTGTGTTATGGGAGCTGACAATTCATTAGCTGCGAGTGAGTTTAAATAGCTTTTTTTCCTGCAAAAATTACACTGCACAGCACGGGAAACATGCACCCCTTCACAGGCATACTATAGACACCCCCCAGGTATGAAATTTAAAGGAATATTACACTTTTATTGTTTCACATTAAGCATTATTAAAATCACTGCTCCTGAAAAAACGTCCGTTTTTAAAAAAAAAATTTGCATTGATACATGTCCCCTGGGGCAGGACCCAGGTCCCCAAACACTTTTTATGACAATAACATGCATATTAGCCTTTAAAATTAGCACATTTGATTTTGAACGTTCGCATCCATTGTAATTAATAGGGTTCTAATGTTCACACGAACTTTAGGTCCGTTTGCGGGTTCTGGTGCGAACTGAACCCGGGGGTGTTCGGCTCATCCCTATTAGGGAGCAAGTAAAGCAGCCAGTTGTTCGCAGAGGACAGTCTAAGCACGTGTTAAATATCCAGTGGGGCTAAGGGAACAGCTACCAGGTACCTGTGGGCGATGTGAGTGTATATGGGTGTATAAAGTTCAGTACCCGACCAGGTGTAATAGACGTTGATACAGCTCACCACTCTCCTGGTAGTTCATTCGGGGTTGTCCCGCCCGATCATCCAGTTGCTGTGGAGATGGGTTGATTCTGACAAAATGGAGAGAGAAGTTCCGCTCACTGCTCCACGTGTGTGACTGGTGTCTAGCACCATAACTGCAGACGTCCGGGGATCACTTCCGCATTCCAAACATGCTTCCGGGGAGGTCTAGTGCAGATTGTCTGTAGCAGGCAATCTGTGCCCTCAGAGCATAGGGCATGATGGCGTCATACTGACGCGTTTCACTCGTGACAAGTTCTTCTCAGAGCAGGAAGTATACGTGTGGTAAGCATCCTTATATAGTCATTGGAGACACAGCTAATTAGTGTCTCCACAGGATTTTAGACACACAGCTACTTCTGGTTACCCAGCCAACTACACATAAACAACAGTGAAGCAACCCGGTCCAGCAGTGCAGAATGGATACATGTGTGTAAGCAAAAATGAAAGAATATATAATTAAGGAATAACAAGTAGAAAGTAAAAGTCTTCTCTATCATCAATACATATAAATATTGCTTGAAAGATGATCTGATTAATGTAGAAATAAAGATAATAGAGGAACATAAAGGAGATGAATATACTAGATAGTATTAATAATTAGGAATAATCAGAGAGAATAAGGGACAAAAGGAAAAGAACCATGGAGGTACCTTTTCCAGGATAATTTAACTACACATTAGGTATTGTGAAGAGGAGGGCTTATACCCGTTGTTTTTTTCAAACAGTCTGGGCTCAGGCTCTCTGCGTTCAGCCCAATCTATATAGACATATTATTTTCAGGCGAGCTCCCTCACTCTCCATCTTATATACGCATTTCTGACTTTTCACTTTCTAATTCGTTTTTTCTTGTTACCCCATTAGTGGCTTCCCAAAAACAATATACAGATTTTCCCAGGATCCCTTTTTGTCTGGCGCTCCATACACATGATCAATTCTACCTATTTTATAGTGGTAAGTTTCTGCAATTTTTAGGCTATGTTAGCCACGCATGGCAATCAACTTTCTGTGATGCCATTCCATAATATGTATTGCTATCCATTATACCTCACCAGGCTCCCTTTAGGCCCTCGGCAGTTCCTCGCCCTATGGGAACCTGTATTTGACCACATTTGCGACCTGAGTGGGTGTTCCGGCTGCTCTGGGGTACGTTTTGTTTGTCCCCCTTGGGAATTGATGGGCTCAGCGCTGGGTGTTTGTGTGTGGGGGAGGGGTGATATGGCCTTGTGGTGACATGCTTGCTGTGTTCCTGCTTATTAAACAAATTTGCATTGATTGAGCTATATAATTAACCTTTTGCTTTTTATATTCTCATAGACTCATTCCTCATTGGTACAAAGTTACTTATTGACCTTGAAGAAGCCATTGTATGGCAAAACATGTCGGTCAGCTCTCTCTAACAGCTCCATTGTACCCAGGATCTATATAACCACTATAGACCCTTTTTATTAAACCCCTGCCAACATTGTATATACTCGGTCCCTCAGTCATTTCTGAGCCCCTTGTTCCCCCATTGCTTGCATGGGACTCGATCTGACTGGCGGACCAATCCTAGTATTCCTCCTTTTTGTATATTGTATGTATATTGAACTCGTTGTCTGCCTCTATCTATATGTTTGTCATTTTGATTGTCAATAAATTATTTTGTTAAAATCTCTTTCAAAAAGTTGCAAGTGCTACTTCTTTTGATCATTACCGCTATAGTCCCCTGTCTCTATCCTTGCTCATCCACCTACCATTTAATCCGGGACGAGGTATAACCTTACTAGAGCTCTCCAAGCCCTCCTCTTCACTCTTTATCCGCGCTTTAATGCGCACTTCTTTTCTGGCTGGTTATGCTCGAATTCTATCCAATTGACTTGATTCACTATTGTGTGACACTTGCAACTTTTTTGTTTACATTTAGTCTAATGCTCCACATACCGGTGTATTGTATTAACTAAATATTTTATATTTTAGTAAAAATAATTGTAATTCTTTTTCGTGATTGACTGGCTGTCGGTGCCCGATCGCCCCTTGCTGGCCCTTACGCTATGGCGGATTACTGTGGTGATGCATGGAAGGGATTAATGGAAAAGATCCAATTCTCGCAGAATGCAGCTAATATTTCTGATGACGAACTCGACAAATCGTTCATGAGACTTCAACGTCTTCTGGAAAAAAAGGTCCGTGTTTTCTGGCATAAAACTTATTTTGATAAATACACTACCAACCAAATAGTCCCGTGGGGTCTTAGAATACAAATGTTCCCAAACATTAAAAAGATCAATGACACTCTCAAGTCAGCCTGGGAATTCAATTTACAATCATGTTCCTTCAGCATGATCTCACTGATGTGTAAACAATATGAACATGAGTTAGATCTTCTAGACACAGCCATAAGTTCCTGGCATGATGATCATGCCCTTTTGGTTTCATCTACAAGATTTATAAAAAGAGATAAATTACTGCGTACCCACTTAGAAACCTATACCACTGATATCATTAATATGAAAGAAAACAAATATCAAAGAGATAAATCTGCATATGACAACAACTATGCATATAAATGGCACGACCCTCTGGCCCGAAAATTTATACCAAAATCACAAAATTTACCCACACAACCAAACACTCACGAACCTCCCAATACACCTTTTACCTCCTTTTCATCCAGTACGTCCACTATTTACCAAGATTTATCACATGATCGTAATCTCAAGAAAAGAAAAGGTGATAGATCATCCCTATTGGATGCTCACATTCGCACCCCCATACCCACACCTCAAGTTCACTCATCAACTTCACGGCCCAAAAATATCAAAATATCCACACCTGCCTTACAAACACCATCCTCTCTATCTAACCTACACACCACCACCACTGCTACCTTGCCCTCACTGACCGCGAGACGCGGTAGTGAACCCGTTTTACCCTCAATGTTTCCGCAAAATGGTTTTATAATGGACCCCAAAATAGCACCTATTTTTTTAGCATTAACCCCAGACACGTCACCCAACCCGACCTAGTAGTCCCCTCCACGACTCTATCGCACCCTGCAGGCCCAGATGTTCTAAATTTATCTTCTATTCCCCTTACCAATGAACAGAAACATTTTTTACAGCTAGGTTTGACGTTTTGCCCATCGTCAAACTTTGATAAATTTGAATTCATTAAGGACATTCATTTGTTTGCTCGTAAGTTAATTTACAAAGTCCTCTACGACAAATCCTCAACTAACTCAACTGATCTCGTTACCACTTCTTCCAACCAAGCGCCTACATTTGAAGAAATGCAGGCAATTGACGAACTCATGGCTTTATGGGAGGAGGGAGCCATCGATGCCGACGAAACCGATGCGTCGGTTTCCGTCGCCCTCGGTGCCTCCTTCCCCCCTCCAACCTCCTTTAAACCCAAATCCAAGAACTTTCCAGCACTGTCCACTAACCCCAACATTTCCGCCTTTGTTCAACAAACTTGCCTCGCAATTAAAAATCTTGAATATACCTCTTCTGGTCAATCAAATCTACCACAGGAGAGTTTGCGGGCTTTAAAATCCCTTCAAACCCATCCTGATCTTGTAATCAAACCGGCCGACAAGGGCGGTAATGTTGTGGTTATGGACATCAAAGCCTACGAAACTATGTGCTACAACATTCTCGGAAATCGAGAATGGTACCGTCCTATTGCTCCGTCACTCATAAAAAGTTTTTCTCATCAATACGATCAACTAATTTTTCATGCTTATCAAGCTGCTGTCATTGACCTAAATACTTGGAATTTTTTGAAGATTAATGAACCTACCATACCAACTTTTTATGCTTTACCAAAAATTCACAAATCAACCACCAACCCCCCCGGACGTCCCATTGTGTCCGGCTGTCACTGCCTAACTAAAAACGCGAGTGCTCTTGTTGATAAATATCTTTCACCTCATGTTTTATGCTTACCCTCGTATGTCAAGGACACACTTCACCTTTTAAAGCTATTGCAAAATATGACTCTACCTCCAAACACATGGCTAGTAACCATGGACGTTGAATGTTTATACAACTGTATTCCGCACGATAGGGGTCTAGAGGTCATTCGTGACCTCCTCCTTGAACGCGGACCTCAATTTGACAGATATGCCTACTTTGTGCTGGACCTTCTCAAATTTATTCTCACCAAGAATCATTTTATGTTTGGTAATTCCCACTACCTCCAGGTGCAGGGTGTGGCTATGGGGACCAAATGTGCGCCCTCATATGCCAACCTGTACCTGGGGGGGTGGGAACGACACCTTTTTTCAAAATTAACATCAATTCATAAATCGTATATACTACATTGGTTTAGATATATCGATGACATTTTACTATTATGGTCAGGCTCACACTCTGATCTAGACCAATTCTTCGAATTTCTAAGCATTAACAACTTCAATCTAAAATTTACTCTCGAATCTAGTCAGCGGTCTGTCAATTTTCTTGATCTAACTATCAATATTGACAGTTCAGGTCTCATTAGCACATCCTTATTTAGAAAGCCCACAGCTGGGAACACCATTTTACATGCTGAAAGTGCCCATCCTCAATCCTTACTTAATAGCATTCCTTACAGTCAGTATCTCAGGATCAGACGCAACTGTACTTCAGACGCCGACTTTCATAAAGCATCTAATGAACTATACTCTAGACTAATCAATAGAGGCTACAGCCGCGCACTCCTCAAACGATCGTTTAATAAGGTCAAGAACCTAGACAGACTTCAACTGATTCACAATACCAGAAACCTCACTAACACTCAACCTGTTAGACTCATTACTCGTTTTTCATCAATGCACACCCAAGTCCGTGAGGTTGTCAATAATTTTTGGCCCCTATTACTCGCCGACCCTACAGTCAGCAAGTTTATAGGTTCACGCCCTGACATCACCTATAAAAGATGCCCCTCACTTTGGGACCGTCTTACCAGAAGCCATCATGCTCCATTAATGACTCAGATTCGTCTTGAAAATGGCACATACCCTTGCGGGTCATGTGACATGTGTCAATATGTTTCTAATTCCAAGGTCATTTTATTACCCAATGGATCTTTCCATCAAATTTCTCACCATGTAAATTGTAGAACAATAGGCGTTGTATATCTTGCCACCTGCACTTGTGGGTGTTTCTACATTGGCAAAACTAAGCGGCCCTTTCAGGTCCGAATACCTGATCACATTAAACCTACTTTAAAACGCATTGCCACCACAGCCATTAATAGACATCTTGGTCTAGCACATAACTATGATCCTCAGCACATATGTTTCTCGGCACTTGAACATGTCGAGACACATGTGAGAGGAGGAGGCATTGATGAGAAACTTTTGCAACTTGAAACTAGATGGATACACAATCTGAATGCTGTCAAATATCCTGGCCTGAATGAATATAAAAGCTTTAAATCCTTTCTATGATCATCCGACATTTCCTGGTTTCTAACCACTCATTCTCCCTTGCTATGATTCTGATACTCACACTAGTCCATCTACCCAGATATATCTTTATTGTAACTTATGTACCCCTCCTTGCTGCACTCCAGGTCCAGGCCGTTGCGTCGGATTGGCCGCCTCGGGGCGCTCGGGCGCCGTTACAGCCGCAATTTATAGACTATTGAATGTTTGCATGTTCTTCATCCATTTTTGCATACTCTGATTACAAGTTTATAATGTTGTTTACATATATATCTCAATCAACTGTATTGCCTTTCAAAGTGATTGTCTTGACCTTCTGGCCTTTATCTGACCAGTACATCACTACATATATTATATCCTTCTTGGTCTCAAGTTAATCAATTTTGGCCTAAAACATATATTTTATTATTTTTAAATATATGTGTTTACAATTTGAAATTATTGCTAAGCCTTTGCTTTGCAGGCTCATCCTCATGCCGCCTCATTTGGGACCCCACTAATAATGGGATAGCTTGGGTCCTGGCCTTCCCTTCCCGCCTCATCGCCTGTCGCTGTCCTCTTCCCTCTACGTCCACCCTGTGGCACAATGCGTGGTCCAGCCCAGTTTCTGGATCCCCCACTTTCGCTTTTTCCATCCATGGTCATTTATACTTCCTTATCGCATTGGAATCTGTTTGGGCACCCCAGGGCTGCGATCTCACAATTGCAGCCCGCCCAGCCTCTTTGCCTCTACACTTCCCTCCTGCTCCACTTCCATCTGGTACCTTCCAGCTCTGCTTTCATCTCTCTCCCTTGGAACTTTTGGCTTTCCACTCTTTCCATAGGAATCAGCACATTCGTTCCTGGACCTATGTTGCTGGCTTACCCTCAGTACCCATCCTGTCCACAGGTGGGTTCCTGAGCATGGATCTTTCTGTGTGCGCGCGCGGAGAGCGGCGCGCGCATCCAGCGGTCCCGCAGCACTCTGGCAATTGTAGGCAAACGCGCCGGCGCTTCTGCGCATGCGCGAACGGCTTCCTTGCCCGCCGCCTCATCACGGTTCACCGTGATCAGGTGTGGAGGACCTATAAAGCCTGCTTAATCTTCACCACTCTAGGTGATAGACACTGGAGCGCCATTTTGCCGGGATCAGTGCTACTTCAGGTTTTATACTCCTGTTTTCAGTCTTTTTCCTTCATACTTTGCCCATATCCTGAATTTTTAAACTTGAAATTTATTTATACATCTTATTGTGCCTTTTCTATAGTCACTGGTCTTCGTTCATTCTTGGACCAACTACAGCGTATACCCGTTGTTTTTTCAAACAGTCTGGGCTAAGGCTCTCTGCGTTCAGCCCAATCTATATCGACATATTATTTTCAGGTGAGCTCCCTCACTCTCCATCTTATATACGCATTTCTGACTTTTCACTTTCTAATTCGTTTTTTCTTGTTGCCCCATTAGTGGCTTCCCAAAAACAATATACAGATTTTCCCAGGATCCCTTTTTGTCTGGCGCTCCATACACATGATTAATTCTACCTATTTTATAGTGGTAAGTTTCTGCAATTTTTAGGCTTGTTTTACCTGCAAGCTCAGTACAACATTACTGCACTGCATATACTAAGAGATACACCACAGTCTGTGTGTATTCTGCTATTGGAAAAACATTGCAAAAAAAAAAAATTTTGCAGTTTTTTTTTTTTTCCCAATAGCATTTTCTGCGTGTTCATACATACACGCTGTAGACACTAACCGTGTATTCTGATATTGCAAAAACATTGCAAAAAAATTTAATTTTGTAGTGTTTTTTTTTCTTCCCAATAGCATTTTCTGCGTTTTCATAAACGCTTTACATACTTTCCGTGTAGTCTGATATTGCAAAAACATTGCAAAAAAATAAAATTTGGCTGTGTTTTTTTCCTTCCCAATAGCATTTTCTGCGTGTTCATACATACACGGTGTAGACACTAACCGTGTATTCTGATATTGCAAAAACATAGCAAAAAAATATAATTTTGCAGTGTTTTTTTTTCTTCCCAATAGCATCTTCTGCGTTTTCATAAACGATTTACATACTGTCCGTGTAGTCTGATATTGCAAAAACATTGCAAAAAAAAAAAATTTGCTGTGTTTTTTTTTTACAATAGCATTTTCTGCGTTTTCATAAACACTTTAGACACTATCCGTTTATTCTGATATTGTAAAAACATTGCAAAAAAAATTAATTTTGCAGTGTTTTTTTTCTTCCCAATAGCATTTTCGTACGTGTATTCTGCTATATACAAAAACACCCATTTAGGGCGAGATCATACATTTTGAAAATATGAGGGGATCATCAAAAAGGGGACGTGGCCCGGGTCGTGGTGCTGCTGGTGGCGCTCCTGTTGCAGGGAGAGGACGTGGTCGATCTGTGCCAGCTACACGCACTAGTGAAACACCTTCCTCAGGTGCGAGTAGGCGACAGAGCCTGCAGCAGTATTTTGGCGCACCTAATGAGGCTGTACGAATGTCGAGGCCAGGACAAGTACAGGCGATAGTAGATTGGGTTGCTGCTGACAGTGCCTCCGGTTCCTTCACATTGTCTCCCACCCAGTCTCCTGATGAAAGTTCAGAGTTGGCACCTGCAGCCGATGTCCATCAGTCTTTCACCTCACCCCCTTGCAAATCAGCCAATCAGTCTGAGCCCCAAATCATGCAGCAGTCTCTTCTGCTTTTTGATGACTCTGTTAGCAGGGTTTCCCAGGGCCATCCACCTAGCCCGGCCTCAGAAGTGGAAGAGATTGTGTGCACCGATGCCCAACCACTTATGTTTCATGATGAGTACATGGGAGGACCAACGCAGCACGTCTCGGATGATGACGAAACACAGGTGCCAACTGCTGCTGCTTTCGCCATTGTGCAGACCGACAAGGAGGGCAAGGGTGAATTTTGGGTGGAAGATGATGTGGAGGACGATAAGGTCCTTGACCCCACAAGGAATCAACGTCATGCAGGTGACCAGTGTAGTTCAGAGGAAGAGGCGGTGGTCGCACAGAGCCACCAGCACAGCAGAAGAGGGAGCAGGGTGCAAAAGCGGAGCGTCCGTCCCCTAGACAGTACGTCTGCTACTGCCCAACGCAGCAAGGGACCGAGCACACCAAAGCCAGGTGCAAGGAGTTCCCTAGCGTGGCAGTTCTTCAGACAATGTCCTGATGACAAGACACTAGTGGTTTGCACGCTGTGCAATCAGAGCTTGAAGCGAGGCATAAATGTTCTCAACCTGAGCACAACCTGCATGACCAGGCATCTAAGTGCAAAGCACGAGATGCAGTGGAGTAGACACCGCAAAAACCAAGAAAGGTCTCTGGCTCCTCCTGCTTCCTCTTCTGCTGCAGTCTCGGCCTCTTCATCCACCTCTGTAGTGACAGTGACACCTGCCAACCCGCAAACAGAGGATCTGCCAGCAACACTACCACCTGGGTCACCAACCATCTCCACAATGTCCCATGGAAGCTTTCAGCTCTCTATTTCCCAAACACTGGAGCGGAAGAGGAAGTACCCCCCTAGCCACCCGCGATCCCTGGCCCTGAATGCCAGAATTTCAAAATTGCTCGCCTATGAAATGCTGTCATTCCGTCTGGTGGAGACGCAGAGTTTTCAAAGGCTGATGTCATTGGCTGTCCCACAGTACGTCGTGCCCAGCCGCCACTACTTTTCCAGACGAGCTATCCCTTCCTGCACAACCAAGTGGAGGACAAAATCAGGTGTGCACTGCGCAACACCATCTGTGGCAAGGTCCACCTAACTACGGATGCATGGACCAGTAAGCACGGTTCGGGACGTTATATCTCCCTAACAGCACACTGGGTAAATGTAGTGGCGGCTGGGCCTGAGGCGGATAGTCCTTCCACCACGAGGATTGCAGGGCACTTCAGTTTGCCTCCTGTTGCTAACTCCTCCTACTCCGCCTCCTCATCCTCTACCGCCTCCTCATCTGGTCAGCGTAACACCTTCACCACCAACTTCAGCACAGCCAGGGCTAAACGACAGCAGGCAGTTTTAACCCCACACCGCGCAGGAGTAGTGGAGGGACATGGAACAACAGACCGATGAGTGGTTGGTGGCAGTGAGCCTCAAGCCCGGCCTGGTGGTGTGCGATAATGGGCGAAATCTCGTAGCAGCTCTGGGCCTTGCCGGTTTGACGCACATCCCTTGCCTGGCGCATGTGCTGAACTTGGTGGTCCAGAGGTTCCTGAAGAATTACCCCGATATGCCAGAGCTCCTGCAGAAAGTGCGCGCCGTCTGTGCGCACTTTCGGCGTTCTCACCCTGCTGCTGCTCGCCTGTCAGCGCTGCAGCGTAACTTCGGCCTTCCCGCTCACCGTCTCATATGTGACGTGCCCACAAGGTGGAACTCCACCTTGCACATGCTTGCCAGACTGTGCGAGCAGCAGCAGGCGATAGTGGAGTTTCAGCTGCAGCGCGCACGCGTGAGTCGCTCTGCGGAACAGCACCACTTCACCGCCAATAACTGGGCCTCCATGCGAGACCTGTGTGCCTTGTTGCGCTGTTTCGAGTACTCCACCAACATGGCCAGTGCCGATGACGCCGTTCTCAGCGTTACTATCCCAGTTCTATGCCTCCTTGAAAAAACTCTTAAGGCGATGATGGAAGAGGATGTAGCACAGGATGAGGAGGAGGAGGAAGAGGGTTCATTTCCAAGGCTTTCAGGGCAGTCATTTACAAGTGGCTACGAGGGTGGGTTCCTGCACCAACAAGCGCCAGGTACACAATTGTCTGGCAGCAAGGGCACAGTTCTGGAGGATGACGAGGTGGAGGATGAGGAGGAGATGGAGGAGGAGGAGGAACCATGTTCACAGCAGGGTGGCACCCAGACCAGCTCATGTCCATCACTGGTGCGTGGCTGGGGGGATACAGAGGACACAGACGATACACCCCCCACAGAGGACAGCTTTTCCTTGCCTCTGGGCAGCCTGGCACACATGAGCGATTACATGCTGCAGTGTCTCCGCAACGACCGCCGAGTTGCCCACATTTTAACTGGTGCTGATTATTGGGTGGCCACCCTGCTGGATCCCGTTACAAGGACAACGTGCCGTCCTTAATTACCTCACTGGAGCGTGATCGTAAGATGCGCGAGTACAAGCGCACGCTGGTAGACGCGCTGCTGGTGGCATTCCCACTTGGAAGCGGGGGTACGGTGGAAGCACAAGGCGAAGGCAGAGGAGGAGGAAGAGGTCGCCAACGCAGCCGGGGCACCGCCAGCACCTCGCAAGGCAGGGTTAGCATAGCCGGAATGTGGAAAAGCTTTGTCGGCACGCCACAACAACCAGCACCACCAGCTGAGATGGAACGTCTTAGCAGGAGGCAGCATTTCACCAACATGGTGGAGCAGTATGTGTGCACACGCGTACACGTACTGCATGAGGGGTCTGCCCCCTTCAACTTCTGGGTCTCCAAATTGGGCACATGGCCTGAGCTTGCCCTTTACGCCTTGGAGGTGCTGGCCTGCCCTGCCGCCAGTGTATTATCTGAACGTGTATTTAGCACAGCAGGGGGCGTTATCACAGACAAGCGCAGCCGCCTGTCCAGAGCCAATGTGGACAAGCTCACGTTCATTAAAATGAACGAGGCATGGATCCCACAGGACTTGGCCGTACCTTGTGCAGAATAGACACATATACCGGTGTTCTGACGAAAACTGTCTTGCTATCGGATAGTGTCCGGCCACTTACTGCGCAGGTGCAGTGCTTGCGCAGTACGGAGGACAAGGAGATTCACAAAATCTCCAAAGATGAACGTCGCCTGCACAGTGAGTGCAGGTTCAAGCCCGACCATCCAAGTGGACATACGGTAGCACATAGTAACAGGGCCCCTCACGGGCTCGCTTGGCTAGGCTTCAACCTCGGATGATGTGGCTTGAACCTGGAGTCACCGCGCATCGTCTTCGGAGAGTTTCAAAATCCCCTTGTCCTACGTACTGAGCAAGCGCAGTACAGGGCGGACACTATGCGACGGGGGACAGAATTCGACACATCATTCACCACTAGCCTTACCCAGCCATTGTTGTATTTTTGAACCAGTTTTGGTTACCTCGTCCTCCTCCACCGCCGCTTCCACCTACACCGCCACATCCACCGCCACCTCAACCTCCTACTCCATTTGAATTTCGTCCTCCTAGGTCAAGATTATATTTTTTTTCATTTTTTTTTAATTTCCAAGTATTTTATTTTCCCACTATCTTATCCATTTAATTGAATAATTTTTTCCAGAAAGTGCGTATTCTGGGGTATTCCCACCATATGTGCGGCATCGTGCCGTTGAGCTTCTGAGGTTCTTAATGACTTACTGTACCTCTACTGCTGAGAAGGGGGCCTCCAGCATTGTTTTTTATTTTTTATTTTTTTTTATGTTATTTTAAGTAATTTCCCTATCCACATTTGTTTGCAGATCACTTGCCATGCTCTTAACAACATTTTGTTGCCATTTGCGGCCCTCTAGCCCTTTCCATGACCTTTTTACAGCCATTTTAGTGTTCAAAAGTCTGGGTCCCCATTGACTTCAATGGGGTTCGGAGTTCGGGGTCAAGTTCGGGTCAAGTTCGGTCCCGAAACCCGGACTTTTTTCCGAAGTTCGGCCGAACCCGCCGAACCCGAACATCCAGGTGTCCGCTCAACTCTAGTTATAACCCTTGTCAGTTTTTTTTTATATGTCTGTGTTCCATTGGTGAAATTTACCTTCATTTCCTGTCCCAAAAACATAAAAGGAAGGTAAAGGAAATCCCCAAGTAAAAACATTTTCCCTCATTTTCTTTCATGGTGGCAATGATCACTAGTACAGATAAATGGGTGAAGCTCCCCAATGGGAATACTGACATCAATAAAAGCATGACAGAGCAGCTAACCCTTCCCCATTCTACCCAAAAATTAAGAGACATACTTACATTTTTACAAAAATATTACATTTTTAACCACTTTCCGATCGGAACATTTTGCTGGCCAAAGACCAGACCACTTTTTGCGATTCGGCACTGTGTCGCTTTAACTGACAATTGCGCAGTCATGCGACGTGGCTTCCAAACAAAATCGAAGTCCTTTTTTTCCCACAAATAGAGCTTTCTTTTGGTGGTATTTGATCATCCCTACGGTTTTTATTTTTTGCGTTATAAACAAAAAAAGAGTGACAGTTTAAAAAAAAAACCAATACTTTTTGCTATAATAAAAAAAATGTATAAAAAAAGTTTTTTCTCCTCAGTTTAGACCAATACGTATTCTTCTACATATTTTTGGTAAAAAAAAATTGCAATAAGCGATTATTGATTGGTTTGCACAAAAGTTATAGCGTTTACAAAATAGAGATAGTTTTATGGCATTTTTATTAATAATTTTCTTTTTACTAGTAGTGGCGGCGATCAGCATTGTGACTGCGACATTATGGCGGACACATCGGACATTTTTGACACATTTTTGGGACCATTGTCATTTATACAGCAATCAGTGCTATACAAATGCACTGATTCCTGTGTAAATGACACTGGCAATGAAGGGGTTAACCAGGAGGTGGCAGTGTAGGGGTTAAGTGTGTCCTAGGGGTGTGTTGTTAACTGTGGGGGGAGTGACTGTGTTTTACACATCACTTATCTCTGCTCCAATCACAGGGAGCAGAGATCAGTGACACTGTTGCTAGGCAGTACGGGGAGATGCTTGTTTACTTTAGCATCTCCCCATTCTTCCTTCCCGTGAGACGATCGCGGGTATCCCTGCGGCGATCGAGTCACGGAGGTCCCGACCAGCACGTGTGCCGCCGGCGGCGCGCACGCGATGGCACTGTGGCAAATTTAAAGGGACGTACCTGTAAGCCCATATGCCTGTACGTGCTATTCTGCCGACGTACATTGTCGTGCGCCGGTCGGGAAGCGGTTAATATACATATCTGTATTAAAAAGTAGGACCTCAATGCACATGGTTGAGTGTTAAAGTAAACACAGTCTCACTGTTTTAACAAACATTTAAGCCCAGCATAGGCAGATTGAAATTTGTCCGATTCAGCGGGACTTGGCCAAATTTCGATCCAACTATGGGCAGGCTGGATTTGTCAACCTATCAATGAGCACAACCAGCATGTCATGTTTTTTTTTTTCATTCAGTCACTACCGGCAGCTATAGCTGGCAGCAGGGATCATTGTGTTCTGAGTGTGGGGGGGGGGGGGGGGGGGGGGGGGGGTATGCTAAAACTGGTGCAAACAGAATCTGCTTCTAGCTTGTTCAATTAAGCTTTAACAATAAAACCTAGAAGTTGATTGGTTACTATGCACAGCTGCACCAGATTCTGTGGGCACCAGTTTTAGTTTATCTCCCCCATTGTGTTGATGGGGGAGTCATGCAATTTTCTTTTGTTCAATCCATGGTTGAAGGAAAGAAAATTGCATAATGTATGGCTTGCTTTACTTTTCAAAATTAATATCGCTTTCCAAAGTGAATATGACAAATTATAAGGTGAACAACTGCTTTTTTTTCAATCTACACTATTTTTAGACAATAGAGTAAATCTCTCCCACCATGCAATTAACTATGTTCCACTCTACATTTTATTTACTTATGCTTTTTCATAATTTTTTTTTTTTTTAAAGCCTTTGAATTCTTTTAAGTATATCACATGTAATTATATAGTTGTTGGAATACTCTGATGCCATTTTATATTGTGTTTTAATTTTAAGCAGCATAATCTTTTTTTTGTTTCAAACAAGAAAAAATATCACAGTGTCTATCAAAGGGATTGGTAGCAGCAAAACCATCTACGTTTTGACGGTAATGAAGAGTAACTTATTGTTGAGGTGTAGTTTGTCATTTAATTTGTTTCATTTGTATGGTTAGCTGTTTTCTTTTTTCAAAATGTAATGGATTACTTAGATGGATGACTTAAAGAAAACCAGCTGTATTTTTTTATAGGATAGATTGGAAAACAAATGTTGTGACAAGTAATGAATTGCTGATAAATCATTTTAAAAGAATGGTGGATGCCACTGGGTAGTAGATAGCAATGTTGTTTTGTGACAGTAAATGTGCTATAGCAGTATATTTTGGTAGTGAGACTGTTGAAAAAAGTCACACATAATCAAGATCTAAAGGACCATCTTGGTAAATAGTGTCTTTGGTGACTTCCAAAATTTAACATGAAAAAAAAAAAAAAAATTATTGAAAAGGATTGTATGGTTTAATGTTTATTTGAGCAATATTTTTGACTTTCAGAATGGGAATAAAGGTCTTTTTCACCAATATCACATTATATGAAAGTTTTTGAGTGTTAATATTATCTTTAATGCACATTGGTACCTGCTTTAAACACCTACTTTTTTCTGTGTTTCCTATTGACATTTCAATGGCATGTCTATTGTACAGATGCACTAAAGACTAAACATTATCATACTAAACTGAAATACACTTTTTGTTCAGTTTTGGCATTCATTGATATTGACATAAAACACACAAACACACACACTGCTGAAAAAAATGCTAACCCTGTTTGGTGAATTGGTTTCCAATTTTGGAGTTTTTCATTTACTTTCAACCATAGAACTCAACCACTGGTTTCAATCAATAAATGGTTGTGTTGATGAATTTTCATTGCAAACTGTATCTGCTGGTTGCTTAAAAGGGAAACAAGGGAGCCATGGGTAGATGATTTTTAAGGCAGATAATGATACAAAGCCCCTAAATTGTATACCTGTTAGCTTGTGAAAACATATAGTAGGGCATATAAACAATGAATGAATCAGTTAACAATATATACCGTATTTTTCGGACCATAAGACGCACTTTTTTCCCCCAGAAATATGGGGGAAAGTGTCCCTGCGTCTTATGGTGCGAATATACGACAGGCACCGCCCCCGCCACCGCTGGCACTGCCACCACTCACATTGTGTCCCGCCGACACCACCGGAAGAGGGGCAGGAGAGCGGGAACTGACTTCCAAACCCCCCCGTGGGCGCCAGGTGTCGGGCGAGACAGAAAACAGGCCACTATGGGCCTGATGGAGGAGGGAGAGGTGCCAACTGTCCCTCAGGGAGCCTGGAAACATAGGGGCAGAGAGAACGCAGGGATGGGGACTCTGATAATAGCGGCCAGAGGAAGAGGCATAGGCAGGAGTTGGCTCCCAGGAACAATGGCCGGGAAGGAGGAGGAGGGCGGACCGAGGACAGGAGGAATGGTATCTCTGCATTTTCTATGGTAATGGTCACTCTGCATTTCTATGGCATGGTCACTCTGCATTTCTATGGCATGGTCACTCTGCATTTTCTATGGCATGGCTACTCTGAATTTTCTATGGCAATGGTTACTCTGCACTTCATGGGCACTGGAAAATATTTTAGTACACCATTTGGTTCAGAATATTTTTTTTTTCTTGTTTTTAACCTCTAAAACCTAAGTGCGTCTTATGGTCAGGTGCATCTTATGGAGCGAAAAATACGGTACTACCTTCTAATATTATGGTTTTACTAAAACACTGAAGAGTTAATAACAAAAAAACATATTTTTTAAACTGGAACTTAATGCAAAACTTTTTTTTTTTCACTTTTTATAGGGGCCATCATACATTTTTTTTTTTTACAGAATTATGAGTTTAAAAAAAAAAAACTATTCAATTATGAGTTTCAAAGTCAGAATTCTGGAATTAAAAGTCAGAATTAACAGGAAGCACCTCTGTGGTTAACAGAGGATAAATTAAAATTAGACTTGGGAAACTTAACATTAATAAATCACCGGGACCAGATGGCTTGCACCCGAAGGTACTTAGGGAACTCAGTCAATAAGAGACACTGGTGGAAAACCTGTAGCCGTGTCCAGCATTACCAGAAACCGCAGTGTCCTTGTGGGATCAAGAGATCGTTAAGGTGGTTTATATACCGCATTGAGGAAAGAGCTCTGGGAGAATTAATTTCACATGAAGATCACATATAGAAGAATCATTCATTACAAGAATTGTTTTTCACAAGATTTGTAGAGCACAGGAATTTTGGCACATTGTTTGAAAAGGACTTTCTTTCACAGCAATTTACTGATCGTTATCATTATAATTTTTGTGCATTTTTTGATGGATTTTGTCACAGTAATTATTTCAGTGTATGTTATCCAATTATAGGAAGTTGCGCTAATCGCTATTACATTTATACCCAATATTTAAAAAGGGCCCAAAATACATCCCTGGCAATTACAGACCAGTTAGCCTAACATCAATAGTATGTAAACTCTTGGAGGGGATGATAAAGGACTATATACAAAATTTTAGTAATGAGAACGGTATCATTAGCAGTAATCAACATGGATTCATGAAGAATTGTTCTTGCCAAACCAATTAATTAACCTTCTATAAGGTTGCCATCTAGATAAATGAAGGCCCCTAGACATGGTGTATCTGGATTTTGCAAAAGCATTTGACACAGTTCCCCATAAACGTTTACTGTACAAAATAAGGTCAGTTGGCATGGACCATAGGGTGAGTACATGGATTGAAAACTGGCTACAAGGGCGAGTTCAGAGAGTGGTGATAAATGGGGAGTACTCGGAATGGTCAGGGGTGGGTAGTGGGGTCCCCCAGGGTTCTGTGCTGGAACCAATCCTATTTTATTTGTTCATAAACGACCTGGAGAATGGGGTAAACCGTTCAATCTCTGTATTTGCGGACAATACTAAACTAAGCAGGGCAATAACTTCTCTGCAGGATGTGGAAACCTTGCAAAAAGATCTGAACAAATGAATGGGATGAGCAACTACATGGCAAATTAGGTTCAATGTAGAACAATGTAAAATAATGCATCTGGGTGGCAAAAATATGAATGCAATCTATACACTGGGGGAGAACCTCTGGGGGAATCTAGAATGGAAAAGGACCTGGGGGTCCTTGTAGATGATAGGCTTAGCAATGGCATGCAATGGCATGCAATGCCAAGCTGCTGATAACAAAGCAAACAGAATATTGGCATGCATTAAAAAGGGGATCAACTCCAGAGATAAAATGATAATTCTCCAGCTCTACAAGACTCTGGTCCGGCCACATCTATGTTGTATGCTGTAAAGTTCTGGGCACCGGTCCTCAGGAAGGATGTACTGGAAATGGAGCGAGTACAAAGAAGGGCAACAAAGCTAATAAAGGGTCTGGACAATATTAGTTATGAGGAAAGGTTGTGAGCACTGAACTTATTCTCTCTGGAGAAGAGACGCTTGAGAGGGGATATGATTTCAATATACAAATACCATACTGGTGACCCCACAATAGGGATAAAACTTTTTCGCAGAAGGGAGTTTAACAAGACTCGCAGCCACTCATAAAAATTTGAAGAAAAGAGGTTTAACCTTAAACTATGTAGAGGGTTCTTTACTGTAAGAGCGGCAAGGATGTGGAATTCCCTTCCACATGCGGTGGTCTCAGCGGGGAGCATTGATAGTTTCAAGAAACTATTATATAAGCACCTGAACGACCGCAACATACAGGGATATACAATGTAATACTGACATATGATCACACACTTGACTTGATGGACTTGTATCTTTTTTCAACCTCACCTACTATGTAACTTTGTAATTCTGAGATTGAAAGTCAGAATTCTGAGATTGAAAGTAAGAATTCTGAGATAAAAAGTCAGAATTTTGAGTTTCAAAGTCAGAAGTCTGAGATTCAAAGTCCAAATTTAAAGTCAAAATTCTGAGTTTCAAAGTCAGAATTCTGAGATTTAAAGTCAGAATTCTGAGAATAAAAATCTGAATTCTGAGTTTCAAAGTCAGAATTCTGAGATTCAAAGTCAGAATTTTGAGTTTCAAAGCCAGAATTCTGAGATTTAAAGTCAGAATTCTGAGTTTCAAAGTCAGAATTTAAAGTCAGAATTCTGAGTTTCAAAGTCAGAATTTTGTAAAGTCAGAATTCTGAGTTTCAAACTCAGAATTTTGAGATTTAAAGTCAGAATCCTGAGTTTCAAAGTCAGAATTTAAAGTCAGAATTCTGAGTTTCAAAGTCAGAATTCTGAGTTTCAAAGTCAGAATTCTGAGATTTAAAGTCAGAATTCTGAGATTCAAAGTCAGAATTCTGAGATTAAAAATCAGAATTCTGAGATTAAATGTCAGAATTCTGAGTTTTGGCATTCATTGTTATTGACATAAAACACACTGCTGAAAATGCTAACCCTGTTTGCTGAATTGGTTTCCAATTTTGGAGTTTTTCATTTAATTTCATCCATAGAACTCAACCACTGGTTTCAATCAATAACTGGTTGTGTTAATGATTTAACAATATATACAGACTTTTTCTAGCTGTTCACCAACATTTTACCAACATTTTTGGCCACTACTGTCTAGTGATATGTGTACATCATTTTTGGGATAAAATCATTGGTTTGTAAGCAATTCAAACATTTTAGTTAACATCATTAATATTAGGACAATCAATATTTAAAAAAAATATTATACCTGGCTCCAGCTGGGTGCATCGACTTCCTCAAGGATGGGAAGCCTCTGCTGGGGTGGAGGGAAGAGTGGAGGGAAGGCTTCAGGGAAGGGTCGAAAGTGATTCCCTTCAGTCTGGTCGTCCAGAAAACGGAGTTGGACATAAACATCATCTGCTGCTGCTCTCGATCTGAGGGAATTCTGTATCTTATTGTGCTCCCGCCTGTACATGTTCCACAAGATCCCAATTTTATTTTCCACAAACGTAATGTCTGCCTGGGGGACTCGCGTCTTGACAAACTCCAGAAGTGGCCCCAGTGTTGCCTTCCTTGCTTGCTTGTTACAAAGGGTGCTTAAACTCCCACAGATTTCACATTTCTCTATATCGGTCAATAAAATTGGTCAAAAAATCCTGCTCTTTAAAGGGAGTCATGTTTTCTGAAAGACAATACACAAGACAAAAACACTAATGTCAGTCCAAACTCACAGTATTATATTATCCCAATAAAGGGCACACACACACACACACAACACACACACAGATAAGAAACAAAAACAACATTGTCAGTCCAAACTCTCAGTATCTTATCCCAATATAGAAAAAAATTAGAGCATATGGGAATCCTGCCTATATTGAACAAGTAGCAGTCACCGAATATATTCCGGGGGGTGTAATCAATAATAATAATGAACCCAAGACAACGAAAATAACAAAAAATTATTATAAACACACCCTGTAGTAAAACTACATCATTTTTTTTAGCTATAAATTAGCAAAATACAAAAAGGTAACCTTAATATCCCCAACCCCCTACAGATAGATCAAAAGGAAGTCCCATAAATTTGGGAATAACTTCCAAGTGGTCTATACCCTCCCAAAAAAAACATTAAAACAGATGATCCGTATAGTCCATCTTACCCACAATAAAGATAGATATATGTAGTCCATGGATCCCTCCCTCCCTCAATATAGAGCACCCCCAAAAAGCACCTATTGTAAACCCAAGCCACCTAGAGCAAGGACTGAACTGTAGTTTTCCTGAAAAGAGCCATGTGATTCTGTTAAACAGAAATATTCACACTGCTCGATTCAGAATGACACAATGAGAGCAACTAAAAAATGCACACACAATATAACCCAAAGGTCAAAAGTCAGTCAGGGACATCAAAAAAATTTCATAAAGAAGATGTAAAAAAGACATCAATAAATGTTGTATGATGATTCAAAACCACCCTTTTGGGGAAAGAAAATATATTCCACTCAATATTTACATATGTCTTCCAATAAAGTACCTTCTGCTGTTTGTCGTCCTGTACAATACAGTAAATGACAGATACTAATTGGATTGCTATACACTGTAGTCCCAGTTAGTTGGACAGATTAAGCCAGGTATATTCAATGTAACCTTATGTCGAGGTGCCCACAACATGCAGGTGTATCCTCTAGACAATTGAAGCCGTGATAATCATATACAACGTTCTTTTGGTTACTTACTGATAGCTGGTTAGTGTAGTGAGATTCAATCTGTCGGTCATATACATACCTATTTTCCAGCTACTTGCTTGTCCTGTCAATCCTGGTCCGTGTTCCAAGCAGTGTATCAATATGTCAATTACATAGCAATCCAGAGATTAGTGTTTTAATTCATGTCCATAGCCAAAGTGTCCTTCAATGTAGATGGTTATCCATGGAAATCCGTACACAGGTTGCATAGATTGGTTATTACCAGTTTATCATCAGGTACCAGTTCAAAGTCCTCAAGACCATAAAAGGGGTGTTGGCAAGGATTGGTGCATAGTAGGGGTGCTTACCCAGCATGAAAAGCTTTCATGTTTCGTTCCTCAAAGGGCAGAACTTCGTCAGAGCTTGGATTGGTCAGTCATCACCTGTTTAAATAAGGGGCCACAATCCACCCTTGATTGTATAAAATTAAAAGCAGGTGATACCCACCCATCAAACAAATGTAAAAGTGATACATATGTGCCTGAACATTAAAAAATTCCCTGCAATAGTGTGCTGCCCCACACCTCGGTACAAAAAACAAAAAACAAAAAACAAGAAACAAAAAACAAACACACAATCTCTCAGATCAAAACGATTTTCCAGATCAAAAATAATTTAACTCCTAGTTAACCAAATATAAATGAATTTTACTAGGTAGGTCCGAGAGATAATTGCCTATACAAATATACTAAGTAAATTCTCCTAAATCTATAAAGTATAGCATGTTCTTTTCCAGAATCAAATTCAACAGACTCATCATGCAAGCATATAATTTGTATATAGAGGGCCAAGTTAGCTGACTGTTTCCATATACATTTAAATGGGTTTCTCATTTACATGCCTTACCTATCCAATAGAAATGGACAACATATTTATATAGCATTATCCATCATGGTATTAATGCTACCAAATCACCCCCATTATATCGGATCCATCGGATGCAAGACATATATCCATAGCCTACATACACATGCTGATTCCATCTCAGTCGGTCACGATACCTCAATGCTTGCTTGAGTAATTTCTAATCATGCTTGACTGGACCAAGAATTGGTTGCTTCAGCGTGACCAGTTCTCGCACATATTAGCTTGCTTGGTAATTTAATAATGTCACACTGTGCCTGCCTTTTTTGGGGGGGGGGGGGGGGTTGAAATGTTATTTGATCTTTCCTGTGGCCTGCCAATAGTGTTAAGTACAGAGGGTCTGGCCAAACTAGCCCACATTATTGAGCCATTTGCCAATCAATGAAGTGCAGAGGGTTAGCTGTCCACCACCCCCCCCCCAAAACCCCTAGTTATTGCCAATGGCCCATCAGAAGTGGGGGGATTGATGGGGGGGTGAGTAATCTGTGAAGGGGAGCCTCTACTTTCCTGTGCAAATACTTTCCAGCCTCCAATTTTAGACAATGCTCTTGTTCCAAGATGTTGATTGTCTAATCTGCTTGCAATGTTTAGGTGCAAAGTGACTATTTTTTTTTTCTTGTTTCACTCCACAGTTCCCTTCCACGCCACAGGAATGGCAGACTGTGGCCTCCCACTTTGCCAGCCGTTGGGACTTTCCTAACTGCGGAGGGGCAATTGATGGGAAACACGTCCGCATCGTCCCACCGCCCAACTCGGGGTCCTACTATTATAATTATAAGGGTTTAATAGTGTAGTGATGTTGGCGGTGGTGTCGGCAACATACGAGTTTATGTATGTGGACGTGGGGATGAACGGCCGGATATCGGATGGTGGGGCCATTACGCACACGGAGTTCTACTGGCGTCTCCAAAGTGGCAGTCTGTGCTTGCCACCTCCAGAGGAGAATGCCGAAGGACTCCCCTTCGTCTTTGTCGCAGATGAAGCGTTTGCGTTGACTCCCCATGTGATGAGGCCGTTCCCGATGAGGACCCTCACCCCGGACCAGAGGGTCTTCAACTACAGGCTGTCCAGAGCCAGAAGAGTTGTGGAGAACGCTTTTGGCATCCTGGCCAGCCGCTTCCGCCTGTTCCTGACGGCATTTAACTTGGCGGAATACAAACTCAACCACATAGTTCTTGCCTGTTGCATATTGCACAACTTCCTCAAAAGACATAACAGGAACTATGTGGTGCCCGTTGGCCCAGATGTGGAGGGCCATCCAAATGCCGAACTCACAGCCCTTCGAGTGGCACGTCCAGGCTTGCCCCCTCTAAATGCCCGTGTGGTCCAGGACCAATATATGCAGTACTTTGTGGGTAGGGGGCCATTGCTCTGCCTGACGATGTGTGAGAGGCATTTTTTAATAAATCTGATATTTTAACCAACCTATGATTTCATGTCATTTCAGTCTTCTTTTTAGCTTATTTTACTTTGACATTTTTTCCCTTTGCCTTCGACAGTGGGAATGCACTTTCTGGGCAAAAGGAGGTAACAGTCTCTTCTTCCCAAAAAAGATTATTCTCATGTTGTGTGTTTGCTACCTAATCTTTGGTCTAGAGAAGGTTTGTACTGCATAACTGACACCCAAAATACTCCTTTTCATCACCAGGTCTGACATGTGTGTATTCTCCAAAATGCTGTGCTCCGTGTTTTCGTACAAAGCACTGTGGGTGTCATTTACATAAGTCAAATCCGCTATGCTCTACAAGTGCATTGAAAAAGTTCCCCGGGAAAGAAAATTGGAGTGCAAAGTGGATTTGCCTTTAGTAAATAACACCCATTGCCCCCCATATCCTTTTCATTTTACATACATAATGCATTGTGTTTTTTAAATAAGGAAGCCACACATTTAGAAAAATAAAAGTTTACTAGGAAAACATTCCCAAGTGCGTTTACAATCTTCACGCCAAAACTGACAACATCTTGGTTATTTACAACATTGTTTACAAACATTCCGCAATTGGTAAAACCAGGCATGGAGCAAAACAGAACCTAGGAACTTGGAAAGTTCAACTTTGTAAAGTGAAGACAAGATCAGACATACTATATGTTCAAAGTGTGTTTGATCTTGCCTTCATCACATGGGGGGGTCACCCCCGAAAAGTGGAAATTTGGAACATGCACACAATTTGGGACTGAAAATGGTCATTAGATGGTAAAACACATGCCTAGAAGCTTCAAAAGTGCCATTTTCCATCATGGGGATGAATGGACGTTTTTTGGGGGTGCAACCCCTTCACCACAACCACTTTCGTAGTTCGTAAAGTGTTTGCACCCCCAAAAAAACGTTGCCATTCATCCACCATGGTGGGAGCTAGCACATGTGGACACAATGTGTGCATGTTCCAAATTTCAGACAGTTTTTAAGTTGCAAATGTGTTCTGAAGCTGGCACAAATGTGTGTTAATTACTTGGTGCGTTTTCATATTTTTTCCTAAAATATCAATGATGTTCTTCAATTTTTGTTGAACATCATTGATGTTTTGCTTTATGTAATCTAGATCTCTATTGCAGACCATTATCTCTCCGATGAGTACGTGGGCACTCTCTGTGGTAAAGTGCGATTTTTTCTTCCACAACATCCACGTCACCTAAAAAAACCACAAACAAACAAAAATGGGGTGTTGGAAATGAGGCAGCCATACATGGATTAGCTTACCAGTAGCTGTGTTCTCCCACACTCACCTGTTGTGGTGACAATTTCTCCAAGTTCGATGATCTCTCCTTCCTCCTCCTCCTCCTCTGCTTCTGCTCTTTCCCCTTTTTTGGTAGGTGTTGGTTTGGGGGTTTCCTCAGACGGCCCAAGTTTTCGCTCCCCTATGAGAATGTCCAAAAGGAAGATTTAGCAACACAAGCTATTGAGGGCAGAAATAGGAAATGACAAACATTGCTTGAAAGTGACGGACACTATTTTAGTTTGGCCAGTTACAAATGTCAACTACATGAATGAAGTCACTTTGTAAAGGTGCTAAACTGACTAGCTTTTTGGTAGAAGTTTGTGTGATGGAGACCCCCCTCTAGTATCCACTGGAGCACATGTGTGGAAAAGCATAATAAAAAGGGGGTTTGGGTGTCCCAGCACTAGTGCTCTAGAGTCCAGATGGGTAAACAGCTACTGAGTGACCTCTCCTTTACATTGAATAAATTGGCTTTACATTCTTGATGACATTTCTAGTGAGAACAAACTTCCTTTCCCCAAAAAAAAACACCAAACATCGTATTATAAGTGGCCGAACGATCGAGGTTGCGTACGATCGAATGCACACACACACGACCATGACAGTGGCAGAAAGATCGAGGCTGAGTACGATCGAATGCACAGACGAACCTGAAAGTGGCCATTTTGGAATGTACAACTTGGTAAAAATCAAAACACAATGGAGCAGTATGCAAGCAAGAAATCAAACACAAAACACAACTACTTACTTTTTTTGAAGAATTCTCTTGATCTTTCTGTACTGATCGGCCTCCCTCAGTTTCAGGTCTGACCAGCGTTCCTGAGTTGCTCCTTGGATCGTTGTACCCCAAAATTATTGTACAGCCTTCTCACAACTTTAGACATGATCTTGGCCTTGCGGACATTGGGGTTGAGGTAAGGCCCATACTTCCCATCATAGTCGCTCCTCTTTAATATGTCCACCATCTCCAACATTTCTCCAAATGACATATTGGAGGCCTTGAATTTCAGGTTCCGGGATCGGGACGTTTCTGCCTCCGGACTTTCCTCGTCCTCCTCCTCGTTGGTGGGATATTTGTGGCGCACCTGCTGTGTCCCCGCCATGTGCTCTCCCCACTACGCCGTAAAGAGAAGGGGTGGGGAATAGACGAGAAAGATCGTCAGGGGCGGGCGGAGTTTGAAGCATGCGCAGTGTATATAAAACGTCACACGCCTGTGTCGTAGCCACGATCTGGGAGACGAGGGGAGAGAAAACTCACACGAGACGATCGCTACAAACGAAGGTACAATTTAACGTTGGTACATAACTAGCCTAGACTGATTTGAACTTGAGGCTTCTTTATGGAGAAGATTAGGAGAGTTTAGCCTGACATAATTTATAGGGTTTGGTGTGTTGTTGTGTCTTGCAGAGATTGATATGAAGGGATTCAACGACATGAGTTTTCTCCCCCTCTTCATTGCCAAATACAGGGATTTTCCCATATTGTGGCAGGGTATACACCCACATTACACCAACAAACCAAAGAGGCACGCAGCCCTGGAGGAACTTGTGGAATTTGTCAAGCCAAGGTTCCCCACGGCAACTGTTGATGATATTAGAAAGAAAATTGGCAGCCTGAGGAGTGCGTATATCAGGGAGAGGAAGAAGGTCGTGAAGTCTGAGGAAACTGCAACTTCAGCAGATGAGGTCTATGTCCCCAAGCTCTGGTACTATCAGAGTCTCCATTTTCTGAAGGACCAGGCTGATGTCACGGAGCCAACCTCAACTCCTCCTTCCACGCTTCCTTGCGCACAGCCCACCCCTGATGAGGCTTCCGAGGAGCAACCTGGGCCTTCCAGTATGGAAGAGGTGGAGGAGCCCAGCTTGTTCCAGGTATAGTAGTTTTGTTACCATTTATGGGAATAATGAATGATGTTCACTTAATTCAGGATCGCCAATTGCTTAGTTCCTAACGTGTTTGACATATCAACAGACAGTGGTGTGGGAGACATTTGGGGCCAGAATCTAAACTGCTGGGCTGAGAATTGTATGGTTTTCTATTTGTAAACATTTTGCACCAGTCACTAGATGAGAATTGTGTGTGTTTGATGAACAAATAACTGAAACTATGTCCCTTTTTCCTACACAGGAAGACCTCAGCCAGGAGGTGGCTGTGGAAGGTGGCAGTCAGGAGGAGGCAGGGGTTAGTGGCAGCCACCAGCTGGGTAGTGGCAGCCAAGAGGGGGCTAGGCCTCGGAGCCTGACTGACTCCCAAATCCCTCTCCTCCGCCTTCCGTACAGAAGGGCGAGAAGGGGGGGTTATGCGGCACAGTCAGCGCTCCGGATGATCAGAGAGGCTTCAGACTCCCTACATGCCACACCCGCCGACGAGGAGACCTTTGGCTCGGTGGTTGTCACAAAAATGATGGGTATGGAGGTGGGGCAACGCAACATGTGTGAGGGGCTCATCCTCCATGTCCTAAATAAGGGTAGGGCTGGGGAGATGACCCCAGGCACACATGTTTGCCATAGTTACCATGCTCCGCCTCCTCCTCCTCCTCCTCCTCCTTCTGCCACCCCACCAGCACGACAGCCACAGCGTGGAAGGAAGCGTGGAAGGAAGACCTGAGAGTGACGACCTGCAATCAGTCTGGTGTGAGAGAAGATGGAGCCTCTTGTAGTACCAGAGCCTGGGGACCTAGATGGCATCTGCTGCAGTTCCGGATACTTTGGACTTCACGACCAGATTGCACTCCCCTTAATATACGTACTCCTCAGGCCCCCAATTTTCTACGCTTGGACAATGATAGTTGCCGTGGGGGGCCAAGACTTTGCAAATTCCCCAAGTTTCACCATGGCTGCGTTCCTCTTTGGTTTGTTGGTGTGACCTAAATAAAGGTTTTTTTGATTTGAAATAATCATTGACTATTGTGTTTTACTTTGCTACAATGACAGTTTTTCTTTGAGTAGGCTGGTACATTTCACTAATCCTAAAGTAGAATTAACAAGGGGCAACAACAACAAACAACCTCCTAGTAAATTTAAGCAAGAAATACAAATGTAAATAATGTGTTTTTGGTAATTTGAGACACACAACCCCCCTCCAAAAAAAAAAAAAAAAAACATTCAAATATGTATTCCCCAAAAAAAAAAAAAAAAAGACAAATCATGGTAAAAAAATAACAAAGATTCTTTTCCGTTCAGAGTAAAAATAAACATGTAGTGTATAAATGCTGCAAAGTAATAAAGAAGTAAGTTTGTGAGAAGTGCGGGTGAATAGGAGCAGCTAAAACATGTCATTCTTGTTGCATTGTAAAGAAAAAGAGAATGCGCTGCATTAAAGACATTAACATTGCAGCGTGACGAATGTGCTGTGTCGATTAGGAAAGGTAGTTTTACCTGACCGAGCGCTTCCGTCACAGAATTTCTTCTGAGCATGCGTAGCACTTTGTCCGTCGGACAAGCGTACACACGCTCGGATTTGGTGTGATCGGACCGGGTTGACGGGAAATCTTTCCAGCAGGAGATAAGACTTTGTCCGACGGACAAACCGACGAACACTGTCCGATGGTGCATACACACGGTCTGATTTTTCAACAACCTTGTCCGATCGGACCAAATTGATGAAAAAGTCCGACCGTGTGTATGGGGCTTTAGGAGCCACTGCTATATTAAATTAATCAGCAAGTGAAACAGACAGCTTTCAACTACCATACATATGTCAATATCGTTTCCATCGGGCAAAAAGTTTTTGTAGTCATGTCTGGATCGACACATCTATTTCACTGCTCCAGAAAGGAATGCATACATTTTATACCTGCAGACTGTTAGGTCAGTGGTCAAGTGGTCAAGTGCGCCCCTCTTTGCTTCTTCGCTCGAGCTGGACACGTCACATATATTTGCATACTTTGTCTGAGAATATGAGACATTAATCATTGGGGTTTTTTTTATAAACTATTTTTATATATATATATATATATATATATATATATATATATTAAAAGATATTATATTAACCTTTAAAAAGATGATCTGACATGATTGGAAATAACCGTAGCCCACGCTGTGTCTGGAATCTGTCTTAACCACAAGTAACTTCATGTGAGCTATTCTGCAAAAGCCAGCAAAGCCAAATGAGAGTAATGAGAGTTCTGCTTTTCTTTTTAAGCCTTGCATTCTTGCATTACAAGCCTTGATATAAGATTTTTAGAGCAGTTAAAGCATCACTCCAACTCATGTATGTATTCATGAGCCCTATTCCAGACCATCTCTCATTCCCAGATCAAGTCTGGGATATTATCCAGTCTCCAATTTATTGATTTGTTCAACATATAGTAAAAAGATTTTTATGAGGTTGATTCAAGTTTGAAAAGAACCGGGAAGTATATGTACAAAAGAAAGATAACAAAGGAAGGGATGTCCGTAGCCTCTCTAAAGAGCTTTTGAACGCAATACATTCCTAAGTATGGGTACATCAGTGTCTATCTATAGATGTCTATGGGCTCGATCACTATAGTGGCTATTGTGTATAGGCATATCGCGGCCCAATATCCGCATGTGTGTGTTGATCCCATCTAAATTGATCATAGTATGTTAGATCAAATCTTCAACATCGACAAGCTTAAAGTATGCCTTTAGGATCCACATAGCCAATATGTGATCCAACACATAGGTGCATGCATTGTACTGTCTGCATATATAATGTGATAATTAAAAAATGTACAAATACTAGTTTTAGTGCAAATTTAAGCCAAGTGACAGCTCCTTACAAGTAGCATTGCAGAGACATGTTTAATTATTTAACCCCCTAGGGCCATTGAATTCAATAGAAATATCCATTTGGCTTCCTTTTGCAGTAATATTTTGTCCCAATCGCCTCTCCTATTGGACATCTCCAGTTTGTGAATAATCATGCATTGTAGACCAATCGGTTTTGCCCCATGATGATCCCTAAAATGGATCGCTACAGGAGAATCCTTGTCCCTAGTGAGTATACTAGAAACATGTTCACCCAGCCTTTTTCTAAATTCTTATTGTCTTTCCTATGTATATTTTTCTGCAGGGACAGACAATTTGATATACAACATGCGTAATAGAACAATTCACAAATGATTTAATTCTATATGTCTGTTTACCAGTGGAGTCCTTAAATGTATTTGTCTTCATTTGTCTTCATTTGTCTTCATAACGAATTTACATATCGAGCATGTCCACATGGATGCATGCCCTCAATTTGTTGTGCAAAGGGTAAACAAGGGTTACTTTTTGCTTTCTGAGTGTACTCACTATGGACTAATATATCACCGATTGTAGGTGCACGTTTGGCTATCACATTGGGGCGAGCCCCTAGAATTAGTTTGAGTCTATTATCCAACATAAGCAGATGCCATTGCTTACCCAGTATATTTTTCAAGTAGTTCCAGTGGGTACCATAGGTAGTCACCAGTCATATTTTCTCTGGATTCATTTTATAAATTTTTTCCTCATCCTTTTCCAATCCTAATATAATTTCTCTGCGTTTTCGTGGTGCCTTTAATTTTGCCTGTCTGATAATCGACTTTGGGTATCCCCTACTTCTAAATCTTTTGGTTAGATCATTACTCTCTATTTTGAAATCCCTAAAGTTTGAACAATTCCTGCTTATACGCAGGAATTGTCCCACCGGTATTCCCCTAATCAATGGCCATGGATGGTGGCTGGTGGTGTGGAGGAGGGCGTTCCCCACCGTGGACTTCCTGAAGGTACTAGTCTTCTTTACGAATAAATAGATCAAGAAACTCAATTTGATCCTTGTCCATCTTATAAGTGACAAAGATGTTTCTGGTATTATTATTAAGTTCATCTATAATTGACTTAAATTGTGACATTGTACCTCTCCACACCACCAGGACATCATCAATAAATCTTACCCAAAGGGCAACATGTTCCAAAAATGCTGGGTTACTGTAGACTTCTTCTCTCTCCCACCATCCCAGATGCAAACATGCATAGGATGGTGCACAGGACACCCCAATGGCTACTCCCCTTTTTTGTCAATAGTATTTACTAGAAAAGATAAACAGAAGGACAAAAAACAGCAGGAAGTACTTTATTGGAAGACATATTGAAATATTGAGAGGAATATATTTTCTTTCCCCAATAAAAAAATCTATAAGTACTTTTAAACATAATATTGCAATCAGATTACACAAAAACATTCTTGCACAGCATCAGTATAACATTTTTTTGAAGGAGTATTTAAAAAGTCAAAAAAAATAAGGCCCACTTATCAGATTCATCACCCCCTCTGATGGCTCATTAATAAAATTGTATGGGGGGTGGGGGAGGCTTCTAAATCAATTTAAGGCCACACATTACATTTGGACACATTTTAGGGGGTATGGGGAGGCTTCAAAATCAATTTAAGGCCACACATTATATTTGGACACATTTTAGGGGTGTGGGGGGGGGGGGCTTAAAAATCAATTAAAGGCCACACATTACATTTGGACACATTTTAGGGGGTGGGGAGGCTTCTTAATTAATTTAAGGCCACACATTACATTTGGACGCGTTTTAGGGGGTGGGGGAGGCTTCTAAATTAAATTAAGGCCACACATTACATTTGGACACATTTTAGGGGGTGGGGGAGGCTTCTAAATTAATTTAAGGTCACACATTACATTTGGACACATTTTAGGGGGTGGGGGAGGCTTCTTAATTAATTTAAGGCCACACATTACATTTGGACGCGTTTTAGGGGGTGGGGGAGGCTTCTAAATTAATTTAAGGTCACACATTACATTTGGACACATTTTAGGGGGTGGGGGAGGCTTCTAAATCAATTTAAGGCCACACATTACATCTGGACACATTTTAGGGGGTGGGGGAGGCTTCTAAATTAATTTAAGGCCACACATTACATTTGGACGCGTTTTAGGGGGTTGGGGAGGCTTCTAAATCAATTTAAGGCCACACATTACATTTGGACACATTTAAGGGGGTGGGGAGGCTTCTAAATTAATTTAAGGCCACACATTACATTTGGACACATTTTAGGGGGTGGGGGAGGCTTCTAAATTAATTTAAGGTCACACATTACATTTGGACACATTTTAGGGGGTGTTTCGGGGAAAGCAGTACAATAGAGCTGACAATATACATTGTTAAAGGGACTAGGCTATAGGTGTATATGGGCCCAGGATTGCATGCTGGGGAGGTTAGTGAAGGAAAATATGCATGTAGGCCAAAAAAGGAGTTTAATAAAAAAAAAAATCCTGCATGCACGAAGATAAAGGGGACATTCACAGCATATTCCAATCATGGTAATTAGGTAATGATGAAATTAATACAAGACTTTAGCAAACATTAACTACATATAATGTAATGTTCAAGGATAAAACTTACCTAATATAGTAATTCTGCAGGATCTGAATAATGGCAGAACAGGTCTCTGGGATAATGATCCCAAGAGCCTGGGGGGAGATGCCTGTCGAGAACTTGAGGTCCTGAAGGCTCTCCCAGTCGCCAAGTACCGCAACATGGCAACTAGTCTCTGCTCCTGAGTGATGGCTTGCCGCATGCAGGTATTCTGCCTCCTGATATAAGGGGTCAGCAAAGCCAGCAGACGGTGAAAAACGGGGTTTGTCATCCTGAGATAATTCCTGAAATCCTCAGAATTATTCTCACGGATCTCACAAAGCAAAGGCATGTGCAAGAATTGGTCACGCTGGTGCAAACCAATTCTTTGTCCATGAACTCCTCCTCGCCTCCTTGTTCATGGACTGGGCTTGGGTCAAAGTATTAACCCCAACACCAAACCCCCACACAGCACGAACTCGAGAACGAGTACGTCCACGCACGATGGCTTCAAAACGGTCGGCTGGTCAGAACAAACTTAAACGAACGCACTGAAGAACAGCAAGGCCTGTGAAGAGCGACCTCAAGAACAGAAACGAGCAGACCAGAACGCCCTGATATACAGGTACGAACTGACCAACACGCACTGAAAACCAGATACAAACCCACAAGCACAAACTGAACCGCAGAAAAACAATCAAAATAAGCTGTAGTCTGAAAAGCGTGAAACGTCTCTAACCAAACTTCTACTAACACAAGATAAACACGAGATTAGCAAAGGGAGCCCAAAGGGTGGCGTACTGGGTCTTGAACTTCCTTTTTCTAGTCCCATCATTCTAGTTTTTCTAGTCCCGTTGTACGTGCTGTACGTCACCACGTTCGAAACGGGCGGACTTTTGGAGTGATCGTGTGTGGGCAAGTCCGTTCGTTTGAAAGTCTGTCAGAAAGACTGTAGGACCTAGTCTTCCGGATAATCCAGTTGTGTGTACACGGCATAACAGGCTTATATTGGGGAAGTGGTGTTCTAATCCAGGTTAAAGCATGTTTTTTAGTTATATATATATATATATATTTTTTTTTTTTCAATATATTGATTTGATGTTAAACATATTTTAAAATATGAGTTAGTGAGAGCTAAAATGTTATTTTATTGATATATTCAAATTGATTTCAAGGTATATTAACAAAGACATATTGATAAAATTGTTGTATATGCTGACAACTATAAATTAGAGAGTAGGTTTTTTTTTTTTACAAATCTGTGTATATATTAGGGTGGTCAGGGAGATTAGGGTGACATGGGGGCAGGTCCTAATTTCAGGAGACTGTCCCTGGAAGCTGCATGATAACCATCATTCCTCAAAACTTAGCCCTGGGTTTTGCACTATAAGCTAAACTGTGAGTGTGTACTACAATGTACACTTGCAATATACCGATATCAACCCTTCACTGATTGGATGCCTGCCTACCTATCCACTATTTGCCAGCACTGTGCTGCAGGGGAAGCTGATCCAGGACAAGTGGGAGGCAGATGGGACATGTGTCCCTGACGTTGAATTCAGGGGCTAGAATTTGGTCATTCATCCTGCTCTTCACTCACTGTAATGACTGCGTCACCCATTAGAAGGCGCAATGTGCACACGGCCCTCCCTCCTGTTTCCTTGTCATGTGACATCACATGACCAGAAAAGGGAAGAAGGAGAAGCTGCCTTTAATCTAAGCAGACACCATGTAAATAAGATGTGATCCTTTTAGGAGGTGGAAAAGCTCAGCCTTAGACCTCCCCTCTCCTCCTCAGACCTCCTTACCCTCTTACCTCTTACGATGGGTTCACATTTGTGTGTTAGAGGAACACGCGCTAAATCACATGCTAAATCACATGCATTCCTGAAATGCACAAAAACACACAACCCTTTTGCAGTCAAGCAAAGGCACTATTAATTCTTACTGTCACCCCCATGCAACCTGGCCTTTATATTGGTGAATACTTCCAATTTTATCATACATCCCTAAAATATTAGCCCATATTTTTAACCATTTCCCCATTTTCATCATCTGTGCTGACCATTTTCCATGCTTCCCTAAATAACCATGCCACTGCATTCCACGTGAACTGACCCTGGCCTGTTTTTTTGACTATGCCCCTGCCTATTGTTTGGCCTGTTTTATGGACTATGCTTTTGCCTACCGCTTGGACTGATCTGTTGCCCTGCTACTGTAGTACACAGGGGGCTCACATATGTGAGGGGCTCCAGAATTGTTTTTCCGGATGGAGAAAACTATTTTTTTTGTTTTCTCTGGATTTCGGAATTTCCGGTCTGGAGTCCGGAGGCTTCATATAGATTTGGGTGGGTCGAAGCCTCTACCCCTGTGCCCCTGTGCACAGGTCTTACCTGATTGCGACCCTCAGCCTGCTGTTGACTTACTGCCATCATGCCTCTGCCTGTCGCATGAACGGACCACACTGCTACCTGGACTATGCAAATAATTAGCTGTAGCAAGAGGCAGTATGTTTATTAAGAGCTGGAGAGCGGTACAATAATGAGTGTCTGCAGGTAACAGTGTACCAGGACCAATATTATGACTGTGCTTGCTGTCTCTGCCTGGACAATTTCTATGGACTGTGCTGTGTAGACAATATCCTTGTGCTGACTATAGACAATTTTATCTGCCTTCTGCCTGGATAATTACTATTGCTGTCGCTACGCACATCCCTGCCTGCTGCCTGGACCAGTGCTCTCCTCTGTGGATACTACTAAAAGCACAGGTAATGCTTTTTGTTTTACCCTATTCGCAATAGAATTTATTTTGGATTGTAATGCTATGTGTTAGAAATATGAAGAGCCTTCAAAAATGATAGGTTGCCAGGAAATTATATATGTAATTTATGTTCCTAGAACGCCTGATGGTGCTACTTGGATGTTGGGCCTCTGTATGTGGCCAGGCTGTGTAAAAGGCTCACACATGTGGTATCGCCATACTCAAGAAGAGTAGCAGAATGTATTTTGGGGTGCAATTTTTCCTATGTATTTTCTATGTGTTGGAAATATCTCATAAATGGACAACTTTGTGTAAAAAAAATGCGTTTTCATTTTTTTCCCACATTTTCCAAAAACTTCTGGAAAAAAATGAACCGTTCAAAAGACTCGTTATGCCTCATAGATTATACGTTGGGGTGTTTGCTTTCCAAAATTGGGTCATTTTTGGGACAATTCCATTGTCGTGGTGCTCCAGGGCCTTCAAAATTGTAATAGGTGGTTGAGAAATGAGATATGTTATTTATGCTCGTAGAACGACTAAAGGTGCTACTTCAATGTTGGGCCTTTGTATGTGGCCAGGCTGTGTAAAAGTCTCACACATGTGGTATCGCCATACTCAGGAGGAGTAGCAGAATGTATTTTGGGGTGAAATTTGTTGTAAGCATATGCTCTGTGAGAGAAATAATCTGTTAATAAGACAATTTTGTAAAACAAAAAATATAAAATAAAAAAATCTTCATTTTGCAAAGAATTGTGGGAAAAAATTACAACATTAAAAAAACTCACCATGCTACTTACTTATTACCTTGGAATGTCTACTTTCTAAAAAGGGGTCATTTGGGGGGTATTTGTACTTTTCTGACTTGTTAGTGTCTCACGAAATGAGATAGGCCTTCAGTACATCAGGTGTGATCAGATGTGATCAATTTTCAGTGATTGGCACCATAGTTTGTAGACTCTATAACTTTTACAAAGACCAAATCATTTACACGAATTTACCAAAGATATGTAACAAAGATATGTAGTAGTATAAATTTTGGCCAAAATGTATGAAGAAAAATTACTAATTTGTTAAATTTATGACAGAAACAAAGAAAAAGGCATTTTTTTCACAAAATTGACGGTCTTTTTAATTTATAAAAAAAAAAAAAAAAAAAAAAAAAAAAAAAAAAAAAAACTAGTGATTAAATACCACCAAAAGAAAGCTCTATTTGTGTGCAAAAAAGAACACACAGTTCATATGGGTACAGTGTTGCATGACTGAGTAATTGTCATTCAAAATGTGAGAGCGCTGAAGGCTGAAAATTGGTCTGGGCAGGAAGGGGGTGTAAGTGCGCTGTATTGAGGTGGTTAAAAGTCAGCAGCTGCAGTATGTGCGGCCTCTGCTTTAAGACATGCTTTTTGTGTTTTTGATATGAGGTTAATTGTCTGCAACATAACTGTATTAACCCAGAGAAGTAATTGTTATGATCGATCCGTTATGACCATAGACACACATTGTCCTGCTGCCTTCTAGCCATTTACAATTCCCTCATGTAGGGGCAACAGTGTAATGTTTCCTACAAGTTGTGTTGCAGAGCTGTGCTGGCCATTGTGTTCTGAATCTGTGGAAGCTGTGCCCCCCCCCCCCCCCACCTACACAAACACACACGTTTTTCAGCATAGTTCTTTATGTTGGAGCATATGACAGAGAAGGATATGACTGAAGACTGAGGAACTATTAACACAGTAGAGGAACCAGAGAACCCAGCACTGCCTACTTCCCTATACTATGTTCTGTAACTTAGATAGATGTACATATCTTAACAGAGTAAAATACATGTATGTCTGCACAATGATGATCTGTGGGTGTTACTACATTATTCTTCATTGGTCCTAAAATCCTCCTAATAGAGACTACTGTATCTATAAACTCCGAATTCTGACTTTGAATCTCAGAATTCTGATTTTGAATCTCAGAATTCTGACTTTGAATCTCAGAATTCTGACTTTAAGGCTGCTTTCACACTGGGGCGGTGCGGCGACGGTAAAGCAGCGCTATATTTAGCGCTGCTTTACCATCGTTTAACCCGCGGTATGCGGCCGCTAGCGGGGTGGTTTTAACCCCCGCTAGCGGCCGAAAAAGGGTTAAAAACCTCCGCAAAGCGCCGCTGCAGCGGCGCTTTGCGGGCGGTATCCCCGCGGTCTCCCATTGATTTCAATGGGTAGGAGCGGTATAGGAGCGGTGAACACACCGCTCCTTCACCGCTCCAAAGATGCAGCTAGCAGGACTTTTTTTTACCGTCCTGCTAGCGCACCGCTCCAGTGTGAAAGCCCTCAGGGCTTTCACACTGGAGACACAGCAACAGCTGTTTCGGGTCGGTTTGCAGGCGCTAATTTTAGCGCAATAGGGCCTGCAAACCGCCCCAGTGTGAAAGCAGCCTAAACTTTGACTTTGAAACTCAGAATTCTGACTTTAAATTCTGACTTTAAATTCTGACTTTGAAACTCTGAATTCTGACTTTGAATTTCAGAATTCTGACTTTGAAACTCACAATTATGACTTTCAATCTCAGAATTCTGACTTTCAATTTCAGAATTCTGACTTTTAACCACTTCAATAAGGGGCACTTATACACCTTCCTGCCCAGACCAATTTTCAGCTTTCAGCGCTGTCGCACTTTGAATGAAAATTACGTGGTCATACAACACTGTACCCAAACTAAATTTTTATAATTTTGTTTCCACAAATAGAGCTTTCTTTTGGTTGTATTTGATCAAGATTTTTATTTTCTGCTAAAAAAAAATAAAAAAGATCGGAAATTTGGAAAAAAAAAAGTTTTTTTGGTTTCTGTTACAAAACTTTGTAAATGAGTATGTTTTCTCCTTCACTGATGGGCACTGATGGGGCTGCACTGATGGGCACTGATGGGCACTGATGAGGTGGCACCAATGAGGTGGCACTGCTGATGTGGCACTGATTGGCACTGATGATGGGCATTAATATGCAGCACTGATGGGGCACTGATAGGTGGCACTGATGGGCACTGATAGGTGCCACTGATATGCAGCACTGATGGGTACACATAGGTGGCACGAATGGGCACTGAAAGGGGGCACGGATGGCACTAATAGGCAGCACGGATGGCACTGATAGGCGGCATGAATGGGCACTGATAGGTGGCATTGGTGGGCATGGATGGGCACTGATAGGTGGCACTGATGTACACTAATTGATGGTACGGATGGATGCCAATCAGTGCCAAACAATAATGCCTGCCAGTCAGTGATTCCCATTGTGGGCACTGATTGGCATCCATTGTGGGCACTGATGGGCATCCATTGTGGGCACTGATTGGCATCCCTGGTGGTCTAGGGTGGCATACCTGGTGGTCACATCCCTGGTGGTCCTAGTGGTGTATCTGGTGGTCCAGTGTGGGCATCCTCGGGGGGGGGGGGGCTGCGCTGATAATAAATCAGCACAGACCCCCCCTTGTCAGAGGAGCAGCCGATCGGCTCTCCTCTCCTCGCGTCTGTCAGATGCGAGTGAGGAAAAGCCGATCAACGGCTCTTCCTGTTTACACTGTGATCAGCCGTGATTGGACACGGCTGATCACGTGGTAAAGAGTCTCCATCAGAGACTCTTTACCTAGAACCCGGGTGCGCGCAGCGCCTTGATATCCTGGCGACACCATATGATGTCCAGTCAGGGAATTGAAACGACTTTGCCGCTATTATTTTGCTATATGGTGGGCGGCAAGTGGTTAAACTCAGAATTCTGACTTTCATTCTCAGAATTCTGACTTTGAAACACATAATTGATTTTTTTTTCACTCATAATTACGTAAAGAAAAATGTTTATGATGGCCCAAGGGCTCTTCCATATTCTGGTGTATCTCCAGGATCATAAAAATTTGTGTCATCAAAATGAGTGTCTCCATTGGAATATTTCCCCTCTATTAGAGTTTTGAGGTCAACCCAAAATTTGGGATTTTCTTTTACTTTTACTTTCGATGATAATGGTAGACATGAAAAATAGAGAGGCTAAATCTCCCTACAGGGGATGCAGACATTAATAAAAACTGACAGGTGTAGTAATCCCTCCCTACTCTATCCAAAATTAAAAAAAAAAAGTTTTCCCTTTAGTTATACTTTAAGTTACTGCATAGAAATTCCATTTTGTAAAGGTAATAATAAAATATTTATGCTAGCGATTGACATGAAATGGCAAAAGATCCAAGTGCTATAATAGCTTTCATATGACTGTTTTTTTTTTCATCAGAATGTGTTTGTTCATTAGACATGTGTATTTTTTTTCATCCGAATGCATTTTCGTCTGAAATTCGGGTATTTTTGTTATCGTTTTAAATGATAATGAACGTGCAGAATCCGAAAAGCAAAAGATCCAACATAAACAAATGCTTTATTTTCGTTTTAGTTGTGACAACAGTTCGATATAGATAGGAGATTCGACATGATGCTGACAATAGTGATCTGTGTCCATCGAACCTGTGGTCGAATGTGCCAAACCTTAGCTCTATTAGTTCAAGATTATTCTACATAGAGAGAAAAGATTCACCATAAAGAATCGATGAAGCAGTCGGCACGAGCGGACATTTATGGTCAAATGCTCTGCCCATAGGCTATAGAAGAATTCTAATGTTGGTTGACTAGTAATAATAATTAATAAATATAATTATTACTAGTGTCATACAACATTAGAATTCTACTATAGCTTGTAGGCGGAACATTCGACCGGAAATGTATGATTGCGGCGTCGTACAGTTTAGCTTCTCCATCGAATCTTCTTAGAACATAACAGATTTCGACCTTAATTATTTTGGATTTTCAGACAAATGCATTTTCTAACAAAATTAAATAAATAAAAACTCATTTCGTGAGTAACTAAATAATTGTATTTTTCGGACAAAAATTAAATTCCAAAATGAAATATTTCAGTGTGCACATGTCTATTGTTCATGTGATCCCTAGTGAACACTATGGCAGAGATCCCTAGTGAACACTATGGGGCTAATTATTCCATTGTGTGAAGAACTAATGCCTCTTTACTTATTTCATCTGTAGAGGATTGGATAATTGAAGTGACAATTAATACAAATTATTGTGTGAAGATTCCTAACTCCTTTAGTAAATCATCCAATTTATATCAGAGATAATACAGGAAAATGTTCCCCTGAGTTCAGTCAGTCAGGGTTGTTTGTTGAAGTTGTAGATTCACAATAGTATGATTATTTCCTAATCCAATCCTTATCAATTGGATCAATTGTTGTTCATTTCCTCATCCTGCAATCCTAGACAGAAATGTCCAAGGGCTCTAAGACAGTTGTTTATCAACAAAACTATATGATCTTTATGTCAAGCTCCCTTGGCAGCTGCCACACTATAAATTATACACCCTCTGTCAGAAATAATGTTGCTGGATATTCCGTATAGTCGTACTGCCTCCCTGATTAAAGTATGTGCTGTCCCTTCAGTTGTAGTGATGGTCATTGGCACAAATTGGAACATTTTGGACAGCCGATCCACAATCACCAAAATGGTGATGTATCCCTTAGAGGGAGGTAGGTTCACAATGAGGTCCATGGAGACCATTTCCCAAGGACTACATAGTTACATAGTTAGTTAGGTTGAAAAAAGACAAGTCCATCCAGTTCAACCACAAATAAAAAATAAAAAATAAATAAACAAATATATCATAAAATCCCATATACCCCATTCTATACCCACAGTTGATCCAGAGGAAGGCAAAAAAAAACCCAGCAGAGCATGCTCCAATTTGCTAAAACAGGGGAAAAAATTCCTTCCTGATCCCCGAGAGGCAATCGGATTTTCCCCGGATCAACTTTACCTATAAATGCTAGTACCCAGTTATATTATGTACATTTAGGAAAGTATCCAGGCCTTTCTTAAAGCAATCTACTGAGCTGGCCAGAACCACCTCTGCAGGGAGTCTATTCATCATTTTCACAGCTCTTACTGTGAAGAAACCTTTCCGTATTTGGAGATGAAATCTCTTTTCCTCTAGACGTAAAGAGTGCCCCCTTGTCCTCTGTGTTGACTGTAAAGTGAATAACTCAACACCAAGTTCACTATATGGACCCCTTATATATTTATACATGTTGATGTTTATTCACCCTTAATCTCCTCTTATCAAGGGTGAATAAATTCAGTTCCTCTAATCTTTCCTCATAGCTGAGCTCCTCCATGCCTCTTATCAGTTTGGTTGCCCTTCTCTGCACTTTCTCCAGTTCCCCAATATCCTTTTTGAGAACTGGTGCCCAAAACTGAACTGCATATTTCAGATGAGGTCGTACTAATGATTTGAACAGGGGCAAAATTATATCTCTCTCTCTGGAGTCCATACCTCTCTTAATACAAGAAAGGACTTTGCTCGCTTTGGAAACCGCAGCTTGACATTGCATGCTATTATTGAGCTTATGATCTACCAAAACCCCCAGATCCTTCTCCACTACTACTTGGAACATGTAGAGGTTTCAGTGGGCCCCATGCTTTAGCTCTCTCACCTTTATTAGGAAGACAGTTTTTGCAGGTCTTCATGTAGTTCCCACTGTCCCAGTTTAAGCTGGACCACCAAAAAGACTGTTGGACCAGCTTGGCCATTTTATGTGCTCTGAAATGTCCAGCTAACAGATGATCATGAAGAACTTAAGAACTTGTTGCTTTTTTTTTAGCGGCACAACGATTGTATCGATGTGCCATAAAACCCCTCCTTGTTTCTTCAGGGAAACATTCTCAAGCTCTGGGAAATGTACAGAGACCTGTCCAATAGGTGACAACAGATTAGGTTGTATCAGCAAAGTTTTGAGAAGAAAGAATAGTATCTGGGAAAGAAGATTCAGGAGTCTCTAAAAAACGTGCAAGACAATGCATCCACTTTTTCATTCCTGGATCCTGGGTGGTAGGTAATAGGGATGAGCCGAACACCCCCCCGTTCGGCTCGCACCAGAACCTGCGAACGGACCTAAAGTCCGTGCAAGCTTTAGAACGCTATTAGTTATAATGGATGCGAACGCTCGAAATTAAAAGTGCTAATCTTAAAGGCTAATATGCATGTTAATGTCATAAAAAGTGTTTGGGGACCTGGGTCCTGCCCCAGGGGACATGTATCAATGCAAAAAGAAGTTTTAAAAACGTCCGTTTTTTCAGGAGCAGTGATTTTAATAATGCTTAAATTGAAACAATAAAAGTGTAATATTCCTTTAAATTTCGTACCTGGGGGGTGTCTATAGGTGGCCTGTGAAGGGGCGCATGTTTCCCGTGTTTAGAACTGTCTCTGCGCAAAGTGTCATTTTTGAAAGTAAAAAAGCTATTTAAAATCACTCGCGGCTAATGTGTATTGACGGCTCCCGTAATACAGAGGACAGTCATTCATTGAAACTCATTCATAAAAAAAAAGTCATTGATAAAAAATAAAAAAAATGAAAAAAAAAAAGCGTAGGGGTCCCCCCAAATTCAATAACCAGGCCCTTCAGGTCTGGGATGGATATTAAGGGGAACCCCAGCCAAAAAAAAAAAAAAAAAATGGCGTAGGGTCCCCCTCAAAATCCATACCAGACCCTTGAGGGCTGGTATGGATTTTAAGGGGAACCCTAGCCAAAAAAAAATGGTGTAGGGTCCCCCTCAAAATCCATACCAGACCCTTATCCGAGCACGCAACCTGGCAGGCCGCAGGAAAAGAGGGGGGGACGAGAGCGGCCCCCCTCCCGCCTGAACCGTACCAGGCCACATGCCCTCAACATTGGGAGGATGCTTTGGGGGGCTCCCGCTGTGTGAGGCTCCGCTCCGTCTGACAGGTCTTTTAAAACGGAGGGCACCTGGTGACCCCGCCCCCCTCTGACGTCATGGGGAAAGCCATCATGGAATTCCCCATGACGTCCCCGTGCGTCAGAGGGGGCGGGGTCACCAGGTGCCCTCCATTATAAAAGACCTGTCAGACGGAGCGGAGCCTCCCATTGCGCGGAGTGGCCCAAGAAGAGACAGAGACACCGACGCCGACGCCGACGGAAGAAGATGCCGGACGAGAAGGACGAGAAGACCAGCGCAAGAAGAAGCAGATCGGAGGAAGAAGAAAATGGAAGAAGAAGATGGAAGAAGATGACGGAAGGAGAAGATGAAGAAACCGAAGGATGAAGAAAGAAGAAAGAAGATTTTAATAAAGGAATTGTCAAAGACTGTCTCCTGTCATTTTTACCATTTTTGCCAATTTTTTGGTGAAATGGTAGGGGTACTTTTGTACCCCCTTACCATTTAACACAGGGGGGGGGGCCGGGATCTGGGGGTCCCCTTGTTAAAGGGGGCTTCCAGATTCCGATAAGCCCCCGCCCGCAGACCCCCACAACCACCGGGCACGGTTGTGGGGAAGAGGCCCTTGTCCTCATCAACATGGGGACAAGGTGCTTTGGGGGTCTTAGACCCCCAAAGCATCCTCCCAATGTTGAGGGCATGTGGCCTGGTACGGTTCAGGCGGGAGGGGGGGGCGCTCTCGTCCCCCCTCTTTCCCTCTGCCAGGTTGCGTGCTCGGATAAGGGTCTGGTATGGATTTTGAGGGGGACCCCACGCCATTTTTTTTTTTTTTTTGGGCTGGGGTTCCCCTTAATATCCATCCCAGACCTGAAGGGCCTGGTTATTGAATTAGGGGGGACCCCTACGCTTTTTTTTTTTGTTTTTTTATCAATGAATGACAGTTCTCTGTGTTACAGGAGCCATCAATTCATTAGCCGCGAGTGCTTTTAAATAGCTTTTTTCCTGCAAAAATGGCACTTTTTTTCAGGGAAAGTTCTAAGCACAGGAAACCTGCCCCCTTCACAGGCCACCTATAGACACCCCCCCCCCAGATGTGATACTGCAATGCTGTTCTAACAGAATGCACACACATATCCCCAGAAATAAAGCATATCTTGTCAGCAGTCAGCAACACACTGACACGCTGACACTGACTGAAACAGAATATGCGAGGCCGCCGGCACCTTATACCGTGGGGCGTGTACTAAAGCCCCTGAGCTATAATTGGCTACAGGCATCCTGCCTGTAGCCAATTATGGCTCTCCTCGCTGCCGGCGCTGTGATTGGCCAAGCATGCGGGGTCACAGTGCATGCTTGGCCAATCATCAGCCAGCATTGCACTGCGTGGGCCGCAATGCATTGCGGGGGCCGCTCGCATCACACGAATTTGAAAAATCATGCCGCTGCTACGCACATAGCCAGTATTCGAGACGCCCAAGGCCAATTGATAGCCTCTTCTGAGGGCATCAACATCAGGTTCTTAGACTTTTTCTGGGAAGTTTACTCTACCAGATCCCAACACTCCCTAGAGGAAGTACGGGAATTTTTGGATGCTGTCTCTTTTCCCACCCTATCAGAGGAACACAGCACACTAATGGATGAGGGCATCTCTTTGGAGGAGATCCAATCGGCAATCTGAGGTCTTCAAAGTGGTAAGACTCAGGGTGCAGATTGACTGCCTACCGAGTTTTATTCTCAGCACATTGACCTTATTGCCCCCAAAATCAAGGCCCTACTCACTGGAATCGAGGAGGCTGACTGTCTACCTGAGTCCATGGAGGAGGCCGTAATTGTTCTGATCCTCAAGCCCGGCAAGGATCCCCAGGAATGTGGGTCCTACAGACCCATTTCCCGTTTAAATGTAGATGCCAAAAAAAAAAAGCGAAGATACTGGCCACTCGCTTAACGTCTGTAATATCTACGCTAATTCATGTTGATCAGACAGGATTTATGCCGGGCAAGGGTACTGATATAAACATTAGACGTCTTTTCCTAAACCTGTCCATCACCCATGATAATGCTGGATCCCGAGTGATTGCCTCTCTAGACGCCGAGAAGGCATTCGAGTGGGATTGTCTCTGGGGTGTGCTACGATGCTTTGGCTTTGGCCCTAAATTATTAAGATGGATACAGGTACTATATAAGGCTCCCAGGGCCAGGGTACATACGAATGACTGGGTCTTGGACTCCTTCCCACTGCAAAGAGGCACTCGTCAGGGGTGCCCCTTATCAGCCAGTCCCTTTGCCCTGGCCCTGGAACCCTTAGCAATCCTAATTCGAGAGTCGCTGGATGTGAGGGGCATGCAAATAGGTGTATTGGAAGAAAAAATATCCCTTTATGCGGATGATGCCCTGCTTTACTTGAACGACACGGGCCCGTCTCTGACTGCTGCCCTGGCATTGTTTGAAACATTCGGATCCCTATCTGGTATCCATATTAACTGGTCCAAATTGACCCTCTTACCCCTAGACGGCCAGAGTCCACCCCCAACAGATTCTTCCCCATTGCAGTGGGTTACTGAATTCAAATATCTTGGGGTGAGGGTTACTAGAGACGTTGCCCAATATTACTCATTAAACGCACTTCCCCTCCTCCGTCTCCTGAAGGAACGATGTCAGTCTTGGTCTGGGCTTCCTTTGAACCTGATAGGTTGCATAAACATTTTAAAAATGATAATCCTACCCAAACTCAATTACTTCTTCAGGAAAAGCCCAGCATGGATACGGGGGTCCTTCTTTCAGGAGGTGGACAAATGTATTATGTCCTTCATATGGAACAAATCCATCCCCAGTTTAGTAAAGTCAACGCTACAACCAATGTGCGGGTGTACTATTGGGCTGCCGTGTTGGTCACTATTTATTGGTGGTTTGGTGCCAAGCGCTCTAATGCGGCGGTATGCCTAGAGGCGGCACATTTAGGCCCTGTAAAATCTGGTTTACAGAGGATTGAAGGCTTATGCTGATCTTCCCGCCCCCACTAGGGCAACACTTAGGGTATGGAACGTTGCTAGGCACAGATTCTCCCAGGCGGATCGCTGGTCCCCGGCCCAGCCACTCTGGGGGAATCCTAATCTGCCACATCTCAGAATGGTCCCGGATCCTCAGGTATGGGTGAGATTTGGTATAACGCTGCTGAAAGACATCATGCCGACAGGCACCCTACTTTCACTCCATCACTTGACTAGTGTCCATGATCTGCCGGGTTGGATGTACTTCCGGGACGCTCAGCTTCGGCACGCTGTCAGGGCTCAGTTTCCTACCCCTCCAACCCTGCAATTTGACCCATTGGAAGATCTTCTAAAAGATGATGATCTCAGGAAACCCTTATCTGCCATGTACAGTACCCTTCTTCCAATAGATACCTTGAAGATGGACAGGCTCTGGGATAGGTGGAAGGCGGATATCCCGACATTAGAAAGGGAAGACTGGGAGGACTGTCTGGAACAGGGCACAAAACTGGTTATCTCTGCAGGCGATAAACTCATTTAAACAAGATTTTTACACAGGGTTTATCACACCCCTGTACGCTTATCCAGAATCTACCCTGAGAGGGATCCTCATTGCCTCCATTGTAAAACACACCTAGGCACGTACATGCACATGTTCTGGGACTGTCCCAACTTGTCTCGATTTTGGTCAGGAATTTTTGAACAACTGAATGTACGACTTGAACTCTCTGTCTCCAGGACCCCCGAACTGGCCTTACTAGGTATTCATGACAATGAGCAAAGATCTCACCATAGCAAGTTGCTGATATCTTACCTACTTTGTTATCCAAAAAAAGAGATTATATACAAATGGACATCCCCTGCTCTCCCCAGTGTAACCTCGTGGGAAAAAGGGGTTAATGCTGTCTTGCCCCTCTACAAGTTGACTTACATTAGTCGTGATTGCCCCTGGAAATTTGATAAAGTGTGGCTTTCGTGGACCTCCTGCTGAATGTTTACATTTGTAACTGAGATGGGCCTTATGTGTCTCTTCTTTACTTCCTTCTGCCTTACTGTTTTTTTCTCTCCCCCCCTGCTCTTCCCCTCCCCCGTTTTGGGGGGCCCTCTCCCCCCCCCCCTATTTTATTTTTTCTTCCTCCTGCCCCACCTCTCCTCTTCTCAATTTTTCCTCTGAATTTGAACTCAGTGCTAGACGTTTTTATCAAACATTTCTACTATAATGTTTCAGTGATTTGATGTATTTGTTCCTTCTGACGGATTTTCATTCCAATTGCATAGAGATACTGACTGTACAATAACCTAAGTATTGATATGCTGTAATTGATCCATAACACAAATGGTCCAATATTTGTATGTTCTCTGTACCTCCGTTTTTATTTTGATGTACTGTATATCTCCTTCAATAAAGCACTCCTGATTGTTAAAAAAAATACGGAAAGGTTTCTTCACAGTAAGAGCTGTGAAAATGTGGAATAGACTCCCTGCAGAGGTGGTTCTGGCTAACTCAGTAGATTGCTTTAAGAAAGGCCTGGATACTTTCCTAAATGTACATAATATAACTGGGTACTAACATTTATAGGTAAAGTTGATCCAGGGAAAATCTAATTGCCTCTCGGGGGATCAGAAAGGAATATTTTCCCCTGCTTTAGCAAATTGGAGCATGCCTTCCTCTGGATCAACTGTGGGTATAGAATGGGGTATATGGATTGTATGATATATATTTTTTTTTATTTGTGGTTGAACTGGATAGACTTGTGTCTTTTTTCAACCTAACTAACTATGTAACTATGTAACTATGTAAGTTGGTTTTGGTTGTCGTTTTGGTTCTTACCCTGGTGTTCACTCCCTCCTTCGCAAAGAGTCCACTTCTTACTCAGTCTGTTTTACATGTGGAGACCCCTCACTCAGTATTCTAGTTATCTACTACCGACACTCACGCATGCACATATACTTTTTCTGCCCATTTAAAGCATGAGAATAATTGTATAGAACATTAAGGGGCTTTGTTCCCCTATAAAGAAGGGGAAAATCCTCCGCCATTTAAACCGCCTAAAGGCAGACATTGCTTTACTGCTGGAATCTCACTTGCAGGCTATTAATTACCATTGTATGCAAAAATTCTGGGTAGGAAAAGTCTAATGCGGCATACACACGATCGGAATTTCCGATGGAAACAGTCCGATGGGAGCTTTTCGTCGGATTTTCCGACCGTGTGTATGCCCAACGGTCTTTTTCTGTCGGAATTTCCGACGGACTTTGAATTGAGAACCTGTTCTCAATTTTTCAGACGGAAAACCTTTCTATCGGATTTTTCGATCGTGTGTAGGCAATTCCGACACGCCAAAAATCACGCATGCTCAGAATCCACTACGAGACGGAACCGCTCGGTCTGGTAAAACTAGCGTTCGTAATGGAGCTAGCAGATTCTTCACACTGGAATTTTTTAATTTGTTCAATGCGCCACTCATTCTCTTCTTTATAATTCTAGAAGAATGAAGTTGTTTTGCTGCTCATATTCACACAGAGTTTTTACAAACGTATTTCTTTATTATTTCTAGGTCTCTCCAGAATAATATTTATATTAGAATTTAAGCCAGATCTGCATAAAATATATATATTTTTTAAAGTGTTTTTTTTTCTTTAATAAGAATATTTGTATTATTGTATTATTTTATGTTATGTTTCCACAACACCATTATTATGTATTATTTGTAAACCTGTTTGTTGTTGGTGTCCCTTGTTAATTTTGACATTGTATTTTTCAAATGTACCTGCCTACTCCCCCAAAATAAATTGATTTGCTCTTTGTATTAAAACACATAGGCAAGTATTTTCTGAAAACAAAATAAAAATGTATTTCACATCCGAATTACAAAATAAAGATAAAGGCAACGCAGGAGAAATTGCTTCAATTTGTGTAGCCTTTGGCCCCCAAGGCAGACATCAAAAAAATTGGTAGCTTGAAAAATGAGTACAATGAGGTCCAGGAGTCACAGAGAACCGGAGCAGCAGCAGATGGTATATGTACCCAGTCTGCGGTCCTACAACAGGCTGTGGGTTCTTTGAGACCTGAAGGCAGGGGATCATTTCCTGGTCTTCCGTAGAGCCTTTCCTGCAGCCTTCCCTGCAGCCTTCCCTGGAGGCTGTGGCTCTGGTGGTGGCATTGTGGCAGGAGGAGGAGGAGGAGGATGGGGGAGAGAACATAGATGTTGGTTGTCAGACATTTCCCCACTTAACCCCTTGTGGATAGTATCAAAAATTATTTTTTCACACTTTCGCCGTTGGCCCACCTCCATCTGTTGCAAATTAGAGGCAATATAGATGCCATAGGCCTCTGTAGCATCAAGGGGGGATCTGAGGGACTCATTAGCCTCCCTGATCAGGACCAGTGCTGCCTCCTCTGCTTTCGTGCCCTTCCTCTGTCTTTTGTAGGGAAGGATGAGGGGAGGCACCTGGGATTGGGTATTACTGGGCCCTGCCACCTCCTGGGTGACACTTCCCCCTGCCTCCTCCTGTGTGCCACTAGCCAGAGCCTCGTCCTGGCTGAGGTCATCCTGTATATGAAAAAGGGACATAGTTTTAGTTTTTTGTTCATCAAACACACACAATTTTCAGCTCATGACTGTTGCAAATTTAATGTTAAGAAATAGAAAAGACTATCATTGTGAGTCCAGCATATTTCCTTCCTGTCCTAATCTTTTTTGGCCACTTCTGTCTATAAATATGTGAAACACTTTTTGTTACTTCATTCATTTATTAGAAATAATAACATCTACTTACCAACAATCTTTTTTTTGCACAGATAAATTATGTATAAAAAACCTATACCTGACTCCATCTGGGCTCCTCAATCTCCTCCTGTATGGAAGGCCCAGGTTGGTCCACAGATGTCTCAGCTTGGGTAGAGGGAAGGCTGGATGGAAGGCTGGTTGGAAGGCTGGAGGGAAGGGGTGCCGGAAGAGTAGAAAGGGATTCCCTGCCCTCCATCTGGTCATCTATAAACCTCATCCTTCTGTAGTACCACGGACTGGGTACATACACCTTATCTGCTGCTACTCCGGACCTCAGGGACTTCTGGACCTTCTGGTACTCATTCTTATAGGTGCTTCTCAAGCTACCAATTTTTGCCTCAACAAATTTGATGTCTGCATTGGGGACCCGGGTCTTCACAAATTGAAACAATTTCTCCAGCGTTGCCCTCCTAGCTGGTTTATTGTGGTACAAGGGGTTTTTCATCTCCCACAGATTTTTCATTTCATGGTATTTATCAATGAATTCCCCAAGGAATTTGGGGTCCTTAAATGGCAGCATTATGTCTGCAAGACCAAACAAAATACAAAAATAAAAATCTCAGGATAATCTTTCAACATAATATAGGCATCAATCTAGATTCAGTATAGGCCGCACATGACTCCAAAAAGTTTCAAATCTTACCTTCGTTGTAACGTTCGTCGTTGTTCGACGTTCTTTGTGGCGTCCGTTCCTCCTTCCTGTGCACACAGAACGTAGTAACGACACACACGTGTTTGAAGCTTTATATACACTGCGCATGCGTGAATCTCCGCCCGCGTCGCCCGCCCCTGATGTTCTTTCTAGAATATTCGCCGCCCAGTCTCTTTCGTTGCAGTGGCGGAGACACAGCAGGTGCATAATAAGAGCAGTAATGAGGAGGAGGATAGCCCGGAGCCTGAATCGTCACGATCGAGGAGGAGATTTAAGGCCTCAAATATGGCCTTTGTGGAGATGTTGGAGATGGTGGACATCTTGAGGAGCAACGACTATGACGGGAATTATGGTCCATACCCCAACCCAAATATGAGAAAGGCCAAGATCATGAATAAAGTTGTGAAGAGTCTGTACAGTAATTTTGGGGTACGACGAACGAAGGATCAACTGAGGAAACGATGGTCGGACCTCAAATTAAGGGAACACGATCAGTACAGGAAGATCAAGAAAGTTCTTTGAAAAAGTAAGTATATTATGTCGTGTGTACCTATTATTATTAATATTGCATGCTGTACCATGTGTTTTCCCTTAATAAGGTCTTGTACAGTCCAAAATGGCTACTTTCATGGTCATACGCAGTAATCGTTCATTGTAAACCTCGTTCGTTATCCAAAATACGATGTTTTCACAGATAAATGATTAAATACTTTAGTGGATTCAATTTTTAACATTTATCCAAAAGAGTTTTTAGGACATTGTTGTCTAGATGTGTTTGAACCTAGAAGGAATATCAATATTCATTCAGTGTAATGTATGTAGAGGACACTCTGCAGCTGTTTACACATCTGGACTCAGGTGCACATTTTAGGGTGTCAAATACAGGTACTCCAGTGGCTACTTGGGGTGTCTCCAGGTGGGAAAATTATCCAAAAAAGGTAAGTATTCCAGCCTGAGCAATTAAGGGAATAAATCATGTGTTCAGCTTGGAATTCTGCCCAAACAGACAATTGTCCCCCACTTCCAAGCAATGTTTATCATTCATATTTGTTGGCTCAAATATCTGTGTGCTAAGTATACCTTTTGTTTTATTCTCATAGGGGAGCAAAGAATCGGGAAATATCATGTCCCCAAGGACCGGCCATCTCCAGAACAAAAGGAACCAAGGTCACCACCAGATGAGGATGTGGAGGAAGGAGAGGTGATCGAGATTGAGACCACAACAGGTGAGTGTCTGACACCCCAGATTCAGGTAATCAGACATGTATGCCTGCCTATTTATAATACATGGTGTGTTTTTTTTATTTTTAGGTGAAGTACAGGTTGTGGAAGAACAGTCACAATCAGATTATTTCACCAGTGACAGTGCCCAAAGGCTAATCCAGGACATCATGTATTGTAGTCAGGATTTAGAAATGATTCGCAAAAAAACTAGGGATATTGAAGTTAAACTTAAAAACATGATTGATGTCCTTGGAAGAATCGAATTTTTCCCAAAATGTCCAACCTTTTATGTTTGCTGTTTAAAATTGTACAACATTTTAAAAAGCCTAAATTTGAAGATGCACACAGTATGTCAACATGTGCTATCTGCCATCAGGGGATATCAATGTACGCGTTTTGTGCCTGCTACCCCTTCCTCAAAACTCAAGTCAGTGAGAGGAAGGGGTTGCACCCCCAAAACACATACATTGATCCCCCATGATGGGAGATAGCACATGTTGACATTAGGCATGGGATCAGGATGTCAATCCCCAGTTTGCCAGAAAATTTGTGTGCATCTTCAAAATTAGGCTTTTACAGGGGTGACTGCACCCCATCTGTTGAAGGCAAGATCCACACATTTTGGACAATGTAATGTGTGATCTTGGCTTCAAAAGTTTTTCTACGTAGAACTTTGTTATGCACCAGAGTTGTGTATTTTATTTTTGGAAACATGGCTGTTTATGTACTGTAACCCCAATTTTTTGGGGTGAAAATGCAAAACTTGTTATTTTTGTAAACAAAAAAAAAAAAACATGTGAATGCGTACGGAGTAAAAAAAATATTTTGAGCTCAACAATGTGTGCCTTCTTCTTTCAATGATCAATACAATTTCTTTGTGTTTAAATTGGTGTTTACAGTGACAATGGGTGTTTAGATAATAATGTACAAACCACTTGGCACTACAAGTGCACTAGGAGACCCAAAAAAGAAACACAAGCAGGAAATTCAAAGCAAGATTTTTAAAGATAAAAAAGGTAAAATTTATTGAATCACTGCTGGCAAAGCAATGGCCCCCCTCCCCGAAAAATAGTCGGAATAATTTTGCCGCACTTCACGGGTGCTTTGGGGGGGCAAGCCAGGACGGGCCGTTTCCAGGGACGTCAGATATTTCAGTCCTGCGTCAGGCCCAAGTGTTACCACATAATTGGGGTTTGTCCGTTTGAAAAAATTGTGCAAAATGCAACATGCTACCACTAAGGTATTCAGTTTATATTCCGCCATATTTAACAGGCGGAACCGGCTGGCCAGAATACCAAACGCGTTCTCCACGACTCTTCTGGCTCTGGCCAGCCGGTAATTAAATACCCTCTTCTCCGGGGTGAGGGTCCTCTGGGGGAACGGTCGCATCAAATGGTTAGCCAAACCAAACGCCTCGTCTGCCACGAACACAAACGGGAGTCCCTCGACATTCTCCTCCGGGGGTGGCAATCCCAAGCCACCACTCTCGAGACGTCGGTAGAACTCCGTCCGGCAAAAGACTCCTCCATCCGACATCCGACCATTCCTCCCCACGTCCACATATAGGAACTCATAGGTCGCCGACACCACCGCCATCAACACGATACTATTGAACCCCTTATAGTTGAAATAGTATGACCCCGAATGGGGTGGTGGGACGATGTGGACATGCTTCCCATCGATTGCCCCTCCGCAGTTAGGGAAATTCCACCGCTGGGCAAACTGGGAGGCACAGTCTGCCATTTCTGTGGCGTGGAAGGAAACTGTGGAGTCAATCAAGAAAAAGATAATTAGTACATTTGAGAATCAACATTACAAGCAGATTATACACAAACATTTTGGCAAACATCAGAATAACATTTCTTGTAGTATTTAAATGCTAAAATATAAGGTCCACTTATCAGATTCCTCCCCCCTCTGATGGCCCCTTGTAAATATTTTAGGGGGGGAGGTATGTTTTGGACAGGTAACCACCCTCTCCACTACGTAATGGAGTAACAAAGTAATGTGTGATAGTTTGGCCAGCCCCTCCTTCAGTACACTATTGGCAGCCCACTGGACAGGTAAAAAAAAAGGAAAATGGAAGCACATTTTTGTATTCTGCTATTACCTATCACAATAATAATAGGAGGAGAAGAATTAAAACAGTAGCATTTGAAAGTATTGAGGCAGGCCCTTGCACTACATGCTTGGAAAAATTCATCCATAAATATGACCACTATAGAGGTAGGTATATAGTGTGTATTGGGTTTGGCAAAGTCAGCAGATGGTATCAGAGGATTGGTATCAGCTGACTGAGCAGTTGGGGGAGGGGAGGTTCAAAAAAGATTTGTGGCACCACAAAACAAAGCCTCTGGCACTCTGCATTAATTTAAGGACAACTATAACATTTGTACACATTTTAGGGGGTGTTTAGGGTAAAGCATTACAATGGAGCTGACAAAATACATTGTAAAGTGACTAGACTATAGGTATATATGGGCTCCAGATAGCATGCTGGGGGGGGGGGGGGTTAGTGAAGGCAAATATGCATGAAGGACAAAAAAGGAGCATACAAAAATCCAACATGCATGAGGACAAAGGGGCACAGCATATTACAGCATATTACAGTATATTACAGCATATTGAAATTCTGGTAATTAGGGAACAAGGAAAGAAATACAATACATTAGCAAACAGTAAATACATAGAATGTGATGTTAAAGAATACAACTTACCCTCATATAGTCCTTCTGCAGGACCTGGGGGGAGATGCCTGTCGAGAACATGAGGTCCTGCAGGCTTCTCCCTGTCGCCAAGTACCTCAACGTGGCAACTAACCTCTGCTCCGCAGTGATGGCTTGCCGCATGCAGGTATCCTGCCTGGTAATATAAGGGGACAGCAAAGCCAACAGACGGTGAAAAACGGGGTCCGTCATCCTGAGATAATTCCTGAAATCATCAGGATTATTCTCACGGATCTCACGAAGCAGAGGCATGTGCGAGAATTGGTCACGCTGGAGCAACCAATTCTTGGTCCATGAACTCATCCTCGCCCTGTTCATGGACCGGGCTTGTGTCAAAGTAAGAACCCCAACACCAAGCCCCCGCACAGCACAAACTCTACGATGAGTACGTACACGTAACATCGCTTCTAAATGGTCGGCTGGTCAGAACGGACTAAAGAAAGCACTGATAAACAGCAAGGCCTGAAAGAACGAAATGCAAATCAAGCAACGAGCGGACAATAAGCACTGAAAATCAAAGCGTACTATATATAAATATATAGGCCGCAAAGACAAACAAATGCGAACTGACTACACGCACTGATAAGCAAATACGCACCGACAAGCACAAACTGTAGAGCAGGAACGATCTGAAGCACAAGTCTGAAAAACACGAATCGTCTATAGCGAAACTCCAACTAACACGCGATAAACACGAGATCAGCAGAAGGAGCCCAACGGGTGCCGGACATGGTGCTGAACTTTCCTTTTATGGTCTCATCGTACGTGGTGGACGTCACTGCGTTCTTATATATATATATATATAAATAGCCAGTGCCCAACTTAGAGATGTTTGGACATCCCATTTCCTTCACAAAGGTCTCTATTGATTACTATCAGGAGTCTGCCCCCAATATTAAACAATTTGATTATCAGGAGCTATACAACATCAATCTATCCAAACATGATTTGTCACCATAAGAAGTCAAGGTGCCGAAAAGAGGTCTAAATTTCTGTCCATTACAAAATATGGACAAATTTGAAATAATAAAGGATCTTCAGTTGTTCGGACGCAAGTTACCTTTGAAAGCCATGTGTGGTTCAAAAGTGACTTCACTAAATAAAGTCTCCAGGTTGGAGCAAGAAGCCCTTGAAAATCTTGAGAGCCTGTTAAACAAAATGAACCACTTCACCCATGTTATTCCTCCTGCTAAATCATCTCTCAAAAAGAAATCGGACATATATCCTGCCCCCAGTTCTAATTTCAACCTAGCTGCCTTTTTGAAACTAGCTAGTAGAGATATCAAATCTCTTTCTGAAAATTTAACACCTGGTGAGAGAAAGGCCCTCACGGACCTTACTAATCATGTGGAAATGACAGTGAAACCATCTGATAAAGGTGGCAATATGGTCATTATGGATAATGAGCAATACATTGGCATGTGTATGAACATTCTCCGTAATAAGGATTGGTATCGTCCAGTCCCTGCAACATTTCTTCAGAAATGTAACAGTAAGTTCTATGAGATGGTGTACTTGGCATATTTAAACAATATAATTCCCCAATAAATTGGAGAATTTATATGCACTACGTTTCCCCTAGTTCCTACTTTTTATGCCCTCCCCAAAGTACACAAAAACAAAAACAATCCACCAATTGTGTCAGGTAATGGCTCCCTAACTGAGAACTTTAGTCAATATGTAGACAAATATCTTAGACCTTATGTGGTCAACCTGCCAAGCTATATAAGGGACACCCCACATCTGCTTCAGATTTTAGATGTACTTCATGTCTCTGAACAAGACAAGGGAGTCTCTTTCATTAAACATATACACCAGCAGACTAATCAGAGAGAATGGAAGCTAAATGAGTTTATAACTACAGGGCTGGAATTTATACTCACTTACAACGTTTTTGCCTTTCAGGGTTTCCATTTCCTCCAGGTGCAGGGTGTGGCTATGGGGACATGCTGTGCCCCGTCCTATGCCAGCCTGTACCTGGGGGAGTGGGAACACGGCTTCCTATCCTCTGGAGTTCTCAAACCATATTAGTTTATGGTATAGGTATATTGATGACGTCTTTGTAGTGTGGGATGGCCCAGTGGAGAGCCTCCACCGATGCCTTGGGGCAATGAATTCTAACGAATTTAACTTGCCATTTATCATGAATTTTGATTCTAGATATGTACCTTTTTTGGATATCACCATTTTCAAGGGCCTGGATGGTACACTTTCCAGCAGTCTTTTCCGTGAACCAACAGCAAGGAACTCTACCCTGCATTTCTCAAGTTTTTACCCCAGACCCTTGGTGAACTCCATCCCCTACATCCAGTACCTACACATCCATAGGAATTGTTCCAGCAGCATTGCCTTCAAAACTGAAGCAGATGCCCTGTGGGAAAGACTGGTAGAGGCCACACAAAAACCTCTCTTAAAAAAGTCTTTAGACGTGCCACTACCTCTACTAGACAGAATATATTATATGCTCCAAAAAAGCCCAAAGATTACACAACTACCTGCATTATTACTCAATACTCTGGACAGCACTCACAGGTGAGGAGAATTATGTACAAATATTGGCACCTCTTGAGCATGGACCCTGAGATTGGTCCCCATGTCCGCTATTACATATAGAAGGGCCAAATCACTAGGGTATTTGGTCCATAGGAAATTTACAGCTGGCGGTAAGAAAGATCCATGTAAATATCCTGGAACCTTCCGCTGCAGTGAATTATTGTCCATTCATGCGAACAGAGAGACAAGCTTGATTACCTAATGGCACCATTTTTAAGCACCACCATTACGCTAACTGCAAAATGCCAGGTGTTGTATATCTCCTTACCTGTGAGTGTGGCTGCTTTTATGTGGGAAAAACCATACAGGAGTTTTGGGAACACGCATACAAACACATTCTAAGCATGAAGTCATGCAATCCAGACCTACCATGGTGCCGCCATGTCACAGCTGTCCACAATGGTAAATTCCCCCCGGATTAAATTTCTTATTCTAGACAGAGTACATCCCCCTCACAGGGGTGGTGACTGGAATAAGAAATTACTCCAATGTGAATTTAAATGGATCTTGGAGCCACATCATCTCCGGGGATGAACGAAGCCACTCACTTTAAACCCTTTTTAGAGGGTTTTACTTCAGGGGGCTGGGAAAGATAAAATGCCTATGAGAATAAGTGTAAGGTCCACGCTAAATATAACTATATATACCCCATTAGGACAGTGGTTTGTTTGCCTTTATAGTAGTTAGCAGGCTATGTCAACTAATACTCCAACATTTCTTTTGATTATCACTTACATTATAGTTCTTAATAGGATTCCTAGGGTCTCTTCTACTCTCACTGTTTATATCCATCCAAATTTTCATACATCTTGATATAATGCCTATCTTTATTATATACTGTGTATATTGATCTACATTGCGAGACATATAGTTACTGTGCAATATGTTTGTCACATATGCAGAGGAATTTTCTTTGTACCGATGTCAAGGTCTTACTGCATTTTCTTTACACATTCTTTTGTTACAAATTTTCTCATGTTTCATGTGTTTTTTCTTTCAGCCGTCTCTGTCCAGGGCTGTCTCCTCTCATGTTCTCCCGCTCTGTGCGGGCCTTTCCTGATGCCCACTCGGCGCTTGTAGGCAACCCATGCTTAGGCAGAGGGTGGTCGCATTGCCGAGGCTCCGCCCCTATGTGCAAATGATAAAAGGCTTGGCCAATAATAAAGCTCTGGGCCCAGACGGCTACATCTTCGAATTTTATAAACTACTTTGATTAGAGCTTGTACGGACATTGCAAAATCTTTACAATGGCATATGGTCTGGAGGTCCATACCTGCCAACAGGTTAACAAGAATACATAAAATTATTGGAAAAAATGGGTAAAGACCCCATGGCTCCTACCACCCCATCTCCCTTTTAAATATTGATGTTAAAATTCTTTCCAAAATTGTTGCATCTCATCCTGCAGAGATAATCCCTATATTGATACATCAGGCACAATCTGGCTTTGTCAAGGGCGGGCTGCCATCACAAACATATACGTAAAGTCCTAGCAGTTTTGGAACAAGCAAAGGCTACCCCTACTGGAAATTTTTTAATTATTATGCTTGACGGCAAAAAAGCTTTTTACTACAGTATAAAAAAGAAAAAGCTGTTGACAACGTAGGTTTTGAATGGCTGTTCATAGTCTTAAACATTTTTTTTTTTCTGGCCCCTTTACACATTTCATTAGAAGCATTTATTCATCCCCAATTACTAGGTTAGTAGTGGCAGGCCTTCTATAGGACAGCATTCAACTCCACAAGGGAACCAGACAGGGGTGCCCTCTTTCTCCTCTACTCTTTAATCTTGCAATAGAACCCCTTTCCAGATTCCTGAGCGACTTGGCCCCCTTACCCTTAAAGTAGGAAATACAGACCTGCGATTGGTACTGTTCACAGATAACATTTTAATCTTTTCATCTGACGCATTATCTGACATGCATGACATAAAGCTTCTGTTTGATTATTTCTGCCACTGTTCTGGTCTTCCACTACACACTTCTCAGTCTGCCCACTGGGCTGTGAAATCCCCTTTTCCAATTGCTAAGGACCACATCACTTATTTAGGCATCAGAATAGGGAGACAGCTTGAGTCACTGTACTACCTTAATTATCCACCTTTGATAACAAAAATCATAAATGAGCTGAAGGCATGGGTGAACCTGCCCCTCTCATTATTCTGGAGATGTCCACTCGGCCAAAGAATTAAATTCAAAATACTAACAACTACGTACAAAGCCATCCACAATTTAGCCCCCAGCTACATCACTAGCTTAGTCTCTAAATACCAACCTGCTCATTCTCTTTGGTCCTCTCAAGACCTCCTGCTCACCTCCTCCCATGCTCGCCTCCAGGACTTTTCCAGAGCATCTCCAATCCTATGAAATGCCTTACCCCAATCTGTCCGCCTATCTCCTACTTTATTAGTTTTTAGACGATCCCTGAAAACCCTTCTCCTCAGAGAAGCCTACCCTACCCACACCTAACAACTGTATTTTCATTTTCTCCATCAGCTCATCCCCCACAGTATTACCTTTTGTTTCAACTTGACCCTCCCTTCTAGATTGTAAGCTCTAACGAGCAGGGCACTCTGACCCCTCCTGTATTGATTTGTATTGTAAGTGTACTGTCTGCCCTCATGTTGTAAAGCACTGCGCAAACTGTTGGTGCTATATAAATCCTGTATAATAATAATAATAATGTCACCTGTTTAAAATGGTTAGCTTCACCAGGTTGTTGTATTCGCTCCAAACTATTCCACTTTTACTTAAACATAAGGATATACAAAGATTAAATAAAGAGCAAAGGGGTGAGGCAAACTTACCTAATATTAGGGTCTAAAACCTAGCCTGCCTTTTACATGTTGGTTTGGACTGGATTACCTGTTCCTCTAGATATTCAAATGTTTCACTTGAATCTGACATGGTCCATCCGTAAGTTGTGTGCTATCCTACATAGTCAACGGAAATCATTTCCCATCACTCTGCAGCACAATATTTTGATTCGGGACATGGTGATAACAGGGGGATAAACCCGGAAAAAAAATGGGTGTATCCCCATATGTATCCAGTTACTGACCTATTCACAGAAATCCCATGTTTCCCCAGTTTGCAATACAGGGCATACACCATCTGGAAACAGAGGGGCTTATCACAGGTGTTCTCCTTCTTTGAGCCAGATTACAGAATTCAAAAATCCAAGTTTGTGGTCAGTGTAAGCTTCAGTGTTTAGTTACCTAAGTAGATCAGTATATGACTTGATCCACCACCTCCCAGGTCTTTGCTCAGTGAGATCATGCCAGTACCATGAATGCAGGGATGAACTTGATATCAGTCTACTTGGAGTTGCTAGCTTATAGTAAAGTATGTCACTCTGAAAAGTGAGAATGACATATTCACTTTGAGATCTCACCCAGGACCCAGGGCACTGCACAGGAGACCAATGGCACATGCTCTAGGTGCTCACATTCTAGCATCACTAATGTTTTAATTAGGGTTGGGCGAACAGTTCGGGCCAAGTATAGTTTCATAGTTTCATAGTTAGTAATGTTGAATAAAGACATCAGTCCATCCAGTTCAACCTGAGTTAGTGTCTACAATCCCTATCCGTGTACATTGCATACTCACATCGGTCCCTACCCTCCAGGAGCCCACAATCCAAGGTCCCCATTCGTATACTAGGGCCAATTTTTGGGCAGAAGCCAATTAACCTACCTGCATGTCTTTGGATTGTGGGAGGAAACCGGAGTACCCGGAGGAAACCCACGCAGGCACAGGGAGAACATGCAAACTCCAGGCAGGTAGTGTCGTGGTTAGGATTCGAACCAGCGACCCTTCTTACTGCTAGGTGAGAGTGCTAACCACTACACCACTGTGCCACCCTAAATTTGCCCCAAACATCGCCCGTTCAGGTGTTCACCAAACAGCCAATTTTTTTGTGCATGGGATGTTCACCCCGCTGACAGCTGAATGAAATAAAAAACATTTTCAAATTAGCCATCAATAGAAAAAAAATGGTGTGGGGGGGGTCCCTAAATCCATACCATGTCCTTTGGTTATGGTTGTGAAGGTCAGCTGGCAGGGGGCTTATCGGAATCCTGTAATCAGATCCTGCCCCCCCATGTGAATGAGTATGGGGTACTCATTCACCAAAAAAAAATGTCAAAAATAAATAGACAGGAGGCAGATTTTGACAATTCCTTTATTGAAAAATAAAACAATAATGTCCCCCGATGTAGATCCATCATCATTCATGACGCCCGTTGCAAAAAAAAAACTGCCTCCTGCTCTTGTTTAATTATTGACACCGAACTGGTGAATGAGTAGGGGTACCCTTGTTAAAGGGTGCTTCCAGATTCCAATAAGCCCCCTGCCTGCAGACCCCCACAATCACAGCCACGTGTTGTCATCAACCCCCTGCCCCAAAACACCCCCCCATGTTGAGGGCATGTGGCCTTGTATGGCTCAGGAGGGGGGGGCTCACTCACCCCCCTTTCCTGGCCTGCCAGGCTACATGCTCGGTAAGGCTCTGGTATGAATTTTGGGGGACCCCACGCCATTTTTTTTATTTTTGGCATGGGGGTTCCCCTTAAAACCCATACCAAACCCAAAGGGCCTGGCATGTCAAGAGGGGACCCCACGCTGTTTTTTTTTGCATTAATACATGTCCCCCAGAGCAGTACCTGGGCCCCAATACCCTTTTATGGCCAATAATTGACATATAAGCCTTTAAAATTGGGTATTTTTGATTTTTCATGTTCGGGTCCCATAGACTTTAATAGAGTTTGCGGCTTGGGTCTGAACTCTTTCTCTGTTCGGGAGTTCTGGTGTGAAAGGAATGGGGGTGTTCGGCCTATCACTAGTCCTTTTAAAATATCTAATTTATTTATCTATTTATGATAATAGCTTGCATCATCTATAGCAAGAAGCTATGGAAACAATGAAAGTAAGGGCAGGATCAAAATTAAATGAGAAGTGTTATAAACAAGACAGCTAGTAGGTTTTTAAATAAGTTTAGGGAGCTATTTACATGCCTATGTAGCTGACAGGACTGGGAAAACTTCTTTAAACACATAAATCTTGAATGATGGCAGGAAGCACTTGCAGATGGGATGTGATGACATAATATGAACTGATAAAAGCTAGTGTGGGTTTTTTTTTGACAGGGATTGACAGTCACCTGCAGAGATCTGGCATACTGCTATGTGAAGAGGAGTTTCCTTACAGGCAAGTTTTAAGTGCCCTCATAATACTTTCTTTTATTGACTGCTTGGTAACACCTTTTTAACTGTATGAATCTTCCCTGGAACAGACATTTTGTCTTTAATTCACAAGAAATTGTGAAACCATACACCTGGCTGTATTGCTACATGCATCTCTTTTTTACAAGAATTGCATCATCAAAGTCATTATTTTGCATTTTGTCCATTTGTCACCAGCTCTGGTTATAATTTGTGTCAAAGGAATCTTTGTATAAAGGTCATGATGCAGGGATCAACTATGTTATCATTTTTTTTTTTTTTGGAACGTAGTGTGAACATGAACTTTTTTTTTTTTTTATATATTTTTTTTTATTCCAATTTCGATATTACAACAGTGTTCAAAGAAATAAACATATCATATACAATGCAAGCTGACATTCTTGTGGGTTGCTTAAATTAGAGTACATTCTTGGGTGGGGATATAGGTGATTCTAACAAGTATTGCTATACACTAGTGCTAATCCTATGGATATGCAAAATTTGCGTGCCATATGGTGGACATGAGTTGATTTCTGGTGTCCCGGAAGAATGCTCTATAAATGCCTTCCAGCAAGTAAAGAAGCACTTTGTATTTCCAAGGTTTTGTGTCATAGCGTCCAACTTTTCAAGGTACAGGAGCGATTTCAGATCTGTCTTTACCTTAGAGAAGGGTGGGCTTTGGTTAGAAGTCCAGGCGTGTGAGGACCTTCCTGGCTGTCAGCAGACACAGATGTATCCAAGGTGTCAGGGTTATTGCTTTCGCTTTATGTGAGGCGTCCGAGGTCACCTGAGGAGAATGACTGAAAAGACAGATCAGCGGGTCTTTGGGCAGTTTCGTAGATGCAATGCCATGTATATATTGGATTATTTGATCCCAATAAGTTTGGATTGGGATGCAAGACCAAAAACGATGTAGGAGTGTTGGCCTGCTGGCGTTGCACCATGGACAAATTACAAGAAGTGGGTTTGTACAGTCCATGTAGGCAGGTATGAACGCTTATTAATTTTTGATTGTATGTATGATTGCTTGACAGGTGAAAGAAAATTCCTGAGCTTGTGAAAAGCATGCTGTTTGTGAGGAAGTCTTCTTTATCTTTATTTATTCTAAGCTTTTTTGACAGCCTAGAACATTTTTTTAGCAGTTTTGTGCTTGTTCCATTACAGTGTTGTAGGGACAACTTAGTCCAGGACAGAGAATATTGTAGTCTTGTAATGAGTAGCTGTGTTTTAGGAGGTAACAGATAATCAGAGATAATATAGATCTAAATAGGAACATTTTCAAACAGAAGTTTAAGTGTATCTGTGCAGGAGAGGTTGTAGATTCCACAATTCACTAATCAAAAAACAGTAGTTAAGCTTGGAAGAAGGTAGATTACTGAAATCTACAAATTAAAGAGAAACTCCACTTTTATTGAGAAACAAAACATTTCCCTCTGGGTGATCTATGTACATTGCAAGGATTTGAATAATTGTTGCAGATTCCTACCTTTGTTATTCTGGAGAAATAGCTGTTTGTCTGTGTCCATATGCAAAGTGAATCTGTATTGGAGTCATTTCATAATGATCAAGCAGCCGCTTAACCTGCAGAGTTCTAGTGAGGATGTAGCAAGGTTTGCATCCCTTTAGACGTGATTTCCATTTGGGAGTATCACACCAAAAATTTTATTTTTGTTGCAGAGGATGCCAGAGGATGCCAAAAATCTAACTTGTATCTTACTGTAGACTTCTGGGAAAATCAGTGAGCCAATCATACAAGCAGGAAATAACATTTCAGGGGGTGTTCTGTATACCATCTGTGTACAGAACGTTTTCAGGTAGCCATATTGCATTGCATTTTACAGAAAATTACAGCGCTGCAGTTTGAAAAGGAAAGGAAAAGGTAATTGAATATGCTATAATATTTTTTTTTATTTATTTAATATAATTCTTTCCATTAAAATGGAGTTTTAAAATAGAGAATAGCTGTGGAGATGTGGAGTTATCCTTAAAGCTAGAGTAGAAAGGAAGGAATGGGACCAGTTTGATTGAAGGGTCTTGGGTAGCCCAGGAAAAGACCACATATACGTTTATCTCTTGTGTCTAGTAGCATATTAATAAATCTAAGCCACTTAAGCCATGTCTATAATAACATCTTGACACAACCCATAGTGATTTAGTTACTTGCTACTTTAGGATGAGAAAAAAGTAAGAGATCAAGGGACAACTGAGTGTGTACGTGATTAATCTAAGACATGTTTTTAAACAAGACATGTAAACCCTTACAAACCACTTTGACCTACAGGTAAGCCTAGATTAAGTCTTACCTGTAGGTCCAAGAAATATCTCCTAAACCTACACGGTTTAGGAAATATTTGCTAAAAGACAGGTGCACTGAGCATGCCTTAGATAGCGGTGATATGCCGCTCGTGGCGGCTCCTGTGCGCATGCGTGGGAGTGACGTCATTGCGGCTCCGGCGAATCACAACGCCGAAGCAGCGAGACCCGGAAGTCACTCTGGGGATACATGGCAGTGGTGAAGATGAAGACGGAGGACCGCTTCGGGGGCTTCGTTCTTAGGTAAGTTATTCATAATAAGCTAGTATGCTATGCATACTAGCTTATTATGCCTTTGCCTTGCAGGGTGCATTTTTTTTTTTTAATTGCCTTGACTTCCTCTTTAATTCATTATTGTAAACAAATACAATATCAAAATGACAGATACAAGTTTTTACTTTCTTTAGTACAGTGCAGTTTATAGATCATTTTTATTTTTCACTGCAATAACTTCTTTAACTAACAGCTTGCTTTTCTGTACATACAACTAAGCATTGTCCGTTCATATCAAATTTTGGTGAACATTTCTTGTCTTAGACAATGTTGTCACAAAAATGCTGAATAAAATATACAAATGGCTTTTTGCCTTGTAAATGGCACGTTTTGCAAAGACCGACCACAGTGCTAACTTGTCATTATCTGTTTGGAATAACAAACTTGTATGAAGATGGAAACGGACAATGTTTCCTTGGCAAACAATTTGTCAGATTGCCTTTATGTTTTAGTAGCCCACAGAGATATCCTACAACTAAGTAAGAAAAGGAAAGTGAATGATTAGCAGTGAGAGCTTCAGGCAACTAAAACATAGTTTTAGTAGCCTGTCAGGAAAATCTGCAGCCTTGGGCACCAGGATTACTTTTATTTTCAAGACAGTTATTGATTTTTGTATGAGGAAAATAATTTGGTATTGTTGCTTAGGGTGTTACTTTGGAAAAAAATTAGCCGCATGTGTCATTTACTACCACTCCTTAGCTTTAATTTAGCTTTTCATTATAGCAAAGCTTGGGCAACTGGGAGGAAGCATTTACTACTAAAAGGTACTACTTTCTTTATGAAACATGGCATACTAATGGAAAACAGAAGTATGCTGAGAATTAAATGTAAAAGCCTATAATTTAGTATCTTCCGTGCCAAGAATGATGGCTTTCATTTAGTAAGGAGATCCTGAGCTGTTCAGGGTCAGTATGTTGCATGCCATTTTAAGGCCTATTGCGAAGGCTGATGGAGTTGATTAATTTCTTGGAACCAGGATTTCTCTTCTCCAGCTCACTGAACAACTTCATTTCAGCTGATGAGTTCAAACTGAGGTCAGAACAATGCTCATTTCTGACAATCCCACAAAATGTGAATTAATTTTATGAGTTGGTACCACTACATTTAAAACTAAACTGGATATCATCAGTTAAGTTAATATGGGAAGGCTAAGGTGGAATATGCTTTTAAATGTCTGTGGATGCTGTGCTATAAAAAAAAGGCTTAACCATAAAATATTTTTATATGTTAGGTAGACTACAGCTACATAATTGCCTCTGAGGACTTTCTGTCATCCAGATACTTGAAATGCACCTTGGTCCTGAAACTATAAACTACTAAATTTAACCAACTGCCAACAGACTATGATATGTAAACTGTTTATTCTATATCAGGATCCTTTCAACAATCATAGGATATCTTTCTCATTCTTCATCTTTTAGGTTTATTTTACGTTCAATTTTTCTTTATTGATTTCAAAGAAAGCAGGGTACAAAGGATGAGGTAACCAAAGATATATGATACAATACTCAATACATAATAGGAGCATATGTCAGATACTTTAACACAACATGTAAATAACAAAGTGTATGCTGCAGGAAAACCCCTACATCTTATAAGATAACACGTAAATCAAAGCTTGTTGCCCCTATGGAGGGAGATAATATGTGTAGTCAACAGACATATAAGTAAAGGAAGATCAGTGGAGTATAACTAGCCAGTTCTAGGGAATAAGGATCTTACAGGAAGGTCCAGCTTATTCAATAACATAAACCAAAAGTGTGAACAGAGTATTACAGTGTACAGAGAGAATGGGTAAGCCATTGCCACCAAGAGTTGAGGCAGGGAGGGTAATGCTTTTGAGTACAAAAATGCATTCATAGGCATGTTGAAGGTTGACATCTCTAATAACCTCAGTAGGATTTGAAGGGTTAGGTGAATGCCTGTTGCGAGCTATATGGGATTTGGTTGTAAGAAGGAAGTGTAGACTTCCGGGTCCAGCACTGCATGGACAGGAGGTGAGCAGAGAGAGCTCCCACGCCCTCCTCTTAGAAAACAGCTTCCAAAAGCCTGCATCAGCCCGGAGGGCACCCCCATCTGTCCAGCGATCCCTGCCTCACAAATGGATCGCTTTGTGGAGCGATCCGACAGCCGCACAGCTCCTCTCACACAGCAGTTCGCCAGTGACATGGCAGCTGCTGCAGCCAAAATGGTGCTCGATCCTCTCGCTGATGACAGTGCATATAACCCGTCTCCCGCTGAGCCATGGCTGTCATAGTGCTGGCAATGCCGCCCAGAACACTCATGGATGCCTACAGAGGATCCCAAGATGTGCAGGAGCATGCGCTGCACATCAGCGAGCATTGGTGCATGCCGGCTCGCATCAGTGCGCATTGGCGCATACCGGTGCACATTGGCGCACGCGCAATACTGCGCGTGCGCCATGGCGCACAACTGGCGTGACAGACGCTAGCACCAGTGGCCCTATTTAAACCGGCCTGCCTTGACCTTGTTTGCTGATCTCCTAGCCTGACCCTTGGCCTGCTCCTGTACTATGTTTCTGCTTCTTGATCTCCCGACTTGACCTTCGGCTTGTACCTGGACCCTGCCTGTGTTTGACCTTGGTTCGCCCCTGTGTATTCTCTGGACTGATCTACCTGTGTATGACCCCTGGCCTGGCTCCTGGTTTCTCCATTCATCTGAACACAGCAAGTTCTGCTCCACCTGCTCCAGTCATCCCTCAGCGGCTGAGCTCATCGAACTGCAAGCAAGCACCCGGCCAACCGTGCTTCTTTGGGCACCGAGCTTCCTGTTCCCAACTTCAGGAACGCGCTGCACTTAGCCACAAGGGGAGCCCTCTTAGCATCTCAATCTCCATACACGCACCTGACAGTATAATCCAGCCATGACAGAGATCGACAGAGATCGACAGAGGCGCTTCCCCTGTAGAGGTTATGTGTCAGCAAGTTGCCACACTTACCCAAGTACTGCAGTGTTTGCAAAGCTCCTATGTTCAACTGGAGGGTCGCCTGCAACACTTATCTTCTGATTCCATGTCTCCCAATCCAGGACCTACCTCCACCTGCACTCCTTCTGCTGCACTGCCTCAGGAATCTCCCCGCACAGTGTCTTCTCTTCCTCCTGAACCACGTGTGCCGATCCCTGAGCAATTTTCGGGGGGCCGAAGAAAGTTTATGGCTTTTAGAAATGCCTGTCTACTACATCTCACTCTGCAACCAAGAACTTTTTATCTTGAAAATATCAAAGTTGGATTCATTATTTCCTTGCTCTTGGACGATCCTCAAGCTTGGGCTCACGGACTATTAGAGCAGAAAAGTCCCATTACTGATTCTGTGGACTCTTTCTTCAGGGCTATGGCACAGCTATACGATGAGCCCCAACGTACAGCTACGGTCGAAAATGCTCTGGGCTGCTGACACCTGCTGGAATCAAGCTGCCCTAAAGTTTCAATATCGATTGGGCTTATCTGAGTCCCTCAAGGACGAGCTGGCCAGGGTAGCGATCCTGGATACTTTAGAGGGCCTTATTCAGTTAACCATACAGCTGAACAGGCACCTCTGTGAACGTTCCTCTGAAAGATCTCAGAATCTCCGATCAGCCTAAAGACTGTCCAAAACTCCCCTTTCTCTGGCATCCGGTCCTCCCAGCCTTTCTGTATCCGAAGTCAAGTCCAGACAAATTAGTATGTTACACCTTGCTCTGTCGCCTGAGGAAAGACTTGTTGCTTCTATTGTGGAGACAACGGCCATTTCTTGCAAAATTGCCACCTTAGGCTGAAGAAACCACCCTGCCGACCTTCTACACACTGTCAAGTATAAGGACTTAACTCATCTCACCCTGTTCTCCCTATCACCCTATCGGTGGCAAAAGAAGAAGTTCAGGTGTCAGCCATCATTGACTCTGGGGCCTGCAGCTGCTTCTTAGACATAACCTTGGCCAAAGGACTTGGTATCCCCCTTGTTACCAAGAAGCAGCAGTTTATTTGTCTGATGGTTCTATACCCAGTTCTGGACTGATTACCCATGAGGCACTGCCAATCCCTATGACAACCAATTCTGGCCATAAAGAACTAGTACGCTTTGATGTCTTGTGCTCTCCCCTGTTCCCGGTCATTCTCGGGGTCCCCTGGTTGTGAGCACACAACCCCCACATTGACTGGCTTAAAAATGAAGTTCTGTTTTCATCTGCCTATTGTCAACAGCATTGCCTTGCCCCTAGTCCTAAGGACCTCACCAGCTGCCTAACCATACAACCCATTTCTTGTGCCAACCCACATGTACCCTCTGCTTACCAAGAATTCTTGGATGTCTTCGAGCGGACTCCCTTCCACCCCACCATCCCTACGACTGCCCTATTGAATTGCTTCCAGGTTCGAAATTCCCTTTGGTCGTATTTTTCCTTTGTCAGAGACTGAGCTTGAAACACTACGACTTTATATCGATGAAAACTTAGAAAAAGGATTTGTCCATCCCTCTTCATCTCCTGCAGGAGCTGGCATCTTCTTTGTCAAGAAAAAGGATAAAACATTAAGACCCTGTGTAGACTATCGAGAGCTGAATAAAATCACCATCAAGAATCTCTACTCACTCCCCCTCATCCCAGAACTCTTCCAACGATTCTGTTCTGCCCGAGTTCTCTCTAAACTGGATTTACGAGGTGTCTACAACCTTGTACGCATTCGTAAGGGGGACGAGTGGAAGACGGTGTTCCAAACTCGTTTCGGTCATTTTGAATACTTAGTGATGCCATTCAGACTCTGCAATGCTCCAGCCACGTTCCAGCATTTTGTGAACAATATTTTCTGAGAACATCTTGACAATTTCCTCATTGTGTATCTGGACGACATTCTTGTTTTCTCAGCCACCCTAGAGATCCATCGAGTTCACATGAAAAAAGTGCTAACTATTCTGAGAATGCATGGATTGTACGTGAAAGCCAGAAAATGCGACTTTGAAAAAGAGACTATCCAGTTCTTGGGTCTGGTCATCTCCACTAAAGGGGTGGCCATGGATCCCCAGAAAGTGAAAGCGATCCTGGAATGGCCAGTCCCCAAAAAAGGCATTCAAAGATTTACCGGCTTTTTTAATTTTTACAGGAGAGTTATTAAGAACTTTTCAGCCATTATATCACCCATTATCCAACTAAGCCGTTTGCATACCAGATTCCAGTGGTCCCCGGAGGCTCAGGCAACTTTTGACAGGCTTAAAGCAGTATTTGTCTCGGCACCAGTTCTTCAGCATCCTAATCCTGCATTGCCCTATGTTCTAGAAGTCAATGCATCTGAAGTGGCCACAGGAGCTATCCTTTCCCAACGACAAGGCCCCAAATCATTGTTACATCCTGTAGCCTTTTTCTCTTGAAAAATTTCACAACCAGAAAGGAACTATGATGTTGAGAACAGGAGCTTTTGGCCATTAAAACAGCTTTAGAGGAGTGGAGGTATTTACTTGAAGGTGCAGCACATCCCATCATGATCTTCACTAATCATAAAAATTTAGAGTACCTTAGGACTGCCAGATGTTTTAAGCCGCGCCAAGCGCGGTGGGCGTTACTCTTTTCAAGATTTAATTTTCACATTACTTATCGTCCCGGATCCAAGAATGGAAAGGCCGATGCTCTGTTCCGGATGTTCCCAGACACCTCTGAAGAAACAACTCCTGGCACAATCCTGTCCACTCAAAAACTTTCTCCTAATCCAGCCTGAGCCTCTATCATTCAAGCCTCTCTCCAGTGCACAGAGCCAGGAAGTTTAACCTTAATGAGGCATGAGGGGTTCCTGTAGCATCAGGACAAAATTTTTGTTCCCCAGGAAGTCAGACTACAGGCCTTAAAGAGATTTCATGACCATCTATTGGCCGGGCATTTCGGGGTCCGGAAGACGATTGACCTTATTCAAGGATACCTGTGGTGGCCTTCCCTAAGATCTGACTGCAAAAGATATGTTGATTCCTGTCAGGTTTGCCAATGGAACAAGGGTCCCAAATCAGTTCTTGGGGTCTGTTAAGACCCTTATAAGTCCCAGAGCAGCCTTGGAAGAATATCTCTATGGACTTTATTGTTGATCTCCCTCCGTCAGAAAGTTTTACTACAAATTTGGTAGTAGTGGACAGACTATCAAAAATGGCCCACTTCTTACCCATGCTCGGTACACCTTCTGCCGTGGACACAGCAAAAATCTTTATCAAAGAGATAGTTAGACTACATGGATTACCTGACAACATCTCTCCGATAGAGGGGTACAATTTACCTCTGGTTTCTGGAAAAATCTCTGCAAGATCCTGTCAATTGAGTTATGTCTCTCCTCTGCGTATCATCCTCAGAGTAACAGCAAGACAGAGAGGACAAACCAAACTCTGGAACAATATCTGTGGTGCTTCTGCTCCTTCTCTCAAGACGACTGGGTCTCCCTGCTGCCTTGCGCTGAATTTGCCTATAACAACACCATTCACACGACCACCAATCAGTCACCTATTTGGGCAAACTATTGCTTTCACCCATCCTTTCTACCCAACACCATCCCTGAATCTCTGGTACCAGCCCTCCAGTTTAGAATAAGCTTCTTCCAGACTAATTACCAGGTTCTCCAAAGAACCATGCGAAAGGCACAGGAGGACTTCAAGAAACAATATGACAGAAGAAAGAGAGGGAATCCCATCTACAAGGTGAGTGACAAGGTATGGCTGTCCTCTATTAACCTCAAACTTTCTTGTCCTTGAGGAAGCTTGGTCCAAGGTTTGTGGGTCCATTCGAAATCAAGAGGGAAGTGAACCCTGTGGCTTATGAACTCGCTTTGCCGGCCTCCTACAAGATACATCCGGGCTTCCACGTCTCCCTACTGAAACCAGCTGTGCCGAGTCCATTTTCAGGAAGAGAGGCATTGCCACCTCCACCAGTTACCATAGGTAATGACACTGAATATGAGGTTGAAGCCATCCTGGACTGCCGGAGGAGAGGTAGAATTTCTTGTCAAATGGAAGGGATATTCAGAGGAAAATTCCTGGGAACCGATGGGTAATATACATGCTCCAAGACTTTTACAGAATTTCTGCAACAGGTACCCAGAGAAGTGGTCTAGATTGGGCATCCGGAGGCTGCCCCTTGGGGGGGCACTGTTAGGGACATGGCTGTCACGGTGCTGGCAATGCCGCCCAGAACACTCATGGATGCCTACGGAGGATCCCAAGACGTGCACGAGCATGCACTGTGCATCAGCACGCATTGGCGCATGCCGGTTCGCATCAGCGTGCATCGGCGCATACCACATGAGCAACGGCGCACAACTGGCGTGACCACAGGACAGTGCTGGATTCTCTTCCCAGCTCTCTTGTGTACCTTGATCTTGCTTCCTGACCTGAGATACCCGTTGTGACCCGGCTTGTCTTGACCTTGCTTCCTGATCTCCTAGCCCGACCCTTGGCCTGCTCCTGGACTCTGTTTCTGCTTCCTGATCTCCCGGCTTGACCTTCAGCTTGTACCTGGACCCTGCCTGTGTTTGACCTTGGCTCGCCCCTGTGTATTCTCTGGACTGATCTACCTGTGTATGACCCCTGGCCTGGCTCCTGGTTTCTCCATTCATCTGAGCACAGCAAGTTCTGCTCCGCCTGCTCTGGCCATCCCTCAGCGGCCGAGCTCATCGAACTGCAAGGAAGCACCCGGCCAACCGTGCTTCTTTGGGAACTGCACTTCCTGTTCCCAACAACTCGATCTCCATACACGCACCAGCCTCTCCCACCGGCATTGCACAGGCAGTGGTTGCCCTCCTCTCTCCCACCCTCACCAAGGTAGTAGATAGAGCGGTCCAGAGGGGCATGGAGCAGCTGCATCAGAATTTACAGGCTCATGGCCCAAGGATCACCCACGCTGAGGAGCAGATCTCATCTTCAGAGGATGAAGTCACAGCACAGTCTGCAGCTATGGCCGGCATCTCCCAGTCTTACAGGGAAATTCAGGATGAATTATACGACCTTAAAAACCACTCAAGGCGTAATAATTTGCACATTATGGCCCTTACTGAATCCTCTTCTGTCTCTACGCTCTCTAAACTTTGTGCTAAAACCATTCCTGACCAGCTCGGCCTCCGTACTCCATGTGTAATGGAGCGTGTGCACCGCATTGGGCAACCTACTGATAGCTGCACAAAACCGCAACCTGTGATAGTACGCTATCTCAATTATGCTGATAAAAATGCAATACTCCAGAGGTTCCGTCGATCCCGCACTCTCTCTATAGATGGTGTTGACCTGCTGCTTTTTGCTGATTACTCTGTTGAAGTGATGAAACAACGCAAGGCATTTTCTGCTATCTACTCAGCCCTGTTTCACAAAGGCATTCAGTTTACTCTGGCCTATCCAGCTTTGTTGCATATCCACTTTTCAACAGGGGATCATGTATTGTTTACTTCCCCTTTGGAAGCGGAGCAGCACCTTAACACGTCTAATCTAATCTATATCTGATATGGAAACTGTGCAACAGGATCCCACCTCCACCTTTCCTCAACACTCCACTTCTGCCTCAGCCGCTCCTTTCCAACACCAGAACAGTCCTCAAAAGCCACTCTCTAAGCGGAGTCGTTTCACGCACCAGAATGCTCGATCATCAATCCGCTGAACTATTCAGAACTATCCAGCATACTTAACATCCCTTATGGATCGCTCACATCCTTCATGCTATAATTGTGTCTATTTCTAATGCCGTGTACATATGAGCAGAATTTCCACTGGAAAAATTTTGTTTTTTCTGACGGAATTCCGCTCAAGCTTGGCTTGCATACACACGGTCACACAAAAGTTTGCTGAACTTTCGACCGTCAAGAACGCAGTGAAGTACAATACTATGACGAGCCGAGAAAATTAAGTTCAATGCTTCCAAGCATGCGTCAAATTGTTTCCGAGCATGCGTAGGAATTTTGCGATCAGAATTTCCGATCAAAACTTATTCCGACTGACAAATTGAGAACATGCTCTCAATCTTTTGCTGGCTTGAATTCCGCCAGCAAAAATCAGATGGAGCGTACATATGCTCGTATTTTCGGACCAAAAGCTCTCATCAGACTTTTGCTGGCGGAATTTCCTCTCGTGTGTACGGGGCATAAGGTTGTTTTGCTATCTTTTGTTTGTTCTTTATTGGGCTTTTGAGTGCTACCCCCTGATGCCCAGCCTTTTACACCAGCGCTGGAATGATCTCTGGGCTATCCCCCTCTACACCACTTCTTCATGCCTGCCTTTCTTTGTATTCTATATGGCCTTACCCTCTCTATGTTTTCTCCATCCCTTCTTCCCCCTCCTCTTCCCTCTCACCCCCCCCCCCCCTCTGGAGCTGTCTATTAGTCATATTTGGCTAATGAGTATTTGCTGGCGGGAGCTTTATGGACACTATCTCCATCCGGAATAAAACAAGGCAATGCTGAATATTAGGTGGATCTTCCACTTTGTATTTTTTTGTTTGATTTGTTTAACTGTTTATTTGCACTCTCTAATCTTAATGTTTGCTGTGGTCCTCAGCCAGGGGAAGCAATGCATCCCAGGGGATACCCCTCTCCCCATACTAGTTTAACTTCTCAACAATGGCTGACATGGCTCCTCTAGGAGGTGGGGATCACCTTAAGGTCATATCATGGAATGTCAAGGGGCTTTGCTCTTCTAACAAACGTATGCGGGTACTCAGACACTTGAAACCTCCCCAGGCTGACGTTGCGCTCCTTCAGGAGACTCATCTGGCTGAAGATGATTTTCACCGGCTATGCCAATTGTGGGTAGGTGAGGTTTTTGGCTCCCCTGCCGTGGGCCGTAAGGCGGGAGTTGTGATCTTGCTGCATAAAAACCTTTGACATATTGTTCAGGGTGTCGAGACTGACTCGAAAGGCTGCAAACTGACCCTACATTTATTGATTGCCTCTAGTGATCTAGCTATAACGAATATATATGCTCTTAACTCCCCAGACACTACCTTCTTTCAGGAACTGGTATCATGGGTACTTCAGGTTCCCGAGACTCTCCACTTATTCGGGGGGATTTTAATTCATTCTTCGTTGGCACTGGTCTCGTTGCTTCATGATGCAACTATAGGATTTCCTGTAATCTCTGATCACAGTCCCATTTTAGTGGAGCTATCTAAAATTAAATCTTCATCCCCCCTCCCCACTTGGCATTTCCCGTCCTACCAAGCCAAAAATGAAGATTTTCAACACATGCTCTACAAAGATTGGGTGGATTATGTAGCCACTAATGGAGCCTACCTTACGGATCCCAATCTTTTCTGGGAAGCGGGCAAAGCCTACCTTAGGGGGAAGATTATCTCCTACACTTTTCAATTTAAAAACCACTCCAGGCAACAATTCCAACAGGCCAGTGACACCCTCCGATTGGCACATGAGGCTCTGTTGCAGTCACGCACCATGGCCCTTAAAAATGCTTAGCAACTTGCGAAACAAAACTTTGACATGTGGGTACAGCAACAGGAATCAGTCAAACTCTTGTATTCTACTTTAAAATTCCACAATTTGGTAACAAGGCTGGCAAACTCTTGGCCAAACTCTGCTCTGGTCACAGACAACCAACCTACATATCTTCATTGAAAAAAACACTGTGGGTTCTCTTGTTACCACACCTGCGGAAGTTAGTAAAGTGCTTACAGAATACCACACCTCTCTCTACCCAATGGACCCGATAGACCAGAAAAAATCCATGGCGCTGCTTGCTAGAGTGCGCTTACCCCACCTCACTTCAGATCAACTGGAAGCCCTCAATGCCACCATCTTCATGGAGGAAGTCTAGCTTACTATCAAATCCTTCCCTTTGTCTAAGGCCCTGGGTCCTGATGGCTATACTGACGAAATGTATAAACTTACTAGTGAATTTATCCCCAACACGTTAAAACATGTCTTTAAGGCTTTAAGGCTGTCTTTAAGGCTTTGTGGGAGGATGGGTCATATCTCCCCATAGGATCCCAGGCCCACCTTAAACTTATCTCGAAGAAAGGGAAAGACCCCTTACACCCATGATCTTATAGGCCAATTTCATTGATCAATGGTGAAGTAAAAATCCTTTGCGTCCTGACTAGCACCACTCCTTTGCGTCCTGACTAGCACCACACCCCACTCAATCAGGATTTGGTCTAGGGCGCTCTGCCAGCCTAAATATCCGCAGGGTTCTGCTAGCGCTTGAACATGCCAAATCTCATCTAGATAAAGACATCGCCATTATCTTTCTTAACGCCGAAAAGGCCTTCAATAACAATCGTTTCTCCTGGTTATTCATGATAAAGGAAACGTTTGGCCTTCGGGCCCGGTCTTAAGCCCCATACACACGGTCGGACTTTTTCATGGATTCTGTCCGATCGGACAATGTTGTTGAAAAATCAGACCGTGTGTATGCACCATCGGACAGTGTACGTCGGATTGTCCGACGGACAAAGTCTTATCTCCTGCTGGAAAGATTTGCCGACAACACAGTCCGATCACACCAAATCCGATCGTGTGTACGGTTGTCCGACCGGACAAAGTGCTACGCATGCTCAGATCACATTACAAGACCAAAGCTATTGGCTACTAGCCTCTACGTAGTCCCGTCGTAGGCAACAAACGTCACCACGTTCAGAATGATCGGATTTTCCGACAACTTTGTCCGACCGTGTGTACGCAAAACCAACATCAGACAAAGTATGACGGACAGGATCCGACCGACCTGGTCCGCGGATTGTCCGACCGTGTGTATGGGGCTTTAGACTTTATAAAACAGATGTATGCATCCCCTTCTGCTCGCTTAGTCACTCCAAAATGTATTTCTGATACCATTTCTCTAACTAAAGGCACATGACAGGGGTGTCCTCTCTCCCCTCTTCTCTTCAACATTGCAATTGAACCACTATCCAGAATACTTCATTCAAAGGACGGAATTAGCGGCATCACTATTGGCAATCTAGTCTTTCGCTCAGCCTTGTTTGCTGATGATATTCTATTGTTTTCTTCTAATCCTCTATCAGACTTTAACAAACTTCAGTAATTGTTTGCAGCTCTTAGACTTTGTTCTGGGTTAAAAAAAAATTATAAGAGCGAAGTCCTGCCCCTAAACCCTTGTGAGTCAGCTAAATGGAGACCATCTTCCCCATTTAGCATTGCCAATCATTATCTCACTTACTTGGGTATACAGATAAGATGGGAGCCATCATAGGTACAAACTGGTCTAAATGGTGAGTTAAAAAACAGAGTTTAAAACAGGAGATTATAACAGGGGCCATAGTACCTGTGTAGTGTGAGTACCTGAGTGTTGTCAGAGTAGTGTGTGTGGATCATTAGTACTTGTGTATTGTGTACCGTGTACCTGTGTATTGCGAGTGCACGTAGGTCTGTGAGTGGTCTGCGAGTGCACGTAATTCTGCGAGTGCACGTAGTTCTGCGAGTGCATGTAGGTCTGCCAGTGCACACAGTTCTGCGAGTGCACGTAGGTCTGCCAGTGGTCTGTGAGTGCACTCAGTTCTGCGAGTGCACGTAGTTCGGCGTGTGCACGCAGTTCTGCAAGTGCACGTAGGTCTGCAAGTGCACATAGTTCTGCGGGTACACACAGGTCTGCGAGTGCATGTAGTTCTGCGAGTGCATGTAGTTCTGCAAGTGCACGTAGGTCTGCGAGTGGTCTTCGAGTGCGCATAGGTTTGCAAAAGTGCACGTAGTTCTGCGAGTGCATGTAGGTTTGAGAGTGCACGTAGGCCTGTGAATACCTGTGCATTGTCTTGTTGAGTACCTGTGTATTGTCTTGTTGAGTATTAGTGTCAGGAAGCAAGTTGTTAGGTAATTTGGACAGGGTATAATCCCCAATCCTCATTAAATTTAAAAGGTACGATGCCCGGCGGGTGTGGAGAGGCCACTCTTTGTACATCTTGCGGCATGTATGCGTTCCTTGATCAAGGGATCGGATTGAGGATGAATACTGCTGTGCAAAATGTAAGCGCATTGTTTCCCTGGAAGCCCAGGTTCTGAATCTGGGGAAGCAACTGTCAGCACTGTGAAGTCCCTCCATACTAAGGAGAGCCAGGAACGTACACGACAGGTGCCAGCAGGGGCATGCACAGAGGCGGGTGGAGACAAAGAGGTGCAGGCACTAGCAAAGAGTAGATGGGTGACAGTCAGGAAGGGTAGAGGGGGAAGTGCTAGGGAAGCTGATCCAGGGCTGGAGCATCCCAATAAGTACGCTCCATTGAGTGACATTGGTAAAACCATTCAGGGACCAGCACTGCTGGAGCTGAGGGACACTCCTAGCTGCCAGGGATGAACTCCTCCAGTGAGAGTAGGGGGGGGAGTGAAGGGAAAGGAAAGACAGATTCTGGTGGTAGGGGACTTCTTAGAAGGACAGAGAGGGCAATCTGTAACAAATACCTGAAGCACCGAACAGTATGTTGTCTACCGGGCGCTCGGGTTCGACACATCACGGATCTGGTGGAAAGATTACTGGGACGGGCTGGGGAAGGCCCAGCTGTCATGGTGCACGTTGGCACCAATGACAAAGTCAGAGGCAGATGGAGGCAGATGGACTATCCTAAAGAACAATTTTAGGGACCTAGGAGCTAAATTGAGGAAAAGGGCCTCCAAGGTAGTATTCTTAGGAAGTAAACAAGTGGCTGGTGTAGTAAGGAGGGGTTTGGGTTCCTGGAGGACTGGGTCGACTTCTCAGTCGATAACCAGTACTATAGAAGGGATGGACTGCACTTAAATGAAGAAGGTGCAGATCAGCTGGGAATGAAGATGGCCAAAAAGTTAGAGGGGTTTTTTAAACTAGGCGATGGGGTCCAGAGGTAGAGATAGTTAGCGCGGAACATATTCCAGAGGGTAGTCTTGGGGGCATTAGTGGTAGGTTGACCAAAGCACATAAACCTAAGGTAAGTATAGTAGCAAGTCCTAGTTACACCCAATAAGAGGATAATATGCGGCCGGTCTAAACTATGTGGCATGTTCACCAATGCCAGTAGCCTGGCGGACAAGATGGGTGAACTAGAGATACTGTTGTACGAGGAGGATTTGGATTTTGTGGGAATTTCAGAGACCTGGCTCAACAGCTCTCATGATTGGCTGGCAAACATTCAAGGGTATTCCCTTTATCGCAAGGATAGAGAGGGTAAAAAAGGGGGAGGGGAATGCCTATATATCAAGAATAATGTACAAGTGAATGTGAGAGATGACATCACTAAGGGAGCTAGGGAGGAGGTGGAATCCTTATGGGTTGAGCTCCAAAGGGATGAAGCTAAGGGGAAAATAATACTGGGAGTATGCTATAGGTCCCCTAACCTGAGGGAGGAAGGGGAGACAGATCTCCTATCACAATTTGGATTAGCAGCAAGGATGGAAAGTGTTATCATAATGGGGAATTTTAACTATCCAGACATAGACTGGGCGGAGGGAACCACGCATTCATCTAAGGCTTGTCAGTTCCTAAATGTCTTGCAGGACAATTTTATGGGTCAGATGGTAGATGCACCAACTAGAATAAAGCGTTACTGGATCTACTGATTACCAACAATACAGACCTGATCACGGATGTGGAAATATGGGTCAATTTAGGTAACAGCGATCACAGTTCAATTGGCTTCAGTATAAATCACACAAATAGGAAACATAAGGGGAATACAAAGACACTGAATTTCAAAAGAGCCAACTTCCCTAAACTACGAACCTTGCTAGAAGGCATAAATTGGGATATATTCTTAGGAACAAAGAACATGGAGGAGAGATGGGTTTGCTTTAAGAGCATATTAAATAAGGGCATTAGCCAATTCATCCCATTGGGTGATACATTTAAAAGAGCGAACAAAAGTCCTGGATGGCTTAACTCCAATGTAAAAATGCATATAAAAGCAAAGGAGAAGGCCATTAAAAAAATACAAGGTTGAGGGATCATCATTAGCATTCAGACTTTATAAAGAATGCAACAATAAATGTAAGGGTGCAATAAGGACGGCTAAGATAGAACATGAAAGACACATAGCGGAGGAGAGCAAAAAAAATCCCAAGAAATTCTTTAAGTATGTAAAAAGTAAAAATGGAGGACAGACTACATTGGCCCCATAAAGAATGAGGAAGGACATATGGTTACAAAGGATGGGGAGTGAATTTATTCTTCTCCTCAGTCTTCACGAGGGAATCTGGGGGCTTCAGTAAAAACTGCAGTGTTTATCCTCATGACACATCACAGGAAGCACCGCCATGGTTAACAGAGGACAGAATTACAATTAGACATGGAAAAAATGGGAAACTTAACATCAATAAATCACCGGGACCAGATGGCTTGCACCCAAAGGTACTTAGGGAACTTAGTCAAGACCATTGTTCCTAATTTTTACTGACAGTCTACTGACTGGAATGGTACCAGCTGTTTGGAGAAAAGCCAATGTAGCACCAATATTTAAAAAGGACCCAAAATGGGGCGTGGCCTGGAGCGGCATGGGATATGACGCTAGAGACCTGAGCTCCGCTGGCCGAATATCCTGAACCACATATCCTGTGACCCTGAACAGCTTTGACGACCCCCCGATCATCACCTCAGCTAGGGGAACCTGCCAGGAACATGTCCCCTCCAAAAAAAATCCACGGATGCGGCGGGCAAACTGGCAAAATACCGCCGCTTAGAACAGGAGGCCTCAGACTAAGATGGCGCCGACCCGCTGGAGGAGGACACATCCCAGAGGTCAGACACCGCTAAGGTACTAGATGCAATCACAGCTTCTCAGGCAGCAGTCACAGCATGTCAGACGAACCTCACCACCAAAATTGAGGAGGTGAAGGTGGATATTTCCCTAGTGAGGCAGGACTTTAAGAAGCTGAGGGAGAGAGTCACTGAAGCTAAGGCCCGCATCAGCAGTGTGGAGGACTCCCCCCCCCCTCCAGAACTCCACAGACGCCATGCAATTGCAGGTGAACCAGCTCCTGCAAAAGCAGGATGACATCGAGAACAGGCTCTGCAGATATAATCTTAAGTTCATTGGTATGCCTGAAGGCAGGGCCGGATTAACATAGGGGCTATTGGAGCTGTAGCTCCAGGCCCCTTTCTCAAGATAGGCCCATTTGCCCCCCCAAAAAAAAAAAAATTAAAAAAAAAAAAAAATTAAAAAAAGATCGACTTCGAGGGTTGTAGCTCAGCGATCAGGGGAGTAGGTAGCTAAAGACCTACTCCAGCACTGGTTAAAATATGAGGCTGCTATCATCTATTGTTCCGGAGATATGGGGCTGCTTGCGCAGTCGGTCAGAAGCTACATACAGAGCGGCCAGTTTAAATACAAGCTGGAACACTCTGCAGCAGACTGAGAGGATGAACTCACAGTGCTTATAATACTTATTTGTATATTACTTATGATAATTAACCCCTTGCCACCCAGGCCACACTTCTCTCCTACATGTAAAAATCATATATTTTTTTTTATAGAAAATTACTCAGAAGCCTCAAGCATTATAAATGTTGTTTTAGCAGACACCCCATGGAATAAGATGGTGTTCTTTGCAACTTTTTATGTTACACGATATTTGCGCAGCAATTTTTCAAACGTTTTTTTTTGAAAGAAACTGTTTCATTCATAAAAAAAAAAAAACACTAAAGTTAGCACGATTTTTTTTGTGTACCAAGCGATGCTTTAAATTTTTTTTACAGGTTACATGTTTAGAGTTACAGAGGAGGTCTAAGACTAGAATTAGGCCCCTTTCACACTGAGGCGCTTTGCAGGCGCTAAAGTTCTAAAAATAGCGCCTGCAAAGCACCTTCAAACAGCCGCTGCTGTCTCTCCAGTGTGAAAGCCCGAGGGCTTTCACGCTTGCAGGACGCTGAAAAATGTCCTGCAAACCGCATCGTTGGAGCGCTGTAGGAGTGGTGTATTTACCGCTTCTAAAGTGCCCCTTCCCATTGAAAACAATGGGGCAGCGCTCCAAACCCGCCTGCAAAGCGCCGCTGCAGCGGCGCTTTGAGGGCGGTTTTAACCCTTTTTTGGCTGGGGGTAAAACTGCCCCGCTAGCGGCTGAAAAGCGCCGCTAAAACGACGGTAAAGCACCACTAAATATAGCACCGCTTTACCGCCAGCACGCCCAGTGCCTCAGTGTGCAAGTAGCCTTATTGTTCTCGCTCTAACGATCGTGGCATATGTAACCTGTGTGTATCTGGCCCTGATACTAGCTAGTGCCTACCCAGCCACTGACTAGTATCTCTCCCCAGCCTGTCCCCACACACCCTCTCACCTGCTGACCTGTGGATGGGGGAATCACTCCTGCAGTGTTATTATGTTCTACCAGTGAATACAATGATCAGTGTTGCTAACTATAGCTGGCAGCACTGACTGTTTTGGGGAAAACCTGACAGGCTGGTTGTACTCAAGTCGGTTAATAGGTTGACTTATGTAAAACCAGGTAGCCCATACATAGATGGACTATGGCTGGTCTCTGCTTAATTGGTGTAATTTCAATCCATGTATGGCCCACTTAACCACTACGCAGTCCCTAAACATCCTTCCACAAACCTTTTAATTTTTCCTTCCCAGATTCCTTCATCCTCCTCTCCTATACCTAGTGTCCACTATCATACTCTCCACACTTCTCTCCTGTACATACTGCTCACTGTCATACCCTCCACACTTCTCTTCTATACATAGCGCCCGCTGTCATATCCTACACACTCCTCTCCTGTACATAGTGCCCACTGTCATACACTTCTCTCCTGTACATAGTGCCCACTGTCATATCATCCACACTCCTCTCCTGTACATACTGCTCACTGTCATACCCTCCACACTCCTCTCCTATACATAGTGCCCACCGTCATAGCCTCCACACTCCTCTCCTGTAATTACTGCTTACTGTCATACCCTCCACACTCTACTCTTATACATAGTGCCCATGGTCATACCCTCTACACTCCTCTGCTGTGCATACTGCCCACTGTCATACCCTTCACACTCCTCTACTGTACATAGTGCCCACTGTCATACCCGCTACACTCCTCTCCTGTACATACTGCTCACTGTCATACCCTCCACACTCCTCTGCTGTGCATACTGCCCACGGTCATACTCTTCACACTCCTCTCCTGTACATAGTGCCTTCTGTCATACCCTCCGCACTCCTCTCATGTACATAGTGCCCGCTGTTAGACCCTCCACATTCCTCTCCCTCACCTGCACATACTTTCCACTTTCATACCATCCATTCTCCTCCCCAATGTTACCAGCTCTATAATGGGCACACTTTTGTTAGTTCAACTAAAGGAAATCTCAGTCCTCATATTTGTTCTGCCCCATTATTAGTACTTATTTAATTTTGTAATTACTATTGTGATGTATAGATGAACGTAGGGGATGTCAGCTACTCTAAATATAGCACTTGTAAAAAAGTGTCCTTGAAAATATTTTTTAAATGTTGGCAACAGTAGGAGGCCCCATGAGAGGCTCCTGGGTTCCAATGATATTAAAGCGGTAGTAAACTTTTCTAACATTACTATTTTTTAGAGGCCCTTAGGTAGGTTATGCCATAATATACAAGTATGCACATCATATTAGTACATTAGGGTACACTTAAATTGTCAGACTGAGCCCTCCAGTGCTGTGCTGTGATCAATCCGGCAGGGCCCGGGCGCTTCCATCTTCACCCGGTCTTCCTTCTGGGTTCTGTGCCTTCGGTCACTTCCCTTGGCTGCGTTGATGTTATTCCCACGCATGCTCATGTGCATCCTCTTTCTCTCATCCCCCCTTTCTCTCTCATCCTCCTTCCCTTACCCCTAACACCTCTTTCATCCCCTCTCTCTCTCTCTCTCTCTCTCTCATCCTCCCTCTCTCTCTTTAATTTAATTTGTTATAACAAAAAATTGTTTGCATTTTTATTTATTTATTTATTGTTTATAAAAGGCCCCACCAAATTCCTCAGCACCAGGCCCATGATGTTCTTAATCTGGCCCTGCCTGAAGGGTGGAGGGGAGAGACCCCCCGACATTTCTGGAAAAGCTACTAGTGATACTATGGCAGGGAAGCTTTCTCCCCCACTTTTGTTGTTGAGCGTGCACACTACATGTCGGGCAGACCTCCACCGGCTGGAGCACCCCCCCGCACCTTTATTGCCAAGTTCCTAAACTTTAGGGACAGAGATGCCATTCTTCGCCTCGGCAGGGAGAAAGGAAACATCCCCTTTGGAAACAAAATGATTGCCATATTTCCTGATTTCTCCGCAGACGCACGCAAATCCACACGCAAATCCTTCACTGAAGTAAAGAGGCGCCTCCGCATCAAACACATCAAGTACGCCATGTTATTCCACAGAGCACATTTTTTTGAAGACCCTGAAGCAGCTCTGGCCTGGCTTGAACAGCTGGAGGTGCACAGATAAGTACCTGCACAACCCTATGTATCACACCACCTAACCTTATCACATCTCCCCTCATGGCAGATAACTCATTGAACATTACCATATTTACAGCACTGACTTCCTAAGCACAGCAAGGCCAGTCCGCACAAGATGGCCGTATCTGCCACGGTGTCTACCCCCGCAATTATCTGACCACCCCCAGCTGTCAATATACCGCTCCACCAATACCAGAATTTATGGGTATCTCCATTGTACCCCCACCTCCAGAGGACACCATCCTGAACTCCACCTCCCCTCCTTTATTTATTTTGCCCCACTTTTTCTCTCCTTATTTCACGCACTTATGATGACAAGCACCATTCATGGTTTATGCCGGCGGAGGACAGCACCCCCTAGAGAGCTCTCTGTCAGTGAGCATAGTCCCTCATTATGCACCGTTATGCAGCGAAGTTTCGCCCTATTTAGTTACACCTGCAACCTGTGTGGGAGAAGGAAGTTCCACACCAAGATGTACAGACCACCAAAACGTAGTTTGCAAATGCTATTTGCTTCTAAATTTTCCTCCACAGGTTGGACATACTTTATGCCACGTTGGCAGTTAAGGGTGCATGCCCACACAAGTTGGGGTCAGTGCAGGGCAGGGAGGGGGGCTACAAGGGTACCAAGGCTAATGTACTTACTATGCTATTGAGTTTTACTGTTTCTTTTTCTCATTTTTTTTTCATGCTATGATGACAATCTACTTATGCTGTAACCTGGGACTGCTGAGTTCTGGAGCTCGGACAATATTTCCCGTCACCTGTATGGCCTCCCTGAAGTTCCTTACATGGAGCGTTCATGGCATTAGGGACCCAGTCAAAAGGTCAGCCATAGTTTCCCTGCTTAAAAAAGAGTGAGCGCATATAACAGTCCTAGTGGAGACCCATGCTGAAGGCCCAATGATACGGGCTCTTAAACGCCCATGGATAGGCTGGGCCTATCACTCAGTCCACACAACCCAGTCTAGAGGTGTATCGGTCCTTATTTCCAGATATACACACTTCGAGCTCCAGGACTCAGTGATTGACCCAGAAGGTAGATTTGTGCTCTTGAAAGCCAAAATACATGGGGATATGCTACTATTGTTGGCTTTTTATGTGCCGCCACCATTTAACTCTAACATATTGTGTGCTGGGTTTGATTTTATGGCTATGTACCCCTCCATTCCAGTGGTGTGGGCTGGTGATTTTAATAATGTCCTTGATCCCAATATGGATAGGCTCTGCAGAAATGTAAATGCTCCGTCACCTACCCATCAGACTCGATTTGCCAGACTGCTCCTGGACTTCGGTCTGGTGGATACCTGGAGGACTAGAAACCCCACAACCAGGGCATACTCCTGCTTTTCTCCCTCTCACCATTCTATGTCCCACATAGACTTAATCCTCATATCAAATCTCTTCAACCGAGATTAATAGACACAGGGTTCTCCTCCAGATCATTATCTGACCACTGCCCCTATTGGGCCAAACTGTCCCTACCACACGATAGACCAGCAGCTGCCTGGAGACTGAACCCCTTCTGGTTGACCCTGTTCCCAGAAGATGACAACCTAACAGTGGACTGGGGACAATACCTACATATCAACGAGGGTATCGCAACACCTCAGGCAGTCTGGGAAGCATTTAAGCTACATGCATGTATGACCCTTACGATGCGCATTAATCAGATAAAAAATACCTCCGCACAAGCCATTGACAAAGCAACAGAAGACTTGACCTCGGCAGAGTCCGAATACCTTCGGGACCCCACTGTTGAAAAAGCCCATGCCATTAAATTAAGATCCCGGGTGGTTGACCAACTACATTACGAGAAATCTAAACGTAAACTGTTTTTCCACAAACAAAACTCTTTTGAACACGGGAAAGGGCCAGAAAACTCCTATCCTATTTAGTACACTGTGAGGAACGACCGCCGGTCGTGATTTCATTGCATTCCCCTGACGGCACCCTAGTGACAGAACCCAGAGAAGTAACCAGACAATTCAGAGACTTCTACACAGCTTTATACACCACTGGGGCCCCTACTGACACCTCCGAGATGGACTTGTTTCTCTCCGATCTGTTCCTCCCCCAGTTAATGGAGGAGCAGGTGGAAGAGTTAGAGGCACTATAGCACAGTTTCCTAGGTCTAAAGCCCCATGTTTGGATGGCCTACCAGTGGAATTCTATTCCACCTACTCAGAACTCTTAATCCCCAGACTATTGGCTTTATATAACTTGATCTTTGAAACGTCCGAACTCCCAACCTCTATGCGCGAGGCCACCATAGTATTAATTCCCAAGCCAGGCAAGGACCCCCACCTCCCCGAGTCATACTGGCCCATATTCCTTCTACAAGTGGACGTGAAAATTCTTGCGAAAGTGCTGGCCAACCGACTCAATAAAGTCATACTTACACTTATACATGGGGACCAAGCAGGCTTTATGCCAGGTAGGAATACCTCATTCAATCTTAGACGACTTTTCATTAACATGCAATCGATACATGACAACTCTGGCTCTCGAATTATAGTAGCTTTAGACACGGCCAAGGCATTCGACTCAGTCGAATGGGGGTATCTTTGGTCCTGCCTGCGAGAATTCGGACTGGGCCCCAAAATCATAAAATGGGTACAGTTGCTGTACCAGGATCCTATGGCAAAAGTAGTGGCAAATGGATGGCCCTCCGCTATACGCACACACCCGGATATAATTGGCCTTAATTGGCCTTAGTAAAGGAGGAGTAACTGAAACTATCAGCACCTACACAGACGATACATTGCTTTACTTGGAGGACTCTGAGGTCTCTCTTCTCACGGTTCTGTTCTTGATAGAATGCTTTGGAACCTTCTCCAGGCTCCGTATTAACTGGGACAAGTCCCAAATACTTCCACTTGATAGCTACCCACCCCCTAGAGACAGAGCCGAACTCCCCTTACAGAGAGTTGCAAGCATCAAGTACTTAGGCATCCAGACCACCAGAGACCCGAATGACTACATAGCACTGAATGTCACCCCACTCTATGAAATGCTTAAGAAAAAAACTTAGACCTGGGTCCGGCTCCCTCTAGGTGTAATGGGCCGAATAAATCTGGTAAAAATGGTCCTGCTGAAAATCCTTTATATCCTTTGGCACTCTCCAGTATACCTGATACTTAGGCATTTCAGATTGATGGAAACTATACTCAAACCCTTTATTTGAGGTAATAATAGGCACAAACTGTCCTGGAATAAACTTAAAAATTCCACGACCTTGCAGGTACCGCTCTACCCGACTTCAACCAGTATTACATCGCAGCCCAACTCTCCCAACTTTTCCATATTGATAAGGTAGACAAGGACAGATTTCTAGGGCTTCTTTGCCCAGGTTGGGCACGACTAACCGAAGATCCCCTTACGATACTCACAAGTAAGACGGGGGGGACACACAGGCTACCCGAACGCAGGTCCCTATTGTACCACTATAACAAAATTTGGGACATTGCTCTAACCAGGCTTAAAATTCCAGAGATCAACAGCTTCACCCCCTTGTGGCATAACCCGGCCTTACCAGAATTTAACTTGATTCCAGACAGCGAGATGTGGAGTTTAGGGGCATATTCTACCTCTCTCATATTGTTGAGGGTGATACACTCAAACCCTTTGACAGACTAAAAGCTGACTTTGAACTTCCAGACCAAATGCACTTCAGATATCTACAACTACATCATGCCTACCGTACCCAATTCCCAGCAGACAACATATCCTTAGCTAGCAACCCCCTAATGGAAACAATAAAGTACCCAGACCCCAAAAAACTGATCTCGCAGTTTTACAGTATGTTGACGCTGCCACAGGCAACAGTGTCAGCATACCAGCTGAAGACTAAATTGAAGGGAGAACTGGGCCCTCTAGAGGATGAGGAGTGGAGCGAGGCTCTAAACTGTCCGATCGCCTCACCCAGATTTTTAAAGTACACAGAGCATACTTTGGCAATGTCCCAAAATACTTCTTTGGCAATGTCCCAAAATACTGGCATACTGGACACAGGTAGTACAATTTCTCGATGACAATATGGGTTCCCCTGTAACAGTACAACCCAAAGTGTGCCATTGGGAATTTTCCCAGATTCAGAACTGAACAAGTTTACTAAAATATTTTTACAGGAGACCCTCTTTTCTGCCAGGAAGGTTATAGCCAGAGTATGGATGAGACCTAACCCTCCAGAGCTCCCACAATGGATAGCAGAAGTGAATAACTCTCTCCCCTACAAAAAGTTAATCTACTCTCATAGGGGTTGCCCCTCTAAATATGATAAAATATGGGGGAAATAGCTGGAAGCTTCATAAACTATAGTATAAACCTTCAGCAGCGTGATATGATATTTCATCTTAGCATGATCCTGCAGCACTCACCAGAATTGAGCAATTTGACCTCAAGCAGTTATTCTCAATGTTATTTTATTTTTTACCTAATAATCCTTGTGAAAACATGTAACACTCAAGTTATCAGCAACAAATGTGAAATACCTTTGTCTCTATGTATGACTCCTTGTATTTAATAAAATCTTTTTTGATGAAAAAGGACCCAAAATACATCCCTGGGAATTACAGCTCAGTTAGCCTAACATCAATAGTATGTAAAACTCTTGGAGGGGATGATAAGGGACTATATACAAGATTTTAGTAATGAGAACGGTATCATTAGCAGTAATCAGCATGGATTCATCAAGAATCCTTCTTCCCAAACCAATCTATTAACCTTCTATGAGGAGGTGAGTTGCCACCTAGATAAATGAAGGCCCATAGACGTGGTGTATCTGGATTTTGCAAAAGCATTTGACACAGTACCCCATAAATGTTTACTGTACAAAATAAGGTCCATTGGCATGGATCATAGGGTGAGTACATGGATTGAAACCTGGCTACAAGGGCGAGTTCAGAGGGTGGTGATAAATGGGGAGTACTAGGAATAGTCAGGGGTGGGTAGTGAAGTCCCCCAGGATTCTATGCTGGGACCAATCCTATTTAATTTGTTCATAAACGACCTTGAGGATGGGGTAAACAGTTCAATCTCTGTATTTGCAGACGATACTAAGCTAAGCAGGGCAATAACTTCTCTGCAGGATGTGGAAACCTTGCAAAACAATCTGAACAAATTAGGGGGAGGGCAACTACATGGCAAATGAGGTTTAATGCAGAAAAACTTAAAATAATGCATTTGGGTGGCAAAAATATGAATGCATTCTATACACTAGGGGGAGAACCTCTGGGGGAATCTCGGATGGAAAAGGACCTCAGGAAGGATGTACTGGAAATGGAGAGTGTACAAAGAAGGGCAACAAAGCTAATAAAGGGTCTGGAGGATATTAGTTATGATGAAAGGTTTTGAGCACTGAACTTATTCAAGAGACGCTTGAGAGGGGATATGATTTAAATTTACAAATACTGTACTGGTGACCCCACAATAAAGATAAAACTTTTTTGCGGAAGAGAGTTTAACAAGACACATGGCCACTCATTAAAATTAGCAGAAAAGAGGTTTAACCTTAAACTATGTAGAGGGTTCTTTGCTGTAAGAGCGGAAAGGATGTGGAATTCCCTTCCACAGGTAGTGGTTTCAGCGGGGGGCATCGATAGTTTCAAAAAACAATTAGATAAGCACCTGAACGACCACAACATACAGAGATATGGTAATACTGACAAATAATCACACACATAGGTTGGACTTGATGGACTAAAATACAACTAAAACCAAAATGGCATTTTAGTCAAAAGACTAAAATACGACTAAACCTAAAATGGCATTTTAGTCAAAAGACTATGACTGAAACTAAATTGAAATTTGACGTCAAAGTTAACATTGCACTACAACATAAGAATATGTAGGGGGCATCTACTAAGCTGCTAAAAGAAAAAAAAAATAAGAAAAGGTATTTTCCTATTTTTTTCTTAATATTTAATGTTGGTAATATATTCAGGTAATATGTGCAATGCCATTACGGCCAATAGAGTTTACGGTTTTTTGTTTTTTTTATATTTTCAAGTTGTACTTCTGCTTGTCAAAAAGCAATATATTTGTTTGTTTATGAAACTTTGTTTTATTTATAAAGATGTTATATAATGCAATGGCTAAATTTGTGTCTGTAGTACATGTTCAAACCTTAATACCGTAAATAACAACATGTTATTCGATTTTTTACTCCAGGAGTATATAATGAGTTTGTTAATTCTAAAGAAATGCTTAAATAATGCATTAAAATTTACAGTAACTAAATCCATTAGATTTTAGAAAATCTACAGAAAAACCCTCTAGTGGGACTTTGAGCCTGGGTTCAGACTAGTGCGGTGCGAATTGAAGGCCCTGCGTGACTTTGCAGTGAAATGTTGGCTGTTCTGCGGTGTGTCCGCGTTTTAGGTCCGAATCAGCTGCTAACATAAATTCGCAACTCATTGTACTACTTCTGAGGGGGAAATCCACGCCAAATTTTTATAAAAAAAATGGCATGGATTCCCCTCCAGAGGCATACCAGGCCCTTAGGTCTGGTATGGATTTTAAGGGTACCCCCTATGCCGAAAAAACAGCGTGGGGGTCCCCCCAAAATCCATACCAGACCCTTATCCGAGCATGCAGCCTGGCAGGTCAGGAAAGGGGGTGGGGACGAGCGAGCGCCCCCCCTCCTGAACCGCACCAGGCCGCATGCCCTCAACATGGGGGGTGGATGCTTTGCGGAAGGGGGCGCCCTGCGGCCCCCCCACCCAAAGCACCTTGTCCCATGTTGATGAGGACAAGGGCCTCTTCCTGACAACCCTGGCCGTTGGTTGTCGGGGTCTGCGGCGAGGGGCTTATCGGAATCCGGGAGCCCCCTTTAATAAGGGGGTATCCCAGATCCCGGCCCCCCACCCTATGTGAATGAGTATGGGGTACGATGTACCCCTACCCATTCACCTAAGGTGTAAAGTGTAAAGAAAAAAAAAAACAATTTTTTAAAAATATTTTATTGCACTGCTCCGGGGGTCTTCTTCTGTCTTGGGGGGTCTTCTCGCCGGACTCCTCCGCTATTTTACCTAGCTTTTTTACCGAGCGGAGGAGCCCGGCTTTCTTCTTCGTCGCCACCGTCGTCGTCTGGGGGTCTCGATCCGCCTTCGGGGGTCTTCCGGGGTCTTCCGGGGTCTCTTCTGTTCTTGCCGCTGTCGTCGCCTTCTTCTTCTTAAGATGTTGACTCGTCGCTCTCTCTGGCCGGAATGGCAGAGCCGCGCTGTGTTGTGACTTATATAGGGACAAGGGGACAGGGTCACATGCTCATGTCACATGGTGCCCCCGCCCCCTATGATGTCACAGTCCCAGCATCCTCCGGGACTGTGACATCATAGGGGGGCGGGGTCACCATGTGACATGAGCATGTGACCCTGCCCCCTTGTTCCTATATAAGTCACAACACAGCGCGGCTCTGCCATTCCGGCCAGAGAGAGTGACGAGTCAAAATCTTAAGAAGAAGGCGGCAGCGCAGAAAGCGACGACAGTGGCAAGAACAGAAGAGACCCCGGAAGACCCCGAAGGCGGATCGAGACCCCCAGACGACGACGGCGGCGACGAAGAAGAAAGCCGGGCTCCTCCGCTCGGTAAAAGAGCTAGGTAAAATAGCGGAGGAGTCCGGCGAGAAGACCCCCCATTACGGAGGAAGACCCCCGAGGCAGTGCAATAAAATATTTTTAAAAAAATTTTTCTTTACACTTTACACCTTAGGTGAATGGGTAGGAGTACATCGTACCCCATACTCATTCACATAGGGTGGGGGGCCGGGATCTGGGATACCCCCTTATTAAAGGGGGCTCCCGGATTCCGATAAGCCCCCCGCCCGCAGACCCCGACAACCAACGGCCAGGGTTGTCGGGAAGAGGCCCTTGTCCGCATCAACATAGGGACAAGTGTAGTGATCTAATATAATCGTTCCTCGTAGATGGTATATAGTTATTGAAAAGTACTGTCTTCCCGCAGCAAAACCCGATTCTCCCAGAGAGAGATTTTATTGACTTCCAAAACAGAACATTATTACAGATGGCAAAATCCAACAGAGTACATGACAAGGAATATCTTCTCCTAGACCCGTGACTCCAGACCCTTCTCTCATAGACATATCTTCTAGACTGCCTGACATCCTGACTGTCTTCTCATATACTGATCTGACACTGGGGGGGGGGTCAACCAAATGTTTTCCATTAATACCCCCCCCCCCCCGGGTTAGGCCTCAAGGTCTAATTACCATCAATAAATACTAGGTTAAAAGGCTATTCCTCACACACACACAACTTGCATAAGATTTACACATCAAAGGGTAACAGATAACATTGTCAACTTATATCTGGCCTGTTCACTAATACTGTGTGTGGAATATATATATCCAATACATATATATAATACATAAAGTCCCACATAAATCGGCCAACACATTACAACATATACCCCCACTTGGGTCGTTCTAACTACTAGAACTGACCCATAAATCAAGCAGCAAACATATCATTATCGACTTGAGGTATTGGATGCTTCACAATGGCTCATATGAAATATAAAGTTGAAACTGGTTACATCTCTCTTCACCAGCCTCTAAAATATCCCCATGAAAAAGTCATTAGATAATATAGCTTTAGACCATGACTTGAAAAGGGTTTGGTAAACATCCTTGGCCCATATAGCTGTTAGGCCTTATTATATCACATCAAGATCTTGAATATTGCACAAAAACGAGCTGATGTCACATTCTTCAATTTTCAACTTCAACTTCATCACATCTCTCATTGAAAGTAGACTTGGTGTGCTTGGTGTGCTGGGAGCTCCGATCCACATAAATCCAGGATGCTCCTCTCCAGGCTCAAGGTTTTCATTTTTTTTTTTTTTAAAGATGCTTTTGCACAAACACCAGCAAATCCCGAAATTCTACATCCATCTTTATAGTAAGAAGAACCATCCATGTACCAGCTCTCACTTTCAAGTTCAAAAGGTTTGGATACGGCAGAAAAAAAAACTGCTATTGCTGTACCTTGTAATTTGCTGTAGGCCGACTCCTCATTGCCTCCATAATAGAGCAGTTACTTGAATCATTCAGTCCATAATTCCACCTGAATGGTATACCAATCTATATACCAATCTATAATCCATATATAATCCCCCACTTTCAGATAGAATCAGCTTGACATCAGCGTTTATCAGATCTTCTATCCAGACAAAGCAGCAGTGGAAAATCTTGCCAGTAAAGTTAGGTCTTTTTTCATCCATATGTCAATATTATTAATGACTGATTCAACAAAGTTTCAAATAATGACTGGAGTGATGAATTTCACTCACCCCTCTTATAAATTTAGGAAATCCACCCAACATACTATAATTTATGCTATGCCAAGCCATTGTGCAGCATCTCACCTTAGATGTCAAATATATTGATCAATATGCAATATGTAACATGTTATGTAACACGAAAATTATTTTAGGTTTAAATGTTTCGCTCTGGTTTTAAGATAAAGTTCAAGAAATAAAACATAATAAAATAAAAAAATAAATGAAAATGGAAGAGGGTGAAAAATAAAAAATAAAAAATAGAATATAGGGAAAAGTCCATTGTCCAAGTCCAAAAAGTCAAAAAAATAAGTAAATTGCTTGATGAATATTGAGAGAGTCCATGATATTGTTTATTCAGCGTTTCTCCCCCACTAGCCAGAAATTTCAGCTTGCAGTTCACATGCAGTATCTCCAATATATCTGAAAGACAAAAAACTCTCCAACAAAACTAATTAGCAAGGTCCTTAAACATTCTTTGAAGTTAAAACAAAGGACTATTTACACATCCCCAGGTTGAAACTAAACCACCCCCACTGTTAGAGAAATGTCACTTGTATTCAAAAACAGATCTGGATAATGTAATCTGTTTAGCTGTCCCAGCAATGTGTAATGTTCTATTTTCATTTTATCGTACTCAATCTTTAGGTGGTCATATTTCTGTTTTAACTGAGAAAACGGTATCCAAGCCTTAGATACCTTTTTATTATGATTTTGGTCAGCTCTGTTTTTCATATCAATATCACCTATATTTGACCTGGTGTCTCCTCTTTGATTGTTATCATAAGACATTATCTTTTGATCTTTATGTTCAGTATTTGTCCTAAACAATGTCGCTAAATTAATTTTGACAGCTTGCTCATTTGACTTTCTCCATAAATTGTCTGCTTTCAACAATACGTCTTTTAAATCATGAGGATTTGGGGTAACTAGTAAAATATTTTGTCTAATATCTTCATGCAAAGCATGTAGAAATATACTCATATGTAACAAGCCACCATGCTCAAATGCAAGATTATTACTGACCAATATTTCCATAATAGATTTTATCCTTTCTGACAGTTCGTAGGGAGATTCACTTTGCATTTGTTTGATCTTCCCATGAACAGTAACATCAGAACGTACACCATACAAAACACATAATAATTCCATCAATATGTCCCTTGTTCTCATTGGCTGAGTACAGATCTGCTTAATTCTCACCCAAAGACTATTTCCTATAGAATGTTGCATAACTCTGTCTAAATCAGATGGGTTGAGATTGTACATATCTCTGACATTCTGCAAGTCACAAAACCATTTTAAAAATCTGTTTAAATCATGGCAGGGAATCATTCCTATTTCTTTAAGAATTGCATCTAATTCTTTTGGTTTCAAAGGCTTCATTACAAGCTGAACTTCACCTGCATTATTATTATTGTTATAAACTGTGGTGGTCACAGTGGGTGCAGCTGGCAATGAATTATCAGATTTAATATGAGGTTCTGTTTCATTTGATAGAATGTTTGTATTTGCATTTTGCTGCAGATTCGATGCATATCTGCATTCCTGAGATCTCTTCTCTAATTCCATAATTCTTAGTTTCAATCTTTCATTTTCCTCTGATAATTCATTACAACGTTTAGACTTCTCAAGCAGAGCTTCCCCCAATGGTGACTGCATGCAATTTTAAATTTACAGTCTCAGATTCTGATTGGTTTTGTAACCTCTGACAAACCTTGTTGCTATTATCAACTGCACTCTGTAACTGGGTAATTTCCTCAACCTTATCCTTCAAAGAACTTTCCATTGTTAAACAGCAAGATAACAAGCCCTGTACAATACAACCTTTTCTTTTACTTTCTGAAATTTTGCTCTCAAAAACAGTTTTTTCTAAAAATTCATTCATCAAAGTCCATGTCTGCTTATATTTTTCTGGAACTTCATAAGGACCGCCATGACGCTTAATACATTTTAACACCCATCTGTTAACTTTATCAGAACTGACACTAGCTTTACACTGAGTAAGCATTTTTACTATATTATTAATAATTTAAAAAGAGAAATATTTTACTCACCGCATTAATTACTCCTTCAGCTTCCAGCTCACGTCTTCTGGTACACGATGCAGTCCTTTTCTTCGTTTCCAGTCTCCAGAGAATAATTCTGGGGTTCCAAACTTGTTTGATTTTGTAGATCAGACTCTCTTATGTCACAACCAGACGTTAGAGTCACAGCACAGGTCTTGGGTCTCCATCAGACTTCTGTCCAACTCACAGATTGTTATCACCACGATTTCTAATACAAAGTCCTGAAAATGCTCTTCTGGTCGCTTGAACGGCACCAATGTAGTGATCTAATATAATCGTCGTTCCTCGTAGATGGTATATAGTTATTGAAAAGTACTGTCTTCCCGCAGCAAAACCCGATTCTCCCAGAGAGAGATTTTATTGACTTCCAAAACAGAACATTATTACAGATGGCAAAATCCAACAGAGTACATGACAAGGAATATCTTCTCCTAGACCCGTGACTCCAGACCCTTCTCTCATAGACATATCTTCTAGACTGCCTGACATCCTGACTGTCTTCTCATATACTGATCTGACACTGGGGGGGGGGGTCAATTAAATGTTTTCCATGAATACCCCCCCCGGGTTAGGCCTCAAGGTCTAATTACCATCAATAAATACTAGGTTAAAAGGCTATTCCTCACACACACACAACTTGCATAAGATTTACACATCAAAGGGTAACAGATAACATTGTCAACTTATATCTGGCCTGTTCACTAATACTGTGTGTGGAATATATATATCCAATACATATATATAATACATAAAGTCCCACATAAATCGGCCAACACATTACAACAACAAGGTGCTTTGGGGTGGGGGCCGCAGGGCGCCCCCTTCCCCAAAGCACCCACCCCCCATGTTAAGAGCATGCGGCCTGGTACGGTTCAGGGGGGGGGGCGCTCACTCGTCCCCACCCCCTTTCCTGACCTACCAGGCTGCGTGCTCGGATAAGGGTCTGGTATGGATTTTGGGGGGACCCCCACGCCGTATTTCGGCATAGGGGGTACCCTTAAAATCCATACCAGACCTAAGGGCTTGGTATGCCTCTGGAGGGGGAATCCATTCCGTTTTTTTTTTTTTTTTTAATTGGCCGTGGACTTCCCCCTCAGAGGTAGTACAATGACTTGCGAATTTCTGTTCAGAACGCAAGCCAGGTGCGAATCAGATGCGTGCCCATAGAAGATAATGGGCCTGAACTCGCACCTGATCCGCCCCGCACCAAAGACGGTTGCATTTTTTCTGCAATGCGCAGTGCGCATGCACCGGACATATGTGAACGTGCCCCATTGAAAACAATGGGTTTTGAAATGTCCTGCGAATTCGCAGTGTTTTCCCCCGCTGCGAATTCACAATAGTGTGAACCCAGGCTTAAGGGCATGAACTCCAAAGAAGTAGGAGTTATAGTTAAGAAAAGTCCAATTGTATTTGTAAATATTAAAAGACAAATGATTGATGAATTAAATCAATACAGTTGATGCAGTTACAGTAAATACATAGTGAATACAACATGAATAACCACAGTTCTCTGTCAATGGTACAACCAAAATCAGAGTAATACCCAATGCATTTTGAGAGATTACGTAGTTCCTCTTCTTCAGGGGTAGGTGGTTATAATTACACAATAGTATCATATCGATTTATGTTCATATCCTACAAAGCTTCATCATTTAAAAACAAGGAAAATTGCTGCCATGAGACACCAGAAGTCCAAGAAGATGGGGATCAGAGGGCCCAACTCAAACTCCCCACAAGGGGCACAGTGCCAAACCCCAAAAGGATACACCACATTGTATGCCAGGGACCAAGGAAATCTGGACCTTTGAGATATGGTAGGGTAATTAGCTAGACTCCAGAGCGCCAAAAGATTTGGGCAGGAATTTCATTTATATACTCGAAGCAATATCATCAGGAAGACACAAATCCAGATAGATGAGTCAGTAGGGTCTCTGATATATGTGTCTAAAAAATCTCCAAGTGGATAGAAATTGCCTTATTCACAATGGTGTATCAATAGGTCTGGATGCTCTGGGGGGCTGCTTTACCAATTTGATTTTAGACGACTAAAATATTCAGATGACTAAAATAGGACTAAAACTAAAATGGCATTTTAGTCAAAAGACTAAAATAGGACTATGCATTAAAATGGCATTTTAGTCCAAAGACTATAACTAAAACTAAATTGACATTTGATGTCAAAATTAACACTGCTATGTACAGGTAAACTTTAAAAAAAGTAAAAGCTTTAGTTGAGGATATTCAGTTGCCTCATTTCCTTTCTCTGTGATTCCCGTAGAGCAACACAGCATTAAAAATATTGTTAGAGTTTCTCACCCCTCCTGAATCTAATAAAGTGTTTTGTAATTTTTTTTGTATTTTGTGCCTATTTGGAGAGCTCTCCAATCTCTTCCTGACCAAGGTTCTAACCCTCGATGCTATTCCTTAAAAAATAGAAACCAATCAGCTTCTAGGTTTTATTGTCAAAGCTTAAATAAATAAGATAAAATTAGTAGTTGGTTAGCTACCATTTACAGCTGCACTAGATTTTGCACTCTCCAGTTTTAGTAAATTAAACCCACAGTCTTGACCCTAGATGCAAAAATGTATATTGCACATAACATAGTCTCCAGCCAAGGTTCTCCAAAGGGAAAGGGAGCTGTCGGACTATCGCGGTACGTTAAGTGTTGTTACTGATGTTCATAAAACAATATTATATAAAATATAACACTTTATTATTGTTCTTCACACATTTATACATTGGACAAATTTTAAAACAAACAAATGTTTAAGTATTTCAACTAGTTTCGCTAAACAGCTTCATCAGGAAATACATATGTTTTTACATGCAAAAGAAAAAAAGGGGGGAATTTTAGGGAAGAACATTCATGTTTTGGGATCAGTCATTGCTGTATATAGATCAGCAATGTTGATTATTTCTCGTAAAGAGGAGAGGATATAAATTGGTAAATGTTGAGCAGGCTCTTACCCCATCGAGATGCATCTATGGAGACACGGGCGCACCTACCAGTGCCTTGCACGGCGACTGGGGAAGGGCAGATCAAGCCAGCAAGTTGTTCAATGGTACCTGAAGATAATGCCCGTAATTTGTCAATCGAGTAATGGACAGTCAATAATAAATGGGTGTCGCCCAAGATTGAGAAGAGTGCCCGATATTAGGTTCTATTCCGGTGCGGCACCCAGGGAGGAATATGAGTGAACAGTGTGATTGGGTATGCCTATCAGTGATGAGTGAGGACAGGGGGGTGGGAGGGGAATGGGAGAGAGAGAGGGGTGAAGGGAAGGGAGGTGGAAGGGGGAAAAAAGAAGGGGGGAGGTGGAAGGGGGAGAGAGGGGGGGGACGATGTCACTGGGATTCCAAAGATGGGAATGGGGAGAGTGGTTTCAACAGGCCCCATGATTTATTTTTTACTGCTTTTATTTCTTAGACAAATCAGACAAGAGTTAACATAATTCCTGCAGTCCTTGGCCAGAAAGGATAGTCATGGCAGGCTGTAAGAACGGTGGTGGTAGGTCTTGAGGGATGAAAATTTTATTGTCGAGCCAAAAAAACCCATCCTTCTCCTGAAGGTTGATGCCCGGAGGTAATTGTGTTCTCACGGAAGGCTTGGCGGAGCTGGGAAACTGGATTGGGTCAGGAGAAAGTTCCCTGCTTGCAGGATAAAAATTGGGGGCGGCCAGGACATGATGGCAGAGAAGGCACACGGGATGATGAATTGAACTTACGGATCTTATTCGGGCATGTGTTGGCGTAGTGCCCAGCTTCCCCACAGTAGAGGCAGAGGTTGTTCTGGCGACGCCGCTGTTTCTCCTCGGGTGATAATGGTGAGCGGAGTAGGCCGACTTGCATGGGCTCTGGTGCTCCTGAGGTGGCAGCAGGCACGTTGGAAACGGGAGTAGGAGGGTAGTTGGGACCTTTGGGTAACACCCATGTGGGGCGTGTCAAGCTGGACCTCTCGGACCTCCGCTCTCTTAAACGACGGTCTATCTGGATAGACAGCTGAATCAAATCCTCCAAAGAACTAGGGATTCCCACTCGGGCTAGCTCATCCTTCAGAGCTTCGGAGAGGCCTATGCGGAACTGATAGAGGAGTGCGGCATCGTTCCAAGAGGTGTCGGAACTCCACCGCCTAAAGTCTGTTACGTAGTCCTCTACTGGCCGGCGCCCTTGTTGGAGGGCATGGAGGCTGGCCTCTGCTGTTGTGGTGCGCTGAGGATCATCATACAGCTTGGCCATTTCATCCAAAAATGAGTCAGGGTATCCAGAAGAGGGCTGGCTTGTTCCAACATACGGTGGGCCCAGGTTTGAGGCTCCCCTTGGAGTAGGGAGACTATGAACCCCACCTTAGTGCTCTCCAGGGAGAAGGTACGGGGTTGTAGCAGGAAGTAGAGCCGACAAGCATTCCTGAAGGAGCGGAACTTACTGCGGTCCCCTGAAAACCGTTCCGGTGGGGGCACACGAGGTTTCTGGGGGTGGCATCATCACTGTGGGTGCTGATGCAGAGGTTGCTGAGCCAGAAAACCGGGATGTCAGGGAGGCCTGATGAGTTGCAGAGCCTGGGGACATGGATTCCACTCTCTGTTCTAGTTGATGATAGCCATCTCGCAGGCCCTGGACTGCCAGGGTAAGGGCCGACATCTGTTGGCACAGAGCTTCCAAAGGCGAGGCACCCCCTTCGGACTCCATTCTGGCTGGATCGTACTATCACGTACCTTACAGCGGAGTCCGGATGCTGGGGATGGCCTCGTGCACGGTTCCGGTCCCAACACCCCTGGTGGTGGGAACAGGGAGTGCTGGGGCACGAAAGGGTGCAAGTGCCTGCGGCTGGTAGACTGGTGCTTGGAAGTACCGGTTCTTCTGGAGAGCTGGTGTATACGTTGGCATCCAAGACTGTACTCAGTAAAGGCCGAACAGGTGGATGTAGGCACTGCGAGATCAAGCGGGGTCAATCCAGGAAGGGTAACAGGAAAACCAGGTGAATCAGGAACAAGGTAGGCAGGAACTTCAGGCAGGTATTCAGGAGATAAGACTGAAGACGATCCAGCACTGACACCATGTGAAGGCCCTGTTTATATAGGGCGCCTTGTGCTGGGATTGGTGGAGGTGCGGGTCCGTGCGTGATTACGCACACACGTTCGTGCTGACGTGGGAGTGCGTGCCCTCGTTCGTATTGACAAACGAGGGCGCGCACAGGTCAGCGTTGGTACGCGGGTACGCCCGCACGTTCGGTTCCGTTGGGAAGGCTGCGCATGGGTATTGGCGCTTGCAGAGTGGGGATTCACCCCTACTGGACGAGGACGGGTATGGAAAGCGTGAGTTCTCTGACAGAGAGGGGAGGGAAGGGTGGGGGGGGGAAGAAAATGGATAATAGTGAAAGGACGGATGTGAAGGGGATCAATTGGGGAGGGGGAAAAGGGGAAATTGGGAAGCTGTGCAAAGACGCAAGGGGAGGTTGAGGATGTGGGTAAGTGAATTGGTGAAGGTGGTGAGACATCTGGTGAAAATGGGGTGGCCTGTGATATGTGTGGATAGGCGGAAGGATATGGAGGTGAGGTGAGATGAATAAGAAAGGGAGAGGAAAAACAGGAATGGGGGGAGGGAGGGAAAAGAAAAAGGGGGAATGACGGGGGGAGGGATGAAAGAAGGGAATGGAATGGGGGAAGGAAACGGGGGGGGGGGGGGGGGGGGAGGGGGAAAAAAGAAGGGGAGGGAAAAGGGGGGAGAGAGAAGGGAAAGGGAGGTGCAGGGAGTGAAGTGGGGAAACAATGGGAGAGGGGGGGAGGGGAGAAAGAAGGGAAGGAAATGGGGGAAGGAAACGGGGGGGGGGGAAAGGGGGGGGGAAGAAGGGGAGGGAAAAGGGGGAGAGAGAAGGGAAAGGGAGGTGCAGGGAGTGAAGTGGGGAAACAATGGGAGAGGGGGGGAGGGGGTGATACAAAGTGTGGAATTGAGGATTGTTGTGTGCTCAAAGTGAGGGGAGCGTGTAGATAGGAAATTAGTGCTTAAAGTGTAGCAAATAAGTTAGTGCCACAGCAGTGAAACAATCATAGGGATGATAGGGATAATAATGTTCCCTAGGTAAGGTGTAAAAAAGTGACAGCTAAGTGGGGTGCATATGCCATGGAAAGTGAAAAGGGATGACAAGGTGTGCAGTGGTGTGCATGGGGGAGGAGGGAATTTGTTTGGAGGGACGTGTAATGGCAAGCTGGGGATCATTTACCTGGGAGCCGACAGATGGTCTATACGGACTAAACCGTGGACTACTTGTCACTTGGATGGTATTTAGTGAGTCACAATGTCCGGGATACAACTGGGAATGGCGGGGTATGGTAATCTCATGTGGAAACAATGCGTTCCCCTATGGTGCGGGTAGCCTTATAAACCTGGGGGATAAAGCATGGGGTTAAAATGGACGTGTATAGGATAAGGAGCAATGGAGCGGCCAGTGGTGGCCGCTACCCACCCCCCATCCCTCTAACCTTAACGATCAGATGACTTACCGCATTTGTTCCAGTTGTATCTTCCCTGGAGGTGATGGGACCTGCTGGCTGAGCGGCCATAGCCGCTTTTTATTGCCCCTCCAACCTCCGCGCCGGCGCCGACGTGATGACGGCGTCGGGCGTCAGGAGGTCAAGGGTCACCAATTCACTTACCCACATCCTCAACCTCCCCTTGCGTCTTTGCACAGCCCCCCAATTTCCCCTTTTCCCCCTCCCCAATTGATCCCCTTCACATCCGTCCTTTCACTATTATCCATTTTCTTCCCCCTCCCACCCTTCCCTCCCCTCTCCCTTATTTTTTCCCCCTTTTTTTCTCCCCTCTTTTTCCCCCCCCTTCCACCTCCCCCCTTCTTTTTTCCCCCTTCCACCTCCCTTCCCTTCACCCCTCTCCCATTCCCCTCCCACCCCCCTGTCCTCACTCATCACTGATAGGCATACCCAATTACACTGTTCACTCATATTCCTCCCTGGGCGCCACACCGGAATAGAACCTAATATCGGGCACTCTTCTCAATCTTGGGTGACACCCATTTATTATTGACTGTCCATTACTCGATTGACAAATTACAGGCATTATCTTCAGGTACCATTGAACAACTTGCTGGCTTGATCTGCCCTTCCCCAGTCGCCGTGCAAGGCACTGGTAGGTGCGCCCGTGTCTCCATAGATGCATCTCGATGGGGTAAGAGCCTGCTCAACATTTACCAATTTATATCCTCTCCTCTTTACGAGAAATAATCAACATTGCTGATCTATATACAGCAATGACTGATCCCAAAACATGAATGTTCTTCCCTAAAATTCCCCCCTTTTTTTCTTTTGCATGTAAAAACATATGTATTTCCTGATGAAGCTGTTTAGCGAAACTAGTTGAAATACTTAAACATTTGTTTGTTTTAAAATTTGTCCAATGTATAAATGTGTGAAGAACAATAATAAAGTGTTATATTTTATATAATATTGTTTTATGAACATCAGTAACAACACTTAACGTACCGCGATAGTCCGACAGCTCCCTTTCCCTTTGGAGAACCTTGGCTGGAGACCAGGTTTCCTCCAATAACATTTTTCTTCATACTATACGGATGATGGTACACACTACCTTTTCTCTCTTTTTTTAACTAGAAAGTTAGGCCACAACTTTTCCGCACATAACATAGTATTAACCACAGTATGCTTTACATTTTATTGTGGTTTACATAGTTCTGACCACTACACAGTATGTGCTATAATACATTGAGCTCCGTTCACAAAGCAGTATCTTACAGCATCCGAGTATGCGTTAAGATATCACAGAGCGTTTTAAAAAAATGTCTTGGCATTGAGTTATTTTATGTCATGCAGTATTTTAGTAGTGAAAGCCTGCAGCAATTTACTACCAGCGGTAGCCGGTGTGCTTATCACAGGCTGGTTGTTAAGGAGGGGGTCTTCGCCAGCATCCTTAACAACCAGTAACTGTCATGGTTGTTAAGGTGCGGGCAGCCGATGTGTCCTTAACAACAGATGAGTCATCAGCTGTCAATGATGTTCCCCGCTGACAGCTGAATGTAAAAAAAAAATGTAAGCAATGAAAAGTTAAGAAAAAAAGAGTGTGACTCCCCAAAATCCATACCAGACCTTTATCCAAGCATGCAGCCTGGCAGGTCAGGAAAAGGAAACCCGCTGACAGCTAATGACTCATCAGTTGTTAAGGATGTGGCAGCCACCCTCTCCTTAACAACCATGTTGATCACTAGTTGTTAAGGATGCTGGTGGCTGCCGGTTCCTTAAATATCACATTCCAGGACCACTACTTAATTACTGCATGCATTTTTTTTTCCTTTTGTGAATTGACTTTCACTCCTGTTTTATGTGGTATTTACCAAGCGTTTTTGCTTTATGCGGTAAATGCCACAGTAAACTGACATTTTCAGGATCACATGCAGTATTTGGGAAAACACCCGGTGACGTAAACGGGTGACCCCCCTCAGCTATATAAGAGCTGTCATTGTGAAAAGACGGCAGTCGCGGGGACGGCGCTGTGATTAAAGATGATTGGACATCGTGGGACACTTTTTTTTTTAATAAAGGAATTGTCCAAAACTGTCTCCTGTCTACTTTTTGACACTTTTTGTGTCAAAAAGGGTAGGGGTACAATGTACCCTTGTTAACTGCTTCCCGACTGGTGCACAATGATGTACGTCAGCAGAATGGCACGGACAGGCATAAGGGCGTACAGGTACGTCCCTTTAAATTTGCCGCCATGCCATCGAGCACGCTGGACGGGACCCGCAATCGGACTCACGGAGGTCCCATCCGGCTCGATTGCCGTGGGGATACCCACGATAGTCTCATGGGGAGGAAGAACGGGGAGATGCTATAGTAAACAGGCATCTCCCCGTTCTGCCTGGCAACAGTGACACTGATCTCTGCTCCATGTGATTGGAGCAGAGATCAGTGATGTCTACAACACAGCCATGCCCCCCACAGTTAGCAACACGCCCCTAGGACACACTTAACCCCTACACTGCCACCTAGTGGTTAACCCCTTCACTGCCAGTGCCATTTACACAGGAATCAGTGCATTTGTGTAGCACCGATTGCTGTAAAAATGACAATGGTCCCAAAAATGTGTCAAAAGATCTGAAGGGCCTGGTATGGATTTTGGGGGGGACCCCACGCCATACATTTTTTGGGGTGGGGGGGTTTCCCCTAATATCCATACCAGACCCAAAGGGCCTGGTAATGTACTGGTGGGGGGGGGGGCATGCAGTTTTCTTCAATGATTTTTATCTATATTGCCAGGATCCAACAATACATTACAGCCGCAAGCAGTTTTGAATGACATTTTTTCCTTTAGAAATGTCATTTTGCTGTGGCACTGTTATAAACACAGGAAAGATGTGCTAATTTACAGGCAGACTAAGAAGACCCCCTAGGCACGATATTTAAAGGAATCTTTCATTTTTATTGTTTCACTTTAAGCAATATTAAAATCATGTTTAAAACTTTGTTGATACATGTCCCCTGGGGCAGGACCCAGGTCCCCAAACACTGTTTATGGCAATAACTTGAATATAAGCCTTTAAAATGAGCACTTTTGATTTTTCACCTTCGTGTCCCATAGACTTTAATGGTGTTCGCACAAATCTTTTGCCTGTTCGCATGTTCCGCTGCGAACCGAACCGGAGGTGTTCGGCTCATCCCTAATGTTAAATAGTACTGATTTTTGCACAGCAATGACTATGATATACAGTATATGTTACATAGTCTTATTTATTCACGGTCCTTGGAAATTCATGGTTGCCTATTCTGAAAGTGCACACTAAAGATTTCTCTTTTTATATTTACATTAGGCCCCTCATTCTGCTGAAACACAGTGTTAAATAATAATTTAATTTATTTTAATAGTTAAATAATACAATTATTTCAGCATGTCATACCTAACATAAATTGTTTGCTAAGGCCCCAATTTTGCCTTATCATGGGAAAGGGTAAAAGATGTGATAAGAATATTGGGGAACAAGAGAAAGTGCAGAGAAGAGCAACCAAACTGATCAGAGGCACCGAAGAGCTAAACTAGGAAAAATTAGCTGAACTGAATTTATTCTCTCTTGAGAAGAGGAGATTAAGGGAGATCAACAAGTATAAATACATAAGTGGTCCATATAGTGAACTTGGTGTAGAGTTATTCACTTTAAGGTCATCACAGAGTACAAGGGGGCACTCTTTATGTCTGGAAGAAAAGAGATTTAACCACTTCAGCCCCGGACCAATTTGCAGCTAAAGGACCAGGCCCCTTTTTGCAATTCGGCACTGCGTCGATTTAACTAACAATTGCGCGGTCATGCGACGTGGCTCCAAAACAAAATTGGCGTCCTTTTTTTCCCACAAATAGAGCTTTCTTTTGGTGGTATTTGATCGCCCCTGCGGTTTTTATTTTTTGCGCTATAAACAAAAATAGAGCGACAATTTTGAAAAAAATGCAATATTTTTTACTTTTTGCTATAATAAATATCCCCAAAAAATATATAAAAAAACTTTTTTTTTCCTCAGTTTAGGCCGATACGTATTCTTCTACATAATTTTGGTAAAAAAAAAAATCGCAATTAGCGATTATTGATTAGTTTGCGCAAAAGTTATAGCGTTTACAAAATAGGGGATAGTTTTATAGCATTTTTATTAATATTTTTTTTTTTATTAGTAATGGCGGCGATCAGCGATTTTTATTGTGACTGCGACATTTTGGCGGACACATCGGACATTTTTGACACATTTTTGGGACATTTGTCATTTATACAGCAATCAGTGCTATTTAAATAGCACTGATTCCTATGTAAATGACAGTTGTAGTTAGGGGGTTAACCACTAGGGGGCGGGGAGGAGTCAGTGTGACGTGTTGTGTTTTTTTTACAGTAGGGGGGCGTGGCTGTACGTGTGACGTCATTGATCGGCGTTCCCGATGACAGGGAACCGCCGATCACTGACAGTCAGTGTAGGAAGCGCAGGGAGAGGTTTGTTTACATAGACCTCTCCCCGTTCTTCCGCTCCGTAACCCGATCGCGGGATACCAGCGGCGATCGGGTCCGCTGGTCCCGCGGCCAGGGGTCACGGAGCTCCCGACCGGGTCGCGAGCGCGCCGCTAGCGGCGCGCGCGCGACCCACGGGCAGGCACATGCACGATCACGTACAGGTACGTGATTCTGCCTGCCCGAGCCATTCTGCTGACGTATATATGCAGTGGCCGGTCGGGAAGCGGTTAATCTCCAACTACGGAAAGGCTTCTTGACAATAAGCTGTGAACATGTGAAAATGTGGCCTAGACTTCTTCAAGAGCTGGTTCTGGCCAGCTCAGTAGATTGTTTTAAAAAAGGCCTGGATTCCTAAATGCACATATTATAACTAGATAATAAAAATGATAGGTAAAGTTGATTCAGGCATTATCCAATTGCCTGTATGGGGGATCGGGAAGGATCCCCCCCCCCCCCCGGCTGGAGCTAATTAGATAATGCTTTATTCATTTTTTTTTGTTTTTTTGCCTTCCTCTGGATCAAATGTGGGTATGATATATATATATATATATATATATATATATATATATATATATATATATATGGAGGTTTTCTATTTGTGTTTTTATTTTTCTATGTTGGTTGAACTGGAGGGTCGTTTTTCAAGCAGATTAACTATCTAACTATAAGCTGTGAGTCCCCACTTTCGTTTTTTTTTGCCTTGCTCTCATTTGGCTATGCTCCCTATGTATCCAATTTTTCACAGGCTTTTTAAAATATCCTAATTATTATGAAATGTTGGCAACTATGCATTGCACAGTTCCAAAGGTTCTACTCTGTTACAGAACCCTGAAACGCACCATATTAAATTAATTTAGGAAAGCTCTATTTACTGTAGAGAATCGTAGTAAAACTGTAAGCACAAAGCCAGAGCTGGTAACCAGGCTCCTTTTGCTCTCATAAAAATCATATGAGATCAGAAGTAGATTAAAAAAAAAAAAACATGCACACCATAAATGGGAGGGCGGGGTTTGCAGGGCACCATGAAAGAGTGACTTAATTACAAGTCACTTTGGCTTTTATGTTTATATGGAATTATTCCTAAATTCATCATAATGTTTGGTATGCGGCATGTGGATATATTTATTTTGCTAGTGTAAAATCAGTCACCAGGTGGGCACAGAATATTTCAGGATAGATAAGTGACAATCCAGAGATGCTAGTTATTAATTAGTTATTGCATGTGGTATGTACCTGAATGGGGAGCATGAGCTGATGAGGGCTGTCTCTCTTACTACTCCAATTCAAACACTCCTGGGTCAGAGCACAGGGATGGTAGGAATAGAAAAGTGGTTTGAGTGCTTTTGAAAGCCATTGGATGATACTGATGTCACTGTAACTTTAGTGCACTGCCAGCATGAGCTATAAAGAGAGATGAAAGACACCAATGAGAATAGTTTAGGAACAAACAGCAGGAGAGAAAGATTGTGCCAGATCGTCAGGTAGAGATAATGTCAGAAACAGGCCAAATCAGCAATGTGTGGGCAATAAGGTTTTCAATTGTTGATAGGATCAATACAGGAGCAGGTGAGCGAACAAAGAACAGTAGCAGTTTTGTTAAAGAACAATCCAGATCTGTTAAAAGAATCAGGATAAGATTGCTGAATTACTGGTCACATGTATATAGCAGAGGACCTCTCAGCATCATGGCCTGGTAGGACTTTAAGATTTCAGTAGCCTGCCTGCTGCCCTTGTAAGAAATAATCTGGCACATGCAGGTGCTCATGCTAGAATCTTGCAATGCATCTTGCACAATCTTACTGATAGTGCTGATAGACTAGGGAACAAAAAAAAATTTCATGTAAGAAAAATACAGGAACTGGGGAAGAAGTAGAAGGTGTATCTGTATATAGGGGCTTATCTTGATTCGGGTAATAAGATAAAAGTTATGCTTTAGGTAATAAGTTCCCCCTGTTGCTGTTGGTGAATGTGGCTTCTCTGGAAGCATTTTACAATGGCATGCATTGCACACAGTTGCGGTGCACTAGTTCAAAGGGTTAAAGCAGGTAGTGAGGAACTGATACATCACCTCCTCACTGCCTGTCACATATTAGTGTGAACAAGCCCTTAGACCAGTGAAAATGTTGTTAAATTTCATATAGCAGGCTTTAAGAGAACCCTTAAGGCTCGGTTCAAATATTAGCCGCATGCGGCTCACAGCAGGGGTCTGGTGCGTGCTGGTTCACTGTTTCAGGTCCGATTCCAGTCTGAATTTTTGACTGAATTCAGACCTGAAACAGACCAAAAGACAAAACACACCGGACCTGCTGCGGAGAGAGCCAATCAAAATCTCCTGCTATTACGAATTGGATTAGGCAATCCTGCATCCAATTTGCAATGTTGTGAACCCAGCCTTAAACGGAGTTCCAGCCTGGGTAAAAGTCAGCAGCTACAAATACTTTTAATATAAGGACAGTTACTTGACCAGGGAGCCCGCAATGTTGGCACCCGGAGCCAATGGATTCAGGTGCCAGAATCCCTATTACGGGAAACAGGAAATTAAGCCTTTTGGCTTCACAGCCTGTTTCCTACTGCACATGTGCGAGTTGTGCGGCACTTTCTGAATGGTCCCGTCAACTTCAGGGACACACACAGGTCCCAGAAGGAGACAGGGGGAAGGAGGAGGGCACAAAAAAAAACTGGGGAAGTGATGTACCATGCTGCGGCACCATGGGACTGAAGTCTTAAAGAAAACATACCAAAAAGGTATGAAAAAAAATATCAAAAAACAAGAAGTGTGGGGTATGACTTTGTTTCGAACAGAGTTACATTTTTGCCTGGAACTCCGCTTTAAAACATATATTTTAAAGATATCGTTATTATTATTTTTTGTACAGTACAGTATTAACAATAAACACAACTAACCTAAGTCCATCCAGTTTAACCAACAGAGAGAGGGGAAAACACACACACACAAATTGAAAACCTCCATACACCTGTCTATATCCACAGTTGATCCAGAGGAAGGCAAAGCAAAAAAACCTAATAAAGCATGATCCAATTTGCTCCAGAGGGGGAACAAATTCTTTCCTGATCCCCTAACAGGCAATCGGATTTTCTGTGGATTAACTTTACCTTTAAATATTAGTATCCAGTTAGGTTATGTGCATTTAGATATACATCCAGGCCTTTTTTTTAAGTAATCTACTGAGCTTGCCAGAACCAGCTCAGCTATTTCACATTCTCACAGCTCTTACTGTGAAGATCCTTTCCATATTTGAAGATTAAATCTCTTTTCCTATGGATGTAAAGAGTGTCCCCTTGTCCTACGTGATGACCTTAAAGTAAATAACTCTACACCAAGTTCATTATATGGACCACTTATTTATTTATACATGTTGTTATATCATATCCCTAAATCTTTTCTTCTCAAGAGAATAAATTCAATTCAGCTAATCTTTCCTCATAGCTGAGCTCCTCCATGTCTTTTCTAAGTTTGATTGGCCTTCTTTGCACTTTCTCATATCATTTATAAATATATTAAAAAGAAAGGGTCCCAAGACTGAATTTTTGGGTACACCACTAATAAACTTAGAACATTTACAGTGTGAATCATGAATCACTACTCTCTGAATATGGTCTTTTCTATACATTTACAAACAGATTTTTCCAAGCCTGTAGGCCTTACCTTACACATTAGCCATGTGTGGGGAATCATGTGTTTGCAAAATCCAAATATACCATATCCACAGCCACTCCTTTGTCCAAGGTTTTGCCTACCTCCTCGTAAAAATAAATCAGATTCGTTTGACAACTTCTGCCTCTCATGAATCCATACTGGCTATTGCTTAAAATGTTTTTTTTTTTCTAGCAAAAGCTCATCTATGTGGTCTTTTATTAACCACTTGCCGCCCACCCTATAGGCGAATGACGGCTGCAAAGTGGTTTCAAAATCCTGACTGAGCGTCATATGACGTCTTCAGGATTTTGAGCCGCTGCGCGCCCCCGGGGGCGCGCATCGCGGCGATCATTGTTGCGGAGTGTCAGTCTGTTGTGCTATTATATAGTAACAGTATCTCACAAAAGTGAGTACACCCCTCAAATTTTTGTAAATATTTTATTATATCTTTTCATGTGACAACACTTAAAAAATTACACTTTGCTACAATGTAAAGTAGTGAGTGTACAGCTTGTATAACAGTGTAAATTTGCTGTCCCCTCAAAAAAACTTAACACACAGCCATTAATGTAAGTAAAAATGTCCAAATTGGGTCCAAATTGTCAATATTTTGTGTGGCCACCATTATTCTCCAGCACTGCCTTAACCCTCTTGGGCATGGAGTTCACCAGAGCTTCACAGGTTGCCACTGGAATCCTCTTCCACTCCTCCACAATGACATCCCAGAGCTGGTGGATGTTAGAAACCTTGCACTTCTCCACCTTCTATTTGAGGATACCCCACAGATGCTCAATAGGGTTTAAGTCTGGAGACATGCTTGGCCAGTCCATCATGTTCTGCTTCAGTATGTCACAGTACATGTTGGCATTCATGGTTACCTCAGTGAACTGTAGTTCCCTAGTGCCAGCAGCACTCATGCAGCCCCAGACCATGACACTCCCACCACAATGCTTTACTGTAGGCAAGACACACTTGTCTTTGTACTCATCACCTGGTTGCTGCCACAAACGCTTAACACCATCTGAACCAAATAAGTTTATCTTGGTCTCATCAGACCACAGGACATGGTTCCAGTAATCCATGTCCTTAGTCTGCTTGTCTTCAGCAAACTGTTTGCGGGCTTTCGTGTGCATCATCCTTAGAAGAGGCTTCCTTCTGGGACGACAGCCACGCATACCATTTTGATGCAGTGTGCGGCGTATGGTCTGAGCACTGACAGGCTGCCCCCCCACCCCTACAACCCCTGCAGCAATGCTGGCAGCACTCATATGTCTATTTCCCAAAGACAACCTCTGGATATGATGCTGAGCACATGTACTCAACTTCTTTGGTAAACCATGGCAAGGCCTGTTCTGAGTGGAACCTGTCCTGTTAAACCACTGTACAGGCATACCCCACTTTTAAGTACACAATCGGATTCATTTACTAAAGCTGGAAAGTGCAAAATCAGGCTCACTTCTGCATAGAAACCAATGAGTTTCCAGGTTTTAATACCAAAGCTTAATTGAACAAGCCAAGGTTAGAAGCTAATTGGTTTTTATGCAGAAGTGAGCCTGATTTTGCACTTTCCAGCTTTAGTAAATATACTCCATTGTGTACTTAAAAGTGGGGTATGCCTGTATGATCTTGGCCACCGTGCTGCAGCTCAGTTTCAGGGTCTTATAGCCTAGGCCATCTTTATGTAGAGCAATATTTCTTTTTTTCAGATCCTCCAAAGAGAGTTCTTGGCCATGAAGTGCCATGTTGAACTGCCAGTGATTAGTATGAGAGAGTGAGAGCGATAACACCAAACTTAACACACCTGCTCCCCATTCACACCTGAGACCTTGTAACACTAACGAGTCACATGACACCGGGGAGGGAAAATGGCTAATTGGGCCCAATTTGCACATTTTCACTTAGTGGTGTACTCACTTTTGTTGCCAGTGGTTTAGACATTAATGGCTGTGTGTTGAGTTATTTTGAGGGGACAGTAAATTTAAACTGTTATACAAGCTTTACACTCACTACTTTACATTGTAGCAAAGTGACATTTCTTCGGTGTTGTCACGTGAAAAGATATAATAAAATATTTACAAAAATGTGAGGAGTGTACTCACTTTTGTGAGATACTGTACAAACAACACCCTGTATAAACACAGTTACTAGTTACCCAATAGTGCAGTTACAGAGGACTAAATCACAAGTATAAAGATTGACTTTGTTATATGTCTAATAAAAAGAATTGATCCAGTAACGGCTCCGCCGATGCGTTTCACTAAATTATTAGCTTCCTCAGAACAAAACTGGGTAGGTTCTGGTCAATCTGTAGCTCAGTTTATAGGGGCACCTCACAACACTTAACAGACATCCAAGATGACGAAATTTCAAATCTCATGTGTATATATATACAAAATATATGATTAAAGCTAAGGGGGGTACCTTATCCTATATAACGTTAACAAAAAGAAGAGAGACCAACAAGACAGACTATACCGGTACCTGAACAAGATATGCAGACAAAAAATGTATGAATTTCTAATAGTTTTATTGATACAAAATACAATCTATATACATTTGTATTAACAGTAGAAACACATGTTCATACATAATTTGATAGTCAAGATCATATTGTATGTCATAAATACTGGTTGGCGTGTTTCACAAATAGCTTTCTCAGAACCAGGTATGTATGACCATAGAACCTAAAAAGTCATAAAACCTGGGAGAGAAGAGGTATGTAAGTCAGATCCTTAAAATGCACAATAAACATAATTAATTATGCAAATGTCACTAATATGTTTTATTTTAGGATATATAGACTGAAACAGCCTAACTTACATGTGTGTATCCCCAGACAGGCCAACAAAAAAAAGGGCCCATTAAGGTGGAGGCAGTGTTTTACCCTTAGATGAAAATTAGGGAAAAAGTGGACGATGTTTATGTAAACACGGGACTTGGGTTAGCATTGGAGTAAATCTATTTGTTAAAGAGGAAGTAAAGCCTCATATATTTTTTTTTTTTAAAACGGAACCTGCAAGGCAAAGGCATAATGAGCATATCGACGCGATCTGCGGCTTTCTCAGTGCGCCTGCGCGCCGATGTCTACGGTGCATGCGCCATAGACAGCAGTGCCTCTTTTTGTAAATATCTCCTAAACCGTCTAGGTTTAGGAGATATTTATTGGACCTACAGGTAATCTAGGCTTACCCGTAGGCCAAAGTGGTTTGTAAGGGTTTACAACTACTTTAAAGAGGAAAAAACAAATATATAATATGTATTAATATCTAATCTCCATAACAAATTCTAGCAACAATTATTATATGGAAAAAACGGTGCAACCGAAATATCTGCGCTAATCCAGAAGTGAAAAGAGAAAAAAATAGCAGCCAACACAGTTTGTTGATAGGCAAACTAATAAAACATAAAATCCATAGTGAGGCGCTTATAGTGTGAAAAAATTGGAATATTAACCCAACATGTGATAGTCCATCTATAAATGTTCAATCAAACAAAGTGACGGCAAATAAATAAATAGTTCCGTGTGAAAAAACAGAAGAAATGGTGAACAATCCAAAGATGTGATCTTGATCTGCTTACCAGAACCCTGTAGTATATGAGCGATGTTTAGCATATAATGCCAGAGGTTGATGCGATTTCACACATGAACGAAATCCAGAACCCAGTGGTATATGAGCGATAGTGCTGAAGGTAGATGCGATTTCCCACATAAACGAAATCCCTCAGCAGATATGGCAGGATTCACAGGATCAGATGGATAAAAGTGTACTAGAGGAATCTCCCACGGAGTGAAGGAAAAGAAAAGCCAATAGTGAAGCCCGTAAGGTCAACTTAAAATTTTATTTAAAATAAATCTACTTACATCAAATGAGAAGAAGACAGGGCATATATAAAACAAACTCCGCGTACTTGCATCGGCCAGCCTGACATGTTTCATCCAATGGTGGATATCATCAGAGGCATGGCCGATGCTGAAAGTACGCTGGTATATAAAGCAAATATTCCCAATAAGCTGTCCAGTGATAGGGCCGCTTAATTTAATTAAAAGGGCTAGGCAGCTGTGATGTGCTGCTGACATACATAAAGAACGCTGCTGGCATTTAACCAGGAAGTTCGGAAGAATAATATGACGAAAAGGACGTACGGCGCATGCACCGCACGTCATTCGTCATGACGTAGTGCGCGCCCAGACCGCACCGCGCATGTGCAGCATGTCATAGGACCATACTGCCCATGCGCAATACGGCATGCGTTCCACCGGCGGACACGCCATGAAAGAGGCTGGTTCCGGTTTGCGTTCAGCCTACAGCGCATGCGCAGTCAGAACTGCGCTCCAACAGCGCTACAGGGAAAACCACACAAAGCGCTACGTCATATCCGGATTGGAAAGACGGAAACAACGCAGCGCTCAGATAACCAACGAGTCTCATTAGTCTAAACCTAATATTGGTTCCCGCATTCATCATAGGAAGGAAATGAGATATGAATACATATAAAAACTGGTCATCGCTATACAAACAACATTACTGGTATTTAATAGACTAAAAATAAATGTAATTCCTGAAGAAAATTTTGTCTAAAAAAATTTATTTTTATCAAAATACAATAAACTGCAGAAAAAATATATCTGCAGAGCGCCCTGATTATTATGGGTGTAAATAGACATAAATTAGATATGGAAATAGATTTCATATTACCCCCTAAATGCATGAGTAATACACTGTGGGTAAAATATGGAACTATATAGCGAATACTTTCATTAGAACGTCTGCACTGTAGAGGAAAAAAGGGAGGCTCATACTCGTGCATCGTGATAATAGAAGATAGTGCATATATATATAAAATGTATTATATTACAGCAAGCACTATCAATAGTGTCTGCTACAACAAACAAAAAATCTGTTAAGATCAAGTACGAATATTAACTATTATTGATAAAACAATTTACGTCCCAATCGACATTCATGCCGAAAGGGGTGTAACACTTTAGGTCATAGATCCAACGAGTCTCAAGTTTGGATATTTCGTGTTTGGCCAGGCTACCCCGCCAGTGGGGGTTGAATCTATCAATCCCTATGACCGTAGTTCCTTTGGGATTCTGATTGTGGAATTCCAAATAATGTCTCGACACAGTGTGCTTGGGGAAACCTTTTTTAATGTTAGCAATATGCTCGCCTACCCTAACGTGCATTGCTCGAGTCGTGCGGCCTACATATTGTAGGCCGCAAGGGCAGATTAAAAGATACACCACATTTAATGAAGTGCAGGTGATAAAGGTGTTGATATCAAACACCCTGCCTGTGGTGTGTGATTTAAAATGACAGATCTTCCTGCTCTTGTCTATATTTACATGACAGACATTGCAATTCCGACACGGGTAATAGCCCTTAGACTTTTGAAAGAATGACACTCTGTTTGGGGCATCTAGAATGTTGGGTGCCACCTGGAGTTTCAAAGGAGGAACTCCTCTGTAGATGATCTGTGGTTTTTTTCGGAAGCACCGGGCCTAAGACCTTGTCATTCCTAAGGACTTCCCAATGCTTAGAGAATATTTTTTGAATATCTCGGTGTTGATGTGAATAAGTGGTGACCATAGAAAAGTTGTAATCAATTTTGGTGCTCATTGGGTTTCTTATCTTATGGAGGATGTTATTCCGATCCATATCGGCCACTTTATCTATAACTTCATTTAAAGCATTATATGAATAACCCTTCTCAATGAACTTTTGTTTCAAGGTCTCAGATTGTATAAGGAAATCCTCTCTAAGGGTACAATTTCGTCGTAAACGAAGAAACTGGCTCTTAGGCACAGATTTCAGCCAGGAGGGATGATGGCAACTCCCAAGGCCAATGTAGCCATTTCTATCTGTATCCTTGAAGAAAGTTGTAGTATTGAAAACACCATCTTTAACCTGTATGTTCAAATCCAGAAAATTGATTTTTTCAGTACTACTTTCAGATTGTAAAACAATTCCCAAGCTGTTATTATTGAGATGTTGCATAAAGCCATTGAGTGATGTTTGATCACCATTCCATAGGAGGAGGATGTCGTCTATATAGCGACCCCAGTAGACCAATTCCGGTCTCCTGTCAGTATAGACGACATCCTCCTCCCATTTCGCCATGAATAAATTAGCCATACTCGGCGCAAATTTTGCGCCCATGGCGACTCCTCTGTTCTGGAGGTAATGAGTGCCCCTGAACCAGAAGTAATTATGAGACATGGCGTATTTCAATAAATCTAGGACGAATTCTCTCTGAAGAGCAATCAAATTAGTGTCTCTTGTTAGAAACAATTCAACTGCATCCAGGCCATCCTGGTGGGAAATAATGGTATAGAGGGATGCCACATCAGCGGTAGCCATGATATAGCCTTCCCTCCACTCCATATTCTCCAAACTCCGAATTACCTGAGCGGAATCCTTGATATAAGAGGGGGTGCCCATTACCAGAGGCTGTAAAAAGCCATCTATATATTTACCGACTCTCGAGGTAATGGAGTCCAGCCCACTGATAGAGGGTCTACCCGGTGGATTAACAAGGCTCTTATGTATTTTTGGCAGAAAATACATAATAGGCTTCCTAGGAGCCGAAGGGATTAGGAAATCTCTCTCTTTCTCAGTGAGGAGATTATTCTGAAATCCAACATCTACAAGATTGGAGAGTACCTTTTTAAATCTAAAAATGGGATCATGGTTTAACGTTATATATGTGTCGTTGTCAGACAATATTCTATCCATTTCCCCAATGTAAGCACTTTTGTCCATCACAACAATCCCGCCCCCTTTATCAGCGGGGCGGATGATGATGTCATCCCTTTTTCTGAGAGACTCAAGGCCTACATGGAAACGTGAGTCTCTATAACTACGTTTAATTTTTAAAGAATCAATATCTTTCAAAACCAACTCTTTAAATACAGAAACAGATGGTGATACAAAACCAGGAGGGTTAAAAAGAGAAGCATTAGAGAGACCGGAATGTCTCACTCCCACGTCCTCTCTGGCCGAGGCAGCAGTAGCCTGGGTCAAAAAATATCTTTTTATATTGACCTTTCTGATATACTTCTGTATATCGATAAAGGCCCCAAACTTGCTCAAGGGTTTATCCGGAGCAAATTTGAGCCCATGGTCAAGAAGAAATTTTTCGTTTTCGGTAAGAATACTATGACTTAAGTTAAAAATCCCTGCATCCCTTATAGCCTTCGCCTTTTTCGATCTGTTTCTCCTCCCCCCTCTGGTCCCTCTTTTTGTTCTCCCCCTCCCCTGTTCCTCTGTGGGGCCTGAGGAAAAAAAGAAGAGGACGAGGGGATAGATGGTCCAGAGGGATACGGAGGTCCTGAATTATAATGTTGGGGTCTCCTGGGTGGATTATACCCTGGGCTATCCCAGCCAGATCGTCTGTATTCAGGCCTCATATTGTTAGAAAAAGAGGATGACGGATGTTCTACGATGTAGCGATCATCATAGATGTAGTTATTATGGGCATCATAACCTTCATGATGACTGGCAAGTGGTGCATAATGATTATACACAGGGGTCCCCTCTAAATGATGGGGAACCGGGTGATCATATTGTGTATAGCCACTATTCATCGGTTTCACATTAGCTCACCTATTTTGAGGTGGTCTATACGGTAGGGGTTTTTTGTTGTTAGAAACCTTTCTCCAGCTCCCTTTGTTTTTTGGTGTATTATTATTTTGAGTGTCTCTAGTATTATTCTGAGACATAGGGGCAATGGAGGGTGGTGGACGATCTGTGAACCTGAAGGATGTTTTCAATAATGTTGAGGTTCAACAAAATTTAGATATAGGAGGTCTTTTTGTCAGGTTAAAAAACCTGATGGTTTCAGAGTTTTATGGCTACTGGGATATCGGTCTCTTAGAGAGATATCTTGATGATGGTATGGTCCCTAGAAGCCTCAGGTTTGAGATTACACCTCAGGAGGATGAGACTGACCTTGCCAGTTGGTTCAAATATTTTAATGATGTTGGTTTGGATTTACTGAGGTTTTTGATCACCAGAAAACGAATTAAACTTAAAAAACTTGATGAAATCATAGTAGAGGTTAAAGACAAGCTTCTCCCTTACCAGGAATTAGAGGAATATAAGACCAAATCTGATAACCTTAAAAATATCCTAGAAAAGGAGGATCTAGATCAAAAAGCTAAAAAAATAAAAAAAACGTGACTAAAAAAATAAAAAAGTATATACGTGACTTGGAGGATTATAAATCTAAACAAGTCTTTAAGTGGCAGGTGAGGAGGGCGTCTCTTGTTGAAGGAGGAACAAAGTCGCTATCCGTACCAACCACTTGTCCACCACCCTCCATTGCCCCTATGTCTCAGAATAATACTAGAGACACTCAAAATAATAATACACCAAAAAACAAAGGGAGCTGGAGAAAGGTTTCTAACAACAAAAAACCCCTACCGTATAGACCACCTCAAAATAGGGGAGCTAATGTGAAACCGATGAATAGTGGCTATACACAATATGATCACCCGGTTCCCCATCATTCAGAGGGGACCCCTGTGTATAATCATTATGCACCACTTGCCAGTCATCATGAAGGTTATGATGCCCATAATAACTACATCTATGATGATCGCTACATCGAAGAACATCCGTCATCCTCTTTTTCTAACAATATGAGGCCTGAATACAGACGATCTGGCTGGGATAGCCCAGGGTATAATCCACCCAGGAGACCCCAACATTATAATTCAGGACCTCCGTATCCCTCTGGACCATCTATCCCCTCGTCCTCTTCTTTTTTTCCTCAGGCCCCACAGAGGAACAGGGGAGGGGGAGAACAAAAAGAGGGACCAGAGGGGGGAGGAGAAACAGATCGAAAAAGGCGAAGGCTATAAGGGATGCAGGGATTTTAAACTTAAGTCATAGTATTCTTACCAAAAACGAAAAATTTGTTCTTGACCATGGGCTCAAATTTGCTCCAGATAAACCCTTGAGCAAGTTTGGGGTCTTTATCGATATACAGAAGTATATCAGAAAGGTCAATATAAAAAGATATTTTTTGACCCAGGCTACTGCTGCCTCGGCCAGAGAGGACGTGGGAGTGAGACATTCCGGTCTCTCTAACGCTTCTCTTTTTAACCCTCCTGATTTTGTATCACCATCTGTTTCTGTATTTAAAGAGTTGGTTTCGAAAGATATTGATTCTTTAAAAATTAAACGTAGTTATAGAGACTCACGTTTCCATGTAGGCCTTGAGTCTCTCAGAAAAAGGGATGACATCATCATCCGCCCCGCTGATAAAGGGGGCGGGATTGTTGTGATGGACAAAAGTGCTTACATTGGGGAAATGGATAGAATATTGTCTGACAACGACTCATATATACCGTTAAACCATGATCCCATTTTTAGATTTAAAAAGGTACTCTCCAATCTTGTAGATGTTGGATTTCAGAATAATCTCCTCACTGAGAAAGAGAGAGATTTCCTAATCCCTTCGGCTCCTAGGAAGCCTATTATGTATTTTCTGCCAAAAATACATAAGAGCCTTGTTAATCCACCGGGGAGACCAATTATCAGTGGGCTGGACTCCATTACCTCGAGAGTCGGTAAATATATAGATGGCTTTTTACAGCCTCTGGTAATGGGCACCCCCTCTTATATCAAGGATTCCGCTCAGGTAATTCGGAGTTTGGAGAATATGGAGTGGAGGGAAGGCTATATCATGGCTACCGCTGATGTGGCATCCCTCTATACCATTATTTCCCACCAGGATGGCCTGGATGCAGTTGAATTGTTTATAACAAGAGACACTAATTTGATTGCTCTTCAGAGAGAATTCGTCCTAGATTTATTGAAATACGCCATGTCCCATTATTACTTCTGGTTCAGGGGCACTCATTACCTCCAGAACAGAGGAGTCGCCATGGGCGCAAAATTTGCGCCGAGTATGGCTAATTTATTCATGGCAAAATGGGAGGAGGATGTCGTCTATACTGACAGGAGACCGGAATTGGTCTATTGGGGTCGCTATATAGACGACATCCTCCTCCTATGGAATGGTGATCAAACATCACTCAATGGCTTTAGGCAACATCTCAATAATAACAGCTTGGGAATTGTTTTACAATCTGAAAGTAGTACTGAAAAAATCAATTTTCTGGATTTGAACATACAGGTTAAAGATGGTGTTTTCAATACTACAACTTTCTTCAAGGATACAGATAGAAATGGCTACATTGGCCTTGGGAGTTGCCATCATCCCTCCTGGCTGAAATCTGTGCCTAAGAGCCAGTTTCTTCGTTTACGACGAAATTGTACCCTTAGAGAGGACTTCCTTATACAATCTGAGACCTTGAAACAAAAGTTCATTGAGAAGGGTTATTCATATAATGCTTTAAATGAAGTTATAGATAAAGTGGCCGATATGGATCGGAATAACATCCTCCATAAGATAAGAAACCCAATGAGCACCAAAATTGATTACAACTTTTCTATGGTCACCACTTATTCACATCAACACCGAGATATTAAAAAAATATTCTCTAAGCATTGGGAAGTCCTTAAGAATGACAAGGTCTTAGGCCCGGTGCTTCCGGAAAAACCACAGATCATCTACAGAGGAGTTCCTCCTTTGAAACTCCAGGTGGCACCCAACATTCTAGATGCCCCAAACAGAGTGTCATTCTTTCAAAAGTCTAAGGGCTATTACCCGTGTCGGTATTGCAATGTCTGTCATGTAAATATAGACAAGAGCAGGAAGATCTGTCATTTTAAATCACACACCACAGGCAGGGTGTTTGATATCAATACCTTTATCACCTGCACTTCATTAAATGTGGTGTATCTTTTAATCTGCCCTTGCGGCCTACAATATGTAGGCCGCACGACTCGAGCAATGCACGTTAGGGTAGGCGAGCATATTGCTAACATTAAAAAAGTTTTCCCCAAGCACACTGTGTCGAGACATTATTTGGAATTCCACAATCAGAATCCCAAAGGAACTACGGTCATAGGGATTGATAGATTCAACCCCCACTGGCGGGGTAGCCTGGCCAAACTCGAAATATCCAAACTTGAGACTCGTTGGATCTATGACCGAAAGGGTTACACCCCTTTCGGCATGAATGTCGATTGGGACGTAAATTGTTTTATCAATAATAGTTAATATTCGTACTTGATCTTAACAGATTTTTTGTTTGTTGTAGCAGACACTATTGATAGTGCTTGCTGTAATATAATACATTTTATATATATATGCACTATCTTCTATTATCACGATGCACGAGTATGAGCCTCCCTTTTTTCCTCTACAGTGCAGACGTTCTAATGAAAGTATTCGCTATATAGTTCCATATTTTACCCACAGTGTATTACTCATGCATTTAGGGGGTAATATGAAATCTATTTCCATATCTAATTTATGTCTATTTACACCCATAATAATCAGGGCGCTCTGCAGATATATTTTTTCTGCAGTTTATTGTATTTTGATAAAAATAATTTTTTTTAGACATAATTTTCTTCAGGAATTACATTTATTTTTAGTCTATTAAATACCAGTAATGTTGTTTGTATAGAGATGACCAGTTTTTATATGTATTCATATCTCATTTCCTTCCTATGATGAATGCGGGAACCAATATTAGGTTAGACTAATGAGACTCGTTGGTTATCTGAGCGCTGCGTTGTTTCCGTCTTTCCAATCCGGATATGACGTAGCGCTTTGTGTGGTTTTCCCTGTAGCGCTGTTGGAGCGCAGTTCTGACTGCGCATGCGCTGTAGGCTGAACGCAAACCGGAACCAGCCTCTTTCATGGCGTGTCCGCCGGTGGAACGCATGCCGTATTGCGCATGCGCAGTATGGTCCTATGACATGCTGCGCATGCGCGGTGCGGTCTGGGCGCGCACTACGTCATGACGAATGACGTGCGGCGCATGCGCCGTACGTCCTTTTCGTCATATTATTCTTCCGAACTTCCTGGTTAAATGCCAGCAGCGTTCTTTATGTATGTCAGCAGCACATCACAGCTGCCTAGCCCTTTTAATTAAATTAAGCGGCCCTATCACTGGACAGCTTATTGGGAATATTTGCTTTATATACCAGCGTACTTTCAGCATCGGCCATGCCTCTGATGATATCCACCATTGGATGAAATATGTCAGGCTGGCCGATGCAAGTATGCAGAGTTTGTTTTATATATGCCCTGTCTTCTTCTCATTTGATGTAAGTAGATTTATTTTAAATAAAATTTTAAGTTGACCTTACGGGCTTCACTATTGGCTTTTCCTTTCCTTCACACTGTGGGAGATTCCTCTAGTACACTTTTATCCATCTGATCCTGTGAATCCTGCCATATACGCTGAGGGATTTCGTTTATGTGGGAAATCACATCTACCTTCAGCACTATCGCTCATATACCACTGGGTTCTGGATTTCGTTCATGTGTGAAATCGCATCAACCTCTGGCATTATATGCTAAACATCGCTCATATACTACAGGGTTCTGGTAAGCAGATCAAGATCACATCTTTGGATTGTTCACCATTTCTTCTGTTTTTTCACACGGAACTATTTATTTATTTGCTGTCACTTTGTTTGATTGAACATTTATAGATGGACTATCACATGTTGGGTTAATATTCCAATTTTATCACACTATAAGTGCCACACTATAGATTTTATGAACAATTATTATATGTTCATCCTAAATGTACTTACACCTGTCATGCCAAGATAGCCCCTCAGATATAGCTTTGGATGCTTAGACGCAGAAGAAAAGCCACAATCGGCATACCTAGAGGTTCCAAAAAGGTACCCAATTAATAACGTCCATATAAACAGTATATAACTACATCCACTAGGGAGCTATCTAAATACTCCCTTGTCTAACTGCAGGACATATAAACATAATTTTAGTAATAAGTACCTGAGGCTGGCCACTAGGGGGCCTCTCCTATACTAGAGCCAATATTCGCAGACAGCAAGTCATTAAACAAATCCAACTTATAAGAGACACACCGGTATCCTTAGTAAGAGAATCCAAAGGGAACTAGGAAGAAAATAACGCAGACAGATAATCAATGATAGCATAGAAAAAGATTAGCTAACAGTCAAATACACATCAAACCGCATCAACAGAGTGGTATGAAGTAATTACCTTAAACATCCATCCATCCAGTGGATACACCGCACACAGTAACTGGCTCAGCCTCAGCTGCTTAAATGTGCGCATTGGTACCAAAAAAGACCGCCAAAACGGCACATTAATCTAGTTGCTAACAGCTGGAGCAAACTCCCCTTGTATCTGCATGGAAACACCTAAGCGCGTAGCGCTCGTTTTCCATGGAGTATAAACGCTGTGCGCATCGGCGCACATATAATGCGCCATTGCGCACAAATCATATGCCATTGCGTGCGCCTATTCTATGGCAAACTTCGCGCATGGGTATATAATACCCGCAGTGGCAATCGTGCATGGATTGAAACCCTGCATGAAACCCATGCACAAAGGAAATACCAATCCTGCAATGCTAACAAAGAAGCGGAGGTCAATGCATAAACTGTCAGCTAGTGTACTTAGGGAGACTGTAATCCACAAACAAATAGCTAAAAACTAAAGGATGAAAATTGTTTAGGAAAGGCTGGCATATCCCTTAAAAATGGTTACTCAAAATATTTCCAATGCACCATCGATTCAGGTCTGGAGATATCTAGAGAAGAACTCCTCGAAGAACTTCACCTTAGACTGCGACGTAATTATGCTATCTCCAAAAAAATGTTCTACCAATTTGGTAACAAATCTAGCAAACTGTTAGCCAAAGCCCTCCAGTCTAAAAAAGCATCCCACTCAATACACGCAATCAGAAGTCATCCAGGCTCTGAAACAATTGAAGCCAGGAAAGAGCCCCGGCCCCGATGGTCTAACAGCGAGCTATTACAAGTCTTTCCCTGACACCCTACTGCCTCGCCTAGTCGTAGCCTTTAACAACTTCTCCCCAACTGATGTAGCAAATAGAGACACCCTGGAAGCTCATATCACACTCATCCCAAAGCCAGATAAGGACCCGCTGTTAGTCACAAATTACCGTCCTATCTCCTTACTCAACGTCGATCTAAAACTATATGCCAAGGTGTTAGCTAACCGTTTATTGCTCCCGAATTGATTGGCCTGGACCAGGTTGGTTTGTCCCTGGTAGAGAGGCCATGGACAACACCATTAAGGCGCTCAACATCCACCACTGGCTTACTTCCACCTCAACTTAAATATGGAAATACCTGGGCATGCTGGACACACTTCCGGGAGCAGACCTCTCCTGACAATCAAACTCTGACTACACCCCCGATTCCCTAATCTCTCAAAGTACATGTGGCCCTCTCTAACCTCCCTGCTTCTCTTTACCCATCCCCTACGCATTGGAATGTCCTCAGGCTATACCTCTACACCCTCAAGCCCCCTGAGGACTCACCCAAACTATGTCCCACCTGCATTGCTTCACTTGCATTCCCGATCCCTCCTTCACCTCCCCCATGGTGACACACAAAGCGACTTTTTACTGTTCTGGATTCATTGCTCCTACATTGTTACGCTGCTTCCTCCCGACTCTTGTCTTCCTCACAAAAGCATATCCCCACACACAGTTTGATCCCCTGTGGGGTATGTGGGGATAGGTAAAGCTTGCAGCAACGTACTGACACACTCTCCCACACCTAATGTCACCATTCTGATATAGAGACTCCTTGATAAACGATTGATGTACTCTTATATACTACTCATAATTACCACCTTCCTGCATAGATCTGTTATAGATTGCCACGTTAGGATCTTCAATGACAACCTTCCTCCTCGAGATCTTACCCAAGGCCGACACCCACATTCAACGGAATACTTCTTCTTGGTGAACACTATTATTTACCATTACGATCTCTGCATTGCTCTACTTCGATTTTTATTTTAGACTTGCCTCACCTATATCACCACGACTCGTTAACTGATGACCACTTCTCTATAACCTGAACACGGTGCATACATTCTTTCAATCACTCATAACATGATCCCTGGTGAAGTACATGGGGCAGGAATACACTACTTTCAAGTTACGAACGATACACTCCCCCCCCATTTAGCCTGCTAAAACTCTCATACTACCTTCATATCTGGGCTCCATACTAAAAGTTCACCCTTATGCCAATCTATACAGAGTCTTATATGACCTACATCCCTTGTTGTTTTACTACTAGATCACTCATGTACTTTTATACATATCTGTAAAATTTCTATACTATTTTGTACAATGGTGATATTTAAATTCTGATGTTATCATTACCCGGATTTGTACGGGTTTTATGTTTTTCTTTTGTTGTATACCGGTAAAACTTTAATAAAATTTCATTGAAAAAAAAAAAATGGTTACTCAAAATATTTCCAATGCACCATGATTCAGGTCTGGAGATATCTAGAGATGTCCCCTCGAATAGATTTACTCCAATGCTAACCCAAGTCCCGTGTTTACATAAACATCGTTCACTTTTTCTTTAAGGGTAATACACCACCACCACCTTAAGGGCCCTTTTTTTGTTGGCCTGTCTGGGGCTGCACACATGTAAGTTAGGCTGTTTCAGTCTATATATCCTAAAATAAAACATATTAGTGATACTTGCATAAATAATTACGTATATTGTGCATTTTAAGGATCTGACTTACATGCCTCTTCTCTCCCATGTTTTCTGACTGAGTTCTATGGTCATACATACCTGGTTCTGAGGAAGCTATTTGCGAAACCCGTCAACCAGTATTTATGACATACAATATGATCTTGACCATCAAATTACATATGAACATGTGTTTCTACTTTTAATTCAAATGTAAATAGATTGTATTTTGTATCAATAAAACTATTAGAAATTCATTAATTTTTTGTCTGCATATCTTGTTCAGGTACCGGTATAGTCCGTCTTGTTGGTGTCTCTTCTTTTTTTGTCTCATGTGTATATAAGTATAACGCTTATCCCAAATGGGAAGACCTATTATCATCATAGTCAACCAAAAATTGTAGCACATTAAAAATAGACAAATAAAGACAAAAAAAACTAACAATTTATTCCTACACCCCATACATAGATAATGATGCAAGAAAAAGTGAAATAAAGAGAGGACAAGATGAAAAAGGAGAAGGACAAGGGATAATGGTATTTATGCAATCCCAAATACCCTAAATATTCAGAAAAAAGAGGGGAAGTAAGCCTATATTGTTAAATAGTAACTAAAGAGGGAAAACCAACACATTATCTCTGTCCTACAGAAAGGGCTTGAAACTTACAGCGTTATTAAGACATGTGTGCTTGTGTCATCATCAGGCGATGAATCCACCTCACCTCCCTTTGTAGGATAAGGCAATCCCAATTGCCTCCTCGTATGTCAGTGTGTATTCGCTCAAGGGCAAAGAATTTGATACAGTGTGGATTTTTATTATGTTTCCATGTTCCATGTCTCCCAATGGGTGACATAATGTCATCTCCTTTTATAGCAGAAGACACGTGATCATATATCCATTTTCAAAGATATTGTTTGGTCTTACCAACATAGTAGCTCCCACATACACATGTCATCAGGTATACAACCCCCATTGTATGACAATTTACAAAATGTTTTGCCTGCTGTATATCACCGTTTGGTAAAGTGTGTATCCGTCCTGTCCAAAGAAATTGGCAGTAAGGACATCCACCACACCTACTGTATGTGTCCCTGAGTATTTGTATTTCAGATTTCTTCCATATTTGGTAAAATGGCTCTGTACTAATTGATCGCGTATGGAGTTATTCCTACGATAGACAATTTACGCTTTGTCCTAGATACAGCCTGCTACCTGTGGATCAGCCTTCAGGAGATCAATATTATTTTTTTTAATATGTCTAATTTGATTTTGTTGTCTAGAATATCTTAAAATTAGTTTAGTCATGTTTTTGGTGTCATCTTTACTACGTTTTGTTTTCTGAAACATAAGATCCTCCCTACTATTTTCATTAGCTCTTTGATATGCTTTTTTAAGGATTTTTTTAGCGTACCCTCTGACCAATAATCAGTTTTTTAATTTGTTGACTTGTTTCTGAAAATCCTCCCGTGATGAACAATTGTGTTTAATGTGCAAATATTGCCCATACAGGATGGACTTCACCAGGCTTGTGGGGTGTCCACTATTTGCTTCCCTGCTGGGGGTTTACGGAACAGGGTAGTTCCCAACTCGAAGTCCGCCTTCACGAAAATTTCAATATCCAAAAATCAAATGCAATTTTGATTACATGTCAATGTTAATGACAGGTAGAAGTCGTTTTTGTTTAATGTTTGGATAAAGGTATCCAACAGATCCCTTGATCCATCCCAGAGGATAAGGATGTCGTTGATGTACATGTGCCACAATAATAGGTGACACAGGTACATCGAGAGACCCTCATCACTCATGATTTGAGGAAGAATCAGGGCAGGAATCAGATAAGCGGAAGTTCCACTTTTGAGTGGAACTCCGCTTTAATTAGTGGTTAGGGTTCCTTTTGCGCAGGATATAAATAGGATGTGGTACTGGACAAATTCTATGTCCATTTAGTAGAGGGATCTCCCTATTGGCCCCTCCTCCCAAATCCTTGGTTTTAGAAATTGTAATCCTGCGAGATGGCTCCTGCCGACAGGAATCATGTTTTGGTGAAGTGGAACAGAAGCTGCAGTTGGTCCTAGTGCCCTTTTCTGGGGTTTTTCTTCTGAGAGTGCCTATGGGAGACCACGTGCCACTCCTCCTCTATCAGTGATGGGGTTGTAGCTACAGATGGCTCAGGTGGCTTTTCTGGCAGGATATCCCAGCTTAGAAGGTAAATACTTTCTTCCACAGAGGAGACAGGGGTGGTGGTACCATTACGTGTTATAAGTAGCTTAGCTGGGTTCTTCCACTGATAACTAATTACATGGTTTCTCAAGGCTTTGGTAATTGTATCAAGATTTTTGCACTGCCTTAGAGTGTGGGCTGAGAGATCTGGGAGAACTTGGAGGTCAGCTGCCTGCTCTGGGAGATGGTCCTTCTTGCGGAAGTCCTCTAGCACTTTTTCCTTGGCTTGGAAAAAATGAACTCACCTCACCGCCATTTTGTTGTTGTTTCGTGGGCCGTGATCGGGTAGAAAAATTAAAATCTAGCAGATTGCTGTGAGTCCCTCCAGTACCTGGGCATGCTCTATGGTTTAAGGAAGGCAGAGGGCGAATGCTGGTAACTGTGGTGGTGCTGTATGGGTACAGGTCGGAGCTTGATTCCTGGCAATCTGTAGAGCAGCTGAACTTTTTTAACTTTGGCTGTGAGCCACATATGTTTTATGTTTAGCCTTTTAAACGTATTGCCCATGGTAATATATATTGCAGTATGTTTGCATATAGTTGTTTTGAAAAATTCCAATTTCTGTTCTGTGTTGCCAATATTCCCTCCCAGTCTAAGGCTTCATGTACACTGGCCACATTTACCACCAACGATTGTGCTGCAATTTTGTCGCAGTTGGCAGTCAAAATGTTCCTAACCTGAATGTGATTATTCCACATTCATGAGAGCCAGGATGAAGCTCACCTAAATGCAATAGCTCCTAAGCTCTGTTAAAAGCCTTTGTGTACATTGACACATAGACCTCTATGGAGTTGAGTTTAGGAGCTTTGCGAAAAAAAAAAACCAAGGAGCTGCAAGTGTAGGCTAATGTACATGAAGCCTAAGTCTTGGTGAGCAGCACTCAGCCCTGGAAGATTTGCTTTCTTAAAGTTACGTGTTTTCAGTGTTTTTTCCAGTATGTAAGTACTTTTCTTTTTATTTCCAGCTAACATTTAGTGAAATTTTTTTATGAACACTGATACCCAGATGTTCTTTATATGAACATTAGAAATAAGCTCTGCATGGTTTGAGATTACCAGGTCCAACAGAGCAACATTTCTAGTTGAGGCCTCTATGAACTGTACCATAAAATTGTCTTGTAATAAGTTAATACATTTTTGCCCTTTAACCACTTAAGCCCGGACCAATTTGCAGCCAAAGGACTAGGCCCCTTTTTGTGATTCGGCACTGCGTCGCTTTAACTGACAATTGCGCGGTCGTGCGACGTGGCTCCCAAACAAAATTGGCATCCTTTTTTTTCCCACAAATAGAGCTTTCTTTTGGTGGTATTTGATCGCCCCTGTGGTTTTTTTTTTTGCGCTATAAACAAAAATAGAGCGACAATTTTGAAAAAATTCAATATTTTTTTACTTTTTGCTATAATAAATATCCCCAAAAAAATATAAAAAAATTTTTTTTTTTCCTCAGTTTAGGCCGATACGTATTCTTCTACATATTTTTGGTAAAAAAAAAATCGCAATTAGCGATTGATTGGTTTGCGCAAAAGTTATAGCGTTTACAAAATTGGGGATAGTTTTATAGCATTTTTATTAATATTTTTTTTTTTTTTACTAGTAATGACAGCGATCAGCGATTTTTATTGTGACTGCGACATTATGGCGGACACATGGGACATTTTTGACACATTTTTGGGACCATTGTCATTTATACAGAAATCAGTGCTATTTAAATGCACTGATTCCTATGTAAATTACATTGGCAGTGAAGGAGTTAACCACTAGGGGCGGGGAGGGGTGAGTGTGACGTGTGTGTGTTTTTATTTTACAGTAGGGGGCGTGGATTTACGTCTGACGTCACTGATCGGCTTTCCCGATGACAGGGAACAGCCGATCAGTGACAGGCAGTGTAGGAAGCACAGGGAGAGGTTTGTTTACACAGACCTCTCCCCGTTCTTCAGCTCTGTGACCCGATCGCGGGACACCAGTGGCGAGCGCGACTCACGGCTGGGCTCTTAAAGAATCACGTACAGGTACATGGTTTTGCCCAGCTGTGCCATTCTGCCGACGTAAATGTGCAGGAGGCGGTCCTTAAGCGGTTAACTGTTCCAGCAGTACTGTTACTACAGTCAATTTCCGGGTAGTTAAAATCTCTGATTATCCTCCCTGTGCCAGCCCTTGCAGCCCTTTCTAAGGAATGAAATCACCACCTCATCTCCTCATTAACACTGAGAGGCCGATTACAAACTCCAATAATTAACTTTGTAGTACGTACTCCATCAACTAGGTCCTCTTTCACAGTCACTTTAAGATCACTTCTCACATAGAGACAAACACCACCACCTTTCCGTTTTACCCTATCTCTCCGAAGGGGACCTTGCCAGGAATATAATAACAGCTCAATCATGTGAAGAGTGAATCCAAGATTCAGAAAAAAACAATTAAATCATAGTTCTCTTCGTGCACCAAAGCCATCAACTTACTTATTTTGCTTGGCAGACTTCTGCCATTGGTGAACAAATACAAATTAATTGTCACATTTTGCACATGGTTATTTGTAACATGGGAACCTTCTTATCACCTACCAATGCACTCCCCCATATTCCCCTATATTCCACCCACCATTAGGGACTGGCATCTGTCTGACTTGTTTGCCCCATTATAATATAATTCACCTGCCCCCCCCTCAATCCTAGTTTAAATACTGTTCCAGAAAAAAAAGGGGGGGGGGTTAGGGAGACATAGAAGGAGTCCCTAAAGAGGTCCGTACCTCAAAGGAGGAATGGGAACAACAGCAGGGTGCTCCTAAATATACTTTAATCAAAATACAAAATGGTCAAAAGACAATAGGCAACTGTAACCATTAAAAAGACAGTGTTAAATTTCACACAGCTGGGATTCCATCCACGCCAAGCCATTCACAGCATCACCTTAGATATATCACAGGTGTTATGGACTGTGAAATGGGTCTTAGGGGGTCCTGAGCAACCACACTAGACACTTGCCAATAAAATGCTATGTTCCTTAGTTGCAGACATCCAAGCCCACATTTGACCCAGACAATATAATCACAATCCTATCACAAGTAATTAGTGAGATTGTACAAGGTGCAATGGAGAATCCACAGATCGCGAAAGCTGACAGTATTCTTATGCCGCGTACACACGGTCGGAATTTTTGATGGAAACAGTCCGATGGGAGCTTTTCATCGGATTTTCCGACCGTGTGTATGCCCATTGGTCTTTTTCTGTCGGAATTTCCGACGGACTTTGGATTGAGAACGTATTCTTAATTTTTCTGCCAGAAAACCTTTCTATCGGATTTTCCGATCGTGTGTATGCAATTCCGACACCCAAAATTCCGACTCATGCTCGGAAACAATTCAACGCATGCTCAGAAGCATTAATCTTCCCTTTTATAGTGCAGTCAAATGTTTTTTAAGGCGTGGTGTTATTGACCATCGGAATTTGGTGTGACCGTGTGTAGGCAAGACAGTTTGAGCGAAATTCCGTCGTAATTTCCGACGGGAAAACCATCAGAGCTTTTTCCGACGAGAATTCCGACCGTGTGTACACAGCATTAGATTAATGGGGTTGATGTGGAGGGTGCAGGGGTGAATCAGGATTATCAGGTAGGAGGATTGATTACTTTAGTCAGAGGGAGTGGTAGGGGCTCACAGAAAAGGATTTGTCAAGTTGGATGAAGATGTAGACGTGGTAAACCTACCTCTGAGCTGGCCGCTCAGCCGCTAATTGCCAGCACCTATCTCTCCACAGTGACTCACTTGTTTTTTTTAACATAAAGTTTATTTATTTATCTTAAAACAGAAAAGAAACCAAAACAGAACAACAGCTTATTCAGCATATCACACAGGCATTACAGATATGACAGTTATACATATATTATTATAGTTTACAGACCAGGAGGTGCAGACAAATGTGAAGATTCTCGTTTAATTCCCATTTCCATCCTTATAGTGGTTGAGCAGGTGAGTTATACCTTTCGTTTCCCTGGGGGGGGGGGGGGACAGGTCGGGTTAGTACGGTGGTCCAAGTTGCTCATCTGCCCTTCAAAGGAGAGATGGGAAGGATTGCATGCTTTATTAAAATCTTCTTGCTTCTTTCTTCATCCTTCGGATTCTTCATCTTCTCCTTCCTTCATCTTCTTCCATCTTTCTTCCATTTTCTTCTTCCTCGATCCGCTTCTTCTTGCGCTGGTCTTCTCGTCCTTCTCGTCCGGCATCTTCTTCCGTCGGCGTCGCGTCGGTGCGGGGCCGCTCCGCGCAATGGGAGGCTCCCGCTGCGGGAGGCTCCGCTCCATCTGACAGGTCTGCGCACCTGGTGACCCCGCCCCCCTCTGACGTCATGGGGAAAGACAGAGACACAGGGGGCGGGGTCACCAGGTGCCCTCCATTATAAAAGACCGTCAGACGGAGCGGAGCCTCACACAGCGGGAGCCCTCCCATTGCGCGGAGCGGCCCAAGAAGAGACGAGAAGACCAGCGCAAGAAGATGCCGGACGAGAAGGAAGAAGGAAAAAAGAAGAAGCGGATCGGAGGAAGAACACAATGGAAGAAGAAGAGGGAAGATGAAGGAAGGAGAAGATGAAGAAACCGAAGGATGAAGAAAGAAGAAAGAAGATTTTAATAAATGGAATTGTCAAAGACTGTCTCCTGTCATTTTTACCATTTTTGGCACTTTTTTGGTGAAATGGTAGGGGTACTTTTGTACCCCCTTACCATTTCACACCGGGGGGGGCCGGATCTGGGGGTCCCCTTGTTAAAGGGGGCTTCCAGATTCCGAATAAGCCCCCCGCCCGCAGACCCCCACAACCACCGGCCAGGGTTGTGGGTAAGAGGCCCTTGTCCTCATCAACATGGGGACAAGGTGCTTTAGGGGTCTTACGGACCCCCAAAGCATCCTACCCAATGTTGAGGGCATGTGGCCTGGTACGGTTCAGGCGAGAGGGGGGGCCGCTCTCGATAAAAAATACCCCCCCTCTTTTCCTGTGGCCTGCCAGGTTGCGTGCTCGATAAGGGTCTGGTATGGAAATTGAGGGGGACCCACGCCATTTTTTTTGGCTAGGGTTCCCCTTAAAATCCATACCATACCTCAAGGGTCTGGTATGGATTTGAAGGGGACCCTACGCCCATTTTTTTTTGGCGTTCCCCCTTAATATCCATCCCAGACCTGAAGGGCCTGGTTAATTGAATTTGGGGGGACCCCTCCTTGAATGACAGCTCTCTGTGTTACAGGAGCCCTCAATTCATTAGCCGCAGTGATTAAATCAGCTTTCTTCCTGCAAAAATGACAGTTTTTTGCAGGGAAAGTTCTAAGCACAGGAAACCTGCCCCCCTTCACAGCCACCTATAGACACCCCCCCAGATGTGAATACTGCAATGCTGTTCAACACAGCATGCACACTACATATCCCCAGAAATAAACACATATTGGTCAGCAGTCAGCAGCACACTGACACGGACACTGTCTGAAACATATATTGCGAGGCCGCCGGCGCTGGCGGCCTCTTATCTTTATTAAACCGTGGGGCGGTACTAAAGCCCTGAGCTATAATTGGCTACAGGCATCCTGCCTGTAGCCAATTATGGCTCTCACTTCGCTGCCGGCGCTGTGATTGCCAAGTCGGGGTCACAGGTATGGGCTCGGAGCGAGGACACCCGTGCTCGATTCCAACATGGGTTTCGAATCGAACACCGGGCTCATCCTTATTCAGGGTCATGGAGATAAGGGATGTCAATCTGAGTAAGTAACGAGTCATGGGGTATGAAGGAGAGGAAAAGAAAGTATAGTCCTTTTCCTCTCAGGGATCAAGTGTCATGGAGGGTAAGTCACCTGTCAGGTTTGGGGTGTTTCTGTGCTCTCAGTCTAAGGTCAGCTCTCTTGTGCTACATTAAAGTCCCTACTATCAGGAGTGTCTACCCGCTGCTGTAGGGTATAGGAACGTATAAGTGGAGGTAACCTGTGTGAATAATGGGTGTTCAACAATAGGGTAATAACCCAACCGGAGTATAAAGGAACATTCATTCCTGTAACAGAGAGCGGTAACAATTGGGAACAATTTATAAGTCTAGCTGTCAGCCGTCTGGAGAGAAAACCAGCTATAAGGGCCATGAAACGATTGATCGACAATTAGTGGGCCACCTGCCATGTGGGTGGTGTGAGCATACATCTTGTAGAGCTATTCAATATGAAGAGCAGAGATAGAGGCAAACAACAGTAAAATGAAGGGTGGGAAGCGGACAGTTAAAAAAATAAATACATAAATAAATAAAAAATAAAAAGTAAAATAAAATAAAATAAATAAGAAGGGGTAGAAAATGCATGTGAGGATCTAGTGTGTTTGGAGGAGGTAAGTTTTACAGTGACTAGCAAGGCATGCGGCGGTAAAGTACTCCCATGCCCGTGCCCGGCAGGTAGTCATACCTTCTAGTGTTGGGGGCCTGTGTTCATAAATATTACCAGGATAATAATATCTGTTAGCTCAACGAGTCAGAGGTGGGTATATCTAACAGGCATCTATTAGCTTAATAAGGCGTGATCTAGGCCCAGGGGTGCTCTGTCTCTGTGTGAGATTAGAATAAAGCAGTTACAAGATATAAATGAACACGTAACGGCCGGATCCATTGAATGCAATTATCCATCAATTGGTGTAGAAATAAGCCATAGATAGGAGAACCTTCCATTCCATGTATAGATATATATATATATGCATATATCCATACATATAAATACATAAATACAGTCAGACAAGCAGACACACATACAAACACTCAATTACAGACAGACATATGTAAGCATGCACATATACACTCACGTAGGGTACTTTTGGTGCATTAGTCAGCGATCAGGTTATACGCAGATGATAGGCATACCGTTATCGTGTTAATGTACTTACTTAGCCGTTACAGGGTTAATATATACTGAAATGATATTATCTACAGAGGACGGCTTTAGTTAACCGTTTAAGGTAATAACGTGTGGTTCTGACTATGTCCATATGTAGTTATGCCTACTAGGTGGTTAGGGTGTAGCATTAGTAACCCAGTGATACATTATCCTTGGTGTGGCAGGAGAATTCAGAACGTAAGCGGGACTAACGCATTTCACGTTATGTTTGGGTGTGTTACAACATGCACGATAATGTTTATCAGTTGTAAGAGGTGGCCACTCTTAGTAGATCTAAGCTCATGGGGTTAGTTGGAGCACTGTGTCAGCCCCTACTATAGTATTGTAAATGTCAGCACTGACAAGATCGCAGCAAAGTTGACAAGGCTGTATGTTGTGATTTTATGTTGGGTTTTCCCTCAATCTCCTGTAAAAGAAGATAGGGGGTAGGGTTTAGGGCAAGATGTTGGGTTGTTGTGCCTCATCAGTCCGCCATATAACCTGAAGGCTCTGTCCTTGCATATGATAAATTATAACGATCTATGCATTTTGAAAACAATGAGAATGTAAAATAATAAAAATAAATAAATAAATAAATAAGAGGGAGAGAAGACTTAAATAGTAGTACTAGTGGTAAGGAATGTACCCCCTATAAGTTTTGATAGCAGGTATGATGACTAGGGTCGTTGCCGCAGTCCAGGTGAACAGTGTAGCTCAAGGTCCAGGAGACGGTAAGGGTGGATGAAGGAGGTAAGACAATTAGTGCTGCACTGATGATGACGAGTGTGTCGTATGTGGGCTCCACTTCACCCTGTCGTCATGGTACTTTCAAAATAAGGAGGTAGGTCGATAGGTCACTGCTGCGGTATAGCAGGGGCAACTGGACAGTAATGAGTTCCAGACGGATAGCCAGTGAGAACAGGGTAAGAACAGAAAGATCAACAGAGAGAGAACAGTACCTAAAGGAAGAGGTAACGAACCGTGATCCTGTAAGTGGTAGAGCGCTTCAGTGATCCCTTCTAGCTCTGCGGGTGTGCGGAGGTTTCGTCGGGCTGTAGGTGGATGCTGGGTGATGCGATCTATCTTCTGAAGGGGATCGGTGTCTGCGGTAGCGGGTCTCTTGTGTCGCCATCGGTTCCGCACCAGAGAGAGGCACGGTAGGCATAGGAGAGCGGAACTCTGCGTACCAATCCGGTACCTCAGTGTGGGGGATCTCCAGCGTCTTGCAGAAATGGTGTAGGTCTTCCGGGACCCTTAGGAGGGCAGAGCGGCCACGTACTGTAGCTGCAAGACCGAAGGGGAACTTCCAGCGATAGGTGATCCCCTTCGTACGGAGAACTTAACTTGTTATTGCAGAGAGATCTTGAAATAGGCGAATCTCCTCACCGTTGTGCATTAATGGCGCCAAAACACGGGCTTTCCTCAGCAGCTCCTCTTTGAGGCGATAGTCCACCATGCAGAGTATCACATCTCGTGGCAGATCGTTCTCTCCCCCTTTCGGTCGCAAAGCACGGTGTATCCGTTCTATGTTGATTGGAGTGTCCTTGGGTCTTTCTAACATAACATTAAACATACTGACGACTTCTTCTTGTAGATGTTCCGCATCTATGGTCTCTGATAGTCCTTTCAGACGAAGATTGTGGCGTCTGCCCCTATTGTCTAAATCTTCTAAATGTCGGTTCATATCTCTCAGTTGCCTGGTGTGGGTGTCCAAAATCAGATGGTGTCTTCTGATGGCTGTGGAGTGTATAGCCGACGCTTTTTCCACTGACTGAACTCTGCCCGTGATAGCCTGTATGTCAATCCTCAGCTCCGAGATGGCTGCCGTTAAGGTGTCCTTTATGTCAGCTGCCACAGAACGAAGATCGTTCAAGCTGGGTTGTTGATGAGGGTGGGGTAGTCAGCTCTCTTGCCGATACCCAAGGGGCCCAAATCTTTTCAAATTTAGTCGGGCAGTTCCTGCCTAGATAGGTGAGTTTGTAGAGGGGTAGGGCATTGTTAATTAAGGTCATCCATAACTGTTTGGTGGGGGGTAGGGTTTGATTCCACTGCATGAGAATCGCTTTCCTAGCATAGAAGGATGCATAGAAAACGAAGAGTTTTTTCCTTTGGGGAGGTTCCAGGTTGTCGCAAACCCCCAAAAGGAGGATGATGGGGCTGTATGGGACCCTGATCTTCCCTATGGAGTTAATATCAGTAAGGATTGCCTGCCAGAAAGCCGCTATGCGGGGGCACGACCAAACGACGTGGAAAAAAACCCGCTTCGTCCTGCCCACATCTGGGGCATACTGCCGAGCGACCAGGGAAAATTCTTGCAAGGCGGGCCGGGGAGAATTGGGTGCGGTGTAAAAATTTTAACTGTGTAAATCTATCCCTGGCGGAGATCATCAGTGGTATAAATTGTTGAATGCCCTCCTCCCAATCGTCATCAGCTAGGTCCGGGATGTCTGCCTGCCAGGCATTATATAGTTGTGTGACCTTAGATGTATCCAGCCCCGCCAGCATATTATAGAGAGCAGAAAGTGTGCCCTTTTGCTCCCCTAATCTCAAGATATTTTCTAGCTCTGTTGCTCGTATCACAATCCTCCGAGGGAATTGGGAGTTGAATGCATGGCGTAGTTGGAGGAATCTAAAGAACATGTGGTTTGGTAACCCCTTGTCACGTTTCAGAGTGTCAAAGGGGGCTAGTTGTCCAGCGGTCACCACATCACCCAGTTGAGTAATTCCATATCTGGTCCATATAACCGGATGTATGGGGCTTAAGAGTTGGGTATTAAACACCCGGATATTGTAGAATTTAAAGTATTTATGTGTGTTTTCTGTTTTTTATGTACGCCTCTAGCACCCTATTACGCGGAGTGCCTTACTCCGCTAGGAGGGTGACAGAGTCCTTGGTGTGCCGCCATTGCGCACCGCCCTCGCAGGAACATTTCCTAGTTTACTAACCTAAAAAAGTTTTGGGTCATGGGTACACAAACACCTTGTGATACGTTCATCACGGTGTGGGGAGGGATGGGTTGGGTACTGTGTTTAATGGTTCAGTTTTTTCTTTTTTCTTTTCTTTTTTCTTTTGGTTGTTTTTTGTTCTGGCTTTTTCAGACCCAATGTCCTAATGGCCATGGACGACTTCATACAGGCACATGCTCTATACAGGCCAGGACGTATCCCATCCATTCTAATGCCCCAATCCAACGACCTATCACCGCAGGCAGGAAGGCCCTTTTCACGATTTCTACACGATTTCTACACTACATGTTTATTTTTACTCAGATAGTAAAAGAATCTTTGTAATATTTTTAGCATGATTTGTCTTTTTTTTTTTTGGAAGGCATATTTGTAGGAGATTTTGTTATTTTTTTTTGGAGGGGGGTTGTGTGTCTCCACTTAGCAAAAGCACATTATTAACATTTGTATTTGTTGCGTAAATTTACTATGAGTTTGTTGGTTGTTGGTGCCCCTTGTTAATAATAGTTTATGATTAGTGAAAAGTACCTGCCTACTCACAAAGAAACTGTCATTGTAGAAAAGTAAAACACAATAGGCAATGATTATTTCAAATCAAAAAGACCTTTATTTCGCTCTCAGCAACAAAACAAAGAGGAACGCAGCCATGGTGAAACTTGGGGATTTTGCAAAGCCTTGGAACCCCACGGCAACCATCATTTTTCAAGCTTCGAAAATTGGGGGCCTGAGGAGTACGTATATTAAGGGGAGTGCAATCTGGTCCTGAAGTCCAAAACATCCGGAACTGCAGCAGATGCCATCTAGGTCCCCAGGCTCTGGTACTACAAGAGGCTCCATCTTCTCTCAGAGCAGACTGAATCCAGGTCGTCACTCTCAGATCTTCCTTCCACACTTCCTTGCACGCTGTGGCTGTCGTTCTGGTGGGGTGGCAGAAGGAGGAGGCGGAGCATGGTCACTATGGCAAACCTGTGTGAGTGGGGTCATCTCCCCAGCCATCCCCTTATTTAGGACATGGAGGATGAGCCCCTCACACATGTTGCGTTGCCTCACCTCCATACCCTTCATTTTAGTGACAACCACGGAGCCAAAGGTCTCCTCGTCGGTGGGTGTGGCATGTAGGGAGGCTGAAGCCCCCCCCCTTCTCGCCCTTCTGTACGGAAGGCGGAGGGGAGGGATTTGGGAGTCAGTCAGGCTCCGAGGCCTACCCCCCTCTTGGCTGCCACTACCCACCTCTTGGCTGCCACTAACCCTGCCTCCTCCTGACTGCCACCTTCCACAGCCTCCTCCTGGCTGAGGTCTTCCTGTGTCTGAAAAAAGAACATAGTTTCAGTTATTTGTTCATCAAACACACACAATTTTCATCTAGTGACTGTTGCAAAATGTTTACAAATAGAAAACCATACAATTCTCAGCCCCGCAGTTTAGATTCTTGCCCCAAATGTCTCCAACACTACTGTCTGTTGATATGTCAAACACGTTAGGAACTAAGCAATTGGTGATCCTGAATTCAGTGAACATCATTACTTTTTCACAAAAATGGTTCACAAACTACTATACCTCGAACAAGCTCAGCTCCTCCACCTCTTCCAGACTGGAAGGCCCAGGTTGCTCCTCGGAAGCCTCATCAGGGGTGGGCTGCGCGCAAGGAAGCGTGGAAGGAGGACTCGAGAGTGACTCCGTGACATCAGCCTGGTCTTTGAGAAAATGGAGCCTGTCATAGTACCAGAGCTTGGGGGCATAGACCTCATCTGCTGCAGTTGCAGTTTCTTCAGACTTCACGACCTTCTTGCGCTCCCTGATATACGCACTCCTCAGGCTGCCAATTTTCTTTCTTATATCATCAACAGTTGCCGTGGGGAACCTTGGCTTTTCAAATTCCACAAGTTCCAGCAGGGCTGCGTACCTCTTTGGTTTGATGCCGTAATGGGGGTGTTTGGCCTGCCATAAAATGGGAAATTCCCTGTATTTATCAATGAAGAGGGGGAGAAAACTCACGTCGTTGAATCCCTTCATAATCTCTGCAAGACACAACACCACACAAAACACTATAAATTATGTCAGGCTAAACTCTCCTAATCTTCTCCATAAAGAAGCCTCAAGGTCGAATCAGTCTAGGCTAGTTATGTACCAACGTCAAATTGTACCTTCGTTTATAGCGATCGTCTCGTGCGTGAGCTTTCTCTCCCCTCGTCTCCCAGATCGTGGCTACAACACAGGCGTGTGACGTTTTATATACAGTGCGCATGCGTCAAACTCCGCCCGCCCCTGACGATCTTTCTCGTCTATTCCCCACCCCTTCTCTTTACGGCGCAGTGGGGAGAGCACATGGCGGGGACACAGCAGGTGCGGCCGAAATATCCCACCAACGAGGAGGAGGACGAGGAAAGTCCGGAGGCAGAAACGTCCCGATCCCGGAGCCTGAAATTCAAGGCCTCCAATATGTCATTTGGAGAAATGTTGGAAATGGTGGACATATTAAAGAGGAGCGACTATAATGGGAAGTATGGGCCTTACCTCAACCCCAATGTCCGCAAGGCCAAGATCATGTCTAAAGTTGTGAGGAGGCTGTACAATCATTTTGGGGTACAACGATCCAAGGAGCAACTGAGGAAATGCTGGTCAGACCTGAAACTGAGGGAGGCCGATCAGTACAGAAAGATCAAGCGAGTTCTTCAAAAAAGTAAGTAGTTGTGTTTTGTGTTTTATTTCTTGCTTGTATACTGCTCCATGTGTTTGGATTTTTACAAAGTTGTACATTCCAAAATGGCCACTTTCAGGTTCGTCTGTGCATTTGATCGTACTCAACCTCGATCTTTCTGCCACTATCATGTTCGTGTGTGTGTCCATTCGATCGTACTCAACCTCGATCGTTCGGCCACTTATAATACAATGTTTTTTTTTTTTGGGGGGAAAGGAAGTTTGTTCTCTCTAGAAATGTCATCAAGACTGTCCAGCCAATTTATTGAATGTAAAGGAGACGTCACCCAGTAGCTGTTTACCCATCTGGACTCTAGAGCACTAGTGCTGGGACACCTAAACCCCCTTTTTATTAGGCTTTTCCACACATGTGCTCCAGTGGATACTAGAGGGGGGTCTCCATCACCCAAACGTCGACCAAAAAGCTATACGTTTCGGACCTTTACAAAGTGACTACATTCATGTTGGTGTCATTTGTAACTGGACACCCAAAAATATTGTCCCTCACTTTCAAGCAATGTTTGTCATTTCCTATTTCTGCCCTCAATAGATTGTGTTGCTAAATCTTCCTTTTGTACATTCTCATAGGGGAGCGAAAACTTGGGACGTCTGAGGAAACCCCAAAAACAACACCTCCCAAAAAAGGTGAAAGAGCAGAAGCAGAGGAGGAGGAGGAGGAAGGAGAGATCATAGAAATTGGAGAACTTGTCACCACAACAGGTGAGTGTGGGAGAACACAGCTACTGGTAAGCTAATCAATGTATGGCTGCCTCATTTCCAAAACCCTATTTTTTTTTGTGTTTGGTTTTTAGGTGACGTGGATGTTGTGGAAGAAAAATCGCACTTTACCACAGAGAGTGCTGAGATCTAGATTACATACAGCAAAACATCAATGATGTTCAACAAAAATTGAAGAACATCATTGGTGTTTTAGGAAAAATCTGAAAACGCACCAAGTAATTAACACACATTTGTGGCTGCTTCTGACTACATTTGCAAGTTAAGAACTGTGTGAAATTTGGAACATGCACACATTGTGTCCACATGTGCTAGCTCCCATCATGGTGGATGAATGAGAAGGTTTTTTTGGGGGTGCAACCACTTTACGAACTACGAAAGTGGTTGTGATGAAGGGGTTGCACCCCCAAAAAACGTCCATTCATCCCCATGATGGAAAATGCCACTTTTGAATATTCTAGGCATGTGTTTTACCATCTAATGACCATTTTCAGACCCAAATTGTGTGCATGTTCTAAATTTCCACTTTCCAGGGGTGACCCCCCATGTGATGAAGGCAAGATCAAAAACACTTTGAACATATAGTCATGTCTGATCTTGTCTTCACTTTACAAAGTTGAACTTTCCTAGTTCCTAGGTTCTGTTTTGCTCCATGCCTGGTTTTACCAATTGCGGAATGTTTGTAAACAATGTTGTAAATAACCAAGATGTTTTCAGTTTGGGCAAGAAGTTTGTAAATGCACTTGTGAATGTTTTGCAAGTAAACTTATTTACTTTTCTAAATGTGTGGCTTCCTTATTTGAAAAACACAATGCATTATGTATGTCAAATGTAAAGGATATGGGGGGCAATGGGTGTTATTTACTAAAGGCAAGTCCAGTTTGCACTGCAAGTTTCTTTTCCAGGGCACTTTTGCACTGCACTTGTAGAGCATAGTGGATTTGACTTATGTAAATGACACCCACAGTGCTTTGTACGAAAACACGGAGCACAGCATTTTTGTGAATACACACATGTCTGACCTGGTGATGAAAAGGAGTATTTTGGGTGTCAGTTATGCAGTACAAACCTTCTCTAGACCAAAGATTAGGTATCAAACACACAACATGAGAACAATCTTTTTGGGAAGAAGAGACTGTTACCTCCTTTTGCCCAGAAAGTGCATTCCCACTGTCAAAGGCAAAGGGAAAAAAGTTCAATGTAAAATAAGCTTTAAAGAATACGGAAATGACAAGAAATCATAGGTTGGTTGAAAAAAAAAATGTATTTAAAAATGCCTCTCACACATCGTCAGGCAGAGCAATGGCCCCCCCTACCCACAAAGTACTCCATATATTGCTCGCGGACCACGCGGGCATTTAGAGGGGGCAAGCCTGGACGTGCCACTTGAAGGGCTGTGAGGTCAGCATTTGGAGGGCCCTCCACATCTGGGCCAACGGGCACCACATAGTTCCTGTTATGTCTTTTGAGGAAGTTGTGCAATATGCAACAGGCAAGAACTATGTGGTTCAGTTTGTATTCCGCCAAGTTAATTGCCGTCAAGAACAGGCAGAAGCGGCTGGCCAGGATGCCAAAAGTGTTCTCAACAACTCTTCGGGCTCTGGACAGCCTGTAGTTGAAGACCCTCTGGTCTGGGGTGAGGGTCCTCATCGGGAACGGCCTCATCAGATGGGGAGTCAACGCAAACGCTTCATCTGCGACAAAGACGAAGGGGAGTCCTTCTGCATTCTCCTCTGGAGGTGGCAAGCACAGACTGCCACTTTGGAGACGCCAGTAGAACTCCGTGTGCGCAATGGCACCACCATCCGAGATCCGGCCGTTCATCCCCACGTCCACATACATAAACTCATATGTCGCCGACACCACCGCCAACATCACTACACTATTAAACCCTTTATAATTATAATAGTAGGACCCCGAGTTGGGTGGTGGGACGATGCGGACGTGTTTCCCATCAATTGCCCCTCCGCAGTTAGGAAAGTCCCAACGGCTGGCAAAGTGGGAGGCCACAGTCTGCCATTCCTGTGGCGTGGAAGGGAACTGTGGAGTGAAACCAGAAAAAAAAATGTGTCACTTTGCACATAAACATTGCAAGCAGATTAGACAATCAACATCTTGGAACAAGAGCATTGTTTAAAATTTGAGGCTGGAAAGTATTTGCACAGAAAAGTAGAGGCTCCCCTTCACAGATTAATCACCCCCCATCAGTCCCCACACTTCTGATGGGCCATTGGCAATAACTAGGGTTGGGGGGGGGGGGGTTGGACAGGTAACCCTCTGCACTTCATTGATTGGCAAATGGCTCAATAATGTGAATGTGTGCTAGTTTGGCCAGACCCTCACTTAACACTATTGGCAGCCCCCAGGAAAGCTAAAATAACATTTCAAACACCCCCCCCCCCCACCAAAAAAAGGAAAGCACATTGTGACAATATGAAATTACCAAGCACGCTAATAGGAGGGAAAGAACACAAAAAAATAGGAAATGGAAAGTATGGAGGCAGCCCCTTGCACTACATGCTTTGCTGAATTCATCCGTAAAGATGCCCACTATAAAGAGGTAGGTATATAGTGTGTATTGACCTTGGGAAAGCCAGCAGATAGAGGATTGGTACCATCTGACAGAGCAGTTGGGGGAGGGGGTTCCTAATGAGTTTGCCCCCCCCCCAAAAAAAGGGGCTCTACATGAAGTAAACCACACAGCAAACATTAGTGCGTATTTTAGGGGGTGTTTGGGGGCAAACAATACTATGCAGCAGACAAAAGACATTGCTTAAGTGACTAGGCCATAGGTGTCTATTGGGGCAGAAGAGCATGCTGGGGAGGTAAGTGAAGGGAAAAATGCATGAAGGAGAAAAGGGGCACAGCATATTAGAGCATATTGCAATCATGGTAATTAGGGAAGGAGGTCAAAAATACAAGACATTAGCAAACAGAGCATACATAGAAGGGAATAGTAAAGGAGAAATGTTACCTTAATATAGTCCTCCTGCAGAACCTGGATGATGGCAGAACAGGTCTCTGGAATAATGATTCCCAGGGCCTGGGGAGAGATACCTGAAGAGAACTTCAAATCCTGAAGACTTCTCCCTGTCGCCAAGTACCTCAACGTGGCAACAAGCCTCTGCTCCGGAGTAATGGCTTGTCTCATGCAGGTATCCTGCCGGCTGATAAAGGGGGTCAGCAAAGCCAAAAGACGGTGAAAATCGGGGTCCGTTATCCGGAGAAAGTTACTGAAATCATCAGGATTATTCTCCCGGATCTCACGAAGCAAAGGCATGTGCGAGAATTGGTCACGCTGAAGCAACCAATTCTTGGTCCACATCCTCCTCGTCACTCTGTTCATGGACGGGTCTTGGGTTAAAGCTAAAAGCCCAACACCAATTCCGCGTACAGCACGAACTCGGCGACGAGTACGCACGGGAAACATCGCTCACAAGGTCACAAAAGGTCAGCTGGTCAGAACGGACAAACAGAAAGCACCGATAAACAGCAAGGCCTGAAAGAACGAAATGAATACCAGAAACGAGCAGACAATAAGCAGTGCAAATCAAAGCGTCCTATATCAAGATATAGGCCGCAATGACCAACAAATGCGAACTGACTACACGCACTAATAAACAGATACGCACGACAAGCACAAACTGAAGAGCAGTAACGATCTGAGTCAGAAAACTGAGAAGCGCAAATCTTAAGTCACCAAACTTCGACTAACTTGCGATAAACACGGGATCAGCAGAAGGAGCCCAACGGGTGCCTGACGTGGTGCTGAACTTCCCTTTTCTAGTCTCGTGGAAGACAACTTACGTCACGACGTTCTTGCAGACCGGATATTCCGACAACGTTGTCCGACCGCGTGTACGCAACAACAACATCGGACAAAGTACGACGGACAGGATCCGACCGACCTGGTCCGCGGATAATCCGCGCGTGTGTATGGGGCTTTAGAGTCATCTAAGGGCACATACTTAGTTGCAAACTTACAAGTCTGTTAACCATTTCAACATTCGTCTCCTATGTCAGGAGAACCCCAACCCCGACCCAGTCCCTTGTGTAGGATAACCTGAGCGGTGCAGCTCTGGGGAGCATAAGCGAAGCCTCCCTCTCCTGCCAGAGTAAGAGAGGGCAGGGGGGGGGGGGGGCAGCCGGAGAACCATGGACAGACACAAAGAGTCCCCCCACCCTCAGGGCCAGGGCCACCACCCGTCCCAGTCCCCACCTCTGAGTAGTCCCCACCTCTGGGTAGTGTCTTCATGTTCCAGGCTCGTGATGTTTGGCGAACCGGGGGGGGGGGGCAGTAAGGAGGTATACTTGGGAGCGTAGGCACGGAGGTTTCTGCAGCTGGAGGGGAGAATAGGGGAGAGACGGGTCACAGAATCCCACTTGCATCCTGCCGGGAGGCAGTTTATAGTCACAGTGGGGTGAAGGATTATCAGGAGTCACCTCAGCTCGTGGCCGTTTAAGTTCAATCCCTTCGGGACGTCCCCTAGCTAGCCTCCTCGTCCGCGGAGGGATGTACCGGTACTCCCTCTTAGCGTACCCCCGTGCCGCTAATGCCTTGTAAAACTGCCCCCCCCCTAAGCCCCAGGGCAAGTACCTGTTAAGTTCGAGCTGGCCAGCTCTAAAGGTGTCAGAGAGGTGGTCATCTTCCCAGCAGGTGCGGTAGCCCATTGATGGATCGTGCAGGAGACCGGGAGCGGCGACGACGGGTGGCACCGGAGGATGGAGGAGAAGACTCGGGTCGTGGCGGTCAGCGGTCTCTAGGTAGGGATTCCGCCCATCGGGAAGCTTCTTCAGGGGAGGTGAAGAATCTGGCGGTTTCTCCATCCAGGACCTTGAGGCGTGCAGGGAACAGCATGTTATATTTGATTCCTCGTGCGCGGAGTGTTGCTTTCACATGGTCGAATGTTCTTCTCTGCCATTGTGTTTCGATGGAGAAGTCCGGGAATACCATCAGCTTAGCATTCTCGTGGCGTATGTCACCCAGTTTTCTTGCCTCCCTGAGGACCAGGTCCCGGTCGCGGAAATTAAGTAGCCTGAAAATAAAGGTCCGTGGGGGAGCCCCAGGGGGGCCTCTGAGCGAGGGCATGCGGTGTGCCCTTTCAACTGCGAAGTGGGGAGAAAATGGCGCCTGGGGGAAAATCGCGCGAAGGAGCTGCTCCGTATATTGTACTGTGTCACGGCCCTCAGCCCCCTCAGGCAGCCCCACCACTCGGAGGTTGTTCCTCCGGTTGCGGTTCTCCTGGTCCTCGGCACGGGATTCCACAGCTTTCATTTTGACCTGGAGGGTGCGGATGGAGGAGTCATGTTCCCGGAGGGTGTCTTCAGTGTCACCGACTCTTCTCTCCACCTGCGTCAGGCGGTCCCGCACCTTGTCCATATCTTTTCTGAGCAGGCCCATCTCCAGCTGTACCTGCTCGATTTTGGCAGTGAGGGAGGTCTGGCAGCCCGAAATCGCCTGCATCAGGGCGTTAAATTGGTCAGTCCCAAGCGTGGACAGGTCGGCCTGGTCAGTCTGGGACGCCATATCTGTAGCGCAGAGTACACGTGGACCCCAGGGTGCAGCGGGGGTTTTTTGGGCCGGAGGACGCTTACGGTGGGAACCGGAGCTGCCCCTTCTCATGCCCACTCCACTCCGGGTCAGCTCGGTGCAGTCGGTAGCCAGTAAACTTCCTGTAGACCGGATAATAAGGCCTCTAGACGCGGAGCTCCTGTCCCACATGTCCTTCTAGGTTGCCATCTTGGCCACGCCCCAGTGACTCACTTGTTGATGGTATCCTGCTCGTCAGTCCTGCCTACTTGAGCCATCCAGCCCAGATGATCTCTGCCTTCACCTTGGTCAACATCACAGAGACTATATCCTGCATTCCTGTTAAAGACTTGCTTGGCTGACATGCCTTCTGGCTCCAGATCCTGCTTGCTGTTCCACTATACTGATCTCTGGCTTCCTGAATTTCCGGCTTGTCAGACTATCTGTTCCGGTTACCGAACTTTGGTACACTGTTACCTGCAGACACTCATTATTGTACCACTACCACAATAATGAGTGTCTACAGGTAACAGTGTACAAGGACTAATATTATGGCTGTGCTGTCTGTCTCTGCCTGCACAATTTCTATGGATTGTGCTCTGTTGACAATATCCTTGTGCTAACTATAGACAATATACATCCCTGCCTGCTGCCTGGACCAGTGCTCTTCTTTGTAGTTACTACTAAAAGCACAGGTAATGCTTTTTATTTACCCTTTCCGCAATAGAATTTATTTTTCTCCATCCAGAAAAAAATTCTGGAGCTCCTCACATATGTGAGACCCCTGTGTATTACAGTCGCAGGGCAACAGATCAGTCCAAGCGGTAGGCAAAAGCATAGTCCATAAAACAGGCCAGGGTCAGTTCACATGCAAGCAGTCGAAGTGGTGGGCAGTAGCATAGTTGATAAAACAGGCCAGGGTCAGTTCACGTGGTAGCAGTCTAAACGGTAGGCAGAGGCATAGTCACAAAACTGGCCAGGGTCAGTTCATGTGGAAGGCAGTGGCATGGTTATTTGGGGAAGCATGGAAAATGGTTAGCACAGATGATGGAAATGGTTAAAAATATGGGCTAATATTTTAGGGATGTATGATAAAGTTAGAAGCATTCACCAATGCAAAGGCCAGGTTGGGAGGGACACTGGGGACAATGGTAGCTGGTATCTTTTTAAAATCCTCTTTTGCTGCACACACAAAAAAATGTTGCCGTCTTCGGCCTGCTTCAGATGGTGGAATGTTGAAGGGGAAGTGGCGCTCATGAAATTGGCTAACAGCATCAGAGCGAAGGTCTTGTGGGGGGGGTCTTTGTTGAGAGATGAGGGACGGGACAACTTCTTCTATGAATTTTAGGAAGGGGGCAGGGCTTTCTGTGGATTTGGTGTAGACTACGTAGGAATTGTAAATGGCCAAATGGATGAGATAAATTGCTACCTTCTTGTACCAGAATTGAGACCTCCTTATTGACAAATAGGGCTGTATAATTTGATCATTGAAATCTGTAAGGAAACGTGGGAAGTGTAGCGTTACCCTTTAAGATTTAATAGTATTGTACAAAGATGTTTTTCTGTTTTTCTGTATCTCACTCATACTTTCTCATAACAAATTTATTTTCTCATAACAAATTTACTTTCTCATAACAAGTTAACTTCTCATAACAAATTTACTGTTCTGTGCTTCTGTATACCAAAACATGCTGAGAACCTTGTCAAGGACATATATTGCGTGAGACATTTTTAGAGTAAATATGACGTTGAGTTGGAAGAAAGAAATATTATGAATCTTGCAGATCAATATTGATTGTATAACACAATGCTTGAATGTGATTGGATGTTCAATTGCGTTCTCCTTATGCAACCTCCCCCTTTGATTATTGTATATGCTCTGTGTAGCGGGAAGTAAAGGTATTCTTTTATCAACCACATACAGTGTATGGTGTCTTTTTGCCTGTTTGGACAGACAAGGGGGGGAAAAAGGGCGAGAGTTTTCCATTGACCGTCAAAGTCCAGTTGAGGGAAAGAGGAGCTGATGCAGAGAACGTAACAGAAAACCTAATAAAATCCACCCCCCATGTAGAGATTATAATCTTGGACACATGTTGGCTTTTCAATGGGACCTTGTCTTCTTTGAACCTCAAATGTAGTGTTGTCATGGATGGTGGACAACATGTACACTTCCCTTTTAGCCTTCTACCTCAAGGCCGGCACTTCATTGCATCTCAATGTTGCTCTTTTCCCCTTTCGCAGCTTTTTGTTCGCTAGAGATTGTGGGAAGCCCTTCCTATTCTTTCTGGAGGTTCCGCAGGCCAGGGTTTTTGTGATGTATAAGTGTTTGAAAAGGAGCAAGCTGGTGTAGAAGTTGTCAAGGTATATGTGATATCCTTTTTTCAGAAGTGGGTATGCTAGGTCCCATATAATCTTTCCAGTTGTGCCCATGTAGGTCGGGAACTCAGGGGGCTGGATCTGGGAATCTCTTCCTTCATATATGCAGAATGCATACAGATATCCCGTGGCTCTCTCACAGAGCTTGTAAAATGTTACTCCGTATCTTTCCCTTTTACTAGGAATATATTGCTTTATTCCTAGCTGGCCTGAAAAGGGTACCAGGGACTCATCAATGCATATATTCTGATTGGGGACATAGAGTTCTGCAAATTGTTGAGAAAATAAATTTATCAGTTGGCAAATTTTATATAACTTGTCATATTTTGGATGATTGCGGGGAGGGCCGTGGGTATTGTCACTAAAATGAAGAAAGTGAATTATCATCTTGTATCAGGACCTGGACATTACGGCAGAATAAATGGGCATGTGGTGGATGAGGTTGGTGGACCAATAGGCATGTCCTTCAATTTTTTTGTAAGCCCCATGTTTATCGTGAGGCCCATAAACAATTTGAACTCAGAATCAAATTCAGATCTCTCCACTCAAACGAACGGGCATATGATGATTGCGGGTTGTTGGCAATATACTGCTGGGCATATAAATTTGTCTGGTCCACAATTAATTGCAGCAAAGTGTCAGGCAAAAACAGATAAAAAAAATCAATCGCTGTGAAATTTTGGGCGTTGGCCTGCACACCTGACTGTGCAGTGAAAGGGGGAATAATTGGTGATCCCGAGTTGGAAGGCAGCCATGTTGGATTGGCAAGACCATCTGGCATGTATGTAGAGGCCCTGGCTCTTGGGGGACCTGACACTCCAGTAGTTAGGGAATTTGAATTTCTTGTGCTGTACTCATGATGTGGCAGCACTGGTACTGGGCCTGGGCATTTGTTCCTGGGGGCCTATTGCTGGCGGCAGCGCTGGTACTGGGCATTTGTTCCTGGGGCCTATCGCTGGCGGCAGCGCTGGTACTGGGCCTGGGAATTTGTTCTTGGGGCCTATTGCTGGCAGCAGCGCTGGTACTGGGCCTGAGAATATAATCCTGGTTGCTGGCAGCTGCCTGGTTTCCAGAGTGCCGTGCCCTTTTAGGAAGGACCCATTCTTCCTTCGAGTCATTTGCCGATTCACTATTCTCAATAGGTTCAAATGCCGAATTTGATTCGGAATCATAATTGGAATCTGATGAGAACTCCCCACTGCTCTCATCAGTCATGGAGAGGATCTGGAATGCCTCCTCACTAGAATAAAATCTTTTGGACATGACGCTGATGGCTGTGTGATAGGTGGCAGGTGAAGGTCACTTATAGGTGATGACGGTGTGACAGGCGATGGTCACTGATGGGTGACAGGCCACGGACAGTGACAGTCACTGACGGATGATGGTCACAGATGGGTGACAGGCCACGGTCACTGATAGGTGATGGGTGCACCGCTGATGGTCACTGATGGGTGACAGATGATGGCTGATGGTCACTGATGGGTGATGGCTGACAGTGACTGATGGGTGATGGCTGATGGTCACTGATGGGTGATGGGTAATGGGTGACAGTTGACGGTCACTGATGGGTGACAGGTGACGTTCACTGATGGGTGATGGTGACAGGTGATGGTCACTGATGGGTGACGGTGACAGTTGACGGTCAATGATGGGTGACGGTGACAGTTACTGATGGATGGCGGTGACAGGTGATGGTCACTGATGGGTGCACCACTCACGGTCACTGATGGCAGTCTCTTATGTGACAGGTGCACTTTATGGGGTGACTGTTGGGTGACAGATGACAATGGGGGGGGGGGTGATGGGACAAGTGTTGTGCTTGTGCAATGCAATACAGACACAGATCGGTGCCTCACTGCTCCTGGCTCTTCTATCCTCACACTGAAAACGGTATGTGAGGAGAGAAGAGCTGGTAACAACTAGTTACCGCTCTGTGTTTACATTTAGTGCTTGGCTGTGAAAGGATCACAGCCGATCACGTGGTAAACAGCCACGGCCAATGGCTGCTTACCCGCGTCGGTGACAAGCAGTGTTCCTGGGAACACGCCGCCACCAACTTGCACGCGCAGCACGCTCTTCAGTGATCGCGTGCATGCGCCGTGCACAGTGGGGCAGAACCATCAGTGATTGGCCGTGACTTCACCACGGCCGATCACGTGGTAAACAGCCATGACCAATAGCTGTTCACCCCCTCGGTGGCGAGCGGTGTCTCCGTGACATGCCACCACGAAGGTACAGGGATGCACGCACACAACCGCGCGCATTCCCTGTTTAAATGGGCAGACGTCATATGACGCCTGCCCAGAACGAGAGCCGCGCCGCCTGGCCGCCATATGACAGGCGGCGGGAGGCAAGCGGTAAACCTTCTATGAGGAGGTGAGTTGCCATCTAGATAACAGAAGGCCCGTAGACGTGGTGTATATGGATTTTGCAAAAGCATTTGACGCAGTACCCCATAAACATTTACTGTACATAATAAGATCCGTTGGCAATCCATGTACTCACCATAGGGTGAGTACATGGATTGAAAACTGGCTACAAGGGCAAGTTCAGAGGGTGAGTACATGGATTTAAAACTGGCTACAAGGATGAGTTCAGAGGATGGTGATAAATGGGGAGAACTCAGAATGGTCGGGGGGGTAGTGTTGTCCCCCAGGGTTCTGTGCTGGGATAAATCCTATTTAATTTGTTCATAAATGACCTGAAGGATGAGGTAAACATCTGTATCTGTATTTGCGGAAGATACTAAGCTAAGCAGGGCAATAACTTCTCCGCAGGATGTGGAAACCTTGCAAAAAGATCTGAACATTAATGGGGTGGGCAACTACATGGCAAATGAGGTTCAATGTAGGAAAATTTTAAATAATGCATTTGGGGGGCAAAAATATGAATGCAATCTATACATTGGGCGGAGAAACTCTGGGGGAATCTAGGATGAGAGAAAAAAAGCCCTAAGGCTAATGCTGCGCTAGATGATAATCAACAACTGAAGTAAATATAAAAACTAGAAATAAAGCAGCCAGCACCTAAAGTTCAATACAAAAAACCTCAAATAAAGTAAATAATAAAGTGAGTACAGCGCTAATATTGATGTGAAAATGATTATAATAACTATATGTAATCAAAAATTGAATAATCAATAGATATGTGATGAATTCAATGAAAAATGTATAAATAATAAAAAAAAATATGATTTTCCCCAAAAAAAGAAAAAATATTTAAAAAAAGAAAACTAAAGCAATGTCCCATCCAAATAATAGTCAATGAAAGAGTCCTTGCAAAATTAGCCTCCAGAGGAAAGGAGATGAAAAAGAAGTTGTGACACCAATGTTCTTAAAAATCAAACGTGTGTTCAGGTCAACACCCAAGTGTAAGGTAGCTTGCTTACCAAAAAGCCATGACTACTGATAACAGTCTCACCCAGCACAGGGAATTAACAGTCTCCCCAAAACCTATAGGTATCCGGAACAGCCATTGATGCTCTATTGTTGCTCAAAGATAAAAACTCCCATGGTGCAGTATATAAATTCAGTTAATTTAATAAAAGAAGAGTTTGCACTTACAGGAGCAAAGTATAATAACAGGCGTTTGGGTCATATGAGAGCCGCGCCGTCTCTATTAGCTTCTCCCTATATCCTAGATTGTTCGCCACCGTCGCGGAAGGATTTGTCCAATCTCCAGAAGACGTCCATTTGTGACAAAACGCATAGGGTGGAGTCTCCAACAGTAACGTCATTATGCCATCCTTCCACAATGGTGGTGTGGTTGAGTCCAAAGCCGATCTGTGATCAGCTGAATGCACCATCAAGGGAGCGCAGGCAGCCTGATCACAGGAGGACATCCATGTCTGCCTTTCCGGCAAAGTAAGCCCATGCTGTAGCCGTCTTTTGACTATAGCACGGACGGGAAGGGGTTAATAATACAACTATCAGTCCTTCCCCTCACTCCAGGGTACTAGTTGTAATTCTAAACCCTGACCGGTCCTTTCAGCTCCAAATCCAAAAGCTTGTAGACTTCACCTTTGTAACATCTATAAAATTCACCCCTTTTTAACTAATGAAACTACCAAGCTAGTCTGTCACTCCCTTCTTATCTCTTGTCTTGATATTGCAACTCCCTTCTCTTTGACCTACCTCTACACAAGCAATCTCCCCCCTTCAATTTATCATGAATACTGCTGCCAGACTCATCTACCTTACCAAGAGCTCAGTGTCTGCCACGCCTTTCTGCCAATCCTCCAACTTGTTTCAGATTGCCCAGCAAATTTAACAACAATGCACAAAGCTATTCACAACTCGGTCGCAAGCTAAATCTCTTGTTTAAAAATATCATCAAAACTGTCCTCTTTACTCCTCCCAAGACCCCCTGCTCTCTAGCTCTTTTGTTTCATACTCCCATACTCATCTCCAGAACTGCTCCAGAGCCTCTGTCATCCTCTGCAACTCTCTACCTCAATCTGTCTGGCTATCTCCTACTCTAGCCACCTTTAGGCAATCCCTGAAAACTCATCTTTTCAGGGAAGCCTATGCTACCTCTATCTCACAACTCGAAATGGACGAACTTCTGACGGAACGCGATCCACGAACGTGCCCAAATGTTCGCAAACCACAGGTTCGCGGCGGGCACCATTCATTTTAATGGCATTCATTTTTAACATTAAAAACCTCCAGGTCATATTTGCAGCCACAAAATACTTACTAGCTTTGCACACATAGTCCCACAACATGGACACTGACATACCAGAAGTATTAGGTGAATCTGGGATCGACAATGACAAGCATTCTTTTTTATCTGTGAAATGTTGTCAATTCAGCGCATGAAGACCAGGCAGGTCAGGCCAGGCCAGGATATCAAGGGGGTGCAGGAGATGATCAGTGCCACAGTCAGGGCAGCGCAGTCCTGTGCCAGTGTCCCAGTATGCCAACCTGTGCTTGAGCCCCTGACCCCTCCCTCTGCCCAGCCCATACCCCCACCTATGCAGGGCTCCACTGTGGTGGTCCGAAGGTGCCAGTCCAGTGCTGATCCTTAGCCATGGTGCTGGCACTGCCTGCTGATTGGCTTCTAGACATGTGCGATTAGTTTCGTACAAATTCGTAATTCGTACGAATTTACGAATCCGTAGTACAAATTTTTCGAATACGAATTCCGTACGGAATACGAAATTCCATTTACGAATTTCGTCGCCAAATTATTCGAATCCGACTACCAAATATCGAATTTCAACTAATATGAAAGAAATTATTATAGCGGATATAACGAATGATTCGAATGATTCGTAAAACAAAGTGTCATTTTTGCAGGAAAAATTTCGTTTACGAATTTCAGCTCCAAATTATTCGAATCAAACTACCAAATATTGAATTTCAACTAATTCGAAAGAAATTATTATAGCGGATATAACGAATGATTCGAATGAATTCGAATGATTCGAATGAAAAAGTGTCATTTTTGCAGGAAAGAAAGCTATTTAAAATCACTCGCGGCTATTGCCGGCTAATGAATTGTCGGCTCAGTAAAACAGAGAACAGTCATTCATTGATAAAAAAAAAAAGCGTGGGGGTCCCCCCAAATTCAATAACCAGGCCCTTTAGGTCTGCTATGGATATTAAGGGGGACCTCAGCCAAAAAAAGTGAAAAATGGCGTGGGGTCCCCCTAAATATCCATACCAGACCCTTCAGGTCAGGAAAAAGAAAAAATGGCGTGGGGTCCCCCTCAAAATCCATACCAGACCCTCTATCCGAGCACGCAACCTGGCAGGCCGCAGGAAAAGAGGGGGGCGCGAGAGCGCCCCCCCCCCTCCTGAACCGTACCAGGCCACATGCCCTCAACATTGGGAGGGTGCTTTGGGGTCCCCCCCAAAGCACCTTGTCCCCATGTTGATGAGGACAAGGGCCTCATCCCCACAACCCTGGCCATTGGTTGTGGGGGTCTGCGGACGGGGGGGTTATCGGAATCTGAAAGCCCCCTTTAAAAAAGGGGACCTCCAGATTCCGCCCCCCCTCCTGTGTGAAATGGTAAGGGGTACAAAAGTACCTCTTCTTCCATGGCGTCGGCGTCTGTTCTTCTGTCGGGCCGCTCCTCGCAATGGGAGACTCCCGCTGTGTGAGGCTTCACTGCGTCTGACAGGTCTTTTATAATGGAGGGCACCTGGTGACCCCGCCCCCCCTCTGACGTCATGGGGAAAGCCATAGGGAAGTCCCCATGACACCCCCATTGCGAGGAGCGGCCCGAGAAGAGACGCCGACGCCATGGAAGAAGATGCCGGACGAGAAGGACGAGAAGACCGGAGAAAGAAGAAGCGGATCGGAGGAAGAAGAAGATGGAAGAAGATGCTGGAAGGAGAAGATGAAGAAACCGAAGGATGAAGAAAGGAAAAAGGAAGAGCAGAAGAAAGAAGATTTTAATAAAGGAATTGTCAAAGACCGTCTCCTGTCATTTTTACCATTTTTGATACTTTTTTGGTGAAATGGTAGGGGTACTTTTGTACCCCCTTACGATTTCACACAGGGGGGGGCGGGATTGGGGGTCCCCTTGTTAAAGGGGGCTTCAGATTCCGATAATCCCCCCGCCCACAGACCCCCACAACCAATGGCCAGGGTTGTGGGGAGGCCCTTGTCCTCATCAACAGGGGACAAGGTGCTTTGGGGGTCAGACCCCCAAAGCACCCTCCCCCCCCCTCTTTTCCTGCGGCCTGCCAGGTTGCGTGCTCGGATAAAGGGTCTGGTATGGATTTTGAGGGGTACCCCACGCTTTTTTTTTTTTTTGGCCGGGGTTCCACTTAAAATACATCCCAGACCTGAAGGGTCTGGTATGGATATTTAGGGGGGCCCCTACGTAATTTTTTTTTAATTTGAAGTGGGGTTCCCCTTAATATCCATAGCAGACCTGAAGGGCCTGGTTATTGAATTTGGGGGAACCCCCATGCTTTTTTTTTATCAATGACTTTCAATGAATGACTGTTCTCTGTGTTACGGAGACAACAATTCATTAGCCGCAAGCTTTTTTTCCTGCAAAAATGACATTGTGCAGGAACAGTTCTCTATATTAGATATACTGAATCTCAAATTCATTCGAATCATTCGAAGCATTCGTTATATCCGCTATTATAATTTCTTTCATATTAGTTGAAATTAGATATTTGGTAGTAGTTGTTGGATTCGAATTGTTCTCTGTGTTACGGGACCGGCAATTCAATAGCCGCGAGTGATAATATTTAAAATCACTTGCAGCTAATGAAATGTCGGCTCCGTAACACAGAGAACAATTCGAATCCAACTACCAAATATCTAATTTCAACTAATATGAAAGAAATTATAATAGCAGATATAACGAATGCTTCGAATGATTCGAATGAATTAGAGATTCAGTATATCTAATATCGAGAACTGTCCCTGCACGTGTCATTTTTGCAGGAAAAAAAGCTATTTAAAATCACTCACGGCTAATGAATTGTCGGCTCCGCAACACATGGTCCCCATGGTCCGTGTGCTAGATTATATAAATCATTTATACAGTTATGCATAGTTATGCATATACATGGTCTACTGGTCACATGTGTTGAATTCCTCCGAGATCCATGCCTCATTCATTTTTATAAATGTGAGGTAGTCAACACTGTTGTGAGCTAGGCGAGTGCGCTTATCGGTCACGATCCCCCCTGCTGCGCTGAACGTCCTTTCGGACAGGACACTGGATGAGGGGGCAAGCCAACAGTTCCATTGCAAATTGTGAAAGCTCTGGCCAGAGGTCAAGCCTGCCCACCCAGTAGTCCAGGGGTTCATCACTTCTCAGAGCGTCCACATCGGCCATTAACCCGATGTAGTCGGACACCTGTCGGTCTAGGCGTTCCCTGATGCTGGATCCGGATGACACCTGTCGATGGGTCGGCTGAAAGAATGATCTCATATCAGAAGTGACCAACACATCTTCAAACTGCCCTCTTCTTGCAGGCGCTGTTGGATTGGTACCCGCAACTCTTTCTCTGGGAGTGGAAATTCCTCTGCCAGCGCACGCAAAAGCAGAATGCAGCATTTCTCTAAGCAAGGCCTGGAAGTGCTCCATTCTGACAGCCCTCTGTGATGGTGGTAACATTTCCCCCATTTTGTGTTTGTACCGGGGGTCTAAGTACGTTGCCACCCAGTACTGGTCCTTGACCTTTATGCTTTTTATACGGGGTCCCTGTTAAAACACTGGAGCATGAAGGCCCCCATTTGCACTTAACTGGAAGCAGTGTGGTGGCCTGGCTACTGCTCATCATCCAGGATAATGTCGTGCTCCTCGTTCTCCTCCCCCCATCCACAGACAAAAACAGGGATCCCAGAAAGGTTTAAAGCATGCTCTTTTTGCTCCTCCTCATCCGCCCGGCACCATCCTCCATTGACTCCTCTTCAGACTCCTGTTGTTGACTTGTCTCAGATAGAGTAGCCCCCCCTGGGAATTAATCCAGCATTTGCGACTTCCTCATCTTCCTGCTCCTCCACGGCTTGATCAATGACACGATGCAATGCACGCTCCATAAGGTACGATGTCACTGATGGCACCATGACTGCAACTGACCAGTTTGGTGATCTCATCAAATGGCCGCAGAAGTCTGCATGTGTCACGCATGAGCAGCCACTGGCGCGGTGAAAAAAAAACAAGCTCCCAAGAACCTGTTCTGCCGCAGAGTTCATACAGGTAGTCGCTAACTGCACGTTTCTGCTGGAGCAGCCTATCAAGCATATAGAAGGTTCAGTTCCATCGCGTCGGGCAATCACAAATAAGACATCTGACCGCCAGATTGTGTCGCCGCTGAATGTCAACAAGGCGAGCCATGGCCGTGTAAGATCTTTTGAAATGGGACGAGATTTTCCTTGCCTGCCGCAAGATGTCCTGGACCCCAGGGTATTTGACAAGGAATCAATGCACGACCAAGTTTAAGACGTGTGCCATGCATGGCAGATGTGTAATTTTGCCCTGTTTCAATGCGCTCAGCAGATTGGCACCGTTGTCGCACACCATTTTACCAACTGTCAAATTTAGCCACTGATCTGCCTGTGAACGCAAAGCTGAAAGGAGTACAGGGCCAGTGTGGCTCTTGGCTTCCAGGCACAACAGACGCAGCACAGCATGGCAACGTCTCACCTGACATGTCAAATAGGTTCTGGGGATCTTGGGCGACGCAGCGGAAGAGACGCTAGCAGCGGAAAAGGAGGAGTCAGCCGAGGAGGAGAGGGAGGATGGAGTAGGAGAAGAAGAGGCAGGCCTGCATGCAATCCGTGGCGGTACAACCAAATCTACACGGGTGCCACAGGTTACATGCTTGACGGCCGTCAGAAGGTTCACCCAGTGGGCAGACCACGTGTCTGTGGTCAGATGTATCTTGGCACCGACACTGTGTGCCAGAGATGCATTCACTTGCCGCTGATCATGGCCATATAGCTCTGGGATGCCCTTCTGTGAGAAATACTTCCTTCCTGGGATCTTCCATTGTTGTGTTCCAATGGCCACAAATTTTCGAAAGGCCTCCGAGTCCACCAGTTTATATGGCAGTAGTTGGCAGGCTATCAGTTCTGACAAGCCAGCGGTCAACCGTTGGGCAAGAGGGTTATCCAGCGTCATCATTTTTTTACGCTCGAACATTTGGCCCATGGAAGCCTGCCTTTTTCCAGAAAAATGTGAGGACGGCATGATGGAAGGTGGAGTGGAGGACAATTCTGAGGAGAAGGAGAAGTAGAAGAGGCTGGACGGTGAGAGCCTGGAGTGTGGCTTTGTGGGTTCTAAAGGCGTTGCTCCCACTGGGCTCTGTGATGGCAGCTCATGTGCCTTCTTAAGGCGGTCGTCCCTAGGTGAGTGTTGGGCTTACCGCGACTTATGCGTTGACTGCAAAGGCTGCAGATGGCAACATATTGTCAGCAGCAGACACGTTAAAAAAAGCCCACACTGCGGAGCCATGTGCCGGCGTCCTTGGAGCGCCAGATGTGAACGTACATGGTTGATGGCTCGCTCCTGATACATTAGCAGTCTGGTTTGTCCCTCCTGTGCAATGTAAGTTCCGCCTGCTTCTCCTCCCTATCTGCTGGTCCATCTCTCCCTCTGAACTCCCCTCCTCTTCCTCTCTTGTGGGCACCCACGTGACGTCCCTAGACACGTCATCATGGACGTCACCTTCCCCACCAGTATAATTAGAGATCTCAGAGTAGGCAGCAACAGTGGGGACCAACCTCCTTGGGCTGATCTGGGTACTGTCGTCAGACTGCTGAGTGGCGGTTGTTGCTACCTCCTCTTCCTGATCCAATGTAAAATTGCAGCCAGATCAGGTCTATTTATAAGGTAGGGGGTATGTCCATGTGCTAAAATGTCTCAATTGGCTGTTCTGTACCCCATGATGGATGTGTCATGGGTCAAAGTTCTTCACAATGTAAAAGAATATGGCCACCACGAACAGCACCATAAGTCGCCGGTTTGGCGAATCATGAACGAGTAAAGTTCGCTGCAAACCGACCGCCGGGCGAACCGCAAGGCCATCTCTACTCACAACTGAACTTTTAATTCATCCATCAGCTCATCCCTCACATTTATTACCTTTTGTACCACTTACCCCACTCTATTAGATTGTAGGCTCTTATGAGCAGGGTCCTCTTAACCCTCTTATATTTTATTGTAATGTAACTGTACTGTCTCCCTTTATATTGTAAAGCCCTGCAATTAAATAGTGTTAATTTGGTGTACTAAACTAAACTACATAAGTATGCAGTATTCTGCTGTAAACAAAGTTCAGACTGTTGAGCCCAAAAAAATACAACCTAAAACACTAAGAGAACAGAGAAGGGGTCCCCTGTGGGTTGGACTTTAAAGGCGTAGAATTTGTAACCCCAGATAAATGGAGATTAATATATATTGAAAAAGCGTTTATTACAAAAAGATGTAGTACATAAAAACAGTAGAAGATTTCACATGTATAACAATATAAAACACCTGGAGACTGTTTCAACAAAACTTGGTGATACAATACAAGTTATGAATGCGTTTGTGTCATTTTCTCACACTGACGCGTTTCGGATATTAATGATTTCCTCCTTCCTCAGAGGTGAGACTATAACACCATTCCTATTATATATAGAAAAATGTCAAAGTCAGGTTATATGTCAGAAATGCAAATCTTCATACAAATGATTACATCTACTGAATCAAAAAGATTCATACAAATACAAATGAAACATAGAGCAAAACTCACATGGAGAGCACACCAAGTAACGAGACATTCCAGTAGGGTTAAAAGTAACGGCTGGAGGGAGGAGCTTCTTCACTTTACAACCTCAAAGGAGGTCGGTTGTATACCAAATATATATAGATGCCCATCAGCCAACTGGAGCTCAGTAATTGCTCCAACAGTTGGATATAGTGCGTCTATCCCAAAGGGAGCGATCGTTTGGGGGGCGCCTGTAGAACACACTGGGGTCGGACAGTGAAAAGAGAGCCCTACGAGATAAAACATGTATGTATGTGTCAGGTTAACAAGTAATTACTTTTGTGACGTAGATAATGCATATAAAATCACTGATCTATACCTGTCGATGAATCTTAGCTTGTTATACCACTGGTTATAGTATATCCAAGTTGGACAGTGTCGACCGATGACTCTGAAGAGAGATGGTCAAAAAGGCATTTAAGATAGAGAGTAGGAAAAATGATGGCTCACCCCAAAGGTATATGTATTTTTGTATTTCAATGTATGTCTCAATAGTAAATGACAATATACATATTTGGATAATTCATATAATAGTAGATATCTGTGGGGCAAAAAGGTCCCTCAGAGTTCTATGGTAGAGCAATGATTGCAGCAAAAATACATAAGCAAAGAGGGGGGAAAATGAATGGCTTTTATATTATTGTATCCAAATAATAATCTAGGATTGTCAAACAATGACAGCGATGTCAAATAAGGAAGTTTACAACTAACAGCAAACTTATATTAGTGTGGTAAAAAAAGGGGGAGCATAGATTCCATAGGGAATAAAAGAAGTCAAATAAAAAGGATTTGTTACCTTATAGTGGTGCCACGCTGTTCGCCTCCTCCTCAGACTGACTGTTGCAGATTCTGAGTGGGGCGGACAGCGTATTTATATGTGTGTTCCAGCCCTGCAGCCAGCTGTATCAGATACAGCTGATTGCTGAAGGGCATGGATACTGATGGAGGGTGTGTATTCCAGCCCTGCAGCCAGCTGTATCAGATACAGCTGATTGCTGAAGGGCATGGAGACTGATGGAGGGTGTGTATTCCAGCCCTGCAGCCAGCTGTATCAGATACAGCTGATTGCTGGAAGGCATGGAAACTGATAGAGCTCTCTGAGTCCGGCCCCCCGAGTGTTGCGCGCGCAGCCGGGTCCCGCGCACCAATGAATGGTTGCGCAACGTGACCCGGGCACGCCCACAACTCCCGCCGGCACGTTATGCTTCACCGGCGAACAGCGCATGCTCGCCGGGTGAAGCAATATGGAGTCCCGGCGTCAAATGACGCCGGGAAATCCTACATCGCCGTTGCGTCCATTGGGAGATGGGCGGGACGGCTGGGCGTGCCGGGCGGCCTACTAGGCGTCTCCCCTCATTAGTACGATCTAATTGTAGGGAATTCGATGGAGATTATTGATTGAAGCTCCTTCATCCAGACGCTTTACATTGGGGGATATAATCTGAAAGTGAAATTTAGGCAAAAAAGGAGAAGAGATAAATGCAGATTATACAGATGACAACAAATCATATTAATTGCATGGAGATCCATGTATATACATATCGAGAAGACATGCAAATTATGTGCAGCAGAAGGACTTTATACAAATTGTATGTTATTAAACAATATATAGCTGGCAAAATAAGGTGACAGGGAACAAGGGAAGGGGAGTTATAGATGTACAGACACATTATGGATTAGTATGCAAATCTTATGAGTGTCCTGATAGTTGTGAGGGCATGAATCTTTAGTATCTAATGTGAAAGGAGTACAGAAATGCATCCAATACCATGGATGCATATCGACTTCAAGAACTTTTTTCAATTTTATGTTAAAGAGGCTTTTAATACAACATCTGGTGATATTCCCTTAGGAGATTATTTCTCCATCCCTCCAGATGAGAAACCCTCTAAAAAGGGTTTAAACCAAATTGCCTCATTCAGGCCCGGGGCTTGATTTGCCCTGAGCTTGAAGATCCATCGTGATTCCAATTGGAGGAGAATTTTGTTCCAATCTCCTCCCCTTGGACTAGGGTGGATACGATCTAAAATGAGGAACTTGATTTTTGGGAATTTGCCCGCATGGACAATAGTTGTATGTCTCCCAAGAGGGAGGTCAGGATCACACGTTTGCATACTATGAATGTGTCTGTACGCCCTTTTCCAGAATTCCAGTTTGGTCTTCCCTATATAAAAACATGAACATTCACATTGCAATAAGTATATAACTCCTAGAGTTTTACAGTTTGCGAAATGCCTCGCCCTGAATATCCTGCCATCTGGTAGTTTAGGATTTTTTTCAACCCACATAAATTTGCAATATTTGCAAGATCCACATCTGTATGTACCCTTGTACTTACAGTGGGTCTTCTTGTCCATATTAAATTCGCTGCTAGTGATCTGATCTCTCAGGGAGGTAGCTCTTTTAAAGGTGAATAGGGGCTTTTCCGTGACATATGGACCTAATGTGGGGTCTTCAGTAAGGAGGTGCCAGTATTTCTGTACAATTTTTCTAATCTGTTGTTCCTGGTTGTTAAACTTAGATATGATCCTAAGGGGATTGGTGTCATCTTTGTTTTTTTTTTAATATAATAATTGATCCCTATTACGTATGCAGGCTTGCTGGTATGCCCTCTTTAAGCAGGCGTGTGAATAGCCCCTTTCCAGAAGGCGATCACGCAGATTATCTGCTTCTTGTTTGAAGATTTGATCATCGGCGCAATTGCGCCTAATTCTCAGAAATTGACCATAAGGTATGGAGTTTAATAGGGGTTTGGGGTGAAAGCTGGTCGCATGCAGAATTGCATTTCCAGCAGTTGGTTTCCTATATAGTTTTGTAAGTAGTTGACCTCCCTCACCCTTATATATTTCCACATCTAGAAACGCGATGTTATTAGGATTATATGACATAGTAAAATTTAAATTGAACTCGTTCCTATTCATCCTGGATAGACATTGCTCCAGTAGGTGAGGGGGGCCGTCCCAGATGATGAAGATGTCGTCGATGTACCGGTACCACCCCAGAATGTGGTCCGTGTACATCGACAAGTCTTCATCGTCCAGGAACATATGCTCCCACTCCCCCAGGTACAGGTTAGCATACGACGGGGCACAGCAGGTCCCCATCGCCACCCCCTGCACCTGGAGGTAGTGGGAGCCATTGAAGGTGAAGACGTTATGCCCAAGGATGAATTCGAGCAGAGACAGCATGAAATCGCCATACACTGGATCGACTTTCCTATCATTCATCAAGATATGTTTAATTGCTGATACACCCTTATCATGGGGAATAGAACTGTAGAGCGCCTCAACATCAATGGTTACCAGAAGTGTATACTGTGGTATGAGGAGATTGTCTACAATTTGTAGGAAGTGCATGGTGTCTTTCACATAAGACGGCAGAGTCATGACATAGGGTTTCAAAAAGTCATCTATTAATCGACTAGCGTTTTCACTTATTGATCCTACCCCAGAAATAATGGGTCTCCCAGGTGGATTGACTTTATTTTTGTGCACCTTAGGGAGTGCGTAAAATGTTGGTACTTTAGGAAAATGATTACGTATAAAGTTCCAAAGTTGTTTAGTAATAATATTATTCCTGATGGCGGAATCAACAAGTGTGTAAAACTCTCCATTAAATTTGTCAACAATGCCAGCAGGCATACAACGGTACCAGTGTTGGTTTTTTAGGATATCATTGCACATGTTGATGTATGTTTCGTTGTCTAATAAGACCACGTTCCCCCCTTTATCTGAAGATTTTATTACAATATTAGAATTTTTTGATAGATTTTTCAGGGCTAATGATTCGCTTTTTGTAAGGTTCGTTTTCTCAGGGGTATAAGTTCCAAGTTTGTCGAGATCCCTATTTATTAGTTTTAAAAAAGTTGCAGCATTAGGATTCGTGCTGGGTGCCGGGCAAAAGTCGGACTTCTTTTTTAATTTAATCTTATTTTTATCTTGAACTGGATCTGGTTGGTCCACAGAATCCAAAATCTTTTGGAGATCGACCCGGTCGATCAGGTCGGCCGGGTCACTCTCCTCCAAGAGTGAGACCAAATGGTCCAATGCTTTACTCTCTTGGGGGGTACGGTCAGGGGGTATTCCCTGCTTGTCAAAGAGTTTCCTCAGAATTAACTTTCTGACAAACAATTGTAGGTCCTTGTAAATGTCAAATTTGTTTAGATCTTGGTAAGGGCAAAAATTGAGGCCTTTCCTAAGAATTGTAATTTCCTCTTCAGATAGTGTGTGAGACGAAAGGTTGATTATATTCAAATCCAATTTAGTTTGTGTGTTATTAGTTTTAACAGTGTCTATAGATTGACTTGGGTGTAAGTGTTGGGGTTGGTTAATGATGGTTGGACCCCCGCCAGGATCTTTTCTAAAAAAGAAGGGTCACTGGACAGAGTCTCAAAGGACTCTGTACCTCCACCATTTGTGTGTGCCAAAGATTTTTTACTAGTGACGTTATTAGTATGTGAGTGAGTGTTGGACACAATCGCAGAGTCCATATTTCTAGTGTTAGGGTTTGGTGCTAATTTATGTGCAGGGGTTTCTAGTATAGGTTTTTTTGCTGAGTGACCTTCAGGAGAGTCACTCTGATACTGGCGTTTACCACTTTGATTTGTTTTGGCTTTTTGTGTGGTACGTGAGGTGGTGTTAGAGTGAGAAGAGGTGCCCTGATTTTTATTCCAAGATCTTCCAGAGTTAGGACCATCTCTATTAGGGTTACTTTTGTAATTGTATTGGGTCCATTTATAGGCCTGGCCATCTCTAAATGCATCCTTATCCCGATTGAACTTGAAACTTTTTTTCCCCAGAATATCCTTGTTAAAAGTTTCTAGGTGTTTTTTTAATCTCTCTTCCCTGGTTGCTAGGGGTTTTTGGGTTTTGAGTTTCTGTAACTTATTGCAGATGTTGACTATTTCAAGGTCTAGGACTGATGATCTCCTATTATATTCATCTATTAAGATCTCCATTAGATTCCGTGAACAGACTTTTAGGACTTCTTCCCACCTTGTTTTGAAGTCAGAGTCCAGACCTTCCAAGGTCGGGAAGATCTGGACTCTGAGTCCAAGGGGGTTGATGTCTTCTTTAATATAGTCTTCGAATGATCTGGAGTGCCAGAATAGTGTGGATTTCTTCTCCAGAATTTTCGAAAGTCTAAAAAATAGAGACGATATCTCTGCATCAATCTCCTCCTTATTGCCAAATTCCTTCAAGTAACCCTCCATAAGGGATTTCCATTCACTTCCTATGAATTCAGTCATGTCTCTAAGAGAGTGGTTATCTACAGTGAGTTTTTTATCTAAACAAGAATTTTTTTTTGAGAAACACCAAGGTGTTTCTGCTACGAAAACACCAAAGGTTTCCTATATTGGTAAGTATTTAAATTGTGTGTTTATTGCTAGCCAAAGCGGGGAGCGGTATCTACTACCAATATTCAAAAGAAGAAATGTAGGCTAAACAAAAAAACACACATGAGTATATAATACTAGAGAGGGGAATTTTTTACGGTTTACGCCACATCCTATAATAGAGAGAACAGAGAAGGGGTCCCCTGTGGGTTGGACTTTAAAGGCGTATAATTTGTAACCCCAGATAAATGGAGATTAATATATATTGAAAAAGCGTTTATTACAAAAAGATGTAGTACATAAAAACAGTAGAAGATTTCACTTGTATAACAATATAAAACACCTGGAGACTGTTTCAACAAAACTTGGTGATACAATACAAGTTATGAATGCGTTTGTGTCATTTTCTCACACTGACGCGTTTCGGATATTAATGATTTCCTCCTTCCTCAGAGGTGAGACTATAACACCATTCCTATTATATATAGAAAAATGTCAAAGTCAGGTTATATGTCAGAAATGCAAATCTTCATACAAATGATTACATCTACTGAATCAAAAAGATTCATACAAATACAAATGAAACATAGAGCAAAACTCACATGGAGAGCACACCAAGTAACGAGACATTCCAGTAGGGTTAAAAGTAACGGCTGGAGGGAGGAGCTTCTTCACTTTACAACCTCAAAGGAGGTCGGTTGTATACCAAATATATATAGATCCCCATCAGCCAACTGGAGCTCAGTAATTGCTCCAACAGTTGGATATAGTGCGTCTATCCCAAAGGGAGCGATCGTTTGGGGGGCACCTGTAGAACACACTGGGGTCGGACAGTGAAAAGAGAGCCCTACGAGATAAAACATGTATGTATGTGTCAGGTGAACAAGTTCAAACACTTCTCCCCCCGATTATCTCTGGTTTATAAACTGTTTATGGGCTGTGATCAGTGGTGATCCTCCGGATCTCCGCTGATCACTGCTTCATAAAAGGACACCAAACTTAGTTCTTTATTAGTTTTCAGGATTTCTACACTACATGTTTATTTGTACTCAGATCGTAAAAGAATCTTTGTTATTTTTTTTGGATGCTTTGTCATTTTCTTTTTTTTGTTGGAAGACATATTTTAAGGAGCTTTTATTTTTTTTGGAGGGGGGGGTTGTGTCTCAACTTAGCAAAACAACTTTATTAACATTTGTATTTGTTGCTTAAATTTACTAGGAGTTTGTTGGTTGTTGGTGCCCCTTGTTAATTATACTTTATGATTAGTGAAATGTACCTGCCTACTCACAAATAAAACTGTCATTGTAGAAAAGTAAAACACATAGGCAATGATTATTTCAAATCAAAAATACCTTTATTTAGGTGTCAGCAACAAACCAAAGAGGAACGCAGTGATGAAGAAACTTGGGGAATTTGCAAAGCCTTGGCCCCCCACGGCAACCATCATTTTTGAAGCGTCGAAAATTGGGGGCCTGAGGAGTACCTATCTAAATAATAAGGGAGTGCAATCTGGTCCTGAAGTCCAAAACATCCGGAACTGCAGCAGATGCCATCTAGGTTCCCAGGCTCTGGTCCTACGAGAGGCTCCATCTTCTCTCAGACCAGACTGAATCCAGGTCGTCACTCTCAGGTCTTCCTTGTACGCTTCCTTCCACGCCGTGGTGCTGGTGCTGGTGGGGTGGCAGAAGGAGGAGGAGGCGGAGCAAGGTCACTATGGCAAACATGTGTGAGTGGGGTAATCCCCCCAGCCATCCCCTCATTTAGGACTTTGAGGATGACATCCTCACACATGCTGCGTTGCCCCGCCTCCATACCCGTCATTTTATTGGCAACCAAGGAGCCAAAGGCCTCCTCGTAGGTGGGTGTGGCATATAGGGAGGCTGAAGCATCTCGGATCAGCTGGAGCGCTGACTCTCCTACCTCCCCCATCCTTTTCGCCCTTCTGTAGGGAAGGCGCAGGGGAGGGACTTGGGAGACAGTCAGGCTCCTACGCCTACCCCCTGTTGGCTGCCACTACCCACCTCTTGGCTGCCACTAACCCCTGCCTCCTCCTGACTGCCACATTCCACAGCCACCTCCTGGCTGAGGTCTTCCTGTGTATGAAAAAGGGACATAGTTTGAGTTATTTGTTCATCAAAAACACACAATTTTCATCTAGTGACTGTTGCAAAATGTTTACAAATAGAAAACCATACAATTCTCAGCCCAGCAGTTTAGATTCTTGCCCCAAATGTCTCCAACACTACTGTCTGTTGATATGTCAAACACGTGTTTGCCACAATGCCACAAGTTTCTGCATGGCTGCGTACCTCTTTGGTCTGTTGCTATAGTCGCGGTGTTTTGCCTGCCATAATAGGGGCATTTGCCTATATTTATCAATGAAGAGGGGAGAAAACTCACATGGTTGAAGCCGTCCATAAGCTCTGCAAGACACAACACCACACAAAACACTATAAATAATGTCAGTCAAAAGTCTCCTAATCTTCTCCATAAAGAAGCCTCAAGGTCTAATCAGTCTAGGCTAGTTATGTACCAACGTCAAATTGTACGTTCGTTATAGCGATCGTCTCGTGCGTGAGCTTTCTCTCCCCTCGTCTCACAGATCGTGGCTACGACACAGGCGTGTGACGTTTTATATACAGTGCGCATGCGTCAAACTCCGCCCGCCCCTGACGATCTTTCTCGTCTATTCCCCACCCCTTCTCTTTACGGCGCAGTGGGGAGAGCACATGGCGGGGACACAGCAGGTGCGCCCCAAATATCCCACCAACGAGGAGGAGGACGAGGAAAGGCCGAAGGCAGAAACGTCCCGATCCCGGAGCCTGAAATTCAAAGCCTCCAATATGTCATTTGGAGAAATGTTGGAGATGGTGGACATATTAAAGAGGAGCGACTATGATGGGAAGTATGGGCCTTACCTCAACCCAATGTCCGCAAGGCCAAGATCATGTCTAAAGTTGTGAGGAGGCTGTACAATCATTTTGGGGTACAACGATCCAAGGAGCAACTGAGGAAACGCTGGTCAGACCTGAAACTAAGGGAGCCCGATCAGTACAGAAAGATCAAGCGAGTTCTTCAAAAAAGTAAGTAGTTGTGTTTTGTGTTTGATTTCTTGCTTGCATACTGCTCCATGTGTTAGGATTTTCAACCTCGATCTTTCTGCCACTGTCATGTTCGTGTGTGTCCATTCGATCGTACTCAACCTTGAACGTTCGGACACTTATAATACGAGGTTTGTTGTTTTTTTTGGAGAAAGGAAGTTTGTTCTCATTAGAAATGTCATCAAGAATGTAAAGCCAATTTATTCGATGTAAAGGAGAGGTCACCCAGTAGCTGCTTACCCATCTGGACTCTAGAGCACTAGTGCTGGGACACCCCAACCCACTTTTTATTATGCTTTTCTACACATGTGCTCCAGTGGATACTAGAGGGGGGTCTCCATCCAAAAAAACTCTACTAAAAAGCTAATCAGTTTTGCACCTTTAAAAAGTGACTCCATTCATGTTGTTGTCATTTGTAACTGGCCCAACAAAAATATTGTCCCTCACTTTCAAGCAATGTTTGACATTTCCTATTTCTGCCATCAATAGATTGTGTTGCTAAATCTTCCTTTTGTACCTTCTCATAGGGGAGGGAAAACACGTGACGTCAGAGGAAACCACCAAACCAACACCTCCCAAAGAAGGGGAAAGACCAGAAGCAGAGGAGAAGGAGGAGGAAGGAGAGATCATAGAAATTGGAGAACTTGTCACCACAACAGGTGAGTGTGGGAGAACACAGCTACTGGTAAGCTAATCAATGTATGCCTGCCTCATTTCCAAGACATTTTTGGGGTTTTTGTTTGTTTTTAGGTGACGTGGATGTTGTGGAAGAAGAATCACACTTTACCACAGAGAGTGCCCACGTACTCATCGGGAGATAATGGTCTGCAATAGAGATCTAGATGACATAAAGCAAAACATCAATGATGTTCAACAAAAATTGAAGAACATCATTGATGTTTTAGGAAAAATCTGAAAACGCACCAAGTAATTCACACACATTTGTGGCTGCTTCTGAACACATTTGCAACTTAAGAACTGTGTGAAATTTAGAACATGCACACATTGTGTCCACATGTGCTAGCTCCCATCATGGTGGATGAATGCCAACGTTTTTTTGGGGGTGCAACACTTTACGAACTACTAAAGTGGTTGTGGTGAAGGGGTTGCACCCCCAAAAAACGTCCATTCATCCCCATGATGGAAAATGGCACTTTTGAAGATTCTAGGCATGTGTTTTACCATCTAATGAACATTTTCAGAACCAAATTGTGTGCATGTTCTAAAATTCCAGTTTCCAGGGGTGACCCCCCATGTGATGAAGGCAAGATCAAACACACTTTGAACATATAGTCATGTCTGATCTTGGCTTCACTTTAGAAAGTTGATCTTTCCGAGTTCCTAGGTTCTGTTTTGCTCCATGCCTGGTTTTACCAAATGCGGAATGTTTGTAAACAATGTTGTAAATAACCCAGATCTTGTCAGTTTTGGCAAGAAGTTCGTAAACGCACTTTTGAATGTGTTGCAAGTAAACTTTTTTACATTTCTAAATGTGTGGCTTCCTTATTTAAATACAAACAAGCATTATGTATGTCAAATGTAAAGGATTTGGGGGGCAATGGGTGTTATTTACTAAAGGCAAGTCCAGTTTGCACTGCAAGTTTCTTTTCCAGGGCACTTTTGCACTGCACTTGTAGAGCATAGTAGATTTGACTTATGTAAATGACACCCACAGTGATTTGTTTGAAAACACGTAGCACACCATTTTTGTGAATACACACATTTCTGTCATGGTGATGAAAAGGAGTATTTTGTGTGTGAGTTCTGCACTACAAACCTTCTCTAGACCAAAGATTAGGTATCAAACACACAACATGAGAATATCTTTTTGGGAAGAAGAGACTGTTACCTCCTTTTGCCCAGAAAGTGCATTCCCACTGTCGAAGCCAAACGGAAAAAAATTCACGGTCAAATAAGCAATAATACGGAAATGACAAGAAATCATAGGTTGGTTGAAAAAAGAAACTTATTTAAAAATGCCTCTCACACATCGTCAGCAGAGCAATGGCCCCCCTACCCACAAAGTAGTCCATATATTGCTCGCGGACCGCGCGGGCATTTAGAGGGGGCAAGCCTGGACGTGCCGCTTGAAGGGCTGTGAGGTCAGCATTTGGAGGGCCCTCCACATCTGGGCCAACGGGCACCACATTCCTGTTGTGTCGTTTTAAAAAGTTGTGCAATATGCAACAGGCAAGAACTATGTGGTTCAGTTTGTATTCCGCCAAGTGAATCGCCGTCAAGAACAGGCGGAATCGGCTGGCCAGGATGCCAAAGGTGTTCTCCACAACTCTTCGGGCTCTGGACAGCCTGTAGTTGAAGACCCTCTGGTCTGGGGTGAGGGTCCTCATCGGAAGGGCCTCATCAGATGGGGAGTCAACGCAAACGCTTCATCTGCGACAAAGACGAAGGGGAGTCCTTCAGCATTCTCCTCTGGAGGTGGCAAGCACAGACTGCCACTTTGGAGACGCCAGTTGAACTCCGTGTGCGCAATGGCACCACCATCCGAGATCCGGCCGTTCATCCCCATGTCCACATACATAAACTCGTATGTCGCCGACACCACCGCCAACATCACTACACTATTAAACCCATTGTAATTATAATAGTAGGACCCCAAGTTGGGCGGTGGGACGATGCGGACGTGTTTCCCATCAATTGCCCCTCCGCAGTTAGGAAAGTCCCAACGGTGGCAAAGTGGGAGGCCACAGTCTGCCATTCCTGTGGCGTGGAAGGGAACTGTGGAGTGAAACAATAAAAAAAAATTAGTCACTTTGCACCATTGCAAGCAGATTAGACAATCAACATCTTGGAACAAGAGCATACTTTAAAATTTGAGGCTGGAAAGTATTTGCACAGAAAAGTAGAGGGTCCCCTTCGCAGATTACTCACCCCCCATCAATCCCCCCACTTCTGATGGGCCATTGGCAATAACTAGGGTTTTGGGGGGGGGGGGGTGTTGGACAGGTAACCCTCTGCACTTCATTGATTGCCAAATGGCTCATAATGTGTGCTAGTTTGGCCAGACCCCCCTTAACACTATTGGCAGCCCCCAGGAAAGATAAAATAACATTTCAAACCCCCCCCCCCCCCCCAAAAAAAGGAACGCACATTTGGACATTCTGAAATTACCAAGCAAGCTAATAGGAGGGAAAGAACACCAAAAAAGAGGAAATGTAAAGTATGGAGACAGCCCCTTGCACTACATGCTTTGCTGAATTCATCCCTAAAGATGCCCACTATAAAGAGGTAAGTATATAGTGTGTATTGACCTTGGGAAAGCCAGCAGATAGAGGATTGGTACCATCTGACAGAGCAGTTGGGGGAGGGGGTTCCTAATGAGTTTGCCCCCCACACAAAAAAAAAAAGGGGGCTCTACATGAAGTAAACCACACAGCAAACATTTGTGCATATTTTAGGGGGTGTTTGGGGGCAAACAATACTATGCAGCAGACAAAATACATTGCTTAAGTGACTAGGTCATAGGTGTCTATTGGGCCAGAAGAGCATGCTGGGGAGGTAAGTGAAGGGATAAATGCATGAAGGAGAAAAGGGGCACAGCATATTAGAACATATTGCAATCATGGTAATTCTGGAAGGAGGACAAAAATAAAAGTCATTAGCAAACAGAGCATACATAGAATGGAATAGTAAAGGAGAAATGTTACCTTAATATAGTCCTCCTGCAGGACCTCGATGATGGCAGAACAGGTCTCTGGAATAATGATTCCCAGGGCCTGGGGAGAGATACCTGAAGAGAACTTCAAATCCTGAAGACTTCTCCCTGTCGCCAAGTACCTCAACGTAGCAACAAGCCTCTGCTCCGGAGTGATGGCTTGTCTCATGCAGGTATCCTGCCGGCTGATAAAAGGGGTCAGCAAAGCCAAAAGACGGTGAAAAACGGGGTCCGTCATCCGGAGAAAGTTCCTGAAATCATCAGGATTATTCTCCCGGAGCTCACGAAGCAAAGGCATGTGCGAGAACTGATCACGCTGAAGCAACCAATTCTTGGTCCACATACTCCTCGTCACTCTGTTCATGGACGGGTCTTGGCTCAAAGCTAAAAGCCCGACACCAATTCCGCGTACAGCACGAACTCGGCGACGAGTACGCACGGGAAACATCGCTCACAAGCTCACAAAAGGTCGGCTGGTCAGAACGGACAAACAGAAAGCACTGATAAACAGCAAGGCCTGAAAGAACGAAATGAATACCAGAAACGAGCAGACAATAAGCAGTGCAAATCAAAGCGTCCTATATCAAGATATAGGCTGCAATGACCAACAAATGCGAACTGACTACACGCACTAATAAACAGATACGCACGACAAGCACAAACTGAAGAGCAGTAACGATCTGAGTCAGAAAACTGAGAAGCGCGAATCTTAAGTCCCCAAACTTCGACTAACTCGCGATAAACACGGGATCAGCAGAAGGAGCCCAACGGGTGCCTGACGTGGTGCTGAACTTCCCTTTTCTAGTCTCGTGGAAGACGACTTACGTCACGACGTTCTTGCAGACCGGAAATTCCGACAACGTTGTCTGACCGTGTGTACGCAACAACAACATCGGACAAAGTACGACGGACAGGATCCGACCGACCTGGTCCTCGGATAATCCGCGCGTGTGTATGGGGCTTAACACAATAGCCGCAGATTATTATGAAAAAGTTAAGTTAAACTGTAGCTTGCTTCACTATTGTTCTGCTGCTGTGCTTATGCTTAAGTGCTAAATAATTCAGGTTCTCTGACAAACGAACCAGCTAAGATTGACTGTCTTCTGAAATGATTCAGTGTGTGTGTCTCTCTCTGCTAGCAATCGTAAGTGAAAGTAAGTTGGCTGTACGTGTGTACTTAGTTCTAGCTATTTTACTGGTCCTCCTCTTTGGTTACAATCAGCCAATAACATTCATCATCATCATTATTTTTATTTTACTTCCCCCACCCAATTCCAGCAGCGATCTTTCCTTTCTATGTCGAATCTTTTCTCTCTGTCGAACTTTTCTCTCTGTCAAATCTTTTCTCTCTATGTCAAATCTTTTCTCTATATATCAAATCTTTTCTCTCTATGTAGAATAATCTTGGACTAATAGAGTTAAGGTTAGGCACATTCGACCACAGGTTCGATAGACACAGATTGTTATTATCAGCGTCATGTCAAATCTCCTATCTATATCGAACTGTTGTCACAACGAAAGCGAAAATAAAGCATTTGTTTATGTCAGATCTTTCGTTTTTCGGATTCTGCACTTTCGTTATCGTTTGTTAAAACGATAACGAAAATACCTGAAATTCGGACGAAAATGCATTCGGACGAAACGAATGCACGTGTCTAGTCCTCACTCTCATGCATGCTTCTTTCCGGCAAGGTCCGGCGCCCGCTGTGCTTTCAGCCGAGAATACCCTGTGCGCATGCGCTGCTGCAGTGAGCAAATCATTGCAAGGGGAATATCTCCTAAACCATACAAGTGTAAGAGATACATTTTTTTTTCTACAGGTAAGCCTTATTATAGGCTTACCAGTAGGTAAAAGTAAAACATTTGAATATACAACCACTTTAAATAAAAAAAAAAGAGAAAACTAAAAAAAAACTAAAAAATGAACACCTAAAAATAAAATAACTTCCATATTTCACTTTGTACCAATGGGCAGCTTCTATGAATAGAATTGCTGATTGGTTTCATAATGGGGATCGTTAACAATGGGTGACACTGGAGGTAGACATTGTATCTTTTAAACTTAAATCATTACCATGGGTTTCACCCCAGTTTTGTCCTTTTTAGTTTCTTCAAAGCTCGTTTTTGAAGACAAATCTTTTATCTTCTTTGATTGGGCCGATGACACCTTTATTTTCCAATCCAGAGTTCCCACCGGCAGTGGAAGCCTCAATTTTTCTTAAATGGCACAGCCACAAGACTTGTCCACCCCCCCCCCCCCACCCATCCTTTAGTCTCCATGGGACCCAAATTTGTGTCCAAATGGATGCATTATCAGCAGATTAATACACGCATCCGCTCTTTGACACAGATTTCCCCATTGAATAGATCATTAACAGATTTTGAGCGATACTGTTACAGAGGCAAAAAACAAACTATGTTCTATCTACTGTATATAAACTTTTGCTGACACATAGACTATCTTTATCAGCTAAACATCAAGAAAGAAACTATAAAATCATTAGTCCATATATTGCTCGCGGACCGCGCGGGCATTTAGAGGGGGCAAGCCTGGACGTGCCGCTTGAAGGGCTGTGAGGTCAGCATTTGGAGGGCCCTCCACATCTGGGCCAACGGGCACCACATAGTTCCTGTTGTGTCGTTTTAAAAAGTTGTGCAATATGCAACAGGCAAGAACTATGTGGTTCAGTTTGTATTCCGCCAAGTTAATCGCCGTCAAGAACAGGCGGAAGCGGCTGGCCAGGATGCCAAAGGTGTTCTCCACAACTCTTCGGGCTCTGGACAGCCTGTAGTTGAAGACCCTCTGGTCTGGGGTGAGGGTCCTCATCGGGAAGGGCCTCATCAGATGGGGAGTCAACGCAAACGCTTCATCTGCGACAAAGACGAAGGGAGTCCTTCAGCATTCTCCTCTGGAGGTGGCAAGCACAGACTGCCACTTTGGAGACGCCAGTTGAACTCCGTGTGCGCAATGGCACCACCATCCGAGATCCGGCCGTTCATCCCCATGTCCACATACATAAACTCGTATGTCGCCGACACCACCGCCAACATCACTACACTATTAAACCCCTTGTAATTATAATAGTAGGACCCCAAGCTGGGCGGTGGGACGATGCGGACGTGTTTCCCATCAATTGCCCCTCCGCAGTTAGGAAAGTCCCAACGGCTGGCAAAGTGGGAGGCCACAGTCTGCCATTCCTGTGGCGTGGAAGGGAACTGTGGAGTGAAACAATAAAAAAAAATTAGTCACTTTGCACATAAACATTGCAAGCAGATTAGACAATCAACATCTTGGAACAAGAGCATACTTTAAAATTTGAGGCTGGAAAGTATTTGCACAGAAAAGTAGAGGGTCCCCTTCGCAGATTACTCACCCCCCATCAATCCCCCCACTTCTGATGGGCCATTGGCAATAACTAGGTTTTGGGGGGGGGGGTGTTGGACAGGTAACCCTCTGCACTTCATTGATTGCCAAATGGCTCAATAATGTGTGCTAGTTTGGCCAGACCCTCCTTACTTAACACTATTGGCAGCCCCCAGGAAAGATAAAATAACATTTCAAACCCCCCCCCCCCAAAAAAAGGAACGCACATTTGGACATTCTGAAATTACCAAGCAAGCTAATAGGAGGGAAAGGACACCAAAAAAGAGGAAATGTAAAGTATGGAGACAGCCCCTTGCACTACATGCTTTGCTGAATTCATCCCTAAAGATGCCCACTATAAAGAGGTAAGTATATAGTGTGTATTGACCTTGGGAAAGCCAGCAGATAGAGGATTGGTACCATCTGACAGAGCAGTTGGGGGAGGGGGTTCCTAATGAGTTTGCCCCCCCCCCCCCCACAAAAAAAAAAAAGGGGCTCTACATGAAGTAAACCACACAGCAAACATTTGTGCATATTTTAGGGGGTGTTTGGGGGAAAACAATACTATGCAGCAGACAAAATACATTGCTTAAGTGACTAGGCCATAGGTGTCTATTGGGCCAGAAGAGCATGCTGGGGAGGTAAGTGAAGGGAAAAATGCATGAAGGAGAAAAGGGGCACAGCATATTAGAACATATTGCAATCATGGTAATTCTGGAAGGAGGACAAAAATAAAAGTCATTAGCAAACAGAGCATACATAGAATGGAATAGTAAAGGAGAAATGTTACCTTAATATAGTCCTCCTGCAGGACCTCGATGATGGCAGAACAGGTCTCTGGAATAATGATTCCCAGGGCCTGGGGAGAGATACCTGAAGAGAACTTCAAATCCTGAAGACTTCTCCCTGTCGCCAAGTACCTCAACGTAGCAACAAGCCTCTGCTCCGGAGTGATGGCTTGTCTCATGCAGGTATCCTGCCGGCTGATAAAAGGGGTCAGCAAAGCCAAAAGACGGTGAAAAACGGGGTCCGTCATCCGGAGAAAGTTCCTGAAATCATCAGGATTATTCTCCCGGATCTCACGAAGCAAAGGCATGTGCGAGAACTGATCACGCTGAAGCAACCAATTCTTGGTCCACATACTCCTCGTCACTCTGTTCATGGACGGGTCTTGGCTCAAAGCTAAAAGCCCGACACCAATTCCGCGTACAGCACGAACTCGGCGACGAGCACGCACGGGAAACATCGCTCACAAGCTCACAAAAGGTCGGCTGGTCAGAACGGACAAACAGAAAGCACTGATAAACAGCAAGGCCTGAAAGAACGAAATGAATACCAGAAACGAGCAGACAATAAGCAGTGCAAATCAAAGCGTCCTATATCAAGATATAGGCTGCAATGACCAACAAATGCGAACTGACTAGCTTTCTTCAAAGCTCGTTTTTGAAGACAAATCTTTTATCTTCTTTGATTGGGCCGATGACACCTTTATTTTCCAATCCAGAGTTCCCACCGGCAGTGGAAGCCTCAATTTTTCTTAAATGGCACAGCCACAAGACTTGTCCAACCCCCCCCCCCCCCCATCCCTTAGTCTCCATGGGACCCAAATTTGTGTCCAAATGGATGCATTATCAGCAGATTAATACACGCATCCGCTCTTTGACACAGATTTCCCTATTGAATGGATCATTAACAGATTTTGAGCGATATTGTTACAGAGGCAAAAAACAAACTATGTTCTATCTACTGTATATAAACTTTTGCTGACACATAGACTATCTTTATCAGCTAAATATCAAGAAAGAAACTATAAAATCATTACTAGATGGTGATCTCTGTAATATGAATGCCTGTAATCAAGAGACCTTTGGAGATGTCGTAAAGAGGAAGTTAACCACTTCCCGACCGGCGTGCGACGATGTACGTCGACAGAATGGCACGGACAGGCATAAGGGCGTACAGGTACGTCCCCTTTAAGATGCTGCCGTGCCATCGCCGGTCAGGACCCCCGTGAGGCTGGTTGCGGGTCCCGCGGACTTGATTGCCGCGGGGATACCCGCAATCGTCTCACGGGAAGGCTGAATGGGGCGATGCGGATGTAAACAGCATCTCTCCATTCTGCCTAGCAACTAGTGATGCCGATCTCTGCTCCCTGTGATTGGAGCAGAGATCAGCATTTACTAGCTCACAGCTACGCCCCCCCCACAGTTAGAAACACGCCTCTAGGAACATGTCACCCCTACACTGCCACCTAGTGGTTAACCCCTTCACTGCCAGTGTCATTTACATAGGAATCAGTGCATTTAAATAGCACTAATTGCTGTATAAATGACAATGGTCCCAAAAATGTGTCAAAAATGTCCGATGTGTCCGCCATAATGTCGCAGTCACAATAAAAATTGCTGATCGCAGCCATTACTAGTAAAAATAAAATTATTAATAAAAATGCTATAAAACTATCCCCTATTTTGTAAACGCTATAACTTATGCGCAAACCAATCAATAATAGCTTATTGCAATTTTTTTTACCAAAAATATGTAGAAGAATACGTATTGGCCTAAACTGAGGAAAAAATATTTTTTTATATATTTTTGGGGGATATTTATTATAGCAAAAAGTAAAAAAAAAATATTTTTTTTCAAAATTGTCGCTCTTTTTTTGTTTATAGCGCAAAAAATAAAAACTGCAAGGGCGATCAAATACCACCAAAAGAAAGCTCTATTTGTGGGGAAAAAAAGGACGTAAATTTTGTTTGGGAGCCACGTCAGTTAATTGTCAGTTAAATCGACGCAGTGCCGAATCGCAAAAAGTGGTCTGGTCTTAAGCCAGCAAAATGGTCCGGTCTGAAAGGGGTTAACCCATCTAAAAAAAATGAATAAACCCTCAAGGAAAAGGCATAATGAGCTAGTATGCATAGAATACTAGCTCATTATGAATAACTTACCTGAGAACGAAGCCCCCGAAGCGGTCCTCCTTCTTCATCTCCGCCGCTGCCATGTATCCCGGAGTGACTTCCGGGTCTCGCGGCTCCGGCCAATCACAGCACTGGAGCCTCCATCACTCCCACGCATGCGCACAGGAGCCGCCACTAGCGGCATATCGCCGTTAGCAGCGGCGTGTTCAGTGCGCCTGCGCGCCGCTGTCTACGGCGCATGCGCCGTAGACAGCGGTGCCTGTCTTTTTGCAAATATCTCCTAAACTGTGTAGGTTTAGGAGAAATTTCTTGGACCTACAGGTAAGCCTTAATCTAGGATTACCCATACTTCAAAGTGGTCTGTAAGGGTTTACAACCACTTTAAAGCATGGGGCACAATGTCACATATATGGCATTATTGCCTGCTTGTCTTCCCATTCTGGTCAAAGATATTTTACATTTGGAGTCCCCCGAGGTCAGGGGGCTGCGGATTGGCAAGCTGGAGGAAAAAAATATCCCTCTATGCGGATGACGTTCGTATAAATTGGACGAAGTCAGTCCTATTCCCATTAGATGACCATGCCCGAACCACTTCTGGCCCCACACCATTGATGTGGGTGTCGGAATTTAAATACCTTGGGATCAGGGTCGCCAGAGACACTGCACAATAATACACCTTAAACATGACTCCGCAACTCCGATTACTCAGGGACAAATGTCGCTCCTGGTCTAGTCTCCCACTAAACCTCATAGGTCGTATAAATATCCTCAAGATGATTATATTGCCTAAACTCAACTACTTCTTTCGGAATAGCCCAGTGTGGATTCCGCCAGCTTTTTTTAAGGAAATGGATAAGTGCATCATGTCCTTTTTGTGGAATGGTGCCGTTCCGAGGCTGGCGAAGTCCACATTACATCTACCAACTCAGCTTGGGGGTCTGGCCCTCCCGAATCTCCAGGTTTATTGTTGGGCAGCAATGTTGGTTACGACGCACTGGTGGTTCGGGGCAAGGCGCTCGAATGCAGCGGTTTGTCTGGAGGCAACAGTATTGGGATCCCTGCAAGATCTGCAAAATTTGGCGTACAGGGGCATAAGGGCGTATAGCGACCTGCCGGGTCCCACTAGGGTGACTGTTAGAGTGTGGATTAGGGCTAGACGTAGATTCTCAAAACCGGAATGCTGGTCTCCGGCTCAGCCTCTCTGGGGGAATCCGAACTTGCCTCACTTGAAATCAGTGCCTGACCCTCAGGTGTGGGCGAGGTTTGGTATTAGGACATTGAAAGATATTATGCCCTCGGGCGCCTTGCTGACGTTCCCTCAGTTAACTAATAGATTTGCCTTGCCGGGATGGATGTACTTTCGTTACATCCAGCTCCGACATGCAGTTAGGGCCCAGTTCCCCACTCCTCCTGTGTTGCAACTGGATCCAGTGGAGGACCTGTTGTCTGACGATGACCTACAGAAGCCTTTATCAGTGCTGTATAGCACTCTGTTGCCCAAAGACTTCAAGAAAATGGATAGGCTATGGGAAAAGTGGGAACACAATATACCAACATTAGAAAGGGAAGACTGGGAGGACTGCCTGGAGCAGGGCCCCAAGCTCGTCATCGCGGCAAGTGATAAACTTATCCAAACCAAGTTCCTCCACAGGGTATACTTCACTCCAGTGCGCATGGCCAGAATATATCCTGGTAGAGACCCTCATTGCCCCGGTGTAAGACACAACTAGGAACCTACTTACATATGTTCTGGGAATGCCCCATGTTGTCCACATACTGGACAGATATTTTTGACCAATTGAATGTCCGCCTGGAGTTGTCAGTCCCTATGTCACCGGAGATAGCCTTGCTGGGGATACATGATGATGACCAACGGTCACATCATAGCAAACTACTGATTTCATACCTTCTCTTTTATGCTAAGAAAGAAATACTGTGTCAATGGACCTCGCCCACTCCTCCGGCGGTAGCCACTTGGGAAGCTAAAGTCAATGCTGCTCTCCCCCTATACAAGCTGACATATATTAGTCAAGGATGTCCTTGGAAATATGCCAAAGTTTGGTTACAATGGACTTCTATCTAGATGGTGTAGGTCTGGGTTGCAGTCCTCCTTTCTCTTGTCCCCCTCCCTCTCCCTCTCCCTCCCCACTAGCTCTCCTCTTATATCCTATTGGGTCACCCTGATCTTAACCCTCTCCTACAGTCCCTTCCCCCCCTCCTCCCTCCCTCTTCCCTTTCCCTCCCCCTTCCCTCCCCTTTTTCTCCTTACCGCCCCCTCTCAGTCTTTCCTCCAGTGAGATACCTAAACACTGAGATGGTGATTTTATCGTGGATTGGAATGTTGTTCATGAGTAATGATCAGATTAGTATCTTGCATAAATATTTCTGTACTTGATTGTTGTATTAAGCCCCATACACACGGTCGGACTTTTTCATGGATTCTGTCCGATCGGACAAGGTTGTTGAAAAATCAGACCGTGTGTATGCACCATCGGACAGTGTTCGTCGGTTTGACCGACGGACAAAGTCTTATCTCCTGCTGGAAAGATTTGCCGTCAACACGGTCCGATCACACCAAATCCGATCGTGTGTACGGTTGTCCGACCGGACAAAGTGCTACGCATGCTCAGATCACATTACAAGACCAAAGCTATTGGCTACTAGCCTCTACGTAGTCCCGTCGTAGGCAACAATCGTCACCGCGTTCAGAATGATCGGATTTTCCGACAACTTTGTCCGACCGTGTGTACGCAAAACCAACATCGGACAAAGTATGACGGACATGGTCCGACGGACCTGGTCCGCGGATTGTCCGACCGTGTGTATGGGGCTTAAGACTGTCCCTACTTTAAGATATGTCTGTATTGACTGTAACTGATGTAATAACGATGATTTCGTGTGTTTTTGTACTGCACAATAGGGATGAGCCGAACACCCCCGGGTTCGGTTCGCACCAGAACCTTCGAACCGACCGAAAGTTCGCGCGAATTTTCGAACCCTATACGTTATAATGGACGCGAACGTTCGAAATCAAAAGTGCTAATTACAACGGCCAATATGCATGTTAATGTCATAAAACAGGTTTGGGGACCCGGGTCCTGCCCCAGGGGACATATATCAATGCAAAAAGAACTTTTAAAAACTAACGTTTTTTCGGGAGCAGTCATTTTAATGATGCATAAAGTGAAAAAAAAAAAGTGAAATTTTCCTTTAAATATGGTACCTGGGGGGTGTCCAAAGTATGCCTGTGAAGTGGCATGTGTTTCCCGTGTTTAGAACTGTCCTTGCACAAAATGACATTTGTAAAGGAAAAAAAGAAGCCATTTAAAACCACTTGCGGCTTTAGGTTTGTTCTTAAGTAGAATCTGAACAGGTACATTATGAAGTGTAGCTCCATCCCAAAAAAATCTATTTTTATGCTTTTTGGAGAACATAGGGAGGGGTTATCACCCCTGTAACATTTGCTGTCTTTGCACATCTGTTCAGAACATGTCACCTCACTTTCCGTCCCAATGACAAATGTTTTTGGAAAAGTGGGGTTTTAATTGAAACAAGGATTGGTGATAAAGCATCAGTAGAGAGGAGATACCTTTTTCCCAAATTAAATCTAACATGATAGAATTTCCCTTCCTAGGGGTAGATTTCCTCTCACTTCCTGTTTTCTATTTCCGTTTGCAAGTAGGATTCGTTTGTAAGTTGGATGTTTGAAAGTAGGGGCCTGCCGTATATACTCTGCAGAAATTTGCCCTATTAGATGTTGGTGTAGCCACAAGACTGGTGGGCACAGGAATGGGCCCTGCTGTGAGTTATTAGATCAAGATTTCTAATTGCATGCACCTGTTGAACAGGGCAGAAAAATTGGGCCTTTGGTGGTGGTGGTGGTGGACGGTGTTGCCACAAGACTGTAAGCCCTCACAGTGACTCTTGGTGGGCGCAGGAATGGGCCCTGCTGTGAGTTATTAGATCAAGATTTGTAATTGCAAGCACCTGATGAACAGGGCAGAAAAATTGGGCCTTTGGCGGTGGTGGTGGACGGTGTTGCCACAAGACTGTAGGCCCTCATAGTTACTCTTGGTGGGCGCAGGAATGGGCCCTGCTGTGAGTTATTAGATCAAGATTTGTAATTGCAAGCACCTGATGAACAGGGCAGAAAAATTGGGCCTTTGGCGGTGGTGGTGGACGGTGTTGCCACAAGACTGTAGGCCCTCATAGTTACTCTTGGTGGGCGCAGGAATGGGCCCTGCTGTGAGTTATTAGATCAAGATTTGTAATTGCAAGCACCTGATGAACAGGGCAGAAAAATTGGGCCTTTGGCGGTGGTGGTGGACGGTGTTGCCACAAGACTGCAGGCCCTCATAGTTACTCTTGGTGGGCGCAGGAATGGGCCCTGCTGTGAACTATTAGATCAAGATTTGTAATTACCCGCCCCTGTTAAACAGGGGCTGAAAAATTGTGCCTTAGGCACTGGTGCTGGTGCCACAACACTGCAACCCCTCACAGAGACTGTACTTGGAGCACAGCAGTCACACGTGTTGCGAAGCATTTTTTTAAAAAATTGTAAGTACACGCCCCTGTTAAACAGGGGCTGAAAAATTGTGCCTTAGGCACTGGTGCTGGTGCCACAACACTGCAACTCGGCCCTCACAGATACTGTACTTGGAGCACAGCAGTCACACGTGTTGCGAAGCATTTTTTTTAAAAAAATTGTAAGTACACGCCCCTGTTAAACAGGGGCTGAAAAATTGTGCCTTAGGCACTGGTGCTGGTGCCACAACACTGCAACCCGGCCCTCACAGATACTGTACTTGGAGCACAGCAGTCACACGTGTTGCGAAGCATTTTTTTAAAAAATTGTAAGTACACGCCCCTGTTAAACAGGGGCTGAAAAATTGTGCCTTAGGCACTGGTGCTGGTGCCACAACACTGCAACCCGGCCCTCACAGATACTGTACTTGGAGCACAGCAGTCACACGTGTTGCGAAGCATTTTTTTAAAAAAATTGTAAGTACCCGCCCCTGTTAAACAGGGGCTGAAAAATTGTGCCTTAGGCACTGGTGCTGGTGCCACAACACTGCAACCCGGCCCTCACAGATACTGTACTTGGAGCACAGCAGTCACACGTGTTGCAAAGCATTTTTTTAAAAAATTGTAAGTACACGCCCCTGTTAAACAGGGGCTGAAAAATTGTGCCTTAGGCACTGGTGTGGTGGCATGGATCATTGAGGAGGAGGAAGAGGATAGTCAGTGAACATAAGAGGACAGTCACTCAGCATCAGCATAGGCAGTCTTGAAGGGATGTGACATTAAAAATTATTCGGTTATATCCGCCTCAGGTGCCTGGTAGCTGGTGGTGATCCAAGACTGATTCATTTTGATGAATGTCAGTCGATCAACCGAGGCGGTGGACAGGCGCACCCTATGATCAGTCACAAATCCTCCAGCAGCACTGAATGTGCGTTCGGAAAGAACGCTGGAGGCAGGACAGGCCAGTAGCTCAATTGCATACTGTGCAAGCTCTGGCCAGTGATCCATCCTCAGGACCCAGTAAGCCAGAGGATTTTCGGTGGGAAAGGTGTCCAAGTCTGACCTTGCCCCAAGGTATTCCTGCACCATGTATATCAGACGCTGGCGATGGTTGCTGGAACCGATCATACCTTGGGGCTGCGGACTAAAAAATTGTCTGAACGCATCGGTCAGACGTCCACCTTCCCCACCGCTCCTTCTGCCACTGACCGAAGCCTCAGCAACTCGTCGCCCAGGACCAGGAGTTTGTAGCCTCCCAGTTTCTGGGAACGCGTTGCACAGACCTTTCTGCAAGGCCTCCCTGAGATGTCTCATCCTCTGCTCCCTCTGCGACGGCAAGATAAGGTCCGCAACCTTACCCTTGTACCGCGGATCAAGGAGAGTGGCCAGCCAGTAATGGTCCCTCTCCTTGATCCGAAGAACACGAGGATCCTTCCGCAGGCTTTGCAGGATCAGGGAGGCCATGCAGCGTAGGTTAGCTGAGGCATTCGGTCCGGAGTCTTCTGGGTCACTGAGGATGACATGATCGCCAGCCACCTCCTCCCAGCCACGTACAAGTCCACTGGTTTGTTGGGACTGTACATCATCCCTAAAAGACTGCTGCTGCTGATGCTGAGTGCCAGGCTCCACCTCCATGCTCACACAATCCTCCTCCTCCTCCTCCTCCTCCTCCTCATCCTCTTCCTGTGTGATGGGTGGGACAGAAGGAACACTGTCCGGATAAAGGGGGCCTTGAGAGGCAAGGAAGTCCTCCTCTTCCTGCCTCTGTTCTGCCTCAAGTGCCCTGTCCATTATCCCGCACAGCGTATGCTCCAACAGGTGGACAAGAGGGACAGTGTCACTGATGCATGCACTGTCACTGCTCACCATCCTCGTGGCCTCCTCAAATGGTGAGAGGACAGTGCATGCATCCCTGATCATGCTCCACTGACGTGGGGAAAAAAAAAACAAGCTCCCCTGACCCTGTCCTGGTGCCGTAGTCGCAAAGGTACTCATTGATGGCCCTCTGCTGCGTGTGCAGTCGCTGCAGCATGGCCAACGTTGAGTTCCACCTGGTGGGCATGTCACATATTAGGCGGTTCTTGGGCAGGTTCAGCTCCTTTTGCAGCTCAGTCAGCCGAGCACTGGCATTATAAGATCGGCGGAAATGCACACAGACTTTCCTGGCCTGCCTCAGGACATCCTGTAAGCCTGGGAACCTGCCCAAGAACCGCTGCACCACCAGGTTGAGGACGTGAGCCATGCAGGGCACATGGGTGAGCTGCCCCTGTCGCAGGGCGGAGAGGAGGTTGGTGCCATTGTCAGAAACAACCATTCCTGGCTTAAGCTGACGTGGCGTCAACCACCTCTCGGCCTGCCCCTGCAGAGCTGCCAGAACCTCTGGCCCAGTGTGGCTCCTGTCCCCCAAACACACCAGCGCAAGCACGGCATGGCATCTTTTTGCCTGCGTACTTGCGTAGCCCCTTGTACGCCTACGGAGCACCGCTGGTTCCAAGGACAGAGCACTGGAGGAAGAAGAAGAGGAGGGGGTGGAGGAGAGAGGTGTGTCACAACCAGTAGCAGTAGTCGCGTTTTGGAGGCGTGGTGGCGGAACAACCTCCAACACTACTGCACCTTGTCCTGCATCCCTCCCAGCTGCCAATAGAGTGACCCAATGGGCCGTGAAAGAAAGGTACCTTCCCTGTCCATGCCTGCTGGACCATGAGTCAGCGGTAATATGCACCTTACCGCTGACCGCCCTGTCCAGCGAGGCATGGACATTGCCCTCCACATGCCGGTAGAGAGACGGAATCGCCTTCCGCGAGAAAAAGTGGCGTTTGGGAACCTGCCACTGAGGAACCGCACATTGAACAAACTCACGGAAGGGGGCCGAGTCTACCAACTGAAAAGGCAGCAGTTGAAGTGCTAGCAATTTAGCCAGGCTAGCATTCAACCGCTGGGCATGTGGATGGCTGGGAGTGTACTTCTTTCTACGGTCCAGCAGCTGGGGCAGGGAAATTTGCCTGCTGCAATCGGACGTCGGTGTACTGCAAGTACTTGGTTGTGACACACCTAATTCTACACCTTCAGTCCTCTCAGAGCAGCTTTCAGAGAGGACTGAAGGTGTAGTGGGGATGGAGATCCCAGCTGAGGAGGAGCAAGGAGAGGTCCGCTTAGTTCTTTGGTGTGGGTCTTTTATGTGTGCCTGCCAACGAGCTGCATGGCAGGTCGCCATATGTCTGGTCATGCTTGTGGTGCCCAAGCGGCTGATGTTTTGGCCACGCGAGATACGCTTGAGACAAATATTGCAAATAGCAGTGGTGCGATCTGCTGCACTCGTCTCAAAAAAGGCCCACACCAAAGAACTTTTCTGATAACGTGCAGAGGCAGCGCCCTGCACAGGCGGAGCTCTGCGGTGTTGTACAGTTGCTGTGCTGGCCTCTACCTGGCCTCCAGGGGGCATCCTGCCTCGTTGGACATGTGACGCCGCATCCTCCTCCTCCTCGTCCTCCTCCTCATCCTCTCTCCCTTGAGGCACCCACGTGGAGTCAGTGACCTCATCATCCCCTCCCTCTTCACCACTAGAGCAAACCTGGCAGTAAGCTGCAGCTGGTGGAACAGTACTGCCAGATTCCTCAAGCTGGGTATCGTCATCCGAGCCTTCGAATCGTTGGGCATCCTCCTGGAGCATGTACCCAACACTGTGCTCAAAGAGTTCGGGGGACTCCTCAGGAGGACATGGTGGGTCTAGGGAAGGGGTGGCTGATGATGCTCTGTCAGTACCCTGAGCCTGGGTGAGAGAGGATGAGGAGGATGAGGAGGGCTTGGTCATCCATTCTACCAAGCCTTCAGCATGATGCGGCTCCACATGTCCAGCTGCCGAAAACAAAGACGCGCGTGTCCCATGGCCACGTGCTGATGACGATGCACGACCACGTCCACGTCCACGGCCACGTCCACTAGAAACAGAGCCTGCCTGCCCTGTGTTCTTGGCTCTGCACGCTCTGCCTCCCCTTGGCGGTCTTCCAGCCATTGTAGTCGGTAGTCCTGTGGGTGCTGCTGAGAAGAATATATAGGAGTTCTGTGTGATGCCACTAACACACTAGAAGTCCTATGGGTGCTTCTGCAAAGAAAATAGAGGAGCTCTGTGTGATGCCACTAACACACTAGAAGTCCTGTGGGTGCTGCTGAGAAGAAAATATAGGAGCTCTGTGTGATGCCACTAACACACTACAAGTCCTATGGGTGCTTCTGCAAAGAAAATAGAGGAGCTCTGTGTGATGCCACTAACACACTAGAAGTCCTGTGGGTGCTTCTGCAAAGAAAATAGAGGAGCTCTGTGTGATGCCACTAACACACTAGAAGTCCTGTGGGTGCTGCTGAGAAGAATATATAGGAGCTCTGTGTGATGCCACTAACACACTAGAAGTCCTATGGGTGCTTCTGCAAAGAAAATAGAGGAGCTCTGTGTGATGCCACTAACACACTAGAAGTCCTGTGGGTGCTTCTGCAAAGAAAATAGAGGAGCTCTGTGTGATGCCACTAACACACTAGAAGTCCTGTGGGTGCTGCTGAGAAGAAATATAGGAGCTCTGTGTGATGCCACTAACACACTAGAGGTCCTATGGGTGCTTCTGCAAAGAAAATAGAGGAGCTCTGTGTGATGCCACTAACACACTAGAAGTCCTGTGGGTGCTTCTGCAAAGAAAATAGAGGAGCTCTGTGTGATGCCACTAACACACTAGAAGTCCTGTGGGTGCTGCTGAGAAGAATATATAGGAGCTCTGTGTGATGCCACTAACACACTAGAAGTCCTATGGGTGCTTCTGCAAAGAAAAATATAGGAGCTCTGTGTGATGCCACTAACACACTAGAAGTCCTATGGGTGCTTCTGCAAAGAAAATATAGGAGCTCTGTGTGATGCCACTAACACACTAAAAGTCCTGTGGGTGCTTCTGCAAAGAAAATAGAGGAGCTCTGTGTGATGCCACTAACACACTAGAAGTCCTGTGGGTGCTTCTGCAAAGAAAATAGAGGAGCTCTGTGTGATGCCACTAACACACTAGAAGTCCTATGGGTGCTTCTGCAAAGAAAATAGAGGAGCTCTGTGTGATGCCACTAACACACTAGAAGTCCTGTGGGTGCTTCTGCAAAGAAAATAGAGGAGCTCTGTGTGATGCCACTAACACACTAGAAGTCCTGTGGGTGCTTCTGCAAAGAAAATAGAGGAGCTCTGTGTGATGCCACTAACACACTAGAAGTCCTGTGGGTGCTTCTGCAAAGAAAATAGAGGAGCTCTGTGTGATGCCACTAACACACTAGAAGTCCTATGGGTGCTTCTGCAAAGAAAATAGAGGAGCTCTGTGTGATGCCACTAACACACTAGAAGTCCTGTGGGTGCTTCTGCAAAGAAAATAGAGGAGCTCTGTGTGATGCCACTAACACACTAGAAGTCCTGTGGGTGCTTCTGCAAAGAAAATAGAGGAGCTCTGTGTGATGCCACTAACACACTAGAAGTCCTATGGGTGCTTCTGCAAAGAAAATAGAGGAGCTCTGTGTGATGCCACTAACACACTAGAAGTCCTGTGGGTGCTTCTGCAAAGAAAATAGAGGAGCTCTGTGTGATGCCACTAACACACTAGAAGTCCTGTGGGTGCTTCTGCAAAGAAAATAGAGGAGCTCTGTGTGATGCCACTAACACACTAGAAGTCCTGTGGGTGCTGCTGAGAAGAATATATAGGAGCTCTGTGTGATGCCACTAACACACTAGAAGTCCTATGGGTGCTTCTGCAAAGAAAATAGAGGAGCTCTGTGTGATGGGACTAACACACTTCAAGTCCTATAGGTGCTTCTGGGAAGAAAATAAAGGTCTGTGTGATGGGACTAACACACTTCAAGTCCTATAGGTGCTTCTGGGAACAAAATATAGCTCTGTGTGTGTGATGGGACTAACACACTTCAAGTCCTATAGGTGCTTCTGGGAACAAAATATAGCTCTGTGTGTGTGATGGGACTAACACACTTCAAGTCCTATAGGTGCTTCTGGGAACAAAATATAGCTCTGTGTGTGTGATGGGACTAACACACTTCAAGTCCTATAGGTGCTTCTGGGAAGAAAATAAAGGTCTGTGTGATGGGACTAACACACTTCAAGTCCTATAGGTGCTTCTGGGAACAAAATATAGCTCTGTGTGTGTGATGGGACTAACACACTTCAAGTCCTATAGGTGCTTCTGGGAACAAAATATAGCTCTGTGTGTGTGATGGGACTAACACACTTCAAGTCCTATAGGTGCTTCTGGGAAGAAAATAAAGGTCTGTGTGTGTGATGGGACTAACACACTTCAAGTCCTATAGGTGCTTCTGGGAACAAAATATAGCTCTGTGTGTGTGATGGGACTAACACACTTCAAGTCCTATAGGTGCTTCTGGGAAGAAAATATAGCTCTGTGTGTGTGATGGGACTAACACACTTCAAGTCCTATAGGTGCTTCTGGGAACAAAATATAGCTCTGTGTGTGTGATGGGACTAACACACTTCAAGTCCTATAGGTGCTTCTGGGAACAAAATATAGCTCTGTGTGTGTGATGGGACTAACACACTTCAAGTCCTATAGGTGCTTCTGGGAACAAAATATAGCTCTGTGTGTGTGATGGGACTAACACACTTCAAGTCCTATAGGTGCTTCTGGGAACAAAATATAGCTCTGTGTGTGTGATGGGACTAACACACTTCAAGTCCTATAGGTGCTTCTGGGAACAAAATATAGCTCTGTGTGTGTGATGGGACTAACACACTTCAAGTCCTATAGGTGCTTCTGGGAACAAAATATAGCTCTGTGTGTGTGATGGGACTAACACACTTCAAGTCCTATAGGTGCTTCTGGGAACAAAATATAGCTCTGTGTGTGTGATGGGACTAACACACTTCAAGTCCTATAGGTGCTTCTGGGAACAAAATAAAGGTCTGTGTGATGGAACTAACACACTTCAAGTCCTATAGGTGCTTCTGGGAACAAAATATAGCTCTGTGTGTGTGATGGGACTAACACACTTCAAGTCCTATAGGTGCTTCTGGGAACAAAATATAGCTCTGTGTGTGTGATGGGACTAACACACTTCAAGTCCTATAGGTGCTTCTGGGAAGAAAATAAAGGTCTGTGTGTGTGATGGGACTAACACACTTCAAGTCCTATAGGTGCTTCTGGGAACAAAATATAGCTCTGTGTGTGTGATGGGACTAACACACTTCAAGTCCTATAGGTGCTTCTGGGAACAAAATATAGCTCTGTGTGTGTGATGGGACTAACACACTTCAAGTCCTATAGGTGCTTCTGGGAAGAAAATAAAGGTCTGTGTGTGTGATGGGACTAACACACTTCAAGTCCTATAGGTGCTTCTGGGAACAAAATATAGCTCTGTGTGTGTGATGGGACTAACACACTTCAAGTCCTATAGGTGCTTCTGGGAACAAAATATAGCTCTGTGTGTGTGATGGGACTAACACACTTCAAGTCCTATAGGTGCTTCTGGGAAGAAAATATAGCTCTGTGTGTGTGATGGGACTAACACACTTCAAGTCCTATAGGTGCTTCTGGGAACAAAATATAGCTCTGTGTGTGTGATGGGACTAACACACTTCAAGTCCTATAGGTGCTTCTGGGAACAAAATATAGCTCTGTGTGTGTGATGGGACTAACACACTTCAAGTCCTATAGGTGCTTCTGGGAACAAAATATAGCTCTGTGTGTGTGATGGGACTAACACACTTCAAGTCCTATAGGTGCTTCTGGGAAGAAAATAAAGGTCTGTGTGATGGGACTAACACACTTCAAGTCCTATAGGTGCTTCTGGGAACAAAATATAGCTCTGTGTGTGTGATGGGACTAACACACTTCAAGTCCTATAGGTGCTTCTGGGAAGAAAATAAAGGTCTGTGTGTGTGATGGGACTAACACACTTCAAGTCCTATAGGTGCTTCTGGGAACAAAATATAGCTCTGTGTGTGTGATGGGACTAACACACTTCAAGTCCTATAGGTGCTTCTGGGAAGAAAATATAGCTCTGTGTGTGTGATGGGACTAACACACTTCAAGTCCTATAGGTGCTTCTGGGAACAAAATATAGCTCTGTGTGTGTGATGGGACTAACACACTTCAAGTCCTATAGGTGCTTCTGGGAACAAAATATAGCTCTGTGTGTGTGATGGGACTAACACACTTCAAGTCCTATAGGTGCTTCTGGGAACAAAATATAGCTCTGTGTGTGTGATGGGACTAACACACTTCAAGTCCTATAGGTGCTTCTGGGAAGAAAATATAGCTCTGTGTGTGTGATGGGACTAACACACTTCAAGTCCTATAGGTGCTTCTGGGAAGAAAATATAGCTCTGTGTGTGTGATGGGACTAACACACTTCAAGTCCTATATGTGCTTCTGGGAACAAAATATAGCTCTGTGTGTGTGATGGGACTAACACACTTCAAGTCCTATAGGTGCTTCTGGGAAGAAAATATAGCTCTGTGTGTGTGATGGGACTAACACACTTCAAGTCCTATAGGTGCTTCTGGGAACAAAATATAGGAGCTCTGCCTGCCTGCCACGAACACACTACAAGTCCTATAGGTGCTTCTGGGAACAAAATATAGGAGCTCTGCCTGCCTGCCACGAACACACTACAAGTCCTATAGGTGCTTCTGGGAACAAAATATAGGAGCTCTGCCTGCCTGCCACGAACACACTACAAGTCCTATAGGTGCTTCTGGTAACAAAATATAGGAGCTCTGCCTGCCTGCCACGAACACACTACAAGTCCTATAGGTGCTTCTGGTAACAAAATATAGGAGCTCTGCCTGCCTGCCACGAACACACTACAAGTCCTATAGGTGCTTCTGGTAACAAAATATAGGAGCTCTGCCTGCCTGCCACGAACACACTACAAGTCCTATAGGTGCTTCTGGTAACAAAATATAGGAGCTCTGCCTGCCTGCCACGAACACACTACAAGCCCCTCTTTCTCAATCAATCTTTGTAACTGAATCTATCTAACTCAATCTCTGTAAGTGAATCTCTCTACCTAACTAAATCCAGCAGAGTGTCACAGATCTAGCCTGCTCAATCTGCGCCGGAACAGCATGTGACCGGCGCAGACGGCGTGGCGGCCTTTTATAGGGGGGGGCGTGTACTACAGCCCCTGAGCTGTAATTGGCTACAGGCGTCCTGCCTGTAGCCAATTATGGCTCTTCGAGTTTCCGGGGCTGTGATTGGCCAAGCATGCGGGGTCACAGTGCATGCTTGGCCAATCATCAGCCAGCAATGCACTGCGCCGGCCGCGCCGGCCGCAATGCATTGCGGGGCCGCTCGCATCACACGAACGTTCTGGGCTCGCCGAGCGAGCGAACGCCCGGTGCTCGATGCGAACGTGGGTTCGCATCGAGCACCGGGCCCATCCCTACTGCACAATATTTTCTCAATAAAGCACTCCTGTTTGTAAAAAAAAAGAAAAAAAGATATTTTTTTTATCAGAAAGTTAGAGAATCTACATTACATCCAGAAATTTGTATTTCAATATTGTCAATGATCCCAGGATCAATAAAATGTATTATAAAATACATATTACATCATATGCTTACTGGGGCACTGACTGTTATAGCACGAAATTGGCGTAAAACAATATCTCCATCAATGGTGGATTGGATATGTGAAATTAATGAGATGCAAGCTTTTAAATAGATAATTTGGGCAGATGAAAATCCAGTAAAGCAGGCAGTGATGATGTGGCTGCGATCGGAGATTTTTCGTACCACGTCTCCTTTTTCACAATATTTATGAGCAGATCTTGACCTAAACCCTCGCTTTTTATTTTTCCCTCTCCAACTTCCCCTTCTTCCCCCTTCCTTTTTTTTCACTTTCCTTCTTATTTTACGTTTGTACTATCTTTATGTATTTCTTGATAATTTTTATAGGATGAGGATACTAGTAATAGGGTATTGTCGTTGAGAGTACTTTGCTACATGAGTGTCTTGAGTAGATGTTTTGGTTATTAGTACTGATATGGCTGGGTATAAGGGTGTATTTCCTTATACCCATGGGGGTAAAATTATTTACTATTGTCTTAATAATATGCTGTTTTTCAAGGGCAGGATATTTGTTAGCGATGGGGAGTGTCTCACGCAATAGAGATCTTGAGAATCCCAAGGTTTGAGTATGATTTTGTAATTTACTAAGTCATATGTTTAGATTTGATGTAGGGTATTATTGATAATGTGTAAAAATAAGAAATGTAAGTGTGTCTCTAATATGGTAGAGAGTGATTGGTGCCCCAGGAGCCGCACATCAAGTCAAGGCCTGCTGTGTGATAGTGAATGGCAGTCTCAGCCTGGACCCCCGCCAGCCACTGGAGCTTACTCATTGGGAACTAATATAATACATTTTTATTGTATGGATGTATCCAATCCCAAAGTATTTTTTTTTACTTTTTGTAGGTTGTTTAAAATGTAAAAATTTATAAAAAGAAACTATAAACAAAAAAACCCCCAAAAAACAGAATGAGTGGGTGTAACTGTAGTTGTTGCTGACACACACACAAAGGTAGTTCTAGAAAAGAATATTGGGTCTATGCACTGTGAACACAGAGGGGGATACACAATAATATGTAGCCCACCACACTTCAATTCACTTCAATGTAGCACAGTACAGCACTAGTTGTAACACTGTTCAGCACTGTATAGAATAGCACCATCTATCACTGTAAACACTCTATCAGCTATCCTTATCTATTTCAGGTCTCTCCAATGCACACTGACAAAAAGCTGCTGGCCCTTCTAATAGATTTGACCATATAGGCCAGGAAGTTTATTATTTTTAACATTGTTGTTAGCGTTATTGTTAGAGGCCGCTTTAGTTCGCCATTTTCCTGAACTTTTGAAACTAGGTTGAGGTCAAACTAATGGTTGACCAAAAACTGAAACTCATCACTAATCATTATTGCCATTTTGTTAACTACTTAGGAATAGCTGGCAAATAACCTATCTCACATACAGTAGTTCTGTCATATTTTATTGTTGCAGTTTGCAAAATATACTTTAAGCACAACTACTGTCTAATCAGTCCACTTTGCTGTATTTTGTTACAGATCCATTGGTAACATTTCAGAAATAATTATTCCAGTCATGAGGCACACAGTCTACTATTATTGCCAGCACTGTGCATGATTTATGGATCAGTAACATGTAAATGACTTCTAATGTGCGGCAAGGTGCTATGGGAGGTGCATGATCTGAGCTATTCACAGTTAATGTGACAGTGATGGATGATAGAAATCATAAAAGTATCAATTAAATATTTTATTGTTAACTGAAATGTGCTATACAAGAACACTAGTAAACACACAAATTTTCCAATCATTAGTTTAGAGACAAAATTTGAAATCAATAGTTTAACAAGATGACATTTTTTGTAATATTAATTAAACATTAATTTAGTATATTTGTGCTATTATAAATAAAGTTAATATTAAAAAAAAAAAAATTGTGAAGTCTCCTAAACACAAAACTTTCTTTTTGACTGCTGTTATTTCAGTTTTCTAAATACTTTTTTTTAGCTTTTTAATTGTGTATCATTGTTATTAAACAGAAAATGACCAAGTTGATGCATGCCCCAATGAACAATGACAGTTCATAAATGCACCCCGGACTATTCCCTGTAAATTCATGGTGGCAGTAAACAGACCTTACCTCCTACATGACATTAATTAACTCTGGCATAATGAAGTGGTTGTAAATTGCAGGAAGGCATGCTAAAACAAGCTTTAAACATTTATTTAATATTCTTATGTTAATTTAAATGTAGTTAATATAAATACAGTGCAGTTTTTAAATGTCTTGGCTATCAATGAGCTTGTTCCTAACATAAGCAAAAGTGAAAATTACATACCAGAAACTGAAATTGTGACAAAGCCCAAAAAAAAAGCATATCCCCTTTAAAATATAAATTGCTTTGTTATGATATGAAAAAGTATATACATAGTTACATAGTAGGTGAGATCGAAAAAATCCATCAAGTCCAACCTATGTGTGTGATTATATGTCAGTATTACTTCGTATATCCCTGTATGTTGCGGTCGTTCAGGTGCTTATCTAATAGTTTCTTTAAATTAACGATGCCCCCCGCTGAGACCACCTCCTATGGAAGGGAATTTCACATCCTTGCCGCTCTTACAGTAAAGAACCCTCTACGTTGTTTAAAGTTAAACCTCTTCTCTTCTCATTTTAATGCAGGGCCATGAGTCTTGTTAAACTCCCTTCTGCAAAAAAGTTTTATCCCTATTGTTGGGTCACCAGTATGGTATTTGTATATTGAAATCATATCCCCTCTCAAGCGTCTCTTCTCCAGAGAGAATAAGTTCAGTGCTTGCAACCTTTCCTCGTAACTAATATCCTCCAGACCCTTTATTAGCTTTGTTGCCCTTCTTTGTACTCGCTCCATTTCCAGTACATCCTTCCTGAGGACTGGTACCCAGAACTGGACAGCATACTCTAGGTGCGGCCGAACCAGAGTCTTGTAGAGCTGGAGTATTATCATTTTATCTCTGGAATTAATCCCCTCTTTAATGTATGCCAATATTATGTTTTGCATGCCATTGCTGAGCCTATCATCTACTAGGACCCCCAGGTCCTTTTCCATCCTAGATTGCCCCAGAGGTTCTACCCCCAGTTTATAGATTGCATTCAATTTTTTGCCATCCAAATGCATTATTTTATATTTTTCTCATTTGCCATGTAGTTGGCCACCCCATTAATTTGTTCAGATCTTTTTGCAAGGTTTCCACATCCTGCGGAGATGTTATTGCCCTGCTTAGCTTAGTATCGTCCGCAAATACAGAGATTGGACTGTTTACCCCATACTCCAGGTCGTTTATGAACAAATTAAACAGGATTGGTCCCAGCACAGAACCCTGGGGGACCCCACTACCCACCCCTGGCCATTCTGAGTACTCCCCATTTATCACCACCCTCTGAACTCGCCCTTGTAGCCAGTTTTCAATCCATGTACTCACCCTATGGTCCATGCCAGCAGACCTTATTTTGTAAAGTAAACGTTTATGGGGAACTGTGTCAAATGCTTTTGCAAAATACAGATGCACCATGTCTACGGGCCTTCCTTTATCTAGATGGCAACTCACCTCCTCATAGAAGGTAAATAGATTGGTTTGAGAAGAATGATTCTTGATGAATCCATGCTGATTAGTGCTAATGATACCGTTCTCATTACTAAAATCTTGTATATAGTCCCTTATCATCCCCTCCAAGAATTTACATACTATTGATGTTAGGCTAACTGGTCTGTAATTCCCAGGGATGTATTGTGGGCCCTTTTTAAAGATTGGTGCTACATTGGCTTTTCTCCAATCAGCTGGTACCATTCCAGTCAGTAGACTGTCAGTAAAAATTAGGAACAATGGTCTGGCAATTAGTTGACTGAGTTCCCTAAGTACCCTCGGGTGCAAGCCATCTGGTCCGGGTGATTTATTAATGTCAAGTTTCCCATGTCTAATTTTAATTGTGTCCTCTGTTAACCATGGAGGTGCTTCCTGTGATGTATCATGAGGATAAACACTACAGTTTTATTTACTGAAGCCCCTCAATTCCCTTGTGAAGACCGAGAAGAATAAATTCAATACCTTGGCCATCTCCCTATCCTTTGTAACCAGATGTCCTTCCTCATTCTTTATGGGGCAATATGGTCTGTCCTCCCTTTTTTACTGTTTACATACTTAAAGAATTTCTTGGGATTTTTTTTGCTCTCCTCCGCTATGTGTCTTTCATGTTCTCTCTTAGCCGTCCTTATTGTACCCTTACATTTATTGTTGCATTCTTTATAAAGTCTGAATGTTGATGATGATCCCTCAACCTTGTATTTTTGAAAGGCCTTCTCCTTTGCTTTTATATGCATTTTTACATTGGAGTTAAGCCATCCAGGACTTTTGTTCGCTCTTTTAAATTTATTACCCAATGGGATGCATTGGATAATGCCCTTATTTAATATGCTCTTCCCCTTATGTTTCCTATTTGTGTGATTTATACTGAAGCCAATTGACCTGAGATTGCTGTTACCTAAATTGCCCCATATTTCCACATTCATGATCAGGTCTGTATTGTTGGTAATCAGTAGATCCAGTAATGCTTTATTTCTAGTTGGTGCATCTAACATCTGACCCATAAAATTGTCCTGCAAGACATTTAGGAACTGGCGAGCCTTAGATGAATGCATGGTTCCCTCCGCCCAGTCTATGTCTGGATAATTAAAATCCCCCATTATGATAACACTTCCCATCCTTGCTGCTAATCCAAATTGTGATAGGAGATCTGTCTCCACTTCCTCCCTCAGGTTAGGGGGCCTATAGCATACTCCCAGTATTATTTTCCCTTTAGCTTCATCCTTTTGGAGCTCCACCCATAAGGATTCCACCTCCACCCTAGCTCCCTTAGTGATGTCATCTCTCACATTCACTTGTACATTATTCTTGATATATAGGCATACCCCTCCCCCTTTTTTACCCTCTCTATCCTTGCGATAAAGGGTATACCCTTGAATGGTTGCCAGCCAATCATGAGAGCTGTTGAACCAGGTCTCTGAAATTCCCACAAAATCCAAATCCTCCTCGTACAACAGTATATCTAGTTTACTCATCTTGTCCGCCAGGCTCCTGGCATTGGTGAACATGCCACGTAGTTTAGACCAGTCGCATATTATCCTCTTATTGGGTGTCCTGAGATTGCAACTAGGACTTGCTACTATACTTACCTTGGGTTTATGTGCTTTGGTCAACCTACCACTAATGCCCCAAATACTACCCTCTGGAATATGTTCCACACTGACTATCTCTACTTCTGGACCCTCTTCACCATCACCTAGTTTAAAAACCCCTCTTTAAAAACTTTTTGGCCATCTTCATTCCCAGCTGTTCTGCACCCTCCTCATTTAGGTGCAGTCCATCCCTACTATAGTACTGGTTATCGACTGAGAAGTTAGCCCAATCCTCCAGGAACCCAAACCCCTCCTTACTACACCAGCTCCTCAGCCACTTGTTTACTTCCCTAATTTAAAAAGAGATAAGACAGTAGGCTGCAGAGCTGTCATAGACCCAAAGACATGGGTCAGTGGGAGGGGGCTGCATATGTTGACACAATCAAGCGTAGCCCTTACATCTACCTAGATGATTGGGTCTGTGAGAGTTCTGCAGGACAGTATCTTTGGCGTGCTGCGTCTTACACCTATACAACATGTACATTCCTTGAGGCACTATTCCAGTGATAATTGGCAACACCAGCAATAAGGGAGGAAAACATTATTTCCATAATGAACTTTGAATGTACTGTCTATGTGTATGCATTACGCATGTGGTCAAAGGGACTTTCAAGAGGAGTGAGCTGGGATCCCTATTATGCCTAGATTTTACAGAGAGGATCCATGTGAACTACTTACCTTCAGCATCTTTAACTACCTTCCGCCTGGCCTATAGTAACAACATTGCCTGGTGGGAGAACTACTATTCTGGGTGGATGTCATATGACGCCCTCCCAATTGCACACCTCAAATGCACTCAGGGGGTGTGCAGCTGTGCAATCTGTGACCGGCTGTGTCTACCGAACACAGCAGAACACAAATTGGTGCACTGGGCTGCTGTTCACAGCCTTGCAACCATGTGATCACTGTGACCAAATCATTTTTGTGACACTGTACTGCTCTGGTGGCAATATGTAAAAAATATATAGTTAAAAAATAAAAATAAAATTGAAAAAAAATTAAAAAATTGAAAAAAAAATTAAAATAAAAATAAAATATATATATATACTGTTACTGACACATGTCAGTGTTCCTGATCACCACCACACCAGTCATATGGGGACACTGTACTTCTCTGGGGACAGTATGTAAAAAAATATATATATTGTGAAAGAAAAACAAATCTTATTCAATTTCTTAATTTTCCAAAAGATTGTGACAAAAAATTGCAACTTAAAAAACTCACCATCCCTTTTACTACCTTGGGGTGTCTACTTTAAAAAAGGGGTTATTTTGGGGATATTTGTATTGTCCTGGCATTTTAGATCTAGATCTTAAATATATATATATCACAATTTTTGTAGACTCTATAACTTTCACAGACTAATATACACTTCTTTGGATTATTTTTACCAAAGAAATGTAACAGAATACATTTTGACCTAAGTTTATGAAAAAAGGTTATTTATTTGCAAAATTGTATACTTGAAACTAAGAAAAACTTTTTTTCCTAAATTTTTTTGGTATTTGGTAATCTATTATATAGCAAAAAAATAAAACCCATTATTAAATACCACCGAAGGAAAGCTCTATCTGTCTCAAAAAAATTATAAAAACTTCATTTGGATACAGTGTTGCATGGCTGAGTAATTAGCATTCAAAGTGTGACAGCGTCAAAAACTGAAAATTGGTCTGGGCAGGAAGGGGGTTAAAGTGTCCAGTACCAAAGTGGTTAAATTAATGTTGGTTGCGTGTATATGAACCAACTGCAAACCGCATTGCTTTGCAATTGCCTTAAGTACATCACTATGGGGCTGATTTACTAATAAGAATGTGTTGCGCCAGTTCATACCTTAATTGGTGCACTGAAAAAAATAATTACCCAAACGTGCAAACCGGCGCACTTTAAAGCACAAAAAATGTATAAATAAGTAAACTGCAACTGGTGCTAGGTTACCTGCGGTTTTATCATTGATAATAGCGCACGCCCAATATAATTGGTTAATTTCTTCACATTGGATGTGTCTTGTTAGACAATTAGTAGCTGTTCTCAATTAATTAACCCTTTTGATGCTAATCTCATTCCTATTACTTATAATATATCTTTGAAATGTTTTTTTTCTATTTTTACCCAAATCTTTAAATACATTACAAAGAAGGGAGAAGTGTTTTTAAATCCAATAAATTAATACTTTCAGATCTTGATCTTTAAAGGTGACCATACACTGCAATCAGTTAGATCTTAAAAAAAATTGATTTAGTGCAAGAGCCTGTTTGATTTCCTATAATTTGAATTAATTGTTCAAGTGTATCTTACTATTATCTATTTTGCCAAAATATTGAGTTGGACAGAGATTGGTCAATCAGATTGCATAGTGCATGACCATCTTAAGTGCCAAATTCGGAATGTAGATGTGCCATGACCCACTTGTATTTTCCTAATGATATTTCTTGGGTCTTATACGAGGCACATAAGAAACCACCTTTTTTCAAGACATGCTAGAGTGATCAGGAATCTTCAAACTATGGCTCTCCAGCTGTTACGGAACTACACACCCCATGAGGCATTGTAAAACTCTGACATTCACAGACATGACTAGCCATGATGGGAATTATAGTTCCTGAACAACTGGAGGGCTGTAGTTTGAAGACCCCTGTGCTAGACCATTATTATGCCTCGAAAATTGGGAGTGTGGCATCTACCCAACTTTTCTCTGTTAGTGGACACAAGAACCTACATCTATAAATATATATTTGGGCAGCACCGTGGTGTAGTGGTTAGCACGTTCCTATTCCTTGTTAAAAAAAAAAAATTATAATAATTTTCTTAATTTACAAATAAGGATCATCACTTCCTCAGTGAGTCAGGCATGGTGGTGGGAAGAAATTAGCAGCAGTACAAGCAACTTCCTGGAGGGCCGTGATGTCATTCCTGTGTGCTGGCCACGACTTCTGGGAACCAGATATGTGCCACGGGTACATACCTCCGCGCACACAGCAGTTCTGTATCTCACATACACAGCGGTCGCGCATCTAGCTGCAGGAACCCATTTTTAAAGGAAATTAATAGTAAAGCAGATGCAGATTTCCAGGACTGGACTAACAAATGTTTCTAGTGAAAGGCAACTGGTGTTTTCTATTAAACAAGGTCTAAATGGGCCATTGACATGCATCACAGTTGAACTTAGGAATGTGTCTTTGGAAAGTTAAACTAAATGAAATCCTTTCTTATTTTTGCTTGGGGATAGTGCAGAGGGATTAGAAGTCTTATCAGTTTTTTGTGGATGTCTGCATCCTTGATAAAATGAGACACCTCCCAAATTTTTCCACTTTCTCCTTCAAATGTATTTACTTCCTGTCACATAGTCAAACAGGAAGTGAGGGTAAAACCCTACCAATGTCTTTCCTTGGGGACACACAGGTCAATCTAAAGAGTTTCCCCATTAGGTAAATTACAGTCTAGCATTTTGCTCTGTACACTAGATATGGGAACCGTCAAAAAATTTGTTCCGTTTCGTTCCGTTTCAATTCATAAAAAAAAAAAAAAAACGCAATTCGTGTACGAATTCCATTCGAATTTGTCCGAAATACGAATTTCGTCCGAATCGTAAAAAAAAAAATTGAATCGTTACGAATCGTTACGAATCGTTAATAATCACTCGCGTCTAATGCATTGCCGGTTCCCGTAACACATAGAATAATTCGAATCCAACTACCAAATATCGAATTTCAACTAATACGAAGGAAATTATTATAGCGGATATAACGAATGATTCGAATTAATTCGAATGATTCGAATGACAAAGTGACATTTTTGCAGGAAAAAAAGCTATTTAAAATCACTCGCGGCTAATGAATTGTCGGCTCCGTAACACAGAGAACAGTTATTCATTGAAAGTCATTCATAAGAAAAATAAAAAGCGTGGGGGTCCCCCCAAATTCAATAACCAGGCCCTTCAGGTCTGCTGTGGATATTAAGGGGAACCCCACTTCAAATTTAAAAAAAAAATGACGTGGGGTCCCCCCTAGATATCCATACCAGACCCTTCAGGTCTGGGATGGATTTTAAGGGGAACCCCGGCCAAAAAAAAAACGGCGTGGGGTCCCCCCCTCAAAATCCATACCAGACCCTTTATCCGAGCACGCAACCTGGCAGGCCGCAAGAAAAGAGGGGGGACGAGAGCGCCCCCCCTCCCTCCTGGACCGTACCAGGCCACATGCCCTCAACATTGGGAGGGTGCTTTGGGGTCGGCATCTCTTCTCGGGCCGCTCCTCGTAATGGGAGGCTCCCGCTGTGTGAGGCTTTGCTGCGTCTGACAGGTCTTTTATAACCTCATGACGTCACCGTGCGTCAGAGGGGGCGGGGTCACCAGGTGGCACCCTCCCAATGTTGAGGGCATGTGGCCTGGTACACTTCAGGAGGGGGGCCCCCCTCTTTTCCTGCGGCCTGCCAGGTTGCGTGCTTGGATAAGGGTCTGGTATGGATTTTGAGGGGGACCCCACGCCATTTTTTTTGGCCGGGGTTCCCCTTAAAATCCATCCCAGACCTGAAGGGTCTGGTATGGATATTTAGGGGGACCCCTACATCATTTTTTTTTATTTGAAGCGGGGGTTCCCCTTAATATCCATAGCAGACCTGAAGGGCCTGGTTATTGAATTTGGGGGACCCCCACGCTTTTTTTTATCAATGACTTCAATGAATGACTGTTCTCTGTGTTACGGAGCCGACAATTCATTAGCCGCGAGTGATTTTAAATAGCTTTTGTTCCTGCAAAAATGACATTGTGCAGGGACAGTTCTCGATATTAGATATACTGAATCTTGAATTCATTCGAATCATTCGTTATATCCGCTATAATAATTTCTTTCATATTAGTTGAAATTAGATATTTGGTAGTAGTTGGATTCGAATTGTTCTCTGTGTTACGGGAACCGGCAATTAGCCGCGAGTGTTTTTAAATAGCTTTTTTTCCTGCAAAAATGACACCTTGTACAGAGACAGTTCGAAGCACGGGAAACATGCGCCCCTTCACAGGCATACTACTCTATAGTATGTCTGTGAAGGGGCGCATGTTTCCCGTGCTTAGAACTGTCTCTGTACAAGGTGTCATTTTTGCAGGAAAAAAAGCTATTTAAAATCACTCTCGTCCCCCCCTCTTTTCCTGCGGCCTGCCAGGTTGCCTGCTCGGATAAAGGGTCTGGTGTGGATTTTGAGGGGGACCCAACGCCATTTTTTTTTTTTGGCTGGGGTTCCCCTTAAAATCCATTCCAGACCTGAAGGGTCTGGTATGGATATTTAGGGGGGGGGCCCACGCCATTTTTTATTTTTTTTTGGCTGGGGTTCCCTTAATATCCATAGCAGACCTGAAGGGCCTGGTTATTGAATTTGGGGGGACCCCCAAGCTTTTTTTTTTTTTAATATATGAATGACTGTTCTCTGTGTTACGGAGCCGACAATTCATTAGCCGGCAAATGCCGCGAGTGATTTTAATTCGCTTTTTTTTCCTGCAAAAATTACACTTTGTCATTCAAATCATTTGAATTAATTCGAATCATTCGTTATATCCACTATAATAATATCTTTCGAATTAGTTGAAATTCGATATTTGGTAGTTTGATTCTAATAATTTGGAGCTGAAATTCGTAAACGGAACTTTTCCTGCAAAAATGACACTTTGTCATTCGAATCATTCTGTCATGAAGATCCTGCCAGAAACTTAAACCCGGGCCGTCCCGGCCCTCAGATTCCATTGCGCATGCGCGCCCGGGCGCGCGCACGTGCACAACCGCGCACAGGGAGACGGGCGCGCGCTCTAGTTAGCACCAGCCGGCCTATTTAAGCCTGACCTGTGCAGACAGTCTTTGCTGTCTGCTCTACAGCGTTGTGGTGTAATAAAACCTGATCCTGTTATATCTGTTCCTTGACCCGGCTTGCCATAGACTATCCAGCTTTCTGCCTGTACCCGACCCCAGCTTCCTATGACCATCCTCCTGCCTGATCCATTGTACCTTGCTCCCAGTTCAGATTCATTACCTGACTTCTTTGATGAACTCTGGTTCCCTGCAAAGTCTCTGTCCAGTTTGCAGTCTGATTCCTGTAACGAACCTGATCACCTGTTGGTCTCCAGCCCATCAGTGGTTCTGTTTCCTGCTTCCAGTTCCTGTCAGCTCTGCTATCCAAGCTTACCTGTGAACCTGCTTGCCAAGCCATTGTCCAGTTCCTGTCAGCTCTGCTATCCAAGTTTACCTGTGAACCTGCTTGCCAAGCCATTGTCCAGTTCCTGTCAGCTCTGCTATCCAAGTTTACCTGTGAACCTGCTTGCCAAGCCGTTGTCCAGTTCCTGTCAGCTCTGCTATCCGGTTTACCTGTGAGCCTGCTTCAGCTCTGCTATCCAGTTTACCTGTGAACCTGCTTGCCAAGCCGTTGTCCAGTTCCTGTCAGCTCTGCTATCCGGTTTACCTGTGAGCCTGCTTCAGCTCTGCTATCCAGTTTACCTGTGAACCTGCTTGCCAAAGATCCTGCCAGCTCTGCTATCCAGTTTACCTGTGAGCCTGCTTGCCAAGCCGTTGTCCATTCAGGATGGGAATGAATGGAAGACTGCCTCGGTCTCGATTTGGGCACTTCGAGTACCTGGTGATGCCGTTCGGACTCTGTAACGCCCCCGCTACCTTCCAGTCTTTCATAAACGATGTGCTTCGGGACTTCCTTGATGTTTTTGCTGTTGTTTATCTTGATGACATACTAATTTTCTCTTCCTCCCTAGAGTTGCATCGTGGACATGTTAAAAGTGTTCTGGGCCGCCTCCGGCAACATGGCCTCTATGCCAAGGCCGAAAAATGCCTCTTTGAGGTAGAAAGCATACCCTTCCTAGGCTTGATCATCTCCAGTAGAGGCATCCGGATGGACCCCCAGAAGATCTCAGCCATCCTGGACTGGCCTGTTCCCGCAGATAAAAAGGGGATCCAGCGATTCATTGGCTTCGCCAATTTTTATCGCAAATTCATCAAGGGATTCTCGGCCATAGTGGCACCCATTACTCAACTCACCAAACAAGGTACCCGTTTTCATTGGTCTCCTGAGGCCCCGTGGCATTCTTCTCACGAAAACTGTCCCCAGCCGAGAAGAACTACGATGTGGGAGATCGGGAATTACTGGCTATAAAGACCGCCCTCGAGGAATGGCGCTACCTGCTGGAAGGGGCTACTCATCCAATCTTGATCTTCACGGATCACAAGAATCTAGAGTACTTGAAGACTGCCAAGAGGTTGAAACCTAGACAGGCCCGTTGGGCCTTATTTTTCTCTCGTTTTACTTTTCACGTGACCTATCGTCCGGGTTCCAAAAACGCGAAGCCGGACGCTCTGTCTCGTATGTATCACAAATCCCAGGATGGTTCCCCTCCAGACACTATCCTTGCCCCTGGAAATTTCCTCCTGCTACAGGAAGACCTGCTGTCCCGGCTCAGGCGGGCTTCCAGTGGCCTCATACCCACTCCCGGTCCTGGGTTGCGGGCCAAGGATGGGCTATTGTGGCATGGGGATAAGATTTTCATTCCCGAGGGTCTGCGGGTAACCGTCCTGGAATTGTGCCATGATCATAGACTTGCCGGACACTTCGGTGTCACCAAAACCACTGAATTGGTACAACGTACCTTCTGGTGGCCTCAGCTAAGGGAAGACTGCAGGAAATTTGTGGAAACATGCACTGTGTGTATACGGAGCAAGAGTTACAGAACCAAAGCCTGGGGCCTACTCAAGCCATTGCCAGTCCCAGATCGTCCCTGGAAAATGCTGTCCATAGACTTCATCGTGGAACTACCCCCAGCAGAGGACCACACTACGATCTTCGTGATAGTTGATCGTCTGTCAAAGATGGCACACTTTGTTCCTATGAAGGGCACCCCTTCTGCCTCAGAAACCGCACAAGTGTTCATCCGAGAAGTCATCAGACTCCATGGGGTACCGGCCAACATAGTGTCCGACTGAGGGGTACAATTCACCTCTCGGTTCTGGAAATCGCTCTGCAAGGCCCTCAACATTGAACTATCGTTTTCATCCGCTTATCACCCTCAAACCAATGGGCAGACCGAAAGAACCAATCAGACCCTGGAACTATATCTACGGTGCTTTTCTTCCTTCTCCCAAGACGATTGGATCTCCCTGTTACCAGTTGCCGAATTTGCATATAACAATGCTATCCACTCGGCCACCCAACAGACGCCCTTCTTCGCCAACTATGGCTTTCATCCTTCATTCCTGCCCAATTCTCTTCCCGAATGTACTGTGCCCGCAGTTCAGAAAAAGATTGACTTCTTTGCTTCCAATAACCGACTCCTGCAGGACACCATGGCCCGGACCCAGGAACATAACAAGACGGTCTTTGACCGAAAGAGGCGTGGAGAATTGGTACTGGCACCGGGTGACACAGTATGGCTCTCTACCTTGAATCTGAGGATGGCTTGTCCCTCGAAGAAACTGGGCCCTAAGTTTTTAGGTCCCTTCCCAGTCAAACGAAAAATTAATGAAGTAGCCTATGAGTTGGAACTTCCTGACTCCCTCAAGGTCCATCCGGTCTTTCATGTTTCTCTGTTGAAACCCTCCACTCCCAACCCCTTTCCCAACAGAAGGACTGTACCCCCGGATCAAGTCCTGATAGATGGCGAGGAAGAATATGAAGTGGAGGCCATACTAAATGTTAGAAGAAGGAGAAATCAGAATCAGTTCTTGATCAAATGGAAGGGATATGGTCCTGAAGAGAATTCCTGGGAGCCCGAGTGTAATATCCACGCTAAGAGTCTAGTTCAAGCCTTTAAGAGAGCACATCCTGAGAGATTTGCCCAGAGGGGCACCCAGAGGTTGCCCCTAGGAGGGGGCAATGTCATGAAGATCCTGCCAGAAACTTAAACCCGGGCCGTCCCGGCCCTCAGATTCCATTGCGCATGCGCATGCGCATGCGCGCCCGGGCGCGGGCACGTGCACAACCGCGCACAGGGAGACGGGCGCGCGCTCTAGTTAGCACCAGCCGGCCTATTTAAGCCTGACCTGTGCAGACGGTCTTTGCTGTCTGCTCTACAGCGTTGTGGTGTAATAAAACCTGATCCGGTTATATCTGTTCCTTGACCCGGCTTGCCATAGACTATCCAGCTTTCTGCCTGTACCCGACCCCGGCTTCCTATGACCATCCTCCTGCCTGATCCATTGTACCTTGCTCCCAGTTCAGATTCATTACCTGACTTCTTTGATGAACTCTGGTTCCCTGCAAAGTCTCTGTCCAGTTTGCAGTCTGATTCCTGTAACAAACCTGATCACCTGTTGGTCTCCAGCCCATTCAGTGGTTCTGTTTTCTGCTTCCAGTTCCTGTCAGCTCTGCTATCCAAGCTTACCTGTGAACCTGCTTGCCAAGCCATTGTCCAGTTCCTGTCAGCTCTGCTATCCAAGTTTACCTGTGAACCTGCTTGCCAAGCCATTGTCCAGTTCCTGTCAGCTCTGCTATCCAAGTTTACCTGTGAACCTGCTTGCCAAGCCGTTGTCCAGTTCCTGTCAGCTCTGCTATCCAAGTTTACCTGTGAACCTGCTTGCCAAGCCGTTGTCCAGTTCCTGTCAGCTCTGCTATCCGGTTTACCTGTGAGCCTGCTTCAGCTCTGCTATCCAGTTTACCTGTGAACCTGCTTGCCAAGCCGTTGTCCAGTTCCTGTCAGCTCTGCTATCCGGTTTACCTGTGAGCCTGCTTCAGCTCTGCTATCCAGTTTACCTGTGAACCTGCTTGCCAAGCCGCTGTCCAGTTCCTGTCAGCTCTGCTATCCAGTTTACCTGTGAACCTGCTTGCCAAGCCGTTGTCCAGTTCCTGTCAGCTCTGCTATCCGGTTTACCTGTGAGCCTGCTTGCCCAAGATCCTGCCAGCTCTGCTATCCAGTTTACCTGTGAGCCTGCTTGCCAAAGATCCTGCCAGCTCTGCTATCCAGTTTACCTGTGAGCCTGCTTGCCAAAGATCCTGCCAGCTCTGCTATCCAGTTTACCTGTGAGCCTGCTTGCCAAAGATCCTGCCAGCTCTGCTATCCAGTATACCTGTGAGCCTGCTTGCCAAAGATCCTGCCAGCTCTGCTATCCAGTTTACCTGTGAGCCTGCTTGCCAAAGATCCTACCAGCTCTGCTATCCAGTTTACCTGTGAGCCTGCTTGCCAAAGATCCTGCCAGCTCTGCTAACCTGCTTCCTGCTCACCGGTCTGTTGATCCTGCCAAGCACCCGTGCTCCTCCTCACTCCTGGCTCTCCTGTTCCCACGCCAGGGGACCAGGAGTGGGAGACGCAAGGTAGGGCCTCTCCCTGCAATCTCGGGCTCGCACCACCAGGTACGTGACACATTCGTTATATCCGCTATAACAATTTCTTTTATATTAGCTGAAATTCAATATTTGGTAGTCGGATTCGAATAATGTGGCGACGAAATTCGTAAACGGAATTTCGTATTCCGTACGGAATTCGTATTCGAAAAAAATCGTACTACGGATTCGTAAATTCGTACGAATTTCGAAAAATTCGTACGAATTACGAATTCGGATGAAACTAATCGCACATGTCTACTGTACACCCCAAATTATTAGGTATCTTGGACTTTGGGGTTTACAGTACTAAAGGCAAATCCACTTTCCACTACATGTGCACTTGGAAGTGCGGTTGCTGGAAATCCGAAGGGAACATGCAAGGAAAATAAAAAAACAGCATCTTTGCTTCTACACGATTTAAATTGGGACACTATTTAAATTGACCTGTGTGTCCCCAAGGAAAGTCATTGGTAGGGTTTTACCCTCACTTCCTGTTTGGCTATGTGACAGGAAGTGAAGCCAATTTTAAGAAAAGGGACACAAAGCCCAACCTAAAAAAGACAAGCAGGGGTTCTAACACTCCCCAATTGGTTTCCCTCAAATGCCCACAATTAGAATAGGATTGTCTTGAGCTCGATTTTAGCTCAGTGCTCTAAATCAGTGGTTCTCAACCCTGTCCTCAAGTACCCCCAATAAGCCATGTTTGCAGGTTTTCATTCATCTTGCGTTTATTTAGAACGTAACTGCAGGTAGACGGGGCTAGCGAAGGCAGTGAATGCCGCCGCACTAGCCCCGTCAACTGGCATGGATTTAAAGGGAATCCCCACGCCCCATGTTGAGGGCAGCATGTGACCCTGTCCCCTTGTTCCTATATAAGTCCCAGCACAGCGCGGCTCTGGCATTCCGGCCAGAGAGAGCGACGGGTCAACATCGGAAGAGGAAGAAGAAGAAGAAGAAGGCGGCGGCGCAGCGGCAAGAACAGAAGAGACCCCGGAAGACCCCCGTAGGCGGATCGAGACCCCCAGACGACGGCGTCAATGACGAAGAAGGTAGCCGGCCTCCTCTGCTCGGTAAAAGAGCTAGCTAAATAGCGGAGGAGTCCTGCAAGAAGACCCCCCAAGACGGAAGAAGACCCCCGGAGCAGTGCAATAAAATATTTTTTAAAAATTGTGTGTTTTTTTCTTTACACTTTATACCTTAGGTGAATGGGTAGGGGTACATCGTACCCCATACTCAATCACATAGGGTGGGGGGCCGGGATCTGGGGGCCCCCTTATTAAAGGGGGCTCCCGGATTCCGATAAGCCCCCACCCGCAGACCCGACAACCAACGGCCAGGGTTGTCGGGAAGAGGCCCTTGTCCTCATCAACATGGGGACAAGGTGCTTTGGGGTGGGGGGGCCGCACGGCCCCCCTTTCCCCAGGGCACCCCCCATGTTGAGGGCACGCGGCCTGGTATGGCTCAGGAGGGGGGGGTGCTCGCTCGTCCCCACCCCTTTCCTGGCCTGCCGGGCTGCGTGCTCGGATAAGGGTCTGAGATGGATTTGGGGGGGACCCCCACGCCGTTTTTTTTGGCGTGGGGATTCCCTTTAAATCCATGCCAGGTGACGGGGCTAGCGTGGCGGCATTCATTGCCTTCGTTAGCTCCGTCTACCTTAAGTCACGTGCTAAATGAATGGACTTTCCGATGATCGGCAAGTCCGTTAATTTCCAAAAGTCCGGCGGACTAGCCTACTAATGACGGGATTGTCCGCCGGACTGCCAAGTCCAGCGGATCATTTTAAAACAAAACTTAAAACCTAGTCCGCCGGACTTTTGGCGCCAAAAAGTCCGCCGGCACCCACACACGGGGGGATTGTCCGGCGGACTCGAGTCCATCGGACAATGCCGCGGGAAAGTCCCTTCGTGTGTACGAGGCATAAGGCTGAGTACCACTGCACTAAAATGGAAAATTGAATACTTACCGCTCTGTAATTTTCCATTCCTGGTAGCACATGCTACCATGAAGGCACCAGGAAAGTAGTTTTTAGACAAATCACACTTTTTTTTGTTTTGCCATGCCAATCAGCCTAGTTAGATGGGAAATCTGTTGCATGAAAATTAACAAAAACACATAAAACATAAAAATTTGCTACAAATTTTATTGGTCAACAAAACAGGACTTGGAAAAGAGCAAGCAAAGCAAAAAACACATGTACTGTATGTTAATTTGAGACACTAACAGAATATGGTTTTGAGGTCTGACCATTTTGCAAAGGAAATTAACAAGAGGGTGCTCATAAACGGACATCTATTAAGGATTTAAACATTAATTAGTCACAACATCTTCAGGAAGATTTTGCTAAATAATGCAGCACAGACAGTTAAATCAAAGTGAAACAACCTTCAAACGACACACATTGACAACATCAAAAATATTTCAGGGGAAAATACCCCCCCCCCCCCAAAAAAAATACAATAAACCAAAGTAAAAAAAAACTTGCTCTTATGCCTCGTACACAAGATTGGACTTTACGCCAACAAAACTGTGGAATTTTGTCCGAAGGGCATTGGCTCAAACTTGCATACACACGGTCAAAAATATGTTGGCCACCAATTACAAACGTAATGACATACTAGACGTACTATGTGTTTTTTCTGCTCTTTAGCGCCATCCTTTCGGCTCCTTCTGCTAATTTCGTGTTAGTAGAAGTTTGGTGAGTGTTGATTCGCGCTTTTCTTTACACATTTTTCATTTATCCCTTTTTCAGTTAATGATTTTCATTTTGTGCTTTTCAGTTCGCGCTTTTTATCTTGTGCTTTTCAGTTCATTTCTGAATGGCCATTCGTCAACCAGACATGTTGCGGAATTGGAGGAGATAATGTATTATTTTTTATTGGCCTTGGAGTTATTGCTTCGACATAATTTTTTTGGTTGAATAATGATTTGATTTGGTATATTTTCTATATTTTTGGATGCATAGAATGCACTTTTTGGTTAAGTTCTATTGGTAGGTAGTATGTCAAATCTATTTATTTATTTTTTATTTTTTAATGCATAATAACAAAAAATGTGGAGAATAATACTTAATAAAAAATACAATGTAAAATTGACAAGGGACACCAACACAGTTGTATCTTTGATCTTAAAAACTATGGAATAATGGTGTTGTGGTAACTTGCCCAAATAAAAAATAAAAAAAGCATAATAACATTATTCTTGATATCACTTCTTTGAAAATGAGTTTGCCATAACTCCATCAGTATCACCAGCAAAGCAGCTTCATTATTATTCTATTAAAGAAGAAGAGAATTGTGCACTGCATTTGGAGACTTCATAATTTGCCACGTCACAAATTTTAATTCTGCATTACAACCGCTAGTTTACAAGACCGACCGCTTCTGGCTCGTCCTTGCTTCCGAGCATGCGTGTTTGTACTTCAGACTTTTGTCCAACGGACTTGTGTACACACCATCGGAAAATCCGACAACACACATTTGTTGGGGCAAAATTTGAAGACATGCTAGCCAACATTTGTTGGCGGAAAGTCCTACAACAATTGTCCGATGGAGCATACACACGGTTGGGTTTTCCACCAACAGCCTGACATTGAACATTTCCCGTTGGAAAATCTGATCGTGTGTACAAGGTTTATAACACATCTGTTTTGCAAAGACATAACAAACAAAATACAAAGAGAAAATACATGTGTTCCAAACTCTCTAAGGACACCCAAATGTACTCTCTTGCTGGCCCCCCACACACACAATCTTGGCTCTTTTCAGGGCAAGGTAAAGAATGCTATCTGCAAGCTTTATATAACATAGATCTGCGTGCTAATGAGGCATTTGAAAACACATGCACAGTCCATGAAACACACAAAATGCAAGTTCACCCAATGTAGAGACATAACTTCTAAGTGGATAAACCTGTTAACGATGTCCTTAAATTACTAACCCAAAAAACACACTCTCTCTGAGCATGCCCAGAAACATCCAAGTGCTGTTCACACACAAAAAGAAGAAAAAAAAAGAAAAGTCCCTGAGCATGCCCAGACCAACCCAAATGCATTTCACACACCAAAAGGCACAGGAAAGAACCAAAGTCCCTGAGCATGCCCAGACCAACCCAAATGCAGCCAGCACAAGATAAGCCACCCCCTATCCAAAATTGAGCACATCATCCAGCATACTGCAAAATTACAGATGGGACAACCCCCCCCCCCCAGTCCAGGGGGGCAAACAAAGAGCCTAACATTGGCAAAACAATAAAACATATACAATTGTAGTATATGGGAACTGACTTGTGAATTTTGCCAGTCCCCACTTGGCTGGCTTATCTTCTAGTCATTGGCCTTAAAATGTGTATGAGCCCCCAGGACCCATCCTGAGGGACATATATCAATGTCACCAATTTGGACAACCTTAAAAATGAAACAAGAAGCGCCCTTAAAAATGCAAAATTACTTAAAAGCGTGGGGGGGGCTGTAAAGTGGTGCATCTGTAGCATGTATCCAAAATGCTGCTTCAAAGATGTATGGCTTTAGAGAAAAGTTACAAATCTACATTGCAGCTGCAAGATTTTAACACAAATCAAAAAATAGCCTGCTCCCCCCCCCCCACAATACATACAAGGCCATTTGGGTCGGTTAAAGCTTAAAATGAGAACCCCCATGAGAAACATCCCACCCTAAACGAAAACAATATTGTGCCCCTCCCAAACACTAACAAACCCCTAGCCAAACACACAGCAAGCCAGTCCATGAAAGGGGGTGGATGCTTGGGGGCAGGAGGGGATCAGGCACCCCAAAGGCCAACCACCTTGTCCCCATATTCAGGGGGACAATGGCCTCTTCCACACAACCCTAGGCTGGGGTTGTGGGGGGCTGCAGACAGGGGGCTTTATGGAATGTGGAAAGCCCCTTTAAACTAGTGGGTACAAGGTGCTTTGTTGTTGGTATTGGGCTGAGCCCAACATGCCCCAAAGGCAGCCAGCTATGTTGAGTGCATGTGGCCTTGTATGGTTCGGGAGAGGGTTGGGTGATCGCTCTTCTCGCCCCTTTCCTAGTTGGCCCTGTTTACGTTTGGATTGGTGAAGGCAGCTCACAGCCTTTTGAGAATGGAGAGGAGTGTGGAGTTCCCCTTTAAAAGCAAAAGTTAGCCCATGAAAATACAAGGTGTAAGAGGGGGAGACAAGAGCATTGGAAAATGGAGTGTGGAGTTCCCCTTTAAAAGTAAAAGTTAGCCCATGAAAATTCAAGGGGTTAGAGGGGGGAGACAAGAGCATTGGAGAATGGAGTGTGGAGTTCCCCTTTAAAAGCAAAAGTTAGCCCATGGAAATTCAAGGGGTTAAAGGGGGGGGGACAAGAGCATTGGAGAATGGAGTGTGGAGTTCCCCTTTAAAAGCAAAAGCTAGCCCAAATAAAGCATGTGCATTAGAGGGGGAAGGTTAAATGCTCTTTTTGGAGGAGCTAGAGGAGCGAGAACATTTTTACATAATTTTAACAAGGTGCATGTCACATGTTGGCAACGTAACATGCTAACATGACCTGTGTGCAAATCTCCTTAAAAAAATACATAAAGGTTAACCAGCGTAAAAAAATTTTTAAAGTTTAGGGTTGGCCCATTCAACCCATACAATTGCATTTATGTTGCATTTACTAAGATTTTGGCCGCGCAGTGAACAAATGCATTTGAACGAGCGCAAGAGCCGCTTGCGTATGTGCAGTTCTAAAAGTACTTGCAGGCTCATTCTATTTTGGCCATTTTTGTTACTTGGGCAGTTGTTACTAATCTTCCTCACATGACGCCACATCACCCCATAATATTGGCACCTCCATCTTCTGTTAATATTGAATTGAATATGACGTGCCCCATTTCCATAGTGGCGCACAGATTGCATTCTCCCGTGTGTCGAGATCGATATAGTAAATGGGGGTTTCGTGCTCTGTTCCCGGGGCACCGTTTCGTAAATATGAAAATATGCGTTGTGCCTCACCGTGCGCCTACACTGATCAATCAGCCCCAATGAATGACTACTAGTCCATTGGATGTATTTGTGCAGTACTGGGAGAACAGATCATCTTATACCATTACTGTAACTCTGATACTATTCAGATCAAGTTTTAACTACAAAATCTGAGGCTATTTCTAATGTAGTTTTCTTTATAATTTATGGATAGCACACAGTTGGCTATATATCAAATCATTATGATGTTTGAACGCATCCTCCTCTTTCCTACAGGAATTGTACTTCAAGCATGGTATTGTCAGGGCTGGACTCAGCCCTTCCTTCTCTGAGCTGGCTGCTCAGCTGTTGGCTAATTGCCAGCTCCTATCTCTCCACAGTTACTCAGCTGTTGATATCCTGCTCGTCAGTCCTGCCTACTTAAGCCGTCCAGTCCAGAGGAGCTCTGCCTTCGCCTTGATTAACATCACAGAAACTGAGATGCTCACCTGCGATCCTGTTCAAAACTTGCTTTGCTGACATCCCTTCTGGCTCCAGATCCTGCTTGCTGTTCCACTACATTGATCCCTGACTTCTCGCTTGCCTGAATATCCATGCTGGTTACTTAACCTTGGCTATGTTTTGACTATGTTTTTTATTTTTTTATTTTATTATTAAACAAGTGCGATTTAACTGTACTTCCATCACGGCCATCTCGGCCTGATTTCATGGTTTCTGACAGGTATTTGCTCACCTTAAAGTGAGGCAAGATTTTTCTTCTCTTAAACAAACATGTTCTACTTACCTGCCCTGTGTAATGCTTTTGCACAGAGCAGCCCAGATAAACCTCTTTCTGGGTCCTCAATAATAAGGTTGAGGTGATATTTTGGAGTTTAGGATCACCAGCTAGCCAACTTTGTTAAAGAAAATAGTCTTTTATTTTTCAAAGCAGGCAAACAAAAATAGCTTTTCTTCAGTATACCAAACAAAGACAGTCCATAAACTTGTATAACACAAAGATATGTCTCACAACCATGTACTGGATGGACTTTTGGTGGTGTTTTTTTGGTGCTTTTTTTTCAACTAGATTACCTATGTAACCACCAGCATAATTTTATGCCACCACAGGGTTTAACGTTTCCACCTGCTTCAGAGGTCCAGAAAACAATTACAGGAGCCTAGCAGTGTTTCATCTGATAAACATCCACAGCCCTCTTACAAATGTGTGCAGCTCCATACCACACCTTGTGGACGTCTTTTGGATGCTTCCTGACCTTTTCAGCCCTCTCTTGCTGGTGAGTTATATTTTTCAGGATCAAAGTACCCGTAGTTGGAGTTGGAAGCTCATTCTCACCCAAAATCTCTCTGAGCCTCTGAATTTCGGGACTCATATGAGGACTTAGTAATCCTAATAAATCTGCAACTAAGTTTTCCCCCTTTATCAGATCACCCTGCATTGGTTAGAACCCTTAAAGTGTTTGTTAGTCCATATTATGAAGTCTATGCCAGCCCCTCTATTAAAGTCTGTCATAGCACACCTGTCTTTTCTAAAAACGAGGCTTGTAAATACTTGTTTAGAGCTTTCTTTAGCCTGGTCACATGACTCATGACCGCTGTACAGCTACAATGGATGGCTTCTGCAGGAGGGGGCGGAGATCTCCCTCTGACATCAGGCGGGGAGATCACATGACAACTCAGCCCCTCTTGCAGTAGCCCTGGAAACCGTCCAAGAGTCACGTGACCAGCATGAAGATCGCGCTATCAGTATATACAAGCCTAGTTTATGGCAGTGACAATTTATAACTTTTTATCTTTATGAATAGCATCGGTGGGGGGGGGTGGGCGGAGACAGAGACACAGACACAGAGATGACAGGCAGGAAGGAGGGGTTGAGGGGGGGAGATGAGAGCAGAGAGGGCAGCTGCGGATGGCGAGGGGGCATGCTCTGACGTCGGTGCTCAGCAGCCCTAATTTTCGTGGTCAGCTCAGGGGGGACACAGGAAGTGGAGGGATCAGGGAGGTTTTTACCATTTAGAGGGGAGCAGATTACACAGCACAAGCACTGTGCTGTTTGATCTGCTTTAAGGGACCAGGATCTGTATTTTTTTTTCTTAAGTTAACAAAACACTTTAAGTACTCCAACAATCTCTTGTCATCCCCCTTAAAAGGACCACAATACAAACAATAAAGACCCTTGCCTCCTATATTCTCTCCAGGAACCCATTCCTACCAACCGTTACAGTATGAATGTAGGTTCTCTTTGTATAAATTTTCATCTTATAATAAATTGTTTGTATTTTAAAGGGTATATACCTTTGGTGCTAGTTTTCCTTTCAATTAGCTTTCTTCCATTCTGCTATTATCATTCAGTAGTCAGTACCAAATTTTTACCCATCATTTCTGAATGCTGGCATCACAGTTTCTTTACATATTTTTTTAGCATTTTAATTGTCTATAAGAAAAAAAATACCTAATGAAATTATCTAGTTCATATACTCCACAAATGACAGTGACAGTTTCATAACTGAAAAAATAGCACAAAAATATAATGTAAATAACCCCATAAATATAAGTCTAAAGAAATCTGCTTTGAAGTACGTCAGACAATTATCTGTGAGAAAAACTTGTTGTCCAAAAATTCTCCCCTGAAATTAATACCCCAGCTGGAACAACTTGTCCTTACCTGGTTTTTAATCAGTCTATGAGCAGGCTGGTTGTATTGAAGTCGATTCATCAATCGACTTCAGTAAAACTGACCTGTCTGTTTTTTTGTACCCAATCACTGCCAGCGGCTATAGCCACCAGCAGTGATCATTGTACTCAGCCACTCATGAAGACCCCCTTTGCCCCCCACTTGCAGAACATAATAGCACTATAGGAGGGATTCCTCCATCAACTGACTGTGTTAATGGGGAGACAAAGCTATTTTTTTTCCTTACACCTGTGTTTGTAGGAAAGAAAATTGAATAATGTATAGCCTACCTTAGACTGGGAGTGAATATTGGAATCGATGAACCCAAAAAAGAAATGGGAATTCTTCAAAAAGACTCTATGCAAACTCACTGCAAAGTATATTCCCTTGGGAAATAAGTTTAAAAGGCTAAAAATAAAACCTATGTGGCTCACGACTAAAGTTAAAAAAGCTATAACTAATAAATAAAGCTGTAAAAAAAGCAGAAAAAACGACAGGCGCAACAAATGTCACTATCTCCTTATCTCAGCGCAGTGGTATGGAAAAATTATAAATATACAAGAAAGTTTTAACTAAACACATGTATAAATATAGGTTGCCCTATAGCAGCCGCTTACTAAAAAAACACAATATCCTCTCTTATGATAAATGCAAGTTCTAGATCAAAAGTCTTTAGATGTCATTCATCATTAGCGGTGCTCCTGTCAAAATTAAAATGATCAGGCTAAAAATAGTAATAATAAAAATATATTGTATAATAAAAGTTCTCAGATTTAAAACAAACAACTGGACATTCAACACTTAATACAATATCAGATGGTGATTTGAAAGGAGAGAGTCCAAACACAGATGGTGATATCAATATTTGTCTGTTGGTTGTGCACCCTTCTACCAGATTATTCCACCCGTGCGTCACACACCCCTCTGGGGTTCAAACTCACTACAATTCAAAGATAAATAGGCATTGCTTAATCATAACAGAACTCTGCTCCCTTGTGTCTCTTTCACATCAGGATTCACAAACAAATTCAGCCAGAACCTGAGCACTGGAACTTCATCCGGGGGTAGGGTTGCCTCCTTATTCCTTTAAAACCGAACCCATATGAATTAGGTAATTCTCTCTCCTTTCAAATCACCATCTGATATTGTTATTAAGTGTTGATTGTCCAGTTGTTTGTTTTAAATCTGAGAAGTTTTATTATACAATATACTGGGTATTATTATTATTATTACTATTTTTAGCCTGATCATTTTAATTTGACAGGAGCACCGCTAATGATGAATGACATCTAAAGACATTTGATCTAGAAGTTGCATTTATCATAAGAGAGAATAAATAAAACTCTTTTAAAAAATATAAAAATAAAGGAACACTATAATTGTTTAAATGTTACAAATAATATAACAGAATATGTAAAAAGGAAATTAAGAACGCAAAAATTCAAAACAGACGACAGATTGCAAAAAATATTTGAACAAATCCCAACAAATTCTTCAAATATATAATAATGGTAAAAAGGTCAGGTCTGAGCATGTATGCCCTTTACAAAATAATCTATAGTGGGTGACTGGGGACAAAGAGAAGGCAAATGTATTAAATAATTTCTACAGCAATGTGTATACAAAGAGCATGTGTGAGTTCAAGTCCATAATGGGGGTGGTAGTGACACAACCCTAAATGATCCACAATGGTTCAAAAGTGATATGGTCCAGAAATATTTAGACCAAATAAAGGTAGATTAAGCACTTGCACCTGATCGCATCAGCCCACGGATCCTAAAAGAATTGAGCACTGTCATTTAAAAACCATTGTTTCTAATATTTAGGGACTCATTGATGACTGGAATGGTACAACTGGATTGGTGTAGAACCAATGTGGTGCCCATATTTAAAAAGGGATCAAAGTCTTTACCAAGTAACTATAGACCTGTGAGTTTAACCTCTATAGTCAGGAAGATACTGGAGAGTTTAATAAAAGACCACATAGATGAGTTCTTGCTGGAAAAAAATATTTTAGGCAACAGACTGCATGGATTCATAAAAGACAGAAGTTGTCAAACATACCTGATTTTTTTTTATGAGGAGGTAAGTAAAACCTTGTACAGAGGGGTTACTGAGGACGTGGTATACTTGGATTTTGGAAAAGCATTTCACACAGTTCCCCACACACGGCTAAAGTGTACAGGCTTGGAAAGTTTAGTTTGTAAATGGATAGAAAACTGGCTAAAAAAACAAATACAGAGAGTAGTGGTTAATTATTCATACTCTGAATGGTTTAAGGTTATGCAGTGGAATAACGAATAACGTCCTTACAGGATGTCTCCAATGTACAAACTCACCTCAATACACTGTTTAATTGGACAACTATGTGGCAGATGAGGTTTAATGTTTATAAATGCAAAGTTATGCACTTGGAAGCTAAGAATATGCATGCATCATATATACTAGGGAAGGATCTGGGGGTTTTGGTAGATCATAAGCTTAAAAATAGCATGCAATCCCAAGCTGTGGTTTCCAAAGTGAGAAAAGTCCTTTCTTGTTTTAACCACTTGCCAAACAGCCTTCATCGTTATTCGGCGGCAGGTCGGCTCTCCTTCGCTCTCGCCGTAGCTGTACAGTGGCTCGCTCAGGCGCAGTTGCAGGCGCAATCTCACTCTTGCTGCACACTGCGGGAACGTGCACACGGGTCGGGCAGACTCGATGTCTGCCAGTGACTCGTGATAGCTTAGTATAGAGGCAGAACGGGGGTATCTGCCAGTGTTAACAAGCAGATCCCCATTCTGACAGGAGACATGACAGAGATCTACTGTTCCCAGTAATTGGGAACAGTGATCTCTGTCATATCTCTGGCAGCCCATCCCCCCTACAGTTAGAACAAGCTGAGGGAACACATTTAACCCCTTGATCACCCCCTTCCCTGACAGTTTCATTTTTTTACATTTTGATTAGTGAATTGATTTCAAATTTACATTGATCAGTAGGAGGACTGCGTGGCTTCTCTGGGCAGTGTCCGTAAAGTTTCTGAAATATTGCGGCTTAGCTGGGTACCTTGGCCCTGAGGAGAATGGGATCTGGTCACCGATGCACTCCAGTATGTTCTCCCCATAGTTAGATGAAGAAGCGCTATATAAAGACAGATTGCAGGACCTTGTGTAGTGGGAGCGTCCAACTTAGGCTGGTACTAGGCCACAACCCTGTGCGCAATTTTAAAGCATTATATGTTTGGTATCTATTTACTCGGTGCAATACAATATTTAATATTTTACCAAAAATGTGGGTATTATATTGTCTCTGTGTGCTTTGAAATTCATTAAAATGTATTTATGCGTTGGTATGTAAATCTGCGTTAGAAAAACTGCTGCGCAAATACCGTGTGACATAAAAATTTGCAAAACCCATCATTTTCTTTTCTAGGGCCTCTGCTACAAAAATATATGATGTTTGGGGGTTCTAAGTCATTTTCTAGCAAAAATACAGATTTTTACGTGTAAACAAAAAGTGTCAGAATAAGGTCTCGCCTTAAAGTGGATAATGCCTGAAGGTGCTCCTTGGAAGTTGTGCCTTGCTATGTGGCCAGGCTTTGTAAAAGTCTCACAAATGTGCCATACTTAGGAGCAGTAGCAAAATGTGTTTTGGGGTGTAGTTGCAAATATGCCTATGCCGTGTGTGAGAAAGAACTTTTAACAACAAATTCTAATTCTAACAACAAAAAGCTTGCCATGTCTCTTACTAAATACCCTGGACTGTCTACTTTCCAAAAAGAGGTAATTTGGGGGGTGTTTGTACTGTCTTAACATGTTAGGGACTCAAGAAATTAGATTTCCCTCAGTACAACAGGTGTGATCAATATTTAAAGATTGCTACCATAGCGTGGAGACTCTATAACTTTCACACAGACAAAATAATATACACTGAATTGGGTTATTTTTCCAAAGAAATGTAGCAGTATAAATTTTGGTCACATCGTTACAGAAAATAGCAATGTTTCAGAGCCACGCAGGGGCCCCTTCATGAGGCATGTGATGAAGGAGTCCTGCGTAGCTCCGAAGCGTTGCTATTTGCTGTAATGATGTGATCGCTGAATAAAGCTTGGGACCCAGTCTGGAGATCCATGGTGTGCTGGTGACATATCTCGCTCTGACTGTTCATGGTTCCAGCCAGTGGTTGCTTCAGCACCTACTTATACACACGGCCATTTCTACAGGAACGTGTGTGTTGGAAATAGTGCACTGGATTCTTTCAACTGTCTAGTGAGACACTATCCTCACCTTTTGGTGGCTGGTATATTTTTCAAAAAGGTGGAGTGTCACTTTAAGTGTTTGAGTGTTAAAATGTTGGTATTTACTATATGCAATGCATATGACTTTTGATGTTTTGTGATCTAATTGTTTGGTCAGCTACCATCTTGATTTATGGTGCTGGTCAAGGTTCCATGTTTGAATTCACAAACATGAATAAGCTTTACTTTTTAACACTGCAGTGGTTGAAAATCTAGATCAAAGGGCGTTATGTATTAATCTTCCTGCAAGCTGCTACTTATTTAGTTTAAGCTGATTCAGTCCATGATTTTCAGACATGTCAACACAGTGAAGGGTGAAATAGCGGCATCTTTTGCACTTTGATTAATCAACACAGCTTTGTAACTGCCGAGAAGTACAGCAAGACCAGCTGAAAGACCTTTACCAGTAGAACAGTAAAACACTGTGGCAAAGTGGTATGTCCTTTTGCCTTCCTACCTAGTCTTCAAATAATAATATTGACAAATCTGGCAGTTGTCATTTTTTGATTTTCTATTAAAATATTGCCAGGATTTTTGCAAACATGTCATTACATACTCTACCTCTTTATGTGTGGAAAGGAAAAGAATATCATCTCTAAAGCAAATGGGAATTTGATGTAATACACATTGGTTGCTTTGTTCAGCTTTAATATTAATCAGAGCTTCTAACATTCATGTTATTAAGGACAGTAATAAATTATGCTATGTTTACATTATATTATATTGGGGAAACTACTAGGGAGAGCAACTCTTAAGCAACTCTTAAGATTGTTGTGGGACTTAGAGGAAAATAAAAATGTATGTTACTGCTTACATTTATGAATAAATGATAAAAACATAGTTCCAAAGATCATTTCCTGTATGTGTATATATACAGTATATATTAATTGTAAATTGTCAATCCAAATGTTCTCCAAGTGAATAAGAGGAAACCAATAATTTTTACGGAAACTTGGCATCTTTATGCCAAACCATAGATAGTTAAAGAACATTGTAAGACAAAAAAAAAAAAATACACAGATGCACCAACATTGTACACATACAATTCCTTTTATTAATTCTCCAACATACGCATGAAATGCTTATATCAGGGATGCCAGGGCCTACACACGCTTTTATTCATAGGTGTACCTAGAGAATTTGACACCCTGGGGGATGTTTTTTTTAACAAACCCCCTCCTCTATACAGTGGTGTGAAAAAGTGTTTGCCCCCTTCCTCATTTCCTGTTCCTTTGCATGTTTGTCACACTTAAGTGTTTCGGAACATCAAACCAATTTAAACAATAGCCAAGGACAACACAAGTAAACACAAAATGCAATTTGTAAATGAAGGTGTTTATTATTAAAGGTGAAAAAAAATCCAAACCATCATGGCCCTGTGTGAAAAAGTGATTGCCCCCCTTGTTAAAACATACTATAACTGTGGTTGAGTTCAATTTCTCTAGCCACACCCAGGCCTGATTATTGCCACACCTGTTCACAATCAAGGCATCACTTAAATAGGAGCTGCTTGACACAGTAAGGTCCACCAGAAGATCCTTAAAAGCTACACATCATGCCGAGACCCAAAGAAATTCAGGAACAATTGAGAAAGAAAGTAATTGAGATCTATCAGTCTGGAAAGGGTTATAAAGCCATTTCCAAAGCTTTGGGAATCCAGCGAACCACAGTGAGAGCCATTATCCACAAATGGCGAAGACATGGAACAGTGGTGAACCTTCCCAGGAGTGGCCGGCCGCCCAAAATTACCCCAAGAGCGCAGCGACGACTCATCCAAGAGGTCACAAAAGACCCCACAACAACGTCCAAGGAACTGCAGGCCTCACTTGCCTCAGTTAAAGTCAGCGTTCATGCCTCCACCATCAGGAAAAGACTGGGCAAAAATGGCCTGCATGGCAGAGTTCCAAGGAGAAAACCACTGCTGAGCAAAAAGAACATCAAAGCTCGTCTCAATTTCTCCACAACACATCTTGATGATCCCCAAGACTTTTGGGACAACATTCTGTGGACCGATGAGACAAAAGTGGAACTCTTTGGAAGGTGTGTGTCCAAGTATATCTGGCGTAGAAGGAACACTGCATTTCAGAAAAAGAAAATTATACCAACAGTAAAATATGGTGGTGGTAGTGTGATGGTCTGGGGCTGTTTTGCTGCTTCAGGACCTGGAAGACTTGCCGTGATAAAAGGAACTATGAATTCTGCTGTCTACCAAGAGTTCCTGAAGGAGAATGTCCGACCATCTGTTTGTGTACTCAAGCTGAAACGAACTTGGGTTCTGCAGCAGGACAATGATCCTAAACACACCAGCAAGTCCACCACCGAATGGCTGAAGAAAAAAAAAATGAAGACTTTGGACGCTGTAAAAGCCTCATTGCACGTTATTGCAAACGCTTGGTTGCAGTTGTTGCTGCTAAGGGTGGCCCAACCAGTTATTAGGTTTAGGGGGCAATCACTTTTTCACACAGGGCCATGATGGTTTGGATTTTTTTTCACCTTTAATAATAAACACCTTCATTTACAAATTGCATTTTGTGTTTACTTGTGTTGTCCTTGACTATTGTTTAAATTGGTTTGATGTTCCAAAATACTTAAGTGTGACAAACATGCAAAGGAACAGGAAATGAGGAGGGGGGCAAACACTTTTTCACACCACTGTATAACTCAATTGTAGTCAGAATGTTTTTTTTTTTTTAAACCAGTGATTTTATAAATTTTGTTACAGTAAAACTTAACTTTTTATTTACATTGTTGTGTTTTGTGTTGTGTTGGCACCTTATTCAACCAAACAATAATAATAAAAGCCCAAGTGTAGTGCTCAAAATAAATATCAAAAGTAATATATAATTGTGTGCAGTAGTCCGTCAATCAAATTACAGATGATAAAGTATAGATCAGGGATATGCAATTAGCGGACCTCCAGCTGTTTCAAAACTACAAGTCCCATCATGCCTCTGCCTCTGGGTGTCATTCTTGTGGCTGTCAGAGTCTTGCTATGCCTCATGGAACTTGTAGTTCTGCAACAGCTGGAGGTCCGCTAATTGCATATCCCTGGTATAGATCCTCCATCAAGCTTCAGTGCACAAAAACGAAAGCACACCACACCCACGTGCTATCAATCTGCTTACCAGAAAGATATGAAAAACAAGTAATCATATGATGCAAGAGGTCAGTGGTTGAACTTGATTGATGCAATTAGTAGGTCAGTATCCAGATTCATCAATAATAGTAGAAGGCAAGACTCACAGCAACAGATCAATATATTGTGCTATATCATTTCCATTAAAGCATGAAATCCAATGAAAAAAAAGGAAAAGCCACAATAGTGAAGCCGATAAGGTAAAAACACAAATTTATTGTTTGTAGTCTACTTACAGGAAGAAGGAGACATCAAGACATGTAAAAAAAACTCTGCGGTTCACAGCATACTTGCATCAGCCAGCCTGACATGTTTCATCCTATGTGGATAATCTTAAAAAGATTCTAGAGAAAAAGGATCTTGATCCCCCCCCCCCGCACCGGCCATAAGTTCTAAACCCTTCATTGCACCTATGTCTCAGATTAACACCAGAGAAATAAAAAATAGCAATACACCGAAAGGGAAAGGAAGTTAAAGGAGGGTTGCAAATAATAAGAAGCCCTTGCCCTATAGGCAACCCCAAAACAAAGGAGCCCATTTGAAAAATCAAGGAAATAATGATTACGCACATTATGACCAGCCCACGTATCACTATTCGGAGGAGGTCCCTGTTTATAATCATTATACACCTTTAAGAGATCATCATGACGGTTACAATGATTATAGGGACCATGGTTATGATGATCGTTATATTATTGAACATCCGTCTTCTTTTATTCCTGGCAATACCAGGCCTGAATATAGATGATCTGGTCGGGACAGTCCGAGTTATCTTCCACCTAGGAGACCCCAACAGTATAATCAAGGTCCCCCATATCCTCCTGGCCCTTCTACCTCCTCATCGTCTTTTTTCCAAAGGCCCCACAGAAAAACAAAAGAGGGAGAGAACAAAAAGAGGGACCAGAGGAGGGAGGAGAACTAGATCGCAAAAGGAGAAGGGTATAAGAGACGCTGGGATTTTTAATTTGAGCCAGAGTACTCTTACAGAGAACCAGAAATTCGTGCTTGCTCTGGATAAACCCCTGAGCAAATTTGGGGCCTTTATTAATGTACAAAAGTACATTAGAAAGGTCAATATCAAAAGATATTTCTTGTCTCAAACTACTGCCACTTCTGCTAGAGAGAACGTTGGAGTCAGACATTCGGGTCTCTCTAACGCTTCTCTCTTTAACCCGCCAGGGTTTATACCACCATCCATTTCTGTTTTTAAGGAATTGGTTCTGAAAGATATCGATTTGTTAAAGATCAGGAGGGATCATAAAGATTCACATTTCTGTGAAGGACTAGAATCTTTGAAACAGAGGGATGACATCATCATCCGCCCCACTGATAAGGGGGGCGGGATAGTGGTGATGGACAAAAATGCATATGTTTCTGAAATGGGTAGGATCTTGTCTGATGTCGATACATATGTGCCGTTGAATCATAACCCAATTTTTAAATATAAAAAAGCACTCATTGATATTGTTGATGCTGGCTTCTACAACAACTTGCTTAATGAGAAAGAGAGGGATTTTTTTGATCCCTGTGGCACCAAGAAAGCCAATCATGTACTTTTTACCAAAGATACATAAAAGCTTAGTCAACCCTCCCGGGAGACCAATTATTAGCGGGTTGGACTCTATCACTTCTAGAGTCGGTAAATACATTGATGGATTTTTGCAACCTCTCGTATCAGGTACTCCATAATTTATTAAAGACTTCGCCCAGGTGATACGTAGTTTGGAAAACTTGGAGTGGACGAGAGCTACATTATGGCTACCTGCCAATGTGGCATCCCTTTACACTATTATTTTTATTAAGTTATTTTTAAAAAGAGATGTTGAGTTGATTCCCCTTCAGAGGGAATTTATTTTGGATTTACTGAGGTATGCAATGACCCATAATTACTTCTGGTTTGGAGAGACTCATTACCTCCAGAACAGAGGTGTCGCTATGGGCGCAAAATTTGCACCGTGTATGGCCAACTTTTTTATGGCCAAATGGGAGGAGGACGTTGTCTATTCCAGTAGAAGACCCGAATTGGTCTTCTGGGGTCGATATATAGAGGACATCCTCCTCCTGTGGGATGGCGACATGACATCACTCAATGAGTTTATGCAACACCTCAATGATAATAGATTGGGTATTGTAGCACCTTTTTTAAATTTGGCGCGGGGTTCCCCTTAATATCCATACCAGACCTCAAGGGTCTGGTAATGGATTGGGAGAAATCCCCAATCCCCAAGAGGGATGAGAGCAGCACCAATAAAATACATTTTTTGGATTTAAATATACAAATTTAAGAGTACGGATAGGAATGGCAGGGGAGCTGCCATCATCCCTCTTGGTTGAAATCCGTGCCCAAGAGCCAATTCCTTTGTTTATGACGAAGCTGTACCCTTAAGGAGGATTTTTCTCAAACCCTACTATACCTCCAGTCCTCTCAAAAACCTGCACTGAAAAGAATGAAGGTATAGCAATAGGTGTCACAAGTACTTGCAGCCAATCTGCTAGCAGTACACCACCAGTTGATTTCAGCAGGCAAATTTCCCTACCCCAGTTGCTGAACCGTAAAAATAAATTTGGTCCAAGCCGTCCACATGCTCAGTGTCTAAATGCTAGCTTGGCCAAATTGCTAGCACTGCAACTGCTGTTGTTTCAGCTGGTAAACTCTGCCCCCTTTTGTGAATTTGTGGAATGCGCTGTGCCACAGTGGCAGGTTCCAAAACGGCATTTCTTTTCATGTAAGGCCATTCTGGCTCTCTACCGTCATGTGGAAGGCAATGTATTGGCCTTGTTGGACAGGGCGGTCAGCAGTAAGGTTCATATTACCGCTTACTCATGGTCCAGCAGGCATGGGCTGGGATGTTACCTTTCCTTCACGGCTCACTGGGTAACTCTGCTGGCAGCTGGGAAGGATACAGGACAGAGTTCAGTGTTGTTGGAGCTTGTTCCACCACCACACCTCCAAATAGTTAGTGGTGATTTTGCCACAGCTCTCTGCTCCACCCCTCCTCTTCTTGTTTATGGCTTCTTCTTCAGGATTGTCCTCTGAACCAGCAGTGCTCCGTAAGCTTTCAAGGGGCTATGCAAGCAGTGAGGCTAAAAGATGCCATGCAGTGCTTGAGTTAGTCTGCCTAGGGGACAGGAGCCCCACTGGGGCAGAGATTCTGTCAGCTCTGCAGGAGCAGGCTCAGAGGGGGTTGACGCCATGCCAGCTTCAGCCAGGAATGGTTGTATGCGACAATGGCACCGGCCTTCTCTCCGCCCTCCGACAGGGAGACTTGACCTATGTTCCATGTTTGGCACACATCCTGAATTTGGTGGTGCAGCATTTATTGACCAGGTATACAGGCTTACAAGATCTGAGGCAGGCCAGAAAAGTCTGTGGTCATTTCCGCTGGTCATACAGTGCCAGTGCTTGGCTGTCTGACATTCAAAGGGAATGCAACCTGCCCACCAACCACCTCATTTGTGACATGCCCACCAGGTAGAACTCAACATTGGCAATGCTGCAGCGGCTGCACACACAGCATAGGGCCATCGATGAGTACCTGTGAGAGTATGGCACCAGGACAGAGTCAGGGGAGCTTGGCTTAGTTTTGCCACACCAGTGGATGCTGATCATGAATAGGGATGGGCTGTCTGTTCGACTCGAACATGAGTTTGACTTGAACATTGGCTGTTCGCCCGTTCGCCGAATAGCAAACAATTTGGGGTGTTCGCGGAAAATTCGAAAGCCACGGAACACCCTTTAAAAGTCTATGGGAGAAATCAAAAATGCTAATTTTAAAGGCTAATTAGCACGGTATCGTCATAAAAAGTGTTTGGGGACCGGGTCCTGCCCCAGCGGACATGTATCAATGCAAAAAAAGTTTTAAAAATGGCAGTTTTTTCAGAAGCAGTGATTTTAATAATGCTTAAAGTGAAACAATAAAAGTGTAATATTCCTTTAAATTTCATACATGGGGGGTGTCTATGTATGCCTGTAAAGTGGCACATGTTTCCCGTGTTTAGAAAAGTCCCTGCACAAAATGTAATTTCTTAAGGAAAAAAAGTCATTTAAAACTACTCGCGGCTATTAATGAATTGTCTGGTCCCACAAAACAGATGGAAGTCATTGAAAAAAATGGCATGGGGATTCCTCCCAGTCCATTACCAGGCCCTTTGGGTCTGGTATGAATATTAAGAGGAACCCCCGGACAAAAAAAAAAAAATGGTGTAGGGGTCCTGAACCGTACCAGGCCACATGCCCTCAACATTGGGAGGGTGCTTTGAGGTAGCCCCCCCAAAGCACCTTGTCCACATGTTGATAGGGAGAAGGGCCTCATCCCCACAACCCTTGCCCAGTGGTTGTGGGGGTCTGCAGGCGGGGGGGCTTATCAGAATCTCAAAGACCCCTTTAATAAAGGGGACTCCCAGAACCCGCCCCCATGTGTGAAATGGTAATGGGGTACATTGTACTCCTACCATTTCACCCAAAAAAGTGACAAAAAAGGTAAAAAAACACACACACAGCTTGGCACAAGTCCTTTAAGAAAAACAAAACAAAAAAAATTCCGGCGATGTAAACCTTCTACGATCCATGAACGATACAGCCTCTTCCATAGGAGCCGCCCGGCAGAATGACGTGTGACTCGGGTGACAGTTCTTAAATAACCGAGGATGGAGCCACCCGTGGCGTGTGGACGGGTGACGCCCCCCCCTCTGACGCAAGGGGAAATGCCGGGGTTTGCCAGTGACATCTACAGGTGACTCCACCCCCTCTGATGCGTCACGAGAAACCCCTGTTGCGTCAGAGGGGACGGGGTCACCCGTACATGTCACTGGGTAACCCCGGCATTTCCCCTTGCGTCAGAGGGGGCGGGATCACCCGTACATGTTACTGGGTAACCCCGGCATTCCCCCCTTGCGTCAGAGGGAGGCGGGGTCACCCGTCCATACTTCACGGGTGGCCCCTGTCCTCGGTTATTTAAGAACTGTCATTGCGTGTCATTCTGCCAGGCTGATCCTATGGAGGAAGCTGTATCGTTCATGGATCGTAGAAGGATTACATTGCTGGAATTTTGTTTTGTTTTGTTTTTATGGGTTGTGGGGATGAGGCCCTTCTCCCCATCAACATGGGGACAAGGTGCTTTGGGGGGGCTACCCCAAAGCACCCTCCCAATGTTGAGGGCATATGGCCTGCTACGGTTCAGGAGGGGGGGCACTCTCTCGTCCCCCCTCTTTTCCTGCGGTCTGACAGGTTGCGTGCTCGGATAAGGGTCTGGTATGGGTTTTTGAGGGGAACCCCACGCCATTTTTTTTTTATTTGGCGTGGGGTTCCCCTTAATATCCATACCAGACCTGAAGGGTCTGGTAATGGATTGGGAGGAATCCCCATGCCGTTTTTTCAATGACTTTCATCTGTATTGTGGATCCGACAATTCATTAATAGCCGCGAGTAGTTTTAAATTACTTTTTTTTCCTTTAGAAAATACATTTTGTGCAGGGACTTTTCTAAACACGGGAACCATGTGCCCCTTTACAGGCATACTATAGACACCCCCCAGGTATGAAATTTAAAGGAATATTACACTTTTATTGTTTCACTTTAAGCATTATTAAAATCACTGCTCTCGAAAAAACTTCAGTTTTTAAAACTTTTTTTTGCATTGATACATGTCCCCTGGGGAAGGACCCGAGTCCCCAGACCCTTTTTATGACAATAACTTGCATATTAGCCTTTAAAATTAGCACTTTTGATTTTTCACGTTCGAGTCCCATAGACTTTAATGGTGTTTGCGTGTTCAAACTAATTTTTTGCCTGTTCGCATGTTCTGTATGCAAACCGAACAGGGGGGTGTTTGGCTCATCCCTAATCATGAATGCATGCACTGTCCTGTCACCATTTGAGGAGGCCACAAGGATGGTGAGCAGTGACAATGCATGCATCAGTGACACTGTCCCTCTAGTTTTCCTGCTGGAGCACATGCTTCGTGGAATCATGGACAGGGCACTTGAGGCAGAACAGCGGGCGGAAGAGGAGGACTTCCTTTCCTCTGAAGGCCCCCTTTATCCAGATAGCATTCCTGTAGGCCCACCAAACACACAGGAAGAAGAGGAGGAGGAGGATTGTGTGAGCATGGATATAGAGGATAACAAGCAGCAGTCTTCAAGGGATGGTTTTCAGTGCCCAGAAACCCAATTTGTACGTGGCTTGGAGGAGGTAGTTACGGATAATGTGATCCTTAGTGACCCAGAGGACTCAGAATCGAATGCCTCTGCAAACTTACGCTGCACGGCCTCCCTGATTCTGCAAAGCATGCAAAACGACCCTAGGATTTGAGGTATCAAGGATAGGGATCATTACTGGCTGGCAACCCTTCTTGATCCACATTACAAGGGTAAAGTTGCAGAACTCATCCTGCCTTTGCAGAGGGAGCAAAGGAGAAAACATCTTCAGGAGGCCTTGAAGAAAAGTTTGTGTAATGCCTTTCCAGATCCTGGGAGGTTAATATTTCCTGGTGCTGGACAATGTGTTTCTGAAGCTTTGTTCTGTCAGAGGAAGAGCGGTGGAGAAGGTGGCCGCCTGATCGATGCCTTTAAAAAAATTTAAAGTCCTCAGTTCCAAGGTCTGATAGGTTCAATCAACCATTGCCAGCATCTGCATTATATGGTGTAGGAATATCTAGGGGCAAGAGCAGACTTGGAGGCCTTTCCAACAGAGCATCCACTGGGTTACTGGGTCTTGAGGATGGACCACTGGCCAGAACTTGCTCAATATTTAATTGAGCTACTGGCCTGTGCTTTATGAATGCACATTCAGTGCTGCTGGAGGGTTTGTAAGGGATCATAGAGTGCATCTGTCCACAGACTCCATTGATAGGCTTGCTTTTATAAAAATGAATTAGACATGGATCAGCAGCTATCAAGCACCTGATGCTGATTTAACTGATTGAATTTGGGTACATAGTACCCCTACCCATTCACCAAAAAAGTGTCAATAAGTAATAAAAACACACCCACCCCCCCCCATGTTCAGGGCATTTCTTTTTTTTCAACCAGCAATTTTTTTATTTGTTATTCAGTTATGAGCAGGGAAACCCATTGACAGTTGATGACTCATCGGTTGTTAGGGATACCCCAGCCGGCTTCCCAGCCCCGCTCCTTAATAACCAGCTTCTACTGCTGTGCACAGTGCATTGCAGTGCGTTTGGCAGGTCGAACACCTACCAAACACCTTGCAAATTAGGGTATTGGACGAACAGGCCAATGTTCAGCCCAAACTCATGCTTGGGCTGAACCATTTGCCCAACACTACTAATAACCTTAGACCATTCAGAGTAAAAATCATTAACTGCTGCTCTCTGAATGCAGTATTTTAGCCAGTCTTATATCCATTTACAAACTGATATTTCCAAGCCTGTTGACATTAGCTGTGTAGGGGGAACTGTGTCAAATGCTTTTGAAAAATCCAAGTATACCATGTCAACATCCACCCCTCTGTCCAAGGTTTTACTTACCTCTTAAAAAAAGGAATAAGATTTGTTTGACAACTTCTGTCTTTCATGAGCCCATGCTGTCTGTTGCTTAAAATATTTTTTTCCATCAATAACTCATCTATGTGGTCTTTTATTAAACTCTCCAGTATCTTCCCAACTATAAAAGCTAAACTAACAGGTCTATAATTATTCCTTTTTAAATATAGGCACCACATTGGCCTTACGCCAATCCAGTGGTACTATCTCAGTAATTAAAGAGTCCCCAGCCATTGTGAAGGACTAAGAGGTGTTTCCTGAAGAGCAACATCAGTGAGAATCACGAGAAAAGCTTGTTATTTATCTTATTAAGGTGAGCAGGTTTTTCACCTGGTGGTGGAGGCACACTGAAGCCTTAAGAAGTAGTGAAGTAGTGAAGTCAGTGAGTGGTGTTTTTCTTCTCTTGTATGAACATTGGACTATTTAATTTCACTATATGAAGTTTTACTTGCACAATATAGACTGGTTTCATGTAAATATATTTTAGAAAAGAGCACTTTAGAAAAAAATTCTTAGGGGCAAATGCACTAATCTTGGTTGGTTTCCCTATTTTACTGGATGGTCTTACGCTCACCATACACAATATAATCGTGGTACAATCAACTTTCTATTTATCAAAACTTTGTTATTTGAGGACCTACCTTATCTAACCAATCAATTTGTATCCAACCAGGCAGGACATTCTATTACATAGTTATGTAGATCAAATGATTGTACAATCCGACAATCCTGAACTCTTCACTCTGCACATAGCACACTCCTGAACCCTGAACTCAGTGCAAAGCACAATTCTGAACTCTGCACGTCAGCAGGGAGAAGCTGGCATACAAAACTATACACCAGGGGTATACAAATTCAAGGTTGTCTGGCCACTAAAATTTTATTCCAGTTGAGGTCTAAATCTCATGTATGTGCTATTTTCAGAGTAACTCATTACATTAGGTGCCCCATCACGTGCCCCCATAAATCAGGAACCCCAGTCAGAGGACCCTCATATATCAGTTGCCCTAATTAGCATGCCCCCTTATATCAGTTTCTCCCATAAGAATATCTTCTTAGATCAGTTGCCCCTGTCAGAGTACCCCTTACATCATATGTCCGATCAGAGTGCCTCCTTACATCATGTGTCCTAATCAGAGTGCCCCTTACATTAGGTGCCCCATCAGAGTGCCCCTTTACATCAGGTGTCCCATCAGAGTGCCCCCTTACATTATGTGCCCCATAAGAGTGCCCTCTTACATTATGTGCCCCATCAGATTGCCCCCTTTTATTATCAGGTGTTCCCCATCAGAGTGATCCCATAGATAACGTGTCCCCATCAGAGTGTGCCCTTACAGAAGGTGTCTCCATTAGAGAGCTTAGTGTGCCTGACCAACCCTGTACTTTACCCCCTGTCTTTGTTGCTTGGCATGCAGGGGGCCGGAGCTGGGAGGAGAACCTTGCTACAGCGGACAGGGCAAATGCATGATATCATTAGTTGCTAGGATGTCAGAGGTCCTAAAAACCAATGACTGCTGCTCATCGGGGATTCAACGTGCAGACTGGCAGGCTGATGATCCCAACAGGAGTATCGCTCAGTCTGGGTCCAGGAAGACAAGGAGGAGTTTTCTAGAGAAGAAACTGGGGGCCGAGGTGAACCTGCTTCAAAACATAAGGACAGTTTTTTTTTTAATTTCAGCAAAACAGAGACATTATTGGTGTATTGCCACATAGGGAAGCTGCAATTTAGAAGAAGAAAAAAAGGTGAACTTAGCCATTAAAGTGTTACTAAACCCAGGACCCTGCATTCACTATATTTGGTCTCCCACAGAACATGGAAATGCAATTATTTTAGTACATACAAACTGCTAAATACCTTTTCTCATCAGCAGTATATAGCAGTCTTATGACTTCTATCAGTGTCTGGTTAAAGCTTGTAGAAGGAGTTTTCCTTCACTCTAAATGTTCTATGAGGCTACAGGACCCCTGACCCTATTTCTGGACAGTGCTGATTGGCCCTGTGCCGATCACATGCACCCTCTCAAGAAAAAAAAATGCTCTCTAGCAATACACATCAAACAGAGTATGTGCAGAGAGACTCCAAATGCTCTGTCTTATCGGGAGATGGATTGAGGACAGTGAAAGAAGGGGAGGATCAGAGAACATAGGATCAAACATTTTACACAATGTGCAGGATTTACCCCTATAGGTTCCTAAGTGAGTATAACAAGCATGCTTTACTGCGTATCCAGACTGATTTTACTGTTGTGGGTTTAGTAACACTTTAAGTTAGCAATAAAAGAATGTTTTTTGTTATGTAACTACTTCAGCTCTCTCTCATGCCGCATACATTGTTTAGACCTCTTTACATATGAATTATGGCTAAAGTGTTGTTAACTAGGCATTATTGACTTTTTTGCCTATAGGGACAATGTTCATTATTGAATATTTAATATGATAAGAAGAAATTGTCATATGCCATTAACATAAAATTGTCTTCATACTTTAGACTGCTCATTTATCAAATCATATGCCTTACTTTAAACATTTAGCAAGATGTGGGGCTTATGTACAAGAACATTTTTTAACCACCACTCTAAAGCCCCATACACACGGTCGGACTTTTTCATCAATTTGGTCCGATCGGACAAGGTTGTTGAAAAATCAGACCGTGTGTATGCACCATCGGACAGTGTACGTCGAATTGTCCGACGGACAAAGTCTTATCTCCTGCTGGAATGATTTGCCTACAACCCGGTCCGATCACACCAAATTCGATCGTGTGTACGGTTGTCCGACCGGACAAAGTGCTACGCATGCTCAGATCACATTACAAGACCAAAGCTATTGGCTACTAGCCTCTACGTAGTCCCGTCGTAGGCAACAAACGTCACCACGTTCAGAATGATCGGATTTTCCGACAACTTTGTCCGACCGTGTGTACGCAAAACCAACATCGGACAAAGTACGACGGACAGGATCCGACGCACCTGGTCAGCGGATTGTCCGACCGTGTGTATGGGGCTTTAGACGTGTAATCCTTATGCTGCTAGTTGATTGGACTGCAGTTAGCAGACTGGAAAAGTGATTTAGTAAACTATTTTTTATTTTTAATTATTGGTCTTCTAAAAATGCACAAGTGTTTGCCATCTTTTTTATTAAAGTCCCTATGTACAGTGCCTACAGTCTTGATACATACATGGAAGCTAAATCTGTAGAGCCTTTTCCTGATAGAATGAATAGAGCCCAGAGATGTAGCACAGAGAAATAAAATATTTTAGTGTAGTATAGAATTGTAGTAGTAGAGACTGGATACCGGAAACAAGAAAAAGATTTACAAGGTGTTGAATAAGCTCTTTCTGCAGTTGATGCATGATTTGTGCTCTCTTAAAGAAAGGAACTGTTGCTGCCATATGACTTATAACATTTGTAATTGTCCTTTCCTTGTATATAAAACAGTTAAAATACCAGCTGAAAAATGTTTGTTGAAGGTGGTTCTTTCAGTGGTCACAGCTATACTTGGACATATAAAGTATTAATAATCTAATAGATTACCAAACCTGCTGATGACTGGTAGCTTAACCTCCCTGGCGGTATGATTCTGGCTGGAATTTTGTGCTGAAAGCGGTACAATTATTTTGCATGGAAATTTGGCGTTTTTATATTGTAGGCATGCAATTCTTATGAATAACTCACTTAAATCTGTCCGAGTCTAGTAGACATCCCGGGTATGATAAAGTTTGAAACACAAAATAATAAATTATAATATAATAAAAATATATATAAAAATGATTCAATAATGTAATCAAATCAAAAACACTGAAATTTGCTCAGTTGCAGAATAGTCGCTGTCATTAAATTTATTGTTTGATGATAAATTGTGATTCTAATTTTTTATCGGTGTTTTCTAGCAGGTCTAAAACCACTTTTGACATAAAGGGACACTTTTTGGTTGCTATGGACAATCTCCAGTTTCCAGGCCGAAAAAAAATCTTTTTATTATATAAAATGACATGCAGGGCACTGGGCAGACCACTAGGGACAAAGGGGATGTGTATTTTTTGTATACAGTACTGTAATCTGTAAGATTACAGTACTGTATGTGTGTTGTGTTTTTAAACTTTTTTGAATTTGGCGCCGATCTCTGCTCCCGTGCGTCGGAACGTCGCAGGGAACGGAGATCAGCGGCACTCGGCACTGTGTGAATCGAGCGAGCGGACGGCTCACTCACACAGCGGGGAGACATCGCAGGATCCAGGGGAAAAGGTAAGTAACTTCCCCCCCTGTATCCTGCAATGCAGCCCGAGTCTGGCTTGGGGTTACCGCTCCTGGCAGAAAAAACTGAACCCGAGCCAGACTCGGGAACACCGCCAAGGAGGTTAAAGTGATATTAAACCCAAAAACAAAAATGTAATATATGCAGTTTACAATCCTTAGATGTGATCATTTTTTTTGGCTCTTTTTCCCTTTATTTTCATCTGGTAATCATGCTAGTAACACCCTTCTTGTCTTAGAATGTCTATATTCTGGATGAAGTAGTAAAGCAGACATCTTTGGACATCTGCATTGCTAGTCTTGGGTGAGGGAGTGTTAAACTAGTAGATTAAAGTTGGCCATAGATGGCTTTTATTTTTTGTTCAACCAGCAAGCTGAATGGAAAAAATGAATGAATTTATCCTCCATCCATACAACCAAGGAGGCATCCTCCCCACTGGGGACTCTCCACTGTCAAAATACACAGATCAGGATGCTGATCAAGAACAGTTTGGCCAGCTGTACATGGATTTGACTAACAGGTTGAAGCTTAACTCCAGCTAAAAAAAAGTATAAGCAGTTACAGCAAGCAGTTTTTTTTTTTTTTTGGATACAGGTTTTATATGAATGAATAAAAGCTGACCAAAAGCTGTGTTGGAATACAAGTATTGCTGCAATGTAAACAAACAAAACAAATTCCCTTTTGCAAAGGTTCTCCACTCAAGTACTCTGTGCACATCCCAATCCCTTGTGCTCTGTAGGTGTGTTCTTGCTCTGTTGGACCTGACTAACAATAAGAAGTCATAACCAACATAAATATACCCAGGTGAGATTACATTTTCTGGATCCCCACTGCTCTTCTCTATCAGTAATTTTCTCTTTCACTTATATTGATCGAGCTTCTAAGGAAACATACAACAATTCCATAGTTCTCACTGTGCAAATTTTACTTACATAAAACAAAGCATAGCCATTCACTTTTTAGTAACATCAGTGGGTGCGCATATATAAATAAATACTCTGAAATTAAGGCTACAGATCTCTGTAACTCTGGCATGCTCCAGCTGCACCATTCAGAGTGATGATGTCAATGGCCACTCCAACCTGGAGTGTTGCATTCCAATTGAGCTGTAAATATACAGTCTACAAAAATAAAACTAGGTTTTGATCAAAATGTATTTAGTGTGTAGACAGGAAATTAATCAATTTCCAGATTACTTCATCACTGTTTCCTAAAAGTACATTCCCTTTTTTAAAGCACTGGGGTTGATTTACTAAAGACTAGTAATAGTAGAAACTGTTCACTTAGGAAAATGAATGTTCACTTTGCAAAGTGAATGTTCTTTGAGTTTAGCATGGGGGACACTAAGGGAGATTTACTAAAACTGGAGAGTACAAAATCTGCTGCAAATCTGCATAGTACCAATCAGTCTCTTGTTTTTGTTTCCAGGTTAATTGAACAAGCTGGAGTTAGAAGCTGATTGGTTACCATGCAGTGCTGCACCAGATTTTACACTCTCCAGCTTCAGTATATTAACCCCACTGTGTTCAATGTAATGATCAAATCACATACAAGAAGATAACATAACTTCACCCTATTTACTAAGCCCAGTGAACATTTACTTTGGAAAGTGTATATATTTACATTAAATTAATAGTATCTACACAGTATCAATTAAAACAATGGGATTGTATGTAAGTCCACACTTGTTGGATTTTCAGTACATACTAGGTTGCACAGTCAAACTGGAACATTTGTGGTGAGCTTTAGGCTTTAAGCCCAAATTAATTAATTGAAATAGAAATTAAGTCATATAGACATTGTACAATGTACTAACCTCAATTTTCACAATCCTATCCCCACTTTCCTGTTACACCAGTTGTTCAATGTGTCTGAATATGGCTATGGGGCTGATTTACTAAAGGCAAATCGACTTGAAAGTGCACTTGGAGAAGATCTGAGGGGAAGATCTGAAATGAGTGGAAGCTCTGCTGATTTTATCATCCAATCATGTACAAGCAAAAATGCTATTTTTATGTTTATTTATCTTGCATGTCCGCCTCAGATCTACAGTGACTGCACTTCCAAGTGCACTTGCAGTGCACTTGTAGTGCAAAGTGAATTTGCCTTTAGTAAATAAACTCCAATGCCTAATAGGCCCCCTCCTCCTCTGCAATACTCTCCCCACCCAGCAGAGAGCCTCTGTGACCATATGGATTCCCTTCCTGGGACATGAACCAGTAATCTAAACAACATTATTGGAAGCAGAGAAATTACTGCAAACAGCATCTAAAATTAAAATTATATAGGAAAAAATAATAACGGTTCATACATCCAATGTAAAGACAGGTATTACAGCAAATGGCGCAATTGGTGTCCTGGTGGAGACATGTATACCCAGGTTTATATGGTTATTAATAGAGATACCTACAGAAGAATGTTCTAGCAAAAATCAGTTTCAGGAGCCCCTGAGGATGATTGCAATGTGGTGTCCATCTTTGCATGGAGACCTGAAGACAAGATCAGCAGTGATGGGGAGATCCTCCAGCTATTGTCCAACCAGCCTGGAAAACAGCTTCCCACACACAGAAACCATAGTGCGGCACTGGAACACAGAGTCAGCCTATCTACTTTGCTCTTTAGTCCTTTCCTAGACGTTATCTAGCATGCAACTGGACCTACCAGACGTGGCCATCTGATGCCTAACCTGGCTCTAACCAATGCTATGTGTTGTGTCCTAAGCTAAAACTAGCGATAGAATCCCAGAGCAGAAGAGATGGGGTTTACTAAAATAACAAGAGTTGTTTATAAACTCTACTGCAAAGTGGTTCTTCTACTAATATACTAGAAGGTGAGCAGTACATACATACAGTAGCACATATCTAGCTATCTGGCAATGTGCATGTGAGATAATACATATATGAAACAAGTGAACTTCCAGACAAATCAAACATAAGAATAAACATTTAAAAAAATGTGTAGAATGTCCAAAGTCTACAAGTAAAAGTTATTGTATCAAGAATATTCAAAATATACCATTCACCAAATATTTAAATGTGCAATGATGATTGTAATAGTCAGCCAAAAACTCCTTGTACCCTCCACCACATATGAGCCTCTTTACCAAATCACGTGGATCTCTTAAAACAAAGATCAATACAGCATGTTGTATATCAAAAAACTCTAGGCACTCAGCGATAGTCCACCTCAGACCCCCAGACCACCAACAAATGGATCTGGCATGGCTCCAAAGTTTAAAACACCTGGCCAGGCAATACTGTTCAGCAGCAATAGGAGAGGAAAACGAGGCCAAAAATAGTGTATAACTGCTACATAAGCATTTATTTAAATACAGACAAATACTTACATATTAAAAACAAAATCAATGCAAAATACAAATGCCACACTGGTAATAACTTGGCAGGCTTGATGGCATCACCAATTTAGCCACCCCAACACATTTTGCATCATGCGCATCGTCAAGGAAACAGGAGCATAAACAAGGGATGCCATATGTCTGGAAGTGCACTTGTTTCATAAATGTGCATCTGCACATCATGATGTATTCAGATGGGTAATGAGTGCAGCTCTGTATATAATAATTTTCTTTTTTTTTTTTTTTTCTTTTTATTATCATGTGAGATAATAACAATAGGACAGGGGTGCCCTGTCTGTCACACGGATTGAAAAACACTCTTAAGAAGCTATGAACAGTTGCAGTAAAACTACTAGAGCACAGGAATACTGTATATGTATAATAGTCTATTCTTGTCTAGATTTAGAAGCATTGACAGAACATGTGGCTAAGACTTTCTTTCGCTCCACTTCCTCCTTCTGGGGTTTCAAAGCCAGTCTCCAGGAGACAGGATGTACTAATACATAATTATGCATAACAATGTGATATTAGCAAAGCAACAAGTCTATGTTGGGAAATGTTGGATTAAAGGTACAGGTGTGTAGTCAGATACACCAGAATTGAGCACTGGAAGGTGAAAGGTAGGAAGCCTTTTTATTGATGCAAAAAAAAATGTGTTTTAAGGCATTTCTAAGCTAAATTCACTCACAAATTGTAATTTGGGTGGAAGGGTATCAGACTATAAAGAGAGAAAATATGTGAGACTTTAATTGAGCTTTAAAGTAGACCTTTTCCTGCCTAATAGAAAAAAACACAGTTGCTTGCAGTTATGCATGTTGTTATGAAATCATTTTAGTTTTTATGCTTAAGAAAAAAACATTTGGCTGTTACTTTCCTAAAATAGCCACAAGAGAAGAATAGTGGAAAGAACTGAGAAACTGTGAAGAAAACTCTGCAAGGAAGAGTAATAGGTCCGCTTTATTTTTCTGTACCATATTACAATATCATATTTAACAAATTATTTGACATTTTTATACCTAGTGTTAGTCCAGTTTACTAGGTAGAACAGAACTAATTTCTTTGTTTAACATGCTGCTGTGTTCTGTTTCTAAAATTTAAATATTGGACTGGGCCTTTTGAATATACAGTGAAGGCATTGTTCATTTTAAATTTTTAATACCTTTCATTCGGATAAAATTTTAAGTATCTACATTGCTATAAGGGCTATGCACTCCTGCCTGCACCTATTTGTAAACAAGTGAGAACAAGTAGAAAGCATTAGTGTCATCTTGTAGTAAATCCAGTGTGAGAAAAACACAAGCACATGCATTTTGTGACATAGTGACAAGGTAGGCTAAAATCCATTATTTATAATAATTTGACTCAAAATTGTCATTTGTAAGAAAAATGCATGCCACTTCTGAAGTATAATAATGACCATGGAAAATACAAGGAAGTATTTCTTATTTATGTTCAAAACATATTTTTGAATGTGTTTTTAACTTTAATGTGCTAAAGAATATAAACGTAAAGGAGAAATATATAGTATAATAGAATATAGTGTTGAATAGCGCAGATGTTTATTTATTTATTTAACACTTTGTCACATTTATATTGGGAGTGTGCTACCAGTTGCTGGCTGAGATATTAGATTATTTCAACATACACCAGTTGCTTGCAAGACTTTTTGATTATAGAATATAGTGTTTCTCATAGTTTTTATGCCGCTGTTAGACATTCTTGATTTATAGCCTTTAACAAAAAAGTAAGTTAGAGAACAATATGAGACTTAACATTAATGGCTATCTTGAATAGATACTGTAGGTCGATATCTCTGTTCATAATGTATTGATGGGTCTACATGTCTGCTCTTAGTTTATAGCCTTCCTTTAGCTATGGGGTTAACATAATTCACCTCTGGTGTCTTGAAGGGTACTGATCACTGCCAAGAGACAACTAGATGGTCCCAAGTCCCCAGTGCCACTGATAGTTGTTTTACTGATAAGATCACTAGAATTCAATTACTGTCAGGACTTTTCCTCTCTCAGCTTTGTTATGCATGTCACAATTTCTTTGCACAGTTGGGTTTTAGAAATCAGGCAGTATGAAGGGAAAAAAGTCCATCTACAATATCTACCACCTGCGACATCTTCAATAAAATATTAGCTCTTACAAAGTACTGTAGTTATTTATTATGAAGTGTTGTAGTTAACCTCTTCCTAACATCCTTAACCTAATGTAAACTAACATCATCCAAGGTAGGAGAATGTTACTAAAAGTCATTTTTTTTATTTCTGTGCAGCTTCAAGGTCTGAAGGTTGCTCTGATCTCTCATAGTGGGCTACACAGTGCCATTAGAGGACATTGATCAGAAACCACTCAGGGTGGTTATTAAATAAAGTATCCCCATCATTTATTATGAAAAAAAAATGGAAAGCTCTCCTAAATCATCTTTTCAGTTATGCAAGATTCAATAATCATTACAAAGTCATGCCTGATAGCCAAGAAAAAGCCATGCTTGACAGCCCAGAGTTTTAGCATGAGATACTTGCACATTGCAACAATTCTATGGAAGTATTGCGGAATGGGATATCATTATTACTGGAGGAATAGCAGAGAATTCGTGCTAGGTGGACCGTAGACAGAGACCTGGTAGAAATGTGTTAAGAGTATTGCCATGCTATAGTGATATCTCTTGCACCTACTACATTTGTATATTATTACCAGAGAATTGCTTTTCACTGGTAGGAGACCCTGATTGATGATTGCAGGGTTGCTGCTATATATTCAATACCTTTCCATTCATTTAAGGAGACTTAACTTATTGAACATAAGGATAATTAAATCTGCCTGAATTTAATTTGTGTGGAGTTTATCAAATCCTGCCTACATTCTGTAAAAACCCAAACTTACCTCTGAACCCCATTGAGTTTTTATTTTTTGTGAAATTTTCCCACTGAATTCTGGCCATTTTCAAGGTTTATAGGCAAGCTATTGAAAACAGGAATGAGGTGCTAGCCTCTGCTGTAGGGTACATTTAATAAAACAAAAACATTTTGGAGAGGATCCGTTTAATGCAACTTTGAGAGAGACATGGGAAAAACTCCATTCCTATAAATGTAACACGCGGGAGATGCCTTTAAGCTCTAATGAAACCACCTACCCCCTAAAATAAAATTAGCTGCAAAGGCTATTTTCTAGCTTGTGCTAAAAAAATAAGAAAATTCTTACCTTTGACCTCACTTCTGACACTTCCAGTAGATGTAGGAAAGGCCACTGTGGTTTACTTCTGCCTTCTGGAATAGCTGGAAACTGGAAATCTCATTAGAAAATACCCCTTTAATGGGCTTGAGTGCATTCTCCTGGAATTTTAAGTGAATTTTAAGTGACCAGCTCTCCCAAGAAGCAGCGATGAGGTGCAGGACATCACCCATGCATGTCAAACAAAAACAAAGAAACATTTCCAACTTAACTTACCAATCAACCTGCAACAAACTGAATTGTCCTATCTAACAGTTCATGTCAAAAACAAACCCCTAGACAGGACTAAAATTGGACGAACAGTTGGAGCCGAGCAAAAGTTCAGCCCGAACATTCCTGTTTGCCCATGGCATGGGGTCCCCCCAAAATTCATACCATATCTGAGCATGCAGCCTGACAGGCCAGGAAAAGGGGGATGAGCGAGCACCTCCTCCTGAACCATACCAGGCCACATGACCTCAACATGGGGGGTGCTTTGGGGTGGGGGGCTGTGCCCCAAAGCACCTTGTTCCCATATGAATGGGGACAAGGGCCTCTTCCACACAATCCTGGATGGTGGTTGTGGGGGTCTGTGAGAGGGGGGGCTCATCAGAATCTGGACCCCAAGATCCTGGCCCCCTATGTGAATGAGTATGGGGTTTGTTCCCTACCCATTCACCAAAAAAAGTGTCAAAAATAATTTAAAACACAGACACCGTTTTTGACAATTCCTTTATTAAAATAAAAAAACTATATCCACCGATGTAGATCCATTGTCAGTCATGACGCCCTCTGCCCCTGCCGGACCCCAAAAAAAAAAGATCTGCCCGAAGGCTAACCACCGACTGAAGTCTCCGCCATCTGACAGTTCTTAAAAAGGTAAGAGGCGGGGCCACCTGGCAACATCATCTGGTGGCACCACCCATTGTGACGCCACTGACCCATCATACGCCGGTTAGTGATGTCACAGGGGGCAGTGCCACCAGGTGATGTTGCCAGGTGGCCCCGCCCCTTACCTATATAAGAACTGACAAATGGCAGAGCCTGCAGTCAGCATTTTAGCCTTCGTCTCGGATGGAGCCTTTTTAAAAAAAAATTGGGTCCAGTGGTGGAGGCGGCGTTATAAATGACAATGGATCTACATCGGGGATATTGTTTTTTAATAAAGGAATTGTCAAAAACTGTGTGTGTGTTTTTACTTCTTATTGACACTTTTTTGTAGAATGGGTAGGGGTACCATGTACCCCATATTCATTTACATAGGAGGGCTGGGATCTGGGGGCTTCCAGATTCTGATAAGCCCCCTGCCCACAGACCCCCACAACCACAGCCCTGGGTTGTCGGAAGAGGTCCTTGTCCCCCTCTGCCTCAAAACACCCCTCCCATGTTGAGGGTATGTGGCCTGGTATGGTTCAGGAGGGGGTCATTCGTTCACCCCCCCCCCCTCCTGGCCTGCCAGGCTGCATGCTCAGATAAGGGTCTGGTATGGATTCTGGGGGGGGGGGGGCACACGCCATTTTTTTATATTGGTGTGGTGTTCCCCTTTAAATCTATACCAGACCCAAAGGGTGTGGTATGGATTGGTGGGGGGGCCCCACACAGTTTTTTTTTTTTTACACTTTTTTTATTGGCAGCAATGATATTGTGTTGCCAGCAATTTAAACATCTTTTTTTCTTTATAAATATCAGTATTGCTGCAGCAGGTTATATACATGGCTACAGATGCGCTACTTTACAGGGAGACTAAGGGGACCCCCACCCCAGACACTATATAAAGGAATTTTTAATTTTTATTTGTTCACTTCCAGCATCATTAAAATCACTGATCCTGTAAAAATGATCTTTCATGATTAATGTTTTGCATTGATTCATGTACCCCAGGGCAGTACTTGGGCCCCACACACTTTTTATGGACAATAACTTGCATATAAGAGTCCTTGAATCCTTGAGTCCTGAAGGTCCTTGTCTGACAGAACGTTGGACCCCTGGCTTGCGTCATGGTCCTGCAGCGAGAGTGGTAAATAGCCCCTGTGCAAATAGGGGCGTGCCACTATTTATACCCCCTGCAACATTTATTTTAAATTGGCTGGCATGTTTGTTTAAAAAAAAAATGGATTGTGCTTTTCACATTTGCACACTAGAGGGTGTTGAGGGCCTTGCTATATGTTTCTCTTGAAGAAAGAGAGTTTTTCCCCTGGCGCACGTGCGTGGGCATGCACACATTGGCATGCATGTGGCGGCACCGTGCATGCGAGGTGACATCAGGAAGCCGCCAGTGGCCATATTTCGTGGGTTCTGAAGCCTGGGAGGCTGGAGGACGCTCGGATGGGCACAGAGCAGGCTATTTCTGTGAGGACATGTGAGTCCTTGGTATGGCAAGTGGCAGCCTAGTCTATGTTGCAATTGTTGAGGGGCTGTATTGTCTATATGACTTAAAGCTACAGTCTTCCATGGGAAAATGTGGTACTGAGGAACTTGTGTTACTATTTCCCACAATCCAGTGACCATTTGCTAAAGCAAGCTATGTCTTCCAGAAAGCGCAGTGGGGGAGCACAGCAGCAAGGAGCACAAGTGTTCCACCAGCAGCCCCTGAAGAGGCTAGTCGGAGCTCTGCTGTTATAACCTCCCCGGAGGTGACAGGGCAGTGTGAGCCGCTGCGGTGCTTCTACCTCAGCTTATGTTAATAAAGAGGACTTATCATCAGCTTTGGCTGGTTTGGAAAGCAAGATTGCTGGTATGATCGCTTCAGTCATGCAGAGTGGCAGGAAGTGCAACAGGTCCCATTCACCTAATCCTCCTGTGTTGGAGCAAGAGTGAGTTAATGAGGTAGAAGAGATAATAGGTAATGACCTAGCAGATATTCAAGCAAAGAAATCTGCCTCAGGGGAACCAGGGCCTGAAGATGCCTAGATTGTATCAGCTTCTCAGTCACAAAAGTTTCTCATCCATTCTCTTACACAGCTTTTAGGTTACCTCTAGTGGAGGTCCCTGAGACCCCTGGTTCCTCCCTAGGCAAAGCCTCCGCAAGATACGGAGGTGTTTAACTTTTACCTGCTTTTGGAGCAGGTGGTGTAATCTGACTGGGAGCACCCAGACAGGATTTTTGTTCCTCCAAGATTTTCCCTATTATACCCAATGGAGGAAAAGTTTGTTAAAGCGGTTGTATAGTCAAAATTTTCACTTTAAATATATTTGTGCATATAAATATTTGCAAACGATTGCTAGTATTCTTTTTTTTTACCTGTTTACTTTCCACATTACAGCTGTTTTCACGAGTCGAGATGTCTACCGCGCATGCGCCCGATCGCCGTTCATTCCAGCAAGGAGATCCTCTGCCGAAAAAAATCTTTGTTTATGTCGAGGCTGCATCATTTCCTCATGTAGTCGTCAGTCCCGACATCCCACGATGTTTCATTACAAAGAGCATGATGGTTATCATGTGACCTTACAGATCGTGCTCCATATGCTTTGCTTACTGCTTGCTGGTGTATGCTGTGAATATCTTTTCTTCGTTTCCATAGTAACCGGAAATTAAGAAGAGGCTTGAATATTGTGACCCCAATGCGCACGCACGGGATTACTGAGAAAATAAGGAACTGTGGGCGGAAATACAAATTGAATACAACCAGGAAGACCACAACGGAGATGGCGCAGAGTTAGTACAGCAATAACGCTTTACAAAATTCACAGAATATAAAATAAGCTAAACTATTTAGATAAAATCAGAGCGATCAATCGACTTATAATTACATGTTATTTATGTAAATGTCAATGGTTTTGAAAGTATTGGTGGGTATCCTACCGCTTTAAAGCGGAGTTCCACCCAGAAATGGAACTTCTGCTAATCGGATCCCCCCCCCCCCCTTCGGTGCCACATTTGGCACCTTTCAGGGGGGAGCAGATACCTGTCAAATCCAGGTATCTGCTCCCACTTCCGGACACAGATCACCACACTTTGTGCAGTGAACTACACAATGTCTGGCTCCTCCTCCCCCTACTGTCTTCTGGGAGACACACAGGTCCCAGAATACAGTAGGGACCAGTCAGATTATGCAGCGTGACACGCGCATGCGCAGTAGGAAACAGGCTGTGAAGCCTCAAGGCTTCACTTCCTGTTTCCCTTAGTAAGGATGTCGGTGCCTGCACCCGTCGCCGAGGGACGGGTCGTGAGCTCCCTGGACAGGTAAGTGCCCATATATTAAAAGTCAGCAGCTGCATTATTTGTAAAAAAAAAAAAATTGCCAGGCGGTAAAAAAAATAAAAAATTGCCAGGCGGCACTCCGTTTTAAAAAGTGGTACATACCAGCTTTAGATGCAGCAGTCTCTTCCCTGAGTAAGACCTTAACTTGTCCGGTGGATAATGCACAGGTCTTTAAGGACCTGATCCTTGTCAAAGGCTTCCTTCTGTCTAACAGGTTCCGCTATTTAGCCCGCAATGACGGCAATCGGTGTCTGTCAGGCCTTAACCACTTCCCGCCCAAGGTACATCATATGACGTCCTGGACTTTGAGTGGGGATATCTGAATGATGCCTGCAGCTACAGGCATCGACCAAATATCATCTTTTTTGGCCGGCTATTCTCTGCACGTAAGAAAAATCATAGAGGCCGCCACCCTCCGGTGCTTCTCTAGGCTCGCCCGTGCGATCAGCGTGCCAGAGAATGAATTGGTCACTGCCAGAAGTTGATCTCTATGACCCTCGGAGGCCCGGATGTGACGTTATGATGTCACATCTGGGACGGCAGATGTAAACAATGCCGGTGACTCAGCTGGAAAGGCCGAGACAGTTTATTTATTTTATTGATCTCGGTCTTTCCAGCCTGAAGGAGAGATGTGGAGTCTTATAGACCTCACATCTCTTCATAAAGAGGACCTGTCTTGCACTATTCCTATTACAAGGGATGTTTAAAAAAATTTAAGAGAAAGTGTTAAAATAAAAGTAAAATAAAGAATGAAAAAAAAAAAATTGTAAGCGCCCCTGTCCCCGCTTGCTCGCGCACAGAATAGAATGCATACAAAAGTTGCACCCACACATGTAAATGACGTTCAAATCACACATGTGAGGTATTGTTGTGTGTATTAGAGCAAGAGCAACAATTCTAGCCCAAGACTTCTTCTGTAACTCTATACAGGTGACCTAGAGAAAAATTTTAATTGTCGCCTATGAAGATTTTTGAGTACCAAAGTTTGGCGCCATTCCACAAGTTTGCGCAATTTTAAAGCATAACATGTTAGGCATCTATTTACTATTTAACATCTTCTTTTACAAAAAAATTGGGCTAACTTTACTGTTTTTTTTTTAATTCATGAAACTTTTCTGAAAAAAAAAAATGCATTTGAATAATCGCTGTGCAAATACCGGTTGCAACAACCGCCATTTTATTCCCTAGGGTCTCTGCTAAAAAAACATACATAATGTTTAATTTTAGTACATAATGAGTACCGTATTTATCGGCATATAACACGCACAGGCGTATAACACGCACCTTCATTTTAGGAGGGAAGTTTCAGGAAAAAAACAAAAATTTGAATTAAAGAACTTGATATTAAAGCAAAATAAGGGTCAGTGCCCATCTGCAGCCTGATCAATGCCATCTGAAGCCTCACAATTGCCCATCAATGCAGCTTGATCAATGCCTATCTGCAGTCTTACAATTGCCCATCAATGCCCATCTGCAGTCTCAAAATTGCCCATCAATGCCATCTGCAGTCTCAAAATTGCCCATCAATGCCATCTGCAGCCTCACAATTGCCCATCAATGCAGCTTGATCAATGCCCTCCAAATTGCAGTATTGGCATATAACACGCACACACTATTTGCACCCGATTTTCAGGGTGAAAAAGTGCGTGTTATACGCCAATAAATACAGTAATTTTCTTAAAAAAAAAAAATCATGGTTTTTACATGTAGGAGCAAAGTGCCAGAATTGTCTTGGACTGGAAGTGGTTAAAAGATCAGGCTAAACGGCCCAATGGGGGTAAGATTCTTCTGAGGAGATGGCAGATTTGCCTCAGGCTTTATGGTTTGCTATAGATGCCCTTAAGGACTCTATACAGCAAGTCTCCCGGATGGCTCTTTTGTCTGTGCACATGCGGCAGTTTCAACAGCAACAGGGATATGGGGTCCAGGGGTAAACAACAACGCCAGGGCCAAAAGAGGTCTTGGGTCCAGGAATCCTCTAAGACTGGTGCCAAACCTTACTTGTGAAGTGATGCCCCCACTGCGGGGTTTGCTACAGTTTGCAGCAGTTTGGAAAATGCTGGTTTAGGACCAGTGGGTTATCTCCACAGTGTCTCAAGGGTACAGGCTTGAGTTTCAGGCCTGCCCTCCTCAAAGATTTTTAAAGTCCAGCAATTCTTCTGACCTTTCGAAGAAGGGCTTATTGTTCCAGGCACTAGATTGCTTGAGGCTGCAAGGGGTAATTATGGAAGTCCCAGCAGCCGAAAGGGGTACAAGGTTCTATTCAAACTTGTTCACAGTTCTTTCATTATCTTTCAGTGCGGCCCTTTCAGATGGAATTCATTTGCTGTGTGGTGGCCTCTCTCCAAGTAGGAGATTTCCTGAAATCCATAGACATCAGGGATGCATACCAACATGTGCCAGTTTTTCAGCCTCATCAAAAGTTTTTGCGAATTGCGATAGAAGAGCAGAACTTCCAGTTAGTGGCTCGGCTCTTTGGGCTTGCAACTGCCTCCCAAGTCTTCACAAAGGTCCTGGCACCAGTGCTGGGCCTTCTGAGGTCTAAGGGGATCTTGATTCTAGGCTACCTAGCCGATCTGTTGCTCAGGGATCAGTCGTTACAGATTTTGAAATGGAATGTAACCCTTATGGTTCAATCCCTGGAACACCTGGGCTGGGTCATAATTGTTGAAAAGTCAGCTTTGGAGCCAGTTTAGTGTCTGGAATACTTAAGTCTGGTTCTAGACACAGCCCAGGCAAAGGTGTTATTACCTCCAAAAGAGGTTGATGCCTTGACGGATCAGGTTCGGCAAGTAAAGGGAAAGAGGCACCCTTCCATCTGAGTCTCAGTTGGTGGTTAATAGATCAGAATCTGAAGCAAAGAAGATGTTTTTGTCCGGTATTATGTAGGATAATGACCACAGATGCCAGTCTCTCGGGCTGGGGTGCAGTCATGGAGGACTCTACAGTCCAGGGGAGATGGTCTCTGGTTAAACAGAGATTGTCCATCAATGTTCTAGAACTACCGGCAATATGCCTGGCTCTGAACTTTTGGACATCCAGATTTCAGGGTCACCCGGTAAGGGTGCAAACTGACAAAGCCACGTCTGTGGCCGTCTGGCTCACAAGGAAGTCGGTCATGTACTGTCCTGGGCAGAAAAGTATGTGCCAGTGCTGTCTGCGGTCCACATTCCGGGGCTGGAGAACTGGAGGGCCGACTAAAAAATGCATCCAGGAGAATGGTCTCTTCACCCCAAGGTATTTCTGGAGATTTGCCATAGATAGGGGAAGCCGGCTGTAGATCTGTTGGCATCCAGGTTCAACAACAAGATGCAGCAGTTTGTATCCAGAGTGAGAGTTCCCTATGAGATCGGGTGGATGCGTTGGTAGTTCCCTGGACTCTTTGAACCTATCAGGGAGATTATTAGACATGGGAACTGTCAAAAAATTTGTTTCGTTTCGTTTTGTATATAAAAAAATTCGTAATTCGTGTACGAAATTCCGTTCGAATTCGTACGAAATACGAATTTCGTACGAATCGTAATTTTTTTTTCGAATCGATACGAATCATTAGTAAAGTTACGAATCGTTACGAATCGTTATCGCGGCTAATGAATTGTCGGTTCTCATAACACAGGGAACAATTCGAATCCAACTACAAATATCGAATTTCAATTTCAAGTTACGAATCGTTACGAATCGTTACGAAAAGTTACGAATCGTTATGAATCGTTAGTAAATCCAACTACAAATATGGAATTTCAACTAATATGAAAGAAATTATAATAGCGGATATAACGAATGCTTCAAATGCTTCGAATGAATTTGAGATTCAGTATATCTAATATAGAGAACTGTTCCTGCACAAAGTGTCATTTTTGCAGGAAAAAAAGCTATTTAATATCACTCGTGGCTAATAAAAAGTCGGCTACGTAACACAGAGAACAGTCATTCATTGATAAAAAAAAAAAAAAGCGTGGGAGTCCCCCCAAATTCAATAACCAGGCCCTTCAAGTCTGGTATGGATATTAAGGGGAACCCCAGCCAAAAAAAAAAAAATGGCGTGGGGTCCCCCCCAAATATCCATCCCAGAACCTTCAGGTCTGGGATGGATTTTAAGGGGAACCCGGCCAAAAAAAAAAAAATGGCGTGGGTCCCCCTCAAAATCCATACCAGACCCTTTATCCGAGCACGCAACCTGGCAGGCCGCAGGAAAAGAGGGGGGGGACGAGAGCGGCCCCCCTCACGCCTGAACCGTACCATTGGGAGGGCATGTTGATGGGGACAAGGGCCTCATCCCCACAACCCTGGCCATTGGTTGTGGGGGTCTGTGGGCGGGGGGCTTATCGGAATCTGGAAGTCCCCTTTAACAAGGGGACCCCCAGATCCCGCCCCCCCTGTGTGAAATGGTAAGGGGGTACCCCTACCATTTCACCAAAAAAGTGTCAAAAATTGTAAAAATGACAGGAGACGGTCTTTGACAATTCCTTTATTAAAATATTCTTTCTTCTTTCTTCTGGTCTTCCTTCTTCCTTTCTTCATCCTTCGGTTTCTTCATCTTCTCCTTCCGTCATCTTCTTCCATCTTCTTCTTCCTCCGACCAGCTTCTTCTTGCTCCGGTCTTCTCGTCCTTTTCGTCCGGCACCGGTGTCGGCGTCTCTTCTCGGGCCGCTCCTCGCAATGGGAGGCTCCCGCTCTGTGAGGCTTCGCTCCGGCTGACAGGTCTTTTATAACGGAGGGCACCTGGTAACCCCGCCCCCTCTGATGCCCGGGGACGTCATTGGGACTTCCCTATGGCTTTCTCCATGACGTCAGATGGGGGGCGGGGTCACCAGGTGCCCTCCGTTATAAAAGACCTGTCAGCCGGATCGAAGCCTCACAGAGCGGGAGCCTCCCATTGCGAGGAGTGGCCCAGAAGAGACGCCGATGCCGGACGAGAAGGACGGGAAGACCGGAGCAAGAAGAAGCGGGTCGGAGGAAGAAGAAGATGGAAGAAGATGACGGAAGGAGAAGATAAAGAAAGGAAGACCAGAAGAAAGAAGAAAGAAGATTTTAATAAAGGAATTGTCAAAGACCGTCTCCTGTCATTTTTACCATTTTTGTAACCTTTTTGGTGAAATGGTAGGGGTACTTTTGTACCCCCTTACCATTTCACACAGGGGGGGGGGCGGGATCTGGGGGTCCCCTTGTTAAAGGGGGCTTCCAGATTCCGATAAGCCCCCCGCCCGCAGACCCCCACAACCAATGGCCAGGGTTGTGGGGATGAGGCCCTTGTCCTCATCAACATGGGGACAAGGTGCTTTGGGGGTCTCAGACCCCAAAGCATCCTCCCAATGTTGAGGGCATGTGGCCTGGTACGGTTCAGGCGTGAGGGGGGGCCGCTCTCGTCCCCCCCTCTTTTCCTGCGGCCTGCCAGGTTGCGTGCTCGGATAAGGGTCTGGTATGGATTTTGAGGGGGACCCCACGCCATTTTTTTTGGCTGGGGTTCCCCTTAAAATCCATCCCAGACCTCAAGGGTCTGGTATGGATTTTAAAGGGGGACCCTACGCCATTTTTTTTGGCTGGGGTCCCCCTTAATATCCATAGCAGACCTGAAGGGCCTGGTTATTGAATTTTGGGGGACCCCCACGCTTTTTTTTATCAATGACTTCAATGAATGACTGTTCTCTGTGTTACGGATCCGACAATTCATTTGCCGGCAATAGCCGCAAGTGATTTTAAATAGCTTTTTTTTCCTGCAAAAATGACACTGTGCAGGAACAGTTCTCTATATTAGATATACTGAATCTCGAATCATTCGAAACATTCGAAGCATTCGTTATATCCGCTATTATAATTTCTTTCATATTAGTTGAAATTAGATATTTGTTAGTTGTTGGATTAGAATTGTTCTCTGTATTACGGGAACCGGCAATTAGCCGCGAGTGATTTTAAATTTGTACAGAAACAGTTCTAAGCATGGGAAACATGCGCCCCCCCCTTCATAGGCATACTAATAAGCATGTTTCCCGTGCTTAGAACTGTCTCTGTACAATGTGTCATTTTTGCAGGAATAAAAAGCTATTTAAAATGACCAGCCAAAAAAAAAAAAAAATGGCGTAGGGTCCCCCTCAAAATCCATACCAGACCCTTGAGGTCTGGGATGGATTTTAAGGGGAACCCCAGCCAAAAAAAATGGCGTGGGGTCCCCCTCAAAATCCATACCAGACCCTTATCCGAGCACGCAACCTGGCAGGCCGCAGGAAAAGAGGGGGGGCAAGAGCGCCCCCCCCTCCCGCCTGAACCGTACCAGGCCACATGCCCTCAACATTGGGAGGATGATTTGGGGGTCTGAGACCCCAAAAGCACCTTGTCCCCATGTTGATGAGGACAAGGGCCTCATCCCCACAACCCTGGCCATTGGTTGTGGGGGTCTGCGGGCGGGGGACTTATCGGAATCTGGAAGCCCCCTTTAACAAGGGGACCCCCATATCCCCGCCCCCCCCCCTGTGTGAAATGGTAAGGGGGTACTACCATTTCACCAAAAAGTGTCAAAAATTTTAAAAATGACAGGAGATGGTCTTTGACAATTCCTTTATTAAAATCTTCTTTCTTCTTTCTTCTGGTCTTCCTTTCTTCATCTTCTCCTTCCGTCATCTTCTTCCATCTTCTTCTTCCTCCGACCCTCTTCTTCTTGCTCCGGTCTTCTCGTCTTTCTCATCCGGCATCGGCGTCGGCGTCATGGGGAAAGCCATAGGGAAGTCCCAATGACGTCCCCGTGCGTCAGAGGGGGGGTTGGGTTACCAGGTGCCCTCCGTTATAAAAGACCTGTCAGCCAGAGCGAAGCCTCACAGAGCGGGAGCCTCCCATTGCGAGGAGCGGCCCGAGAACAGTGACGAGATCCCATTTTTCCTCTCCATCCATCACTGGGCCTCGTCGCTGCCTGATCCACCCATTTTTATCTGCACTACCCATTTTTGTTTTGCTTATTTCACATTTGTCCTCCATGTGCTTTGTATTAAATAAATTGTCAATTTTTTTACAAAAATCACTCATCACTCATCACTCATCAATCTTTATCTATCCCCCCTCCCCCTATTTACCATTTAAACCAGGACGAGGTACACCTTTCAGTGAGTTTTCCAGACCCATCCACCTACCCCACAACCAATGGCCAGGGTTGTGGGGAAGAGGCCCTTGTCCTCATCAACATGGGGACAAGGTGCTTTGGGGGTCTCAGACCCCCAAAGCATCCTCCCAATGTTGAGGGCATGTGGCCTGGTACGGTTCAGGGGGGAGGGGGGGCGCTCTCGCCCCCCTCTTTTCCTGCGGCCTGCCAGGTTGCGTGCTCGGATAAAGGGTCTGGTATGGATTTTGAGGGGGACCCCACGCCATTTTTTTTTTTGGCCGGGGTTCCCCTTAAAATCCATCCCAGACCTGAAGGGTCTGGTATGGATATTTAGGGGGGACCCCACGCCATTTTTTTTTTTTTTGGCTTGGGTTCCCCTTAATATCCATACCAGACCTGAAGGGCCTGGTTATTGAATTTGGGGGGACCCCTACGCTTTTTTTTTTTTTTTTATATCAATGAATGACTGTTCTCTGTGTTACGGAGCCGTCAATTCATTTGCCGGCAATAGCCGCGAGTGATTTTAAATAGCTTTTTTTTCTGCAAAAATTACACTTTGTCATTCGAATTCATTCGAATTCATTCGAATTCATTCGTTATATCTGCTATAATAAGTTCTTTCGAATTAGTTGAAATTCAATATTGGGAGTTGGATTCGAATAATTTGGAGCTGAAATTCGTAAACGGAATTTTTCCTGCAAAAATGACACTTTGTCATTCGAATTCATTCGAATCATTCGTTATATCCGCTATAATAATTTCTTTCATATTAGTTGAAATTCGATATTTGGTAGTCGGATTCGAATAAATTCGGCGACGAAATTCGTAAATGGAATTTCGTATTCCGTACGGAATTCGTATTTGAAAAAATTCGTACTACGGATTCGTAAATTCGTACAAATTTCGAAAAATTCGGACGAATTACGAATTTGTACGAAACTAATCGCACATGTCTAGAGATTATATTAGTTCTTTTGACACGATGCAATCACTTTGGCTAGAAGGGTATCGGAATAGGTGGTTCTTTTTTGTAAAGGAACCATATTTAATCCTGATGACATGATAAAGTGGTGCTACCTCCTCTCCGTCCTTTTTGCCTAAGGTAGTTTCTGGTTTTCATTTAAATCAGGATATTATTCTACCTTTTTCTCTCAGCCTAGCTCACCAGAAGAAAAATGATTGAACTTCTTGGATGTGGTACGAGCAGTCAGAGTCTATCTGAAGAGATCTGCAGGCATCAGACATTCTGATACATTTTTTGATTTGCCAGAAGGGCCTAAGAAGGATCAAGCGGCTTTCAAGACATCCATTTCGCTTTGGATTCGCCAGGCCTATGGCCTGAAAGGTAAAGCTCCTCCCTTCAGGGTAAAAGCTCATTCTACCTCAGGGGTAGAAACCTTCTGGGCTTTTCGCCATCAGGCATCAGTGGCACAGATTTGTAAGGCCGATACCTGGTCTTCAGAACATACATTCACAAGATTTTATCAGGTGGTGGTTAGGGCAGCAGAAGATTTGGCTTTTGGCCGTATTGTGATACAGGGATTTTTTGTGTGTCTCCCTCCCCTCAAAGGGATTGCTCTGGGACATTCCAGTTAATAATGTATATACAGCCTGCTCTGTGTCCCATGATGTACTAAAAATAAAATTAGATTTTTTCTACATGCTTACCATTTCTTTGAGTACATCGCGGGACACAGAGGTCCCTTCCCTCTCCTTTTGGAGTTCATTGCTTGCTAGAAAACTGGAGTACTTCCTATTTGGAAGGGGTTATATAGAGGTGGCCTTCCTGTCTGTTTTGATCTGCCAGTGTCCATTGACCTATAGGTGGCGTATAACCCAGTTAGTAATTTATATATAGTCTGCCCTGTGTCCCGTGATGTACTCAAAGAAATTGATTTTACAGTTAAGCATGTAGAAAAAAATCAAATTTTTACAGCTAACAACATTTAGGAAATATGTTCAGTGAAAAAACTCATGTAGCTTGTTATCACTGTAATACATGTGGACAGGGACAGGCTGTAAAGGGGCTACAGAACATTATGAACATTAGGATGTATCAATGGATTAAGAAAGGTAAAAAACATTTCTTCCCTTTACCCACAAATTCTCAAAGATACACAGCATGTTGATACCCACAGGACATTCAGTAATGCATTTCATCTATTTTAACAGACCCTCCAGTGCCTACAAGCCCTACGCTGATCTCTCCCTAGGCACTTTATCACCAGCGCTCCTTATGATTTCCCTATCACATCTAAAGCACATTGTTAGTATAGCTGCTGGGAACTCATACTTTATAGTGAGGTGGTTGACTTATTCAAAAGCCCCCTCACTGCCCCTAAGTTCAAAGGCATTATGCATTCAGTGCATTATGGTTACGGTCAGGAAGTGCTCTGTGGAAGAAACAATGCTGCTGGCCAAGCTTGTGCACCTCTGTGTGCGCCGGTGCTCATGCACTATTCTCTGCGCCAAATGGCCTATTTAAACAGGATGTGCAGACAGGACTAGTGCTGTCTGATCTACAGCTTCCTGTGACCCCTGTTCCTTGTTAATCTGCTTCTGTGATCAACTTCCTGAACTTCCCGGCCTGCCTTCGGACTCTCCTTGCCTTCTGCCTGCATCTGACACCGGCTTGTTTATGATCTTAATTCTGCCTACCCCTTTAAGTACAACGCTGCCTGCCAGTTACTGACCCGGCCTGTGACCCGACCTGCTTATCTACTGCACCTGCTCCGGTATCTTCTGAAGATCCTGTCTGCCTGCACCTGCTTGTGATCCACATCCCTCTGGGCTGATTCACTGCCTGTCAGCCACTGCATCTGGGATTGTGTGTGTCAGGATATCGGGTGGTCCAGTTTCCAGCTTGTCTGCTGTTCTGATCCTTTTCCTTTCTGGTCTTTATCCCTGCAGCATCAGGAACCTCTGACAGCTTACCCGCCAAGCACTTATACCATTCTGCACTCCCGAGCCATCTGTCTGCTCTATCAGGGGCCGTGAGTCAGACACATAAGGGCTAATCTTTCAGTTACGTAGGAACTTGATGGTTACTAAAGGAAATTAAATAAGAAAATTGTATAATGTATTGCCAGCTTTAGTCATAGTATCAGCATACTTGGTAGAGATGGTGAAGGTGAACCAGCAGGCCCATATCTTATGTGATATATCTCAAAGTTCATAAGTAAGATCTTCCATATGGTATACTGTATGTGAGCAACTACTTTTAGCCATTGCTGTACTGTGGGGATAGTAAATTGCTTCCAAAACCTAGGAATAAGAGATTTTGCAGCATTTAAAAGATGAGACAAAATATTGGCCGATTGGTTCTCCTGTACAATAAAAAACACAATCCATGGGTCATTATTATTTCAATCCAGCCAATTCCAGCCTTATATAACTTCAATCCAATTTAATATAGAGGACCAGAAGGGGCGAATAATGGGGCAGTGCCACCATATGTGGGAATAGGTAGCAACCTCCTCACAACCTCTCCAACAGAGATCAGATGTGTCCGGGAATGATTTACAGTATGTAGTTGTGCAGGTGTGTGGTGCCATCTAGATAGTATCTTATAGTTAACCTCTGCAATCCTCGAAGAGATAGAGGAGGTATGTGCCAATTGAAGAACAATAGCATGTTGGTCATCTGACAAATGGTAATACAGGTCATACTCCCATTTCATCAAAAAGTTAGGAAAAGACATGCCATTAGTGCTCTATAAAATAGTGAAATTGTTTTCCATGGAGGTTGTGTGACCACCAATATACTTTCCACAGGTGCAAGATCTGCAAGAGTATGTAGGGGTTTAGGTAGGGATTTATTTAAATTGAGTCAATTGAGTGTCTCCATTACTCCATAAACGAGGTAGCAGGGGACTTAAGAGTAGGGAGCATAAGGGTACCACCCCTGGTGGAGAGGTAACATGGTGAAGTAAAGTGAGCTATTGGGGTAACCAGTTATGAAATTGAGGATCCATCTGACAATTTTGTCATTTTAACACATGAAGAATATTAGGTGTTTTTTTATAGTTTTAAAAATATTTTGTAATAATACATTTAGCTCTGAAACAATCCTTGGTGTATAATCGCTGATTTAGCGCCTGTATTGTGAGGGACATTTTTTTTTGTTTGGTAGATCTCTACAAATACTAGACATGGGTGCCGTCAATAAATTTGTTTTGTTCTGTTCCATTTCGTATTAAAATGATATCGTATTTCGTAATTCGTGTCTGAAATTCAATTTGGATTTGTACGAAATACAAATTTTCGTTAGGTTCACAAATTTTTCGTAAAAGTTACGAATGTTCGTTATGATGAATTTATCATTATGAGGGGCTCCCACCATCCCTGTGCTGTGCTGACTTCCTGGGTTTTTAACTGTTAGGTTTCTTTAACTTTTCGTAACAATTACGAATGTTCGTTAAGATGAATTTATTATTATGAGGGGCTCCCACCATCCCTGTGCTGTGCTGACTTCATGGGTTTCTAACTTTTAGGTTTGTTAACTTTTTGTAACAATTACGAATGTTTGTTATGATGAATTTCAATTCATCACCAGTCAGTTGTAAGTTGTAACGGAATTTGGATCGGAAATTCGTAAACAAAATTTTGTATTTAGTACAGAATTCGAAAGCATAGCAATTCATATTTTGGATCCTCCTGAATGTACGAATTTACGGAAATTCATATGAATTTTCGATTCATACGAAACGAATCGCACATGTCTAAAAAATACCCCCTTAGCCGTTTTAATTTTCTTTTTATGGCTTCTGTCATGGATGTAGATGTATAATATAGGTTTCTATAAAACAATTCAAACACTTCTACAATCTGGCACAGTGCCCCTCCCCAGAGTTCCTCCTCCGCCCTCATGCACCCTTTTTTCCTGGGCTAACCTGGGTTCTCTGTGAGCACAGAGATACTGCAGAGGAGTTTAGTATGGAGAGCAGGAAAATGGGAACAGGAATTTTTTTTTTTTCTGAGGTGAATGAAGGGCCCCATGTTCCTGATCTGTGTAAGCTGGAAACAGATGAGCCATCAGGGGTCTAATAGCATACTCTTCACTACCTCTATACTATATTGTCAGTGACATCACATCGGTGCTGTGTTTACAATACTGCAGCGCCGGGGATCTGTCATTCCGCGTTGAGAATGTGGTAGGTACACATCAGTAATGCTTATTCACTTGTTAGAAACTGTATATCTGGAGGCTCCTTTATTTTAAAGGGGCATCTGGATTCCATGATAAACCCCCAATATTAAACCTTACATAATTTTTGGGGAACAGGATATGCAAAAAGTGGCCCTTGTACCTCATCATTGTGTCATGGTGCTGTGCAAGGAAAAGCCTCTCCCCTTTCAAGTTACCTCACCAATTGGGGCAAGGCGCTTTGCTGCCTGCTACCCTGCAAAATACCCATACAGTGTGGCCTGGTTGGGTTCAGAAAAGCAAGGGGCTCGGGCTTGCTTCCCTCCCTTTCCTGGTTACCCAGGCTGCATGGCTGGGATCCGGTTTAAATTATAAGGGGGGCCCAATGCTATTTCTTTGTGATAGTAAACATTTAAAAAGCAACCCTCCTTAATTTTTTAACCACGACTCTTATGCAAGCATGCATCCAGACTGATTAGGAAAGGGAGACTAGCAAGCATGCCATGTCAGCAACCTTGTCCTAATGTTGAAGGACAAGGGCCTCTTCCCCACACATGTACCCAAAATGTGGGGGTTATTGGAAGTAACATATAGCAAATCTAGAAGCCCCTTTAAAATATATTCATTTTTTTTTATCACTTTACTACTATAGCACCACCTTGCCACTGGAAGAGATTCAGGGGTTCCAGCAGTTGCAATGGATCCAGGGGAGTCCATGCGACCTCCCTGTCACATTAGGTTTTGTGGAGGGGAGCAATTACTGATCCCCTGTATGGCTCTCTGTGCAGCAGCTGAAAGCCAGCTTCTTCTCCTCTCCCTCCCACTGCTTTCAGCTTCTGCACAGAGAGCCATACAGGGGATCAGTTCCTCTAATTGACCCCTTTACACACCAATCACCTCCCCTATCCACTTTCAGATTCCCCCTTGTAGGAATATAATTAATTTGTACTTTATGCAACAACTACATCAATATTAATATTTAGTAGAGATATATTCTTCAACCAGTAGATAGCAGTGTTTATAAGTTTGTAGCTGCATCTATGATATTGGTAAATAGGTTATCTCTGCGCTGCCTTTCTAAATCGTAATATAGTGGATACTGCGGCAAACACTGAAAGGGATTTTCCGGTCCAAATAAAAGATATATAAAAAGGGGGGTAGTGCTGCGCTGTATCTTTAAGGGTAAGATATATCAATACCAAACAATAAATATAAAGTGCTTCAAGAAAGTGACTCGTAGTGCATAAGGTGCAGAGAGCTACTTAGCCAATAGCTCAAATAAAATAGTGATACAATATAAAGTGACTCGTGTGTTGCTGCGAATAGGTTCCTAAAAATTCAAGAAGTCATATGGATTCCACAAAATAACCACTGTGTTGCTTCAGATATAGTGATTCAGTGTATGCTAGAAAATATGGATAAATACGGATAAAATCACATAAAATCGCATATAGTCGCATAAAATTGTATGAAAACACATATAATCGCATAAAATCTCATAAAATATTCCAAAATCGCATAATATTCCAACAGAGGTGCATATAGTCACATATAGTGTGTAAAATCGCATGGAATCATATATAGTTGCATAAAAGTGCACAAAAGAAATAATCGCATAAAAGAAAGTGGAAATGGTGACAAAAATTAAAGCGTAAAGGTGTAGGTCCGCGAGATCAGTCCTAAGGCGACTGGACCTATGGTGCAATATACGGTGGTTTCAGTGGTGTTCTATTCTCCAAAGTGAGGGTGTATTCTGTGATTTAGGTTTTATATCCTCCGAATTATGGTGTGGATGTCCCCTTGCCTTACCGCTGTAAGGTAACAGCGTTTCTTAATGATGTGTGGGCTCCAGGCAGGCCTCTATTTCTCCCTGGTGGTGTTCTCCTATATGGGTTCCGGTCCTAGGGGGTCCTGGTCCTAGTGGGGATTTTCTCTAGGAAGGTCCCTCTATCTCCCTTATAGGTTCCGGTCCTAGGGGGTCCTGGTCCTAGTGGGGGTTCTCTCTGGGAAGGTCCCTCTGTTGCCTGGTTCTCAGTAGTGTACCTCACAGGGTAGGGTAGGGTAAAGAGAGAGCGCTCGATATTGTAGTATGTAAAACAGATTTTATTTCACAGTAAAATAAAGACAGAAACTCACATTTAGCATTGGTTGTTGGGTATGTAACCGACGAGCGCCGAGCTCGTATCTCACTTCCGGTATCTCAAGTGTCTGTGACGTCCCGACGCGTGTTCGTCACGGTCACGTGACTTCCCCAGTGGATGGAAGTGTTTATATGTTTGTAGCTACATCTATGGTATTCTCTATGTCTTTCCCCTGAATAAAGATCCTGTTTTCCTGTCTGCAGTTAAGCAGCAAAGCCCATGTGGACTGTGAGGCTAAATACAGAATTTTTAACACCCCTACTGCCTGGGCCCACCCTGGCTTCCATTCTCTCTTTTTTCACCGCCTGCTGCTGTGGGCACACAGGGGGATGTTTCAGGATGGAGAGCGGTAGGAAGGGAATGGTAAATATGTAATTTACTGGCCCCTCCTTTGTCTGTATCAACAAAGTGAGTGATCGGTACCGATCACTCCCTCTGTGCATTCATAACTGAAGCAGAGTAAACTGTGTTTACTCTGCTTAATTTTATGAATGAACAGGAAGGCTGTGCAGAGCTCTCCCTGTACATTCATTCTGGGCAGCTGAGGCTGCAGAAAGGAACTGGGGAATGTGTTTTCTCCGTTCCATTTCCTGTCTCAGGAATGAGACTTCAGGGGTAACATTTCACCAACCCCCCCCCCCCCCCACATACACAAACACACACACACACTCAAAAGCATTGTGGAAAAAAAATGGTCTCATTCACACAAGTTTGCTGGCCCATACAGCAGTGGTTTGTTTGTGCAGCTGGAGCCACCTGTTACTCTATGGGGACATAGCATCTGTACAAACACAGCCGCAGGTCCTAATTTGACAAGTGTGCAGGTGTGGGTGAGTGGCCCTGGATGCTCACTGTCTGTGTTTGGGTCCATACACCTGCAACCACACTCTTGTCAAGTTAGTACCTGCGGCTTTGTTGGTACAGTTGCTGCATCCCCAACATAGCATAACATAGGCTGCCTACACATAAAAAAAAATCTGCTTCACACTGTATAGGCCACAACACCCATGTGAATGAGCCCCAAGATCTCATTCACATACAGAGCTTTATTTATTACCTTCATACAGTTTTATCTTTTAGATTTAGCAGGAATTTTATAAGTTATGTTGTGTTTGTATCCGCTAATAATGATTTTATTATAAATAAATATATGTAAATAAAGGTCTAAAATAACACTTTAGCCACTTGGAGCATCTTGGAGCACAGTGGGAGCAGCGGGTGGTAGTGAGATGGCCCTGGGTCAACTTGTGCATCGAGGTCCACAAGCTTCATGCTACGCCTCTGCCCCTTGATATAGTAGTAAAGTGATTTTTAAAAGGGAAAAATTAAAAACATTGCAAAATGATGCCTTACACAAACTAAAATATAATTTTTCTACTATAAGAATATATTTTCAGGGCATTTTTAAAAATAGATTATAAAATGAAATTAAAGGCAGAAGTTTTTTTTTTTTTTTATCTTAATGCATTCTATGCAATAAGATAAAAAGCCTTCTGTGAGCTGCCCTAGCCCCCCTAATACTTACCTGAGCCCCATCTCTGTCCAGCAATGTCCACGAGTCTATGGGCCATCCAAAACTCTCCCTCCTGATTGGGTGAGACACAGCAAGTGGCACTATTGGCTCCTGCTGCTGTCAATCAAAGTAAGCCAGCCAATCAGGAGAGAGAGGGGGTAGGCCGGGCCACATCTGTGTGTCTGAATGGACACAGGGAGCTGTGACTCAGCTTGGGTGCCCCCATAACAAGCTGCTTGCTGTAGGGGCACTCAACAGTAGGGAGGGGCCCGGAGCACCGAAGAGAGACCCGAGAAGAGGAGGTTTTGAGCTGCCCTGTGCAAATCCACTGCAACATATGAGGTAAGTATAACATGTTTGTTATTTTTATTGAAAAAAAAAAGAGACTTTACAATCACTTTAAAAGAGAAAAATAGAGAGAGAGAGAAAAAGAGAGAAAGTGAGAGAAAAAGGGAAAGAGAAAAAGAAGAAAAGAAAGAGATAGAAAATTGTAAAAACAATTCCTTTTAATGTTTTAAAGCTGTGATGTTCCCTGCTGTGATCACCCAGAGGCGGCTCTCCTCTCTTCCCCTCCACAGGTAGGCAGCACCATGGGGGGGACACAGGCTGCACCATGGGGGGGACACAGGCTGCACCATGGGGGGGACACAGGCAGCACCATGGGGGGACACAGGCAGCACCATGGGGGGACACAGGCTGCACCATGGGGGGGACACAGGCTGCACCATGGGGGGGACACAGGCTGCACATGGGGGGGGCACAGGCTGCACATGGGGGGGACACAGGCTGCACGTGGGGGGGACACAGGCTGCACGTGGGGGGGACACAGGCTGCACGTGGGGGGGAACACAGGCTGCACATGGGGGGGACACAGGCTGCACATGGGGGGGCACAGGCTGCACATGGGGGGGACACAGGCTGCATTGGCAGGCATGGATAAAGTTGTTAATATTTTTATAACTTAATTGCATAAAACATTAAAGTGTCATTTAATGATATAATTTATGATGGTGGGTTTAGGGGCGGGGCAGGGTAGGGGTTGTGCGGGGCAACTGGTGGCAAGTAACCCTTAAGGGCCTGGCTAGTAGCTCAGGGCTTGAAATTTTGAGCCCTGACATACAGTATACATTTTATTTACAACATAGCATGTGGGATGTACTAGAATTGGAGCATGCAAAATCTGGTGCAGCTCCCCATAGAAAAAATCAGCTTCAGGGTTTTAGGCTCTGTTTACACTATGGCATTCCGGATCACGAGCGGAATTGCAGTGATTCTGCCCAAGATTCCGAATCACCGCAAATCGTGGGACGCCCTTGCAATCCCTGTGGTGCAATTTTACCATGATTGTCGCCCGATGAATCGTGGTGAAATCGTGCAAGCAGAATCCCGATATGCCTGTTGCCCAAAATAAGTTCCGGAACTTCTTTTGGGGTGACAGGCATCCCATCAAATTGTGAACGGAGCATTATTGTCAAAGCTTAATTGAACAAGCTGAAGTTAGAAGCTGATTGGCTACCATGCACAGTTGCACTAGATTCTGAGTGCTCCAATTTTAGTAAATCTCCCCCTACATATTAAACCAAGCATGCACAGGTGAATATTTCAGCTTGGTAAAGTTTTCGGGGAAACAGACATCACGTTTTATATATTTTTTTACAATAATTTGTGTAATATTCACTTCAGTTATCCAATCATGTGAAAAGAAATTACCTGTTTACTTAAATATCCAGTTGTGTAGGTGAAATAAGTAAATAAACACCTTTTCATTTAACTGGAAAATGTAAGTAAATATTTACACAATGTATTGTGAAAACTCTAAACTTTTGTTGGCAAATTGCTAAGATCTGTGTACATTTCTTAGTATTGGCATTGCTGAATAAGTTTCAGAACTGTTGTCTGTTTCTTTGCCTAATATTTAAGCCAAGCATTTTCTGCTTATAGGAAACCAGATGATTTGCAATCTGTGGTTGTTAGGATGAAAAACAAATGTTGATTATGATCTAAAATAATGTGACAAGCCACTCAAAGTTTTCTGACAAGAACATACTACAAGGCTCTAAAAGAATTATAGAATGTGGCACTTTCTCAGTAATGTTAAGAAAAATAATGTTAATGCATACAGTATCCATGTGTTACCATTTAGCCCATCATATGTAACTGCTCAGATAGTATAACTGTATATATATATATATATATATATATATATATATATATATATATATATATATATATATATATTTATATTTATATTTACAGCCCTCAAACTTTCCACTCGTGAGTAGAAAATGAGGGCTGGTGAGTGTGGGCTGCCTAGGAGCAGGGGGGGTGAGCATCACCAACAAGCGGGGTTGAAGGGGAGCTGTTCTCCCAGCGATCTCCCCGGGGAAGAGAGGAGAGCAGGTGGCCCGATCATAAGAGTGTCGAGGAACATTGATGTAACAGCTTTCATTAGAATTGTCGAGTGTGCTCTGCACTCGCTGTCACACACAGCCCCGCCTCCTGGCCCGAGTACTTTGATAGACAGATCACCCTCCAATGCCGGGATGTGCGACATGTATCAAAGTATCCAGGCCAAGAGGTGGGGCTGTATGTGACGGGAACACTCTGCAATTCAAATGAAAGCTGTTACAACAATGTTCCCCAGCGCTCTGATGATCTGGCCAGCAATACTCTTTCTCTCCTCTCTCTTCCCCTGCACAGGTAGGCTGCATTGATGGGCACAGTTAGGCTGTATTGATGGACACAGGTAGGCTGCATTGATGGACACTGGTAGGCTGCATTGATGGGCATAGCTGGGCTGCATTTATGGTAACAGGTAGGATGCATTGATGGACACAGCTAGGCTGCATTTATGGACACAGGTAGGCTGTATTGATGGACACAAGTAGGCTGCATTGATGGGCACAGGTAGGCTGCATTGATGGACATAGGTAGGCTGCATTGATGAAGACAGGTAGGCTGGATTGTTGAGCACAGATAGGCTGCATTTTTTGGCACAGGTGAAGTGGCATTGATGGACACAGGTAGGTTGCATTGTTGGCACAGGTAGGCTGCATTGTTGGACACAGGTGAGGCGGCACTGATGGACACAGGTAGGCTGCATTGTTGGGCACAGGTGAAGTGGCATTGATGGACACAGGTAGGCTGCATTGTTGGGCATAAGTGAAGCGGCATTGATGGACACAGGTAGGTTGCATTGTTGGGCACAGGTAGGCTGCATTGTTGTCGTATTTTCTATTATAATTAAATTATTACTTGTTAATATAGTTTTTATTATTATTATTTATTATTATAAACTATTAAATTATAGGTATTGAAATGTTCTTTCAAATTTGGCTAAATACACTGTTATGCTGCGTACACTCGATCTGACTTTTCAGCCGGAGGTCCGCCGGACTTTCCGAATGTGCGGACTTGCCCACACACTAGGGGTACTGAAATTAATCGCTGCACCGATGCATCGCGATTCGGGGGTCCCCGATGCGGCATCAACGCATGCGACCCGAAAAATCGATGTCGGGTGACGTCATCCCGACTTGCCCCGCCCCTCCCGGAAGAGCGCTCAAAGCATGTCCTTCAAAATAGATTTTGTAATAAATGCAGAGGTGCAATCTATTAAGTGGCCACCGCTGTATGTGTTATTTTAAAATATATGCAGCTCATACCTCATTTCTTAGTGTGTCACGTATAACTGTATAAGCCGCTCATGTGACTGCTCGGTCCAACCTGCGTCTCTTTCTCATGTCTCTCCTGACGTCAGTCCTGCCCGCCTCTCCTGATCTGATAGCTACAGTCGGTGAGCCGGGCTGAGAACTCTCACTGACGAGAGAGTGAGACTGAGAGGAGAGAGAGAGATAGGCAGGCTGGACCTGGCAGTCACATGAGCGGCTTATACAGTTGTACACAGACAAGAAACAAGGTATGAAGCTGCATATATTTTAAAATGCACATACAGCGGTGGGCACTTAATGGATTATAAATGAATTTATTACCACACAGGTTAAACTACATACAGCAGTATGTTGAGTAAAAATCTGTTTATACTCTGCATATAGTGGCTTCTACACGTGCTTCTACATTTGCCTGGCTCCATCCCCCCTCTGCATATTCCACTGTGTTATCTCCTAGTGTGCTGGAAAGTGCAAACGAGGGAGCCCAGAGAACTCATCACAGAGACAGTAGTACACGGAACTTCACAGGGCTGTATGTCAGTTGTGGATTCCAATCCATCCTGACCTCCCAGCAGCCGTGCGTGTGAATTCCTGTACCCTGTAGTGCACCGGATTAGTGCACTTTTTAAAGCGGAGTTCCACCCGTTTTTTAGTTTATTAAAAGTCAGCAGCTACAAAAGGTTTAGCTGCTGACTTTTAATAAACAGACACTTACCTGTCCCACGGTCCAGTGATGCGGCCGCACAGAGCCTCGCTCCTCTCCCCCTCCTCTCCTCAATGCCGTCATATCTACTGTGTGCAGTGACACCCGGCTGTGACAGCTTACGGCTTCATGGCCAGGTGCACACTGCACGAGCCACACTGCGCTCTGCCATTGGCCAGCCAATCTTCTGGGACCTGTGTTGTGTCCCAGAAGATCACTGGCAGGGATGGGACACCTAGGGCAAGAGGAGGAGTCACCTAGGTGGCCGGGACAGGAAGTCCCATTAAAAACAGGACACCCCCCAAAAAATTACTTGCCAAATGTGGCATATCAGGGGGCGAGGAGTGCTTAAAGCGGAAGTAACACTTTTGGGTGGAACTCCGCTTTAAAGGAGTGAGGTTATTTTTAATTCATTTATTTGTTTATTAAAAGTCAGCAGCTACAAAAAAAAGTGTATCTTCTGACTTTTAATAAAAAGACAGATACTCACCTGTCCCCCACAATCCAGCGACGTGGCCACCCAAACCCTCCATTCTCTCCCCTGCCTGTCCACGGCGCTGGCAATACTACGGTGGGCATCTGGCTGTGACAGCTTGCAGCTTCACAGCTGGGTGTGCATGTCTCACTGAGCTACCTGCACAGCCGGGCAATTTTCTGGGACCTGTAATGTGTCCCAGAAGATTGCAGGGAGGAAGGGCTGCCTAGGCGGCCCAAGCGGAAGTGGAAGCACATTAGTAATCGTGATGCATTGTGATGCATCGCGGAATCGAATCGTTGACCAGATAATCGTAATCGAATCGAATCGTGAGACCAATGAAGATGCGCACACCTACCACACACGCCCTGACTTTTCCGGCAGACTTTTCCAGTGGACAATCCGCCAGAGTTTTGGCGGAAGTTCGCTTGACTTTTGAAATGAACGGACTTGCCAACACACGGAGTAAAGTCCGTTCATTTTGAATGTGACTCCAGGTAGACGGGACTAGCGAAGGGAGCCAATGTCGCCGCTTCTTTCAGCGAGATTGCCACCTTGCTAGCCCCGTCGCCTGGTATGGATTTAAAGGGGAATCCCTACGCCGAAAAAGCGGCGTGGGGGTTCCTGCCAAATCCATATCAGACCCTTATCCGAGCATGCAGCACGGCCGGTCAGGAAAGGTGGTGAGGACGAGCAAGTGCCCCCCTCCTGAGCCGTACCAGGCCGCGTGCCCTCAACATGGGGAAAGGGGGGCCCTGCGCCCCCCCAAGGTGATGAGGACAAGGGCCTCTTCCCGACAACCCTGGCCCCCCACCCTATGTGAATGAGTATGGGGTACCATGTACCCCTACCCATTCACCAGGGTAAAAAAAGTGTACATAAGAAAACACAACACAGGTTTTTAAAATACATTACTAGACAGCTCCGGGGGTCTTCTCTTCTTCTGTCTTCAGGGGTCTTCTCGCCGGACTCCTCTGATATCTTCTGCTCTTTTACCGCTAGCTCTTTTACTAGCGGAGGAGCCCGGCTTTCTCCTTTGTCGTCGTCCGGGGGTCTTCTTCCGACTTCGGGGGTCTTGTCCTGCTCTTCGGTTCTTCTTGCCGGGCCTCCGCTTTCTTCTTCCAGCTCTTTTACTAGCGTTGGCCCAGTCTTCTGTCGCTGTTGTCGCCGCCTTCTGCTTCTTCTGCTTCTTTCTTCTTCTTTCTTCTCCCGATGTTGACACGCTGGAAATTCCGATCGTGTGTACGTGGCATTAGTGAACATAAAGAATACAAATACATCCAAAATTACGATTTATCTGATGTAACTACTGCCGCATCTAAACGAATGGAACGTAACAAATATGAATGCATCCGAAATTACGAATTATCCAAAGTAATGAATGCCACATCTAAATTAATGGAACGTAATGAATATGAATACATCCGAAATTATGAAAAGTAAGTAACTAATAAAAATCATAATGAATGATCCGATAAACGAAAAAAACAAAACAAATGAAACGAAAATAATTATTTTTTTCTGGAAGTGCAAAAGTCTAAAAAGGAGGAATGGGAGCTTCCTCTGACTAGCACTGTACATTGACCTGACCAATGACAGTTCAGATTGCAGTCATTCACAGGCATACAAGCCACCCAAATGTGTCTCCTTAAGTTGCCATTTATAAATGGCATTCCAAAAATACACGTCCACTTTTTTTTACAATACAATGGTATGGAGGGAGTAGTAAGGGGACACAATGGTGATGGTGATTATTTTCAGTAAAGGAGCACAAAATCTATTTTTGGGGATGCTCTGAAGATAGGGGTGGCTGGTGGTGACAAGTACCAGTGGACAAGCAGGCCAGGATTTTCCTCAACAAGTGGTTCCCCACAATGAATGAGCTGAATGGACCTGGGATCGGTGTGAAGTCAGTTTGGTGAACATTACTGATTTTGAATGCTGAATCCTTACCCCATCAAAATCAATAGGGACTGAATGTTAAAACACTAATGTTCATTTTCTAGGTGACTATAGAAGATATTGTATAGTGCCTGGGGACTGGGCACTGCTCTGGTAAACATGTACCAAGACAAAAAAAAATAATGCTTTGGTACAAGTTCCCTAGAGCAGTGCCTAGCTATGGACCCTTATCAGAACATGTAGTCTTTGTTGTAGGGGTTCTGCAGGCTTATCGGAATCTGGAAGCTCCCTTAAAAAGAAAAGGGCCCATAGGTTACCTTCCCCCTCGTGAATGAGTAAGGAGTACATAGTAAATCTACACATTCACAAAAAAGTGTAATATGTAAAGGCATACACTTTTTGACAAGTTCTTTAATTAAAAAAAAAAAAGTCCCACAATGTAAATCAGTAGTCAATCACTTAATGTTCCGACACAGATTCATGCCAATCCCACAGAACTACTCAACCTTACTCCCTGAAAGAAACATTCAATCTTGTTGCAAATTCACCATGAATGATAGCTTCGGTCCCCATAACTAAATGTAAACAAAAGGATGGTGTATACTCAGTGATATAACTACCCCATTACCCAAATATGGCCATGAAGTCATATTTGATCAGTGCTATATATATGCCCTTTTTTTTGTATGGCCAACTTCAATTGTTTTAAAAGACTTTAAAAAAAAAGTGAAATATTACTGGGCAATTACATGACTTTTGTTTACATTCAGCGTTGGGCCCTGGACCTTTCATTCCTGGTGGGTAGTTGTTGGGATCAGATATGATGGTATGTGATTGTGATTGACAGGATCTGCATCACTGGATGATGTGATGGATGCTGGATTTACAGTACGAGACATGTTTTAATCTTTTTTTTCTAATAAAGGGGTTGTCAAAATGTGTTTATATTTACTAATTCGATTTTTTTTGAATTAATATTTAATGGAGGCTTCCAGATTCTGATAAGCCCCCACCCACAGATCCCCACAGCCACCAAGCCAGGATTTTTGGAAAAAGGCCTTGTACCCATCAACATGATACTCTTCTCAGATTGAGGGCATGTGGTCTTGTACAGTTCAGGAGGGAAAATCCACATGCTCAGATAAGGGCCTTGTATGGATATTGGGGGGAAACCCCATGTTTTTATTTTATTGATTTTTTTTAATGGAGTTTGCCCTTAAAATCACTTAGGTGCCGCAAAGTTTTTTATTTTTGTGGTTTTACATATCAGCACTGCTCTTTGTTTTGTGGTCAGCTATCAACACAAATATCTAGCTGTTAGTTGACTATACTAGTACTTTACTATAATAGAAACTGGAACAATCTAACCTAAGGTTCTCGATATGCATATCACAAGTACTACAAGACTACCAAACTTATGACACAAAGGCATTATGTTAGGTCATTTTATGGATCATTTTATGTTATATACATGATGTGAGTATATCTTAGTTGCTTGAGAATTTTAGGGCTGTATCCATTATAGGGATTGGACTCAACCTTTAGGCAACAAAATTACAATTGTTAAACAAAAACATTAAACATAAAGCCTATACAGCTGCAAAGTCTGCAGTCTAGAAACATGCTTCTACAGCCCTGGTAGTTTTAGTGCAGCAGCCTTCAACTTATAGCTCAACACGTCTCTCTCTGACACACATACACACTGACCCTACAGCTTGGTCAACCTGAACTTAATCAACAGTTAAAAGAAAAACATATATAATAATTGAGATAAAGTTTCTATTACAGGTATGATTTACCTACCTAAAGTGGTGTTGCCACCAAAAAAAAGAAAGTTGCTTAAAAATCTTAAAAAAAATAAAAAAATAAAAATTAGAAAAAAAAAAATGTTACTCACCTCTAAATGCCTGTTGCTAGGGGGTCCCTCGTAGTCTGCCACCTTCAGTGCCCGGGCACTGACATCACTTCCCCTCGGCGGCCCACAGTCATCTGGGACCTGTCACGTGTCCCAGATGACTGAGCGCCGTATCACGGCTCACGGCGCTGCTCGCGCATGCGCAGTGGGTGCCCGGCTGTGAAGCCACAGCCGGGTTCCCACAGTAAAAATGCCGGCGCAGCGAGTGGAGCGGGGAACGAGGGGGGGGCCTCATTCCCCCGCATCGCTGGACCCTGGGACAGGTAAGTGTCCGATTATTAAAAGTCAGCAGCTGCAGTATTTGTAGCTTCTGACTTTTAATAAAAGAATTTCAGGTGGAACTCCCTCTTTAAACTATTCTAACTCTTTCACTGTCTTACTTTTCATCTCTTTGTGTATCATGTGCACTATGCAATGCCCAATATATCATAATAAGTTAAAGGTACTAGAATACAGTACATTGATTTTGTTCTCTAAAAAGTATATCTTCATTTGATTGTGCTTCATAAGGGTTCTCTGCCACTATATTAGTTTTCCAGAATATTTGGTGCAGCACACCTTCAAAGATAGAATGTATTGTGCTTCACAACAATATATAATATATTATTTAAAGAGTATTTCCCCCCTAAAACAACATGCCATTACTATTGTAATTTACATTTGAAGATGTTTCCTTGTATTTTATTGATCCATAGGGCAAAATCCTCTTAAAAAAATATACATTCTTGATGATAATAAAAAATGACAAAAACTTGCCATCAATGATTTGCTTTCCATTAAAGTTTGATAGTAGTGTGGGCAATAAAATGATTTACAATCAGAAGAACGGCTATATTATGTTGTGGTTTGTGTTGGATGTGGTTTCACTGCTGTTCACTCGGTAAGAATTATATCCCTGTACAGTACAGGAAGCATTAATTCTTGATTTTCTTAATATCTTATTGATTTTTTTTACCCACAGAGGCCAGGGGTTAAAATACTCCATAAAAATGTCCAAGCAATTTATTGCTACTACTTAAAAACATTACAGTAGCCTTACAGCTATTTCCTTCTTTTCCCATTGTCTTCTTATTTAAGGTTGCAGTCCAGAATGACAAATTTGGTTTTGATATGAACTTTAAGTGAACTTGATTAAGCCATTGCAAAACATCAAATAAATAGTCAAATGTTTGTGGTAGTTATTATTTCAGCTTGTAGGCATGAGGAGCTATTACACATGGAATAGGACAAGACACTAAATAGATAATATTGGTTACACATCTTGGCACTCAGAACAGAAAATAGATACTTTGAGAAAGAGCCTGATTACATTACTAAAATCCAGGGTTACAGATGTAGCTACAACTAAAACTGCTAGTTAAGCATGTAAGTAAAATATATAAGAAGGATGAGTATATAAAGTGCTGCTGTAAGCTTAAAAATAATTAAAGTGATATACAAAGACTGTTTGTGTTTAACATAAAGAGGTGCAACTTTATTTTGTGCTTGCTAATTAAACAGATACATATAATATCTTAAAAAAACGTAAAAACTTAAAAATATCTTAAAAATACACTTAAAAAAACTGGCCAAAAAGCAGGGGTCGTCTTATATGCCGGGTCAGCCCCTCAGATGCCTGCTGGGTGTTTGGTAATACTGTATGTAACTTCGGCTACATACAGTATATACCGCTGAGCCAATCCGGGTGAGATTGGCTCCAGCAAAAGCAGGAAGAAGGATATTGCACTAGCTTCAGCTCCAGCAAGAAGGAAGAAAAATTAAGCATCAGAAGCCTTGGAAGCCTCAGAAGGGGGGTCGTCTTATACGGTAAGTACAGTAAAAAAAATGCTTAAAAAACTGTAAGATTAGGGGGTCGTCTTATATGCCCCATCGCCTTATACACCTGCAAAAACGGTATATCAACAGAAATTTAAATGTGAAAATCGAATTGCAACTGTTCAAGGCATTAATATACTGTGTTTCAACAATGTCTAAAAAATACAATAAGATGGTAGAAGGATTTATTTGATTATCAAATCTTGACACAAGATTGCAGTTTGATAATACCATCCAGATGCATCTAGTCTCGTGTGCATATTGGCAGCATCCTCATGGGACCTTGTCGGCGGCCACTTTTGCGTAAACCCCTGCTCACAAGTATATAAATAGGTAATATAAACATAAAAGGGGGTCTGCGCTAAAGAAAAGGAATGGGCTACTTTCAATAGGTAAGTATACAGAACCCAAATAAACCAATAAAGAACATAATGCAGTGCACCTGACTAACTATGTAACTATATCTGTAACTATGTAACTCCAAATATAGAATATTACAAACTTAAAGCATGTGTCATCAACACAGCATTCATAATGTGCAAAAAGCATCCACAATTGCCAAAAATGATAATGAAAGTAAATAAGTGTAGAGTAAAGTCCAATGCAAAAAAGTCCAAAATATATGATAAATATCACAGCAAAGAAAGTGTCTTCCACCAGCTAATGTAAATCCTCTCCACCCCACGTGAGCAACAGAACTGAAATGCACTCACCGACATTAAAGCTGGCAGAGGAAAGCAGTAACATGCGCATTTGTGTCAACATGATTCTACACACATGGTCAACCAGCTCCATTCTCACAATGGGGACACCCCGCAGTACCGCTTCTCATCACTGGGGACAGTCAGAAGATTTGCTTGATAAAAGAGAGCTGCCAGTTTCAAGCATGGAAGTGGCAGTGAGACATCAGCGTGTAGCTCCTGCCCCAATGTGTTTCATGCAAATGCATGTCTTCAGGGAACATTAGTACCCCGGCGTCTATACAACGCCCCCCCTAAATAGCCTGCTGCTGAATAAAGCAAATACACTAGAGCCTAAAAGAGCCACTAGAGCCTGGAACAGTAAATAGGTAAGGTTTAAATGACTTAAGATTATCTATTGAGGTATATGCATGTGTAGAGGCAGCACCTCAGGACCTATTTACTCTATTTACTATTTCAGCCCCCTACTGCCAAGGGTAGTTTTATATTGTCTAAAATTTGCTAATTTTTCTAAAAATGTCCCTCCCCGTGGGATTCCATTTTTACAATTGTAAATACTTACCTACCTAATACCTCCCAGGTGGCACATGGCTTATGGTATCTTGCAATACTTAAAAACTTTGCAGAATGCCAAAAATTATTGGGTGGAGCTCTCAGTCTCCCCTATGCTAAATACATCCTCTAGTAAATTAGCCCAGTTACAATTACTTGACCTACTGTATGGCGGATTTTAAATCTTATGGATAGGGACTACTCATATTATTTGACAGCTAATGACTTTCACAGCAGAAGTGATTTAATATTTGCTACTTGACACATAGCCTGCTTGACACATAGTCTTGCTCTCCATGATTCCACCCCAACATTTTTCACATGGAGATTGAATGATAGTTTACTATAAGATGAGGTTTGTGTGGCTGAGATCAAAAAAGCTATTGGGGATTTTTTTTCTCACACATTTGGCAGACAACATTCCCTGTGTAATTCAATGGGGGGGACTCTAAAATGCATTGTTTATGGCATATTTATTAGACATTTCGTTTGTTCCAAATTCGTTTTTAGGCAAAATTCTGCATATTTGCTCAATTGGAAGCATCGAAATGAACAAAAGACTCTTTTGACGAATGCATACGAAAACAAATTTTCAGAAAGGAAAACGAAAAGCCGAAATTTCGAAATCAGAAAATAAGAACGAAAGTCTGAAAATTCTATTACATTCGGATAATTTCGTTTTTCATATTTTCTATTATTAAAATAACATTTTTAACTATTATTATAGATTTTATTATTATTATTATTATTATCATTAACCACTAGGCATCCGCGCTATAGCCGATAGAAGGCTACAGCGCAGACTCCAATTGCCGGGAGGGCGTCCCTGGACATCCTCCTGTTTACTTCCGCAATGCTCGCCACAGCATTGGGGAAGTTCTGTGCTGGCCATGTTCCTTGGACACAGCCAGTCACAGATCGCTGTAAATGGCCAATCACCGCGTGTGAGAAGAGAGAGGATCTGTGCTGCATCTGTGAGTGCCAACGGTTTTGTGCAAGTACATTTTATAAGTGAAAACACACATCAGTGCCCATACAATGCCCATACAGTGCCACAGTGCTCATCACCATTAGTGTCACAGTGCCATCTGTCATCAGTGCCATATATCAGTGCCATCTCAGTGCCATCTGTCATCAGTGCCATCTATCAGTGCTAAATCGGTGCCATCTGTCGTCAGTGCCATCTGTCAGTGTCATTTGCCACATCAGTGCCACCTGTCAGCAGTGTTGGTCATCTTACTTTAAAAAAGTAATTGGTTAAAGCGGTTTGGCACACATTTCATTTAGTAAATCTCTTTGCCTTCCAAATCAGGCAAAGAGTACTAAATGAAATGTGTTTTTTTTTTTTTTTTACTTACCTTGTAATCGATGACTTCCTGTCTTCTGTCTCTTCGGGGGTGGGCGGGGTCTGTGCAGGGATCCTCGTGACGCCGCACTGTCTCCTGGGATCTGGTGTCATTGATCCCAGGAGTCAGTGCGGGCATCTTCCGAAATCTCGCGAGATTTCGGACACATTTTCCGAAATCTCGCGAGATGTTGGCAGATGTGCCGACATCTCGCGAGATTTGGGAGAACGTGAGCTGCACTTTGCCGTTACTGCGCACGCTCGAGCTCGGCGCAGTAACGGCGGTGCATGCTGGGCCATCTAAAGTGCCTGTGGGGTTTCACATGCCCACAGGCAAGATGGCCCCCAGCAAACAAGAAGAATATCAAGAATGTTATCGGAGGAAAACCGGCTGCGATCGAGATGGAAGATGGAACAGGTAAGTCCCCCAATTTAGCTATGTGGCCTTGGCATATAGCCCAAAAAAAAAAAAAAAGAAAAAAAGCAGTGCAGAACCGCTTTAAGTTACAAATTACTTCTCCCAAAAAGTAATTGCATTAGTAACTCAGTTACTACATTGGAAAAGTAATCAGTAACGCAGCAAAGTAACTGACTTTTTTTTTAATATTCTGTACGTGTAACTAAGGGGCAGGTCTAGTATTACTGTAAGCAAGGGGCACATCTATTATTATTGTTATATATCGTGTAACCAAGGGGCTGCTCTATTACTCTAACCAAAGGCCAGATCTGTTATAGCGTGTAAGCAAGGGCGGGTCTATTATTATTATATCGTGTAAGGGGCGGATGGCTACAAAAGAGGGCGAATGTTAAATTAATGGGCAGAGATCGATATATAACAATAATAATAAATGCGCCCCTTGGTTACAGTAATACTAGACCCGCCCCTTAGTTACACGATAGACGCCCCTTGCAGAGTAGCACAAGCATCGGGAGCGTGTGGCATCGCCTTGTACAATTACATGTTAACTGCGCCTGCAAGTTCACTCAGAGCTGTTTAGGTTCAGCAATTTTCGTAAGCTCCGTACTCCTTCGTACTGCACAAGCGTTGCGCCTGCGCAGTACAGGGGGTCCTTATTCGGCGGGGGAACTTTTTCGTCAGGACACCGGAATTGCACTAATTCCATCTAGTGCCGGTAAATGTAATTGTGGTAGCGCCGCCCAAGTAATGGGAACTGCATTACAATGAGGGGAAAAGTAATCAGTTAGATTACTCGTTACCCTCTAAAGTAACTGCTTTAAGTAACTCAGTTTATTTTAACTCAGTTACTTACATCACTGCCTGTCAGTGTCACCTGCCACATCAGTGTCACCTGTCAGTGTCACCTGCCACATCAGTATCACCTGCCACATCAGTGCCACATCAGTGCCACGTGTCATCAGTGCAACATCAGTGCCACATCAGTGCCACGTATCAGTGCCATCTGCCAGTGTCACGTGTCATCAGTGCCACGTATTAGTGCCATCTGTCAGTGCCATCTGTTGTCAGTGCCATCTGTCATCAGTGCCACCTGTCACATCAGTGTCACCTGTCAGTGTCACCTGTCAGTGTCACATGTCACATCAAGTGGCTGAAATCACCTGCCAGTGTCACCTGCCACATCAGTGCCATCTGTCACCAGTGCAATCTGCCAGTGTCACGTGTCATCAGTGCCACATATCAGTGCCATTTGTGATCACTAAGAATGTCACAAAGATTATTTTCAGCCGAGGAGGCATACAATATTCTTTCGGCCGACAAGAGCAACGGGGAGCTCTCTGCTTCAGATTCCTCAAATTCTGAGTCTGACGTGGACTACGAGCCTGTCCCAAGCAGTGGAACACTGACAGCCTCAGAGGAGGATGAGAGTCCGCCCGCCACATGACGGCATACTGGTGAGGAGGCAGTGCCATCCACCAGCACCGCAATGCCATCCACCAGCACCGCAGTGCCATCCACCAGCACCGCAGTACCTCGGCAAAGGCCACATACCAGTGGGGTGTCACCTCAGTCCCAAAGGGTTAGGTCCCATGCCAGCCTTCCCTATTCCCTTCAGAACCCCTTATGGCTTCCTCCTAATGTAATGCATTACTGAGAAAAATATTCATAATTTTCAGCACCATGAATGAATTTTGTGGAGTCATGAAAATGGCGTGATTGTGGCAAATTAGAAAGCACTGTGGGTAGATGTTATTTACTAAAGGGAAATCTACTTTGCACTCCAAGTGCACTGCACTGAAACTGCACTTGTAGTGCAAAGTGGATTTGCCTTTAGTAAATAAACCCCCATTGTAACTGTAAAAACCAACTTACTACAAAAATTGGTATTGAGCATTGAAAGAAGAAGCCACACATTGTTGAGTAGAAAACATTTTACTCAAAGCACATTCACATGTGCGTTAGAAAAGGGTTTTTGAACAAACCAACATCTTTGGTGTATAATTTTTTTTCACATTGTAAAGATCCTTTTTTTGGTTAAACAGGCATGTTTCAAAGCATAACATACACAACTCAGGAACTTACAAAGTTCAACTTTGATAAATTGAAGACAATATGAGACATTAGTATGTCCAAACTGTGTTGATATTGCCTTCATCAGATGGGGTGATGTCACCCCTGTAAAAGCCAAATTTTGAAGATGCACACAAATTGGCATTAAAACTGAGCATTTACCTCCTGATCCCATGCCTAATGTCAACATGTGCTAGCTTACATCATGGGGGATCAATGGACGTGTTTTGGGGTGCAACCCCATCCTCTCACCTAATTGAGTTGCGAGGAAGGGGTTGCACCCACAAAACGCGTACATTGATATCCCATGATGGCAGATAGCACATTTTGATCCACTGTGTGCATCTTCAAAATATGGCTTTTAAAAAAATGTTTATCTTTTTTTTAAAAGCAAAAATACATGAGAAAACTGTATAATTTTTGTGTGTTTTATATTCTGCCTAAAACATCAATGATGTTCTTCATTTTTTGTTGAACATCATTGATGTTTTCCTTTATATATTCAAAATCACAATTGCACCCCATTCTCTCCCTGATGAGGATCTGGGCACTATCACTATCTCCATAGTGTAAACTTGTTTATTAAAAGGTAATTAAAAAATGAAAGGCCGAATGGCTCCTTACATTAAAAAGTGCATGACCCAGCACTGGGGCTGTTCGCTTTGTATCATCTGGTATCGAATCTATCGTAATGCTCCGCTGTTGCGGCGTGCGTTCCTGAAGACATGTAATACAAAACGGACATCGAGGCGGTACCTGGTCACGTTTTACAAACAACATCCAGTCTCTTGGGTGGAGTGGAACGCATGCTGCAACAGCGGAGCATTACAAGATGCCCCATCTGGGTCTATGAGGAGGAGGTTTTGCTGTATTCGGTCCATGCCATCTTGTATGTGAGCAGGCACAAACCTGCAAAAGCACTGTCTGACTATTTTTTAATTAAATTAGTCACACAAGATCTGGTAAGCAGACTACATTCACAATCACTTTTGGGTGGTGTGTGCTGAAATCTGTGGTGAAGGAATATCTAAAATCTTTAGAAGACACCATTGTACGTTGAAAGTCAAGTGGCTGAAATCCATCACAATTAGTTTGCATCTCAGTTGGTTTCTGGTGCTCTATCATCTAAAAGGACTTTCTCTGATATATGATCATTTGTTCAGCAAGTGTTTATATTATTATTGCTAATATCACTGTTTGCATGTGTACCTATGGATATATCTGTACCTATGGATGTTTGATTATTTTCTATGGTATTTGACAATCTGTTCACTGGTTGTGGCAATGCACAATTTCATATTTAAATAAAATTTTTTGTCATTTTTTTCATTTTTGTGGTATAGGTAAAAAATTATCACTATTTTTGTGAGTAATTAATGGCACAATAGCGCCCCTATTGTCACTTTTCTCAAGCTATCAAGGATCACATGATTCTTTTCTAAGGGAGCAGCTTATATATATATATATATATATATATATATATATATATATATATATATATATATATATATATATATATATATAGTTACAATTTTTTTTATATATATTTTTTTGGCACAGAGTTTTTTGTAAATTGTTTTCAATTGGTATTTTCACATCCATCTACTACCTGAAGCTATGGTCTCAGACACTCACCTGTTGTGGTGACAATTTCGCCCACTTCATCAACATCTCCCTCCACATCCTCTGCTTGTGGTTTTGGGATTTCCCCCTCTTTAGGAGATGGGGGGTCCCTGGTGTCCACAGATGTCCCGAATCTTTTCTCCCCTATTAGAATAAAAAATCGGTATACTTAGCACACAGATATTTGAGGGCAGAAATAGGAATATGAAACATTGCTTGGAAGTGTCGTACAATTGTCTGTTTTGGCAGAGTTCCAAGCTGAAGAACATTTTATTTCCTTTCTAAAGCTGCAATTCTTCCCTTTTTTTGTTAAAGTATCACACATTTAGAGACCCCTAGTATCCACTGGAGCACCTGTGTGGGACACCCTAAAAAGTTTGATTCGGGTGTCCCACACTAGTGCTCCTGCATCCAGATATGTAAACAGCTGCTGAGTGTCCTCTCATTACACTGAATCAAGTTTGCATTTCATTCTAGTTACAAAACCATCTAGACAACTAACTTATTTTAATACAAATAGGCCTGAACAAATGTAGTTAACCTGTACCTGCCAAAAACATCTTATAAGTGGGCTAAAGAAAGATGTTTCCTATGTGTTTACTGTGCCCATGAACATGAAAGTTGCCATTTTAAACAAAGCCTGATTTTGCACTTTCGAGCTTTAGTAAATAAACCCAATTGTGTACTTAAAAGTGGGGTATGCCTATAGTGGCCACAAATGATTGTGACAAGAATGAAAAATGCTGGAGTCAGAATGATAGTCTTTTCTATTTATTAACATTCAATACAGTCATGAGCTTAAAATTGTGTGTGATTGATGAACCAAAAACTAAAACTATGTCCCTTTTTCATACACAGGAAAGCCTCAGCCAGGCCGTGGAAAGTGGCAGCCAGGAGGTGGCGGGGGTAATTGGCAGCCAGGAGGTGGCTGGTCCCAGTAGCCTGCCCGAATCCCAGGTCCCTCCCCTCGGCCTTCCACAAAAAAGTGCCAGGAAGAGGAGTAACCTGGAGGAGGGAGCACTTGTCCTAATTATAAAGGCTACTGTGGCCCTCAGAAACCCTCCCAGTCTTCAAGAGGACTATGCCTGCATGACAGCCTGCAAAATTCTGGAAATGGAGGAGGGCCAATGCCTCTTATGTGAGGAAGTGATCTTACAAGCCCTAAATAAGGGGTTGAGGGGCGAACTCACAAGCCAAAACCACATTTGTGTGTTTAACCATGGTCCTCCTCCTCCTCCTCCACCTCCTGCCACAACTCCAACACCAGAGCCACAGCCTGGAAGGAAGTGCGTAAGGAAGACCAGAGAGTGATGGCCTGGGTTCAGTCTGGTCTGACAAAAGATGCAGGCTGTGGTCTGACCACAGCCTGGGTACAGATATGTCCCCGTTCCCATTGAAAACGCCAACCTATGACGAAACGCGTCTGGGACGTACGTGCTGACGTCACCACGCCATCGACGAGGACGGGAGTTTTTTGTTTCATGTTGCCGGCCGGCTTCTGTTTTATGCTTGTACGATCTTCATTCTTGTAAGTGCAAATTTTACCTTTTACATACAAATAAATTGCCAAACGGTATTCCACTATGGTCTGTCGCTTTTTCTCCTTTGGGTCAATATGAGCCGCTGGGCATAGGAGAGTGAGTGCCGATCGCTGAAGTGGACCAGGACCATTCACTACAAACCACTTGCTTACTTTATCTGGGAGATTATATGCATTGATTGGCTCTAGTCTCTGGTAAGGAGCCCCTCTGTGTGGTGACGGGACACGAGTTAGTCGTTTGTTTTTTGGTGCATGTTTTAAGATACACCTGTTTGCTGGGTTAAAGCCAACTGCTTCAATTTGTTTTTTTCTGGTAAGCGCATTATTCAAACGGTGGAGGGGTCTTTCCTTGGATCACGCTCTAGTTTTTTGTTTGATCGCACAGGGTGTTTTTTCATTTATTTTTTTCATTTTTTCTTTTTATTTTTTATTTTTTATTATTCTTGACAATATTACGCTATGTTTGTCTCCTTTTTTTCTTTTTAATATATATACACATAAAAAAATATATAATAAAAAGCCGCGCTAATGACTCAAATTAAAAGTGATGATGAATGATTTGAAATTACTACAAATCCAAAAAACAAGGGGGGTTTTTTATATAACCAAAAAAGTGTATACATAAAAGTCCGGTAACATGGAATAAACCAGTGTTCATACAAGTGACAGGTGAAACTCAAAAATCCAGTGACTGTAAAAACCAGGAACACCGTGATCCACCACCGTAAATAAAACGCGCTTACCAGAGGGCAAGCTCAAATAAGCCCATATGTTGTGATCGGGATAACTTTTTAGACCATCAGAACTGACACCAACTCAGATCTCCTCGTGTAAGATCAGCCAGGGACGAATGAATTCCTGTTCCTCCTTGGGGCCAATGGTGGTATGAATAGTATCCAAAGCAAGATCTCTCAGCACCCAGTACGAAAACATATAAAAGAAAGGGATGCTCCCATGGTGTGATACCACAATAAAAAAAATATTAAATAAAACCAATCCTACTTACATGTAGATGTAAAAACAATAGCAGGAAAACAGAGATAAAAATGCGTGTGCCGGCCGGCAACTCGTACACCCGCTCACAGCGCGGAACGTGATGACGTCAGTGCGTCAGCCTCCCTACGTCCGTTTCGTCCAATGACGTCTTCTAGGGAATGGTGTTGTGGTAACTTGATACACAAAATGAGAAATAATATTATGGAGAGCACTTGAAATTTTTTTTTAGATCTTGATAAAAACAAAAAAAAAGAAACAAAAATTAGAAACATTATTATGGAGATCTGCCGAAAAACAAAATTAATATTATTCATGAGATCACGAGAAATAATAAAGAAATCAGTTTGTGAGTGTGAATATCAGCAGCAAAACAACTTCATTCTTCTAGCATTAGTAAGAAGAAAAGAATGCGCTGCATTAAACTATTTAAAAAATGTCAGCGTTACGAATGTGCTATCTCCATTACGAGCGATAGTTTTACCAGACCGAGCGCTTCTGTCTCGTAATTTATTCTGAACATGCGTGTGCGTCGGAATTGTGTACATACGTTCGGAATTTACGCAAACAGATTTTGTTGTCGGAAAATTTGAGATCCAGATTTCAAATTTTGTGCAATGGAAATTCCGATGGAAAATGTCCGATGGAGCCTTCACACGGTCGGAATATCCGACAAAAAGCTGCCATCGAACATTTTCCATCTGAAAATCTGACCGTGTGCACGGGGCATAAGGGTGTCATATTTCCTTTTTCTTTGTTGGATAATGACCTTAATCCATTTAGCAGTACAGAAATCTAATATGTATTCCCACTCTTTTGTTAAATCAGGTTCTAAGAATCATTTTTAATTGTTTTTTATCTATACACATGGAGCTCATCTCAAGCATTGAAGAGGCTAAGTTCAACATTTTAGATGATTTTGATATCAAATTATGCATGATGTGTAAATTTGTCCAGCATGGACAAAAAAGCTTCTCTACAAAAGGAAAAACTTACCCTATAAAAGAGTTTCACAATTGCTCCAGTGATCATGTAGTATACTGTCTGACCTGTCCTTGTGGCGTCCTATATGTTGGCGGAACCATCCGTCCACTCCGCCAATGGTTTGGCAAGCACAGGCGGTCGAACAGGGATGTGATGAGCACAATGTGCCAAGACATTTTTTCCGTTCAAAAAAAGTTTTATTGTTTTCAAGAAGCATACATTGTACAATTTGGCATTGTACGTCGATTAGCGACGTAGGAATTACATGAAATACAGTATAACCATAAAGAGTATGTATTCAAACTCTGTGTAAATAACAAGAAAAACGTGGTAAACATAGAACGAAACCTGACCTCTCAAGTGGCACCCCAAACGGGAACATTAGTGCCACAGGAGAGGAGAGGAATCACTAGTATATCATATATAATGCAGACAGCGTTAGCTATGGGTTAGTAGCATAGGTATCGTAGTGTATATTCTCCAGGGGGTTTAAGTATTGCTCAGTCAAGAAGTGGATCGTCAGGATGTATGCAGGTGTCTTTAATTACTAGTCGCAGTTGTAGGCGCATTTGAAGTCCAGTTAATCCAGGGTTGCCAGTGGGCATTGGTCTTGGTATAACAACCATTACTGGCTGCTGTCATAAGTTCGTAGCTGTAGTGTAGGGCCACTATATTCAGGACTTGTGAGAGTGTCAAGGATGAGGAAGATTTCCAATGTCTAGTGAGGTTGAGCCTGGCTGCTAGGAGTATGTGTGTAGTGACATATCTGATGGGGTATGGGAGGTCATCTATGGTCAGATTCAAGATTGCCAGAGCAGGTGACTGGGGGATTGGGATGTTGGCGATTTTGTTGAGAAGTTGGAATACTTCCGCCCAGTACTTTCTTACATCTGGGCATAGCCAGAATATGTGAAGCATATTTCCTTCAGTAGAGTGGCATCTCCAGCAAGTGGAGGGGTTACGAGGGTCAAAGGAAGATATTCTGGAAGGTGTAAGGTACCACCTTAGTGATATTTTTTGTGTGAGTTCCCAAAGGGCGGCACATTTCGTGGATTTGTAAATCGTCTGGAATGCGAGTTGCCATTGTGTGTCTGAGAATGTGCGTGCTAGATCAGCTTCCCATCTGAGATGTGGGGATAGTTTGGTGAAGTAGTTTTTTTGGTGCAAGAGAGCGTAGAAATGGGAGATTCCCCTGACGGTAGAGGTCGGGTTGGAGAGGAAGTCCCAGGATTTGGGCTGTACAGTATAGAGGGGAAGAGGGAGGTTGAGCAGGGAGTGATGTATACGAAGGTAGGTAAAGTGTTCCGAGAGAGGGAGGTCATAGTCGATTTGTAGTTGGGGAAAGGATTTAAGGGTGTTCCCAATGAAAAGGTCTTGTATGTTTCGGATCCCCTTGAGGGTCCAGAGTGCGATTGGGAGATCTGGGGTTAGGAACAACAAAGAGTCAAGAGGTATGCGGAATCGAGGAGAGGAAGAGTCTGGTGAATTGTGTGTGACCAGTTTTTTCCAGGCTAGGGCCAAGGCCTTCATAGTTGGAGAGAGGTACGATGGAATTGTGGCCCCTAAGGGAGTAGAGAGTAGCCAAGATTCCAGATTGGATCCAGGGAGCGAGGAATTTTCTATTTGTGCCCATAGAGGATTCAAGTTGGACTGAAACCAGCTGGGTAGTTGGGCTAGGATGGCAGCCAGATAGTAGTCTTCAAAGTTAATGGACCCTACACCTCCCGTCAGTTTGTGTTTAATTAATTTTAGGTGGGCACACCTGGGTTTCTTGCCTTTCCAGAGATATTGGTTGTATATTGTTTGAAGAGACCTGAAGAAGGATTTGGGGAGTGGGATGGGGAGCGTTCTGAAATAGTAAAGAATCTGGGGAAGGCAAATCATTTTGTAGGCTGCAAGTCTACCTGACCAAGATAGTTCATGTTTCGCTATAGTTTGAGAAGTCTCTCGGATATTGCGTAATAGAGGTATAAAATTACTGGGGTATATGTGTCTAAGGGATCTCGGCAATTGGATTCCTAATTAGGTGATATCTGCGTCAGCCCATGTGAAAGAGTATTGTAGCTGTAAAAGATTCCTAGTGGTAGCGTCAATGTTGATGTCAAGTATAAATGATTTATTCGTATTCAGTTTGTAGTATGACACCGAGCTAAACCAGGTTAGTAGATTTTGTACCTCAGCCAGGGAGGAAGTCGGGTTGGAGAGGATAAGGATGACGTCATCAGCGAATAGGCTGATTTTGTGTGTCGTTGGTCCAATTTGAATTCCTGAAATTGCAGGATGGGTGCGGACATGTTCTGCCAGGGGTTCCATGAGTAAGTTAAAAATAAGGGGGGACAGTGGACAGCCCTGGCGAGTGCCATTCGTGATGGGGAAAGGGCGGGAAAGCATACCGTCAGAGAATACTTGGGCTGTAGGGTTGGAGTAAAGTGCCATAATGGCGTATAGGATGGTACCTTTAAAACCGAATTTCTGTAGAACAGTCTGGAGGTATGTCCAGTGGACTCTATCGAACGCCTTCTCTGCGTCCAGAGATAGGAGCAGAGAAGGCGTTCCGGTGGATTCAGCGTGGTGAATGAGGTTTAGCATCCTTCTAGTGGCATCTGATGCCTGTCTACCTTTCGTAAATCCCGTTTGATCCTGGTGAATAAGAGTGGGCATAATCGTAAGTAGTCTCGTTGCTATAGTTTTAGCGTAAATTTTGATGTCGATATTCAACAACGAGATTGGTCGAAAATTTTGAGGGACATTCGGCTCCTTTCCTGGCTTTGGTATCGTAATTACAAGAGCATTCAGGTATTCTTTATTAAAAGCGGAAGAGGAGGCAGCGTCATTGAAGATTTCAGTAAGATGTTGAGTCAGAAGCGGGGAGTATGTCTTATAATATTCTCCTGATAATCCGTCTGGGCCTGGTGCCTTGCCAGTCGGTAGGGAGTCAATAGTCAGTTTAATTTCCCGTTCTGTAAATGGGGCATTGAGAGTCTGTAGTTGTTCTGTGGTTAAGGTGGGTAGATTCAATTTTTGGAGGAACATTTCAATGTCATGTTGTGAGGGTTGTGGAGTGAGGGGGTCTCTGTTTAAGTTATAGAGGTCACCATAGTAGTCACTGAAAGTGTCAGCTATATCCTGTGGGTTGGTAAGGGGGATTTTCGTGTGGGGGTGAAGAAGTTGTGAAATCTTTGACTTGTCGCGTCTAGCTTTGAGGCGTTGAGCCAATTTTTTCCCCGCTTTGTTGGAGGTGGAATATGAGGTCGCCTTGAATTTTTTGTGGAGGAATTCGTAAGAGTAGAGCAGTAGGGATCTAAGTTCTTGTCGTAGGGATAATAGTTGGTTCGTTAAGGAGTCTCGGGGGTCAGTCTTGTGCTTTGTCTCGAGCTCTGATATTTGAGCTACTAATTCGTCTAGACGCTGCGTCCTTTTCTTTTTATGATATGAACTCATTTTAATTAACATTCCTCTCATGAAGGCTTTATGCGCGCTCCACACCACTTCAGGGTAGGACACTGTTCCCTTGTTCAGCATGAAAAAATCAGTAATATGTTTTGATATATCTGGCACGTAGTTGTCATGTTGGATAATGTAGTTGTTTACTCGCCAGAGACGTGCGTTACCTTGAAGAGTAGAGTCTTCAATGGTAATGGTAATGGGAGCGTGATCCGACCATGTTGTGGTGTGGATTGCTGAGTCAGAAATTTTTTGCAAAATCCATTTATCCGATAGGAATAAATCTATTCGAGAGTACGATCGATGTCTGGGGGAAAAAAAGGTAAAGTCTCGTTCGGAGCCGTGATGGCACCGCCATACATCGTAGAGATCTTGGACAGTTAGAAATTTTTCAATGGTGAGGGTTGTCTTTTCGCAGCTGAGGTAGAGTCCAAATGTAGGTCGGGGGCCAGGTTGAAATCTCCGCACACTATCAAATGTCCCTTCTGAGCAAGTTTGGCAGTGCGTAGGACCTTGTGCAGGAACTTCATCTGATTGGAGTTTGGGGCATATAGATTAACGAGAGTGTAGGGCACTCTGTTGATGGTGCATATAAGGATTATATATCGACCTTCAGGATCTGGGATAGATTGCAGCAATTGAAAGTCGACCGTATTTTTGATCGCTATCATAACTCCTTTAGATTTGGTGGAGTGGGAAGCATGAAAGGTGTGAGGGTATAGTTGGTGTTTGCAGAGATGAGTGTCTCCTGGCAGCAGGTGGGATTCCTGAATGCAAATGACATCACTGTGGAGAGCTGTGGCAGTTTTCCATAGTGAGTGGCGTTTGGCAGGATGATTCAGTCCGTTGACATTGAGCGATAGTATGTTAAGCGGCATCGTGTTCGAGGTGGTGTGAGGAGGGTAACAAGTAACACTTACAGTTAGTTGCTTGAAGGCGGTTCTGGATACTTCTGGCGTCGAGTTGTAGATACTCGAGTCCAAGTGTCTGAGGAGGGGTTGTGATGTACAACTGCGGATAAAGCAATACAATGCGATCTAGATGTGGTTAGTGGAAGTAGATTAAGGTACTTGAGGTACTTGAGGTGGAGAAACAGAAAAATAATTCAGTGTAAGAATTCACGTGGTGCACTACTAGTAAAAAAAAGTTAAAAATTAAAAAAAATAAATAAATAAAAATAAAAAAAAAAAAAAAAAAAAAAAGAAAAAGAAAAATCGCAGAGGGGGTGCAGAGCACCACAGTAGCCTCCGTTGGGGGGTGCAAATAGTCAATAAGGCTGGAGAGTGCAAACAGGGGTAACAGTTCGTCAGCTCGCAGGGGAACTTGCAAGACAGTACGTTGTTGGCCACTTCAGTTGTGTGGTGTTGGTCCAGTTAGACATTGGGGTGAACCGGATTCTTGTGGGACGAGTGAGGTCCTCTGGCATGAGAGGGAGGTGCAGGAGGGTCAAGAAGGATGCCCCAGGTGTGGAGGAGTCGGAGACCTTTCTCTAGATCACTAACAGTGTGAGCTTGCCCATTGCGGGTGATGAGGAGTGTGGCTGGATATCTCCATTTATACTGTAGCTTGTGGTTCTGTAGGCCTTTCGTGACAGGGTTCAGTAGACGTCTCATTTGGAGGGTATGTTTGGAAAGATCTGGGAAGAGTTGTATCCCAGTATAGGGCTCTGGCAGTGGTGTTCTGGCTTTGACCCCCATCAGTAGCTTTTCTTTGATATGGTAAAAGTGGACCCTCATGAGGACATCTCTGGGGACTGAGGCTGCCAGGTGAGGTGGTTTAGCAATCCTGTGGATCCTGTCTATGATGACATCTCGTGGGGATGCTTCAGGTACAATTATATGCATTAGATCCTTCGCATAACGGGACAAGTCTACAGGGGGTATATTCTCGGGGACCCCCCTCAGTTTAACGTTGTTCCTGCGGGACCTATCTTCTAAATCGGCCAGCTTGGCGCGCATCCATGACTGTTCTTCTTTAATCTCATCATAAGTGTCAATGATGTAGTTTACCGTATGGGTGCAATCAGATAGGCCTTTCTCAGTGTTGGTTACTCTGGTATCTAATGTGCGGATATCAGAGGTGATTGTTGAAAACATAGTGGAAAGGTCAGTCATGAGGGAGGTTTGGAGGGAGAGCAACATGTCTTTCAGTGTCGTGTCCATGACAGGTTGGCCAGAGGTGGGGAATGATGCCATGGAGGATTGCAGGGCCTGGTCAGAAAGGAAGGGTTTCAGAGCCTGGGCCTCAATTTGTGAGTGCAGCGGTCGCTGCGGCGGCGTGTCAAGCCGCATTTTAGCTTTGGCAGGGCTGCCAAGGAGGGGGTCAACCTCTTGGGTGTCTGGGGGGTCTGTGGAGGTACCTGAATTAGGATGATCTTCTGGGGTGGCATCCGGGAGGTCCGTGTAAGCTTCGCTCTGTGCGATTAAGCCGGCGCCATTTTGAATCGCTGTGACCCGCTCCGCGGGTTTGTAGGCAAATTCGGTCAGTTTTTGAGGTATCCGGTCCGTGTACCTCTTCCTGGACTGAAGCATTTTGTTGTCTAGGTCGTTCTGAACAAGGATGGCTGTGAGTGGGGTAGTGTGTGGGGCCTGCGGCGTTAGGTTATGTCCCCCGGCTGACGAACAAGTGGATCAAGTGTCCATCATCTTCTCCGGCCGGCTTACCGGTCGCAGAGGGTGTAGAAAGAGCTTTCCAAGATGGCCGCTATACACTGGGCAGGTGTTTTTCCTATGGATCGTTATGGGGGAGTGCCAATGGATGGTAAAGGCAGCTGGGGGTAGGTGGATGAGCTCAGGGGATTTATATATATATATATAATGTCCAAGGCGGTCTGGGGAGCCTGGATTTAGTGTTGGAGCTCTTTTGGGAGGACCAAGATGGCCGCCATATACTAGGCCTGAGGTAGTATTCTCTCCTCAGGCCTCTGAGAAGAAGGTTCCGTGGGTGGCTCGGGCAGTGAGTGGTATTAGAGTAGATCCTGGAGGTTATGGGGTGTCCAGGCCGGCTTGGGGGACCCAGATTGAGAGTGCAGACTGCCGGCGGGTGTAGCAAGATGGCCACCGCTTCCGAGTTTAGGCCGGAGCCGCGGCCTGTCCTCCGGGTGGCCGCAGGTGCTGTCCCCCCACAGCTCGGTTCCCTCCCGGGAGTATTCTGCCCTGGTGTGGGTGTATGGATGCCTCTTGTTCCGCCGATTGCGGAACTCGAGGCCGAGGATGACGGAGGCCGTACGTGCAAGATGGCGGCGGGTCGGCTGTGAGGAGCTGGTCTCAGCCCGGCAATCGGCCCAATCAGCTGGGTATTTTGCCCAATTCCCCCTAGGGTTGGTGTGGCTGGGGTCTAGCCTTAGATTGGGGGAGTTTAGAAGCTCACCCGAAACTTTGTCCCGTCGGATGGCGATGGATTGTGGAAGGGACAGCGGAGCTTTCCAAAAACACGTCCGCTCTCTTCCGCTTCCGGACACGCCCCCCCCAAGACATTTTTTGACTGAACATCAAAAGTCCACTGAAGGCCTGAAGGTGTGGGTCATAGAGGCCATCTCCGAAGGTCTGCCTGCTGCGGAGCGTTTCAAACAACTCTGCCAGTGGGAGACTTTCTGGATATATTCCCTCAATTCCCTTTCGCAAGGGGGACTCAATGAGGAGTTTGACGCATTCACCTTGTTATAACAGATCACATGCCCATTTCTGGTTTGTTTCCCCCCTCCTTCCTCCCTGTGTGTGTGTGTATGTATGTGTGTGTATGTATGTATGTATATGTGTAGAAATATATGCATATTGCATGATACATCATTAGGTGCACCCCACTTGGTATCCACACCATGAGGGGACACACACATACATATACATCCCTTGTATACCAATTAGGGGGAACACAGCACCAACTTTATCTTTACTGTTCATTATTATTATAAATTATTTACACTACAGCCTGTTCCCCCTCCATCACCTCTTCATGGTTACATGCATACTAACTTTTTTCTATTTTACTTGCCTGGCCCTTCATACATCGTTAACCTCTTCAAAAGGCTTCTATACATATAGAAGAGAATTATGCTTCAAATGTTTCCATGGGTATCATTTATTTTTATTTTATTTTTTTGTCAATCCGAGACTGTTAACCCCTGCTTCACCTTGCCCCTTGCTATAATACATTTTTCCCTAAATTGTTTACTGATTGGTCTGCTGGAAGTTTCCAGCCCTGCCTAGATCCAATCAGACACCGGTGACATTACTTCCTGTTCCACTGTCCATGCTGGTCAATGTGGAACTGCTTGGTTCCTTTGCTCCTGGAGAAACACTGTGATCCATCCCAGCCAGCTGCTCAATCCATTCCAGCTATCCAGAACAGCGGTGGGACCCACAGAGCCATGTAGAATGTCAGGACTGCACTTTACTTTAACGAGCATGCATCTTCTATCATCTTGTGTTTTTAATCTTATCCTATTAAAGTCATCATTTTAATACTACACTCAGGTTGGTGCCTCTCCCTCCCTGTTTTTTCCTATTTTTTTCTCTTCTACTCTCACACTTATTCTTGCTTTATTCCTCTCATTACTTGTTAAATATATTATAAAATATAAAGAGGTATACTAAGATTACATAATGAGTTTTCAGGTTGTTGAGGACCTACTTTGCTTTCTTCCCATTCATTCTGCTGGTTTAATTAACAGTATTTGTGTACCAGTCAATGTATAGTAGCTACACATGTCAAATATTATGACCAGTATCTGTAATTATACCTTGCCTCTTTCAATAAATGCTGTTTTGAATAAAAAAAAAGCAAAAATGAATTTCTTAATTTTGTACATTCAAACACATCTAGATTCTATTAAAGCCCTTCGTGTGTTTTCAAAACACAATAACTTACTGAACATAAATTATTTAAAACAGTAACCTTATTAACATAGCTTAGTGAATATTACCTACCCCTTATTTTTAGTAAGGATGTCTAAATGTCCCTAAAATGTATATTATGTATTAAAAATATCAGGAACATACACTGTGCACAATTATTAGTCAAGTTTTTGAGGATTAATTTAGTCTAGGTTCACATCTATGCGGCTGCGCTGGATGCGTTTTTCAGGCATGTTTTACAGTGTGTTTTTAAATGCTCATTTTTGCATGCAGTTTTCATGCATTTAGCGTTTTACATATTTTTTTCTCTCTTTAAAACACTGTAAACACACTATACATTGCTGGTTGCTAAGGAGGGGGCCGGAAAGCCAACTGACAGCTGAATGTAAAAAAAAAAAAAAACGGCATGGAGTCCCTCCCCAGGTTCATACCAGGCCCTTCGGGTCTAGTATGGATTCCATACCAGACCATTATCCGAGCATGGAGCCCATCAGGTAAGGGAAGGGAGGAAACAAGCGAGCACCCCCCCCCCCAAAACCATATCAGGCTGTGTTTTGCCCCCACCCCAAAGCACCTTGCTCCCATGTTGATGAGGACAAGGGCCTCTTTCCCACAACCCTGGTCGGTGGTTGTGGGGGTCTGCGGGCAGGGGGCTTATCAGAATCTGGAAGCCCCCTTTAAGAAAGGGGGCCCCCAGATCCCAGCCCCCCCATTTGAATGTGTATGGAGTACCATGTACCCCTACCTATTCACCCCAAAAAGCAGTGAAATGTTAAAAAAAAACAAGAGCCAGTTTAAAAGTCCTTTATTAAAAAAGAAAACTGTCTCCCATCATAGCTCCAACGTGTCTTCTTTCTCTGGCACCGATGTCTTCTTCCTCCAGTAGTTTATTTTCCCTTTAATGCAGTCTTCTCCCAAAGCTTTCTTTTCCTTGTGCTGTCTTATTCCTCGCCGCGGGTTACCTGCTAAAAACAAAAAAAGTCTGATCTTCTTCTAAAGCCCCATACACACGGTCGGATTTTCGCATGGATTCTGTCCGATCGGACAATGTTGTCGAAAAATCCGACTGTGTGTATGCACCATCGGACAGTGTACGTCGGATTGTCCGACGGACAAAGTCCTATCTCCTGCTGGATAGATTTTTGGACAACAAGGTCCGATCACACCAAATCCGATCGTGTGTATGGTAGTCCGACGGACAAAGTGCTACGCATGCTCAGATCACATTAGAAGACCAAAGCTATTGGCTACTAGCCTCTACGTAGTCCCGTCGTAGGCAACAAACGTCACCACGTTCAGAATGATCGGATTTTCCGACAACTTTGTCCGACCGTGTGTACGCAAAACCAACATCGGACAAAGTACGACGGACATGATCCGACGGACCTGGTCCTCGGATAATCCGCGCGTGTGTATGGGGCTTTAGACTGTCTTCCTTCATTGTGTTGTCGCCCACTGTCTGGCATTTCTTATATTGTCATGGCGAGTGGCCAACGGTGACGTCACCCAGAGAACCCACCCCTTGTGATTACACGTAACATCACAAGTCATCTGGGTGACATCAGCGGATGGCCACGCCCCCAGGCTATATAAGAAATGCCAGACAGCGGGTGACAACACAACAAAGGAAGATAGCCTTAGAAGAAGATCTGCCTTTTTTTAGCGGGTAACCGGCAGTGAGGAAGAAAACAGCACTAGGAGAAGACTGCTCTGGGGGGGAGAAAAAACAAATGAAGGAAGAAGACATTGGTACTGGAGAAAGAAGACAAGCTGGAGCTACGATGGGGGACATTTTTATTTTCTAATGAAGGACTTGTCAAAAACCAGCTCTTGTTTTTTTTTTTAACATTTCACTGCTTTTTGGGGTTAGTGGTTAGGGGTACAATGTACTCATTCACATAGGGGGGCCGGGATCCAGATTCTGATAAGCCCCCTGCCCGCAGATCCCCACAACCACCGACCAAAGTTGTGTGGAAGAGGCTCTTGTCCCCATCAACATGGGGCCATGTTGAGGGAATGTGGCCTGGTATGGTTTAGGAGGGGGCACTCGCTCATCCTCTTTCTTTTCTGATCTGCTGAGCTGCATGCTCAGATAAGGGTCTATGGATTTTGGGGGGGACCCCATGCCATTTTAAAAAAAAAAAATTGGCATGAGAGGGTCCCCTCCAAATACACACTAGACCCCACACCATTTTTTTTTCACAATTTCTTTCTTTTGCCGGAAATTTTTTTATTTTTACATTCAGCTGTCAGCGGGGTAACCCGCTGACAACCGGTTGTTAAGGACCTGGTGGCCAGCTTCCCGGTCTGCTCCTTAGCAACCAGTTATATACAGTCTTTAAACAGAAAAATAAAAACCGCAAAACACACATTTCTGGTGCAATTCCATTGAAGTCGTTTGCAAAACACAGAAAAAAAAAGCCCTTGACCCTTTCCAAAAATGCACTAGCCGCAAAACGCATAGATGTGAACGTGTACCATAGGAAACCATGTTAAATGGACTGTAGTATGTTTATGCAAACTGCAAAATGCACTAAAAAATCTATTGTTTGAGGAAAAGTGGCTCATGTTTACAAATTAGTCTGTCATGTCCAATGTATATTGCAAAGAAAAAAGTGCATAAATGCATGGTAAACCCCTCATGGACTTTTCAGACAGACCAGTGTATAAAGTAAAAACTTATTTTACTATACATCAAAATTTTAAAACCGTATAAGCAGTACACAAATATGGATACTATACAGGGATTAGAAATGCATAACATCTGAATACCCTTGATGACACAGGAACATGGCAAACATAGGGCTACCCAAGGAGAACTGTCAGGCTAGTTGCCATGCACACTTGCGTGGACACCTGACATGTTTCGAACTATTGTCCTTCTTCAGAGGTTTTGTCAAATGGGTAATATTTTTTCTAAAATATAAGTATATTGTACAGTATTAGTAAACATAATCATATATATCATATTTTTGCAATAAAGATTGATAAAAAATGTGTGTAAAATAGTATTGCTATCTATACATTACATAGGCTGCAAAATGTACTTAACCACTTTAAGACCGGGACTCTTTTTTAGATGTGGTGTTTACAAGTTAAAAACATTTTTTTTTGCTAGAAAATTACTCAGATCCCTCAAACATTATACATTTTTTCTAACACCCTAGAGAATAAAATGGCGGTCATTGCAATACTTTCTGTCAAACCGTATTTGTGCAGCGGTCTTGCAAGCACACTTTTTTGGGAACAAATACACTTTTTTAAATTAAAAAATAAGACAACAGTAAAGTTAGCCCAATTTTTTTTATATTGTGAAAGATAATGTTACGCCGAGTAAATTGATACCCAACATGTCACGCTTCAAAATTGCGCCCACTCGTGGAATGGCGACAAATTTTTACCCTTAAAAATCTCCATAGGCGACATTTAAGAAATTCTATCGGTTGCATGTTTTGCATTACAGAGGAGGTCTAGAATTATTGCTCTTACTCTACCGATCACGGCCATACCTCACATGTGTGGTTTGAACATTGTTTTCATATGCGGGCGCTACTCACGTATGCGTTCGCTTCTGCACGCGAGCTCGGCGGGACAGGGCGCGTTTAAAAAAAATGTTTTCTTATTTATTTTACCTTTTATTTTTACACTGTTTTAAAAAAAATTGTGTCACTTTTATTCCTATTACAAGGAATGTAAACATCCCTTGTAATAGAAAAAAGGCATGACAGGACCTCTTAAATATGAGATCTGGGGTCAAAAAGACCTCAGATCTCATATTTACACTAAAATGCAATAAAAAAAAATGTTGTAATTTAAAAAAATAAAATAGCCCTTTAAGAGCTATGGGCAGAAGTGACGTTTTGACGTCGCTTCCGCCCTGCAGTGTCATGGAGACGGGTGGGGGCCATCTTCCCCTCACTCGTCCATGCACAGCTAGGGAATGGACCCGATCACCTCCGCCGCTGCTGATGGCTCCAGTAAGCAGCGGAGGGCACCGGATTGTGGCGGGAGGGGGGCCTTTTCCACCGCTGATAAAAGTGATCTTGTGGCAAATCCGCTGCAGAGACCACTTTTATCTTGTAGCGGGCCGCCGGCCGAAAACGTGGATACCGTGGTTATGGAAGCTAGCTGCTGCCATAACAACGATATCCTCCTTCAAAATAGGGTAGTACATTGGCGTGCGGCAGTCAGGAAGTGGTTAAAAAATTCAAATGAACATAATACACATCATAACTGGATGGAATGTGGTGATCTCTGCTGGGTGAAGCAATGCACATATGGACCCCCTAGTGGATGGACTGACAGGGATGTTGGATGGAGACAGAATTGCATACACAAGTACCCTGGATGAGCCGAACACCCCCCTGTTCAATTTGCACCAGAACACCCGGCAAACAATTCAGACGAACAAACAAACACTGTTAAAGTCTATGGGACACAAACATCAAAAGTGTTCATTTTAAAGGATTATATGCAAGTTATTGTCATAAAAAGTATTTGAGGACCCGTATCAATGCAATTGTTTTCTTTTAAAACGGACGTTTTTTCAGGAGCAGTGATTTTAATAATGCTTAAAGTTAAACAATAAAAATGAAATATTCCTTTAAATATTGTGCCTGGGGGGTGTTTATAGTATGCTTGTAAAGTGGTGCAGTTTTCCCATGTTTAGAACAGTACCTGCATCTCCAGTGCCACCTGTCTCCAATGCCACCTGTCCCCAGTGCCACCTGTCAGTGTCACGTGCCATCTGTTATCAGTGTCACGTGTCATCAGTGCCACGTATCAGTTCCATCTGTCATCAGTGCCACATCAGTGTCATGTGTCATCAGTGCCACATCAGTGTCATGTGTCATCAGTGCCATGTATTAGTGCCATCTGTCATCAGTGCCACGTATTAGAGCCACCTGTCATCAGTGCCACATATTAGTGCCATCTGTCATCAGTGCCACATCAGTGTCAGATGTCATCAGTGCCACATACAGTGGTGTGAAAAAGTGTTTGCCCCCTTCCTCATTTCCTGTTCCTTTGCATGTTTGTCACACTTAAGTGTTTCGGAACATCAAACCAATTTAAACAATAGTCAAGGACAACACAAGTAAGCACAAAATGCAATTTGTAATGAAGGTGTTTATTATTAAAGGTGAAAAAAAATCCAAACCATCATGGCCCTGTGTGAAAAAGTGATTGCCCCCTAAACCTAATAACTGGTTGGGCCACCCTTAGCAGCAACAACTGCAACCAAGCGTTTGCGATAACGTGCAATGAGGCTTTTACAGCGTCCTGGAGGAATTTTGGCCCACTCATCTTTGCAGAATTGTCCTAATTCAGTTACATTAGAGGGTTTTCGAGCATGAACGGCCTTTTTAAGGTCATACCACAACATCTCAATAGGATTCAGGTCAGGACTTTGGCTAGGCCACTCCAAAGTCTTCATTTTGTTTTTCTTCAGCCATTCTGTGGTGGACTTGCTGGTGTGTTTAGGATCATTGTCCTGCTGCAGAACCCAAGTTCGTTTCAGCTTGAGTACACGAACAGATGGTCGGACATTCTCCTTCAGGATCTCTTGGTAGACAGCAGAATTCATAGTTCCTTTTATCACGGCAAGTCTTCCAGGTCCTGAAGCAGCAAAACAGCCCCAGACCATCACACTACCACCACCATATTTTACTGTTGGTATAATGTTCTTTTTCTGAAATGCAGTGTTCCTTCTACGCCAGATATACTTGGACACACACCTTCCAAAGAGTTCCACTTTTGTCTCATCGGTCCACAGAATGTTGTCCCAAAAGTCTTGGGGATCATCAAGATGTGTTGTGGAGAAATTGAGACGAGCTTTGATGTTCTTTTTGCTCAGCAGTGGTTTTCTCCTTGGAACTCTGCCATGCAGGCCATTTTTGCCCAGTCTTTTCCTGATGGTGGAGGCATGAACGCTGACCTTAACTGAGGCAAGTGAGGCCTGCAGTTCCTTGGACGTTGTTGTGGGGTCTTTTGTGACCTCTTGGATGAGTCGTCGCTGCGCTCTTGGGGTAATTTTGGGCGGCCGGCCACTCCTGGGAAGGTTCACCACTGTTCCATGTCTTCGCCATTTGTGGATAATGGCTCTCACTGTGGTTCGCTGGATTCCCAAAGCTTTGGAAATGGCTTTATAACCCTTTCCAGACTGATAGATCTCAATTACTTTCTTTCTCAATTGTTCCTGAATTTCTTTGGGTCTCGGCATGATGTGTAGCTTTTAAGGATCTTCTGGTGGACCTTACTGTGTCAAGCAGCTCCTATTTAAGTGATGCCTTGATTGTGAACAGGTGTGACAATAATCAGGCCTGGGTGTGGCTAGAGAAATTGAACTCAGGTGTGGACAACCACAGTTATAGTATGTTTTAACAAGGGGGGCAATCACTTTTTCACACAGGGCCATGATGGTTTGGATTTTTTTTCACCTTTAATAATAAACACCTTCATTTACAAATTGCATTTTGTGTTTACTTGTGTTGTCCTTGACTATTGTTTAAATTGGTTTGATGTTCCGAAACACTTAAGTGTGACAAACATGCAAAGGAACAGGAAATGAGGAAGGGGGCAAACACTTTTTCACACCACTGTATTAGTGCCATCTGTCATCAGTGTCACGTGTCATCAGTGCCACGTATTAGTGCTATCTGTCATCAGTGCCACATCAGTGTCACGTGCCATCAGTGCCACGTATTAGTGCCATCTGTCATTAGTGCCACATCAGTGTCACGTGTCATTGTCCTGGTGCTCCAGGGCCTTCAAAAGTGTAATAGGTAGTCAACAAGTGTAATTTATGCTCCTAGAACACGTGATGGTGCTCCCTGCATCTTGGGCCTCTCTATGTGGCTAGGCTGTGAAAAAGTCCCACACATATGGTATCGTAATACTCAGGAGGAGGAGCAGAATGTATTTTGGGGTGTGATTTGTGGTATACACATGCCATGTGAGATAAATAACCTATTACAATGACAATTTTGTGGGGAAAAAAATCTTTATTTTGCAAAAAATTGTGGGAATAAATTACAACATCAAAAACCTCACCATGCATCTTACTAAATACCTTGGAATGTCTACTTTAAAAAAAAGGGGTTATTTGGGGGGTATTTGTACTTTCCTGGCTTGTTAGGGTCGCAAGAAATGAGGCCACCAGTACATCAGATGTGATAATTTTTTTATGATTTACACCACAGCTTGTAGAATCTCTAACTTTCACAAAGACCAAATAATATCCACTAATTTGGGTTATTTTTACCAAAGATATGTGGCAGTATAAATTGTGGCCAAAATGTATGAAGAAAAATTTATAATTTTCAAAATGTTATCACAGAAACAAAGAAAATGCGTTTCTGTTCAAAATTTACGGTCTTTTTTAATTTATAGCGCAAAAAATAAAAAACCCAGAGGTGATCAAATACCACCAAAAGAAAGCATTATTTGTGTGGAAAAAAGGAAAACAAATTAAATTGGGTGCAGTATTACATGACTGAGTAATTGTCATTCAAAGTGTGAGAGCACTGAAAGCTAAAAATTGGTTTGAGCAGGAGTGGGGTTTAGGTGCCCAGTATACAAGTGGATATACATGTGATTGCTAAAATATTAGTTATCACAAGAAATTCAATTAGCCAAAAAACAAATAAAATTAAAGAGTTACTAATGCATAAAATAGTGAAAATATTGTAAGGGAATAAAGATGGCCTAAACGCCATGGAAGGATGGGGGCCAGGGAGAAACATGATGGTACTGATTGTAAATACTATAGATCAAGTTCACACATCACAGATTGGAAGCCTTGGAAGCCTCGTAGGTATGGCTTAAAATGTAACTCTTGGTATAGCGTTCCTGACGACCAGGGCGCTATGCCTACTAAGGGGTAGCTCTGGGTCTTTTTTGTTGATGCTCACCATATGTCGATAAATCCTTCTCCAGAAATCTAATTTTGTCTTCCCGACGTAGTAGCACCCACACTCACAAGAGAGTAGGTACACCACGCCAGGAGTTCTGCAGTTGACATAATGTCTAGGTTTGAAATCATTGCCATTGGGTAGGATAAGGTGCGTTCGTGTGTCCACAAGTTGGCAATAGCCACAATTGCCACATGGGAAAGTATCCACCGTCTTACATCTATTCCCCCCTGTCTGTTTTGAACTCACTATGGACTAGTCTATCCCTCAAGGACGGAGCCCTTCTATAAGTGATTATTGGGTGTTCAGATACAAATGGCACCAAGGAGGGATCCATTCCATACTTAAAAGATGCCAATATTTGTTGAAATGATGTCTGACTTGTTCGTGCTGTCTGAAATATTGAGGTATAATTCTGGTAGAATTGTCATCTTTAGATTTATTTTGAGTGAAGAGCAGGAGAAGATCTGCCCTTGGCTTTTTTGTAGGCCTTTTTGAGAATGGTTTTGGAATAACCAAGTTCCAATAATCTAGTTCTTAATATTTGAGCCTCTTTCACAAAGAGAGTATCATTGGAACAATTGCATCTTGCTCTTATATTGTCCATACGGGATAGATGCTAGAAGGGATTTCGAATGGAAGCTTGAGGCTTCTAGTATTGTATTTCCGGCGGTGGGTTTTCTAAATAATTCACTATAGAGTTGGTCATTTGAGTGTTTATGTATGGACACATTTAAGAATGTAATAGTGGATCAGCTATGAGACATGGTACATTTTAAATTAAAAGTATTGCTACAATTAATATAATCAAGGAAATCTATGAGTAATGTTTTAGGTCCATCCCACAACATGAAGATATTGTTGATGTATTGGTGCCACGCAATAGCATGGTCCATATACATCAATGCTGTCTCTTCTTAAAAAAAGAATATGTTCCCACTCCCCTAGGTACAGGTTTGCATAAGAGGGGGCGCAGCATGTCTAAGGATGAACTCCGAAGATAACAAAGTGAACTTGTAAATGAGGGTAGTACCCGCGCTTAGGATTACTGAACTGCTGCCCCCCTAAAAGAAACTTCACCTGGGTGAAGTAAAAGGATATAAAAACAAGGAAAAGGGGTGATGGCGCTGTTCTAAACTGCAGTAAAAAATGTTTTTGATGTTATAAGTCTAAAGGGTAGGGGTGGAACGTATCTTAATTGTCAGACACAAGATAGGTAAAGTGCATGTGCTGTGTAATAGTACAGTAAACAAATCATATACTGTAAGAGATGATATTCAGCAGACAGAATATAGTGATTGCTATGACAAAATTATTTAGAGAGTGAGGTAAAGATGAACAAAGTGCCAGTGCATCAATAAACACGTGAGGTAGATATAACAGCTGATTTATACAAGGGAAAAAGATGGTGATTGATCATAACATCAGCAATATTGAAATATGATAAAAATGAGGAAGCTATCGGCAGGAGATATATAACGCAAAGATTGTAGTGTTCAATATAAACAGGTAATGGTGTCACTGTAAATATGGATAAGGCGGCTACTACAAGGGCTATGCTCTTTGTAGAATATCCAAGTCTATGTTAATTCACCAAAGATACAAATTGTTGCGTAAAGATATCTGTATAGAGATCTAAACAATCTCTCAAAACATCCACACAAAGTATATATATCCGATATTAATATTCCAGGAGATATTATATGATGAAATTATTCCATAAAAATGTATATATAGAAAAAAGTATATAAAAAACGGATGAGTAAGTATTAAAGTCCTGTGAGAGACAAGTGGAGGTATATATAAAACTGCGGTGTGTATTATCTGCTAGTGATTCAGACCCAAACAATCAGTGACTGTTCTTTAAAATCAATGCAGGTATGTTGATCCGGTGTTCCCCTCAGACGACGTCTTATGACGAAACGCGTAAGGCGGCCCTATCTTGATACGCAACACGTCACTTCCGGCGGAGCTGTACTTCCGGTTTCTTACTATACGCGGCCGTGGAACGCACGCCGCTACCCGGAACAACAGCATTTACATGCTGTTTATCTTGCCCTGTTTACTGTGTGGGCTGGATAGCCCTATTTTTGTCTATTTACCACTTGGTGGTTATATATTTTTTGAGCGGGCTGAATAGCCCTACATCTGTTCATTTACCACTTGGTGGTTATTTTTTAAATATTAAAACATTATTTTTAACGGATTCACGCTATGAGTCTGTCCTTCCCTCATTTACCATCCTTAATGCTGCTGTGAATACCCTGATGACCCTGATGACCTAAGGTTACGATCCAGAGAGCAACAACCTCCAGGATACTAAGCGGACACCCCCAGCCGAGACAAGCAAGGACCCCCAGATGTGACCAGTGAGGACTGCTCGAACCAGTACTTCTATGCTCATTACCCCTGCAGGGGTTGGGCACTCTGGTAAGTGCAACTACATAAGGGGCAGTGTCGCAAGAAGGGGAACACCGGATCAACATACCTGCATTGATTTTAAAGAACAGTCACTGATTGTTTGGGTCTGAATCACTAGCAGATAATACACACCGCAGTTTTATATATACCTCCACTTGTCTCTCACAGGACTTTAATACTTACTCATCCGTTTTTTATATACTTTTTTCTATATATACATTTTTATGGAATAATTTCATCATATAATATCTCCTGGAATATTAATATCGGATATATATACTTTGTGTGGATGTTTTGAGAGATTGTTTAGATCTCTATACAGATATCTTTACGCAACAATTTGTATCTTTGGTGAATTAACATAGACTTGGATATTCTACAAAGAGCATAGCCCTTGTAGTAGCCGCCTTATCCATATTTACAGTGACACCATTACCTGTTTATATTGAACACTACAATCTTTGCGTTATATATCTCCTGCCGATAGCTTCCTCATTTTTATCATATTTCAATATTGCTGATGTTATGATCAATCACCATCTTTTTCCCTTGTATAAATCAGCTGTTATATCTACCTCACGTGTTTATTGATGCACTGGCACTTTGTTCATCTTTACCTCACTCTCTAAATAATTTTGTCATAGCAATCACTATATTCTGTCTGCTGAATATCATCTCTTACAGTATATGATTTGTTTACTGTACTATTACACAGCACATGCACTTTACCTATCTTGTGTCTGACAATTAAGATACGTTCCACCCCTACCCTTTAGACTTATAACATCAAAAACATTTTTTACTGCAGTTTAGAACAGCGCCATCACCCCTTTTCCTTGTTTTTATAACAAAGTGAACTTGTTGAGTTGGTGTTCATGTTGGCTCTTTTGAGAGAGAATATGTCGGATGGCAGACAGGCCCTTGTCATGGGGAATAGAACTGTAGAGGGCCTCCACATCAATAGCCACCAAAATGGTTTGGTTAGTCACATGAAGGCCCTCCAGAATCTGGAGTAGATGGATGGTGTCTCTGGTATGAGATGGCAGACCATCAACAAAGCGTCTCAGCTGATTGTCAACAAAGCGGTTCAGTTTTTCTATTTAATTGCCCATACCTGATATTATTGGCCTTTCTGAAGGGTGACTTATTCTTATAAATTCCCATGTGGTTTTTGGAATGTTATTAAAATAATAGGCTTTATCAACAAGAAGCTAGAATTATTTTGTATATTTCTCTATCAGAGATTTCGGTATTGGGCGGTACCCCTATCTGAGTTAGTTAATATTGTTTTACACATTTGAATGTATTTTAGAGTTTTCTTGAATTACAATTTTGCCCCCCTTATCGGAGGGTTTTATTGGTATAGATTGGTTATGGACCAAAGATTGTAAAGCCTTCATTTTATTTTTAGTCAAATTACCCGATATAGACACAGCAGCCTAGGTATGAAAAAAACACATCCACTACCTCTATTGGAGGGGAAATTATATGGTATTTATTACCCGAAGAATTGAGAACTGTTCGAGGAAAAGTGGCATGTGTTTAAAAATTAGTCTGTCATGTCCAATATACAATTCTGTGAAAAAGTATTTGCCCCCATTTCTGATTTTGTATTTTTTTGCATATTTGTCACACTTAAATGACTCAGATCATCAAACTAATTAAATGATGGTAAAGCTGTCCAAACCTGCCTGGCTTTATGTCAAAAAGTAATTGCCCCTTAAACCACCCTTGGCGGCAACAACTGCAATCAACCATTTGCGAAAAACTGGCAATGGGTCTTTCACATTTCTTTGGAGCAATTTTGGCCCACTCTCCTTTGCAGAAATGTTTTAATTCAGCCACATTGGAGGGATTTCCAGCCTAAATGGCCTGTGTAGGCTCATGATACAGCATCTCAATTTTTAAGTCCGTGCTTTGACTAGGCCACTCCAAATCCTTTGTTTGAACCATTTAGAGGTGGACTTGCTGTTGTGTTTTGGATCATTGTCTTGATGCATAACCCAAGTGCACTTGACCTTGAGGTCACAAACTGATGGCCAGACATTCTCCTTTAGGATTTTCTGGTAGAGCTCAGAATTCATGGTTCCATCAATTATGGTAAGTCGTCCAGGTCCTGAAGCTGCAAAGCAGCCCCAGACCATCACACTACCACCACTATGTCTGACTGTTGGTATGATGTTCTTGTTATGAAATACTGTCTTAGTTTTATGCCAGATGTAACGTGACGCACACCTTCCAAAAAGTTAAATTTTTGTCTCATCAGTCCACTGAATATTTGCCTAAAAGTCCTATAGATAATCAAGATGTTTTTGGTAAATGTGAGATTGTTTTTGTGTTCCTTTTGGTCAGCAATGGCTTTGGCCTTGGAACTCTCCCATGCCATCCTTTTGGTCAGCAATGGCTTTGGCCTTGGAACTCTCCCATGCCATTTTTGCCCAGTTTCTTTCTTATTGTTGAATCATGAACACTTATCTTACCTGAGGCAAGTGAGGCCTGCAGTTCTTTAGATGTTGTTCTGAGTTGTTTTATGACCTCCTGGATGAGTCGTCATCATGTTTTTGGAGTAGGCCGGCCACTCCTGGGAAGGTTTACCACTGATCCAAGTTATCTCCATTTGTGGATAATGGCTCTTCCCGTGGTTCACTTGAGTTCCAAAGCCTTAGAAATGGCTTTGTAATCCTTCCTAGACTGATACATGTACATCACTTTGTTTAAATCTGTTCTTGAATTTTTTTAGATTGTGGCATGATGTGTGGCCTTTTGTGATCTGTTAGCATGCTTTACTTTGTCAGACAGCTTCTAATTATGTGATTTCTTGATTGAACAGCTCTGGCAATAATCAGGCCTCGGTGTGGCAAGTGAAATTGTTCTCAGCTTTCCAAAGAATTGTGGTTAATCACAGTTCATTCACAATTCAGCATGGGAGGGGGCAATTACTTTTTTCACATAGGGCCAGGCAGGTTTGAACAGCTTTTTTCCCTGACTAAATGGAATAATAATTTAAAAAGTGCATCTTGGATTTACTCGGGTTATCTTTGTGTAATATTAAAATTAGTTTGATGATCTGAATCATTTAAGTGTGAGAAATATGCAAAAAAAAAAAAATCAGGTAACGGTAATCAGGTAAAATCACGGTAAACCCCCCATGGCATTTTCAGACAGACCAGTGTATAAAGTAAAAACATATTTTTATTACACATCAAGATCTAAAAAGCAATTAAGCAGTACACAAATATGGATGATATACAAGGATTAGAAATACATAACATCTGAATACCCTTGACAACATGGGAACATGGTAAACATAGGGTTACCCGTGGAGAACTGTTGGGATAGCTGTCATACACACTTGCGTGGACACCTGACATGTTTCAGACTATTGTAAGTCCTTCTTCAGAAGTTTTATCAAATGGGTAATATTTTTTCTAAAATGTAAGTATATTGTATTAGTAAACATAATCATAATCATCATATTTTTGCAATAAAGATTGACAAAAAATGTGTGTAAAATGATATTGCTAAAACTCAAATGAGAAATAGTTAAATAAATTCAAATATCTCTCCCTCAGCTACCAAGGAAAAAATGTTTGTAAAGCACAAGCATCAAAGTAAAAAGCAGCTACTATAACAAAATAATATACCATAAAATTGTGTCACAGAAAAAATTTACTTTGTCATAAACACTAGCAGCGCTTGAAAAAGGAAATATTAATGATATCATTCAATGTTTATATATCGCAGTCCAGTGTCCGCAACAGCAGACTGATTATAACTGTAAGTGAAAATCTTTCATTGGATATAGGAGGTCCCATATAGAAAATTCATTAAAGTACAGAAGTGACTTGTGCCAGACATAAGACCGCATTAAAACCAGGTAAAATGGTGACTGTTGCGTGTAAAAATCCTTTCACCACACCGCGTGTGCCAATTCTTATAGATGTCCTACTTACCAGACTCAGCTGGTTCACACACTTATCAGATCCACCATAGATTGATACCAGATTCCCTCAGACTTGCTTATCTAAATTGGACTCATAACCAGATAAAAAGCCAACATAGTGTAATCCTGTATAACTCAATTTTATTCTTTTAAAATTATCTCACGATAAAACACTCACAATGTTATCCTTATTAAACAGGCATATACATAAAAAAGTGCCGGTCGCATGGACTCATCTGACCTGACACCGCTCCTGCGGTGTTCCCGGGAAGGCAAGATGGGTCTCAGAACAACCTAGGGTGCTGCGTAGCTGTGTGCTGATGCGTTTCCGTTAATACCTTCGTCAGAGGGCTTACTACAGTGCTTTCGGTCAATCCAAAATGTTAATAAACCTCAAACCTGAATATTTAAGAAAGTAAAAGTGAGGTTTTCTCTTTCTTAGGAGAATATCTTTGTGTGCACAATTATTGGGCAACTGTTAGTATGCAGAATTATTATGCAACTAAATAAAAAAATTTAATTTTCCCACCTCACTTGTATATTTTAACCACTTGCCGCCCGTCCATTGTCAAAAGACGTCGGCAAAGTGGTTGTAAAATCCTGACAGGACGTCATATGACGTCCTCAGGATTTTCGCGCTGCTGCGTGCCCCCAGGGGCGCGCATCGGGGCGATCGTTGTTGCGGGGGGTGTCAGTCTGACACCCCGCAACTAGAGTCTCCTAAGGAGACTCTTTACCATGTGATCAGCCATGTCCAATCACAGCTGATCACAGTGTAAATAGGAAGAGCCGGTAATCAGCTTTTCCTCACTCGCGACCAGACCACCAGGGATGCCCATCACAAGGTATGCCACCCTAGACCACCAGGGATGACACACAGTGCCCACAATGGATGCCAATCAGTGCCCACAATGGATGCCAATCAGTGCCCACAATGGGCATCACTGATTGGCATGCATTATTGTTTGGCACTGATTGGCATCCATCAGTACAAAAAAATGCTGCCTATCAGTGCCTATTCATGCCACCTATCAGTGCCTATCCGTGCCACCTATCAGTGCCCATCTGTGCCACCTATCAGTGCCCATCCGTGCCAACTATTAGTGCCCATCCATGCCGTCTATCAGTGCCCATCCATGCTCATCTGTGCTGCCTATTCATGCCCATCTGTGCCGCCTATCCATGCCCATCAGTGCCACCTATCCATGCCAATCCGTGCCAGCTATCAGTGCCAATTTGTGCCACCTATCAGTGCCCATCAGTGTCGCCTATCAGTGCCGCCTATCAGTCCCACATATCAGTGCCCCTCAATGCCACCTCAGTGCCACTTCATTGGTGCCACCTCATCGGTGCCCATCAGTGCCGCCTTATCAGTGCCCATCAGTGAAGGAGAAAACTTACTTATTTACAAAGTTTTGAAACTGAAACAAAAAAAAACATATTTTTTTTCAAAATTTTTTTGATTTGTTTAGCAAAAAATAAAAACCGCAGAGGTGATAAAATACCACCAAAAGAAAGCTCTATTTGTGGGAAAAAAATGACAAAAATTTTATTTGGGTACAGTGTAGTATGACTGCGCAATTGTCATTCAAAGTGCGACAGCGCTGAAAGCTCAAAATTGGTCTGGGCAGGAAGGTGTTTAAGTGCCCGGTATTGAAGTGGTTAATCTGTTAAAGTGAGAATAATAAACAAACAACTCAAAATTTACAAATAAACATTTTTACCAGTTTCTTGATCTGTTGACAATCAACTTTTTGTCCAGCAGCAACCACAGCCTCCCAGACATTCATAGAGGTGTACTGTTTTCCTTCAGTGTAAATCTCCCATTTATGAAGGGCCCACAAGTTCTCAATAGGGTTTAGGTCAGATGAGGAAGGGACCATGTCATTATTCTTTCATCTTTAAGAACTTTACTGGCTAGCCATGCAGTGGATTACTTTGATGCATGCGATGGAACATTGTCCTGCATAAATATGATGGGCTTTTTGAAAGATGCAAACTTGTTCCTGTACCACAGCTGGAAGCAAGTATCTTCTGAAAACTGGCAGTTTTGGGAGTTTTAGGAGTCCATCTTCAACCCAAAAAGGTCCCACTAGCTCACCTTTAAAGGAGAAGTCCAGCCTGAGCTTTTTAGGCTGGGCTTCTCCTATGGGTCACAGAAGTGCAATTTCGTTTTGCACTCCTGTGACCCGCTGTGACCTGCTCCAGTGAGCGTGGAGGAGCAGAGAGGAGAGACGCTGACTGACAGTCAGCAGCTTTCCTCTCGGGGAGAGGCGAACAAAGCCATCGGTGATGTTTGGTGGGTCGGTTCTCAGTGCAGAGACGGCGGGGGACAGCTGCAGCATCGGTCAGATGCTCCATCCACTGAGGTAAGTATGAATAAAAAAAAAACATACTTATCTTTTAATAATACCAGCCCATACCAGTACCCCACCTCCACCTTGCTGGCACCTGAGTTGAAGTGGAGTTCTTTACCTGTTACTGATCCAGCCACAGGCCCATCCATCTGGTCCATCAAGAGTTACTCTCATCTCATCAGTCCATAAAACCTTTGAAAAATCTGTCTTCAGATATTTCTTGGCCCGGTCTTGACATTTCAAATTATCTGTCTTGTTCAGTGGTGGTCAGGTTTCAGCTTTCCTTACCTTGGCTATGTCTCTGAACATTGAACACCTTGTACTTCTGGGCACTCCAGGTATGTTGCAGTTCTGGCATATGACAGCACTGGAAGATGATGGGTTCCTGGCAGCTTCCTAAATATTTGGCAGTTAATTTGCGTCTTTTTTTCTTAACACATTTCTTGCAACCCTGTTGACTATTTGCAACAAAACGTTTGATGGTTCTGTGATCACGCCCCATTATCTTAGCAATTTCAAGAGTGCTACATCCCTCTAATAGACTTTTTACATTTTTTTTTTACTTTTTAGGGTCAGTTAAGTCTCTTTTTTGGCCCATTTTGCACACCTTGATATATGGTGTTCATCTCCTTAGGTCACACCCTCCCTCACAAAATACACATCACCTGATATACTTAAATCCAATAAATCCAATAATATCCAATTCACGTTTATACAGCTTGGAGTTGGACAATATGCTAAAAAATGATGATTTGGTCAAAATACTCACTTGCCTAATAATTGTGCATACAGTGTAGATAGATAGATAGCTAGATAGCTAGATAGATAGATAGATGATAGATAGATAGATAGATAGATAGATAGATAGATAGATAGATAGATAGATAGATAGAAGGATTGAAAGATAGATGTATAGATAGATAAAAAAAAACATATTAAATTGATTAATAAAGAGAACACATAGTCCTCTCATTTTCTAATTCAGCAGAGTGCAATATATGTACTATAAATTCAAGCAGGGAAATAATCTTTAAATAACAGAGGTTAAGCAATCTTTTATGGAACATGAAACTCTATCTAGAAGGTGCCCGTATTCTTAAGAAAGTTAAGAAGTCCTATCAAATCTATTTTGGTATCTCCTGCATAAGTGCCACTTTGAAGGATTAATCGGCTATAACGGCTTTTACTGACAGCATATTTATTTCACTTCCTAAATGGAATCCAATTTAAAACTATTAATATTAATGCACTAAGATAATTCTGATGATGAATTAATAAAACACTTAGCCTCTCAATATGCTGTTTGCTTTTACCATTTAATGATACCCTTAACTAGGAAGAGGAAGAGATAGATCCAAGTCCACTAGGAGCCTGAAAATTAGAAACCACTTCATTGTTTTTAGCTTGCTGCTTTAATGCCAATCAATATCATTGATTTTGGAACAGAAAAAGTATTTGAAAAATCGTTACCATGTACTACATTTTTATCTGTATTTAAGAAGCATTAAAAATTGGTAATTTCTCTAAAAAGTAGTTATATATTGTCATATAAAATGTTAAATACATTTTAGTTTGACAATTATAGTTAAATTTAACTTATAAAAAAATGAGACAGAAAAGAAGCAGCTGCATCTAATCCATAAATATAAATATAAACATGAGTTTTAATGTGTGAATAGCTTTGTACAACAGTGCTTTTCTGGCTGTTAATTAAATTGATCATACTTTTTATTTTATTTTAAAAGAACTAAAAAAAAAAAACACATTAATAAATAAATAAAAATAATAACTTGTATATACTTGCATTGGATAAATTGGTTAAGAAAATATATATTTACATTAAAATTAACTTGTATTGCTTTTTGCATTTGAATTGTTAGATATCATATATTGTCACTCTTTGTTAGCAATTTTGTGATTTGAAAAACTTATGAGTAAAGTGGCCAGTTTTAAACAATTCATCCTTTAATATGCCAGGACCAGCTTGATTTTTGCACCTCAGATAGCCAAGTTTGTTTTTTCATTTTAGATATGCACAAATGCATACACAATAAAAACTTTTAATTTATACTAAAGATGCCACAAAACATATATTTTCTAAACACAAAGAGACTATAGATATTAATATATATGATAAATGTTACATCTAAATATACTTCACAATTCTTTATCACTGTTATTAGTACACAAACAAAATATAATTTCCAAAATTCCAACTTAATATTTGTGAAACAATTTTATCAGTTGGGAAATGACAAATACCTTATACGTCTAAAACCAAGCACACTTGTTAAGCAACATATATACAAAACTGTGAAAATGCAACATTAATTAAAAGCATTATTACAATACTCTGGTTTCTCTTCAGATTGAATAAATCTTTTGCCTTTTACTAATGATCTCTGTGGAGAGGAACAATGATGAGTCTACTTCAATTTTTTGAGGCCTGATGACTAACCAGGCTAAAAAAAATAAAAAGAATATTACAACTCTTATTTGGTGCAAAACAAATAATATATTTACAGAATTCCTCATGAGCCTCAATGTGCAAGAATACTTGTGTAGTACAGTGGCCGTTATATTTATGTTTCTGTAACCTAATAAAAGTTGAATATGTTGTCCTTGAGTAAAAAATTGAGCATCAGGACTGATTTAACCACTTGCCAACCACCCGTTATACTGCGGCAAGGTGGCTCGTGTGCGTGAAACGATGTACTGGTATGTTGTTTTGTACACTAACCTGTGTGGGCGTGCACACACCGATTGGCCAGCGGGGGAGCCAATCAGTGGGTACGGCAGATGCGATGTCTGCCGGCCACTCACGATCATTCCCCACAGAGGCAGAATGGGGATCTGCCTATGTAAAGATCTCCGTTCTAACAAGAGATGACACAGAGACCTTGTCTTCCTGCTATGCAGGAAGACGGATCTCTGCATTGTCCCAGTCAGACCGTCCCCTTACAGTTAGTAAACACACCCAGGATACACACTAAACCCCTTGACCGCCCCTGATGTTATTATACTATTGTACGAGTTTTATTCAGCGCCAACAGTTTATGCAGCGCTTTACAAGGTATAGGGGGACAGCACAATTACAGTACAGTTCAATACAAAAGGTACAAGAGGGCCCTGCTCGTAGAGCTTACATTCTAAAGGGAGGGGGTGGTGGTACAAAAGGTAATAGCTGCAGAGAATGATTTGATGGGGGTGGCTCGGGGACAATTGTTGTTAGGTGTTTGTGGGATAGGCTTCCCTGAATAAATTAGTTTTCAGGGATCTCCTAAAGGTGGACAGGGTAGGGGCTGACCTACCTACAGGGTAGAGGTTAATCTCTTCCCTGCCAGTGTCATTTATACAGTGATCAGTGCATATTTTTAGCATTGTAATAATGTCACTGGTCCCAAAAAAGTGTCAAAGGTGTCTGATCTGTCCACCGCAATGTCGCAGTCCCACTAAAAATTGCTGATCACCTCCATTACTAGTAAAAAAAAAATAATAATAAAAATGCCATAAACCTATCCCTTATTTTGTACATGCTATAACTTTTGTGAAAACCAATACATATACGCTTAATTAATTTTTTTTTATCAAAAATATGTAGCAGAATACATATTGGCCTAAACTAATGAAGAAATTTGATTTTTTTACATTTTTATTGGGTATGTTTTATAGCAGAAAGTAAAAAATATTGTTTTTTTTTCAAAATTGACAGCCTTTTTTTGTTTATAGTGCAAAAAATAAAAACCGCCAAGGTGATCAAATACCACCAAAAGAAAGCTCTATTTATGGGGAAAAAGGACATAAATTTTATTTGGCTACAGCATCCCCATACTCAAGTAAAATTGATGTCCTTTTTTTGCCATAGACAAAAAAAGGCTGACGATTTTCCTTTATTAACCACTTAAGGACTGGAAAGATTTACCCTCTTAATGACCAGGCCATTTTTTGCAATATGGCACAGTTGTCAGTTTAAGTAACGCAGTGCCGCTACGCAAAAAATGGCCTGGTCATTAAGGGGGTAAATCCTTCCAGCCCTTAAGTGGTTAATAAAGGAATAGAGCGCATTCACTTTTTAAGAAGAAGTCTCATTAAAGTTTTCCTTTCTTGCCTCTGTTCCATCTTCCTAGGTAGTCATGTTCCTGAGATAGTATTGTTAACAGAACATGAGAGTGCAAATTTAATTTTTGCTTACCTTAACCTTATTTACTAAGCTCAGTAACAGTTTCTTTGCAAAGTGAAAATCCTCTCTGAAAGAAGAAATCTCATGATGGTGTAAAAACAAAATATATAAGCCCAAGTTGTGGTTATATAAATAGTTGAGAGTTGGCAGTGCTCAGTTGCCACTGCCCACCCGTGTAATCCCCCTGGCCACCTGCAAACAATATCAGCTCTAGTCGGCCAGTAGTCACCACTGCTGTACATAGTTTGCTGTGAGAGCTGAAAGGTTGTCAGAACAAGGATAATTTATCATTCACTACCCCAAAAAAATACAGTGAGAGGCAGCTCTAAAATGTAGTGTAGAGGTGCCGTGTGTGGTGGTAGGAAAAAGCTAGCAGGTCCTGAAGTGGGGGTAGGGCCATACAAATTGGAAGTAGGACACATGTGATTTTTTTTTCCCAAAGCGGGGGACCAAAATAAACACCAGAACACACTGACCAATTCATAGCACACACAGCAAATAGTTGACTTGATGACAAAAACCTTCTATACCAGCATCCCACTGGCTCAGAGCCGCCCCAGTTGTCTGCCAGCAATATTAATTATCCCAATTACCCCTTCTCCTCTCTGAGACTGTTACACCACAAACAGCTTGGACACATCCCCCAACCTGTAGCAATCCAGGTTGCATGAAAATGACCTCTCTCTGCTGTATTATGTGTAATTTTTTGTGGAAGTGCCTGGCTTAGTATGCCTCTTTTTAGTATTGTTTATTAGTCCCACAAGAGGAAGAAATTGAATATCAAGGTTGACCCTCATAGGCTTCAAAAGCTTTTAAGGGAAAGGTTGGATTTTCCACGTTTGGGGGATGTTTTGCAAATCAAACCTGGACTTGCCAGACTTTTTAGATTTGTTAACACATGCTTAAACTGTCATTATGTGAAAAAATGACATGCAGTTCCCCCAAAATAAATACCAGACCCTCTGAGTCTGACATGGATTTTGTGGGGATACCTCACACACAAAAAACAAACAAATAAAAGTGTGAGGTCCTCCAGGAAATCCACAGAAGACCCTTAACCAAGCATTAGTCTGGCTAGAAAGGAAAGGGGGTGGGTTTGCACCCCCTCCTGAACTCCTGAGCTATACCAGGTCACATGTCCTCAACATGGGAGGCTTTCCAGAGGGGACCCCCTTGACAAAGCCCTTTGTCCCCATGTTAAAGAGTTCATTCACAAAAAAGTTTTAACCCAGAAATAAAGACATGCGATGCATAGTAGTCCATTATGCTTTACCTTTGCAGGGAAACAAAGAGGAAGTAAACCCATCAGGGTTTACTTCCTCTTTAAGCCTCGTACACACAATCGGATTGTTGGCCAACAAAACCGTGGACTTTTGCCTGAAGGGCGTTGGCCAAAACTTGTCTTGCATACACACGACTCACAATTGTTGGCCAACAATCACACAATCAGTAGTGATGTACTACATGGTTTTTCAGCTCTTTAGCGCCACTCTTTGGGCACCTTCTGCTAATTTCATGTTAGTAGACGTTTAGTTGAGTGTTGATTTGCCCTTTTCATTTCACGCTTTTCATTTCATGCTTTTCAGTTCGTTTTTGAATGGCCGTTCATCATCCAGACATGTTGCGGAGGAGATAACCTGTTATTTATTATTGGCCTTGGAGTTTGTGACGGACCTCGTACTCAAGATGTCCACCGTAAATGCTTCCTCTGTCCGGTACCATACAATCCAAGACCCCTTAGCTCACCCAGTCACCAGACAACACCAGTGTAGGGTACATCAGGAATTCATCTTCATTTGACATGTCACACATATATACAGCCAGATGACTCACACCTAACCTAATTAGCATGAGCTAATTATCTTAATCAACACTGGACTCCTTCATTCAATTGCAGGGTTAATTAGCACACACAACAATAGGTGAAACACTCCTACAAGCCAGACTATATTCATTTACACAACAGACAGGCTGACTGGAATTCATGACATTAGCATCTCTTGCTAATATGCCAAATACACATACAGAGTCTGTGTCCTGGGGGCCAGCATGGACCCGAATCCAAGTAACACCAGCTCTGAGGTCCCCAGGCATGCAGCCCAAAGAGCACCGTTCCCCCAAATGCCAGCGCCCATAAACGCAAGGCAATAGGCTCGCATTCAGTCCCCTCCAACAGCCCCTGTCCCGGCCAGGTCTGTCACAGAGTTATTGCTTTGACATTATTTTTTTGGTTGAATAATGATTTTATTTGGTATATTTTCTATATTTTTGGATGCATAGAATGCACTTTTTGGTTAAGTTCTATTGGCAGATAGCATGTCTAATTTTATTTGTTTTCTTTTTTTGATGCACAATAAAAAAATTGTGGAGAATAATATTTGGCTATGTGTTTTACTTCAAATGACAGTTTGGGAGTAGGCAGTTTCATTTAAAATTGACAATTGATCTTAAAAACAACGGGATAATGATGTTGTGGTAACTTGCCCAAAAAAGTAAATAAATAATAATATTATTCTTGAAATCACTAGAAAAAAAAGCCTTTGAAAATTTGTTTGCAATAACTCCATCAGTATCACCAGCACCAGCAAAGCATTATCCCATTAACCACTTGCCGACCATCTGCCGCAGTTGTACTGTGGCAGAATGGCATGGCTGGGGGAAACAACGTTATGTAATGTCACTTGACGCTGTGGCTACTATGGTGCTGTGGCTACTATGGTGCACGTGCGCGCCACTGGAAGCGCGTGCTCACCCCCGAAGGCGCGAGCGCCCTCTGCTCGCCCACAGAGCCGATGCGAGTGCCCGGCGGTAGCGATCACCGCTGGGCTCCCGCGATCACTCGGGGCACACGGAGAACCAGGATCTGTGTGTGTGTGTGGGATCATGGTTTCCGGTTCTCTGAGTGGAGAACAGACAGATCTTCTGTTCATACAGAGTATGAACAGCGATCTGTCATCTCCTCTGCACAGTCCCCTCCCCCTTCAGTTAGAACACAAACTAGGGAACACATTAACCTCTTGATTGCCCCCTAGTGGTTAACCCCTTCACTGCCAGTGACATTTTTACAGTAATCAATGCATTTTCATAGCACTGTTCGCTGTAAAAATGCCAATGGTCCCAAAAATGTGTCAAAATTGTCCGACCTGTCCGCCATAATGTCGCAGTCCCGATAAAATATGCAGATCATCGCCATTACTAGTAAAAAAAATAATAATAATAAAAATGCCATAAAACTATACCCTATTTTGTAGACGTTATAACTTTTCCGCAAACCAATCAATATACGTTTATTGCAATTTTTTTTAGAAGATACATATCAGCCTAAACTGAGGAAAATTCAATTTTTATATATTTTTGGGGGATATTTATTATAGAAAAAGTTGTTTATAGCGCAAAAAATAAAAACCACAGAGGGGATCAAATAACACCAAAAGAAAGCTCTATTGTGGGGAAAAAAGGACGTCAATTTTGTTTGGGTGCAACGTCACACGACGTGCAATTGTCAGTTAAAGCGACGCAGTGCCAAATCGCAAAAGTGCTCTGGTAAGGAAGGGGGTAAAATCTCCTGGGGCTAAAGCGGTTAAAGAAGAAGAGAATGTGTGCTGCATTTCAAGATTTCCTAATTTCACGAATGTTAATTCTCCATTACGAATGCTAGTTTACAAGACCGACCGCTTCTGGCTCGTCCTTGCTTCCGAGCATGTGTGTGTGAAAATACGACAACAGACATTTGTCCGCGGAAAATTTTAAAACCTGCTATCCAACATTTTTCCATGGAAAATCCGACAACATTTTCCGATGGAGCATACACAAGGTCAGATTTTCTGCCAACAGCCAGTCATCACACATTTCCTGTCAGAAAATCCGATTGTGTGTACGAGGCTTTAGTCTCACCTTTTAGAGGAAACCATATAAAGGCAGAAACAGAGAGCATCTCATCACTTAAAAGCATTTATTTTGGAATAAATCATTGAACAAATGTTACAAGATTTGTGTGTGCCTAGCCTGACACCCAGGATAGTCTTGGAGTCCTTTTACAATGAATCCAGAGGTTTGGTGGATAATGCACTTTGTAGACAAAGTATCAGTTCATTCATACAAGGACTTTTATAAGTTGTTGCTTTTTCCTTATCACTAGGCACTTCATTTAACTTCATCTTTATTTTAATTTTCCCCAACATATAAAATTTCCATACAAGATACAATAAAATATATTCAAAATACAAATACACTTATCTTTAAACTGTTCACAGATGACATATCTCAACTAGTTTTGTGGCATCAAATACGCTTCTTCAGGAGAAAGTCTGCAATGGGCTTTGACAATTAATTAACAAAAGAGCAAAAATAAACATTTTAATCAAGAGTTCAAAAACCTGTACATGAACATGTTTTTGAACTCTTGATTAAAATGTTTATTTTTGCTGTTTTGTTCCCTTGGGGACCATTATACTGGTGATACTTATTGTTCATCATGTATTTTTATGTATCGAACAATGTATGTTTTGCTTGATTTTGTATTAAATATTCTATATTGCTTTTACTTACGTGCATCTAGATAAAGTATATCTGTACTGCAATAGTCCACACTCCCCCTTTTTTTTGTTCTGAGGGAACTGGCCCCTTAATTTGTCTATTTCAATTGATCTGGACGATGGTACTTGGTCCTTATATATACTCTACTCTCTATATTTAGGGGTTATACAATCTTGGGTATAGAGATAATAGAGTGCTTTATATATAATAATAATTTTCAGATATTCTGGAGCATACTGTATAATTTACAGCAGCTGGGGTGAGATATCTACATGTGGGCATGGGTGTATAAAAAGTATATTGCTCTCTGTGTGTCTGCTAGGTAGAGTCACTCCCTCTATTTGTTCCAATGACTACTGTTACAGAAAATTAAAGTAAGTAAAATGCAAAATGTTATGTCACCAGAACAGCAATAGAGGGAAACGTTTTAATGGGAACATGTGTTATGAGTTCAAACATCATTAGTCCATCCCTGACCTCCCTGTCTTTTTTAATGGGAACATGTGTTCCAGTGACCTTAAGCCTCGGTTCACATCCGCTGCTATGCTTCTCTAATCTGAATTGCTGAGGGACTTCATGCGCTCCCCGGTGTCTTAATGTCTCTTATCTTACTGCTTTCGGTCTCCTCACGTGGGCGGGGTCCCAATTGGCGGGGGCCCCGAGGAGGTATAGTGTATCCATGTAGCCCAAATGGCGTAGAACTTTTCGTATCTATCTTTGCACTTCGCCATCCACTCCTCTGCGGCCATAATATTATCGACTAGCTTCACCCATTCTGCTCGGGTGGGAATCCTGGGCGTCTTCCAGTGAATTGGAATCAGCCTCCTAGCCGCATTAAGCAGGTGGGGTAGAACAGATTTGCTATATCTGCTGAGAGGAATGGTGGGGAAGTGCAGCAGCGATTCCAGTGGGGAATCCGGAAGTTCCAGGTCTAGTATCTGTTTAATCTGAGCGTGAACATCCAGCCAAAAGGGTCTCAGTAGGGGGCATTCCCACCATATGTGGAGGAACGAGCCTCTGAGGCCGCAACCTCTCCAGCATGCATCCGACAAAGATGGGTACATCCTGGTGAGCCTGGTTGGCACCCTGTACCATCTAGTTAGAAGCTTATAACTATTTTCCTGCATTTTTGTATCTACTGTACTGGAGTGCGTAAGCTTATACATGTGCTCCAGTTGAGGTTGCGTAAAGACGCGCTGAAGATCCCTCTCCCAGTCTCTGATAAAGGTTGGCCTCTCTTCCCCCTGCTGTACCTGCAATAAGTCGTACAATACTGAGATAGCGTGTGGGGTGGCTTCCTCTGCCATGCACAACTGTTCAAAAGGCGAGGCCTGGGTGGGTGACCTGACTCCGTGTGGAAGGTTGGCTATGAAGTGCTGGAGCTGCCTATGGCGCCAGTCATCCATTAGGAAGGGGCCGAACTGAGCCCTCAGGGTTTCTATGGGCAACAGCCCCCGCTCCTGGACAAATCTGCCACATCTGGGCTCCCCGTCCGCCGCCCACGTCCGAAAGAAAGACGGGTGTTCCCCTGGAGTGAACCAGGGGAAGCCGCCTAGTGGTGCCAGGGGGGAGGTTGGTCGAGCCAGCCTTCCTCCCCTGTTTAGGGCATCCCATATCGTCAGTGCATGGGAGGCCAACGGGGACACCAGGGCAGATAGGCCCCTGTACTCTCTGGGGACCCATGGGGCATGAGCCAAATTTCGGCCTGCCAGAGACTTATCCAGGGGGACCCAGAGTTTGTGAGTGACATTATGATACCAGTCTAGAATGCGTTGCAGGGCCACTGCTTCATAGTACCTGCGGATTACCGGTACCCCCAGGCCTCCCTTAGATTTGGGGCTGTGACGGACCTTGTACTCAAGATGTCCGCCGTAACTGCTTCCTCTGTCCGGTACCACACAATCCAAGACCCCCTTAGCTTACCCAGTCACCAGACAACACCAGTGTAGGCTACATCAGGAATTACTCTTTATTTGACATGTCACACTTATATACAGTTGACAGATGACTCAAGCCTAACCTAATTAGCATGAGCTAATTATCTTAATCAACACTGGGCTCCTTCATTCAATTGCAGGGTTAATTAGCACACACAACAATAGGTGAAACACTTCTACAAGCCAGACTATACTCAATTACATAACACAGGTGGCTGGAGTTCATGAGTCATGACATTAGCGTCTCTTGCTAATATGCCAAATACACATACAGATTCTATGTGTATTGGGGGGCCAGCATGGACCTGAATCCAAGTATCACCAGCTCAGGGGTCCCAGGCCTGCAGCTCAAAGAGCACTGTTCCCCCAAATGCCAGGGCCCATAATCCCAAGGCAACAGGCTCGCACTCAGTCCCCTCCAACAGCCTGTGTCTCGGCCAGGTCCGTCACATTTCTCCCCTTTCGGCAGGAGACTAACACAGGAGGAGACCCCAGACGGGTTGACTCCGAAGTTAGTCAGTGGTTCCAGTCCTCTAATGCCTGTACCCACACAGTACCCCAAACAAATTGTTCCAAACAGAGCACTGCTCACCCAGCCAACTTCTGCCTCTCTCATAGAACATATCCGCCGCTGGGGAGAGGCCTGGACTGGCCCTTCTCCCTGGAGTCTTTTCAGCCGCTGGAGAGAAGACAGGGTGACTGGGCTCACTCCATCATGCTGTTGGGGATCTGGGCCGACAGCCCAGCATCCCTGGGGTATACAGGTGGGGACTGCAGTCCCATCCCCCTTTACAGGAAATCTGCCCTCTGTTAGTTGTGGGCAGAGGCCAGCAGCACTTTGTTCTGTTGCCAGCAGTTCAGGTGGGTGTAGGAGCTTCCCTACATCATCTCCTCCAGCTAACTGTTGGGGAGAGAGGCCGACTGCCCCGGCTTCCTGGAACTCCACAGTTGTTGCTGGTGCTGGACAGAGGTGGGTAGCACTCTGCCCTGTTGCCAGCACTTCTGCTGGGGACTCCACATCCTCCGCTCTGGCAAACCATTGGGGCAGGAGGCTGGCTTCCTCCACTCCCAAATTGTGTAGCTGCCATTGGCAAGGGGAGCCGGCTGCTTCCTTTTCCATTCCCTCATCTGGCTGCTGGGACAACATGTCTCTGGTACTGTCTCCCAGGTGCACAAATCTTTGCTGGGGAGGAAAAACCGCTTTCTCCACCCTGGCCGACTGTTGAGGAGGGACAACAAACACCTCCTCTCTCTTCTCCCCCTGTATCTGCTGCTGGGAAGTGATTGCCACCTTCTCACCCTGAGCCTCCATAACTGCCACCGGTGTGGGGCAGAGGTCTTGGACCCTCTGTCCGGTGACCTGCGCTTCAGCTGGAGAAGTTCCTTGTAACTCCACGGATACTGCCGTTGGTGCTGGGAAGAGCTCAGTGAAGTTTGGCCCTAATACCAGCTCTTCTGATGGAGGCTCATGAGGTTGTTTTTCCTCAGCAGAAAAGTCTATTAAATCCCCAGTCTCTACAACTGATGGCTGGGGATAGAGGTTCACCACCTGTCCGTGGAACCTAGAAGATGCCATCGGTGCTGGGCAGAGGTTAGCAGAGCTCTGCCCTGTTGTCAGCACTTCCTGCATCCGCCATAAGACCTCCGCGTCCATAGCTGCGGGGGCAGGTGGGCAAAGCACTCTGTTACTATGCCACATCGCTGACTCTTCAGCCAGGATTTCAGAGCTGTCTGCTGGTGTTTCCTCATAGTCCCAGGCAAAGGGAGCCCCACCCTGCTGCTGAGCAGAGTCTAGCAGCTGTATGTAGGCAATCTCCAGCTCCCATTCCTGAGCGGCCAGGAACTCCAAATCTTCCTGTGCCCAGAGCACTTCCGAGACGTTCAATCTTTGCTCTCTGTGCTCCATTATTTCCTCCAAACGCCACTCCAGATCACTCCCAAAGTCGGGGTCCTCGGACAGCCTCCAGTACAACAATCCCAGGCCATTATAATCAAAGCCTTCCGTGGGCCTGTCATCCGCTGTCCACGGGCACACTTGTGCTACATACCACCGGAGGGCTCTGTAGCTCTCGTCCAAACGCATTTCTGCCCGGATCAGCCTGCTTAACTCAGCTGTCCACTCCTGCTTCGGTTGTTCCCCCAATAACAACATTCGTACTTCATACTGTGACCAGTACCTTACATGGATGGAGGGGAGAACTTTTCCCTGGTGTCGCTGCTCATAGGCTAGCGCTTCTTTCCAGAGTTGTAGGCGAACAGAATCATACCATCCCAGCAGGACCTGCACCGATACTGGTCCTCTGTGCTGTATCCGCATCTCTCGCAACCTCCTTCCGAATTCCTCTTCCATGACGTATCCGGGCCTCTGCTATCTGGGCCTTGGATCCAGGTGATGGTTTGGATGTGTTCACGACAAGGAAGCACGATCCCACTGCTGCCACCAATTGTGACGGACCTCGTACTCAAGATGTCCGCCGTAACTGCTTCCTCTGTCCGGTACCACACAATCCAAGACCCCCTTAGCTTACCCAGTCACCAGACAACACCAGTGTAGGCTACATCAGGAATTACTCTTTATTTGACATGTCACACTTATATACAGTTGACAGATGACTCAAGCCTAACCTAATTAGCATGAGCTAATTATCTTAATGGGAACATGTGTTCCAGTGACAACTGTATTTAAGGAGATTTCCTTCACTATCGAGAAATTCCTTGTACTTGTTGTGTTTACAGGAAAGGAAGTGACAAAAAATCTCCCAAATGGAATAGAGATGGAAAAAAAAAAAACTGAAGAGTTTTTACCATCCCCTACTTTATTGAAAAATAAAGAAAAGGATTTGGCTTATATATTATTTTATTTATGTATATTTTATGTATTTATGTATATTTTAATAAAAGTATGGTATTTTTAAAACAAAAGAGTAGTGGGACTTTAAATATGCCCAATGAGAACACAGTCAGAATAAAATTCTATATATATTTTATTACACATAAAATGTTGTCCCAAACACAATATTAAAAACATAGATATGCATAAAGAAACTTTGCGATAAATACAAAAACATGTCAATTTGATGGATACATATACTTGTAACTGGTCTACGCGTTACGCGGGATCCCCGCTTCTTCAGAACCATACTTATATTGCAAGTGTGTTATATACAGAGTTTCTTAATTAATTTAATATCATCCAAACAACAGAGGAGAGGAATACAGGATCTGTCTCAGATGCCTCCCATAGGATATAGTCCGGATCTATAAAGGCAGAAGTAAAGTGGGCAAGAAAGTGGACTGTTGTCCCTTCTTAAAGAGTTTGTTATGCCACTAACTGATCAATATATCACCCCTCTATCACATAAAAAGCTGTGTCCTAGTGCCTGTGCTTTATAAAAAAAAAGCAGATTTCTACCTGTTTTCACAGCACATGACTCCAGGCTGTCTGCTCTCCCTGTGTGATATTTCCAGTGGGCGGTGCCGAGATTACCCTGCTGATGTCAGCCAGGGAGACGGGGAGGAGCAGAGAGCCTGGAGTCATGTGATCGCTGGAAGACACTTAAAACAGGTAGAAATTGGCTTTTTTTTTTAAAGCACAGGTACTAGGATACAGCTTTTTGTGTGACAAAGGGGATGATATAATGAACAGTCAGTTAAAGCAGCAGGGAGAGGAACAGAGCAGTGCTAGTGAGAGATGACAGGCAGGGAGGGGAGAGGTAGGAGGACAGAGGGAGACACAGGGAGAGCTGCAGATAGCAACGGATGATGGAAGCACATACACTGACCACAGTGTCAGGGCTCAGCAGCTCTGATATATCGTGGTCAGTGTACAGGGGAGGGTAGAAACTGTCAGGATCAGCCAGGTATTTCAGGTAATACAGGGGGCCAAAATACACAGCACAAGCACTGTGCTGTTATTCATGCTTTAAAGAAACAGGATCTTTGGTGTTAACAAACACTTTAAGCATGTTGTTGTAAGCTCAATCTGTTTGAGTAACTATATCTTATGCTTATGATGTAGTGACAGGTGTCACACATGACCTGGAGGTTGAAGGAATGGGCCGTTTCCTGTTCTAGTGTTCTCTTCCCAGTCAAATGGAGCTGTGATTCAGATATGGGGGTCTATCGATTTTAAGCAGTTGGGTATTAGAGTTAGTAGACCTCATACTATTTCCTGCTAGCTTACAACAATGGCTACATCAGAAATACAATGATACTGAGGAGTGAAAAGAATTACTGGCATCTAGTACTGAGCACTGGCAATTAGCAAGTTAACTGTCTGTAACTATGATTAATTATGACATTATGGCACTCGGAGACAGCTGAACATTACTGACAGCTTATAGTGAGCAAAGGCACTGGATAAATGTATTTCTGTGACTGTGATGAGCAATGATAATAATATTATGTCACTAGGTGAAAAATGAGCGATACTGACAGCTTCCAGTGTGCACTGACAATTATGAAATCCACCGGCTATGATTGTGAGCTGATGATGATGGTGTCATTAAGTGAGAGCAACTCCCAACACATATTGTCAGCTAATAAAATGTACTAAAATAGTGCTTAAAATATACTCTAACACAAGAAAAATATATTTATAAAAATAAACATTAGGAATAATACATTTAGAAAATAAACATTAGGAATAATAACAAATAATCAGTACAAATGTGCATCCAATAAAGGGGAAATATAAGGAGTTGTACCAATATTAACTTTGCCCACAAGAAGGACACAGCGATGACAGTATAACAAGTTCCAATCAATTTTAATGAATAAGTCCAAAGATCAGAGTGTCACTCTTGTAGAAGCCAGGGTGACCGTGTAGTGCTAAAATTAAAGAAAAAAAAATGGGATGCAAATAACTATGTGTTAAAAGATGCCTACATTTATTAAAAATAATTAAAATGGCAAATCAACAACTTAAAATAAGAACTGACATAAAAGTGGTTTGTGTTTGAAGGAGGACTCCATTGGATGCTCCATTGGATGCTGTATGTTCCCCTACCATGGCAGAAGGTAGGTAGGGAAGAGGAGGAAAGGACATCAAGGAGTGAACTTCATGAATACTGCAGTACCTTTGAAACCCAAAATGTCCTCAACACAGACACTTTTGGCCTTGTGCTAATAGGTCAGCTTATTTATGTATTTATAAAGTGTCATTAAACCTACATCATAAAAAAACTATCAATAAATGCTGTATTACATGCTGTTAATACTCACTCATTCATTATGGGATTTGTTTTCTGTGTTCTGCAAAAAAAATGGTTGATCCTGCTTTTTTCTATGCTGAGCATTTCCTCCCTATCACATCTGAGCAGCCTATGTGACTATAGAGTTACACATGTAGGTGTATACACAGTGGTAAATGACTCTCTCCCTCTCCCTTGTTCTAGAAACAGTCTGGAGGGACGTGACGCAGCCTGTGACTGGCATAAATCTGCCCACACCATGTTATTGCCAAAAAATAATAAAGGTTTGATTTCAAATACATATTTGTATGACAATTTAAAACAGTTTATTAATATTAATTATTTATTTTTACTCTGTATTCCAAAGTCTGCTTTTTTTTTGCACATGCTTATATTTCCTTGCAGACAAGCTGGGAAAGAGCTGGGACATGTGACAGCTGTATATCGATTAGGAAAAAGGTACACAAATGTTTTTTGTTTTTTTTTAATAATTACAGTGTGATCATCCGCATACAGAAATAGAAGAGACAATGTAAATTAACCACTTTCCGGGCCAGCTCACGTACATTTACTGCTACAGGTTGGCAGCACTGAGCGAATCTCCATACTAGTACGGCAGCTCGCGCTAGCGGTGCGCTCCCGCTCCTGTTGTGTCCCCAGGTCAGGCAGACTTGATGTCTGCTGGTGACCCGCGATCGCCTAGTACAGAGGCAGAACAGGGATCTACCAGTGTAAACAAGCGGATCCCAGTTCTGACAGGGGACATGTCAGAGATCTTCTGTTCCCAGTAATCGGGAACAGTGATCTCTGTCATGTCCCAGTGAGCCCATCCCACCTACAGTTAGAAAACACCTAGGGAACACACTTAACCCCTTGATCGCCCTCTAGTGTTAACCCCTTTCCTGCCAGTGTAATTTTTACATTGATCAGTGAATTTTTATAGCACTGATCAATGTAATAATGTCACTGGTCCCCAAAAAGTGTAATTTGGGTCCAGATTTGTCTGCTGCAATGTTGCAGTCCTGCTAAAAATCCCTAAATCTATACCATAGTTTGTAGACACAATAACTTTTGCGCAAATCAATCAATATACACCTTTTGCAATTTTCTTTTACCAAAAAGAAGAATATATATCGGCCTAAACTGATGAATAAATGTGTTTTTTGGGGTATATGTATTATAGCAAAAACATAATTTTTTTTTAAATTGTCGCTCTTTATTTGTTTATACAGCACAAAATAAAAACCACAGAGGTGATCAAATACCACCAAATAAAGCTCTATTTGTGGGTAAAAAAGGACATACATTTTTTTTGGGTACAACATCACACAACTGCGCAATTGTCAGCTAAAGCAATGCTGTGCGGTATCTCAAAAATGGCCTGGTCATTAAGGGGGCAAATCCTTCCGTGGCTGAAGTAGTTAAACAGTATGTGTGTTTAGTATCATGTCCGTGTACGGAGCCTGCTCTGCTCAGTGGGGGATCACTCCGTTGATCCTCGCTGAGCAGGCAGAAGACAGGTCTGTCTCTGCACAGTGCAGGGACAGACCTGTCAGAGCGCCGCTCTCCCCTATGGGGGATCGGATGAAGACGGACCGTAGAGTCCATCATCACCCGATCCGATCTGCAGACGGATGGAAAAGTAGTTTTTTTCCTCCGTCACACTTTTTCAGGTTTTGGAGCGGGTCGGTTGTCAGCGGACATGTCACCGTCCGTCTGTCCATAGAGGTCTATGGAGTGTCCGTTCAGGTCCGCCTAAAAAATGACAGGCGGACCTGAACGGATCATCCGCGTGAAAGAGGCCTAAAAGATATCTTCAAAATAAATGCTGTAGATCACTATTGTAGTTCTGTTAGCACTGATCAGTGAAAACAGGGGATTTGCTTTCCATTGCAAATAAAATTGGTACAATTTCATTAGCTGCAGGTGTCAGGAACAGCTAATTACAGTGTATCATTTATTTATGCAGTTACTGAAGCAAAGCTGAATATATATATATATTTTTTTAAATAATAAAAAATCTTTCTTCAGCTCCAGGAAAATAAAATAATTACTAGGGATAATTTCTTATTTAGTCTAGGGGCAGAGGATTAAATTGTTATTAAACTAAAATGTAATATCTTACAGCATACTAATCATTAGATGTGGCAGCGGCATTCATTTTCTTTTTTTTTCTCTGTTTTTATCTAGTGATCAGCCAGTAACACAACTTCTTTCTAATGGCCCGTACACACGCTCGGATTTTCCGATGACCAGTTCCGTCGGATCATTTCCGTCGGAATTTGTCCGATGCTGGTGTTGCGTACACACGGTCGGACAACGTTGTCGGAATTTCCGGTATTCAAGAACGTCGTGACGTAAGCCGTCTTCCACAAGACTAGAAAAGGGAAGTTCAGCACCATGTCCCGCACCCGTTGGGCTCCTTCTGCTGATTCCGTGTTTATCGCGAGTTAAGCCCCATACACACGCGCGGACAATCCGTGGACCAGGTCCGTCGGACCATGTCCGTCATACTTTGTCTGATGTTGGTTTTGCGTACACACGATCGGACAAAGTTGTCGGAAAATCCGATCATTCTGAACGTGGTGACGTTTGTTGCCTACGACGGGACTACGTAGAGGCTAGTAGCCAATAGCTTGGGTCTTGTAATGTGATCTGAGCATGCGTAGCACTTTGTCCGGTCGGACAAGCGTACACACGCTCGGATTTGGTGTGATCGGACCGGGTTGACGGGAAATCTTTCCAGCAGGAGATAAGACTTTGTCCGACGGACAAACCGACGAACACTGTCCGATGGTGCATACACACGGTCTGATTTTTCAACAACCTTGTCCGATCGGACCAAATTGATGAAAAAGTCCGACCGTGTGTATGGGGCTTTAGTTGAAGTTTGGGGACTTACAATTCACGCTTCTCAGTTTTGTGACTCAGATCGTTACTGCTCTTCAGTTTGTGCTTGTCGTGCGTATCTATTTATTAGTGCGTGTAGTGAGTTCGCATTTGTTGGTCATTGTGGCCTATATCTTGATATAGGACGCTTTGATTTTCACTGCTTATTGTCTGCTCGTTTCTGGTATTCATTTCGTTCTTTCAGGCCTTGCTGTTTATCGGTGCTTTCTGTTTGTCCGTTCTGACCAGCCGACCGTTTGTGAGCGATGTTTCCCGTACGTACTCGTCGCCGAGTTCGTGCTGTACGCGGAATTGGTGTCGGGCTTTTAGCTTTGAGCCAAGACCCGTCCATGAACAAAGGGAGGAGGAGTATGTGGACCAAGAATTGGTTGCTTCAGCGTGATCAATTCTCGCACATGCCTTTGCTTCTTGAGATCTGGGAGAATAATCCTGATGATTTCAGGAACTTTCTCCGGATGACGGACCCCGTTTTTCACCGTCTTTTGGCTTTGCTGACCCCTTTTATCAGCCGGCAGGATACCTGCATGAGACAAGCCATCACTCTGGAGCAGAGGCTTGTTGCCACGTTGAGGTACTTGGCGACAGGGAGAAGCCTTCAGGATCTGAAGTTCTCCACAGGTATCTCTCCCCAGGCTCTGGGAATCATTATTCCAGAGACCTGTTCTGCTATCATCCAGGTCCTGCAGGAGGACTATATTAAGGTAACATTTCTCCTTTACTATTCCCTTTTATGTATGCTCTGTTTGCTAATGACTTGTATTTTTGACCTCCTTCCCTAATTACCATGATTGCAATATGCTCTAATATCTAATAATTTCTCCTTCATGCATTTTTCCCTTCACTTACCTCCCCAGCATGCTCTTCTGGCCCAAATAGACACCTATGGCCTAGTCCCTTAAGCACTGTATTTTGTCTGCTGCATAGTATTGGTTTCCCCCAAACACCCCCTAAAATATGCACAAATGTTTGCTGTGTGTTTTACTTAATGCAGAGCCCCTTTTTTTGGGGGGGGGGTGCCAAACTCATTAGGAACCCCCTCCCCCAACTGCTCTGTCAGATGCTACCAATCCTCTATCTGCTGGCTTTGCCAAGCTCAATACACACTATATACCTACCTCTTTATAGTGGTCATCTTTAGGGATGAATTCAGCAAAGCATGTAGTGCAAGGGGCTGGCTCCATACTTTCCATTTGCTCTTTTATTTGGTTATTTCCCTCCTATTAGCTTGCTAGGTAATTGCAGAATATCAAAATGTGCTTCCCTTTTTTTGGGGGGGGGGGAGTGGGATTCGGAATGTTCTTTTATCTTTCCTGTGGGCTGCCAATGGTGTTAAGTAAGGAGGGTCTGGCCAAACTAGCACACATTATTGAGCCATTTGGCAATCAATGAAGTGCAGAGGGTTACCTGTCCGAACCCCCCCCCAACCCCTAGTTATTGTCAATGGCCCATCAGAAGTGGGGGGATTGATGGGGGGTGAGTAATCTGCTAGGGGGACCTTCTACTTTTGGGTGCAAATACTTTCAAGGTTACAATTTCAAAGTCTGATCTTGTTCCAAGATGTTAGTGTCTAATCTGCTTGCAATGTTTATGTGCAAAGTGACAAATTTTTTTTTCTTGTTTCACTCCACAGTTCTCTTCCACGCCACAGGAATGGCAGACTGTGGCCTCCCACTTTGCCAGCCGTTGGGACTTTCCTAACTGCGGAGGTGCAATTGATGGGAAACACGTCCGCATCGTCTCACCCCCCAACTCGGGGTCATACTATTATAATTACAAGGGGTTTAATAGTGTAGTGATGTTGGCGGTGGTGTCGGCGACATACGAGTTTTTGTATGTGGACGTGGGGATGAACGGCCGGATCTCGGATGGTGGTGCCATTGCGCACACGGAGTTCTACTGGCGTCTCCAGAGTGGCAGTCTGTGCTTGCCACCTCCAGAGGAGAATGCTGAAGGACCCCCCTTCGTCTTTGTCGCGGATGAAGCGTTTGCGCTGACTCCCCATCTGATGAGGCCCTTCCCGATGAGGACCCTCACCCCAGACCAGAGGGTCTTCAATTACAGGCTGTAGAGAGCCCGCAGAGTGGTGGAGAACACCTTCGGGATCCTGGCCAGCCGCTTCCGCCTGTTTTTGACGGCTATTAACTTGGCGGAATACAAACTGAACCACATAGTTCTTGCCTGCTGCATATTGCACAACTTTCTGAAAAGACGTAACAGCAACTATGTGGTGCCCATTGGCCCAGATGTAGACGGGCCTTCCAATGCCGACCTCACAGCCCTTCAAGCGGCACGTTCAGGCTTGCCCCCTCTAAATGCCTGCGAGGTCCATGAGCAATATATGGACTACTTTGTGGGTAGGGGGGCCATTGCTCTGCCTGATGCTGTGTGAGAGGCATTTTTTAATAAATATATTTTTTAACCAGACCTATGATTTCTTGTCATTTCCTGCTTGTGTTTTTTGTAGGTGTATTCTAGCTTATTTCTGGTTGAAATTTTTGCCCTTTAGCTTCAACAGTGGGAATGCACTTTCTGGGCAAAAGGAGGTAACAGTCTCTTCTTCCCAAAAAGAATATTCTCATGTTGTGTGTGTGATACCTAATCTTTTGTCTAGAGAAGGTTTGTAGTGCATAACTGACACCCAAAATACTCCTTTTCATCACCATGACTGAAATGTGTGTATTCACAAAAATGGTGTGCTACCTGTTTAAGTACAAAGCACTGTGGGTGTCATTTACATAAGCCAAATCCACTATGCACTACAAGTGCACTGCAAAAGTGCCCTGGAAAATACACTTGCAGTGCAAACTGGAATAGCCTTTAGTAAATAACACCCATTGCCCCCCAAATCCTTTACTTTTGACATAAATAATGCTTTTGTGTTTTTAAAGAAGGAAGCCACACATTTTATTTATTAAAAAAGTTTACTTACAACACATTCACAAGTGCCTTTCAAAACAACATTGTTTACTAACATTACGCATTTGTTAAAACCAGGCATGGAGCAAAACAGAACAGACTGAACATAGGAACTTGCAAAGTTCAACTTTCTAAAGTGAAGACAAGATCAGACATGACTATATGTTCAAAGTGTGTTTGATCTTGCCTTCATCACATGGGGGGTCACCCCTGGAAACTTGAAATTTAGAACATGCACAAAATTTGGGTATCAAAATGGACATTAGATGGTAAAACACATGCCTAGAATGTGCAAAAGTGCAATTTCCCATCATGGGGATCAATGGACGTGTTTTGGGGGTGCAACCCCTTCACCACACCCACTTTAGTAGTTAGTAAAGTGGTTGCACCCCCAAAACTTTGTCATTCATCCACCATGATGGGAGCTAGCACATGTTGACACAATGTGTGCTTTTTCCAAATTTGCCACAGTTCTTAAGTTTCAAATGTTGTCACAAACAGCCACAAATGTGTGATAATTACTTTGTGCGTTTTCAGATTTTACCTAAAACATCAATGATGTTCTTCAATTTTTGTTGAACATCATTGATGTTTTTCTTGATCTCATCTAGATCTCGATTGCACACCATTATCTCCCCGATGAGTACGTGTGCACTTTCAGTGGAAAAGTGCGATTCTTCTTCCACAACATCCACATCACCTAAAAACACAAAAAAATGTCTCTTGGAAATGAGGCAGGCATACATTGATTAGCTTACCAGTAGCTGGGTTCTCCCACACTCACCTGTTGTGGTGACAAGTTCTCCAAGTTCGATGATCTCTCCTTCCTTGGGAGGTGTGGGTTTCCTGGTGTCCTCAGACGTCCCGAGTCTTCGCTCCCCTATGAGAATGTACAAAAGGAAGATTTAGCACAACAATCTATTGAGGGCAGAAACAGGAAATGTCAAACATTGCTTGGAAGTGAGGGACAATATTTTTTGGTGGCCAGTTTCAAATGACAACAACATGAATGTAGTCACTTTGTAAAGGTGCTAAACTTACTACCTTTTTGGTTGAAGTTTATCTGATGGAGACACCCCTATAGTATCCACTGGAGCACATGTGTGGAACAGCATAATAAAAAGGGGGTTTGGGTGTCCCAGCACTAGTGCTCTAGAGTCCAGATGGGTAAACAGCTACTGAGTGACCTCTCCTTTACATTGAATAAATTTGCTTTACATTCTTGATGACATCTCTATTGAAAACAAACTTCCTTCCACTAAAAACTTCACCAAACCTCGTATTATAAGTGGCCGAACGATCGAGGCTGAGTACGATCGAATGGACACACACGAACATGACAGTGGCAGAAAGATCGAGGTTGAGTACGATCGAATGCACAGACGAACATGAAAGTGGCCATTTTCAAATGTACAACATTGAAAAAATCCAAACACATGGAGCAGTATGCAAGCAAGAAATCAAACACGACAACTACTTACTTTTTTGAAGAACTCGCTTGATCTTTCTGTACTGATCGGGCTCCCTCAGTTTAAGGTCTGACCAGCGTTTCCTCAGTTGCTCCTTGGATCGTTGTACCCCAAAATTATTGTACAGCCTCCTCACAACTTTAGACATGATCTTGGCCTTTCTGACATTTGGGTTGAGGTAAGGCCCATACTTCCCATCATAGTCGCTCCTCTTTAATATGTCCACCATCTCCAACATTTCTCCAAAAGACATATTGGAGGCCTTAAATTTCAGCCTCCAGGATCGGGACATTTCTGCCTCCGGCCTTTCCTCGTCCTCCTCCTCGTTGCTGTAATATTTAGGGCGCACCTGCTGTGTCCCCGCCATGTGCTCTCCCCACTGTGCCGTAAAGAGAAGGGGTGGGGAATAGACGAGAAAGATCGTCAGGGGCGGGCAGAGTTTCACTCATGCGCACTGTATATAAAACGTCACACGCCTGTGTCATAGCGACGATCTGTGAGACGAGGGGAGAGAAAGCTCACGCACGAGACAATCGCTAGAACGAAGGTACAATTTGAACTTGGTACATAACTAGCCTAGACTGATAAGACCTTGAGGGTTATTTATGGAGAAGATTAGGAGAGTTTAGCCTGACATTATTTATAGTGTTTTGTGTGGTGTTGTGTCTTGCAGATAATATGGAGGGGTTCAACGATGTGAGTTTTCTCCCCCTCTTCATTGATAAGTATAGGGAAATGACCCTATTATGGCAGGCAAAACACCCCGATTACAGCAACAAACCAAAGAGGTACGCAGCCATGAAGAAACTTGTGGAATTTGTAAAGCCAAGGATGCCCACGGCAACCGTGGAGAAGTTAAGACTAAAAATTGGCAGCCTGAGGAGTACCTATTTCAGGGAGCGCAATAAGGTCCTGAAGTCCCAAGAATCTGGAGCTGCAGCAGCACAGGTCCATGTCCCCAAGCTCTGGTACTATGACAGGCTCCATTTTCTCAAAGACCAGGCTGATGTCAGGGAGTCACTCTCGACTATTCCTTGCACGCGTCCTTCCACGCAGGCCACCCCTGATGAGGCTTCCGAGGAGCAACCTGGGCCTTCCAGTCTGGAAGAGGTGGAGGAGCCCAGCTTGAGCCAGGTATAGTAGTTTTGTACCCATTTTTGTGAAAAATGAATGATGTTTATTTAATTCAGGATCCCCAATTGCTTAGTTCCTAACGTGTTTGACATATCAACAGACAGTAGTGTTGGAGACATTTGGGGCAAGAATCTAAACTGCAGGGCTGAGAATTGTATGGTTTTCTATTTGTAAACATTTTGCAACAGTCAATAGATGAAAATTGTGTGTGTTTGATGAACAAATAACTCAAACTATGTCCCTTTTTCATACACAGGAAGACCTCAGCCAGGAGGTGGCTGTGGAATGTGGCAGTCAGGAGGAGGCAGGGGTTAGTGGCAGCCAAGAGGTGGGTAGTGGCAGCCAAGAGGGGGGTAGGCCTAGGAGCCTGACTGTCTCCCAAGTCCCTCCCCTCCGCCTTCCCTACAAAAGGGCGAGAACGGGGGGGTGAGGTGGGAGAGTCAGCGCTCCGGCTGATAAGAGAGGCTTCAGCCTCACTACATGCCACACCCACCTACGAGGAGGCCTTTGGCTCCTTGGTTGCCACTAAAATGAAGGATATGGAGGCGGGGCAACGCAGCATGTGTGAGGATGTCATCCTCAAGGTCCTAAATAAGGGGATGGCTGGGGGGATGACCACAATCACACATGTTTGCGATAGTGACCATGCTCCGCCTCCTCCTCCTCCTCCTTCTGCCACCCCACCAGCACCACAGCGTGGAAGGAAGCGTGCAAGGAAGACCTGAGAGTGACGACCTGGATTCAGTCTGGTCTGAGAGAAGATGGAGCCTCTCGTAGTACCAGAGCCTGGGGACCTAGATGGCATCTGCTGCAGTTCCGGATGTTTTGGACTTCCTTATTATTAAGATACGTACTCCTCAGGCCACCAATTTTTGAAGCTTAAAGAATGATGTTTGCCGTGGGTGTCCAAGGCTTTGCTAATTCCCCAAGTTTCTCCATCACTGCGTTCCTCTTTGGTTTGTTGCTGAGACCTAAATAAAGGTATTTTTGAGTTCAAAAAATCATTGCCTATGTGTTTTACTTTTCTACAATGACAGTTTATTTGTGAGTAGGCAGGTACATTTCACAAATCAGAAAGTCCAATTAACAAGGTGCACCAACAACAAACAACCTCCTAGTAAATTTAGGCAACAAATACAAATGATAATAATGTTGTTTTGCAACATTATATAATATAATGATTATAATAATGATGTTGAGACACACAACCCCCCCAAAAATCAAAAAAAAAATATCCAGAAAATATGTATTCCAAACAAAAAATAAAAAATGACAAATCATCCAAAAAATATAACAAACATTCTTTTACGATCTGACGAAAAATAAACATCTAGCCAATAAATCATGAAAAAGAATAAATAAATAAGTTTGTGAGAAGTGAGTGTGAATAGGAGCAGCTAAAACACGTCATTCTTCTTGCATTGTAAAGAAAAAGAGAATGCGCTGCATTAAAGACATTTTAACATTGCAGCGTGACGAATGTGCTGTGTCGATTAGGAACGGTAGTTTTACCTGACCGAGCGCTTCGTCACAGAATTTCTTCTGAGCATGCGTAGCACTTTGTCCGTCGGACTAGGCACCACACGATCGGAATTGGTGTGATTGGACTTTGTTGTCAGAAAATTTGAGAGCAGGAGATAAAACTTTGTCCGTCGGACAATCCGATGGAAAATATTCGATGGTGCCTACACACGGTCGGAATTTCCGACAACATTGTCCGATAGGACAGAATCCATCGTAAAATCCGACCGTGTGTATGGGGCTTTAGAGTACCTACACTCTGGATGAAGGAGCAACAGACACACATTTGAAAAGCAGCATGCAGTCCGTCTGGGGGGAGGGGAGTGTTAAATGTACTAGCAAATTTAAATACACTAACACATTGAAGCCAAATTCCAGATGGCACATTTTAAACAGTTCCAGCAAACAGTTATTTTCCTTTTGGGATAAAGGTTTTAAATAAATAAATAATAGCTGATCATTGTACCCCCCCCCCCCAAGAAAAAGGGAATAAAACTTACAAATGCAGACAAACAGGGCTGTCGGGGCTATCACAGTATTAATGTGCTCTGGCAATATACCAGCATGTGACGTCACTGTGGGACGTAGACATGAATAGGTGCTGACTACACATGCGCGGCTCCACTCTCCATCCCTGCATCACACACAGGTACCATTGTACCTCTCTCAAATCCTGACAGTCCCAGCAATGAAAGGGATAGACAGGGGGTGTGAGTGCTTGGGCAAAACAAGGATAAAAGTCAAGAAAAAAAATCTCTGTCTTCAACCTTGAATACACCAAAAATAGTCTCCGTTGGAGAACTAACCTCCAATGGGAGGGGGCCCTGTGTTGGTGGAAGGGAGGAAAGGGAGCCAGGATGGAAAAAAACTGCAGGCCAGGAGCGCCAAATTAGGGTGATCATCGGTCAGGTGGAGAGTTGTTGATAAGATTTTATTACAATGAGAAACTGAGTTGATTTATATTCTACAATCTACAAAATGTCCTAGTCTCAATGAAGCAACTCAATTTAAATCTTTTTTGTAAATTCTATTCATCCCTGCTTAAAATGGCCAATTTTAGGTATAAAAAAACAGGGGTGTAACTGCGCTGGTAAAGGAAAAGGGGGAAAGGAAACAACAAAACAGCAGCAGCAATATAGTGTGACAACACAAAATACAAATAAAATGAAAAAAGGCTGTGCTTTAAAATTAATAAAAAATAGTCCATAAACCCACAGAGGTGCCAAGAAATTGTAGCCAAAAAAAATGGTCACGGGTGATATGAAGAATATATGAAAAGTCTCTGGTTAATGAACACCACAGTGCACATGCATAAACTTCAACAAGTGCCCGATCACCGTAGATGTAGATTGTGTTTACCAGATAGCAAGCATTTAAAGGCGATTGGCTAAACCCAGTCTGAGGCCTTTAAGCTTGCGGATGTCCACAACACAGATCGGGGCCAGGTACAACTGTATACTGCATCCGTCCAAATGTCCGTGCACTTTCATAAATGGCTCCGGAAAAAGAGAGGGACTACCATAGTGTAGTATGTTCAAACTTATCAAAATGTATTATTAAAAGTTACACTTACAATTGCGTAGAGATAAAAGTGCATAAAAACAAAAATGCCAGCCGGCATACACACACGAAGCCTGTCTTAGTCAGATGGTGTGTCAGACTACGTGCCCTCCTCCAGATGCGTTTTGTCATCAAACAGACGTTTTCAATGAGGAACCCAATTTTAGGTATAATGTGTCGATGTTGGTTTTGTACAAATCTGTTGAAAAGCATTTATTTTTGCTTATATTCAAGCAGCTCTGTTCTTCTTTGTAGGATATATTTGTTTGCAAGTTTTCAAAGTGTATGCAATTTACTTAAAGTAATAATAAAGGCTCTGCTTTTTTTTTTTTAAATAACAAAAATGTTATACCTACCTGCTTTGTGCAGTGGTTTTGCATAGAGCAGCCCAGATCCTCCTCTTCTCGGGTTCCCCACCAGTGCTGCTGGTTCCTGCCTCCTGCCAAGTCGCACACTAGAATGCATTAAGATAAACAACCTTTTGCTTTTAGAACCACTTAATAGTTTTGCATTTTGACTTAATTTGCAGTTTTCTGATATATTTGACCCATGGCTTATGTGCCCTCCCTATGGGTGAGTGAGGAGCCTCACGGATGCCCAGGGCGCTCATGGCTGAATGGGTTGGAGGTAGCGGGAACCTTGTTCCTGCTCTATGGTGGCCTCATACCTGACTGATGATTGCCCTAATTTGGTGCCTCCGGTTTTTTCTTGTCAAAGATTTTTATTTCAATTTCAAACAAGAAACAGAAACTTTAAACAATAAAGAAAAGGAAAAAGAAAATAATAATAAAAATAAAAATAAAAATTAAGATACAATACATATATTCAATTACATATATATAGTAGTTCTTGGAAATAGATAAGCATAAATATCAGCATGAGTAATATATAATCTAAAAAGTATACTAATGTGTTAGAAGTCAGAAGCAGTGACAAAAGCCTAATTAGTAGTGTTTCATGTATAGAAAGAGTAGCCCTGAATCACTTTTAAAGCCGTTATGAATTTGCCTCCAGACCGCTTTGCCACCCCCTGTGGGTACAAACTGTGGCAAAGCGGGGGCAATTAAATATAACAGGTATTGCCTTAAATAAGGGAATACTGAGAATACAGAGGCGATAATATAATGCTAGGAAGAATGTATATGAAGTGACCAAGGTCGCAATCATATTGGTTGCAGCGTACTTCTAACTTCTATTTAGGTAAAAAAAAAAAAAAAAAAAAAGGGGGGGGGAAGAAAGGAAAGAAGGAGAGGGTTTCTCCAGGTGGTGATCTGCGTGTCATATAGGATGTTGTAGTTTATCCGCTAAAATAATCGGTAAACTATTGAGGTAACAATAATGACTGGTCAAAATCAGATGGAAGATAATGTTTTACCCAAGGTTGCCAGATCTGCTTAAATTTGATGATATTATTATCTTCTATGGCTGACATTTTAGCATGGGTCAATGCTCTATTCATCCTATGCTTAGCTTCCGCTACAATTAAAGTTTTGGATTTCCAAGCTTTGGCTATAGTTTGTTTAGCGGCAGTACTAAGCTGGAGAAATAGTTTAAATTGCGGGTGCGTTAGTGATGGAGGTTTTAGATTCAAAAGAGCCAAAGCTGGATCTATGGGTATAGGACATTCAAGGGCTTTTGAAGCCAAGGCAAAAATATTTTTCCAGAATTCTAGGACCACAGGGCATTGCCACCAGATGTGGAAATGGGTACCTGGGGTCGGGCAACCTCTGAAACAGGTATTAGAATAGGTCGGGGTGAATTTGGCTATTCTGGCCGGTACCAGATACCATCTAGCTAATACTTTAAAGTTAGTTTCAATAGCATAGCAATTTGAGGAAGAGCTTTTAGTGGCTTGCCATATATTGGACCAGTCATTAGTGTCAATAACTCTGTTCATATCTACTGCCCATTTATCAGCATAAGAGGGTAATACATCATTAGGAAGAGAAGTGAGTTTTTGATATATCAGGGAAATAACCCCTCTAACATGTGGGTCACTTTTACATATTCGTTCAAATTGAGACATTTGATTAAGTGATGTGCCAGTATTTAGAAGAGGAGTAAAGAAATTTTTGATTTGCAGGTATCTGAAGGTTTCAGATCTTGAGAGTCCGTGAGTATCGCATAATGTCGGGAAATCCAGGATATTGGAATTATTACATATTTGGTAAAATCGAGATAAATTTAAGGAGGACCAGGCAAAAAAAGATTTCGGATATCTCCAGGCTGGGTAGAAGGCTGGATTCCCGAGGAAGGATAGGAGAGGGTTATGTGGTGATTGAAGGTTGGCAGGTTTACCAAATTTGTCCCATATTGTTAAGGAGTGTTTCGTAATGGGATTAGAAATATGCGTGCGATCTGTGGGATGAATCCATAGTATATTCGCAATAGAGATTGGGTCACAGTCTACCGATTCAATAGACACCCAAAGGGGTGTTTCTACTGTTGAGTGATATTTCGCAAGAATCGAGAGCTGTGCAGCAGAATAGTAGGAAACAAAGTTTGGTAAACCGAGCCCACCCCTCAATTTACTAAGATATAATGTGGTCATTGGTATCCGTGGTTTAATTTTCCCCCAAATGAAGGCCAAGACTCTACGTTGTATTATTCTAAGGAAATATGCAGGTAGTGGGATAGGTAAAACTCTGAACAAATATAAAAATTTCGGTAAGATTGACATTTTTATTGCATTGATCCTTCCTAACCAAGATAACGGTAGGGAAGACCATTGTTTCAAGTAGTTAGTGACTTGTTTCAATAAAGGGAGGTAATTAACTCTAAATAAATCTTTGAGTGAAGTTGTGAGATGAACACCCAGGTATGGTAACTGGTTAGTAACCCAGTGAAATGGCAAGGTAGATTGGAAACGCAAAAGGTCAGTATGTTCTATAGATATATTAAGCACGTTAGATTTGGTTGGGTTGACTTTAAGGCCAGAGACTGTAGCAAACATGTCCAATATGTTCAATAAATTTGGAGCAGATATATGTGGATGAGATAAGAATATGAGGATATCATCAGCAAAAAGACATAGTTTATGTTGATAACCACCTAATTCAATTCCCTTAATATCATGATTACTCCTGATTAATTGTGCCAATGGTTCGATAAGGAGAGCAAAAAGCAAGGGGGATAGGGGACATCCCTGTCTCGTACCCCTACTAATGTTCATCATAGCAGATTTATATCCGGCATATTTGATGTATGCTTTAGGGTTATCGTACAGCGAGGAGATCCATTTAAGAAAATGATCCCCAAATCCCCATTTTTGTAACGTATACTGCATATAGGGCCAGGTGACTGAATCAAACGCCTTCTTAATATCTAGAGCTATAAGGCATGAAGGGATGCGTCTAGTTTTAGCTGCGTTTATGAGTAAAAGGGCGCGTCTGATGTTATCACCTGCCTGTCTCTTTGGCATGAAGCCAGTTTGATCACGATGTATTAACTGACCTATAATTTCGTTAAGGCGGGTAGCTAATATCTTAGCCAGTAGTTTTATATCAAGGTTGAGAAGGGAAATAGGACGATAATTTGACCAAGAAGTAACGTCTGAATGTGGTTTAGGAATCATCACTATAATGGAGGTGAGTGTTTCTGTACGAAAGGAGTAGTTTTCAAGGATAGAGTTGAAGGCTCTGGTTAGGACAGGCGCTAGTATGTGTGAAAACTGCTTATAGTATAATGCCGAGAACCCGTCTGGACCTGGTCTTTTATTAAGTTTTAAGTGATTGATTGCATTCAGGACTTCCGGGGTAGTTATATGGCGTTCAAGGTTGTCCCGATCAAGGGACAACAAGGTTGTAATTGATCAAGGGTGGGGAGGTTAATATTAGAAAACATGGTATCCGCTTTTGATGCGTCGAACTGCTGGCATGAGGAGTATAATTTAGATAAGTTGGAGTGGAAAACTTCAAGTATTTTAACTGGATTGCTTGTGAAACCGTCACGAGTAGTTTTGAGTCTAAAAGAGGACTGCACTTTTTGTATCTTTTTTAAACTGCGTGCCATGGGAGTGTCGGGTTTGTTAGCTTTGAGATACTGGATATGCTGGCGCTTACTTATTAATTTGTCGGCCGAGTCAGTTAAAAAGAGGTCTAGGTCTAGTCGTGCTTTATCTAATTTCGTATGGTTATCAGCAGTCGGAGAAGATTGGAAGTTTGAGTGACATGTGTTGAAGGCAGTCTCCAATTTTGCAAATAAAAGTTTACGTTCTCTTTTAAGTGTAGATGATAGACGAATAAGATTACCTCGCATAACAGATTTGTGGGCTTCCCACTATGTCAGGGAAGAAACATCTTCTGTGTCATTAAAGGAGATATAGTCAGATAGTGCTTGCTCAATCAGCAATTTGTGGGATGGATGTGTTAGTAGGGTATCATTAACGCACCAAGTTGTATCGTGCGATCTGGGTATCGTGGAGGCTAGGGTGGTGAAAACTGCACAATGGTCTGACCATGGTATTGGGATAATTTTAGATGAAATTACTTCTGGTAACATACTAGATGGAACTATGATGTGGTCAATACGGGAAAATGATTTGTGTGGGTATGAGTAATGTGTGTAGCGTCTATTAGTAGGATTAAGTTCTCTCCATGTGTCTACCAATTTGTGGGCTGTAAGCAGGGGCTGTAGGGACACCTTAGCGGAGTTCAAATTGGGGGTAATTGGGGATTTGTCAAGGAAGGGGAAAACCGTAGAATTGGAGTCTCCACATAGAACTAATGTACCAAATTTATGTGTATCAATAAGTTGGAAGAGATGAGACATAAAAGCAAGTGGTCGCTTATTGGGGGCATAATAAGAGACCACCGTAATGGGAGCATCAGCGAGGTAACCAGTAATCAAGATGTATCTACCTTCTGGATCATTCAATTGTGACAGAGGGTAAATGGAGTGTTACGGTGAAAACCTATAAGAGTACCCCGTTGCTTAACAGAAGCAGAGGAAGCGTAAAATTGAGGGTAAGTGGAGGAGAGGAATTTCGGATATGCTTTATCTATAAAGTGGGTTTCCTGCAAACATATAATATGGGCTTTTTTAGCATGAAAAGTGCGCATAGCTTTTGAGCGTTTGTGGGGGATATTAAACCCTTGTACATTTAAAGACAGAACATTTATAGGGGCCATGACATCATAATAAACAATACTATGAGAGTAAAAAAATAACTTACTACTAGACATGCGATCACCACCTGAGGAGGGAAAAGGAAAAAGATAACAAAAAAGAAAAAAGAAAAACAGAAATAAAAAAATCGGTCAACCCTTTTATAATAGCATATTAGTAATAAGAAAGAATGGCAACATAGGGTGAGGGAACGTCTACGAAACATATTCAGTATGTTCCGAGAGGTTCCAACGCCATCCTCAGGGACCCGCATAAGCCTAGCGGGTAACTGGAGATGGAACAGGGGGCTGCAAGAAATTCCTGAGGGAAGAGTAGCACTGGAGGACCACAGGTGTTATACAAAAAAAAAAAAATTATCGATCAAAAGTCCGCTTTATATAGGGACATAAAAGAAAATAGCATATAAGCATGTTACTATTTAATTGTTAGTATATAAATCAAAAATGCGTATTATAGTGGAGATGAGAAAAAAAAAAGAGAAAAATGCTAGGGATAGATACAAAAACATTGTGGCTTAGGATGTCTGTTGGAAAAAAAAAGCGTCAAGTTTCGGCAGATAATTTCCTTATGGAAATTGGAAGTTGGTGTGGAAGTGCTGGGGATTTTTAATTCTTCAACCAGCGATTAATGCTGGTAGTGAGTAATAGCAGGACAGACTAGATTGTTGTATCAATCCATAGAATCCTCGTTGGAGGTAGACAGATTTTCAAAGCGACCTCGCTTGGGTATATGAAGTAGAGAGGATGAAGAGGCCCCTGCGGAGGTTGTCGTCATCTTTTGTAGAGGAGATTTTGAGGCTGGACGTCTACGAGGGTGATCGTGTGATGTGGGCCTGTCAGCGATGCCCATTTCAACCAAGGCCGATTGCAGGTCTTCAGGGGATCTACAGACATATTTAGCTTCCAAAAAGGAAAATCTTAGGGAAAAAAGGAAATCCCCAATGGTAGGGAATATTGTGTTGTTGCAGGATTAGTAGCTGGGGTTTCATTGCACGTCGTTTAGCAACTGTGAGGGGAGATATATCAGCAAAAAGTTGATATGTGTGGCCCTGAAATTGCAATGAGTCTTTGTCCCTGGCAGCCGCCAAAAGTTGCTCTTTGGTTCTATAGTAGTGAAATTTAGCAATTATATCTCTCGGAGGACCGTTTGCTTTGCGGGGGGCTAAGGCTCTGTGGACCCTATCGAGTTCCAATCTTTCCACAGGTATACCAGGTAGTAGTTCCTGAAATAACGCTGTTATAGTGGCCGGGAGATCTAGGATAGTTTCAGGAATTCCTCTTATTCTCAGGTTCGAACGTCTGTCCCTATTTTCCTGATCTTCTAAACGTGACTGTAATAAAAGATTTTCTTCTTTAAGTGTTTCAAGCTCTGAGGTGATTTGCTGTGCAGAGCTATCTAGGTCATCCACTCTAATTTCTAACTCAGCTGTTCTCTGTCCCAGCTCTCTAATCTCCTTAGTCAGTTTGTCTGTAATTCTATCTGAAGTCTTTATCAGGGCTTTGTTCAACATATTTTCAAATTTTTTAAACATATCAACATTTTTTCCATGCTGTGGAAACTCAGTATCAGAATCATTGCCTGCAGCTTCCTCAGCAGACTGTGAGGGCGCTGTATTACAACTCTGTGTGCTTGCCTGTGAGGAGATAGCGGCCGCCATTTTAAGAGACTGCCTGGCCGGCGCCGTTTTTGAAAAGGATGCCTTAATTTTGGATTTGGGGCCCCGCAGGACCATTCTTATATCACCTGGGGTCTAGATGGGGCTCGTGGAGCTGTTTTGTACCGATCGCGGTACCGCTGGGACCCGTAGTCCTCCGGCTATCTCCTCCCTCGGAGCGGAGCTCTAGGTCGGGACGTCCGCCCGCTCAGGCATCCGCGCATGCGCCTCCGCCTCCGGTTTTTTGTAATCCTGGCTCTCTTTCCTCCTTTCTAGAGATGGGCCGAACACCCCCCAATTTAGTTTGCTCTAGAACTCTCAAACATCGCAAAGGTTTGGGCCCGAACGATGAACCCCTTTGAAGTCTATGGGACCCAAACAGGAACAAGGACATTTAAAAAAGATTGTTTTAAAAAAAGCAGTGATTTTAATGATGCTTAAAGTGAAAAAAAATAAAAACTTCCTTTAACCACTTCAGCTTCAGCTTCCTTTAACCACTTCAGCTGCGCGAAACCCCATACAGGTACGGGGTTCCTTTAAGAGCCGCCAGAGGGCGCGTGCGTGCCTGCTACACGGCGGGGGACCCGTGATCGCCACCGGCCACGCATGAGCACGTGCACGAGAGCCAGCATGGGGATTTGTGTGTGTAAACAAATCCCTGTGCTATCAGAGGAGAGTAGACATGTCGTTTGTTCCTAGTAAATAGGAACAGCGAAATGTCTCCTCTCCTACTCAGTCCTATCCCCATACAGTTAGAACACACTGAGGGAACACACATTTAACCCCTTGATCGTCCCCTAGTGTTAACCCCTTCCCTACCAGTGTCATATACAAAGTAATCAGTGCATTATAGCACTGATCGCTGTATAAATGTCAAATATTTCCCATAGTTTGTGGACGCTATAACTTTTGTGCAAACCAAACGATTTTTTTTACCAAAAATATGTAGAATATATATTGGCCTAAACTGATGAAGAAATTAGTTTTTTAAAAACATTTTTGGGGATATTTATTATAGCAAAAAGTAAAAAATATATATATATTTTTTAAATTGTCTCTCTTTTTTTGTGTATAGCGCAAAACATATAAACCACATAGGTGATAAAATAGCACCAAAAGAAAGCTCTATTTGTGGGAAACAATTATGCAAATTTAGTTTGGGTACAGCATTGCATGACCATGCAATTACCAGTTAAAGTGACGCAGTGCCAAATTGTAAAAAGTGCTCTGGTCAGGAAGGGGATAAAACCTTTCACCACTGCACTCACCTCAAAGACAGACCTGGTTCCAGGTCTAGAAACACCTTCCCCAACCAGGGTATATATCCAGGCTGCTCAGCTAATGATTTTCCCTCTGTTCTCATTTTTATACAAGCTGGAATTTAGACTCTGACTCATGTGAGTGTCAGGGAGTGTATTTTTTTTTTTTTGCTACAGCAACTGGGGCAGAGAAATTTGCCTGCTATACTATACAGCTGGTGATGTGCTGCTGGCAGACGTGTTGCAAGGACCTGTGACACCCTTTGCTATACCATCATCCCTGACAGTGGAGGCTGCTGAGAGGTCATGAGATTTAGCAGGGTAGACATAAAAGGTGTGGCTTTCAGGTGCTCTTGCCAAAGGGTTTAGTGGTGAGATGTAAATGCCTTGTCAAGCATGTGGTACCCAAATGGCTGGTGTTTTTTTCACACTTTATATACTTGCGGAAGAGATTGCAAATTGCAACAGTGCGATCGACTGCACATTTGCTTAACCACTTACCGACCGCTCACTGTATATATACGTCATATATCTTTTTTGAAGAGGGATATCTCGGTAACGGCAGCAGCTGCTGCCACAACCGAGGTATCCCTCTTCACAGTGAGCGGTCCCCTTTCTGATAATGGTGGTCATCGCAGCGGATTCGCCGCAAGATCACCGTTATCGGGGGCGGGAGAGGTGCCCCCCCGATCGGGTCCTTTCCCTGCCTGTGTATAGAGATGGCCCCCACTCATCTCTATACCATAGGAGGGAGGAAGCGACGTCAAAATGTCACTTCCGCCCATACGTCTTAAAGGGGAATTTCCAAATGTCATTTTTTTTTTTTTTTGCATTTAAGTCCAAATATGAGATCTGAGGACTTTTTGACCCCAGATCTCATATTTAAGAGGACCTGTCATGCTTTTTTCTATTACAAGGGATGTTTACATTCCTTGTAATAGGAATAAAAGTGATCCATTTTTTTTAAAACAGTGTAAAAAATAATAAAATTAAGTAAAATAAATAAGAAAAAACATAAAAAACATTTTTAAAACACCCCGTCCTGACGAGCTCGCGCGCAGAAGGGAACGCATACGTGAGCAGCGCCCGCATATGAAAACGGTAGTCAAACCACACATGTGATGTATTGCCGCGATCGGTAGAGCGAGAGCAATAATTCTAGCTATAGACCTCCTCTGTAACTCAAAAAATGCAACCTTTAGAATTTTTTAAATGTCGCTTATGGAGATTTTTGAGGGTAAAAGTTTGACGCCATTCCACGAGCGGCCGCAATTTTGAAGCAGAACATATTGGGTATCAATTTACTCGGCGTAACATTATCTTTCAAAATCCAAAAAAAATTGGGCTAATTTTACTGTTGTCTTATTTTTTTATTCAAAAAAGTGACTTTTTTCCAAAAAAAGTGCGCTTGTAAGACCGCTGCGCAAATACGGTGTGAAAAAAAGTATTGCAATGACTGCCATGTTATTCTCTAGGGTGTTAGAAAAAAAACAATATATAATGTTTGGGGGTTCTAAGTCATTTTCTAGCAAAAAAAAATGTTTTAAACATGTAAACACCTAAAATCCAAAACGAGGCTGGTCTGGAAGTGGTTAAAAAGGCCCAGACAGCTGAGCTTTGGGAAGTGGGCTGGGAGATACCAGTTCCACAATCTGATGGAATAAAGTAGACTGCTCTTATTGTTGGCCTCTCAGACATGATGGGGGGCTTATTACTCACATTTTATAGATACTAAGAAATGTGTATTTGGTTGCACTTTATTCAGTGAAAAGTGGTGTTTGGTGCACTTTAAATTAAAGTGATACTAAAGTCTTTTTTTTTCAATAAAAATAACAAACATGTTATACTTACCTGCTCTGTCGCAGTGGATTTGCACAGAGCAGCCCAGATCCTCCTCTTCTTGGGTCCTTCTTTGGCTCTTCTGGCCTCTTCCTCCTGTTGAGTGCACCCACAGCAAGCAGACGAGTCACAGCTCCCTGTGTCCAATTAGACACAGAGCTGCGGCTCGGCCCTGCCCCCCTCTTTCCTGATTGGCTGACTGAGTTTATTGACAGCAGCGGGAGCCAATGGCTCAACCAATCAGGAGGGAGATGACCAAGACACTCATGGACATCGCTGGACAGAGATGGGGCTCAGGTAAGTATTAGGAAGGATGAGGAGGGTTGCTGCACACAGAAGATTTTTTATCTTAATGTATAGAATGCATTAAGATAAAAAAACCTTCTGACTTTACAACCACTTTAAGGATTGAGGCTGACAGAAATGTAAAAACTATAAAAATAAAAAAAAAGGGAACATCACCAACCAAATAAAAGGGGCTATACAGCACTAAATATTATGTAATGCTGTGTTAAACACTGCACTACACTGACACACTATACTCACACTCAATGCTAATGCTACACTAACACTCTACACTCAGAGTCACAATAAGTGAACACACTAAGGCCCCATGCGCACGAGACGCAGATGCAAACTCTGCTGAACGCGTGTTTTAAAAAGCAGAAACCGGCGTTTAAAAACGCGCATTTTGCTGTGTTTTCATGCCGCGTTTAGACGCGTTTGCGTCTATAAGCATTTGTAAAGATAACATCATATAGACCCTCCCCAAGCTCAGAAAGCATTATTATTAACTATTTCTGCCAATTTGATCAGAGTGAGCAGCAGCAGCAGAGAGAGCAGTTGTACACTTGCATTTGCCTCTCTTTCTGTGTTTTTTTTTTCAAATGGATCCCATATTGAATATATGTCAGGAAATGCTCCTGATGTTGCTCTTGATGCGGCAGCAATGTCGTCGCAAATTTGCATGAGAGGTCCAGAATCAGAGCTCGTCGATATTGGACCCATCCGTTGATGGCACAGCGAATGTCCGTTGGATATTTCACAAACATGTATGCATTTCACAAACATGTATGCATCAGTGAGTATATATGCTCTATGAACTATCTAAACTAATTACGACATTTTAAACAATTTTTTCTAGTATTTTTTATGGTTTACCATCATATTTCTGAGTTTTCTGCTCCAAAAAATTGGGTTCCTTTAAAAAGGCTTATAAACGCAAACGCGGCTAAACGCAGATGCCTGCGTTTAGCCGCGTTTAGCTGCGTTTTGAATCTGAAAAGCAGAAAAGCAAAGTGTCTGAACGCATTTTTTTGCTTCTGGAAAAACGAGGTTAAACGCAACTGCATAAAAACAGGAAAAAACTAGACTGTGTACATGGACACATAGGATAACATTGCATGCGTTCAGGTGCAGTTGAAAAAAGTGTCCAATTGCCTCTGAACGCGCGTTTAACTGCGTCTCGTGTGCATGAGGCCTTACTCGCTAGTAGCAAACTAAACCCAGCTCTATTGATATCCACTCCAACACAATGCAAAAGATTTCTATGAAAAGTTAACTTTTATAGTGTGGGGTGGGACTATGAGCACTGATTGGATAAAGTCCTCATCGCTTTGTCCAATCAGAGCTCTGACAGAGATAATTGGCGAGGTACAAGGCTTCATACCTGGTACCTGGGATGTATTTAGCTAATTTAAATGGAAAATTTATTTTGGCTTAAAAAAGATAATAAGGCTTTTTTAATAAGGAAGAAAATACTCGGGCAGCACAGTGTGTACATTTACAACCATTTAAAGTGGCAGAGCAAAAGAGTTATTTACTGTAAAATCTTATTAATGCTGTCAAAAGAAAGTAATTAAAAGTAATTAAAGTAATTAAAATCAGAGAGGTGGTCACAGTAAGTAATTGTGGACTTAAATTACCAAATTTCAATCCTGATACAACAGCATAATGCAATACCTTTTAAGGCTCACTTAGGGGCTGATAAAAAAGTGTTCTGAAACCAGAAGCATATCAGATTTAAAAATCTCCTGTGTTTTAAAATCTCCATAATTCCTATATATGAAAGAAGGTGTTACCCACACTTGTCTCTTTAGCATGTCCAGTCAGTTGTACAAAAAAACAGCAGTTGTTTCAGGTGTTACAGATGTTTTATACTTGGGTGAGAGGGGGGGATAACAAAGTCTGGCACACACTGAAAAATGTGACAATTTTTATATGCCTGCTTTATTAGTTCTTTCTGTGACAAAAAAAATAAAAGTGGAGCCTGGCAATTTGTTAATTTGTCACATAGTGTGACAGATTTGAGCATGTCTCAGTTTATTTTCTGGCTCAAGTTTATTTTGATTAATATTTAAAAAAATGTAAGAAATTATTAAACTAGTAGAACCCTAAGGTTTGTTTGGTGATTAACAAAGTCAAAGAGTGGGTAATATTAATACGTCAATCCAAAAATATCAATTTGCAAAATATTACAATAAAGAATTTTATTTATAAACTCACTTTCTTTTTTAATCATAGAAATTAGTGACATTCCATTCAAAATTCAACCCTTTGGGGGTAGAGGTGTCCACTTTAAATGTTAAAAAACAACTTGTCTGGGCAGAAGAGAGAAATGATATATTCATATACAGGCATACCCCACTTTTAAGTACGCAATGGGGTTTATTTACTAAAGCTGAAAAGTGCAAAATCAAGATCACTTCTGCATAGAAACAAATGAGCTTCTAACCCCAGCTTGTTCAATTAAGCTTTGGTAATAAAACCTGGAAGCTCATTGGTTTCTATGCAAAAGTGAGCCTGATTTTGCACTTTCCTGCTTTAGTAAATAAACCCCATTGTGTACTTAAAAGTGCGGTGTGCCTTTATATTTTCATTGATATTTATTAGTGATGATTCAAAACTCCATGGGTTTGGTTCAAGCAGGGTTTGGAGAACTTCAAAGATGTTTGAATGCTAAACTCAAACCCTTCTGCAATCAATAGGAGCCGAATCTGTCAAATTAGAAATGCCCATTTCTGGGTTAATAGGGAAGGGAGTGTCAAAAAATGGCATGGGGTGGCTACTGCCCTGGGCAACTTGTACTGATGCTATTTATATATATATATATATATATATATATATATATATATATATATATATATATATATATATATATATATATAAATTCATTCAGCAAGGTGCAGTGATTTTTTTTAACTGCTTAAAGGGACTTTTTAACAATGCCCAATTTCTCCAAATAGCATACCTGACTGTAAAAGGATGCATCCCTGTGATGTAAGGAAAGTGCTGCAGAAGCACTGACATTTAAAAAAAGAAAAAAAAGGGTTTAACCACTTCCGTGCCGGAAGGATTTGCCCCTTAATGACCAGGCCATTTTTTGCGATACAACACTGCGTCGCTTTGACTGACAATTGCGCGGTCATGCAATGTTATACCCAAACAAATTCGATGTGCTTTTTTTCCCAGAAATAGAGCTGTTTTTGGTGATATTTGATCACCTCTCATTTTTGGCACTATAAACAAAAAAAAGAGTAACAATTTTGAAAAAAAATCATTGTCATTGTCAATGTTATTGCTAGACATGTGCACACTGAAATATTTTGTTTCAGAATTTCGTTTTCGTCCGAAAAATACATTTAGTTACTCCCGAAATTTGTTTTTATTAATTTTGTTTTTCATTAAAAATTGCCATTATCCGAAAATCCAAATTAATTAAGGTTGAATCTGTCATTGAAGGCTTATGGTGTCTGTCGAATGTTCAAAAAAGATTCGATGGAGCAGCTAAACTGTATGACTCTGTATAGTTTAGCTGCTCTGTCAAATCTTCTTAGAACTTTCGACAGACACCATAAGCCAAAGATTCAACGTTTGTATGTTTTTCGTTGCTTTGTCGAATCTTTGTTGTTCATGTTGAATGTATATAGTTCAAACAGAAAATGGACTTGTGATAGTGATCACTGATCAGACAGATAACAAGATAGGCATATAGAATCTCAATCTATAATATAGAATCTATAATAATAAATCCCCCTCCCCCACAACACGGGCAGCCTCTGAGGCTATCACAACACTAGCAACACTAGTATCACTATCAAGTTCACAACACTAACACAATAGCAGCAGATTATTATGAAAAAGTTAAGTTGAACTGTAGCTTGCTTCACTATTGTTTTGCTGCTGTGCTTATGCTTAATTGCTAAATAATTCAGGTTCTCTGACAAACGAACCAGCTAAGATTGACTGTCTTCTGAAATGATTCAGTGTGTGAGTCTCTCTCTGCTAGCAATCGTAAGTGAAAGTAAGTTGGCTGTATGTGTGTACTTAGTTCTAGCTATTTTACTGCTTCTCCTCTTTGGTTACAATCAGCCAATAACATTCATCATCTGCATTATTTTTATTTTACTTCCCCCACCCAATTCCAGCAGCGATCTTTCCTTTCTATGTCAAATCTTTTTTCTCTATGTCGAATCTTTTCTCTCTGTCAAATTTTTTCTCTCTGTCGAATCTTTTCTCTCTATGTCGAATCTTTTCTCTCTATGTAGAATAATCTTGGACTAATAGAGTTAAGGTTAGGCACATTCGACCACAGGTTCGATAGACACAGATTGTTATTATCAGCGTCATGTCGAATCTCCTATCTAAATCGAACTGTTGTCACAACGAAAACGAAAATAAAGCATTTTTTATGTCGGATCTTTTGTTTTTCGGATTCTGCACTTTCGTTATTGTTTGTTAAAACGATAACGAAAATACCTGAAATTTGGACAAAAATGCATTCGGACGAAAACTAATGCACATGTCTATTTTTTGCCAAAATATGGCCTTTGACCATATTTGCCAGTGATATCATTGCTATTACTACCCCTTTCTAAATGACATCAGGGGTTCACAGGGATCCTGCAGTTGCTTATTTCTTTAGGAACCAGTCACAGCAGGAAGCTGTCACATATGGAAGCATGTTATTGTAATACTGTCATTACAATACTGTTATTTATGATGTTTGGTTACCGACGAACAGGGGACTAAATGAACAAAAGTTCTGGCACTCGGATAGACATTCAGAATTTTGTTGTTTGGCAGACTAAACGACTCATCCCTAGTTTTAATTAGTAATAAATGGTAAAATAAATAGTAAAAAATTCTAAATAATGCATTTTCCTACAATTTTTCCCAATGCAATGTTTACATAAAAAAAAAAAATCCAATTAGTGCAACTTTGTATACTATAGCGTAAGAGTGAGGCTAGGTTCACACTATTGCGAATTGGGTGCGAGTTTTGCTCTATGGAGCCGGTTCACACATCTCCAGAGCGGCTCCTGTGCAAATTGCACAGAAGTTCTGTACAACTTCTGGTCCATTTCAGGTTCGAATTCAGCCAAAAATTCGGCCTGAAATCGGACATGAAACAGTGAAAGGGGGCGCACCAGACCCCTGCTGTGAGCCGCTCTGTGCTGCGGTGTGAACCCAGCCTAAAGCTCTAAGTGAATGTATGAATTTTACTTTAGAAGAGCCGTATTGTCATTTTGATGCTACATTGTGGGAAAAAACTGTTTCCTTAAATTGTTAGGATATCATTAAGGTAAGATTAAGTTGAATTTATAGAAAAAAGTATATTATGTTCCCCATGGGGTTTTTAGGCAGCAAAGAAAAACACTATCTTGAAAAAATCAACAAGTTTTATTAAATATGGCATCCAAAATGAGAGATTAAGTTGAATTGACAAAGTGCAAATTAGCACAATGGTGACTTTTTTTTTGATTGATTGAGTTTGCAATCACTAAAAATTTTAATCGTATTAACCGTATTTATCGGTGTATAACACGCACTTTTTTCCCCTTAAAATCAGGGGAAAATCGTGGGTGCGTTTTATACGCCGATACCCGCCGATCTCCCGCTGATTTTTTCTTCTGGGAGCGAGCGGAGCCGATATTCCGAAAGCCGCGTGTATTTTCGGCTATTTTCGGCTCCTCTCGCAGTTCCGCCCACCTCCACTGATTGCGAGAGGAGCCGAGCACCGACAACATAAAGAAATCCAAGTTCGGCTATTTTCGGCTCCTCTCGCAGTCCCGCCCCTGTCTGCGAGCAGAGCCGAGACTAGCCGAACTCGGATTCCTGTATGTTGTCAGCGCTCGGCTCCTCTCGCAATCAGTGGAGGTGGGCGGAACTGCGAGAGGAGCCGAAAATAGCCGAAAATACACGCGGCTTTCGTAATGTCACGCAGCGCTCGTCCTCCCACTCGGCGCCAAATTTAAATGGGCAACGCTCCAAATATACAGGGCAACGCTGCAAATGTACAGGGCAAGCCTGCAAAGGCACTGGGCAAGGCTGCACTGGGCAAGGCTGTACTGGGCAAGGCTTCAACAGCACTGGACAAGGCTGCACTGGGCAAGGCTGCAAATGCACTGGGCAAGGCTGCAAATGCACTGGGCAAGGCTGCACTGGCACTGGGCAAGGCTGCAAATGCACTGGGCAAGGCTGCACTGGGCAAGGCTGCAAGGATGGACAGGGCTGCACTGGGCAAAGCTGCAAGGATGGACAAGGCTGCAGATGGACACTGGACAAGGCTGCAATGATGGGCATTTAAATGTAAGTTTTTTTTCCTTAAACTTCCCTCCTTAAAGTTTTTTTCCTTAATATTCCCTCCTAAACTTGGGGTGCGTGTTATACGCCAGCGCGTGTTATACGCCGATAAATACGGTACATTGTGTTCACTGTGTTCAGCAATGTAAACATTTGATGCTTGTGCAGTAATGTAAATGTCATCCAGATCATCCAACATTGTTGTTGCAACCTAGGGATTAAATTTAAGAGGGAATATTATTATTATACAGGAATTATATAACACCAACAGTTTGCGCAACGCTTAACAAAATGGAGGCAGACATTACCGTTACATAACAATTTGGTACAAGAGGAATAAGAGGGCCCTGCTCATTAGAGCTTACAATCTAAAAAGGGAGTGTCAGTTGATACAAAAGGTAATAGCTGTGGGGGATGAGCTGATGGAGGGAGTAAAACAGTGTATTAGTTAGAAGCAGGGTAGGCTTCTTTAAAAAGAAGGGTTTTCAGGGATCATTTAAAGATGGATTAGGGGACAGTTGGACAGATTGGGGTATGGAGTTCCAAAGGATGGGAGAAGCTCTGGAGAAATCCTGGAGGCAAGCATGGGAGGATGTGACACGGGAGCTACAGAGCAGGAGGTCTGGGAGGACCGAAGAGAGTGGCTTGGCTGGTATTTTGGGACTAGGTTAGTGATGTAGCTGGGGCAGAGTTATGGATTGCTTTGTAAATTATTGTTAGTACTTTGAATTTTATTTGTTGGGTGAGTGGAAGCCAGTGCAGGGATTGGCAGAGAGGGGTGGAGGACACTTAATGGTTGGTAAGGTGGATGAGTCTTGAAGAGGCGTTTACCATGGACTGAAGGGGGGATAGTCTATGTAAAGGTAATCCAATGAGGAGGGATTTGCAGTAGTCGAGGAGAGAGATAACCAGGGTGTGAATTAGAAGCTTGGTGGTGTCATTAGTTAAAAAGGGGTGTATTCTGGAAATGTTGCAGAGGCTAAGGTGGCATGATTTGGACAGGAATTGGATGTGGGCCTAAAGGACAGTTCAGAGTCTAAGGTTACCCCTAGGACCCTGGCATGTGGGGACAGACTGATAGATGTGCCATTGATCTTGACAGAGAAGTCAGGGGAAGGGGCACGAGGGGGAGGAAATATTAAGAGCTCGGTTTTAGATAGATTCAGTTTGAGGAAGTAGTTTGACATCCACACTGATATGTCTGTTAGTAAACCAGTGATGCGTGAGGAGACTGATGGCGTGAGCTGAGGGGCAGAGAGATAGATTTGGGTGTCATCAGCATATAAATGGTAGTGGAAGCCATGGGAGGCTATCAGCTGACCCAGGGAGGACGTGTAGATCGAGAATAGTAGAGGTCCAAGAACAGAACCTTGGGGGACCCCTAAGGTAAGAGGAGTTGGAGAGGAGAAAGTGGAGTTGTAAGTGACACTGAAGGTGCGATGAGATAGGTGAGATTCGAACCAATGGAGAGTGCAGCCATGGAGACCAAGCAAATTTAGTTTTTTGAGGAGGAGGGGGTAGTCAACTGTATCAAATGCAGCGGAAAGGTCCAAGAGTAAGAGTGACCATTGGTTTTGGCTGTTAGTAAGTCGTTTGTGAGTTTTAGGAGGGCGGTTTCTGTGGAGTGCTGTGGGCGAAATCCTGACTGAATGGGATCAAGAAGGTTATTCTCAATGAGGCGGTCGCTCAGTCGGTTGTAGTCTAAGCGTTCAAGGAGTTTGGAGGCAAATGGGAGTAAAGAGATGGGTCTTAGGTTGTTAAGATTAGTGGGGTCCAGTGAGGTTTGTTTTTTGGTATGGGAGTGACTTGCGCATGTTTTAGAGGTTTGGGGAAGATGCCAGTAGAGAGGGAGAGGTTGAAGATATGAGTTAAAGAGTGTAGGATAGAGCCAGATGGTGACCATAGTATTTGAGAAAAAACAGGGTCCAGGAGGTTAGGTGGACGTTAGAAAAAACTTCCTTTATAGTAGCTGGGTTAAAAGAGGGAAGTATTGCTTGTGCAGGAGGACAAGGAGTGTTAAGTGAGGGAGATATCTGTAGAGTGGAGATCTCGAGATGAATTGTATCAATCTTATATTTTTTTAATGATTATATCTACAGTATACACATACATACACACTATATTATTTATTTATTTACACTTTTGTGTACACTTTTCTGATGTGATCTATAGCAGTGACCACCCTGCTGTGGGGCTGTTGGGCAACGCTGGATAAAGCTGCAACAGGTCTGTCCCAGCCTCCACGTACTTAGAGGAAGTGCTGTAATTTCAATTGCCACACCCTTGTAAACACAATGCACAAAAGTACAATACACAATGTAGCAAGATACTTTAATTCCTGGACTTAGTGCTGGGGCTCCAAAGAACCAATGAATCATGTTACCATTTTTAAATGACACTGGATGAACTGCCACTGTTTTAAAATGGCACCCAGGACTTAATTGATTAAGTAATACTTTGGAGTTTATAAAAGGCTCCCTTTGTTTGTGGGTGAATGGAGCAGCTGGAGAACAAAAAGGAAGGGAAGCATGTACGGATAATCAAGTGAACCTGTTGTCTGTTGTTTAGATTCGCTTTAAATAAAGCATGTGTATGTTTTAACTAATATGCAAGATTTCCATGTACTCACCTATTCTCAGGAGCAGATAAGACTACAAGGCCGTTTGTTATATGTAATGCACAAAGGCCTGACTCATCGAAGCCTAGATGTGCTTTTGGACTTTAGAAAGTTAATAAATTTCTAACTATTTCTTATATTATTCAGTTACTTATATTCAGAGTATCGTATACATTCCTATACATTCTTTTATTTGTTACTTTTTCACAAATGATAAAAAAAGTACACCTTTTTAAATAAGAAGCCATAAAACAAGATTTATGTACATGTTTGTATGTGTGTGCATGTTACCCTTATGTCACCCACAGGATTGGTGTTTACTGCCAGTTCAGAGCATATTATAAAATCGGTGCAACGTTTTAGTCTATTATTTTCTGCCAGCTAAATGTCATAAGCTCTGTTCAAATAACAGGCTAAGCAATGCCACACATCACCTCTGTTCATAGCACATGAGTGGATATGAAATGTTTCCTTTGCACTTTTAAGGTGATGAAATGGACAAGCAGGTCTTGGTTATATCAGCTAGATTTGATGTGATGTCACAGCCTTTGGCTAAACATAGATTGACTTAATTCTCTCAATAATGAACTTTGGTCCAAAGCATTTAACAACTAGAATAGAGTAATGCCTAATAAAACAAAGACAGTCTCCTCATTCAGGTTATCTTTGCGGTGCTGCAGGGGAAACATAGAAATATTTTTTTTAATCGAGATTCTCTGCAGCAGCTCTTTCCAAATGCCAGTATCCATCACTGATGACTGGATCAATAGCTGTGTTTTGGCCTTAGCCTCCTACGAGAGATGGCATGCCATCAGTGACAGACAAATATCACAGTTAAGCAAAATATCCAGCCAGACCTAGTAACATTTTTATTGATTTTTGTTGTGCAAATAATGTCTTTTTGGGCTGAATAAATGGCTTTGAGCCAAACAGTCATTGTTTATGATTCCAAAATGCAATAAAGGGGCAGGAAATATATTATAGCTGATGTCTCAAGGCACACAACATAATCATCCTTTGGTGGTGAAAAACTAGCCAAGTGAAACCACAAGTGCATATTTATCTGTGCTTAAAGGTACCTGTAGGACTTGCAAATCTTACACAAAATGTCCTATTAGGAAATTGATGACAGTGCTCCCTGACCTATTGAACAAATACTAGAATGCGAAGAAAAATAATAATAACTATATTTCTTCAATCAATAGTCCAAAACAGTTTATTCTGTTCAAATGAAATATTATTCTTGCCATTGGAACATTAGTATGATTTGCAACATTGCTGCAACAATCTCAATAATCCATCTTTGAAATACTACTGCAGATTAGCGACTTTTCTTTAAAACATATTTTTTAGTTCTGACAGATGCATAAAAATACAATATTACAAAATGAAAATGTCAAAATGCATATGATGAGACATCAGTATTACTAATTCTAAAATCTTCTTGGGGACAGTGAGCATTGCAGTCAGAAAATGTAATGTTCAGAAAGTGCTGAATGCTTCAGCATTATGTATAATTTAGTCATCTCTTCTGTGGCCAAAACACTTGACTGCATTTACATGTATAATGTTTGATTTCATGCAACAAACCATGGAAAGAAAAACAGAGAGAAGGCTTTCATCGTGATGCATTTTATTATATAACAATGCAGTTTTCAGATAGATCTTTTATGAAAAAAGTTAATTATTTATTACAGTTTATTACAAAATACAATAAATCTCCATAAATAGGGTAAGTTTTCTTACCCTAAACTTCTCCCCATCTATGTTCATGCCAATACCCAATAGCTTATACACCGACCTAAGTGAAATAAACAGAAACTAAAGACCACAAAGATGACTCTTGATATGGCTATATAAAAAACAGGCATTTTAATGTGTTACTAAACCCAGGCTCCTGCATTCACTATATCTGGTCTCCCACAGTACACAGAACATGGAAATGCAATTATTTAGTAAATATAAACTGCTAAATACCTTTTCATCACCTTACCATCAGCAGTATATAGCAGTCTTGCGACCCCTGATCCTCTGTCTGGACAGTGCTAATTGGCCCTGTGCTGATCACATGCACTCTCCCAAGAAAAAAAAAAAACTCTCTAGCAATACATACCAAACTGAGCATGTGCAGAGTGACTCCAAAGGCCCTGTACTATCAGGAGATGGATTGGGAACAGTGGAAGAAGGGGAGAATTAGAGAAGACAGGATCAAACAGACTTTTTAGACAATGCACAGGATTAACCCCTTGGGTTCCACAGTGAGTATAACAAGCATGCTTTGCTGCATATACTGTACGTATTTTACTGTTGTGTGTTTAGTAACACTTTAACCATTTATATTATAGGTCAAGCATCCAAACACATGAACCACATATAAAGCCAATAAGCTCCAATGTACCCATGAATTAGAAAAAATACGTATTTGAGACTCAAATCTGATCTCAAGTCTGGGGAAAGATGTGGATTAAATTTGAATTAAACTCCACTTTTGAACTTGTACATACAGGTAAGCCTAAAATAAATCTTACCTGTAGATATAGTGAATATCTCCTAAACTTGCACTGTTTAGGAGATATTCACACAACATGCAGCCAAGAATGTCACCGGCATATGCGCTCTGAAGGGACTGCATACTGTGTTGGCCCTCGAAAGCTCCGTGCTTTGATGTCGTCACGCCCCTGGCCACTCATACAGCTGGAGCCCTCAGAAGGAAGCCCGGGTCACAGCTCTGTGCTGGAGGGCTCCTTGTACAGGTAAGTCTTTAAGGTAAGTCTTTCATAATGTGCTAGTATGTGGTGCATACTAATACATTAAGACTTAATCCTGCAGGGGGGGGGCATTGCTTTTTATACTTCTGGCAATTTATAACCACTTCAAGGTAAGTATTACTACAGGTTTAAAACAAACGCACAAGGGGTTGATTTACTAAAAGTGCAAAATCTCGTGTATGGTATCCAATCAGCTTCTACATTCAGCTTGTTCAAATATACTTTAAAAAAAATCGAAGCTAATTGGTTTCTATACATAGTTGCACCAGATTTTGCACTCTCCAGTTTTAGTAAATTAGTTTGTTGGTGTACATGTTTGAAATCTATCTATCTATCTATCTATCTATCTATCTATCTATCTATCTATCTATCTATCTATCTATCTATCTATCTATCTATCTATCTATCTATCCTATCTATCTATCTATCTATCTATCTCTCATTCTGCCTTTGTGTTCACAAGTCTAAATACATGACACTAAACATAAACAACAGATGCTAAAGAAAACTAAAAACGGATATACATTATTTCTGCAATGCCCTTTTTTCTGTTAAAAGCAGGCAGGAGGAACTGCATTAAACAATTATGTGTGTTCCCTAATTTATAAAATAGGCCATTAAGAAAGAAGTGTGCAGTCTGTAATTAAAGCACAGCTGCTGGAGCTGTTTATGGCAGCAAACATAAAAATATGATTGCTTAATTATAGGATGCAATATATCCATGGGAGTTTAGCAGAAACTGGAAAAATTAAGAATAATTTCATTAAATAAAATAAATACAATACAAATGGCAATATGAAATGTAATATAACACGTCATTATAAATAATGAAAAACAATAAATCATGAAGTTATGACAATGCAAAGTGAAACCTAAAACCTGTAAACTCAAGACACATGATAACTGAAGGAAAACACAGCAACATATGCCATTAAAGCAGTAAACAAGACTAAAATATTACTACCCAGAAGTAAAGTAACCGATCGTTAGTTTAAAAAAAAATCTCAAGCTTTTGTTGACTAGTCAGATGTTATGTCATATGAGAACTTGACAAACAGGATGTCAGTGTATGACTGTCAACACTTAAAGAGGATCTTTAAGAGATTTGACCCTACTTTCTCATTGTGTTTTGCTAACAGAGGTTTTGCTGTGTGATTGGTGGAAAGCTTGCCCCAGTATGGAGAAAGGGCACCTGATGCTGGCTTGTGAAGGTCATTCTTAAAAAGGCAACAAGAGAAGACGTGTGTGAACCTTAACAAGGAAAAGAAGGGAGGCCCGAGATTCAAAGGGAGAAACTTCTATATATCAAAGGTAAAAAGATGCAGTGTTTCCATATGTAAACTGACTTTTCTGGAGGGTAACTGCATTGCTTTAGGTGGACTTTTACATTTTAAATGTTAAAATTTAAATTTTTTAAAGTGTATTTCTACATTTGTAGGCTTGGATTGGGGTATCACCTGTTTTATATATAACATAATATATAACATAACTTAAAAAAATATATATATTTAAAATAGCTGCTTACCTTTTTAAAGCTGATGTCTAGGAATGCTTTTTATTGCATATTTACATTGGTCAAGCTTGGAACAAGGTGTGCATGCATACCTCTGACCACTGTGGAAGATTTCAATCATTGTAGTAGTCACTGCTACAGTGATTACCGCAATCTTCTAGGATCCTGTCCCAAGCAGTTTCCCTTTGGTCTCTCTGCAGCTCTGCACTGCTGCCATTCACAAAATGCTTTATATTTTTTCAATGAATAAAAAGCATTATTGGATTGGAGAAAGTGAAGAGACAGAGTGGTAACGTCACAGAATCTGAAAGATTGCATCGGTCACTGTATTCGAGACAACTACTACAATGATTGTCACCTTCCACAGCAGCCTTTCAAATATGAGACAGGCATACTTACATTGGTCAAAACTGGTCCGATGTAACTATGCAATAAAGATCATACCTAGACTTCAGCTTTAGATGCTCTTTTCTGAAAACCTCAAGACTGAAAAATACCTGTTCAATTTTTTTTTCTGTAATGTTTATAAGGGAGTTGTGAGTGCTTTACCATAAGTAACTATGTCTGTACTGTGCTGATATAACTTATTATTGTAAAAATAGTAAAAAACTGCGGCGCTAAATTAAACTAAAAATAGGTAAAATCAATCGCTAAAATAAAGGACAACCAATATTAAGGTAAAGGTTCTTCCGTGCAACAATGTCTCACTCCCCAAATAATTTGTGGCACTTGAGGATCAAATCAAGATACAAAGTAAAATCAACCTTTGGAAGTACCACAGAACATAAATCCAAAGGAATAAAATTCGTCCTTCACAGTTATTATCTCATCAATATTGTATAGCCAATGATTAATACAAAGCAAAACAACGACATAATTGATAATATGAAACAAAGTGTTCCACCCAAGTTCAGTGCACAAAACGAACAAAAAAGGTGAACAATCCAGAATCTTGTAATCTTGATCTGCTTACCAGAACCAAGTTGTAAATGAGCGATGTTGTCATATGATGCCGGAGGTTAATGAGACTTGATGAATGCGATAAATGAAGACCGGATCCAAAATCCTTCAATGGGTTGTTAATAACAGGATTCACAGAACCAGATAGATGAAATGTGATAAAGAAATCTCCCACGGGATAAAGGAAGGAAACAACCAATAGTGAAGCCCGTAAGGTAAACTCAAAATGTTATTTGTATGTAGTCTACTTACATCAATATAGAGACATCAGGGCATGTATAAAAATAAACAGATCCGCGTACTTGCATCAGCCAGCCTGACATGTTTCATCCAATAGTGGAGATCATCAGAGGTGTGGCTGATGCTGCAAGTACGCTGGTATAAATAAAGTAACCCTTAAGTCAAGCTGCCTTGTGATAGGACAGCTTGACTTGATTGTAAAGCTAAACAGCTGTTAATGTTCCTGCACACGCGCAAAGAGCGCTATTGGGACTGGAAAGGGAAACTCTAAAGGTAAACAATGCAAAAAATCTATCTGCGCATGCGCAGTGCGGCGTGCACACCAAAACCAGGGCGCGCACTGTGCTCGTTCCGGTGTACACTCAACCGGCGGCGCGTGCGCAGTAAGAACTGCGCTCCACAGCGGCAATGCGCAGATAGATTTTTTGCATTGTTTACCTTTAGAGTTTCCCTTTCCGGTCCCAATAGCGCTAACTAGAAATTTCTCTAATGGTGCACCAAAGTAACTCTCACCCACTCTGTCCTATTCTAGGGGAAAAAAACATTTGACTTAACATACATTTAAACCACCTGTATACTGCCACATTTTAAAAAAAAATTGTGGAAATGTGGACATGTATTTTTGTGGCACAATTTGAAATCTCTGGCATTAGAAAGTGCAGATCACAGGCAAAGTTCACAGAGCCAGTCAGAGTAGCTTTTTGCCTTGTAATCAATGGAATGGCCATTCACAGCGAACACAAATGAAAACACTGCAAGTGGGAGCTTACCCCTTCTTCCCACAACAGAGGGAGGGAAGGGATGATTATGTCAAGGAAGGATTTCATAAATGAAGGATAGGCAGCAACAGATTCAAGGTGGGACATTTTAATTAATTTAATTATTCATTTGTAGGATCTTTTGAACCCTCTCACACACTATCTTCTTCTCTAAGTGTGAGCTGTACATCTTATCTCCATCCTGTCTCTGATCTGTATATCAATGTCTTCACCTTCCTTATCCTGCACATTAACCCCCTCATCTCCATCCTTACATCCTGTTTGACCTGTATATTTACCCATTCCCCACCTCTTCCTCTATATATGACCTGTGTATTAATCATGCATTTTATCTAATGAACCATTACCATGCTCCATGTTTTAGCTACCTCAATGCTTGATTAAAAAATGTGGTAAAAATTAGATCATCTTTGGTGTCAAAGAGGTAATTTTAGTTGTGTTTGCACTGCCTTACATTTTTGTTTGATTTCTTTTCAAAAGAAAGTAAGAGAAACAAGCATGCCTGTGCAATCTGTGTCAGCACGATCTCAAACAGTGGTGCTTTTAACAGGGTGACAATACAGAAGTACAATTGGTAGTCGGTTGCCACACCATAACTATAAGCACTTGAACAAGGAACTTCATGACAGGATCCCAGGTATTCTTTAATGAAAAAGATTGAAATTTATACTTCTCAAGTATACTCAAATTTAATTATTGAGTTTAGATCTATTTGTAAATCTAATGTTTTTTTGTTTGCAAAGTGCCAAACTGTATAAACTTTAAGAGAGAGATCAACAAGTATGACACATTAGAGATAAGCTTTGTGTGTTTCTGTAAAATAAATAAATGTATTGAAAATGATGACTTCTTTTTACTGTTAAAAAATAATAATAAATAAAAAAAAAGTGAAACATATATAGATACATTTAAATGGGATAAAAAGTATGTATTATTATTATTCAAATAAAATGTGAGTCAGGTATAATGTTGTACTGAATATACATGACCAAAATTACATGTGGAAAGCAATGAACAATAATCAACTGATGTCTTCAATATGTATTTTTCTCATTAAAATGTATTGCAAGTTCATTATTTCACAGCAAGTTAGCAAGTACTCCTCACAGCTTTTCATCTTAATGAAGCTGACAATAACCTGTCAGGCAAATTATTAAAAATTAAGGTTTATGTTGGTACATAAATTTGTGCTAATGTACAAGTCATCCAGTATTCTTACTACCTTAACAGATGCATTTGAAGATGCCACTGTTCTATAAAAATAACAGCTACAAAAAGATAGACAACAGGACAAGTTTCTGCTCTTTGTCACATCCCCAGAATGCTCCAAGGGTAACACCGGATTATTTTAAAGTCAAGTGGAGAGTGGGATTTTCTTTGAAGTGCTTCAGTAATTATGTTTGTTCAAGAAAATATGGGGAAAGGCAGAGATATGAGGCTTCTTGATGTTCAAGAAAAGCTTGTTTGTGGATATAATTCTTTGGTGAAAGGATGCAGTGACAAGCCATCTCCGAGAAAAGACTCCTGCAGAAATGTTATCCAGAAATGTACGGTGTCTGCTTCAGCATTGTTGTGTCAATCATAAAAGTTACACTTGTTTCGGAAGATGTGATGTGGACAACATTCTTTCAGAAGGATTTTAACTGTCTTTTTCTAACTTTATTTTCTTTCACAATATTTGCCTGTTTTGTGTTCTCATATCTAGAACAACATGTGTCTAACAGTCTAACAAGTTATATCAGCATATTTAAAACAAACATTTAGAATAATTATTAGAGCAAAATGTATTACAATTAATAATTCCATTAACTACTTTATCCTTGTGTGAATCATTTCCTTTCACCAACAGGGCTTAAATTCCACTAAAGAACCAGGGAAAAGGGAGGGGAGAATAATTTTAAGAGCAATAAAAAAAACATGTACGGTAATTAACTACTTTATTAAAAGCACATTAGTCAATGGAGAACCTTTGCTTCCTTACCCTGCCTACTGAGGAAAAAAAAATAATCAGATTCCCTAAAATACACAGTACCTTTGCAGAAGAAAATGCCAATTCTGAATTCCATGTTGGCAGGTCATGTATTCAAAAGTATTTTGCCATGTCATCCCTGTTGAAGTGGAGAACTGAAGTTTTGATAATCGATCGATAATCAATAAGTTACATAATAAAATTCCTAGGCATTTTGTAAATCAGCCAGTCATTTTATGATCTATAAATTTATAATCCTGTTAAAAGATTTAAATATTTTGCACTTTTCACAGTGCCAATTGCAATATTATATACTGTAGATAATAAAGTCATGCACTATGTTGCTTTGCTTTAGACTTAGTGATGTCAGTAGTAGGGATGGGCCCGGTGCTCGATGCGAACCCACGTTCGCATCGAGCACCGGGCGTTCGCTCGATCGGCGAGCCCAGAACTATTTGGGCCGTTCGCATCACATTCATGTGATGCGAGCGGCCCCGCAATGCATTGCGGCCGGCGCGGCCGGCGCAGTGCATTGCTGGCTGATGATTGGCCAAGCATGCACTGTGACCCCGCATGCTTGGCAAATCACAGCGCCGGAAACTCGGAGAGCCATAATTGGCTACAGGCAGAACGCCTGTAGCCAATTAAAGCTCAGGGGCTTTAGTACACGCCCCACCATTTAAAAGGCCACCACACCGTCGGCGCCGGTCACATGAGTTCCGGCTTTAGGAGAGATCAGGCTGATTCTGTGTCTTTGCTAGATTCATTCATATAGAAAGAGGAGTGTGCGTGTTTTACTGTTAGTACAGTATTTCAGTAGTACCAACCGCAGTGCTGTTAGCACAGCATTGCACCCCAAAAGCACCCATAGGACTGCTAGTGTGTTAGTGGCAGCAAACAGAGCTCCTATATTTTCTTCCCAGAAGCACCCATAGGACTTCAATTGTGTGTTAGTGGCATCACACAGAGCTCCCATATTTTCTTCCCAGAAGCACCCAGAGGACTTCTAGTGTGTTAGTGGCATCACACAGAGCTCCCATATTTTCTTCCCAGAAGCACCCATAGGACTTCTAGTGTGTTAGTGGCATCACACAGAGCTCCCATATTTTCTTCCCAGAAGCACCCATAGGACTTCAATTGTGTGTTAGTGGCATCACACAGAGCTCCCATATTTTCTTCCCAGAAGCACCCATAGGACTTCTAGTGTGTTAGTGGCATCACACAGAGCTCCCATATTTTCTTCCCAGAAGCACCCATAGGACTTCAATTGTGTGTTAGTGGCATCACACAGAGCTCCCATATTTTCTTCCCAGAAGCACCCATAGGACTTCTAGTGTGTTAGTGGCATCACACAGAGCTCCCATATTTTCTTCCTAGAAGCACCCATAGGACTTCTAGTGTGTTAGTGGCATCACACAGAGCTCCTATATTTTCTTCCCAGAAGCACCCATAGGACTTCTAGTGTGTTAGTGGCATCACACAGAGCTCCCATATTTTCTTCCCAGAAGCACCCATAGGACTTCTAGTGTGTTAGTGGCATCACACAGAGCTCCCATATTTTCTTCCCAGAAGCACCCATAGGACTTCAATTGTGTGTTAGTGGCATCACACAGAGCTCCCATATTTTCTTCCCAGAAGCAACCATAGGATTTCTAGTGTGTTAGTGGCATCACACAGAGCTCCCATATTTTCTTCCCAGAAGCACCCATAGGACTTCTAGTGTGTTAGTGGCATCACACAGAGCTCCCATATTTTCTTCCCAGAAGCACCCATAGGACTTCTAGTGTGTTAGTGGCATCACACAGAGCTCCCATATTTTCTTCCCAGAAGCACCCATAGGACTTCTAGTGTGTTAGTGGCATCACACAGAGCTCCCATATTTTCTTCCCAGAAGCACCCATAGGACTTCTAGTGTGTTAGTGGCATCACACAGAGCTCCCATATTTTCTTCCCAGAAGCACCCATAGGACTTCTAGTGTGTTAGTGGCATCACACAGAGCTCCCATATTTTCTTCCCAGAAGCACCCATAGGACTTCTAGTGTGTTAGTGGCATCACACAGAGCTCCTATATTTTATTCTCAGCAGCACCCATAGGACTTCTAGTGTGTTAGTGGCATCACACAGAGCTCCCATATTTTCTTCCCAGAAGCACCCATAGGACTTCTAGTGTGTTAGTGGCATCACACAGAGCTCCTATATTTTCTTCTCAGCAGCACCCACAGGACTTCTAGTGTGTTAGTGGCATCACACAGAGCTCCTATATTTTCTTCCCAGAAGCACCCATAGGACTTCAATTGTGTGTTAGTGGCATCACACAGAGCTCCTATATTTTCTTCTCAGCAGCACTCACAGGACTTCTAGTGTGTTAGTGGCATCACACAGAGCTCCTATATTTTCTTCCAGAAGCACCCATAGGACTTCTAGTGTGTTAGTGGCATCACACAGAGCTCCTGTATTTTCTTCTCAGCAGCACCCACAGGACTTCTAGTGTGTTAGTGGCATCACACAGAGCTCCCATATTTTCTTCCCAGAAGCACCCATAGGACTTCTAGTGTGTTAGTGGCATCACACAGAGCTCCCATATTTTCTTCCCAGAAGCACCCATAGGACTTCTAGTGTGTTAGTGGCATCACACAGAGCTCCCCTATTTTCTTCCCAGAAGCACACATAGGACTTCTAGTGTGTTAGTGGCATCACACAGAGCTCCCATATTTTCTTCCCAGAAGCACCCATAGGACTTCTAGTGTGTTAGTGGCATCACACAGAGCTCCTACATTTTCTTCTCAGCAGCACCCACAGGACTTCTAGTGTGTTAGTGGCATCACACAGAGCTCCTATATTTTCTTCTCAGCAGCACCCACAGGACTTCTAGTGTGTTAGTGGCTAAACACAGAGCTCCCATATTTTCTTCCCAGAAGCACCCATAGGACTTCTAGTGTGTTAGTGGCATCACACAGAGCTCCTATATTTTCTTCTCAGCAGCACCCACAGGACTTCTAGTGTGTTAGTGGCATCACACAGAGCTCCTATATTTTCTTCCCAGAAGCACCCATAGGACTTCAATTGTGTGTTAGTGGCATCACACAGAGCTCCTATATTTTCTTCTCAGCAGCACCCACAGGACTTCTAGTGTGTTAGTGGCATCACACAGAGCTCCTATATTTTCTTCCCAGAAGCACCCATAGGACTTCTAGTGTGTTAGTGGCATCACACAGAGCTCCTATATTTTCTTCTCAGCAGCACCCACAGGACTTCTAGTGTGTTAGTGGCATCACACAGAGCTCCTATATTTTCTTCTCAGCAGCACCCATAGGACTTCAATTGTGTGTTAGTGGCATCACACAGAGCTCCTATATTTTCTTCTCAGCAGCACCCACAGGACTTCTAGTGTGTTAGTGGCATCACACAGAGCTCCTATATTTTCTTGCCAGAAGCACCCATAGGACTTCTAGTGTGTTAGTGTCATCACACAGAGCTCCTATATTTTCTTCTCAGCAGCACCCACAGGACTTCTAGTGTGTTAGTGGCATCACACAGAGCTCCTATATTTTCTTCCCAGAAGCACCCATAGGACTTCAATTATGTGTTAGTGGCATCACACAGAGCTCCTATATTTTCTTCTCAGCAGCACCCATAGGACTTCTAGTGTGTTAGTGGCATCACACAGAGATCCTATATTTTCTTCCCAGAAGCACCCATAGGACTTCAATTGTGTGTTAGTGGCATCACACAGAGCTCCTATATTTTCTTCCCAGAAGCACCCATAGGACTTCAATTGTGTGTTAGTGATATCACACAGAGCTCCTATATTTTCTTCTCAGCAGCACCCACAGGACTTATAGTGTGTTAGTGGCATCACACAGAGCTCCTATATTTTCTTCCCAGAAGCACCCATAGGACTTCTAGTGTGTTAGTGGCATCACACAGAGCTCCTATATTTTCTTCTCAGCAGCACCCACAGGACTTCTAGTGTGTTAGTGGCATCACACAGAGCTCCTATATTTTCTTCTCAGCAGCACCCATAGGACTTCTAGTGTGTTAGTGGCATCACACAGAGCTCCTATATTTTCTTCCCAGAAGCACCCATAGGACTTCTAGTGTGTTAGTGGCATCACACAGAGCTCCCATATTTTCTTCCCAGAAGCACCCATAGGACTTCTAGTGTGTTAGTGGCATCACACAGAGCTCCCATATTTTCTTCCCAGAAGCACCCATAGGACTTCTAGTGTGTTAGTGGCATCACACAGAGCTCCTATATTTTCTTCCCAGAAGCACCCATAGGACTTCAATTGTGTGTTAGTGATATCACACAGAGCTCCTATATTTTCTTCTCAGCAGCACCCACAGGACTTCTAGTGTGTTAGTGGCATCACACAGAGCTCCTATATTTTCTTCCCAGAAGCACCCATAGGACTTCTAGTGTGTTAGTGGCATCACACAGAGCTCCTATATTTTCTTCTCAGCAGCACCCACAGGACTTCTAGTGTGTTAGTGGCATCACACAGAGCTCCTATATTTTCTTCTCAGCAGCACCCATAGGACTTCTAGTGTGTTAGTGGCATCACACAGAGCTCCTATATTTTCTTCCCAGAAGCACCCATAGGACTTCAATTGTGTGTTAGTGGCATCACACAGAGCTCCCATATTTTCTTCCCAGAAGCACCCATAGGACTTCAATTGTGTGTTAGTGGCATCACACAGAGCTCCCATATTTTCTTCCCAGAAGCAACCATAGGATTTCTAGTGTGTTAGTGGCATCACACAGAGCTCCCATATTTTCTTCCCAGAAGCACCCATAGGACTTCTACTGTGTTAGTGGCATCACACAGAGCTCCCATATTTTCTTCCCAGAAGCACCCATAGGACTTCTAGTGTGTTAGTGGCATCACACAGAGCTCCCATATTTTCTTCCCGGAAGCACCCATAGGACTTCTAGTGTGTTAGTGGCATCACACAGAGCTCCCATATTTTCTTCCCAGAAGCACCCATAGGACTTCTAGTGTGTTAGTGGCATCACACAGAGCTCCCATATTTTCTTCCCAGAAGCACCCATAGGACTTCTAGTGTGTTAGTGGCATCACACAGAGCTCCTATATTTTATTCTCAGCAGCACTGACAGGACTTCTAGTGTGTTAGTGGCATCACACAGAGCTCCTATATTTTCTTCCCAGAAGCACCCATAGGACTTCTAGTGTGTTAGTGGCATCACACAGAGCTCCTGTATTTTCTTCTCAGCAGCACCCACAGGACTTCTAGTGTGTTAGTGGCATCACACAGAGCTCCCATATTTTCTTCCCAGAAGCACCCATAGGACTTCTAGTGTGTTAGTGGCATCACACAGAGCTCCCATATTTTCTTCCCAGAAGCACCCATAGGACTTCTAGTGTGTTAGTGGCATCACACAGAGCTCCTATATTTTCTTCCCAGAAGCACCCATAGGACTTCTAGTGTGTTAGTGGCATCACACAGAGCTCCCATATTTTCTTCCCAGAAGCACCCATAGGACTTCTAGTGTGTTAGTGGCATCACACAGAGCTCCTACATTTTCTTCCCAGCAGCACCCACAGGACTTCTAGTGTGTTAGTGGCATCACACAGAGCTCCTATATTTTCTTCTCAGCAGCACCCACAGGACTTCTAGTGTGTTAGTGGCTAACACAGAGCTCCCATATTTTCTTCCCAGAAGCACCCATAGGACTTCTAGTGTGTTAGTGGCATCACACAGAGCTCCTATATTTTCTTCTCAGCAGCACCCACAGGACTTCTAGTGTGTTAGTGGCATCACACAGAGCTCCTATATTTTCTTCCCAGAAGCACCCATAGGACTTCAATTGTGTGTTAGTGGCATCACACAGAGCTCCTATATTTTCTTCTCAGCAGCACCCACAGGACTTCTAGTGTGTTAGTGGCATCACACAGAGCTCCTATATTTTCTTCTCAACAGCACCCACAGGACTTCTAGTGTGTTAGTGGCATCACACAGAGCTCCTATATTTTCTTCTCAGCAGCACCCATAGGACTTCTAGTGTGTTAGTGGCATCACACAGAGCTCCTATATTTTCTTCCCAGAAGCACCCATAGGACTTCAATTGTGTGTTAGTGGCATCACACAGAGCTCCTATATTTTCTTCTCAGCAGCACCCACAGGACTTCTAGTGTGTTAGTGGCATCACACAGAGCTCCTATATTTTCTTCCCAGAAGCACCCATAGGACTTCTAGTGTGTTAGTGGCATCACACAGAGCTCCTATATTTTCTTCTCAGCAGCACCCACAGGACTTCTAGTGTGTTAGTGGCATCACACAGAGCTCCTATATTTTCTTCCCAGAAGCACCCATAGGACTTCAATTGTGTGTTAGTGGCATCACACAGAGCTCCTATATTTTCTTTCTCAGCAGCACCCATAGGACTTCTAGTGTGTTAGTGGCATCACACAGAGATCCTATATTTTCTTCCCAGAAGCAACCATAGGACTTCAATTGTGTGTTAGTGGCATCACACAGAGCTCCTATATTTTCTTCCAGAAGCACCCATAGGACTTCAATTGTGTGTTAGTGATATCACACAGAGCTCCTATATTTTCTTCTCAGCAGCACCCACAGGACTTCTAGTGTGTTAGTGGCATCACACAGAGCTCCTATATTTTCTTCCCAGAAGCACCCATAGGACTTCTAGTGTGTTAGTGGCATCACACAGCGCTCCTATATTTTCTTCTCAGCAGCACCCACAGGACTTCTAGTGTGTTAGTGGCATCACACAGAGCTCCTATATTTTCTTCTCAGCAGCACCCACAGGACTTCTAGTGTGTTAGTGGCATCACACAGAGCTCCTATATTTTCTTCCCAGAAGCACCCATAGGACTTCTAGTGTGTTAGTGGCATCACACAGAGCTCCCATATTTTCTTCCCAGAAGCACCCATAGGACTTCTAGTGTGTTAGTGGCATCACACAGAGCTCCCATATTTTCTTCCCAGAAGCACCCATAGGACTTCTAGTGTGTTAGTGGCATCACACAGAGCTCCCATATTTTCTTCCCAGAAGCACCCATAGGACTTCTAGTGTGTTAGTGGCATCACACAGAGCTCCCATATTTTCTTCCCAGAGGCACCCATAGGACTTCTAGTGTGTTAGTGGCATCACACAGAGCTCCTATATTTTCTTCTCAGCAGCACCCACAGGACTTCTAGTGTGTTAGTGGCATCACACAGAGCTCCCATATTTTCTTCCCAGAAGCACCCATAGGACTTCTAGTGTGTTAGTGGCATCACACAGAGCTCCTATATTTTCTTCCCAGAAGCACCCATAGGACTTCAATTGTGTGTTAGTGGCATCACACAGAGCTCCTATATTTTCTTCCCAGAAGCACCCATAGGACTTCAATTGTGTGTTAGTGACATCACACAGAGCTCCTATATTTTCTTCTCAGCAGCACCCACAGGACTTCTAGTGTGTTAGTGGCATCACACAGAGCTCCTATATTTTCTTCCCAGAAGCACCCATAGGACTTCTAGTGTGTTAGTGGCATCACACAGAGCTCCTATATTTTCTTCTCATCAGCACCCACAGGACTTCTAGTGTGTTAGTGGCATCACACAGAGCTCCTATATTTTCTTCCCAGAAGCACCCATAGGACTTCAATTGTGTGTTAGTGGCATCACACAGAGCTCCTATATTTTCTTCTCAGCAGCACCCATAGGACTTCTAGTGTGTTAGTGGCATCACACAGAGCTCCTATATTTTCTTCCCAGAAGCACCCATAGGACTTCAATTGTGTGTTAGTGGCATCACACAGAGCTCCTATATTTTCTTCCCAGAAGCACCCATAGGACTTCAATTGTGTGTTAGTGATATCACACAGAGCTCCTATATTTTCTTCTCAGCAGCACCCACAGGACTTCTAGTGTGTTAGTGGCATCACACAGAGCTCCTATATTTTCTTCCCAGAAGCACCCATAGGACTTCTAGTGTGTTAGTGGCATCACACAGAGCTCCTATATTTTCTTCTCAGCAGCACCCACAGGACTTCTAGTGTGTTAGTGGCATCACACAGAGCTCCTATATTTTTCTTCTCAGCAGCACCCATAGGACTTCTAGTGTGTTAGTGGCATCACACAGAGCTCCTATATTTTCTTCCCAGAAGCACCCATAGGACTTCAATTGTGTGTTAGTGGCATCACACAGAGCTCCTATATTTTCTTCCCAGAAGCACCCATAGGACTTCAATTGTGTGTTAGTGACATCACACAGAGCTCCTATATTTTCTTCCCAGAAGCACCCATAGGACTTCAATTGTGTGTTAGTGGCATCACACAGAGCTCCTATATTTTCTTCCCAGAAGCACCCATAGGACTTCAATTGTGTGTTAGTGATATCACACAGAGCTCCTATATTTTTTTTCAGCAGCACCCACAGGACTTCTAGTGTGTTAGTGGCATCACACAGAGCTCCTATATTTTCTTCCCAGAAGCACCCATAGGACTTCTAGTGTGTTAGTGGCATCACACAGAGCTCCTATATTTTCTTCTCAGCAGCACCCCAGGACTTCTAGTGTGTTAGTGGCATCACACAGAGCTCCTATATTTTCTTCCCAGAAGCACCCATAGGACTTCAAGTGTGTTAGTGGCATCACACAGAGCTCCTATATTTTCTTCTCAGCAGCACCCACAGGACTTCTAGTGTGTTAGTGGCATCACACAGAGCTCCTATATTTTCTTGCCAGAAGCACCCATAGGACTTCTAGTGTGTTAGTGGCATCACACAGAGCTCCTAGATTTTCTTCTCAGCAGCACCCACAGGACTTCTAGTGTGTTAGTGGCATCACACAGAGCTCCTATATTTTCTTGCCAGAAGCACCCATAGGACTTCTAGTGTGTTAGTGGCATCACACAGAGCTCCTATATTTTCTTCTCAGCAGCACCCACAGGACTTCTAGTGTGTTAGTGGCATCACACAGAGCTCCTATATTTTCTTCTCAGCAGCACCCATAGGACTTCTAGTGTGTTAGTGGCATCAAACAGAGCTCCTATATTTTCTTGTCAGCAGCACACATAGTACCTATAGTGTGTTAGTGTCAGCACCCATAGGACCTACAGTGTGTTGTGAGCACACATAGGAGCTCTATTTTTTATACTATATACACTACCGACTACAATGCCTGGAAGACCGCCAAGGGGAGGCAGAGCGTGCAGAGGCAAGAACACAGGGCAGGCAGGCTCTGTTTCTAGAGACAACAGTGCTGGCCGTGGCCGTGGTCGTGCATCGTCATCAGCACGTGGCCATGGGACACGCTCGTCTTTGTTTTCGGCAGCTGGACATGTGGAGCCGCATCATGCTGAAGGCTTGGTAGAATGGATGACCAAGCCCTCCTCATCCTCCTCATCCTCTCTCACCCAGGCTCAGGGTACTGGCAGAGCAGCTGCCAACGCGTACTCAATGGCATCATCAGCCACCCCTTCCCTAGACCCACCATGTCCTCCTGAGGAGTCCCCCGAACTCTTTGAGCACAGTGTTGGGTACATGCTCCAGGAGGATGCCCAACGATTCGAAGGCTCGGATGATGATACCCAGCTTGAGGAAGTCAGTAGTGTGCGCGCAGAGAGAGGGGATGCTGAAGGACAGCAATCTGGCAGTACTGTTCCACCAGCTGCAGCTTACTGCCAGGTTTGCTCTAGTGGTGAAGAGGGAGGGGATGATGAGGTCACTGACTCCACGTGGGTGCCTGAAGGGAGAGAGGAGGAGGAGGACGAGGAGGAGGAGGAGGCGGCGGCGTCACATGTCCAACGAGGCAGGATGCCCCCTGGAGGCCAGCTAGAGGCCAGCACAGCAACTGTACAACACCGCAGAGCTCCGCCTGTGCAGGGCGCTGCCTCTGCACGTTATCAGAAAAGTTCTTTGGTGTGGGCCTTTTTTGAGACGAGTGCATCAGATCGCACCACTGCTATTTGCAATATTTGTCTCAAGCGTATCTCCCGTGGCCAAAACATCAGCCGCTTGGGCACCACAAGCATGAGCAGACATATGTCGACCTGCCATGCAGCTCGTTGGCAAGCACACATAAAAGACCCACACCAAAGAACAAAGCGGACCTCTCCTTGCTCCTCATCAGCTGGGATCTCCATCCCCACTACATCTTCAGTCCTCTCTGAAAGCTGCTCTGAGAGGACTGAAGGTGTAGAATTAGGTGTGTCACAACCAAGTACTTGCAGTACACCGACGTCAGATTGTAGCAGGCAAATTTCCCTGCCCCAGCTGCTGGACCGTCGAAAGAAGTACAATCCCAGCCATCCACATGCCCAGCGGTTGAATGCTAGCTGGCTAAATTGCTAGCACTTCAACTGCTGCCTTTTCAGTTGGTAGACTCGGCCCCCTTCCGTGAGTTTGTTCAATGTGCGGTTCCTCAGTGGCAGGTTCCCAAACGCCACTTTTTCTCACGGAAGGCGATTCCGTCTCTCTACCGGCATGTGGAAGGCAATGTCCATGCCTCGCTGGACAGGGCGGTCAGCGGTAAGGTGCATATTACCGCTGACTCATGGTCCAGCAGGCATGGACAGGGACGTTACCTTTCTTTCACGGCCCATTGGGTCACTCTATTGGCAGCTGGGAGGGATGCAGGACAAGGTGCAGTAGTGTTGGAGGTTGTTCCGCCACCACGCCTCCAAAATGCTACTACTGCTACTGGTTGTGACACACCTCTCTCCTCCACCCCCTCCTCTTCTTCTTCCTCCAGTGCTCTGTCCTCGGAACCAGCGGTGCTCCGTAGGCGTACAAGGGGTTACGCAAGTACGCAGGCAAAAAGATGCCATGCCGTGCTTGCGCTGGTGTGTTTGGGGGACAGGAGCCACACTGGGCCAGAGGTTCTGGCAGCTCTGCAGGGGCAGGCCGAGAGGTGGTTGACGCCACGCCAGCTTAAGCCAGGAATGGTCGTTTCTGACAATGGCACCAACCTCCTCTCCGCCCTGCGACAGGGGCAGCTCACCCATGTGCCCTGTATGGCTCACGTCCTCAACCTGGTGGTGCAGTGGTTCTTGGGCAGGTTTCCAGGCTTACAGGATGTCCTGAGGCAGGCCAGGAAAGTCTGTGTGCATTTCCGCCGATCTTATAATGCCAGTTCTCGGCTGACTGAGCTGCAAAAGGAGCTGAACCTGCCCAAGAACCGCCTAATATGTGACATGCCCACCAGGTGGAACTCAACGTTGGCCATGCTGCAGCGACTGCACACGCAGCAGAGGGCCATCAATGAGTACCTTTGCGACTACGGCACCAGGACAGGGTCAGGGGAGCTTGGCTTTTTTTCCCCACGCCAGTGGAGCATGATCAGGGATGCATGCACTGTCCTCTCATCATTTGAGGAGGCCACAAGGATGGTGAGCAGTGACAGTGCATGCATCAGTGACACTGTACCTCTTGTCCACCTGTTGGAGCATACGCTGCGTGGGATAATGGACAGGGCACTTGAGGCAGAACAGAGGCAGGAAGAGGAGGACTTCCTTGCCTCTCAAGGCCCCCTTTATCCGGACAGTGTTCCTTCTGTCCCACCCATCACACAGGAAGAGGATGAGGAGGAGGAGGAGGAGGAGGAGGACGATTGTTTGAGCATGGAGGTGGAGCCTGGCACTCAGCATCAGCAGCAGCAGTCTTTTAGGGATGATGTACAGTCCCAACAAACAGTGGACTTGTACGTGGCTGGGAGGAGGTGGCTGGCGATCATGTCATCCTCAGTGACCCAGAAGACTCCGGACCGAATGCCTCACTAACCTACGCTGCATGGCCTCCCTGATCCTGCAAAGCCTGCGGAAGGATCCTTGTGTTCTTCGGATCAAGGAGAGGGACCATTACTGGCTGGCCACTCTCCTTGATCCACGGTACAAGGGTAAGGTTGCGGACCTTATCTTGCCGTCGCAGAGGGAGCAGAGGATGAGACATCTCAGGGAGGCCTTGCAGAAAGGTCTGTGCAACGCGTTCCCAGAAACTGGGAGGTTACAAACTCCTGGTCCTGGACGACGAGTTGCTGAGGCTTCGGTCAGTAGCAAAAGGAGCGGTGGGGAAGGTGGACGTCTGACCGATGCGTTCAGACAATTTTTTTAGTCCGCAGCCCCAAGGTATGATCGGTTCCAGCAACCATCGCCAGCGTCTGATATACATGGTGCAGGAATACCTAGGGGCAAGGTCAGACTTGGACACCTTTCCCACCGAAAATCCTCTGGCTTACTGGGTCCTGAGGATGGATCACTGGCCAGAGCTTGCACAGTATGCAATTGAGCTACTGGCCTGTCCTGCCTCCAGCGTTCTTTCCGAACGCACATTCAGTGCTGCTGGAGGATTTGTCACCGATCATAGGGTGCGCCTGTCCACCGACTCGGTTGATCGACTGACCTTCATAAAAATGAATCAGTCTTGGATCACCACCAGCTACCAGGCACCTGAAGCGGATATAACGGAATAATTTATAATGTCACATCCCTTCAAGACTGCCTATGCTGATGCTGAGTGACTGTCCTGTTATGTTCACTGACTATCCTCTTCCTCCTCCTCAATGATCCATGCCACCACACCAGTGCCTAAGGCACAATTTTTCAGCCCCTGTATAACAGGGGCGTGTATTTACAATTTTTTTTAAAAAATGCTTCGCAACACGTGTGACTGCTGTGCTCCAAGTACAGTATCTGTGAGGGGTTGCAGTGTTGTGGCACCAGCACCAGTTCCTAAGGCACAATTTTTCAGCCCCTGTTGGGGCGTGTAATTACAATTTTTAGGCAATGCTTTGCAACAGGTCTCATTGCTGTGCTAACTGTACAGTATCTGTGAGGGGTTGCAGTGTTGTGGCACCAGCACCAATGCCTAAGGCACAATTTTTTAGCCCCTGTTTAACAGGGGCGTGTAATTACAATTTTTTAAAAAGATGCTTCGCAACAGGTGTGACTGCTGTGCTCCAAGTACAGTATCTGTGAGGGGTTGCAGTGTTGTGGCACCAGTGCCTAAGGCACAATTTTTCAGCCCCTGTTGGGGCGTGTAATTACAATTTTTAGGCAATGCTTTGCAACAGGTCTCATTGCTGTGCTAAGAGTACAGTGTCTGTGAGGGGTTGCAGTGTTGTGGCACCAGCACCAATGCCTAAGTCACAATTTTTCAGCCCCTGTTTAACAGGGGCGTGTAATTACAAATCTTGATCTAATAGTTCACAGCAGGGCCCATTCCTGCGCCCACCAAGAGTAACTATGAGGGCCTACAGTCTTGTGGCAACACCGTCCACCACCACCACCGCCAAAGGCCAATTTTTCTGCCCGGTTCAACAGGTGCATGCAATTACAAATCTTGATCTAATAACTCACAGCAGGGCCATTCCTGCGCCCACCAAGAGTAACTGTGAGGGCTTACAGTCTTGTGGCAACACCGTCCACCACCACCACCACCAAAGGCCCAATTTTTCTGCCCGGTTCAACAGGTGCATGCAAGTACAAATCTTGATCTATTAACTCACAGCAGGGCCCATTCCCGTGCCCACCAGTCTTGTGGCTACACCAACATCTAATAGGGCAAATTTCTGCAGAGTATATACGGCAGGCCCCTACTTTCAAACATCCAACTTACAAACGACTCCTACTTGCAAACGGAAAGAGAAAACAGGAAGTGAGAGGAAATCTACCCCTAGGAAGGGAAATTCTATCATGTTAGATTTAATTTGGGAAAAAGGTATCTCCTCTCTACTGATGCTTTATCACCAATCCTTGTTTCAATTAAAACCCCACTTTTCCAAAAACATTTGTCATTGGGACGGAAAGTGAGGTCACATGTTCTGAACAGATGTGCAAAGACAGCAAATGTTACAGGGGTGATAACCCCTCCCTATGTTCTCCAAAAAGCTTAAAAATAGATTTTTTTTGGGATGGAGCTACACTTCATAATGTACCTGTTCAGATTCTACTTAAGAACAAACCTACAGTCCGTGTCTTGTTTGCACCACCTATATACTGCTGTTCAGAGTATATAGGGTTGTAGGTATAGGTTTTTTATTTTGGGTGCGGGGTCCCCCTTAATATCCATACAAGACCCAAAGGGGCTGGGGGGGGGGGGTAATGGGGTAGCCATGCCATTTTTCTCAAGGATTTTCAGCCATATGGCAGCCAGGACAAGACATGACATTAAAGCCGCAAGTGGTTTTAAATGGCTTCTTTTTTTTCCTTTACAAATGTCATTTTGTGCAAGGACAGTTCTAAACACGGGAAACACATGCCACTTCACAGACATACTTTAGACACCCCCCAGGTACCATATTTAAAGGAAAATTTCGCTTTTTTTTTTCACTTTATGCATCATTAAAATGACTGCTCCCAAAAAAACTTTAGTTTTTAAAAGTTCTTTTTGCATTGATATATGTCCCCTGGGGCAGGACCCGGGTCCCCAAACCTGTTTTATGACATTAACATGCATATTGGCCGTTGTAATTAGCAATTTTGATTTTGAACGTTCGCGTCCATTATAACGAATAGGGTTCGAAAATTCGCGCAAACTTTCGGTCCGTTCGAAGGTTCTGGTGCGAACCGAACCCGGGGGTGTTCGGCTCATCCCTAGTCAGTAGGCATACTTGATTTGCACCATGATGCACTGCTACATCGGGTTTACTTCATAAACTTATAAAACATACCAATGATATCATATATTAATGGTACATACCTTAAATGTGCTGTAACTGGCAACAATGTCATATATCTAAACACAAGCTTTTGCATGAGCTTATTGAATCTAAAATGGTCCCATGGGTAAAGAAGTATGAATTCCTGCTTGTGTGTATTACAAACACCGAAAGAGTTATCTGAAATGTCTCTGTTTTTAATCTTAACTAGACATTTTGTTTTCAGAGATTATATTTGGATGGTACTATCTGTTAGCATCTTCTTGGTATCTACTTTGGTTTTAAAATGTCAATGAGGAAACAATTTAAAGAACCACATTTAATGAATAAGAATGTTTCTTATCTCCTTTACATTAATGGTAGATTACTTAATATCCAGTTCACACTCACACAGTTCACTCCAATAATACATGAATCCAGAAGCCACATAAACTCTTGGGCTGGGTATGCTTAGAACCTTTTATTTTTCATTAAGTGCAGCAGAGCAAATACAATGTTTTATATATATTGGAAGGCCAGTATGGTGGCCTGAAATTATGGGTGCCCGAGGGGTATTTAATCAGACCACCCACACTGGTCTTTGTCGGTTTCAGTGCACGGCACATAAGTCCCTTGCCTCATTCTCACTGCTTCATAGAAATTTCACAATATCATTCATATGTATTCATACTCATTCGTTAAGATTTGTACCTCATTCGAGCCCAGTTGCATCAGCGGTGTAATGACTTGTGGCAGCCCACTGCTTAGGACCATTCGTATCTAGTCGCCTAGGCGGTATGAACATTACGAATCCACGTAACTCACTCACACAACAGCCACTTCCGATTCAAGTCGCATCGGCGGTGTATGTCCCAAATCCTCTGCCCTACATACAACACCTCCTACAAACCCCACCGTTACTCACATCAACAGCCCGATCTGAGTCTAGTCACATCAACGGCACAATGATTTGGATCCTCTGCACTACAAACCCCACTGTTACTCACACCAACAGCCCAATCCGAGTGTAGTCGCATCATTGGCACTACAATTCAGATACTCTGCGCTACAAACCTCACCATTACTCACACTCCAGCCCGGTCCGAATCTAGTCGCATCGGAGGTACTAATGCAGCATGACAATGATTCAGATCCTCAGCTCTATACTCAACACCATTTACTCACTCCGCAGCACGATCCGAATCTAGTCGCATCGGCGTGACATCGCACAACGATTCTGATCCTCGGCTTTACATAACTCTTAAGCCCCATACACACGGTCGGATTGTCCGATGGATTCTGTCCTATCCGACAATATTGTCAGAAATTCCGACCGTGTGTAGGCACCATCGGACAGTTACCATCGGATTGTCCGACGGACAAAGTTCTATCTCCTGCTCTATAAATTTTCCGACAACAAAGTCCGATCACACCAATTCCGATCGTGTGTAGCGAATTCCGACGGACAAAGTGCCACGCATGCTCAGATCACATTACAAGACCAAAGCTATTGGCTACTAGCCTCTACGTAGTCCTGTCATAGGCAACAAATGTCACCACGTTCAGAATGATCAGATTTTCCGACAACTTTGTCCGACCGTGTGTATGCAACACCAGTGTCGGACTAAATCCGTCGGACCAAATCCGATGGATTTTGTGGTCGGATTTTCCGACCGTGTGTATGGGGCTTTATCAAGCATAAACATATACATCTCACTCCATCTGTTTGTACATTGTTGCGGTCGGTCATTCCTACATGCTCAAATTCCGCTATCTTTTGTTTTCGCCTTTCTGATAAGGCTGCTTACTTGCAATCATTGCAAGCATCTCTGCAAGTGGCTCGAATCGGCCACTCTCCATCTCCAGTGGCAAATCGTCTGCTCACCTATTTTCTGTTGCTTCCCCCTTTAGGTTAGTAGAGTTCCAGTTAGTCCATCCTGCACCAAGTTTGGACGGTATTTATTGTGTTCATAAAAAAAACAAAAACACATTGACGGCAGGGCTTACACCTTCACCAGGGGGGCAGCCATGCCCCAAACAGATTTTTGCAATCTCCCTTGTTAAATCTATTTCCTATGTCACCTTACTATAGGTTCTGAGTCGACCCAGTTTCTTGACCCCAACCAGAACTTCACTAGCTAGGGCATTGATTCAGGCACGTAGTTCAAGGGATCCTCCCTTGCATTTCTCTTAAGCACTCACTTTTACAACATATTTTACTTCAATTACATGATTTGAGTTGCTACTGAGGCGTTAGTAACTGTCACATGCTTCTGTGCACTTCACTGTTTTCGAAGTAAGATCCTTCACCACGCAGACAAGGTCGCTTAACAGCAAGCTTGCTGGCAGTGCAAGCATTAGCAGGTTAAACATACATCAATAAACTACAGATCAAAACATTCCTACTTAGACTACCAGACTGTAGCTCTGACACCAGTTTGAGTAAGAAGCCCGGCTGAGGCTCTAACCCGGGAGATCAGGCAAGCGATAGTTGTAGAGGAGTCCGTGGAGAGAACCGGGGTCAAACACAGGTAATCAGGTAGTAGAATCAGAAGCAAGTCCATATAACTAGCTGGGGCCATACACTGGTGGTCAGGCAGATGAGACAGCAGGAAGTCCTTATACAAGCCGGGGTCAAACACAGGGAGCATTCAGGGTAAGTAGAGTCCTTAAAGCCAGCCAGGGGGCAAAGTGCTGGAGAGAGATCAGAGCAGGTTAGGGTCAATCTGGGTCACAACATGTAATCACAGGAACACAGGAAGCTGAGAGACAATCCAGCAATTTAGCATGGGACTGAGTAGCCTTTTATAGGCCAGCAAGGGATTCACGTTATGTGCGCCTCATCGCGAATGCGCCCGCGCTGTCCCGCTGTATCGCGCACCAGCATGCGCTGAAGCACCATTCTACCGCGTATGCTCGTGGGAAAATGCAAATAATGGCAATTCAGGCTTCTGGTATTTCTCTGACAAACACCCTGTAGGCCTATCGTACAGCCTGGACCATACAGTGGTGTGAAAAAGTGTTTGCCCCTTCCTCATTTCCTGTTCCTTTGCATGTTTGTCACACTTAAGTGTTTCGGAACATCAAACCAATTTAAACAATAGTCAAGGACAACACAAGTAAACACAAAATGCAATTTGTAAATGAAGGTGTTTATTATTAAAGGTAAAAAAAAATCCAAACCATCATGGCCCTGTGTGAAAACGTGATTGCCCCCTAAACCTAATAACTGGTTGGGCCACCCTTAGCAGCAACAACTGCAACCAAGCGTTTGCGATAACGTGCAATGAGGCTTTTACAGCGTCCTGGAGGAATTTTGGCCCACTCATCTTTGCAGAATTGTCCTAATTCAGTTACATTAGAGGGTTTTCAAGCATGAACGGCCTTTTTAAGGTCATACCACAACATCTCAATAGGATTCAGGTCAGGACTTTGCCTAGGCCACTCCAAAGTCTTCATTTTTTTTTTTCTTCAGCCATTCGTGGTGGACTTGCTGGTGTGTTTAGGATCGTTGTCCTGCTGCAGAACCCAAGTTCGTTTCAGCTTGAGTACACGAACAGATGGTCGGACATTCTCCTTCAGGATCTCTTGGTAGACAGCAGAATTCATAGTTCCTTTTATCACGGCACGTCTTCCAGGTCCTGAAGCAGCAAAACAGCCCCAGACCATCACACTACCACCACCATATTTTACTGTTGGTATAATGTTCTTTTTCTGAAATGCAGTGTTCCTTCTACGCCAGATATACTTGGACACACACCTTCCAAAGAGTTCCACTTTTGTCTCATCGGTCCACAGAATGTTGTCCCAAAAGTCTTGGGGATCATCAAGATGTGTTGTGGAGAAATTGAGACGAGCTTTGATGTTCTTTTTGCTCAGCAGTGGTTTTCTCCTTGGAACTCTGCCATGCAGGCCATTTTTGCCCAGTCTTTTCCTGATGGTGGAGGCATGAACGCTGACCTTAACTGAGGCAAGTGAGGCCTGCAGTTCCTTGGACGTTGTTGTGGGGTCTTTGTGACCTCTTGGATGAGTTGTCGCTGCACTCTTGGGGTAATTTTGGGCGGCCGGCCACTACTGGGAAGGTTCACCACTGTTCCATGTCTTCGCCATTTGTGGATAATGGCTCTCACTGTGGTTCGCTGGATTCCCAAAGCTTTGGAAATGGCTTTATAACCCTTTCCAGACTGATAGATCTCAATTACTTTCTTTCTCAATTGTTCCTGAATTTCTTTGGGTCTCGGCATGATGTGTAGCTTTTAAGGATCTTCTGGTGGACCTTACTGTGTCAAGCAGCTCCTATTTAAGTGATGCCTTGATTGTGAACAGGTGTGGCAATAATCAGGCCTGGGTGTGGCTAGAGAAATTGAACTCAGGTGTGGACAACCACAGTTATAGTATGTTTTAACAAGGGGGGCAATCACTTTTTCACACAGGGCCATGATGGTTTGGATTTTTTTTCACCTTTAATAATAAACACCTTCATTTACAAATTGAATTTTGTGTTTACTTGTGTTGTCCTTGACTATTGTTTAAATTGGTTTAATGTTCCGAAACACTTAAGTGTGACAAACATGCAAAGGAACAGGAAATGAGGAAGAGGCAAACACTTTTTCACACCACTGTATTTGTACAGAGCTTACCCGGCACTAGCGCCATCTTCAGAGACATGTCTACCATCCTGTCACATTCACCCTTCAGGTTACTGCCCAGCCTGGTCCTCCAAGCAGCCATCTACCTGGCCTTTTATGGTAAGATGGTGGAAGGTGGTGGAGCGCAGAGCGTCACTTCCGGGTTGTCGTGTTGGTCATTCTCTGACCGGTTTCGTCATTACGGACTTCCACCTTGTGGAACACAACAACCCGGAAGTGACGCTCTGCGCTCCACTGCCCTCCACCGTCTAACCAGAAATGATTGCAGTATCTGCAAGGAAACGCTTGTTCCATCCAGGACGGCTGAGTATGGTGATAGCGCCCTCTGGGTCACATACAGGTTCTATGCTTGTGATTTTTAACTTGATATACACAGTTTTACTAAGGAGTCCTTTTATATATGGGGGTTTTTGTCTACAAATAAACAAGATTACACTATGTGCCGATTCTCTTATGTTTTATGACATAATTCTGGAGCCCCTGTATTATTGGATCTTGATGGTGTTGAGGACTTAGGATTTGAGTGGCTGTTGTCTAGTCTACCTGAATGCTGGCTCATTAAGAGTAGTCTGGTGAGTTTGACCCCCTGGCTGAGTGTGCTGCACAAGGTGGATTTTGTACACTATCTCTGGTGAAAGGTGCACCTCTTTTGAACTGTCCTATTTATCATCTACTGCTCATAGACTGTGATTTGTGGGGAAGACCACATATTGTGATATTGCTTTTAATATCATGTTCAATTGTATCGCTGTTTTAGTATTTTAATAACACAGTGTTCTGACTGTTTATTTTTTTACTACTGTTTGGTATTTTTCCTGATCTTTTTTAACAGCAGCTCAAAACCTTTTAAAATATTGTGATATTTTTTAAAGTGGAAGTAAACCCCCCTATCGTTTTCAGCCAAGGAAGCTGCCATTTTTGCCTCTGTTTAATCTTCCACTGCCACGGTGCTGCACATGTGATCCGTTATGACACCAGCCATTGGCTGGTTTGACTGTTTGGTTGAGAGCACAGCCAATGTGCAGTTAGCATTCCCGGCATGCCTTTTTTTTTAAACAGTTAAATCGATGGGTTTACTTCTGCTTTAAGGATCTCTTTTATTTCTGCTTATAGTTTGGTGGGATTGATCTGGCGCTGAGCAGGTGCTCTTTGCAGGCCTTTTTGTACACTTCTCTTTTTTTTATATATATATATACAGTATCCCACAAAAGTGAGTACACCACTCACATTTTTGTAAATCTTTATTATATCTTTTCATGTGACAACATTGAAGAAATTACACTTTGCTACAATGTAAAGTAGTGAGTGTACAGCTTGTATAACAGTGTAAATTTGCTGTCCCCTTAAAATAACTCAACACACAGCCATTAATGTCTAAACCACTGGCAACAAAAGTGAGTACACCCCTAAGTAGAAATCTCAAAATTGGGCCCAATTAGCCATTTTCCCTCCCCAGTGTCATGTGACTCGTTAGTGTTACAAGGTCTCAGGTGTGAATGGGGAGCAGGTGTGTTAAATTTGGTGACATTGCTCTCATTCTCCCATACTGGTCACTGGAAGTTCAACATGTCACCTCACGGCAAAGAGCTCTCTGAGGATCTGAAAAAAAAAGAATTGTTGCTCTACATAAAGATGACCTAAGCTTTAAGAAGATTGCCAAGACCATGAAACTGAGCTGCAGCATGGTGGCCAAGACCATACAGCTGTTTAACAGAACAGGTTCCACTCAGAACAGGCTTCACCATGGTCGACGAAAGAAGTTTAGTGCACATGCTTAGCGTCATATCCAGAGGTTGTATTGGAGAAATAGACGTATGAATTCTGCCAGCATTGCTGCAGAGGTTGAAGGGGTGGGGGGGTCAGCCTGTCAGTGCTCAGACCGTACGTCGCACACTGCATTAAATTGGTCTACATGGCTGTCATCCCAGAAGGAAGCCTCTTCTAAAGATGATGCAATAGAAAGCCCGCAAACAGTTTGCTGAAGACAAGCAAGCTAAGGCCATGGATTACTGGAACCATGTCCTGTGGTCTGATGAGACCAAGATAAACTTATTTGGTTCACATGGTGTCAAGCATGTGTGGCGGCAACCAGGTGAGGAGTACAAAGACAAGTGTGTCTTGCCTACAGTCAAGCATGGTGGTGAGAGTGTCATGTTCTGGGACTGCATGAGTTCTGCCGAAACTGGGGAGCTACAGTTCATTGAGGGAACCATGAATGCCAACATGTACTGTGACATACTGAAGCAGAGCATGATCCCCTCCCTTCAGAGACTGGGCCGCAGGGCAGTATTCCAACATGATAACGACCCCAAACACACCTCTAAGATGTCCACGGCTTTGCTAAAGAAGCTGAGGGTAAAGGTGATGGACTGGCCAAGCATGTCTCCAGACCTAAACCATATTGAGCATCTGTGGGGCATCCTCAAACGGAAGGTGGAGGAGTACAAGGTCACTAACATCCAACAGCTCCGTCATGTTGTTATGGAGGATTGGATGAGGACTCCAGTGGCAACCTGTGAAGCTCTGGTGAACTGCCCAAGAGGGTTAAGGCAGTGCTGGAAAATAATGGTGACCACACAAAATATTAACGCATTGGGCCCAATTTGGACATTTTCACTTAGGGGTGTACTCACTTTTGTTGCCAGCGGTTTAGACATTAACCGCTTGCCGACCGCGCTATAGCCGAATGACGGCTACAGTGCGGCTCGATAACTCTGGGAGGGCGTACATTGACGTCCTCCCAGAATCCTGCTCTCACGCACCTCCTGGGGCGCGCACCATGGAATATCCTCTGGACCCGGCACATCACGGATCACAGTAAACGGCCGCTGATAAATGACGAAGCGATCACTTGTAAACAAATCGGCGTCACGTTTGGTTCTTTTTTCCCCTCTCTGTACCGATCGGTACAGTGCAAGGGGAGAGGGGAGAGATCGGTGGCAGCAGCGCTGTGGGCTGGATGTGTAGTGCTCACAGCGCTGATATGTGCCCATTCCAGCCTTCCATCCATCCATACCCAGCAATCTATGCTCAGCATACTCATCCATACTCAGCATACTCATCCAGCCATCCATGCTCACCCATCCATACTCAGCATACCCATCCATCTATCCATGCTCACCCATTCATACTCATCATACTCATCCATCCATCCATACTCAGCATACTCATCCATACTCAGCATACTTATCCATCCATGCTCAGCATACTCATCCATCCATCTATTCACACCCATCCATACTCATCCATACTCAGCATACTCATCCATCCATCCATTCTCAGCCATCCATACTCATCCATACTCAGCATACTCATCCATCCATGCTCAGCCATCCATACTGAGACTACTCAGACATCCATACTCGGGATACTCATCCATACTCAGCATACTCATCCATCCATACTCAGCATACTCATCCATCCATCCATAATCAGCCATCCATCCATCCTCCGCAATACTCATCCATCCATCCATGCTCAGTCATCCCATCCACCCCATCCATAATTAGCCATATACATCCATACTCAGCAATAGCCAGCCATACTCAGCCGTACTCAGCTGTACCCAGCCGGACTCAGCTGTACTCAGCTGTACCCAGCCGGACTCAGCTGTACTCAGCCATACACAGCCGTACCCAGCCATACTCAGCCGTACCCAGCCATACTCAGCTGTACACAGCCATCCCATCCATACCCAGCCATACTCAGCCGTACCCAGCCATACTCAGCCATACACATCTGTACCCAGCTGTACTGAGCCATACCCAGCCATACTCAGTCGTACCCAGCCATACTCAGTCATACACAGCCATCCCATCCCTACCCAGCCATACTCAGCCGTACCCATCCATACTCAGCTGTACCCAGCCATACTCAGCCCATACCCAGCCATCCCATATATACCCAGCCATACTCAGTCATACCCAGCCATACTCAGTCATACACAGCCATCCCATCCCTACCCAGCCATACTCAGCCGTACCCATCCGTACTCCGCCGTACCCGGCCATACTCATTCATGCTCAGTCATCCCATCCATACTAACCATCCCCATTCATGGCTCATCCATTCCCATTCATGCTCATCTATGCCACATCAGTTATCACAAATGTGTAATAGGTAGTCAAATTAGATTTGAAACTTATGCCCCTAGAACACCTGACAGTGCTCCCTGCATGTTGGGCCTCTCTATATGGCCACACTGTGGAAAAGTCTCCCACATGTGGTTTTGCCATACTCAGGAGGAGTAGGAGAAACTATTTTGTGGTGTAAATTTTGGTATATACATGCTATGTGTTAGAAAAATTGTGTAAATTGACAACGCATTTTAATTTTGCATTTTAATTTTCTTTACACATATTCCAAAAACTTGTAAAAAAAAAATAACATGTTCAAAAGACTCATTATGCCTCATAAATTATACATTGGGTTGTTTTCTTTCCAAAATTGGGTCATTTTTGGGGCGTTTCCACTGTCCTGGTTCTCCAGGGCCTTCAAAAGTGCAAGAGGTAGTCAAGAAATGATATGTGTAATTTATGCTCCAAGAACTCCTGATGGTGCTCCCTGCATGTTGGGCCTCTGTATGTGGCCACGCTGTGTAAAAGTCTCAAACATGTGGTATCACCATACTCAGGAGTAATAGTAGAATGTGTTTTGGGGTGCAATTTGTGCTATGCATATGCTGTGTGTGAGAAATAACCTGCTAACATAACAATTTTGTGAAAAAAAAATCTTGATTTTGCAAAGAATTGTGGGAAAAAATTACAACTTCAGAAAACTCACCATGCCTCTAACTAAATACCTTGGAATGTCTACTTTCCAAAAAGGGGTAATTTGGGGGGTATTTGTACTTTCCTGGCTTGTTAGGGTCTCAAGAAATAAGATAGGCCATCAGTACATCAGGTGTGATCAATTTTCAGAGATTGGCACCATAGCTTGTGGACTCTATAACTTTCACAAAGACCAAATAATATACACTGATTTGGGTTATTTTTACCAAAGATATGTAGCAGTATAACTTTTGGCCAATATATATGAAGAAAAATTACTAATTTGCAAAATTTTATAACAGAAACAAAGAAAAATGCTTTTATTTACAGAATTTTCGGTCTTTTTTCTTTTATAGCGCAAAAAAAAAAAAAAAAAAAAAACAGTGGTGATTAAATACCACCAAAAGAAAGCTCTATTTGTGTGGAAAAAAAGGACAACATTTTCATATAGGTACAGTGTTGGATGATTGAGTAATTGTCATTCAAAATGCAAGAGTACCAAAAGCTGAAAATTGGTCTGGTTAGGAAGGGGGTTTAAGTGCCCAGTGGGTAAGTGGTTAATGGCTGTGTGTTGAGTTATTTTGAGGGGACAGTAAATTTACACTGTTATACAAGCTGTACACTCACTACTTTGCATTGTAGCAAAGTGTAATTTCTTCAGTGTTGTCACATGAAAAGATATAATAAAATATATACAAAAATGTGAGGGGTGTACTCACTTTTGTGAGATACTGTATATATATATATATATATATATATATATATATATATATATATATATATATATATATATATACACAGATATATATCTATATAAGCACTGAAGGGAGTGAGTGTAGAGTTTTATGTAATTATCTAGTTGGTATTTACCAGCTGAATCAACTCCCATATCTCTGGGCAATCAGTGTAATAGCCCTTCCTTGAAAATATAGATAAACCAAATGGCAAGTAATCAAATTACCACAATATACAAAAGTAACAAATCAGTTTTTATGTCCCTGCAAAAATCAACAGACATTTAGGGGTCTGTTTATAAAAAAAATGAACTTGTTGCGAATGTCTCAGGCATAATGAATAATACCTGCAATATTTGTGTATTAGTTTGAAGGGAAAAATAGTCATAATATGATTTGACTATTAGAGTTAACATTTGCCAATAGCATAAATAGCCAAACACTAAGGACTAATGCTAAGAACATTCAACTAGCCAAGTAAATAATAATTTACCTCAGCACTGTGTACAGTCTATGGAGAATCCTTTGCGAACAGCCAAACAAATTGGTGTTTGGCCTAGGGAGCCTCCAGCTGCAGTGTGAAGTGAAACATTTATCAGTGGTATTATTACTGCTAAATGTGATAGCTTTATCTGGTAGTTAGAGAGCAGCACCCGTTGGTGTCCTACCAGCTAGTGGCTCATTTCCAACTAGCACACTTATTCAAATGTCAGTTAGGGAGTCACAACTGACAGGTGAATGTAAACAAACAAGGATAGTGTAAAAATGAAATCACTATGTGGGGTCCACAGACTCCACATTGTCCTCATCAACGTGGGGACAAGGTGCTTTGCCAGGACTCCTGCTGAATCAGTAAAAAGTCTGGTGTTCAGGCGAATACCCAAACAGCCAAAGTGGCTTTAGCAAAATACACTTTTATCCTAGAATATTGTCACGTAGAATGTTTTTATCTGGAATGCCGCGTACACACGATCGGACTATCCAGCAGACTTGGTGTGTGGGCTCCGGCGGACTTTTTCTTCCCATAAATCCGGCAGACTTAGAAAGAAGTCTTGACTCAAAATTATCCGGCAGTCGGGCGGAAAATCCGGCCGTCTGTGTGCTAGACCACCGGACTTTTGAAATTAATGGACTTGCCCACACACAGAGTAAAGTCTGTTAATTTTGAACATGACTCCAAGTAGGCGGGACTAGCGAAGGAAGTCAATGTCGCCGCCTCCATCGGCGAGATTGACACCTTGCTAGCCCCGTAGCCTGGTATGGATTTAAAGGGGAATCCCTACACTGAAAAAACAGCGTGGGGGTCCCCCCCAAAGTCCATTCCCAGCCACTTATATAGGGACAAGGGGCGGGGTCACGGGCTGATGTCACATGGTGACCACGCCCCTTATGATGTCACAGTCCCAGCATCCCCCGGGACTGTGAGATCCTAAGGGGCCCCCCTTCCCCAAAGCACTCCCCCATGTTGAGGGCATGTGGCCTGCTATGGTTCAGGAGGGGGGGTGCTTGCTCGTCCCCACCCCCTTTCCTGACCGGTCGGACTGCATGCTCGGATAAGGGTCTGATATGGACTTTGGGGGGGACCCCCACGCTGTGTTTTCAGCGTAGGGATTCCCCTTTAAATCCATACCAGGCTATGGGGCTAGCAAGGTGTCAATCTCGCCGATGGACTTCCTTCGCTAGTCCTGTCTACCTGGAGTCACGTTCAAAATGAACGGACTTTACTCCGTGTGTGGGCAAGTCCGTTCATTTCAAAAGTCCGGCGGACCTCCGCATAAATTCCGGCGGATTGTCTGCCGGACCTAGTCTGCCGGAAAAGTCTGGTCGCGTGTGGGCAAGTTCGCTCGTTTGAAAAGTCCAGTGGACCTCCGCTGAAAAGTCTGGCGGATTGTCCGCTAGACTGAGTTAACGGGCAGGAATTCAAAACAGAGGATATGTTTTCTCTGCTTTCCAGAAAATTTGCAAGTTGTACTCAAGTTCCAAAATGGACTTACCCTAACGAGCTCATGTCAAATACTGCTTATGTCCTAACAAACTTGTGTCATTCATCATCTCGTCCAGGAGCATCAATGGACTAAGGACTTGATTGTCATGGATCCTGAGCAAAGGCCCAGGCATTTGGCCATGAAATGAAGGAACTGCTAAAAGGTGGATCAGGAAGCAAGCAGTCTAACTTAAGCTTAGAGACAGCTTGTTGTTATATAGGGAGAAGACAGTGGCAAAACAAAGCATGCCACCTTGGAGCTCCAGGTCTACATGTGTAAGAGAAGTGGTTATCAACAGGAGGCTTAGCATAAAACTTCCTGTTTTGTTTGCTCAGTGTTAAACCAAGGGCTTATTTTAAGTTTCTGCCCTTCAAAGTGTTTTTTTATAAACTTGTGAGCTGTAAAGTCCTTGTTTAAAAAATGTGCGCCCTGCTATACTGTATATATATATATATATATATATATATATATATATATATATATATATATATATTACATCTAATGTACATGTGTATGTTTTCATTTTTTTTTTGTTTAACCAATTGAGTCTTTGATCTTGTTTTCAGCAGAATTTGCTCTTTTTGCAATCCAAAAATTGCTTAAGATAAAAAGTTGCTAAATTGACATTTAAAATGTTATTACTGTGTGATAACAATGCTTGATTTGTCAAAGTGTAAATATAGCCCTAGGCATTTTGAATACCAGAGGGAAAAGATTAATACGACGTTATTAAGACATGACATTGTTCCCTTGAGATTTTGAAACCTGATATACAGGTGAAAAAAAAAATTCTGAGTGTTAGGGTGGCTTTAGTTTATCTCCTGCCAGAAGCAGCTGAAGCAGCAGTTATCACACAGTCCAGCAACAATTGTGTTACTTTACAGGAGCACTGCTGGTATCATTTTTTTTTATTGTTAATGTGGTTAGTATTGTTTATTTCAGAGTTTCAGTGCTCTCACACTTTGAATGACAATTACTCATTAAAAACACTGTACCCATATTACTTTTTTGTCCTTTTTTTCATACAAATATAGATTTCTCTTGGTGGTATTTAATCACCATTCAAAAAAAGATATTCAGTTCATACGAACTAAATATTAACAGCGCCCAAACAGCAAAAAAATACAAAAGAAAACCAAAAAAAAAGAGAAAACAATTATATAAAACAATAAAATAAAATAAAATGCATAGAAAACAAACCAAAAAATAATAATAATAATAATAATAATAATAGAACTGTCAAGCTGAGTGATGCTAATAATAATTACCATTCACCTGTCAAACAATGTGAGGAAACAAATGCATATCATACAATAATGCTGCAATGGTGTTTACCTATATGTATATGAACACAGGTAAAATTATCTTAAAACTCATAAAACTATATAATAATCACAGTCCATTAGTGTCCATACTCCAATGAGTTTGAAAAAAGCAGCCAGCGACAGAAGGGAAGATTATACAAATGTGAGGAGCGATCCACCGAAGGGACAGAGAGAACAGCAGCCGATTCAGTCCTACACCAGCACCGATTACACCCTGTGCTCACTCCAATGGATGGATGCTTACCAGAGCCCAAATAAATTGTAGCCTTTAGACAAGGTCTCGCTGCATACACTGCATCGCCTCACCAATCCTCCGGTCACATACAAAGGGGGGCGTCACCATAAAAGAATACAAACAACTGGCATAGTGATGTACCCTTTATTAGGTGCAGACAAAAGACCCTCTATAGATCGCACTTACATTAAAAACATTTACAACAAGCATGTCAGCAAAGTGCTCTGAACAGATCTGCTAGGACTCTACCTCAACCCCGCTCAGCGGCGTGATGGTATAGCCAGCTAGGATGAGACCCGGGACGAGCCTGCTGGTCTGTGGAGTGTGTAGATTGCGTGGCCATGTCCTGACGCGTTTCGTGGATACGTTTTCAGAGGACGCCCTCTGAAGATGTATCCACGAAACGCGTCAGGGCGTGGCCACGCAATCCTAGCTGGCTATACCCTCACGGCGCTGAGCGGGGGTCCTAGCAGATCTGTTCGGAGCACTTTGCTGACATGCTTATTGTAAATGTTTTTAATGTAAGTGCGATCTATAGAGGGGCTTTTGTCTGCACCTAATAAAGGGTATAACACTATGCCAGTTGTTTGTATTCTTTTATGGTGATGCCCCCCTTTGTATGTGACCGGAGGATTGGTGAGGCGATGCAGTGTATGCAGTGAGACCTTGTCTAAAGGCTACAATTTATTTTGGCTCTGGTAAGCATCCATCCATTGGGGTGAGCACAGGGTGTAATCGGTGTTGGTGTAGGACTGAATCGGTTGCTGTTCTCTCTGTCCCTTCGGTGAATTGCTCCTCACATTTGTATAATCTTCCCTTCTGTCACTGGCTGCTTTTTTCAAACTCACTGGAGTATAGACACTAATGGACTGTGATTATATATATTTTTATGAGTTTTAAGATAATTTTACCTGTGTTCATATACATATAGGTAAACACTATTGCAGAATTATTGTGTGATATGCATTTGTTTCTTCACATTGTTTGACGGGTGAATGGTAATTATTATTAGCATCACTCTGCTTGACAGTTCTATTATTATTATTTTTTTTTTTTGGTTTGTTTTCTATGCATTTTATTTTATTTTATTGTTTTATTTAATTGTTTTCTCTTTTTTTGGTTTTCTTTTGTATTTTTTTGCTGTTTGGGCACTGTTAATATTTAGTTTGTATGAATTGAATATCTTTTTTTGAATGACCATTACCTTTTTAGGTGTATAATAGCAGCCTTTCTATTTTATTTTATTTTATTTTAATTTTCTTTACCAGTGAGCGCTGGGTTCAGGAATAAGTGTTACTATTTCTGAGTTGGTGTATATAGGTATTTAATCACCACTGTGTTTTTAATTTTTTGCGTTTTAAATGAAAAAAGACTGACTAGTTTGAAAAAAAAAACACACATTTTTCTTTGTTTCTTGCAAATTAGTAATTTTGTTTCATAAATTTTGACCAAAATTTATCTTGCTACATTGCTTTAATAAAAATAAACCAAATAATTTTATATTATTTGGTCTGTGTGAAAGTTAGAGAGTCTACAAGCTATAGTTCTGATAGTGCTGATAATTGAAAATTGATCACACCTTATGTATTATGTATGTATGTAACATCTAATGGGGCAAATTTCTGCAGAGTAAATATGGCAGGCCCCTACTTTCAAACATCCAACTTACAAATGACTCCTACTTGCAAACGGAAGGAGAAAACAGGAAGTGAGAGGAAATCTACCCCTAGGAAGGGAAATTCTATCCTGTTAGATTTAATTTGGGAAAAAGGTATCTCCTCTCTACTGATGCTTTATCACCAATCCTTGTTTCAATAAAAACCCCACTTTTCCAAAAACATTTGTCATTGGGACGGAAAGTGAGGTGAAATGTTCTGAACAGGTGCACAGACAGCAAAACAAATGTTACAGGGGTGATAACCCTTCCCTATGTTCTCCAAAAAGCTTAAAAATAGATTTTTTTGGATGGAGCTACACTTCGTAATGTACCTGTTCAAAATTACAAACAGATTCTACTTAAGAACAAACCTACAGTCCCTGTCTTGTTTGCACCGCCTGTATACTGCTGTTCAGAGTATATAGGGTTGTAGGTATAGGGTTTTATTTTGGGTGCGGGGTTCCCCTTAATATCCATACAAGACCCAAAGGGGCTGGTAATGGGCTGGGGTGGGGGGGCGGAGTGATGGGGTAGCCATGCCATTTTTCGCAAAGATTTTCATCCATATTGCCAGGACAAGACATGACATTAAAGCAGCAAGCAGTTTTAAATGGCTTCTTTTTTTCCCTTTACAAATGTCATTTTTTGCAGGGACAGTTCTAAACATGGGAAACACATGCCACTTCACAGGCATACTTTAGACACCCCCCAGGTACCATATTTAGAGGAATATTTAACTTTTTTTTCACTTTATGCATCATTAAAATGACTGCTCCTGAAAAAACGTCCGTTTTTAAAACTTCTTTTTGCATTGATACATGTCCCCTGGGGCAGGACCCGGGTCCCCAAACCTGTTTTGTGACATTAACATGCATATTGGCCGTTATAATTAGCACTTTAGATTTCAAACGTTCGCGTCCATTGTAACTAATAGGGTTCGAATATTCGCGCAAACTTTCGGTCTGTTCGCAGGTTCTGGTGCGAACCAAACCCGGGGGTGTTCGGCTCATCCCTACTGGTAATGCATTGTACATGATGACCTTATTAATCGTGCAACCAACGGAGAGGAAAAGGGATAGGGCTTCTGGAACCGGTTGCACAGCATGGTGGAGGGGCAAGGATTTAGATGAGTATTACAGCTCATTCCTTTATCCCTAGACTTAATGACCATTTAGCTTTGCAGTGTAGGGAGGCCCCACTATAAAGTATAATTTTTGTTCTGTTACTCAGAATTGGGCTTTAATGGAGAAGTGTGAAAATATAAGCTGTCCCCCACTGGCACTAAGCCCGAGAACAGAGTGATCATATCAGGGGTGTATCATGAAATCAGTGGGTCCATGTGTAAGATCAAAAATGGGCCCTAGGCATTGAGGGGAAAAAATGTGATACGCAAAGTGAAAAGTGGGTGTGGCTTAAACTGCACCAAATATTGGGCATGGCTTAAAGGGGTGTGGTTAGAGTCTGAGATGACTTACATGTACAGTGCAGAGTGTATGAAGGTGGGTAGTATGTGCAGGGAGAGGAGTGTATGGTGGTGGGTAGTATGTGCAGGAGAGGAGTAGAGAGTGTGTGCAGGGACAGGTGAATGGAGGAGACAATGGAGGATGGGGGCAGGACCAGCTTGCAGAGGGGCATGGACAGAATGGCACGGAGCTGGGAGACAGCAGATAATAGTTGGGTCTGCCCACAAGAAAGGAGGAAGCTTTACTCATCTCCACAGTGCTTCCAATCATTCCCCTCAGCACCTAACCCGCCTCCTCCATTCAGCGGCCTGTCCCGTATACAAGTAAATGTGCAGTAGGGTCAAAGAAATTTTTTATACATACAGTGCAGGATAAACTGAGACTATACAAATAAACTGTTGAAGTCCATATTATATATAGTGTATGTTGTCCATATATAGTCCATATATATAGTCCATATAAGAAAAGGATTGGGGATCCAATATCAAGGGGTTCACACACACAGGGCAGCCTCAGGGGAAACAGAAACCATGTTCTAAAACTGCAAGAAAGTACAAAGGAAGAGGCGCCTCTGGGTGTAGATTTAAAAACAGATTTAATCATATAAAACAGGAGAATGCAGGCAACTCGAATTTTAGTAGTTAAAAAGTTATCCAGAGAGAAGGGATCATATATAAACATATATATTTATTATATTTTTATATATATTTTTTTTTTATTATATTTTTTTCCCCCTTTTATCATTATCTATACATTGCTGTATGACTATATGTATTATGCGTTCATATTATGTATCTTATGATGTGTATATATATATATATTTTTTTTTTCCATCCATTTATATATTATTTTATTTATTTCTATTTATTTTTATTTTTTATTCTTATTTTTATTTTTATTTTTAATTTCATTTTATTTTTATTTTTTATTTCTATTTTTATTTTTATTTTTCACATTAATCATGCCTTATTTTTCATTTATTTATCTATACATTCTCTCCACCATTATCCCCATTCTTATTTTCATTCATTATTATTTCTGGAATCTATCTTCACACTGTATGTATTCCCTTCAGCCTAATCCCATTCATATCCTTTAATCTCTATGAGCTGCTAGCATCATCTCCCTTTTTGTCCTATAGTAACTGATGCTATGCAGCCGTCCTCGCCCTAGCCATGCCTCCGCCCCCTTCAGGTTTGATTTATTCGTCCCCTCCACTCCTCCCATTAGCTTGATGAAGGAGCGCGACTGTCTTGTCATCTCAGCCCGTACGCTCATGAAACCGGTCGCATGCCAGTGACGTCATCATCCTCCGACTGCGTTCCATCCCTCGCTCTGTCTCCATAACCAGCGTTTCTCTCAAAGCAGCTCCCTGGACACAACAGCGTCTCTTCCGGAAGGATGATTAGACCGACCTGATGATCCCCACTCTCTGGATTACTTTTTAACCCATGCCTACTTTTAACTACTAAAATGTGAGTTGCCCTGCATTCTCCTGTTTTATATGATTAAATCTTCACCCAGAGGCGCCTCTTGCGTTGTATTTTCTAGCAGCCTGTCTCGCTGTAAAGGGGGAGTGGTCTCCCATCACATACCCACCTCTCGGGTGACCCCCCGCACCCAAACAGGCACAGTAAAATAAAAAGGAAAGTGGAAGGGGGCCGCAACAGCCCCCTGGAGCAGGGGTGACTGCTACATCAATGAGAGGCACAGTGTCTGTCAGAGCACAGTGCCCCCCCCCCTCGGGGTCTGTGTGTAGTGAACACCCTGCACCCATGGATGATACGCCACTGGATCATACAGTATGACCACTGATCTCTCAGTTTCGGGTCTGCTCTGAGCAGAGAGCAGTGACTGTCTGACTGTCAGTCACAGCTCTCTGATCTTCCCCCCAGCACTTACTGAAGCGCCTCCTGTAAGGCATCTGGGTGGATCTTGACATTATTGTCAAGATACATTCAGAGGTTGGAGCGGCTCTATGATATCAGCTCTATGATGTCAGACAATTTCTTCTGGAAAGTTTTTCAGCCAATTCATGCTTTCTTACAAATGTATTATGGCCTTTAAACAAAGCAAACTTGTTTTTCAACGTGTTACAATGTACTTGTTTGTCAGCTGGATTTTATGTGCCTGTAAAACAGTACTGAGAAAAAAATAAATATACAAATTAGCTTCTTTCTACTGCATGTCAATGATTAGTCCTTTAATTTATATATTCCATTAGGTGACCATAAAAAAAGTTCTCAGAAAATAAGAAAATTAAGGCAGCAGAACGATTAAGAATATTTTAAAGCGGTAGTAACTCTGCTTAACCACAATGTTCTTTAATCTCTTCTTTCAAATAATTAAAATGTTCTAGTAAGTATCATAGTGCATGTCAATACCTGAATGGACAATAAATGCTAGAACATGGTAAATAATTGCCTGGCTGTTCATGTGCTAATGACTATAAACTTTTACTATGCTAATTTTCTCTTCACTTTTAATTGTAGATCAATAACAGTTTGCTGTTGACATTTAAAACTGCTGAACCACAAGTATGAACAGAGACATAATGGAAATATACACTGTGGTACTGGGTTTGCCAAATCAATAAACTTTGCCATTTAACAAACAGAAGCATGTAAACAACTACCAGAGATCAGGTGCTTTAAATACCTTACTTAATAATTGTTTAATACCATCCTGTATTACTAAAACAGAAGACTTCAACTGCTAAGAAAACCTTACTTGCTATGATCTTTCTACAACAGTGTCAAGACAAAATAACCTGTTTAATAGATGCTTGGAAATTAGGCTGGATAAAGCAGCTGATTTAGCAAACCATATACTGTACAGGAAAATCTAGACATTCTTCACCATCTTAAACCACTTGCCAAATGCCGACCAGTTGTCTACCCGTACAACAATAGACTTCAAATGCTACTGCAGGCATCTTCCCAGTAGAGTTTTTTAAAACCAGTGGTCAGCTCTCTTGTAAAAGAAATCCTAGTGGCTTACTGACCACTGGATTGCTTTTACAAGCAGTGGGAAGGGACAACCTCCTCCTTCTGGCACATTCTGTGGCTTTCTCATGCTCTCACATCCCACTGACAGACCTGAGCAATCAGCCGGCTTTGTTTGGCTCTCAGCTATGGTAACCCAGAAGCAATGACCTGACATCACGTTTACCTGGATGTCAACGGCACCATTTTCAAAAATCCAAAGCATTTGAAAACACTGAACTTCATGTGATGAGGGCAGAGGAGGGATTTAGGATCAGATCGCGCCATAAAGAGTACCTGTCACATGCCTATTGCTGAAGTTTACATTCCTTGTGACAGCAATAAAATTTATAAAAAAAAAATGTAAGCGACAGTGTAAAAAATAAAATAAATAAAATGTACCCCTGCCCCCCCCCCCCCGCACATGCGCAAAGGTAAACAGTTATTGTCTCACACATGTGAGGCATCCGTGTGAATGTCAAATCATGGCCAGTAATTCTAGTAATTCTGTATAAATCTAATGTGGTAACCTGTAAAGGCTTTTAAAGCGTCGCCTATAGATAAAATTACATCATTTGTCACCGTTGCATGGGCGTGCACAATTTTATTTATTTACTTGGTGTAACATCATCCTTTATATTTTACCAAAAATTGGATCATGTATTGTGATGTTTGCATAAAAATTCCAAAAAGTATGTTTTTTACAGAAAAAATTGTGCCATGCATAGCGAAGGGAATGTGTCCCCTCGAACTGCTTTGGGAGCGACTTCAGTGTCCTACCCTATGCATGGCCATTTTTGGACACTGCGCATGCACCATCTAGCAGCGCATGCCCATTGAGGAGCCGGGCCCTGTAATGTCCCCCGCCATTAATGGTGATGTGAGTGTCGCTGGGCAGGAGCCTTTTATAGGGGAGTGTTGCACCCTAGTCCCATTGCTGATGCATGCGGGGGGATGTTCTATCTTCTTGGTCAGTTGGTGAGTGTTGCTGACACTTTATGGCTTGATGTTCCTGCACGGAATGGATTTTTAGGCACACTTCTTCTGCTTTAGGTTCGATTCACATCTATGCATGCTGCTTTTGAGTGTTTCTGCAGTTCCTTTTGCGGTGCTTGCTGCGTTTTTTGACACAGGTTTTTACAGAGATTTTTGTATTGTTTTGTTTTTTTTACACTGTATATAGTGGATAAAAAAAAAAATGTGAAAAAAAACAGTGTGGGGTCTCCTCTGAATCCATACTAGTATGGCCTGGTATGGACTTGGGGGGGTAACCCACGCCAAAAAAATAAAATTAAAAAAAACTCTTGCCCAGTGGTTGTCGGGGTCTGTGGGTGGGGAGGCTTATTGGAATCTGGAAGCCCCCTTTAACAAGAGAGCCCCCAGATCCTGGCCTCCAACCCCATGTGAATGAGTTTTTGACAAGTCTTTTATTAAAAATATATCTTCTTCTTCTATGCTTCTTCCTCCGGTCTTCCTCCATCTTTTCCCACATCTTACTCCTCCGGGCTTCTCCTTCTCCCGCTTCTTCCGCTCTTCTACTTTCTTCTGTATTCTTTGTCCGGTGTTCTTCTTCCCTCTTCTTCCGACCCTCCTCCGATGCTGCGTCCCGCACCGATGTCAAGCATGTCTTAGATAATGATGGGGGCGTGGCTTGTGTGGCGGCAACAAGGTGAGGAGTACAAAGACAAGTGTGTCTTGCCTACAGTCAAGAATGTTGGTGGGAGTGTCATGGTCTGGGGCTGCATGAGTGCTGTCGACACTGGGGAGCTACAGTTCATTGAGGGAACCATGAATGCCAACATGTACTGTGACATACTGAAGCAGAGCATGATCACCTCCCTTCGGAGACTGGGTCGCAGGGCAGTATTCCAACATGATAACGACCCCAAACACACCTCCAAGATTACCACTGCCTTGCTAAAGAAGCTGATGGTAAAGGTGATGGACTGGTCAAGCATGTCTCCAGACCTAAACCATATTGAGCATCTGCGGGGCATCCTCAAATGAAGGTGGAGGAGTGCAAAGTCCCCAACATCCATCAGCTACGTGATGTTGTCAAGGAGGAGTGGAAGAGGACTCCAGTGGCAACCTGTGAAGCTCTGGTAAACTCCATGCCCAAGAAGGTTAAGGAAGGGCTGGAAAATAATGGTGGCCACACAAAATATTGACACTTTGGGCCCTATTTAGACATTTTCACTCAGGGGTGTACTCACTTGTGTTGCCAGTGGTTTAGATATTAATGGCTGTGTGTTATTTTTAGAGGAAAGCAAATTGACACTGTTATACAAGCTGTACATCCACTACTTACATTGTAGCAAACGTGTAATTTCTTCAGTGTTGTCACATGAAAAGATATTATAAAATATTTACAAAAATGTGAGAGGTGTACTCACTTTTGTGAGATACTGTATATATATATATATATATATATATGTATATATATATATATATATATATATATAGTCTACACCGAATACCGAGTGCGAACAAAAAAACTTACGTTTGGCTCGAACTGTGGGCTCATATCTAGTGATAAATAATGTGTATTTAGACTGGTCTGGAGCTTGAGACCAATTATGTTAAATGTATTTATAAATGATATAGAGGATGGTATAAATAGCTCAATATCTCAGTTTTTGCAGATGCCACAAAAATAAGCAGGGCTATAACTTCACATTAGGATATAGAAATTTTACAGGAAAACCTGAATAAAATATTCCGTAAAAATAAATATATACAAATATATATAAAATGGGGCGCTAGCAAAAAATTTAAATATCAAAAAATATATTAATTAATAACAAGCAGCACTTGCTGGAAGAAATAAATATGGATAATACTTGCTGATAAATAAATTGCCAATAAATAAGAGATCTGATGATTACGAGTACATACAATAAATATGTAAAAAATAGGAAGGTAAAAATTATGTGGCGCTTGCTAGTAAGAAGGATGCCAATCCTCAGGGGGGACTCCAAAGGATGGTTCAGATTCCTTTGAAAAAGTCATGTGGGCGTGACGATACTAGTGAGGAGAGTAGAGTCAGGTGACACTGTGTGTGTGGTCTCGGCCGGGATCACACACGTTCTCAACAACCGCTGCTGTTACTGAATGCTAACTGTGAGTTTTTAATGTTCTTTGAATAAAACCTTATTTTAATTTACTACACTATGGAGTCCTTCCTTCCCTCTTTCTGCCCCCATGCTTTTTAAATGGTTTGGAGAGGAGATAAGGCGCTGATAAGGACCTGAATGTGAAGGATTCAGAGGAGGAGAAGATCTCTGGCTGTGTCAGTGTAAGGCTGTTTTAACCCTTACTTAGAGGTAAGAGGCTGGGGGAAACAACAAGGATTGGCACACTATACTGCATGGAGGAGATCACTGCTATTTAGCCTAAGGAGCTTACTGCTATTTGGAGGATTCACTTTACATAAGAAATTACTACACATAGAGACTGCATTGGACTGTTGCATTTGAGCACAATTATTTTGGATCACTGCACTAATCAGCATTTTTTGCAATTGCTGCACTTTTCTTTTTGGCCATATTTGCACATGGTATTTTGGACTTGTTTCGCGATTACTGCACTTTTCGTTTGGCATTATTTGCACACGCTTATTTGCACAATATTTTTTTGGTTATTCAATACCCGTCTTTAATTACGGTTTCACTTATTTATATTTTTATACGATTTATGAATTTTTACGTATTTATGAAAAGTATTTTTTTTATTTTTTATTTTTTTTATATAAGATATTGTACGCACTTTATTGTCTATTTTGCACAATATTATCTTGCACAGGAATGTTTATTTCACTATTTGATGCACTGTATGATTGAGTTTATTGGTATAGCATTATCTTTTGCTATACTTTGTGGATTTTTCAAATTATTAACTTTCAGACGCTTTTAGGGAACCATCCTTTGGAGCCCCCCCCCCCCCCCTGAAGATTGGCATCCTTCTTACTAGCAAGCGCCATATAATTTTTACCTTCCTATTTTTTACATATTTATTGTATGTACTCGTAATCATCAGATCTCTTATTTATTGGCAATTTATTTATCAGCAAGTATTATCCGTATTTATTTCTTCCAGCAAGTGCTGCTTGTTATTAATTAATATATTTTTTGATATTTAAATTTTTTGCTAGCGCCCCATTTTATGTATATTTGTATATATTTATTTTTACTGACTACTGGTGTGTGAACACTCTGATGGTGGCCGCAGCAGTTGTTGTTATACATTGATTCGCTTTTTTATCCCTTATTGGTTTGCGCAGCTGGTTCCCCCCCTTTTTACATTTACTGAATAAAATATTGGGGTGGACAACTACATGGCAAATGAGGTTTGTCATGCCTTCAGCCTATAAAGAAAAAATAATATCGTCTGGACTTGCAATATCAACATTGCCCACTAGATGTTGACACACTGCCCACTCTTAACAAAAGACTATTGATGGGTAGTGTTCTATGGTTAATAGACATTCCCTGTCATATCACTAGGAATTAGCTCACTTCCTATTACAACTCTTTTATCTTTTCCATGAGGAGAGACTGCAATGGAGCCAGCTAAGCCTGCACCACATGTTCTGAGGAAATCCCAATCCTTCTAAGGCCGCATCGCTGGTATGCTAAAGACTGTTTATTTGTATACCTAGTAGACATTTATTTATGTTCATGTAATTCTTATATATGTTCATTTGTCTGTTTATTTCTAGTTTCATCTCATATCACATCAACGCATCCTATCCTTATATGACCACCACCTGTTCATCGTAATAAAGATCTAAAGTTACTGACAGTCTGGTTATTGTAGGATTCAAGGTTTAAACTGTATGGTGAGCTACATACACGCCAGGGGCAAACGTGTAGTGAGTAGGGATGAGCCGAACACCCCCGGTTTGGTTCGCACCAGAACCTGCGAACAGACCTAAACTTCGTGTGAACTTTAGAACCCTATGAAAGTCTATGAGACTCGAATGTTTAGAATCAAAAGTGCTAATTTTAAAGGATAATATGCAAGTTATTGTCCTAAAAAGTTTTTGGGGACATGGGTCCTGCCCCAGGGGACATGTATCAATGAAAAAATAACTTTTAAAAACTGACGTTTTTGTAGGAGCAGTGATTTTAATAATGCTTAAAGTGCAACAATAAAAGTGTAATATTCCTTTAAATTTCATACCTGGGGGGTGTGTATAGTATGCCTGTAGAGGGGCTCATGTTTCCCATGCTTAGAACTGTCCCTGCACAAAGTGTAATTTCTGCAGGAAAAAAAGTAATTTAAAAGCACTCGCGGCTATAATGAATTGTCGGCTCCCCGTAATACAGAGAACAGTCATTGAAAGTCATTGATAAAAAAATGCGTGAGGTTTCCCCCAAATTCAATTAATAGGGCCTTCAGGTCTGGTATGGATTTTAAGGGGAACTCCACTGCAAATTTAAAAAAAATGGCGTGGAGTTCCCCCCAAAAATCCATACCAGACCCTTTATCCGAGCATGCAACCTGGCAAGCCGCAGGAAAATAGGGGGGGACGAGAGAGCGCCCCCCCTGAACCATACCAGGCCATATGCCCTCAACATTGGGAGGATGCTTTGGGGGTCTGTGACCCTCAAAGCACCTTGTCCCCATGTTGATGGGGACAAGGGCCTCATCCCCACAACCATGGCCGGTGGTTGTGGGGTCTGTGGGCAGGGGACTTATCAGAATCTGAAACAACAACAAGGGGAGAATCTGGAACAAATAACAAGGGGACCCCCAGATCCCACCCCCCCTGTTTAAAATGGTAAGGGGGTACAAAAGTACCCCTACCATTTCACAAAGAAAGTGTAAAAAATTGTTAAAAAACACACAGACACAGTTGGGAAAAGTCCTTTATTAAAAAAAAAAAAAAAAGATTCCAGCGGTGTTAATCCACTCTTGCTATCCAGCGATGGCTGATCTCTTCTCCGGGGTCCAGAGATGGTTGATCTCTCCCGATGGTCCAGCGCAGCGCATCCTGTCTCCATCGGAGACACTGCAGGAATTCCGGTGATGGCTGACAGGTCTTAGCTGAGGAGGACGGGGCCACCCATCACCTGATGCCGCCCCCCTCTGATGCAAGGGGAAACCTGGGCTTCCCCAGTGATGTATGGGTGACCCCGCCCCCCTCTGATGTAATGCAGATTTCTGTTACATCAGGGTCACCCGCACGTCACTGGGGAAGCCCGGGTTTCCCCTTGCTTCAGAGGGGGGCGGGGTCAGGTGACGGGTGCCCCGTCCTCCTCAGCTGAAGGGTCTGGTATGGATATTTTTTTTTTATTTGACCCGGGGTTCCCCTTAATATCCATACCAGACCTGAAGGGCCGGTAATTGAATTTGGGGGGAACCCCACGCATTTTTTTTTTTTTTTTTATCAATGACTTTCAATGACTGTTTAATGAATGTATTATGGGGAGCCGACAATTCATTATAGCCGCGAGTGCTTTTAAATAGCTTTTTTTCCTGCAGAAATGACACTTACTGCAGGGACAGTTCTAAGCACGGGAAACATGCGCCCCTTTACAGGCATACTATAGACGCCCCTTAGGTATGAAATTTAAAGGGATATTACACTTTTATTGTTTAACTTTAAGCATTATTAAAGCATTATTAAAATCACTGCTCCCGAAAAAACTGCCGTTTTTAAAACTTTTTTTTGCATTGATACATGTCCCCTGGGGCAGGACCCAGGTCCACAAACACTTTTTATGACAATAACTTGCATATAAGCCTTTAAAATTAGCACTTTAGATATAGACTTTTACAGGGTATTCCGCGGCTTTTCGAATTTGCCTTGAACACCCCAAATTGTTCGCTGTTCGATGAACAGGCAATGTTCAAGTTGAATATGGGTTTGACTCGAACTCGAAGCTCATCCCTAGTAGTGAGAACAGAACAAGGTTTTTTGTTGAGAAATGTAAATTGATGTATTTGGGGGCTAAAAATATAAACACAAGTTACTCACTAGGGGGGAGCTCTGATGGAATTATGGATGGAGAAAGATCTGGGAGTCCTAGTAGAAGACAGATTGAGCAATAGCATGCAATGTCAAGCTGCAGCAAGCAAAGCCAGCAGACTATTAGCATGCATAAAAATGCGATTTACTCCAGAGATAAAACGATAACCCTGCCACTTTGTAAAACTCTGGTTCGGCCACATCTGGAGTATTCAGTCTCAGGGAGTGGAAAAGGACACCGGGCCACACAATAAAATTGGAGGAGAAGAGGTTTAACCTATATGTGCATAGGGGGGGTTTCAATGTCAGGGCGATACGGATGTGGAACTCTCTTCCACAATTGGTGGTGTCAGCGGGGAGTATTGATATTTTAAAAGACTCTTGGACGTGCATCTTAGTGAACACAATTTACAGGGATATGGGAAATGATTATCCACACTGACATACATACACCTACACAGGTTGAACTGGATGGACTTCATTCAACCTTACCTACTATGAAACTATGAAACTATGAATATGTAATTTCACAGTCCCTTCCTATTCTAAGTGAACACACTCACTCACTGTTTTCATTCATAACTGAAGCATATTAAAGTGTTTTAGTTACTAAGTGTTTACTTTGCTTCAGTTTGTGAATGAACTAGAAGCCGCTGAGCACAGAGCACTTCCCAATCATTCACTGTCCAGTGTAGCTTAGGCTGCAAAGAAAGTCATGGGTGTTTGAGCTTTGGGGTGCACACCATAATGCAATAGACTACACACACCTATGATATATATTGGGATTTAGATATAGAGAGATATATGGAGATATATATATAGTGTTCCCACACTCAGCGTGACAGACATTTTCCAGGGTGCCATGCATCTAGCTACTCCCTGAGTGGGTTAAGTTTTTTGTACAGTCTTTTTGGATCTCCATGCTTAAAACACGTTATCTCTTTTTTATGTTTATTATTCCTGTCATAATTGTTATCATCTTCTTATAGATATGTTTGTTTGCTCTCTCCATCTTGGATGTTTTTTCTGTAGGAATTCCGCTCAAGCTTGGCTTGCATACACATGGTCACACAAAAGTTCTCTGAACTTTCAACCGTCAAGAACGCGGTGACGTACAACACTATGACGAGCCGAGAAAATTAAGTTCAATGCTTCCGAGCATGCGTCAAATTGTTTCCGAGCATGCGTAGGAATTTTGCGTGTCGGAATTTGTACAGACGATCGGAATTTCCGATCTGAACTTTTTGGGACCAAAAAACTGAGAACATGCTCTCAATCTTTTGCTGGCCTAAATTCGGCCAGCAAAAGTCAGATGGAACATACACTCGATTGCATTTTCCGACCAAAAGCTCTCATCAGACTTGTTTTTATATATGTTTTTGTGAAATTTTTGCAATAAAAATACCTTTTATAGACCACCTATGTGTTGATGTCCTTGTACAGTACCATGTACCAAGTCGATTATTGTCTCTAAAACAATACATTTGTCATAATAATTGCAACAGTCATCAAAAATGAAACGTTTTTTAGAGGAGGAATATAAGGTTCCTTTTGTATCACTTCAACATAACGTATCTTCTTATACTTTCAGTTTAGTCCCGAAGTTCTAAGAGGAATCAATCAATTTAACTGATGATGGTCAAAAGAAATGAGTGTACCTTGAACCCATGTGAGCAAGCCTGCTAGGAAAGCAGTCCACTGTACTGTGCTAATCATCAGCGACTGGGGCAATCCCTTTGTATACAAGGGGCATGTATACACGTGGCTCTGGGTCAGAGAATGCCTCAGCAGCTGATGATGGCCCAGTACAGTGACAGCTTTCTGGCAGGCTTGCTTATGTGGGTTCAGACTAGGATACAAACAAGTCAGATGGCCAAACGCTTGCAACACCTTTTTGCAGTTTGGGTTACATGATTCTATAATATTAAATTATGTGCAAACCCAAACACCACAGTTTCATATTAGCTTTACCATGTTGTTATAATTTCAAAAATACATTTTTAATATATTTTTTGAAAAATTTGCACCTTTCATTAAAATATTACTTGATGATTAGGGATGGAGTATAAGCAAGTGGTCACTCCTGATTGCTCCTAAGCAATCAACACCTAGGTAACCCTTCAGTCTTTTCCCACCCCATAAAAAGGGAGGTGGATGTTCAATACATCATTGAGCTAATAAAGCCACATAACCAAATTTGGACACTGTCGTTGAAGAAATATGGACATGTGGCCATATTAGGTCAATGATATAACAAGCTCCTCCACCCCTTTGTTACATGTGGGAATGCCTTAGCCCAGGGCAAGATCTAGCCTGGTCTAGAATTTATCTGGGGGTACAGTTTCATGACTGTAGATAGGGTTTAGCTGCCAATATGCTGAAGGAGATCAGCAGCACTGAGCTGTAATAAAGGATGAAAAAAGGTGAAACAAACACAAACAAAGCCATTATCGACCATGTCAACAAAAGGAGTCAAACAGTACTTGTTAAAAACAGCCCCATCCAGGTTGTAGCCCTTGAATTTCTCATTAGAAATACTATTTTCTTTTTCAAGAGGGTATGTACAGAGCTTTGTTGATCTGTATAGTGGTGGAGTCACAAAAGTACCCTAGTGTGCTTGTTAAGGGTGAAGATACAAACAGTTTTGCACTGTCAACAGATTAAATAGTGAATTGTTATATTCTTTTACTTGTATAGACTAACTGATCTTCAGAATTTGAAGTGCTCTCTGCCATTCTTTCCTTAGGTCCTAAATTGTTAGGAGTGTATATTTCCTTTGAGACAGACAAAGTGACTTTCCAGTGGGAAGTACAGACTCTGCATCCTGAATGGGGTTATTTAACAAGCACCATCTCATCTTTTTTTTTTTGCGAGATCATTCGATCTGGTAAGTGGCTTTGTTTGTTTTATCCTGCACATTGGTTGAATCATAAGGGTTCCTTGGTTAACCTGTTACGAATGGAGGCACGAGCCCTCCTATGGAGAAAGACAGAAGCTTTGCACTTTCAGTGTATTGAGGTATTCAGACAGTGGACTCTTTTATGTCTTCTATGTATTTTCTAACTATTTTGGCTTAGTGGTTAGCATGCCCACCCTGCATTTCCCAACCGCTGTAGCTGCAGTTAACAATTACAGCCCAGGAAATCAGCCAGGACAGTATTCAAGGGACAGCAGGTAATATTTTTAGCAGAAACATGCAACTAATCTATAGTGTACTATATGGTGCTGTATCCCAGTGGTTCTCAACCGTGTCCTCAAGTACCCCCAACAGGCCATGTTTGCAGGTTTTCCTTGCATAGGTGCTTTAAACCAGAGTCAATGGCCTGGTATTTTGGACAGCTATTTTATCTAAGAGAAATTCCCAAAACATGGCCTGTTGGGGATACTTGAGGACAGGGTTGAGAACCACTGCTGGATCCCAAAAAATGTATATATAAACTTCAACTTTAAAGCTGTGTTCACCACAACCAATTCTCAATAGCAGGAGATTTTGACCGGCTCTCTATGGAGCCGGTTTCCATATTTCCATTGCGGCTCCGGTGCGAATTTGCACAGGAGCCCTGTGCATCTTCTGGTCCACTTTAGGTTCGAATTCAGACAAAAATTTGGGCTAAAATCGGATCTGAAACGATGAACGGGGACACACCGGACCTGCTGTGAGCAGCATGTGAATAAAGTGCGAACCCAGCCTAAATGTTTTCCTTGGGTCCACTTCCACCCATGTAGATGCTACCTTGATCCTTCTCTCACTGCTTGGCTCATTGAACTGCCCTCTCCTTTTTCACTTACTCTATCCCCCCAAAGCTCTCCGCTCAAAATACAGTTCCCACTTAGTGCAGCCAAAGTAAATTCTAACTATCACCACCAATAGGTCAAATATATATGTGTATATATATATATATATATATATATATATATATATATATATACACACATACATACACACACACATATACATATACACATGTACACATATATTTATAAACATACACACATACTCGAACCTGAGCAGCTTCTCTGCTTGTCCATTCACACATAAAGCTCTAGCTTGGCCCCACCCTTTCTCTCTCTTCTCATTGGCTCACTGGCCGTTGATTGACAGCAGCGTGAGCCAATGGCTCCCACCAGGGCCGATCCTAGGGTCACAGACGCCTGGGTGCAGAAATATTTCTGGCGCCCCCCATGTGGGCGTGGCCATCTTACCAACTCCTCCCCTTTACAAATGTTCCTATGGCTATGACTCAAACACAGAGATGCTCCCCTAAGAAGTCTTCATCACCCTAGGATCCTCCCATGATCTTTTAACAATAAAGAAAATGAGTACACTAATGGGACCTGGAGGGGGGTCTCTCTAATGCACACAGAGAGGGCTTCTGTTAGAAAGAGCCCCCAGACAGACTGCAGACATGATACATGAGATGGTCAGAGACTGCAGACATACTACAAGAGATGGTCAGAGACTGCAGACATAGTACAAGAGATGGTCAGAGACTGCAGACATACTACAAGAGAAGGTCAGAGACTGCAGCCATACTACAAGAGAAGGTCAGAGACTGTAGTCATACTACAGGAGATGGTCAGAGCCTGCAGACATAGTACAAGAGATGGTCAGAGACTGCAGACATAGTACAGAGACTGCAGACATAGTACAAGAGATGGTCAGAGACTGCAGACATTTTTTTTTACATTTTTACAAAAAAAAATTTATGTTTTTCTCTTTTACAACGCTGTTTGGAGAGAGAAGTCAGCTGTGCTGCAGGATGGGGGGCACACAGCAGGGGGAATCAGATGTGGGCAGAACAGAAAGGGGGATCAGTGTGGCTGAGGGGTCAATTACAGGATCATGGCCCTTAGTGTCTCTCCTTGCAGCAGCTGAAAGCTGATGAGAGGGAGAGAGGGAGAAACTGTCTTTCAGCTGCTGCAGAGAGCAATACAGGGCATTGTTTCTGTAATTTCCCTCTCCCCTGCCACACCGATATGTTGTTTCTTTACAGGAAATGTTAGTACTAAAGCTACAGAGAGATCATGCATTAACCTGTGCTGAGCCAATATGTCTTTTATTTTAATACAAACAGAAACTTCTGATACAGGAGTGTGAAGATTTACTCTGCTATAGGCTGTGAATATAGGTCAACATATGAAACCATGAAACTATATGATCAATTAAAATCTTAGGCAAGTGAAAACACAAGGTGCAGGTAGGAAGGTCTATATTGCCTTTAAAGTAACAAAGTCCCGGTAAGCTAAATATAAATCTTGTTTAAAATGTTTCCTCCCGAGGTGGTATCTCACCCCGGACAGAGTACATAGATTTTACCCAGGAGTCCCAGCCACTTGCTTTAGAGGCTACCAGGTGGAACATTGCTCCACATATTTTGGAGCTGTCCAAAGTTGAGGCACAGACGGCCTCTAGAGTAGCACAGATATCAGGGACCATGGTTACGTTGACTGCCCTAATGTGTTTGCTCTTCACACCAATTCTAGACATGCCTCCCCCAACCCAAAAACTGGTAAATACATTGTTCTGTGCTATCCTGTGGGCAATAGCCTTGAATTGGCGTTCCCCAATGGTACTTTGGGCCCAGGTGCTCCAAAGAATGGAAACCATTAAACTAATGGAAAGGATCCATCACACTATACTGGACACCTTGCATGTTTTTCATAACAAATGGTCTGGTTGGACTTGATATGGTGGTACACTGTAACCTACATCCCTCTACATTATTATTACCCCCTTTCTCCCCAAGGAACATGTGCAACTCGGTATATGACTACTGCAGCTGCGACATTTGAAATCGTTTATTCCCTGGCCTTCTACATCAACATAACATGGTTGTTCTACAGAGTTTTTAATTTTTTTTAATCTTTGTTTCTTGATTGTTTTATTGGTTATATGGCTTCCTTTCCTATGATTTTGTTCTTTTTCTCTATTTGTGAAATTGATACAGGGATGCACCAATGTCAGACTCCAAATCTGGAAATGGAGCCTTTATCCTATATATTATAGGTTTACCTGGGTTGCATCCCAACATGTATTGTGTTCTCTACAACTGTATTGTCTTTTTTATATCCTCAAATAAAAAAGTTTATATGAAAAAAAAAAAAAAGTTTCCTCCCTCCTCTTGCTACCTAAGCTGCATACCATTTATAAAAGAGAGCAGTGTAAAAACCTTTTCTTTGATTTGCTTCACTGCAGACACGTGATCCAGAAGCAGCATCTCCCCAGGGTCAGGGAGCACTTGATTCCCCAAGCTATGACCACACCAACACTGGTAGCTTCTGGATCAAGTCACCTCACCATAGCAAATCAAAGTAAAAAAGGTATTTATACTGCTCTCTTATTAACGGTATATAGCATATTTGGGCGGGGACACATTTTTAACAAGACTTATATTTATCCTATACTTCCACTTTAAAGGATGTGTGTATTTTCAATGTTAAAAGATACTATAGAATCCGCGCTCAGGATTAGAACTGCAGCCTCCCAGAGAGGTACTACACACAAGTGTGTAGTAAAGATAATGGTATTAAATTAAGGAATGGTGGCGCTGTTCTGGGTGAATATGGGGAAAGCAGGATAAAAATATATAAATATATAAATATATGACGGGTACGTATGAATGGTAAAAGTGAATGTGCATATGACTGATAAAAATATATATATATATAAAAAATAGTATGGCAACTACATTCAACAGAAATATATGAAATGACTATGTGCAATACCTCATGAGCATAATTATGTGTAAACAATTATATATAGCAAGCAAGACGGCATAAATATAAATTGAATAAAAAGTGACTCCATGCTATGATAATATAGAAAATATATAAATATATATGTGTAAAGAATAATAATAAAAAACAAAAGACAAAAAATTAAGTGTGTCCTCCTAAATTGTGATACAATAATAATAATAATAAGTGCACAATTTCCCAATCAATATGAAAGTAGATGGATAAAAAAGTAGATGGATAAAAAAATGAATAAATTATTCTTGACAATTGTCCCAAGTAATAAAAAGAAAGAAATTATATAAATAATGGTGATTAGTGATCAAAGTGGTGAAGTCCTGTGCTGTCCTTTAAATCTCAGCAATCTGGTAACAACATATGACATATAGGCAAACAGATGACTTGTACACGGTGACTGTTCAGGTGCTCCCCTCCTTCCGTCGAGTGACCCCTAATGTGGAAACACTCACCAGAGTGCCTAACCCCTGCAGGGGTAGTAGGCATATAATCTCCTGGGTATGCAGTAAGGATCCTCCTCTGTGGGGACGGTTTCCACTGAAAAGCCTCCTCTGTGGGGATGTCCAGCCTCTGTCACTCTCCAAGGATGGGGGGGTAAAAACACCAATAGGGTCCGTGTGTGTAAAAAATATAAAACACTGATAGTGTGATATTGCTAAACTCAGTTTTATTTTGCAATTAAAAATGATGCATAAAAAATAGCAGTGTACCCAATAGGGTTATAGAACATCAATACATGCAGTAAGTGAAAGAAATAATACAAAGGCAGAGCGCGCAGCTGGAGGGCAGAGCGATGACGGCACCGCAAAGCCCCGGTACAGCGTGCGTTCCACTGGCGGTGATTCTGAAACCGGAAGCCGCAAAAAAGGAGGGAAGTGACGTGTTGTGTACCAAGGGTATCGCCTGACGTACGTTTCGTCAATAGAACGTCATCGGAGGTGATACCATATTGGTACACTTCACGTCTATTATAGACTGTGAAGGAGCCGCGGTAACCAATGGGGTGGTGGTGGGCGTGTAGTAGGCACGAATTCCGGGCCAATGGAGAAACTCCGTGTGCGATCTCATAGAAAGTGAATAGGCAGAGGCAGCCTAATAGAGCGCATAACCACCCCCAGAGTACTAAACGTTAACCCATCCCTTGTGTCCTAATAGAAAAAACAAGGAAAACCGCAGCTCCCGTCCCAGCTAATTAAGCAAAAAAAAGGGATAATTAGCAGAATAAAAAACGAAGTGGATAATGAGTAAATACAAGCAGTGTTCTCTGACATCCGTGTACATACTGTAACCTAGGCAAATTACTAAATAAATGGATATGTTTAAAAACGGAAATGGCCATTTATATTGCATGTGGCTGTGATTAGCAACTAAATAAAAAGCTGCAATCCCGATCATGCAGTAACAAAAGGGGGAATAAACCATTAGGATCAAGTAGTGGGTAATATATTAAATTAAAACACAAATCCAAATGAAATTAATTATATCTTGGATGTGAACCATAAAGAATATATAGATAAAATGCATAAAATAAATTGGTTAAAACAATGTGGATTATTGGATAATTAATAGAGGAATGAAATAATGCCAAGTATGCAACTTCCAATAAAAAATGATTAATATACATCAAACACCAGTAGGGGTGTTGTGTTAAAAGGCATATATAGGTATAGGAAAAAATATATAATACTAATAAATATAGGAATATAGGAAGGCTCGGTGTGGTATGGGTGGAGGTAAAAAGGGGGAGAAGTATATGTCTGGATAAAAACTGGTATTTTTTATATGTGCAATATACATTCATGATACCGACTGGGTACCGTATAATTAAAAAAGTATATATATATACCGGATAGGATAAATGGGATAAAAACATGAAGAAATGGTAAAAATGGAAAATATACATAATTGATAATGCAGTCTATAGAAGTGGCCTCAAACAATGTCTTATGTTATTATATATATATAGAGAGAAGGCCATAAAAAAGAGAGAAGAAGTGGATGTATATAGGCCCCATGCGATAGGAAAAACTCGGAATCGCATATAGTGAAGTAAATAAAACCAGGGGTATTTAAAAATTGGATAAAAAACAGTTGAGGTCTATAGCAACGTTTAACCCCTTGGGCAACAGGGACCCCAAGCGATATATCCATTTGGTTTCGTTTTGGGATACCTGTATCGTTTTATTGCCTCCTCGCCAGTGATTATTAATAATATCTATACCATAAAATACTAAACCTGACGGGTCCATTTTATGATATTGATCAAAGTGTCTAGGTTATGTTTGGGGAAACCCGTTTTAATATTATTGATGTGCTCTCTGATGCGGACGCACAAAGGCCTGGTAGTTCTACCCACATATTGCAACCGGCATGGGCATTCAATTACATATGTAACGTGGGTGCTGTTACAAGTAACGAGTTCCTTAATCTCAAATTCCTTCCCTGATCTGGACCTGAATTTAATCTTTCTTCTAGGCTGTTTCTTGGTCACTCGGCATGCTAGACATCTCTGACATTTATAAAAAACCTTTTAGTTCAGAATGTATTCTCACTGGTATGGGTGGATCTATTACATTTTTCACTTGTTGATTTCTCAACGTGGGTGCCCTCCTGTAGATGAATCTAGGTTTTTTTGCAAGCAGATTCCCTAAAGTACGATCTGCTTTAAGTATAGGCCAATACTTCCGAATGATATGTTCTATAGACCTATATTGTGTGTTAAATCCGGTAATAAAGGCAACATTTGTTTGTTGGTCCATTCTATTTTTCTTGTCTTTAGTAAGTAATAATGAATTTCGATCAGATTTTCCAATTTCTTCTTTTAGTTGCACTAAAGGTTCCAAAGAGTATTCCTTATCCACAAATTTTGTGATTAAAATTTCAGCTTGTATCTGATAATCGTCCAGTCTCTGGCAATTCCTATGTACTCTAAGCAGCTGTCCTTTGGGGACATTTTCTTTCCATTTTGGATGATGGCAACTTGAAGTAGGTATATAGCCATTCCGATCCGTCTGTTTAAAAAATGTTTTAGTTAAAATCACATCTCCTTCTTTAAAAACCTGCAGATCAAGATAATCCACCTGATTAAAATCATTTTTCCCAGTAAAAGAAATTCCGTATTTGTTCGTATTTAATTCAGTTAAAAAATTTTCAAAGGATTCTGGTGTGCCTTCCCATACTATAAAAATATCGTCAATATATCTACGATAAAATGTAATCTCTGGATGACTCCTTCTGTAGATATACCGGTCCTCCCACATGTCCATAAAAAGGTTGGCTACGCTTGGAGCGTACTTAGCCCCCATGGCAACACCTTTAGTCTGTACGAAAAACTCCTTTTGGTACCAGAAGTAGTTACTTTCCATGGCAAGTTTTAGTGCTTCCAAAATGAAACCAATTTGCTCCTGGCGGAGGTCCGTCTTATCATGTAGGGCCTTCTCAACACCCTCTAGGCCATCCTTTTGTATGATGCTGGTATATAATGAGTTAACATCAATAGTTGCTAATATGCATTTACTCGAGTCCGGAATCTGACGGAGCTCATTAATCAACTGTGTGCTATCTCTTAGGTATGATTTCCCTTCTCTCACCAGGGGTTTTAGAAATTGGTCAATATATTCACGAGCCGTGAAAAAAGCGAGAGCATTCCACTAACTATAGGTCTACCTGGTGGTTTATCCAATCTTTTATGTATTTTGGGTAAAAAATATATTACCGGAGTTCTGGTAGAATCTGGTATCAGGTATCTGGCCTCTTTTTTATTTAGGATGCCGATTTCCTGTCCTCTTTTGACCAGAGCTTTCAATTTTTTCACATAGTGAGGTTTCGGATTAGATTTAAGTTTTTTATATGTGTTAGGTACTTTTAATAAATTCTCCATCTCTGTTTGGTAATCCTCTTTTTTTAGAATCACAAGGCCTCCTCCCTTATCAGCGGGGCGGATAACAACTTCCTTTCTTTTACCCAGGGCTTTTATGGTTTTCCATATATTTCCACCTTTTTTCTTTATTGTTAATTTGTTGAGATCGCTTTCAACCATCCTTTTAAAAGCTCCTATGCATTGATCACCTGGTACCTTGGGGTTCATAATGGAGTTATTTTTGAGTTTAGTATGTGAAAAAAATGAAGTATCAACATCACTCGGTAGATCTCCATTAAGTGCAAAGTGCTTCTTGATTTTTAGTTTCCTAACAAACCGTTGTACATCAATAAAAACCTCAAACTTATCTATATTTTTGTCTGGTGCATATTTCAATCCCAAATCTATAATTTGCATTTCTGCTTCCGTAAAAACAACATCAGTCAGGTTAAAAATTCCTTTCCCTAATATTCCCTTCGTCTTTTTCTTCTTCCCTCCACGTCTTCCTCTTGTCTGTTTCTTTCTGTATTTCTTTGCATTTGTTCTTGCTCCCTCTCTGGATTCATCATCCATCCATTCCTTATGTTCGATCGTTGATTCTGAGGGTGTCCTTGATTCCTGTTCCTTCCATCTTCTCTGTTCATCTCTCCCGGTGGTCCACCTCTCCTACAGGGGGCGCCTTGTTCCATTCTCTGATTTCTCCATCCGGTAGTCTTGTAGGGAACTCTTGTATTCCATCTCATAGGGGGTCTTCCTCTCTGTCTCCTTTGAAAAAAATCCTCATCTTCTTCTCTATAATCCCTTCTGTTGTTATAATTCCGATACGGTGTTCTTTGCTCCCTTTCTCTAAAGGGGGAAAACCTATTATGTGTAGGGATATTGTATCTGGGGGTGCCAGGGGAACGTCCGTAATCGGTACCCCTGTTTCCATTTTTTCCTCTCCCAGGAAAATTCGATGAGGGGTTAGGGGTTCTCGATACCCCTCCTCTTGCCCCGTTGCGGACAAAATCAAACCTAGTCTGACGTATATTGACCGGATCTTGGGTCGAGGTTTCAATGTTGGTTGGTTACCGCGGCTCCTTCACAGTCTATAATAGACGTGAAGTGTACCAATATGGTATCGCCTCTGACGACGTCCTATTGACGAAACCAAATACCCTTGGTGCACAACACGTCACTTCCCCCCTTTTTTGCGGCTTCTGGTTTCTGAATCACAGCCAGTGGAACGCACGCTGTACCGGGGCTTTGCGGTGCCGTCATCGCTCTGCCCTCCAGCTGCGCTCTCTGCCTTTGTATTATTTCTTTCACTTACTGCATGTATTGATGTTCTATAACCCTATTGGGTACACTGCTATTTTTTATGCATCATTTTTAATTGCAAAATAAAACTGAGTTTAGCAATATCACACTATGAGTGTTTTATATTTTTTACACACACGGACCCTATTGGTGTTTTTACCCCCCATCCTTGGAGAGTGACAGAGGCTGGACATCCCCACAGAGGAGGATTTTTAGTGGAAACCGTCCCCACAGAGGAGGATCCTTACTGCATACCCAGGAGATTATATGCCTACTACCCCTGCAGGGGTTAGGCACTCTGGTGAGTGTTTCCACATTAGGGGTCACTCGACGGAGGGAGGGGAGCACCTGAACAGTCGCTGTGTACAAGTCATCTGTTTGCCTATATGTCATATGTTGTTACCAGATTGCTGAGATTTAAAGGACAGCACAGGACTTCACTACTTTGATCACTGATCACCATTATTTATATAATTTCTTTCTTTTTATCACTTGGGACAATTGTCAAGAATAATTTATTCATTTTTTTATCCATCTACTTTTTTATCCATCTACTTTCATATTGATTGGGAAATTGTGCACTTCACAATTTAGGAGGATACACTTAATCGATCGTCTTTTGTTTTTTATTATTATTATTATTCTTTACACATATATTTATATATTTTCTATATTATCATAGCACGGAGTCACTTTTTATTCAATTTTTATTTATGCCGTCTTGCTTGCTATATATAATTGTTTACACATAATTATGCTCATGAGGTATTGCACATAGTCATTTCATATAGTCCTGTTGAATGTAGTTGCCATACTATTTTTTATAAATATATATTTTTATCAGTCATATGCACATTCACTTTTACCATTCATACGTACCCGTCATATATTTTCAATGTTGCCAATGAAACTGCATGAAAAGACCCTTGTATGATATTTTTTAAATAATTTTTCATTGGTACATTTTCCCAACTTCCCTTGCCTTTTTCTGACAGTTGTTTGCCTATTAACTTTAAAAATGGCCAGAATTTAACGAGAGATCACACTTACAGACACAAATACACACACACACAAACAGACACCCATACATTTTGGTGGGATGTTCCTTCGGGTTTAGGTTGGCCAAGTTTTGAACAAGAGTCGCTGAACCTTTGGTGAATTGATCCTGGGCACATTTACCCATCACTACTAAAGAGTCACCTACTATAGCAGCAAAATATTTGTCTTTTAATTTCTGTGAAATAAAAACCTTTTTTTTTTCGATGACAGTGGATATCCTGATTTTTTTTTTTTTTTTTGTAGTGTTGTTCAGATAAATGTAACACTGTGTATAAATATTCCTAAATGGTTTTAAGAGTTATTTTATACTTTTAAAAATATTGCATTCTCTGCGTGTTACTGCAGTGTAAATTAAAGAGCACATATCAGAGCAGGGTGTGTGAAACATAAGACTGCATAACTTGAACAAACAGAAAAGAATTGGTTCAATTACTGCGTATTCAATGCCAAGCTTTTCTTTAGAAGTTGGGTATGGGTCACGACAAAGGTCATGCACCATGTAATTATCCTATTAACATTGTCCACTTCAGGTTAGGATACAAAGAACACATTGCTTAAAAATGAAGGTTTAAACCAATTTGTAAACCTTAATTCATATGCATACTTCCCAGCCAGCTGAGATTTACTGCACTGTTAAAAGATCCAGCACACACAAACTCATAGTTAAAAGGCACAGTACAGTTAGGTTCCTAAAAAAAGCTTTTGATTCTATTTGCTGCACTAAAACAAGAGTGACTGCAGCATCTGGATTATTTTCTCTGCTTTCTATGGCATGTTCCCCTAGAATGAGGCTGTTTAATAGCTTAGCCAGACACAAGTGATTATAGCAAATAATCGATGGCTAGTGCGATGATTATGCTATCGGTCTCATCCTACAGAGATTTTGCAGCTTTCAGGACAGCCTTAGCTACAGCAGACTGTGAGTGATTATTACTGGGGCAGGTTAACTGAGCAGTTAACCCTGCACACACACACACATACATACATACATACATACACACACACACAGTACCCTCCAACCACGTATTTTAAAAGGATAAACACTATTCACAGCACCTACTGTTGCGATTCTGGCTCTTACAAAGTGTCTGTATCACTCGCTGCCAGGCCCAGACAGGAATATCAAGCGCCATTCACACTAATATAGCGCATAAGCTCATATGCAAAAATCACACTTTTTTTGCATGTACATGAAATGTGCAATAAATGCTTATTGTGCTTGTGGTGCCATTTATTGTTAATTGCACCTTAAACACACCAAGCAAAAAGAGCATTCTTGCATGTGGAAAAACATCTACAAATGCATGGTAATAAAATCTCGTAACAAGTGAATCTTGAAAGGGTACATGAGCTTTTTTACCACCCATAGGGCAGCCCACTGAAATGAACAGGCTGTCCTGCTCGCAATGCGTGACAATGAGGAAATGGCCATTGTTGCACTACACTAGTCTGAATTGGGCTTCACAGAGTATACTTTAGTTCTTCAGAAATTCAAAGTTCTTTACATTTCTAGATAAAAAAAAAGCATTCAGAGATTCAGCTTCACAATTTTAAAATATTGTTTTGAAGAAGTAAAAAGAAAAATGGTGCAGAAAATATTAACAGCAAAGATAAAAAAAAAAAAACATAAGCAATATGTATAGACAGTCCTGGATGGAAGAGGATTTGGTTTCTAGCACCACGTGCCAAAATGAATAAGGTAACTATGTAGTACAAAAAAAGGGGGACTTTTAAGGTGCTGATAAATACACAAATGTTATTAAAATGTAACCATTTTTTATTTCATATCAATTAAAAATATTCATTAGAAAACCATGAATCTCATTATTATGATCAACAAACATAGTTTACATATTTCATGTTTACAATAGATGCGTCAATCTCAACATATTTCGCCAAAAGTTTTCGGCTTCTTCAGGAGTATTAAGCATCAATTGGAATTATGTGAAAAACTATCTACAAGAGAATACACACATTAAGCAATCACAAGATTTATATTATACATCAATATTCATATACAAAGTAATTTTAAAACAAAAATTTTACTCATATATATTTTACAATTGGTCTCTATGTAGCTGCAATGCACATCCAGTGATATGCTGGCTGTTTTTGGGATTACCTACTTGTTGAATCAAAAAATAAGAGTGGCGGCAAAAGATATTATCGATATTTGCATCGACAACTGGAGCCTATACTGATGATCAAGGAAGTGGAATAGATGGCCACAGGAAGGACAAAAGTCAAAAAGTCCTGGCTACATAAAAGACACATGATATTCATTTTTGTTTTTACTTACAAAGGGACCACTAGTTTAATTGTATCATTTAAAAGTAACTTCAGGTCCTGCTTATGTTGGTAGTATATCCACATAAGGTAGATTTAAACGCAGCTCTGTAATAATAAAATATATCTAGTTATTATAATTGTGGGTTATACATTGTATTTTATAGTTGTCATTATCTATATTAAAAGCCGTGAATCAACGTCAAATTGACTGTACAAATGGTCTAGCATGACCATAATAAATTTACATATCCCTATAATAGCAACATGTTTCTGATCTTAATATATTAACAATTTGATCAGATTAGGTTGAGTCAGATTAATATTCAATAGCTTATACCGTTTTGTCATACGGTCTGCCCGTGTGAAAGGGACCTAAACCAGCTTATGAAAAGATGACAAAACGGTATAAGCTATTGAATATTAATCTGACTCAACCTAATCTAATCAAATTGTTAATATATTAAGATCAGAAACATGTTGCTATTAGGCCCCTTTCACACGGGCGGACCGTATGTCCGTATTTCATCCATCCGTTTTCGGATGAAATACGGACATACATGCATCCCTATGGGATGAACATCCGCTGACACTCGATATTGTCCATCTCCGCTGTGGTCTGATTCTGCAGATGGAGGAAAACCCTATATTTCCATCCATCTGCAGAGCGGATCAGATGAACACGGACAGACGGTCCGTGTTCATCCGATCCCCCATAGAGGAGAGCGGAGATCTGACAGTGCGGCTCAGCGGGGATCAGCCAGTCACAGAGCCGGAGTTCGCATCCCCGGAAGGAAGAGGGGTTGAAGATGGATGCTTGCTGCTAGTGGGGACAGCAGTGACATCGCAGGCTTCGATTTCAGGTAAGTGACACATAATGGGCTACTATGTAATGCATAGTAGTCCATTGTGCTTTACCTTTGCAGGGAAATAAAGAGGAAGTAAAACCCACCAAAAACCCAAACTGAACTCTGGTCAATTATGAAAACCCCTTTGGTATTCCCTTTCACATAGTAATACTGGCCATGCACGCACAGAATTTCGGCTGTTTGCAGACTGAACGGTTATTCGTCAGTCAAAAGCGAATTGGCCACTAACTAACAGAATAAACAAATTTCCTTGATTATAGTGATCGTTGGACAACAATAAAAACATATATAGATCATACCAGACAGAATATTATTTTTATTTTGATTACAACATACACGTTATACATGGGATTGCAGGCTCCAATATTCCAATAAAAAACAAAAAAGACCAAAAGAAATGGAGTAAACATGGCCACGGCACTTTATTGGTTTAAATAATTAACAAAATGAATTTATAAACTCTTTCAAGATATGCATTTGAAGCAATGAATCTGCTCAGTCTTCATGACTCAAGCATAAATTAATCAAAATTATTAAACAACAGTCCCCCTTAAAACAAGGTGACAATCCTCTTAAAGTGCCATCGACGAAGGCTGGGAAGGAGGGAAGCTTGCAGTGTTGAGTGAAGACTGCTGAGAGGGAAAACATTTTTTTATAGGGGATTTCAAGATTCTGGAAGGTCCTGGAAGAAATTAGAACTTTCTTAAAAAGGGCAATAAAATAATATAGTACAACTGAGACAGAAATTGTTGCCTCCTTATTAGAAGGCATACTTAAAGGGGCAATCTAAAATACACTGATTCTGAGGTAAAATGCTGTTGCCATTTTAAGCAATAGGAAAGCAGCCACAAGCACATGAAAAGTGGGCCCAAATAAATTGAGCCTCCTTTTTCCCATTCTAGTTGAAACAGCAAAAGTTCTTACTCTTTCACACCTGCCCCAGCCCCATAATGTACAGTTGCAGGAACCTTGTCCAAATTTGAACCATACTTGTCCAAAGCTGACAGCAGTAAAAACACAGTAAAAACACAGTATTTCTAATTCTTTACTTTATCTTTTAGAACAGTATTTCTAATTCTTTACTTTATCTTTTAGAAATACAAATAAGTATTTGGACTCCCTTGTTAGCAATGCACCCAACTTGAATTTGAAAGCATTGGTTGCTTAATTTTGGCTGTCTATGGCCAGCTATTTTAGTCCTATTTTACTGCTAAATTGCTGGCTCTTTCTTTGCTCCCATGTTACTTATTGAAGATGAAATACTACAAATTCATGTACAATAATAGGCCATTGGTAGTGGCACCTATTTACAGCACCATGGTACCTCTTCTATTCATTAGCAATACAATAAAATACCTTTGATCTTATCGTGAAAAAGATATCATACTAAGATAATCATTATTTAAATTCATTAGACCGTTTGACTGTTTGATTCTACACAGCAGTTAAATCGATTATGATTGTGCAATCCAAAGGTACAATGTCAACGGCATTCCGAAAACTGTCTTTACAACTCCAGATAACATCACAGAAAATCCTAAGAGAGTCAATATGCATTTTTTGTAAGAAGCACTTGAACTTTCTTCAGTAAATGCTGATTCCTACCCAACCTCCAAGTGCAGACTGAAAAAAAGAGAAGATCAAAAGAAGAATGACAAGTGGGCTTAGCAAATACACTCACTACTAGAGTTCAGTATTTGCTGTTCTCTGGAAAAACAAGCAATTATGGCATTTCATTTACTGTAAGGGCTGGGAACAGCAGTGATGCTATTATCTGGATGTAAGCATGAAAAATATTCTATGTTGATTTATTTACAACATGATTTTACCAGATGACTGTTCAGCACCTGTTACAGTATCGGATAGATGAACTATTACCATTTGTTCACAGAAAATATATGATTATTTATGTAATGAAATCTAATATGTTTGGCTGGATTGGTTTTGTATTGCAGTACATACAAAAGAAGATGTAGTATTTCAAAAGTGATTGCATTTTTGTTCTAACATGCAAGTATTATTCCTTTCATATGTAATCATGTAATTTATATTCATCTGAATATTTTCTTTTTACATCTAAAATTCTAATCCATAGGGTGAACAAGAGATAATTTTATGCTATCTCATTTCATCTATTTGGCTGTCTTTCTAACATCCAAAATATACTTCTTTCTTACTTAGAGGAAATATGAGGGCTGCCATTACATGCTTGTCGGCCACCTGCTGCTGTCACTGAGCTCTGTACATGTTTTTACATTTACCTATGCACAGCAGTCCAGCTAGCAGGCGCGTGGCAGAGAATAATTATGGCTAAAAAGAGCAACATGGGGTTTTCGTTAAAAGTATCATTTGTATGTACTAACATATTTAGTGCTTATATTACTAGAGAAGGTAATGCAACTTTACAGGGGAACCTCAGGCAGATATAAAAGGAAAATGTGAATGCATTTCTGTATTGATTAATATATCTATCGCCATTGCATCCTGATTTGTGTTCTGTCACTTGCTGTGACCTATAGTCCACCTTCTATTTTTGCTGGATTGTTATTGGACTTTTTAGAACTTTTCATTGCTACAAAATTTACGTGCGCTGCACTTTGTTTTTACTATGTTTATTTGGATTATGTGATGATCTCTTGTGCACAGCTGCATTATTTTTAATATTTAGGATTTATTTTTATTTTTTTGCGCTGATTGATTTTGATAATTTTGTATATCTTTAAATGTAATTTAAATGTAAGCATTGTAAGTACTTGCATTTGACTGAGTTTGAGCCTCTTGCAGTCACTGTACAGCAGGGATCAGACTGGGAGAGAGAGAAGCAGAACAAAAAGTGAGTTGGTTATGCTGTAGTGCACAGAGCATGCTAATGGAAGGCAAGAGCAGAGTGACAGAGAGATCATCAGTCTGCTACTTTTCTTGTCACTGTTAAATACAGGGTTGGAGTGGGACAAGACCTGTTAGCATTACTGAATTTCAGTAGAGAACAGCCAGGACTTTTCTCCTGTCAGACAGAGCTGTGCTCTAATATAGCTTTGAAAATCTCGGGATTGCATGGACAGGAATACAAATCCTTTGCCAGGAAAAAACATTTTCCTTTTATATGTATTCATCTGTGTATTTAGCTATTTTCCTAGAGTTTAGCTTTAAGTAAAAAAGTAAGCTTTATATCCCCAAAAAATTTTACCAGAGATTTCACATTTTATACAATCCGTGAAATATCCCACTCCCCAAAAATTTAACAAACATTCTTAAAGCAAAGCCACAGCCACGCTATAGATATCACCGCTCGGCTCCCTCCTCCCCCTGTCGCTGGGCCAGTAGGAGAGAGGAGCGGAGCGCATGCACAGTAGGGTTCCCGGAGTGACGCCGTAAGGCTACACTACTGGGTTCCCTTACCCACAATGGTGGCGGCAGCACCTGACAGCTGATGGTAACATCAGCTGCGGTGCCGACATCGCTGGACTCCAGGACAGGTAAGTGTCCTATTATTAAAAGCCAGCAGCTGCAGTATGTGTAGCCGCTGGCTTTTAATTTTTACACCGGTGGGCGGACCTTTACAGCTAGTACACCCTGGCAAAATATCATCCAGTTCAACAGAAACTGGCAGACATTCGGGCCAGTGTGTGCAGCAGCCTGTCTGTCAGAAGAAGTCTAACCTCCGGCTTCTATCAAATGGGCATGCTGGAAAGCCAATGGCTGCAAGCGCTGACCAGTGTGTTCTGGCGGCGGGCAGTCAGAACACAATAGCTCAGTGGGGAGATTGCTGTACTAACATTGCATAGTTAGTACAGCAAGCTCCTCACAAGCTCTTCAGTTTTTTTTTGTGTATCAGGCATTAGTATTGGACACAGAAAATGGGAACAGCCACATCATAGAAAATCCATGGGGAGCTCTCATGTGGCAGCACACCTGGCAGAGAAAGTTATAGTTTTATCCTTTCCTCATGCTTGATTAGTATTGGATTGGTTCTCTCCTTTTTAGAAGGATGGATAAAAGATGTATACTGTAAATAGAGAGATAGATGGATGGATAGATCCCTGTTACAAATAATAGCATTAGAGAATATAACATCACCTTTATGTTAATGGCTATGATCCAATAATTTTTTCCCACATACAGTGGAACCTCGGTCTGTGAGTAACGCGGTTAACTAGCGTTTCGTAAAAAACAAGCACTGTATTTCTAAAAATCCTAACTCGGTTTGCGAGTGTTGTCTCGCAACACAAGCAGGATTTAGGCCAAAAGCGGTGTGCAGTACCGCTTTTGGCCTGAGGTGGGGGGGCCAAACAGTGGCGATCGTCGGCGTTCGGAAATGCGCGGAAAGACCCGAGGTCAGTTCGGCTGACCTCGGAAAGGCTTGTGAATTGAGTTTTTTCGAGGTTTGCCGAAGTCAGCCGAAGTGTGCTCGGGCCTTTTCGGCCGTTTTCGAGGCTCTCCAGAGCCCCCCGCCTCTGGCCGCATGCGGTATTGCATCCCATTGAAGTCAATGCGGAACTAATTATTTTCGTTTCCATTGACTTCAATGGGAAAACTCGCTTTGATATGCGAGTACATTGGATTAAGAGCATACTCCTGGAATCAGATTATGCTCGTAATCCAAGGTTCCACTGTATATATTTTTCAGTCGCCACCACCATCAGCACACTGAGCACATTCCTTTGCAACACATTGGAGTGTGCTCCCTCCAGCTGAGACAAAGAATCCTTCAGGGCTATACTCGATGATTAACCACTTAAGCCCCGGACCATTTTGCTGGCCAATGACCAGAGCACTTTTTGCGATTCGGCACTGCGTCGCTTTAACTGACAATTGCACGGTCATGCGACGTGGCTCCCAAACAAAATTGATGTCATTTTTTTACCACAAATAGAGCTTTATTTTGGTGGTATTTGATTTTATTTTATTTTTTGCGCTATAAACAAAAATAGAGCGACAATTTTAAAAACAATTCATTATTTTTTACTTTTTGCTATAATAAATATCCCCAAAAAATCTATGTTTTTTTTTATTCCCACATATTTCCAAAAAAAATAGCAATAAGTGTTTATTGATTGGTTTGCGCAAAAGTTATAGCGTCTAGCGTCTCGTTTGTTTTATGACATTTTTATTAATATTTTTTTTTTTACTAGTAATGACGGCGATCTGTAATTTTTATCATGACTGCGACATTATGGCGGACGCATCAGACAATTTGGACACATTTTTGGGACCATTGTAATTTTTACAGCAATCAGTGCTATAAAATTGCATTGATTATTGTAAAAATGACACCGGCAGTGAAGGGGTTAACCACTAGGGGGCTAGGAAGGGGTTAAGTGTGTCCTGGGGAGTGATTGTAACTGTTAGGGGGAATGGCTACGAATGACACTTCACTGATTATAGCTCCCGACCACAGGGAGCAATGCCCAGTGACAGCGTCACTAGGCAGAACGTCTTCAGCTCCGTGAGACGATCGCGGGTATCCCCACGGTGATCGAGTCCGCGGGACCCGCGATCCTACTCACGGAGCTCCCAGCAGGGTCACTGGCCGCCGGCGGCATGGACGTGACCACATGGCAGCAAATTCAAAGGGACGTACCTGTACGCCCATTTGCCCAGCCGTGTCAGTCTGCCAACGTATATGTACATGCGGCGGTCGTCAAGTGGTTAACTATCATTTCAGAACCATGAACATATTTAACAATCGTCTTTCTGGTCTATACAGAGTTAGAAGCTTTACTGTCCTGCAAGATAAGACAGCATATACTCACCTATTCAGTGGTCCATTTCTCCTACTTCTCTACTGTTCCAGCGATGAAACCTTAAAGACCCTTTAACACTTCTGGGAGTGTTGCATCCCTGTGTCTCTCGTTGCTCAATGGCTTATTTCATTACTCCCTTAAGTATTTAGTGGGTCAGGAGAAGGAACCAGCAACGTGGTGGTTCTTTGTGGTGAGAACTGAAAAAGAATACATGGCCACAATACCTGGATCATTTCATCTGAAAGTGCACCCTTCGTTAAAATAAACTCTGCAATAATACTTCAAATGTGGACACAATGAAAATACCATTGCTATACCTTTAAAGAGACACTGACAAGTTTCTACAGCTTTAATGGTTTTAGTTATCTGCAGGAGAAGACAGAATATACTCACCATTCCAATTGGGCAGTTTCTCCCACTTCCCTACTGGTGCAATGCTGAAGCCTTGGAAATCCTCTTTGGCATTCGATCCTTCTGGGAAAGTTGGATGCCTGTGTCTCTTGCTTTTCGCTGACCTCTTTTTCGACCCCTATAGTGGGTCCTAGGAAGGAATCAGCACAAGGTGATGGATGCAGGCGAACAACACTCTCAGATGCATTGAATGCCAAAGTGGCTTTCTGAGGAGATGTAGCAAAATAGAGAAGATGTAGGAGAAACAGGCAATTGAAGTGGTGAGTATATGCTGCAGGAATGTAAAAATTGAAAAGACTTGACAGGGTCTCTTTAAAGATATAGTATATTGTATTTTTAGTGAGCACTCATCTGAGATATTATTGTAGATTTTACCTTAAGGTGGCTGTAAACCCGATACATGAAATTTGAGCTGGGCACATATATCGTCAGTGTTATGTTAGCTCTCTTCAAAGCACTGTGTCCCGTAGCTGTCTACTGCTCCGTTCTTCTGTTATCAGCCTGATAACTCCCGATAAGTTCTCTGTCACATATGATAAAAGCAGCCTGAGTTTTGTGTTGAGGAGGTTGCTTTAAATAGATTAGCACTGAGCTAAACAATTCAATCCAATCAGCTATCTTGGCTGTATGCCCAGGCTTCACTGCAGTGGTAACCAAGAAGAGAAAATCTCCTAACATGATGTGCACTTTCTAAACAGTATATAAAGATGAAGACAGCAGATATACATGTAAAACTTATGTAGGGAGATTTGTTTCATCTCTGTGTATCATCTGAGACTGTTCAGTTCATTGGGTATACGGTATGTGAGGGTTTACATCCACTTTGAAAGGGCAAGTATACTTTCAGACAAAGTGCACTTGTACACCCTTACTAAACCCCCTAAACTCCCCAACCCTCCCACCCCCGTCATCATCTACTTACTCAACTTAGCGAGCAGTTGTAGTCTGCCACAGTTTTCATCCTGTGACCACAATCCTTCTAGCTGCTAGCAGCTCTTGTACAGTCAATCTTTGTAGATTTCTATGGAGTCGTCTTCTGAAGATCTCCAGATGTCTATGAGAACCCACTGTTCAGGTCAAGCCAACAGTAAGGACGGTTGTGGCCAGTCACAAAGCCGGAGCCCGCAAACCCGGAAGCAATGCAGGTGAAAATGGAAGCGTTTCACATAATATGCTAGTATGTGATGCATTATGACTTTACATTGCAGGAAGAAAAAAATGTCCAGCAGTATACAACAGCTTTAAACATTTTTATTTATTTTATTATATTTTACAATTTTATCTATTTTGATTTATTTATGTATTTATTACTACATTTAACTTTATTGCTATCACAAATGGGCATCACACAAGCACATGAAATGATCAGGCAGGTCTTGAGCCATTCAAGATAATTTTTGCATTTAAGCCAGGAGCTGGCTGGCAACAGCAAAAACCACCATGAGCTTGTTTAACCGCTTCCCGACCGCCTCCTGCACATATACTTTGGCAGAATGGCACGGCTAGGCAAAAGCACGTACAGGTACGTTGCCCTTTAATTGCCTAGCCGTGGGTCGCGCGCGCCGCCAGCGGCGCACTCGCAACCCGGTCGGGAGCTCCGTGACCACGGCCGCGGGACCAGCAGACCCGATCGCCACTGGTGTCCCGCGATCGGGTCACAGAGCTGAAGAACGGGGAGAGGTCTGTGTAAACAAACCTCTCCCCGCGCTTCCTACTCTGCCTGTCATTGATTGGCTGTTCCCTGTCATCGGGAAAGCCGATCAATGACGTCAGACGTCAGCCCCACCCCCTAATGTTAAAAAAAACACACACGTCACAGCCCATAACCCCTCCCCTCCTCCTAGTGGTTAACTCTTTCACTGCATGTGTCATTTATACAGGAATTAATGCATTTAAATAGCATTGATTGCTGTATAAATGACAATGGTCCCAAAAATGTGTCAAAAATGTCCGATGCGTTCGCCATAATGTCGCAGTCACAATAAAAATCGCTGATCGCCGCCATTACTAGTAAAAAAAAAATATTAATAAAAATGCTATAAAACTATCCCCTATTTTGTAAACGCTATAACTTTTGCGCAAACCAATCAATAATCGCTAATTGCGATTTTTTTTTACCAAAAATATGTAGAAGAATACATCTCGGCCTAAACTGAGGAAAAAAAATGTTTTTTATATATTTTTTGGGGATATTTATTATAGCAAAAAGCAAAAAATATTGCATTTTTTTCAAAATTGTGGCTCTATTTTTGTTTATAGCGCAAAAAATAAAAACCGCAGGGGTGATCAAATACCACCAAAAGAAAGCTCTTTTTCTCCCTCCTGATTGGCTGAGACACTGTCACTGCTGTCAATCAAAGTCAGCTAACCAATCAGGGGAGAAAGGGGGCAGGGTTGGGTCGGGACTCCGTGTCTCAATGGACACAGGGAGCTGTGATTGGGTCTGGTTCCCCCCATAGCAAGCTGCTTGCTGTGGGGGCACTGAACAGGAGGGAGGGGCCAGGATCACAGAAGAGGGATCCGAGAAGAGGAGGATCTGGGCTGCTCTGTGCAAATCCACTGCAACAGAGCAGCTAAGCATGTTTGTTATTTTTATGGGGGAAAAAATTAGACTTTAACTTCTTCAGACTCTGGACATACTGGACAGATCCAAAATGCTGTAGAGGTTAACAAATATCTAGTGTTTCTGCCAAGCAACATGGTCAGATTGATTTGTTCAATCACTCATTTATTCAATCATTCATTTGTTTGTTTGTTTATTTATTTTTAAATCCTAAACTGTTGATTTTTAGTTTTATTCAGTCCAAAAGTGTGAGGTTATCAGTTCTATCACTTTATTTATGTGGTAAGGCCAAGCTCAGCAAGGTATTTAAATGCAATCTTTCAGTTTGCTGTAGAAAAAGTAAAAGGCAGTGATTAATCTTTCTATGTATCAGGCTTGAAGACCTCTATTTCTTTTGCATTACTGAAGTAAGAGTTTCACAGCAGGCATGAATGGATGTAAGGTAGTAAAAAGAGCCATGCATGCAGGTATTAGCAACTCAACCCCATTCTCTGCATGCTGGGGCTTCAATACTTGCATATCTCTATTTCATCTCTTTTGCACAAGGAAAAGTCAAATCCCTCATATGTTACATTTTTTCAGTTTTCATTTTCAAATGTTAATCCCAAGAGTCCCACTGAAAAATAAGGGATTAGCTGCAGTATAATTTGTATGAAGCTTTAAAAATGGATGTATAGAAGTAAAGCAATATCTCTTGAAAACATGGAAATTCAGCCTTGTGTTGTAATTTAACTGTAAAGTAGTTTATCACCTTCACCGAAATCATTACTACAGCTAATGGCCTCAAAGGGAAAGCATATTACTTGACTTTATTGCAATCACTTGACGTTTTTATGAGTCTTCTTAATGAAGGTATTCTTGCTTAAAGGGAGACTATAACTTGGACCTTGATGATAATTGCCTAGTGGAAACTAATTAAATACTCATCATAGCCATATAAAACTGGTCACCTTTAGAACATAACATCATGGTACAGGTAACAAGTTTTCATTTTCTAATATGCTAAACTTCTGTTAAAGGCAATGTTACAGCTCTGAGTGTTAATTATCCATTTGAGAGTTTTGCATGCAATTAGTTAGTCTCACATGCATGACATTCAGGTGTATAGCTATTATATGGGCCATATGATATGAATATTTCTTTGCTGCTGCAAATATTTGCAATAACAATATGTTTATAAATCACAGATAGCGAGTTTTTAACTTTGGCATATATGCAATGAAAACTAGTTCCTGAATTCAGTATTTTTCTAGGAAGCCATATGTAGACATCCCTGGTACAGCATTGACTTGCAGTGGATGATGTACTGACATGGAAGAACTAGGCTGGAGAACAAGTCTTCCAGCACTGACTTCCATTGAGGCTATGAAAAATCATGTGACAGAATGCCACAAAAGAAACAGATGCAGGAAGATTTGAAAAAGTGTGTTAAACAAAACCATGTCCTAAAGACACTCACTTTTCAAAATACCCATCAAGCACTGCGAGATCATGGCACACTTTTCCTTAAATATACTTTATCCCACAGAAATCTGTCCCTACCATGAAAGGGTTATTTGGCTATATTTGGCCCCCATCTTAAGGACCCCAGTTCTCTCTTATAGGAAGTAATTTAATAGGATCAAATACTCTTACAACTACAGGTAAATAGATATGTTTTTTTGTACAGGGAACAACAGATGAAACTTACTGTAGATAAAACAGAAAATGTTTGTGCTATGGGACCTAATCTTTTTTCAGTGTTCTGGCCCATTATTCCATGGAACTTTGATAAGTAAAAAGGCTATTTTTGGGAATGTGACATTTATTCATTTTACCTTTAAACAGTGATTTGTGGAATTCCTTATTAGTGATAATCTCTGAAAAATCTACTTTAGCTATGATCTGAGTGACTCATAATTATCTGCCACAAATTATCTCCCAGTATAGGTTGTACATGCTTAAAAAAGTTTCTGTAAAAAAATAAATAAATAAATGCTTCTATTAAGTAAGTACCACAATGCACCTTTTTTTACCAGAACATGCATGTAGAAATGTAATCTGGTGAGTATATCAAATAGAAGAAGATCCCTTTGCAGGCACATCAGACATAATGCACATGTCTAAATGACCAGCTTTAGGTATTTACCTTAAACATTCAAGTTATAAATGTCTCCAGTGGTAAACATAGAGAGCAGTGGCGGAACTACCAGGGCACTTGTGACTGGGCCCTGGCATTCCGCCACTGTCGGGGGCCAATCGGGGTTGCTAGTCCCATGGCTCTGAGCGGAGAGCATATCTCTCATACAACTCACAGCCAGCAGTTCTCCCTGCTCCCTCCATCCCCTTCCGCATGGGAAGATAGAGGAGACAGCCGATCTGCTTCTTCTCCCCCCACTTCTATCCTGTGTGTGCTCTGAAGGAAGTCAAGTGTTAACCTAACAAGCTCACACTCCCCGAGGTACACACAGGAGGAAAGCAGTGGGGGGAGAAGGAGCAGATCGGCTGTCTCCTCTCTCATCCCGTGCGAGAGAGGACAGAGGGAGCAGGGAGAACTACCGGCTGTGAGCTGTATGAGAGATTCGCTCTCCGCTCAGAGCTGTGCTGAAGAGACAGGCTGCATTGATGAGCACTGATCGTCTGCACTGATAGGTGGGAATCGATGAGCAATGCTCTGTGGCACTGGTAGGTGGCACTGATGGGCATTGATGGGCAGTGATAGGCAGCATTGATGAGCACTGATAGGTGGCACTGAGAGGCAGCATTGATGAGCACTGATAGGCGGCATTGTTTGAGCAATGATAGGCGGCACTGATGGGCAGCATTAATGAGCACTGATAGGTGGCACTGATGGGCATTAATAAGCACTGATAGGCAGCACTCATAGGCTGCACTGGTGGGCACTGATAGCTGGCATTGATGAGCACTGATAGGCAGCATTGATAAGCACTGATAGATGGCACTGTTGGGCATTGAGCACTGATAGGTGGCACTGATAGACGCTGATAGGTAGCATTGATGAGCACTGATAGGTGGCACTGATGGACGCTGAAAAGCGGCATTGATAAGCACTGATAGGCATCATTGATGAGCACTGATAGGCTGTACTGATAGGAGGAATTGATGAGCACTGATAGGCATTGAACACTGATAGGGAGCACTGATAGGTGGCACTGATAGGCTGCACTGATGGGCACTGATATGCGGCACTGATGGACACTGATAGACAGCACTGATGGACACTGGTAGGGGGCACTGAAGGGCACTAATAGGCAGCACTGATAGGCAGCATTTATGGGCACTGATGAGGATGCTGCTGTATGTAATTCAAGAAAAGACCCCCCTCTCTACTGTATTTGGCACTGTTAGGTAGCACTGTTAGGTAGTATTGATAATGATAAATATAAATATAAATATAAAAAGAATTTCGCGCAATATATAGCTAAAAACAAAGTGCAATAAGGAATAATCCAATAGTATAAATATAATAGTAATATCAATACTACTGGTGAGATATAATAAATAATACAATACTAATAAACATCAATGTCTACATACAGTAGTAAATAAAGTGACGGGTGCATATGTGCAAAACCATTAAAGGTACCATATAAGGTGCTGTGGGATGCAAATAAAAATAAATTCAAACAGTCAAATAAATTCAGACAATCACAGTGCATTCAAGTGCTATGCAATTAAAGTGCTGTGCCATTAGATGATTAATATGAAACGTCAAATAATGGATGAGTAATCAATGACAGATGAATGGTTATCAGATGCTAGTGAAAAAAGTATTAAACAAATAAATAAATAAAAAATAAATAAATAAATATATATAGTCCCAGGTTGGATAAAATATATATGAATGGGCAGTGTCCAAGTTAATCCATCCGGTCCTGATAGTGTATTTAGTCAGGTACCGTATTCGCTTTAATTAAGCAGTAATTATATATTCCATTCATTCAGGTTATCAGCATTAGCTGCATGATATAAATATTAAATCCTGTATGTTTTCTGCAGCGGGTACTTGGTCCTGATTTTCATAAAATTCAATCCAATCACTAGTCTCTCAAAACTCTCACCTCAAATCTGAAAGATTGTAGCTTTTCGGGCATATCCTATAGCCCCATGGATTGTGGATACAAGTTGTTCAGCATAAAACTGGTAAGAGTAAAAAACTTCTCCTTTAAGAGCGTTTAAAATCTTGATTCCTGCAGTGCTCAGTGTCAAAGCAAGACAAAGGGCAAAGAAACAAGAAAGGGAAGCCTCCACTAGTGTAGTATCTTGGTTAAATATGGGCAAGTTTATTAAAGTACAGTGGGTGGACTCTTACATTAAAATCAAGGTTTAAAAGCAAAAAACGGCATAGACATATATAGAAGTAAGTAACTCCTAGGCGTTCTCAGCGCCTTCTCACGTCTCACGTCTCCTCTGCCTGCGGCCACTCCCTACGCGTTACGACACGTCACGTGTCTTCATCTGGGGAACTGGATTGGCTAATTGGGCTTTGTTTATATTACGTATAACCGGAAGTTGGTATTCGGCCATCTTGGTTGTGGTCAAGTGTCTACTAGGCGGCAGCCATTTTACCGGTGGTTTGGTTATTAGGGCGGATATGTTTTAAACAGTGCGTTCCACCTCTGCGTTCCACCGTTATGGCAGCCATTATCCTGTAGATTTGTGGATTGTTAAAACGAGTATGTTTTCAACAATGCGTTCCACCTCTGCGTTCCACCATTATAGCGGCCATTATCTTGTAGATAAGTTGGTGGTTGAAATTATCTACCGGGAATGTTGTAGTGTAATGTTATTGCGTCCCGGGACTTGATAGTGTCATGGTCATATTATACTGTCCCCACCTGGGTAGAGTATATATGTTAATAAAGGCCACATATGTTCCATGTATGTAATAATACACATCTAAAATGCATATAAGTTACTCCTAGTGGTGGTGTGCTTATTAAATTGCCATAAATAGACCTTAAGGAAAATAATTGCTATAAATAGATTAATAATTTTAAAATGGATAATATCCTATATGTAAATGATCTATTTAGTCCCAGTATGTAGATACTGATATTCCTAAAATTGGGTTGGTAATTCAATACTGGATAATATCCTGTATATGAAGGGTCTTTTTATAACCAATACTTGGATACTAATATTGCCATGTCATCAGACATAGTATGGATACTACAAATGCCAAAATTATGGTACAATAAAAATATATAAATAATTAAGATTGTTAATAAATTCTATGGTACATAAAATGTCCCATCAGAGATGTGTGGTATTCTACCAGATGTACCCTGAGTACATATGTAGAATAATATCTAGATATAAGGTCTAGGATGTTAGAGTGAGAGAAAGCCTTGAGGTACCTTCAATTACAATATAGTTCATATAAAAACAATCCATCATATTTGATCAATGTATATAGTGAAACAAAAACAGATCGGCCTCTCTATAGGCTATATGCATATATAAAATGTTATGATGGATCGTGCAATAAAATGGGTAAAACATAAGTGCTATAGTAGGTTTATGTGGAGGCATATTTTTGAGATGTTGTTTCATCCACTGACTTCTTGTATGTATTAGTGTGGGTATATGAATACTAGCTCCTTCTTTCAGAGTACATGTTCCAGAGTTGTTCAGAAGTTGCTTAAAAAACAGTTCAGATCGAACTCGACATTGAGTCCTCCAGGGGTGAGAGTACGCATGGTGTGAATCCATCTCGATTCTTTTTGGCTGATTGTTCGTATTTTGTGGCTGCCTCTCCATGCTTTATTATATTTCTCTATTCCCCAGAATTGCAGGGAAGATGGGTCTTTATTGTGTTTTAAAGCAAAGTGTTTTGACACGTTATGTTTAGGGAACCCGCGTCTGATATTTCGCACATGTTCCTCTATTCTTACTTTTAGTGCCCTTTTTGTTTTAACAATCCACAAATCTACAGGATAATGGCTGCCATAACGGTGGAATGCAGAGGTGGAATGCACTGTTTAAAACATATCCGCCCTAATAACCAAACCACCGGTAAAATGGCTGCCGCCTAGTAGACACTTGACCACAACCAAGATGGCCGAATACCAACTTCCGGTTATACGTAATATAAACAAAGCCCAATTAGCCAATCCGGTTCCCCAGATGAAGACACGTGACGTGTCGTAACGCGTAGGGAGTGGCCGCAGGCAGAGGAGACGTGAGACGTGAGAAGGCGCTGAGAACGCCTAGGAGTTACTTACTTCTATATATGTCTATGCCGTTTTTTGCTTTTAAACCTTGATTTTAATGTAAGAGTCCACCCACTGTACTTTAATAAACTTGCCCATATTTAACCAAGATACTACACTAGTGGAGGCTTCCCTTTCTTGTTTCTTTGCCCTTTGTCTTGCTTTGACACTGAGCACTGCAGGAATCAAGATTTTAAACGCTCTTAAAGGAGAAGTTTTTTACTCTTACCAGTTTTATGCTGAACAACTTGTATCCACAATCCATGGGGCTATAGGATATGCCCGAAAAGCTACAATCTTTCAGATTTGAGGTGAGAGTTTTGAGAGACTAGTGATTGGATTGAATTTTATGAAAATCAGGACCAAGTACCCGCTGCAGAAAACATACAGGATTTAATATTTATATCATGCAGCTAATGCTGATAACCTGAATGAATGGAATATATAATTACTGCTTAATTAAAGCGAATACGGTACCTGACTAAATACACTATCAGGACCGGATGGATTAACTTGGACACTGCCCATTCATATATATTTTATCCAACCTGGGACTATATATATTTATTTATTTATTTTTTATTTATTTATTTGTTTAATACTTTTTTCACTAGCATCTGATAACCATTCATCTGTCATTGATTACTCATCCATTATTTGACGTTTCATATTAATCATCTAATGGCACAGCACTTTAATTGCATAGCACTTGAATGCACTGTGATTGTCTGAATTTATTTGACTGTTTGAATTTATTTTTATTTGCATCCCACAGCACCTTATATGGTACCTTTAATGGTTTTGCACATATGCACCCGTCACTTTATTTACTACTGTATGTAGACATTGATGTTTATTAGTATTGTATTATTTATTATATCTCACCAGTAGTATTGATATTACTATTATATTTATACTATTGGATTATTCCTTATTGCACTTTGTTTTTAGCTATATATTGCGCAAAATTCTTTTTATATTTATTACTATTTTGTGTATTTGTGAACACACCACATTTTGCAGCAGAGCACCACTTATTTATTTACTTTGACTATTATATATACTCCAAGTAGCGCGAGGGACACATATTCACAGTATTGATAATGAGCACTGATATGCGGCACTGAAATGCAGCACTGATAGGTGGCATTGATGAGCACTGATAGGCAGCATCAATGGGCACTGTTAGTTGTCACTGATAGGCAGCATTGATGAGCAGTGATTCTTGACCATTAACAGCTCTCCTTTTCTTACACAGACATAGCATGGGAGGAAAGGGCTGCTGATAACCAGCAAGTCTGTTTACATGTGATCAGCTGATAACATGGTAAAGGACCTTCATGATTGCACTGGATGCACATCCCAGGGGACACGTGGGAGGCAGGATTTTGAGAGGATGTCCATGGACACCCTCTGAAAATTGGAAGCCAGGGGCTCGGAGTGGAAGGGGGGTTGGGGGCCCATCATGGTTTCTTGCACTGGGGCCCTGAAGGTTATAGTTACAGCCCCTGATAGAGAAAGAATGCCAACAAATGTAAATAAGGATTTTAGAGTTTTATTCTTCACTTGTAGGCACTATAGCAGGGATATTCAATTAGCGGACTTCCAGCTGCAGAACTACAAGTCCCATGAGGCATAGCAAGACTCTGACAGCCACAAGCATGGCATGATGGGACTTATTGTTTTGCAACAGCTTGAGGTCCACCAATTGCATATCCCTGCACTATAGTATATAGTGAATATATGCACTGGTGAACATACAGGAGTGTGTTGAAATGTTTTAGTATGTATCAAATAATACCGCAATGTTTTGGACTTTTTTTTTTAACAATCATTTTAATTGGATTAAATTAAGTAGATACAGAGACCAGAGATAAAGGAAGCTTCACAAACACAAAGATAAAATTCAACATAATATGTCATTCATCAAAATAATAAAATGATTATGCAGATACTTAACTTGTCGGTATCCATAATAAGGCAAAATAACACAATACTAGGACTTAGCAAACAAAGTAACATTAGGTAGAGTAGAATAACAATGGCAACATTAGTATAATTAGCATACGCTTAGGATAAAGATTGTGACTTTATGTGACATTCACTCCAGAACTTCCATGCCTTCTCAAATGTATTAAAAGAATTTGTTCTAAGGTTTTGGCTTTTGATTGTACTCAATAATTGAACTTCGTACTGCAAAAAAAGGCATTGGAAGGTGGGCACTATTAAAGGGAATATGTACCAATGCAAAGAAAAAAGAAAAGAAAATACAGTAGAGAGAGGGTATTTTCTTGGATTAAATACAGCAGCATCCTCACCTGATTCAATTATCTTAAAAAAATATATATATATATATATTTACTTATTTTTTTCAGGCAGCTTTAGCAACAGCACCAATTTTTTACCAAATGGTTATAGACTTACTTTCCCAAGCAGATAGAAATTCTTACTGCGCTACCACTGACCAATATCTATCAAGCTCTTATTTAGGCTCCATGCACACTAGTGGTTTTTTTTAAGCTCCTAGAAGCTGTTAGTAGCTTTTAGGACTGCTAACTGCTGGTAGCAGTTAGGTAGACACAGTCTACCTAACTGGGAGAGAGACATTGTTTCACCCATGTTGGGTATCTGTTATTGGGTGAAATAGCATTAGAAGTTTTGTCAATACCTTGCTTTGTGCCTAGATAAAACATATTGAATCCTCATTTTTATATACCAAGCATCTTTTAATTTTGTTTCTTATATGATCAAATGTGTAATTCCTATTTTTTTTGTATCATTAAATTATATTTGTTTGGAAAGTGCTGTAACTGAAAGTTAACTATAATTATAATTATACCCAATGCTTCTCCATTCCTCTTTCTGGGGAAGTCCATGGTGGTGAAACATGTAAGGAATGATCATAGCACATCACTTTCATCAATTTGCATGCTGTTTATGGTGCTCTGTTTCACTTTTTTAATGTGAGTGTATTTAGATTGTTTTGGTTTTATTCTGCTGGCGATATTATAAAATCATTTTCTATTAGATCTTTTCTTGTTTGTCTGTTTACTTATTTACTTACTATGTTCTGACTGCTAACAATATTCATGGTACTTCACAGAAGATTTCCCACTATGATGTTTCAAATGCTAAGGGCTTGGGAGAGTGACCCACAGTGGATCACTTTTCAGAAGGTGGTTGACAGATGGTGAAGAGGTACTATGGCCCCATTTACTTTCCTATTTAACACGACAGCGGAAATAATATGCAGCTGCATATGTGTTAGCCTTAATACTTTCTGACTTACTCCCTGAAGTCTTTTAATATGGTAAAGCCCTGTACACAGGGGCCGAATGTCAGGAGACATTAGCTGGACAAAAAAAACGTCCGACATTCTGCCTGTGTGCGTTCCACCCTGTCAGTTTGGACAGCTTCTGTTGGACGAGCATGCTGGCCTGAATCTTGGGTTATGATCAGAAATGGATGTCAACTGGCATAGTGAAAGCCGTATATTGGATCTAATGTTTGATCCAAAGTGTCTCTATCCTGATACGTAGGTTACATTTGTTACTGTCAGGTCTAACTTTCTGTTTTTTAACTTGGCTTGTATATGCTGGAAGTATCTTTTGGCTCATCCTTGAAATGTGCTACTTCTGGTGGCCTAAGCTTTCTGCATGCCCCCTTCTGACCTTCTGCTTATTCTTTGACCACACTAGTTTGTTACCAGCCCTGGCCTCCCACCTGCCCTGACCTGGTCTCTATTTCAATATTTTATAACTCATTCTAGTCACTTCGTCTTAACTCTCTTAACTCTCAGATGTTGTCCTAGGCAGTCCTAGGTGTTTTACTGGTGCACTTGTCTGCAGCATGACAGCCAATCCACCAGATGCTCTGCAGATGAAAAGGCAGCGCAAGAGAACCTTTTACCTGTTGGTGATACAATGGACCCTCTTCATTCTTTATTTCAGTGTAACAAAGAGTTAGAGGATATGTGTAATAAATTGGGAGAAAGCACTAACAGCATAAAATGTACCAGTTGTGTTGTTGGTGGTAATGTTCATAGCAAAAAGAATGGTCCAAAAGGTATGGGTTAGCACAGAGCACCTGATGCTAAGGTTTCTACATAAAACTGAAGTTTAACCTGCTTATATTTTGTGTTTCATGACATCACATTAGCATGCTGGTGAAATAAAAATAAAAAAGTTTTTGTTTTTATTGCATACATTATTTTAGACCCAGTGATGTCATCATCACAGCACCCTGCTTTAGTACTCTTCTTAAGAGCTGTGTCTTGGAAGGAGTTATACAAATTTCAAAATGCCTTAATGGGTGGATGTCAGTCTGAAGCAGCAGGCTTCCTCTTGTAATGCACACTGTATGCTCACAATTCGGGATGCAAAATAAGCTCTGAGACACTTAAGTCGGGTACACACTTCAGCTCCAGTGATCTCCCCTCACTGAGCTGTTGTGTTCTGACAGGGGGACGGGGATGGGGACACATTCGACAGAAGCCAACCGACATACACACGGCCAGAATGTCGGCCAACTTTTTGCCCACGTGTACAAAAAAAACTAAAAAAACAAGAAACAAAAAAGATCACACAGATAATGCAATGCTTTGTAGATGGTCATATGTCAGTATTTTATTTTTTCATTCACCAAACCTGTGCTATGGCTTAAACTCCTGTTGTTGGCTGCTGATGGCCCAGCCATTTCCTGTGTAAAGCTGACCACCTATTTTAAGATTTCTTTCATTAAGCTCCTCAGAGGTACAGTGCTGCTTATTGTGATCTGACAGTCGGTACGTGTTGATCAGATGCAGATGCTGTTTGGCTGAGAATTTTCCACCCAGTTTCTTCAACAAAAGTCAATTGAAAAATCCAATTTTGTCAAGGCAGGTGGTACCAACAGGACTACTACCCATGGAACAAATTTCACTCAATTCCTGATGAATCAGCCAAAATTTGATCCATCTTTGACAAGCTTAAGGCTCTCTTTTATGAACTTTAAATTTATGTGTGGAAAATCTAAAAAGAAAATATTCACATGTACTTTTCTCAATGTTTTGTCTCTTAAAAAACAATACTTGGCGTTCCTGAATAAAATTAAGTTAGCTCATAACTTCCTTATCAGCTCAGTTTAAAATGTTGATAGTGTTGGAAACTTAACATGAATATTAACCCTATACATTGTGTAGTATTACAACTTAAAATGTCAAAATATAAAATTTTTACCTATTTGTCTAAATAAAATTGGTGGAGCGCTGGGCCATTCCAAGACATTCAGATCATTGTAGCTTTGATGAGTTTGTGGTAGTACTGCTGCTAGAAGGTGAAACAGGTCTCTTGCAGATTAAAACAAATGTATTTCTAGATATTACCACTATTTGGCTCCACCCTGCTTATAAAAAAAATCATCTCTATCATATGATGCTACCATCAACATGCCTTGCCTTGTGTTTTCAGGGTGAAGAGAAGTGTTGGCTTTCCACAACACATATGCTTTGCACTTAAGCCAAAAGGTTTAGTTTTGGTCTCATTACACCTCTCATATGCCTTATACTCGAGTCAGTGCGGTCTGCCTACATGAACAGCTTGTCATGTAGACAGACGGCACTGTTCAAAAGCCGCACCGCCTCCTCCCGCCCATCCGTGATAGGCGGACACTAATTTTCCCAGCAGTACAGTGTTCCGCCTATCACGAATGTTCTGTCATTCTCATCTCATGGACGAGGATGAGAGAATATCCGTGATAGGCGGAACACTGCACATGACTGCTGGGAAAACCGAGTGTTCCTCCTATCATGGACGAGGAGGAGAAGGAGGCGCGGCTTTCAAACCTGCAAATATCTAACATGTTACACTTTAAAATTGAGCTTGCCCATTGAATGATGACAAAATGATGACAAAAATGGTAAATTATGTCACCCATAGGCAATGCTTTAAAAGCCTTTATGGGTTACCAGTTTAGAGTTAAACAGGAGGTTTTGTGCTAGAAATATTGCTGTCACTTTGATGTTCACAATACCTTAAATGTGGTCCAAACACAGTTTACATATGCATGCAGAGCGCACGCTTTACACTGTGTTTTTTATCAACTTTATTGCTATCACAAGGGATCTATTAGACCCCAGATCTTTCCTCTGCCCTCAAAAGCACCTGATCAAACCAAGATCATTTTGATCAGAGGCTTTACAAGCCAGTAACAGCTTGTAAACTATAAACCAAAACCAGAAGTGAAAAGTGTTGCTTTCGGTTTCTTGCACCATAGAGATAGGGATGTGAGAGCCTGGAAACTGCAGCAATCTGTGGCAGAAGGAGGGGTTCCCTTCTGCCCTCTAAAAGAGTGATTGTGCAGCTGTATAGCCACCCAAATTACTTTTATTTTAAAGGGAATCGCTGGCACTAAAGACTGATACTAGGATGATGGCTGCAGCTGCAGCCATACATACATACATCAGTTTAGTAAAGTAGAATATAAGCATTGTTTCTTTTTTTTTTTTTTTTCATTTGAACAGAGTAAGGGAGGATTATAACCCCTGTCAGTTTTTTACCATCTGTGTTCCATTGGGGAGATTTCCCTTCACTTCCTGTCCCATAGCCAGTGAAGTGATGGAATTCCTAGCTGTCACTTGAGTCACCAGAACAAGTGTCTCCATTAGATTTCCTTTCTCTTCCTGTTCTGTAGACAACTCAACATTTGGGATTTGCTTTCACTTTCACTCTGACAGGGGTTCTAATCCCTCTCCACTCTATCAAAAAAAAAAGTGCCTATAGTTATACTTTAATATAGCATTCGTTACTTAATATTTAGCATTATCAACACAGCATAAATTGCAAGCCCTGGTATGGACAACCATTTATTATAGGACAAGAAGACACAGATAAAGGAGAGAAGGCATGCAAACATCCAGCATCACTAGAGAGTCAAGAACAACACATTGAAACCTAATTTGAAAACAATTTGGATGGGAAGCACAACAAATTAAGAAACACAATTTTCAAAATACGGTGTGTTGTGATTAGCACCCCTGCTTTGTCTGATTCTATCCACTTACAGTATCACTATTCATAAAGTTGAAACATAGGGAATGTGAGCTGTCTATCAGAAATCTCTTGTGATTTAGGGCTGGTTCACACTGCTCCGTGGTGCGAACTGGAGTTCGCACTGCAGTGCGGTGCAAATCACATGCGATGTCCGTGTGATACAAATTCAGCCATACAGATAGAATGGCTGAATTTGCATCGCATTCTGACCAAACTCGCACAGGACCCTTTTTTTGGTCCACAGCAGAATCAGATTACATGGGTGTTCACTTCCATGTGATCTGATTCCTGTCCGAATTTGTAGATCACACTACGATATGCAAACTGATTTGGGGGTGTCATTAACTTTTGATTGACACTACCAGCAGTTTGCATAGGGCAGTGTGAACTGCCGCTGGGAGACATGCGATGCAGTGGATTTGCAGGGTTCCTGCATCTCAGCAGTATGAACCGGCCCTGACTGTTATCTCATTTGTTCTATGTTTGCAGCCTTTTAGGGGCTCTACTGTTACTAACCGTGTTTAGTGCACTGACTCCCTTACTTCTGAATTCTGTCTGTTTCTGTGGTTTCAATCTGCCTTGTCTTGTACTGTATATCCTGAGTTGACCTGTATTGGCTTCAGCTTCTTATCATGTTTATCTAACCTTTATGGGCATCATCTTCTGCTCCCATTTGTTCTTCTTTGTGTTCTTGTGATCCAGTTTGGTTGCATTGACTCTGACTGTTGTTCTTGTCTGTTTGCATATATTGTAGCTTCTGGTTATGACTCTCTGCTTCTGTCTGGCTGCTGTGTACTTGCTTTTCTTTTTTTCACTTCTGTCTGTAGTATATCTGTCTAGGCCAGCCTGTAAGTCACATACTAGGAGAGGTCCTGCTGCACAATTTATAACTTTCATGGCTCTAGTGAATGCTTGGCACTCCCAGTCCCTACACATGAGAGGCTTTACTACCAGCTAGAAATATGGTATTCTCCTGTTTGTCTCCCCTGACCCTAAACCTAATCTACCGTGTATCTGTTCTGTGCTCAGATTTCTCTTCCTGTTTTGGCTTGGATGTCTACCATGCACCTGACAACAGTTTCCTTTTCTCTAGGATTTCCCCAAACCCCAAGATATGGCCAATAGTTGTCCTCAACTCCTGATACTGACACACCACCAAATAGAAATTTTATTTGATTAAGTTGGAAAATGTAACTTAGAAAATAAAGTCCTATAATATTTTAGTCAAATTACAGATGAAATTAATTGGAGGCCATTTTCAACACAGACACAGTTTTCTTCTACCGTGTCTAAAGAAGGAAGTTCTCAAACAGTATATTTCTGACCATTGTGCAAGAAGTAATATGTGCTAGAATAGGTCAATTGGATTTGTTATGTAAATTAGCATTAACTTTAATTCAGAGTTATTGTGAATGTATTTTCTTCCTTTGGGCTCCATGCAAAACCTGTTGCCTCAGAGTTTACTTTTGTTTGCCTTGTTATAGGTTCAGTTCTAAATTTCAGTGAATGTTCATGGTCATGGTTAACTAGTCATGCATGGTTACCTACTGATCTGAATTACATGCTTCATAACTCTTTTAATGATGCACAGCCACATCCATAAAGCATTAGGAAAGACATTTTGTCCTGGAAGTTCAATCTCTAATAAAGACAAAGATGTTTAAACAACTTAATAATAGTGTAATTTCTCATAGGCTTAAAAGTGTTGGTCCCTGTAAAAATGTGCCTTTTCATGAAATATAGGTATCAGATTTTGACCCTAACTGTAGATTAAGAATAGATCTCAATGAATTGCCTATTCTAAAAAAAAAAAAACTCAAACTTGATTGTATCCAAGTTTTTTTTTAACTTTCGGTTAGAGATTGGATTGTGACCCTGATAACCCTAATTGACAAGCAATCACAGTGCCCAGTAGTATACATTGTTTATCAGTTAATGATCGATATGTCATGCTTAAGATGTATAGTGTAAACCAACAAATCACGAAATCAGAAAGAAGAGGTAAATGTAATCGTGTTTGTGAATAAAAAAAATATCACTTAGCTCCATAAAAAATAAAAAAAAAGGCAAATCTAAGAGTTTAAGGGCTTATTCCTAATATCCTTAGGTACATAGGTTTAAAATGTACACGAAGCATAGCCCATATTTTAGCTTACCTATAGCTGCAGTATTGTCTGCTGAGTGATTAGGATGCAAAGTGGTACAGGGGGTCCCCGAGTTACGAACTCGTTAGGGACTGCCCGCCTGTACGGAAGTCGGAAATGTTCGTAAGTTGGCCGCGCATGCGCAGACCGACAAATACGGAGATTTCCAGACATTTCCGATGTTCCGTCTATTGCCGTTCTGCGCATGCGCGGCAAATTACAGACATTTCCGGCATTTTCCGAGGCTCCGTATGGCCGCGCATGCGCAGAACGGCCGAAAGACGACGAAAAACAGCAAAAAATGGCGGAGGGTCCCCGCAGCGCCCCGTTCGTAAGTAGGGGTTGTTCGTAGGTCGGGCGTTCGTAAGTCGGGGACCCCCTGTATATAAAAAAGAAAGGATAATGGCAATGTCGTTAGACTTGTTCAGTAGATAGCCTTCTCTTCCTCTATACCGAAGGAAAGATGGAAGATGTGTCAAAGCTTACAGAGGGTGATACATGTAGAAGCTCCTGTTTTCAGTTAGCTTTACATAAACCCCAGAGTGAGGACTTGCAGACAGATGAGTATTTCTAGACAACACCTTTCCCAGTATATGGCATGTCTTGGAATACAGCACTGTAACAAACAGAGTCTGGTGACCTGAACTTTTCTCTACTGCAGTTAAGAAACGCCGTTTGGCAACTTCCTATCCAATGACTGGACAGAGAAAGAGTAGAAAACAGATGAGAACATTACTCTACTCTCTCCTCCTGTCTGCATTTTCCTTGTCAGTAAATTCCACTGGCCATTATGCTGCCCCTTCTTCTCCCGGTTTGTGTGATTATTTACAGAGAATTACAAAAGGATGAAATCAATCAAATGATAACACATAACATTGATGTTTTTTTTTTTCTGCCTGGAGTTCACCTTTAATTTAAGCTGAGAAATCTATTACCATGCATTAAGATAACTTTAGATTAGAATAAATCAAACCCATGTAGCATTTGTGATTTGTAAATGGTTACACATTCATTTTATTTAAAATGCTTGATACTAGTAACGTCGCCATTGCAATTTTCATTAAGTAGAATAGTCTTGTTTATAACCCGGTCTGTTAATAGTTCCCTTTAACTTATACAATACATACATGCTTTGTTATATGGCAATGCAACATGAATACCAAACAAAGTAAACTGACATCAAAGGACATACAAAAAAATAAACAGAAAATACGTATTGCAAGCAATAAAATCACTTGGATTTTGTTTTTCCTGGCAAATACTAAATGCTTACATTGATTGACAGATGCAGACGCACAGTTCACTAAAACATTTATTTGAGCATCATATTAAATTGTGTTAGAAAAATCAGTCTTCGCAGAAGTATGTAGGTGTCTGCTGTACGCAAAAGGCAAATTGTTGTTTTGAACTATAAACACTGTTTAAAGGTTTAGTGTACACCTTGGATTCCTGCTGCCGACAGAAGTACAGAGACCTAAATCCACTGCATACTGGGACTAACTGATCAAAGCAGTAGTTAAATCTATCCATGGAAAATCTAAGTAGTCTTTGGAGGCAGCTCTTTGAATGCAGATTAGTGATTTCATTGAAGTAGTCAATCAACTGCCTTTTTCCCTGGCTGCTGAAATGTCATTCAGTGAGCATACAAGATAAAAAAAGATGAATAAAAAATAATATTTTAACTCGAACAAACTTAGTACTTGTAGACTTGATCGCATGAATCCGCTTCAGTCAAGATCATTTTAGAGGTAGCTACAGGAATGAATCTCACAAAGGGACTAGGTTTAATCATCCAGTCCCAGACTATATTGATTTTGAGACTACTTTCAATGACTATATAAATAAGCCATTTCTTTGCAACTGTATCTGGAGCCGGTCATGAACCCAAAAACCTTCACAACCTGGTCCAAAGTGAATTATGCCCTGAAGAAATAAATTAATAAAACGAACGCAGCTAGGCTTCCACACCAACTTTTTCCACGTTTCAAGAGCTTAAAAATATAAAATCAATAATCATTTAGTCATAAGAGTAAATGAAGCGACATAACATCAAAGTATACCCTTTAGCCATTCGAGTCATTCTAGGTAATTTATCTCATCAAAAGCCACTGGTAATAATCCTTTTCATTCTGAGACAAGCAATCACACAGCTGCTGCATTATCCCACAGTAAACAGGTTTGAAGAAAATATTAAAAATCAATATCTGTTTCCTTCTATCAGACCAGTTGGCATCCATCATAAATGTGCTTTTGTGAAGAGTTTGTTAAGTTTCACAAGCTTTGGTATGAATGACAACTGAACATAAAACTCGACCGGACTTAACATTAAATGACAACTGGGTTTGTTTAGAGTTACACACATTGTAAAAGGGCAGAATGTGATGAAATTTCCTAAATGGCCATCACTTACATAATTTAATCAAAACAACCATCAAACTCATCACCCTTTTAACTAACAAGTCCCCTATTAATTACTTCTAGTTTGTGAGACCACAGATGTCTTGTAGTTTAGTTGATGTCTGTGTGTAGATTAAAACATTTCTTGATACAACACTGCATCATGGGTTAAAACTTACTCTATAAGTGTCAGTTATTTCATTTGAAGCCTTCCTAAATGAATGCCTTGTGAAGATAATAGTCTCCGCTGCAAGCAGGCTTCCTTCAGCCCTTAAGTTTCAAACCATTTTTAGGACAAACCCACTACTGTAAGTAAAGCTGAACTGATGCACATTGTCCTGGAAATAGTATGCAGCCAGGAGTCTAATGAAAATATAGTCCACTAGAATTTATTAGCTTTGGCTCAGTCAGTATTGTAAGGACAAGAAAAAATCCCTTTAATGTCCTGTGACTCCAGTCTGAATTTGCCATGACTGAACCAATTTATAGCACTATACAATACAACAGAAAGGCTTCTATTACTCTCAGCATTCTTTGGGAGACACGGTAGGCCACTGGGTATATGCCTGACTGTAAGGGGCATATTCCCAGAAAACTGGGGCTTTTCTATTGGTCTGCACAGGCAACCAGCCTCAGTTTAGTCTAGTGTCCTGAGTAAGACATATTTTTCAGCTCTTCTGGTTCAAGGTTGAAAATGTTGTTGGCAGTGTCACATCAGATCCTGAAAATTCACTATAACAGCTACTTTCATGATTGATGCCATACCTTGGCCCCTCAAACCTTGGAGATGTACTACAGTCTCTACTCCTAGGTCACTGTAGAGGAGGACTTCCTCAGCTTAGTGTCACACCATGGTCTAAATATCTTGGATATTGATGTCTACACTTGCATCCTTCTCTCTAAATGTGAGTAATGCCACGTACACACGACCGGACTTTTCGACAGCAAAGGTCCGACGGTTTTTCCAACGGACTTTCGGCGGACTTCCGACGGACTTTCCGAACAAACGGACTTGGACACACACAATCACATCAAAGTCCGACGGATTTGAACGCGGTGACGTACGACCGGACTAGAATAATGAAGTTCATAGCCAGTAGCCAATAGCTGCCCTAGCGTTGTTTTTTGTCCGTCGGGCTAGCATACAGACGAACGGTTTTCTCGATAGGAACTGGTTCCCGGCGGAAAAATTTGAAACATGTTCTATTTCTTAAGTTTGTCTGATTTTTCAACAGCAAAGGTCCGATGAAGCCCACACACGATCAAATTGTCCGGCGGATTCGTTCCGTCGGACCTTTGCTGTCGAAAAAGTCTGGTCGTGTGTACGCGACATTAGGCTATTCCTGGGGACAACACTGTGCACCCATGGAGTGTTTGGGCCTTTCCCCAGTTTTCTATTGTTACTTGAATGGCCATATGTGCTGTATTTTTACTAAGCAGGGTAATCACTACATAGAGCAACCACTGCATACTTAGTTCTGCTAAACTTCTCCTCAAGTAGACTGAGGTGATATATCACACACTTTCTTGTAAAGGACACTTTGCTGAGTGCACTTCTGAACAAGAAGTGGGTAGAGCCTTGTCTAGTTTATTTTTGCTTTTTTGTTTTTTGGTGTTTTCATTATCTTTGTTGTTGCTCTTCTATATCTATATGTATAGTAAGAAATTAAATGATGGCAATTTATTTATAGATATTGTATTCTTGTTTAAAAATAACCCTCTTTTTTTTTTTCTTTTGTATGGAATAAGCATGATAAAAATAAAAAAGATTACAATTAAAAAAAAGAAGCAAGTACGAGACGGCAGCTATTGGCTATTGAACTTCCTTTTTCTTGTCCCATCGTACATGTTGTATGTCACCACGTTCTAGACCGTCGGTTTCATCGGAACTCTGTTGGAAATCCGTCTAACAAACCTTCAGAGTTTATTCCAACGGCAAAACCGGTTGTGTGTACGTGGCATAACAAGAAAACCTGTTAGAGTCTGCAAAAGACTTCAGACTGGGGCGGAGGTTCCAGCAGGACAACGACCCTACATACAGCCAGAGCTACAATGGAATGTTTTTTATATTCGTAGGGTGAATTCAGAGACTTTAGAAACAGATACAAGGCCACCTGGAAACACACAAACTCCTGGACCCTCTGCAATCAGGCTTCCGCCCAGGCCATGGAACAGAAACAGCACTCCTCAAGATATGGGACGACGCCCTCGAAGCAGCAGAGGACGGAGAGTCATGTCTCCAGGTACTGTTGGACCTCAGTGCAGCTTTTGATACAGTGGACCACAATACTCCACTCATCCACCTCACAGAAGTAGCAGGAGTCACAGACTCAGATCTACAAGTCACAGACTCAGATCTACAATGGTTGGCATCCTTCTTAGGAAATCGTTCTCAGACAGTGAAACTAAGAGCATTCACCTCTGAAAACCAGGCAATCTCTTGCGGAGTTCCTCAAGGATCACCCTTGTCACCAGTGCTCTTCAACATATACATCCGCCCACTCCTCAAAATCATCAGAATATCAGACCTCTGCTTCCACTCATATGCTGACGACACGCAACTAGAAAAATGCCTCACTTTGATAGATGACTGGATGACCACTAGCTCCCTCAAACTCAACAAATCCAAAACAGAGCTTCTTATCCTACAAGCAAACCAAAATTCCCGAACCAAGATCCCTTGGACACCACCCACCATCTTTGGACAGACCATCTCCCCAAGGACCAAGGCCAAGAGTCTTGGAGTCATTTTTGACTCAGAAATACCAATGGATGCACAAATAGGAGCAGTAGTCAGTGGTTCTCACCATCTGCTCCGCCTGCTACGCAGGCTCATCACCTTCATTCCAAAGGAGGACAAAGCAGTGGTAGTTGGAACATTAATTCACGACTTGACTATGGAAACTTCCTTTACATAGGATTACCCCAATATCAACTTGCGTGCTTACAACTTATCCAAAACACGGCGGCAAGAGTGATAACAGGAAAAAAACCTGGGAATCCATCTCCCCTTCCCTGAGGAGCCTACATTGGCTAACCGTAAAGAATCGGATCACATTCAAGACCCTCTGCCTCAAATGTACACATGGAGTCGCTCCTCAATACCGACTCGAGAAAATAAAACACTAAACACCCAATCGCAGTCTTCAATCATCTAACCCAAACCTCCTCCTCATTCCCAAATCCTGCTACAAATCAAAGGGGGAACAGAGATTCGCTGTCCAAGGACCACAGCTATGGAACGCTCTACTGACCTACATCCACATGGAAGAAAACCATCAGGCCTTCAGGAAAAGACTCAAGACCTACCTCTTCTAAGAAGCTTGACAACAAAGCATGAATACAGCGCCTTGATGCGATTCAGTTCGCATTGTAGCGCTATACAAATTATTTATTCATTCGTTCAACAGTAAGGGGACAATACCATTCTTTATTCTTAAGTATATCCAAACACATATGTTCGTACTGAGCTTGTGTCATTATGAAAACATTTCCCCCCTTATCTGAGCTTTTTATCACTATATCAGGTTTGCCCTTAAGGCTTTTAACCGCTTGTTGTTGTTGGACAGTGAGATTGTCTACAACAGGTGTAACATTCATGTTTTTAGTGGCCATGGAGGTAAGAAATGCCTAGATGTTGGAACATAAATCTGGACATTTTTGAGATTTGTTTTTGAAAGCTGGGATGTCTGTAGTGGTGTTGGATTGGGGGGTCTGTGTTTGACTGTGGTTGGATGTTTCATTTTCTTCCAAAAAGAAGATTGGGTCCCCAAGGGCCCGTAAATTCTTCCATTGTGAAATGTTTCATTTGTTTCTGTTAATTCTTCATCTTGTATGGATCATACTTGATCAGTATCAAACTGGTATTTGTAAGGTAATTACATGCAAATAGATTTACATCTTTGATGGTCTCATATCTATGAATATTGGCAGTGGGGCAAAAAAAAGTAATCCTAGTTTTAGTACATAGATTTCGTAAATGGTACGGTGATAGGGAGTGAGGTTGATTACACTTACCCAGTGTGGGATGTGGATTGGGATTTGGGATTTTGGAAGGTCCAGTGGATAGGGTCCCCAGACAGATTAGCTGTGGATCCAGTGTACTTTGTCTGATTCCCTCTAGGGGTAGGATTGCTGGTAAAAAAACAATCTGAGTTTTTAAAAGGGGCGTAAGGGGGTACTGCAGATGTAGTGTTAGGGTATGGACCCATAGTAGAGGGGCCAGGGTTTCCTAAAGGTATAAGTTGGTTGGATTTGCTTGAATTTTGTGCAGTCATTAATTGAAGTGCTTGTGCTACTGTAGGTCCTAAGTGAGTATTTAGTTGGTGACTGTCACCTGGTCTGATGTGACCTGCTTCATAGTAAAAAGTGGAAAAGTGATCAGGTCATCGCTTAGACGAGTGTGGAGTCGTGTGCCCACCACCATGGAGATTCCTCTTACGTGACCCTAAAGCGTTGTGAGAGTGAGGTTGCAGTGCAATTCCTGTGGAACTCTGTGGAACTAAAGAAGATAAAGAGGGGTCAAATTCTGCGCCAGTATCATACATAGTATTTGCATTTAGATTATTGGCAGGTCTAGGGCCCTGCTTTGGATCTCCACTCCTCTGGGGTATGCCAGCGATAGATTGTTTTTTACTTATAATGTATTTGTTCAACTTAGCTTGGTAGTTTTTGAGTTCCTGCCATTTGTTTTCAAACTGTATATGATTTTTTACTGTGTCATGTGATGTCCTTAAGTCAATGAGTTCCTGATCTAGTTGTTCCGTTTCTGTTCTATATGGTGTAATAAGTAATTCCATTCGTTTGCATTTGGTCAGTGCACCTTCCCAGGTCATTTTAAATTATTTAGATACATGTTTAAAAGTAGGATAGACTTGTACTCTTAGAACTAGGGGACTGACCTTTTCCAAAATGTATTGTTGGAAGAACTCAATGTGCCAATAGAGATTGGACTTCTTCTTGAGAAGACGTTTCATCTTAATGAAATATTGATTATAATTTACCTCGTCTTTGTTGGTAGCGTTACAACTCGTTTGGAATTCTGACATATAGCCAGACCAGGCTGCTACCACACAGGCCATTCTTTCTAAATGGTTTTAATAAAACTGAGTACAATATTAATGATTGAGAAGGTAGATATGGGATTTTAAAGGTGCCACACAGAAAATATACTATAAAAATAAATTTTTAATATAATCTTTAAAATATTTCATCAGATAAGAACTTTGAAAAGGAAATTATTCATACAGTACTGCTGCAATGTATTCATCTCTATATGTTTCACCAGACTATGGCTTCTTCAGGAGATTTTACTAGAGTATTGCATAACAGTTCACTACAAAAGAGCAATATATTAGTGTATAAATACATCAATATAGAGAAATACAAAAAAATCTACATTTGAACATTTAATCACGGCATACATTATTATTACAAATGTGGGTAATTTAAACCCCTGAAAGGGAAGATCATATCCCAATATGACACAAATGAAAAATCCAAAGAATACTTGAGTAGAATTCCAAAATCTAAGTTTGAAATCACTATCAGACTTTGTTGATCCAAGAAAGAAGTTGTAGGTATGAAACAAAGCAGAGATCTCCCAGTAGTGCTAGAACTAAAGCATTAGCATAACATTAGGTGCAATTTCCCTTTAAAATACATTGTGTTGCCATCAAAGAGATTAGCCAAACTCAGTCTTATCATTATATTCACAGTATACTCGAATGTGTCACCCTCAAGGCAGGGCTGCAGCATGGAGCTGCCATGTCCAGGTACCCCTTATAGTCCAATTGTGCTGTGAGAGATGCGGATGCCAAACAATTGCTACTGCTCATGTGTGGTCCCGTTGGAAATTATGTATTGTGCATGCGCGGTAGCAATTGTTTGGCATCCGCATCTCTCGCAGTTCCATTGGATGCCAGAGATGGGTGGGTGTAGGGGAATATAAGGAGTACCTGGACATGGCAGCTCCATGCTGCAGCTCTGCCCTTAGGGTGACACATTCGAGTACACTGTAAGCATGATCTTCCCTTTTTCCCTTTGTGTTTTTGTAGGATACATTTCAGTACCTATATCTTGTGGGCTTGTTAATTGGGCTCCTGTTTTCCCCTCTGCAGTCACTGGTGTCTTGGTGCAGCATATGATGTTGGATTTTCAACAGACATTTATTTATTAAACAATAAGGTGAGGGGATTCCCCCAGTTCACCCATAAGTATGTGTGCTTTTTTGTATCAATGATTTAATTTACCCACATTTGTGTGAATATACCATGATGTCCAAATTTAGATTTTTTTGTATTTCTCTATATTGATGTATTTGTACACTAATATATTTCTCTTTTGTAGTGAACAGTTGATGAATACATTGCAGCAGTAGTGTTTGAATAATTTTCTTTTCAATGTTTTTATCTGATGAAATATTTTAATGATTATAATAAAAATTTATTTTTATACTATGTTTTGCGTGTCGGCACCTTTAAAATCTCATAGCTACCTTCTCAGTCGTTTGTTCTACTTGGGGATGGGGTGCAATTTCGGACACCAGTCTCTTTTTTTTCTTTTTTCATTTTGAGTACAATATTAATTTAAGCCACCTATGTTTAAAGGTTTTTTACCTACATTAGTAACAGTAATGGACAAGATAATGATGTCCTCACAGGGCGGTACTGTGGACACCAAAAAGATCCACTATGCCACGTCATAATAATTATCAAGGAAAAACGGAAATGACGAAGGAATGAACTTTCCAACTGGGATACTTTGAGCCATGGTGTATTTAAATGTAGAAGTCTATCTATATTTACTGCATATGCTTTTTCTCTCATGGCAAACTTCCAGGTGGATGTGTGAGACACTTTATTGGCTTACTAGTAGTACACACTTTAGGTCCGCTTTGGTCCTCTTACCCTGTTTGAGTAAATCCCTTCTAAAGATGATGCACAAGAAAGCCTGCAAACAGTTTGCTGAAGGCAAGCAGACTAAGGACATGACTTACTGGAAATCAAGATAAACTTATTTGGTTCAGATGGTGTCAAGCGTGTGTGGCGGCAACCAGTTGAGGAGTACAAAGACAAGTTGGTCTTGCCTACAGTCAAGCATGGTGGGGGGAGTGCCATGGTCTGGGGCTGCATAACGGCTTCCAGCACTGGGGAGCTACAGTTTATTAAGGAAACCATGAAAGCCAACATGTACTGTGATATACTGAAGCAGAGCATGAACCCCCAACCCCAAACACACCTCCAAGATGACCACTGCCTTGCTAAAGAAGCTGAGGGTAAAGGTGAAGGACTGGTCAAGCAGCTTACTATGGGGGCAACAGAGCTGAGTCTCAGCTTCCTGTGTCCATTCAGACACAGAGCCCTGACCCAGCCCAACCCCTTCTCTCCCCCCAGATTGGCTAGCTGAATTTCATTGACAGCAGCTGGAGCCAATGGCACCGCTGCTGTATCTCAGCGAATCGGGAAGGAGAATCTCGGTCGGCTGAGACAGTTGTGGACATCGTTGGACAGAGAGGAACCTCAGGTAAGTGTTAGGGGGGCTGAGGGGGGCTGCTGCACACAGAAGGCTTTTTATCTTAATGCATAGAATGCATTAAGATAAAAAAACTTTTGCCTTTACAACCCCTTTTAAGGATGCAGTGAGGTGTGGCCAAAAAGGCTCTTAAATGGACAGTAAGCAACAACTGTCTGATGAGTTCTAATCACCCCAAGCTTATGATTTAAAAGAAAAGGAAAAATAACCTGATTATTAAGAATATGTAGCTAATGGGTTGACAACTGAAGAGCGTGCAATCAGTCAGTTTTTGCAGAAAGATATTGGTCCTTAAAATACTTTTTTGAGTGTACAAATCTCCTAACACAACCAGGGACCAGAAGAAATTGTACTGCAGCACTGCAACTCATAACTTAGTTCAGAACATCAGCTCAGTTTATACTGTAGATGTAAACCCAACCAGTAAAAGCTCAGCTTTAATATAACTTGGAGAGCCTATTTTTGTTTTAATTGCTAGGTTTACATGTACTTTAATAGATCTGCCAGTTCCTACAAGCCCTATACCAATCTCTCCCCCCATGCAGCTTGTTAGCAGAACCCCCTATGCTTTCCATATCACAGATAAAGTACATTGTCAATATGCTGTTGTGACCTCACCCTCACTTATAGTGAGGGGGCTAGCTTGTCAAAAAAGATAATATATTGGACCTTCCAAGCCAGCTGACCTAAGTTCAAAGGCAGTGCATTATGATTACAAAGAATTTTGTCTGGTGAATTCCCATGTTAATTGGCTGAGACAGCAATTTTCAAACATGCTGGATTTGCCATAAATTCATGGAAGCTGCAAACCCACATCTCATTCCTAGAAGACAGTCAAAAACTATGGATGCTATAAAATCAGCATGAGCCAGGCAACCAACATTTTTAAAAGGAGATTAGCAATGGCAGCCAATATATTTCTCTTGTGACTAGTTTTCTTTAAAATGTAAATGCATGTTTTTGGCTTTTTTTTTTATTTTAAAGTACATCTCTGTTTTTTAAAGGTCCTACAAGAACCAAAAAAATAAAAAAATACTTGTGAATTTGCCAGAAATGCACTGCCAGAAAAAACTCACCATATTTATGTACACATATTCTGTCAGGAGAGGATTCTGTAAATAGTAAGAACTAGTAAGAAAATATAAAAGGCAAGTAATGAAAGCTAGCTGAGAAACAAAGGAACATATAACCCAGTACATTTTTAGAAGACTTTATTAGGGTGAAGAAAAATATAAAGGATTCTGCAAGTTAACAAACGATGTCAAGCTTTCATATCAATCTTTAAACTAAAAGGAACTGATCATGATAAAAACACAGACCCTAAAGTGAAATAATGTTTTTGTTTTTTTTTTTATATGCTTTTGGTGAATATCAAAATCCACCGCATTTATTAACTTTATTTTCTAAATCTCAATCTGGAAGGGGTTTTATTTCCTATTTGAGTTTTTTCTATGTAATCATTTACTTGTACTTACATTCATAAAATCAATGCTAGAGTTCCCTCCTTTTGGTAACAGAACTGGAAACATTATCAGATGTAACTGAAGGGAACCCTGAAAGTTTTGGGTAACCTTCTGTACATGAGACCTGGCTGGTACTAACTACAGGATATAAAAAAGATCAGCTTGTACTGTACATGTTAGTTTTAGGGAAAGTTACCATTTTAATGGTGGGAATAATGGTAGAAGGGACTGTCATATCAGCTAGTATGGTGTCCCATGAATTTCACATGTAGGCCAATTTCATAATAATTGCTGCACAACGGAAAAACTGGGATAACATGGAAATTTTCAAGAAATAGATAATTCAAACAGCAGCATACTTAAATCCCCGAAACACCAGCTTTGGTCTGAATCCTTTTTACCATAGATATCAAAGTATTTTATTTTTTGATATTGTAATGTAAAACTGAAAGAGATAAAGTATTTTAGTGTCAGTCTATATACTCTTTCTGCTATGATACTAAAGTAAAAAAAAGATTGATTTCTACTGATAATTAAAAACTAGAGCAAACTGTGGTAATTTATCCTTTAAAATGTGTGGCATCAAAGCTCCGATCTTTTCAAACAAATTTTAGGCATGTTTTTTTACAGACGTACATCTTACCAACTTATCTGCTTCTTGAAATAGGTGCACAGCCTCTTTTTATGGCCATTTTAAAAGTTAAAATGTTTCTAAACCCAAAAGCAAAAATGCCATATATTGCCATGTAAACGTCCTTAGATGTAGCTGTTGCATTTGTTTTCTTTAGTACGTGTTTTCCCCTTCCTGTCCCTTTGTATCTACACTCATTTCTCCATTGTATCTATGGGAGCAGCAATCATTGTCAAACATGTCTGGCTCGTCCATCTCCATTCCAATTTGGATTATTGGGACTAATAGTTTACATAATAAAGAGAATGATGTTTGTGCTTTCTTTTTCTCTAATTTCTTGCATTTCTTGAATAATTGACAGGTATTATCTGTACTTGCATGAAAAGTTGTAACAAATGCAGCTACCAAACTAAAAGTCTGGTAACCCTGATATACAGTATAATACATTTTTGGTTTCGATACGCTTGAACTGTCAAAACCCAGATCCTTCCTCCAGCTGTGTTGCTGACTTTCCAAGCTGCCTAAGAAGAGTTGTTTAACAGGAGATAGCCAAGCTTAAAGTGGTATTAAATCCAAAACCAAAAATGAACTATATTGCAGCTTACAAATCATTAGATGTGGTGGCTGCATCTGTTTTCTTTTCTTTGGCTTTATTCCCTCTGTCTTCCCTTGGTGATCTGGCCAGTAATACACCTCTTGTATTAGTCAGACATTACTCTGGAGGGATGAGAAATTAGCATAGGAGGCACAGCAGACAGCAGCAAGCATTGTCAGTCGGGGGATGGTGTTAAATGCATTAGCAGATTTAGAACTACTAACAAATTGAAGCCAAACTCCAGGTCACATTTTATAATCAGTTACAGCAAACAGTTTTTTTTTTTTCCTTTTGGGATAAGGGTCATAAATCTTAAGCACCCCTACAATTGTTAAATGGTTTGTAAACAGATACATTCTGCTGGGGAGCTGGATAACTAGATGACAATAGAAAGAAGAAAGCCTAAAAAATTTAACTAATACAGCCATCACATCTAAGAATTGGTAAGCTGCAAAGTAATAAAAGTTTGCTTTGGGTTTAACCCCTTGCTGGCCGCCAATTGTACATTTACTGCTGGAAGAAAGCGACATACGGGTTCTGATTGCCTGGGGGTGCACAGTGGGCACAGCAGATTATGGTGTTTGGTATCGGGCCACTGTGAGCAACTTAGATACCACATGATCGCTGTGTGATCACATGTCACACAGTAAGCAGAAGGCATGAATGGAATCCATTCATGACATAATTGTTTACTACTGTGTGTGATCTGTGATTGGTCACCAGTGATCACAATGTACCAGGCCAAACACTGCACCTTGTACCATGGGATAGCATCACAATAGTAAACAATGAGTTATGAATTAAAGCCATTCATGACAGTTCAAACAATTGTTGTTACAGCGATCATCACTGTATGAAGCAATCACAGTGTAAAAATCCCTTATCACCCCCTCCCCAGAGTATTACTGTTTTGCTATGGTGATACTGAACTGCTATGATGAAAGCATGTAAAAAAAATATTTTAAAAAAGTTTATTTTTTTATTTTTTTACATACTGTCACCAGTCAGTATCCCTGATCACCACCACACTAGTCATGTGATAATGCTGGACTGTACAGTATGCAAAACAAATGGTGAAAAAAAAAATGAATTTCTTAATTTTCCCAAAAATTGTGACATAAAATTACAACTTCAAAAAACCTGTCATGCCTCTTACTACATAGTTACATGTTTAGTCTGGTTGAAAAAAGAAAAAAATAGTCTAGTTCAACCAATAAATACTTTGGACTACTTTCTGTCGTTTGTAGACTTTACAACTTGCATACAGACTAAATAATATACACTGATTTGTGTTATTTTTACTACATTTAGGTTTAAATTTATGATGAAAGATTTTTTTGTTTGCAAATTTTTAAAGCAGAAACTAAATCAGTATTTTTTTGTTTATATAGCAAAAAAATAAACCCTGTGGTGATTAAATACTACAAAATGAAAGCTCTATTTGTGTGAAAAAAAATTATATAAATATTATTTGGGTACAGTGTTACATGGCCAAGCAATTACCAGTAAGTAGCACAGTGCTGAATAGCAAAATATGTCCTGGTCATGAAGGGGGGTAAAACCTTTTGGAGGTCAAGTGGTTAATACCATGTTAAATTTGTAATGTTACAAGATCAGTTATTAAAGGACCAATCCATTCACAAACACACTGAGTGGGAACACAATTTTGAATAACAAATTCTAGTCTCTTTGCAGGTCTGAATCTCAAGTATCCTCTAGGGCAGCCTTTTTCAACCAGGGTGCCGTGGACCTGGCTTTTTATTACACACAGCCACAGATTTTTATTGTACAGCATTTAAACCTTTGGCACTGTGCAGGCCAGCCACTGGCATCCTAACAACCACTGATGTCATTGATTAAGGAGGACATCAGGCACCTGCACAGCATCCTTGTTTGCCTCTTCCCTCCCCCTCTCTGTCATAACTGGGGTCACGTTAGCAGAGAGGGAGTGAAACTGAGGGAGAAGAAAAAAGCTAGAATACCAGTCAGTAGTACCAGTTTGTGAAAGTAGTGGAATAAATCACCTCTAATGTTGGATGGCCCACACATGTGGATGTTGCTTCAATTAGTAAAAAAAATAGTTTAGTTACATTTTAGAGTGGGGTGCCTTGTGCATAAATTCTAAGGGTAAATATGGTTGAAAAAAATGTTTAGAAATGCTGCTCTACGATATATAAGTACCAGGGTGCAAACTGCAAAATTGTGCCATGGTTCCAAAGTATGTGCAAGGAGAAGAACATACCTACTAAACTGAATATTAGGTAATATACTGTACACTTGAGACAAAAGCCTGATCAAAAAGTCATAGCCTATAGACAAGACTTTTGAAACTTGTTCCTTTCCCCCCTGTCTTCTCGCCCCCTGTTTTATCTACATCCTATATCCATCCACAGGAAAAAAATCCTCCCTGCAATAAGACCAACAGTCATATATACCTATTAGGGATGAGCTTCCAGTTCAAGTCAAACTCATGTTCGACTCGAACATTGCCTGTTCACCGAACAGCGAACAATTTGGGGTGTTCGCGACAAATTCGAAAAGCCGCGGAACACCCTGTAAAAGTCTATGGGAGAAATCTAAAGTGCTAATTTTAAAGGCTTATGTGCAAGTTATTGTCATAAAAAGTGTTTGGGGACCTGGGTCCTGCCCCAGGGGACATGTATCAATGCAAAAATGTTTTTTTTAAAACGGCCGTTTTTTCGGGAGCAGTGATTTTAATAATGCTTAATGTGAAACAATAAAAGTGTAATATTCCTTTAAATTTCATACCTGTCTATAGTATGCCTGTAAAGGGGCGCATGTTTCCCATGCTTAAAACTGTCCCTGCCCAAAGTGTAATTTCTGCAGGAAAATCTCATAATACAGAGAACAGCCATTGAAAGTCATTGATAAAAAAAAAAAATGCGTGGGGTTCCCCCAAATTCAATTAACAGGCCCTTCAGGTCTGGTATGCATATTAAGGGGAACCCCGGGTCAAATAAAAAAAAATTATGTGGGGTTCCCCCCAAATATCCATACCAGACCCTTCAGGTCTGGTATGGATTTTAAGGGGAACTACACGCCAAATTAAAAAAAAATTGCGTGGAGGTCCCCCCAAAAAGCCATACCAGACCCTTTATCCAAGCATGCAACCTGGCATGCCGCAGAAAAAGAGGGGGGATGAGAGAGCACCCCCCCTCCTGAACCGTACCAGGCCACATGCCCTCAACATTGGGAGGATGCTTTGGGGGTCTGTGACCCCTCAAAGCACCATGTCCCCATGTTGATGGGGACAAGGGCCACCGGCCAGGGTTGTGGGGGTCTGCGGGCGGGGGGCTTATCAGAATCTGGAATCCCCTTTTAACAAGGGGACCCCCAGATCCCGCCCCCCCTGTTTGAAATGGTAGGGGGGTACAAAAGTACCCCTACCATTTCACAAAGAAAGTGTAAAAAATTGTTAAAAAACTTACAGACACCATTGGGAAAAGTCCTTTATTAAAAATAAAAAAAAGATTCCAGCTATCTCTTCTTGATCTCTTCTCCGGGGTCCAACGATGGGTGATCTCTCCCGATGGTCCAGCGCAGCGCATCCTGTCTCCACCGGAGGCACTGCGGGAATCCCGACAGCCTGATAAGGTCTTAGCTGAGGAGGACGGGGCCACCCCGCCCCCTCTGATGCAAGGGGAAACTCGGGCTTCCCCAGTGACATGTGGGTGACCCCGCCCCCCTCTGATGTAATGGAAACCTGCGTTACATCAGAGCGGGGCAGGGTCACCCATACATCACTGGGGAAGCCTGGGTTTCCCCTTGCATCAGAGGGGGGCGGGGTCAGGTAACGGTTGACCCGTCCTCCTCAGCTAAGACCTTATCAGGCTGTCGGGATTCCCACAGTGTCTCCGGTGGAGACAGGATGCGCTGCGCTGGACCATCGGGAGAGATCACCCATCGCTGGATAGCAGAGTGTATTATCACCGCTGTAATCTTTTTTTTTTTTTTAAAAAAGGACTTTTCCCAACATGTGGCCTGGTTCAGGAGGGGGGCCCTCTCTTGTTCCCCCCACTTTTCCTGCGGCCTGCCAGGTTGCGTGCTTGGGTAAAGGGTCTGGTATGGATTTTTGGGGGGAACTCCACGCCTTTTTTTTTTTTATTTGGCGTGGAGTTCCCTTTAAAATCCATACCAGCAGGTCTGGTATGGATATTTGGGGGGAACCCCACGTCGTTTTTTTTTTTTTAATTTGACCCAGGATTCCCCTTAATATCCATACCAGACCTGAAGGGCCTGGTAATTGAATTTGGGGGGAACCCCACACATTTTATTTTATTTCTTTTATCAATGACTGTTCTCTGTATTATGGGGAGCCGACAATTCATTATAGTCGCGAGTGTTTTTAAATTACTTTTTTTCCTGCAGAAATGACACTTTGTGCAGGGACAGTTCTAAGGACGGGAAACATGCGCCCCTTTACAGGCATACTATACACACCCCCCAGGTACGAAATTTAAAGGAATATTACACTTTTATTGTTTCACTTTAAGCATTATTAAAATCACTGCTCCTGAAAAAAAATCAGTTTTTAAAAGTTTTTTTGCATTTATACATGTCCCCTGGGGCAGGACCCGGATCTCCAAACACTTTTTAGGACAATAACTTGCATATTAGCCTTTAAAACTAGCACTTTTGATTTTGAATGTTCGAGTCCCATAGACTTTAATAGGGTTTCAAAGTTCACACGAAGTTTAGTTCTGGTGCGAACCGAACCGGGCTGTTTGGCTCATCCCTAATACCTATAAGTACACCTATCTATACAATACATTTATATCCTAAACGTATCCCTCTTACTCTTCCTTTCTTTTTTTCCACCTTTCTTCCCCCTTTTTTTCCCCTTTCTTCTCCCTCTCCCTTTCTTTTTCCTCTTTTTTCCACCTCTCTCTTCCCTCTCCCTTTCTCTCCCCTTTTCTCCTCCTACCTTTTATTTACTTTCCCTTATTCCACCCTCTTTCACTTATCCTTCCCCACATTTTCTAAAATTTGAAAAAGAACCTTCCACCCCTGGAGTTGCATCTGTTTCTATTTTAAAAGGTGTCATCCGGGGGCATGCCTAGCCACAAATCCCATATTTTATTAAACTTTTTTTATTGACCCCCAATTTCAACAAACCTCCCATTCTTTTAATACAGTGTCATTAACCTGTAGACGCCATTCCTCGTATGTTGGCACATTCAAGGAAATACATTTTTGTGCGATTAGCTTGCGTGCAATAAACAACATCTTGTTAATTGCTATCCTAATTGTTGGTATGTATGTTTCTTTTTCTAGGCACCCCAGCAAACTTATTTTAGGATCCCTTTGTACCTGTATTTGGTATACCCGGTTAATAGTATCAATTATTTTTTGCTAGTACCTAAATTATTTTTGGACTTTTCCATAGCATATGTATTAGGTCAGCTGAGGTTCTCCTACACCTGGGACAGTCAGATATATCTTGTCTACCCCAGTAATACAATTTAACTGGGGTCCTATACACCCTATGAATTATGTATAATTGTGTTAAAGTTTGCTGGGGTTAAACTGATACTTATTGTACTTGTTCCAAAATATTTTGCCATTGTTTATCTGTTAGATCTCCTAGGTCTTTTTTCCATCCCCATCTAGCTTGAAAGGTAGCGTTTCCCTGGAGTTGGCCAATTAAATAGCCATAAATTTTAGTGATGATGCCCTTTTTTACAATTGTATCTTTGCGATTAAGTCTATTAATGGCATATTTTGAACTTTTAAATTTTTTCCTTTAAATTGGATCTGTAAAGCCTGTCTTAAAGTGGTTGTAAACCCACTTTTTGGACTTCTACCTATAGGTAAGCCTAGAATAAGGCTTTCCTATATGTAGTGGAAATATCTTGTAAACGTGCGCCGTTTAGGAGATATTTCACTTGTACTCCGCAGAAAATTCCGACGGCGCATGCGTGTGGAAGAAACAAAACTAAGTGCCATTTCTTCCCTAGCCTGTGCCGTTAATCGCGTCTCCCGTGCGCATGCCCGGAAGGAAGAGGGGCCAGAAGATGACCGCTGCCTACACAGGGGACATCGCTGGATTCTTTTGCAGGTAAGTGTCACATAATGGGCTAGTATGCGATGCATACTAGCCCATTATGCTTTTCATTTACAGGCTTTGCAGCAAGCAAAAGAGGAAGTAAAACCCATCAGGGTTTACTTCCTCTTTAATTGTAAATATTGAAAAAAGGTGTTGGGGGGAAGTAAATATTCTTTTTGCAATTTTTAGCACTCCATCAGAGTATAATTGGTCAATATATTGAATCCCCGATCCTTTCCATACCCCCAATCCTTCTAATTTATTTATCTCTTTATACTTTATATTCTGCCATAGAGGGTTATAAACTGAAATGTCTATATATTGCATGTTTTATTTTATTTCCTGCCATACTCTGTTCATCAACACGAAGGTGGGTCTTTGATTAGCGTTTCCAATGGATCCGGATTCCAATTGAGCTATTAAATGATTACAAGAGGGCCGAGTCAAAAGTATCGAGCGAATTGGGTCCATCCTGTCTACATTGCCCCATCCCACCATCTGTTGCAGTTGAGAAGCAATAAAGTACATCTTTGCATTTGGCACAGCTAGTCCCCCCTTATCTTTGGGAAGTTGTAATGTAGAAACCTTAATTCTAGGAATTTTATCTTTCCATATTAGGATATGGAACAGGGAATCTATTTTGTTTAAACCATTTAAGGGTAATCGACATAGAAGAATTATGTAGAATATAAAGTAACTGAGGGCCCCAGAATATTTTAATCTTTGCTCGTCCCATCAGAGATAAAGGTAATTTAGTCCATATTCTACTCTTCGCGTTAAATTTATCTAAAAGTGGCATAAAATTTTGATCCAAATATTCCTCGATTTTAAAGAAGACCCAAATACCTAGATACTTAAAAGACTTAGCTATTCTAATCTGATTTACCTTCTGTGGTAGGATTGGAGACATCTCATCTAGTGGGATCAAGACGGATTTATCCCAGTTTATGCTGAAACCCGAGAAGGAGCCAAAGGTCTCTACAAGAGTTACAGCAGAAACTAGTGATTCATGCATACAAACAAAGTTTATCTTCCCTTTCTCCTCTCCTAAACCCTTTAATTAGGGGCATTTGTCTGATTGCTATCACTAGGGGCTCTATTGCTAATGCAAACAACAATGGGGATAACAGGCAGCCCTGTCTGGTACCCCTAGATAAAGAAAAAAGTTTGATATAGTACCATTAATCTGTAAACATGCACGGTATAATCATTTTATCCACTTCACAAAACCTTCACCCAGGCTTTTTTTACTTTGTCCAATACTGTCTTTTTATATAAAAGTTAAAGTAGGGCTCTGGATATAACGAAATTCTTTTTGTTGCACCCCTACAAGGTGAGTTTCCCACTCTGCATTCGATTTTTTAAACTGACTAATTGCTTGTATTAGTATTGCTCTTAAAAATGCTTTTATCGTATCCCATATCACCTGTGATGTTGCAGTATCTGTATTATTCTTGAAGAGATCGACCAGAGATTGATGTATGGGGCTGCTCAACGGCAGTACCTGCAACCACTGAGCATTGACTCTCCAATCCTATTTGATTCTGGGTTTAATCCCTTTTAAAGACAAAGAAATTGGTGAATGGTCTGAGCTAGATACTGCACATCCGAGACAAATGGGCGAGTTAGTTCTGTACCCAGAACTAAATCAATCTTGGATAGTGATCCATAAGTAGAGGAAAAACAGGAATGAGCATGCCCTGTAGGGTTAAATACCCTCCATATATCCTGAAGCCCCAGTTCTTGTAGGTGAATTGCAAATGGAGTTTGCACATTCGAGGAAATGTAGCATTGGCCTGCTGGAAAGTGATCCATAGATGGATTACAAACGTTATTAAAATCTCCCATTATTAGTAATACCAGAATGCTCTGCCAAAAACTCCCCAATTTTGCACAGTACTTCTGAGCTATATGGCAGAGGGATATAGACTAAGCCCAATATATAAACTAAAATGATGTGCAAACCAAAGAAAAATCGGCCCTGTGGGTCTATTAATGCCTTCCTGCAGGAAAATTAAATTATTGATGATATTAATATACCGGTACCTCTAGCATATGTAGAGTATACCGAATTATATTGTATAGGGTACCTCCCGTTCTGTAATATTGACGTTGTGTCCTGTGTAAGATGTGTTTCCTGCAGGGAAGCTATTGACAAATTATATTGCCCCAGTGCAGAAAAAAAGCTCTCTTTTTTACTGGTTCTTTCAGTCCCCTCACATTCCATGACACTATTCTAAATTCAGCGTTCATTCTTCACATTTTTCAAAGAATAAAAGGATCACCTTCATAACAATGGAATAGAACCAGACTCCAAACAGACATCTCAAAAAAAGAGAGAGGGAAAAGAGAGAAGAGGAATATCACACCCATATTTATATTAAGACATTTATACAATCAATGGAGAAAAAAAAATAAAAATAAACATTGTACATATCTCCAAGACATCCAACTATTCTTTAGAAAAGAAAAAAGAGAAGGAAAAAAAAGGGGAAGGGGGTGGTCCATAAATCTCTAATACTGCAAGGTAGTACTGCAAGCAAAATAAAAAATTCAAAAGAAATTGCCCTTCATGGAAATTCCGACGGAAAAAGCCCGCTAGAGCCCACACATGATCGGATTTTCCGACAACATAATCCGATCTGACTTTTTCCATCGGAATATCCGACCGTGTGTACGGGGCATAAGGCTCGCCAGTTCCTAAATGTCTTGCAGGACAATTTCATGGGTCAGATGATAGATACACCAACTAGAAACAAAGCCTTACTATACCTACTGATTACCAACAATAAAGACCTGATCACAGATGTGGAAATACGGGGCAATTTAGGAAACAGCGATCACAAGTCAATTAGCTTCAGTATATAGGAAACATAAGGGGAATACAAAGACACTGAATTTCAAAAAAGCAAACTTCCCTAAACTACGAACCTTGATAGAAGATATTAATTGGGATAAAATCTTAGAAACAAGGAACACAGAGGAGAGATGGGTTTGCTTTATGCGGCGTACACACGCTCGGACTTTCCGGTGGGATTGTCCGCCGGACCTAGTCCAGCGGACAAACCGCCGGACTTTCCCGCGGAGGTCCGGCAGACTTTCTGAACATGTGGACTTGCCCACACATGCCCGGACTTTTCCGGCGGACAATCCGCCAAAGCTTTGGCAAAAGTCCACGGGACTTTTGAAATGAACGGACTTGCCCACACACGGAGGAAAGTCTGTTCATTTAGAACGTGAATCCAGATAGACAGGACTAGCGAAGGCAGTCAATGCCGCGTGGGGGTCCCCCCCAAAAGCCTGTACCAGGCCATGTGCCCTCCACATGGGGGGTGTCCTGGGGAAAGGGGGCCCTGCGGCCCCCCACCCCAAAGCACCTTGCCCCCATGTTGATGAGGACAAGGGCCTCTTCCCGACATCCCTGGCCGTTGGTTGTCGGGGTCTGCGGGCGGGGGGCTTATTGGAATACGGGAGCCCCCTTTAATAAGGGGGCCCCCAGATTCCGGCCCCCCACCCTATGTGAATGAGTATGGGGTACGATGTACCCCTACCCATTCACCTAAGGAAAAAAGTGTAAATAAAAAAACGACACAAGCAACAGCGACGGCGACACAACAAGACCGGACCACCGCTCCTAAAAGAGCTGGAAGAAGAAAGTGGAGGCCCGGCAAGAAGAACAGAAGAGACCCCCGAAGACCCCCGAAGTCGGAACAAGTCCCCCAGACAGCGGCGGCGACAAAGAAGAAAGCCGGGCTCTTCCGCTAGTGAAAGAGCTAGTAAAAGAGCAGAAAATAGCGGAGGAGTCCGGCGAGAAAACCCCCCAAGACGGAAGAAGACCCCCGGAGCTGTGCAATAAAATATTTTAAAAAATTGTGTCTTTTTTTTTTTATTTACACTTTTTTCCTTAGGTGAATTGGTAGGGGTACATCGTACCCCATACTCATTCACATAGGGTGGGGGGCTGATATCTGGGGCCCCCCTTATTAAAGGGTGCTCCCGGATTCCGATAAGCCCCCTGCCCGCAGACCCCGACAACCAACGGCCAGGGTTGTCGGGAAGAGGCCCTTGTCCTCATCAACGTGGGGACAAGGTGCTTTTGTGTGGTGGGGCCGCAGTGCCCCCCTTTCCCCAGGGCACCCCCCATGTTGAGGGCGCGCGGCCTGGTACGGCTCAGGAGGGGGGACGCTCGCTCGTCCCCGCCCCCTTTCCTGCCCGGCTGGGCTGTGTGCTTGGATAAGGGTCTGAGATGGATTTGGGGGGACCCCCACGCCATTTTTTCAGCGTAGGAATTTCCCTTTAAATCCATACCAGGTAACGGGGCTAGTGTGGCGGCATTGACTGCTTTCGCCAGTCCCGCCTACCTGGAGTTACGTTCTAAATGAACAGACTTTCCTCCGTGGGTGAGGCAAGTCCATTCATTTCAAAAGTCCCGCGGACTAGCACACAGACAGTGGGATTATCCACCGGACTGCTGAGTCCGGCGGACAATTTTAAGTCAAAACTTAAAAATCCCGCGGGAAAGTCCGATCGTGTGTACGCGGCCTTAAGAGCATATAAAACAAGGGCATTAGCCAGTGCATCCCATTGGGAAATAAATTTAAAAGAGCGAACTAAAGTCCTGGGTGGCTTAACTTTAATGTAAAAATGCATATAAAAGCAAAGAAGGCCTCCAAAAAATAGCAGTATTCAAACTTTATAAAGAATGCAACAAGAAATGTAAGGGTGCAATTAGAGTGGCTAAGATAGAAATACTCTGTCAATGGACCTCACCATCTCCTCCTGCGGTAGCTACATGGGAGGCTAAGGTTAACGCTGCACTTCCCCTTTACAAAATAACATATACTAATAGGGGATGTCCCTGGAAATATGATAAGGTGTGGATGCCATGGACATCACTTTGAGTTGGTCAGAGGACAGAGGGGGAGCCTCACCCCCCTGCCCACCCCCCTACTGGGCCCCCCTTACCCTACCGGCGGCAACAACAGCAGCAGTGTTGTGGGCCCGGTTCCTCTCTTTACATCTCCCCCCTACTCTCTCTCTGCTCTCCCCCCTTTCCTTTGCTCCCCAACCTGCTACTCAATCTACCTCTTACCGCCCCTTTAATCTCCACATCTCACTACACCCACTCTCTTTCTCCCTTGTCCCTCTCTCCTATCTCTCGCTGTTTCTTCCACTGGGATACACGTATTATATGCTGGTATCTAAAGTGATTGAATAACTCTATATGGAGACCTAGTAAATAACCTATAATGATATCGTTGTTTTTGCCATCTGCATAGTAAGTCCTGATGCTAAGTTCTGTGTGTACTGACTGTATTTATTGCTCAAATGTACCTTGTGTTTATGTATGCTGTACAAATTTTTCTCAAATAAAGCACTCCTGTTTGTTAAAAAAAAAGAGTGGCTAAGATAGAACACAAAAGACACATAGCGGAGGAGGGCAAAAAAAATCCCAAAAAATTTGTTAAGTATATAAACAGTCTAGTCACAGTACAGCTCTGCATGTTCCTTCGTTCCTCTGCCTATGTGGAGTGGAGGTGTTTGCCTTGCCTCCAATCAGCTCTCACATAGTGTATGCCCAGACTCCACACCCACTGCTGAATGAGGAAACAAGATTTGTAACAGGATCTGCACTTTTAAAAGAGTGTAGAAAGGGAAAGACAGAAGATATACAAGTAAAACTTATGTAGAAAGATTTGTTTCATCCCTGTGTATCATCTGAGGGTTTTCACTTCACTGGGTATAGGAGAGGGTTTACAACCACTTCTGTCCAAATGACAGATTTTTGAAAGATTTCTCATGTATGGGCACCATTACTCAGCTCTGTCAGACAAATTATTATTATTAGGGCATGCAATTAGTAGTAGCACCTGTGCTTTAGCACAAGTGATTTCCTTTCAAAGTTGTCGAAGAGAGGCCATACATTACACATATTTTTCATTCAACCAGCAGGTTTAATGAAAAAAAAATGTGCCGATTCCCCTATCCAAACATTCAATGTGGATGGAATAATCCTCCCACTGTGCTAATGTATTCTGCCAGTCTTCCCTGCTAGCAGAATACAATGATCAGGTTTACTGACTATGGCCGGTGGCACTGAGTAGGCAAAAAAAATGGATGGGCTGGTTGTACAGAAGTCGATCAAGAGATGGATTTCTGTACATCCAGTCTGCCCATAGAGAAACAAAATCATCAAGTCCCTGCTGAACTGGCTGAATTTCTATCCATCTATGGCTGGCTTAAGTTGATGATCAATTAAGGAAAAATAAAGTGAGGGTAGTTCCTTTGGCAGATTGTTTCGCACAAGGTTTTTATTAAAGAATAAAGGGTAAAACTGGAGCATGTTAAAATCATAAAGAACACAATAAAAAATAATTTTAAACAATAAAGTTTGTAAATAACTGTAAACTTTTGCTTTTCACATTTTTGAAATTAAGGCCTTGTGCACAAAGGCATAAAGAACCACTTTTATTATATCTGAATTTTTTTTTATGCCTCTGAAGACAGCTTACATGTTAGCTAATGTGCCCATGCACATGCAGGTAATCCATATATGCACCCTGAGTACAGGGGTGTAAAAAAAATGGCCCAGCCTCGCATTCTCAGGGATGTATATTTGCAAAAATTGCATAAATACTTCCTTTTGGCTAACATAAATTAATATTTTAGCCAAAAGAGTCAGTTTACATGCATATGCTTTTAAACACCATAAGCCTGTGAATGTGCATAAAAGCGCATAATTATGCACTAAACAAGGAGTTTTTTAAGCTGGATTTTTCTGCCAGCTCTTGCCAGAAAGATCCAGCATACATAGGAGTTTTTTTTTAATATGCCCGTGTGCATGAGGTCTAAGTCTCTTTTCAGATATACAGTATGTTGTTGTAAAATTGTAATGCATGAAGCTAAGTGAAGTGCATTGCTTAGCTATTTTTCGAAAAGAGGACACCCCAATGCACCTAGCCATCACACAACATTGAACCACAAAGCAGAAATTTTAACTAGCTCAGCTTGGTGATAGACTAAGGTGGGAACATGGTTTGACAGGTCCTGAGATATATGCAGATATGGATGTATTCTGTAAACATGGCACTTGTCTTGCTCCTGTTACATTCTGATCCTTCCTATTGGTAAATGTGGCTCTTCTTCATTTTAAAGGATCAATAAGGAGGCTCAGAAAACAAGGGGAATTGAGGCCCCAGGAAAATGCAAGAATTACAAAGAACCTTAGCTACATCTATATATGTACATGATTGAAGCAAACATATCGTGTCACCCTATTTACTAATTTTATTGAGAAGGCATTTTGGTAAGTGAGGGAGCTGAAAAAAAGTTGCCAAGAGACAGCCAAGAATCCTTAAGGATTTAGAGAAATTCTGTAAAGAAGAGTGGACCAAAATTCCTCCTGAGATGTGTGCAAACCTGGTCACCAACTACAAGAAACGTCTTAAGCCCCATACACACGCGCGGATTATCCGAGGACCAGATCCGTCAGACCATGTCCGTCATACTTTGTCTGATGTTGGTTTTGCGTACACACAGTCGGACAAAGTTGTCGGAAAATCCGATCATTCTGAACGTGGTGACGTTTGTTGCCTACGACGGGACTACGTAGAGGCTAGTAGCCAATAGCTTTGGTCTTGTAATGTGATCTGAGCATGCGTAGCACTTTGTCCGGTCGGAATTCGCTACACACGATCGGATTTGGTGTGATCGGACTTTGTTGTCAAAAAATCTATCCAGCAGGAGATAGGACTTTGTCCGTCAGACAATCTGATGGAAACTGTCCGATGGTGCCTACACACGGTCTGATTTTCCGACAACATTGTAGGATAGGACAGAATCCATCGGAAAATCCTACCGTGTGTATGGGGCTTTACCTCTGTGCTTGCAAAAAAGGGTTTCTCCACCGAGTACTAAGTAATGTTTTGCTTGGGAATCAAATACTTATTTTACTGAACTCAATTTATAGCATTTGTTTTATGTGTTTTTTTCTGGATTTTTGGTTGATATTCTGTCTCTATCATTTAAAATACACCTTTGATAAAAATGATAGACCTCAACATCATTAGCCCCGGCGTGAATAATTAAAACGTTGGGCGGAGGCCAAATACTTGACAAATAGATCAGTTGTTCTCTAACATTCCTCCATCAGAGGCCTCTAATGCCCCACCAAAGAACCTGGAATATATTAATGAGTTCAAACCTAAATTGACCGAATAAGTTCTGGAGCTCGATTCTTGGCCCAATGAATGACCAACTATCCAAATTGTACGCTTGGACGAACCAAATTAATTAATCAACAGGTTAGGATGAATATAACATTTGTACCTATTACTATCCCAATGCCCCACCATTCTAAGATCAGCAGGGGAGAAACCTAAATGATTGGCAGTGGCAGCACCAATCCTAAAGGAATGGGAAATGAAGTGGAAACCAGAAAGATGTAACTTCTTGAGGCATTTAGAAAGAATAGCCGAAAACTGGAATCTTGTGAGTGGGGAAAAATCTTCATGAATGAAAAAGGCATGACCTCGAAGGAAGAAAAACAGACAACCTCAAGAACTGAGATGAGATTACCCAATAAATCAATTGATATTGGACGTCTGGTGTCCAAATTTCTTGAAACCCTTCAGAACCTGCGAAACTTGATAAAAGGATGTTAGGCTAGGAAGGCCAGTAAATCTCAGCAAAAAAGGATATTCCTGCTAGTATTTTATGTATTGAGGGTGGACTGACATTAGAATGCATTAAAAAGGACACAAAAGATAATGCCACATACGCATCTAATTTTAACCCTTTCACTGCCAAGGCCATACGCCATACGGACCTACAGAAGTGCCCTCAGTGTCAGTGTGGCGTACGGACCTCCTTTCTCCCTCTCCTATAAGTTTATGGTCACTTCAATAACCATAAGCTTATTTCAGAATTGTTCAGCAGACTCTGCTGAACAATCCTATAACTCCGACCGCCCCCTCCAAACCCGCTCCCTGCAGCCACCATCATTAGCCGGCATCTCTCCTCTTCCACTCCTGCCGGCTTCAGGTGCTGCATGGGGCTTGGGGGGGTCCAGATGTGTCTCCCGGCCAGTCAGATCACCCCCCAACTGCCCCTGCACCCCCAATCCACTCTGAGTGGCATCTCTCCTTCCCTCTCTCTGCCTGCAGCATCTCCCTGCATATATCTCCATGCTCTGTCAGGCTGGGGATCACAGTGAGGGAGCGGTGCAGGTGGGGGTGAAGTGTGTTTACTAAGCTCCCACCTGTAGAAGAGAGGGCGCATTCAGCAATCACTACTGATCGCTGCTATATGCCAATGACACTGACAGCTGATATATTGTAACCACATTCATTTTCTTAATGAATGGAATCTCCATACAGATTCCCATTCATTCAAATAAAGTGCTGCAGAGAAAAGAGGCCTATCTTCAGTCCATTTCTCTGTTTCATTTTTACTGTATTTGCGCAATTATTGCGGGGCCCAACAAATCTGTGGCACCTTTTTTTTATTCTACCGGTCATGTGCTTTTATAAAATGTCTAGTTTGAGGGGTCTTTTAAAATTCTGAAAGATGTAAGTGAAAAATGAAAAAAGATTTTTTGAGAGATTTTTGGGTATGTTCGATTTTCACCATTTTGCAAATAGGCGCAATGTAAAATTTACAAGTATTTGTTGCACCTTCTTTTTATTCTACTGATCATGTGCTTACAGAAAATGGTTTGGGGGGTCTTTCACTAATTCTGAAAGCTATAAGTGAAAAATAAAAAAGCAAAGGAAAAATTGCAAAAATGGTCTGGCCACCTGAGTTTACAAAATGGAGCACAGGGCCTGGCAGTGAAAGGGTTAAAGGATTGATAGACAGATTGGAACAAAAAGAAGACCATTTGTACCAGGAAATCATGTAATCCTCCCAGGTCTTGACTGAAACAGAATTCTTGAGGGTGGCAGAGGTCAAGCCCAGATCAAGCTCCAGAGGCAAAATGTGGGCAAAAGAAATCGATCGGATCTGCCTCTGGAGCCAGTGTTATTCTCGACTCCAAGAATAAATTTTGCCTTTAAAAATATATTAAACCTCATACAATGTAACACAAGAAAACTGAGTAATTAAACAACTTACTCTGATCTAGAGGATAACTGATTAATTGCATATAATACCCCTTTATTATCTGTTTGCAAGAGAATGCACTTATTCTTGAACATATCACACCAGATAACCACCGAAACTACCACTGGAAATAGTTCCAGTAAAACTAAATTATGTCGATTTTCTGAAGCCCTCCAAGTCTTGTGCCATTCAGCAGCACACCAGTGGCCTTGCAGAAATGCACCAAAACCTATAGAGCCATAGGAATCAGTGAACATTTTTAGGCTAAAGTCATCAGTCAATTTTTCTTGCCATATAGTAGAACCATTAAAACTGCTCAAGAAAAGTCTTCCTTAATGTGTTTAGAAATAGTAATGAGCGCAAAGGGGTTTTTAATACCCCTTGTAGCAAGAGCCAATCAACGTGACAATATTCTAGCCACTGGTATCACCCTTGCTGCAAAGGCGAAAAGACCAAGAAGGGATTGGGTTTCCTTCAACAAAGCTTTACGCCTGGACAGGAAGGCAGTGATTATGAACTTCATATGGACCAATTTATTTATGGGTAGCCTGCACTTCATATTGTAGGATGGCCATGGTAGTATTTTTGCTACCATCACGGCATCCTGACTTTTGATACCTGCTTCACGGTTTTGCAAGTGAAGTGATGAAGCAGAGGCTTTCTTAAAGCATCTAACAGTTGGGTGTATCCCGCTACAGTACGAACACTCATGTTTGTATCTCTAGTTTGATAAGAACCGACACTGGCCTAGTGGCCTTCATTAAATGCAAATCAAAAACCTTCGCAAAATGAATTTTGAATAAGGATGGGCTTTTGTTGAATGAAGGGTCTTTGTGGTAACATCAGGTTCAACCACAGTCCCACATCTTTAGATCCCCAACGCAGTGGTGTATTTAGGGTTTGCACTGCCCTAGGCCTGACTAAACTTGGGGAGAAAGAAAGAATTTTGGGGCGATAGTTATGTACTGGGGAAAGTTGTAAACTGGCCTGCAAGACTCCTGAACCCTGCACTGTGTACACCTTACACTCCTGCATTCTCTATGTAGCGCACTCCTGAACTCTGCACCCTCTGCACCCTGTACTCTTAAATGGTGCACTCCTGAACCCTGCATTCTGTAGGTTGCTTATTTCTGAACTCTGCACTCTGTGTGTTGCACCTTTTTGAACCTTGCACCCTGTAGGCAGTGCACTCCTGAACCCTCCACTCTGTAAGTAACACACTCCTGAACTCTGCACTCTGTACAAAGTGCACTCCTGAACTCTGCACACTGTATGAAGTGTACTGCTGAACTCTGCACTTTGTGCCTACCGCACTGCTGAACCCTGCGCTCTATATGTAGCACACTTCTAAACTGTGCACACAGTACATAGCACACGCCTGAACTCCGCACTCTGTACGTAGTTCACCTCTGAAATCTGTGTTCTGTACATAGCGCACTCTTGAACTCTGCACTCTATAAGTAGCATACCCCTGAACTCTGCGCAGTGCATTGCTGAACCCTTCACTGAACCCTGTACACTGTATGTAGTGCACTCCTCAATCTTGCACTCTGTACAGTACGTAGCACACTCATGTACTCTGCCTTCTGTAAATACGGTAATGCACTCCTGCATATACAATTGCTACTCAAGTCATATTGTAATTGAATGTTATTAGAAATTACCTTTCCTTTTCAATCTGCAGTGCTGATGGTTTACAGAACACCCTCTAGAAATGTTATTTCATAAAATCTGCACTAGGGATGGGCCGAACACCCACCCGTTCGGCTCGCACCAGAACCCGCGAACGGACCTATAGTCCGTGCGAGCATTAGAACCCTATTAGTTACAATGGATGCAAACGTTCAAAATCAAAAGTGCTTATTTTAAAGTCTAATATGCATGTTATTGTCATAAAAAGTGTTTGGGAACCTGGGTCCTGCCCCAGGGGACATGTATCAATGCAAATTTTTTTTTTTAAAACAGAAGTTTTTTCAGGAGCAGTGATTTTAATAATGCTTAAATTGAAACAATAAAAGTGTTATATTCCTTTAAATTTCGTACCCGGAGGGTGTCTATAGTATGCCTGTGAAGGGGCGCATGTTTCCTGTGCTTAGAACTGTCCCTGCAAAAAGTGTAATTTTTGCAGGAAAAAAAGCTATTTAAAATCACTCGCGGCTAATGTATTGACGGCTCCCGTAACACAGAGAACAGTCATTCATTGAAAGCCATTCATAAAAAAAAGTCATTGATAAAAAATTAAATTTTTTTTTTTAAAAAGCGTGGGGGTCCCCCCAAATTCAATAACCAGGCCCTTCAGGTCTGCTATGGATATTAAGGGGGACCCCAGCCAAAAAAAAAAATGGCATGGGGTCCCCCTCAAAATCCACACCAGACCCTTGAGGTCTGGGATGGATTTTAAGGGGAACCCCAGCCAAAAAAAATGGGGTGGGGTCCCCCTCAAAATCCATACCATACCCTTATCCGAGCATGCAACCTGGCAGGCCGCAGGAAAAGAGGGGGGACGAGAGCGGCCCCCCTCCCTCCTGAACCGTACCAGGCCACATGCACTCAACATTGGGATGATGCTTTGGGGGTCTGAGACCCCCAGAGCACCTTGTCCCCATGTTGATGAGGACAAGGGCCTCTTCCCCACAACCCTGGCCATTGGTTGTGGGGGTCTGCGGGCGGGGGGCTTATCGGAATCTGGAAGCCCCCTTTAACAAGGGGACCCCCAGATCCCGCCCCCCCCCCCCCCCTGTGTGAAATGGTAAGGGGGTACAAAAGTACCCCTTCCATTTTACCAAAAAAGTGTCAAACATTTTAAAAATGACAGGAGATGGTCTTTGACAATTCCTTTATTAAAATCTTCTTTCTTCTTTCTTCTGGTCTTCCTTTCTTCATCTTCATCTTCTCGTTCCGGCATCTTCTTCCATCTTCTTCTTCCATCTTCTTCTTCCTCCGATCCGCTTCTTCTTGCGCTGGTCTTCTCGTCCTTCTCGTCCGGCATTTTCTTCCATGGCGTCAGCGTCTGTTCTTCTGTCGGGCCGCTCCTCACAATGGGAGGCTTCCGCTGTGTGAGGCTTCTCTCCGTCTGACAGGTCTTTTATAACGGAGGGCAACTGGTGACCACGCCCCGCTCTGACGTCATGGGGAAAGCCATAGGGAATTCCCAATGACGTCCCCGTGCGTCAGAACAATAAGCCCCCCGCCCGCAGACCCCCACAACCAATGGCCAGGGTTGTGGGGAAGAGGCCCTTGTCCTCATCAACATGGATTGAGACCCCCAAAGCATCCTCCCAATGTTGAGGGCATGTGGCCTGGTACGGTTCATTAATCTAATTATTAAAAAAAACATTGTTTTTATCAATATTTAACCGCTTCCCGACCGGCGCACGATGATATACGTCGACAGAATGGCACATAAACAGCATCTCCCCGTTCTGCCTAGCAACTAGTGACGCCGATCTCTGCTCCCTGTGATTGGAGCAGAGATCAGCATTCACTAGCTGACAGCCACCCCCCCCCACAGTAAGAAACACATCTCTAGGCACACTTAACCCCTACACTGCCACCTAGTGGTTAACCCCTTCACTGCCAGTGTCATTTACACAGGAATCAATGCATTTAAATAGCATTGATTGCTGTATAAATGACAATGGTCCCAAAAATGTGTCAAAAATGTCCGATGAGTCTGCCATAATGTCACAGTCACAATAAAAATCGCTGATCGCCGCCATTACTAATAAAAAAAAATTATTAATAAAAATGCTATAAAACTATCCCCTATCTTGTAAATGCTATAACTTCTGCGCAAACCAATCAATAATCGCTTAGAAGAATACGTATCGGCCTAAACTGAGGGAAAAAAAATTTTTTATATATTTTTGGGGGATATTTATTATAGCAAAAAAATAAAAAAGAATGCGTTTTTTTTTCAAAATTGTCGCTCTTTTTGGTTTATAGCGCAAAAAATAAAAAACGCAGGGGCGATCAAATACCACCAAAAGAAAGCTCTATTTGTGGGAAAAAAAGGGCATCAATTTTGTTTGGGAGCCACGTCGCACGACCGCGCAATTGTCAGTTCAAGCAATGCAGTGCCGAATCGCAAAAAGGGGCCTGGTCCTTTGGCTGCAAATTGGTCCAGTCTGAAAGTGGTTAAAGATCATACATGTGCCCATTTAAATGTGAATGGTGTATAGTAAATTAATGTAATCCACATATGTAATGCAGCTATACACCATTCATATAAATGTAAAATACATTTATAATCATTAAAAAATAATTGTAATAATGTATACAAGTATTAATATTTATTAATAAATTAAAATAATTTTTTTTTTCATAATGGATAAACCCCTGTATAACTGTAAGGCCCCTTTCACACTGGGGCGATTTGCAGGCGCTAAAGTTCTAAAAATAGCGCCTGCAAAGTGCCTTCAAACAGCCGCTGCTGTCTCTCCAGTGTGAAAGCCCAAGTTGCGGTGCGCTTGCAGGATGCTGAAAAATGTCCTGCAAGCCGCATCTTTGGAGCGCTGTAGGAGCGGTGTATTTGCAGTCATATATCCAATATCCAATATATATATATATAAATAGATAGATAGATAGATAGATATAGATATATATAGATATATATATATCTATATAGATATATACATTGAAATAAACACACACACACATATATATATGTATGCTATATATATATATATGTATATATATATACACTTTAGATTGCTAACCTGCTTGTTTTGGGGTGTGTAATGGTGGGAAAGATGTGCTCTCACTATATGGCTGCTCCTGAGTGAAAGAAGGAAGTATGTGGGGGGCGTGGCATGAACATGGCGGTGTGAGGTGCTATCTCTCTTGAGCTCCGCTCTAACCCTCCGAGGAGTACGAGACTAAAGACCTAATGACCGGCTGAAAAGCGGCATGTCCCCGGCCAAAAGTAAAAAAACAAGCAAGAAAGACCAACTGCCGGTCAAAACCACAACTCGAGCAGACCTTAAGCAATATTTCTCGGGAGTTCAGACCCGCAGCGCAAGGACAAAAGGAACCGAGAGGAGTATGGATAAGGGCAACGATACAGGGGCTGAGACTGAGATCTGAGTATCCGAGTACCTGAGTACCTGTCACAGTCCTTCTGAGTATCCGAGTACCTGTCACAGCCCATCTGAGTACCCGAGTACCTGTCACAGTCCAATTAAGTACCTGTCACAGTCCATCTGAGTACCCGAGTATCTGTCACAGCCCACCTGAGTACCCGAGTACCTGTCCCAGCCCATCTGAGTCCCCGAGTACCTTTCACAGCCCATCTGAGTACCCGAATAACAGAGTACCTGTCACAGTCCATCTGAGTACCTGAGTACCTGTCACAGACCATCTGAGTACCCGAGTACCTGAGTACCTGTGACAGCCCATCTGAGTAGCTGAGTACCTGTCACAGTTCATCTGAGTACCCGAGTACCTGTCGCAGTCCATATGAGTACCTGAGTACCTGTCACAGTTCATCTTAGTACCCGAGTACCTGTCACAGTCCATCTGAGTACCTGTCACAGTTCATCTGAGTACCCGAATACCTGTCACAGTCCATCTGAGTACCCAAGTACCTGTCACCAGCCCATCGGAGTAACCAAGTACCTGTCTCCAGCCCATCAGAGTACCCGAGTACCTATTTGCAGCCCATGCCTCATGGAATACACGTTGGGGTGTTTGCTTTCTAAAATGGGATCATTTTGGTGGTAATTCCATTGTCCTGGTGCGCCAGGACCTTCAAAAGTGTGATAGGTAGGAATGAAATGAGATGTGTAATTTATGCTCCTAGAACGCCTGAAGGTACTACTTCAATGTTGGGCCTCTGTATATGGCCAGGCTGTGTAAAAGTCTCACACATGTGGTATTGCCATACTCAGGAGGAGTAGCAGAATGTGTTTTGGGGTGTAATTTTTGCTATATATATGCTATGTGTTAGTAATATCTTATAAATGGACAACTTTGTGTAAAAAAAAAAAAAAAAAGATCTTAATTTTCTTTCCACGTTTTCTGAAGTCTTGTGTAAAAAAAATAACAGTTCAAAAGACTCATAATGCTTCATAGAATATACTTTGGGGTATTTTTTTTTCCAAAATGGGGTCATTTTGTGGGTAATTCCATTGTCCTGGTGCTCCAGGGCCTTCACAAATGTAATAGGTCGTTAGGAAATTAGAGGTGTAATTTATGCTCCTAGAACCCCTGACGGTGCTCCCTGCATGTTGGACCTCTCTGTGTGGCCAGGCTGTGTAAAAGTCCCACACATGTGGTATCACCATACTCGGGAGGAGTTGCAGAATATATTTTGGGGTGTCATTTTTGCTATGTACATGTTTTGAGTTAGAAATATCTTATATACTGACCACCTTGTGTAAAAAAAAATATGTTTTCATTTTCTTTCCACGTTTTCCTAAGACTTGTGGAAAAAAATTAACTGTTTAAAAGACTCATTATGCCTCATAGAATAGACGTTGGGGTGTTTGCTTTCCAAAATGGTCTAATTTTGTGGGTAATTCTATTGTCCTGGTGCTCCAGGGCCTTCACAAATGTAATAGGTCGTTAGGAAATTAGAGGTGTCATTTATGCTCCTAGAACCCCTGACGGTGCTCCCTGCATGTTGGACCTCTGTGTGGCCAGGCTGTGTAAAAGTCCCACACATGTGGTATCGCCATACTCAGGAGGAGTTGCAGAATGTATTTTGAAGTGTAATTGGAAGTATGCATATGCTGTGTGTGAGAAATAACTTGTTATTATGACAATTTTGTAAAAAAATAAAAATAAAAAAAAACATTCTTCTTTTTCCCAAGAACTGTGGGAAAAAAATTACAACTTCAAAAAACTTGCCATGCCTCTTACTAAATACCTTGGACTGTCTACTTTTCAAAAAGGGGTAATTTGGGGGGTATTTGTACTTTCCTGACATTTCAGAGCCTCAAGAAATGAGATAGGCCATCAGTGCATCAGGTGTGATCAGATGTGATCAATTTTCAATGATTTGCACCATAGCTTCTAGACTCTATAACTTTCAAAGAGACTAAATAATATCCACTAATTTGGATAAGAGAGAGATGTAGCAGTATAAATTTTGGCCCAAATGTATGAACAAAAATGACTTATTTGCAAAATGTTACCATAGAATCTAAAAAAAGTGTTTTTTTTCACTTATGTTGAAAAAAAATAAAAAACACAGTGGTGATTAAATACCACCAAAAGAAAGCTCTATTTGTATAAAAAAAATGATAAAAACATTAAAAAAATTTTTTTGCACACTTGTTAAATTGTAATTTTTTTTCCTGAAGATTAGTTAAAGTCCTCAAGCGTTAAAACATTACACTGAAGTTTATCTTAGTTCCCAAAAATGCTATATATTATCTAATGTTTTATAAGATATAAAAAAGATGAGGGTGCACCAAATAAATAGATACCCAACATGTCAAGCCTTAAATTTGCACACACACATGAAACGGTGACAAACTTTGCAAAAATCAGAGTTATCCATAAATGCTTGCCCTGGAATTATTACTCTCACTCTGACATGTGCGATGATACCTAATATGTGTAGCCTATTCACTTCTACCCCGGCAACTCTGAGTAAACCCATCTCTTTTTTTTTACATACTGTTAACAGTCAGTGTCCCTGATCACTGCCACACAATTTGATGATGCTGTACTGCACTAGTGATAGTATGCAAGAAAAAATAAAAAATTGTGAAAAATAAATTTTTCTTTAGTTTCTTCATTTTCAAAAAATTGTGACAAAAAATGACAACTTCAAAAAACTTGCCATGCCTCTTACCAAATACTCCAGACTGTCTGCTTTCCAAAAAGGGGTCATTTGGGGGATATTTCTACTGTCCTGGCATTTTTGGACCTCAAGAAATGACAATGATGGCAATCTGTACATCAGGATTGATAAATGTTTAGACATATATACAGTATATACCATAGTTTGTGGACTCTTTGCTACAAAAAAAATAATAAAAAATGATTTGGGTTATTTTCACCAAATTATTGTAGCAGAATACAGTTCGGCCTTAATTTACAAAGAAAGATTATTTATTTGCAAAATTTTTATAACAGAAACAAAGCAAACATTTTTGGTCTTTTTTCATTTATGTATCATAACATAAAATAAAAAACAGTGATGATTAGATACCACCAAAAGAAATCTCTATTTGTGGGAAAAAATCTGATAAAAATGTCATATGGGTACAGCGTTGCATGGCCACGCAATAGTCATTCAAAGTGTGACAGCTCTGAAAATTGGCCTGAGCAGGAAGGGGAGGGGGGGGAGTGTCCTGTTTTGAAGAGGAAAAATAGTCCTGTCTGCTCAGACAGGAGGCTAACATTTCTTCCCTACTGTGTGCAAACTAAGCATCTTCTGTGTAACGCCAGACATGCCTTATTCCTACATTCACTCGTGGGTATTCTGACTGATTCGGATCACTCACCCATTCAGACATTGTGTTCTTTCAATATAGCTGATTTGCATAAGATGTTAAAGATGAGTCTTTGCTGAATAAAGTGCACTCTAGGAATTCCTAATAATGACAAAAGTTGACTTTAGCTTCTAAAGCCTAGTACACACTAGTAGTTTTTTTTTTTTGGTTCAACCCAGCAGGGCTGAATGAAAAAAAACTGACAGCACCGGAGGAGCCGCTGTGCTAACTATCCGATGTTAGTACAGTGATCTTCCCTGCTGTTCTATTGTGTTCTGACAGGGAGACTGCCTCCCAGACAGAAAACTCCGGTCAGCACTCCCAGCCATTGGCTGAGAGCACTGATTGGGAGCCGATCCTTAGACCTTTTTTAACCTTTTTGGTCATGTACCGTCTACAGAAAAGGGCCAAACGGCCGACTTCTGTCGGACCGGCTGCAAAACACATGGGCCGAATGTCAGCTGGTTTCTACTGAACCGGTCGATGCCGACATTTGTCCCGTGAGTACTATGTTTTACTGTTTGTAAAGGTAAACACACTCATTTACACAATGTAAAAGTGAAAGGTATCATAGGCGTGCGCACAGGGTGTGCTAGGTGTGCCTGGGCACACCCTAATCACCCATAATCGCCAACTATCATGGATCATGGATGACATGGACATTACTGGGATGAATCTCCTTCCCCTACCCCCCCCCCCCAAGCAGTTTCAAGTGCCCCCAGCTCTTAGGAGGACTGGAGGAACATCCCCAAGGTGGAGCCTGCTTCACCCTTGCTTTCTTCTAATACTGCAATTAAGTTTGAATGGGCGGGATGCGGATGCTCCAGCCTCGGAGATTGTGCCGGGCTCGCCTTCTTCTAGTGGTGTGTCACGTGTGCGCTGAGCAGGATGTGTGTGTGTTTGAGCTTTCGAGTGCACACCCTAATGCAATAGGCTGCGCACACCTATGAAATGTATACATTTAAGAAAGAAATGTAAAAGTAGATTTTCTATTTCTAAAAACGAAAAAAATATATATTATATATACACAATTTTAGCATGCAATTTGCCCCTCTACCAGTGTCACACAGCCCCTTGATTACCTACTGATAATAACCATTGTGCCTGATTTCTAAACTAATGGAAAACATGCTCATGTCTTTCTGCTTCTACTACCTGTTTTTCAAAATAGTAATCCTACCAATCTGTGGAAATTAACACTATAAGGCAGATTTATAAAAAAAAGTTGATAATCTTCACATATCTATATAAAAAAAAAAGTGAGGGTTCACTCACAAAGCATCACATACTAAGGCCTGATTCACGCCTATGCATTTTTAGTGCTTTTTGCATTTTACAGAACGTGTTCCATAGGAAACCATGTTAAATGGTTGCACAATGCAGAAAGTACTAAAATGCATAGGTGTAAATCAGGCCTAAAAAGCTCAGTTTTAGCATACAGGCTGCTGTCTGTTCAGGGGCAGTAGGTTGTAGTGCAATGCCCTTTTTTTTTCTTTTTTTACTTTAATTGGGTGCTGTGTACTGACATGCAGGGCCTTCCATGTCTGTATTTTAGGGTTTGTTCACATTTGAGTGGAGATCAGCATTTTTTTTTTTTTCCATTAGAACTAAAACAATGGTTCTCTGTAGGGAGATTTACTAAAATTGCATCATGCAAAATAAGCTCTGCATAGAAACCAACCAGCTTCCGAGTTTTAATGTCAAAGCTCAAAGTGATCCAGTTTTAATAAAGCTCCCCCTGTTCTGTTCGCACAAAATGTAATATATTGCAGCCTACCAATCATTAGATGTGGTGGTTGTACTACTTTTTGACTTTTTTTCCCTCTGTTTTCACCTGGTGATCTGTCCAGTAACACACCTCCTGTATTAGAGTGTCAACCACTCTGGATAAAGAAGAACAGGGGGCACCTTTGGGCAGCAGCTTATTATTTTATATGTTTTAGAGCAGAAAGTAAAAAAATTTGTTTTGTTTTGTTTTTTCAAAGTTTTCTGGTTTTTATTTTATTTTTTGGTTACAGCGCAAAAAATGAAGAATGCAGTGGTAATCAAATACCAATAAAAAAAAGGTCTATTTGTGTGGGAAAAAACATTTACATAAATTTTACTTAGGGACAGCGTTGCCAGACTGCTCAATTGTCAGTTAAAGTAATGCAGTGCCATATTGCAAAAAATGGCCTGGCCATGAAGGGGGTAAATCTTCAGGAGGTCAAGTGGTTAAAAGCGCAAGGCACCACCGGCCAGAATGCCTGCCAGAACTGACACTTCCTGCAAGGTAAGACATAGCATTTTACTGTGCAGGTAGTGTGGTCATCACCGCAGCTCACCATATCATACCTCTCGGCTGCATTAAAGTGTCAAAGGGGCACATAGAAAACAATTGTATTCTATGTGTCCTATCAGCAACATGTGTTGATCCAGTGTAGAAAAACACAGGTCTTCTTATGTGTGAATGAGCCTTGAATATTCACTTCAATTATCCAATCATTTGAAAAGCATCTGCACATGACTAGGTATTCAAAGTGAACAGGGATTTTTTTTTTATCCCACATGATTGGGGAATTAATTTAAATATTCATACTGTGGGGGTTATTTACGAAAGGCAAATCCACGTTGCACTACAAGTGCAAACTACAAGTGCAAAGTGCACTTGAAATTGCACTGAAAGTGCATTTGGAAGTGTAGTCGCTGTAAATCTGAAGGGTAGATCTGAAATGAGGGGAAGCTCTGCTGATTTTATTAGCAGAGCTAAAATGCTGTTTTTTTTATTTTCCTCGCATGTCCCCCTCAGATATACAGCGAACAATTTCAAGTGCACTTTGCACTTGTAGTATGCACTCGTAGTGCAAAGTGGATTTGCCTTTCGTAAATAACCCCCAATGTTTTGATTGTCAATTTCTTTAGTAGCTCAGCCTCCAAATGTGCTCCATTCTTCCGGACCATCCTAAAACACAATTTCAGTAGCTTGGCAAGAAAAGAAGAGACAAATTCAAGTAAGATGATAAAAGGAAACGCACACCAATGTTCCATATTGTCTTTATTCAATTTTCATGAACACTTGAGTGCTGATGCTGCTTTCTCTCCAATATTTTTTTTTTATCCCATTTTCTAATTAGCAGAAGTGGCTGCACACCCTTGAAGCAAAGCTGCCATGGCCAGGCTTGGAGGCCTGTGCTCCTTGGAAGGAAGTGGCTTGTCTCCAGAGGGGTTATTTTCAACAGGTGCACTGTGGTGTCAAACGTGCTGAAAGGGGACTCAATGGAAGCAGCTGCCTGCCTGTTTTCTTTTAACTTCCCTCCATTCATACACAGAGGAACAAAAAAGGAACGTTCATTGATAAACTCCATTATATTTTACAGCAGGAGGGTTAAAACATTTCAATTCAATTTTACTGGCTCTGATTTTAAATAAATCTTTGCTGACTGTATGAGTTCATAGGTAAAATGCATTACCAGCCTGGAGTGGATACATGATAACTCCATACTGTTTTTTTGCCTGCCAAGAGTTTCAGGGTCGTGGCCATCTGACACCAAATCGTTTAAAGATCAATTTCTGACTGTGCATTTTTCAGTCCATCTCCTGCAGAGTAGACAATCATAATACAGGGCTCTTTTCTATCTATAGTGAAGTGTGTGTGCTGTGTGTCAGCTCATTGGATAAACCTACTTCCACATAATTAGGCAATGGCAGCTGGGTAATAGTCTATAGAAGATGTCCAGCAACAATAACAATGTAACACTTTTCTAATCACTAAGATGACAGCAAGTGCTTTCAATCCCAAAATTTCAGTCCATCCCTGTGTACACATGTACCATTTTATTTATGTCATTTAAGTGTGTGTGTCTGTGTGTGAACATTTAATTGATGTGATTTAACAGAGTGTGTATGCCTGTGTGTGTGTACATATACAACATTTATTATTTAGTGTATGTGTGTACATTTGTAACATTGCATTTAGGTAATTGAAATTGACATGTCTGTGTATGTACATGTATAACATTTAATTTGCATAATGTAAGAGAGAGGGGGAGAGAAAAAGTGTTCATTTTTTTTTATAACATTTTATTTACTGTTTGTAATTGAATAGATAGAGAGAGAGGGAGAGAGGGTGTGTGTACATGTATAACATTTAGTTCATATAATGTAAGAGAGAATGTGTGTATGTGTGTCTACATATATAACATTCCACTTACATAATTTAAGAGAGTGTGTGTTCCCCTTTAAAATTGCATTTAGGGCATTAAAACTGATGTGTGTGTGTGTGTGTGAACATATATAAGATTTAATTTATATAATTTAGAGGAGAGGGTGTGTGTTATAGTGTACAAGTGTGTGCATGCATAACATTTAATTTATGCAATGTGTGTATGTGTATACATATATAATATTTATTTTGTGTAATGTAAGAGTAAGTGTGTGTGTGTGTGTGTGTGTGTATATCTCTTGCATGTAATTTAGGAGTGAGTGTGTGTGTTTTGTGTATATATATATATATATATATATATATATATAACACCCCACTGGTGTAATTTAAAAGTGTGTGTATCTCTTGCATGTAATTTAAGAGTAAGTGTGTGTTTTTGTGTATGTGTGTTTAAATGTGTTTAAATTTCACCAGTGGGATGTTTTTATATATATATATATATATATATATATATATATATATATATATATATATATATATATATAAAAAAAAAATATATATATATATATATATATATATAAACATCCCACTGGTGAAATTTAAAAAAGTGTGTGTGTGTACCTCTTGCACGTATTATCTGAGTGAGTGTGTGTGTGTTAATGTATGTGTGTGTGTATATATATATATATATATATATATATATATATATATATATATAAAAAATCACCCCACTGGTGTAATTTGAAAGTGTGTGTGGATACATGTATAATACTTAATGTATGTAATGTAAGAGCGAGTGTGTGTGTGTGTATATATATATATGTATATAACATTTCATTTATGCAATTTAAACGAACGTGTGGGTACAAATCTAACATTTCATTTCTGTAATTAATGTGTATATTTGACTGCACAGTCTGTTCAGGTGCCCTTATACTTTCTCTCATTTATTACACAATTTATACTGTAATATAAATCAGTTTTGTGGTTCACAAAACGCAAACTTCATGAACCATGGGATAGGCTGATCTATAAATTAGACATATATTTATGCATGTCATTTGTTCACAGAAAAAAAAAAAAAAAAAAAAAAAACTGTGCCCATTTTTCTGCATCTGTTAAAAAGTGCCCGATGTACGGTGTGTTTAGGTAGGTCTGATGGATTTCTAGCTGTCTCCACACGAAGGAGCTGCTGCTTTAACAGCAATCTTCAAATGACTGAGCTAAATGCGCAGAAATGGAGGAGTCGGTAATTAGATCCAGCACAGGCTGTCTGCAATAAGACTCAAATCCATTGCTTAGAGCGCCCTCTTCACTCAGGAGTCGGGACTGCACGTGGCACTCATCGCCTCCAAAACTGCAACCCTGGACTCATCGCCCATCCGCGATCTTTAATTGTTTATAATTCCATTTATTTATTTGTTTAAGGGACAGCTCATTTCAATGTGTACTTAGTTAAGCAGGTCGGCAATAGCGATGGCCTTTTGAAGAGCCAAGTTCTGCTTATCTAGATGGGGGATCAGAGAATGACACCGATGAAATCAGAGGAATTCTAGTTGATGAAAACAGATCAGGAGCTCAATATTGTTAACAGGCATTTAAAGGAAAGCTTCTTAGTATCTGTGGACTTAGGTTGTTCATATATCAAACAGGAGAACTAATGGTGCCCAGATGGAGCAGGCACATCTGCGAGTGATTGATACTCTATATAGTAAAAGTAGGACGAATCAGAAGTAATGCTGCTAAAACAAGTATGCCTCAATCACATCGTTTATCCAATTTGTATGATAAGTAAATAACAGTTGTCATTTGTACGATAAATCACTCCGTATTTGCATTGCTCTTTTCCTGTTCATAGAGAGAACCGGTGCCCATCAATTTAATATTTCAAGTTCTATCATCTCTGAATATAAGGTGAGCACCTAGTTCCATGGCATAATAAAGTCTGCAATCGCCTACAAAAATAAAAATCACTTTAATTGGTATTTTCTAATAAATCATCAAGTTTGGTGACATTAGAAACACTTACATTACATAGTTACATAGTAGGTGAGGTTGAAAAAAAAAGACACAAGTCCATCAAGTCCGACCTATGTGTGTAATTATTACCACTGCTTTCCTCCAAGAAGTAAAAAACTATTTAACAGCCTAAAAAATGAAAAAAAAAGTTGTATCAGCACTCCATGTTATAGTAATAATTATCTATCATTATTTAACTAATTCTAAAAAAATAAATAAAAAAAATAGCAATCAGTTACAAAAAAAAAAAAAAATCACAGATGGATGTAAGGTAAACTTTCTAATAAGCTATATTTTATTACAAAGACGTGTCGGGCATTGGAGCTCCTTCTTTCTCCCAAGACAGGCGCAAATCTCTACTATTTATTCCTAAACTAAAGGCGTTTTTCCTGCCAATAAAATACAAGTCACTTCAAAGAAACACAACTCTTTACTTTCCAACCCAGATTCGCCTTTTCGGTGCGTTTGCATTGAATTCAGAAATGAGCCGCAATATTCACGCGGTGACCTATTTATATTAGATCATAGCTAGCCAAACTTGGCATGCAAAACTCTCAGCTACCTATAGCAAACCTATATTATTTTAAAGATATCTGTCACTGAGATAGAAAACATAAAGTAATACAGCTATATATATATATATATATATATATATATATATATATATATATATATATATATATATATATATAAACAGTATTCAAAGTTGTAACAAAGTACTTACACAGTGTAAACACACATACAAGTGTCTCCTTTGCTTCCTATGGTGGAGTAATAATAATGACTATTAATGGAATGGCCGAAGTGATTGCAAGCTTCCCAAAGTACTTGGAATTTGTGCTCTTGTCAGTTCAGGCTGATGGTAGAAGTAGAAGCAAGGAATGTGTCATTTCAGTACCGTCCCTCACTGTACATTCAACCGACTCTCTATGCTAATTCCCTGCAATTGATTTAGCTGTCTCAATCAAGTGTCTGAAGCTCTGAGACCCAGAGAAATATATGATTAAAACTCTGAGACAAAGAGGAATGTTTTATTCAGATGCTATGAACTCCTATTGATTCTCCCATACAGGCACTTACATAGAAATGGGGACAGTGCAGGGATAGCGCATTATTGTCTAAAACATTAGATTATTTAAAAGAAGAAGAAGAAAAAAAAAAAAAAACACTAATGAAAATTAGACAGGTTGCTGGAGGTGGTCATCCTAGTGGCAATGTATATTAAGATTACCATTTCATCTGGATACTGTCCTGACAATCGGGTAATCTTGATGGAGAATGGATGGCAGTTCGACCGCACTTATTTTATTTTTGGAAGAGTGCGCCCCCTACAGGTCAATTCGGAGATCTGTCTGAAAAAAAAATCCCAATGTCTATAAGCTTTATAGGAAATGCGAGTTGTCTCTGGAATAAAAAATCCCAAATGTTGTCCTAATCTTTACAAAAGGGCACATTTATCTTTTTCTTTTTCTCTTTTTCTTTCTTTCTCGTTCTCTATTAATCTCCCTCTCTCTCTCTTCGTACCTTTCTTTATCGCTCTCTTTCTTCATTTCTTTCTTTCTTTCTTTCTTTCTTTCATATCCGTTTCTCTTTCTTGAACTCTCTGTCTCCATCTATCTTTATCTCTCTATTTGTATTTCTTTCTCTCTCTCCTCTCTTACTTTCTTTGCCTTTACTTCTTACTTCTCACTCTTTTTCTTTCTCTTACTCTCTCTTCCTTTCTCTTTCTCTATGTTTCTTAATACCTCTCTCTCTCTCACTCTCTTTCTTTTTTATCCGTTCCTCTTTCTTTAACGCCCTGTCTCCGTCTTTCTATATCTTTATCTCTCTATTTGTATTTATTTCTCTATATCCTCTCTCACTTTCTTTGTCTTTACTACTCTCTTTCTATCTTTCTTTCTCGCTTTTACTCGCCCCCTCTCTTTTTATCTTACCCTCTTATCCTTTCTCTCCTTCCCTCTGGTTTTCTCTTTCTCTCTCTCTCTCTTTCTTTCTATTTCTCGTCCCCTCTCTTTTACAATCGTTCTCCTTTTCTCCCTCTCTAACTATCTTCTTTTTGTTTTGTATATATTATAAAAATAAAGTAAACCAGTCATTGTATTTATTACTAAGTATGGATCTCTGGTGGTGCATTTAGTGATACACACATAAACTACATGCTCATATATATGTGTGAGTGTGTGTGAATATGTATTACTGTATATTATATTGCATTATATTGTATTGTATTGTATTATATTATATTGTATTATATTATATTATATTGTGTTGTATTATATTGTATTATATTGTGTATTGTATTGTATTATTATTGTATTATATTATATTGTATTTTTGAAAGGTTAAATGAAAATGTGAAGAAAATCTTCCCGCGTGTGGATGTTAAAGTATTCTGCATATTGCTGTATGACCTGAGGTAGCATTGCAAAAAAAAAAAGACATTCTTAATATGCTTGGCCGCTCCTTGTCATTTGCTAATAGATCTTTGTGTCTTGTGTTCCTCTGTCCATCTATATTAGAAGTGAGGTCAGGGAACGGCCTGCGCCTTATTTGCCGGTAGCCTATACTTCGCACAAGTCAATCGTATTGAAGTGGCCATGTGCAAAGGTCATAATACAGCACAAATCAAGAGCACAAGGTGACAGTAGGCTGATTAGCATGTATTAGACGTCCTCTCCGGCGTGGCCATAGAATTATTGGCAGGCTGGGCTTTGAATAATTGTAGGAGACCCGAATGAACTGAGCACAAAAGTAATTATGTGTATGATTTCCCCTGTAGTATAGGGAATACTGCCTGGCCTTGCCTTGTTCCTGTAGATTATTATTATTATTATTATTTTTATTATGAATTGTGTGCATGTGACCAGTTTTTAGCTGGCTGCCATTTCTTGTGTGCAAGTGCTGACTGGCTAATAGAGAGAGGATTACTTCCATTAAAGCAGTCAGTCTTCCTCCCCTCCTCCTGTCCCTTGCCTTCCCCTGTCTTCACACGTAGAGGAGGAGGAGGAGGAGGAGGAGGAGGAGGAGGTTCCTCTGGATATGTAGATGACATGGCTTTGATGGACAGCTCTGTTTTCCAAAGTGCCTCAGCAAACTCCAGCCTCTTTATTCCTTAACTCCTCACTTCTCACTCTGAGCTCCCCCCACCCACAAACCATCACCTCCCTCCTCTCCATGAAGGAAGGAAAAAAAAAAAAAAGAGCAAAGAAAAAAAAAAAACCTTCCTTGCAGGCGCTGGGGGAGCTGGCTGGCTGCAAGAGCTCCATATGCAGCAGGCACTTTCCTGATCACCTCCAGCACTCTGCTCCACGTCTCCACCACTTCATGATCTGCTTCCCCCCTCGATCACCCTCATTTCTTTGATTCCTATTTCTGATTGGATTTCTACCTATACATGATCACAGACAGAATAGATTGATCTCTGGCTGCTGGGTGCACCAGAGGGGAGGGGTGGAGGCAAAGACACTTTTATTTCCCTGCATGAGTGAGGACACAAGCGAGGAGCCACAACTGGGAAAGAATAAGGGCAGAAGCTTGTCTTTATTGACCTCTCCCTCCCCACCCCCTCCTCCCTTTTTTTTTCCACCCTGATCCCCCTCTGTAAACTCATCCGGTCCCGGTTATCTTCAGACGGACCTGCGATGTCCTATCCTCAGGGTTATCTCTACCAGCCTCCTGGCTCCTTGGCTCTCTACTCCTGTCCGGCTTACGGGGCCTCAGCGCTGGCCGCCCCAAGGAGCGAAGATCTGGCCAGATCCTCGTCCGGCTCCGCGTTCAGTCCTTACCCGGGATCCGCAGCCTTCAGCGCCCAGACGGCCACTGGCTTCAGCAGCCCGCTGTCCTACTCTGGTGACCCCGCCGGATTCCCCTCCTACGTGGTAAGAGCTCACTCTTCTTTCTCTACATCATAAGGACATTTCTCTCCACTACAGATACTTTCTCAGCGCTTTTTTCTGGTTAGAAAATAGTTTGAATTGTCATCCCAACTCCTAGCAGAGAAACAAAAGTTGTAAGGCCGACCCTGCACCTTTTTTTCCTAATACAGTTTGTGTTTACAAAAAAAAAAAAAATATATATATATATATATATATATATATATATATATATATATTATATACACACACACACATTTTGCAAACATTACTATATACACACACACACATATTTATTTATATATATATATATATATATATATATATATATATATATATATATATATATATATATATATATATATATAGGAAAGGTATATACTAAATGTATGTATGTGTGTGTGTGTATATATATTATACACTGTTCCTTTTTAAAAAAAAACATTTATAATTATATATACATATTTTCAAACACTAAATTCTCTCTCTCTCGCTATCTCTCTCTCTCTCTCTCTATATATATATATATATATTATAGTGTTTATATATATTTATATAGATAGATAACATACATATATATTATTATTATTTTTTATTATTATTATTTTATATATATATATATATATATATATATATATATATATATATACAACGCTCCCCCAATCACGTGAAAGCCTTTCCTAATTTTGACCCCTTGCTCTAATTATATAATCAATAGATTAATACACAAAAAAACGTATCTATGCTTTTCTTTTTTCTTTTCTTTTTTTTTTATCTGCTGTGCTAAATATATTTTGACGCCGCTTTAGTGTATTATGTAGTTACCGTGTCATTCATCACTTAACTTGATGATGGATCACTCCTATTTTAATCACACTGCTGCTTAGCACCCTGCGATATTATTATATTAAGATCTCATTAATATTTATATTATTTTATACTATTTTTTTTTCTAATACATGACATAAAGCAGTGCCATGTAAATGGCACCGGTAAAGTATTTTTTAGGGGGGGGTTTTCCAGGACCTTGTGTCATTTATTTGTGCTTTGTTTACTGTTGTGTGTTTGTGCTGTCTATAAGCAGGTTTCCTTTTCAAAGGCTGCTGATACTTTAATACGCTTATGGTTGTGGAAGCTTCAAAAGAAAAGAGCAGGATCTTTTTTCTTTTTTTTTTCTTTTCTTTTGTGACATTGTAAAAAGTCGTTTTTTTAAGTCCATTAAGGTCATGGCAGCAGAAAATAGTTATCCTGGGTGGGTAAAAAGTTTTTCCAGTTGCTTTTAGAGGGGAATCTTTAACTCGCCTGCATTATGCACAGTTAAATAAAGGCAATTTGAACGTTAAAGGGCGAATTAAAATGCTAATTGCATGCCACTTGAACAATCCGAAGTCATGCATATCTTCTGATTTGCAAATTGGATTTACAATGCATTAGATCAGTGAATTGTTGGGAGCTCCTATTGTTCTAGGGGAACAGCTTTCAGATAACCAAACTTCTTCTCACTTTTGAAGTTTACAATGTAGCTGAAGGATTTAAGGGCTACCTGTGGCTTCTTTTCAAAATACAATCAAATCAACATCGGTGTCATTTTCCAGCGATCTATTTAATGATCTTTTTAGTTTTCCAATCCACACCAGGCAGAGATACAAAGCGCTCTCCTGATGACGGCTGAGGTGTTTAAATTTAACATAATGGCTTCTGGCAGCTGCGATGTCGTTAAGATTCAGCAAGGGAATAGGGTTAATCAAAATACAATTTTAGTTAAAAAATATTGGATTTAAATAATTTATGGCTTCGCTGCTGCTTTCACACCCTTTTAGAATTTCGATGTTGTGGGAAAAAAAAAAAAAACATTAAAGAGGGTTAGGAAAATAACTGTCTGCTTTAATATCTGTATAGCGATGATCTGAATTTATCTATATTTTTTTTCTCTTGTGTGTTTTTAGGGTTCTCCATACGATGCCCATACCACTGGTATGACAGGGGCAATCAGCTATCATCCATATGGCAGCCCGGCTTATCCCTACCAATTAAATGACCCTGCTTATAGGAAAAATGCTACCAGGGACGCTACAGCCACGTTAAAGGCCTGGCTGAATGAGCACAGGAAGAACCCTTACCCCACCAAGGGCGAGAAGATCATGTTGGCCATCATCACCAAGATGACCCTCACCCAAGTCTCCACGTGGTTTGCCAATGCCAGGAGGAGGCTGAAAAAGGAGAACAAGATGACCTGGGCACCTCGCAATAAAAGTGAGGACGAGGATGATGATGATGGAGATGGAGAAAGAGGCAAGGAGGAACATTCTGATAAAATGCAGGATAACAATGAGACCTCAGCAGAGGATGAAGGTGAGCCTTGCTGCCAGACTATTATTCTTCTCCCTAGACTGTAATAGGCCAGGCTGCTCAACCAGCTCATTGATGACTGGGGACATTGTGATTACCTGGCTTTCATCTTTGTGTAATAGAGCCCATCAATTCTAAAACCGTGGGCATTTTAGTGGTAATTTAATAAGAGCCACATATGCTTGCATAAATTATTGATTTATTTTCCGATCGAGCAATAATCGACAACACAATCTAGTGATATGCCACATGGGGAAGTTAGATTAGATCAGTGATTGGAAGATATGAAAATAGGTTATCCATGGTATCCCTGGTTCCATTATGCAACCTCATAATCTATCTGATCATAAAAATTACATCTTGGTCAGATAATAAAATCGAATTGTATAGTCACAACTAGATTGGTTTCCAACTTGATGATTTTGATCGAATCGCACATCGATTGACAAATAAAATCGCAGCATGTATGTATTTTGATCAGATTCTGATTTAATCAGATTTAATCACTTTGATCTAATCGCACATTAATAATATAATTAAAACTTGTATGGCCACCATAAGGCACGTTTAATAATCCCCTGTTGGCCTTCCTAAATTGAGACAGCGATGGAAGCCCCTTAGCAGTACAGGCATACCCCACTTTTAAGTACACAATGGGGTTTATTTACTAAAGCTGGAAAGTGCAAAATCAGGCTCACTTCTACATATAAACCAATGAGCTTCCAGGTTTTATTACCAAAGCTTAATTGAAAAAGCTGGGGTTAGAAGCTCATTGGTTTCTATGCAGCAGTAAGCCTGATTTTGTATTTTCCAGCATTAGTAAATTAACCCCATTGTGTACTTAAAATTGGGGTATGTCTGTATTGGCGTTATAAGGCCTAACTTTCTAATGCTCCACTCGTCATTTTAATGTACAGGGTCAGATCTCTGGTGAATTGACAGAAAATACTGTATTTTAAGTCCCAGATAATAATTTTTCTCTTTCTTTTCTTTAGGTATTAGTTTGCACGTTGACTCCTTGACTGACCACTCTTGTTCTGCTGAGTCTGATGGAGAAAAGTTACCTTGCAGAGCTGGAGACCATCTTTGTGAATCAGGCACTGAATCCAAGGACAAATATGAGGATGAAGATGACGAGGAAGAGTTAGATGAAGAAAACAGGAGTCTCCCTCCAAAACCTGTGACCTCCTCACCCCTCACAGGCATAGAGGCACCAATCCTTAATCATCAGCATGAGGGGAGCCCCAGATCCTCTAACAAAGCCACCTTGGACAATAGGATTTCCCCAACTTCTCAGACCCAGGCCAGCAAACCCAAACTTTGGTCCCTGGCTGAGATAGCCACCTCAGACATTAAACATCAGAATATAGGGCAGAGCTGCCAGCCGTCTACTGTATCCTCTGCCACCTCATCAGTATCCCACAATTCTGCCTACCCTTCCTCTTCAATCCTAGGAAGGCACATCTACTATACGTCGCCTTTTTATAGCAACTATACGAACTATGGGAATTTCAATGCTCTCCAAAGCCAAGGGATCCTGAGATACAATTCAGCCACCATGACTACCAGTGAGGGACTAAATCAAACTGTTTTAAGCAGCAACTCTCTACACAAACACACAAGCAATGACTGTCTAAAAACTGCCAGCAGCCAGATAGATCAGCACTACAGGTCAGCCAGCTATGACTCTAAAAAAGGTGGGTGTGCAACTCCCCAGGACAGTGTGTTCCATCCATAACTAGAATCTAGTTCATGCTTATTTGGTTTGATGAATTATTATTATTATTATATGGAAAAGAACTCAAATAGTGTTAGCTCTTCCTGCTGTATGTCTGAATGAAGTAAACCCAGAAACGATTGTCTGTAAAAAGTGACTATGCACAAGCTTTGCCATATGAAATCCAAATGCACAAAGTCTACTGAAAGTAGCCACGTCTGCTCCACAATAGTCCAAATGCAGCCTTTGCCCATGTGTAACGCATTTGGCCTGCTGTCACGCTGTGTTTGCGGTTCTAAATTAGAGTATTTATGTTAATTGAAACCATAGCATTTAATGTAGCTCCTAAACCTCTTGGCTGCGAAAGGCAGTCCATCGGAGAATTGGTACCTATAATCTAGTTAGCTGGCTGTGTCCTGTGACTAACTGACGGTTATATTTTGACAGATCCCACTGAAGTCTGCACAGTAGGAGTGCAGCCATACCTATAGATGTTCAATCACACAGCAATGGAAGTAAGTAAAAACAGTCTCTGTTGCTCTAATCGTGTGGGACTGACTCCAAGCCCTATTGTACAGATAACAACTGCCTTTACCGTCAATTGCCTCCTTTATTACTTGCTTGGTTATAGCCTAAATAATTTCATGTCATATTATCGCACCAAATAAGGCCTTATGTCTGTGGCCCATTAAATAAGGCAGTTTAGATAAATGATTTATTAATGACTGAAAAGCACCCTGGGCCCTGTAATTATGGGGCCATTTAATTCTTTATTGTGTTATCTATATTAATTCACCCGTCTCCAACTTTCCCTGTATGTGTGTGTGTGTGTGTGTGTATATATATATATATATATATATATATACAGTTACATTTAATAATACTTTAAAACGTGACTGCATTGAACCGATCTGTGGTTGCAGCTTTCTTTGAAATGTCACCAATCTACAACGATGTATGATGATATATATAGATTGCTAGTCTGTATAATCTGAATGTATTGAAATGATCGGTACACAAATATATTTTTTTGAAGTCTTGTGTGACTAAAAAAAAAAAAAAAAAAAATTAGCGATTTGTTGTTTTTTTTTTTTTTTTTTCCTTGATTCACAGGTAGGTGTCACAATTGCTTAGAAAAAAAAGTCAGCAAGCCATCTTCTCTCCCCGAGCTAATAAGTAAAACGTATCTAAATCCGGATCACATCTTGTGCCACTGTATAAAAGAAGACCCACAGAGCACTATTAAATCTACAGACTTTCCCCTCTGTTTTTATTTTTAAATAATAAAGAAGAGCTCCCTTGGACATATGTGAAAATGATTGGTATAGTATAGTTACCCTGATGTATATTGTGACTTTTTTTTGGCAATCTCTTTTTTTTCTCAGGATATCTTTGACTTGATCACTTCATTGCCACGGTTATATATTCTATAGGTATGATAGAATTTTATTGTAAAGACTGAATGGAACACACACTTATTTAAAAAAAAAAAAAAAAAAAAAAAGATCTATACCATAGAGACTGATGAACTGGAGTACTTAATTATGTGGGGCAAAGTAATAATAAAAAAAAAAGGATGAAAAAAAAAAAAAAAGATTTCATATTTATTTTTGTAAAGATATGGAAAAAAGCTTCTAGTAATTTATGCAAGTTGTATTGCAATGAAATTTAAAATTTGTTTTGTAAATAAATTCTGCCTGTTTTTATTTGAAAACAGAGGATGATCACTATGGACCTTTCTTGATTCTTTGATTGTCAATGATTATTCTTTAATAATTTATATACTGAACTGTAAATAAACACAGGTTAGACCGAAAAATGAAATTGTTATTCGTCATGATATTACAACCTATGCACAGACCACATACAGGCTTTTGTCTAAAAAAAAAAAAAAAAAAAAATGCCCGCTTATATGCAAGTGTGGAAATGTTTCCATCCAATCAGCCGGACAGGTTTTAGGCAGGTTTGTGGCTTTATTATTGTTTCTTGATCTTATTGTGTTTATGAATAAAGTCTTTACCAATTCCCTTTAGATTGATGAGCTGTTTCATATGGACACACGTTTGCAGGTTCCTTTTATTTCCTTGAGTTTGACTTATATACAGATATAGCTAATCTATTGCCATTTGTGATTATTATTATTATATTTCAAACACACACAACCCTCACCCCCCTCCTTACTATCACATTGCCACCATTTTGCCATCTTGTTTTCTCATGACCATCCTCAGCATGCATATGAACAAGTGGCCAGGTGTTTGGGTCACTTGCAGGTATGGTACAGGAAGGGAAGTGACACTGACCACTAAACAAAGAAAGAAGGTATGTCTCGTCCAGCGCAGTCACTAGATAACGTGCCATTTTAGCTTGCTTGGAAAAATAAAAGCCTATCTATTCCCCACCAAGATAAATTGCGTGTATATAGCATGCGGTAATAAAACAAGAATAACAGCTTCTTAGAATGCCCTTTAATCAATCATACACTTATTTTTCAAGAGCCTCGTCTATTTCATTCCATGATTAATAACGTTCCAGTGTAAGAGCATTATTAGATCCCAGCAGGGGAGATCCTGTATGCTTTTAGTTGTTTAGGAATGGTCATTTGGGGTTTAATATGGGCTGATATTGAGCAATTTATAAAGTCGTGTCTAAACATCTGCCAACTTAGATAGACCCATGAGTGTGAGGGTGGAAAATTGCTGGACCAGTTGATATTGACAAACAGATCTCTCTCCAGTGGCCTATAGTGCAGTGGAAACCAGTGACTTCTTGCTCTGCCTTGTTAAAAAGGGCATCTGAAAGTTATCTTTAATACTTCAGCTATCAGTCTAGTGCATGTTCACAGGAAATGAGAAGATTTTTTGTCCAGGGCCATCAGTGATATCAGTCATGGGAACAACACATGAACAACTTTAAATTTTATTTATATATATATATATATATATATGTGTGTGTGTGTATATATATATATATATATATATATATATATATATATATATATTGTGTGTGTGTGTCTTCAGCAGAATAAAAAGAAAAACAAAATCAGCAGATTAAAATATAAGGGCACACACACACAAATATATGGAACTTTGCTATATATATATATATATATATATATATATATATATATATATATATATATATATATATATATATACTATCTCTCTATCTAAATCTATCTATATACAATATATAATGTTGGGAAGTGTGCATATGGGCATTACATCACATCAGCAGATTACAAAACAAGTACACGCACTTAAATGCTATACATATATATATAGATAGATAGATAGATAGATAGATAGATAGATAGATAGATAGATTCCTAGTAAATGTTTGTTGTTTGTTCATGTGTACTTATTTTTGAATCAGCTGATGCCACACACAATATTCAGAACAAGGTGTGTGTGTGTGTACACTTATTTTTTAATCAGCTGATAGCACACACGTAATGCAAAGAAAGGTGTGTGTGTGTTTGTGTATGCATGTTCTTTTTTTTAATCTGCTAATACCACACGCACATATATGTCAGTGAAGTATCTGTGCTGTGTGTACCTATTTGTGTGTATATATATATATATATATATGACAATACCACAAACATATACACATGTATTTTAGAGAAGTGTGTGTATCTAGGTATCTATCTATCTATCTATCTATCTATCTATCTATCTATCTAAATTCTAACTAAATGGGAAGTGTGTGTGTGTGTGTGTGTGTATGTGTGTGTGGTGTGCCTAATCCCTAGCCTTGGATGTTTGACTATGTATTTCTGCTATACAGGTTGTGACATGGACCTTTCAGGTGGTGCCTTTGAGCCTTTTATTGAGGTGGCTTTGTGTGTAAATAGGTTTAATCTCAGGTGGGATCCCCGGGGACACGATGCAGTTGTCAGAGAGGACTAGGGGCGATTTTCACTCACAACTGCCTTGCTCCCGTCTAGCTTGAGCTTTTCCTTGCTCCCTTCAAATGTCAACATTTGTTCTCATAAAAGACCTATTGTTTCTGGAAGGCTGCTCACTAGTCGAGCACACCTCACCTTGCTATGAAAGAAGACATTTAGCAGGGACGGTGCTCCTCAACTTTCTTTCTAGAGAGGAGGGCAGACCCTACTGGGGTACGAACCAGGCACTACCAGGCGCACCACCAGCTCTAATGAAATACAAATTGACTTACATAAAAGTGTCGCAACATTCTTAACCGAAATAACCTGAAAAGTAAAAGAAGTGGATCATTGTCGACATTCTCATCATTCCATTTCCTCCCTGAGGTTTTACAAGAATGCATTTTTTTTTTTTATTAATACAAATTCTAGGAGATAATTGAACTACATCATAAAGGTTTGGGAGTGATATGCACTGGAAGTATTATACTTAGCTTGCCAATAGGTCAATTTGCGAGCATGCCTATGATAAGGTATCAGAGGAATCCTTTAATGAGATGTTGATGAAAAAAGGTGTGAAGCTTGTGGAGCCTTAATAGTTAATCCACTTCACCTTGAACTGCGCTGGCTCTAGAGGTTCACACATTAGCACATTCGTTTTTTTTTTCCTTTAAGACAATGACAGTCACTGTTTTAAATCCGCTTTCCCCATGAAAAGGAACTCAACGTGTTTATATAATAAATAGCTTCCCGCCCATGGATTTTGCTAAGGAATTTAACTGCACAACTCCTATCCAACTTTTTTTTTTTTTTTTTTACTATCCTACGTGTCAAAACAAACTTATTATTCCTGAAGTCAGTAAGTGATCTGATGCTTGTTCTATGGATGACATTGGCTTGGGCTGTCGTTTTTTTTTTTTTGCCCCATCAGCTCTGTGCATATAGTATTTTAGTATAGTATTTCCAGGACCGATTATTTATTAGTTTGCTCCTCTTTCTAACTTTGCTGTAAAAAAAATAAATGCGAATATAATTGCAGCATCCAGTCTGGTGTAGATATTGCATTCAGGCTCCTTTCTGCAAAGTTTTAGGGAACACACAGATCCATGTGCATCAATCCTTACCCTGGAGCTTGCAATCTATCTGTCTGCCTTTCTTCTAAAACAGTGCACATGTGCAAAAGCCTGCCAGGAATAATTCTGATTTAGTGGCATTAAAATGCTGATCAGCTCATTTTTTTGGTGGGGTTACAGTGCTGTGAACATTTAAATCCGAACTGACCAGATTTTGATCTGTCAGATGAACAAAATGTACTGACAACTATACAATATGAAGATCTAGTTCAGGTTGTATCCAGCCACAGTTGCAAAAAAAAAAAAAATGATAATATGACAGATCAAAATCTGCCTGTGTGTGTTTCCAGTTTCTGTGATTTTAGTCTGTTTTTACTAGGAATTTTATTAGGAAAAAGAATGACGAGTCGCCATCAAAATCCTATATATTGTGATATCGCGACAGACAAGTGTTCACTAGCTTAAAGAAAAAAAAAAAAAAAAAGATCACGAAAAAGGAGGCATTGACTTGAAAACCTAATAATAAGGATAAATATTGACATTCAATTTCACGAATCTCAGATATTATTTTTTACAACCCTAAAAAGCGAGGACAGGGACGTCCATTTAAACAATGATTGACAATTTGTTGTGTGTATAACACCTTATAAATTATTAATCATCCTTGTCAACAACAATGTGATTATTGCACTCTTTTGAAAATGATTTTTTTTTTCCGGACAAAATTATTTCCCATCACATTGTAATCATGTCACAGATAATTTAATTATGGGTATGCTTTGATGATTTTTTTTTTTTTTTTTTTTTTAAGCCTGTGAAGTCTTCGATGTTAAACGCTGGTTTAGTCGGTTTATCGTTGATTATTTCATAAGGGAGCGACACTAGCTGAGAATACAGGGAGAATTAAGAATGATTAATGCTGGTGGTGCTAGGGTGTATAAAAGAGCAGCAGGTTCTGGAGCTATAAAGATGACATCAACAATTACATATTCTGCACAAGATCAAGAGACAGGAGAAAGCAACATTTTAACCTCTGACATCTTTAGGAGAGAAGAAAGGAAAGGTTATGTTTTAGATTATTGCTAATACCCAGCAGATAATTTCGAGGCGGCAGATTAAGATGTACACGAACGTGTTTCTATTGTATCTCTCTGTAATAGTGTGTTAAACTGATTTCAGCACCGAGCAGCCACAATGCGGACAAGCTGTAAACAGTAATTGAGTGATAATGGCACCCACATGTAGTCATTTTCTAATCACAAACTACACAGGCAAGTATGAAAACAAACAACTTAATTACATGCTAGCATAAGAGCAGCGACACTATAGTGCATCCTGAATTCCACATTTTCCCAGAGATCAACACTTAAGGTGTCCTTTTATGAAGCAGTGAAATCTATTCACTGCTTCATTCGCTGGCATTCACAGAGGCGATCTTTCTCCTCTGTGTGTCAGTTCATGAAGCGGAGTAGATCGCTTCACCCATGGAGGAGTGAAGAGATCTACAAACGCTTCAAACAGTGGAGAACGGCCCCTGATACTGGAATCTCGTGAGACTTTATGAGATTACAGTACCAGAAATTCACTGAAACACTGAGATGTCCATTTATTAAGCGGTGATAAATTATCACAGCTCAATACATGGACAGACACCAGTGTGATTAATGTTAATAAAATAAAGAGTCCCCCCTACATTATATATACATGTATACACACACACACATTATATATACATGTATATACACACACACACACATATATACATGTATATACACACATTATATATATATATACATATACACATTATATATATATATATGTATACACATATATATGACAAGGGGACATGGTTACAGTGTTGGGGGGTCTGAACGAGGCATAAGGAAGTTAATAATCTTCCTCTTTCCTCCTCAGATCCCCCGGGTTTCTCTCTTCACTCCCCGCTTCACCACCTCTGAGTTGGTGAATCGGGGAGTGTGAATCCTGACACAGATCGCCAGTGAAGCGCTCAGATCGCAGCTTCATACACTGGCCGTTACTGTGTCATTCTATGGGGATTCTCCATGTGCAGAGATAATTGGCGGGAGAACAAGTTCAAACACTTCTCCCCCGATTATCTCTGGTTTATAAACTGTTTATGGGCTGTGATCAGTGGTGATCCTCAGGATCTCCGCTGATCACTGCTTCATAAAAGGACACCATAGGATGCCCCTGCCAGAGAGAGGAAAAAAAAAAAAAACTTGGTACTGGCTGGGTGTAGGAATACAATGGGGGTGCCAGCCATTTACCAACCTTTTTTTTATTTTATTATAAATACACTGCCTCTTTGTTACATTGCCAGGCGGCAAAAAAGGCAGCATTGTCATTAAGGTACCCAGTGTGATTTCAAAAAGCCTTGGAGGTGATTTACTAAAAGTTGTTCACTTTTCAAGGAAAGTTACACCTTGCAAGAGAATATTCCCCATAGCTTAGTGAATGTGGCGAAGCTCTGCCGACTTCCATCATCCAATCACCTGCAAGTAATAAAGGCTTATTTTAAAAATGTCCTAGCACATTTTGGGATTGATTTACTAAAACGGGAAAGTGTAAAATCTGGCGCAGCTCTGCACAGAAACCAACAAGCTTCCATGGGTTCTTTTTTGGCAAGTTTTGCAAGATTATTAAAATACACTGCAGGGTATCATTTGCTGCTCAGGGATTGCAGTATTCTAGTTTGCATCTCCCTAAGGTAATATAGGCATACCCCACTTTTAAGTACACAATGGGCTTTATTTACTAAAGCTGGAAAGTGCAAAATCAGGCTCACTTCTGCATAGAAACCAATGAGCTTCCAGGTTTTATTACCAACGTTTAATTGAACAAGCTGGGGTTAGAAGCTCATTTGTTTCTATGCAGAAGGGAGCCTGATTTTGCACTTTCCAGCTTTAGTAAATAAACCCCATCTTGTACTTTAAAGTGGGGTGTGCCTGTACTTAAAATCTGACCTGTTAGTGGGTCCTGTGGGCAGGAGCTGAGAACCACTGCTTTTACAAAGTGAAACTTCACCACATTGGCTAAGCTATGGGGCAAATTGCCTTGCAAAATCAACAGCTTATTTACTAAATCAAGCCCTCCCCAGCAAATGACTGGGCTGGTTTTAATAATAGGCTTTCCACTGGGCAAGCTTAAGGTGCAATTTGCAATTTGAATTTCCCCAGCAGATTTTAGGGAAGTTGCACTTTGCACAGAATACCCAATAACAAGAAAAAAAAAAGTTTTTTTGTTTGCACACTATTGGATGAGGGATGTCATTAATAAGCTCTGGAGCAAATTCCCTAGCAAAGGGCAACATCCCTGGCAAATCGAACAGTCTAATTGTTGTAAATAAATCAACCCCTTTGGGTTAAAATATGCTGACCCTTAAGGACTGAGGGATATACTACAAACAATGCAAAGCTGGGCTTGGAATGGGAGAATATATGTGTGGGTGTACATATAGTACATGTACAGCGTATACTATATATATATATATATATATATATATATATATATATATATATATATATATATACACACACATGCTTTGACTGTAATTGTATAGATGTATTTAGACAGCTAGTTGATGATTGGTGAGGGGTTAACACTAAAGAAACAGTAATTAGCAGTGCGGAAATAGTTTTATGGCATTCTTCTCGGGGAGGATTTGCGATTAGAGAGCTGATAAGTGGTGTTTAGTTGTTTAGAAGTGATTCCGGCTCCTGCATTAGGGGTGACACACACAAGATCTGGGGGCAGATCCCCCCATCAGGTATCCCTATGATTACATCGGGAGGGACAGTTTTCTTCAATCTAGTCGTTTGATGCTTTTCCCCACCGACAATTAGGAGGCTCCCTCTTTACACCGGGACCAAAGGAATACATTAAGCAGAATAATTGAGGCTGACAGCTCTGACATCACAGAGTGACATTATTCACACAACTGAAAGTCGTTTGCAGATTATGTACAATTTGTCACATCAAAGAAAACAGAGGCTAAAACACAAACAAAAACAGCTAACATTGCTGCAGCGGGTCAAAAGTACAAACTAATTGGGAACGAATGGCTTGTCAGACTCTCCGCTGACTTTACTCCATCCCTAGATCATAGTAAATAGTGTCCCTTTCACTGGTGCCACTGCTTGCACGATGGTCTGGTAAAGAGTTAACCTTTCTCTGGGACTTTGCACACACTTGGCATGTACTTTAGAAACCGGTGTCACTGCTTTCTGGAAGACTGACTTTTCTTTTGGGCTACTATACATAGGTATAGTCTAAATCCCCCCCAAAAGGCAAATGGGCTGTCAATATGCAAGGGAATTTTTCCCAGGGCTTAGGGAATTAGGTGAAATTTCACTTTGAATACCTAATCACCCGAAAGGAAAACTAAAACAGTATTTTTGAACATGATTGGATGATGGGAGTTAGCTTTATATCATTCCCTTTTACTGGTACCATTATTTTCAGGCAAGATATTTTAAAGGGTTAATCCTGAAACTAGATACAGGGACTGATTTATTAAAGGCAAATATGCTGTTCCCTTTAAAGGAGATTTCACCAGGCTTAGTGAATGAGGTGAAGCTCTGCTGGCTTCTGTCACAATATATATATAAATATATATATATATATATATATATATATATATATATATATATATATATATATATATATATATATATATATATATATATATATATATAGACACACACATGAGCAGGGCCCTCTGAGTCCTCCTCTATTGAACTGTACCGCTTATCTAATGTTGTAAAGCGCTGTGCACACTGTTGGTACTATATAAAACCTGTATACTAATTATAATTTTATTTTATATAAATATATATATATATATATATATATATACACACACACACACATATATACGTTATTTCACAACAGTCACTATAAGCTCTGGGGAACATTCCCTTACAAACAGCAATTTTGAACAGCCTATTTGCCTTTAGTAAACCAACCTCAGTGGTGTCAGGTTAGTGGAAATTAGAGGAGCATAGAATAGATAGTAGCCCAGGTTGTACAGAAAGCAGTGACATAGGTCTCCCTCCAAGGTACACGATAAGTGTCTTCAGAGACGGATTAACCCTTTACGAGACCTTGCCTTAAAGCACTGGCATCAGTGAAAAGGATACTATCTTATACCCCAGTGTTTTAAAGCTATAGAGATCTATACTCCCAAGGAGTACACCTTGTGTTGTGCTATTGCTAGTAAGAGCATGGCTAAAAGCTTGCCATTGATCGGCATTATCTCACATGACAGCGAGGGCATAAATATTCTTGAGCCTGTTTTATATATTAATGGTTATTAAAAGAGAGTTAACGTTTTCCTGTTTGAATAATTTAAGAATTTCACCTGGGAGTTGTAACCTATTAACTAAAAGCCGGTTAATGGATTTACTAGAGTCAGTGGGGTTGATTTAGTTAAGGCAAATGGGCTATTCACTTAGCAATGGAATCATCCCCAGAGTACAGTGAATGTGGTGACGTTTTGCTTTGAATACCCAATGGTGTGCAAGAAAAAAAAAAAAATCTGTATTTTGGCTTGCACAGGATTGGGTGATGAAAGTCAGCAGAGCTTCATCTCATTCCCTAAGGTCTGGGGCTAATTACCTTGCAAAATGCAACTTCCCTTGCAAAATTAACAGCCTATTTGCCTTTTGTAAACAAACCCAACTGACTTTGAAAAACCCATTACCTGGCTTTTAGTTAATAGGTTAAAACTCTCAGGTGAAATAGTCTCATGTTATCCAAACAGGAGAATGGTAATTACTTTTACTAAGTATTAATATATAAAACAGGCTCAAGAATGAGAGGCTGATTTATTAAAGGCAAATAGGCTGTGCTGCTGCCCCAGAGTTTAGTAAATGAGCAGAAGTTCTGCTGACTTCCATTGTCCAATCATGTGCAAGCAACAATGCTGTTTTTTACATTTTTCTTGCAAGTGATTGGGTACTCTTTGCAAAGTGAAACTTTAATTCATTTACTAAGCTCTAGGGCAACTGCAATTGCAGAGTGCACATTGCAAAGTGCACAGTCTAACTGCCTTTAGTAAATAAACCCCTATGCATGCCATCTGAGATACTGCAGATCAATGACAAGCTTTTACCTATGCTCTCACTAGCAATAGCACTACACCAGGTGTACTCTTTTGGGTTGATTTACTAAAGATTTACTAAAGGGAAGTTGTCCTTTGCAAGGGAAGTTTCCCCAGCATTAATGAGGTGAAGCTTTGCTGACTACCAACATCCAATTATGTGCAAGTATTTTTATTTTCCTTGCTCATAATTGGATATTTTGAAATTGCAAAACATATACTAAGCTCCTCTGCACAGTTCAACTTGCAAAGTGAACAGCCTATTTGCCTTTGGTAAACCAACCCCACTTGGAAAGATCATATAGATCATTAAATAACTGACCATACACTATACATTCGGATTGTATAACCTCTGTCCGATATCCTTTAGATTTACTAATATTATCTACTATAGGGCTCCATGCACACTTGCTCAAAAATCACTGCTTCTACATGAGTTTTGTGTTTTCTCTGTAGAAGCAGCTCAAAGTTATCCTATGGGGGTTATTTACTAAAGGCAAATCCACTTTGCACTACAAGTGCACTTGAATGTGCACTTGTAAGTGCAGTCGCTGTAGATCACTGTAGATCTGAGGGGAAGCTCTGAAATTAGGGGAAACTCTGCTGATTTTATCATCCAATCATGTGCAAGCAAAAATGCTGTTTTTTTATTTTCCTTGCATGTCCCCCTCAGATATACAGTGACTGCACTTGTAGTGCAAAGTGGATTTGCCTTTAGTAAATAAACCCCCCTGTGTCCATGTACATTAGGACCACTTCGTATTCAGACCACTTCACTCCTACATGTAAAAATCAACTTTTTTTTGCTAGAAAATTACTTAGAACCCCCAAACATACTATACATTTTTTTTTAGCAGAGGTCCTATAGAATACAATTATGGGCGTTGCAGTTTTTATGTCACATGGTATTTGCGCAGCGGTTTTTCAAATGCTATTTTTTTGAAAAAAATATACTTTAATGAATAATAATAAAAAAAAAACACTACCCCAATTTTTTGTATAATATGAAGGAAGATGTTTACGCAAAGTAAATAGATAACTAACATGCCATGGTTTAAAATTGCGCCTGCCTGTGGAATGGTGGCAAACTGCAGTGCCTCAAATTCTCCATAGGCGTCACTTTAAATGTTTTTCCAGGTTACCAGTTTAGAGTTACAAGGAAGGCCTGGTGCTAGAACTATTCCTCTCACTCTGATGTTTGCGACAATACTTGACATGCATGGTCACCGTTTACATATGCTTATGGGAGTAACATATGCATTCCCTCCCTCTTTATGGAGAGATCTGGGGTCTATTAGACCCCAAATCTCTCCTTTGGCTTTCAATGCAGCCAATTAGACACAGATCCATCTGATCGGCTGCTTTCCAGGCCGCTAATAGCCAGGTAAACAAAGAGGCGGAACCGGAAGTGACAACCTACTGGAGGCTTCCAGTTTCTGGGGTCAAAGAGAGAGAGAAAACAACATTAGTTCCTCTCTCTCTGTTCTGTGCAGCCATCGCCGCTGGCCACATCACTCCCGGGCTTTGTGATTGGATGGTAGCACCCAGAAAAGGCGGCAGTGGAAGGGGGGACCCCCTTCCAACACCCACAGAAGTGATCGAGTAGCTGTTTAGCCACTCTAATCACTTCTGCTAGAAAAGCAATTGCTGGCTGAAAAATTCCATACTGGGATGATGACTGTAGGTGCAGGCATCATCCCGGTATAACTATGTTGACCTGAGGACATCCATAGACATCCTAGGGGTGGGAAGTAGTTAAAGGTTGTAAACCCTGCTTGGTCGTTTTTTCCTACAGGTAAGCCTATAATAAGGTTTACCTGTAGGTAAAATGTATATCTCCTGTTTAGGGGATATTCACCCTGCATGCAGTGACATCACTGGCACATGCGCTCTGAAGGTCCGGCATACCTTGTCGGAAATTCAAAACTTTGTGCCGTTGTTCTGCCGAGATGGTTCCCCTCGGCGGATAAGGACCACTCTGTTCTGTGCCGAAGGTAAGCAAGTGGGAGTGAAGTGTACACCGCGCAGGCGAAGTTGGTGTACGAGACTATGGTGCACGCTCCCGATGCTCGCGCTACTCTGCAAGGGGAGTCTAACTAAGGGGCTGGTCTATTATTACTCTAAGCAAGGGGCAAAGGCGTGTTTAAATAAAAGAAAGGCGGGTTATGCAATACTTAAAAATCTGGCCCTTGGTTACAGTAATAATAATTACAAATGTCGCTCTTGGTTACAGACCCACCCCTTGCAGGGTAGCGCGAGCATCGGGAGCGTGCGGCATCGTCTCTCGTACACCGACATGTTAACTGCGTGTGCGCGGTGTACACTTCACTCGCGGCTGTTTAGCTTCGGCAATTTTCGGAAGGTGCCTAGTGCTGCACTTGCGCAGTAGAGGGGGGTCCTAATCTGGCGGGGGAACTTTCTCGGCAGGACACCGGAAACCAAGGGCTCCCGCGCGCATGTGTGGGAATGATATCATCGGGCCTCCAGCCAATCACATGGCCGGAGCGTGCAAACCTGGAAGAAAGACAGGGGGAACAAATCATCCCTCTCAGCAGTGACATTACAGCGCTGGAGGGCTTTGTTCCAAGGTGAGTATTTCCTAATGTGTTAGTATGTGAGGCATACTAGCACATTATTCCATTGGCTTGCAGTTTTTTTTTTTTTTTTTTTTTTGCAATGTCTGTGGTTTATAACCGCTTTAAAGTGGTAGTAAAGTAATTTTTTTATTATAGGCTTACCTGTAGGTAAAAAGAATATCTCATAAACCTGTACGGTTTAGGAGATATTCCCCTTGCATGCAGCCGAGTCCGCGCATGCGCTCTGAATTTCCCGGCTGAAAGGTCCGGCAGACGCCGGACCTTGCCGGAAAGATGACTCCCGTGCACATGCGAGGGAGTGACGACATTGTAGCTCTGGCCACTCACAGCGCTGGAGCTGCGATACCCAGAAGACACACCAAGGGAAAATGTCAGCTTCCTCGGCGTGGATCACCTGCCGACGCCTCGTTCTAAGGTAAGTATTGCCTTTAAAAAAAAATAAAAAATCTGCGGGTTTACTACCGCTTTAAGCTCCACCTTTACTGGCAGGAAAAAAAAAAACCTTCTGGTTTGAGTTTTCTGATTGGGGCTTTCTGACAGAAAAAATGCTAAACTCTCCTAAACTGTTTACACAAAATGCTCTATATGAGTGTTTTTTTTTTTTCTGCCATGGAAATTTTTTTAAGCCCAGTGTGCATGGAGCCTAGGGAGGCTCCTAAATAATCAATTAAATTTGTATCCAGTCAGGCAGACCCCTGCACTACCTAGATCTAAAGAAGATTGTACAATCAGATTGTATAATGTATGGTCAGTTTTATAAGTCTGTCATACAATACAGTACAATATCTACTGCACTCTAGTGTGACTAGAAAGTGTCCTAATTGCTTATCTGGGGCGTTTGGGAGAAAAACAAGTTGTCATTCAAGCATTTGAAGGCAGAAGAGTTGTATTTGCATAGCTAGAAAGAAGAAAACAGCGGAGTGTATGGTGATTAGCGCCTGGGATGTGAAAGGTGTAAAATACGAGTGAATAGGAGGAGTGTATGGAGTAAATGAGTCTCATTAGCACTAATCATCTCTCCATTAGACATCACTGGAGTCTGTCTGGGCCTTCTCTTCCTGATCTGCTATGTTTTATGCCATACACATTACATTTCTGTCATGCTTTGCGGTAGAACACGATATCCCCAAAGAGAGAAAAAAAAATATCCTGACAGCCACCATTAGTTAAAAGTGCAGTGAATAAACCGCTTGCAAAACAGCATCAGGACTAATTAAGATTCTGTTTAGCAGCCCTGCGTGGAATGTTAATGTAGCTTTGACTAACTGCAAGTAAACAAGGGGGAAAAAGTGCATTTTAAGTGGAATGTTCGGGGTGATAAGATCTCTCCCTTCTTCTGCCCTGGTCTCTTACAAAGTCCTGATCTCCGATTACTAGATCTGTACTCAGCAATGGACCAGCATGGCCGCCTTAGAGGTGACAGTCCCCACATGAGCCCCGCACAGCCCACAGAGGATCAATCAGTCCATTGGTCCGCATTGCTGGTACCGGGACTGGCACCATCCAGGCACAGTTCTGTGCCGAGATTACCATCTCTTACTGGCGTCTCAGCACAAATCCCTCGAGGCGTTCTGACCCTTTGAAGTTTCTTCTATTTTGCTTACACAGAAGTTTACATGATTAAGTCAGGTTTTTACAAGGCTCAACAAGGCACATTTAATCACTCCATAACATTTAAAAAAAACACTTGTCCTGTTAATTTAACAGTCAGAGACTAGAGTGTGCAAAAGCTGGATTGGAAATGAGACTGCAGAACACTGCTAATTCCAATGACAGCCAGTATTAAAGATGGAAAGTTAATAATTAACACCCCGATTTATGTGTGACACTAATTACAGGAAGACATCACCAGGGCTACATAACTCAAGGCTCACAGATATACATGGGACTCTCCCTCTCTATTATATATATTATCTATCTCTCTATCTCTCTCTCTCTCTCTCTCTCTCTCTCTCTCTCTATATATATATATCTATCTATCTATCTATCTATCTATCTATCTATCTATCTATCTATCTATCTATCTATCGTTCTTTCTATCTATTATATATATTTATGTATATCTCTCTCTCTCCCTCTCCCTATCTCTCTATATCTATCTATCTATCTATCTATCTATCTATCTATCTATCTATCTATCTATGTATCTATCTATCTACCTATCTATCTATCTATCTATCTATCTATCTATCTATCTATCTATCTATCTATCTATCTATCTATCTATCTATCTATCTATCTATCTATCTATCTATCTACCTATCTTTCTTTCTATCTATATATATATCTATCTATCTATCTATCTATCTATCTATCTATCTATCTATCTATCTATCTATCTATCTATCTATCTATCTATCTATCTACCTACCTATCTATTATATGTATTATCTATCTATCTATCTATCTATCTATCTATCTATCTATCTATCTATCTATCTATCTATCTATCTATCTATCTATATCTATCTATCTATATATATATATATATCTATATATCTATCTATCTATATCTATCTATCTATCTATATATATCTATCTATCTATATCTATCTTTCTATCTATGTATCTATCTATCTATCTATCTATCTATCTATCTATCTATCTATCTATCTATCTATCTATCTATCTATCTATCTATCTATCTATCTATCTATCTATCTATCTATCTATCTATCTATCTATCTATCTATCTATCTATCTATCTATCTATCTATCTATCTATCTATCTATCTATCTATCTATCTATCTATCTATCTATCTATCTATCTATCTATCTATCTATCTATCTATCTATTATCTATCTCTGTATGATCTTTCCTGGTTTGTGTCTAGGTGAAGATATGCAGTGATATCTGCCATCCTAATAGGTCCCTGATGTCCATAGTTGCCAGTGTCAATCACTTTTCTGTGTATGAGCCGAGCTGTTGCCGCACATTAGTGTCGGGCGGGTCTGGTGTTATTCTTTCTATGCGGAGCTCTGTTTGACTTGAGTACAGAATAAATATATCAGAGGAGAGGAGTCCAAGTCTGCTAAACGCTTCCCGCTGTGTAACTTTCCATGAAGTAGGAAAGCAGCAGGAAATTAATATCAGGACTAACGTGTACCTGGATGTCTTTTTATTTGTATTTATTTTCCCAGATGATGTGCCCTTGGAACTCTGGAGAAGTAGAGAATGGTTTGTAGTATTCCCCATACACTACACATCCGCTCAGGAGGAGGGATGGATGGGATCCATGGAGTAGTGGGCTTCCACAAACTAACACTTATCTCACAAAAGAAATCAGCTCAACATTAGAAGCTGCCTTTTTCTTTCCTGTCTATTCTTCCAGACTCGTTGTTCTGCATTTCTCTGCATCTTGACGTATATAGAATAATGACTTACCCTTAAGCTGTAGAACACCTTAATATACATTGCATAAGAAATACTTTGTTAGTTGTCACTCATTCCTCTGTGCACATTAGAACTTGTAGAAGCCAACGATCAGACAACTTCATGTTACAAAAAGTAAAGGGAAAGTGATACATTTTCACGTGTTGTTTATGCAGAGGCAATACTGAACATATTTATATATTTCTGATACTTTGATGTTTGATACCTTTCCACATTTTTCATTGTTAATTCTGAATGTAATTATATAGATCTAGTGCTTTCCTGTTTCAACAGTTGTGAAATCCAGATGAAAGTAATACTAAACACGTGTCATTACTACTACTACACTCATGTATGCATGCACATTTATACCTCTACTTTATTTTGCTGTCTGTCTTTGCTGCAAATTTTGCACATACAAAAATTATTTGTCTGATGCTTAGGGCTAGAACAGAAAGACTTTGCACATTTAAAAAAACAAACAAAAACGTAATTAGGACAAAAAAATATTGCATATTAATATTTTGATATCAGAAGGTTGGATCTAAAACCCAAAACAGAAATTGAATGTATTGCAGACTACCCGTCCTTAGAAGTGGGGCATTCATTTTATTTTTTCAGACTTTTTTCCCCTTAATTTAAAGTTGAACTCCAGAAACAAAAACTTTTGTTTAAAGGAGAAGTTTGAGGCTTTTTAAACTGATCACCGTCAGTTCTGAGCAGAGAGCAGTAACTGTCAACGCACTCTTTTCTGCCCCTCCAGTGCTCACTGGAGCACTGGGCTGGGGAAGGGGTGGGAGCACACTGGGAGACTGAGCCAGCAGCAATTCAGACATCTCTGTGGTTCCTGACAATATGGTTGGGATCCTTTCAGAGCCTGGAACGGCTCTGCGAAATCAGCCAACAGCAGGATATTAGCCAATAGTATGGCCAAAAAAGCTTTAGACATGCTTCTCTTTTAAATATATTTCTCAATAGCCACAAGGGATATAAAATCCACTTGTGTGCATCAAATGCCTTTGCAAATCCAGGTATTAAAGCGGTAGTAAACACCACTTGGTGACTTATACCTACAGTTAGAGTTGGGTGAGCAGTTCAGGCTGAGCAAAAGTTTGGCCCAAACACCGCCTGGTCACCCACTCAGCGAACACCGAATTTGCAGGGCGTCCGGTGGGTTTGAGCACTCGCTGCACAGTGCATTCTGAGCCCTGATTGAGCAAAGTTTTGCCCAATCAGGGTGCAGTGAATAGCTGGTTGTTAGGGAGCAGGCCAGAAAGCTGGCCGTGGAGTCCTAAACAACCAATGAGTCAACCGGGAAGCCCATTGACAGCTAAATTTAAAAAAATAAACATTTCCGGCAATTAAAAAGTGAAAGAAAAAAGCATGGGATCACCCCAGTCCATACCAGGACCTTAGGGTCTGGTACGGATTTTAAATGGTACACCACACCAAAATTTAAGAAAGAAATGGCATGGGGTTCTCCCCAAAATCCATAACAGACCCATATCTGAGCATGCAGCCTGTCAGGCCAGGAAAGTGGGGGGGGGGGGGGCAAGCACTCCCCCTGAACCATACCAGACCACATGCCCTCAAAATTGGAGGTGGGTGCTCTGCCCCCCACACCCCAAAGCACCTTGTCCTCATTGTGACCTGGGAAAAGTGTGTGGGCCGCTCAGGCTTTATAGAGAGGGGATATGTAAACAGTGCATCCACAGCTGCTGCTAGAGTGCTGATAGGGGATGAAGCCCATCATGGCTCCTGTAAAGGTTCAAGGAAGGAAGGATGACCTCTAGAAGTCGCACATTTATGATGTCCTGCTGCAATAAATTGGGTGGCAACCTCAGTATGGAATCTGACCAGGCCACACTCCCAACATATTTCCCTCCACCCCCGGAGCTTAGTTTTTAATTTTTTTAATAAAGGAATTGTCAAAAACTCTGTGTTTTTATTACTTTTTTCACTTTTTTGGTGAATGGGTAGGGGTCAGTGCCGGGACAAGGTCATCCAGCACCCTGGGCAAAGATGGCAAACTGCACCCCCTCCCCCACTCATGATATGAAAGCTTAGGGGATCCTACGCCCATCAGTCACTCGCTTGTCAAAATCAATGCCACTGTCACTACTCCTGTCAGCCTTGTAACAATAGGAAGGCACCCCCATCTTTACAGTAAACCATTGCGTCCAGGGCAATCCCCCCTCCCACCCACCTCATACCCTGACCCTGGTAGGGTTACTATGTACCTCATACTCATTGGAGACAATGGAGACTCATGGAGACAAGGTGCTTTGGGATGGGGGGGCAGGGCCCTTCAGTGTTAAGCTGAATGTACTGTTTGGTTTAGGGTTCTGATTCAGTTTCCATGAACATTACTAACATTCAGGTGTTGACTTCGAACCCCGAACTTTGAAGTTAATGGGAGCTGAATGTTAAAAAAAAATAATGGTAATTTTCTAGACTATGGTTGGACACTGCCATGGGGGACATGTACTAAAGTTAAAAAAAATAGACTCTTATCCTAGATGAGGGTCTGATATAGAAGGTAATGGGGAACCCCCACACCCAAGAAAAAAATAAAAACAGCACAGAGTTCCCTCCCTACTTCATAGCAGACCCTTCAAGGCTGTTATGAATACTATGTAAAAAAAAAAGCAAAACCAAAAAGAAATGGTATGAGGTCCTCCCACATTTTATACCAGATCATTCAGGTATGGTATAGATTTTAAGGGGGAGCCTCATGCAAAAATAAAAAAAAAGCGAGTTTCCTCCCAAAATCCAAACCAGACCCTTATCCAAGCAGGCAGCCCAAAAAGCCAGCAAAGAGGAAGGACAAGTTACATAGTTACATAGTTACATAGTTACATAGTTAGTTAGGTTGAAAGAAGACACAAGTCCACCCAGTTCAACCATAAATAAAAAATAAAAAATAAAAAAATATATATATATATCATACAATCCCATATACCCACAGTTGATCCAGAGGAAGGCAAAAAAAAACCAGAAGAACATGCTCCAATTTGCTAAAGCAGGGGAAAAAATTCCTTCCTGATCCCCCGAGAGGCAATCGGATTTTCCCCGGATCAACTTTACCTATAAATGTTAGTACCCAGTTATATTATGTACATTTAGGAAAGTATCCAGGCCTTTCTTAAAGCAATCTACTGAGCTGGCCAGAACCACCTCTGCAGGGAGTCTATTCCACATTTTCACAGCTCTTACTGTGAAGAAACCTTTCCGTATTTGGAGATGAAATCTCTTTTCCTCTAGACATAAAGAGTGCCCCCTTGTCCTCTTTGTTGACTGTAAAGTGAATAACTCAACACCAAGTTCACTATATGGAGCCCTTATATATTTATACATGTTGATCATATCCCCCCTTAATCTCCTCTTATCAAGGGTGAATAAATTCAGTTCCTCTAATCTTTCCTCATAGCTGAGCTCCTCCATGCCTCTTATCAGTTTGGTTGCCCTTCTCTGCACTTTCTCCAGTTCCCCAATATCCTTTTTGAGAACTGGTGCCCAAAACTGAACTGCATATTCCAGATGAGGTCTTACTAATGATTTGAACAGGGGCAAAATGATATCTCTCTCTCTGGAGTCCATACCTCTCTTAATACAAGAAAGGACTTTGCTCGCTTTGGAAACCGCAGCTTGGCATTGCATGCTATTATTGAGCTTATGATCTACCAAAACCCCCAGATCCTTCTCCACTACGGATCCCTCCAGTTGTACTCCTCCTAGCATGTATGATGCATGCATATTCTTAGCCCCCAAGTGCATAACTTACATTTATCAACATTAAACCTCATCTGCCACATAGTCGCCCAATTAGACAGTGCATTGAGGTCGGCTTGTAAATTGGAGACATCCTGTAAGGACGTTATTCCACTGCATAGCTTGGTGTCATCTGCAAAGACGGAAATGTTACTTTTGATCCCAGACCCAATATCATTTATTAAAAAGTAAGGGTCCCAGCACTGAACCTTGGGGTACACCACTGATAACCTTAGACCATTCAGAGTAAGAATCATTAACCACTACTCTCTGAATTCTGTCTTTTAGACAGTTTTCTATCCATTTACAAACCGATATTTCCAAACCTGTAGACCCTACCTTATACATGAGCCGTGTGTGGGGAACTGTATTGAATGCTTTTGCAAAATCCAAGTATACCATGTCCCCCGCCACCCTTTTGTCCAAGGTTTTACTTACCACCTCATAAAAAGAAATCAGGGTTGTCTGACAACTTCTGTCTTTCATGAATCCATGCTGTCTGTTGCTTAAAATATTTTTTTTTCCTGCAAGTGTGCCCCTCCTGAACCATACCTGGCCACATGCCCTCAATATGGGAGGTATCCTCCCAGGGGGGACTCACTTGGCAAAGCACCTTGCCCCCCTGTTGATGATAACAAACCATGGCACATGAATTTCTAAGGGTCTGTGGGCAGGTGGCTGAATGGATCTGGAAGCCTCATTTAAAAATGAGGAAGCCCCCAGATACCCACCTATGTGAATGGGTAAGGGGTACATAAAGAAATGTAAGGTATAAATAAAAAGACATGGTTTTGAAAAGTTGTTTAATTAAAAGAAAATTACACATTGTACTTCCATTGTCAATTACATGTCCAGCAATGTAGTTTCATGTTAATCATGATGTCTACTGTCGGCCAATCCGCCAAAAGTAAAACTCGCTGACCACCAACATTTTTCTGTTCCTGCCCCTTCCCACTTCTGAATGACAGGTCTGGTGGATTACAGCTGTTATATGTTATATATAATCTTATGCTGAGATAAAGGTCTGGTGTGGATTTTTTTTGGTGGGGGATCATGCATTTTTTTCTCCATGGAGCTCCTCTTACAATTTATACCAGACCTAAAGGGCCTGGCATGAATTAGAGGAGGACCCCCACCATGTTTTTTTAAACTATCCCTGGGTCTTACATGGCTGGGGAATGTGAATGGGGTCTGTGACATCCCAGACTATTAACAACCATTGACAGATAGGGGAGACTGAGGATTTGGTCTGGGAGCACTCCACGGCGGTTTGCACACAGCAGCTCCAAGTGAGGGCCCAGGAGTCTAATGCAGATGATGCGGAGAACTGCAACTGCCGCAATAATCTATGGATCATGGGTCTGCCTTAGGGGGCTGAGGGGCAAGACTCTGTGACCTTAATGGAATGGCTGCTGCGATTGCTATTACCCCAGCCTCTATTCTCTGGCTTCTTCATGGTAAAGAGAGTACGTCAAATGCCAGCTACCAGAGGCCCAGCGAGCTCCCAGTCTCACACCTTTATTTTCCAATTGCTCCATTTTTGGGGCTGGCATATGGTCCTTTGGGAATCTCAGAAGCTGGAATCTATAATCTATGAAAATTACTGGATTATGATTTTCCCAGGCTACTTGGTTGAGACGCAGAAGCTGCACTGCACTTTTGACCATATGAAACAACAGTTCCCGCAACCAAAACATCAAATACAGTATGTTGTTCCCAGCTCGCCTCTGAGTGCAATATGGCAAAACTCTTAGGTTCTTCATCTTCACTAACCTCTCTAACTGTGGCATTCTCATTGCTAGGTGAGACAAAGGAGGAGGAGAATGTCTACTATCCGCTTCTGGGAACAGATCTGCTTACTTTGTTCTACCATACTCAGGTTTTTGACCATAAAGGTAGTATTTCTCTTACCCAAATATAAACACTATATGTGTTATAGCCTCTCCCTGGTTTTAGACTTTTGATGACCCTTGTTTGCACTATTACCCCTTTGTTGCTTGGGGGGTTAGTCATCCTTGTTTTTTTACACTAAGCCTGTACCCTCAGAGTGTCTGCAATTCTGATAATTTCTGCATAGACAGTGCTTTACTACATGGACTCTACTTGTTCCAGTGGACTACTCAGCTCATGCCCTACATGGGTGTTATATCTTTTGTTTTCGGATAAAAGTACTCTCAAGTTGGGGTTGTGGGGGTGTAGGGTATGTTAAAGTGGGTTTTCCTGGGAATGTTCTTGGGACTACAAGTGTGTTACTGCCACTTATTGGGAAGGATTTTCTTAGACTACTACAGGCCCTGTTTGGGCTTTTGGCTATAAGGGATGCATTGTATGCTGGGTTGGGATGTGGGGGTTGGGAATACCATGCCCCACTGGGTCCAGGGGGTCCTTCACGAATAAATCCTAAATGATTTACTGCATATACTTCATGGCTCCTATTACTATAGTTTTATGGAATGTGAGGGGGCTGAATGAATGAATGATTTGTATAGCGCTACAATGCAAACTGAATCGCCTCAAGGCGCTGTATTGGTGCTTTGTTGTCACCTTTCTTAGAAGAGGTAGGTCTTGAGTTTTTTCCTGAAAAGCTAAGATCAAACACCCCTTGGTGTTTACTTACCTTAAAACATTCAACCCTCATACTTGTATAGATAATGCAGAGATGGTGATCCTTGGGGTGTACTATCCTCTTCCAATGCTCTCTTCTCTTATCCGTAACTTGACGTCTCTGCTGGCGTTGCTCCCTACATCCCATGCAATAGTGGCTGGTGACTTTAATATGCTCCCTTCTCCAAATATGGACAAATTGACCCTGGATACTGCTGACACCTCAACATTCTCTAAATGGGCTGCTCTTTATGGCCTGAAAGATGTTTGGCATTGGAAACACCCTGGGGACAGACAGTATATTTGTTTCTCCTCAACTTATAATACCATGTCTCACGTTGACATTATTTATTTGTTCACCACTTTGCTGGTGAAAGTGAGGGAGGTTTCTATTCTCCCGAGGGGTATCTCTGACCACGCCCCTGTGTTGTTGTCTATTCAGCTGCATAATACCCCCTTGGATAGGGTGAGCAGATTTTCCCAGTACTGGATTTTTAACAGATGAGAAGCAGTTCACGCCTATTGGACCATTGACGATGACTCTACCTCCTCACCAGTAGTTTGGGACGCCTTTAAAGCATTTATGCGAGGGCAATCCCTTAAAGACTGCCCTCTTTGTCCCTTAAAGACAGGGCCTGCACCATTGAACAACAGTTTGTGGCAACCTGTAACTAGAGTTTGGCGAACTTTTGCTCGGCCCGAACCTCGCCTGTTCTTGCCCCGCTGCCCCGCTGAACGCCCTGCAATGCACTGCGCGTTGCACAGTAAATTCTAAGCCCTGATTGGGCAATGCTTTGCCCAATAAGGGCACAGTAAATAGCTGGTTGTTAAGGAGCAAGGCCTGGAAGCCGGCCGCTGCATCCTTAACAACCGATGAGTCATCAGCTGTCAATGGGCTTCCCCGCTGACAGCTGAATAAAAAAAAACATTGCTGCCAATAAAAAAGTAAAAAAAAGAACACGGCATTGGGGGCCCCCCAATCTATACCAGGCCCTTCAAGTCTTGTATGGATTTTAAGGGAAACCCCATGGCAAAAATATAAAAAAAAAACGGCGTAGGGTCCATACCAGACCTTATCCGAGCATACTTTTTTTGGTGACTGGGTAGCGGTATTATGTACCACATACTCATTTACATGGGGGGGGGGTGGGATCTGGGGGCTCGCCATTGTTAAAGGGGGCTTCCAGATTCTGATAAGCCCCTTGCCCGCAGACCCCCACAACCACCGCCCAGGGTTGTCGGGAAGAGGCCCTCGCCCCATCACCATTGGGACAAGGTGTTTTGGGGCGGGGCCTGATCTGTATTGCCGGCAATTTAAATGTCATTTTTTTCTTTAAAAATGTTAGTTTTGCTGCGGTAGGTTCTATCCAAGATGCACCACTTTACAGGCAGACTAACGGAACCCCCAGGCCCTATATTTAAAGTAATTTTTAATTTTTATTGTTATTTTTATTTATTATCCACTTTAATACTGGCCCTTTTACACCCCTTCTGTCCAGGCCAATTTTCAGCTTTCATCGCTGTTGCGATTTGAACGACAATTGCGCAATCATGCAACACTGTACCCAAACTACATTTTTTATCATTTTGTTCACACAAGTAGAACTTTATTTTGGTGTTATTTAATCAACACTGCGTTTTTTATTTTTTGCTAAATTAAAGAAAAAAGACTGAAAATTTGTTTTAACAATGTGTTTTTCTTTGTTTCTGTTATAAAATTTTGCAAGTAAATAATTGTTCTTCATAAATTTAGCCCAAAATGTATTCTGGTACATTTCTTTGGTAAAAATAACCCAAAACAGTGTATATTATTTAGTATATAGGAAAATTATAGAGTCCACACACTATGTTATATATCAATGAATCCTGGAGCTCTAATTGGCTTAACAAAAGGGTGGGCTCGGGGCTCAGAGCATTGCGCCCTGACCGCCCCCCCCCCCCCCCCCCCCAGGTGTGGGACAATAGAAAATTAATATTCGCTATTGTCTTCCTGATTCTCCTCCTGGCCAATCAGAAAGCTGCTCCTGAGTGCCGATTGGCCAGGGAGTTTTAGGACTCCCAACCAATCGGGTCTTAGAGTCAGGACTCACTTCCTGTTCAGCCGGGAAGAGAAGCTATGTCTGTTCGGCTGGGAGGATAAGCCCTGCTCTTCCCTCAGCCAGAGCGAGGAGCAGCATCCCTACCCCTCCTCATCTCTTAAGGTAAGGCCGTCTTCCCGTCTGTCACCCGCGTGGGGGTGGTGGCGGCTGCGGCAGTGCGAGTGAGGGGGGTGTTGGCAGTGCGAGTGGTGGCGGTGCAAGTGGGGGGGAGAGGTTTGTTTGCCTGCCCCAAAATATTGAGCACCAGCTGCCACTGGTCTGTTTTGTTGTGATTAGCTGTGATTGTTCAAAGCTAATCCCATGGTACAGATGGGCTGTGATTGGCTGCCTGTACCATGTGATTGGATTGACCAATCACAGCTAGCTACACATTTGTACATATTGCATAGATTGAAACAAAGCCATTCATTGTGTACAACTGTCAAGTGACCTTCTGTGATGCATTACGGCGGTCACATGGTACAGGCAGCGAGCTGGTACTAGGATTGGCTGTGTCCCGTGAACATGGCAGGTGACAGCTGTAGGCTGTGCATGTAGTGGTTAAAATCACTGCTCTTGAAAAAACAATATTTAAACATTTTTTTTTTTTTTGCATTGATACATGTCCCCCAGGCCAGTACCCAAACCCCTAAACCATTTTTATGGCCAATAACTTGCATATAAGCCTTCAAAATTGGGACTTTTGATTTTTCAAATTCGGGTCCCATAAACTTTAATAGGGTTCGTCATTCGGGTCAGACGTTTTTCTCTGTTTGGGAGTTCTGGTGTAAACCAAATAGGGGGCTGTTCGGCCCATCTCTACCAATAAACCTATTACTTACTCAAACATGCAGGTAGCTTATCGGGAGGTGTGGCTCCTTAGGGTAGAAAATGCTAAGAAGCAACAGTTGCATCAGGCACAGTGCATCTATGATCAGGGAGACAGGACTGGATGCCTATTTACCTGGCTCTTCAAAGATCAGTTCCCGTTGACCTCTATAGCGAACATTAGAGATGCAGACGGTACCTTCTTAACTGATCTTGTAGCGATCAATGCCCGATTTGCCAGTTTTTACCAAGAGTTCTATCCTTCCAGAATCCAACACACAGAGGCAGACCTTTTATCTTATCTGGCAGATAAAGAATTTCCTACTCTAACATCCGAACAAAAACAACACATAGACTCACGTATTTCACTGGAAAAAGTACAGCAGGCTATATATTCCATGCACTCTGAGAAAACTCCAGGCATGGACGGCCTTCCCTCAGAATTTTACAAAGCCCAATTAGAGGCAGTGGCTCCCAGATATCACGCAATGCTATGGGATGCCCTGAAGGAATAAACTCTTTCAGCTACTATGTCCCAGGCCATTGTGATAGTCTTTCCTAAACCGGGTAAGAACCCTGATCTCTGTTCATCATACTTAACTATATCATTATTGAATGTGGATGCCAAGTTATTCACCAAAATTTTGGCTACCCGCTTTAAAGGTGTTACCCTTTATATAATTCACAGGGACCAGTCACGGTTCATGGCGGGTAAGGACACGGACATCAACTTGTATAGACTATTCACTATCCTTGGCTCATCTTTGCCCGGGGACTCTCCTGAATTGGTGACCTCCCTGGACGCATAGAAGGCCTTTGATTTGGTGGAATGGCAATATCTCTAGGAGGTTCAGCAGAGGATTAGGTCTTGCCCTAAAATTATATCATAGCTACGCCTGTTGTACACTGCCCTGGTGCCCCGAATTCACACTGGTGATATATTGTCCCCCAAATTTACACTGCCCGCTTTCACCAGGTTTCTTTCCTCTAGCCATTGAACCTCTGGCCATTAGGTTTTGGAGCTCAGCCAATGTGCGTGGGATCTTTAGGGGACACCTGGAAGAGAATATCTCACTCTATGACACATTAACTTACAGTACATGGGTGATGTCTCCATGTTCCTGCTGGCGGCTCTGGCCTTGATTGAACATTTTGGTTAATTTTCTGGTATCAAAATGAACTGGGACAAATCTATCCTATTTTTGCTTAGATCTGGGGAACCCAAGGTGACATAAATTGCCCCGCTACAATGATATCACACTTCAAATGTCTAGGGATTGCAGTTCAGAGGAATTTATTTGCATACTTGACAGACAATCTTTTTCCGGTTCTGTGTCGACTGTCTCAGAGATGCACAGTGTGGAAGTCTTTGCCTTTGACCCCAGTGTGTAGGATCAACCTTTTTAAAATCATTTTTTTATCCAAATTTCTGTATATATTACGACAGATTCTGTTTCCGTTTCCCAAGTCCTTCTTTAGGAAGCTAGACCAGATCATCACTTTATCTGGGCAGGTAGTGTTCCTCGCATATCCAGGGATACCCTTCAGTTGTCCCCTGTGGTCTTGCACTCCCTTGTTTTCAGAAATACTACTGGGCTGCTGTATTAGTATCGGTAAGATGGTGGTTCGCCCAGATGCCAAATAATCAAGCTGTGGATCTGGAGGCTGCCCTGCTTGGTTCTTAATCTGAATTGAGCAACTTGGTGTTTCCGGGGCCCCATTCTAATCCCAATGCTACAGTGCTTAAGAAGACCACCTTGGGAATGTGGAGGCAGGTTGAGGTCTCTCTGGAGGCTTTAGGGCAGTGGTCCCCAAATACTCCCTTATGAGGTAATCCTAGACTGACACACTTTCAGAATATCCCTGACTGTGTTAACTGGGCACAGTTTGGGGTGAAAATGTTGCAAAATATTACATCTGGGGGCATGGGCGTCCGCAGAACTTTTTTCAGGGGGGAATCATTTTAAGGTCACCCATGCAATATAACAAGATGTACATTCTCTAGGCTATATTTATATGGGCATGGTATGCCTGGCCTGAGTAATTTCCAATACAAAGAAATGCTGAATTATCTCTTATATAACACATATATCTTTCCTGTGATGTGATGATGAGTAGGCAATGGCAGCGTATCACTCAGCGGCTCGGCCAGTGCGACCAGATCTACACAACACGTACACAGGCGGCCGAGCAATGTCATCTGATGATCGGGCCGAGGGTGAGGGAGGGACATCAGATGCGTCAGGACAGAGAGAAGCCGGCTGACTCAGAAAAAGTCAGCGGCGGCCACTGCAGCTAGCAACTGCAACACCTTCTTGACGGTTTCCGGGGGGGGGGGCAATTGCCCCACCTTGCCCCTACCTGCGGACGACCATGTCTGGGGGTCGCTTACTGTCCTTTAATAGGTTATCTACCGGCTGCCCAATAAAATGTTTTTCACTACCTACAACTAAGGCATGCAGCACAATCACAATTTAGCTTCCCTCTGGAGTAGAGTTCTCATCAGGCTGAATTCCTTCTGTCAACAGAGCGACAAAACCTCTCTCCTCCCTATACTATGATTGATCATACTTCGGTGGGCACGTTCATACATAGGGTTTGGTCTTGCCTTCTGCTACAGGTCTTCTAGGATGCAGTGGCGTCAGAGGTGGGGGTTAATATTATTATTATAATACAGGATTATATAGCGCCAACAGTTTTAGCAGTGCTTTATTAGTGGCATAACGATTGATAAAGATTCACTCATGCTACTGCTAGGTGTATGTGACATGATTGCTACCACATACTACAAATGTTTATTTCTGTTTTATTTATTTAATTATGCCAGGAAAGCTATTCTAATAAAATGGAAAGTGCCAGACCCCCCCTACAGTATGCCAATGGTGCACTTTAATTATTAATTTCCTCCCATTGTACAAGCTCACCTAACTGGGTCTTAACTACCCCAAAAAAAAGTTCCACAAAAATTGGAACTTCTAGGTTAAGGTCTGTGACCTTGCTTTTTGATGGTCTCCCAAATGTCCCTGTCTTGCCCTCTCCCGCTTATCCTCTTAACCCCTTTTTTCCCCTTATTTACCCTCCACTTTTCATTCTTTCTTACTATCCCTATCTCCCACTGCTTACTGTGTTTAAATCATTGCTTTTCCTGGGTACACCCTTGCATAGATAAAGGTTAGTTGACACTTACTGTGATGGTTCCTGGTGTAGAATAACGTGATAATCTCTCCTAAATCACTGGGATAACCTGTTGGCTTTCCTGACCTGTATTTGAGATCAACTGTGATGCTAATGTTAACCTGTGTGAATTGTATCCTGAAAATGATTGTCCTCTTTGTTCTTCCCTCTTGTGCTAGTTTGGTTATTTTATTGCTACTGTTACTGTTTTGTATTGTTATATTAGAAATAATCAATAAACTACACTGGTAAAAAAAAAAAAAAAAACATCAAAATGGCTCTGGCAGCAAAAGTGTTAAACCTATTAGGCTGTGCATAAATAGGCAAAAACAGATTGCTAGGATGTGCATTTTCTAATTCTATAGGAAAATGAGGGGAAAGGCAGGAATAAATGCATGACAGTGGCTTAACAATTGAACAAATTATTCTACACACCCCCGATTGCTATTTCCTTGAGATTGGCTGACAAGAGTTGTCTAGTGGAATCAGACAGCCACAGACATAAATATTATTGCCCAATCTAATCAAGATTGGCTGCATCAAGGATGAAGCATCAATAACTCTGTAAAAAGTAGAAATAAAAAATATTCAAATGTATGGAAAATATAATTATATTTATAGCTTATTTTCCCATCAGGTGATTATAATTAAAGTATATGTTTACAAATGTTTTCTGCATGTACAGTAGATAATTTCAACTATATAAACATATATACCTATAGATAAACATAGTTAGTCAGGTTGAAAAAATCACACAAGTCTATCTAGTTCAATCAATAAAAGGAAAAAAATAAATAAAAAAATCATACAATCACATCCTATACCCACAGTTCATCCAGAGGAAGACAAAAAACCCCAGCAAAGCATGATCCAATTTGCTCCAGCAGGGGAAAAAATTCCTTCCTTATCCCCCAAAAAGCAATCAGATATTCCCTGGATCAACTTTACCTATAAATGTTAGTACCCAGTTATATTATGTACATTTAGGAGAGTCCAGCCCTTTTTTTTAAAGCAAGCTACTGAGTTGGACAGAACCAGCTCTTGAGGGAGTTTATTTCACATTTTCACAGCTCTTACTGTGAAGAAGCCTTTCCATATTTAGAGATTAAATCTCTTTTCCTCTAGATGTAAAAAGTGCCTCCTTGTCCTCTGTGATTATCTTATTCACTTTAAGATGAGCCGCAGCAGTTATACTGCCGCAGGTTGGCTCTCCTGGGCGAATTGCCGTCATTGTACGTCGGCTGCTCGGGGGGGGGGGGGGGGGCGGAGCTGATGCGCGTGGCCAGCCGCTGCAATGTCTGCCGCCCAAACATAAATTTTGTTTGGGCACAGCGTCGCAAGACAGCGCAATTGTCAGTTAAATCGACGCAGTGCCATGTCTCAAAAAAAGGGCCTGATCATTAATGGGGGAGATACTTCCAGTCCTTAACTTTGAATAACTCATCACCAAGTTCACTATATGGACCACTTATGTATTTATACATGTTCATCATATCCCCCCTTAATCCCCTCTTCTCAAGAGACAATAAATTCAGTTCCTCTAATCATTCCTCATAGCTGAGTTCCTCCATGCTTCTTATAAGTTTGGTTGCCCTTCTCTGCACTTTCTCCAGTTTCCTGATTTTTGTGAACTGGTGCCCAAAACTGAACTGCATATTCCAGATGAGGTGTCACTAATGATTTGTACAGGGGGGCAAAACGATATATCTCTCTCTGGAGTCTATACCTCTCTTAATGCAAGAAAGGACTTTTTTCATTTTGCAAACCGCAGCTTGGCATTGCATGCTATTATTAAGCCTATGATCTACCAAAACCCACCAGATCCTTCTCCACCATAGTGACCAGGATGCTACATTGGAATCAAGCTCAACAGAGAATTTTTTTATTTGCAGAAAATGTTCTTCCGGAAAAAAGAAAACAAATGCAGCTACCACATCCGAAGACAAGTAAGCTTCTATATCTAAATTGTTTGTTCTCAGTAAGGATGAGCAAATGGTTCAGATAAATGACCATACTTTTACCCATTCAGCCCCCTGTTTGGTGGGAGTTGAGCATCATATACACATAGACCAGACAGCTTCCCGCTGTCAATGGTTCTTAAGGAAGCAGGGGGTACTGGCACCTGTCTACCTAGTAGCTTGTACTATCACTGGCACATTGGCATACTTGGTCAGGAATCCCTGCATGCAGCAGTGATAGCACTGCCAAAATATGGCCACTGGTCATATTGGGGCAATGACATTGACCAAATATGGCCATATTCAGGGAGCAGTTATTTGACTATAAGTACTGTCAGGGTCAGTCATGTGCACTGTGTTGTGGGTTTTACTTTTGGCGAATCTGCAGCACAGGCATCTTGATAGATAAAAGATTTTCAATGAGGGACATTTGTGGGGATTTTTATTCATTCAATAAAGAATTTGCCAAACATTTGGGTGTCTTTATTTCTAGATTATACCTTTTTTGGGAATGAGTGGCAAAAGTGACATTTACAATGAAACAAAAATGATGTTTAAATTGCAAATTAAATTTGATTCCAGCTTCTTTTTAACAAACAATGGGAAGAAAAACAGCACACAGACCCCTCCAAAGGTCCCCCAAATATTTTGGGTTGTATTCTAAAAATAATATTATATGCAGGTATGGTGTCTATTTAGGATCTACAGCAGACATTTCTGTAACTACACTTCTCCTATTTACTCGTTCGCCAATCCTCAGTCACTTGTCTAAAGCAACTTTTACGTTTGTTCTCCATACTTTCACCTGTTAGAAATCGACTTTCCAACTTCTTGCACCTTCTCTCTTTCTCTTTTCAAAGCTCTGTCATTTGTTTGATATCCTCCACAACATCCTTAAAATGTCCTCTTCATTTCCTCAAAGCTTAAGCTGGCCATACATAGGGTCAGTAGGTTGAACAAAAAAAAAAACTGACCTGATTCCCGCACCCACAAATTTGAGGTGGATAAAGGAACTCTCCCCATTGTGTCTTTGTATTCTGGATGTGGGAAGACTCTGCTTTTTTCCAACAGGGCAATTGAACAGAAGTCAATCAGTAGATCAACTTCTGTTCTACCACAGTAGCCATATATAGATTGAAATTGGTCCCGTCCAATTTTGAGCCATGCATGGCCACCTTTAGTCACTTGTTATTCCTCCTTAACTTGAACACTAGTTAGCTCACAGCTTATCCTCATGCCTTCCCTTAAACTCAATCACTCATTATCATTCTCTTTACTGCTCCAAATCTCAATCACTCATCAGTCACACTCATTTTAATATTGAAACTTGCCTCAGTAGCACCAGATAAAAAAGTGACCCAAAGGATAGTAGCCTAGAACAAGCTCAGTCACACTGTTAAAATATCTGATCTGCAGGTGATGAATATCGTTACCTCTGACTATCCTACATGCTTGCAGAAAAAAATATATACATACAGTACGAAAGCTAAAGAATATAATAAATACAATTATAGCTAAATTGAAAAAGAAACTTACAAGTGATTGTGGTGAAGCATGTACTTTCAAGTTGGATAAGGTATGACGAATTCTATATTCTGTAGCAATAATTACGAACCAAATTTGAAAACTGCAGAAATTATTAACTATCTTTAACTAAAACTTTTAGTTTATGGTATTTTTAATTATTTTTAAATTCTTTTTAATGATGAAAACTACAAGCGTAAGAAATGCATGATGGAAAAAAAGCACATCTCTATACTATAACACAAAACAATATAATTATGATAACCAAATTTCACATCTCTTTACTACCAAAACGTGAACTACTATGTAGTTGCCAACATGTAAAATCACTTCTAATAACAATTCCTTGCTAGACTTGTGTATTTGCGGTTCTTGGACAAAATCAACCACTAAACAGATATTTTGCTTGCCTCTCACTTACTAAGCTACAACCATCATTATTATGATAAAATAACCATTATTTTTTAGCAATAAGAGCTGAAAATAACAGTCACATGGCTGAAGATGAAACAACATAGATGTTATTGCTTAATTATTTGATTCTTGGTTTGTGAGAGAAATTAAGGTTTCATGATAAAAAATATATATATACACTGTATATATTGTATATACATATGGCTTTTTCCCTTATAACATTGGTACCCAGTGTGAATGCCCCTCATCATTGGTTGCCATGCATGACCTCCACATTACAGAGAATGTCTACAACCAGCAATGTAATGAGGTAGTTTACACTGACCACCAATGTCACAAACAATTTCAGCAAACCACATTGATATACTGTATCTGTGGTCAGCAGTATAAATATTATAGCCCATTTAAGGCACTCAGAGGCCCCCGTGCACTTTGTGTGCTAAATTTGCCATAAATCTACTCCAGGTATAACAATTCCTTTGTCGAATAACAGGACTCTGTATAAAGTTTCTAATTATTCCGGCATATCATTACTTTTTGTATTTATTGTAAATATTACATTCCAATAGATATTTACAGAGAAAAAGCACATTGATAATTTGATAAAATTACATTTGAATGGAAAAAAAATTAAGAACATTTCCACAAATTTGTACTGTCCCTCAGAATTATGAACAAGTTATATTGTCCCAATAAAAAAACAGGAATGTTTTATTTCAAGCCATAGCAATGGCTAGGTTTTTAGTTTTGCCTACAATGGGGAAGGGTTAAAAGAACTGTCAGTTTAGGTTTTGCTGTCTTTGTCTCATTGTCTTATTGTCACTGGTAATTGTCCCCAATAGAAGATTTCCTTTTACCCTCTATTATAGTGACAGATGTAAGATTTTGAAATTCCCACGACTTTCTGACAAATAGAGAGCGTGAATCTCCCCAGGGGAATACAAAAAGCAATAAAAATCTGACAGAGGTTCTAATTTTCCCCTACTCATTTAAAAACAAAAAAAATTTTATTTTTGCTTAACCTCCCTGGCGGTATGATACCGCCTGGAATTTTGTGCTGAAAGCGGTACAAAGTTTGAAACACAAAATAATAAATTATAATATAATAAAAATATATATAAAAATGATTCAATAATGTAATCAAATCAAAAACACTGAAATTTGCTCAGTTGCAGAATAGTCGCTGTCATTAAATTTATTGTTTGATGATAAATTGTGATTCTAATTTTTTATCTGTGTTTTCTAGCTGGTCTAAAACCACTTTTGACATAAAGGGACACTTTTTGATTGCTATGGACAATCTCCAGTTTCCAGGCAGAAAAAAAAAACTTTTTATTATATAAAATGACATGCAGGGCACTGGGCAGACCACTAGGGACAAAGGGGATGTGTATTATTTGTATACAGTACTGTAATCTGTAAGATTACAGTACTGTATGTGTGTTGTGTTTTTAAACTTTTTAAAATTTGGCGCCGATCTCCGCTCCCGTGCGTCGGAACGTCGCAGGGAACGGAGATCGGCGGCACTCGGGCACTGTGTGAATCGAGCGAGCGGATGGCTCGCTCACACAGCGGGGAGACATCGCAGGATCCAGGGGAAAAGGTAAGTAACTTCCCCCCTGCATCCTGCACGCAAGCCCGAGTCTGGCTGGGGGTTACCGCTCCCAGCAGAAAAAACTGGACCCGAGCCAGACTCGGGATTACCGCCTAGGAGGTTAATAGTACTATTTGTTAAAAAAAAATAAAAAATAAAAAAATGATGATAAAACAACCTTAGACTAATGTAGCACTCTTTTCTGAGAGGCTACCTTTCCCTTCTCATTGCAGCTGAAGGGTAAAAAGAAATCTGGGCAAGTCTAATCCTTTAAGGTTTTTGTTTGCTCAACAAAGTCTGATGAGAGGGTTAGGTCACAGGTTACTTAGAAATAAGAAAATAAAATAGCTCAGAATTGATAGCGGCAGTTACGTATTTTTTGGCCCTTTACGAGCAGTGAAACTAATTCTGTGACCCTATGAGAGCAGTCACTGTCTGTTGCTAAGGGTCAATTTGGATCTTCCTCCTTCCCTAAGTAGTCTCTAGGCCCTTGACCCTTTGTCACAGGTGCCTAAGTTGATGAGTAGTGAAAACATCTTTGCACTGTTCACATTTATGTTCAATGGCAGCACCTTTTACCCAGCTCTCCAGGATTCTCTTCAACACAGAAGCCTTCTCCTAAGATGCTCCCCTCCCTCTAGATGTACCCTCCAGCAGGCCAGCTGAAATCACTTAAAGTATAGCTAAAAGCAAATTAATGAAAAATAGCTTTCAAAAATGCCACATCCACAAAACAATGACAAAAATAGATACCAACAAGAATTACTTGTACGGATAATGGTGGAGTTTTAAGGCACAGTGTGAGACACATACACTTTAAAAAAATAAATATTTTATTGTAAATATCTTAAAGGCTAATATATTAAAAGACTAATAGAATAGTCGCAAAGAGGAATATATCCTCTATGCATATAGTTCCCCTTCAAATAATACAGGACACTAGTGACCATAAACAAGAGATGATATGGTAATAATCTGCATTATCCAGGGGAACTTGTCCAGTTATTTGAACGGATAATGCTCTTCGCTTGAATTGTAGCAGCACTATTGTCATCAAACAAATAAACAGTAATTCGATTCATAAATATATTACATCATTATTCCAAGTATGTATAACAAGACTGCATAGCTTACATCAGAGTGGCGGCAATCAGTGGAGCTCACAACACTAGTCTGGGGATGGGCACAGGGGACCCAGATGCATCCCACCCAAGGAAGGAGTAGGTCAACATATGGCAGACAGGAAGACCTGAGCTGTACTAATATTTTTTTTTTACATTTTGGATAGAGTTGTGACTTGGAACACCTGTCAGCTTTTATTGTTGTTTGTGTCCCTGTTGGATAGATTCACCCTCTCTATTTGTCCTGTTTACCATTATCATTAAAAAGTGAAAGTAAAAGAAAACCTTACATTTTGGGTTGTCCCCAGAAATGTAATAGAGAGGAAATATTCCAATTGGGACACTAGCTCTAGTGATCTGGAGTTCCCAAGAGATTCCCTTAATTTACATGGATTTTCTCTCACTTACTGCTTGACAATGGGACAGGAAGTAAAGGTAAATCTCCTTTAACCACTTGCCTACCAGGCACGAACACCCCCTTCCTGTCCAAGCCATTTTTCAGCATTCACGCTGTTGCATTTTGAATGACAACTGCCCAGTCATGCAACCCTGTACCCAAATAAAGTTTTTATAATTTTTACCACACAAATAGAGCTTTCTTTTGGTGGTATTTGATCACCTCTGCGGTTTTTATTTCTTGCGCTATAAACGAAAGAAGAGGGACAAGTTTTAAAAAACACAATATTTTTAACTTTTTGCTATAATAAATATCCAATAATTTTGTTTTAAACTATTTTTTTCCTCATTTTAGGCCGATGCGCATTCTTCTACATATTTTTGGTAAAAAAAAAATTGCAATAAGCGTATATTGATTGGTTTGCGCAAAAGTTATAGCGTCTACAAAATAGGGGATAGATTTATAGCATTTTTATTATTTCTTTTCTTTTTACTAGTAATGGCGGCGATCTGCGATTTTTATCGTGACTGCGATATTGTGGCAGACAGATCGGACACCTTTGACACATTTTTGGGACCATTCACATTTATACAGCGATCCATGCTATAAAAATGCATTGATTACTGTATAAATGTGACTGACAGGGAAGGGGTTAACACTAGGGGGTGACTGAGGGGTTAATATGTTCCCTATGGGAGTGATTCTAACTGTGGGGGGAGGGGACTGACTGGGGGAGGTGACCGATCGGTGTCCCTATGTACAAGGGACACACCATCGGTCTCCTCTCCTCTGACAGCATGTGGATCTGTGTGTTTACACACACAGATCTACGTCCTGCTCAGTTACTGGGCAATCGTGGGTGCCCAGCAGACATCACGACCGCAGGGCACGTGCATCGGGTCCCCAGTGATGCGGCGGTGTGCGCACCCTAGTGGCCACAAAGGAAATCACGTCATATGATGGCGGCCCAGAACAATAGGTTCTTTGTCCCGCTGTCATATGACAGTGGGCGGGTGGGAAGTGGTTAAAGATGGCAAAAAGATGACAAAAATAAACCTTACACGAGTTTTTAACCCTCCGTTACTCTAAAATGAAAAATAATAGTTTTGCCTATAGTTCTACTTAAAGCCTCTTGACACAGGCTGGGGCAAGGCCTAAAGCCCCATACACACGCTCGGATTATCCGAGGACCAGGTCCGTCGGATCATGTCCGTCGTACTTTGTCTGATGTTGGTTTTGCGTACACACGGTCGGACAAAGTTGTCGGAAAATCCGATCATTCTGAACGTGGTGACGTTTGTTGCCTACGACGGGACTACGTAGAGGCTAGTAGCCAATAGCTTTGGTCTTGTAATGTGATCTGAGCATGCGTAGCACTTTGTCCGTCGGAATTCGCTACACACGATCGGATTTGGTGTGATCGGACTTTGTTGTCAAAAAATCTATCCAGCAGGAGATAGGACTTTGTCCATCGGACAATCCGATGGAAACTGTCCGATGGTGCCTACACCAATTTCCGACAACATTGTCTGATAGGACAGAATCCATCGGAAAATCCGACCGTGTGTATGGGGCTTTAGATTGAGAATCCTTTTACTGTGTAAAAGTCATCCTCGCTACACATTAGCCAAAGAATAAAGAGCCTTCTAGAGGTTGGCACCAAATATTTATCACCTTTCTTCAGCTCACACCACTGGACAAAAGCTCTCAGTAGTTGGCCAAGGCAGATAAATGTTCATAAATCATACATTGTTATTCCTTACACTAGCTATGGAAGACAAGTCAACAGTAAAAATGAACTTCGGGTTTGGGTTGATCCAAACCCAAATTACTCATGGTTTCGAAAAAATGGTGAACTAATGTGGCTATTTGTGCCTATAGAAACCAATTACCAACAATATACTTTATAATTAAACTGTGGTCAGGTGGCTTAAAAGGGTCATTAGTATTGTTTTATTATGTGCCTTCTTTGTAAAAGTCAGGGTTCCCAGCAGCCTTTGCTCAGAATGTGTCTAAAGAGACACGGAGAAGTAAAATCACAGACCGCAGAGAAAGTTAGGTACAAATCCTGGTGCTGATTGTTACAGACACCTTACAGCCGGCCATACATGGATCAAAATTTGCAGGGGCAGGTGAATTTCGATCCATGTATGAGCAGGCTAATTGTACCCAAGTTAATCCATCAGTCGACTTAGGAACAACCAGCCTCTTGGATCCACCAGGAGCAGCTCCCTATCCACCCTCCATACATCTCCATTGGGAACCTTTAGAAGGACACCACCTGCTGGACACTTTGAGTAATGCCTTTGTTACACCAGCTCTGTGATTTTTTGTACATTGCCATACTACACTGAGAGTGGTGGTCTTCCCATCTCTCCTCTTACGGTTTTATAACCATCAGAGAAGCTGCTATCCATTGATGTGTTTATTGAACATATTTACACGCTGTGTTTTATCCATGTGTATGTGAGTGCAATACTTATCATCCAGTTTTTTTTAATTGATGTTCCTATCACTGCTATGCTTAGTCAGTAAGCACTCTCTCTCTCTCTCATCCCCTGTTTTCTGTTTTTACATGACCATTGGCAGGAAAACTTAAACACACTTGAAGAATATAATCCTGACACTGTAACAATGTATTTCCTCAATTGGATTCATTATATTATATAGACTTACCTTTGAGGGTTGTAAAGTGATCTTGCTCCTTTTGCGCTGGGTTTCAAGTATATCCCCTTGTGGGAAAATATTTGATATTGCTTTTCATCTATTTACTCAGCATAACGTAATATGTTATATTGAAACAAAATGTTTTTATTTTATTACGTTTGTTTGTCCTACAATTATCTTTAGTGTATTTTTACTGAAGTTTTACGTTTTGCTTATATGACATAAAAATTGTAACGATCACTATTTTATTCTCTATGGTATCTATCTGCTTTCAGAAAATATATAATGTTTTGGGGGTTTACGGATGTAATCTTCAGGCCCAATATTATTTTTTCAACACATAAACAAAAAAAATGCAAAAATGGCTCTGGCAGCGAAAGGTTTAGGAAAAGTGTTTACAGATTGTGCAAGTGTTCACAGAATATTTTGGGGGCTTTATTCAGTGAAAAAATACACAGTACTTTTGGATGTCTGGAGTCCCCCTGAAAAAGTGGCCTAGTTAAAGTGTTTGCAGACTGTGCACATACTCACTGTAATATTTTTTGGGGCTTTATAAAGAAAAATTATGCTATAATGCCATTTGTTACTAAAAGCCTAATCAAAATTTCAACCTCTTGTCTACCAAGGTACTTTTATAAAGGTCCTAGTATTCAAGGGGTTAAAACTAAAAATGGGAAGGCCTGGAAAAAAGACAAAAAATTGGGAAAAAATGTTTTTTACATTTTTTTTCAAAGACTTTTTTTTTTTTCAAGAAAAATTGGAAAAAAAGGAAGTGTAGAATATGTTCTGTTACAATGATAAGTGATATATCTATGACATGGTATTCAAGCTATATAACATGAAGATCTTAAGGAAAGATTTCTGAGAATTTATGTAAAGTCTTAAATGATTGCAAGCTGTCTCAGCTGAAGACAAGCAAATCCTGGGATACAGTTCAAGTAACACTTTACTTCTCAATGCAGTTCTCTAACAAGAGAAATATGCATTTCTGCCACTAGGGGGCACAGCAGGGGAAAGGTTCCAGTTTAGTTTGCTTGTGAGCTCCAACTTGTACCTCCTACAGTTGTGTGATTGTTAGAAAACAGTTGATGATAGTTTCTGTCATTTGAGGCCTTAACTGATAGGTAAGAGGGTAGACTAGAGCCAGTGGGAGTAGAAAATGTCCTGGCATCCAGTGGGAGTAAACAATGCCCTATCTTTGGTGTCAGTGGAAGGAATTCTGGTTTACATACTATGAAGTGAGACTGTGCAATATTTTGGGCTATTGAAATAATCAAATTATAATTTGTAATACATTTTATTTATATATATTACATTTTTTTTTACCATTTAACCGCTTGCCGACCAGCCGCCGCAGTTATACAGGTATAGGTGTATGTATATATAGGTGTACGTCGGGCCCATACACAGCAATTTGCGGGGAGCCAATGAGCGGGTCCGGCGGGCTTGATGTCTGCCAGCCTCCTGCGATCATTCCCCGCAGTGACAGAATGGGGATCTGCCTGTGTAAACAAGGGAAATCTCCGTTCTGACAGGGGAGATCACACAGATCCTGTCTTTCTGCTATGCAGGAAGACGGATCCTTCCCCCCATACAGTTAAAAAACACAGTGAGGGAACACAATTAACCCTTTGATCACCCCTGATGTTAACCCCTTCCCTGCCAGTATCATTAGTACAATAACAGTGCATATTTTTAGCATTGATTACTGTAGTAATCTCACTGGTTCCCAAAAAAGTGTCATAAATGTCCATTAGGTGTCCGATCTGTCCAGCGCAATGTCGCAATCCCGCCAAGAATCACTGATCGTTGACAATACTAGTAAAAAAGAAATAAAAAAAATGCCATAAAATCTATCCCCTATTTTGTAGACGCGGCAACTTTTGCACAAACCAATCAATATCATTATTAAAAATATGTAGCAGAATAAATTTTTTTATTTAGAAATGTTTTATAGCAGAAAGTAAAAAATGTATTTAATTTTTTTTTTAAATTGTCGCTCTTTTTTTGTTTATATCGTAAAAAATCAAGGTGATCAAATACCATCAAAAGAAAGCTCTATTTGTGAGAAAAAAAGCACATAAATTTTGTTTGGGTACAGCATTGAACAACTGTGCAATTGTCAGTTAAACTGAAGCAGTGCAGTATCGCAAAATATGGCCTGGTCATTAAGGGGGTAAATCCTTCCAGGGCTGAAGTGGTTAATCTAGTCAAGAATTGCATGTATTTTCTTTTGAACCCCTTAAAAAATAAAATAAAAACACTCTGCATGCAAAACATGCACCCTCACCTCAAGAAGTTCTCCTTTAAAATGTATACCAGATCTAAAAGGCCTGGCTCAGAATGTGGAGGGAATTAACATTTACACCAGAATTGCATTTAGGATTTAGGATAAGCGTCTAATATAGATGAAGGGAATCCTCTGCTGCTGTATATCCACTTGCTGACCAGGCCTTTTTCTGACACCTTTTGTTTTCAAGTAAAAATCTGTTTTTTGCTAGAAAACTACTAAGAATCCCAAACATTATATATATATATATTTTAGCAGAGACCCTAAAGAATAAAATGGGGTTGTTTTTTTTTTTTTTCACAGCGGTTTTTCAAACTTAATTTTATTGGAAAAAATACACTTTAATTAATTAAGAAAAAAAAAAGAAAACATAATATATACCCCAAATTTTTTGTATACTACGATGCTGATGTTATGACAAGTAAATAGAATCCGAACATGTCATGCTTTGAAATTGGAATGGAATGTGGCCAAACTATGGTACTTAAAAATCTCCATAGGCGACATTTAAAAAAAAAAAAGTTACCAGTTTAGAGTTACAGAGGAGGTCTAGTGCTAGAATTATTGCTCTCCCTCAAACATTTATGGGGAAACCTCACATTTGTGGTGTGAACACCGTTTACATATGTGGGCATGACCTACATATGCATTTACCACTGCGTGCAAGCATGCAGGGACAGGGACGATTTAAAATGATTTTTTATAACTTATTTTATACCATTTTGAAAATTTTACACTGTCCCTTTAAAAACAAATGTTTTTGATTACTTTAATTGCTATCGCAAGGAATGTAAACATCCCTTACGATAACAATAAAGCATTGCAGGTCCTCTTTATGGAGAGACCCCAAATCTTTCCTCCACCCTTAAAAGCAAATGCAAATGCTTAAAAAAAATGGCATTGTTTACATGTGGCTGGAACTGGAAGTGATGTCATGGTGTCGCTCTGGTCCTCCTAGGGCATAGAGATGAGTCTTTCCTTCGCTCATCTCTGTGTCCAGCTACCACCACCTCTGGATTTTCGGGCTTCCCAGATCTGCCAGGTAAGCTCGGAAACCCCCAGCAAGAGGTGGGGGGGGGGACGGCCCCTCTCATCACTTCTAAAAGTGGCCCAGTGACCCAGTGACCCAGTGGCAAATCCATCACTTAGACCATTTATATGAGAAAGACTGATGCAGGAGGAAAAAAAATGATACAGGGTCATGGCATCTAGCTGCAGCCATGAAAATGGTATTAAACGTTAAAGTAATGACATATTTTCCCAGTTAGGCGCTCGGGAAGTGGATATACAAACAGTAAGCAGCTTGGAGTTGTCATTTTGCCAGTAATTCAAACATCCTTTTTTTTTTGGTAAATATCAGGTTTTTTAGTAGGTTGTAAACCGCCCAAGTGCATTATTTAATAGAGTTTTGCTTTTTTAAAGTTTCATTTTAAGCATTACTAAAATTGCTGATTCCCGCCAAACTGAATTTAAGAAAAAAATATTTTGCTTTGTACAAGTCCCCCAGGGAAATCCCAGCACATTAGCCTAGAAAACGGCCCTTAATGTTTGTTAACAGTTGGCTCCTGTTGACTCTTTTGGGGTTTACATTGGCACCTGAACTCTAGTAATGTATGTAGTAACCTCCTTTTAACTGAACCCAGGTATGTTTGGTTTACCACTACTCTCTTGGATGGTGGAATGGATCCCTTCTCCTCAAACTTCTCTTTTGTCTTCTGTTGTCTTTGCCTCACAAAGAATGGAGGCCTTAAGCAAAGGATCCTGCTGGCTTCTTGCTGATGTGTCTCTAGCTCCTGGTCTTTTACACCATGCCGTGTGTTCTCCTACAGAGACAGGAGGGATTGTGTCTCTAATTCCTGCCTTAGCATGGCCCACCATTCATTTGATTCATGTGAGAAGATATTGTTGAGTCCTGAATGCAGCATGGCCATTGTAAAGTTCTGGCACGTGGGTGTATGAAATATCAGGCAGCTGGTGTTGGCACTGCATTTTGGCCCGGTGAAGACTCAATGGGTATAACCACATATAGGGGCCCCACACTCTTCAAGCCTAATGTAGGACATCTGAAAAGCTAGGGTACCTAACCTATCCTGACATGTGCCAGGCAAGGTATTTGTGTGTACATTTTTTCAGCCAAAGGATGGCCAGCAGGTTGGTGCCATTGTCATACATGACCTGGCCTGGCACAAGCTGAAATAAGGTCAGCCACCTCTTGACCTGCCTATCCCTGGAGATCTTCCAGAGTTTCTGGATTAGTGTGGCTCCTTTTCCCCAGGCATACCAGATGCAAAACAGAGTGGCAATGTTTTACGACCCATACAGACGCTTTAGGGCACTTGAGGGGAATAGTGGTTCTGAGAAGTCACAGCCTAAGGCCATTGAGAAAGTGAGGAGAGGGGACAGTGATGTCACCAAGTTGCAGGTTACAGGGCAGCACCACCACATTGCAACCACCACAAATACCTAAAAAAGCATATTTTTTCTAGTTATAATGAATGAATCTGGTCAGGGTGCTGCTGATACCATATTAAAGCCAAACAATAAAGTAACATTTAAAAAAAATGTATTACACATCCATATTATGAGATGCCAGAACGGAGTGTTGGTGATACTGTACAAGTTTATCATACTATTCAAGGACATCTCATACAGCTCAATGTCAGTCACATAAAATGGAGCACCCTCTCTTTGCAAAACAGTATTTTTTATTTTATTTTAATTTTTTTGCATTGGTACATGTCCAGAATGGCAGTGCCCAGCTCCTCATGTCCTTTGTATGTCAATCCCTTGCCTATAAGCCCAGAAAATGGCCAGAACCGATTTACAAGGTTCTCCCCCTATTGACTTTAATGGGGTTTGGATTACAGTTTGCAGTTTCTGCAATTTACAGTGAGTTTGATCATTGGCCTTCAAATTAAACCCAGGCCCATTTGTTTATCCCTGCCGTACTCAACAAAAATAGGCAGAAAATATCAATGCCCTGAGCTTAACATAAGTCTACAAAGTACAGAATTTTAAGCAAGCTCAAGCTGCCTACAGCCTAGCTACAAAAAGAACACTAAATTTAACTAGGTACACTCCAGCTAAAAAAAATCACTTTTAGTAAATGTGTCTTTCAATAAATACACCTACTCCCTGAGTGTATAAAGGAGTAATGGAAAATACATTCAGGTATGGAGACATTTTAGAGTAAGTGAAACACATCAATCATAGTATAAAACCAGTGTAAGGCCTCATGCACACACAGCTTAACCACTTGCCGACCGCTGCACGCCGATATACATTGGCACAATGGCAGCGGTGGGCAAATGGGCGTACCTGTATGTTCCCCTTTAATTGGAGGGGCTAGCGGGCACGCGCGTGCCCGCTGCATACAGCATGACTGGGACCATGGGACCAGGGGATATTTATTATAGCAAAAAGTAAAAAATATTTCTTTTTTTTTTCAAAATTTACACTCTTTTTTTGTTTATAGCGCAAAAAATAAAAACCGCAGAGGTGATCAAATACCACCAAAAGAAATCTCAAAAAGGACGTAAATTTTGTTTGGGTGCAACATCGCACGACTGCGCAATTGTCAGTTAAAGTGACGCAGTGCTGAATCGCAAAAAGTGCTCTGGTCAGGAAGGGGGGAAATTCTTCTGGGGCTGAAGTGGTTAAAAAACACAGCTGTTACAAGCAATGAGCATTTTTTTTTCTATCTGTAAAAGCACTTCAATGTAAACCTGTGTGTCAATGCACTCATAGGCATTAACAGGCATATTAGATGAGGAGCGTTTACAGGCAGAAAAACCCCCACCAAAGACACATTCAGGAGACGAGCAGAAGAGCAAAAAAAATATGTGCAAATGCTCCTAAGTGCATCTAAATGCACATAAATGCTAGACACATCAAGAGTTTGAACATTAATGCATTCTAATGACCAGAAAAAACTAATATTCTGGCCAACAGAATGGATTAACGCTCAAGCACTAGATGCTCCTAATCACGCTTAAACATGCCTAAACATGCCTAAACACATGTGCAATACACAGCTTTTACCCAATTTCTTTCAAGCAGCTTTTTCCTGTCATTTAGACCCCTTTCACACTCAGGGCGTTTTGCAGGCGCTATAGCGTTACAAATAGCGACTGCAAAACGCCCTAAAACAGCTGCTTCATGCACTCCAGTGTGAAAGCCCGAGTGCTTTCACACTGGAGCAGTGCCCTGGCAGGGTGTCAGAAAAAGTCCTACCAGCAGCTTCTTTAGATCGGTGAAGGAGCGGTGAACTCCCCGCTCCTCCACCGCTGCTCCCCATTGAAATCAATGGGGCAGCGCTGCGATACCGCCGGCAAAACGACACTCCGGTGGCGTTTTGCGGGCTGATTTAACCCCTTTTCGGAGCCTAGCGGGGGGGTTAAACCGCCCTGATAGCGACTGAAAAGCTCTGCTAAAATGAGGATAAAGAGGTGCTATCTTTACCGCTGATGCCGGTGGGGGCTCGGTGTGAAAGGGGTCTCAGAGTTCCTGTGTTCATGAGGCCTTATATTTAAGCAGCAAAACCAAAAGGCTTTAAAGTCAAAGCCAGCCCAGACATGAGTCATTTTTTTCATCCAACCAGTGGGTTGAATGAAAAAACAGACCCGATTCCTCCATCCACACATTCGATGTGGCTGGGGAATGAGCTTTTGTATTCTGACAGCGGGAAGACTTCCCTGCCATCAGATTACACTGATCAGGGTTGCATCGTTAGATTGACTTCTGTATGACCACAGTGCCCATACATACAGTACATGGCACAAATTTCAATCCATGCCTGGCCAGCTTTAGAGACAACTACTTTTGTTTACTAAAGGAAAGGAGGTTGTGCCCCTATCACAGTAAATACTAACTTTGGAAAGTTTATTTTCACTTGAAAAATGAATACTAGAAAATAAAGGAAAGTTTTGCTCACTTTGAATATCCAGTTATGTGCTAGCAAAATTTCATTTTTTTTAATTTCCCACACAGCCTTGTTTTGAACATTCACTTTGCCAGATTAAAAACCTATCTTTCATTAGTAAATCAACCACAGCCTCTTTTTACATTTGGGCTAAATGCACACTAGTCACCAAAAAGAGCATTTGACATTTCTTTTGCCTCTAAACACCCTTCTGTGTTAGCCTATGTGCTCATGCACACATTGGTGTTTAGAGTCAGAGGCACTTAGAGGCAGAAAAAAAAAACAGGGCCAGTGCATTTAGGAAAGGAGCATGTTGCTGCAAAAAAAAAAACATACCTAACAAGCCTAAACTTGTTTAAATGCATCCAAATGCGCTTAAGAGCTAGGCATTCATTCATCTCAATGGCTAGAATAAATGAATATTCTGGCCAATGAAACCAATGAAAGCCAGCATGCTTGACACACCTAAATGCGTCTAAACTCGCCTAAATGCATTTGAAAAAATGTGGCTAATTTTTGATGCTGCTTTTACTTTCCAAGAGAAAGGCATTTAGAAGAGTCTTAATGTGCATGAGGCCTAACAGAGATGCACAATAAACTCTTATGTGTTAAATATATAATTCATGGACATTGTCATTTTTTAATTAAAACATTTTTTTTTTTTGCATTTATTTTTGCTTTGTAGTGATAAATGGATCAAAGAAAACAGTTCAGTGGTTCACTAGGACAGGATGTTGGCAACAGATTTCCCACATTTCCCTCTTGGGGGCACCAGAGCAACTTTTAAGCTTTGGCTTGATATTATAAGAAGAAGGGTCATCCCTGTTTCTTCCAATTAAAATAACATTGCTTTGGTGTGAACAGTTTATGAACAGTTTATATCAAACCCCATTTCAACAACTTTTCATGTCCTCAGATTTTATAGCATGCCCAATGTTTACATGAGCCACAAACAAAAGAACACTTGTAGTCTTTTAGCCATTGGGACTGATTGGAACTGATTTGGGATTTTCCACTCACTTTTTCAATAAGGGAATGACTAAAGGTCAAAAGAATCGAAATTCAAAGTTAGGTCAAAAATGCCAATATAATTTATGCTACATTGATAAACGCTCATTCACTGCTAAATGGCAAATGGGGAGGTCTACTTTTTTTGCCAACCCCCTCACCCCCAGCATAAATTGTTTTAAAAAGTAATTTCTAAACTAATCACTTGCCAAAAAACCCTGGCCCCAACCTGAAATGCTTCTGTGATTCACTGGTGATGTCACCATTGGGAGCTTGAAATTCCACAAGAATGCAATAAGATTGGGATTTATTCTCATGAGATTTCATGTGAGTGCATTCTGTACTAAATGTCTAGATTTTATAGACATAATAAAACATGTGTGATACATAAGTATTGCTGCCATTGAAATAGTAGACACTGTTTGCCAATAAGTTGGCATTGCACATTGTTGTAAATGCCAACCATTTGCAGTGATTTTACTAACTGAAAAATTACACACATAATTTAACTTTTATTGAGTGCAGAAGCATGTAAAATATATTTTTAAATATCAGGCTTGGATTTCGATAAATGATAATTCATGAATTGCAATTTGCCAAAAGATAAAGGCTTAACAATGCTGATTGATATTTCATGAACTGACATGACAAAAGTGTAAAACATTGACTTGACATGCAGGTAAAGAAGTTGGACAAAGTAACAGAATTACGTTTCAGGTAACCAAATCCCAATTAAAATAATAGCTACAAGGTGAGTTACAGTAGGCTATTTGTCAGTTATAGAATGTGCAGAGAAATAAAGATTTTGATCTACCTCATTGACTGGTATTTTTTTAAACAGTAGTCTCAAAGGCAGAAGATAGTAACATGAATCAGCCAATTTGAAAGATAGGCTACCGCTGTCCTTATTTTTAAAATAATTCCCCTTTGCACATGGAATAATAGAGCCTGTAATACAGGCAACTGACATATGGCCTCTATCACCTCTGTTGGATGCCTAATGTTGCTTTGAAAACTTGTCTGTCAAAGTGATAATGGAGAATCACAAGTTGAAGCTCAGCTACAGGGTCAAACAGACACTGAACAGGATATAAATGCCACATAAATAGAGTCAATCAGCATCTCTGTGTCGTAGTCTCACCAAAACTGAACCTCATGAGGCTGGAATTTATGGACAGGACTAGTATTTGGAGACTGAAGGGACTCAGGGCTAAGACACAAAGATGTATAACTTGATGCAAGGTAGACAAAACCAGGACACCTAAGAATTGGAAACAAGATGATGTTATCTTTTTGTGTATTTCCCACATATAGATAAGGTTATATTTTACAGAAACCTAAATTATTCCCTTATAATATCTGTTGTCTATTGTTGCATTGTCACATTGTTGTATAATGAGCAAGGAACGCAAGGCTATTTTTCAGAACCAGGTGCACCCTGCAGTGCAAAAACTGTTCCCTTATGGTGTTGCAACATTCCAGGATCACAAAGACACCATAGATACAATGGAACACATTTTGAGGAATTTTTAAAAACTGTTTGAAAGTCAAATCTCTTTAATTGATTCCCTGATTACCATATCATAACATAATTGAATTGTTATGGGAAGTTATAAAGCATAGACATAGACAATAGTGTTTCATTTTACTTCCTTTATTACCCTTAAGGTGATCATAGATAGCTGATTGCAGTCATATGTACAAACTAGCCCCCAAAAGATCTTTCTTATGGAAAATCAATCCATAAATATGCACATTTACAAGAAAGAACAGTAAGATATTCCTGGCTTATTTTAGCTGAAAATAACATAAATCAAAAGATAAGTACAGACTGATTAATACTTATTAATAAATTATCTGGAGTAAAGACCACTCTTTACTGATCTGACCATAACTAACTGGATCAAATCTGTAGGAACCATAAAACTGAAGGCTTTTCTTCTTGAAGAATTATGTAAAGGCCCCCAAATACAATTAAGGGCTGAATGTATGTAGGCTTACTTGTATGTGTTTGTCTTTCAACTTATCTATTAATCTACATTGTCTATGTTTGTCATTTAATAAATATCATAGTGTTTGGGGACTAATATTTAGTAGAATAATTTGTTTAAAACACTTGTCCATTTAAAGCAACTAATTATCATTGTTCTTACTATTTAAAATGTGCATTTCCCTGTTTATTGCATTTGGAAAATTATTTTGACTGAGGCACTGATAAAATACATGTCCTTTCGTTTTCAGAATATATAATATTTTGCATTCATAATTATATCAGAATCCTGTTTAATGATGCTGTGGCAGGCAGTGGCTTCCACCAAGCTGTCAGCTCCATCCTTTTGTTTCTCTATATTTGAATTTTTTAACATATTAATAAATGTTTTGGAATACAGGAAATTCAGTTGGGAGATGCTGAGTTTGTATTTTTGAAGATTGTTTATGCTTTCAAATTGAATTAATAAGGTCCTTAAGTGTACAATGTTTGTGGATTCATTTACATGATGTGGATTAACTTTGATCCAGAGAAAAAGGCAGAAAAATACACTTTTACGGATAAGCAACAATTTTATATTAATATACATATTTAAATAATCTATCTCTCTAGCTAGCTAGCTATCTGTCTATTTATCTACCTATCTTTCTGAAAAAGAACACCATTAAAAACATGCACTTGCTTGCTTTGTGATCTCCTCAAAGAATATGTGACTCACTTGGAGCCTGATGTAGCTTCCAGGGCAGTCATATTTCAACGCATCCACCCAGGAATATTAGTCTTATTTCATTTAATCAGTGAATCCTAATGACTAAGAATTTGCTTCATTAAAGGCACTCAGTTATTCTGGCCAGCTGTTTTATGACAGTTGGCTGAGGACAAGTTAGAGGAAGACAGGCAATACAATCCACAGAATCTTTCTTTTGTGTTTTTTATATATTTCTACATAATTATACTTGGAAAGGGTTTTAACAAGAATTCAAGAAGAAAATAATTGGTTAAGTAATTTCTATATTTTTGCGTAACATTGTGTATGATTTACAAAAGAATAGGCCTGTACGCTGGAAAGCAAAATGTAACCTCACAGAAAATACTATGCATCTTCAAAACACACAAGCTAAGGTGTATATAAGAATATAAATGCAAATTAATTACCAGCTGTGGTTTACTATAGGCCGCTTCAGCTTTTGAATGTATGCTGGCTAAGCCATGGCGTATCCAGATTTATGATTTCCTTTATTGTTTTTAAGTCTGTCTAAATGCTTTTAGCATTTTAAATATGTATAACATTCAGGAATAAAACCACTATCATTAGAGGAGGCAAAATAACCCTATTTTGTAAATAACTTGATTGAACTGTGGGGAAGATTGGTACAGTACATAAGCGTATCTTTGTGTGCATGTGTAAAATCACTAGCCAGCAGTTGAGAATCCATATGTTGGTACATTAAATAAAGATTCCAATAATAAATACCTTTAAAACGGAACCTAACTCAAAAGGGGAAGTAATGCTTTTCTTCCTCCCCTCCTCTGCCATATTTGGAATATATATACTGTAGATTTTTATTTGGGGGAGTGGGTACCTTGTTTCGAGAGGTACCCACTCCCACTTCTGCTCCAACCGCCGAGGCGATCGGAGCAGAAGTTCGTTCCCCTGCCTGCAACCTTCTGGGACATGTTGCTTGCACACGGGCTGTGAAGCACACAGAGTCACAGCTGGCTTCCCACAGTTATGCTGGCCCTGGGTACCTGAAGCCATTCAAGAACTTGCTCAGGTAAGGATGGCGCTGGATCTCTGGACAGGTGAGTGTCTGTTTATAAAGAGTCAGCAGTTACAGTTTTTGTAGTTGCTGTACGTCAGGCTCGTACATGGCAATCTGTGGGCAGCAGGGGAGCCAATCAGCAGGTCCGGCGTACTCAATGTCCGCCGGCCGCCCACGATCATTCTCCGCAGTGGTAGAACAGGGATCTGCCAAAGTAAACAAGGCAAATCTCTGTTTTGTCAGGGGATGACACACAGATCCTGTCTTTCTGCTATGCGGTAAGAGGGATCTGTGTGTTGTACCAGGCAGCCCATCCCCCATACAGTTAGTAAACACACTGAGGGAACATATTTAGTTCCTTGATTGCCCCTGATGTTAACCCCTTCCTTACCAGTGCCATTAGTACAATGTCAGTGCATATTTTTAGCACTGATCACTGTACTAATGTCACTGGTTCCCAAAACAGTGTCAAAAATGTCAGTTAGGCGTCCGATCTGTCCACCTTAATGTCGCAGTCCTGCTAAAAATCGCAGATCACTGCCATTACTAGTAAAAAAAATTAAAATAAAATTAAAATGCCATAAATCTATCCCCTATTTTGTAGACTCTGTAATTTTTGTGCAAACCAATCAATACACACTTATTGGGGTTTTGAGTACAACGTCACACGCCCACGAAATTGTCAGAAAACGCAGTGCCCTATCGCAAAAAATGTAGTATATATTCCAGCTTGTGGAGTTAGTCTCTTTCCAGGAGTTTAAGGTCTGTGCTACATCATCCTGGCAGACACTCTGCTGCAGCTTTTTTTTTGTCCAGAAGGCCATCCCTGCTCTCTAACAGCATGTGGAAATGAATGTGTTCCTGTCGCATCAGAGTCCACATTAAGTGTGAGCTCTCGGTTCAGTCTGAATACAAGTGTAGACCAAACATTGCTTGTTCAGGCAATTGTTCAAATATTGGACTTTAAAAAAAGTAAAAAATAGAAGCCAGTGAGTATTATGAAACCTTATCAATCCATGTATTAAAGTGTTTGTTGCCCCAAAATGTCATATTCCTGATATGTGTCTGCTGTACCATGTACTTGTATGAAAAAGTATCCTGTTCTCTTTGTATTGCTTCCTAAATGCTGGGAACTCAGCCTGCTCTCTTCTAATGATCAGACCTGTCCCTACATGCCACCCTACACAGCCATTTACTGGGAAGCTCAGTGCCCTGGTGTTTCTCCTCCCCCCAGCTCTTTTGCAGTTGAGAACAGAGGGAACAGAAGGGATGTGACCACTTAAAATAAAGGGAAAAAAAGGTATTTATAATTTTTTATACACAAATATTTTGCCTTTCATTTCTATTTTAAACTGAGTGGGTTGTTTTACAATGTGATTATGTACAACCACTTTAAAGCCCCATACAAACGCGCGGATTATCCGAGGACCAGGTCCGTCAGACCATGTCCGTCATACTTTGTCTGATGTTGGTTTTGCATACACACGGTCGGACAAAGTTGTCGGAAAATCCGATCATTCTGAACGTGGTGACGTTTGTTGCCTACGACGGGACTACGTAGAGGCTAGTAGCCAATAGCTTTGGTCTTGTAATGTGATCTGAGCATGCGTAGCACTTTGTCCGGTCGGACTACCATACACACGATCGGATTTGGTGTGATCGGACCGTGTTGTCGGAAAATCTATCCAGCAGGAGATAGGACTTTGTCCGTCGGACAATACGACGTACACTGTCCGATGGTGCATACACACGGTGTGATTTTTCAACAACATTGTCCGATCGGACAGAATCCATGCGAAAATCCGACCGTGTGTATGGGGCTTTATAGTATTCAAACCTACATTCTTATTCAGGCCAGACTGAAGAACACATGATGAACTTGCAGTGTATCAGGGACCTCGTCCGCCGCGCACTGTAGTGCGCATGCGCATGGGTCTGGCGCTCCGGCGCACTGGAAGAGATGGGGTAATGCTGCGGCGGCGCACGCGCACTCGCGGCTCCACTGAGCGGCGCGCGCGCATGCGCACTAGCGCACGCCCCATGTGACCACCAGCTGGCCTATAAAAGAGAGGCCTCCACACCAAAACAAACGCTGGTTCGTCTCTCAGCTGTTCCTTGTCCTTGTACCTGTACCTGCTATCTTGCTATCTTGATTGATCACCTGTTGCTGACCCGGACCACCTTGACCACCCTGCTCTCTCCAACCTTGACCCTTGGCTTGCTTTACCGGACTTCCCATTGTCTCCTGTGTTTGACCCTCGGCCTGTACCTCGGATATCTGCTTCTTGCTGCCAGTACCTGACCCTCTGCCTGCCTTTGGACCTGCCTTGCCTCTCCGCCTGGTTACCTTGCTCTGGACTTGCCTACCCGTGTTTGACCCCCTAGCTTGTGCCTGACTAACCTTCTGTGTTTTACCCTCAGCCTGCCTTCAGCTTGCCTACCGGTGTTTGAACCTCAGCCAGGATCTCAGTTCCAGTCCATCTCCTATCTGCAGCACCTGGGCCCACGCCTAGCCATCACCAGCAGGTGGCTTGTCCCTCTTGGTGCCAACTGCCCTCTGAACCATCTTCAGGGGCAGTGGGCGCTGAGTCGCAAGGGCAACCGCTCTCGGCATCTTGGCCTCGGTGAGTACTTAGTTCCTGATAGTACGAACCAGCCATGACAGAGGCCAACAGAGCGGGTTCTCCTTTGGAGATGTTATGTCAACAGGTGTCTGCCCTCATGGAAGCGGTGCAAAAACTACAGGAAGGCTATGCCCAGGTTGATACCCGCCTCCAACAACTGGCAACTGCTTCTTCTCCTGCTAGCCCAGCTCCCGGGTCAGCCAGTGGGACTTCCGCACCTCAAGTTCAAACTCCACCTGCTATGATGATGGCTGTGCCAGAATCCAGGGTACCCGTCCCTGAGCGCTTTTCAGGCGATCGCAAAAAATTCAGGTCTTTCAAGAATGCCTGCTCCTTGTATCTCGCTTTACAACCCCGGACCTTCTCCTCAGAGATTGTAAAGGTGGGATTCATCATTTCTCTGTTATCAGAAGAACCTCAGACCTGGGCTCACGGTCTCATGGAGCAAAGGAACCCCCTGCTAAACACAGTAGATTCCTTCTTCGAAGCCATGGGCCAACTGTACGATGACCCCCAACGTACTGCCACAGCCGAAGCTACTTTACATACCCTCTCCCAGGGGAGAAGACCAGTAGAGGACTATACAGCGGAGTTCCGTAAGTGGTCAGCCGACACAACATGGAATGAGGCAGCCCTCCGTTACCAGTACCGGCTAGGGTTAAACGAGAGCCTAAAGGATGAACTAGCCCGTGTTGAGACCCCCACGTCCCTGGAAGAACTAATCCAGTTGGCTACCAAGCTGGACCGGCGCATGCGTGAACGTCGTTCCGAGCGCCTACAAGGACCTCGACCAGTGTGGGGGCCCCCAAGAGGTTCCTCCATGTACCCAACCACTCCTTTGCCTACTGGCTCCTTGGCATCAGAGGGGGAACCTATGCAACTAGGTCTAGTCCGCCCCCGTCTGTCTCAGGAGGAACGCCAGCGCAGACGCAGATCCAACCTGTGTCTCTACTGCGGAGGGTCCGGCCATTTCCTACTGAATTGTCCCATCCGGCCCAGTAAGTTGCCACCTCAACACACTATGAACTGTCAAAATATTAACCTTGCTCAGACTTATGTGACTCTCTCTGTCTCCCTACAGCTGGCGGGAAAGAAGATTTGGTTACCGGCCGTAATTGATTCGGGGGCTTGCAGCTGTTTTTTAGACATTTCCGTTGCCAAGGAATGGCATATCCCATGCTTCGACAAAGGAAAACCATTACTGGTCCACTTGGCCGACGGGTCCCTGCCGCATTCAGGGCCAGTAACACAGGTGACCTCATTCATCCTCACCACCACGGATTCTGGACATCAGGAGCTTCTACGCTTCGACCTCATTTCATCCCCGATGTTTCCTATCATCCTAGGACTTCCTTGGCTACAAGCCCATGATCCTCAGATCCATTGGGACCGGAAAGAGGTTTCCTTTTCCTCTCCATACTGTCATCTACATTGCTTGGCACCAGCTCCAGGTGCTCACCTGGCAGTCATCACGGCACCAGAAAACCTGCAACACATCCCCCCAGTTTACCAAGACTTTAAGGATGTTTTTGATAAAAAAAAGGCCGACCATCTACCCCCACACCGGGCCTATGACTGCCCTATTGAATTGCTTACTGGTTCTGAGATCCCTTTCGGACGCATATTTCCCTTGTCGGAGACAGAGTTGAAGGCTCTCAAAGGCTATATTGACGAGAACCTCGAGAAAGGCTTTATTCGGCCATCCACTTCCCCAGCCGGGGCTGGCATTTTCTTTGTGGGCAAAAAGGATGGCTCACTCCGACCCTGCATCGACTATAGGGAGCTTAACAAAATTACTGTCAAAAATCGGTACCCACTACCGCTTATCCCCGAGCTCTTCCAACGATTTCGAACAGCCAAGGTGTTCTCCAAACTCGACTTACGAGGTGCCTACAATCTCGTCAGGATCCGCGCAGGGGATGAGTGGAAGACAGCTTTCAGGTCTAGGTTTGGCCACTTCGAATATCTAGTGATGCCTTTTGGTCTATGCAACGCTCCGGCCACTTTTCAACACTTGGTGAATGACATCTTCAGAGAGCACTTGGATGATTTTCTAGTCGTTTACTTGGACGACATCCTCATCTTTTCAGCAACCTTGGAACTCCACCGGGAACACGTCAGGTGGGTACTTACCATCCTCAGAGCCCACCAACTGTACCTCAAGGCTGAAAAATGTGAATTCGAGAGATCTACAGTACAATTCTTAGGATTCATCATCTCCACCAAAGGTACCTCGATGGATCCCCAGAAAGTCAAGGCAGTGGTAGAGTGGTCACCCCCAAAGGATAAAAAGGCTGTGCAACGATTCATTGGCTTCGCCAATTTCTATCGGAGATTCATCATGGGATTCTCTGCCATCGTTGCTCCGATCACCCAACTAACCCGTCAACATGGCCGCTTCCAGTGGACCCAGGAGGCTCAGGAGGCCTTTATCAAGTTAAAGACACTCTTCACCACTGCTCCCATTTTACGGCATCCGGATCCTCTGCTCCCCTTCGTATTAGAGGTAGACGCCTCTGATTCTGCCACAGGTGCCATCCTCTCTCAACGGCATGGGCCGAAGGCCCTTCTCCATCCGGTGGCTTTCGCCTCCCGGAAATTAAGTCCTCCCGAGAGGAACTACGACGTGGGTGATCGAGAGTTACTAGCTATCAAATTTGCTTTGGAGGAATGGAGGTACCTTCTCGAGGGGGCAGTCCACCCAATCACCATCTTCACCGACCATAAAAACCTTGAATACCTACGGACTGCCAAGAGGTTAAAACCTCGCCAAGCCCGCTGGGCACTCTTCTTTTCAAGGTTCACATTCCACATCTCCTACCGTCCAGGGTCCAAGAATGGCAAGGCAGACGCACTCTCTCGCATCTCTCCGGAATCCGCCCAAATAACAGAACCCAGCACCATCCTAGCTCCCCAGAATTTTCTGCTACTTACCCCAACAGACCTGTCCTCTACTCTCCATGCCGCCTCAACCCATTGCAGAGACCCCATTGTAGCCTCCCTGGAAAGGCGTGAAGACCTGCTTTGGCGTCAAGATAAAATCTTTGTCCCTCAAGAAGTGAGACCCTTAATCCTAAGAACCTTCCATGATCACAAGCTAGCTGGGCACTTCAGAGTCCGGAAAACAGCGGAACTCATCTCTCGCACCTTCTGGTGGCCAGGCTGGAGACAAGACTGCCAAACCTATATTTCCTCCTGTATACCTTGCCAACGGAATAAGGGGGCCAAAACCAAACCTTGGGGGTTACTAAAGCCACTACCCATCCCGGAGAGTCCTTGGGCCGACATCTCGATGGACTTCATCGTAGACTTACCACCCTCAGAGGGTTTTTCTACCATCCTGGTAGTAGTGGACCGGCTGTCCAAGATGAGCCACTTCCTGCCTATGGTTGGCACCCCCACGGCTTTAGAAACTGCCAACATCTTTATTAAAGAAATTGTCAGGCTCCATGGGGTCCCCAAAAGCATTGTCTCAGACAGAGGTTCACAATTTACTTCAAAATTCTGGAAGGAACTTTGCAAGTCTCTAGGAATCAGGGTCTGCCTTTCATCAGCCTACCATCCACAGAGCAATGGACAAACTGAGCGTACCAACCAAACGCTCGAACAGTACCTACGCTGTTTCTGTTCCTCGGCACAAGACGACTGGGCCTCCCTGCTTGCTTACGCAGAATTTGCGTATAATGACTCCTCCCATTCGGCCACTAATCAAACTCCTTTCTGGGCAAACTTTGGCTTTCATCCATCTTTCCTCCCAAACGCCTTCCCCGAATCACCAGCTCCAGCGGTACAAGAACGACTAGAATCCATCCAATCCAACTTCCAGGAACTCCGGGAAACAATGCAACAGGCACAAAAGGATTACAAGAAGTTTCACGACAGAGGTAGAAGGGACAATCCCTCATTCAAAACAGGGGAGAAAGTATGGTTGTCAACCACCCATCTTAAACTCTCGTGCCCCTCACGAAAGCTGGGCCCCAAGTTCATTGGGCCATTTGAGATCAAAAAGATGGTAAACCCTGTGGCTTTTGAGCTTTCCCTACCCAAGACGTATAGAATACACCCGGTATTTCATGCCTCGCTGCTAAGACCCTTGGTCCCTAGTCCTTTTCCGGATAGAGAAGAACTTCCTCCACCACCTGTCACAATTGATGGTATTGAAGAGTATGAAGTGGAATCACTACTGGGTTGCAGGAAGGTGGGCCGTCAGCTTCAGTACTTGGTAAAATGGAAAGGGTACCCTCCAGAGGACAACTCCTGGGAACCATCCAGAAATTTCCATGCTCCAAGGATGATCAGGATCTTCCACCAAGAACATCCTGAATTGATGGATAGCCTGGGCGTCCGGAGTCCGCCCCTCAGGGGGGGGCACTATCAGGGACCTCGTCCGCCGCGCACTGTAGTGCGCATGCGCACGGGTCTGGTGCTCCGGCGCACTGGAAGAGATGGGGTAATGCTGCAGCGGCGCACGCGCACTCGCGGCTCCACTGAGCGGCGCGCGCGCATGCGCACTAGCGCACGCCCCATGTGACCACCAGCTGGCCTATAAAAGAGAGGCCTCCACACCAAAACAAACGCTGGTTCGTCTCTCAGCTGTTCCTTGTCCTTGTACCTGTACCTGCTATCTTGCTATCTTGATTGATCACCTGTTGCCGACCCGGACCACCTTGACCACCCTGCTCTCTCCAACCTTGACCCTTGGCTTGCTTTACCGGACTTCCCATTGTCTCCTGTGTTTGACCCTCGGCCTGTACATCGGATATCTGCTTCTTGCTGCCAGTACCTGACCCTCTGCCTGCCTTTGGACCTGCCTTGCCTCTCCGCCTGGTTACCTTGCTCTGGACTTGCCTACCCGTGTTTGACCCCCTAGCTTGTGCCTGACTAACCTTCTGTGTTTTACCCTCAGCCTGCCTTCAGCTTGCCTACCGGTGTTTGAACCTCAGCCAGGATCTCAGTTCCAGTCCATCTCCTATCTGCAGCACCTGGGCCCACGCCTAGCCATCACCAGCAGGTGGCTTGTGCCTCTTGGTGCCAACTGCCCTCTGTACCATCTTCAGGGGCAGTGGGCGCTGAGTCGCAAGGGCAACCGCTCTCGGCATCTTGGCCTCGGTGAGTACTTAGTTCCTGATACAGTGACAAAGGTTCAAAAAATTATCCTTCGTGAAGTTCAGGTACTTCTCCCAAATGTTATGTAACATTTGAGTAACAGAGGTCTTCCTAACTCTGATGAAGGTTTTAGGGAATAAGCTATAATACATCTTCCATGTCATTAAACTTAGACATTCTTGAGCAGAGGGCAGGTTTTCAGCTGCCATAAACAGGAAACCATAACATCCAAAGATAGTAATTAGTAAAAAAGATGTGCAATGGCCAAAAAATTAAAAGCAATATGAATTGAGGGAACATAAAAGCTACTGTGTGATGTGTGGTTCAGCATTCAACACAGCTCAACTCTTTCAGGAAGGTCTGGAAAAAAAAGAGGACACAATGGAGAAGCATAAAATCGAGGCTACTCCTATGTCTTAAAACAAATCTATGTCTTAAAACAAATCATGTATAGTGGATCGCTCTTATACGGAAGCAAATGTGCAACACAAATATGTCTGCCAAATACCAAGATTTACCCTCAAGATGACAATAACATGTGCTTACCTTATGCATTTATATAACTAAACACAAAAACATGATCAATAACTATATTAAAAAGTACCTTTTTTTCTTTAGTAAATAATCACGAAGCTGATTTTTTTGTGTATTAATGACTTTGTGACTCAAAAATCTTTAAATAATGCTTCTCATACAGTGCATTCCACCATCACCACCCTGTTTTGGATGTGCCCTCACCTTGAATGAAAGGCACCACTATTGTACAAGAGGTCAAATAGCGCTTAAATAGATATATTCCGAAGGCTTGCTCTCAGGCCTGCAAATATCTTCATTTAAGCTCGCTATCATCCACTACTCTTCACACCTGCAAATGCGCCCTTAGGTCCACCGGAATGTCCACCAGCCAGATGTGATGTCACCGAGGACCCTGTAACTAACGATAGTGACCCCGCTTCAACGTGTTTCACACTCTAGCGTCCTCAGGAAGCGCTTCCTGTGGAACACACACTGGCTCCACGGCATAGGAGTGGCGGTGCGTTCCCCTTCTGATTTTCTGATTGCCAAAGACTGTTTGCATCGGTGCTGTTCAGGTACCTGTACACGTGAGTAAATTGGTATTTTATTTATTTTGTTGGTTCATTGAATAAAACTACACCACACTAGAAGGGTTACTTTACATGGCATTTACCAATACCATCTATAATGGAGAGAGGCTTCTGTTGCTCAGTTAATTGTTGAAGTGCTGATTTCTTTCATTAGCATAAGTCTGGAGGTTTACCTTGTGACATTTTTGGCCATTGCTGTCTGGTAAGCTTGCATTGCTTATGTCACGTGGTGGAGCACAGATTATTAACAAAGAAGATACACATTTCTTATTATCATCTGCACGAATTTGGGAGAAAATCTATAGGATTATGGACGTTATATGAACTTTTTTATTTGATCAATGGATGTTGACACCATTATAATTTAGAGTTTTTTTACGGTGTGTTTATTATTGTTATATATTTTGTTGATTGGTCAGTGCACTTCTTTTCTGGTGAAAAGCTTTACCTCTACATATAACATAAATTTTTTGAGTGTTATTTTGCACTTTAAAAGGCAGCAGCAACACTGTAATAATATTTTCTATGTGCATTTTCAATGGTTGGTGCCCCTTTTTCTTTTCACTTTGAAAGATCCTTATGAATCGCCAAGGGTGAGGGGACCTGACCAGTGAAGATAGAATAGAAGATAGAAGCAGTGGTTATCTAGGATCTATTTGATTGTTTGTAGGCTCCTGTAGTTAGCTGCATCCTCCTTATTTCATATTGAATTTATTAGTTACACTCTTTGTTAATTTTTATTGCTTGCAGTGTCATTCTCCACTCATCTAGTGCACATTAGGCAAGGCCTTTCACTGACAGTAAAGCAAGAGAACGCCAATTGTATTTACCTTGCTGTAATATTAAATTGTGCTGCTGTTTTTAAACCACCACATTTATTTTTGTTAAAGCGGTTCTGCACACATTTCATTTAGTAAATCTCTTTGCCTTCCAAATCAGGCAAAGAGTACTAAATGAAATGTGTTTTTTTTTTTTTTTTTACTTACCTTGATAATCGCTGACTTCCTGTCCTCTGTCTCTGCGGCGGTGGGCGGGGTCTCTGCGTCGATCGTCGTCAGGCCGCACTGTCTCCTGGGATCTGGTGTCATTGTTCCCAGGAGTCAGTGCGGACATCTTCCGAAATCTCGCAAGATTTCGGCCACATCTTCCGAAATCTCGCGAGATGTCGGCCACATCTTCCGAAATCTCGCGAGATGTTGGCCACATCTTCCAAAATCTCGCGAGATGTCAGCAGATGTGCCGACATCTCGCGAGATTTCGGAGAACGTGAGCTGCACTTCGCCGTTACTGCGCACGCGCGAGATCGGCGCAGTAACGGCGGTGCATGCTGGGCCATCTGAAGTGCCTGTGTGGGTTCAAATGCCCACAGGCAAGATGGCCCCCAGCAGGAAAGAATTTCTACAACTCATCAATCTTTTTGAAAGAAGCTGCTGCCGGTTTTCATCAAAGGACACGTGAGTACCTAAACTGCATTGCATAAGCCATTGCATTGCAGTAAAAAAAAAAAAAAACATAAAGACAGTGCAGAACCGCTTTAATAAAGCCCATTTATCGCCATTGGTCTGTCGTGTATTATGGGGTCTAGTTAAAGGGTAGGGCATCACTGGGAACAGTAGGAGAATCTAACATTTCCAGAAGCTCCTTCCGGTGTTTTTAGAAGACCTTAGGGAATAAATTTTCATCATACAATTTCTATCTGAGTTGTTAAAATTGTTATAACTTTTTTTGAATATTCAAATATAATTTTGGAAAATATTTTTAAAACTTTTATGTGAATTTGCCAAATCTAAGTAAAACAGTTATATATGGATAACAGTTATATATGGACAAACAAAGTGTGTGCAGCAGCTCTCTCTGCAGGTAATTTCTGGCCGGGTGGACAGTCAGGTATTGCTGCGGCCTCCGCTGACCTGTCACTGAAATGTACAAGGTTCGGCAGCCACAGAGAGCCTCTCACAGGTGGCTAAAACAGCTGCAGGAATCAGTAGATTCCTGCTTGTCATTTAAACTAGTGCTAGTCACTGGTACGTATATGGCCTAAAGCTCAACTCCAGGATCATCTAGCCACCACAATATGTTATACTTGGACATTTCTTGTAATTGGTTACATCCTAATTGCAGACATGGTAAAGCTCTGATAGTCAAATGAAAAATCAGCCAACATTGTGGATGATAATAACATATATTATTATATTTTTCACAAAGCTGGAATTCCACTTTAAAACTGTAAATTAACAAAAAAATCCCCAAAAATCTAAAAATCTTATAAAGGAACTGGGGTCAAGTCTTTATTTTGGTAAGAACAGGATATAGTATTTTATACATTAGCCCCCATGGTTCAAAACTAAATATGTCTATATTTAGTTATTTCTATACTCTGCCTGACATCTTTCACAGAGATAAAATGTGGTTATCATATAAGTTACAAACCCATTATTAGCCTTAGTTCCAGATATTTTGTTTTACAGTGAACTAAGCTCTCCATGACCTGACATCTTTCACACAGAGAAGAGAACAGCGATCATGCAAATTATATCTTGACAAGCAATTCTTCTACCAGGTACAGTTCAAGAAATTGCAGTTCTAATGATATATGTCTGTCTTTGACATAACTATATTAAAGAACATTTGTGGATGCTTAAAATACAGCCCTATACCATTTGTAAATATTGCTATTATAAGTTACATTTCATTTAAATATAGGGTATGTATTTATGTAAGAGTGAATGTGAAATGTACCAAACATTTACTGCAGGTGTATCTTCCTGGTGCATGTATTTGAAATTACAGTGATTGGAACCCATGGCTCTAATATGCCCACACATCACTTTCGTCTGACAGCCTCATTTCAATATAGCATACCAATCTGAAAGGGAAAATTCTGAGGAGTTGAAAGCCTCTTTCCCTCCCCACCTACTACCTCCCTACTCCAACCCTCAAATCCCATCCTTTCTATTTCACAACTTACTTCTAAGTCTCCTCCAGGAGGTCGGAAAAGGATCAAATGGACATGTCAATTATTTTAAAATAAGCATTTCAAGTTGATATTAAAGAGTAACTCCACTTTTGTTGAGAACAAACATTTCCCTCTATCCCTGATCTATGTACATGGCAAGAATGTTAACAAACTTTGTTGCAGATTCCTACCTTTTGATATTCAGAAGAAATTACTGTGTGTTTCTCTGTGTCCATGTGGGAAGGTGAATCTAATCAGAGTGGCTTTATAATTATCACTCAGCTGCTGAAGTTGCAGGGCACTAATGAGGAAAACTGCTGGGCCTGCATCCCTTTAGACGTGATTTCCTATTCCTATCTCACCAAAAATGAAATTTTTGTTGCAGGGGATGCCTGAAATTTGACTGGTATCTTAGTGCAGACTTCTGGGAAAATCGTGAGCCAATCCCACAAGCAGGAAATTATGTTTTTGGAATGTCTTTACACATTCTGCATAAAGAACACCTCCAGCTAGCCATATTATATTGCATTTTCAGAAAATTACAGAGCTGCAGATTGAAAATAAAAGGTAAAAATTGTATATGCTATGTTATTTTTTCTTTATTTACTATTCCTCCCCCCCCACAAAAGTGGAGTTATCCTTTAACCACTTTCCGCCCGGCCTATAGCAGCTCTCCTGGCGGTCTGTGCTGATTGATTACCAGGGCAGCCCCCACCCCCCACCGATGCCCACACTGGACCGCCAGGGATGCCCACAATGGATTGCCACCAGGTATGCTACCCTGGACCACCAGGGATGATGGTCAGTCCCCATACAGATGTCATTCAGTGCCCAAACAGATGCCAATCAGTTCCCATCAGCAATGCCTGCCAGTGACGGTGCCATCAGTGATGCCCATAAGTGCCATCTATCAGTGTCCATCAGTGCCACCCATCAGTGCACCCTATCAGTGCCCATCAGTGCAGCCTTTCAGTGCCCATCAGTGTTACCTATTAGTGCCCATCAGTGCCACCTATGAGTGCCCATCAGTGCCACCTATCAATGCCCATCAGTGTTGCATATCAATGTTGCCTATCAGTGCCCATCAGTGCTGTCTTTCAGTGCCCATCACATCATCAGTGCCACCTCATCAGTGCCACCTCATCAGTGCCCATCAGTGCCACCTTATCAGTGGCCATCAGTGCTGCCTAATCAGTGAAGGAGAAAACTTACTTATTTACAATATTTTATAACAGAAACAAAGAAAACTATTTTTTTTCAAAATTGTTGGCCTTTTTTAATTTGTTTAGCAAAAAAAAAATGCAGAGGTGATCAAATACCACCAAAAGAAAGCTCTATTTTTCAGGGAAGAAAGTTATAAAAATGTTGTTTGGGTACAGGGTAGCATGATCGCGCAATTGTCATCTAAAAAGTGACAGCGCTGAAAATTGTCTTGGACAGGAAGGGGAGGTGGGGGGAAGTGCCTGGGATTGAAGTGGTCAAAGCAGGCTGCATTTGTCAGTTGATGCAAGCCCAAAGCCCATCAATAGAGACTCTAATGGTTAAGGATAAATTGTTAGGGTCTGGTTGAATGGTTTTATGGATAGATTAAAAGTTAAAGGTTAGAGAAGGGTTTATAGTTTAGTGGCTAGATGTTAAGGGTTAGGGTTAGCCTAAACCTGTCCATAGATGGATTGAAATTCAGCTGGTTCAGTAGAGACCTACCAAGTTTCAATCCATCAATGGTCATTCCCGCTCCAGAAGTCAACCTAATGATTGGATTCTCTTGAATGGAACTTTTGCAACATTTTTATTCAATCAGCACATGCAGCCAATGGCTGCAGCTGTGATTTGTGTATTCTGACAGTGGAGGAGACAATGCAGTCAGATTACGACAGTGCTTTGTATGTGTGGATAGGGCAAACCATTCTTTTTTTCTTCTTTTCTTGGTCAGTCGCTGAGTGTACAGGATTTTTGGTTGCAAATGATTGGATAATTGAAGCCACCATAGCTTGCTTACATTCACTTAGCTTAGTGAAAAACCCCTTGTAAAGTGAAAGCTCCCTTTAGTAAATCAGGGTCACCATCACTTTATTCAAAACCAGTTTAGGATGAGAAGGATTCTGCTTTGGTCTTGTGTCGTGAGGTCTCTGAATGTGAATTTATATATCTGAAATGTCTACCACTGAAAGCTCCCATATCTAGCATTTCTTAAAAAGTGGAACTGATTGTTATTTGACTGCTGCATGTGGCCTAAAAGAAAAAGTATGCAAAAAATAAACATTTAAGTAAAAAAATAAAATAAAATAAACAATTACAAAAGGACATAATAAATAAATAAAAAAATAAAAATTGCAGTTTCCCACCTGCTGTTTATGTTACAAATGTCCATTTTCAATCTTCACATAATAGTGTGTTGAGATGGAATAATTATCTACATTGATAACTGCTTGTAAAGCTGGATCCTATACATATGATTAGGGAGGAGCTAATGTGTCAAACCCTGTGGAAACCTGGTTTAAAGTCAACAAATTGTACTGTTAAAGTATATCTTACTCCTAAACATGATTTAAAATGTATGCATTGGTATATTAATACAGTTTCTTGTAAAGCTTGCCTTTTAATTATTTCAAAATAATTTCCTAAAAAATACTTTGTTATACATCTAATTCTCATCTCTTCCTCTTTTAATCTTACACTCTGTACAAGGAAGCAAATATGTGCTGGCATGGTCAGTTTGCATCCCTAACATGCTGCTTGGAACTACAAGATGCCACGCCCATGCACAGTGTGCCTGTACTACACATAGTCAGCTCTGTTACCAGCCTTGCTCTGTTGACTGACAGCAGGTCAGAGCAGGAGTCCTGCTGTCAAACTCCAGCTGTTCATAGTGAGTAGGGATGAGCTTCAGTTTGGGTCAACAGAGAGTTTGTCCCAAACTCTAGCTGTTTTAAGTTCACAAAATGGGCTAATGAAATGCCCAGATTTGACCTGTGCTCTAACTTGAACCTCTGGCTGCTGCTGGATCTTGAAATTATTTGTTTAGTGGTGTTGCCACTACCTCCACTAAATAAGTAACTTCCCAGTCACAAACCAGCAAAATTGATTTTGGGTAGGACTCCACATATTTTTTTTTTGTCTTTTGTTTTACCTAGAATCCCCCTCCAAATCCATTCCAGAATTAGGGTCTAGTATAGATTTTGGAGGGACCTCACACCTTTTTCTGTTCATTTTCCTCCTGGGGGGCCCACTAAAACCATAACAGACCATTTTTAAGGTTAAGGGATAGATATGGGTTTTAGGGAGGAACCACTTTTTTTTTTTGCATCCCCCCCTCCTGAAACATACCAGGCCACATACCCTGGTGATAAAAAAAAAAAAAGGCGTGAGATCCCTAAACAAAATGTAATAAAATATCAAAACAGAGTGCCCAAAAACAATTCAAAACCACATACCCACATTCACCAGAACCCCCTATCACCCCTGTATCCCCAATTATTCCCAAACACTCAAGATTTAGACTTTAAATGGTAGCTCTACTTTTGTAGAACAAAAAAAAAATAGCATATACAATTGCTAGACAAACTATATTGTAATTGAATGTAATTAAAACGTAGCTTTCCTGTTCAATCAGTGCTGTAATTTTTTGTAAAATTCAATGCAATGTGGCAACTTGGGGTTATTCTGTACACTAATGGTGTATGCAGCACCTCAATAAGACAATTCAATGGCAAAAGCCAAGCACCTCCATCCTCAAGGTCACAAAGCAGACACTTTTATTTATAGTTCTGCTAATCTGCAATTTCCCTCCTCCTCCCTTGCACAGCCATTGTATTGTTTTGGATTGCTAATATGCCCTTTTCCTCCTCCTCTTCAAGGGCACCTAACAGCCATCTTTTTTTAAAACTGCTAATTCACCCTTTCCTCCTCTTCCTCATCTACTAATTCCACCATAGGAGGAGGAAGGTGGTGAGGAGGAGTGTGGTGGTGCTGGTGGTCAGGAGGAGAGTTGGGGTTCACTGTTGGTGAAAAATAAAAAAAGCTGCCTGCTCTTCCATGACATAGGGGAAGGTCAGAAAACAACAAATGGAAGGAATAAATTATATATCTTTACCTCAGGGGCTCATGTCAGCTATTTTTTAAGCCTGCCAATGCTCCATTTTCCATCACCTTCTCAGAGCTGCATATCAAACATTTATGGACTACTAATTCACACCCATAAAGTGTAAACTTTACCCGTTGCATTCCAAACTGCTCACCTTACAGCACTGTCCTTGCTTCTAAAATGAGGTAAAAAAAAACACATGTATCCCTACACAGGGGGATAGTGTTGATATGGCCTCCTTCACACGCATCCTGATGGGAGACTGTTCATATACAATTCTTATTAGCTCATGCAATACATAAAAAAGACAAAAACACTTCATAGGGCTCACTGATGGATTTTTTTTTATTAAAAACCATAAAAACTTGTTCACTGGATTGGGTGTGGGGGCACATTGAACACCACCAACTGCCATTGTGCTCTTGCTGGGCATTCAATGTGTTCCTGTGCCTTTAAGGCCATATTTCCACTGGACGTTTTTCCCGCTGCTGTTTTTGGCTTCTGGCATTTTTTTTACTGCAGCCAGTAAACTACCCAGCATGTTATCCTATGTATCTATGCGCGCATAGGCTTTTATCAGCATTTTTTGGCAGGGGCATTTTCTGTCTGGAACCCCCCCCCCCCCCCCAGAACTAGTGGGTTTGAAGAGGAGTTTTTCAGCTGTAAAAATGCTCTAAAAAAATGCAAAAAAACTCTGCTATTCGCCATTTATGAGCATTTTTTGAGCCATAAGCTTTTGTGGGAGTATAGTTTCGCTAAAAAAGCTAAAAAACGCAAATGCTAAAAAACACTACTGCAAAAACACTGCCGAAACTCATTCTACAGCTACACCTTTCTACAGTTAATGCTACTTCCGTTTTTATAATATCCAGTATGCATGAAGCCTATGGAGGAGTGGGCTCCTTCCAGGAGAACCTGCCATTACTGTATATACTGCTATACAATTTATGCTCCAACTTGGAGATTCTCAAAAATATTTAGGGCCGCTGTATACAATGGAGAATTGGTATAGGCACTGCAGCTTCCACATATATTTGCAAATGTGTGCAACTAAAACCTCTTTTTTTAATGTGATTTTTTATTTTTTTTTGCAGGTTAGTTGGTAAGTGTGCTGGGAATTTTTTGTCTGTTTGTGATGGACTTTTCACCACTCCAAAATACAAGGGAAAATCTGTAGATCTATGCCAGAGGAAACCCAAAATAACCCCCTCTGAATGACTGATGGTGGCTAGACTCCCAGCATTGTAGGCATAGCTATAGGGGGAAAACCTATAGCCATAGGCCGGCTGCCCTTTTACACTGGAGCTTTGGTAGTGGACATTTGTTACTGATGCAGGCAAAGTTGCCCTTTGTTTGCAGCATGCATATCACTGTATATTTGTACGGTAAAATTGTGTGCACCAAAGCACCACATATTTAACCTATTTATTGCAATAAGTGCCATTAAATTTAGGAAATACGCATTATTAAAAAAAAGTAGCAGAGGTTCTGCACACACAGGAAGTGAGATATTATTTTTAATTATCAATGTAAAAAATGTTTTTACATTTTTTATTATTTTCTCTTGTAAGACTGTCCCTGCCCTGGTCGATCAATCACAGCCAAGGCAAGCAATGCAAAATAGGTATTCTTCTGAGACAAGAAGGAAGTTGTAGGACTCAAAACCACTATTTTTCTATGTAAAAAAAAGGGTTCCTTGCAAGATAAGTCCACCAGCCCAAACACTCACATGATACAGAGGTGTGCTGAGAATAAAATGCAGCCCCAAGAGCAGATTGTCATCATACACAAAGTAATGCTGTACTTTCAGCACCCCACACTAAAAGAAAATCCCAATCAACATCAAATAAAAATTTAACAAAAAGCACAAAAGCAACAACAAAAAGAAATACCACCACTGAAGTAACAGCCTTGCTTGCCTTGCTGGCAAAAAAAAAAATTGCTTAACATGAAAAAATCTATATATAAAACACACACATAAAAAAAAAAAAAAAAAAGTGACACTTGACTAGCAAAGGTGATGGCATATAATAGGTTAGAGAAGAGAGACACATGTTTCTAATTAGTAAAAATGTAACATTTCTGAAGAATAGAGAGAACATTAATGTCACATAAAAATTGTATAGCGGACCCTCTATGGTATCTGCAAGGGGCTGTGGCTCAACCTCTAAGTACACATACCAGATCTTAACCAGAGCATTCCACAAGAAGTTACTGACTTTTGCCATGGTGTACCAGTTTGAAGCCCTCATAGACACCTGCAGATGGCAGCTCCCAGGAATAGAATTGAATAGAACAGAACCATAGCATGGTACACAGTGGACAGGCTATATTAGAAACAAGCAAACAACTGTAGTCAGATATAAACTTAAGACAGTAAGTAAAGAAATGGGAGTGCAGGAATTAACATGGACTGGAGCCTGGGGCTAGGAAATGTACATATTGCTAAAGCTAAAAGTGTTGGTCTGAGCAAAACCAAATATGGAGCTTGAGTGACAGGCTGCGTGGGGACTCACCATGTAACTGCTAGATCCACCAGCAGGTTAGTTTTGGCAATGCCTATACCTCCCAGTCCTGGAACAATGCAGAGTAAAGTGAGAATGAGACCCATGCTGGTAAAACCACAAATAGCATATCAGTTTTTTTTTTTTATTTCCTCCTCAAAAGGCCATAACTGTCCTGGTCAAGCAATATGGCAGAACGAGATGGGAAAGTTGCAACTAAAATGCTTATAAGCAATCCTATCTGGTGTAAGGCAAAACAGCCTGCTTATGTTGCTGTAGCTGGGTATACCTTTGCAATGATCTTGTTATAGCTCTGCATTGATAACAAAGATATTCCTCTCAAACAACAAGGAACTCCTGATCTAAAGAGGACTGATGTGAATTCCAAAGCAATAGGTCTTCTTTCCAGCTTACTTTGTGGTGTCGATCGTATAGAAGTCAAGCGACTGAAGATCATGAATATTTTCTGATTGTCAAAACAGACACTATCCTCTTTCCTTACAACGATGAAGTGTAGTTTGATGAAAATGCACCAGCTGACTTTGCTTAAATAATCCAATTCTTGTGACAGAATAACCTTCCTCTTTTAAAAAAAGGAAAGAAAAATCTGTTTATGCTGCTCATTGTGTAAGGTTTAAAGCCTCATACACATGATCAGAATTTCCGCAGACAAAACCTCAGATCTTTGTCCGAAGAGAGTTGGCCTTGCATAAAAACAGCAAGGAATTGTCAGCCAACAAACAGGAACGTAGTGACGTATTAGAAGTACTACGAGACTACAAAAAGGAAGTTCAATTGTCATGCACCACGCTTTGGGCACCTTCTTCTAATTTTGTGTTAGTAGAAGTTTGGTGAGTGTTGATTCGCTCTTTTAATTTCACACTTTTCATTACGCGCTTTTAATTTCACACTTTTCATTTTGCACTTTTCAGTTCATTTCTGAGCGGCCGTTTGCCAACCATCCATGTTGCGGAATTGGAAGAGATAACGTGTGTATTATTGGCGTTGGAGTTATTGCTTTGACCCAAGTCCAGCCCAGGAACAAGAGGAGGAGGATTTCTTGGACCAAAAATTGTTTGCTTTATTAATCGTGACCAACTATGTCATATGCCTTTGCTGCGGGAGCTCCAGGAGAATAATCTGGATGATTTTCAGGAATTATCTCCGGATGACGGACCCCTGCTTTCACCAACTCTTGGCATTGTTAACCCCCTATATTAAGAAGCAGGACACATGCATGAGGCTTTTATGAATTTTTTTTGGTTTAATTATGATTTGATTTGGTATATTTTCTATATTTTTAGATGCATAGACTTTTGGTTAAATTCTATTGGCATATAGCATGTCTAATTTTATTTGTTTTCTTTTTTAATGCACAATAAAAAAAAATGTGTAGAATAATACTTGGCTATGTGTTTTACTTCAAATGACAGTTTGGGAGTAGGCAGTTACATTTAAAAAAAATACAATGTAAAATTAACAAGGGACACCAACATAGTTGTATCTTTGCTCTTAAAAACTATGGGGTAATGGTGTTGTAGCAACTTGCCCAAAAAAAAAAACAAGCATACTAATATTATTCTTGATATCACTAGAAAAAGCTTTTGAAAATATGTTTGGCAGAACTCCATCAGTATCACCAGCAAAGCAGCTTTCATTATTATCACATTAAAGAAGAAGAGAATTCTGCGCTGAATTTCTAGATTTCATAATTTGCCGCATCACGAATGTTAATTCTCCATTAATAACACTAGTTTACAAGACCGACCACTTACGGCTCGTCCTTGCTTCTGAGCATGTGTGTTTGTACTTTGGACTTTTGTCCGACGGACTTGTGTACACATGCTCAGATAATCTGACAACAGACATTTGTCCGCGTAGAATTTTAAAACCTGACATCCAAAATTTGTCCACGGAAAATCCGACAATTGTCCAATGGAGCATACACAGATTTTCCGCCAACAGCATGTCATCACACAATTCCCGTCGAAAATCTGATCATGTGTACAAGGCTTAAGTGTGTCTGAGCAGCTACCAAATAAGTTTTTGTTTTGTGAAGAATTTATAAATATTTATTTTGCCATCTTGTTCTGTTAAGTCATACTAACTATTTTCATTTACCTATTAGTAGTGGCATAAAGAGTTTCAAACTAGCCAGCAGCAGAACAGTTTTAATCAGGCCTAATGACTTAATTTTATTTTAACCATGGGGATATGGAGTGCAGTGAATGTGAGTGATGAAATGTCAGGTGGTTTAGGAGCACACTATTTTTGAACTTACATTTATATATTTTTTTTTGTACAGAGCAAGTATAAAATGTTTGTTGTTTAAAAAAAAATGTGAAGGTTTTCAATCACTTTAAATTCATAGTCTAAAAAAAAGGAAAAGCTAAGATGCTGACAATTGAGCTAATTCATTTATCAGTTTTAAACACATATTGTTGGGAGTACAGATATGTGCATACAGTTAGGACATTAAGGAAATGTACCCTAGCACTGCGATTTAAAGAACTCAAGCATAGTTTGGTAAAGTAGATGAAAACCTAACAACTGAAATGTCATATATGCTTTATACAGTATATGGGATCTGGCTTGTTTCCTGTTCTGCAAAAAATATGATAACAATGATATTGCCTTTCTCTTAAGACTAGTAAGCCTACAGGTACTCAGATGCTCCAGGACTTGGAAACTTTATTTGCAGAACTGGCATTCTGTCAGACCCCTCTCCCCTGGGGGAAAGTTCACATACAGTAAACAGATGATTAAGAAAGTAGATACTCCAAGATCCAAGGTTTCAGCATGGGCGTTCCAAAGATAATCTATTAAATAGGCAGTGGGTAAGGCTGACAGTGTTCAGAGAGATGAAGTCCATTATCCAAGGATTGGGTCAAGGCATACAGTGGTCATAGAGAGGTAGTCCATTATCCAATGCTAAAGTTGAGGCAGAAAATGTTCAGAGAGAGGTAGTCTATTATCCAAAGCAAGGGGTCCACAACAGTAGAGACAAGTGAGGCAAAGTAAAAAAAGAAAATGAGTCAGGGCAAGGCAACTAAATACTATCACAAGCCCAGAGTTCTGAGCTTATGATGCTCAGAGTGTCCAGGCACCACAACCATTCAGGCAGGAGAAAGCAGGGTGTCTCGAGATGACCACTGAGTGTGTGTACTCAAGCGCTAAATAAATATTTAAAAACAGAGGTGAAACAATTATTTAAGATAACCAAATGATATAGCTGCAGCCCATATAATAGTGTTCTCACACGAAAATAGTATTGTTAAAATATACACAAATTGTGCAATGGGTGCGCTTAGATCAACCTTAAAAATCACAGTAGATAATTAAAATAATTCCTTTTTGTGCAAAACGTGCTAGGTATGTGATGTATAAATCCGTGCTCAATAAAATAGATAAATCCGTCAGGGATGTGAAATATGCATAAAAACACTTTAGATCGGTGATTTGATATTAATATGTGCAAATAAATAAATGGTAAAATAAAGTGGTGTCAGTAAATATTAAAAACAGTTGTTTAATGTGTAGTGCTTAGTGAATTAAAAAGCCACAACTGTATCAAATGCCGTTAATTGGAAGCCACTAATGAGTTCATTCATTTGTTTTCTGCCTGTTTGGTATTACTGCGGCCACATTTTGGCTTTTTCTCATTAGTAAAATCTGCTCATTGCTTAGATGTTGCTTTAATTGTTCAAACACTCCAACCATGAACATTTAAAACCGTTAATTACTTAACCCTTTTTGGTGAAGTAAAAAAGGAGGCACCGTCAATGTGATAAAAACAGGTGCCGTTGCTGATGTGTGTATAACTAAAATAAGTGTTACTTTCACTTATCTTTGTGCTGGTGCTTCTGAATGATTTCTTTCTCTGGATCCTTCTTTTTCTTTCCCGTGCTTACATGAGGGTACAAAAGAAATATACAGGACACATTGCGCAGTATTGCTACAAACAAGTTGTGTATAAGGATGTAGCAAGTGCCGTTCTACTCACACATCACCCGGTATTTAGAGCGCGGTAGCCGGAACAATGTGTCAGGCACTGTATAGGGCTTTCTGCCCTGCTCGTCCTCGTAGTCTCGGTGACGTCACTTGGCTCCTCCTCCCGACGAGTTGCGTCACTGGCACGTGACTTTATCAAGGGATTGAATTTTAAATGTTAAATGTTCATGGTTGGAGTGTTTGAACAATTAAAGCAACATCTAAGCAATGAGCAGATTTTACTAATGAGAAAAAGCCAAAATGTGGCCGCAGTAATACCAAACAGGCAGAAAACAAATGAATGAACTCATTAGTGGCTTCCAATTAACGGCATTTGATACAGTTGTGGCTTTTTAATTCGAGATGACCACTGCCTTGCAACTTATATGCTGCCTGTGGAGCAGGAGCTGTGAGAAAATGAGTCCAGCTTCATTAACACTTTAACAGTTGTCAATGATGTCTAAGCACTTTGGGACTTGGGGTAATAATGCTCTGCCTGTAAATAAATCACTGTGTCACATGCCTTCCAAAATAAAAAATAAAACTTCAGCCCCGGAAGATTTCTCCCCTTAATGACCAGGCCATTTTTTGCGATACGGCACTATGTTGCTTTAACTGACAATTGCGCTGTCATGCGATGCTGTACCCAAACTTGAAAAATTTACATCCTTTTTTTCCCACAAATAGAGATTTCTTTAGTGGTATTTGATCACCTCTGTGGTTTAAATTTTTTGCGCTATAAACAAACAAAGAACGACAATTAAAAAAAAACAATATTTTTTTACTTTTTGCTATGATAAATATCCCCTCAAAAAATGGAAAAGAACTAATTTCTTCATCAGTTTAAGCTATATAAATGCACTGATTACTGTATAAAATGACACTGGCAGGGAAGGGGTTAACACTAAGGGCCGATCAAGGGATTAAATATGTTCTCTTGGAGGGAGGGGGAGGGATGGGGGGGGGGGGGTTCCGAGATTTTTTTATTTTTATTTTTTTAATTTTTACTTTTTTTTTTTTTGGGGTTTTTTTATTTTTTTTTTAAGGCAAGAAACAGCAGCCTTATCTGAAAGGGTGAAGGAGGGAGAGGAAACAGCGCTTCTAGTGGAGCAACGACTCGAGGCACTAGAAAAGTCACAAAACACACAAACAGCTGCGGCATTGGACTTACAGCTACACATGGAGGAACTCGAGGACAGGAATAGAAAGAACTTTTTTTTTTTTTGGGGTTTTTTTGCCTTTTTTTTTTGCTTAACTTCACACACTAAGTCAATATAATCATCTGGAGGTAAGAAAAGAGTTTCTTCCCTCCTCCCTCTTTCTTTTTTTTAAGCGCAGGTATTAAGGATTAATTTTTTTTTTTTTTTTCTTTCATATATTTTTTATATATTTTTAACACAAAATGGAAATTTTCCTCCTCTGGTTTTTTTTTTTTATTTTTTATATATTTTTTTTTTTTTCACAAGATGTGCTCACTGGAAGGGAGGGAGGGGGAGGGATGTTGGGGGGGGGGTGGGGTTGTTTTTTTTTATTTTTTTATTTTTTTTTTTTAATTTTTATTTCTTTTTTTTTTTTTTGGGGTTTTGTTTTTTTTTTTTTTTTTTTTGCACAAATATACACTTCACACACTAAGTCAATATAATCATCTGGAGGTAAGAAAAGAGTTTCTTCCCTCCCTTATGGGGGTTCTATTTTTTTTTTTTTTTTCCTTTTTTCTCCCCTCCGCTTTTATGTGGAGGGAAGGAAAAAATGGAAATTTTCCTCCTTCTGGCTTTTTTTTTTTTTTTTTCTTGTTCTCTTCTCACAAGATGTGCTCACTGGAAGGGAGGGAGGGGGGAGGGATGTTGGGGGGGGGGGTTCCCTTTTTTCTTTTTTTTTTATATTTATTTTTGTTTTTTTTATTTATTTTAATTTTTAATTTCTTTTTTATTCATTTTTTGGTTTTTTTTTTTTTTTTTTATTTTTTTTTTGCATAAAAATATACACTTCATCTATAAGGGGGATATAGACTAAAATATAAAGAGTCAATATAAAATATATAGTTTATAAATGTTGATCTATAAATGTCAATCCCGAGGCCAGGGATAAAAACTATTTTTTTTCTTTTTTTTCACCTCTTTTAAGATTTAGTCAAAAGGACTTTAGTATATTGTATAGATATTATTATGGATTATGGATTATGGATTGAAGGACTGGAGGATAATAAACTGAAGGAGGAACTTCTACGCTCCCCCTTCCCCCCTCTTTATTTTTTTTCTCTCTTTTTTTTTCTCCTTCGTTTTCCCCCCTCCCCCCCCCCCCACCGAATCCTCTTGGAAATCTTTAGGTTTCTTTCTCTTTTTTTTTTTGTGTTTTTATTTTTTTCTCCTTGGGTTAGGGTCTAATATTAGACTCTTACAAGGAGTGGATAGTCCCGGAGCTCTGTATGGTGGCTCCACACCCGATTATCTCTGACCAAACCCCACATAGGATAACGCTCGTATAACCGGAAAACGGTATACAAGTGATTTTTTTTCTTTTAGCGATATCTTGCTAAACATTAGTTCGGTGTGGTTTTACTACACCGGTTCTTTCTCTCCTTTTTTAGGGGTTTTCTTGTTGGGTTTTTTTTATTTAAATTTTTTTTTTTTTTTTTTAATTTTTTTTTTATTTTTTATTTTTTTGTCTTGGGTATTTTTTCTGGGGCTTTATTTTTTTGGGGGTGGGGGGTTGTGGTTTTTTTTTTTTTTTTTTTTTTTTTTGTTTCTCTTTTTCCTTTTTCTTTTTTATTTCTCTCTTTTTCCCCTCTAGAACCACTCCATGGAGACTCTCAGCGTGTTCTCATTAAATGCTAAAGGCTTAAACACACCGGAAAAAAGGAGGGTACTTTTTCATGACTTGCAAAGATATAAATTAGACGTAGCATTTATCCAGGAGACACATTTTAGAGACGACAAAGTGCCCATTTTAAAGAATCGGTCATTTCCGATTGTTTACCATGCAACAAACTTAAAATCAAAGTCAAGGGGGGTGTCTATTCTTATTTCAAGTAAAGTACCATGGACACTCACGGAATTGGCTAGAGATCCGGGAGGGCGTTTCCTGTTCGCAAAGGGTAGAGTAGGAGATATTGAGACCACGTTGGCAACAGTATATGCCCCTAATGAAAATCAAGAGACATTCTTAACTAAGGTATTTAAACATTTGAGTGAATTTGCAGGGGGCCATTTAATCATCGGAGGAGATTTTAACGTCCCACTGATTCCGGTGGAAGATACTACCTCGGGCCTATCATCCATTTCTTTTAGTGCACGCAATCGTATTCTCCAAACTCTCCATAAAAATCAATTGATCGATATATGGCGGATATCTCACCCTACGGAAAAAGATTATACTTTGTATTCTCCCCCCCACAAATCATATTCTCGAATAGATTATTTTCTGGTTCCGCATGCTCAACTACATTCAGTGCGAGAAGCCACTATTGGCTCCATTACCTGGTCAGATCATGCACCTATTTTTTTAACGTACGAATTGCAAAATCCTCGGAATAAGAGACCAACTCAGTGGAGACTAAACGAGACTCTCCTACAGGATAAAGAAGTTCTTGAAGATGTAGTCAGAGAAATAGACTACTACTTCATTACAAATGACACTCCAGACTGTGACCCCGGAATTATCTGGGAGGCACATAAAGCTGTCATTAGAGGGATACTGATCAAGCATGGAGCGAGGATAAAACGAAAGCGGACAGAACAGTTGAAAATATTACTAGAGCAACTAGCCTTGTTGGAAACTCGACATAAACAAAGTTTATCCTTATCTGTAGAGAAAGACCTTAATGCAAAACGGATACAAATCTCTGATCTTCTATATTTTAAGGCTAAAGCAGCATTACAAATTTCTAGAAAATTTTCATACGAATCAGGGGACAAATGTGGGAGATTTCTGGCTAGAACTCTACGAGAACAAAAGCTAAGAAATTATATACCACATATTATCCCAGCTAACAAATCTAAGGTTACAAAGCCATATGACATTGTCAGGGAATTTCAAAAATATTATAAATCGTTATATAATCTGCAAACTAAGTCACCTACACAAGCACAAATGGACCTTTACCTTTCACGGTCATTGATGCCTCAATTATCAGACGTGGAAAGAGAAGATCTTGAAAGACCCATAACAGTAGACGAACTTCAGGGTGTGGTAAGAAACACCAAACTACATAAAGCACCGGGCCCAGATGGCTTGACAGCTCAATATTACAAAATTCTGCTCCCATCCTTGACCCAATATATGATCAAATTTTTTAACGCCCTGGGATCGAGTGCAACATTTAATAAAGAGACAATGCTAGCCCATATCTCAGTAATAACTGTGGGGGGCCATGCGCATGAGCTCCCCTGCTGTTCAGTGGGCACGTGCACGCGACAGCTATCAGTGGCGACAGGAGGGAGGCTAAGGGGGGCTGGAGCCCCGGGTCTCAGGCATTCACAAATCTATTATTATCCCTGAGCCTGAGCAGGGACTGATCTGACTCTGAGCGCGACCAAGTGACATAGCAGGTCCCACCTTCTGGAGTCTGCAGTGCCTATGATGGACGTCCCACTGGTCCAATTCCGGGACCACGGGACGTGTGACGTCCATCATAGGCGCTGCTGGCTCCAGAAGGCAGGAATTACAATGCGGCTGCGCCAAGCACTATGAAAATTCCTGCTCGGTGCTTGGGGGGGTGGCTCTCCTCTCCTGTCTTCTCCTGTCTCTGCCTGCTGTCTACTGGGATGGGCATGCCACATACTATGGCTGAGCTCAGGAGGAGGTCACGGTCACCTTAAGTCTGAAGTGTAATGGTCAGTGTAGGTCAATGTAATGGTCAGTGTGGGTCAGGTAGGTCAGTGTGGGTCAGTGTAATGGTCAGTGTATGTGTCAGGTAGGTCAGTGTATGTGTCAGGTAGGTCAGTGTATGTGTCAGGTAGGTCAGTGTGCATAAGGTAGGTCAGTGTGGGTCAGTGTAATGGTCAGTGTATGTGTCAGGTAGGTCAGTGTATGTGTCAGGTAGGTCAGTGTGCATCAGGTAGGACAGTGTGCATCAGTGTAATGATCAGTGTGGGTCAGGTAGGTCAGTGTGTGTCAGTGTAATGGTCAGTGTGAGTCAGGTAGGTCAGTGTAATGGTCAGGTAGGTCAGTATATGTCTGGTAGGTCAGTGTGCGTCAGGTAGGTCAGTGTAATGGTCAGTGTGTGTGTCAGGTAAGTCAGTGTGCGTCAGGTAGGTCAGTGTGCATCAGTGTAATGATCAGCGTAGGTCAGGTATGTCAGTGTGGGTCAGTGTAATGGTCAGGTAGGTCAGTGTGGGTCAGGTAGGTCAGTGTGCATCGGGTAGGTCAGTGTGCATCAGGTAGGTCAGTGTAATGGTCAGTGTGTGTCAGGTCTGGTATAGATTTTAAAGGGAACCCCACGCCAAAATAAAAATAAAATGGCGTGGGGGTCCCCCCAAAAATCTATACCAGACCATTATCCTAGCATGCAACCTGGAAGGCTGCAGAAAAAGAGGGGGGACGAGAGAGTGCCCCCCTGAACTATACCAGACCACATGCTCTCAAAAGGGGGAGGGTGCTTTGGGGTACCCCCCAAAACACCCTTTTCCCATGTTGATGGGGACAAGGGCCTCATCCCGACAACCCTTGCCCGGTGGTTGTGGGGGTCTGGAGCTTATCGGAATCTGGAAGCCCCCTTTAACAAGGGGACCCCCAGATCCAGGCCTCCCCCGTGTGAAATGGTAATGGGGTACAAATGTACCCCTACCATTTCACCAAAAAAGTATGAAAATGGTAAAAAAAAAACACAAGACAAGGCTTGGGACAAGTCCTTTATTAAAAAAATGTAAATAAAAGTGTCCCACGAAGGCCATTCATCTTCTTCTTCTCTCGATCCGACGGACCGAAAAGGAAAAAAAGCTGCACGGCGTCACCAATCTGCACCCGCCGGAATGACCGGCCTCTCAGGTGACAGTTCTTTTATAACTGAGGGCGGGGCCACATGATGATGTCGCCCGGTGACCCCGCCCCCCTCTGACTCACGGGACACTATAGCTCGGGTGCCCCATAGCAAGCTGCACTCGACAGGATGGAGGGGCCAAGAGCACCAAAGAGGGACCCGAGAAGAGGAGGATATGGGATGCCCTGTGCAAAACCACTGCACAGGGCAGGTAAGTTTGTTTGTTATTTTTAAAGAAAAAAAGCAAGACTTTACTAACACTTTAAATCGTTTGTTACCCCAACACTCATATTCCTGATATGTGCCTGCATTACTATGTACTTGTACGAAAAAGTATCCTGTTCTCTTTGTATGCTTCTTTTATGTGAAACTGGTGATCCTGCCAGTCCCTCTGCTTTCCTTATAAAAACTGTCCACAATAAGCAGGAGAACACATACCGTGGTCAGTTCTTTAGCTATGCTGGGAACTCAGTGTACTCTCCTCCAATGAACAGACTTGTCATGACATGCCCCTGCTGCACAGCCATTCACTGGGAAGCTCAGTGTGCTGCTGCTTCTCCTCCCCGCAGCTCTTATGCAGCTGAGAACAAAAGGGAACAAAAGGGAAAATTTTTATTTATAATGTATTTTTATATCTATACAAAAATGTTTTGCCTTTCATTTCTGTTTTAAACTGATCATTTACAATCACTTTAAATACATTATTCTCCTCAATTTATAGAAAGGAGGGTTATAAAAAAGACAGTAATGCTAAAAATATTATCTTGAATGTACCCTTGTGACTGAGAGAGACCAGTGTTCAAAAAAAAGTAGAAAAACTTAAATCGGTATTAAACATAAAAACAAAAAATGTAATATATTGCAGCTCACCAATCATTAGATGTATTGGCTAAATTAGTTTTTTTAGGCTTTTCCCCTTGGTTCTCCCCTGGCAATCTGACCAGTAATGTACCTCCTGTATTATACATACATCACTCTCGATAAAGGAGCACAGGGGGCAGATTTGGACAGCAGCATTGTCAGTCTGGAGGGAGGGGAGTGTTATGCCCCATACACACGGTCGGATTTTCTGACGGAAAATGTCCTATCGGACAATGTTGTCGGAAATTCCGACCGTGTGTAGGCTCCATCGGACTTTTTCCGTTGGGTTTTCCGACGGACAAAGTTTTATCTCCTGCGCTCAAATTTTCCGACAACAAAGTCCGATCGGACTTTTTCCGATCGTGTGTAGCGAATTCCGACAAAGTGCCACGCATGCTCAGATCAAATTACAAGACCAAAGCTATTGGCTACTAGCTTCTACGTAGTTCCTTCGTATGCAACGAACATCACCACGTTCAGAATGATCGGATTTTCTGACAACTTTGTCCGACCGTGTGTATGCAACACCAGTGTCGGACAAAATCCGTCTGAAAAAATCTGACGGATTTTGTGGTCGGAATTTCCGACCGTGTGTATGGGGCATTAGAAGTACTAGCAGATTTAAATAAGGTAACAAATGGAAGCTGAACTCCAGCTAATACTTTATAATCAGTTACTGGTTCTATTTAACTTGTTCAAAAGCAATGTAGGGGTTGGAATAAATAGGTCAATCTCAGTGTTGGTTGATGATACAAAGTTAAGCAGGGCAATAACTTCACAACAGGCTATAAAAACTTTACAAGGAAATTCTGGAACCCTATTAGATATGTTGTACTGCTAGTTCCACTGGGTTTGCACACCCAATTTAGGGTTCCTAGCACCAAGTGGCCCCGAGATACGGGGCCCCAAAGTCGGGTCGGAAAATGTAATTCTCTGCTGCAGAAAAGTGCACGACTCGAGTATAAACCGAGGGGGGGGGGGGGTATATACGGTAGGTGTTCCTCTGCTTCTATCTTCTCTGAAACTGCCAGAATCATCCTTCTCCTTCTCAACCTCCTCCCTCTTCTCTTGTGTGTTCTGTGGCATCACAAGAATGGTGTCTGCATAAAGCAGAGGGAAGGAAAAGATATCCTCCCGCTGCTCTGCCTTGAGTGCCCTGTCCATAATGCCACACAGAGTATGCTCCAGCAGCAACACAACAGGGATTATGCCACTGATGTATGCATTGTCCCAGCTCACCATCCTTGTTGCCTCCTCAAATGTTGAGAGTACAGTGCATGCATAATTTATCAACAGCCATTGTCCTGGGGAAAAAAAAGCTGAGGTGCCCTGAGTCTGCCCTTGTATCCTACTAAAACAGGTACCCGTTGACGGCCCCCTGCTGCAGCAGCTGCAGGTGGTTTCCTTCTAAATTTCATTCAACCAAACAGTCTATGTATGACCGCCTGAAATGGCTACAGAATCTTCTGGCCTGCTTTAGAAGATGGGTACCTGTTTAAGAAAAGCTGCACCACCAAATTGAGGACATGTGCCAGGCATTGCAATGATTTTCAATTTTCCCTGTTGAAGGGCAGACAGAAGTTAGTGCCATTATCACACACCACCATTCCTGACTCAAGATTATCTGGCATGAACCACCTCTGGACTTGCCCCTGCAGGGCTGAAAGAATCTCTACTTTGGTGTGGCTCTTGTCCCCTAGACAGACCAGCTCAAGCACTGCATGGCATCTTTTAGCATGACTTGTTGAATGGCCCCTTGAACATTTAGGGGGTACTGGTGGTTCATAGGACAATTCAGCAGAGGAGGGCATGGAGGAGGAGGAGGAAAAGGGGCTGGAGCTGACAGATCTCGCATCATCACCACCAGCTGTATGGAGATGTGGTGGCAAAACAAGCTCCAGCATTGATCCCTGACCTTCATCCTTCCTAGTTGCAAGAAGAGTCACCCAGTTTGCTGTAAACAAAATAAATGCTTGCTGGACCACGAGTCAGCAGTTAGGTGGACCTTGCAGCTGACTGCCCTCACCAACAATGCCAAAACATTGCCTTCCATGTGATGATACAGAGCTGAAATGGCCTTACATGCAAAGAAATAGCAACTGTGAACCTGCCATTGTGGTACAGCACATTCTACAAATTCAAGTAAGGGGGCAGAATCCACCAATCGGAAAGGTAGGAGTTGTAAAGCCAGCAATTTTGAATTTTTTTGTCTGGAATTTAAACGCTGTGCATGTGGGTGGCAGGGACTATATTTCTTTTTTTGCGCTGCAGCAGCTGGGGCAGAGAAATTTACCTGCTATACTCTACAGCTGGTGGTGTTCTGCTGGCAGATGCCTGCAAGGACCTGTGACATATTTTTCTATACCATCATCCCTGTCAGTGGAGGCTACTGAGAGGTCCTGAGATATAACAGGGTTAGACATGAGAGGTAATGAGTGAGGAGGAGAATAATTGTGTCCCTTGTGTGTGGCTTTTCGGTGCTCTTTCCAATGGGCTGAGTGCTGGGAGGATAAATGCCTTGTCCTGCATGTGGTACCCAAATGGCTGGTGTTTTTACCACACTTCATCTGCTTGTGGCATGGATTGAAAATTGCAACAATGCAATCGGCCGAACATGTGCTAAAAAAGGCCCACACAGCTGAGCTGTGGGAGGCTAGTTGGGAGATAACAGCTCTACAATCTGATAGAATGGTGTGGCTTCTCTCTATTCTTCCATGATGCCTGCCTCTGAAGGACATCCTGCCTTGTTGGTTTTTTTTTCCCCCTCACTTTCCTCCTCTGCTCTCTCCAACACCCATGTCACATCAGTGACCTCATCATCAGCAGCCCCTCTATCCTCATCATCACTGCAGACAATTTTGCAATTTGCTGTGGCTGGGGGACCATGACTGCCAATTTGTTGTTTATCAGTGGTCTCCCTTCTCTGTAGGCTCATGTTAGTCCCTTTCTCTACCTCAGAACCAACATCAGAATCAAGTAATATCTGTGTATCATCAAGAAGCAAGTGGCTGACGCTGTGTTCAAATAATTCAGCTTACTCCTCCATGCATAATGCTGGGGCTATGGCAGGAGTAGCTGTGGACAAGGAGGCAGAATAAGCCACCCTGGCAGCTGCAGTGGACTGCACACTATTGCAAGCTTGGGTCATAGATGATGAGGAGGATGAGGAGGATTTAGTAAGCCAGTCCACCACCTCCTCTACATGCTGTGGCTGGATATCACAGGGAACATCGATAAACAGAGACAAAGGTGCCCTGCCTGAGGATGGACCACATCCACCTTTGCCTGTGGACACAGATGCTGCTGGCCCCCTCATAGTGGCATAGGAACATCTGCCTCTCCTTGTTGGCCTCCCAGACATGGAGGGGGCTTATTACCCAAATTTTATAGATACTGGGAAACGTGTAATTGGATGCACTGGTGTTTGGTGCACTTTAAATTGAGGATTGATGTTGATAGAAATGTAAACACTATAAAAAAAGGGGGAACACCAGCGTTGCAGTCAGAAAAACTGCTGCTTACAATTCAAAAAAAGGCGGCAAGCAGGGGTAAAATTCTGTTTTTAAAAACACTCAGCAATCGAAAAAAAATGGTATACTGCAGCACTGTATACAGCACAAACGTTATGTAATGCTGTGTTAAACACTGCACTACACTAACAAACTACCCTGACACACTATTCTCACACACTATACTAACACAACACTAGCACTCTACACTCAGAATCACTATAAGTGAACACACAAACTGCTAGTAGCAAACTGAGCCCTGGATTATACACTCAGAATCACTATAAGTGAACACACAAACTGCTAGTAGCAAACTGAGCCCTGGATTATCTAGCTCCACTCCAACACACTACAAGAGCTGGCTATGGGAAGTTACCTTTAATAGTGTGGGGTGGGACTATGAGCACTGAGCCATAATTGGAGAACATCATCATCACTTTGTCCAAACAGGGCTCTGACAGTGCTAATTGGCGAAGCCTTGCACCTGACCAATGGTCAGGTGCAAGTCTTCATCCAATTAGGGCTCTAGAAAGCACTGTGAAGCACACAGTGCATTGTGGGGTACTCAGAGTGTGAACATCTCAGACCTCAGAGTGCACATTTAGGAGATATTCATTTAATCTACAGGTAAGTTATGCTTACCTGTAGGTAAAAATGAAAAAAGTAACATTTACTTCCACTTTAATCATGGCATTTCTCTTGTTTGCTTGGTCTTTTTATGTGTTTTGGAGTTGTGCTTTAATTCAATACATTTAAGCCCAATATACCTGCACTTACATGTTTAAGGTTCCGTTAACACTAGTGCAATTCCAGATGCGATTTGCGTTTCACAGAATCACTTGTTAATGAAAATCACATTGTTTTCAATAGTGCCCATTCACATCAATGCACCTCAGCAGGGGACATTTTTGGAAAAGGTTCCTGCACTACTTTGGAGCGTTTCCAGCATGATTTTCGCCCCATAGATTATGCAGACCACTTCAAAGTAGCATCATCTTAGCATCCAAGTTTCAATCATGTTACACTACCTAAATATTTGAAATTCACATCAAAATCAAATTGCATCAGTGTGAACCTAGCCTAAACTATATTTAAAATGTAAATTTTGTTACTGTGTAGGGAAAAAGAAAAAATGAAAACCTATTGGGAATACCAATAGGGTTCAAAATGATGACAGTAATTTGATTATGCATATTGTTATAAAGTACACTTATTTTTGTAATTGGCTCAAAAGGGACACTAAAGGTAATTCAATAAAAATGTAAAATAGAAAACATTTTTTAATATGTTTTGTACCCAGCAGCCCTGAAGCTCTTCTTCCAGGGTATTCCGCCTGCAATCTTGGCTCCGCCTATTCTTCATGTGCCCCCATAGCAAGCTGCTTGCTATGGGAGCACCCAATGCATGCTTGGGTGCCCCCATAGCAAGCTGTTTTCTCTTGGCGTTTTTTGGGGCTGCTCTGTGCAAAACCACTGCGCAGAGCAGGTAAGTATGTTTGTTATTTTTAAAAAATGTGCCTTTGTAATCACTTTAAGGTAAAAAAAAACGCTTTGGATTTAGAACCTACTTGAAAAGACATTTCATGGGCTAAATGCATAATATAATGTTTTTTTTTAAATTATTTTTTTTAACTTTTACACATTTAAGATTAAACTGATGAAGACTGCTATCAATACAAATCAACACAGACTCTCTTAACAAGGCAACGCAAAGCATAGTTATGGAGTACAGAGTATATTTGTTCCCAGTCAGTGATTCAGAAAGTATGAAGCTACTTGGATTGGTATGACAGCCAAGTAAACTGCATTTTAAGAAAAACAGGTCAGCAATGTCAGCCTCTAGTTTCCTCTCAGTATAGGATTCCCTTAAATCAATGGCTTAAGCTGACATAGACTATTTTGTTTTCACCATTTCTACAGAGCTGCTTTAGCCCATATGTTGATTTATCATCCATCATTTTCACTAGTTTGGTTTCAATGTCTAGGTATCTAGATTCCATGTATACACATTGTATGTGCACTGTATGTGGTTATTTATTTGTTTAATTCATTTAATAAAATGCTTTTTAGTCTGCCCTCTGTGTGGCTGCTTTTGCATGTCTGTATGTGAATTTGTGGTGATGTGTAAAAAGAATAATCTGATTGTATCACAAAGTGTTCTTTCGCTGTCAGCAAGAGCTTTCAAAATAAAACAGTTCCCTCCTGATTCTCAATTGGCTGACAGTCGACACATAATGAATAATTGCTCTTGGGGAACAGCAGAAAGATGTGTGGGAAAACTTTAATTAAAAGCTTGTCAGTACAGTTTTACCTGGGTGACATCACCTGACTGTAATCCTGCTGTTTTGCTTTGTTGTCTGTAGGATCGCAGATAGAGCACTTGTTTTGCCGTCAGCTAACAATTCAGATAGTTCTTGAAAACATTAGGGGCATGAAGTTGTGCTGACAGAGAAATGCAATCAGTTGTTACTGTACAAATATTCTAATAAGCAGCTGTTAGATGCATATGGCAGCTATATGGAGGTGATAGAGGATCAGAGATTTTGAGGAAATATGAAACTAGAATGCATAATCAACTGGTCTTGTACATTCAGGTTAAAAACATGTATAGCACAGATTTCTGAATACAGCATAATGAGAACAAATAAGTGTGTTAGATAATAATGCAGTGAATCATTCTATTGAATGTATACATTGTAATTTCAGAAACATAAAAATACACTATATAACTATAATTATAGTATTATTGCTTCAATATTTATTGAATCTTTATACAAACCTCTTCAGCATGCATACAGTGTCTTGCAAAAGTATTCACCCCCTTGGCATTTTTCGTGTTTTGTTGCCTCACAACCTGGAATTAACATGGATTGTTTGAGGATTTGCATCATTTAATTTACAGAACATGCCCACAACTTTGAAGATTTATTTTTTTATTGTGAAGCAAACAACAAATAGAACAAAAGAACAGAAAAAGTCAATGTGCATAACTATTCACACCCCTAAAGTCAATACTTTGTAGAACCAATTTTTGCGGCTATCATAGCTCCAAGTCGCTTTGGATAAGTCTCTATGAGCTTGCCATATCTTACCACTGGGATTTTTGCCCATTCCTCCTTGCAAAACTGCTCCAGCTCCTTCAAGTTGGCTGGTTTGCGCTTGTGAACAGCAATCTTTAAGTATGACCACAGATTTTCTATTGGATTGAAGTCTGGGCTTTGGCTAGGCCATTCCAACACATGTTTCCCCTTAAACCACTCAAGTGTTGCTTTAGCAGTGTGTTTGGGGTCATTTTCCTGCTGGAAGGTGAACATCTGTCCTAGCCTCAAATTACACACAGAGTGTTACAGGTTTTGCTCAATTATATCCCTGTATTTAGCACCATCCATCTTTCCCTCAACTCTGACCAGTTTCCAGGTCCTGGCTGCTGAAAAACCTCCCCACAGCATGATGCTGCAACCACCATGTTTCACTATGGGGATGGTGTTCTTTGGGTGATGAGATGTGTTGGGTTTGCGCCAGACATAGCGTTTTCTTTGGTGGCCAAAAAGTTAAATTTTAGTCTCATCAGACCGCTCTGGTCTGGACCTTCCTCCATAGATTTTGGGAGTCTCCCACATGCCTTTTCGCAAACTCAAAATGTGCCATTTTGCTTTTTGCTGAAAGTAATGGACTTCTTCTGGCCACTCTGCCATAAAGCCCAACTCTATGGAGCGTACAGCTTATTGTCATCCTATGTACAGATACTCCAGTCTCTGCTGTGGAACTCTGCAGCTCCTCCAGTGTTACCTTAGGTCTGTGTGCTGCTTCTCTGATTAATGCCCTCCTTGCCCGGTCTGTGAGTTTTGGTGTGCGGCCATCTTTTGGCAGGTTTGCTGTTGTGCCATGTTCTTTCCATTTGGTTATAATAGATTTGATGGTGCTCCTAGGGAACATCAAAGATTTGGATATTTTTTTATAACCTAAAACTGACTTGTACTTCTTAACAATATTGTCCCTTACTTGTTTGGAGAGTTCCTTGGTCTTCAAGGCAGTGTTTGGTTAGTGTGCCTCTTGCTTAGGTGTTGCAGCCTCTGGGGACTTTCAAAAAGGTGTGTATATGTAATGACAGATCGTGTGACACTTAGATTGCACGCAGGTGGACATCATTTCACTAATTATGTGACCTCTGAAGGTAATTGGTTGCACCAGAGTTTTTCATGGGCTTCAAAGGGGATGAATACATACACACATGCCAATTATCAGTTTTTTATTTCTGAACAATAGTTTTATGTATATATTTTTCTAATTTTACTTCACCAACTTAGACTATTGTGTTCTAATCCATCACATATAATTCAGATTAAATTTTTTTTTAACTAAAAGCCGTAATGTAATAAAATAGGTAAAAATCCAAGGAGGGTGAATACTTTTGCAAGGCACTGTATGTTAAGTTGTAAAGCAATGTTTAACACTGAAAAAATAAAGCAACTTCTTCAAAGCAAGATCTTACTACTGTTTAATTACCATGTTGGTAGAGCATAACTAAAGTTGTGCTGGGACCAATCCTGTTTAATTTGTCCATAAACGACCTTGGGTAAACAGTTCAATCTCTGTATTTGCAGACGATACTAAGCTAAGCAGGGCAATAAGATGTGGAAAACCTTGCAAAAAGATCTGAAAAAAATAATGGGTTGGGCATCTACATGGCAAATGAGGTTGAATGTAGAAAAATGTAAATTATGCATTTGTGTGGCAAAAATATGAACACAATCTATACACTGGGGGGAGAACACTGGAGGGAGAACCTCTGGGGAAATTTAGGATGGAAAAGGACTTGGGGGTCCTAGTAGATGATAGGCTCAGCAATGGCATGCAATGCCAAGCTGCTGCTAACAAAGCAAACAGAATATTGGCATGCATTAAAAAGGGGATTAATTCCAGAGATAAAACAATAATTCTCCCGCTCTACAAAACTCTCGTCCGGCAGCTCCTAGAGTATGCTGTCCAGTTCTGGGCACCAGTCCTCAGGAAGGATGTACTGGAAATGGAGCAAATACAAAGATGGTCAACAAAGCTAATAAAAGGTCTGGAGGATATTAGTTACGAGGAAAGGTTGCGAGCACTGAACTTATTCTCTCTGGAGAAGAGATGCTTGAGAGGGGATATGATTTCAATTTACAAATACCGTACTGGTGATCTCACAATAGGGATAAAACTTTTTTGAGGAAGGGAGTTTAACAAGACTCGTTGCCACTCATTAAAATTAGAAGAAAAGAGGTTTAACCTTAAACTACGTAGAGGGTTCTTTACTGTAAGAGCGGCAAGAATGTGAAATTCCCTTCCACAGGCGGTGGTCTCAGCGGGGAACATCGATAGTTTCAAGAAACTATTAGATAAGCACCTGAATGACCACAACATACAGTGATATACAAGGTAATACTGACATATAATCAGACACATAGGTTGGACTTGATGGACTCTTTTTTCAACCTCACCTACTATGTAACTATGTGTAGCGCCGGGCTCCAAATGAGCACACGCATGTTTTTGTAAATTTAAAGTTCCTGAAACCACATTTGGGTTTTAGGGTTAATTGTTCTAAATTGTGGTCTCAGTACCAGTTTGGCTGGATTGAAGTGTGTTCTGCTTGGCCATAGGTGTCAGTGTCACCTCTGGCAAGCATAGGGACGCAGTCCAGTTGGATGCATTGGGTGCCAATCTTTCTCTGAACCAACCAGTGAGTATGTTGTCTCGCTGTGCATTCTGGGAGAGGGTACTTAAGGGACTGAGGTCACGTGTTTCTGGGTTCCGGTCCAGAAGATCTTTCTGTCTGTTTGGCCCTGGTCCTCCTGACCAGCCCTCAGGGGCCCTCATGGCCTGGGGTGCGGATCCATCTATTTCCGAGCCTCGGGGCAGGCTAGCCCGAGGCACAGTAACTGGAAGGAGCATTCTAAGGTAGTCCGGTGCCGTCTCAGTTTTGGAGAGGCCCAGTAACTGAGAATGCAACCAGGGGAGGACTCTTCAGAAGAGGGCCACGCACAAAGCTGGCTGCTCGGCAAGAGCCTGGAAGCTAAGTTGAAAGGACACCAGGTGAATCCACACTCATACGGTATCGCCGGACCGGCTGCAAGATACTGGTATCGTATGAGGGTTCTCTAAGCTCATTTATCCTTCAGTTACAACCAAGTCTGTGGCAGAGACTTTTCACCTACAAGTGTTGCAAAAAAAGTCTGTGGCAGAGACTTTGCTTTATTTGAATCATCTATCGGTTGCTAAGTCTACTGTGAAGGATATTTATCCGATAGCTGTACAGTCCAGTTGTGAATGGCTATTCCCTGGACTTTATAGTGAGAGACATTCAGTTATATGCAGTTCCAAGAGTACCTGAACTCTCTACCTATATCCTCTATTCCTCTATTCATTTAGAGACTGTGTTGTGTCTAATGTTTTTCAAATAAAAATCCCTAAAGTGGATCCAGTGTCAGTTTCTACAGTTCTTTGGGCCATCTACCTCGGGACACCCCTAGACGCATACAAGTCAAGAAGGTAACGGTAGGCCCAAATCAAACCAGCAGCTCCTTTGTGGGTCAGTGCTACATATGTAAAGTAGGTGCAAAAGGTGGAAGTGCTCCTGACCCCTTAAAGTGGTAGTAAAGCAATTTTTTTAAGTTGTACCTACAGGTAAGCCTATAATAAGGCTTACCTATAAGTACAGTGAATATCTCCTAAACTCACAGTGTTTAGGAGATCTTCTCACTGGATGCAGCTGGTGACGTCTCCAGCGCATTCACTCTGAAGGTCCGGCATACAGTGCCAGATCTTCAGAGCTCCATACTGCAGCTGAGGGCTCCCACGCACAAGCTCATACAGGCAGAGCCTGGGAACCTGGCAGAAAGACTGGGGAAAGATGGAAGCCCTGTCAGCAGGGACAGTGCACCGCTGGAGGGCTTCGCTCTAACGTATGTATTTCATAATGTGCTAGTATGCAATGCATACTAGCACATTATGCCAATGCCTTGCAAGGGATTTTTATTTAAATTGTATTTTATTAATACTGTTAATACAGTATTATACACAGGGCAGCCATCAGAGATTGTGAGGCCCCTTATACAGCTTTAGGCCTGCCCCCCCCGAGCCTAACCACCAACATTCCCCAGGGTCCCGCCCACTGGCCGTCCCACCAAATCTGCCCACTAGCCATCCCACCAGGTCCTTCAGTGCCTCAGCCCCCTCACACCTGTACGCTCTAGCCCCCCTCACACCTGTACGCTCTCAGCCCCCCTCACACCTGTACGCTCTCAGCCCCCCCTCACACCTGTACGCTCTCAGCCTCCCTCACACCTGTATGCTCTCAGCCCCCCTCACACCTGTACGCTCTCAGCCCCCTCACACCTGTGCACTTTCAGCCCCCCTCACCCCTGTACACTTTCAGCCCCCTCACACCTGTACACTCTCAGCCCCCCCTCGCACCTGTACACTCTCAGCCCCCCTCACACCTGTACACTTTCAGCCCCCCTCACACCTGTACACTCTCAGCCCCCCTCACACCTGTACACTCTCAGCCCCCCTTACACCTGTACACTCTCAGCCCCCCTCACACCTGTAAACTCCCAGCACCACTCACATGTGTGTATATATATATATATATATATATATGACATGCACGTACACACACACACACAGGTATGTTACATAGTTACATAGTTACATAGTTAGTTAGGTTGAAAAAAGACACAAGTCCATCCAGTTCAACCACAAATTAAACAAAAAAAAAAAAAAATATATATATATATATATATATATATATATATATATATATACATATATCATACAATCCCATACACCCCATTCTATACCCACAGTTGATCCAGAGGAAGGCAAAAAAAAACCCCAGCAGAGCATTCTCCAATTTGCTAAAGCAGGGGGAAAAAATTCCTTCCTGATCCCCCGAGAGGCAATCGGATTTTCCCTGGATCAACTTTACCTATAAATGTCAGTACCCAGTTATATTATGTACATTTAGGAAAGTATCCAGGCCTTTCTTAAAGCAATCTACTGAGCTGGCTAGAACCACCTCTGCAGGGAGTCTATTCCACATTTTCACAGCTCTTACTGTGAAGAAACCGTTCCTTATTTGGAGATGAAATCTCTTCTCCTCTAGACGTAAAGAGTGCCCCCTTGTCCTCTTTGTTGACCGTAAAGTGAATAACTCAACACCAAGTTCACTATATGGACCCCTTATATATTTATACATGTTGATCATATCCCCCTCTTAATACAAGAAAGGACTTTGCTCGCTTTGGAAACCGCAGCTTGGCATGTATGTATACACACACACACACACACACAAAGACATGTACACATACAGAGACATGTACACACTCACGGGCATGTATACACACACAGAGACATGCACACACAGGCATGTACACACTAGGGTTGCCACCTGTCCAGGATTCACCCGGACAGTTCAGGTATGGAATCATGTGTCCGGGGTTCAAACTGCCTGAAACCCAGACACATTATTGTGTCTATGGCTTCCCAGTAGGGTTGTTGGCTGCAGTTGTCTAAGCCGAGAGTGTCTGTTACACTCTTTCACACTGCCCAAAGCCAACACTAACAATTTGCCACCCCCCCCCCCACCCACACACACACACACACACACACACACACACACACACACACACAAACACACATACGAGGAGAGAGGGCTCGATATGCTCCTCTCTGTCCTGCCCTTACCCCTCTGTGTCTGCCCACACTCTAATCCCCAGCACTGTGCTTCAGAAAAGGAAAGTGGGGACCGGAAATTTGAAGTCTAGCAGCCTCAGATACATCTGGATGAGAGGTGTTGACTGCCAAGGGGTGAGTGAGCTCACCATCCTTCTCCCTCCTGCCTCTGAGTGAGTACACTAAGGTAAATCAGAGAAAGATGGAAAGTAAATTACAAGGTGCACCAGTTTACAAAGAAGAAAAGAGCAAATGTATAATATAAACTTGATTAAGCACTGGAGCAAGAGTGAAACAAATAGACAATTTTAGACTTGCTAGAGTGTGTTTCACTCATCTAATTAAACATGAAGTTGTCATGGATCCACAAGTTCATGTCTACCTTAAGCCCAGTTAAATCCCCAAAGCCTGTAGAAAGTTAAAATACATCTAGAGGTGAGTCCAAGTGAGTCGTGTAACCCCAGGTAATGGTCTCTTGGCTGAGGGTCTGCAACAGCTTCTGAAAGGACATGTTAAAGACTGACACAAACAACATGCCAAATGTGGTTAAACTGATTGAGAGCACAGGTATGGGTTTTACTACAACAAGAAAGAAAGAAATACTGCCTGTACCTTGAGCCAGACCAGAGAGGCAGTAATGTAAAGCAAAACAATCTCATGAGTCAAATGGTGGAAGGAAAAACTAGAGATAATTCTCTGCTGAACCTACTCATTACAAATAACACAGAGCTGTTTGCAGATTTTGAGGTAAAAGATAATTTAGGTAACAGTGTTCACAAAGTAATTGCATTTGCCATAAATTATAGTAAAAGGAGACAAGTGGGTAGAGTGTGAATACTATACTTTAAAAGAACTTTAATAAGCTTATTGCATGACACTACAAACTATTGAGTTTCTCACATGAGACTTTTTACTGCAATAGAAAACAATATGTACAAAATAATATATATTTTTTGCATAATTTGAAAATATTTTCACATAAAAAGCAACTGTTCTGGTATATTCTGGCGTGTTAAATAATTGACCTTATATACACAGCCAATGTTAGAATTTGTGCACAAATTTTTGCACAAATTGCCACCTGGCAGGATTGTGTATATATGGTTAACCCTGCCAGTGGATATACGGGCATTGTGGTGATTGGGTGCCACCTATTTGGAGCATGTGCCATTCTGCCAGGACCGCTGTTTTTTGTGTGAATATATTTAAAAATTGTACAAACAAAAATGTAAATATTTTATGCAAATAGTTTTCCAATGCATTAAAATGTCCCATGGGAGAAACTCAATAGTTTGTAGATGTATTAGGAATGTTGGCAAAGCAAACCTCTGAATGGAACTGTTGATTATTACAAGACACTAAATGGGATCAAATTTTTGCAACAAAGAACACTGCAGAGAAGTGGGAGTGCTTTAAAGGGGGATTCCACCCTAAAGTGGAACTCCCGCTTTTCGGAACCCTCCCCCCCTCCGGTGTCACATTTGGCACCTTTCAGGGGGGAGGGGGGTGCATATCCCTTTCTAAGACTGTTATCTGCACCCACTTCCGGGCATAAACTCCCACGGGAGTTTACGTCACCTCCTGTCCCGGCGCGCTGTCTGCCGGGACACACACGTGACCCGGCAGACGGCGCTGAAGATTCTCATTGCGCCGCGCGACTCGCGCATGCGCAGTAGGGAATCGGGAAGTGAAGCCACTTCCTGATTCCCTCACCGAGAATGGCGCCGGCTACAGCAGGGAGCCGAGCGATCGATCGGCCTCTGCTGCCGACAGCTGCAGTATTTGTAGCTGCTGGCTTTTAAATTTTTTTTTTTCAGTACAATCCCGCTTTAAGGGCATATTAGGCAATGGCATTTGTTAGTGCATTCCACTGGGCAACAAATATAAAAGAACAAAAGTTAGACCTGGGTGGCTAAAAACTAACACAATAAAACAGTCCTTTAATAAATATAAGGCTGAAGGGTCACCATTGTCATTCTAAAACTACAAAGAGTGGAATAAGAAATGCAAGCGTGAGATCAGGGCAGCTAAAATAGATTATAAAAGATACATTGCTGAGGAAAGTAAAAAAGAAAAGTCTCCCAAATGTATTAAATTATAATTATAGTAAAAAGGCAAGGTCAGGACATATTGGCCCCACAAAAGATAATCAGGGGAAGGTGGTAACAAGTGATAGGGAACTGTATTAAAGTGGAGTGTCACCCATTTAAAAGTCAGCAGCTACAAAAAGTGTAGCTGCTGACTTTTAATAATCAGACACTCACCTGTCCCACAATCCAGCGAAGTGGGCGAACGAAGCCCTGCTCCTCTCACCCTCCTCTCTGCGGCGCCGGCATTGTAACTGTAAGCGACTGGCTGTGGCTTCACAGCCGGGCACGCACTGCGCATGCAAGCCGCAATGCGCGCTGTAAATGGCCGGGCAATCTTCTGGGACCTCTGACATGTCCCAGAAGATTGCAGGGAGGGAGGGGGGAGAGGTAAACTTTGCGGAGCACCGGGAGGAAGTGGGAGCTGCATACCTCTAAAAAGAGGGTATCCGCTCCCCCCTCAAAATAAATGACATGCCAAAGTTCTGGGGAAATCCCTATGGCTTTCCCCATGACATCATGGGGAATTCCCTATGGCTTTCCCCATGACGTCAGAGGGGGGCGGGGTCACCAGGTGTCCCCGCCCTCCGTTATAAAAGACCTGTCAGACGCAGCGAAGCCTCACACAGCGATAGCCTCCCATTGCACGGAGTGGCCCAGAAGAGACACCGACGCCCTGGAAGAAGATGCCGGACGAGAAGACCAGAGCAAGAAGAAGCGGATCGGAGGAAGAAGATGATGGAAGAAGAAGATGGAAGAAGATGCCGGAAGGAGAAGGTGAAGAAACCGAAGGATGAAGAAAGGAAGAAGGAAGACCAGAAGAAAGAAGATTTTAATAAAGGAATTGTCAAAGACCGTCTCCTGTCATTTTTACAATTTTTGACACTTTTTTGGTGAACTGGTAGGGGTACTTTTGTACCCCCTTACCATTTCACACAGGGGGGGCTGGGATCTTGGGGTCCCCTTGTTAAAGGGGGCTTCCAGATTCTGATAAGCCCCCTGCCCGCAGAACCCCCACAACCAATGGCCAGGGTTGTGGGGACGAGGCCCTTGTCCTCATCAACATGGGGACAAGGTGCTTTGGGGGGACCCCAAAGCACCCTCCCAATGTTGAGGGCATGTGGCCTGGTACGGTTCAGGAGGGAGGGGGGCGCTCTCGCCCCCCCCTCTTTTCCTGCGGCCTGCCAGGTTGCGTGCTCGGATAAGGGTCTGGTATGGATTTTTTGGCCGGGGTTCCCCTTAAAATCCATCCCAGACCTCAAGGGTCTGGGATGGATTTTGAGGGGACCCCAGGCCATTTTTTTTTTTTTTTTTTGGCTGGGGTTCCCCTTAATATCCATAGCAGACCTGAAGGGCATGGTTATTGAATTTGGGGGGACCCCCACGCTTTTTATTTCTTGTTTGACTTTTTTTTTTATCAATGACTTTCATTGAATGACTGTTCTCTGTGTTACGGGAGCCGTCAATTCATTAGCCGCGAGTGATTTTAAATAGCTTTTTTTCCTGCAAAAATGACACTTTGTGCAGAGACAGTTCTAAGCACGGGAAACATGCGCCCCTTCACAGGCATACTATAGACACCCCCCAGGTTCGAAATTTAAAGGAATATTACACTTTTATTGTTTCACTTTAAGCATTATTAAAATCACTGCTCCTGAAAAAAAACGGCCGTTTTTAAAAAAAAAAGTTTGCATTGATACATGTCCCCTGGGGCAGGACCCAGGTCCCCAAACACTTTTTTATGACAATAACATTCATATTAGCCTTTAAAATTAGCACTTTTGATTTTGAACGTTCGCATCCATTGTAACTAATAGGGTTCTTATGTTCGTACGGACTTTAGGTCCATTCGCGGGTTCTGGTGCGAACCGAACCCGGGGGTGTTCAGCTCATCCCTAACCAGGACCAGATGGCTTACACCTGAGAGTCCTTTAAAGAACTTAGCCATATTATAGCCAGGATATTGTTCCTATTTTTTAAGGACAGCTTACTGACTGGAATGGTTCCAGTAGATTGACAAAACGCAAATGTGGTGCCAATATTAAAAAAGGGGCCAAGATATATACTTGGAAACAATAGACCAGTCAGCTTAACCGCTTGCGGACATGCCGCCGCCATTTTACGGCTCTGCTGCGCAAAATCACGTTATTGTACGTGATCTTGTAAGGCGTGGATAGCAGGAACGCGTGCGCCACCGGCAGAATGGGTGCTTGCCCGCCGCAAGCTATGTGAGTCCGACCGCAGGTCCCGCGGACTCGCTTTCCTGGGGGATACCCGCGATCATCTCACGGAGAGGTAGAACGGGAAATGCTAATGTAAACAAGCATTTCCCCGTTTTGCCTAGAGACAGGACACTGATCACAGATCCCTGTAATCAGGAGCGGTGATCAGTGTCATGTCACACACAGCCCCTCCCCCCACAGTTAGAATCACTCCCTAGGACACACTTAACCCCTGCAGCACCTCCTCCTGGTTAACCGCTGCACTGCCAGTCACATTTACACAGTAATCAGTGAATTTTTAATTGCACTGATCGCTGTATAAATGTGAATGGTCCCAAAATAGCACCAAAAGTGTCTGATGTGTCCACCATAATGTCACAGTCACGATAAAAATTGCTGATTGCCGCCATTACTAGTAAAGAATAAAATTATTAATAAAAATGCCATAAAACTATCCCCTATTTTGTAGACACTATAGCTTTTGCGCAAACCAATCAATAAACACTTATTGCAATTTTATTACCAAAAATATGTAGATTTAAACTGAGCAAAAAAATATGTTTTTTTATATATTTTTTGGGGATATTTTTTATAGCAAATAGTAAAAAAGAATGCATTTTGTTTCAAAATTGTCGCTCTTTTTTTATAGCGCAAAAAATAAAAACCGCAGAGGGGATCAAATACCACCAAAGTAAAGCTCTTGTGTGGAAAAAAGGATGTCAATTTTGTATGGGAGCCACGTCGCACGACCGCACAATTGTCAGTTAAAGCGACGCAGTGCCGAATTGCAAAAAGTGCTATGGTCTGACCAGCCAAATGCTCCGGGGCTGAAGTGGTTAACCTCAATAGTATGTAAACTATTAAAGGAATAATAAGGGACTATATCCAAGAATTTGCTGATGAAGATAGTATAATTAGTAGCAACCAACATAGATTTACGAAGAACCATTCATGCCAGATCAACCTTTTAAGATTCTATAAAGAGGTAAGCTATATTTGGATAGAGAAAGGCCTGCGGACATAGTGTATCTGGATTTCATGGTATTTCAAAGCATTTGATACAGTACCCCAAACATGCCTAACTTACAAAACTTTTAAGGTCTTTTGGCATTGAAGAGGTAATTTGTACCTGAAAAGAAAACAGAAGCTGGTCCATCTGAAGGTTATTCTTCTGAATCGTAAGAGATCAAGTAGAGGTCACAAATCCTGATGATGTTGCAGTGTAATAATTGATGAATCTTGAAAAATCAGGATGTTTACTCCACCAGAAGAGATGTGACATTATGCTCTTGCCTTTTGAGTAGTTTTGAGTAGTTTTCCAGGCAACAGACAATGTCTCTAGGGGGGTCTGTATCTTTGCCCCTGAGCTATAAGGCCCGACGCACTCTTCCCATCTTGATGGGGGTTTCAGGCAGACATTCCAGGATATCATTAAAAATATGGATGGTGTCTTTCAGAAGCGAAACGGAAAATCTCTTGGATCATGACCCAAGAAAAATTTGTTGCCACCCTTCAAGATAGGGTTTGGGTGTTTGAGATGACCTATACCCTGGATTTTTAACTTCGTTATCTGGACTACCTGATTGGCCTACCCTATTCCCCTCCTCATCTCCATTCCCCCTTCTCAGGACATCCTGGCCCATCGCTTCTTCTTCCTTTTTTTCTCTCCCTCATTTCTTTGCCCCCCCCTTTCTCTTTTATTCGTCTTTCTTGATTTATTACTTTCTCCTTACCTCTTTAAGTTCTACTATGGCTCCTAGGGCGTGCTGTTATACCACCAGCTGTATGATATCACTAGCATAGCCCTATGTTTATTATTATTGCTTTATTTGTAGGGCCTTCTTAGTAAGGCACTTCGCTACACTCCTTCTCTTGACACTCAGAGTGTTGGGAGAGGCTTTATGAAGGAACTAGCCACAGGTCATTGGTAACCCCATCTCTGAGCGGACCAGTAGTTTCAGCTCAGATACATCCAGGACTACTGGCTAAAGTCTACAGGTGGTGGAGTCTGGACTGATGGAGCCATCCCACACACAGTTAGTTCCCCATGGGGTGTTGGGGCCTCACAGTCTGCCTCCTATGCTTACTGAGCTTACAGTCGCAGCCAGCAACGCGTTCATCAACCCCATGCTTCACTTAGCATTCATCAACCCCATGCTTCCATTAGGTGGCTGGTTCTCACACTATGCTTTTGACCTTGAACCCCCATCCAGCTTGTAGTACTACTGTTCTCATCATGACTACACTGATGTTTTGCATTTAATGCATCTGTAGCTTAAAACTTTATATATATAAGTTTAAACCAGATTTTTAAAATTTAAAAAACAAAATGTTTGTTATCATTGTTCAATAATTAATATTTAATAAAAATATTGAAAGAGAAAAATATGGATGACCGATTTAGCCAGTTGTTCCTACTCTACTGATTTTGATAAATCCCTAAGACAAAGGTTATGGAGTCTTCCTCGGTTGTCCAAGTCCTCAAGATGCAGCTGAAGATCTCTCAATTGCAGCATGTAATGGTCGGACACCTTGGAGACGGATGGCAACCTTGTGGTCTTTTCCACATCATGCAATCTCATAGCAATCACCTGTATGTCATGGTGCAGATCAGAGACCACTGCAGAAAGTGTCCCTGATATCTGCCACAATTGTGTGGAGATCACTCAGGCTCAGTGTGAGCTGTGAGGAAGAGCTTCTAAGTGAAGCATGGGGTTGATGAATGTGTTGCTAGCTGCTGGATGCTGGGGAAGCATAGGAGGGAGACTGTGAGGCCTCGGTAGGGGCCTGTTATTGAGTCAGGAATAATTCCAGAATGTTACGGCTCAGCTGAGTCCCTGAGTCCCTAGGAGAGCGGCACTAGAATGTCGAAGATTTTCAGGGATTTCCCCATGGTGAGCAGGCAAGTAATCTCTGTTTAGGCTGAACGAAATCCTCTGGCAGCAGGAGCTCCAAGCTTAAATGTCCATCTTGGTCCGAGCTATTTTTTATGCCACCTGATATTAGTTCAACAATTTGTAAATATCCCTATTTTCAGTAAAAAATATGTTTTTAATAATTTGCACACAATTAGTGCACGCAATTAGAATAAAATCTCTTTCTTTTCTGTAAAATATTAAAGATGAGACTGAGACAAGCAATCCAGTACAAAAGATATCAAGACTTAAAATTGCCCGTGGCTGTAATATAGTGACAAATTATGATACTTCAAATTTCCACATTCAGTTGGTCCTGAACATTACATTTATTTTTACATATATTGTGCAGTTTTTCAAATGTACTGGACATGTTTTACTATGAATTAGCTTCTTCAGGTGATAATTATGGATGCTGCATATGTAAACACTGCTAAAGATATATAAATCAATTAAACACAAGAAAAAAACACAGTCTACATCAACAATTAAACTATATGAATAATGGTGCTTACATAATTAGGTCCTCTGGAAAGAATAGTCCAATTTCTATGCATCAAGCGATTCGGTGTATCGGAGCAAAAAAAAAAAAACACTGCGCAAGCACAAAATGGCTCTGGACATGACGTCAAGTGCATGTGCCGAGAGTCTGTCGACACCATATTGGAGATCCCAGTTTTGCCAGGAGATGAATGACGATCAGTCACCAAACAAACCTGAAAACTGCGATTTCACAGATGGAGCAATTAGCACACTGGGGGGCTCTAATTAGGACACATGTACAACAGAACAATGGCAACGAGATGTATTGCCAGATAATCTGCACCGCGATGTCCCGGGCATCCGTATGGTAGCCCATCAATTCACATCAACCTGAAAAAATAGAGCACCATCTAGTGGCCATTTACTATATCAATAACAAAGAAAACAAAAAGGTTTAATGAATCTGACATTCATCTAAACAGGGGACCTTTACAAAAAATGCAAGCGTCATAAAGGGATACACTGTTTACTGAATACATATTTGGAAAAAAATAAGAAACAAAGAAAAAAAATTAAAGAAAACCAATAATGAACAAGCCAGAGGTATAATGGATTATAGGAAAGTCATGAAAACTGTTTATTACAGAAAAGGTTTAAAACTCATACACTTATTGAGTCCTGGAAATCTTGTGGTGGTTAAGATATAAATCCATTTGGATTCCCACTGCAGCAGGAGTTTGTCAATGTCCCCCCCTCTTTCATGCTTAGGTATACTGTATGTTCAAGGGCAAAAAATCTCATCATGGATGAGTCAAAGTTATGATAGAAACCAATGTGTCTACTAATAGGCGTTTCCATTTTCTTTTTGGAAATTTGAAACACATGGTCTCTAATTCTGAGAAAAAAATGTCTTTTAGTTTTCCCAATGTTGAAAACTCCACATTTGCATGTCATGTAACAAACAACACTGCAACGGCCCAAAAATTGGGTATATAGAGGTGACCATTAGGCAGGGTCACTTCTCGGGAGTTCATCACAAGGCGGTAAAAGTTAAATTTTCTACATGGTTTAGTTCCAGTGAATTTAGGCAATAGGGATACAGGTTTATTAGAGTAGTGGCTCTGAACCAATTGATCCTTCAATAAAGAAGATCTTCTGAAAGTGATTTGAGGTTGTACATTAACACATTTGGAGATAGTTTCATCAGTCACCAGAAGGTGCCGGTATTTTTCACAAATGTTTCGTACCTGTTTGTGATGACCAGAATATCTTATGATTAATCTTACGTTTTTTTCTGTAATTTTAGATCTAGTAGTGTACAGTAACCTGTCTCTGTCTTGATTACAAGCTCTATGATAGGCCTTTTTGAGACAGGATTAGCTACAAACCCTATTGAGTAGTCGATTTTGGAGGGCCCTGGCTTCAATCTCAAAGTCCTCTTGGTGATTACAGTTTCTTTTTAGCCGTAGGTATTGGCTATAAGGTATACTGGTAACTAGGGGAGTTGGATGGGAACTAGCAGCATGGAGGATTGTATTTCTGTATAGTGATGAACTCAAAAATCTTAAAAAAAAACATCCAACTCCTCCTTAGAACCAGTCCAAATAGCTAATACATCGTCTATAAATCTGCAACATACTAGCACTTTACTAGTATACTGTTGTTTGTCATCACAAGAAAAAATTTCACACTCCCACCCTCCAGGTACATGTTCGCATAGGAACTGATGGGAGGATGTTCTGTATAGAGATAAATCCAAGTTTCCATTAGTATTTCCAAAAACCTAAATATCCAAATAAACATAGAGTTTTCTGGTGACATGACATGGTGAATTTCAAATTGAAATCATTAGTCTCTAAAATCTTTAAAAAAAACATCCAACTCATCCCTAGAGCCAGTCCAAATAGCAAATACATTGTCTATAAATCTGCTCCATACTAGCACTTACTAGTACTTGTATACTATTCTTTGTCATCACAAGAAAAAAGGTCACGCTCCCACCCACCCCCAGGTACAGGTTTGCATAGGAAGGGGCACAGCAAGTTCCCATTGCAACCCCCTGTATCTGGAGGTAGTGGGAGCGACCAAACATGAAAATATTGTTGGTTAGGTTGAATCTCAGTAAATCCAAAACAAATTGATTATACCAACCCGCTGCTAAACCTTTCTCAGAAATGAAGGTCTCGACCACTCGAACCCCCAAGTGATGGGGGATTGAATTGTATATTTTTTAAGTCAGATAGAGGAGATTTTTGGGCAAAAGTTAAGTTGGACATAGGTCTGTGCTGTGATTCCAATTTATTTGGGCAATTTCTTTGGTAACTTGCTAAGTAAATTCCCAGATATTTGGATTGGCTTGCAATAATGGGAAAGCTCTGGATTTGGGCTTGTACAATTGGGTAGGTGGAAAATATCTCAATCCCATATTTTGGAGGTTTTCCATTTCAAACAGGTGAAAAATATCTTGGTGCAGGGGTGACTCCAAGGCGAGAGAAATCAGAGAAGTCCCTGCCAGAAAAATTACTCTCCTCCCAGAGTTCCATAAGATCGTTAAGGGCTTTGAGGCCATTAATTGTCAAATCTTTCATAATGTCATGATTGGCAGATTGCGACCTAGAAGCTTGATAATTTGTATCATAGATTACTTGGTACATCAATTGTCTAGTGAATAAATGCACATCTTTAATTAATTCAAAACTGGCTATGTTTTGGGTAGAAAAGAAAGATAGACCCATGCTTAATACCTGAATTTGGTCCTTGAAAAGCTGATAAGATGAAAGATTTATTATTTGGAGTTTATTTTGCTCAGATTTTTGGGATTTGTCACCTACATAGTTAAGGTCTTTTTAGGATCTAGTGTTAACTGTAGTCGGTAAATGGGTGCTATGCGTAAGTCCACCGAAATGGGGTGGGAACTAAAGGGACTTACCTTTTGAGAACTGACTGGAGTGGTGGAGTGGAAGTGGAAGTAGAAGAATCAGTGGCCTAATCTCCCAAAGAAACAGAGGCGAGTGACGAACATGCAGAGTGACTATTAGAAGAGTGAAAAGAGTGTCGCGTACGACCAGAGTGCAAAGTGAGTTTAGGTGCGGATGCATGGGGTCCCAATTCTTCATTTTTTAATTTTTGGGGACCTTGTTTATCTACTGGTGATTGAACATTCATAACCTGTGAGGAAGAAACAGAGGATAATAATGAAGATCCATCTAAATCATTAGGATCATTATTAGGTATACCTAAACAAGAAACATTGTAACTATTATTATTATTATTTTTTGTCTCTTATTTGTTTCATGCGACCATTTGTATGCCAGATTGGAATCATAAGCAATTTTGTCACGGTAGTATTTTTGGCCCTAAGTTTTAAAATTTCCATGACAAATGATTCCAAAGCTTCTTCTCTTTCAGTGAAAGTTAAATCAGCAGTCAACCAATTAACCCCTTTCAGACCGGACCATTTTGCTGGCTTAAGACCAGATCACTTTTTGCGATTTGGCACTGCGTCGCTTTAACTGAGAATTGTGCGGTCGTGTGACGTGGCTCCCAAACAAAATTGATGTCCTTTTTTCCCACAAATAGAGCTTTCTTTTGGTGGTATTTGATCGCCCCTGCGGTTTTAATTTTTTGCGCTGTAAACAAAAAAAGAGCGACAATTTTGAAAAAAATGCATTATTTTTTACTTTTTGCTATAATAAATATCCCCCAAAAATATATAAAAAAACATTTTTTTCCTCAGTTTAGGCTGATACGTATTCTTCAACATATTTTTGGTAATAAAAATTGCAATAAGCGATTATTGATTGGTTTGGGCAGAAGTTATAGCGTTTACAATATAGGGGATAGTTTTATAGCATTTTTATTAATAATTTTTTTTTACTAGTAATGGCGACGATCAGCAATTTTTATTGTGACTGCGACATTATGGCGGACACATCGGACATTTTTGACACATTTTTGGGACCATTGTCATTTATACAGCAATCAGTGCTATTTAAATGCACTGATTCCTGTGTAAATGGCACTGGTAGTGAAGGGGTTAACCACTAGGTGGCAGTGTAGGGGTTAAGTGTTCCTAGGGGCATGTTACTAACTGTGGGGGGGCGTGGCTGTCATTTAGTGAACACTGATCTCTGCTCCAATCACAGGGAGCAGAGATCGGTGTCACTAGTTGCTAGGCAGAACGGGGAGATGCTGTTTACTTCCGCATCTCCCCATTCAGCCGCCCTGTGAGACGATCGCGGGTATCCCCGCGGCGATTGAGATCGCGGGACCCGTGACCGGACTCACGGGGTTCCCGATCCGCGCACGCCGCTGGCGGTGCGCACGCAATGGCACGGCAGCAATCTTAAAGTGGATGTACCTGTACGCCCTTTTGCCTGTCCATGCCATTCTGTCTACGTAAATCGTCGTGCGCCGGTCGGGAATCGGTTAAGGACCCGAAGGATTTGCCCCCTTAATGACAGGCCAAACAAAATTGACGTACTTTTTTTCCCACGAATAGAGCTTTCTTTTGGTGGTATTTGATCACCTCTGCTGTTTTTATTTTTTCAAAGAGCGACAATTTTGAAAAAAAAAATATTTTTTTTTATTTTTGCTATAAAACAAATGTATTAATAGGCCGATATATATTCTTCTACATATTTTTGGTAAACTTTAAGTTATAGCGTCTACAAACTATGGGATATATTTAGGGACTTTTTTTTTTTATTGTTTCTATTGGTTATGGCAGCGATCTACAATTTTTAGAAGGACTGCGACATTGCGGCCCACAAATCTGACCCCAAATGACACTTTTTGGGGACCAGTGACATTATTACATTGATCAGTGCTATAAAAATGCACTGATCGATGTAAAAAGGACACTGGCAGGAAAGGGGTTAACACTAGTGGGAGATCAAGGGTTTAACTGTGTTCCCTCAGCATGTTCTAACTGTAGGGGGATGGGAAAATCTGGTTCAACTTTTTTGATGTTAGGAAAAATTTGAACTCATAGTCCCCATGAGACAATTTTATCATCCATGTATTTATGAAAATACATTTTATTCCAGAATATCCGAGACTTCCTTTCCAACAGCCTCTTTAATCCCTGCAAAAAAATTATCTAAGGTGAGGTAAGCCTCCAAATGATGCACCGTGGGACTGATGGATGTTTTCCATCAATCCATAAAAAGTCACCCCTTGATAACTGGCCATGACAAAAAAGTTGTTAGTAAGTAAATTGACAATTACAGTATATCAAAGATAATAAAATATACATTTGAATAATCAGTATTTAATAGTGGGTTTCAGACCAACAGCAGAAATGTGGGTGATTACCAACCCGAGTATACAACGTATAGCGAAAATTAGGTTGGGTGTTGGAAAACCACAATCACCACACTCCTCAAATTTGAGGAATAGTACGAATAAGGAGAAATGGTGTTTTTTAGGTGCTACGCAAAAAAAAGAAAATCTAACATTATAGGAATAACAGAAATTTGCTTCAACTAATGTGCATGTCTACAAAGCCCAAAGACAATACATACCCTTAAAAAGTGGGGCAGGTGGAAGAACCACAGTGGGCAAAGGAGCACACCTATGTCAAAAAGCACTTAGGGACCAGAATGGAGGCAGGTGTAAGGACGTAGGGCGGCGATGCAACGCAGAGGGAGGGGCGGGACCTAGGATACGACGGCCGGATGGAGAGGAAGAGGTGCACGCTGTGCTGCAGACGTGACACTCTCGCATGAAGCTCGGGGTCATAGAGGAGCGGAGGATGCGGCGGTGCTAAGCGGGACACAGAGATGCCGGGTACAGACAACCAGAAGGGAACCGCCGACCGAAGGATAGCAGGACCCCGCCCCCCCCCGGAACAGCTGCTCCCCCCTTCCCATCATCTATGATAAGAACAGCAAGGCTTCTAGCAAAACAGCATTAACGGCGAGGAAGGGTAAGACCCCAGTGAAGGGGAAGAAAAGTAAAACCTAACTCCTGGAGGGGTAAGTCTCATACCATAAAGGAAATGCTGACACTTGTGGATTACCTGGAGGCATATTTAAATGTGAGTGGCAAGTGAGTTATATTAACAAATATTAACAAAAAACACTGACATTTGATAGCAAAGGTGGAAGTGGAGCTTGTGTCATTTTGCAGAGACAGGAGAGGGAGGCCTGCCCCCCCCCCCCGTTAAAAAATTGTGATATAAAAAGGATTTATACCCCATGGGGGGGTCCACAGGAGTTGAACCAAAACATATCACCCAGAACCATCTATCCCAGAGTGGTCCCTGCAATAGCCAACTGATTAGACATGGGGACAAAAAGAGTGAGAGGGAACCCTGTTTGATTTGCCACAGGTCCCGTCCCCCACCGTCCCCACCCCCCCCCTCGGTTAAAACGTGAGCACTCGAGGGAGTCTGCCTATTGTATCTGTGGTATGCCCCCTTCTATGCGTTTTTTTATTTTCGTTCTTTAGTCTACATGGGCTATTCCCTTTTGGTGGGTCTGCCTAGTCGAAGTCTTTGACTGACTGGAACGTTAGAATATAACTCTGTCTCAGAAAAGACTGTTTAATTCTAATACCCCCACCTAATTTCACTGGGGTTTATAAGGGTGCAGGGATCGTCAGGGGGCGTTGAGCCTCTTGCCCCCCCTCCCCCACCACCCTATGGTGCAATACCCAGCGACTAAAGAGAAGGGGAAGGTCCTAATATAAACAACTACCCTAATATGACTGGCAGAGTCACTAAAGGAACCGAACCTAAAACACCAAAAGAAAAAGCAAATACAAGCACAATTAAGCAATATTTGGTGAAGGGTCTGAGCCCAAAGAGTCCAGTTATGGAAAAACAAGCGACAAAACAGGGAAAAAAGGAGGGGAGCAAAAAGAAGGAGGAAATCCTGGAGGCCTCGGGAGGAAATACCAGCACACAAAGCGAAGTAGACAGTAGTAGGTTGGAGGAACAGAGGGAGAATACCCAAATACTAACCAAGACAATACTGTCAGAAATGTTGACGAAAAGGGAAAATTCAATTAAAAGCGAAATAGTAGCACTACGAACGGATTTAACACATGTGCTGACCCGAGTAGAGGAAGTGGAAAATAATACAGACAAACATACATTTGAAATAGCGGAGCTCAAAGAGCAGCTTAAAACGACTAAAATAAACCAAAGGAGGACTCTGTACAAACTAGAAGAACAGGAAAATCAGAGTAGAAGGCAGAACCTCAGAATACGATCACTCCCAGAAGAGAACGGGGAAGACCTTATAAAAATCATAAAAGAACTATTTAATCCCTTATTAATCAAAACCCCAGAATGGGATTTGAAAATTGAAAGGATACATAGAGTCAGGAAACCTCAGCATATACCAACAGACACCCCTAGAGACATCCTGGTCAGATTCCAGAACTATACAGAAAAAACAGAGATATGGACTAATCTGAGAGGAAAACCCCCCCTGAATTTCAGGGGAATAGAGCTTCAAATTTTTATGGACCTATCTCCGGAAACACTGGCTAGGAGACGGATGCTCAGACCACTGTTAAATCAAATGCGTATAGATAATGTAAAATATAGCTGGGGGTTCCCGGCCTGTCTGATAGGATACAAGGAGGGTAGATCGGTAAGGTTGAGGTTCCCGGAGGATTTAATGGAGTTCTGTAAAAATTTAGGGTTACAACCAATAGAAATCCCAGAATGGCTGGAAAGAGAAGGTCTGTGACGGGGGGTGGGGAGGGGGGGGGGGGGCCGGGGTAAAACGCAACCCTTGGCCCGTGGGGATTGTTGGGGGACAAATTAATGCAATATAAATAGTTCCCTTTGCAGATGGGGTGGGGTGGGGGGAGGGGGGGAGAGCGGGGGGGGGGGAAAGGGGAGGAGAGAGACTATGACCGGGGTGGAATCCTCTCCATTCGAGGGACCATTTCTGCCCCCCCCACCCCCCTAAAGCGGGGGGGGGGAGGGGTAGAATGGGGGAAGAGGTTCAAGCCCAACCTCTGAGAAGGAAGCCCAGAGGTTGAAAGGAATATTTCTGATCAGCCAAGGGGTTGGAGGTCAGTATTGACCAGGGGAGGGATGGAGGGGGGGGGATTGGGAGGGGGGGAGGCGGGGGGGTGAGAGTGGGAGGAATGAGGGAAGGGTGGGAAGGGGTAGTCGGGGGAGTAAAGTGCCTCTCCGTAAAAAACAAAAACAAAAGAAAAGTTCTAGATTAGGTTCCTAACATATAATGTCCGAGGTCTGAACAACCCTAGTAAAAGACACAAAATATTAACAGAGCTTAAACATCATCAGACAGACATAGTGTTTCTCCAGGAAACCCATCTCTTTTAGGGAGCCAATATAAAATTACATTCCAAAAAATTCCCTACTTGGATATACGCAGATTCAACCACTAGGAAGGCCAATGGAGTCGCAATAGGTTTCTCGGAAGGAATCCAGTTTAGAGAACAGGGGAGAGTGGTGGATCCAGAAGGGCGGTTTCTCCTATTATGCGGTTATATCAATGGGGTGCAACTCACTTTAGCAAATATATATGCGCCAAATAAAAAACCAATAGACTATGTCAAGAAAATGATAAATAAGCTTGCTAATTTTGGACAGGGGATGATTATAATGGCAGGGGACTTGAACCTATGAATGAATTCAGAAGAAGATAGTACGTCGCGTGTACGGGAGACGGGAAAGCAACCCTTAAAAAAATTGAAGAAAATCCTCCACCAAAATCAATTGGTGGATGTGCGGCGAACGATGAATCTAAAAACACGAGATTATACTTTCTTCTCCCCCGTACATGGGACATACACGCGTCTTGACTATTTTTTCGTGGATCATAATACGTTATCCAGGGTCACGGACTCCCACATAAAGATATCTACAATATCAGACCACGCACCAGTTATGATGACAATAGAAGAAATTAGTGTAGCAAAACTCCCTTCGAACTGGAGATTAAATGAAACCTTACTTTCTGAAAAACAAGATATTGAAAAAATACAGCAAGAATTAAGCTTTTTTTTCGAAGAGAACGAATCAATCGACATCTCACACGCAACACTATGGGAAACACATAAGGCATATATGCGGGGTATATTTATTGCAATGGGTTCAGGGAAAACAAAAGAAAGAACTAAAAAAATTGAAAAGATATCTGAAGAAATATATAGCCTGGAGCAAATCCATAAGAAACAAGGGGGTCATCGGCAAGAGACATACCATAATCTTATAATGAAAAGAGAAGAATTAAGAGACATATTGACCCAGCATACAAAAAACGCTTTCAATGCGACGCAAATAGACAAATATGTAGGAGGCAATAAAATAGGAAAACATTTAGCTAAAACCCTGAAAAAAAAAAAAAACAGGAACTACATTGAAAAAATTTGCAATGGACAGGGGGATCTAGTCTTTAAGTCCAACGAGATCGCAGAGACTTTTAACCAGTACTACAAAACCCTGTACAATGTGAATAAAGACAAGGTAGACCTGGGAAAAAAAACACAATAAAATAAAAGAATTCCTAAAAAATGCAGGACTCACCCAAATATCTATGGAGGACAAGTTAGATTTGGAAACACCGATATCGGAAAGTGAGATTATCCAAGCCATGACAGACACAAAATCAGGGAAAAGCCCGGGACCGGATGGATACCCGATCCTTTACCTTAAAAAATTTAGCAAAATCTTGGTACCTAGATTGTGTAAATATTTTAATGGATTGGGAACAGAATTCGGACTAAGCCGAGAGGCACAGAAGGCCTTAATAACCCTTATTCCAAAAGAAGGAAAAGATGATAGCTGCTGTTCAAGTTTTAGACCAATATCCCTTCTTAATTTCGATACTAAACTCTATGCAAAAATACTCGCAAATAGATTAAAAAAACTCATGAAGGATCTGATCCATGTAGATCAGGTGGGCTTCGTGGCCTCAAGAGAGGGACGGGATAATGGAATTAGAACCCTCCTACTGCTACAAAAATTAAAGACAGATGGGCCCCCAGGTCTATTCCTGTCGATAGATGCCGAAAAGGCCTTCGACAGGGTAGACTGGGGGCTCATGATGGAAACGTTAAGGTATATAGGTCTGGGCCCTAGGATGGTACAGAGAATTAGAGCCTTGTACGAAGAACCAACTGCAATAAAAAAGATTAATGGAGACTATTCATCCCCCTTCGCTATGAGTAACGGGATGAGACAGGGATGTCCCCTGTCCCCGTTACTGTTCATTCTGTCACTGGAGCCACTTTTAGCCACTATTAGACGAGATAATAAAATAAAAGGAATTAAAATAGGGGGGACCGAACATAAAGTCGCAGCGTTCGCTGACGATTTATTATTTTATATAACGGAACCAAAAACATCAATGCCAAAATTACTTGAGGTCTTGAAAGCTTATGGAGAAGTATCGAACTTTAAAATAAACATTAATAAGTCAGAAATTCTGAATATCAACATAAGGAAAAAAGAGGCTCTAGTGCTGCAAAGGGATTTTCAGTTCCCATGGAAACAAAAAGGTTTAAAATATCTAGGGATCAAATTGGCAAATTCCATGGGAAAGCTATACAGCGAGAACTTTCTCCCGCTACTAGAAGAAATAAGGAACGAAACTAAGAAGATACAGTATAGACCCCTCTCGTGGATAGGCCGAATAAATTCGGTGAAAATGGTGATTCTGCCAAAAATTACATATAAATTCCATATGATCCCTATCCCCCTCCCTGACTATTATTTCCAGACAGTAAAATCAATCATAAATAACTTTATATGGCAAGGTAAGAAACCTAGAATAGCACGAGATATTTTGAAACAAAGTAAAGACCAGAGGGGCCTGGGGGTCCCGGACATAAAAAAATACTACCACGCGGTAATACTTTCAAGAGCGGTAGAGTGGACACGACAGGAAACTCAAAAACAATGGGTACACATAGAAAATGATATTAGTGAAATAAATTTGAGGGGTGCGATTTGGTGCCCTCCGAAACTTAGAGACTTAGGAGTAAAGACACAGAGGATCACTAGACATGTTTTTAAAATATGGGATTTAACACATAAGCAACACGGCTGGAGCTATAATTCACTATTAATGCCACTGAAGAATAATGACTACTTCCCACCTGGGAAGAGAAAAATGGGTGGACACTGGATAGAAGAAAGTACACAATTAGGTGAGATAATAGAGAAAGGGAAAATAAAGTCACTGGTAGAAATACAACAGACCACACCACACCTTAAGGTAAATGAATGGCGCTACCGCCAGCTGACAAACTTCGTAGGGAGCTTGCCACAACCGATAAGATCCAAAGATAACTATACAGCTTTGGAAAAAATATGTAGAACAAAAGGATTAAAAAAAAAAGATACATCTCAGCTGTATAAAATGCTCCTGGAAGAGGGCCGGCCGGAGGTACCCCCATTCCTCACAAAATGGGGAAACGAATTAGACTCACATGGATACAAACACAACATTAAAAAAATTTTGAAGTTAATACACAACTCAGCGATTGATAAATAAGACCGCCGAAATGAACTATAAATGTATTGCAAGATGGTATATCACACCAAATAGAATGAATAAACTTCAGCCGGGGAGGCCACAAGAATGCTGGAGGGGATGTGGGGAGCAAGGGAACACGGCCCATGTGTGGTGGAAATGTCCTAGGGTAAGGGAATTCTGGGAAACTATTTTAGACTTAATAAAGGAAATTACAGGGATTAAAATAAAAGACGACCCCTGGATATGCCTATTTCACAATACATCAGATTCAATAAAAACATACACGAACACCTTGATTCCTCATATGCTGAATGCCGCTAAGGCAGTGATACCAAGGAGGTGGCAGCAAGTCAAACCACCTTCAGATCTTGACTGGATAGGAAAGATGGAAGAGATATACCAGTTGGAGAACCTTAGATATACTGGGGAGGAAAAGGAAGATGAAGATCAAATGGAAAAAATGGCAAGAGTTTAAGCAGTCCTGGAAATACGCAGAAATATTAATGCAAGTAGGGTAAAAGCAGAAACCTAAATCTAGAAAGCTAGAAGATAAAAAGGAGAGGCACAGGGGTGGGGAGGGAGGGATGAGTAGGGTTGGGTGGGAAGGGGAGGGAATATAAGGTTTTAAAAGCAATAAAGAGATTAAATGATAATTAAATAAATATGAAATTATTGAGAGGAAGATGCGAGATGTATACCTATGTCTGCTTGTTATGCGATAAAAAGGAACCTTTTTCACAATGATGAATATAACACAAGAGACATGAATGAATCTTAAACATGAGCATTTCTTTCTCTCTTGAGGTTCTCTGAAGTGAAAAAAAAAAAAAAAAAAAGAAAAAAAAAAAAAGTGGGGCAGTTGTAAACAAGAACTATAAGGCAGTTGTTAAAACTCTCATCAATCCTATTGTTCTACTAAAAAATTTTTTTTCAGGGATTAAAGAGGCTGGAAAGGAAGTCTCGGATATTTTTGAATAAAAGGTATTTTCATAAATACATGGATCAAAAAAGTTGAACCAGATTTTTGTAATGTTTGGGAAGCCAATCTTCAGGCATGTTCCCTTAAAATGATGGACCTCCTTTGTCAACAATATCAAAAGAATCTAGATGTTTTTGACTGAGAAATAAAAATATATATATATATATACAGAAAATACTGGTTTAACTGCTTATTCAAATTTTACTAAAAGAGAAGAAGCTTTAAATAAACATTTGGAATCATTTGTCACAGAAATGACAAAAACAAAAAGGACAAAAAATACTACTGTGATAAAATTGCTTATGATTCCAATCTGGCATATAAATGGTCGCATTAAACAAATAAGAGACAAAAAAATAAAAAAATAAAAATAAAATAATAATAGTTACAATGTTTCTCGTTTAGGTGTACCTAGCAATGATCCTAATGACTCCTGATGGATCTTCATTGTCATCTGTTTTTTCCTTACAGGTTATGAACGTTCAATCACGAATAGATAAACAAGGTCCCCAAAAACAAAAAAAATGAAGGATTGGGACCCCATACATCCACACCTAAACGTACTTTGTGCTCTGGTCGTATGCAACACTCTTCTAGTACTTACTCTGCATGTTTGTCACTTGCCTCTGTCCCTTTGGGAGATGAGGCCACTGATTCTTCTACTTCCTTTTCAGCACCCACATCAGTCACTTCTTAAAAGGTAAGTCCCACTAGTTCCCACCTCATTTCAGGGAACTGATGCTCAGCACCCATTTTCTGACTACAGTTAACCCCAGATCTCAAAAAGACCTTCACTGTGGAGGTAAAAAAATCTGAGCAAAATGAACTCTGATAATAAATCCTTCATCCAGTTTTGAAATATTTAAAGATGTACTTTTATTCGCTAGATGATTGATGTAAAAAATTATCTATGATAAATCATAGATATGAAACCAATCATGAAGTTTGAAAAGATTTGACAATCAATGACCTCAAAGCCCTTAACAATCTTATGGAACTCTGGGAGGAGAGTCATTTTTCAGAGGATTCGCTGCCCGATTTTTCTGGTGGGATCTCCTCTGATTTCTTTCCCCTCGGAGTCACCCTTGCACCAAGATGTTTTCCACCACCCCAATTGTACAAGCCTAAATCCAGAGCTTTTCCATTATTGCAAGTCAATCCAAATATCTGGGAATTTACTTAGCAAGTTACCAAAGAAATGAAATTTCCCAAATAAATTGGAATCACAGACACATTTCCAACGTAACTTTTGATCAAAAATTGTCTCTGACTTAAAAAATAATGATGATATTCATTAAACCAGCTGATAAAGGCAGAAACTTAGTAGTAATCATGGATAGGATGCACAATAAGGCTATGGTTATCCTGAATAGGGATGAGCCGAACATCCCCGGGTTCGGTTCGCACCAGAACCCCCGAACGGACCTAAAGTCCGTGTAAATTTAAGAACCCCTTTTAGTTACAATGGACACGAACGTTCAAAATCAAAAGTGCTAATTTTAAAGGCTAATATGCATGTTATTGTCATAAAAAGTGTTTGGGGACCTGGGTCCTGCCCCAGGGGACATGTATCGATGCAATTTTTTTTTTAAAACGTCCGTTTTTTCAGGAGCAGTGATTTTAATAATGCTTAAAGTGAAACAATAAAAGTGTAATATTCCTTTAAATTTCGTATCTGGGGGGTGTCTATAGTATGCCTGTGAAGGGGCGCATGTTTCCCGTGCTTAGAACTGTCCCTGCACAAAGTGTCATTTTTGCAGGAAAAAAAAGCTATTTAAAATCACTCGCAGGTAATGAATTGTCTGCTCCCGTAACACAGAGAACAGTCATTCATTGAAAGTCATTGATAAAAAAAAGTCATTGATAAAAAAATAAAAAAAACAAAAAATAAAAAGCGTGGGGGTCCCCCCAAATTCAATTACCAGGCCCTTCAGGTCTACTATGGATATTAAGCGGAACCCCGGCCAAAAAAAAAAAATGGCATGGGTCCCCTCAAAATCCATACCAGACCCTTGAGGTCTGGGATGGATTTTAAGGGGAACCCCGGCCAAAAAAAAAAAATGGCGTGGGGTCCCCCTCAAAATCCATACCAGACCCTTATCCGAGCACGCAACCTGGCAGGCCGCAGGAAAAGAGGGGGGGATGAGAGCGGCTCCCTCCTGAACCATACCATGCCACATGCCCTCAACATTGGGAGGGTGCTTTGGGGTCCCCATGTTGATGAGGACAAGGGCGGGGGGCTTATCAGAATCTGGAAGCCCCCTTTAACAAAGGGGACCCCCAGATCCCCCCCCCCTGTGTGAAAATGGTAAGGGGGTACCCCTACCATTTCACCAAAAAAGTGTCAAAAATGGTAAAAATGACAGGAGACGGTCTTTGACAATTCCTTTATTAAAATTTTCTTTCTTCTGGTCTTCCTTTCTTCATCCTTCGGTTTCTTCATCTTCTCCTTCCGGCATCTTCTTCCATCTTCTTCTTCCATCATCTTCTTCCTCCGATCCGCTTCTTCTTGCTCTGGTCTTCTCGTCCGGCATCTTCTTCCATGGCGTCGGTGTCTCTTCTGGGCTGCTCCAAGCAATGGGAGGCTCCCGCTGTGTGAGGCTTCGCTGCGTCTGACAGGTCTTTTATAACGAAGGGCGGGGCCACCTGGTGACCCCTCCCCCCTCTGACGTCATGGGGAAAGCCATAGGAAATTCCCCATGACGTCCCCGTGCGTCAGAGGGGGCGTGGCCTGGTACGGTTCAGGAGGGAGGGGGGCCGCTCTCGTCCCCCCCTCTTTTCCTGTGGCCTGCCAGGTTGCTTGCTCGGATAAGGGTCTGGTATGGATTTTGAGGGGGACCCCACGCCATTTTTTTTTTTGGCCGGGGTTCCCCTTAAAATCCATCCCAGACCTCAAGGGTCTGGTATGGATTTTGAGGGGGACCCCACGTAATTTTTTTTTCTTTGGCCGGGGTTCCCCTTAATATTCATAGCAGACCTGAAGGGCCTGGTAATTGAATTTGGGGGGACCCCTACGCTTTTTTTTTGTTTTTGTTTATTTTTTATCAATGACTTTCAATGAATGACCTTTTATAATGTGGGGCGTGTACTAAACCCCCTGAGCTATAATTGGCCACAGGCATACTGCCTGTGGCCAATTATTGCTCTCCTCGCCGCTGGCTCTATGATTGGCCAAGCATGCGGGCGCAGTGCATTGCGGGCCGCTCGCATCACACGAATTTGATGCGAGCGGCCCAAATAGTTCTGGGCTCGCCGATGGGTTTGAATCGAACACCGGGCCCATCCCTAATCCTGAATAACCATCATTGGTATAGATGTATCTCTAATGGCTATTTGGATCGGATAGCAAATAAATACAAAAGTCTCATTGAAAATGCATTCGATTAAGACGTGATAGATTTATTAATTTATAAATTTTTAACTGTGAAAACTCCTAAAACACCAACACTATATGCTTTACCCAAAATACACAAAAGTATGGACTGGCCTCCTGGGCGGCGAATAGTTTCAGGAAATAGGTGCTTAAAGCAGAGTTCTGCCTAAAAAAATATTTTTTTAAGTCAGCAGCTACAAATACTGCAGCTTCTGACTTTTAATAATCGGACACTAGGGATGGGCCCGGTGTTCGATTCGAACCCATGTTCGAATAGAACATCGGGCGTTCGACCGCTCGTCGAGCCCAGAACTATTTGGGCAGTTCGCATCAAATTCGTGTGATGCGAACGGCCCGCAATGCACTGTGCCAGTCGCAGTGCATTGCTGGCTAATGATTGGCCAAGCATGCACTGTGACCCCACATGCTTGGCCAATCATAGAGCCAGCAGCGAGGAGAGCAATAATGTGGCCAATTATAGCTCAGGGGGTTTAGTACACGCCCCACACTATATAAGGCCGCCGCGCCGGCGGCCTCATGTAGTGTGCTTCGTCCCTCCGTTACTAAAGAACTGTCAGACGCAGCGAAGCCTCACACAGCGGGAGCCTCCCATTGCGTGGAGCGGCCCAAGAAGAGACGCCGACGCCATGGAAGAAGATGCCGGTCGAGAAGACCAGAGCAAGAAGAAGCGGATCGGAGGAAGAAGAAGATGGAAGAAGAAGATGGAAGAAGAAGATGGAAGAAGATGCCGGAAGGAGAAGATGAAGAAACCGAAGGATGAAGAAAGGAAGAAGGAAGAAGACCAGAAGAAAGAAGATGAAAGAAGATTTTAATAAAGGAATTGTCAAAGACCGTCTCCTGTCATTATTTACATTTTTGTCACTTTTTTGGTGAAATGGTAGGGGTACTTTTGTACCCCCTTACCATTTCACACAGGGGGGGGGGGGCGGAATCTGGGGGTCCCCTTGTTAAAGGGGGCTTCCAGATTCCGATAAGCCCCCTGCCCGCAGACCCCCACAACCAATGGCCAGGGTTGTGGGGAAGAGGCCCTTGTCCTCATCAACATGGGGACAAGGTGCTTTGAGGGGTCACAGACCCCCAAAGCACCCTCCCAATGTTGATGGCATGTGGCCTGGTACGGTTCAGGAGGGAGGAGGGGGGGCGCTCTCGTCCCCCCCTCTTTTCCTGCAGGCCTGCCAGGTTGCGTGCTCGGATAAGGGTCTGGTATGGATTTTGAGGGGGACCCCACGCCATTTTTTTTGGCCGGGGTTCCCCTTTAAATCCATCCCAGACCTAAGGGTCTGGTATGGATATTTAGGGGGACACCTACGTCATTTTTTTAAAAATTTGACGCAGGGTTCCCCTTAATATCCATAGCAGACCTGAAGGGCCTGGTAATTGAATAATTGACCTGGTAATTGACCTGCTTTTTTTTTATCAATGACTTTTTTTTTTATCAATGACTTTCAATGAATGACTGTTCTCTGTATTACGGGAGCCGACAATTCATTAGCCGCGAGTGATTTTAAATTGTTTTTTTTTGCTGCAAAAAAAACATGTGCCCCTTCACAGGCATACTATAGACACCCCCCAGGTATGAAATTTAAAGGAAAATTACACTATTATTGTTTCACATTAAGCATTATTAAAATCACTGCTCCTGAAAAAAATGCAGTTTTTAAAACATTTTTTTGCATTGATACATGTCCCCTGGGGCAGGACCCAAGTCCCCAAACACTTTTTTGGACAATAACATGCATATTAGCCTTTAAAATTAGCACTTTTAATTTCGAATATTCGCGTCCATTGACATTAATAGGGTTCTAATGTTCGCGCAAACTTTAGGTCCGTTCGCAGGTTCTGGTGCGAACCAAACCTGGGGGTGTTCGGCTCATCCCTATCCCAGGGTCCAGCGATGCGGGGGAACGAAGCCCCGCTCGTCTCCCCCTCCTCTCTGCGGTGTTGGCATTGTAAATATGGGCGCTCGGCTGTGGCTTCCTCACTTTTGCAGACTCCACAAGGGTTGGAGTGGCCACCTTGTAGCCCTATCATCACTTACTTGGAGAAACATCAAAGCTTATGTTGTGTCAGTAGAACAATAGGATTTGATGAAAGTTTTGACAACTGCCTTATTGTTCTCATTTACAACTGCCCCATTTTTTGAGGGTATGTATTGTCTTTGGGTTTTATAGCCATGCAAATTAGTTGAAGCTAATTTCTGTTATTCTTATAACAATATATCCCCTCTCAGGCATTAAATTCCTTGGGTCATCTCTCCCTGTGGTATGCTGATATCTTCCTAACAGCACCTGGGCTAAACTATAAATGTCTCCTTTATGTGTCTAATATACCTTATTGTTTGATGCATGGGAATAGGACTATTCTTTCCAGAGTACCTATTAATGTAAGCACCATTGCTCATATAGTTGAATTGTTTATGTAGACTTTGTTTTTTAACTTGTGTTTAAATGATATGTATCTTTTGCAGTGTTGACATATGCAGCATCCATAATTATCTCCTGACGAAGCTAATTCATAACGAAACATGTAGAGTGAATTGGAAAAACTGCACAATATATGTAAAACAATGTTTCTTTTATTGTTAACTATTTTTAACTTTGTATAAATAAAATCCATATTTAAAAAAAAAAAACGTTTTGTGTAGCACCTAAAAATGTCTCCTTATTTGTACTATCATGTATAGTAGCAATATTATTATTGCTATTATAGATGACAGCTTCCCGTTATCAATGGCTGTTAGGAATGCCAGTGGGCGCATGTAGGCAGGTGGAATTTAATGCTGGCTCAGCCGGAAAGGCTAGTGTTAATCATGTTCCTGGGTTTTTCTTGGCAGGTTTTCTTATGTCTGACCCTGCGGTCATGTCTGCTATAAAAAGGGACAAGGGCCCAGACCTAGAGAGAAGAATGTGTGGGAATTGCTCATTGCTGTTGTCGGAGTCTGGATTGCCAGTGCCCAGTCAAGTTCAGAGTTCTCATTAATAAGGGAAAATGGACCCTTTTTCTTACGCAGGTATGCTGGGGCAGCCACAACTTTTAAGAAAAGACTGCACTTTATGTTGAACTGTTATACTAACTTATTCTTCAGTAAAGCTTTATCTGTAATGTGAAATCCCTGCGATTGGTGAAAAAATCAATAAAACACTCCAAAATGCAAAACCCTCAAAAATAATGACAGCTGTACTCAAAAAGATGTGCATACCAATATCCACAAAATTGTAGTAAGAGAGACTGTTGCGCTGTCCGTAACACATATATCAAATATATCAAAGTGCAAATGTGCTTCAAAACATAATCAGTACATATCATCATTATCATCATTATCAAAAGTGAAAATGTGTGTTAAAACATAATAAAGCAGATATTGTTCATTTAATCCACACACCTATTAATCCATGCTAACTTGTAAACTATACAAGTGCAAAGTCCTGTGAAACAATAAAGTGCAGTATGGAATTGTCCCAGCAACCAATTGATGGGAGTAAATGCTGTTCCACAGATATATTCCAAACATAACTGTGTCACCTCAATGTGCTTCACTCCAAGATAAAGAAGGGGGGTTAGCCTCTTACCAGAAAATTTGACCCTTGCAGGTCGGAAATCATCTTAGAAGACAAGCCTCCCAAAGGCAAGAAGTGACACTTAGCTGGCATATCTGTGCTCTATTTCAGATGTATGGATGCGCTCTCACCATCTCCTCAATCTGACATCATGTAATCAAACATCAGTACCATAGAAGGGGCATAATGCACACAGAAAGATGGAAGGAGCACCTCATTGCACAACAGCCAAAAAGTTGATAGTTTATTTAAAAAGACATATACTTACAAAGGGATGTAAAAAGGCATTTAAGTCAACTAACAGCGTCTGGGGCCCCTGCGGGTGTACTGATGTCACCGCACTTTTGTTAATGATAATATGTACTGATTATGTTTTGAAGCACATTTACACTTTGATAATTTGAAATACACTAATGCCGCGTACACACGATCGGAATTCCGGACAGAAAAAGACTGATAAGAGCTTTTTATCGGAAAATGTGTAGGCTCCATCGGAATTTGGCTGTCCGAATTTTCGCCAGCCAAAAATTGATAGCATGTTCTCAATTTTCCCGACGGAAAAACTTTCTATCGGAAATTCCGATCATGTGTATGCAATTCCCACACGCCAAAAATTACGCATGCCCAGATTCAACTACGAGACGGAAGCTATTGGCTACTGGCTATTGAACTTCCTTTTTCTAGTCCTGTCGTACGTGTTGTACGTCACCACGTTCTAAACGATAGGAATTTAGTGTGGCCGTGTGTAGGCAAAACAGCCTGAGCTATCAGGAAAATCATCAGAGCTTTTTCCGATGAGAATTCCAATCGTCTGTACGCGGCATTAAGAATATAATTGATATGCAGTATGTTTTTACGGACAATGCAACTGTTTCTCTTATTACTTAAACTTTGTCTTTGTCTGGTCTAAAGCTACTAAAGGGGTGTAATGCAAGTAACTGGGACACATAGTCTATAGCTCAGATCATTTAAAGCACATTAGGGTATTGAATTTGAGACATCAGTGTTAGAGCTGACACAGTGTAAAGTACAGGCAAGTGGTTATCAAGGGTAACAAAGGTTTCTCTAGCAGTCTGTCATAAGCATGTACATGTGCCAGGTGGGATACCTTCTTACAGGAGGAGTTGTTTTTGGTACTTTCTCTGATCGTTTTTGCAGCCATCTAGATGAGCATGTTTGTGTGTTTTTTAGTACCTGTAAATCTGTACTTCTCTTTTACTTTCTCCACACATCTGCAACATCAGAAACATATATTGGAAGATTTAATTAAGGACTGAAGCATGTTCATATTGCAAGGCAATTTTTAATTATTTTATTACTTTAGTTACCTTTACGGTCTTCATTTTAAAGTGCCCTTTGGATGCAGGGTGCCCAAAGCCATGTGGCGTTGGTATAGGAGAAGATGGGGGGTCCACATGCTCACTATCCTCCCTTTCCTGGGCACTTGCGCTGCATGTATTTATAAGAGAATGGTAAGTCCATTAATAAAAATACCCCCAAAGAATAAAAACAATATCTACCTATGTAAATCCACCATATATAACATTGTGTCATTGTCCAGCTTCAGTCATGATGGCTCACCAGCTAGTGAGCATTACCAGCCACCAAGATGACAGGGTACCCTATGATGTTGCACCAATGCACAATCACCACTAAATGACCGTCAGATCCCCGGTTGTTGTACTGTCCAGGGATTCTGGGTGACATCATTCACCAAATATGGTTATGGTCATAGTTGGCCAATGATTTGCAAAGGGATCCCCAGCTGGTTAGTTTACAAACAGCATCCAGGAATCTGACTGTAATTAGTAGTGATAGTGCGGTGAGCCAACATCACCTGCAGTCATCAAGGCAAGGGGAAAACACTGTTGGGTGGTTGATCTACATTACTAAGCAACGTAAATGACACTGGATTTACATGAGGGATATTTATTTATTTTCAAAAAAAAAATACTTTTTCATTGTCTGTGTTTTATTTATGTAGCGCCACCCCCGAAGGAGCCGCTTGGTAAATCTGGGTTCTCTGATCTCCACCTCAACACCAAGAATGACACCAGCCCCTCTGGCACACCTGGTTAAATTAAATTACTGCAAACACATTTAAAGACACATGTGGAAAATACTGTTATCCTGGCTGTGGATTATAACCAAAAACAGACACACACCTGGTAGTGATAAACAAATTGAATATATTAGCACGGTTTAAAGCATATGGAAGCTCACAACACTGTTGAACCTTTCTGCAAAGAATTAATACATTAGAAAAGACAACCTTCAATACTTAGCAACTGTAAATTTAGAAAAGGGCAGTAATCTATATGCCCATAATACAGACGCTGATCGGGAGGAGAGAAGATCTATCAACTTCTCAGCTCCTTCTGGGCCACAAACACCATTAAAAGTAACAATACAAAAATATTAAATGGGTTAACAGGTACAGTAAGCACATTTCTGTAATGTTACAGGTCCTGAATTTAAGGGTACTAGTGTCTTCTGCTAGCAAACATTGGGGCCCTTTGTAAAGAGAGTAGGTTTAATCAATCAAAAGAAAAAAAATACAAGTGTAGGCACAAAAACTATGGCTCATATATCTCCCAATTACAACAATTATGTCATTGGATACACAGTCTCATTTGATCCATGTCCAGCGGACAATCCCGCCGGACTTTCCAGCTGGGTCCGCTGGACTTTCCGAGCGTGTGGACTTGCCCACACACGTGCGGACTTGCCCACACACGCACGGACAGATAATCCGCCGGCTAAAGTCCGCGGGACTTTTGAAAATGAACGGACTTGCCGCTCATCGGCAAGTCCGTTCATTTAGCACGTGACTTCAGGTACGTAGCTAGCGTAGGCAGTAAATGCCGGCGCGCTAGCTCCGTCACCTGTCATGGATTTAAAGGGAATCCCCACGCCGAAAAACGGCGTGGGGGTCCCCCCCAAATCCATGTCAGACCCTTATCCGAGCACGCAGCCTGGCAGGCCAGGAAAGGGGTGGGGACGAACGAGCGCCCCCCCTCCTGAGCCGTACCAGGCCGCGTGCCCTCAACATGGGGGGTGCCCTGGGGAAAGGGGGGCCGTGCGGCCCCCCCACCCCAAAGCACCTTGTCCCCATGTTGATGAGGACAAGGGCCTCTTCCCGACAACCCTGGCCGTTGGTTGTCGGGGTCTGCGGGCGGGGGCTTATCGGAATCTGAGAGACCCCTTTTATAAGGGGGCCCTCAGATCCCGGCCCCCCACCCTATGTGAATGAGTATGGGGTACGGTGTACCCCTACCCATTCACCTAAGGTGTAAAATGTAAAGTAAAAAAAACACCCACACTTTTGAAAAAATAGTTTATTGCACTGCTCCGGGGGTCTTCTTCCGTCTTGGGGGTCTTCTCGCCGGACTCCCCCGCCATTTACCAAGCTCTTTTACCGAGCGGGGGAAGTCCGGCTACCTTCTTCGTCGTCGCCGCCGTCGTCTGGGGGTCTCGATCCGCCTTCGGGGGTCTTCCGGGGGTCTCTTCTGTTCTTGCGGCGGTCGTCGTCTTCCGCGCCGCCGGCGCCTTCTCCTTCTTCTTGTCCTTCTTCTTCTTCTTCTTCTTCCGATGTTGACCCGACGCTCTCTCTGCCCGGAATGCCTGTGCCGCTCTGCGCTGGGACTTATATAGGGGCATGGGGACAGGGTTACATGTTCATGTCACATGGTGACCCCGCCCCCTTGCGATGTCACAGTCCCAGCATCCTCCGGGACTGTGACAACACAAGGGGGCGGGGTCACCATGTGACATGAACATGTGACCCTGTCCCCATGCCCCTATATAAGTCCCAGCGCAGAGCGGCACAGGCATTCCGGGCAGAGAGAGCGTCGGGTCAACATCGGAAGAAGAAGAAGAAGAACAAGAAGAAGGACAAGAAGAAGGACAAGGCGCCGGCGGCGCGGAAGACGACGACCGCCGCAAGAACAGAAGAGACCCCCGGAAGACCCCCGAAGACCCCCGAAGGCGGATCGAGAACCCCAGACGACGGCGGCGACGACGAAGAAGGTAGCCGGACTTCCCCCGCTCGGTAAAAGAGCTTGGTAAATGGCGGAGGAGTCCGGCGAGAAGACCCCCAAGACGGAAGAAGACCCCGGAGCAGTGCAATAAACTATTTTTTCAAAAGTGTGTGTGTTTTTTTTACTTTACATTTTACACCTTAGGTGAATGGGTAGGGGTACATCGTACCCCATACTCATTCACATAGGGTGGGGGGCCGGGATCTGAGGCCCCCTTATAAAAGGGGTCTCTCAGATTCCGATAAGCCCCCGCCCGCAGACCCCGACAACCAACAGCCAGGGTTGTCGGGAAGAGGCCCTTGTCCTCATCAACATGGGGACAAGGTGCCTTGGGGTGGGGGGGGCGCACGGCCCCCCTTTCCCCAGGGCACCCCCCATGTTGAGGGCACGCGGCCTGGTACGGCTCAGGAGGGGGGGGGCGCTCGTTCGTCCCCACCCCTTTCCTGGCCTGCCAGGCTGCGTGCTCGGATAAGGGTCTGACATGGATTTGGGGGGGACCCCCACGCCGTTTTTCGGTGTGGGGATTCCCTTTAAATCCATGACAGGTGACGGAGCTAGCGCGCCGGCATTTACTGCCTACGCTAGCTACGTACCTGAAGTTACGTTCGAAATGAACGGACTGCTCCGTGTGTGGGCAAGTCCGTTCATTTTCAAAAGTCAATAATCCCGCGGGATTGTCCCTTCTTGTGTACGCGGCATTAGGGCTGCCGTCATAGAAGAACAGAGACCAGGTTCCAAAACTGCAGAAAAAAACAAGGAGAGAGGCTCCTCTAATGCCGCGTACACACGACCTGACTTTTCGTCAGAATAAACTCAGACGGTCTTCCAGACGGAGTTCCAACCGAACAGACTTGCCCACACACGATCACACCATTCCGTTCATTTTGAACGTGATGACGTACTATGGGACTAGAAAAGGAAGTTCAATAGCCAGTAGCCAATAGCTTCCCTTGCATTGTATTTGGTCCGTCGCACCAGCATACAGACGAACGGTTTTCCAGATAGAAATTGATTCCGTCGGAAAGATTTAAAGCATGTTCTATTTTTAGGTCCATCTGAATTTTTGAAGAAAAAAGTCAGATGAAGCCCACACACAATCGGAATATCCGACGGAATGATTCTGTCTGACCTTTTCTGCCGGAAAGTCCAGTCGTGTGTACGCGGCATAAGAGTAGACGTTTGTAAACACTTTAATTAGCATACAGTTTATGCACTCACATTTGGAAGAAGTGAGCATTTTAGTCCCAATAAGTCTAGGTGGCCATTCCTGCTGGCTCCTCTCTACGTCCGTGTTGCTCCGGCGCTGTCTGGGAAAGTATCACTCCATTGCGGATGGAATGCCGGCTGCTGTGGAGGAACTCAGGGGTCAGAACGAGGCTTGGAACTCAGGGCAGGGATGGCAGCAGGGAGATGGCATCACCATCATTGACTTATTGGGACTGAAATGCTCATGATACTTCTTCCAAATGTGAGCGCATAAACTGTATCCTAATTAAAGTGTTTACAAACATCTACTCTTACAGGCGCCTCTCTATTCAATCAAAAGTGAGATTACCATTAGGTAGTGGTTTGTAAGAACAGAATTGCTAAAAGTGGCAGCTCCAAACAAGCATCCTCTGACAGTAGAAAGGGGAACAGGTGTCTACATGCAGTGTATGTACTGTGCTAGGAAAGATGTTGGGTTTACACCTGCTCACCAATCCTCTGGGTGATGACACAACGGAAGTCCCAAATGGTGGTTCAGGCACCTGCCAATGTTGTAAGGCACTGGATCACCTCCTGTCGGCCGATCAGGATGACTGGTAGCTTAACTGGCAGGGTGATGGGACAATGGCCAACAGGACACCTGGATGGGTCTTGTAATCCTGAAGTGGTGTGTGGGTTGTGTCCACTGGGCTTGATGGCACTGAGTTGCTGAGCAGGGTCCCTGGGTTGAACGGTGGAGGACAGTGTGGGTGACACTGTTCCTGGCTCCTTTATCCTCAGTCTCTTGGCAGCAGTCTCAGGAAAAGCGTGGCTCTCTCTCTCTCAGATGCTGTTAGAGAGTGTGGCTCTCTCTCTCTTAGGTGGAGTTCCACCACACAGTCCCGTCACCTCACCACTCCTCTCCTCTATCCCCTCAACTCTCCCTGGTAGTCTCAAGAGAAATGTGTCTTTCTCTCCCTCTGTTGGGTCACACAGTCCCTGGCGTCAGCGTGTGTCTCTCCCCTCAATCAAATGCTGGTACCTCAAACCACTCTCCTCAATCTCCTCAGACAGCCCTCATAAGATCTTCTGTCAGCACTCTCTCTGTAGTGCTGTGTGGAAAACCTGTCTCTCTCTCTTTCAATCATCTCAGCACTTCCCTCTTTTCAGTCTCCTGTCAGCACTCTCTCTGCAGTGCTGTGTGGAAAACCTGTCTCTCTCTCTGTTCTCTCACCTCAGCACTTCCCTCACCTCATTTACCTCAGTACTTCCTGAAACTCCCCTTTTTCCCAGTGTACTTTGTGTCTCTGAGTTTTCTGGAAGGGCAAGTCAGCATCTCTCCATCTTTTGGTCAAAAGGAGAAATTGCATTACAACATGCCTGCTACATTTACTTGTTTTATTTGAATGACTAATAAGGAGTATGTGGCCTTCTATGGCGCATGAAGGAGGAGCAGACACTCTCTGCCCTCTCTTTTCTGGCAACCCAGGCTACAGGCCTAGATAAGGGTCAGCTTTGAATTTCAGGGCAACCCCCCTAAGCTAAATAGTATTGTTTTACATTTTTCTTAGATTGATACATGTCCCTCAAGACAGTGTACGGCTTCCTGTGGTCTTTTGTAAGAATAACTTGCAAATTAGCCTTGAAAAAAGGCCAGAAAAAAATAACAGGATTCAGCTCACACAGACTTCAGTAGTACGGCTTGGCTTTGCAAACTTCCTGCTGAGTTTGCCAAAGCTCCCGTGAACAGAACTTTGCTTGGTTTGCTTATCCCTACTTATAAAGCAACGCTCTTAAGGCTATAGGACACAATGGGAATCCCCATGTTCAGAATTTGAAGCACTTTCAGAAAAGTGATTCAAACCCTGATGCGTGAACCAGGATTAAGCACTGTCTTGGACAAAATAACTATATGCTCTTTTATCCGAGGCAGTGCCAGTTCATAATAATGATTCTGTTTAGTTTTAAACGTCTTACATTCAAAGCCTTCTCTAAAATTTTCGTCTTGTAAAGTAATATTTTTGTTTCAGTTGTATTCTTTAGTTTTATTTTAAGATGTTAAAGTTTAACTCTATTCAAACCTTTTATTTTAATTGGGATACAGCGAAGAAGGGTTAGCCTCTGTCTGTACCTTTCATTGTTTTCTGTGTTTCTACATGGACAATTCAGAACAGGAAGTGATGGGAAATGTATGCAACGTGGACACAAAACCAAAAGCTTATTTTTTATGAAGGGAAGAAGTGTCATTACTATATTTTTACTATACTATATTTTTACTTCTGTCTTTTGTACTTTCCGGTTCCAATGTTGCCCATATCCCTAATTTTTTGTATGAGTTTTTTGTGTCACAGGCAAAAGAAATAAGAGAAAAGCTCTGAAGTTGAGCCAGGTGGACAGAAATAATAATAATAATATTAATAACAGAAGATGTAACTCCTACCTAAAAATTTAAGTTAAGTTTTAAGTTTTAAAAATTAAGTTTTAATGTTTTTGTTTTTTTTTTTACATTTGTGTTAATATATACTTTCTATATTTATAACAAGCTACAAATCATGATTACTAATTATCTGTGGTGTGAGATGAGGATACATAAATGACAATCCAAGCCAATTTCTTTACAGTGATCACGTGAGCTGAATGTCGGGCAGCATCGGCCGGCGCGTACTGTAGCCAGTCTGACAGAAGCTGGATGTTCGGCCGACTGTCAAAGAGTGTTTTGGCGGGGGCGTCGTCCTCCTGTCAGAACACAATAGCACAGCAGGGGAGTTAGAGTGGCTCCACCTTCGCTGTCCATTTTTTTATTCAGCCTTGCTGGGTTGAATGAAAAAAACTACTAGCATAGGCGTGCACAGGGGGTGTGCCGGGTGTGACTGGGCACAACCCTAATCACTCTGGCCAGTGCTGATTCACCCTACTGCCCGGACTTCCCCCCATCCCCCCCCCCACATTGCTGCTGGCTTCCCTCCTCTCTTCTCCCCTTGGCTGCTGCGAGGGATGTTTCAGGATGGAGAGTGGGGGAAAGAGCTAGTCAATATGACATTTACCAGCCCCTTCCTTTTCTAAATAAACACAGTGAACACACTAAAACTGTGTTTACTATACTTAAGTTTGTGAATGAACAGGAAGCCGCTCAGCACAGAGCACTTCCCATTTATTCACTGACCAACAGCTGAGGCTGCATAGAAAGGAATGTGCATACCCCAATGCAATATGCTGTGCACACCTATGACTACTAGTGTTTACCACACTTAAATCAACATTTATTTTTTGCTCATTACAAATGCATAATGTTTTTTCAGAGAAACTTGAACTGAACATTAGTCAAACCTGGCATTTGGGCTGACTTTTGAAGGAACTTGTTTACATAGACTGGGGTGGAAGATTCAATTCTTTCAACCTCGACCCAAAGGCAACATAAGCTCATGCTTTTTTTGTTCTTTCTATAACAGTTTTCACTGGGAAGGCAAAAGAGATAACCAGCCTACAACATAATGTGGTCGAATCTTTGTGGGGAAATCTTTTTGACTGTTACTGCTGCTGACTGCTGAAACATTGGGTGTTGCAACCAGTTTTACCCACTGTCTTAGCATTTTTACGTCTGCTTAGAATGGTAGGGGCACTAAAATATCATCTGTTCTTGCCACCATTTACATTGCCAACTTTGCTTTTGGATGACATCCTAGTCATTTATCTGCATAACTTTTAGGTTCTGTAGCAAAATGCCTGTTCAATAAAGTGCAGTATTATTGGAAACATTAAAAATAGTCAACTTTGTTTTACACAATTAAAAAACTTGTCCAGTAACCTTATGAACTGATTCAAGAATTGATGTAAAAAAATGAAAGCAAATTTGTTTTATGTCAACTTATTGTACACAGTGGCTAGATATATGACTTCAAAAATCTTAAAAAAAAGAAAATGTGGATACTTGGGGGTTGGGGTATAGCAAAACAAGCAAAACACAGAGATTGAGATGTATACCCCAGTTCTCAGCTGTGTGGCAATTGTGTTGGTGTGCACTTGAGCTGGTTGGTGTGCAGAAAGCGCTTCTCAGCCACGCCCCCGCTCTTTCCTCACAGGATTTGTCTGACAGCAGCAGAAGCTTATGATTTTTTCTGCTCTCAGAGACTCCTGTGAATGCAGGAAGAGAGAAATTGCACTGCTGTACATGGGACAGCACTGGATCGAGAGAGGACTCATGTAAGTGTTTAGGGATTGCTGGGGAGGGGGGCTCAGGCATTGTTTTTTTGCTTTATTGCTGAGAATGCAAAAATCTTTTGCCTTTAGAGCTACTTTAAACATTAACAACAAGTAGCCAGGGTTCCAATTGCAGGAGGATCTGCAAACCCAGCCTGTAATATATAAACTCTGACCATAGCACCTGAACCCCACTGAATCTATCGGAGCAAAACTTCTTTTATTTCGGACCAGTTTTAAATTTTTTGGTAAAAAAAAGGAATGGGTAGCTAAGCAATGCAATAATGGGACATGTGCCAATGAAAGAAAAATTTTGCGGGAAACAGATCTTTTAATAAGGCTTAAATGCCACATTAAAATACGTAATTTGTTTAAATAGCATGCTTGAGAGATGCCTTAAACCTGCACATGAAGTGGGGACCCAATGTACTCCACCAAAGTCATTAAAAAAGAGCTATTGCTGCTTAATAGTATTTTCACCAACTTCTGTTGTAAACGATACTGGCTGGGGGATCCTGGAATACTTCCATGACTGCATATAGTCATGACCATTTATGGTCAATGACATCAGCCAGCATCACTAGCTGGACACTCAGCAGTCACCCACAGAGCTGTCCTATGGTACAATTGGACTTCCAATTGGAGAGGACTGTTGGCACGAGTCATCAGGGTTGTGTGTGTGGGTCATCAGGGCATCGTTCATCCTGACTGATGATGGATCTACAGTGCACTATACCATGACTGATGTTGGATCTAAATTGCTGGATGAGTGTGTGTTTATTTATTTTGTCAAATTTTGTAAATCAGTAACATTGTATACTATGAACCCCTTAATATTTCACATAGGGAAATATTTGGGGGCCCCTTACAATAATTGTAGCTTTTATATTCCAATAAGGCCCCCCTCACAGATCCCCATATCCACTGGACCAGGGATGTGGGAGTGAGACCCTTGTCCCAATTAACAACACAATATATAGGCCAGGGCACCTTAGCTTGATACCTTCCTCATGTTGAGGGCAAGTGGTCTGTTATGGTTCAGGAGGGGAAGCTTGACACTGCCCATCTTCCTGGTCAGCTAGGGGTGAACACCACACTGCTAGAACGGGTCTGGTATGAATTGAAAGGGGGGCCCTATGTCTTTTTTCTTTTTTCTTTTTTCTTGTTTTTTGCATGAGGAACCCCTCAAAATACACACCGGACCATTATCTAGGCATGCGGCCTGGGACAACTAAGGCCACATGTCCCACAGAAGAAAAATCCAAAAAACAAAGTGGTGTCCCCCAAAAAGCCATACTAGACATTTTTTTTTAAAAGAAAACAATATGGTGTGCGGTCTCCTCAAAATCCCTGCTAAGGGTCTGGTATGGATTTTAGGAGGTTGCACACAAAACAATCAGCAAAAAAGTCCATTCCAGACCTCTATCTGGGCATAAAGCTTAGATGGAATGGAAATGGAAGCTTGCAAGTGTGCACTCTCCCCTTCCTGAACCAAACCAGACCACATGCCCTTAACATGCAGACGCTACCTTTCCAGGGGCCCTCCTATTACCGTGTTGATGGGGACAAAAACCTCATCCCCACATCCCTAGCCTGTTGGAGGTGGGATAATTTTCAGAAATTATCAGAAAGGGTGCATTCTACCGCTAGAATAAGGCTGTCCAGTGATGTATACCTATAGTCAATAACAATGAATGATGCCATGATGACTGGAGTTGGGCTCAACACCCCTAGTTCGATTCGTGCCAGAACTCTCGAACATTGCAAAAGTTCGAATCGGAACTCTGAACCCTATTAAAGTCTATGGGACCCAAAATTGAAAAATCAAAGGTGCCAATTTTGAAGGCTCATATGCAAGTTATTGGCCATAAAAAGGGTATGGGGGCCCGGGTACTGCTCTGGGGGACTTGTAGCAATGCAAAATTTTCTTTAAAAAAAGATTGTTTTTACAGTGATTTTAATGATGCTTAAAGTGAAACAATAACATTGAAAAATTCCTTTAACCACTTTCAGACCGGAGCCAAAGGACCAGGCCCCTTTTTGCGATTCGGCACTGTGTCGCTTTAACTGACAATTGCGCGGTCGTGCGACGTGGCTCCCAAACAAAATTGGCGTCCTTTTTTTCCCACAAATAGAGATTTCTTTTGTTGGCATTTGATCGCCCCTGCGGTTTTTATTTTTTGCGCTATAAACAAAAATAGAGCGAGAATTTTGAAAAAAAAGCATTTTTGCTTTTTGCTATAATAAATATCCCCCAAAAATAAAATTTTTTTTCCTCAGTTTAGGCTGATACGTATTCTTCTACATATTTTTGGTAAAAAAAATTGCAATTGGCGATTATTGATTGGTTTGCGCAAAAGTTATAGCGTTTACAACATAGGGGATAGTTTTATAGCATTTTTATTAATATTTTTTTTTTTTACTAGTAATGGCGGCGATCAGCGATTTTTATTGTGACTGCGACATTATGGCGGACACATCGGACATTTTTGACACATCTTTGGGACCATTGTCATTTATACAGCAATCAGTGCTATTTAAATGCATTGATTCCTGTATAAATGACACTGGCAGTGAAGGGGTTAACCACAAGGGGGCAGTGTAGGGGTTAAGTATGCCTAGGGGTGTGTTTCTTACTGTGGGGGGGGCGTGGCTGTCAGCTAGTGAATGCTGATCTCTGCTCCAATCACAGGGAGCAGAGATCGGCGTCACTAGTTGCTAGGCAGAACGAGGAGATGCTGTTTATTTCCGCATCTCCCTGTTCAGCCTTCCCGTGAGACGATCGCCAGAGTCCCCGCGGCGATCGAGTCCGCGGGACCCGCAACCGGCCTCACGGGGGTCCCGAACGGCGCGGGAGCGCGCCGCTCCCGCCTCTCTCCCGATGGCACGGCAGGCATTTAAAAGGGACTTATATATACGCCCTCCTGCCTGCCCGTGCCATTCTGCCGACGTATATCGTTGTGCGCCGGTCGGAAAGTGGTTAAATATAGTGCCTGGGGGGTCCCCTTAGTCTGCCTGTAAAGTAGAACATCTATACAGTGTATAGAACCTACTGCAAGAAAACTTACATTTATAGAAAAAAAAAGACATTTAAATTGCCGACAATACAATGCCATTGCCAGCAACAGAAAAATGTATCAAATCTATATCAGACCCTTGTCTGAGCATCCAGCCTGGCAGGCCAGGAAAGGGGAGGGACAAGCGAGCTCTGCCAAAGCACTTTGTCCCCATGTTGTCCGCACAACGCGTCCCTGCCATTACGGTCGGAGATAGTGTTGTGTCAACATCGGAAGGAAGAAGAAAAAGAAAAAGAAGAAGAAGGCGGCGGCGACAGCGAAAAGACCAGGCCGACGCTAGTAAAAGAGCTGTAAGATGATAGTGGAGGCCGGGCAGAAGAGCGGGACAAGACCCCCGAAATCAGAAGAAGACCCCGGGACGGCGGCGACAAAGGAGAAAGCCGGGCTCCTCCGCTTGTAAAAGAGCTAGCGCTAAAAGAGCAAAAGATAGCGGAAGAGCCTGGCGAGAAGACCCTGAAGTCGGAAGAAGACCCCCGGAGCTGTCTAATAAAGTACTTTAAAAACCTGTGTCGTGTTTTTTTATTAACACTTTTTCCCCAGGTGAATGGGTAGGGGTACATCGTACCCCATACTCATTCACATAGGGTGGGGGGCCGAAATCTGGGGACTCCCTTATTAAAGGGGTCTCCCGCATTCTGATAAGCCCCCCGCCCGCAGACCCCGACAACCAACGGCCAGGGTTGTCGGGAAGAGGCCCTTGTCCTCATCAATATGGGGACAAGGTGTTGAGGGCACGCGGCCTGGTATGGTTCAGGGGGAGGGGGGCGCTCGCTCGTCCACACCCTCTTTCCTGACCGGCTCAGCTGCGTGCTCAGATAAGGGTCTGCTATGGACTTTGGGGGGACCCCCACACTGTGTTTTCGGCGTAGGGGTTCCCCTTTAAATCCATACCAGGCGACGGGGCTCGCGAGGTGTCAATATCGCCAATGGAGGCGGCGACATTCACTTCCTTCGCTAGTCCCGTCTACCTGGTCCCGGGCAGTAGATGTAATTGGGGTAACGCTGCCCAAGTAATGGGAACGGCGTTACCATGAGGGGAAGAGTAATCAGTTAGATTGTTCGTTAATTAACTACGTTTGTTTTAACTTTTTACTTACATCGCTGATTATATTCTATACATATGTACTAACAGCTGCCATGACAAAACAGTATGCTGATGGCCTGTGTATACAAAAAAGAACAGTGGAATAACAGTTTTACCAAGCAAAACACTTTTCAGCTCAATGCATCATAACAGTTCTGATATTCCTACAAACTGACACACTGCAAATGTTTTTTGTAGAATTTATGTTATTATACATGGGGAATGTCCCTAACTACCGCAGACTTGCCGATTGTCATGTAGAAAGGGTTAGTGGAAGCATATGTGGAGATAACACAGAATACTACTTCTAGCGAAATTGACCAAACAAAAATCGATCAGGTCAACACTATTTTACATTATGTAGAAGGCAGAAGATTGTTAAAAAAATGGAAATGGCCACACAGGGAAGAATGTCTGTCAGAAAATCTAGAGGCGATATTAGCCAAAAGAAGGTCAGTAAGTTAAACCAACCAGCGAGCACCCACAGCTTACATTTTGGTTTCTTCAGAGTAGACAAAGCCTATGTTAATTCCTTTACAACAAACACAATTAATTACACATGGAATAAAAAAATTAATATTTGTCGGGGGCGTGGTCTGACTGAGGCCGGAGATGGCCGCTTAGGAGAAGAGCTCCCGCAATCTGAGGACATAAATCAGCCTTTACAGGGAACCCATGCACTCCACCGCCATGGGAAAGTCAAACCGAAGTGCCTCTGCCACCCGGACACCGAAGGAGCCTGGAATACAACCCGGCCGCAACATCCCCGAGCTGTTCCGGACCCTCCGCTCAGACAGCCACGAGGCGTCGCAGGCCTCACAGGCCTCAGGACCATACTCGCCTAGCGACAGCACGGACTCACAGCCGGAAGGTCCAGACACACGGAGCGGGCAAACCGACCCCATGGTGAGCCTCTCGGACCTAAAGAAGGTCGCGTCGGACATCACCCACAACATCACCAACACCCTATCGGCCGCAATCCTGGACCTCAAGACGGACTTCCAAGCGGTCGCCACGCGCCTCACAGACGTGGAACAAACCTCGCAGCTCCACACGGCCGCAATAAGGCAAGTGCAACGCTCCTTTGACTCCCAACTCACTTACTTATTTGACCTACATAGGCAAGTCGAGGACCTCGACAACCGGGGCCGCAGGCATAACGTGAGGGTCAGAGGGGTACCCGAGGGCCTGGAAGCCGGCACACTCCCCCAAGCAATTTGCGCCATTTTCAATGACCTGTTGGAGCGTCCAGGCGACTCCCCCATTGAGATGGAAAGACTGCACAGAGCCCTGAGACCCCCTCCCCGTGACAACGAGCCCCCCCGAGATATCATATGTTGTATCGTTAATTTCCCCCTGAAGGAAGAGATATTGAGAAAAGCAAGGATGAGGGGCCGTGTTATGTACAACGGTACTGAAATCAAACTATTCCAGGATCTCTCCCCGACCACGTTACAGAACAGAAGAGCCCTACGCCCTCTGCTGGACCAACTGAGGGCCCGCAACATACCTTACCGCTGGAAGTTCCCGTTCTGTCTATCAGCAACCGCTAGAGGGCGCACCGCTCTGCTACGCTCGCCCGACGACCTAGCTGGATTCTGCGAGCAACTTGACATCCCCATGACGGAACTTCCGGACTGGTGCGCATTCCACTTCCCGACAGAGCCTTGGCGCCAGGTCTCACACAATCCCTCACCCAAAACGCAGAGGCACCGCACACACCGCCGAAGATCAAGCCAGCACTCACCCGGAGCGCACCCCTCCCACCGGGAATCGAACCAACACAGCCCGGGACCTCCGGAGACACCTCGCAGGCACCGACCGGCATCACCACCATCTTAAAAACAGCTAAGTACAAAACGCCTACGAACCTGTAAGTTCAAGTTTTTGCCGGCTGAACCCATGTTACGCTTCTCCCGCCTGTCATACCTACTTTTACCCACCGAACAGACATGCCCACCGTATGATTCTCCCAGCTACAGCCCTTATCTTCCACCAGCACTGTCAGAACTCTCACAGGAAGGGACAAGTAAAGGGGGGTAAAATCCCTTGCTGTTTCTTCTGGCTAATGTGTACCTCCTCCCAGAAATGATCCGGACCACGCCTGAACCCTAACAACGCTGCTACGCAACGAACGATCCCCAACTGAACCCCCAGACCTCTACGATGGAAGTGACTCCCCCCTCCTGCTGGGTCTGAGACAACCTCTCAGCGACCCTCAACAGATCCCCACCCGGACACCATGGAACACTGGTACCCCGGCACATGCACCAACGGATCTTTTTATTTTTCATTCTTTTTTTCTTTCCCCCCCCCCCCTTTTTTTTTCTCTTTGTTGTTCTTTGTTTCCTGTTTTTTTTGTTTAGTGCTGTGTGCTTTGCCGCCCGGGACTAGAACTCGGTACATAGGCACATACCTGACAAACAGGCTTTTTGGCTACCTGCCCCATCTAAGCAGATGTCCCAAGCAACACAAATTGGCACTTCAATAGATCTATTTATATTTGTAAATGTTTGCTCCCTACCCTCAATCCCTCCCCTCCGACATACTAAAAGTATTACAGTGTATGATCACCACGCAGGCAATTTTTTTTTTTTTTTTTTTTTTTTGTCTTATGAAACCTGCAATATTTGTACCATTTTTACTTATTTCTGTTTGTACCCAGCAGGAGGGGCACTAACCCCTGCTTAGACGCAACTCGAGACTTTAACCCGAAAGGACGATTTTCATCCGATGACTTCATGAGATAAAGACAGCTGCTATTCCCGTCCACCCGGGGAAGAAAGCCATCTTTGGAGCCGCGCCCTGGAGGGCCGGGAATGCACCTCTGCTCATGAATCAGGTATGAAAACGCAGGGGACATCCGACAGTCTGGGACCCAGGTACCAATTGTTGGATCCCACCCTGAGTGGCTGCTGTACCAAAAAGTAATTTCACTGGGTAGGAAATGTGGGATGTGTATGGCTACCTGCAATTGTCTTTTTTTTTTTTTTTTTTATCTTTCATTTTCATATTTTCATATTGTTGTTACCTGAAATGTTGTTCTCTCTTGCCATACGTATCCCTGCTTCTGCGGTGTACTGAATTTACACCGCAGAAGCACCAACACAAGATATATATGGAGATACAACGAATACGGTGAGGTGACCGCCACGGACAGGTTTTCTGTTTCTGTTAATGAGATAGCACGTTAATTAAGACTGTTTTACTGTTACTCACCGGCACACCCCACAGTTAGTAGGCTTAACCATTCTATATGCCAACGACTTGTTTGTTCCCCGCCATACCACCACCATCTTTCGAGTCCTCCAGATTGCCAACACACATGACCTCAGACACACCCACAGTCCCCCACCAGCAGTACTAGACCCTAGCCTGCTGACCATCCGGCCTTTCCCTTTTCCAGGTGGACTGACACGTTCCTTTCCACCTCTGGTACTCCCCCACCCCAATCCTCGTGATCTCCACGAACTCCTGCCCTACTTTCTGACTCCCCTTCCCTTCATCTGTCACACCTCCAAAGGCCACAACCCCGAGCCCCTCCTCTTCTCTCCCTTACCACTTTTTCCCCCTGCCCCCCGTTCCTTCCTTTTCCTTCTCCTCTCTCTCGCCCCCCCCCCCTCTCTTCTCCCTTAGATCCCACCTTCCTCCCCCCTCGTCCCCCCCTTACCAACACAAATACTCCCCCCGGATCGTTACCTCGGTACGGTTGGAACCCCAGTGCTTCCAAACAACTACCTCGCTTTTCTAAAATAAACCTCGACCCCAAATCCTCAAAGCACCATGCATCCTGCCTCAAAGCCACAAGCCTCCCTGTCACTAAAGTGTTTATCGCTCAATGTAAAAGGCCTCAACATCCCCGAAAAACGCTCCCAAATCATGTCCGCACTTACCAAACAGAAAGCCCAATTTATCCTCCTCCAGGAAACACACTTCCGATCGGATTCCATACCCAAACTCTCTAACCAGACATACCAGACGGCCGTACACGCCACAAATCCGCTAGCCAAAACCAAAGGCACATCCATCCTGATCTCCAAGCAGGCCCCTTTTCAAATGACGGACTCCCTCTCCGACCCCGAAGGTAGGTTCGTATTCGTGAAAGGCTTGTATGCCTCTAAACCCCTCACCGTAGCCAACATCTACTCGCCCAACGAGCACCAAGTCCCATTCTTTAGGAAGGTTTGCGACCTCTTAACCTCCTTTAAAGAAGGGATAATTATCCTAGGGGGGGATTTTAACGTCCCACTCAATCCAGTAATAGATACCTCTCTAGGCACATCCACGCTTTCCCACCGCGCACTACGCCAGATCAAGTTACAACTCCAAGACCTAGGCCTCCATGACACATGGCGCACATTGAACCCAACGGTCAAAGATTACACCTTCTACTCCAACCCCTTCAAGAAATACTCACGAATTGACTATTTTTTTCTCTCCCAACCAGACTTGACATACCTCACCCACGCAACCATAGAGCCAATGTATCTCTCAGACCACCACCCTATCTCAGTCACCCTGACCTTCCCTGAAACAATCTCCAGATCTAAGACCTGGCGTCTAAACTCTGCACTACTCAAAGATGTGGAATTCGCAACTCGTTTGGAATCCCACATCCGCAGCTACTTTACTGAAAACTCCACCCCAGGCATCTCACCGATTAGTGTATGGGAAGCCCATAAATGTGTGGTGAGAGGAGAACTAATGGCACAAGCAGCCAGGGTCAAAAAGCAACACCAGAAAGTAATAGCAGATTTAATACACCGAATCCAACAACTAGAAAAAGTCCACAAACTTTCCCACTCACAAACAGCCCTACGAGAACTGACCCTCGCACGTTCTCTTTTACTGGAAGAATTGGGGAAGCGTACGAGACGCAGATATGTGCTACACCAGAGGGTGTTCTACGAACAAGGAAATAAAAGTGGGAAGCTTTTGGCCCGGGTGGTGAAATCATCCAGACCTTCTAACACCGTCCACCAAATTCAAAACCCACATGGATCCCCCTTTTCCAGAAACGAGGACATCGGCCTCGCTTTTGAACAATACTATAAAAAACTATACAACATTAATCCTCGCACCCACAACACCGCCCAAGCAGAACATAGGATGGCAGAAATTAGGACCTTCCTAGCTCAATATTGCCCAAAACTTCTAACAAACTCGCAGATTAAAGATATGGAACGCCCTCTTACCCTAGAAGAACTCGAACTAGCCCTAAAGCAAATGAAAACAGGGAAAAGCCCAGGCCCCGACGGGTTCACATTGCAGTACTACAAGTCCTTCTCTACAATCCTAGCCCCACAAATGATAACCACGTTTAATGCCATGACGACCTCTGCTACTCCCTTAGACCGCATGCTAGAAGCACACATTGTGGTTATACCAAAAGCAGGGAAAGATCCCTCCCAAGTCCAGCACTACAGGCCGATATCTCTCCTTAATGTAGACATTAAATGTTATGCGAAAATATTGGCGAATAGACTGTCCCCTCTCCTGCCGGGCCTGATCTCCTTAGATCAGGTCGGCTTTGTTCCCGGCAGAGAAGCTAGGGACAACACCATTAGGGCCCTGAACCTCCACCACTTTCTCACTACCTCAAACACCCGCGGTTTCTTTTTGTCACTGGACGCTGAGAAGGCGTTCGACAGAGTGGCCTGGGACTGCATGCGGGAAGTCCTGGGGGCAATTGGCCTCGGACCCCGCATGCTGTCCCTCATCTTGGCCCTGTACTCCTCTCCTAGTGCGAGGGTGCGGGTCAATGGCCACTTGTCGGACGCCTTCAACATAGGAAACGATACGCGCCAGGGGTGCCCACGGTCCCCCCTAATTTTTGTGCTCCTTTTAGAACCCTTTCTCAACCGACTAAGAGACAACCCCAACATCAAGGGACTGACCATGCAGGATAGGGAATACAAGGTAGCTGCTTTTGCAGACGACGTCCTACTTACCCTTACTTCTCCTTTAACCACCATCCCCAACCTACTGAAAGACATTGATCACTTTGGGTCGCTATCTTATCTAAAGATCAACTATACTAAATCCCAAGCGTTGAATGTCACCCTTACCAGAGAAGAAGTAGAGAACTGCAAAAGACACTTCCCTTTCCAATGGAGCCAAAAGGCTATCACATATTTGGGTATAAAGATCACAACCAAAATGTCCGACCTCTACAGCGAGAACTTCCTAATAGCTCTGAAAAAAGCCCAACAGGACTTGAGCGACTGGCAAACTCTTAACGTTTCTTGGTTTGGCCGATCGGCACTTATAAAAATGATAATCTTGCCACGCCTCCTCTACCTGATACAATGCATCCCCATAGACCTTCCCGCCTCCTTTTTTACACTGTACAGGAAAGCATCCTCCTTATTTATATGGAAAAATTCCCCACCTAGAATTAAATACACACGCCTTACGTGCCCCAAACTTAAAGGGGGGATTGGTCTGCCGGACCTTCACAAATATTTCCTTGCAAGCCACCTCACTCGAGTTGTAGACTGGAACATACACGAACACAGGAAAATCTGGGTAACCCTAGAGAGATCCTCCATACACATCCCTCTCAAGTCCCTGCCGTGGATCTCCCCCCAACACTGGCCCCCAGCAGCCTTAAAGCACCCGCTCATCCATCCGTCCCTTAGAGCGTTTCTACGAGCTACAAAAATCTCCCCGCTCTCTTCTACACCGGGACCCATGACCCCACTGAGGGGCAACCCCAGCTTCCAACCAGGCATCTCAACCTCTTTTCTATCTTTAGAATGGCCCCACGACAGCATCCTAGCACACCAATTGTACTCCCGGGGATCCCCACGCACATACGAGGACCTAGTTGCCTCCTCACCCTCATATTCCTTTCCGTTCTGGTCATACAGACAAATACGACATTTCCTTTCTACCAAAGCAACTGAAGAAGTATGGACGAGACGTAAGACACCCTTTGAAGCCCTATGCACAAGCTCTCCCCCACAAAGACACCTAATCTCAGTTATATACAACATGCTCACAGAAGAATCACCAGCCCTCCCAGACTCAGCAAGACTGTCCTGGGAGAGGGACCTACAGGTCCCACTCTCCGAAGACGATTGGGCGCGCATAAACGAATATACACACAAGGGTTCCCTCAATGTAGCGACCCAAGAAAATTGCTACAAGATTAGGACACGTTGGTATAGGACTCCAGCACTCCTACATAAGTTTTCACCATCTACCCCCGATGTATGCTGGAGGTGTAAAAAGGCGGTGGGCTCCATGCTCCACATCTGGTGGGAATGTGATTCTCTTCAACCATTCTGGAAAGAGGTCCATGAACTTATCGCTCACATCACCACCTACACTTTAGACTACTCCCCTGCACAATATCTCCTACACCATACCCACCTGTCCAGATCTGAATACTTTAAATCCCTGGCCATGCACTTAGTAAACGCGGCGAGATTGTGCATCCCAGTGCATTGGCGATCTACACACACACCGACGATAAGCGAATGGTTTCTGAGGATATCAAAAATAGAGGAAATGGAGGAACTAGTACATATCTCCCAAGAGCGGATCCAGAAGTTCAACACCACTTGGGCCTGTTGGGTTCACTTTAGGACTACCCAACGCTTTAAATCTTACACCACCTGAATAGCCATCCCCACCAGGACGGCACCGACTTAGATGGCGAAACCGTACCGAGGTAACCACATCCATCCATGCATCGCCTCTACCACAGATTTCCCTGAGCTGCACATACCCCCCCCCCCCCACCCTATACCCCTACCTATCCCTCCCCCCCGTTTCCCCCCTCCACTACCTTTGCCATGGCCTTACCCTCTCTACACTCCACAACTGCCCCAGCAGTCCCCCTTTCCTCTCTTCATCTAAATCCATACTCGGCCCGCGCTTATACCTGTCTCCTTAACCCGTCCCCCCTTGCTCTACCCCCCTCTGGACTGACTGCACTAACAAATGACCCCAGATGGCTGACAGGCCATACTACCCATTTTTGTCAGCCCAGGACTCCAAGATGAGACTCCCTGTGATCCTATCACCCTCATACTTGTACCTGTGTCATTATAATGTCTTGGAATTTCCTAAGCAATCTGTTCAATGTTTAAATGTTGCTGTTTAAGCTGTTTGTTGTAAAAATTAATAAAAAACTTTATGGAAAAAAAAAAAAAAAAATTAATATTTGTCATTTGATGAAATACAAAAAAAAATGTATATATTAATTTATTTCTGTTTATCACTATTATATTGATGTCATTTCACATATATTATTTATATTTATTAACTGTTCTGTAATATTCATACATCAGTTAAAATTACAGCAACTAATTTTTAGCTAGCTAAGCAAGTATTGATTGTATGCCATTAGGTGTAATATGTTTCTATTAAAATGCACTCAATTCAAACTTTCCTTGTTAAGCTGATAAATAACACAAACTGTTAAAGGTGATTTAAAAGTGATAAGTGACTTACACCCATTCAGTCAGCCATGACTGTAGGGTTTTAAGTAACACAATATTTTTTTGTACATCTAGATAATAGGGGTAACCAGTGCGCTCAACCAAAAACTATTAAATCAAATAAGGAGAAAATGGAAAAGGAAAGCAGCCAACATATAAGTGATCTCACACTTGTAAAGGTAAAATTGAATGAAGAGGGTATGTGGCGCTAACCCTTATGTAAATCAATAAATAATCTAAAAATAATCTAAAAAGACCAGTTTGCAAAGCTCAGAGTATCCGAAAGATGAGTGACCTTTCACATAAATAGATATATAAAAACATAAAATAATGAACTAAATAAATAAAATTCCTTAATAGCAATACACATAAAATATTGAATAAATATAAGACGTGTGTAAAAAATGAAAAAATATTCAATAAAAGTGATGGTGCTAAAATAACCGTGCTGAAAATAAATATATGTGCTGGGGTAAAAATGATGATGGAGTTAGGTTAAAAATAGTGAACACGAAATCTTCTAGCAATAAAAGGTGCACAGTGCAACGTGCAAAATATGTGAATAAAGAACCAATAGAGAACCGATAAATTGGTTCTGAAAGTGCAAGGGAATTGCAAGGAAATTGCAAGGGAAATTAATGATTGAATGTGCAGAAATATCCAAAATAATGACAAAGTGACCATACAGATGAAAAGAGTGTGTCACTGTAGGTATGGTATAATCAGATGATACCAAAACAATAATATCGCTGAAAAAAAATTATTAAAAAATAAAAGTAAAATTTGGTGCACTACAAGTCCCAGCTTGTAAAGAAAAAAATGGCGGAAAATAAACGATAAAGTCCACAATCTGGAACAATGAAGAGCATACTGCTCTGGAATAAGTGAAGGTGAGTAGAAATATTCAGGAATCTTTGTGTTGATCACAGTGATGATCCGTGCAGGGAGTGCTCTGTGCTGACTTCAGGGGTGCACCCTACTAGTTCCCCCAGCCTCTCACCTCTATTTGCGGCCCCTACAGGCCTAGTGGAGCAGATAGCCTCTAAAGTGGCAAGCCTGGTCACTTTCCGGGTCCTCTTTCTTATGGGCTCCTATGGGCTCCTATAGGCTTCTATGGGCTCCTATGGACTCCTACTCCGATCCGAAAAGGCACTCCAGGGGTAAGGGGTCACTCACGGGTTAGATCAGCATGTAGGGGTTAAAGGTACAAAGAAGCGCTCCAATGTGTAGTAAAAAACAGGTTTATTGAAACAAAAATAATATCCACTCACATTTAAAGTTTTCTTGCATCAGCATGGATGAACTTCCGGTCGCGGCCGCAAACCGGAAGTAGAGCGATAGGCACCTGACTTCCTTCCTCCCTCACTAGTATCGTCACTAGCACACGTGACTTTGTCAAAGGGTAAGGCTGTCCGGTGTCTCTGGGCCTATTTATACAGTGGTCAATTGATGCTGTGCTGACAGCGGTGTAAATAACGACTAAAAGTTGACATTTGGACATACATAGTAGGACTTGATGACATATGCAATCCTAATCTGAGAAAATTAATCTATTTTTATTACATATAAAGGTCTGAAAATAAGGAAATAATTTAGCCTCATGGTATAATAATAAATAACAATCACAGTGCCATCCAGTGGCCGGAGGTGTAAATTGATTTCTAAAAGTAGGAGAGACTACTCAATAGTGACATCCAGTGGTAGTAGATAAAAATAGGAGAGACTACTCAATAGTGACATCCAGTGGTAGTAGATAAAAATAGGAGAGACTACTCAATAGTGACATCCAGTGGTAGTAGATAAAAATGACCATCAGGAAATATCCTTCATGTATGCCATCTAGTGGTCACTTGTAAGATTGGCCATATTCTTTAAAAATTCCAATTCTATTAGAAGAACTTTGTTAAAATTATGTATAAAAATGTAATTTCAAGATGTAAAAAGGTCTAATAAAAATATTTTTTAGATAAAGAGACCTTACATAATAAAAAGAGACCCGACTAAAAATAATTAAAAAATAGGGAGAAAATTAATCATATTGGTAAAATCATTAAAATAAATATTAATAATATACCAGCATGTAATCAATAATTGGATATAAAACAATTCAAGTCGAATTCGACATTATGTCCCCATGGTCTGAGTGTACACAATTCATATATCCATCTGGATTCAGCTTGGCTGATTCTAATAATCTTATTGTCACCTCTCCAGTGTGGCTTATATTTTTCGATGGCACATATTTTTAGGGACGAGGGATCTTTTTTGTGACATTTGGCATAATGCCTTGATAAGCTGTGCTTGTCAAAACCCTTTTTAATGTTTTGGACATGTTCCCGCAATCTCTTCCACAATTCTCTTTTTGTCCTTCCTATGTATTGGATCTTGCAAGGGCACTCCATTAGGTATACTACGCCCTCAGTCTTACATGTTATGAAGTCTTCAATATCATAGTCCTTATTTGTGACAGTAGATGTGAAGGAAGACTTCTTTTTCTTGGGCTCTTTGGTATGTCGACATGCATAACACTTTTTGCATGGGTAGTAGCCCTTCCCCTCAAAGAACGAAAAAGTCTTCTTAGGTGGTGGGTCTAGCACATTTTTAGCCAAATTGTCTCTTAGGGTAGGAGCCCGCCTGTAAGTGAATTTGGGTCTTTCTGGGAGAATGGTACTAAGGTGTCGATCTGTTTTTAAAATATCCCAATGTTTTTTAAAAATTTTCTCTACATGTTTGTGTTGTACATTAAAATCCATTATAATTGGTACTCTTTCTTTATCATCTATTTTTTTGGTGGTATCTTTTATTAGTGCATCTCTGTCTACATGTGCAATATCTTGTATCTTTTCTTCAATGAATGCTGTCTTGTATCCCTTTTGTATGAATCTCTCTCCAATCATTTCAGCTTGTTTCATGTAGGTCTGTTTATCCGAACAATTTCGCCTTAATCTGATCAGCTGTCCCTTTGGAATATTTTCGAGCCAAGTGTTGTGATGACAGCTATCCAGCGGAAGATAGCTATTTCTATCTACTGTTTTAAAATAAGTCTGTGTAGTAAGGAAGTTTTCCTCTTTCTTAATTAGTAGATCTAGAAAATTAATTTTGTCTGTGCTAATCTCCCAAGTGAGCTTAATATTTTTAGTGTTCGTGTTTAGTCGAAAACAGAAATCTGTGAGACTGTCTCTGTCTCCAGACCAAATTATGATAATGTCGTCAATATATCTTTTATATAGAATTAGTTGGTGCGGAAACTGTTTGTACAGGGCCTCTTCTTCCCATTCGGCCATGTATAGATTAGCTACACTGGGAGCAAATTTTGCTCCCATCGCAATACCACATATCTGTTTGTAATAAGTACTATTAAACCAAAAATAGTTTGAGTCTAGGCTGAATTTAAGACAGTCTAATAGGAACCTTCTCTGTACACATTTGAGTTCACTGAGATTTCTAAGGGCCCATTTTGTGGCCTGTATTGCCTCCTCATGGTTTATAATTGTATAGAGTGACCCTACATCTGCCGTTGCCAAGTAAATGGGACCATCTTTTAGATTAAATGTATTGAGAAGCTGAATGAGGTGCTTTGTATCCCTGAGATAAGATTTTGTCAGGGATACAAAGCACCTCATTCAGCTTCTCAATACATTTAATCTAAAAGATGGTCCCATTTACTTGGCAACGGCAGATGTAGGGTCACTCTATACAATTATAAACCATGAGGAGGCAATACAGGCCACAAAATGGGCCCTTAGAAATCTCAGTGAACTCAAATGTGTACAGAGAAGGTTCCTATTAGACTGTCTTAAATTCAGCCTAGACTCAAACTATTTTTGGTTTAATAGTACTTATTACAAACAGATATGTGGTATTGCGATGGGAGCAAAATTTGCTCCCAGTGTAGCTAATCTATACATGGCCGAATGGGAAGAAGAGGCCCTGTACAAACAGTTTCCGCACCAACTAATTCTATATAAAAGATATATTGACGACATTATCATAATTTGGTCTGGAGACAGAGACAGTCTCACAGATTTCTGTTTTCGACTAAACACGAACACTAAAAATATTAAGCTCACTTGGGAGATTAGCACAGACAAAATTAATTTTCTAGATCTACTAATTAAGAAAGAGGAAAACTTCCTTACTACACAGACTTATTTTAAAACAGTAGATAGAAATAGCTATCTTCCGCTGGATAGCTGTCATCACAACACTTGGCTCGAAAATATTCCAAAGGGACAGCTGATCAGATTAAGGCGAAATTGTTCGGATAAACAGACCTACATGAAACAAGCTGAAATGATTGGAGAGAGATTCATACAAAAGGGATACAAGACAGCATTCATTGAAGAAAAGATACAAGATATTGCACATGTAGACAGAGATGCACTAATAAAAGATACCACCAAAAAAATAGATGATAAAGAAAGAGTACCAATTATAATGGATTTTAATGTACAACACAAACATGTAGAGAAAATTTTTAAAAAACATTGGGATATTTTAAAAACAGATCGACACCTTAGTACCATTCTCCCAGAAAGACCCAAATTCACTTACAGGCGGGCTCCTACCCTAAGAGACAATTTGGCTAAAAATGTGCTAGACCCACCACCTAAGAAGACTTTTTCGTTCTTTGAGGGGAAGGGCTACTACCCATGCAAAAAGTGTTATGCATGTCGACATACCAAAGAGCCCAAGAAAAAGAAGTCTTCCTTCACATCTACTGTCACAAATAAGGACTATGATATTGAAGACTTCATAACATGTAAGACTGAGGGCGTAGTATACCTAATGGAGTGCCCTTGCAAGATCCAATACATAGGAAGGACAAAAAGAGAATTGTGGAAGAGATTGCGGGAACATGTCCAAAACATTAAAAAGGGTTTTGACAAGCACAGCTTATCAAGGCATTATGCCAAATGTCACAAAAAAGATCCCTCGTCCCTAAAAATATGTGCCATCGAAAAATATAAGCCACACTGGAGAGGTGACAATAAGATTATTAGAATCAGCCAAGCTGAATCCAGATGGATATATGAATTGTGTACACTCAGACCATGGGGACATAATGTCGAATTCGACTTGAATTGTTTTATATCCAATTATTGATTACATGCTGGTATATTATTAATATTTATTTTAATGATTTTACCAATATGATTAATTTTCTCCCTATTTTTTAATTATTTTTAGTCGGGTCTCTTTTTATTATGTAAGGTCTCTTTATCTAAAAAATATTTTTATTAGACCTTTTTACATCTTGAAATTACATTTTTATACATAATTTTAACAAAGTTCTTCTAATAGAATTGGAATTTTTAAAGAATATGGCCAATCTTACAAGTGACCACTAGATGGCATACATGAAGGATATTTCCTGATGGTCATTTTTATCTACTACCACTGGATGTCACTATTGAGTAGTCTCTCCTATTTTTATCTACTACCACTGGATGTCACTATTGAGTAGTCTCTCCTATTTTTATCTACTACCACTGGATGTCACTATTGAGTAGTCTCTCCTACTTTTAGAAATCAATTTACACCTCCGGCCACTGGATGGCACTGTGATTGTTATTTATTATTATACCATGAGGCTAAATTATTTCCTTATTTTCAGACCTTTATATGTAATAAAAATAGATTAATTTTCTCAGATTAGGATTGCATATGTCATCAAGTCCTACTATGTATGTCCAAATGTCAACTTTTAGTCGTTATTTACACCGCTGTCAGCACAGCATCAATTGACCACTGTATAAATAGGCCCAGAGACACCTGACAGCCTTACCCTTTGACAAAGTCACGTGTGCTAGTGACGATACTAGTGAGGGAGGAAGGAAGTCAGGTGCCTATCGCTCTACTTCCGGTTTGCGGCCGCGACCGGAAGTTCATCCATGCTGATGCAAGAAAACTTTAAATGTGAGTGGATATTATTTTTGTTTCAATAAACCTGTTTTTTACTACACATTGGAGCGCTTCTTTGTACCTTTAACCCCTACATGCTGATCTAACCCGTGAGTGACCCCTTACCCCTGGAGTGCCTTTTCGGATCGGAGTAGGAGTCCATAGGAGCCCATAGAAGCCTATAGGAGCCCATAGGAGCCCATAAGAAAGAGGACCCGGAAAGTGACCAGGCTTGCCACTTTAGAGGCTATCTGCTCCACTAGGCCTGTAGGGGCCGCAAATAGAGGTGAGAGGCTGGGGGAACTAGTAGGGTGCACCCCTGAAGTCAGCACAGAGCACTCCCTGCACGGATCATCACTGTGATCAACACAAAGATTCCTGAATATTTCTACTCACCTTCACTTATTCCAGAGCAGTATGCTCTTCATTGTTCCAGATTGTGGACTTTATCGTTTATTTTCCGCCATTTTTTTCTTTACAAGCTGGGACTTGTAGTGCACCAAATTTTACTTTTATTTTTTAATAATTTTTTTCAGCGATATTATTGTTTTGGTATCATCTGATTATACCATACCTACAGTGACACACTCTTTTCATCTGTATGGTCACTTTGTCATTATTTTGGATATTTCTGCACATTCAATCATTAATTTCCCTTGCAATTTCCTTGCAATTCCCTTGCACTTTCAGAACCAATTTATCGGTTCTCTATTGGTTCTTTATTCACATATTTTGCACGTTGCACTGTGCACCTTTTATTGCTAGAAGATTTCGTGTTCACTATTTTTAACCTAACTCCATCATCATTTTTACCCCAGCACATATATTTATTTTCAGCACGGTTATTTTAGCACCATCACTTTTATTGAATATTTTTTCATTTTTTACACACGTCTTATATTTATTCAATATTTTATGTGTATTGCTATTAAGGAATTTTATTTATTTAGTTCATTATTTTATGTTTTTATATATCTATTTATGTGAAAGGTCACTCATCTTTCGGATACTCTGAGCTTTGCAAACTGGTCTTTTTAGATTATTTTTAGATTATTTATTGATTTACATAAGGGTTAGCGCCACATACCCTCTTCATTCAATTTTTTTGTACATAATTTAAAAAAAGTCAAATGCCTTTCTTTAAGTACCGTATTTATCGGCCCATAAATGCAGCCTTATCAGTGTCCATCTGCAGCCTTCCCCAGTGTCCATCTGCAGCCTTCCCCAGTGTCCATCTGCAGCCTTTCAGTGTCCATCTGCAGCCTTCCAGTGTCCATCTGCAGCCCTCCCCAAATTTGCAGCATGTTTGGGTTTTAAATTTAGCAGCCCCGCCGCCGCTGCCACCAAGATATTTCGCTCCTCTCAGCTCCTCTCGCTGCCGACATAGATCGAGCCGAGCCGAGTGTTCTGTGTACTTGTGTACTCGCTACTCGGCTCCGCTCGCAGTCACTCCCCCGTCCCACCCCTTGGCCCGGCTTCTATGATGGACACAACACCGGTCCAATGGCGGGACGTAAAGGCTAGGAGGCAGGACTGGGTGTGACTGCGAGTGGAGCCGAGTACACAGTACACTCGGCTCGGCTTGGTCAATGACGGCGGCCCTCACAGACGCCGGAGATCGGAGGGGATCGGCGTATAACACGCACCCACGATTTTCCCCTGATTTTAAGATAAATAAATACAGTACTCTCTGCATATTTTATTTATTTTTATGTTGGTGTGGATGTATTTTGTTTTAACTGCTGAAGGAAATCCTGTGTTATGAGAAATAGGAATTATCTATAGTCTGCCCATAATTATACTTACTGTACATGACGAGGCATAACGATAATTTCCTGAACTAGAACTCCTTAGCACAAAAATGTAGACATACAGCTATATAGTTAGATGCATGTTCATCAACTTAAAGACAAATAAAAACACCTTGAGGATATTTAACAATGAAGTCATAGTCATTGATACAGAATTGCCTCAGATCTAACTACTTGTGACAATTTGCCTGAAATCAGCTCTTGTTAAAAAATGGTCCACACCAGTTCTTAGATCAGCAACAAATCAACATCTTATTCCTGCTACAAACTAGTTTAAAGTACTAAATTTGTGAGGAGAAGGCTAACATTCCCAAATGTTGTCGTTGAGTTTGCATGTAGATTCACAAAATCAGAAGTGAAACACCACTGGCAACAGGAAGTTTATGTACTGTAAATGTTTTGCATACATTTACTTACTTAAAAAAAATGTATTTATAATTGCCCCCATTTGTATCCTCAGAGCTGTTACCATCTTAAAGAGGTCCAGATGAACACTAGAACCCTCATCAATTGTTTTTCGCCACCATCACTGCCTGCAACACATACAGAATTATAAGAAACATTTCACTCATAGTACTGAGATCAACATTTTCCTGCACTGGAAGAATGGTAATCACCGCTAGGACACACAGAAAACAATTGTTTTCTGTGTGTCCTATTAACACTACAAAACAGCTTTGAGTTGTGCTGCAGTGTTCTGCAATAAAAGGCAGATATGCTGCATTTTATTGCGGTGTACTGGACAAGATTGCATGTCACTGTCACTGTACAGCAACGCGCTTAATGTGCAGTAGCTGTCCTTTGCTGCATGAATGAGCCCTAAAGAAAATGTGGATCTCTAGTTTGATGTCCCCTTCTCAATGGAGTTACTGTTTTTTTTAATTTTGGAGCCTTTAAGAAGCTCTGCTTTTTTCTCTGCAAAAATTAACCTGACTTCTCCACATTCAACATGAGTTTTATGTGGAAGAAAAGCAACAATGTACATGGTGTACACAAGCCTTTTGCAACCTCAAAGCAGAAACAAAATTTTTTATGTGTTATTGTGAATAAACTCTATTTATCAGCCTGACCATGAAGCTAGAATACTTTTAATGGCATGTTTTACAGTGGTTTTTGTACCTGTCATTCCTAGCACCCCTATGACTAAAAAAAAGCCATTTACATTTCTGCAGTAGCCAGTCAAGGAAGGGAGTTGGTAAAGCACAATCTCCACATTGGATGAGGTAGAGGTTCTGACATTAATCTGCCCATTATCTCCCCTTTTCCATTCAGACACTGTCCTGTTTTATGTGAAAAGAATACAAAACTATTTTATGAATGTCTGAGGTAGAGCATGAGTGACCCACTGTGATAACTGTACTAGGGCTGCAAACTGTAAGTTTCAGTTTTAATGCTTACAATGCTTTTAGTGGTGTAAGGTTTTAATGACACATAGGGGTTTATTTACTAAAAGCAAATCCACTTGGGGGCGTGGCTTGCATCTGATGGAATAGGAAGCACGGTGTGAGAGCTCCGCCGAAAACCTGAGCATTTACCCTGTTAAAAGGATCCTGTGACACCTGCTTCGCCCGCTAACAGCACCGGAGGTTTCCCCTCATTCTCCCCAAGCCAGTGGTGTAACTTTCTTCCACATTCCGGTGGCAGACATGTCCCGCAAGGGCTGTAAAGACACTATGCAGACAGCAGAGCATGGAGGCCAAGATTGCGCCCGGACCCAGCGCTCGGCTAAAGAGGCAGCCATGAGGATGTTCAGTGGCGCACTGGGGAAGGGAGGCATGCCTAAAACACCCTCCCAGCTCATGGATGCACCTGATATGGACTCCCCAGCAGAGGTAATGGAGCAGGCATGGCCAGAAGACAAAGAACAGCCTTCCCCATGGGACACAGTGAGTACACCTGCTCCTGTCATGGCCCCAGAGCCCTAACAGACCAGGACAGTCAAACCCTTGAACTGACACTGAAAGATATATTTGCAGCAGTAACTTCCTGCAACACCTCCATTACTTCTCTAACTAATAAGATCAAGGGAGTGAAGTTAGAACTGAATATGGTTAGACAGGGCATGCAGAAGCTGCGCGACCGCACGGTTGCACTGGAGGACAGGGTGAGCAATGTGGAGGATGATGTCACCCCCCTGCAGAGAGAAGTCTGCCATATGCAATCCATTATAAACAATCACACAGCGCATCTGGAGGACATGGAAAACAGACATAGACGCAATAATGTTCGTGTGGTAGGCACACCAGAGCGGGCTGAGGGTAAAAACCCTGTGACATTTATTGAGAACTCTCTGATTAACACCTTTGGTAAGGATTCCTTCTCACCAATGTTTGCCGTGGAGCGCGCTCACAGAGTTCCACCAATGCCACCTAAGCCTGGGTAGCCTCCCAGACCGTTCCTGTTCAAAATGCTGAACTTTAAAGACCGTGATGCCATTCTGAATCAAGCCAGGACCAGAGCTGCTCTCATGAGAATGGATAATGCTCGCATATCCTTTTATCCGGATTTCTCTGCTGATCTACAGAGTTCATTGAAGTAAAGAGGCGTCTCCGCAAATATAAAGTTGCATATGCCATGCTTTACCCGGCCAAGCTCAGAATCGCAGCCAACGGCGAAACGCAGTTCTTTGATAACCCAGCTAATGCATCACTGTGGCTGGACAGGATGGAGCATACACTCAAGAAGGCTCCAGCACCTATGGTCTGAGAGGGAACCTGTCTTTATTCATTCTCAACAAGGAGAAGTAGATGCCATATAAGAAGCTTTGAACATGTTTTTTTCTTTCTCTTAATTTTTCTGACAGGCGGGGGAAATGACGAATGTAACTTGCACTATTCTTTACCGAGTTGGACCCGCAACTCCCTTTGAATCATAGTTGTACTGAGACGTTGGCCAGCCCCCCCCTACATTTGTCCTGCGTGGACACTGTTATTCATTTTTGTCTGCCAAGATTCCTTACTGTTTACAGGATGCACGGACACATTTTGTTTTGTTGTTTTTTGCTCCATATTATGGGGTGTTTTTTTCTTTGGCTCATACAACTGGATGCTGTAGGCAGTGTAAACAGTTTGTTAATTTTTTTCTCTATTTTACCAACCAGAGATGTAACTAAGTGGACGATGCCACCTTGCCCATACCTGTGTTTTATCTTTAAAGCTGTCAGTTGGAGACATGAAGTGCTAATCGGTGAGCCTCTGCACCTGACAAGGCTTCCTTTGCATGATTACTTATATGTCTTACCATGTCCAATGCTTGCACCATAGTTTCATGGAATGTGCGGGGGCTGGGTGATGGAGTGAAGAGGGTGGCACTTTTCTCCAAGGTCAAGGCTTATATACCTTCAGTGTAATGCCTGCAGCAAACCCACCTGCAAGACAATACTATATCTACACTTAAAAAACGTGGATACCCCACCCAGTTTCACTCCGTCCACTCAGCATACTCACGGGGAATCAGTGTTCTCATTTTGCAGGCAACCAATTTCCAATTACTACAATCCATGATTGACGGGCAGGGGCGATTTGTGTTCCTATTATCCAAAATTACATGCATAATTGCAAATATCTATATCCCTCCACCCTTCTCATTTGATTCTTTGAAACATATAGCTCAATTTATGGCTACATGTCCCAATGTTTTGGTCTGCATCACTGTGGCTGGACAGGATGGAGCATACACTCAAGAAGGCTCCAGCACCTATGGTCTGAGAGGGAACCTGTCTTTATTCATTCTCAACAAGGAGAAGTAGATGCCATATAAGAAGCTTTGAACATGTTTTTTTCTTTCTCTTAATTTTTCTGACAGGCGGGGGAAATGACAAATGTAACTTGCACTATTCTTTACCGAGTTGGACCCGCAACTCCCTTTGAATCATAGTTGTACTGAGACGTTGGCCAGCCCCCCCCCTACATTTGTCCTGCGTGGACACTGTTATTCATTTTTGTCTGCCAAGATTCCTTACTGTTTACAGGATGCACGGACACATTTTGTTTTGTTGTTTTTTGCTCCATATTATGGGGTGTTTTTTTCTTTGGCTCATACAACTGGATGCTGTAGGCAGTGTAAACAGTTTGTTAATTTTTTTCTCTATTTTACCAACCAGAGATGTAACTAAGTGGACGATGCCACCTTGCCCATACCTGTGTTTTATCTTTAAAGCTGTCAGTTGGAGACATGAAGTGCTAATCGGTGAGCCTCTGCACCTGACAAGGCTTCCTTTGCATGATTACTTATATGTCTTACCATGTCGAATGCTTGCACCATAGTTTCATGGAATGTGCGGGGGCTGGGTGATGGAGTGAAGAGGGTGGCACTTTTCTCCAAGGTCAAGGCTTATATACCTTCAGTGTAATGCCTGCAGCAAACCCACCTGCAAGACAATACTATATCTACACTTAAAAAACGTGGATACCCCACCCAGTTTCACTCCGTCCACTCAGCATACTCACGGGGAATCAGTGTTCTCATTTTGCAGGCAACCAATTTCCAATTACTACAATCCATGATTGACGGGCAGGGGCGATTTGTGTTCCTATTATCCAAAATTACATGCATAATTGCAAATATCTATATCCCTCCACCCTTCTCATTTGATTCTTTGAAACATATAGCTCAATTTATGGCTACATGTCCCAATGTTTTGGTCTGGGTGCTGGGAGATTTTAACAATATATGGACAAGAAACTAGACAAATTCTCATCTAGAGCTGGCAGTACTCCCCAAGTGGGTGGCCCCACTCCCTTTGCTGAATTCCTAGCGGAAATAGGTCTGAGAGATGTGTGGAGGGATCAAAATCCCGATGTGCTTTTCAGCAACATACAAATGTTTATCCCTGATAGATCTCTGTTTATCTAATGACCCGGCATATGCGCTGACTGAATCTGTGAAATATGCCCCACGTAACATATCTGATCACTCCCCTGTCAGTGCTGCCATTATGGTATTCCGAGTCTGAAACGTAAGCTCTGGAAGGTAAACCCCTTCTGGTTTACAATATTCCTGGATACGGATTCTATTCCCTGGGACCTGATAGAATTTATGCATCATAATCAAGATACTGCCCGGTCAGTAGTGGTCTGGGACGCACTGAAAGCCCACCTTAGAGGTCTAATCATTAAACAGATAAATGCAATTAAAACTAAAACTAAGGAGTGGGAGAATATGGTGATGAATGAGGCCGCTAAGACGGAGGAGAGTTACATATCGGTACATTCATTGGATTCAGAGCGCAGCTGGTAGGAGGCACAGGCCCTATACAAGCAAGTATCTATTTCTGCTGCGGAGAACAAAAGGTTCTTCCTGCAGCAAAAATATTTTAATGAAGGGGAAAACACAGGTCATCTACTAGCTATGATATCTAAAAACCAGCAGAGTACAACCCATATAGAGGCCATTCAAAACACAGACGGAGAGACAGTTACTGATCAGACCCACATACCTGACATGTTTTCGCAATTGTTTAAAGATCTATATACATCCAAGGTACACCCAACACAAGAGGATCTGGCTCACTTTTTGGACCAGTGCTCTCTTCCCAGGGTAACACAACAGGGACTTGCTGCCCTTAATGCACCATTGAAATTGGAAGAATTGACAATGGCGGTAGCACAGATGGCCAACAATAATTCCCCGGGGGCTGACGGTCTACCCACAGAGACATATGGGAAATATGGCGATACACTATTACCCAACCTTTTAAAAACACTAAATAGCGCCTTAGAGGAAGGACATTTACCGACCTCTATGAATGAGGCTATTATTATTGTACTACCAAAGCCGGACAAAGACCTACTGCAGCCAGACTCTTATAGACCTAAATCTCTGCTCAACACAGATGTAAAACTATTAACTAGAGTATTAGCCACCAGACTTTCTGGAGTTGTGGCTGAACCGGTCCAGTCTGACCAGTCTGGCTTCATTTCGGGTAGATCTACGGCACTGAACATTAGAAGACTGTTTCTTAATACCCAGATACTAGTGGATAACCCTGGTAATAGGGACATTTTTTCCCTCTGCCAAAGCTGTTGACAGTGTGGAGTGGAAATATCTGTGGGAGGTTCTGAAGCGTTTTGGTCTGGGAGATAACTTTATCTCCTGGGTGCAACTGCTCTACGCTGCTCAGATGGCTAGAGTGAGGATAAATTACTCCCTATCGGAACCCTTCCCTTTGTTTCGAAGCACACGGCAGGGGTGTCCGTTATCACCCCTGCTGTTCGTCCTTGCATTGGAGCTGCTTGGACCTCCCCTAAAATCATGGGCTTCCACAGAGGACTGGGGGAGGAAAAGATTTTCTTGTATGCGAATGACACGCTGTTATACTTGGGAGATACTGACCGCTCTCTGAGAGCAGTAATGAAATTAATAGACCAGTTTGGACAGCTATCGGGATTTGCCATTAACTGGCATAAGTCAGCCCTGTTACCATTGGATCCATTGCCGCCATCTTTGCCGGAGGACGTTTCCCACATACAAGTGGTTTCTTCATTTAAGTACTTGGGAATAATGGTGACTGGGGAAACACGGGACTACATAGCCCTAAACCTAAAACCTATGTTGCAAAAATTCCAGCAGAAACAAGCAAGTTGGAGCAAGTTGCCGCTGTCGGTGACTGGCCGCATTAACCTTATAAAAAAGATCTGGGTGCAGCAGCTGTTATACCTTTTACACAATGAACCAATCTGGATACCACAATACTGGTTCCGGCTCATGGACTCACAGTTCAGGGCTCTTATATGGAGAGGTGGAGTGGCGAGAATCAAACTGGCCACTCTACAGCTCCCTAAAGACCAGGGGGGTATTGCGGTTCCACACCCTCAAATGTACTACTTGTCTGCACAGCTACAGAATTTCACGGGCTGGGATCTCGGGATGGAGCTAGATCCTTCTAAGGGTCTCCTCCTGGGCAATGACATGAACTACACTGCTTTATCCAATATGGAGATGGGTTTCCCTAGAGTTCCTGTCACTTGCCCTACAGTAAGGTCACTGATGAAAATCTGGAAGAGGGTCAAGACCATATTGGATTTGACGGGCTATCTCCGTCAGATTCCTATTTGGTGGAACCGATTTTATACAGAACTGAATAGAGTGCCTGATCCGTCGGTGTGGGAAAGAGCTGGGGTTAGATTCCTCACCCAAATATTGGAAGGCTCTGTTCTAAAGCCTTTCACCCAGTTGCTGAATGAATTACCTGCACTCAAAGGGCATCATTTTCAGTATATACAACTACAACATGCCATTAGTTATCAGAGCAGAAACTCTAAAGCCCCATACACACAATCGGATTATCCGAGGACCAGGTCCGTTGGATCATGTCCGTCGTACTTTGTCCGATGTTGGTTTTGCGTACACACGGTCGGACAAAGTTGTCGGAAAATCCGATCATTCTGAACGTGGTGACGTTCGTTGCGTACGACGGGACTACGTAGAGGCTAGTAGCCAATAGCTTTGGTCTTGTAATGTGATCTGAGCATGCGTAGCACTTTGTCCGTCGGAATTCGCTACAAACGATCGGAATTGGTGTGATCGGACTTTGTTGTCGAAAAATCTATCCAGCAGGAGATAGAACTTTGTCCGTCGGACAATCCGATGGAAACTGTCCGATGGTGCCTACACACGGTCGGAATTTCCGACAACATTGTCCGATAGGACAGAATCCATCGGAAAATCCGACCGTGTGTATGGGGCTTAACTTGTAGCTAGAAGACTCTACATTCCTTGAATCTATATACTCCGACCCAGAGAAGAAGGGAATCATCTCTAGAATTTATATCCACCTCCTAACACACATACAAGCCCCAGACTTGTTACCATGAAGAGAGAGGTGGGAGAGAGATGTAGGTCCCATCAATGGTGAGCAGTGAAATCAAATCCTGGGGGTGGGTCCAGTGGTGTCAGTGTCAGCAGCACAAAAACTTTCTCACCTGTTTATACTACACAGGGTATACTGCACTCCTATTCAATTATGTAAATGGGGTAGACGTGATTCTCCCATATGTCCCAAATGCCAGGCTCACCCAGGTGATCTCATTCACATGCTTTGGAGGTGCCCGAAACTTGTGAGATATTAGAGTGATGTTATTAATAGAATAAATAATGTCTTTCAGGTCCAACTTGGGCTGGAGCCACTGGTGTGCTTATTGGGCAGCCTAGATGAGGACCTGTACCTTCCACCGATATACATTGCCCTCACAAGACTTCTATACTTGGCCAGGAAGCTGATTGCCTATTTGTGGTTGTCAGCACGTACATCAAAGGAGGCGCAATGGATACAAATGGTTAATACCACTCTTATCTGGTAAACAAAAACACATACCAGCATAGAAAATCACCAAACAAATTTTCCAATATATGGCAGAACTGGTTGGGCTCCCCAGAAGTGACTCCATCTCAAATGGCCCTGGATAGGCTACTGATGGGATAACTGGATGAATGTATATACAAAATAAGTCATATCTTATATGCTAAATTATATACCATAGAGAGAGTTTTACATAACTGATGGATCTGAGCCACGGTGAGGCGTCAATGGTTGGTTTAATATTTAATACTTGTTTCTTTGTTTATCTCTTATTTTAGTTTAGTTTATTCCTTTTATTGCTATTTTCTCTATAATTAGAGTGAGCACTTGGATGCAACATTACCCTATCTGTAAAGAAGTATGATAACAGTATTAACTGTACAGTTATGATAGTGTGAAAAATTAAGACTGCTGGTACTCTAGCTATATGCATTTAAAATGTCATACATATGTCTTATGTACTATGTAATGCCTTGTGTTCCCATCAATAAAAACCTTTTTGTTGATTAAAAAAAAATCCAATTGGCACTACAAGTGCACTGAACATTGAAACAAGAGCCAGGACATGAGGGTAAGGGGACACAGAAAAATGTGAGAGCGAGAGAGGGGAAGGGATGTTGGAACCAATACATATACTGACATCAGCTATGGTATGTCACAAATTTAACATGAAGATACACGTAAAATACACCATATATATTTGGGTTCACTGATTATAATTACTTCCTTCCTATCTCTGAACCACAACCCCCAAGAAAAGATCTGAACCTTGTGATGTCCAGGATATGCGTGACCTTAAAGCGGTTGTAAAGGTTCCTTTTTAAAAAAAAAATAACAAACATGTCTTACTTACCTCCAATGTGCAGCTCGTTTTTCACAGAGTGGCCCCGATCCTCATCTTCTGGGTTTCCTCTGCGGCTGCCTTGGCTCCTCCATCAGCAAACCCCCGTTCTGGGAAGCGCTCTCCCAGCGGGGTTAGCTTGCATGCGCGCTCCCGTGATACAGTGATACGGTCGGCAGCTATAGGGGGTAGAATGCATTAAGGTGAAAAAACATGTACCTTTACAACCCCTTTAAGGCTCCGCTGTAAAGAATGATGGGGATATGGTGAGACATGAAACACAGATTACTGAACAATAGACCTGCATCTTACAATATGGTATGAATTTCAATCTCCTCTTTTAGCCCCCTGGGGTTGAGAGTATTTAGGGAATATATCCAAAAAATTTCTTGTTGGCATACACTTTCAAAACGTTCTGCTGTGAGACAAGACATCTAGAGAGAGCCACCTGTATGTGGGTTCACATTGATATGGTAGGAGCATCTCCAGAAGGTGTGTACCATCTCTTATGTATAAGGGCAGATTTTGAGCTAGGGGTTGGAGGAATTTATCAGGGTACTGTCAGTACTGGGCTCAGCCCTTCCTTCCCAGAGCTCTGTGCTCAGCTGTCGGTTAATTGCCAGTACTCTTCATTCCACAGTGACTTACCTGGTCTTCATTTCCTGCTCGTCAGCTAGCCCTGTTGTCTATTCAAACTGCCTGGATCAGATCTCCTGTGCATTCGCCTGGTCAACATATCCGAGATACTCTCTGCTGTGTTTTCCTGTTAAATACTTTTGCCTGGCTGACTTCACTCATGGTTCCTGATGCTGTTTGCTGTCTCTACTACGCTGATCACTGGATTCCTGTTTCACTGGCTTGTTCTGACTACTCTCTCAGGGTTACCGAACCCTGGTTATGTTTTGACTACATTTGCTCTGTTTGTACCATTTTACCATTTTATTAAAAAGTGTGATATTTACTGCACTGATTCATGGTTCCTGACACGTACCTGGAGAACCCACTCATGACACTCTCCATGGAGGCCACTATGGGGCGTCCTGGTGGGTTATGTTGTTCATTGTGGACTTTGGGCAAATGATAAAAATATGGTGTTTTATAAAAACTTTTTTTCAAAAAGGACAGTTCAGTTTTGGAAATAATGCCTCCCAAGAACGCTGCATTCGTTAAAGAAGTAGTTTCCACAGAAAAGGTGGATAATGGATCTTGTTTGAGCTCGATGTAAGTTTTATGGCCAGATAAAAGTCCGTGGGCCTCTTGGATATATGTTTGTTTGTCCTGAATCACTATTCCACCTCCTGTGTCTGCAGATTTGATGATGATGTTTTTATTACTGGCTAGGTCATCCAATGCCTTTCGCTCAAGGGGGGTGAGATTCAAGGGTGTTTTAGAGTGGGATTGGGATTGATAAAATCTGAATATATGGTAAAACGTTTGTATGTATGGACCCTTCTTGTGGATAGGATTGAAGATTGACTTGAGCCTCAAATTGGTATATTGCACTGGTGGAGACGTAGGACAATGTTGGGACAACCATTCCAAATCATGAGAATGGCTTTCTAGATATAATTCTTCTAGATTTATGAGAATTAGAAGATCAGTGTCATCCAAGGGTATTTTTAAGAGAAGGAGGCTACTGGGTACCTCGGGAGGGGGGCCAGTTTTATAAGGATTTTATGTGGTAGAACCTTTTGACAGTGAGATCAGGGATGAATTTGTTGAGATCTTTGAAAAGAATGAAAGGATTAGGGTGGGTGGTGGGTGAAAATGTCAGTCAGTTATTTAGCAAGGAAATTTCACAGGGAGACAATACATGAGTGGACAGGTTGAATATTTTTATAGTTTCCGTATTTTCCCTAGTCTTGTTTCTACCTCTGCCCCCCTCCTTCCTCTTCTGCGTGTTTTCTTTTTGACACACTTACTAAAGCACTTACTAAAGCAGGTATGTTACCCGAAGGTGCGGTTGGGACAGGACTGATGTTATGGGAGAAAGAATGTTATTATTACTAATATTTGAAGTATAGGGAAGATCTGGAGGTGCTATAGATGGTACAGTACCACCGGATATGGAGGTCTCAGTTAAAGTAGTCACAGATGGATTATTTAGTTGTGTTCTCGATTTAATGTTGACTCTTGCAGGTTTCGGAGTGAGTATGGGAGGATGATGTACAGAGTGAGTGGTGGTATCAGATGATTTCAATGTGTTGAGGGGATTCCAAAGTCTATTCTGGCATAGGGGCAAATGGGGTGTGGGTCGGCATTCCATTAATGGTGCAGGGGTCTTGGGGAATGGGGCTCTTCCAACAGTACACTCTGTTGGTATTATAGTCGTCCAGGTCCCGTCTGAATTTTCCTAGTTTTATGGCAATGACAATGAGATCATTCACTTTCTTTATGGTATTTCTTTTTAAGCTTCTAAACCATGGGGAAGCTATTTAATGATGCCATTTAACCATTTGCGGACCAGCCACCGCAGTTTTACTGCGGCAGGCTGCCTTCACTGCGCAAAATCACATTATATTACGTGATCTCGCGGGGCTTGGATAGCAGGCGTGAGCGTGGCGCTGGCTGTGCGCGTGCCCGCCGCAAGCTCCGTGAGTGCGACCGCGGGTCCCGCAGACTCTATGTCCGGAGGGATACACGCGATCGTCTCACGGTGAGGAAGAACGGGGAGATGCTAATGTAAACAAGCATTTCCCCATTCTGCCTATTGACACTGTCACTGATCACAGCTCCCTGTAATCGGGAGCGGTGATCAGTGATGTGTCACACATAGCCCCTCCCCCCACAGTTAGAATCACTCCCTAGGACACACTTAACCCCTACAGCGCCACCTATTGTTAACCCCTTCACTGCCAGTCACATTTGCATAGTAATCAATGCATTTTTAATCACACTGATCGCTGTATAAATGTGAATGGTCCCAAAAATGTGTCAAAATTGTCCGATGTGTCCGCCATAATGTCACAGTCACGATAAAAATCGCTGATCGCTGCCATTACTAGTAAAAAAAAAAAAATATTAATAAAAATGCCATAAAACTATCCCCTATATTGTAGATGCTATAACTTTTGTGCAAACCAATCAATAAACGCTTATTGTAAAATTTTTTACCAAAAATATGTAGAAGAATACATATCGGCCTAAACTGAGGAAAAAAATAGTTTTTCTATATATTTTTTGGGGATATTTATTATAGCAAAAAGTAAAAAAGATTAATTTTTTTTTCAAAATTTTTCGCTCTTTTTTTGTTTATAGCGCAAAAAATAAAAAACGCAGAGGTGATCAAATACCACCAAAAGAAAGCTCTATTTGTGGGAAAAAAAGGACGTCAATTTTGTTTGGGAGCCATGTCGCACGACCGTGCAATTGTCAGTTAAAACGACAGTGCCGAATCGCAAAAAGTGCTCTGGTCTTTGGCCAGACAAATCCTCCGGGCTGAAGTGGTTAATCATCTTACATAATTCACGTGTTTTTTTCATAAAAATATAACATTTTCTATTTCTTTGCATACTGATGACTTTCATCCATTTTTCAGTGCAAAATTTGGAGATATAAACCCATTCTTTAAGTAAATCAGGGTCTAGGTAGGAACATTGTTTAAGGATTCTGAGTCCTCTCAGGGAGATTTTGTGATGGAGGTATTGCTACAGCAAGAAACCATCCCACCAATGTTGGTTAGTGGATGAGATGGAATTTTCTAATTTCTGAAATAAAGTACACAAAGATTTGGATTGGTGTCCAGGGTGAGGGGAAGAGTTACTGAAAAAATGGGTGGTAAATAATGCAAAACATTCATCCAGTATGTCATACTTGGCTTTCTCTATGTCTAAAATAAGATCCATTTTCAACAACAATAAAACAATAAAACGTGTAGGAAGATTATTCATAAAAACAAATCAACAAAGTCTGCAGCTTGGTTCTTGGACACAATTGAAACGTATTGAACAAATAAAAACACACCAGCGCATGACAATGGATAGATTTGCAGTTAAAGGCCGGAAGTATTATTGTCCTCGATGTAGGCATATGTTGTCCATGGGAATAGAAATTATGATAGTTCAGGTGACAGCGGTCCCCAGAGTGTATCCTAGAACCTTGTGAAAGACAGGAAGAGGAGGGAGGTGCACCTAAGAGTAGTAATATAAACTACAATTTATTGTACAAAGAATTGAAGAATTAATAGGTATGTCTGTTGTCAAAAACGTCGTCCTCAAGGGGTGCCTGCTATCCGGTATTCCATCCAGGGTCCAGGTGACTGTAAGAGGCTGAACTGGGACACTGGAAACATCCATTAAGTCTAGGGAATCCAAGCTGCCTAGCGTGGACCACACAGGAGGAAATTACTTCACCAGATGGGTGGGCCTCGATCGCAGAGAGGTTGGAAATTCTATGGCTATGTGCTAGGAGCACACAGCTCCTTTTACTGGCCTGCTGCACCAAGGGAGTTTTTAGCTTAAATACATGCTGAGTACCTGCTCATGGCCGTGGGACTAAAATGACCAGTGGATCCAGAATATAGGCATTTTTAATAAATTCTAACAAATGAGTGAGAACATTGTCTAAAATAAAAAACTAGTCTAAAATATCATATACAGTGGTGTGAAAAAGAGTTTGCCCCCTTCCTCATTTCCTGTTCCTTTGCATGTTTGTCACACTTAAGTGTTTCAGAACATCAAACCAATTTAAACAATAGTCAAGGACAACACAGGTAAACACAAAATGCAATTGGTAAATGAAGGTGTTTATTATTAAAGGTGAAAAAAAATCCAAACCATCATGGCCCTGTGTGAAAAAGTGATTGCCCCCCTTGTTAAAACATAATAACTGTGGTTGTCCACACCTGAGTTAAATTTCTCTAGCCACACCCAGGCCTGATTATTGCCAACCTGTTCACAATCAAGGCATCACTTAAATAGAGCTGCTTGACACAGTAAGGTCCACCAGAAGATCCTTAAAAGCTACACATCATGCCGAGACCCAAAGAAATTCAGGAACAATGAGAAAGAAAGTAATTGAGGTCTGGAAAGGGTTATAAAGCCATTTCCAAAGCTTTGGGAATCCAGCGAACCACAGTGAGAGCCATTATCCACAAATGGCGAAGACATGGAACAGTGTGAACCTTCCCAGGAGTGGCCGGCCGCCCAAAATTACCCCAAGAGCGCAGCGACGACTCACCCAAGAGGTCACAAAAGACCCCACAACAACATCCAAGGAACTGCAGGCCTCACTTGCCTCAGTTAAGGTCAGCGTTATGCCTCCACCATCAGGAAAAGACTGGGCAAAAATGGCCTGCATGGCAGAGTTCCAAGGAGAAAACCACTGCTGAGCAAAAAGAACATCAAAGCTGTCTCAATTTCTCCACAACACATCTTGATGATCCCCAAGACTTTTGGGACAACATTCTGTGGACCGATGAGACAAAAGTGGAACTCTTTGGAAGGTGTGTGTCCAAGTATATCTGGCGTAGAAGGAACACTGCATTTCAGAAAAAGAACATTATACCAACAGTAAAATATGGTGGTGGTAGTGTGATGGTCTGGGGCTGTTTTGCTGCTTCAGGACCTGGAAGACTTGCCGTGATAAAAGGAACTATGAATTCTGCTGTCTACCAAGAGATCCTGAAGGAGAATGTCCGACCATCTGTTCGTGTACTCAAGCTGAAACGAACTTGGGTTCTGCAGCAGGACAATGATCCTAAACACACCAGCAAGTCCACCACCGAATGGCTGAAGAAAAACAAAATGAAGACTTTGGAGTGGCCTAGCCAAAGTCCTGACCTGAATCCTATTGAGATGTTGTGGTATGACCTTAAAAAGGCCGTTCATGCTCGAAAACCCTCTAATGTAACTGAATTAGGACAATTCTGCAAAGATGAGTGGGCCAGAATTCCTCCAGGACGCTGTAAAAGCCTCATTGCACGTTATCGCAAACGCTTGGTTGCAGTTGTTGCTGCTAAGGGTGGCCCAACCAGTTATTAGGTTTAGGGGGCAATCACTTTTTCACACAGGGCCATGATGGTTTGGATTTTTTTTCACCTTTAATAATAAACACCTTCATTTACAAATTGCATTTTGTGTTTACTTGTGTTGTCCTTGACTATTGTTTAAATTGGTTTGATGTTCCGAAACACTTAAGTGTGACAAACATGCAAAGGAACAGGAAATGAGGAAGGGGGCAAACACTTTTTCACACCACTGTAAACAATGGCTAAACCATATATAATAAGAAATTCATTGATAAAAATATTTAAAAAGTATACCTTTTTGAAAATTTCAACAAAAGCCAGAAGAAGGGGGGGGGGGGCATAGAAAAAGGCAAAAACAATGTTGGAACCAATACATATACTGCTATGGTATGTCACAAATTGAACATGAAGATACACATACAATTACCTAATTTACTAAGATCTGGAGGAGCATGTCAGTGTAAGCTGTCTGCTCCTACCTCATGCAGGCTATGATAGGAATGATAGAAAGAATCAATGAACTACCTAGAGTGCTCAACAGTGCTTCAAATAGTGACAGCGGGTTTGGGGATTAGATCCCTGGCCCACTGTCACAGGGAGCGGGGGGAAATGAGGAGCAGCTGCAGGAGCAGGAACATGTTACATGCTCCACCCTAAAAACAGGTGGAACATATAACATGTTCCTAAAGGTGAACTTATTCTTTAAATACAGTATATACTTAATGCTCCTGATGTATAATAAAAACATTAAAGATATACACATGTAATGTCTGCATGTTTCTTAAGTCAGTTGCAAAAAAATAATTTGTGCCATGTGTGGTCATTTTGTATTTAAAAGTCCTCCAGTCTCGTTGCATTTTGGAGGCAAATACCAAAAAAATATGTTAGCATTTTGTACTAACAGCACTGGGATCCTGAGTTTAATTTTCACTTAGCTCATACGTCCTAGTATTAAAATGGCTTTCATTAGAATATGTTTTTTTCCTATCACATTTAAAAACATACAATACTGGTAGGTTATTTGGATTTCATTCAAACTAAACCTAGTGTGTGTGTGTGATTATGATTGTACTAGGACATTCGATTTTAGGCTGCTTCAAAAGCAGAGAAGTATTTGAATGATCCACAGTTCTTTATAAAGTATTGTAAAATATGTTAGTGTTATATTAGTAAACATAATAAATTAAAAACATTTGATTTCAAAATTGTTGCATCACAGTTCCTTCATTTTAGTTAATTATATACAGGAAACACAAATCAAACCACTTATTAATGTTTTGAAGTCCAATTGCTGCCCTACTCATACATTTTCATTGTATGTGTCCTTATTGTTACCCTCTATTTAACACTGTTTAAAAATCATTTGTACTATCAAAATGTACATATAAATACTGATGTGGCATCTATATACAGCAGGACTATTACTGTCATAAAATTGCATTCTTTAAGATAATTGTAATTATTACTAATTAATGTGTATGTGTATATAAATATATGTAGCTGCAGTTTGTTCTGCAGAGCTGTACAAGGTTAAGACATTGAGACATTTTAACCATAACATACAGTAATACTTGACTACTATCTCTGATAAATAAACATGCAAATATCAAATAAGAAAATAACAACTTAATATAACAGTTTTGTATAATACACGTCTTTGAACACATGAGAAGTACATATTTGGTCTTGTCTAGCACATCAGGCCATTTCACATTGGGTCAGGGAGTAAGGTGTTTGCATAGTTTAATTTTTTTTAGCAACGACCAGGTGGTAAGAGTATTCTTTAAATTCCCCGACAGCCTGTCAACCAATAATTTTGGCTGTTAACACTGGTCATGGGCTTTGAGAAGTTAATGCAATGATCACAGAAAACATCTTTGTGCCACAAGATTTTTTCCTGTTTGTTAAATGAAAATGTAAGCCAAAAAAAAAGAAGAAAAAAGCGCACAGCTGCAAACGTCTGCAGTGAATTCGTAATGCTTAGGATCTGAGCCAAAGCAAATATAATATGTATTGCAGACATTTGCCTATGAATTAACCGTGGCTACTAGTGATTTGTATGTGTTCTACAATGCGCATGCATACACACAACATTCTAAAACAAAAAAGATATAAAACAAATGTCTAAAATTAAATTTTCATTCATTTAACCTACTGCATTCAATGGTTCAGCTGTAAGTGTTTATCTACAAACATTTACTTTTTATGGCCTAGATATTTTGATATTTATAACTGTTACCTAAAATGCATTAGTATCTTACCAATGGCCAATTTAATTAATAATAAAAAAAATGTATTATCAATAGAAATAACCTATTTCCTCAAACGATAACACAATTGTTGTTTGACAGTATTACAAATTTAGTGATGAGAGACTTGCTTGTCTAAGACCCACCTTAACCTCTCCCTAAATTTCCTAAAATATGACTCCTTTCCAAAACATCATTATTCTGCAGTCACACCAAATAAGATTTACATTTCCAGCCAATGTACACTTTTGAAAACAGAATGGAATTCATCATTCTTATTCATTACTTTTAATGCTTACATACTCTACTTATGAGTGTAATAAAATGTAAGCTGACATTGCATACTGTTTAAAATTAACACCTTAAAGGTGTTTTCCTTTTATAAATGCTTAGAAGAGGATGAATGTTTTCATGTTTAAAAGGTTTGAAAACTTTTTTTTTTTTTTTTTTTTTGAGGAGCTGCCAAAATGTCAAGAAAATTATACTTAGTAGAGAAATATACTTTTCCTTTTTTGTTCACGTAGAACAGCAAGCTATGTTCACCCACAGGCAGTAACAGCTAGCCAAAAAACCTGTACAATATGTAAAAAAAAAAAAAAATCACTACTGCCAATTCATTCTTATAAGCTTACTTTGAAGAAGTCTTAATGTCAATGTGATGTCCTCGTAACTTCAAAAATAACTTTAGCAGAAGAGAATGAAGAATGATCACTGTGGCATAAGATGTCGAGCTAAAGACCTAGCACATCAATGTGCAGCTTTTCTGTCTGTGGAGATTATTCACTCAGTCAGCACATTCCAACAGTGGTTTTTAATGCCAGATAAACGGTGAAGGATAAAAGGTGGCAACAAGAGTACATGTCGTCAGGCTACAGTTAATGAAATTTGCATTTGTTTTATTCAGTAATTCTACTCATTAATATTTACCACTAGCCCAAAAATAACAATCAGTATAACCATATGTATCACATTTATTCATTTATGCTCCACACCAGCAATAAAATTTACAAATCAGCAACATACGCATATTTTCCCATTTCCCTTTCTTTTATTTCCATCTCTTTTCTCTGCCAGCATACCTGCATGAACTCTTGAAAATAGTCCTTTTCTCTGAGGGCTTTGTGCATAATCTTCTTAAAAAGATAAGGCTATTCTTGTGTTTACACTGTAAAAAGTTTTAGAAAAATAGGTTAAATATAAGAATGATATTAATCACAACACTAATCTGTGAAAAAGAGCTTGAATCGGATTAGGAGACTATATATTAACAGATGAACTGCCATTTGTATTACTACAACAATATGGAACTCATTAAGGCCATTCTATCCAATGATACTAACAGAGGAATAGTAATACAACCATTAAGTTGTTTTTGCTTAAGATACTTTTACATATTGATAAGGACTATGCAGGCACTTGCATTTACATGTATTTTTTCATGCCGACATATAGATTTGATCTATTGTCCTAAATGCAACATGATTTAAAGATGTTTCCAAGCATCCAATCCTCCCCCTTCAACCCCTGAATAAATGTCATGTTATTTCATTTAAAAATCTTAGTTTAAAGCAAATTTTTTAATGTAAAACTGCGGTCACATGACACACTGGGACCCAAGTATTTTCTCTTCCTCACTGCAGAGTAGAAAGGTCCTTCTTTAGGATCCACATCACTGTCTGGATGACATTGACTACTGGTTGTCTAGTGATGAGATCCTCTTAGGTTCTAAAAACCAAAGTGGCATAATAAAAGTGATAATGAGGGGACTGGTTGGAGAGGCAACAGACTACAGTAACAAAAATGTAAAGGAAAGCAGAGGCAGGAGGTATGATTGGGAGGGTGGGTTAACTTTTAAGAAATGCTGTGATTTAAGCAATGCATAGTATTTTTTATGGGAGCCTACATACCTATTATTGCATCAGCTGCTTATACTATTAGCTTGCAGTATCACGGTTCTGAAAAAAACACTAGATCCCAACATGTGTCCTTATTTTTGTCAATTTGTGCTGAAGTTACAGTTTTGCCTTTCAATATTTCTTTAAAAATATATAAGTTGGTAATAGGGTCTCTTTATTTGCCTAAATAACTGATGGTCTAGGAGAGCTTTCCATATTCTTTAGAAATTCTTCCAAGATTATTTGGTTATGTACATAGCTGAGAACTCTATGGCTTTTGCACAGAGACTTTGGAAAATCTATTTCTTTACCATGTCTCTGGGCTTCTGGGAGTTCCCATTGTGCTTTTTCCTCCTCCTGAACCAGATCTCCCCACAGTTCCCCTATCTAGACAAACTACAAGCATCATTTAATTAGAACAGGGAAGAGATCCATGCTAAAAGTACAGAAATTATCAAAAATTAATACACATGGACAGATACCAGAAAAACCCTTCAGATGACACACAGGATCAAGCACAGGTGAAAATCACAACCTTTCAGAGTAAAAAACCCTTTCTTAATTGAAGTGTATCTCACTTGAGAAAGGGTTTCTCACCTCTGCCTCATCCTGTTTGTTGCCCCTTTTTCTGTTAGGATTGTAAAAATTGTGTCTGGTTTCAGGTGTGAGGATGGGTTTCTGAGAGGGCGCCCCTTGCGGCTAAGTGCAACACACCCCTGGGAGTGATACAGGGAGTGCAGTGCCCAAAGAAGCACAGTTTTCCGGTACTGCGGTCGATCGGCTAATCAAAATCTTCTCCTCATTCCCAAATCCCGCTACAAATCAAAGGGGGAACGGAGATTCGCTGTCCAAGGTCCACGGCTATGGAACGCTCTACCAACCGACATTCGCATGGAAGAAAACCATCAGGCCTTCAGGAAGAAACTCAAGACCCACCTCTTCTAGAAGCTCGACAACCGAATGCCAATACAGCGCCTTGAGGCGATTCAGTTCGCATTGTAGCGCTATACAAGTTATTCATTCATTCATTCAATGAGCTGGTTAGCAGAGAGCAGCTGGGGTGCACTGGGTAAACTGTGTTGGCAGCCGTGCAAGGTGGTACCACAGGTATAGAACAGCAGGGTCAACCAGGAACAGAGTCAGTAGCCAGGCCAGGGGTCATACACAGTAGAATCAGTCCGAGATGGGTACAGGAGCAAGCCAGGTCATACACTGTAGGCAGGAGATAGCAGAGTAGTCAGCCAAGCCAGAGCCAATCACAATGGGACAGACAGGAGCGAAAGTCCAGACGTGAGCCAGTGGTCAAGCCAGAGGTTCACGATAAATGGGTACAGAAAGCCGGGTCAGTAGCGGAAAGTCCAAGGATCAGGATACACAAGGCACTGAAGATATGGGAAGCTGAAGATAATCTGCATGTGTCAGTGGCAGGTTTGAATAGGCCAGGTGGCACCAGCATCTATCGCGTTGTGAGCGCACCCGCCATTGCGCATCTTCATGCACGCACGAGTGCGGGGATTCGTCTGGCACAACCATAACAAGTGCTGGCAGGATTGCCCATTCTTCTGCCATTACTCTGACAATGTGCTTTGTATATTATGCAGTTTTTATTAGACCAATTCCTGAATTACACCTGTCAGTTTTTATGCTAATTTGGTGACAGTAAAACATGGTTTTATTGCCCTGCCATGAGAAGGAGGTGAGGAAACAAAAGTGATCCTTTAATGCTTTCTAATTCTCATTGCTAGAGAAGATATGAGTATTACAAAATCATCTACAGCCGCCATTTTATTAAGAACAAAACAGGTAAAAAGCAAGAAGATTCAGGGACTCCCTTATACCCAGTACTTGATCACAACTAATGGCATGCATACCCTTGAGACTAGAACCTAAGCAATTCGATGTTTTGGAACAGGTGAACTAAATGGACAGATTTTGCCAGTTTGTCATCCCAACCTCTGGCTTCTGCAGCCAGAAGTCATTAATTTAATGGTGATATCACTACCACCACAAAAAGACAACTTCCCATTCATGGACTCCCCCTACATCATTAGTTACCTGCACAATAACAAACAATATTGCAAATTGGCCCAGACACCTGCATTCTAGCAACCAATGACATCCTTTGTGAGCTGCAAGCGTCATTGGTTGCTAGGATGCAGACAATCACACAACTTCATTAATTTCTAGAATAATAATGTCCTAATGATGTCATTGATCAAAAATGGTCCCTCTCCCTTGTCTACATTCAGTTGCTGACTGGCATAATGTCATTAATGACAAGATAATTGTCATTAGCAGATTGTCAATGTGGGGCATCATGTTTGTGTTGTCAGGTCATTGGATAGTCATTCATCATTACTGACAATAAATCTACTGTACATTGCTTGATGTTGGATCTACATCATAGAAACTTATTTGGGGATTTTTTAAAATAAAGGAATCTTCCCAAGGTGTCTTTGTTTTTGTGTTGTGTTTTCTAGGGAATGAGTAACCAATGATCCAGTAATGTGGGGATAAGGCCCTTCAGTTTAAGTCCCTATCAACATGAGGTCACTGTCTCCCTGGAAAAGGTACACTCTCTTTTTTGAGGGCATGTGGCCAGGTATAGTTGCTGAGACCCCCCCCCCCCTCCACCTTTCCTGACCAATCTGGTTGCATACTTGGGTAAGGGTCTGGTATCTATTTTTTGGAGGGGCTTGACTTGATTTTTTTACTTTTTGATTGATTCCCTCTTAAAATGTATACTGGACTCTCATCACGAATAAGGATCTGTTATATATTTTATTAGAGACTCACATTGTTTTTTGTGAGGGGTCCCCCCTTATAACCCATATCAGACTCACGTCAATGATGTGAGTCTAGTATGGATTTTGAAGGGGACTGCAACCTTTTTTTTGTAAATATTTTCTGTTTATCAAGGATAAGGGTCTGGAATAGATGGTGAAGGGAACCCCCAGCTGCTTTGTTTATGAACATAACAAAGCAGCTAGGAAAAGGGCATTTAGTGGTAAATGCTTCTTTACCTTTCTAAATATCACTTTTGCTGTGTACATTGTTTGAATACTCCCTTTTTTGTAAAGATTTACAACATCATTCAAAGCATGCTATTTAAAGGTTATGTACTTTAATTCTGCCCTTTAATAATGGTGTTGAAGGAGAATTTAGCTATTCTAAACAAGGCAGTTGTAAAGTGGTATTATATGTTTAAAGTCTTGCTCCCTGAGTCCTGTATATAAAGGAAAGGAGTGTGATGAGCTGGTGTTTGCAGTCGAGTATAGGAGAGATATGAGCTTAGAAGAAACACTATGTGTAAAGGCAGGGATATTTAAAAATCAACTTTGGATATGGAAATTCAGAATTTTTGGAAAGTGAGGTTATACAGTGTTTAAGCTGTAACTATTGGTAGTTCTCCATTTATAGAGAATTCTGATGTTCCTGTATACCTGATCATGATTGGAATTGGCATGAGTTAAGAAAGTAGTGGACATGTGAGAATCAATATGATGTCCTCTAGGAAAGGGACCTGGAGTTTTCCATCTCTACTGGAAAAAGGAGGTTATTGGTGATAGAGGCAAGAGGGGTGGTTAAGGAACATGAGTTTATTAGAGTACCATAACTCAACCCATAATTTTAGGCTATGAAGCATCAAAGGGCAAAGTGAAGATTGTTATGCAAGCTATTCTGAATTGTTTATGTGGCCATATGAAGGAAAACATCTGATGTTAAAAAATGTCCCATCCAAGATAGGAAAGGTAAGTTCCAAGTCTGAAGAACAGTGGACAGAGAACAAAGTAGAGGGTAATAGTCATAGCAAACAAAGTTGAATAATGTGAAGTACACTTTGCCCCCTGGTAGTGAAGTGCCATGGATGTCTAGGGAAAGGGGAAATGCTTGCAAAAAAAAAAAAACACTTCAGTGAAGGAAAGAATTGTGTTCAGGGCTAGAAACTTGATTGCTTTTGTTTATGTTTTCAGAGCAGCGTGGAGCTGCATGTAGGCTGTCTATGTTAGTAATTGGAAAAGTACAAACTCACTGGTGTATAAACTCACCTGAACATCTGAGTTTGACAGGTGTGCAAGGGATGGTTGTGCAGCTACATAAAGATTAATACTCACCTAGATGGATGCAGAATCGATCCAATGCAGCATCTGTCGCCTGCAGGCTCTTCACTGAGAATTGAGCAATCAAACACCGCTGATTACTCAGTTCCCTCTCAGCTGTGAGCAGAGAATGGTGACTGTCAATCACCAGCATTCTGCGCTGCCCCTCCAGCACTCACTGGAGTGCCAGCCTATGGAGGGGGCAGGAGCGGCTGGCTCAGGCTTTTAGCTGCCCACTGAGAGGCAGAGCCAGGTGCTGGTCCAGGCTTCTGGATGGATCCCAACCTTAAAGTTAGGATCTTTACCGAGCCTGGGCTGGCTGAGTGATGTCAGCTTTGGCTATACTTCTTATTTAGATCCAGACAGCATTACAACTCGATTGATAAACACAGCCTGCCTGCACACAGCTCCACACTGCTCCTAAAAGTGAAACAAATGGCTCTTGCATGCTGTCTGGGCCATGGCACCCAGGTGAATGAGCTCAGAAGTTGGGAAAATTGATATAGGACTTGGCAAAGGGCAGAGAGGGATATGCAGGGATCAGTGAGGATAAAGTGTGCATCATCTTCAGAGACAAAATAGAAATAGAAAGTGACCCCTGTTATACCTGGATTCTCTCTGCTAGCAAGGGCCAGGGGTTTCAGAGCCAAGATAAATAAGATTAAGGACAATAGACACTCTTGCAACATACAGTATCACGGAAGATCCAGAAGGCTTGTGAATGATACTCCAAAATCTACACAGCTGTGAAGGTATTAGAGTATAGAGCAGTCACCCAAACCAAAATAAATTCTCCAAAACCCCATGTGTGAAGAATATTTTTGAGGAAGTCTCAGGATAGGCAGAGAAATCCAGGGACTTTACTTTGTTGTAGCAGATGCATAAGGGATACTACTCCCCTAAAGTTGTTTTGGCTTGACGGTCGGGGACAAACCCCACTTGTACTATAAAAGGGATGGACTGCACCTAAACGAGGAGGGTGCAGATCAGATCAGATCAAAGCACATAAACCCAAGGTAAGTATAGTAGCAAGTCCTATTTGCAATTTCAGAACACCCAATAAGAGGATAATATGCGACCAGTCTAAACTACGTGGCATGTTTACCAATGCCAGGAGCCTGGCGGACAAGATGGGGGAACTAGAGATACTGTTGTACGAGGAGGATTTGGATTTTGTGGGAATTTCAGAGACCAGGTTCAACAGCTCTCAGGATTGGCTGGCAACCATTTAAGGGTATACCCTTTATCGCAAGGATAGAGAGGGTAAAAATGGGGGAGGGGTATGCCTACATATCAAGAATAATGTTCAAGTGAATGTGAGACATGATATCACTAAGGGAGCTAGGGAGGAGGTGGAATCCTGATGGGTAGAGCTCCAAAGGGATGAAGCTAAGGGGAATAACGCCGGTCGGCATCAAATGGAGCCCTTCCTCCTTCCTGAAAAGCGCGGTGACGTCACTGCACATGCAGTGATGTCACTGCGCTTTTCAGGAAGGAGTAAGGGCTCCATTTGATGCCGGCCGGAGTTATTCATTTTTATGTGGTTGTTTTTCATGAAAAATTGTGAGTACAACTTTTTAATCTAAATAAATTCCAGTAATCCATACAGTATTATGCCATGGCTCCTTTTTAATTTTTATGGTCCATGCCGCTATGATCTATATGCACTGCTGAGTGCAAAGGTTTACATTGAAGGAAGCTCTGCTGTGGCGTGTGTCCGTATCCATGTGCAAGGATCCTGGCTGGGTGAATTTGATTGCCTTTAATATTCCACTATCTAGTAAGCAGCTTGTATACCGGTGGTGGCCCTTATGATAGATGTGGAGCACAGCGGTGGTTTATGGAGATTGACCTATCAAAGACTGTCTATTCCTTGTTTACTACCATGCTTACTATCATGTACTGAGAATAACGCATTCCAGCTGGTGTTCACTATTAGCAAATGTAATATTTTGCGATCCCAAAGAATTGCATAAGGTGTCTCTGTCTATTTCATGCTGGTCATTGTGTATGAATTTTTTATTTCTTTTAAGTTTTTTTATTTAATTTTTGGCGCAGTTTTTCTGTTACTATTTGCATTGTGTTTATCCCACATTACTGCAGCCTTTTTATTAGTTGTTTTTTCTTTTTTATTTGTTTGGGTCAGCGCGGTTTTTCCTTGTACTATAAAGCCTTTATACCTAAAGAAGTAATAACAGACCCTGCTGGTAGATACATAATAATCCTTGTTGGTGACTGTTTTTTTTTTTAATATTTATTTGTTTTTTCAAACATAACAGAGATACATGGTAAATAAACTGAGCAGTTTTCATATAAGAGCATGGTGAGGTTACATAATAAGTCGCATACAGTGCCTTTAGGAGTGGAAGCAACGTTAGTGAAATTAGGTTAATAACAATACAAACTGGACTAATCGGGGTGACCTTGAGAGATGATGCCTGGTGATGTCGTAGTTTTATGTATCCGAACGACAAGGATCCTTCACTTTATATTGTTTGTTCGGGTAGGGAGGGGCTCGGAGAGGACTGGCGGGTTGGGTAGTCTGAGATTACCTAGCGAATTTGTAAGTTCTCGTTTGAGGTACCAGTCTGTGTAATGGAACGGCTCCATAATGTTATGCAACTCTTCCGCTGAGAACATACGTTCCATAAATTTGCGCCATCTCATGAAAAATCGCGTGCTGGTGTGAAAATTCAACATTATGGTGTCCAGTCTTTCGAGGTAGAAAAGCGACATAAGGGCTTTTTTCACAGCCTGTAGATTTGGCGGTGGTGTCTTGATCCATTGCGTCATGATTGTCCTGCGTGCCACTAGGAGGCATACATGGGCCCAGTGAGGAATGTGGAGAGGGTTGTTTTTCGAATCCGTGGGTGAAGATGGAACATGGCCAAACAGGCAAATGAGGCAGTCTTTTGGGATGCGTACTTTGGTGATTTCGTATATATAATTCAGTATAGAGTCCCAGTATGCGAAAACAGGCTGGCATTCCCAAAGGCGATGTAGCAGAGTAGGTCGTGATGTGGAACACCAGGGGCAACGCTCCTGTGTTGGATCTGCTTTATTAGTACGGAATGGGTAATACGCCCTATGGATGATTTTAAATTGTGTTTCCCGCCAAGTTTCGGACACAGTAAGTTTGCGAACTTGTTGGAATCCCTCCAATATTTTTTCCGCTAGGCCATCCTCGGCAAATATTTCAGACCATTTTTGAAACGGTTTGAGATGGTATTTGGTTGTCTGGTGGGTAATGAGATGAGAATATAGGCTGGAGATGGAGTAGTCATCATTATTCAACACCGTATCTATAAATGATTTTTGAAGGGGGTCGGTACCAGGTTTGTAGCAAGTCCTTAAGTAACTGATCAGTTGGTGGTAATAAAAGACGTGGGTTGCTGGTAGAGAAAATTCTCTTGCTAATGTCTGGAAGGGTTTAAATTTGCCTGGGCTATTGAGGTAGAGCGAGGTAATTTTGTTGAGCCCTTTAGTATTCCCCTGTTCGAAGGTTTTGTGTAGAGTGGACGGGAGAAACATTGGGTTCCCTTGGATAGGTAGATGGCGGGAAATGTTAGAAGGTAGGCCCAGTAGCTTCCATGTCTCCCTCCAGGCTATGATTGTGTCCCTGATAATCACATTTGATTTAAGGTGCGTTGGTAGTTTGTTCGGGTTGAAGTGTAGCATGGTCGGTAGGGTATAAGGAAGGACAGTCGTTTTCTCAAGGATGGTATTGGAGTACCTAGATTTGCCCGATATCCAATCAAGGCCCTGTCTGAGTAGGCATGCTAAGTTATAAAAACGTATATTGGGCAACTCTTGGGGAGAGACAGTTTTTGCAAGGCAACTCGTGTTTTTTTGCGAGACCATAGAAAGGTGGATAATGCTTTGTGAATTAAGTTAACATCGGAATGTTTAATTAGTAGAGGAATGGTCTGCATAGGATAAAGCAGACGTGCAAATGACACCATTTTGAAGAGATGACACCTCCCGAAGAGCGAGAGGGGGAGGGCTGCCCAAGCTTCCAACTCCTTCACAATTTTTGATATTAACGGTGGAAAATTAAGCGTGTAAAGTGAGGAGGGTTCACGACCAATGCGTATTCCTAGATATGTTATATGTTGTGTAGCTATGGCTAGTGGAGACTGCAGTCGCCATTTAGTAGATAATTTAGGTTGCAGCGATAGTATTTCGCTCTTGTCAAAATTAATACGTAGCCCTGAGCACATTCGGAAGGTCTGGAAGATTTCCTTGAGTATTTTAAAGTCAGCTAGGGGTTCGGAGGAGAATAGTAGTATGTCGTCCGCAAAAAGGGCTGAGCGTAGGGTTTGGTCCCCTATTTTGACTCCACTAATGCCGTCGGGTGGGTTAAGTAGTCTGGATAGGGGTTCAATCGCAATATTAAACAGTAGCGGGGAAAGTGGGCATCCTTGTCTGGTGCCTTTCGTCAGAGGAATCGTATTCGATACAAAGTCAGGGGTGATGAGTCGTGCCGTTGGGAATTCGTACATTCGTCGTAGAAAATGAATAATTGGACCTGAGAAACCGAAGTGTGTCATTACCCGGAATAGCCAGGACAAGCTGATGTTGTCAAAAGCCTTTTCGGCATCTAGCGACATTATAGCTACATCCTGGTCTGGGTTTGATCTAGCGTATTCTAGCGTCATTAGGACCTTGCGTATGTTCAGGGTGGCTGAGCGACCCTGAACGAAGCCTGATTGGGCCGGGTGCAGTAGAGATGGGAGTATTTGAGCTAATCGCAATGCGATTATTTTTGACAAGATTTTCACGTCCACATTAATTAGTGAGATTGGACGATAGGACCCTGGGAGTGTGGGGTCTTTACCAGTCTGATATGTGCTTGAGTTCCTGTAGGAAGATAAGGGCCCCCATTCCACATGGCTGTAAAAACCTGTTTCAGGGTATATGGAATAAAGTCCTTAGTAATCTTGTAAAATTTGGCAGTAAAGCCGTCTGGTCCTGGCGCTTTGGAGGATGCTAATGACTTAATTGTCCCTTGGATGTCCTCCATGGTAATGGGCTCATTGAGGGAGTCTAATAGGTCCTCTTGAAGTTTGGGAACGCTGATTTTTGCTAAGAGGGCTTCTGTCGCTTTTTGATGAGTACAACTTAGTGTAGTAGTCTGCCAGTGTCTTGCTAATGTCCGACGGTGCAGTCTGTAGTACCCCCTCGCTATTTTTAAGCGCAGAGTTATGTGTGGGTCGTTTTGTTCCCGAGCATAATTTCGCCAGTAGTTTGCCTGCTTTGTTGCCAAACTTGTAAAAGTGCAGTGTGGAGTACGAGGCCTTGGATAATTCCTGTTGTTCTGACCATAAGTCAAACTCTCGTTTGGCTGTTTTCCAGGCCTGGATGTTGTCAAGTGTGAGATTAAGCGTTAGTTGTTCGTGTGTTCTACGTAGGGTCTCACTGGCTCGCATGTAGTGTTGTTTAGCGTTTCTTTTATATTGTGTAGTATAGGAAATGATTTTCCCTCGGATAAAGGCTTTCCCAGCTTCCCAAAAAAGGTTTGGGTCTGTGAGGTGTATTTCATTAGTGGAGGCATAGTCTGTCCATGCTGTATGCAACATGTTACAAAAGTCTTCGTTTTCTGCTAAATATGAAGGGAAACGCCACATTTTCATTGGAGAGGGGGGTTGTGTGTCGATCAGTTTTATTGTGATTGGTCCGTGGTCCAATATTCTAGCATCAGATATTTCCGGGTCACGGAGCATTTGTAGGAGTGCGAGTGCGGGTGATGCAAAAAGGTAATCGATTCGCGAGAAAGAATTGTGGGGAGGGGAGTAAAAGGAGTATTCTAGGTTCGTCGGGTGTGTCAATCGCCATATGTCAGTTAGCTGTAAAGAGTCTATCGTCTGCGCTAGGATTGTCTGGGGTGGATTTAATATTTTGTGTCTGGGGTCTCTACTTGTCACTTTGCCTGTGCGATCTAATGTATTGGACATAACTGAGTTAAAGTCACCTCCCACTAGGTGTAACGTCTCTGGTACTGTCTGTATCCAATTAGTCATATCCCTAAAAAATGCAGTGTCTGGTGAGTTGGGGGCGTAAATATTTGTAATAGCCATGTCCCTACCAGCTAGGGTCATATGAATCGTTATTTTACGGCCCACCTGATCAGTTTTAACATCCTTTACAGTATGTTTCAGGTTCCTGTGCAGCAGGACAGCCACTCCGGCTTTGCGTCCCATTGCAGGTGAACCATAGACTGTTCCTACCCACAATTTGCGAAGGCGTGTCAGGTCATCTGCGGAGAGATGTGTCTCCTGGAGTAGAGCCACATCTGCCTGCAGTCTCTTTAAATGTCTAAGAATCATCATGCGCTTACTTGGAGAGCGAAGTCCCTTGACGTTCCAGGATACAATCTTTAGGTGATTCCCGTCGATTGCAGAAGCCATGTCTGACGTTCAGTGACGTTCTGTGCTTGGTACGGGGTATAAAATACTTCCACAAGCATCACTTCACCAATCAAGGGGTCACCCAAACATTGCATGCGTCCTAAAGCTAAAGGCATAGAACATAAAGTTAAACATTGTGCAACCAATAACAGTAGAAAACAGATAACATAGTACTGATTTGAGGTAATAGGCATATAAAAACCATCAAGCACTTCACTTTTTTCCACATACAGCTAAATCAGACATAGTGTCTCCCCGCCTTTTGCCTGCACCATTAACAGGTGCGTCATTTGAGCTTAGGGGGGGGAGGTCAGAGGGGGGGAGGGGGGGGGAAGAGGTGAGAGGGGGGAGGGGGGGAAGAGGTGAGAGGGGGGAGAGGAGGGGGGGAAAAGGCATGAAAGTTGTACCCCAAGAGGATAAGTATACAAGTTTGCATGGGCTAAATATGCAATGATGTTACTGGAGGGTTATGTCATGCAACTTGCAACAATGCAATAACGAATAAGGCATTTATCTACCCGCAGAAATCTGTAAATGGGCCCTTTCATTTAGGATACTGTGGCTGTAAAATGGCTAACAAGCCAAAAATTAAGAGATTCATATTGTCTTCCCTACCAAGTGGCTCGGCATGTGAAGCATCAGGTTCTTGTAAACAGTGCTGCGGAAAACTATGTGAAGAGGAACAATAGGGTATACATGTAGGTAATACTACCCGCTTTATTTCTGGATCTGTCGTGATGTGGGTTAGCTTCATCGATTGCCTGAACGATCCATTTGCTGGGTGAAGCGACTTCGCTTGTATGGCGGTTTGTTCAGGCTGGGTTGGTGTTTGCGTGATGTGGAGAGAGGGGCATTCAGCAATGATGAAGACTCTTCTGCAGAGCTGGCATGCTCCATTTCAGTGCCTGTTGAATCAAAATACCTCTCCGCTTCCTCAGGCGTGGTGAAAGTAAGGTGTTCTCCTGAGCGTGTTTGGATGCGCAACACCGCTGGATATGTCAGGGAAAATTTCACTTGGTTATAGTACAACGTAGAGCAAATTGAGGAGAAGGCTTTGCGTTGTTTCATCACTTCAATGGAGTAGTCTGCAAAAAGCAACAGTTTTGCTCCATCAACTGACAGGGAGCGCGTGCGGCGAAATGTTTGCATGATGGCTTCCTTGTCAGCATAATTCAGGTATTTCACAATAACTTGCTTGGGTTTGGATCGGTTGTCTGCGTGCTGACCGATGCGGTGCGCTCGTTCCACAATGCAGGGTATGCGGAGGCCCAACTGTTCTGGGATGATTTTAGCGCATATATTTATGAGCTGGTTGTTAGGTACTGACTCTGGCAGACCAATTATGCGTAAGTTGTTTCTCCTGGAGCGATTTTCCAAATTATCTAATTTCTCCCACAGCTCTCTGTTCTCCGCTGTGATGCGCGCTAGTGCTGCAGACTGGGCAGTGGTGTCATCCTCCAGTAATGATATTCTCTCCTCCGTCTGAGAGATTCTCTGTGCCTGGGCCTGTAGCTCTATGTGGAGCTGTTCTAGTCCCCTGTGTACAGCTGCATCAACTGTGGCCGCCAGTGTGGGTCCCAGGAGGGCTACTACCTCCTGTGCTATGCCCGCAGGCACCGTGTGGTCTTGTGTCTGGACTTCTGGGGCCTGTGTCAGTGGGGATGCCGCTGTGTGCGGGGCGGCCTCCATATTGGCTGAGGCCGGAGCTGTGTCTCCCACGGGAGGTGCCGGCGAGGCGACTGCCCGGGCTTACGATCCCTCCACAAACCTGTCCATGGGGTCAGTGTGAGTAGCGGTGGTGGTTAGGGGGTCCTCCCCGGAGCTCTAGCAGGCTTTTTGGCTGAATTTCTGAGGCGATCAGCGGGAGCGGTGTCTAACTACAGCCGTTCCATGTGGCGCCGGAACCGGAAGTCCCTTGTTGGTGACTTTAACAACCGTACCTACACGATAGTCAACCTATACACACCTAATACTCACCAGTTACGTTTTATAAAACGGACACTCAACAAGCTTGCACAGGCGAAGAAAGGTGCTGTAATCATCTGCGGTGACTACAATATTACAGCTGATTACAGTGTGGACACTACCACTAAATCGAAACACCCCCTGCTTACGCTGCAATCAACTCTTCACGCTGAGGATCTTTATGATGTCTGGAGGTGTCAAAACTCTAACGAGCGTGATTATACTTTCCACTCCTCCAGACACAACTCGTATACTCTCGTATAGATATGATTGTTGTAGACAGAACCTTGCTACAGGCGGTATCCTCCACCATTCATGACATTTTGTGGTCAGACCACGCACCTATCTCTATTACAGTTGTGGAGGAGAATGCCCCTGACCTGGCTTACATATGGAGAGCTAATTCTAGTTTGTTTCAAATACCCGTTCATGTGACCTCCTTGACCAATCACCTGAAAGAATTTTTCGCTTTAAACACCGAATCGGTGTCTGACCCCACTACACTAGGGTGCGCCCACAAGGCCTTTATTAGGGGCATTCTACTACAAACTAGCTCAAGACTTAAATGACAGAAAACACTTAAATTTGACCGCCTATTAGGTGACATTAAGTCTTTAGAAACACAAAACAAAGACACACCAAGTTTTGACTTAGCAAACAAGCTGATCAAAAGCCGATTTGACCTCAAATTTCTGCTCCTAGAACAACATGATAAATATATTAGCTCACTGAAATTGGCCCACTACTCTACAGGTTACAAAGCCGACAGGTTTCTGGCCCGTCTCCTGAAAGAACAAAAAACCCGCACAAAAATTCCTTACTTAATCTGCACGACAGACCACAGTAAAATATTTAGTCCCAAGGACATTGCAGACACCTTTGCTGACTATTACTTATCCCTATATAATATCAAAAATGACCCCAACACCCCCCAACCCACAGATGAAGCTATTCAATCCTTCCTAGCAGACATTTAATTCCCCTCATTGACCCAAACACAATTAATGTCTCTGAACGCACCCATCACAGAGGCCGAAATACAAAAAACAATCAAAACACTTCCTTGTTGCAAATCCCCAGGTCCTGATGGTCTTCCAAACGACTACTATAAAACCTTTTCTGGTATATTAGCTCCCACATTACAATTAGTCTTCTCTCAGGCTGTAACCTATGCCTCATTTCCCTCTGAGATGCATACAGCATACAGTGGTGTGAAAAAGTGTTTGCCCCCTTCCTCATTTCCTGTTCCTTTGCATGTTTGTCACACTTAAGTGTTTCGGAACATCAAACCAATTTAAACAATAGTCAAGGACAACACAAGTAAACACAAAATGCAATTTGTAAATGAAGGTGTTTATTATTAAAGGTGAAAAAAAATCCAAACCATCATGGCCCTGTGTGAAAAAGTGATTGCCCCCTAAACCTAAAAACTGGTTGGGCCACCCTTAGCAGCAACAACTGCAACCAAGCGTTTGCAATAACGTGCAATGAGGCTTTTACAGCGTCCTGGAGGAATTTTGGCCCACTCATCTTTGCAGAATTGTCCTAATTCAGTTACATTAGAGGGTTTTCGAGCATGAACGGCCTTTTTAAGGTCATACCACAACATCTCAATAGGCTTCAGGTCAGGACTTTGGCTAGGCCACTCCAAAGTCTTCATTTTGTTTTTCTTCAGCCATTCGGTGGTGGACTTGCTGGTGTGTTTAGGATCATTGTCCTGCTGCAGAACCCAAGTTCGTTTCAGCTTGAGTACACGAACAGATGGTCGGACATTCTCCTTCAGGATCTCTTGGTAGACAGCAGAATTCATAGTTCTTTTATCACGGCAAGTCTTCCAGGTCCTGAAGCAGCAAAACAGCCCCAGACCATCACACTACCACCACCATATTTTACTGTTGGTATAATGTTCTTTTTCTGAAATGCAGTGTTCCTTCTACGCCAGATATACTTGGACACACACCTCCAAAGAGTTCCACTTTTGTCTCAACGGTCCACAGAATGTTGTCCCAAAAGTCTTGGGGATCATCAAGAAATTGAGACGAGCTTTGATGTTCTTTTTGCTCAGCAGTGGTTTTCTCCTTGGAACTCTGCCATGCCATTTTTGCCCAGTCCTTTCCTGATGGTGGAGGCATGAACGCTGACCTTAACTGAGGCAAGTGAGGCCTGCAGTTCCTTGGATGTTGTTGTGGGGTCTTTTGTGACCTCTTGGATGAGTCGTCGCTGCGCTATTGGGGTAATTATGGGCGGCCGGCCACTCCTGGGAAGGTTCACCACTGTTCCATGTCTTCGCCATTTGTGGATAATGGCTCTCACTGTGGTTCGCTGGATTCCCAAAGCTTTGGAAATGGCTTTATAACCCTTGCCAGACTGATAGATCTCAATTACTTTCTTTCTCAATTGTTCCTGAATTTCTTTGGGTCTCGGCATGATGTGTAGCTTTTAAGGATCTTCTGGTGGACCTTACTGTGTCAAGCAGCTCCTATTTAGGTGATGCCTTGATTGTGAACAGGTGTGGCAATAATCAGGCCTGGGTGTGGCTAGAGAAATTGAACTCAGGTGTGGACAACCACAGTTATAGTATGTTTTAACAAGGGGGGCAATCACTTTTTCACACAGGGCCATGATGGTTTGGATTTTTTTTCACCTTTAATAACAAACACCTTCATTTACAAATTGCATTTTGTGTTTACTTGTGTTGTCCTTGACTATTGTTTAAATTGGTTTGATGTTCCGAAACACTTAAGTGTGACAAACATGCAAAGGAACAGGAAATGAGGAAGGGGGCAAACACTTTTTTCACACCACTGTATGTGGTCACCATACCTAAGCCAGGCAAGGCTCCTGATACTCCCTCTAACTTTCGCCCCATCTCACTTTTAAACACAGATGTTAAACTTAATTCTAAAATCCTGGCCCATAGACTTCTCCATATATTACCCACTCTGATCAACTCAGACCAATCAGGCTTCACTTCAGGAAGACAAGCATCTGATGCCACGCGTAGAGTTATTGATATCATACACCACGCAAGGTCCCGTCTGATGCCATTTCTCTTCTCCTCTCTCTGGATGCGGAGAAGGCATTCGACAGGATACACTGGGGCTACATGACACACACCCTTAGTAAATTTGGTTTTGAAGGACCTATCCTAGCCCTATATTCTTCACCTTCTGCACAAATCTACACATCAAACAGTCTATCCCGACCTTTTCATATTTCTAATGGAACAAGGCAGGGGTGCCCCCTGTCCCCCTCAATCTTCAACCTCCTTATCGAACCACTAGCGGAAAAAATCAGGTCACACACAGGCATCAAGGGCTTCTCCTTTCAAGACAGTTCCCACAACATAAATCTGTTTGCAGATGATATAATACTATTTATAACTTCACTATGCAAATCTCTCCCTCATGCCCACAACATACTAGACTGTTATAGTAAAATCTCATACTATAAAGTGAGCCACACAAAGTCAATCATATTACCCATAAACCTCCCTTCAAACTCGATTGAAAGCGTCCTTTCCCTATTCATGGAGTAGAGACAGTATATCCTACCTAGGTCTCCAACTTACAGCAGACCCATCCAAACTAGCTGATGCAAACTATCTACCATTGATAGACAAATTATCCAAAGAGACCAAATGCCTGGCCAAGGTCGAGCTAACCTGGTCAGGTCACCTTGCCTCATTTAAAATGCTTTTACTCCCTCAGATTTTGTATATATTTTGTACACTCCCTATTCCCCTTAGACCTACACACCTTAGATCACTGAACCTCCTCCTAAAGCATTATGCAACACCATCCTAACAGAATTAGTGCCAGAAAACTACAGGATCCTAACCGAGCATAGGAAAGGAAAAAAAGGAGGAGGCCTTGCAGTGATCTTCAAAGCTCACCTGGAGCTCGCCAAACCTATGGTACAGAACACAGCAACTTTTATGGAGACACTTACGCTACAGATGCAAACAACACCACAAGAAACCATCCACATGCTGCTATGCTACAGACCACCAGGACCAAAGACAAATCTACCGATACCACTCACGGAATTAATTTCGGCACACACCCTGAAAAACAACAATGTTCTGGTACTCTGAGATTTCAACCTCTGGGCAAACTCCACCGAAGACCCCATCGCTACCACCTGCATCAATCAACTGGAAGACCTAGGGCTTCAACAACTAGTAAAGGCTCCCACACATGGGTCGGGTCACATCCTGGACCTCATCTTCAAGCAAAATCATCTTCAAGCAAAATAAGGACATCAACATACTAGACAACATAGCGCTACTATGGACAGACCACCACTCTATCAAATTTGAAATCACCACTAACATCACCCTCCAAAAACCACATCCGGCGTCAAAAACACATTGGATTAGATCACAGAAGAAACTACACTCGGAAATCTTCAAAACCACACTAACAAACAAAATGGCAACACTAAATCCAAACCACTCAACAGAATGAACACTCATATTCGTAAACAAGGCCCTACTACAAACAGCAGACGCAGTCGCCCCGAAACATCGAGCACCCATCCGCAAAAAAAATGGTTTATTGGCGCTCTTACTCTACTGAAACGGGAACACTGAAGAGCAGAAAGAGCCTGGAGAAGAAACACTACAAAGGAAAATCACACAAACTACAGAATACTCACCAAGAAATATCATAAAGCAATTTTCACAGCAAAAAAGGAACATGTCTCAAACACCCTCTCAAAAGCCTTAAACCGGCCACAGGAACTTTTCAAACTAGTCGTCCAGACTATGAACCCCATCTGCCTTGAGCCCCTAGGAAACAAACCTCAAGAATACTGCAACGAGTTATCAGATTTTTTCATCAACAAAATAGACAACATTCAGAAAATAATTCAACAAAAAAAAACAACAACCAATTCTACTCAACCAAACCCAGGTAAGGAATTTTACATGCACAAGCACCACATTTTTCGCTTACCCCGATCACCAAAACCAAAAATTTCATCAAGAGCCTCCGAGACAGTACATCGCCAAACGACATCATCCCCACAAAACTCTTGAAAGAATGCTCCGACATTCTAGCCCCCGCTATTACACACCTAGTAAATATGTCGTTCAAAGAAGAATTGGTTCCGAATTCCCTCAAGCAAGGCATCGTCAAACCACTGCTAAAGAAACCTAACCTCTACCCCAAAGATCCAAACAGTTGCAGACCGGTAACAAGCCTGAACATCATTTCCAAGATTATGGAGAAAGCAGTAGTACAATAGCTTGAACTTCACCTGGACACACACAAGCTCTTGGACCCGCTACAATCAGGCTTCCGCCCAGGCCATGGCACAGAAACGGCACTTCTGAAAATATGGGATGACGCCCTAGAAGCAACGGATGATGGAGAATCGTGTCTTCTGGTACTGCTGGATCTTAGTGCGGCGTTCGACACAGTGGACCACAACACTCTTCTCAACCGCCTCAAGGAAGTGGCAGGAGTTACAGATGGAGATCTGTCATGGTTCGCTTCCTTCTTGGGAAACCGGGGCACTTACTTATGGAGTCCCTCAAGGATCACCATTGTCACCAGTACTCTTCAACATTTACATCCGGCCACTCTTCAAAATTATTAGCAACTCGGATCTATGCTTCCACTCATACGTGGACGACACTCAACTGAACGGATCACCGGACAAAAAGACCAATACCAGGAACTAGGAAAATGTCTCACATTGATAGATGACTGGATGACCACTAGCTCCCTCAAACTAAATGGATCGAAAACAGAACTACTGCTCCTCGACGCAAACCAAAGGAAAAAGACGAAGACCCCATGGACACCACCAACCATCCTTGGACAGACCATCCTCCCAAGCACCAAAGCGAAAAGCCTCAGAGTAATCTTTGATTCAGAGATGACCATGGAGGCACAAATAGGATCGGTAATCAGCAGATACCATCATCTCCTCCGCATTCTGCGCAGACTTATCCCATTCATCCCAGAAAAGGAAAAAGAGGTAGTAGTAGGAACTATCATCAACTCGCGTCTCGACTACACAAACTCCCTCTACATAGGATTACCCGATTACCAGATTGCGCGCCTTCAAATCGTCCAAAACACAGCAGCAAGACTAGTCACCAGAAAGAAACCTTGGGAATCCATCTCCCCATCCCTAAGGACCCTCCATTGGCTCAAGGTAAAAGACAGGATCACATTCAAGACCCTCTGCCTCACCCACAAATGTACACAAGGAAATGCTCCTCAATACCTTTGTGAGAAAATCGAAAAATATATACCAAATCGCAGCCTTTGATCGACAAACCAAAACCGCCTTCTCATCCCCAAAGCCCGCTACAAATTGAAGGGAGAACGCAGATTCGCAGTACAGGAACCTTGGCTATGGAATGCTCTACCAAACAACATCCGCTTGGAAGAAAACCATCAGGCCTTCAGGAAAAAACTCAAGACCCACCTCTTCTAAATATTGCATGACAACAAGAGCAGTCAAGCGCCTTGAGGCGATTCAGTTCGCATTTGTAGCGCTATACAAATCATTCATTCAAATATGATAAAGACTGCCCAAATCCTATTCTGAGGACTGAACATGTAATGGGATGGATATTGCTTGCTAAGATATTTTGGGAGAGGAATGGAACAAAACCTGGTCTCCTGGAGGAATACAATCTCCATTTTATGTGATTTAAAGTAATGGAAAGCGTTGGTCATCTTGTTATGCAAATTAAAGCCCTGGATTTTCTGGAATAACAAAAATAGAGACTGTGTGGTCATGGGGTCAAAAATGTGAGAACTGTGAGGCAGGGTGGGGAGGGAGGTAATTAAAACCAGGGTATAGGGTAGCCAGGAGGGACAATCACCGAAAGTGTAATAGTTCACCTTAGCATGAAAAAAAAACATATCCTTGAATGAGGAGTACATTGGGGGCCTCCCACAGCTGTTCACATAGATGCCAATGAAGGTAAATATATGGAGCTTTAAAAAAGGGCTAAGGAATAATGGGGCAAGGTTAAAAAAGGTGGGTGGATGAAAGTTTGGGGTTGGACAACTATAAACACAACACAAATGTGAGACCAGTGTTCAGAACCAGTCCATGTTAGATAGTTACATAGTTATTCTAGTTGAAAAAAATATTTCCTTATCCCCCAAGAGGCAATCAGATCTTCCCTGGATGATATAAATTCCAGACAGATAAACTATAATTAACTGTGCTGAGCGTTAGAAGGGAATCTCAAGAGAGCTACACATACATCACAAACGTGAAACCTATTGTGTACCTGTGTCAGAAACCATGAAAACAGACTGAGACAGAAGTACAGTTAAATCACACTTGTTTAATAATACAAGTAAAAGAACAAATGTAGTCAAAACATAGCCAAAGTTCAGGAACCGGAACGGATAGTCAGCCAAGCCAGAAGTCAGGGATCAATGTAGTGGAACAGCAAGCAGGATCTGGAGCCAGAAGGGATGTCAGCAAAGCCAGTCTTTAAACAGGAACGCAGGAGATGTTTCTTGTGATGTTGACCAAGGCAAAGGCAGAGATCCTCTGGATTGGATGGCTTAAGTAGGCAGGACTGATGAGCAGGATATGATCAACAGCTGAGTAACTGTGGAGAGAAATAGGAGCTGGCAATTAGCCGACAGCTGAGCGGCCAGCTCAAAGAAGGAAGGGCTGAGCCCAGCCCTGACAGCCTGTTTTGAAAATCTATCTAGCCCCCCCCAGGGGAGTCATGCCTCACCATCCATATGAAAGCACCAGAAAAGCTCCTCAGGGTGCCTTGCACTCTCAGGGAATAGCCTGTGCCTAACAAAAAAGAAGAAAGTCAAAACATGGTAACATAACAAAACTAAAAACAATGTCCTAGTAAAACTGCAAAATACATTCTAGGCAGCAAGGTAGGTCATATTATCCAGCTTCTAGATCCAATGAGGAAAAACAGGTGGGACATGTGCTATTACTGAAGAAACAGCACCATGGGGTCCCCAATACCTCATACCCTTAACCATGCCAGGCCAGGTGACCATGTCTGGCATGGCCTGTAGAGGTCATATGAGTAGGCCATAAACAGATAAAATGGCCAATGTTAGGTGTAGGTGAGGGGTGGGGAAATTTCCCTAGAAGTGGCCCTCTTCAGTCCATAGCTCAGTATAGAAGACTCTGTATGTGCCTCAAAACAAACATAGAAGTAACTTAAGAATAATGGGGTGTACCCCAGGTTCAGTGTTCCAGAATGTTATGAGTCCAGAGGCTCTCCCCAGAGAGGATAAGGATAAAATGAAACCCAGGATATAATCACGGAATGGTTAGGCCATCATCCCAAAATTAACTATAAATGTGTAAGGAAGAAAGAGAAAGAACCCCCTAGGGATTTTTAGGCCCATGTGGTTAGAATCAAAAATGGAAAATGACATCGTATAAAATGGAACATTTCTACAAACTTTTTGCAAACAATGTACATATTTTTTTAAAACAATAGGTGGCTGGTATGATAGTACAGCACCAAAGTGAATCAAAAATGAGAAATAGATTTCTTTCTTCAGGAGTGTAGAGTGTAGAATGTGCAGAACAACCTCGCTCTAAAGGTAAATAAGTATATATAATTAATCAGCGTAAAGGATAAATAAGATCATATTGCATACAGTGTCTCAACAAGGTTTCAATTCACACATATACTTATTTACCTTTAGAGTGAGGTTGTTCTACACGCCTGAACAAAGAAATCTACTTCTGAAATGCATCGGTTGATTTATGCTTGACTGTTTTATAAGCAACTACTATCCTGTCAACAGATACTGTGCAAAACTCTTGTGTGCTGTTTTTATTCACTTTGATACTGTACTATCATTCCAGCTGCTAATTGTTTTTAAGAATATGTACATTGTTTTCAATATGTCATTTTCCATTTTTGATTCTAACCACATGGGCCTAAACAATCCCTAGGGGGACTGAAACATATGTACGTCAGAAGCATATATAAGTCAGAAAATGTCTTGGAGTGCCTGAAGAGCCAGTCCCATCACTCACCAGGGTGAACAAAACAAGATAATATAATGATAATGATATTTTTCATCGAGAATAACATCGAGAATAACAAAAAACTTTAGAAACATTGGACTGTAAAGTCTTATGCCCCGTACACACGGTCGGACATTCCGACCACAAAATAAGTCAGATTTCTTCTGACGGATTTTGTCCCAAAGTTGTGTTGCACACACTTGGTCAGACAAAGTTGTCGGAAAAGCCGATCGTTCTGAACGAGGTGACGTACAACACGTACGACAGGACTACGTAGAGGCCAGTAGCCAATAGCTTTTGTCTCCAAATTTCTTCTGAGCATGCGTGGCACTTTGTGCGTCGGAATTCTCTACACACAATCAGAAAAAGTCCGATCAGACATTTCCGATCGTGTGTGGAAAATCCGATTGTGTGTGGACTCTAGCGGGCTTTGTCCGACCGTGTGTACGGGGCATAAAACAGCAACACAGCCCTCATTGGGAGGTTTCACTGGGAATTGAGACATTTATCCACATTTATACTCAGCCTGGGTCCAACTGTAGTGATCAGGTGGTGTTTGCGGTTAGGGGCTCTTACATCTAGTGATCTTGAGAAAAATAAATCTGCTGGACTGCTCCATTGTTCAGCCTGAGACTTTAGAGTCTTAAGCTTTAGAGACTCAAGCTTGGCTTTGGTTTCTTCTGGAATCAACAAATAATGGGTTTGGACCTTGTATTAGAAAATCAAATTATTTATGTATAAGGGATAAAAGGCCTCATCTGACACCATTTCTAAATAGTTATAGGAAAAAGGTCTGCAAAGAATTGGTATGGATGGGCCTAAAATTAGAGGTCAGGTTTGTTGCAGGTGACCTGCAGCAAAGCTTCCTTCATTTGAAGGCTGTAAACTTGATAATGATGCTGTGAGGTGGGGCATCTGGTTTTATGGTGCCAAAATCCCTATGGATGTGATCAAATGTTAGTTTTTGAAACAAGGTTGTAGCCCTTATAATCTAGGACCTGACCATAGTTCTGTGCTCCACCACCTCAAGGGGTGCATGTGTGTGGTTGTATGGGAGCAGCCAGAGAGGTGTGAATGTCTGCACAGTACTGTCTGGGATCCGACAGACAGAGGCCCAAACCTAAGCAACCTAAGTGTTGTTAATCACATTTGCAATTGCTTGTGGAAGCACACCCAGAAAATTATATTGTAAGGTTTCAATAAAAGGCCGTAGCGGAGTTTTAGTAGACAGGGATACCAATGGAGGTATTGGGTAAATGTCCCCTTTAGAAAAAAGGTCAGACAGGTTTAGACCCTTGTGTGTTATAGCTGGCACAGAGGTTCTCAAACCCAGGGTCCATGCTTTGCCAGTAACCAGAGGGCTGAGGGTGCAGGTGTTCGTAGCCCTTCAAATCTAGGACCTGACCATTGTTCAGGGCTCCCCCCTCCCGAAGAGTAGGAATGGGCAAACGGATTGGCCTGAGCATGAGTTCAGGCCGAACATTTGCCTGTTCGGCCGTTCACTGAACACCCGTATTTGCAGGGTGTTTGTCAGGTGTGCAATGCACTGAGTGCTGTATCAATAAAAATAAAAAATTTAAAACGATTGTTTTTTCAGGAGCAGTGATTTTAATTCTGCTTGTGATTTTAAAGTGCAACAATAAAAAGGAAAAATTCCTTTAAATATAGTGCCTGGGGGGTCCCCTTAATGTGCCTGTAAAGTGGTGCATCTGTAGCATGTATAAAACATGCTGCAGGAAAAATTACATTTCTAAAAAAAAAAATGCGTCAAATCCCATTTAAAATGACTTACAGTTACAATTGTGGACACCTGGCTATTGAAAAAAATAAAGAAAAAAAAAAAACTGATGTGCCCCCCCCCCAGCCCATACCAGGCCCTTCAGGTCTGGTATAGGTTTGGAGGGGAACCCCACGCCAAAATGTAAAGCGAGTATCCGCCCACCGAACCATACCAGGCCACATGCCCTCAACATGGGGGGCTGCTTTAGGGAAGGGGGGCTCTGCCCACCCCAAAGCACCTTGTTCCCATCTTGATGGGGACAAGGGCCTCATCAACTGTGGCCAGTGGTTGTGGGGGCCTGCGGGCAGGGGGCTTTTTGGAATCTGGAAGCCTCCTTTAGGAAGGGGGCCACCAGATCCAACCCCCCATCCCTATGTGAATGAGTATTAGGTACATAGTTCCCCTACTCATGCACCACAAAAGCATTAAAAAGTAATAAACACAAGAGACAAGTTTTTTACAAATCCTTTATTAAAAAATAAAAAAAAATTGTCATGACTCATGAGGGTGAAACCTGGGCAATAGCCAGCAACATGGAGGCTAGCCATTGTTTTACAATACATTATACTCTGAGTCCTGGGATGAAAAGATGGTATACAGGAAATTAGAGGTGATGTGAGGGTATCTGCAGGTGACTTTTATGCAGCATAAGCAATAAAACATTTATTATCCTACAGGGATGCTTAAGGTGTGTTAGAAAAATATTTAAATTAGCATTCCATGCTGCATTTTTACTGCCCTAAACTAATTGTTGATTTATTGCAGTACAAATTAAGTTACTGGACAAATCTGCATGAAACATGGCAGATTTATTGCTATTACACTCTAAATTTGCCTTAGGTTTATGTGTATTTGGATAAAGGTGGAGGTGTAAAATGTTTGAAGACAACGGTCATGAAGGTCAAGAACTGTAAATACTTGTGACATATCAAGTATCACAGAAGTGTCCACACCTGTGTTGCTACTTGAAGTAATTGACGTACATTTTGACTGAACAATGGTACAAACATTTACTCAACACATTTCCTAAACTGCAGACAAACAAGGTATCAAAGTTACAGAGTCACATGAAAAAATGTGCATGTTTTTCTGGTGAAAAATAATGGCTGTAATAATTAGTCTTTTTGACTATCATAGGGAAAACTTGCTATCTATCTATCTATCTATCTATCTATCTATCTATCTATCTATCTATCTATCTATCTATCTATCTATCTATCTATCTATCTATCTATCCATCATGGTATATTTACTGTATACAGTATATATTGTATTTCTTATCTTACAATCTTACAATTTAGAACATATGTTTATTGTACATTTATTGTATCTTTTGTGTTGCTGTCTTGTTGCCCTGATGAAGGAGGTCCCTTTGAATCCCAGAACTGCAATAACTTTAAGTGAATATGACTTTTAATAAACACAGCGTTGGACTTCACATAATGTGCCTGTTTTTTTTTCCTTGCACACATGTCTACCTGAGACATGCAGTGTTCTGCCTGGTGATCCACCTAAAAGCTAACTTTCTCCTATAGCCATACCTGGGATCAAATCGGAATAATTACTGAAACAAATGATCCAGTGCCCCACATTTCTCCTGTATCATCCAGACAGTATTGTTATGCCACGTACACACAGCCAGTTTTTTTATCCGTCGGAAAAAACTGACGTTTTTTTCCAATGGTGTTCCGATGGAATTCCGCTCAAGCGTTCTTGCCTACACACGATCACACCAAAGTCCGACCGTCTAGAACGCGGTGACATACAACATGTATGACGGGACTAGAAAAAGGAAGTTCAATAGCCAGTAGCTGCCGTCTCGTACTTGCTTCAGGGCATGCATCGTTTTTGGTCTGTCGGAACAGCATACAGACAAGTGGTTTTCCTGATAGGAATTGATTCCATCGGAAAGATTTAAAACATGTTCTATTTCTAGGTCCGTCAGAATTTTCAAAAAGTAAAAGTCTGAGGAGGCCCACAAACGAGCGGAATATCTGATGAAAAGATTCCGTCTGACTTTTTCTGCCGGAAAGTCTGACCATGTGTACGCAGCATTAGTCCTAGTTCTGAAATATCCCTTAATACTAAAGTAAAAAATGTCAGTTTAGGAGAAAATTCAACATTGTTTCACTCTGCCCTTTACTTTGAAATGTACTGTATTACTTAATTTTTTATTTATTCATTTACAGAAGGTGCTTTAACCACTTCGATACCAGGCACATTCCCCCCCTTCCTGCCCAAGCCAATTTTCAGCTTTCAGCGCTGTCACTTTTTAAATGACAATTGTGTGGTCATGCTACACTGTACCCAAACAACATTTTTATCATTTTGTTCCCACAAATAGAGCTTTCTTTTGGTGGTATTTGATCACCTCTGCGTTTTAAAATTTTTTTTGCTAAACAAATAAAAAAAATACAATTTTTTTTTTAAAGTTTTTCTTTGTTTCTGTTATACAATTTTGTAAATAAGTAATTTTTTTCTTTCACTGATGGTCACTGCTGAGGCTGCACTGACGGGCACTGATAAGGCGACACCAATGAGGTGGCACTGATGAGGTGGCACTGATGGGCACTAATAGGGGCACTGATAGGTAGCACTGATATGCAGCACTGATGGGCATTGATAGGTGGCACTGATGGGCACTCATAGGTGGCACTGATGGGCACTGATGGGCACTGATAAGCGACACTGATGGGTACAGAAAGGCTGCACTGAAGGGTACTTATGAGTGGCACTGGTAGGTGGCACTGATTGGCATTGATGGGCACTGATAGGCGGCACTGATTGGCACTGATAGGCAGCACTGATGGGCATTGATAGGTGGAACTTTTAGATGGCACTGATAGGCATCACTGATGGCACTGGCAGGCATTGCTGATGGGCATTTATTGACATATTCCGGGGCACTGATTGGCATCTGCCTGGGCACTGATTGGCATATCCCTGGTGGTCCAGGCTGGCATACCTGGTGGGCATTCTTTGTGGGCATCCCTGGTGGACCTGGCGGCATCCCTGGTGGTCCTGGGCGAGCATCCGTGGGGGGGCTGCCCTGATAAACAATCAGCACTGCCCCCCCCTGTCAGGAGAGCAGCCAATTGTCTCTCCTCTACTTGCGTATGTCAGACACCACAACAGCGATTGCCACACTGCGTGCCCCCTAGGGCGCACGATCGCAGCTTATCCTGCTGGACATTAAATGACGCCCAGTCAGGATAATTGAACTACTTCCCGGCCGTCATTGTGCTAAAGGCCGGGCTGGACGTAGTTAAAGCAGACATCAGGGTGCCAGAGGAAACATGGATTTCTAAAGAGAAACTCTCTAAACATGCATTAAAAATCATCCTGAAAAAAAATTGTGTATCATAATATTGTTTTCTAAAATCAGGCCATGGGATCTGATGTCCTGCTTATAACTTTTAAAGATGCCGCCTAAGGGGAGGGGCTGCTGCAGAGGATCTAGTGATGCATATGTGATATATTGTTAACAGTTGGAAACGGAATGTCTCCCTATGGTGAAAGCTATACAAGTAGCATGTTCTAGGAGTTAAAGTAGAACTTAAAGCTAATTTAAAGCTTTGTTTTAAATTTTGATAGAGTAAGAGAGAGTTATAACCCTTATTTCTTTTGTGTCCCACTGGGGAGATTTTCCTTCACTTCTTGTCCCATAGCCACAACAGGAAGTAAAAGAAAATCCCTCCAATATAAAGGAAATATCTGATTGTCATCAGGGTCACCAGAAGTAGGGTCCCCATTAAAAAAATTCCCCTTTATTCCTGTTCTGGTGACAACTCAAAATTTGGGATCTTCTTTTACTTTCACTCTATGTGAAACAGTCATAAGGACAGATAAGATATGGTGAATCTATCTCCTGGTGACACAGAGGTCTTCTAATTACTTTCCACTTCATCCAAAACTAAAAAAAGGTTTTGGTTTTAGTTATACTTTAATCACACACAAATGCAGTCCTGAAAAATCATGCAAGATTAGTCACTCCTACTTGCTACTTGTGTAGTGTACACCATACCAAGACATTTGTAACATCTCATTGCAAGCGATTGCATAAAATTCTTCCTTGTAGCTTTAGTGGCATGACCAAGCTACTAAATTTCTTCCATGAAGCTTAAATCTTCAGCTGCCAAGATAGTGTAAATAATATCAGTTGCTTTTGAATCAGATAGTGGTATGTATACCCTATATCCTAGAGTCTAAAACAACAGGCTACTTATATTAGTTAATGTCTGACTGTATACACTGTCAGATCAAGTAAGGAAGAGATACAAAGTAACACTTATGTTAATATAGGTTTTCACTCAACTATTTCTTTTTACTTCTTGCTCCTCTTCACTTCATGGACTATTTTTCTTCTTTAGTGACTATTAATTACTTGTCATGTTTCACCTCACTGATATGCTACTATGGCCTATTTTTTCTACCCTGTTATTATGTCAAGTATGTTTAATGGCCCTTTAAAACCAACAAAGAAACTAACAATGTGGTTGGGCCTATCTGCCTTAGGCAATGCAGGCACTCCACATGAATGCTACAAATGAATTCCTGTTTATTACTGTGGAACAAAGTGCATGGAAGTGATCCTGAAGATGTACCCTTTGATAGCAATGAGTTATTGTAATGCACCAATGACATATTTAAATAGCGAATTGCTACGCCATCATCAGTACTTCCCCTCATAAAGAAAACTATGTGTTTATGGTATTGTAACTTAAGTTAAGTTATTGGTGTTATGCTCATTATTACTAAATTAACATACAGTGTTTATATAGCAAAGAATCAGGGTTTCATTCTTTAATACAATTGAAAATTAAATATGAAAACTGTTTGGTTTTTGTAAACTGTCTTAATTTTGCTCTAGTTTTCATAAATTAGTTTACAGACTTTTATGAAACACGACTATGTATAGATAAAACCAATTTGCTCATTTGTTGCTGAATACAAAAATAATGAAAAAATATAATTTTTTTTCATGTTGAGACCAGGTACTGACCTCTCTAGCCCAGCTGCCGACTTTCAGTACAGTACAGTACAGTACAGCATGTCCAACGCCTTCAGAAAGCCGACATATAGATACAAACTGCCATTGTATGTTTGGCAAAAAGGAGAAGGTGAAAGTGTAAAAAGGAGTGAGGAATGGTAATAGATTTTAAGCAATTACAAACACTCTCCATTTTCTTCCTAACACCATTATTTTACTATCAAGAGAAGTGACAGTCTATTTTAAAAAAAGCTGTTAAAACTCTTCAGCATTGTTTTGGTACAGTAAAATATTAACCACATAAGGGCCGAGCCTCTTTCTGAGATTTGTTGTTTACAAGTTAAAAACATTTTTTTTTTTGCTAGAAAATTACTTAGAACCCCAAACATTATACTTTTTTTTCTAACACCCTAGAGAATACAATGGCGGTCATTGCAATACTTTCTGTCACACCGTATTTGCGCAGTGGTCTTACAAGTGCACTTTTTAAAAAAAAAATTAAAATTTTGAATTACAAAATAAGACAACAGTAAAGTTAGACCAATTTTTTTATATATTGTGAAAGATAATGTTACGCCGAGTAAATTGATACCCAGCATATCACACTTCAAAATTGCGCCCGTTTGTGGAATGGTGACAAACTTTTACCCTTAAAAATCTCCATAGGCGACATTTAAAAAATTGTGCAGGTTGCTTGTTTTGAGTTATAGAGGAGGTCTAGGGCTAGAATTATTGCTCTTGCTCTACCAATCACGGCGATACCTCACATGTGTGGTTTGAACACCGTTTTCATATGTGGGCGCTACTCACGTATGCGTTCACTTCTGCACGCAAGCTCGTCAGGACGGGGCACATTTGAAATTATTTTTTTTCTTATTTATTTTACGTTTTATTTTTTATTTTTACACAGTTTTTTTTTTTAAATGTGTCCCTTGTGATAGAAGAAAAGCATGACAGGACCTCTTAAATATGATATCTGGGGTCAAAAAGACCTCAGATCTCATATTTACATTAAAATGCAATAAAAAAAATAAAAAAATGTCCCTTTAAGAGCTATGGGCGGAAGTAACGTTTTGATGTTGCTTCCGCCCTGCAATGATATGGAGACGGGTGGGGGACATCTTCCCCTTACTCGTCTCCATGTCAGGCTAAGGAAAACATCCAATACACTGCTGCCAATGGCTCCGGTAAGCGGCGGAGGGCACAAATCCGCTGCAGAGACGACATTTATCTGAAAACGGACTGCCCGCTGAAGAAGAGGATACCGGGGTTATGGCAGCTATCTGTTGCCATAACAACGATATTCCTCTTCAAAGTATAGACGTGGGTGGTCCGGAAGTGGTTAAAGGTGAACTCCAGTAAAAGTAAAAATATTTCCCCCAAAGGTTCTTCTCCTCACTGCTCCACCAGGTGCAGGCATCACATACAATGCACAACCCCTAGTTCTGCATTGAGAGTGAGAATGAGAATGCAGAGGGCTGGCCCACAACCTGGAGAAAAAAAGGTCATGCTGACTGCCATTGATGCATGGTATGGGGTAAGTATAACTGATTTTTCTATTCCCTTTAGATATACAGATTTTTTTTAAAGTGGTTTATTTTAATATACTGTTAATAAAGTCTAACTCCCAAACTTAGTGTACTAAAAGCTACATTTTAAATCAAAATTAGAGGCTAAACTTGTAAACATTTGCTTTTGTAGTTCCAGTAACTTATTGTCTACTGCATGGTAAAATCAGCTTTTTTTGTGAAAAAAATTGTTTTTTTATTTTACCTAGCTATTTTAGGTCAAAGAGCTTACTATCCACACAATAACTGTACAGTAAAAACTTTTTGTGGCATAAATGGGATAAGAAAGACACATATTCATGTTTTACTTCCAGGAGCTAACACCCCTGGACATTTTAGACTGAATTCAGGAACAATACTGTAGGGACAAGGAGGATGAAGGTTAGGGGGCTGGGTGGGTTGTTAAGATGAGTTGGAAGGCTTTTAAATTATTCTCTATTATTTTTGTCTGCACAGTTGAAAATGTATCTTGATCCAAGTTAAAACATTTTAAAACCAAAGCCTTTGACTTGTGAATGTGCTGTACATATGGGATAAAAAAATTAGCATTATAGTAAGCAAATGTCACATACTTATATAACAAATTCCTAGAAATAAATGACTCCTACTATATGTACTTAACCTGTTTTATCGCAAAAAAACACTAAAGTGCTGCCTAATTATGTACAACCATGTATAAAAAACTAATTAATATAAACACATCTAAAAATTAGTCCATATCCAGTGTGGTGCTCCCCTCCAGGGTCCCCACTTACTCACCAATGGTAGTGTAATCTTACATTTGAGATAAGAGTCATATGCGCTTGATACTTAGTTGTGCTGGTGTTGCTGGGGCTTGTATTCCTCCTCTGTGATCACTCCTTTTGTGCAGCAGCACTTTTAGGATTGCTGGGACTTGTGTTCCTCCGGTGGGACTGCTTCTTTAGTGTAGTAATAATGCCTGGGATGATGATTTTCTCTCACATGTAAAGGGAATGACAGAAAGAGATCCACATAATAATTTCACTTATTTAAAATCACCTGTAAAATTGGTTACACTAATTTAAATAGTATAACACAGAGCATAATCACTGAACCGGAAGGGATGCATTAACGTGCGTTCTACCATGTGCTCCACTGACCAGAAATTACATCACTGATAGTTATCACCTAACATGTTTCGCCCCTCACACTGGGCATCTTCAGCCAACCACCCCAGTCTGTGGAACGCATGTTGATGCGTCACTTTGGCTCCATACCAAGTGCATATGATACTAAGCATAGTTCCAGTCCCCAACACATTTTTTTTTTAAATACACAGCCGTAATTGGTTTAAATTCAAATTTAACATTTAGCTAATGATAATAATGTTGTCCTTTTAGTTAATGTTTACATAATTTAAACCTAACCTGATCTCAGAAGCAGGCAGGGTTTATCTCTGCTGTGGGCATATGAAGCCTGTTGTATTAATTTCTGGGAATCAGTGCAGATGGCTACCCAGCATAAACCTCCTGATCTCATGCCTGTGCAGTAATGCCACTACGGTCTTTCGTCCTGACGTGTTGCTATAGCAATGGGGACGTCAGCACGCGTTCCCGCACTGTTGCTATAGCAACCTGTCAATCAAAGAAAATCCCGGTCCAGAAATCACGCAAGATTTCAGTATTAGGCAATTCCCATGGACTCCTGGGATAGATGAGCCCGATATCCCAGGGGTCAATGGGAATTGCTTAGTTATGTCACTGCCTAGGTGGCCGAAGCCAGAAGTGCCCAATACAATAAGAAAAATAAGGTATTTTCAAAACAATAAATAAACTAGTCACCAATTGGAATATAGATTAGGATGGGCATTGGATTGATGACATGTTAAAAAAACAGGTGGAACTCATATGTCCACAACTGTTGGTGAGTGAGTGGGGATTTTGCTCTTCAGTTAAAAGAATAACACACAGCTCTATTAAGCAATTGCACTTTTGTTTGTTTCTGGAGGATACATGTGGATATGGACTTTTTTTTTGCATATGTTTAAATTAATTTGTTATTTATGCATGGCTGTATTCAATTAGGCAGCGCTTTAGTGTTTGTTTGCAATTTTGAGGATTCAGAACCGTACCAAAGCAGCAGCCTATTATAACACTTTAGGTTTATTATCTGGTTTAATTTTTTCACATAAGTTGATATCACACAATTTAGAGCTATTTATCCTAACGCTGGTTATAAAATAAAAATATACCTGTTCTATATTTTCCCATGGTCATAACACAAGCATACCTTGTATACAAGTTTTGGTGTAGAGTTTTTCTAAACTGAATCTGAATCCATTTTGGTGAATGAACACTTTGTTATCACCGTTAAAAAAAGTAATGTTCTAAATTTTCACTGTACGCCTTTCTAATATTGCTCTATAGTGCATGTTAACATTTACATTCAATTTTTATTATGGGTTTTGTGGGAAGCTGTTCTATAGGGTCCATTTTTAGAAACAATATCTGATTGGAATAATAATAAATTTGTATACTTTAGGCAACGATATTTGGTAATATACATTTTTTTGTGGCTTCTGGGTGGTACTTTTGATGAATGGAATTTTCCTTTTTGTTGTAAATCAAGGCTGGTTTTGTGACTCCATGAGAATACCTCCCCAGAGACGTAGGTAATTGTAGGTAATATCCCATTACAAATTACATTAGGGTACTATCATTAAACCTGAGGGTCTACACCAGCAGCCATGAAGATACTAGCTATGTGTTATAGCACCTGTGTTGATAAGCTTTTATTCACACCAGAACTGCTTCTCTTCCCATACAAGTTTATAGGAATGAAATATCAGCATGAAGCAGGCCAATAGAGTACAAGTGCAGGTTAAATGCACCTTGCAACAAATTGTGAATGATCTCAGACGTGTCTCAAATTCATGTCAAAAGCAAGCTGCGTTTTCCCAACAACACAAGCTGAAAGCCCATCGACAGGTCCACAACAACATTGATGAATATGAACTCACCAAAGGGAACACATTTGGTAAATAATGGTCAGAACAACTATTTGATTATTTTCTCTACCTGACATCTATATAGTAATTGAAAAACATACTTGGGTTTGCTACCTGACATCTTGCTACCTACAGCACCCTAGACTGAAAGTGATGAGCAGCTGTACCAGGACACATCATTTGAGCCAGACTTTGAAATGATGGTTAAAGTAAGCCTGACTTAGAAATTATGCTTTCTAAAACCCTGCCACAGAAAATATCAATCACCAAGACAAAAAGCATCATGCATTGCACTTTCTTGGTCTGAATTTCTATCAACATGCAAGTGAATATTTCCTTTGTATTCTGCAATGTGCACATATGAGAGTACAAATATTAGATTTCCCATCTTTTTTCAACTGTGAAATGTACATTCAGTATACCCACTACTTTATATAGTTCATAGTTCATAAGGTTGAATAAAGACATCAGTCCATCCAGTTAAACCTGAGTGAGTGTCTACAATTGTCCCTATCCCTGTACATATTGCACACTCACATCGGTCCCTACCCTCAAGGAGCCCACAATCCAAGGTCCCCATTCATAAACTATGGCCAATTTTTTTGGACAGAAGCTAATTAACCTACCTGCATGTCTTTTGGATTGTGGGAGGAAACCCACAAAGGCACAGGGAGAACATGCAAACTCCAGGCAGGTAGTGTCATGGTCGGGATTCGAACCAGCAACCCTTCTTACTGCTAGGTGAGAGTGCTAACCACAACACCACTGTGCCACCCTATACATTAAGAACATTCTAAAAACATACATCCTCCATAAATCCATACTATGTAAGACACAAAATGCTGTACATGTGGTTATATGTAATCTTATAAAGAAACTTCTGAACACTAATTTATATTTTTTTTGTTCTGGCTCCTTAAATGAAGTAATTTGAAATGACAGCATTGTATTCATGTTGTTGGAAAAGAAATATCTTGTGTAGGCTTGCTAATGACTGGAGTAGTCACAAAATCATAATTGCTTGTAACTGCATTTAAAAGATTGTAAATTTAGTCCTAGCTTGCAAAAGGTAATATACTCCAGGTGTGATTTGCAGGTAGAGTCATTCAGACACACTCACTTTCTCCTTTGTGACAGGTTGGTTAAAGTCTACATATTTACAACAGTCGTGACAAATTGTTACCGCACCTGGGCTGTAATTTATCAGATTTATGGGAAATGCCTTTGAGGTTTTACACTGACTCTTTACTTCATAAGATTTAGATTTTATCAGAGCGCGGAGCAGCAGTGTCCTAGAATACACCTCATAAGAACAAATGGTTACTTGCAGACATCTGTGAACCTTTCTATGCTTAAGTGACCTAGTACATCTTATCAGCATTTAACCTGCAAGTAAAACAGTTTTTCTTGGTGTGAGCTTTAATGGCTTTAAAGATATTTCACACCAAATACAAAACGGTTTTAGCTGTATCCCTTTTTTTCACAGATATAAATCATCAGTAAGCTTGTTTTAGATCTGCAGACTTTTCCTTACCACCTCATTTTGGCTTTCCTCATAATTTCCATCTAGTCCGTGATTGTGGCCAACTTTTTGTACTGACCATGCAAAATTGTAACATTATTCTAAATGGATGAATATTTATTAATTTATCCAATGATTTCTAAGAACAGAAGATAATATAGCGTGCTAACATCTTACACTTTTTTTGTAACCTGAGATACACTTGAGACTGTGAACAGACTAATATAGGTATAGAAAACAAAAAACATGAATGCTCCATCATGCCTTTTTGACCTTTTGCTCTCTCCTATTCTAGACAATGCAGGTTAGTGTTGTTTTTGCACCTTTACTTATTTGGTATGCAGCTAATAACTCTAAAGTGCTGTCTCATCTTAAAGAGGATGCAAATCTAAATATTGTTTTTATTTGCTATAGTTTTAAGTAAAAAAATAAAATATTTAAAAATATTCTTTTTTTTAGCACAGGTAATTATGAAATGTTGCATATTAATATATTGTATTTTTAATGCATCCAGTGGGAGGAGTTCTGTATTTCTTAACAAACGTTTTCCATAGTCTCTTAAAGCAGAATTCCAGCTTACACCTAACTAGCCTTAAAACTGTCTCCTTCCTGTCTCAACACTTATGCATAGTAACCTGTATATGAAATATGTATATACTTACCTATTCTCAGGTCATTCCAGTTTGATGAAGTAAACTGGCTTCCCTGTGTCATTCAGCATGTCTGTGGGGGAGAGTAGGGGATGCTGACAATGGGTTGGCCACTGAACTTTGGGTGATGTCACTGCTATAGTCTCTCCCTGCCCGCACTATAGCCAAAAGATGGTTACAGTGTGGTCATCAAGTTCTGGGAGGGCGTCCATGGATGTCCTCTCAGAACCACAACCTCTGTGCGCTCCTTGGGGTCTGCATCCGGCGCACTCAATGATCTTTCGGACACAGCTGATCACAAATCGTGGTAAAGGGACAATCATAGCAGCCCTTTACTATGTGGTTAGCTGTGTCCAATCACAGCTGATCACTTGTAAACAAACTTTCCAGTTTTTGGCATTCCTTTCTTCACCTGCTGTCACAACGCCAGGAGAAGAGAGCCAGTACCCAGCAATTCTGACAGGGTACACATCATTAGTGCCCTGATTATCAGTGCACTCCCCTCAATACCCATCACTTCTGCCTATCAGTGCCTATCAGTGCCTCCTCATCAGTGCTGCATATTAGTAGAAACACAAAGGTGGCCACAGTGCAGGAATCAATAATAGCATTTAAAAACACAAATCCACACTTACATGTTGGTAAATGGAATGCTGCTTTAAAGTGGAGGGAACAGACAGTATGGAGAGCTGCAAAACCGCACAGCCAGCTGACCGTCAGTCATGCATAGAGGTCCTGCCTGGGGTCAATGGAATAACAGTGGCATCTACGATCTCCCTCAATCAACAGGGCAAGCATCAGTGGTATGAAGGGGCATGTACAACATGTTTCAGAGGCCCCATCTCCAAATCCTGCCTATCAGTACCACCTCTCAGTGCCCATCAATGCCCATCAATGCTGCATATCAGTGCAAGCTCACCAGTGCCTCTTCATCAGTGTCAATCAGTGCCGCCTCATCAGTGCCCATTAATGCAGCCTATCAGTGTCCATCAGTTTATAACAGAAACTAAGAAAAAAAATTTCTACATTTTCGGTCTTTTTTTGTTTGTTTAGCAAAAAAAGAAAAAAACCCAGTGGTGATTAAATACCACCAATGGCCTACAATAAATGGCCTGGTAGGAAGTTGTGAAATGTCCAGTATTAAAGTGGCTAGGCTTTACTAGCTGTTGTCAGAGCATTCTCCCTGCTTCATTCTATATCGCATGGAATGAAAATAAAAGTAAACATTATTTTTCTTGGACATGGTTGGATGATGGAAGTCAGCAGAGCTTCACCTCATTCGCTAGCTAACTTCCCTTGCAAAGTGAACAGTCTGCAATCAGATGTTTTTTAGTAAAAGTAAAGATTCAGCTGAAATTACATAGACTTTAGCTGGCCACAGGTCAACAGGAACAATGCTTTGCAAACCTTGAATGAAGACACTGGCAACAATTATTGTACAAAACTGTACAATCTTATTCAGTTGCAACCATGAAATTAAATAGTCTCACTGTTTTTGCTGTATTCCCTGGTGGACATTGAGCCACGGAGAGGCACAATTTTACAATCATTTTTCTACCTCCACTGATAGGATTTGGAAATACTTGGTAATACACCCACTTCTGAACCATCAGGTGAATATTTTCTCTGGGTCATCTGGACTTGGAAGAAGTGTAATGCGATCCTGCATGCACAGATAAATCATGCTGCCCTGTATGTTCACTTCATCAGTATGAGGATAGCTTGCTTTCTGAGTCCTATATCCAAATACCTTATAAGGCAGTAATACAAGGTTCTATTAAAAGATAACTTACTTTTGGAGTGTAAGCTAGTGGAAGTAAAACACCCCAGAAAAAGAAAAGAGAAATAAATAAATAAACAGGTAAATAGAATTACAGTAGTGTAGTGTCTTGAAAAGACACATCACTTCCCACAATAACTGCAGTTTAAATATCCTTTTTAGTTCTCATGGCAAATTAAGTACTGTCTGTGACTAACATTCACATTTTCAGAACAAGCTTTCAGGGTGTGCTCCCTCTTCAAGGCCCCATACTAATACTCAAAGTTTTAAGTCTTATGGCAATAAGGTTGTAGATCCATGTGATTTCTGTTTAAAGAAGTAATCTATTGAGATCTCATCTTCTGCACATGGCTTCAATTAATATGAACTCCTATGAGTGGTCAACATTTTTTTTTCACTGGGCACATGCTTTTTATGTAGAAATACATGATGCATATAATTTTTATATTTTCAGATATAAACTTCATATTGCGTATACATACACATAACATTTATAAATATTCATTATAATTATATACCTTGTAATAATCCCCATACCAATAAGAGAATATACACAGATTATTACCACTATTGAACCAGTAATCTCCTGGTTTATTTTATTATTAATTCATTTTTAACTTTCCATTTTTTTTTTCTATAAATGATTGTTTGTAATACTGGACCAGTCAATTCACTTGTTTTTGTTAATGTATTTTATCAATTTTTTACATTTATCTGTTAGGTATATTTTTAATTTCCACATACATATATGGTAGTTCCGTCCCACTAGCTAGTTTTCCCTGTCTCCTCCTATCATGTCCTCCCTATTTATTTCCATATAATTGATTGACACATGTGTTAGCCAACCGTGTTCGTTCCTCCATTTTGCTTTCCTTATATGAGATTGACATGGCTGTAGGCCAATCAGGTCTGAAGAAGAAGCTGCTGCTTTGGAACGCGTTACCACCCACTCTACGTCAGCACGCTCAACACGCCCTCCTTGTGACATCACGTATGGCCTGGCACCATCTTGCATTCCACGCTGGTCAGGACAGTGTTCATCCGCTTCCGACTTCCATCAGCTTGTGTCTGAGGCTGTATCGGCATTAGGGCGGCTTGGAGAGGCTCCCAGAAGGACGTTCCTACTTCACTAATACTACACCTGTATTACTCTTGTGAGTTGCTAGTTGTCGTTTTTTTATTAAATCAATGATTTCAAATGCTGCACTTAGTCTGGCGACCCTCTGTTCTTTGCTTTTTATCCACAGAGTCTACTGCTTCACTCCAAGGGAGCTGCCTTCAAGTGCTCAGCTAATACCTCCCTATGGGCTTTTCTTCTGAACTTATATCACATCGTGATGCGTTTTTAATTTGTGATTCGCTATTCACCATTATACGGACTTTATATAGAGTAATTTAATATATGAAATTGGTCATTTAACATATGTTCTTATGCGCCACTATATACTACTTTCTTGCAAAATTTGGCATAAGCTTAGGGTCTAACATGAGTTTGACCCAACCTTAAATCATTTAAAGGTCGGGAAAATGGTAAACTGAGTTATTAGATGCTATAGCAAGTGATTACCACCTTTGAACTGTGATCACCACCAGATCCTGACCTTTGAACTGCGATCAAGTTTAGAAGGACCAATAGTGGTGGCTTTCTTATGTGCCAGTTCACAGATTGGGTAAGTTGTTTGCAGGGAGAAAAAGTTGCTGCTATACTGTACAGTTCTAATCCATGATACCACAGTAATATACACAGTCAGTGTTTGTTGGAGACTTTTAGTAAATAAGGAGTACTGAGAGAGTGTTTGAAGGGAGAGATAGTTGCTTCAATACAGTGCTGAAAAGTGTTAGATATGGTTCTATACACAGTCATTGTGTGTTACATAGTTGGTAAGATTGAATAAAGACACCAGTCCATCCACTTCGACCTATGTTGGTGTGGGTGTGTGCATGAGTTTATGTCAATAATAATTCCCATATACCTGTAGATGCCCATCTAATAGTTTTTTTTAAACTATCGACACTCCCCACTGACATCCCCTCTTGTGGAAGGGAGTTCAACATCCTTACCGCTCTGACAATAAAGAACCCTCTACGCAGTTTAAGGTTAAACCACTTCTCCTCCAGTTTCATTGAGTCGCCAAGTGTTTTTTCGAACTCCCTGCAACTTAACCACTGCAATACTGGGCACTTTTGCCCCCTTCCTTCCCAGACCAATTTTCAGCTTTCAGCGCTTTCTCACTTTTAATGACAATTGCACCGTCATGCTACACTGTACCCAAATTCAATTTTTATCATTTTGTTCACACAAATAGAGCTTTCTTTTGGTGGTATTTATTGTTTGCCATATAAGTGAAAAAAGAGCGGAAATTTGGAAAAAATATATATATTTTTTCTTCTTTCTATTTTAAAAGAAATCCAATAAAATCAAATTTTGTCATAAATTTAAGCCAAAATGTATTCTGCTACGTGTTTTTGGTAAAAAAAATTCCGTTGGGTGTATAATAATTGGTTTGGTTGATCACGGACAGATGTACGCAAATGATCATGTACAGATGTGCGCAGGTGATCACGGACATATGTGTGCAGATAATCATTGGGACATGTGATTTTAATGGGACATATGTGGGGGACAGGTGTTTTTATTATTTGGGGACATTTGTTGTGGGGACATTGTGTGGGGACATGTGTGTATTACATAGTGGGGACACTAGGTTGGTGATCAGTGAGTAAAAAGCTGTAAAAAACAGCTCATACTCACAGATCACCAGCTGACTGCAGCGATCCCCTCTCCTCACCGACAACTTCTGTGTGAGGAGAGGAGAGCCGATTGCCTAGCATACGGCTCTGTGTTTACATCACATGATGGCTGTGATTGGACACGGGCGTCATGTGATCAGGAGGGCCAATCACAGAGCCCTCCTGCCGATCAGAGATGCGCCGTGTCCGGGTTACATGAGCGCATCAGGATCTGCTGCACGGGCACCCCCTCCTTCTGAAGGACGTTCTTGAACGTCCACTCAGAAGGAGAGAGTGCCCACCCAGCCGTTTATGTACATTGACCGGGTGGGAAGTGGTTAATCATCTTTTTGCTATGCCAGAATCCCCATTGAGGTGTTTGTATATCGCACATCTCCTCTCAAGCGTCTCTTCTCCAGGGATACGTTTAAAGCTTTTAGTCATTCCTCATAACTGAGGTCCCCTAGTCCCCCTTTTAGCTTTGTTGCCCTTCTCTGGACTCCCTTCAGTTCCAGCACATCTTTCCTGAGGACTGGTGAACAGAACTGGACGGCATACTTAAGATGTGGCTGGACTAGAGTCTTGTAAAGTGGCAGAATTATCATTTTATCTCTTGAGTAAATCCCCTTTTTTATACAAACCAATATTCGGCTTGCATTGCTTTCAGCAGCTTGGCATTTTATGCCATTGCTGAGCCTGTGATTTGTTAGGACCCCCAGATCTCTCCCCATCCTGGATTCCCCAAAGGTCCTCCCCTAGTGAGTAACTTGTGTTTGTATTCTTATCCCCCAAATGCATTACTTTGCATTATTCAACACTAAACCTTATATGCCCATCACATTATTTTATTGAGATCCTCTTGTAAGGTTTCCATATCCTTCTGTGAATGTCAGCAAACATTGAGATTGAACTATTTTTGCCAACCTCTATATCTATGAATGTAATAAACAGAGTTGGTCCAAGGCAGATCCTTGGGGGTACCCCACTTACCACTCCATACCATTCTGAGTACTCGTTATGTATCACCACCCTCTGGACATGCCCCTGTAACGAGTTTTCTATCCAGGTACAAACCCTGTGATCCATGCCAACAGACCTCAATTTGTTAAGTAAACGTTTATGGGAAACTGTATCAAATGCTTTTGCAAAATACTGATATTCCACTTCCAAAGACCTTCCTTTATTTAGATGACAGCTCCCTTCCTCTTAGAATATTAACAGATTGGTCTGGCAAGAATGGTCATTATAAATCCATGCTGAATACTACTAATGATACTGTATAAGGCGTCTATTTCTTAACATGCAGGTCCCATCTGAAAATCTGGGTAATAGAGCTATATTGTCGCTTGATGCGGCAAAAGCTTTTGATAGTATAGAATGGGATTATCTATGGCAGGGCTCAAAATTTCAAGATCTGAGCCACTAGCCAGGCCTTAAAAGTTACTCGCCACCAGTTGCCCCACCCAACCCCTCCCCTGCCCCGCCCCTAAACACGGCCTCATAAATTATCTCATAAAATGACATTGTTAAATGTTTTATGCAGAATTAAGTTCCAAAAATAAATAATAACAACTTTAACAATATTAACATAAAGCATATCAGTACCCATCAGTGCAGCCTCATCAGTGCCCATGAATGCAGCCTCACTGTGCCCATCAAATGCAGCCTCACTGTGCCCATCAAATGCAGCCTCACTGTGCCCACCAATGCAGCTTTACTGTGTCAATGAATGCAGCCTCATTGTACCCATAAATGTACAGTAGCTCACTGTGCCCATTAATGCGTCCCACTGTGCCCATAAATGCAGCTCACCGTGCCCATGAATGCAGTTCACTGTGCCCATGAATGCAGTTGACTGTGCCCTTAAATGTAGCCTCACTGTGCCCATAAATGCAGCTCACTGTGCCCATAAATGTAGCCTCACTGTGCCCATAAATGCAGCTCACTGTGCCCATAAATGCAGCTCACTGTGCCTATAAATGAACCCTTACTGTGCCCATAAATGTAGCCTCACTGTGCCCATAAATACTGCTCACTGTGCCCACAAATACTGCTCACTGTGCCCACAAATACTGCTCACTGTGCCCACAAATACTGCTCACTGTGCCCATAAATGTAGCTCACTGTGCCCACAAATACTGCTCACTGTGTCCACAAATACTGCTCACTGTGCCCAAAAATGTAGCTCACTGTGCCCACAAAAACTGCTCACTGTGCCCATAAATACTGCTCACTGTGCCCATAACTATAGCTCACTGGGCCCATAAATGTAGCTCACTGTGCCCATAAATGTAGCTCACTGTGCCCATAAATACTGCTCACTGTGCCCACAAATACTGCTCACTGTGCCCAAAAATATAGCTCACTGTGCCCAAAAAAACTGCTCACTGTGCCCATAAATACTGCTCACTGTGCCCATAAATACTGCTCACTGTGCCCACAAATACTGCTCACTGTGCCCATAAATGTAGCTCACTGTGCCCACAAATACTGCTCACTGTGCCCATAAATACTGCTCACTGTGCCCACAAATACTGCTCACTGTGCCCAAAAATGTAGCTCACTGTGCCCACAAATACTGCTCACTGTGCCCATAAATACTGCTCATTGTGCCCACAAATACTGCTGACTGTGCCCAAAAATTTTGCTCACTGTGCCCACAAATACTGCTCACTTTGCCCATAAATACTGCTCACTGTGCCCACAAATACTGCTCACTGTGCCCAAAAATGTAGCTCACTGTGCCCACAAATACTGCTCACTGTGCCCATAAATACTGCTCATTGTGCCCACAAATACTGCTGACTGTGCCCAAAAATTTTGCTCACTGTGCCCACAAATACTGCTCACTTTGCCCATAAATACGGCTCACTGTGCCCACAAATACTGCTCACTGTGCCCAAAAATGTAGCTCACTGTGCCCACAAATACTGCTCACTGTGCCCACAAATACTGCTCACTGTGCCCTTAAATGTAGCCTCACTACGCCCATCATCGATACAGACTCACCATGGTATGTGTCATGGAGCCGGGTCTGTGTTCGGCGGCGCCGTAGCAAGGTCCCGCCCCCCTAGACCGGCTCATGTGATAGGTCGGATTACTGATTTAATCTACTATCACACGAGCCGGTCTAGGGGGCGGGACCTTGCTACGGCTCCGCGGAACTCAGACCTGGCTCTGTAACACACAGCCTGCATCTCTGTGACACACAAGAGGAGGAGAGAGGGAGGGGAATGCAGCAGCCTCCGCTCAAAGCGGCCCCAGTTCAGTCTGGTCCTGCTGCTCTGTGTCCTCCAGCTGATCCCTTCTGGCAGCGATGCAGGCGTTTTTTACAGAACATCAGAGTGGCCCGGAGGGGGGATTCCCTGACCCACCCCCCCCACCCGCGCCGCTCTGATGTCATGTAAAAAAGCCTGCACCGCTTCTGCCAGAAGCGATCAGCTGGAGGACACAGAGTGGCAGGACCGGACTAAACTGGGGCTGCTTTGAGCGGAGGCTGCTGCATTCCCCTCCCTCCCTCTCTCCTCCTTTTGTGTGTCACAGAGATGCAGGCTGTGTGTTACAGAGCCGGGTTGTGTTCCGCGGCGCCTGGAAGCTGTCAGCCTGGTCCACCCCTGCTCCTCATTTTGAGGGCTGATCTATGGCATTGTTTAGAAAAATTCGGTTTTGGATCCCAGTTTATAAACTGGATACAACTCCTTTACGCTGCACCAATGGCACAGGTGCAGGTAAATGGACATATATTGGTGCTTTTTCCACTGCAACGAGGAACAAGATAAGGATGTCCATTATCACCTTTGCTTTTTGCACTGACTCTGGAATCGTTGGCTGCCTCTATCTGACAATCATCCTATATTATTGGGTTTTGTAGACCCTTAGGAGAGGATAAGATTGCCTTATATGCAGATTGGGAGACACATTATCTTCTTTGAAAGCAGTGATGTCTTTAATTAATATATATGGCCCCTTCTCAGGTTTTACAATTAATTGGGATAAATAAGTTATTTTACTGTACCACTGGTACAGTTAATAGTAGCTTACCACTTCTATAGTAAATGTAGCTATCCTACATTTAATTTAATAACCCCCTGGTGACCAATCTGCCAAACTCAGCCTCTCAAATATCTGTAGTTTTACATTTAAATATCTAGACATACAAGTCACATCACAAGTAAATACCCCATTGTCTAAGCGGTTTAGGCAAATGGGAAAATTTTGGGTAAACTTCCTTTAACGATAATAGGTGGAGCTAATTTGATAAAGATGATATGGATGCCACAATTATTATTTTTGTTGCATAATTGTCCTGTATGGCTTCCTCTGAAATTTTTTAAACAAATAGATACCTTGTTTAGAGAACTTATTTGGAGTTATAAACATCCTTGGATTGGATTGGAAGTTCTGCAGTTGCCCAAAGATGAAGGAGGTTTGGCTGTTTCGAATGCCAGATTGCACTATCTGGCATCCCAACTTCAGCAATTAAATGGATGGTATGTTAGAGACTATGAGGATCCCATACAGAAAATTATATTCTCTGAGCTGCCGATAGATCCTCTAGTACAGTTAATAGTAGCTTACCACTTCTATAGTAATCATAGCTTTAATTTAATACATAAGATTTGGACTACAACTCAACAAGATACTCAATATGAGGGATAACCTCAATATATGCCCATATGGAATAATCCGCAATTGCCTGAGTTTGCGAGGCTTGAAAATTTTGATCTATGGAAGAAGGCTGGAATTCTGCTTCTTTGTCAACTTTTTGACAATGAGGTTTTGCAACCATTTGATAAACTGGCAGAGAGATATCATTTATATAAATAATTTTTTTTCAATATTTACAACTATGGCATGCTCTGCAGAGTGAAGCAAGGACTCTTTTATTAAAATAAAATCCTTCATGCCTGATGTGTGGAAAACATTTTTCACCTTTTTTCACCTCACCTTCGCACCTTTTTCCACTTGATCTGGACATGTCCCAAGATTCAAGGATTGTGGAAACAAATTGTGACATTTCTACACGATACAATGGGTTCACCCCTAGCACTAGACCCAAAACAATGCCTTCTTATGCCCCATACACACGGTCGGATTTTCCGACGGAAAATGTCCTATCGGACAATGTTGTCGGAAATTCCGACTGTGTGTAGGCTCCATCTGACTTTTTCCGTCGGATTCCGACGGACAAAGTTTTATCTCCTGCTCTCAAATTTTCCGACAACAAAGTCCTATCGGACTTTTTCCGATCGCGTGCAGCGAATTCCGACGGACAAAGTGCCACGCATGCTCAGATCACATTACAAGACCAAAGCTATTGGCTACTAGCCTCTACGTAGTCCCGTCGTAGGCAACAAACGTCACCACGTTCAGAATGATCGGATTTTCCGACAACTTTGTTCGACCGTGTGTATGCAACACCAGTGTCGGACAAAATCCGTCGGAAAAAATCCGATGGATTTTGTTGTCGGATTTTCCGACCGTGTGTATGGGGCATTAGTATAATACCAGACACAATTGAAAAATATACCAAAACATTTCTTCATGAGACGCTGTTCGCAGCTAGGAAAATCATAGCCAAAAAATGGATGAGACAAACACCTCCCAAAATAGTAGAATGGAAAATAGAAGTGAATAATACCCTGCCATATAAGAAATGCATATATATTAACAGAGGCTACCCCAACAAATACAACAAGATATGGGACCGCTGGCTCCAGGAGTCTGATACCTGTGTATAATAAAACCAAATTAGCTTGGAATAAATACTTAGACACATATCTCAATATGTAGTTCCTATGTACTAAATGTATACTCATAGAATATACTCACATGACAAAAACAATGTACCAGTTATCTTAATCACAGACTGCATAACATTCAATGTATCAGTTACCAAGTATATATGTAAAAGCAAACATGTATGCACCAGTTGATTAATAAAAAAACTTTGTTCAACGTAAAAAAAAAATTAAAAATAGAATCCTTCATTAATCTTGACTTTGGCTGTAACTGCAAAACGTTCAAAACAGGGACTTATAGGCTTATAGTCCTGCTAGCAGCATCTTTGGAGCGGTGAAGGAGCGGTGTATTCACCGCTCCTATACCGCTCTTACCCATTGAAGTCAATGGGACACTGCAGTAATACCGCGGCAATACCGCCCGCAAAGCGCTGCTGTAGCGGGGGTTTTAACCCTTTTTCGGCCTATAGCGGGGGTTAAAACCACCCCGCTAGCGGCCAAATACCGCGGCTAAAACGACGGTAAAGCAGCGCTAAATATAGCGCTGCTTTACCACCCCCACCACCCCAGTGTGAAACTGGCCATAGGGAGTATATATACTTCTCTACAACCAGCAGCTAGAACTAATCTACAAGTGGGTAGCTTTGGGCGGTGGTGCAGGGACCTAGAGACACTTAGTGACGAGGAGTGGGAACAAGCTTTGAAGAATTTATTTGAGGTATCCTTATCCTCTTCACAGTGCCTAACTCAGCTATTTATCATTCACAGTGCCCATTATACCTCTTTAAAGCTATACTCTTGGAGTAAAGCAGCTACACTAAATTGTCCAAGATGTACTACTGGTACAGGTACACTTATACATATGCTGTGGCGATTTCCCAAAGCATCACTACTGGGAGGGTGTATTTAATACTTTAATTTTTTTAAGTTACACACAGGTCCATTTTAATCCAAAAATAGCATTGCTAGGGATTATATCAGGAGACACCCTCCCAGTTGAAATGCATGTAAATGCATGCAATGTGGTTGAGAACTATCTATATGGCCCGTAAACATATTACAAAAATGGATATCAAAATACCCACCAAGGACAGATAAATGTGTAAGGCTGTTAACCTTAAAGGGATTGTAAAGTCTAGTTTTTATTAATAAAAATATAACATGTTATACTTACCTCCTCTGTGCAGTTGGTTTTGCACAGTGCAGCCTGGATCCTCCTCTTCTCAGGTCCCTCTTGTGCTCTCCTGACCCCTCCCTCCTGGTGAGTGCCCCCACTGTAAGCAGCTTGCTATGGGATCACCCAAGCTGAGTCACAGCTCCCTGTATCCATTCAGACACAGAGCCGCGACCCAGCCCCATCCCCTCATTGATTTACTGACTTTGATTGACAGCAGTGGGAGCCATTGGCGTCGCTGCTATGTCTCAGCCAATCAGGATGGAGAGTCCTGGGTGGCTGAGGGACTCATGGACATTTCTGAATAGAGATGGGGCTCAGGTAAGTATTATGGGGGCTGAGGGGGGCTGCTGAACACAGAAGGTTTTTTATCTTAATGCATAGAATGCATTAAGATAAAAAAAAAACTACTGCCTTTACAACCACTTTAATCTAAGATGAGAGGAATTGACATATAAACATAGAAGGAGCCCTAAAAAGTTTTAAAAACATTTTCAATGGTGGATAGTCTCCAACCTGTTTGAACAATCAGTTGAGTAAACTAATGATACTAAGGCCGCGTACACACGAAGGGACAATCCCGCGGGATTATCCTCTGGACTGAAGTCCAGCGGATAATCCCCTCGTGTGTGGGCGCCGGCGGACTTTTTGGCGCCAAAGTTTTAAGTTTGGTTTTAAAATTATCCGCTGGACTTGGCAGTCCGGCGGACAATCCCGCCGTTAGTAGGCAAGTCCGCGGGACTTTTGAAATGAACGGACTTGCCGCTCATCGGCAAGTCCGTTCATTTAGCACGTGACTTACAGATACATCATGGAAGAGGAATTCGGAAGGAGGTTGCGAGAGATGCGGATACAGCACAGAGGACCAGTATCGGTGCAGGTCCTGCTGGGATGGTATGATTCTGTTCGCCTACAACTCTGGAAAGAAGCGCTAGCCTGTGAGCAGCGACACCAGGGAAAAGTCCTCCCCTCCATCCATGTAAGGTACTGGTCGCAGTATGAAGTACGAATGTTGTTATTGGGGGAACAACCGAAGCAGGAGTGGACAGCTGAGTTAAGCAGGCTGATCCGGGCAGAAATGCGTTTGGACGAGAGCTACAGAGCCCTCCGGTGGTATGTAGCCCAAGTGTGCCCGTGGACAGCGGATGACAGGCCCACGGAAGGCTTTGATTATAATGGCCTGGGATTGTTGTACTGGAGGCTGTCCGAGGACCCCGACTTTGGGAGTAATCTGGAGTGGCGTTTGGAGGAAATAATGGAGCACAGAGAGCAAAGATTGAACGTCTCGGAAGTGCTCTGGGCACAGGAAGATTTGGAGTTCCTGGCCGCTCAGGAATGGGAGCTGGAGATCGCCTACATACAGCTGCTAGACTCTGCTCAGCAGCAGGGTGGGGCTCCCTTTGCCTGGGACTATGAGGAAATACCAGCAGACAGCTCTGAAATCCTGGCTGAAGAGTCGGCGATGTGGCATAGTAACAGAGTGCTTTGCCCACCTGCCCCCGCAGCTATGGACGCGGAGGTCTTATGGCGGATGCAGGAAGTGCTGACAACAGGGCAGAGCTCTGCTAACCTCTGCCCAGCACCAATGGCATCTTCTAGGTTCCACGGACAGGTGGTGAACCTCTATCCCCAGCCATTAGTTGTAGAGACTGGGGATTTAATAGACTTTTCTGCTGAGGAAAAACAACCTCATGAGCCTCCATCAGAAGAGCTGGTATTAGGGCCAAACTTCACTGAGCTCTGCCCAGCACCAACAGCAGTATCTGTGGAGTTACAAGGAACTTCCCCAGCTGAAGCGCAGGTCACCGGACAGAGGGTCCAAGACCTCTGCCCCACACTGGTGGCAGTTATGGAGGCTCAGGATGAGAAGGTGGCAATCACTTCCCAGCAGCAGATACAGGGGGAGAAGGGAGAGGAGGTGTTTGTCGTCCCTCCCCAACAGTTGGCCAGGGTGGAGAAAGCGATCTTTCCTCCCCAGCAAAGATTTGTGCACCTGGGAGACAGTACCAGAGACATGTTGTCCCAGCAGCCAGATGTGGGAGTGGAGGAAGCCAGCCTCCTGCCCCAATGGTTTGCCAAAGCGGAGGATGTGGAGTCCCCAGCAGAAGTGCTGGCAACAGGGCAGAGTGCTACCCACCTCTGTCCAGCACCAGCAACAACTGTGGAGTTCCAGGAAGCCGGGGCAGTCGGCCTCTCTCCCCAACAGTTAGCTGGAGGAGATGATGTAGGGAAGCTCCTACACCCAGCTGAACTGCTGGCAACGGAACAGAGCGCTGCTGGCCTCTGCCCGCAACTAAAACAGGACAGATTCCCTGTAAAGGTGGACGGGAATGCAGTCTCCACCAGTATAACCCAGGGATGCTGGGCGGTCGGCCCAGATCCCCAACAGCAGGATGGAGTGAGCCCAGTCACCCTGTCTTCTCTCCAGCGGCTGAAAAGACTCCAGGGAGAAGGGCCAGTCCAGGCCTCTCCCCAGCGGCAGATATGTTCTTTGAGAGAGGCAGAGGTTGGCTGGGTAAGTGCTCTGTTTGGAACAATTTGTTTGGGGTACTGTGTGGGTACAGGCATTAGAGGACTGGAACCACTGACTAACTTCGGAGTCAACCCGTCTGGGGTCTCCTCCTGTGTTAGTCTCCTGCCGAAAGGGGAGAAATGTGACGGACCTAGCCGGGAAGGCTGTTGGAGGGGACTGAACGCGAGCCTATTACCTTGTGATTATGGGCCCTGGCATTTGGGGGAACAGTGCTCTTTGAGCTGCAAGCCTGGGACCCCTGAGCTGGTGATTTTTGAAACAAACAAACATTTATTTATGGGATCCTTATCCACTTCACCTTTGGATGATTTACCCCCCTACCTGACCAGACAACTGCATGGTCGTACAACACTGTACTCAAATAAAATGTATGTAATTTGTTTCCCACAAATAGAGATTTAGTTTGGTGGTATTTGATCAACCCTGCAGTTTTTATTTTTTGTGCTATAAACAAAAAAACACTGACAATTTAGAAAAAAAATTCTGCTCTAAAATATTTCCCTAAAAAATTATTGTAAAAAATTAAATTTCTTCATCAATTTAGGCCAATAATTATTCTGCTACATATTTTTGGTAAAAAAAATCCCAATAAGCGTATATTGATTGGTTTGCGCAAAAGTTATAGCATCTTCAAACTATGGGATATTGTTATGGAATTTTTATTTATTCTAGTAATGACGGCGATCAGCTACTTATAGTGGGACTGCAATATTGCGGCAGTCAAATTGGACACCTAACTGACACTTTTGACACTTTTTTGGGGAACCAGTGACACTAACACAGTGATAAATACTAAAAATATACACTGACACTGTACTAATGACACTGCCTGGGAAGGGGTCATCATTAGGGTTGATCAAAGGGTTAAATGTGTGCCTAGCTGGTTTTAGTGTAGTGAGGGAGGTGTTTTTACTAGTGAAAGACATGGATCGGTTTTCCTGCTTTACAGGAACACAGGATCCATGCCTTCTGTATTGACAGAATGGTGATCTGCTTTATTTACATAGACAGACTGCCATTCTGCCTGTGTACTGAACAATCAGCAAGTGTCGGAGGACATTGGGTTCACGTGACCCGCTGATCAGCTCCCACTATGTGAAATCACAGCGGGAGCAAGCCAGTGGTGACGCACTAATGCCCAATACCTGAAAGTGCAGGATCACATATTGTATATATACGTGATCCTGCGCAGTGTGGCCTCCCTGTAGCAGTAAATATGCTATAGGGCGGTCGGCAAGTAGTTAAACAACTATGTCATCCTCTGCATGTATTCTCAGCACTTTGTAAAGATTTCCACTGCCAGAGTCCACTGACCAATTAAATAGTGCATGGAGGTTGGTTTTTCAGTTGGCGACATCCTGTAAGGACATACATCCACTGCATAGCTTGACATCATCTGCAAATACTGAAATTAGACTTTTAATCCCATACCCTATATTATATATAACTATAAGTAAGGGTCTCACTGAACCTTGGGGTATACAACTAATAACCTGAGACCACTCAGAGTATGAATCATTAATCACTACTCTCTGAATATGGTATTGTAGTCAATTTTCTATCCGTTTACAAACTGAATTTGACGTTTTTGCTTACTTCCTCTTAAAAAGAAATCAGGTTTTGTTTGACAACTTCAGTCTTACATAAATCCATGCTGACTATTGCTTAAACTATATTTTTTTCTATTAAAAACTCCTCTATGTGTTCTTTTATTAAACTCTATAGTATCTTCACAATTATAGACGTTAAACGAACTGGTCTGTAGTTACTCTGTAAAGATTTTGATCCCTTTTTAACAACTTGACCACTGGGCACTTAAACTTAATAACCAGACCAATTTTCAGCTTGCAGTGCTTTCACATTTTGAATGACAATAGTCATACAACACTGTACCCATATGACATTTTTGTACTTTTTTTCACAAAAATAGAGCTTTCTTTTGGTTATATTTAATCACCATTGGGTTTTTTATTTTTTGCGCTATAAAAGAAAAAAGACTGGAAATTTGGTAAAAAAAAATAATTTGTCTTTGTTTCTGTTAAAAAATTTAGCAAATTAGTAATTTTTCTTGATAAATTTTGGCCAAAATTTATACTGCTATATATCTTTAGTAAAAATAAGTACACATTGGTGTATATTATTTGGTCTTAGTGAAAGTTATAGAGTCCACAAGCTATTATGCCAATATCTGAAAATTGATCACACCTGAAGTACAGGCAGCCTATCTCATTTCTTGAGACCCTAACATGCCAGAAAAGTACAAATACCCCCCAAATGACCCCTTTTTGGAAAGAAGACATTCCAAGGTATTTAGTAAGTGGCATGGTGAGTTTTTTTAAGTTGTAATTTTTTCCCACAATTCTTTATAAAATCAAGATTTTTTTTTCTTTTTTTCACAAAATTGTCATATTAGCAGGTTATTAATATGCATACCACATATTACACCCCAAAACACATTCTGCTATTACTCCTGAGTATGGCGATACCACATGTGTGAGACTTTTACACAGTGTGGCCACATACAGATGCCTAACATACAGGGAGCACCTTCAAGCATTCTGGAGCACCCAGGCAAATTCTGACATTTCTCTCCTACATGTTAAAATCATAATTTATTTGCTAGAAAATTGCATATGTTTTTTTTAGAAAATACCCTAGAGAATACAATGGCGGTCGTTGCAAAAAACAACAAACAAAACAGTAAAGTTAGCCCAATGTTTTTGCATAATGTGAAAGATGAAGTTACGCCGAGTAAATAGATACCTAACATGTCACCCTTCAAACTTGCACATTTATTTATTTATTTATTTATTTTAGTTTGACACTTTTTTCCCAAAAAATATTTATTTGATCACTTTTATTCCTATGACAAGGGATGTAATAGGAATATGGCATGACAGGTCCTCTTTACAGTGAGATATAGGGTCAATAAGACCCCACATCTCACCTCTAGGCTGGAAAGCCTGAACAAAAAAACGATCCTGACTTCGATCATAGCGGTGAGTCGGTAGAAGCACCGGAGGGTGGCGAGAGGGGGGACGTCCCCTCTCACCTCCCGTAAGAATGATCAAGCAGTGGAACAGCCGTTATGATCATTCTTATGGTGTAGGGAATCGCTGGCTGAAAAAGTGGATATCTGAATGATGCCTGTAGCTGCAGGCATCGTTCAGATATCCCCGCACAAATTCAAGGACGTTATATGATGGCCGGCAGGCGAGAAGTGGTTAAAATGCATTTTTTTAACACAAAGTTGTTCATTTATACAATATTTCTAACACATAGCATGTACATACGAAAAATGACACCCCAAAATAGATTCTACTACTCCTCCTGAGTACGGCAATACCACATCGAGATGCCATACCATATTGAGATACCATGTGAGACTTCCACAGTCTGGCCACATACAGAGGCCAAGTACAGCCGAGCATGGCTAAGCATGGCTGAGCATGGCTGAGCATGGCCGAGTATGGCTGAGCATGGCTGGGTATGGCTGGGTATGGCTGGGTATCACTGAGTATTGCAGAGTATGGCTGGGTATTGCATAGTATGGCTGAGTATTGCATAGTATGGCTGAGTATTGCAGGGTATTGCAGAGTATCGCAGGGTATGGCATGGCAGGGTATTGCAGAGTATGGCAGGGTATTGCAAAGTATCACAGAGTATTGCAGGGTATCGCAGGGTATTGCAGGGGATTGCAGAGTATTGCAGGCTATTGAAGAGTAGCGCAGGGTATTGCAGAGTATTGCAGGGTATGGAAGGGTATTGCAGTGTATCGCAGAGTATTGCAGGGTATCGCAGGGTATTGAAGAGTATGGCAGGGTATTGCAGAGTATGGCAGGGTATGGTAGGGTATTTCAGAGTATCACAGAGTATTGCAGGGTATCACAGGGTATCGCAGGGTATTGCAGGGTATTGCAGAGTATGGCAGGGTATTGCTGAGCATGGAGGGATGGCTGAGCATGGATGGATGGCTGTATGTGACTGCAATTGTCACAGAGCAGCGCTGTGGGCACTACAGATCCAGCCCACAGTGCTGCTGCCATCCGCTCTCTCCCCCTCTCCTCTCACAATGTATCGATCGGTACACAGAGAGGAGAGAGGAACAGGCGTCATGACATGATGCCAGTTTGTTTACAAGTGAAATGCTCCGTCATTTGACGGATCGATCACGCGGTAAATGGCCGCAATATAGGCACTGCTTTGACCTTACACCTTTCCAGTGGTACCATGCTAGTCATTAAAGAGTATCTAAAATTTAGAAACAATGGTTTAGATATAACAGGGCTCAGCTCTTTGGGGTCCCTTAGATGTAAACCATCTGGTCCAGGTGCTTTATTCACCTTTATTTTGTGTTGATGTTTCTGGACCATGGAAATTTTGAGCCATTGTGGGTCATTTGGGTTATGTCGATATTATTGTCCAGGACTTGAGCCTCACTATTTTTTTTTGTATACACAGAGCTGAAGAAGGTATTTAATACATTTGCGTTCTATATGTCCCCAGTAACCAACTCAAAATGATCTAGTAAAGGGCCTACATGTTCAGACCTGACCATTTTACTGTTAATATATATAAATCCTTTTTTTTTGTGTTTTTCCTACTCTCTTTTGTAACCTGTTGTTCATTTTCAATTTTTGTAGCCTTGATTTCCTTTTTACATATTCTGTTATATTCTTTGTAATTTTTAAATGATGATGGTGTTCCTTCATTTTTATAATGGTTAAAGCTCTTTTTTTCTTATTATTTATAGCTATTTTAGTTTTGGACATAATCCGCATAGGCTTTATTTTTAGCCTTTTAAACGTATTACTCATGAGAATATATTTTGCAGTGTGTTTGCATATACAGGCGGTCCCCTAGTTGCAAACATTCGACTTACAAATAACTCCTACTTCCAAAGGAGGGAGACAACAGGAAGTGAGAGGAAATCTACCCCTAGGAACGGAAATTCACTCCTGTAAAGGTTATCATGGGAAAAGGTGTCTCCACTGATGCTTTATCACCAAGGCTTGTTTCCAAATTCTTCAAAATCCAGGTGTCATTGGGACAGAAAGTGAGGTGAAATCTTCTGAACAGGGGCACAGACAGCAAAACTAACATTACAGGGGTGTTAACCCTTCCCTATGCTATCCAAAAAGCTTAAAAATATATTTTTTTGGCTGGAGCTACACTTAAAAAATGTACCTGTTCTGACTTACAAACAGATTCAACTTAAGAACAAAGCTACAGACCCTATCTTGTTTGTAACCCAGGGACTGCCTGTAGTCAGTTTTAAGCATTCCTATTTCTGTTCTGTGTTCTTTATTGACATTCCCTTCCAGTCTAATGCCACGTACACACGGTCAGAATTTCCGATGGAAACAGTCCGATGGGAGCTTTTCATCGGATTTTCCGACCGTGTGTATGCCCATCGGTCTTTTTCTGGCGGAATTTCCGACGGACTTTGGATTGAGAACCTGTTCTTAATTTTTCCAACGGAAAACCTTTCTATTGGATTTTCCAATCGTGTGTATGCAATTCCGCCACGCAAAATTCAGACGCATGCTCGGAAACAATTCGACGCATGCTCAGAAGCATTAAACTTCCCTTTTATAGTGCAGTCAAACGTTTTTTAAGGCATGGTGTTATTGACCGTCGGAATTTGGTGTGACCGTGTGTAGGCAAGACAGTTTGAGCGAAATTCCGTCGGAATTCCGACGGGAAAACCATCAGAGCTTTTTCCGACGAGAATTCCGACCGTGTGTACGCGGCATAAGCCTTGGAGAGCAGCCCTCAGCCGTGGGAAAATTTGCTCTCTTAAAATTAAGTGTTTTTATCTTTCCAGTACATGTTTGTTGTTTACAACTTATATTAAATAAAATCATGTTATGGTCACTGCTACCCAGATGTTTTTTATATCAACATTAGTAAAAATCTCCTTATTATTTGAGATTAACAGGTCTGCAAAGCATCAATTCTAGTTTAGGCCTCTATGAACTTTACCATAAAATTGTCTTGTACAGGGGGTCCCCGAGTTACGAACTCGCTAGGGACTGGCCGCCTGTACGGAAGTCGGAAATGTTCGTAAGTCGGCTGCGCATGCGCAGACCGACAAATACGGAGATTTCTGGACATTTCCGATGTTCCGTCTAATGCCGTTCTGCGCATGCGCGGCAAATTACGGACATTTCCGGCATTTTCCGACGCTCCGTATGGCCGCACATGCGCAGAACGGCCGAAAGACGGCGAAAACCACCGAAAAATGGCTGAGGGTCCCCGCAGCACCCCGTTGGTAAGTAGGGGTTGTTCGTAGGTCGGGTGTTCGTAAGTCGGGGACCCCCTGTATTAGGTTTATACATTTCCTTTCACTGTTCCAGCACTACAATAATTAACTTTGAAGTACACACAGCCATATGCAGCTCCAACCATAATGCTTTAGCATCATTACACTCTTCATCAACAAGATCCTCTTTTATACTTGTTTTGAGATTATGTCTCACATGTCACCTTTTCGTTTTAAACCCTGTCTCTTCAAAAGAGAGCATAGTCTGGAATTTTAATAGCCCAATCATGTAAAGAATGAAACCATGATTCAGCAATACCAATTAAATCATAGTTCACTTCATGCATCAAAACTTCTAACTCACCTAATTTCCCTGCTAGACTCCTGTCATTGGTGAACAAACATTTTAATTCATTGTCTCATTTTCCACTTGTGTTTTGCATTTTTTTTTTGTAGTACAAATAGTTTACATAAAAACACTGGTTAGGCACACAGTTAATCCTTTGATCGTCCTAGATGTTGAACCCCTTCCCAGCCAGTGTCATTAGTACAGTGACAGTGCATATTTTTTAGCGGCATTGTCAAATGTTTCAGGTAGTGTCTGATTGACCTCCACATGATCGCAGTCCCACTATAAGTCACTAATTGCTGCCATTACTAGTATAAAAAGAAATTGGTAAAAATTGCAGTATATACTGTATACCATAGTTTGTAGAGGCTATAACGTCTGCTCAAACCAATCAATATACACTTATTGGAATTAATTTTTTACCAAAAATATGTAGCAAAATACATATAGTCCTAAAATTATGAAGAAATTATATTTATTCCATTTTTTAATTGGGTATGTTTTATAGCAAAAAGTTAAAAATATACATATATTATATATATATATATATATATATATTCAAAATTGTCAAAAAATAAAAAATGCAGTGGTGATCAAATACCACCAAAAGAAGGCTCTATTTGTAGGAAAAGAAATTACATTTATTTGGGTACAGCGTTGCATAAATTAACGCATTGTCGTATCTCAAAAAAATGGCCTGATCATGAAGGGGGGTAAATCTTCTGGAGGTCAAGTGATTAATATGAACAACTTTCCAGTTTATTATATGAACCATTTATGTATTTATACAAGGTGATTATATCCCCACTAACTGCCACTTCGCAAGAGTAAATACATGCATTTCAGCTATTCTTTCCTAATAGCTGAGGTATGCCATAATCAAGTTTAATTTAATTGGCCATCTCTGCAATCTTTCCAGTTCCAGAACATATTTTTGTGTACTGATGTCCAGACTCAACTACATATTCAAATAAAGCATGGTGGTCCTATTTCCAATACAATTATCTTGCTCAGTTTAGAAAGCTAGGTGTTTTTTTAAGTCCATGATTTAGATCTTTTTTGCATTATTGATTTGCCCAGGTTTACTCTCCTCTAGATTGTATAATGTGTTTTTTTTTGTCCCCAAGTGTATTATACATTTACATTTATCAACATTAAACCACATCTGGCATATAGTTACCTAGAGAGTGCATCCAGGTCATCTTGCAAGTTTGAGATATCATGTAAGGACTTCATTCCCCTGCATGGCTTTGTGTCCTCTACAAACACATAAATGGTATTTGCAATCCAAAAAAAATATGTTATTTATAAACAGGTTAAACGGTAATGGTCCTAAAACTAAACATTTGGATACATCACTAACACATTTAGACCATTCAAGTATAAATCATTAATCACTACTCTCTGAATGCAGTCTTTTAGCCAGTTTTCTATCCATTTATAGAGAGAATTGTGTAAGCCTATACGACTAAATTACACATTAGGCATCTGTGTGAAGCCATGGCAAACACATTATAAAAGTCCAAGTATAATACATTGTACATGTAGAGCCATCCCTTTGTCTAAGTTTCCAATTATTTCTCATACAAAGAAAGTCCATTTAACCACTTGCCAACCAGCCGCCGCAGTTGTACTTATGTAACGTTGCTTCACCCTATGGTCACTAGGGCTACGCGCGCGCCCCCTGCTCGCCCACAGAGTCGAAGCGAGTGCCTGGCAGTCGTGATCACTGCCGGGCTCCCACAATCGCTCGGGGCACACGGAAAATCGGTATCTGTGTGTGTAAACACACAGTTTCCGGTTCTCTGAAGGTATATATATATATATATATATATATATATATATTTGTATATGGTTGAGGTGTGACTAGTTTATCTAGGTCAACCAATAAAATAACAAAAACACACACACAGAACACCTCCATATACATTATCTTATACCCACATTTGACCCAGTGGAAGGCAAAAAAAAAAAGTAAGGTCCAATTTGCTTCAGTGAGGGAAGAAAAAAGATTTCCTGATCCCCAGAAGGCAATCTGATATTCAATGGATCAAAAAATGTGTATCCAGTTTTATCTTGTACATTTAGAAATGCATACAGCTTTTTTTTTAAAACAATCTACTGAACTTTCCAGAACTGTTTTTTGTGGGAATCCATTCTACATTTTACCAGCTCTTACTGTGAAGAAGCCCTTCTGTATGTGAAGGCTAAATCTTATTTCCAGATTAGAGATGGGACGAAAACCCCCAGTTCGGTTTGTGGCAGAACTCTTGAACATTGCAAAAGTTTAGACCCAAAACACAAACACAAATAAAGTCTATGAGACCCGAACTTGAAAATTCAAAAGTCCCCATTTTGAAGGCTTAAATGCAAGTTATTGGCCAAAAAAGGGTATGGTGGCCCAGGTACTACCCTGGGGAGACAAAAAGATTGTTTTTAAAAGAGCAGTGATGTTATTGATGCATAAAGTGAAACAATACAAATGAAAAAATTCCTTTAAATATAGTGCCTTGGGGGTCCCTTTAGTCTGTCTGTAAAGTTGGACATCTGTGCCATGTATAGAACCTGCTGCAGCAAAACTGACATTTATAAAGAAAAAAACAACATTTAAATTGATTTTCCCTACAAGTTTTCTTTTTTTTTTTTGTAAATAACTTGGGGAGCCAGTTTGTATGATGAGGCCACAATTTAGTGCTGTCAAGATTAGAGTTTTTTTAAATACATTTTGGTGTCTCTTTGGTAGAATTTGAAAAGAAGTAACAGGGAAAAATTGGACTTTGGTTGTTGGTGTTACTTTCAAACCGCAACCCTATAGAGGTACTCTTGAAAGAATTGGCCTTGCTGTAAAAAATGTAAATTATATTTCCCGGTCAAACAGTTGCAGAAAAACTGTTCTTTGGATATTGGTGGTGCCTTCACAAAGTAACCCTATAGAGGTACTCTTGATGAAAGCAAGAATTGGCCTTGCTATAAAAAAATTGAAATTTGATGCCACGGTCAAACAGTTGAGGAAAAATTGGTCTTTGGGTGTTGGTGGTGCCTTCACACCTAAACCTTCTAGAAGTACTCTTGATGAAATCAAGAATTGGCCTTGCTGTAAAAAATGTAATTTTTTTGTAAGAAATTTTTATTCAGGTTTTTCATAGTACAGCAATGCTGAAAAAAAACAAATAAAAAGAAATAAAAGACAGACATTACTCATAGAATAGAAAAGAAAACGTAAATGTGCAATGCGACATAGTAGGCAACAGTCATAAGGCAGTGTAATTTGATGCCCCAGTCAAGCAGTTGTGGAAAAATTGGTCTTTGGGTGTTAATGGTGCCTTCACACTGTAACCCTATAGAGATTCTAGAATTGGCAAAAAATTCTAGCCCAAAGGCTAACGCTGCACTATAAATATAGAATATAAGATACAGCTGCTAGTCAGCACCTTCAAGTCAGATACAAACTCAATAGATATAAAATACAAAATAAAGTGCAGCGCTAATACAGTTAAAATTGTGTAGGTGAAAAAAGACAAAAAAAAAGGAAAACTAATGAGGAGTCCCAAATACACAGTCCATGTATGTAGGAGAAAGCAGAAACCAAAGCAAATTGGCCTTGCTGTAAAAAATAATAATTTGATGCCCCGTCAAACAGTTGTTGAAAAATTAGTCTTTGGGTGTTGGTGGTGTCTTCAAACCATAACCCTAAAGAGGTACTCTTGACGAAAGCAAGAATTGGCCTTTCTGTAAAAAAATGTATTTTGATGCTCCTGTGTGGAAAATGTGGTCCTTGGGTGTTAATTGTTCCCATGAAACCTATACCAAAAAATTACTTCAAGATAAAATCAAATCCACAAAGCTAGGCAGCCTAGACAGCCTTGCAGAGATTCAAGATCCCCAAAACACTTAATCAACAACATTGGCATTAGGGGCTTGATAGCCTAATCCAGGACTGATTCATTTTGACAAGTGTCAGCCGGTCAACGTCTGTGGACAGACGTGCTCTTATATCTGTCACAAAACCTCCGGCAGCACTGAATGCCCATTCGGAAAGCCCACTGGATGCAGAGCAGCCCAGCAGCTCAATTGCATGCCGAGCAAGTTCTTGCAAGTGGTCTATTCTCATGATCCAGTAACCCAGTGGATCATCTGCTGAAAAGCTCTCCATGTCTGTTTTCGCTCGTAGATAATTTACCACCATATAATGCAGACGCTGCCGATGGGATCTTGAAGCTGACAGCCCTGGGCGCTGAGGTCCTCCTTTGACCAACAGAAGTCACAAAATTATCTTTTCCATGAGACTGTAACCTACCAGAGCCTGGAAAGGTGTTAAATAAACTCCTCTTTAAGGTATCCTCAAGATATTTCATCCTGTGCTCCCTCTGCAAGGGCAGGATGAGTTCAGAGACTTTACCCTTGTATCCCTCTCATTGATGCCACACATTTTCGTGTCCCTTCACAGTCTGAAGAATAAGGGAGCCCATGCACCGCACATTTGTGGGGACATGACTGCCAATTTGTTGTTTATAAGTGTTCTCCCCTCTCTGTAGGCTCATATTAGCAAGTGGCTAAGGCTGTGTTCAAATAATTCAGCGGACTCTGCCATGCATGATACTGGGGCTATGACAGGAGTAGCTGTGGGCAAGGAGGCAGAATAATCCACTCTGGCAGCTGCGGTGGACTATGCACTAGTGTCAGCTTGGGTCATAGAGGATGGTTTAGTAGGCCAGTCCACCGCCTCCTCTGCATTCTGTGGCTGGACAGCATGGGCAACATCACTAAACAGAGACAAACGTTTCCTGCCTGAGGATGGATCACATCCACCTTTGGCTGTGGCTGTGTTCAAATAATCAGCATGCCACATGATACTGGGGCTATGACAGGAGTAGCTGTGGACACAGACGCTTGGGTCATAGAGGATGGTTTAGTAGGCCAGTCCACCGCCTCCTCTGCATGGAATGGGCAACATCACTAAACAGAGACAAACATCAACCCAAATTTAATAAAATCAGTGCCCATCAGTGCTGCATATCAGTGCCGCCTATCAATTCTCCATATCAGTGCCTCTTCATCAGTGCCCATTAGTGCCACCTTATCAGTGCCAACTCATCAGTGCCCATCAGTGCTGCCTCATCAGTGCCTGTCAGTGAAGGGGAAAACAACATTTTCTTACAGAAACTAAAAACAATTTTTTCAAAGATCTCAGTCCTTTTTAGTTTGTTTAGCAAAAAATAAAAACCCCAGAGGTGATCAAACACCACCAAAAAAAAAAGCTCTATTTGTGGTAAGAAAATTATAAAAATTTAGTTTGGGTACAGTGTTGCACGACCGCACAATTGTCATTCAGAGCGTGACAGCGCTGAAAGCTGAAAATTGTCCTGGGCGAAAGTGCCTAGTATTGGCTAGTAAGTGATTAAAAAAAGGTGTCAGGGTAAAAAAAAACATGCAGCAACCATATAAAAAGGGTAGACAGCACTGAATACAACACTAAATGTTATGTATTTCTGTGTTAAACACCACATTACACTAACACTACACTATAATCACACTATACTGACACACTACACTATACTCACACTTTACTGACACACTACAATATACTCACACTATACTGACATACTACTCTATACTCACACTATACTGACACTCTCTACTGACACACTATACTCACACTATACTATACTCACACTATACTGACACACTACACTGACACTACACTATACTGACATACTATACTAGCACTACACTAACACTCTACACTCAGAGTCACAATGAGTTAACACACTAACTCGCTTGTAGCAAAATGAGCCCTTCTCTATCTATCTCCACTCCAACAACACACTGCAAAAGCTTCCTGTGGGAAGGAACCTTTTATAGTGTGGGGGGGAAGTATAAACACTGAGCCATCATTGCGCAAAGTCATCATGAATTTGTCCAATCAGGGCTCTGACAGTGCTCTGTGCCCTGATTGGGCAAAGCCTTGCACCAGCGGTCAGGTGCATTGCTTCATCTAATTAGAGCCCTAGAATGCACTTGGAAGTGCACAGTGCATTGTGGGGTGCTCATGCCTCCTTATCCTCTGAAAAGAATTGAAAGTGAATAAATCTACACTATATATCAAGAGAGAATAAATTAAGTTCCACTAATCTTTCCTCATATCTTAACTCCTCAATGCCCCTTATCAGTTTGGGTGCATTTCTCTGCGCTTTCTCCAGTTCTCTGATATACTTATTGTGAACCGGTGCCCTAAACGGAACTGCATATTCCAGATGAGGTCTTAATAATGATTTGTACAGGGGCAAATGATGTCTCTCTCTCTCTCTTTTTCTGGAACATATTCCTAATTCAACACCAGAAAGTATTTTGCTAGCGTTGAAAACTGTAGCTGTGCATTGTATTCTATTATTAAGTCTCTGATCTACCAGAACACCCAGATCCTTCTCCACCACTGACCCCCCCCCCCCAGCTGTTCTCCTTCTAGAATGTATGATGCGTGCATGTTTTTAGCTGCCAAGTGCATAACTTTACATTTAACAAAATGAAGCCTAATTTGTCACATTGCTACCTAATAAAATAGTGCATTGAGTTTGGTTTGTAAGTTGGCAACATCCTGTAAGGACAAAGCTCCACTGCATAGCTTGGTGTCATCGGCAAATATTGAAATGGTACTTTTAATCCCAGACCCTACATCAGGGATCCTCAAACTACGGCCCTCCAGCTGTTGCAGAACTACACATCACATGAGGCACTGTAAAACTCTGACGTTCACAGACATGACTAGGCATGAAGGGAATTGTAGTTCCTGAACAACTGGAGGGCCGTAGTTTGAAGACCCCTGCCCTACATAATTTATAAATATGTTAAAAAGTAAGGGTCTCAACACTGAATCTTGGAGTACATCACTAATAACCCTATACCATTCAGAGTGTGAGTCATTAATTACTACTCTCTGAATATAGTTTTTTATGCCAATTTTCTATCTATTTACAAACAAAATGTTCTTAGTTTGTAAACTTTATTGTACATGATAGCCGCATGAGGGGAACTGCATCAAACGTTTTAGCAAAATCTATGTATACTATGTCCACAGCCACTCCTTTTTTCTTACCTGCTCCTAAAAAGAAATCAGATTTGTCAGGCTATCCCTAATAGTAAGGAAATTGTTTACAAACTGGAAAGCTGTACAGCTCAATTGTAAAATACCATACATAAATGTTACAAGATTTTGGCTCCTTACCTTCACTTATTAATGCCATCCCCTTCTCCTCTTCCCTTATAAGGCACTATGACCAACTAGGGCACATTCAACAATTATCTTTTGAGGTCTGCTTCAATGATTGATTTGAACATCTCTAATAGGGTCATTAAACTTTTGGGATTATGCTGAGGCACCCCCTCTCATTCCTTCTTCTTTTTTCTTTTTTCTCTACCTATACTTTCTCATCTATCTTTAATCTTTCTTTTTTTCTTTTCTACCTTTCAATTCTGCTGTTGAAACTTTATCTCAACATACAGTTTGAAGGTAGCAATGCCAGCGTACATATGCTGAGGCGCTACTGACCTTTGCGATCCCTCAATACTGTACTACAGTTGGATTGTCTGGGTATGTCCTTTTTCAGTTGGCATAGATGTCCATTCAGTTTGTGTCTGATGGAACCAGACTATATAACTATGTAACTTGTGTCTGTTTACATCAGGCTACCTCAGTTCTGTCTTGTTTAGGTCTGGGAAAATGGAAAAGGATGCAGTCTTTTTCTGTTTTTTTTTCGGACTTGGACAGATTTGGAGGTAAGCCCAAGCCCATTTACATCAGCCTGCCTATAGAGCTGCATGGTGCTTCTGACCCAGTCCACCTGAAAAAACTGACAGGTGTACCTGATTGGAAAACCCATGTGAAAGGGACCCTAAAGTGTTAGATTACCTTCAGTAACGTTTTACAAAAATACCCCAGTGCAATTCAAGATTCCATAAATATTGCATACCAGTGGTCCCCATGGTAAAATGATGCTCTTGCTTTTTTATATATGTGTGCTGGCCCCTCAACCCCCCTCTAGCCTGCCATTTTTAGAACAAGCTGGACACTACAGTTGTGTGCCCCTTAGCAGCCAATCTCTCATTCTCTAATTGCAGTGGCTAAGCTTGGGTCCCATGCTTCCAAAATTCCAATTTCGTTTTTCCAACGTAGAAACAAGAGCAGTCACAAATAGGGAGGTAAATTACCCCTATAGTCCTACAGTTGGCGAAATGTTTAGCTCGAAACATCTCGCCATTAGGGAGGATTGGATTTTTCTCCACGGCCATATATTTGCAATAGTGGCAAGAGCCACACATAAAAGTTCCTTTATATTTACAGTGTTGTTTGCCACTAACGTTGAATTCACTACTTGTAATTTGATCTTTGATAGACGTTGCCCTCCTAAATGTAAATAGGGGTCTGTCAGGAACAAATTGTCCTAGCAGGGGATCATACGTCAGGAGATGCCAGTATTTTTCCACTATCTCTTTCATTTGTTTTTGTTGGTTATTAAATTTTGAGATGATTCTGAGGGGATTAGTATCCTCTCTGGATTTTTTTGAATAGAGCAGTTGATTTCTGCTCTGAAGGCAGGCCTGTTGGTATGACCTCTTGAGAGATGCATGAGAGTACCCCCTTTGGAGCAGTCTTTTTCGCAATTTGTCTGCTTCTATTTGAAAGATTGCATTATCTGCGCAATTTCGCCTAATGCGTAAATACTGCCCATAAGGTATGTAGTTAAGGAGGGGTGTTGGGTGGAAGCTGCTGGCATGCAAGATGGCATTGCTGGCAGTGGGTTTTCTATAGAGACGAGTTAGTAGTTGTCCCTCCTTATTTTTGTATACCTCTACATCTAAAAAGGGAACACAGTTGGTATCATGGGACATTGTGAAACTTAAATTGAATGTATTTCTATTCATTCTTAGAAGGCATTGTTCCAAGAGGGGAACAGAGCCGTCCCAGACGATGAAGATGTCGTCGATGTACCGGTACCATCCACGGTACCATCCATGGTCCGTGTACATCGACAAGTCTTCATCGTCTAGGAAGGCCTGCTCCCACTCCCCCAGGTACAGGTTGGCGTAGGATGGGGCACAACATGTCCCCATCGCCACCCCCTGCACCTGGAGGTAGTGGGAGCCGTTGAAGGTGAAAATGTTGTGTTCAAGAATGAACTCAAGTAGGGTGAGAATGAATTCACCATAGGCTTGGTCAATTCTCTCATCTCTCTGTAAGATGTGTCTAATAGCTGCCACTCCCCTAATGTGGGGTATGGAGCTATATAAAGTTTCCACGTCCACTGTTACCAACAGTGCTTCACTTGGGATTGTCAGGCTGTCTATAATTTGGAGAAAATGCGTAGTGTCTTTGACGTATGAGGGGAGTGCTAGGACAAAAGGTTTCAGGAAATCATCTATCAAACGACTTGCGCTTTCACTGATAGAGCCAATTCCCGAGATGATAGGTCTACCGGGAGTTTATTTTTTATCCTTGTAAACCTTGGGGAGTGCATAGAAAGTAGGCACTTTGGGGAAATCATTTCGAATGTAAGTCCATAGTTGTATTGTGATGACATTATAGCGTAAGGCTGAATCAATAAGACGATAAAAGTCGTCATGATATTTCTTAACAATGCCGGAAGGCATACGTCGATACCAGTCTTGGTTCTTGAGAATCTTGTTGCACATTTGTAGGTATTGATCATTGTCCAAAAGGACTATGTTACCGCCCTTATCGGATGATTTGATTACTAGATCTTTGTTATTCGCAAGTTGTCTAAGGGCTGCTAGTTCTTTTTTTGTAAAATTAGTTGTTTTCGGTGTGCGGATCTTTAATTTTTCAAGATCTCTATTGACTAGATTTAGAAAAGTTGCTGAATTTGGGTTTGTGCTTGGTGCTGGGCATATGTCCGATTTCTTTTTTAATGTAGATTTGTTGGGGTCCACAGTTTGATAGACTGAATCAAGGGCTTGTTGAAGATTGACGCGGTCGATGAGATCGGCCGGGTCATTTTCTTCTAAAAGTGAAACAAGTTGGTCAAGTGCCCGACTCTCTTGTACAGTAAAGTCAGGTGGAATATCGTGTTTTTGAAACATTTTCCTCAAAATTAGTTTACGTATGAATAACTGTAGGTCTTTATAGAAACCGAATTTGTCTCCATCTTGGTTTGGGCAGAAATTCAATCCTTTCCTCAACACTGACATTTCGTCATTCGAGAGTGAGTGTGAGGAGAGGTTGATAATATTGTGTTCCATTTTGTCATCAAGGGTGTAGGGGTTATTTAGAATGTTATTTGTGTGTAAGTATTCGGGTTTGTGACAGATGGTTGAAGCCCTGCCAGGACTTTTTCTAAAAAAGAGGAATCAGCAGGGGGAATTTCCATAATAGATGTTCCCCCAGCAATATTGTGTGTATTAGTATCTCTACTTAATTGGGCGGTGGTTTTGTGTGGCCTATCTACGGTAGTGGAAGTGTTATCCTGGTTGGATACAGGATCCATAGTGAGAGTGTTTAAACTAGATTTCTTGGCCTTATGGCCCTCAGGTGAGTCACTCTGAAATTGACGCTTAGTGCTCGTGTTTGATTTACTTTTTTGGGAGGCCTGTTTAGGCAAGGTGGGATGTGAGGTAGTGTTCTGAGTTTTTTTCCTCAGTTTGTTTGAGTCTGCAGTATCTCTATTAGAGTTCCCCTTGTTATAGATATGGTTGTTTTGGGTCCATTTATAGGCCCTACCGTCTCTAAACGTGTCTTTATCACGACTGAATTTTATACTTTTTTTCTTTAGAATATTTCTATTAAACAGTACCAAATGATTCTTTAGTCTTCCTGTGGAGTTATGGATTTGTGAGTTTTTAGTTTTTGGAGTTTGTCGCATATACTGATGATTTCCGTATCTAATGTTGACGATCTCCTCCTATATTCAGCTATTAACATTTCCATAAGGGTACGGGAACATGTTCTTAGGGCCTCCTCCCACTTGGTTTTGAAGTCAGGGTCCAGGCCTTCTAAGGTTGGGAAGATCTGGACCCTGAGTCCCAAGGGATTGATATCTTCCCTAATGTAATTTTCAAAAGATTTAGAGTGCCAGAAAAGCATAGATTTTTTCTCCAAAATTCGAGACAATCTGGAAAATAGTAAAAATAAATCTGAGTCTACCTGTTCCTTGTCGCCAAATTCTTTAAGATAACCCTCCATGAGGGATTCCCATTCGGTGCCTATAAAGTATGTCATAGTTAGGGTAATTGTAAAGCTATAAAAGTTATTATTCAGTCAAAAGGAGAGAATTATATGATACAATAATCAAAAAAGAGAAATATTTATCATGAGAGGTGAGAGAGGGAGTGAGCAAAGCTGACTCCGTCTTTCTTATACACAAAATATTCCCAAAGCCGTGAGTAGTGGGCAAATACAGAATAATATCAATTGTGCAAAGCGAGTTGACCAGATGGGGAAAAGGTATCTACTACCTAAAATAATACGAGAAAAGGTTGGGTTTGGTCAGCTGGTTTTGCACTAGCTGGGAGGATTAGAAATGTGTGTGCCGCATCCAATAGTAATAGAAGAACAAAAAGGGTTTTCCCCTTGGTTTGTGGACTTTTTAGGCACTACCAATCTTTCCCAAAATAACACGATATATGTAGTAACAACAAGATTTATTTTGAACAAAATATATGCAAAAATATTTGAAAATAGAACATTTTTGACAGAATTGAAAAAATAATAAAGATAAAAATTGCATCAATATATTATATTCTATTAAATGACATCAGACCCGACGCGTTTCGGAGTTATAAAAAGGTGTCCTCCTTCTTCAGTGGTCACGGTGTCAGATGTATAGCTTAATTCTAAATATAAAGATTACAGTTTTAATGTAATATACTTTAAGACAGGGAAGTTATTTGGGTGTAGTTAGACTGCAGAACATAGATTAGATATCATGTATGGGCCATCATGCCCTGAGTATATAGCAACAACGTGAAATAGCATGAGAAAATTGCAATACAGAAATTGTAAGGCAGAAGAACTTACATGTATAATGATGCATTGATTGAAAATGTTCCACCATATTTAAAAACAGAAACAGAGAAGTGTTGCACTAGAATCAGTGTCTTCCGTGTGAAGATCCAATGGAGATCAAAACTTCATTTAGCCTTAGCTTAAAAAGAATAGCTGGGGCAGAAGAGAAGGGCTATTTAAGACCCTTTCTCCAAACTGTGGAGTGGTATCAAGTGGCCACAGGAACAGGGTAATGGGAGACGTGGGACTGCTGGGGTCAGCAAAGAGTTTTTGAAGTCCTCTGAGGGAGAAAAAAGAGGATAAACATTATAGTGGTATTCTAGCTTCATATATATATCCAGAAAAGTTTAGAGATTGCAGTTATGTCAAATCTGTACGAAATGATACCTGTTACATGGAGGTCACGGAGATGGCATAGATGGAGTTAACCCCGCAGAAAGATTAGTATCGTCTGCAAAAGAGAGGGGGGAAGTTTATAAGTATAATCAATGTCTTGATTACACTTGGAGGTCTCCTGTTGGAACTTAGGGATCAAATAGCCATGGCTGTGGAATATATTAATTATACCATATGGGTATATTGAAGAAGTAGTTAACATTTTATGGGTTACATATATGTAGTATTGCAGTAAATTTATAATGGATTTCCAATATTATAGGGTAATTTCCATAGTGAGCTTTCGAATATGGAGATAAAGCCTAAATTTATGGAAAGGTACCAAAACGGCAGCCAAAGGTCCATTGTTATATATTGCGGCAATGGTACATGCATAAAACAAAGTATGTTCATATAATAGGAGAATGTATATATATATATATAGAACAGGCCAGGGCCTAGGTTTGAGACCAAAAATGGGAAAGCAGTAAGGGAAACTGGATATATGAAGCAATAAACAAATGTATATATATATACCTTGCAGGAGATGGAAAAAGACACAGCCAGCTCTCGATCCAACGGCGTATATCTAACACCGGTATCTCTAAACGCCTGCAATCTCTAATGTTTTCTGGATATATATATGAAGCTAGAATACCACTATAATGTTTATCCTCTTTTTTCTCCCTCAGAGGACTTCAAAAACTCTTTGCTGACCCCAGCAGTCCCACGTCTCCCATTGCCCTGTTCCTGTGGCCACTTGATACCACTCCACAGTTTGGAGAAAGGGTCTTAAATAGCCCTTCTCTTCTGCCCCAGCTATTCTTTTTAAGCTAAGGCTAAATGAAGTTTTGATCTCCATTGGATCTTCACACGGAAGACACTGATTCTAGTGCAACACTTCTCTTTTTCTGTTTTTAAATATGGTGGAACATTTTCAATCAATGCATCATTATACATGTAAGTTCTTCTGCCTTACAATTTCTGTATTGCAATTTTCTCATGCTATTTCACGTTGTTGCTATATACTCAGGGCATGATGGCCCATACATGATATCTAATCTATGTTCTGCTGTCTAACTACACCCAAATAATTTCCCTGTCTTAAAGTATATTACATTAAAACTGTAATCTTTATATTTAGAATTAAGCTATACATCTGACACCGTGACCACTGAAGAAGGAGGACACCTTTTTATAACTCCGAAACGCGTCGGGTCTGATGTCATTTAATAGAATATAATATATTGATGCAATTTTTATCTTTATTATTTTTTCAATTCTGTCAAAAATGTTCTATTTTCAAATATTTTTGCATATATTTTGTTCAAAATAAATCTTGTTGTTACTACATATATCGTGTTATTTTGGGAAAGATTGGTAGTGCCTAAAAAGTCCACAAACCAAGGGGAAAACCCTTTTTGTTCTTCTATTACTATTGGATGCGGCACACACATTTCTAATCCTCCCAGCTAGTGCAAAACCAGCTGACCAAACCCAACCTTTTCTCGTATTATTTTAGGTAGTAGATACCTTTTCCCCATCTGGACAACTCGCTTTGCACAATTGATATTATTCTGTATTTGCCCACTACTCACGGCTTTGGGAATATTTTGTGTATAAGAAAGACGGAGTCAGCTTTGCTCACTCCCTCTCTCACCTCTCATGATAAATATTTCTCTTTTTTGATTATTGTATCATATAATTCTCTCCTTTTGACTGAATAATAACTTTTATAGCTTTACAATTACCCTAACTATGACAGACTTTATAGGCACCGAATGGGAATCCCTCATGGAGGGTTATCTTAAAGAATTTGGCGACAAGGAACAGGTAGACTCAGATTTATTTTTACTATTTTCCAGATTGTCTCGAATTTTGGAGAAAAAATCTATGCTTTTCTGGCACTCTAAATCTTTTGAAAATTACATTAGGGAAGATATCAATCCCTTGGGACTCAGGGTCCAGATCTTCCCAACCTTGGAAGGCCTGGACCCTGACTTCAAAACCAAGTGGGAGGGGGCCCTAAGAACATGTTCCCGTACCCTTATGGAAATGTTAATAGCTGAATATAGGAGGAGATCGTCAACATTAGATACGGAAATCATCAGTATATGCGACAAACTCCAAAAATTAAAAGCTCACGAATCCATAACTCCACAGGAAGACTAAAGAATCATTTGGTACTGTTTAATAGAAATATTCTAAAGAAAAAAAGTATAAAATTCAGTCGTGATAAAGACGCGTTTAGAGACGGTAGGGCCTATAAATGGACCCAAAACAACCATATCTATAACAAGGGGAACTCTAATAGAGATACTGCAGACTCAAACAAACTGAGGAAAAAAACTCAGAACACTACCTCACATCCCACCTTGCCTAAACAGGCCTCCCAAAAAAGTAAATCAAACACGAGCACTAAGCGTCAATTTCAGAGTGACTCACCTGAGGGCCATAAGGCCAAGAAATCTAGTTTAAACACTCTCACTATGGATCCTGTATCCAACCAGGATAACACTTCCACTACCGTAGATAGGCCACACAAAACCACCGCCCAATTAAGTAGAGATACTAATACACACAATATTGCTGGGGGAACATCTATTATGGAAATTCCCCCTGCTGATTCCTCTTTTTTAGAAAAAGTCCTGGCAGGGCTTCAACCATCTGTCACGAACCCGAATACTTACACACAAATAACATTCTAAATAACCCCTATACCCTTGATGACAAAATGGAACACAATATTATCAACCTCTCCTCACACTCACTCTCGAATGACGAAATGTCAGTGTTGAGGAAAGGATTGAATTTCTGCCCAAACCAAGATGGAGACAAATTCGGTTTCTATAAAGACCTACAGTTATTCATACGTAAACTAATTTTGAGGAAAATGTTTCAAAAACACGATATTCCACCTGACTTTACTGTACAAGAGAGTCGGGCACTTGACCAACTTGTTTCACTTTTAGAAGAAAATGACCCGGCCGATCTCATCGACCGTGTCAATCTTCAACAAGCCCTTGATTCAGTCTATCAAACTGTGGACCCCAACAAATCTACATTAAAAAAGAAATCGGACATATGCCCAGCACCAAGCACAAACCCAAATTCAGCAACTTTTCTAAATCTAGTCAATAGAGATCTTGAAAAATTAAAGATCCGCACACCGAAAACAACTAATTTTACAAAAAAAGAACTAGCAGCCCTTAGACAACTTGCGAATAACAAAGATCTAGTAATCAAATCATCCGATAAGGGCGGTAACATAGTCCTTTTGGACAATGATCAATACCTACAAATGTGCAACAAGATTCTCAAGAACCAAGACTGGTATCGACGTATGCCTTCCGGCATTGTTAAGAAATATCATGACGACTTTTATCGTCTTATTGATTCAGCCTTACGCTATAATGTCATCACAATACAACTATGGGCTTACATTCGAAATGATTTCCCCAAAGTGCCTACTTTCTATGCACTCCCCAAGGTTCACAAGGATTAAAAATAAACTCCCGGTAGACCTATCATCTCGGGAATTGGCTCTATCAGTGAAAGCGCAAGTCGTTTGATAGATGATTTCCTGAAACCTTTTGTCCTAGCACTCCCCTCATACGTCAAAGACACTACGCATTTTCTCCAAATTATAGACGGCCTGACAATCCCAAGTGAAGCACTGTTGGTAACAGTGGACGTGGAAACTTTATATAGCTCCATACCCCACATTAGGGGAGTGGCAGCTATTAGACACATCTTACAGAGAGATGAGAGAATTGACCAAGCCTATGGTGAATTCATTCTCACCCTACTTGAGTTCATTCTTGAACACAACATTTTCACCTTCAACGGCTCCCACTACCTCCAGGTGCAGGGGGTGGCGATGGGGACATGTTGTGCCCCATCCTACACCAACCTGTACCTGTGGGAGTGGGAGCAGGCCTTCCTAGACGATGAAGACTTGTCGATGTACACGGACCACATTCTTGGATGGTACCGGTACATCGACGACATCTTCATCGTCTGGGACGGCTCTGTTCCCCTCTTGGAACAATGCCTTCTAAGAATGAATAGAAATACATTCAATTTAAGTTTCACAATGTCCCATGATATCAACTGTGTTCCCTTTTTAGATGTAGAGGTATACAAAAATAAGGAGGGACAACTACTAACTCGTCTCTATAGAAAACCCACTGCCAGCAATGCCATCTTGCATGCCAGCAGCTTCCACCCAACACCCCTCCTTAACTACATACCTTATGGGCAGTATTTACGCATTAGGCGAAATTGTGCAGATAATGCAATCTTTCAAATAGAAGCAGACAAATTGCGAAAAAGACTGCTCCAAAGGGGGTACTCTCATGCATCTCTCAAGAGGTCATACCAACAGGCCTGCCTTCAGAGCAGAAATCAACTGCTCTATTCAGAAAAATCCAGAGAGGATACTAATCCCCTCAGAATCATCTCAAAATTTAATAACCAACAAAAACAAATGAAAGAGATAGTGGAAAAATACTGGCATCTCCTGACGTATGATCCCCTGCTAGGACAATTTGTTCCTGACAGACCCCTATTTACATTTAGGAGGGCAACGTCTATCAAAGATCAAATTACAAGTAGTGAATTCAACGTTAGTGGCAAACAACACTGTAAATATAAAGGAACTTTTATGTGTGGCTCTTGCCACTATTGCAAATATATGGCCGTGGAGAAAAATCCAATCCTCCCTAATGGCGAGATGTTTCGAGCTAAACATTTCGCCAACTGTAGGACTATAGGGGTAATTTACCTCCCTATTTGTGACTGCTCTTGTTTCTACGTTGGAAAAACGAAATTGGAATTTTGGAGGCGTGCATATAGACACATACACAGTATGCAGACCTGTGACCCAGATCTCCCTCTGGGTCGACACGTCAGCTCTGTGCATATGGGTAAATTTCCAAAAATCTAATTTCTAATTTTGGACAGAATTCACCCTAATCCAAGGGGAGGAGACTGGAATAAGTCCCTCCTCCAACTTCAATCCAGATGGATCTATAGGCTCTGGGCTACTCAGGCATCCGGACTGAATGAAGCCATCTGGTTCAAACCATTTCTAGAGGTCTTTGCCTCTGGAGGTATGGAAAAATAAACATCTTTTAAAAAAAAACTTGAAATGATGATTAAACAAAATTATGTGAATAAAGCTTGTTTGATACAATCATGAAAACAAGCTCTACTCAGGCTAAGACCAACCTTGTATATAACATGACATTATTGATGTTACTACCGTTCACCATATCTGTATATAATTATTAATTTACAATATAGTACGTCTCTCTGTATTTACATGACAATACTGTCAATACCTATGTCATTTACACCTCTGTATGGTTATGAATCTTCTATAATGTAAACACCAAGTGCACTGATCAATGTTTTCCTTTTTGTTGAGATCCCAGAACATAATGATTTAATATGAATACAATATATTATTATATATATCGTGCTAACATACTATTGTGCATGTCACGACTGAGATTCTGTTTTTCTCCCCCTTTTTTCATTTTTTCCCTGTGGATACACAATAGGTATTTTTAAGTTTGCCGCTCGCTCGGCATGTGGGTTGTACTGTGGGACAGCCCGGCACTAAAGCCGCCCGCCCTTCTGGGCGGTGCGGCGCTCGGAGGGGAAATACTTCATTCTGACGTCTTCCCTCCCGTTTTGCTTCTCTATACAGACATGCGCAGTCCGCCGATGGAGTCGTGGCATCCATCTTGCCCCTCCCGGTGGGCATGCGCACTCTGATTCTGAAGCCTTATGTGCCGGCGGGAGGCATGGGCGTGGCCACGTCACACAGCGCGACCGCTGATTGGTCACGCAGAGACGTGACCGCGCGCACGCCGCTCGGGGGGCCAGCGCATTTGGAGTCCTCCTACCCCATCACAAACAGCTGCGTTTCAGACAGCTGATTGGGGGTGTGAGCTTTAAAAGGCTTTCACAGCCTGAACTTTCCATACCGGCGTTAGATATACGCCGTTGGATCGAGAGCTGGCTGTGTCTTTTTCCATCTCCTGCAAGGTATATATATATACATTTGTTTATTGCTTCATATATCCAGTTTCCCTTACTGCTTTCCCATTTTTGGTCTCAAACCTAGGCCCTGGCCTGTTCTATATATATATACATACTCCTATTATATGAACATACTTTGTTTTATGCATGTACCATTGCCGCAATATATAACAATGGACCTTTGGCTGCCGTTTTGGCAACTTTCCATAAATTTAGGCTTTATCTCCATATTCGAAAGCTCACTATGGGAATTACCCTATAATATTGGAAATCCATTATAAATTTACTGCAATACTACATATATGTAACCCATAAAATGTTAACTACATCTTCAATATACCCATATGGTATAATTAATATATTCCACAGCCATGGCTATTTGATCCCTAAGTTCCAACAGGAGACCTCCAAGTGTAATCAAGACATTGATTATACTTATAAACTTCCCCCCTCTCTTTTGCAGACGATACTAATCTTTCTGCGGGGTTAACTCCATCTATGCCATCTCCGTGACCTCCATGTAACAGGTATCATTTCGTACAGATTTGACATAACTGCAATCTCTAAACTTTCTGGATATATATATGAAGCTAGAATACCACTATAATGTTTATCCTCTTTTTTCTCCCTCAGAGGACTTCAAAAACTCTTTGCTGACCCCAGCAGTCCCACGTCTCCCATTACCCTGTTCCTGTGGCCACTTGATACCACTCCACAGTTTGGAGAAAGGGTCTTAAATAGCCCTTCTCTTCTGCCCCAGCTATTCTTTTTAAGCTAAGGCTAAATGAAGTTTTGATCTCTATTGGATCTTCACATGGAAGACACTGATTCTAGTGCAACACTTCTCTGTTTCTGTTTTTAAATATGGTGGAACATTTTCAATCAATGCATCATTATACATGTAAGTTCTTCTGCCTTACAATTTCTGTATTGCAATTTTCTCATGCTATTTCACGTTGTTGCTATATACTCAGGACATGATGGCCCATACATGATATCTAATCTATGTTCTGCTGTCTAACTAAACCCAAATAATTTCCCTGTCTTAAAGTATATTACATTAAAACTGTAATCTTTATATTTAGAATTAAGCTATACATCTGACACCGTGACCACTGAAGAAGGAGGACACCTTTTTATAACTCCGAAACGCGTCACGTCTGATGTCATTTAATAGAATATAATATATTGATGCAATTTTTATCTTTATTATTTTTTCAATTCTGTCAAAAATTTTCTATTTTCAAATATTTTTGCATATATTTTGTTTAAAATAAATCTCGTTGTTACTACATATATCGTGTTAATTTGGGAAAGATTGGTAGTGCCTAAAAAGTCCACAAACCAAGGGGAAAACCCTTTTTGTTCTTCTATTACTATTGGATGCGGCACACACATTTCTAATCCTCCCAGCTAGTGCAAAACCAGCTGACCAAACCCAACCTTTTCTCACCTCATTTACTAAGGTAAGTTAAAATTTACTTTGCAAAATTAAAATTGACTTTGGATTGAAACATTTTTATCTTTTAGCAAATGTATTGGTGCTTTGCCAAATTACACTTACAACAAATCAGTAAGAAGTAGTAATTTAGTAGCATTAGATATTACTGACAAACCACTATTGTTTAATGCAAGTTATTACAGGAACAAATTTAACAAATTTAACAAATGTCAATAAATATACCTATATTGCATGAATTATGCAATCCCCTAATTTTCAAGTCTAGTGTCATCTGAATCTAGATGTATACTTTTGGTAATTGTGTTAAGCACTGCTGAACAATCTACATACTAAAGCAGTGAGAAGTGAAGTGTAAGAAATGCAAAGCTGTGGGTGCATGCGCAGAGTCTGACCGAGCAGTAATGCCGGTTTAGAGCTCCGCTCCAGGGAGAACCTCACCGGAGATCACAGCCACGCATCTTCTCCCCAAGCAGCACCTGCTGCCTCCTACTGACTACTGAGAGATCACCGCTCCTGCAGCCATGGTCCTCTGAGGCTCTAAAGCAAACATCTGATCTAGGAACATCAGGGACGCCCTGACATGGCTCTCTGCCAAGATGGCGCTGACTTCATCCTCCCAGCCCAGCACACCGCTCTCTGCAAAAAAACACAGCAGCGCGCTCAGCCAGCCCTGGACACAAATGGGGAGTCAGATTCAGACACTGGCAGCACACAAACTGTAATTCACTCAGGCATGTTCAAGCAGTTTGAACGTATGCTCCAGAAAGCACTTAAACAAACATCTGACCTCATCACAGGTAAATGAACCCGTGAAATCCAGGAGCTAGGCCAAAGAACTTCTGAGCTAGAGGTGAGGGTGGATGAACTTGAGAACCACACACAAGACCATACTGCTGAGCTAGAGAACCTCAGGGAAGAGAACCTGGTGTTACAGTCCCATCTAGAATAGGGCCTGCTGATCTAATCTTCAGATTGGGGGGATCCCTGAGACCATGCTTGACCTGCAAGCTACTATGTTGGCTCTGTTTCAGGAACTGCAGCCTGCCATCCCTGTGGAAAGATTGGAGATGGATAAGGTCCATAGGGCCTTATACCCCCGTAAGACAGCCCGCCCAGAGACATAATAGCTAAATTCCACTACTACTGCACCAAGGAACAGCTACTCACCGCCGCCAGGGGGAAAGACTCCCTATCCTTTCAGGGTCACACATACCATCTATTTACAGATCTCTCCCCACTTATGGTGGCGAAGATATGCACTCTAAAACCACATCTCCAGATTCTACAATGCCATCAGATCACCTACCACTGAGGGTTTCCTTCCTCAGTCCGCTTTAGCCACCTGGAGACCAAATATGTCTGCCGCACAGTTGAGCAACTCTAGACAGCCCGGCAAGACCTGGACCTACTGGACCATGTCCCAAACCGGGGCTCCTCTCACAGGCGATCGGCCTCCCACTCCCCACAAAAACCGGCGGCCGCTGGTAAGGATCACACACAGAACAAAATCTTTATAAACGCTTGATACCCCTGCAGCAACCATTGAGGACTCAATGGACTGACTTCACCCATGCAACAGGTGTTCATTACAGCACACCCTCTTTAACATCCTCTCTGGAAGTTTGAAAGTATCCTGAGATGCCCTTTCTTCTCTGGACCCTGGCTCTCTAACAAGCCCTTCCTTGTGGCTTATCCTGGTCATGGTTAAGTGGACCCACTTAGGTCGTAGATTGGGAACTTAACCTCTAAGTTTTTCACTGCTTGCATGAACACCTGGTTGCTTTAGGACAGGTTGATGGCACCTTTATCCGAAGCCCTATTTTCCACCTCTGTTCTGAAATTTGAACAGAACTCTCCTCTCAGGGCCCTTCTGTCACATGGTAACCCCCACACCCTTCTTCCCCCCCCCCCCCGTATTTTGCTGTTTTTTTATATATAACTGTTCCTTGGCCCGGTTTTATATATTATTTGTGATCTCAAGTTCTGTTATATTGACACTACAGGTCCACGTGGTAAGATGGACATATTGTTTTTAGTCTCTGTATCCTTCTTACTATGTTATTATGTCATTTAAACCCTGGTCCACCACTGGCTCCACTAAAATATCTCCTGATTTATTGTTTCTGGCAACTACCTTATCCAAGCTGTCTTCACCAATGTTTTACCCTTCAGACGGTTTCCCAGTGGTGGACCCTTGTTGACCACAATTGTTTGCAATGCCATGCTACTCGTATATACAAAAGTTGAAAGTTTGTATTTTTTTCCTCCAGTGATATTCCCCTGTTTGAACTCCTTGCTCCCACATTTACTGCCCTCTGTCCCCTGCCCCTATTATGCAGGTTTCTGATGGTTGTCTTAGAGCCTCTACGGGACCACCTGTCGCTCCCATAGCATGCTTCTTTACCCTATTGTTATATTGTTACTAGTGGTTAATAGGGTTGTTAGGTTTACTTATGTTCTTTCCTGCTCTATCTTTCTTCCCTTTCCTCTCTATTTCTCTATGGTAGTTGTGGTTCTTTTCTTGAGATTTGTCCTCACCATCATTATAACCACCATGCACCAATCACGGCCCCCTTAAAAATCCTTTCCTTGAACGTTCAAAGTTTCAACACTCCACATAAATGCACCAAGGCACTCCGCTCTTTCACGGCAGCCAAAGCTCACATAATTAACTTACAGGAACCTTTCATTACTGATAAACTCACCACAAAATTCCTTAGCGCCTCCTACCCTCAATTCTACACAGCTTCTGCCACAACCAAACAATGGGTGATTCTTAATGATTTCCATCGCTCCACGCCATTCACCCTCACAACCCAAATCAAAGACCCTGGGGACCGATACTTGATCCTTACTGGCCACATCTTACTGGATCACACTTGTGTCATACTATGCTCCAAATAAACGCCACACTGCTTTTCCCTCTCATCTCTGTCAGGGGGTTGATAGCTACAAATTCGGAGTGGTTGTACCTTGCGGAGATTCAAACCAAGTCCTTTTCCTGGATAAGTCCCCACCAGCCCCATCCTCTAGTCCAGTCATATTGACATTTCAACATCTACTTACCAAACACAAATTGGTTGATTATTGGTGCAAAGTCATCCCTGTTAGCAAACGATTCACACACTACACACACAATTTTTTTTTCTCACATAGACCACATTTTTCTTACAGCAGGAATAATCCCAGAAATCCTTTTCCTGGACTGACTATATTGCAGTATGCACCACTGTAGCCTCCCCAATACCTAGAACGCAAGATACATCTTGGTGTATTAACAACACCACTCTCACCCATCCCTCTCATTATTTAGATATTGAAATGGCTCTCAAAGGATATCTTTCCAACAATACTACTGATGAACTGCACTGACATAGTGAGAAGCTCATAAACCTGTAATTCATGGCAAACTGATCCAACAGGCAGCATCTCTCAAGCCAGAATGCAAAAACCTATACCAGAAACTGGAAGCACATTTTAACGCATGTCATGCTGCATTACAGTACACTCCTAATCCCACTAATAAATCATATCTTGATAAGGTTCGGCTTGACTTCAATTTGTTTCTTACTGAGTCTGCTGATAAACTTATAGGCAACCGCCAACATATATCTTATCTCAAGACAAATAAATCTGACACGCCAATGGCATGCACACTACAAGCAATACACCACCCCACAATTTCTATACGATAAAAACGGCCTGTGACACTTATACAAGAAACCCTGTTAAAATATTAGAAGTATTTCTCTCTAAACTCGCCAAACTCTATTCACCATCTCAAGACTTATGCCGCGTACACACGTTCGGAATTCTCGTCGGAAAAAGCTCTGATGGTTTTCCCGTCAGAATTCTGACGGAATTTCGCTCAAACTGTCTTGCCTATACACGGTCACAACAAATTCTGACGATCAATAACACCACGGCATACAACACATTCGACTGCACTATAAAAAGGGAAGTTTAATGCTTCTGAGCATGCGTCAAATTGTTTCCGAGCATGCGTCAGAATTTTGCGTGTCGAAAATTGCATACACACGATCGGAAAATCCGATAGAAAGGTTTTCTGTTGGAACAGGTTCTCAAGCCAAAGTCCGTTGGAAATTCCGACAGAAAAAGACCGATGGGCATACACACGGTCGGAAAATCTGATGAAAAGCTCCCATCGGACTGTTTCCATCGGAAATTCCGACCGTGTGTACATGGCATTAGACCTCACTACTGCCGGCATTCTTTTTTCATGTATTACCCTTCCTAAGCTTAACCAAGCACAACAAGATCTACTCCTATCACAGATTCGGAAGTGTCATTGGCCATTAAAGCGCTGAAATTACATAAAATACCGGCATCTACCGGTTATCGGCTGCTTATTATAAACAATTCTCACCCATTTTAATGCCCATGTTAGCAAGCACCTTCAACTTTCTGCTGAGGGGACACTCATTTATACATTAAATACTAAATACTATAATTTCTATGTTGCCCAAACCTAGATGTGACACTTCCTCTTGGACAAACTAGCGTCCCATTTCTCTCCTAAATCTAGACATCAAACTGCTAGTAGAAAATCCTTGCAACCCACTTGAACACCATTATAGGTCAACTAATACACCGTGACCAAATTGGATTCATCCCAATCCATCAAGCCGGTGACAACCTTAAATGTGCCCTCTTACTCTCTCATGCTGCTAAAGCTAGGCACATCCCCACATGCTTTCTATCCCTTGACATCAGGAAAGCGTTTGACTATACTATACCCTTCAACGCAGGGGTTTTGGGAGTAATTTCCTGACATGGGTCTCCTCTCTATATAATAACTTGTGAGCATATTAAGTACGCTGGCTATAAATCTGCAATGTTATATATTAGGAGAGGCCCTCGACAGGGCTGTCCCCTTTACCCACTATTGTTTGCCTTATTCATTAAACCCTTGGCACAGCTGATGAGATCAGACTCTGATATCAAGGGGATAGAACTTGGTGGCCACCAACACAGAGTATGCCTTTTCGCAGACTACATACTCATCTTTTTATCCTATCTCCACACCTCCGCCCCCAAACTCCTCTCCCTCTTATAGTCCTTTGCCCAAATCTCTGGCCTACATATCAACCCCCAAAAATTGAACGCGCTAAATATTTCATTATCACTCTCGGAGCTCCAACAAGCCATGTCATCCTTGCCCTTTACCTGGGTGTTGCATCACCTTCCCTACTTATTGGTACAACTCACTGCCTCCATATCCGATCTCTTTATATTCTACCCCTACTAAAACAGGATACTAGACTCATGTCCCAATGGTCCTCTCTACCCCTATCCCATCTTATTTCTTGCGCCTCACACAACATAGAGTAATGGCCTACATCTGGGGAAACATCAAACCCCATATCCGCAAATCCACTGTTTATCTTTCCAAATTTAGCAGCAGTGTAGGAAATCCAAATTTTTCCTACTATTACGCAGTGCAACTCGTGCAACTACCCAAGTATCATGCAGCAAAGGAAACACCATTATGGGTGGCAATTGAATAAGTCAAATGCAATCCCATATCTGTAGCGAACATATTATGGCTTTGCCCAACAGACAGAGCTCTCATTACTTAACCCCGTTACAAAACATTCCTTATTGATTTGGGACAGATTTACGGTCACCCATAATCTTCAATCCCCTCATAAACCCCTCCTCTCTTTCCTCAGAAACCCTGCATTTTACCCAGTCTGGGAATCCACTGGTGCATTCATAGCCTTTTCCACTGCCAACCTCTTCAGACTGCATGAATTGGTCTCAGCTAATGCTATACACACACATTCCCTACTCTTTGTAAGTCCTATATACTCCCTAGGTCAGAACTATTTTGCTACCTTCAATTAAAAAACTTCTACATGCCACTCCTTAGAACGGGCTCATTGCTGACCCAGATGTCACAATTTAAAGGTATATCACATAAGGGGACTCATATTGATTCTCTACCAACAATTAAATGTTAATCCAGACAACTCACCACCATCATATGTCAATAAATGGGCACAGGATTTGGAGTGCACATTTGAGATCGCAGATTGGTCTAGTAACTGGATGGCCACTAAATCCTCCTCACCTAATGTCTTAGCAACAGAAACCCACTATAAGGTTCTCGCACGTTGGTACCTAGTTCCAGCTAGGATTGTAAAATATGTCCCATCATATTCAGGGATGTGTTTTCGAGGCTGCTCAGCTCAAGACACACATATACAGGTGTGGTGGCACTGTCCTGTTGCCCAAGAGTTCTGGAAGAAAGTTTTTGCAATGGCCTTGAAGGCCCTAGAATCCAGCTCAATCCTGCAACGGCTCTTTTAAACTTAAAGCAAGTGAGCTGACCTGTAACCAGTTCCAATTGATCCTGCAACTCGCCACAGCGGTCAAGCAAACTATTGCCAAAGCGTGGAAATCCCAGACATTGGTTGTGGCTGAAGCTAAACATAGAATGAATAGGACCCTCATCTTTGCTAAAATGACAGCCATTGAAAATGACAAGATACAAAAATTTTAGAAAATGTGCGAACTTTGGGTTAAGCATTATTTCCCCCCATGCTTCAACAAAACCTTATTATTGCCTTGGTAATTGTACCTTTCAATAATTCAGCCTCATAATTTCCTGAACTAGAACCGCGCTACCGTTTGGGAAGCTTTTCCTTCTTGCACCTGGACTTGCTCTTTCCTCTATCTGACCTTCTGGAAGTGAGCGCTCTATGGAGATCCTTCTCCGATCACCCATCTCACTTTATCCTATGCTCACTTCCACCTCTACTCCCCCTTTTCAACTTTCTTCCAACCTATATCTCTTCCCTACCTATGACATCGATATGGGCCACCGTCTTCTTCCTAGACATAACCTGGTTATGTGTTTATTCTCTAACAACCATGTCAGCGATTGTAGAGAGTTTCTATAGTGTTGTTTACCTTATGGATTAGTAGCCAATCTTACTCATCATCATCTCCCCTTGTATTTTCATAGTAACACTCATCCATAGGATTGATAAGATTGTTAATACGCTTGTTACTGTCTATATGCAATTTGAGATGGATTTTCCTGTATTTTTGTACCTTCTCACCTTTGTTACATCAATAAAATCTTTGACAAGAAAAGCTCTTAAAAAAAAGAAAAAAAAAGATATGCAAAGCTTTTTATACATAATTTCCAAAACTTAATATCGGTCTTATACCTGCTAAAAAATTAAGCTTTGATGTAGAAATGTACTATTATTTCATTTATTATCAGTGGTGGGAAAGAAATGTGTTTGTTTTTTATTTAGAAAGCAAATGACTTAAATGACTTAATTAGTCTGTCTTGAATAAACCTTAAGATTTGTTTAATGGCTTGAAGATGATGTTTTTGCATCACTCAGTGTACAGAACACAGGGATATTGACGCATAACAGCTCTCAAAGCTGTCACAAGACTTTATACAAACTTCATATTGGTTATTTAGTATTATATATTTAAAAAAATGCATTGAATAACTAAAGCATATTAGTTTGAGTTTCAGTTCATGTAAACATTTTACTTTTACCTTTTTGTTAATTAAAGTTCACCACCATGCAGAATTTGTGCAAACGTTTGGTGGACAGGCAAACAAAATATAGTGTTTACCCATCTGCTGAAGTAAAATGTCTGCAGCCAGAAGTCATTCATTTATAAGCATTATTACTACCATCACTAAAATAAAATGTCTTGCTGTGTGGGTGCACACAGCAGTAAAGGGGTGGAGTGAGTGCAGAGTCGACATATCTTTGGGCTATAGGATGTCACCACTCCAGGCTTTACCAGCCATTGTTGATCACTCTACCCTCTCCCCTGCGGTGGCTACTGGCTAGCATAGGGTATCAGAGTTGGCAGAGTTAGGTCTATCATGGAACTGTAAAATATTTTAACTCTTTTCCAAGTAAAATTACAAACAAATTATTAGGCAGTGACTGTGATTTACTGTACTAAAGGAGTAGTTTGCATAGTGAATTTTTATATCTTAGTGAATGTGTAAAATAAAATGAAAATGTACTTCAAAAAGAATATTCAACCATGAGTAAGGAAAACTTTAAAAACATAATTTTTGCTTGCACATGATTGGATGATAAAAGACTGCACAACATCACCTCCTTCAATTTCCTTGCAAAGAGAAATTTACTTAAAGCAGAACTAAAGTCCCCATACTTAACGCCTCTCCAAATTTCCACAATGTGCAAGGGAATCCTCACCAGCTCCTCCTCCCTAGCTCCTTCTGGGTGCCAATCTAAGACAACCTTCATTGGCTGCATGGGATGATGTAACTATTGCCCATGTACAGGAGTCAGTAATTTGCATCTCAGTTTACATGCCCTTGCAAGCAGACAGGTAGGTTATTTTATTGCAGAAGACACACTGAATGTATTCTTGTTTGATAAATAGCCTGCCATTTTTTATGTTGCCTTTAGTTCCACTGACCTCAATCATCCAGTTATGCGAGAGCAAATTTATTTTTTATTTTTTATTGTTCTTGCATATGATTGTGCATGAAATTCCCTTGGCAAAGTGAGAATTGATTATGAAAGTGAATATGGTCTACTCTTTTAGTAAATTAGCCACATTACATAGCCCCATTGGTAAGCATCCGAGCTTGTAGTCCCATTCAGTGTGCCAGTATAAGATCACAGACTGGTGCCCAAAACTGAACTGCATATTCCAGATGAAGTATTACTAATGATTTGTACAGAGGCAGTATTTTTTATTTGTTGGCTTTGATAAGAACAATGCCTTCATTGATCTGCTTTATAACTCTGCTGTATGTGTTAATTATTATTTCCTGTTCTCTTTCATTGGATTTCTTAAGTTAGACTTTCAACTTCATTGAGATATCAATAACCACATTTTCCATTATGCTATCAATATCCACTTTCTACATTTTTGTAAGTGTCCAGAAATGCATTTTAGGCCAAATCAGGAAAAGGTAAAATGCTCTGCTTGAAGCCACCCAAAAAAATAAGTTTCCTCCTCAGTGCCAGCACAAGAATGCCCTCTAGCATCATTTTGCTCCTCCACCTGCTGATGCCCCCCCCCATGTTTTGTAATGGTGAGCAGCCTATGACTGTGGTCCCCCCTGAAGCTATGCCACCTATTCAGAGGGTTCAGGTGGAGGGCAAAGATGGCTTTCTGTACAGCAGGTGTATGGGCTTCTTGGTAAAGTAGCGGTGGCTATGTACCTGGCATTGTAGTGTAGCACAAGCTACAAAAAAGGTATAAATAGGGTTTTAGGCAAAGCCGGTATGAAGAAGCTAAAATTAGAGGTAATTTGGGGATTTTTTTTCTGCTCCTACAGCAAAGAAGAAGAGGTCTGTGAACCAGCCCTGGGGACAGCAGCCACAATAATAGCTGCTGACTCCTTATAGACAATTGGTAGAAATTAGGCAAGATTACTGGAGGAGAAAATGCACAGAAGCAGCATTAGAAATGCAAGTTGCTGCTCTTTGCCCTTGAGGAGTAGAAAGGGGAAAATAATGCATTAGTAGGACTAAAATAAATGGCTGCTTTGTGCCCTTAAAGAGGGAGGATGAAAATTATCGGGCTCAAAACACATTGCTTCTATGCACCTTTGAGGTAAAGGAGGAGAACAAGGGCCAAGAATTTACCACTAGATTATGTGGGAACAGTTGCAGAGTAATAAACTTGTCCAAAATAAATTTGTAAACATTTTGTAAATGTGTACATAAAATGTGTAAAATTTATGAATATAACAGCCACAATATAACATCAAGTATATGGCAGCCGAGTCCATTTTCTTGAAGAAAGAGTTGGGAAAGGGACGGCATCCTATGCCAATAAGATTATACTATTTTTTGCTGCTCCTTACCTTTCCCCTTGACCTTATAATTTAGAAACATAGAAAGGTGATGGCAGAAAAAAGACTGAGTGGTCCATCGGGTCTGTCCTATTTTTTTTATTAACTTTTTTGTCTGAGTATAAATATATGTTTGTCTCAAACATGATTGAAGCCATTTACTGTTGACTGGTTCACTACCTCTGCTGGATGTTTGTTCCAAGCATCAACTACTCTTTCAGTAAAATAATGCTTTATAAGATTAGTTTTGAACTTTCCTCCAGTTAGTTTGAGGTCATGTCCCTGTATCCTTTATTTTGGTTTCAAAATGAAAATACTGCCCTCCTGAACCTTATTCACCCCCATGATGTATGTAACCCCTAGCCGACCAGCCGCTGTCATTCTATGGTGGCAGGTCGGCTCTCTCCTGCAAATCGCCGTAGCTGTAAGTCAGCTCTTTAAACAGCTCGATCCCACAAATCCCGGTTCTGTCAGGAGAGGAGAGACAGATCGTATGTTCCTACTAGCTAGGAACAACAATCTGGCTTCTCCTCTAGTCAGTCCTATCTCCATACAGTAAGAACACATTTAACCCCTTGATCACCCCCTAGTGTTAACCCCTTCCCTACCAATGACATTTACACAGTAATCAGAGCATTTTTAAAGCTCTGATCGCTGTATAGATGTCAATGGTTCCAAAAATGTGTCAAAAATGCCCCATCTGTCCGCCACAATGTTGCAGTCCGATAAAATCGCGGATTTCCGCCATTACTAGTAAAAAAAAGGATATATATATATAAAAATGCCATAAATCTATCCCCTATTTTGTAGACGTTATAACTTTTGTACAAACCAATCAATATATGCTTATTGCGATTTTCACTCTTTTTTTGTTTATAGCGCAAAAAATAAAGACCACAGAGGTGATCAAATACCACCAAAAGAAAGCTCTATTTGTGGGAAGAAAAGGATGTCGATTTTGTTTGGGTACCATGTTGCGCGACCACACAATTGTCAGTTAAAGCGATGCAGTGCCGTATTGCAAAAAATGGCCTGGTCATTAAGGGGGTAAATCCTTCTGGGGCTGAAGTGGTTAAAGGTTTCAATTATGTCTCACCTTTCCCTTCTATCCTCCAGACTGTACATTTTCAGTTCCTGAAGTCAGGGAGGGGTACATTAAAAAATGACATATAATAACATTTAAAAAATGGCTGCTGTGCACCCTTGAGGAGGAGTAATAAAAAGGGTGCATTAGCAGTCATCAAAATAAAAAGGCTTCTAGACACCCTTGAAGAGGATAAAGGAAAAAGGAATATTAGCAGCACATAATGGTGGGAATATGGAAAGCAGAGGGGGGTTGTGGTATGTGGGTTGTAGTTTTGAAAAGTTTTTGTGCACTCTGTTTTCACATTTTAGTGCATTGTCAAGAAAATGCAGTGACACACTCCAAAAAGGAAGCATGCAAAAGTGTGCCACTGCCCAAATAGTGCAAAGTTGTGGACTTTTTTTCATACTGAAATTTCTTATAGATTTTAGATCTGTTGTACTCATGTTGTACTCTGTTGTGCAATCTGTTGTTACTGCTGTATAATAATCTAAAACTACCCCAACATATTTTTTCAGAGTTATAGTGATTCAAATTGTGGTGCTGCTGATGCTGTATTTATTTCCAAGCAATGCTGTAAAAGTAAAAAAATTAATAAAAAAAAGCTATGCTAATTTTTTTTTTTTCTTGTAAGGTTGGCAAATTACAATACACCCCAAACAGATTGGGCTTTAAGATGTACAGTATGTTACTTGCATGAAGCCTTTAAAACAGAGCAAAATATGTTTTTCATGCATGTATACTATCTTATCAAATACTTTGTTAATAAAATGTTGCAGGTTTTACAGTGTCTTTTTAACAAATTAATTTAGGATTCTTTTGCAAAAGAGTTAAACACATAATTCCCTGGTGGTCTCACTACTACCACAGGACAGCCAAAAACAATACAAACATTTATCTTTTGGCCTTGCAGTTTGTCTTCTCAGTGCAAATCATAATTGCTTTAGGAGTTTCTGAATCCACTTTTAAATTCTAAGCTTGAGACAAATAATTGGATTTCCCACAAACACACAGAGCTATGTTACTTTTTCTGTTTCGCTATGTGTCCTCAGGGCTTTGCTCTATGTTTTATATCAAACTCTATCTTGCTGGCTAGAGGGGAAAAGGACAGATCAGTCTTCATTAAGCTGTCCATTTGTTTAAAGAAAAAGCCCCTCAAACAATTTTCACCGTCTTCAAATGAATTATAACAAGAGAAGTTAAGAAATAGAAAACTGTTCACAGTGACTTAGTAAATTACTAGCTGAAATGTTTCTTCACCCTGTGGAACTATAATCCAAAACAATTACATTTTACCTTCTGTATTTTTACAACACTTTGGGATTGTATATAGGCAATTCATGTGTGTCATTGACTACAGGGTAGCCCTAAATTTGCTTTGGGCTACATGACTAGACAGTTTTAGCTCCAGGATAAATACTGTATGAAAACAGAAAACTACAAAGTGTGACCTGTTAAATCATGCACAAAACAGTATCATGCACAAAACGGGATCATGCTTTTTACCACTCTATCCTACCTGGCTGCATTATTCTAACAGATTTGTGATATAATTATAAATTGTATAAATAATTCTGTAGTTTCATCCAAGAAAACAGCAATGGTAATATTTTATACCATTGCATTGTATTAAATAGATGAGCTAATATTTATGTTTTAGAGTTTAGACAGGTGTCATTGAATCCCAACAATCAGCTAACTTAATTCTAGTTAAAAGTTACTGATACCCATTTTACAGATAGCTTAAAGATTATATTAAAAGGATATTTCTGCTTATTTAAAATATCTACCCATGATTTGAACCTTAAATCTGGTTGATGTGTAGCTAACAAATTCCACCATCCACACTACCCAGTCTGATAGGATGAATCTCAAATTTCGGCTAATGTATTTTGACAGCCATTCCCACCAGTTGTCAAAATAACTGAACAGGGCCTGCAATTCATTGCATATTATCTAATTAACTTTCCACCTGACTCCTTCAAATTTCCCATTGGGTTGGCATGAAGGGGCCACCCACTGAGCGATTGGGCCAATCACTGGGCACATTTTTGTTGGCCGAACCAGACAGGCTGAAGTTTAGGTTTACATTTACACTTATGCCCCGTGCACACGGTCGGAAAATCCGACCACAAAATCCGTCTGATTTTTTCTGACGGACTTTGTCCGAAACTGATGTTGCATACACACGGTCGGACAAAGTTATCGGAAAATCCGATCATGCCGAACGTGATGACGTTTGTTCGTTACCACGGGACTGCGTTCACGTTAGTAGCCAATAGCTTTAGGTCTCGTAATTTGATCTGAGCATGCGTGGCACTTTGTCCGTCGGAATTCTTGACACACGATCGGAAAAAGTCAGATAGGATTTTGTTGTCGGAAAATTTGAGATCCATAATCCGATCGAACTTTTCCCGTCGGATTTTCCGACCATGTGTACCGTGTGTACGGGGCATTACACCACCTACTACCACCACTGACTATTAATATAGCAGATTCTATCAGCAGTAATGCACTTAGAGAGGAATATATCTCCTAAGGATTGCTCTGCTGAATATTTACCTTTATCACTTTCAAGATAATATTCACAGCATAAACAGAAGTTTCTGCCAAAGTTAGCAACTGTTTCACTATGTATTTTCTTTTGAAAATGCAGGTAAAGATACAATCCTTACATAAACAACTTTAGGCAGAAATGTTTTGCTAAAGGCATACAGGTGAGGCTAGCAGTACTAGCATAACACAAATGTTGCACTAAACATTAAAAGACTCAAGCAGAAGTGCTGGAAGTTTAGCCAGAAGGTAAGATCGACTGGTGCTTTGCATTATAGGCTCAACACATAAGGAGTTAACTGCTAACAGATTATAGAGTGTGAGGGAGAAGCTTACCTGATTTGTGTGGCAGAGAGATCTGGGTGGAACTTCAAAAGGAGTTATCAGGTAGGAGTCAAAGTTGCTGTTCAGTCAGGGATTATAAAGTTTTATACCATTCTTCCCTATTCAATTTTTTTTTTCTATTGTTGTGAAGCATTTTAATGTCTTTTCCAAATGCTAGTCATGGAAGCAAGGAAGGGTCTTAGCATCTTTAAAGGGGGTGCATTTTAGTTGGTCAAGCATTTGATACCGTATCATTAATAAACAAATGGAACAACACTGGCCCCAGGACAGAACCCAAGGACACACCGCTAAAAAACATTTGGACCATTTAGAGCAGTGGTTCTCAACCCTGTCCTCAAGTTTCCCCAACACAGGCCATGTTTTTAGAATTTATCTTAGATAAAATAGCTGTCCAAAATACCAAGCTATTGACTGTGATTTAAAGCACCTGAGCAAGATAAAGGAAAATCTGCAAACATGGCCTATTGGGGGTACTTGAGGACAGGGCTGAGAACCACTGCTCTAAATGGTCTAAATGGTTGTTAGTGGTGTGTCCTTGGGTTCTGCCCTGAGGCCAGACGTTCCATTTGTTTATTAATGATACAGTATCAAATGCTTGACCAACTAAAATGCACCACCTTCAAAGACGCTAAGACCCTTCCTTGCTTCCTTTGCTAGCATTTGGAAAAATCATTATCAGAATAGGTCATCTATCACTGCTTTTTGGACCTGTTCATGTAACTCATTTTCTATCAATTTTATCAATTCCTACAAAGTTTTATCTATAAAATAAGGTCTGCTGGAGTTAATGAAATTGTATGTACATGGATAGCAAATGGGTTTCATGATTGTGTCCAAATAGTGGTAATAGACGATTTTTTTCTCTAAATGGTCTAAAGCTGTGAGTTTCATGCCACAGGGTTCTGTCCTGGGGCCAGTGCTGTTCATTTTGTTTATTAACCACTAGCAGATTAGCCACAGTACATATAATGTGGCAATTCGGCACATGAAGGCAAAATCACATACATGGATGTAATTTTGCCTGCTCGGGCTAGGGGGGCACACAGCGAGCCCCCCAAAAATTTGTGTCCACAGGGGGGACAGGGCCCGGTGATAATTTTATCTCTATGCAATCACATGATCATAATGTCAACACAGCTGTTATGAATATATTCATTCACAACAGCTGTGTTGACTATGCTGTGATTGGCCCACAGCTATCACATGGCACCTGGGCCAGTCACAGCACCCTGTACAATGTGATTAGCTGTTGCCAATCACCAGTGATTGTGACCACTAGTGATTACAGCTGTCATGAATGGTTAACCCATTCATGACAGTTGAAAACTTTGTTGTTACAATGATCTTCATTGTAATATCAAACAAGAAGAAAATAAGTACGGTAAGTATAATATCAAACAAAGTGTAAAAAAACAATCTCTGATCAGCCTCAGAGTAGAACAGTGTTACTATGGTAAATGTATTAATTTTCTTAATTTTCAAAAAAAAGTGACAAAAAAATTACAACTTCAAAAAACTCACTGTGCCTCTTATTTAATACCTCGGACTACTTTCCAAAAAGGAGTTATTTGGAGGGATTTTTTACTGTCCTGAATTTTGGGGTCTCAAGAAATGTCAGTACACCAGAATTGATCAATTTTCAAGAAAAAAAAAAATATATATATATATATGCAAGAAGGCCAGTATGGTGGCCTGAATTAATGTTAGGAGCCCGGGGGGTATTTAACCAGCCCGCTCACCTGTGGTCTTTTGTCGGCTTCTTGTGCGCGATACTACGTCACTAAGCCGACTACTCGATTCATTAGCGTTCGTGAGTTCCGTCTCCAGACGTCTCGTGGTTTTCGTTCTCGTTCGTGTTTTTGTACAACGTATCTGGCTCGGCTGCCACAGGTCGTTTGACCTTCATTTCATGTATGACTGTTAGATATCTTGTCACGAATCTCGAGATCGAATACGTACGAGTCATTCGTTAGAACTTACACGTAGCCGCATCTCAAACCACTCACTCGCACGGCTATCTGAAAACGATAGCCGCTCGTTCACGCATCACTACAGATTAGAACTTAGTCGCATTAGCATTTCACCATTTCCGTTAGACATGTCGGTGTCGTATCCTCACCTCGGTGTCATGCTCCACGGACAGCTCGTTGCCAGTCTTGAACTCACGGCACAACGATTCGTGTCCCCAGCATAGCCGAAGCGTTCAAGTCATTTCAGCCATTTCACTCATTTCACTGTCACGTACCGCACTACGATTCGAATCTAGCCGCATCCCGGATGCTCCAGTTCGTCCCGGTTTGCTCCAGCTGTCGGGCCCCACCTCTGCAAAGTGCCAGATGCTATTGAATGTGAGCATTTGCACACTCAAGTCGATTACAACAATGTCTAATCAGCATCTTTCTCTTTTGCGAGATAATCCATCCACCTCACAGGTGTGGCATACCAGTGAGGTGGATGGATTATCTCGCAAAGGAGAAGTGCTCACTAACACAGATTTAGAAAGATTTGTGAACAATATTTGAGAGTAATGAGTGTAGTAATATGACTGAACAGAAGTGACTCCATTTTGTGTGGCCATAAAGTCATACAAATTCATATATCCTAACTTGTATCAGACTCAAGTTAGGTCAACTAGTTTTTTCAGCTTGATAACAGGTTCTCTATAAAGCATACATATAAGAAAATATAGCTTGCATAAGCAGTTTTATTCTGTATGGTCTAAATAAAGAATTGTGGCTCAATATGTCTGGGCCACCTTTCCTGTGTAATGAGTAGGGATGAGCTTTCTGTTCGGGTCGAACATGAGTTTGTCTCGAACATTGGCTGTTCGCTCGTTCGTTGAAAACCCGAACATTATGGCCCGTTTGCGCCAAACTCAAGTGGGAGCGCAGTGCATTGCTGTATGATGATTGGCCAGAGCATGCACCATGACCTGCATGCTTTGGCCAATCCCAGCGCTCTCAGCCAAGAGAGACATAATTGGCCAATCATGGCTCAGGGGGACTAAGTCCACGCCCTACACTATATAAGGCCGCCTGCACGTCGGCCGTATGTAGTGTGTCATTGGCGTGGACGGAGAGAGGGAGTGTCATTTAGATTGAGTAGGCAGGCAGATAATTCAGTTAGCTGCAGTGTATTTAATACATATATACAGTCAGTCTCGTATATATATATATATATATATATATATATATATATATATATATATATATATATATATATATCCACTGTATCCAGTTTAGCTAGATCTGACTGCAGTCCATTCCTGGTGTACTGTTTCTAATATACTTCAGGCAGGAAGGTGATTCAGTTAGCTGCAGTGTATTTAATTTTGAATACAGTATATATAGTCAGTATAGTATAGTATATATATATATATATATATATATATATATATCCACTGTATCTAGTTTAGCTATATCTCACTGCAGACCATTCCTGGTGTACTGTTTCTAATATACTTCAGGCAGGCATGTGATTCAGTTAGCTGCAGTGTATTTAATATATATATATATATATATATATACACAACTCTCATTTATCTATATATATCCACTGTAACCAGTTTAGATATATCTGACTGCAGGCCGTTCCTGGTGTACTGTTTTGCTGTGCACCCATAGTGCAGTTGCTCATATTTTTCTGGTGGTCAATACAGTACAACCATAGTTGTTATTAAACTTCTGTTGGTGTACACAGTACCGTGTACCCCTAGTGCAGTTGCTACTACTTTCTATTAATCCTCCCCTGTTATACCTTCATACAAAGTCCTCCATTTGTCCTAGGATATTTTAAGACAGGCAAAATCCACAAGAAACTTTTTATTCTAAAGTTGCTTATTTTTAGGCAGTTTTTTTATTTCCTACCCGATCCTCAGATCTCTTCCTGTTGGTGCCTCTGACGGGTCTTCGCTGTAGGATTCTCTTCCTCCTCAGACACCTCCAGGCATCCGCCGTAAGTCTATCATTCCTTTTGGGCTTCTATTGGGGCTGACAAACCCACCGCTCCGCGCCAACATGCGCTGCTGCTTCCTTGACTGCAAGATACCCTCTGCTGATGGTTTCAAGCTCAGTCACCTCCGTGGTTTTTCTCAAGAGCAGGATAGGGGAGCTGCATACACCGGCTCCCTCGGGCATTGCAGTGGCTCCCTTACGAACGCTGGCTGACCCAAGCTGACTCAAGCTTTCAGCTCCGGATCTGACCTCTCACCGACAGTCCGGGACTTTCCCCACTTCGGCGGGCCCTCCCCCAAGCCTCTCTCACAGGCTGGGAGACGTGACCGGTAGATGTGGAAAGCTCTCGCGCTACTATGAGTAAATAGGGAGGTCAACGTTATCGCTAATAAGGTGCATGCAGCAAAGTGACTAGTGATCACAAAAGCACTTATACAGAGAAAATAAAAGGAAAAACTTCGCGCATGCTATATGGAGTAAGGAGGTGAGTGATGGCAAGGTCCTGGGCAGCTGTCAAACCAAGATGGATGACTAGGGCCAAGAAATAACACTATGTTCAAAAGGGAAATAAAGTGCAATAAAGTGCAAAAACTTGTATAGAAAGTGAGCAAGTGCCAAGAAATAAATAATTAGCCAGTATCTTCAATAAATAATAAGTAACTGGATGGCAGTGATAGATATGTGCATGCACGTCAAAAAAGTGCTAGGAATATATAATCAATCCTGTGAAACAGTCAATAAAGTGCAATGAAGTGCAAAAACTTGCATATATAAAGTGAACAAGTGATAGGAAATCAATACTTAGTCAGTATTTTCAATAAATAATGCGTAACTAAATAGCAGTAATAATTGAATAAATATATGCATGCACGTCAATAAAGTGCTAGGTATATAAAATAAATCCTGTGAAACAAGCATGTGCTGAATAATGATGAGAGATTAAAATTAGTGATAAGGATCAATGGATATTGGAAATAAAAGTAAAAATAAAAATATAAATATATAGTGGTTAGTTGGTAAAGTCCATAAGATAAAAATCCATAGGGTATAAATGTGTTAGAAATATATTCTAAAACGGTGTTGAGATCCCGTAACTGGTGTAAACAATAATAGAAGTCCATGTGGGGAATATCAATTAATGTGTGATATCCTGGAAAGCAACTGGTGTCTCTTAGTAGGGTGGAAATTCCACAGATAGTTCTGAATGTTGAGATGTATCTTTTCTGTATTGTTACTGTATAGCAGTATCCACGCTGATATTGTTTAATTTACAAGATGACTCCTTCTCTGGTCTCCCAGAACTCTTACCTCTAAGCAGTTAAAAAACAGCTTTGTAGGGGTATCAGCATGCGCCCCAGGTAGGGTGACAGGAATCAAGGTGCTCTCTTGTGGGGTCCAAACTTATCCCTTCTCCTTCTCCTCCTCCAGACCTAAAAGGCTGCTGCGTGTCTCCACACAGCAGTGTTGCAAGATCGAGGAACGGAAGAGAAAAAAGGGGGGGGGGGCTCCACTAGTGTAGTATGTTCAACTCAAATGAGCAATTTATTTGGACAAATGGCAACGTACATAAAAACAATGAAAAACGAGCAGAAATAATCACCAAGGCGTCCGGAACACCTCCTCGCGTCCTCCTCTGTGTGGGTCTGCCTACGGCCACTCCCTACGCGTTACGACACGGTCACGTGTCTTCATCTGGGGAACCGGATTGGACAAGCAGTGCTAGCTTAAATAACGGAGAAACCGGAAGTCATCTAGCGGCCATCTTGGTTGTGGTCTATTAGTTGTTTGACCGCGGCCATGTTACTGGTGGTATATGTGTGTTAGCGGAAGACGGCTAATTATGGTCTAGTGCAGCGCGCCGCCATGTTAACGGTTAGATGTGGGGCTTGCCTGCAGTGACACTTGTATTGTGATTTAAATTCCGTGTAGTTATACTAATCACTAGGGATGTAAAATATAAATAACAGGGGAAATCTGTATACATGACTACTGTGTGTAGCCGTTGAATGACAGCCAAACCACTATTGCAAAGAAGTGGATAAGATAACACCTATCGTCAATATGTTATCAAAAGCATACATATGATATAGACAAAATGTAACTGGTACTTAAATAAAATAGTATTTAAAAAATATAAATATAATACATGTTATATGGGCTCCAATAGTATATACCTCCATATGTGTGTAGGGCCTAATGCCTCAATTCAGCAAGGGATAAAAATATGGAGGATATTGTTAAAGTGGTGGTGCTAAATGCAGAATAGAACACTCACACTCTGGCAGCTACAATGGATGTTTTTACATTCATGGAGAATAGACAGGTCAATCTAGATGAGGTGTTTAACCCATCAACCAAAACTCGCAATATGGATTTGGAAGGTATAGTTCGTAAGTTGGGACACCATATGGAGAAGAAAGTTAACCTATGGTGGGACACCAACACCTTAGAAAGATATATAAGGGAAAATATAGTCCCAAGGCGACTACGCTGGGAACTACCATCAAATGATGGACTATTAGATAAAGATTCAATGGAAGAGTGGTTTACATTTTTTAACAATAAAAGCGTAGAAGGTCTCAAATTTTTATTACAAAGAAAATTGAAAAAGACCAGACTCCTGGAAGCACAAATCGAGGAGATCAAACAAAAATTGGAACCTTATAAAGAATCCGCTGATTTTAAAAAATTAACCACACAACTGAATAAGGACCTTATCGCAAAAGAAGTGGAAGCACAACAAAGGAAAATGAAAAAGTATCAAAGAGATGTAGCAGATTATAGGACAGATCAAGTGTTCAAATGGCAAAGCAAAATTGAACAACAACAACCCGCGTCCACGTACTCAACTCCGGAGAAGGAAGTTAGAATCCAGGACCCCACCACATCCCATGTTTATAACCCACCTAGATGGGAAGAGAGGGATAGACACCCAGAAACCCCTAGATATCAGAATGAGCCAAGATATAACAACGGCTATGGCCAACAAACCCCTAAGAAAACGGGTAAGAAACAGTTCAAGAAACCTTTTAAGAAACCATACTATAACAACTGGTACCAAAATGACAGGAATCCACGGGATAATAGAGGACCCCCACCACAGCAAGACTACTATGGGGGATACCCACGTGACAATAGAGGACCTCCACCACAATATGATAATTATGGGACATATGGTAGAACACCAGTACCCACACATAATAGATTTGACCCTATCAGACACTATTATGATCAATATGATACCCAACATACCCACCAGCAAGATTATAATACACAAAGGTCTTTTTTAGACCGAGAGAGGAGAGATCACTCCCCACGGAGACAAACACAGGAAATCTACCATTCCCCCAGGAGACGTCCACAAGAAGACCGAAGAAACACCCCAGAACGAAGAGAGGACACAGAGCGGGAAAGAGACTCCAAGCGAAAAAGAGAGTAGTAGGAGAAAATGTGGTTAACCTTAGTAACATCGCAATTACTACTGAGGAACTGGCAGTCCTAGATAAAGGCCTCAAACACGCACCAGTTAAAAACCTCAATAAGTTTAACACATATATTGGGATACAAAAATACATCAGAAAAATGAACATCAAAAAAAGTATCCTCAGCAATCCATGGAAACCGCAAAATGAAACAAGAACGATTACATCAACTATTGTACATAGTACTCTTCGGAACAACTCGGTCTATAACCCTCAAATATCTAATAACCAGTACATTGAAGTATTCAAGAATTTAGTTCTACAAGATCTGGAAGCTCTCAAGATTAAGAAAATCTCAGACCCTATACATATTAAGAAGGGCATTCAACTACTTACGGCAAGAAACGACCTAGTTATTCGCCCAGCCGACAAGGGAGGTGCTATAGTTCTACAATCTAAAGAACAATATCAGAAAGAACTAGAGAGACAATTGAATGATGAGGCTACTTATATCAAACTTTTGGGTAACCCGACACATAACTATAAAAAAGAACTGAAACTATTAGTCAACTTAGGAATAAAAAAAGAAATACTAAGCACAAAAGAATCTAAATTCCTGATACCGGAAACATGCAGAATTCCAATCATATATACGGTCCCAAAGATCCATAAGTGTAAAGAGAATCCGCCAGGTAGACCAATAGTAAATGGGATTGATTCCCTAACATCCCGAATGGGACAATATATTGACTATTATATCCAACCGGCAGTCCAACAAACCCAGGCGTATCTCAAAGATACAAAACACATTTTACAACTACTAGAAACGATACCAGTACAGGAAGGGAGAACGTTACTGGCAACGGCAGACGTTACATCACTTTATACCATAGTTCATCACCATGAGGCCTGCTCAGCCACCAAATGGCTTTTAAGGAACTATAGTACCCTCGTATGCAAACAAAGAAAGTACTTGATCAAATGCTTGGATTTTTGCCTTAAATACAATTACTTTTGGCACAACCAGATGTACTATAAACAGGCCATAGGTATAGCGATGGGGGCTAAATTTGCCCCAGGGGTGGCTAATGCCTTTATGGCTCAATGGGAAGACAATGTAGTCTATGCCGAATATCCCCCACAATTGACACTATACAAACGATACATTGATGACGTGATAATCGTCTGGAATGGAGACAGAAACTCCTTAGAATCCTTCCTCAATAAGTTGAACAACAATACAAAAAATATACAACTGGTATGGAAAATCGATACAAAGGAGGTAGACTTTCTAGACCTCAACATTAGCCTGGAAGCAGATAAAGTAATAACTAAAACCTACTTCAAAAATGTGGACACCAATAGCTATTTGGATATAAATAGCTGCCACCACAAACCGTGGCTTTTTAATATCCCAAAGGGACAACTAATTCGAATAAAGCGGAATTGCACAAGAGAAGTTGACTATCAGTATCAAGCCAAACAGATAGGAGAAAGATTTAAAGCAAAGGGATATGATGAAGATTGGATTGAGGACCAAATTGAAACAGTAAATCGAATGGATAGAAGTACCATGCTCAAAAGTTACCCAAAAAAAACATATCAAAATGAGGCACCCTGCCTCATACTTGATTATAATGTCCAACATAAGGAGGTAGCCAAAATGATAGAGAAACATTGGCACATCCTAAAGAAGGATAAAGACCTCAACACATTGTTACCTGAAAAACCAAAAATAATATACAAGAGGGCCCCCACTTTTAGGGACCTTATTGTTAAATCAGTAGTAGAACCACCACCTAAACCTACTTATTCGTTTTTTTCAGGAAAAGGCTTCCACCCGTGTCGCAATTGCTATGCATGCAGACACTGTAAAAAATTTCAGGGTAAAAGAATGGAATTCACTGCTACCAACACTGGCCAAACCTTCCAATTACGTGAATTTATAGGATGCCATACCGAAGGATTGGTCTATGTATTACAATGTAGCTGCAACCTACAATATGTAGGAAGAACAAAAAGGGCACTAAAAACTAGAATGGAAGAACATGTACGGAATATCAGAAAAGGTTTCCCAAAACACAATGTCTCCAGGCACTTTGCACAAATGCACAATCAGGACCCATCATCACTTCAATTTTGGGGCATTGAGAAATATAATAAATCTTGGAGGGGTAGCCACAAAATTAGGACGATAAGTCAAAAAGAATCTAAATGGATCCACACCATGCGGACACTCACGCCTGGAGGCCTGAATGTGGAGTTTGATCTGAACTGTTTTTTAAGTAATGCCTGATCAGAGTCACTCCCCTCACCTTATTATACCAGTGTAATTTTATCTATGACACGGCCCCTTCACCCTCTTTTGATCACCTCTCTTATCCTTATTATTAGGTTGCACAACTGTATTGCACCCTATTTTATTATCTTTTAATATTTTTAATGATATTTTTAATGCGATTTAAATACTACAATATGGAGTCTCGGTGCCTACTCGCGTTCTATTCTGCATTTAGCACCACCACTTTAACAATATCCTCCATATTTTTATCCCTTGCTGAATTGAGGCATTAGGCCCTACACACATATGGAGGTATATACTGTTGGAGCCCATATAACATGTATTATATTTATATTTTTAAATACTATTTTATTTAAGTACCAGTTACATTTTGTCTATATCATATGTATGCTTTTGATAACATATTGACGATAGGTGTTATCTTATCCACTTCTTTGCAATAGTGGTTTGGCTGTCATTCAACGGCTACACACAGTAGTCATGTATACAGATTTCCCCTGTTATTTATATTTTACATCCCTAGTGATTAGTATAACTACACGGAATTTAAATCACAATACAAGTGTCACTGCAGGCAAGCCCCACATCTAACCGTTAACATGGCGGCGCGCTGCACTAGACCATAATTAGCCGTCTTCCACTAACACACATATACCACCAGTAACATGGCCGCGGTCAAACAACTAATAGACCACAACCAAGATGGCCGCTAGATGACTTCCGGTTTCTCCGTTATTTAAGCTAGCACTGCCTGTCCAATCCGGTTCCCCAGATGAAGACACATGACCGTGTCGTAACGCGTAGGGAGTGGCCGTAGGCAGACCCACACAGAGGAGGACGCGAGGAGGCGTTCCGGACGCCTTGGTGATTATTTCTGCTCGTTTTTCATTGTTTTTATGTACGTTGCCATTTGTCCAAATAAATTGCTCATTTGAGTTGAACATACTACACTAGTGGAGCCCCCCCCCTTTTTTCTCTTCCGTTCCTCGATCTTGCAACACTGCTGTGTGGAGACACGCAGCAGCCTTTTAGGTCTGGAGGAGGAGAAGGAGAAGGGATAAGTTTGGACCCCACAAGAGAGCACCTTGATTCCTGTCACCCTACCTGGGGCGCATGCTGATACCCCTACAAAGCTGTTTTTTAACTGCTTAGAGGTAAGAGTTCTGGGAGACCAGAGAAGGAGTCATCTTGTAAATTAAACAATATCAGCGTGGATACTGCTATACAGTAACAATACAGAAAAGATACATCTCAACATTCAGAACTATCTGTGGAATTTCCACCCTACTAAGAGACACCAGTTGCTTTCCAGGATATCACACATTAATTGATATTCCCCACCTGGACTTCTATTATTGTTTACACCAGTTACGGGATCTCAACACCGTTTTAGAATATATTTCTAACACATTTATACCCTATGGATTTTTATCTTATGGACTTTACCAACTAACCACTATATATTTATATTTTTATTTTTACTTTTATTTCCAATATCCATTGATCCTTATCACTAATTTTAATCTCTCATCATTATTCAGCACGTGCTTGTTTCACAGGATTTATTTTATATACCTAGCACTTTATTGACGTGCATGCATATATTTATTCAATTATTACTGCTATTTAGTTTTTATTTATTGAAAATAAATGACTAAGTATTGATTTCCTATCACTTGTTCACTTTATATATGCAAGTTTTTGCCCTTCATTGCACTTTATTGACTGTTTCACAGGATTGATTATATATTCCTAGCACTTTTTTGACGTGCATGCACATATCTATCACTGCCATCCAGTTACTTATTATTTATTGAAGATACTGGCTAATTATTTATTTCTTGGCACTTGTTCACTTTCTATACAAGTTTTTGCACTTTATTGCACTTTATTTCCCTTTTGAACATAGTGTTATTTCTTGGCCCTAGTCATCCATCTTGGTTTGACAGCTGCCCAGGACCTTGCCATCACTCACCTCCTTACTCCATATAGCATGCGCAAAGTTTTTCCTTTTATTTTGGGAGACGTGACCGCTCCCGCAGCTGCCCGAGTGACTCCGGCTTTCTTCAACTCTCTCTCCAGCTCTCTCTCTCTCCCCCTCTGACACCGGGCTGGCGCGTGCCCTGTAACGGGGATACCTTGCAGGGGGAGACTCCAGCCAGAGGGATTTCCTTAAATGAGGTGAAAGGCAATTAGCAAATCCCAGTCCTTTGGTATTAGCAAGATATCGCAGCTTCCTCTGGTTCTCTGGCTCCTCAAGCTCCGGCGCGGCATACAGCAGCATACAACAGCATAGGGCGGCATAGGTCTCTAAGAAAATGGCCACATAAGCCGGCTTAAATGGGGTATGATGGTACTTACTGAAGTCCTCATCCTCGCTCGAGGTAGAACCTGGAGGTTCATGGCCAGTTCCTAATTGGCGCCATCTTGTTGCTCCACCCCCCCCCCATTGCAGCACTGCTCTATCTCGCTTTATTTTGCTTACTGTGCTATGCCTTGTTGATGCTTTGTGGACTGTCTATACCTACTTTTTTTGTAATTACTTATTAATCATATAACTGTATGTAATGTGAATTGTTTGGTAGAGGGGGTAGTGATGCTAGCGAAGGTTAGTAAAGAGCAATTTTACAAATAAAGGTTGGGCAGTACATATAGATCATTCTTTTTTTAGTATTCATATCACCATTATTGCTTTACTATTAATATATCTACCTATTGATCCCCCTTGATCTCCCTAGTATATACGATTTGATAATAAATTTATTCCTGAGATAGTCAATGATCAGAAGAAATAATATCCTGGGAAAAGAAAACATGGGGAGAAAGAGGGTAAAAAACAATCAAGTAGACAGTCAGAACTGCAACTCGATAAAAACCTATATGGTCAGGGATAAAGTTAATCAAAAAATGGATCAAATAGTTGAACATATAACTGAAAGTGTAGAGGCAATAATCTCCTCCCCAGAAGATCAGATGAATAAAAGCATGGGTCCTGGGGAAGAAGTAAGCCAGCAGAAAGAACAACAACAGAAATCGGCAGGAGATAAAAATGCGGATAGTCTAGAAGCTCTCCCCACAAAGCAGGATATGGTTGAGATGATGTCTCACTTAGAGTGTATGATCAAATGAGAGTTGAACGCTACAAGAATGGATATACAAAATGTACTACAAAGGGTAGAAGAATCTGAAGCACATTTAGATGAACATAAAAAAGCTATTCTGGACTTGCGGGCGAGGGCGGAACTGGACTGGCTGGAAATTAGGAATTTATGCTACAGATTAGAGGACCAGGAGAATCGCAGCAGATGGAATAATCTAAGGATTTGTGGTCTACCTGAGTCTGTGAAAAACAGTGATCTTGAAAAAACAGTTTGTGAGGTGTTTAATAAAATATTTTGGACACAATGTGTGCATGTTCCAAATTTCACACAGTTTTTAAGTTGCAAATGTGTTCAGAAGCTGGCACAAATGTGTGTTAATTACTGCGTTTTCATATTTTTCCTAAAACATCAATGATGTTCTTTAATTTTTGTTGAACATCATTGATGTTTTGCTTTATGTAATCTAGATCTCTATTGCAGACCATTATCTCTCGATGAGTACGTGGGCACTCTCTGTGGTAAAGTGCGATTTTTCTTCCACAACATCCACGTCACCTAAAAACCACAAACAAACAAAAATGGGGTGTTGGAAATGAGGCAGCCATACATGGATTAGCTTACCAGTAGCTGTGTTCTCACACACTCACCTGTTGTGGTGACAATTTCTCCAAGTTCGATGATCTCTCCTTCCTCCTCCTCCTCCTCCTCTGCTTCTGCTCTTTCCCCTTTTTTGGGAGGTGTTGGTTTGGGGGTTTCCGCAGACGGCCCAAGTTTTCTCTCCCCTATGAGAATGTACAAAAGGAAGATTTAGCAAGACTATCTATTGAGGGCAGAAATAGGAAATGACAAACATTGCTTGAAAGTGACGGACACTATGTTTGGGTGTCCCAGCACTAGTGCTCTAGAGTCCAGATGGGTAAACAGCTACTGGGTGACCTCTCCTTACATTGAATAAATTGGCTTGACATTCTTGATGACATTTCTAGTGAGAACAAACTTCTTTCCCCAAAAAAAACACCAAACCACGTATTATAAGTGGCCGAACGTTCGAGGTTGCGTACGATCGAATGGACACACACACGACCATGACAGTGGCAGAAAGATCGAGGCTGAGTACGATCGAATGCACAGACGAACATGAAAGTGGCCATTTTGGAATGTACAACTTTGTAAAAATCAAACCACATGGAGCAGTATGCAAGCAAGAAATCAAACACAAAACACAACTACTTAATGATCTTTCTGTACTGATCGGCCTCAGTTGCTCCTTGGATCGTTGTACCCCAAAATGATTTGTACAGCCTTCTCACAACTTGAGACATGATCTTGGCCTTGCGGACATTGGGGGATACATTTTGATAGAGTTCACAGGATACAAAAAAATACTATGTCATCCAGCTGATCAGAGATGCCTCAGCCTCCCTCTATGCCACACCCACCTACGAGGAGGCCTTTGCCTCCTTGGTTACCAGTAAATTTACGGGTATGGAGGCGGGGCAACGCAGCATGTGTGAGGAGGTCATCCTCAAAATACTAAATGAGGGGATGGCTGGGGAGATGACTCCCCTCACACATGTTTGCGAGAGTGACCTTGCTCCGCCTCCTCCTCCTCCTTCTGCCACCCCACCAGCACCAGCACCACGGCGTGGAAGGAAGCGTACAAGGAAGACAAGAGAGTGATGACCTTGATTCAGTCTGGTCTGAGAGAAGATGGAGCCTCTCGTAGGACCAGAGCCTGGGGACCTAGATGGCATCTGCTGCAGTTCCGGATGTTTTGGACTTCAGGACCAGATTGCGCTCCCTTATTATTTAGATAGGTACTCTTCATGCCCCCAATTGTTTAAGTCTGTAAAATGATGGTTGCCATGGGTGTCCAAGGCTTTGCAAATTCCCCAAGTTTCACCATGGCTGCGTTCCTCTTTGGTTTGTTGCTGAGACCTAAATAAATGTTTTTTTGATTTGAAATAATCATTGACTATTGTGTTTTACTTTTCTACAATGACAGTTTTTCTTTGAGTAGGCAGGTACATTTCACTAATCCTAAAGTAGAATTAACAAGGGGCACCAACAACCAACAAACTCCTAGTAAATTTAAGCAAGAAATACAAATGTTAATAATGTGGTTTTGCTAAGTTGAGACATACAAACCCCCTCCAAAAAACAAAAAAATTCTCCTTCAAATATGTATTCCCCAAAAAAAAAAAAAAAAAAAAAAAAAAAAATCATGGTAAAAAAATAACAAAGATTGTATTACGATCTGAGTAAAAATAAACATGTAGTGTATAAATGCTGCAAAGTAATAACGAAGTAAGTTTGTGAGAAGTGCGGGTGAATAGGAGCAGCTAAAACATGTCATTCTTGTTGCATTGTAAAGAAAAAGAGAATGCGCTGCATTAAAGACATTTTAACATTGCAGCGTGACGAATGTGCTGTGTCGATTAGGAAAGGTAGTTTTACCTGACCGAGCGCTTCCGTCACAGAATTTTCTTCTGAGCATGCGTAGCACTTTGTCCGTCGGACAATCGTACACACGCTCGGATTTGGTGTGATTGGACCGTGTTGACGGCAAATCTTTCCAGCAGGAGATAAGACTTTGTCCGTCGGACAAACCGACGAACACTGTCCGATGGTGCATACACACGGTCTGATTTTTCAACAACCTTGTCCGATCGGACAGAATCCATGAAAAAGTCCGACCGGGTGTATACAAAAAAATACTATGTCATCAACGGACACTGTAAGAGATGTAATAGCGAGATTTACTCACTACGAAATAAAACAACAAGCCTCATATGGCATGAGAAGTTCTTCACCAATCAAATTCAATGAAATACTAATCTTTACGGATTTGTCACAAAAGAAGTTGTCGAGAAGGAAAGCCTTGAAACCCTTGATAAATCAGCTACAAGCAAAACATATCTCATACAGATTAGGTTTCCCAGCATGTTTGGTAGCTAAAAATCAAGGAGTATCAGCTACATTGTGATTTCCAGAAGATTTGAAAGACTTCTGTAGCAAATTAGATTTGCCATATATAAATTTAGAGAATTGGGAAAGAAAACCCCCCGAATTGGGGAAGTTAACAGAACAGCAATGGAATAAAGCTTAGTGTCCGTTAAACAGAATATACCGGTGATGTCTGTCTGCTCCCCCAGGACCATTCCTGAATATGGGATGAGATCTGGGGTCCCCGACAGACATAATGTATCCCCCAAGGGATGCCCTGCCTGACTAGGCACTCACAATTTGAGCAATAGCCAGGTAGGCCATAATATTTTGAGGGGAGGTTGGGAGGGGAGTTCACGAGAGGAACCCTACTGGGGATAGAATAGGGGGTGTTGTATGGTCTTGTTATGTGTTGTTAAATTGTATGTCAGTTAAACGGATCATCTCTAGTAAATTATAAGTATTTGAATCTCCACTTCACAGTAAAAATATATGGCTTCTCATCTTCCACCTATGTAAGAAATGGCACCATTGTAGATAGTGACATATAATTTCAGGGGCCTAAGCAGTCCCAGTAAACGGCATCAAATATTGCAGGAATTAAAAAGTTGGTCATCTAACATTGTTTTTTTTTACAAGAGACTCACTTTAAATGGTCATCCAGGGTTGGATTGAACTCTATGAGTTTCCCCGTATGGTTTCATGGATATTCCTCTGATAAGAGATCTAAAGGAATAGCAATAGGTTTTGATAAAAATACACTGTTGAATTTAAAAGCAATGGAATCCGATTCCGAAGGAAGGTATTTGTTCATCAAGGGTTCTATGTTCAATATTGAATATACATTGGTGAACATATCTTGCCTTCCTCTGGATCAACTGTGGGCATAGAATTGGGTATATGGGATTGTATGATATTATTTTATTTTTTATATTTATTTATTTATTTATGGTTGAACTGGATGAACTTGTGTCTTTTTTCAACCTGACTAACTATGTAACTATGTAACTATACACTGTCCCAATATACAACTGTGCTCCTTCTTGAGAAAAGTAAGGAATAAGCTAGATAACTTTAAAGAGGGGAAAGTAATTAAGGCGGAGGATTTAAATTTTGTGCTTGATCCAACCCTGGATACCCAGTCTTTCTCCCTGCGCTCAGAGGGCAAATATCTCAAGGTAGTAAAACAAAAGCTACATCAGCAGCCGCTTGTGGAAGCCTGGAGAATTATGCATCCTAAGGGAAGGGATTTTACATATTACTCTCAGATACACTCCTCTTATTCAAGAATTGATTACATTTTCTTGGACCATCAGCTTCTAGAGGGGCTATTAAAGGCAGAAGTGAAATCAATCATCCTCTCAGACCATACCCCGGTTATTGTTAGCTTGGATTTAAAGACTATACCGGATGGGCAAAGAACCTGGAGGATGGATGAATCACTCCTATATGATCATGTTATAGTGGAGGAATTGGAAAGGCATATGAATTAGTTTTTTGAAGAGAATAATGTGGAGAATATTGACCCAACTGTATTGTGGGAAACCCATAAAGTATTTATGAGTGGGAGCTTAATAGCAGAAGGGGCAAAGGGAAAAAAAATTGGACAGCTCAAAAACAAACTCTTTTACAAGAAATCCAGGATTTGGAACAGCTACATAAACATGTAAACGATAATAAAGTAAAGGTGGATTTGATAGGAAAACGTGAGGCACTAAGAGAATTGATGGATCAAGAAACCAAACGTGCATTTTTAAGGACAGCAAAAGGGCAGTATGAATTTGGTAACAGACCTGGGAAAATGTTGGCGGGGGTGATTAAACCTATAAGAAACTTACATTTTATAGCAAAAATTAAACACAAAAAGGGAGAGATGAAATACTCAACTAGGGATATAAAGTAATTTTTTTTGGAGTACTAGCAATCATTATATAAAGTAAACACTAATTAAAATTGCAAGGATAAACAAAATAGAGGCAATAAAATAGAACAATATCTATGGAAGATAAAGCTATCAGTGATATTGGAGGAGGACTCAAGTAACTTAGAAAAAGATATCTCTAGGGATAAAATTGAGCAGGCAATTAGGAAAAGTAAGGCTGGTAAAAGTCCAGGTCCAGACAGATTTACAGCCTTATATTTTAAAAAGTTTTTAGTTACTTTGACCTTTCTACCATCTATACATTAACTCCATTGGAGAAGGTTTGAAAATTTGTCAAGAAGCTCTGGGGGCTTATATATCTCTTCTAAGGAAGGAAAGGATCCAACATTGTGCTCAAGCTTTTGACCAATATCCCTGATAAACGAGGACGTTAAAATATATGTTCGGATTTTGTCCGAAAGATTGAGACCACTTATGCCTGATTGTATTGTGAAAGATCAAGCGCGTTTTGTTCCCGGGAGGGAGGCAAGAGATAAGATTTGAATTATTATAATTTAATTTTTTGCAACTTTATTAATGCATGCTGCAAAAAAGGGAAAGAAACCTCCTCTTTTTCTATCAATAGATGCCGAAAAGGCTTTTGATAGATTAGATTGGGACTTTATGTTACAGACATTGCATAGATTTGTTATAGGTCCACGAATGTTGAGGTGGATAGAGGCTCTGTACTCGACTCCTACAGTCAAAATTCAAGTTAATGGAACCTTTTGGTTGTTTAATGGTACACAACAGGGCTGCCCACTTTTGCCTCTACTTTTCGTGTTCTCCCTGGAACCCCTTTTAGCTTCTATAAAAGCTAATCATAATATTAGGGGTATAGAAGTTGCAGGACAGGAACATAAGATATCTGCGTTTGCGGATGATGTTATGTTATACATAAAAAAACCCACACAAACACTCCCGGATATTTTGACAGAATTTAATAAATACGGGGGTATTTCAAACCTTAAGATAAATATGGAGAAGACTGAGATACTAGATATCTCGGTCCCCCCAGAGGAAGGTAGGGATCTTAGGATCCTATATCCCTTTAAGTAGTGGAAGAGAGGATTGAAATATCTGGGAGTGTTTTTGTCAACATTAACAGTGGATGTATATCAAGATAATTACCTGCCCCTACTGAATAAAATTAAACAAGAGTTGAAAGGTTATCCTGTTTATAGACTGTCATGGTTTGGCAGGATAAGTGTGATTAAAATAATGATCCTCCCAAAAGCCTTGCATATCTTTATATATCCCCTACTGAATAAAATTAAACAAGAGTTGAAAGGTTATCCTGTTTTTAGACTGTCATGGTTTGGCAGGATAAGTGTGATTAAACTGATGATCCTCCCAAAAGCCTTGTATATCTTTCAGTGTCTCCCAATTAACATTCCTGTTGCTTATTTTAAAACTGCTATGCTGCGTACACACAATTGGACATTCCGACAACAAAATCCCATGTTTTTTTTCCGATGGATGTTGACTCAAAGTTGGTCGGAAAGTTGATCGGAAACTCTGAACCTCAAGAACGCGGTGACATACAACACGTACGACGAGCCGATAAAAATGAAGTTCAATAGCCAGTGCTGCTCTTCTGTTTGATTCTGAGCCTGCGTGGCACTTTGTGCGTCTGAATTTTCTACACGCGATCAGAATTTACGAGAACGGATTTTGTTGTCGGAAAATTTGAGAACCAGATCTCAAATTTTGTGTGACGGAAATTCCGATGGAAACTGTCCGTTGGAGCCTACACACAGTTGGAATTTCTGACAACAAGCTCCGATCGCACATTTGCCGTTGGAAAGTCCGACTATGTGTATGCGGCATAAGATTCATATTACATAGGTTTATATGGAATAATAGAGGGAATCGTATTGCCTATAAAGTTTTGAGTAGATCAAAGGAGAGGGGGGGACTATTTCTCCCAGATTTTGAAAAATACCATGAGGTGGCAGTATTGCAGAGAGTTATGGACTGGGTCCATGGCTCTCCATATAAAAAATGGGTGTTACTTGAGTCAGAGATGAGTAATTCTGAACCAGATTATCTAGATACTAAGCCAACATAGAGGTCTCCCTAGAGACATGAGCCCAATTACCGTAGAGACACTTAGAATATAGGATAAGCTATTTAAAAATAGATTGTGGCAATATAATAGCCCCCTCTGATGCCCCTCACAGGTAATAATTATTTTCCTCCAGGTAAGGATAATAAATTATATTTAAAATGGACTGCTTTGGACCATCTGAGGTTAAAAGACGTTCTGAAAGGAAATGTCCTCTGCTCATTATCAGAATTACGTGAAAAATATGGTGAAACACCTTGGGATGTATGGAGATATAGACAACTTTTTGTAGGATCTCCCCCAAAGCCTCTTTGCTCAGCTAGGGGGCTGGAAAAAATTAATTGACCAAGGGGGAAAAAAATAGACAGGGGATTTCCAATATATATAGTCTACTGATAACCCCCCCCAGACATGGACTCCATGTGTCTTTTGGAAAGTTGGGAACTGGAACTAAATTATCTATTGCCTGACATAATGAGACGTAAAGACTTTGACTATGTTCTCTCATCTTCAAAGGACACAAGGATGAAAGAAATGAATTATAAATTACTAATGAAGTGGTACTATGTCCCAATAAAATTGCATAAAATTAATCCTGATCTATCTCCTCTTTGCTGGAGGCACTGTGGGGAGGAGGGAACTCATGCACATATATGGTGGCATTGTCCCCTAATGCAATCTTATTGGAGGGAAGTAGTAGACTGGATAAAGTTGGTTAGTGGGATTGAAATTAAACTCGATCATTGGCAATGCCTCTTTCATGTAACAGGGGTACCAAGGAAGAAATATAGAGAATTAATTATACCATTCCTGCTAAATGCAGCAAAGGTATTAATTCCGAAACATTGGAAGTCCAAAAATATCCAGACGATAAAAGATTGGTTTAGGGAGATAGATAAAATGAGGTGTATGGAAGAAGTAATACACATGCAAAATAACTCTGAAATAAAATATGCAAATATTTGGAAGAGCTGGCTGGAATTTAGACAAACATTAATTTTATGGGGAACAATAACTAGGGGTTCCACTATTCCTCACCCCCCCCGGTTGTTTGTTTCTTTTTTTCTCTCTTTTTTCCTTTTTTTTTTTCCTTTCTTTCACTTGTATAAAGAGGAATCACTCAGGAAATGTAATAGGATAAAGGGTTTTTACGTCACACAGCAATAAAGTAATGGGGTGCTTTTTTTTTTTCCTTTTTTCTTCTCACTTGTATAAAAATTTAATGTTTATAGAAATTAATATGATAAAGGGTTTGTATATCACTAGAAAAAAAGTAATGGGGTGTTTTTTTTTTTTTGCATGTGCATCACTAAGGAGAAATATAAGGATGGTAGAGAGTCACGACTCTCTCCTCTTCATAAATAAATAAAATATCACATATATAAGGTGGAAGTTATATTATAGGGAACTTCACAGGAACACAGCAGGGGATAAAGGATAATTATGATTGGGAGTAATGAGGGGGGGGGGGAGGGGGTCATTAAAAATAAGGGAAGAGGGTAAGGGGATACACTATAAAGTTTGGAGAGGGTGGGGTGGTTGGAGAGGGGGAGACGGCGGAATACCCATAATATTTCTGGACGGCGGAATACCCATAATATTTCTGGATTGTATTTTGAGATTGATCCATGTGTTATACTGACTGGTTTTATGTATCTTATTTTTGTAGTTTTGTATGTATGTATGTTAAAGTATGTTTAAAAGGGAGGAGGGAAAGAGAACTTCCTCTTCCAAATGCCTAATGGCTAGGGATGGGCGAACGGTTCGGCCTGAGCATAAGTTCGGGACGAACTTTGGTTGTTCGGATGTTCTGCAGAACACCGAACAATATGCAGTGTTCAGGGCAAATTCGAAAGCCGCCAGAACACCGTTACAGTCTATGGGACATTAGCATGAAGAATCAAAAGTGTTAATTTAAAAGGCTTATATCCAAGTTATTGTCAGAAAGTGTTTGGGGACCCGGGCCCTGCCCTTTTTTTAAAAAGTTTAAAAATGGCAGTTTTTTCAGGAGCAGTGATTTTAATAATGCTTAAAGGGAAACAATAAAAGTGAAATTTCTAAAGGAAAAAAAGTCATTTTAAAGTCGCGGCAATAATGAATTGTCAGTCCCGGCAATACAGATGAAAGAAGTCATTGAAAAAAATGGCATGGGATCCCCCCAGTCCATTAAAATTGTGTGGGGGTCCCCCCAAATACCACACCAGGCCCTTCAGGTCTGGTATGGATTTCAAGGGGAACCCCGCACCAAAATAAAAAAAAATGGCGTGGGGGTCCCCCCGAAAATCTATACCAGACACTTATCTGAGCATGCAACCTGGCAGGCCGCAGGAAAAGGGGGGGGGGGCGAGAGAGCACCCCCTCTCATGAACCGTACCAGGGCACATGCCCTCAACACGGGGAGGGTGCTTTGGGGTAGCCCCCAAAGCACCTTGTCCCCATGTTGATGGGGACAAGGGCCTCATCCCCACAACCCTTGCCCGGTGGTTGTGGGGGTCTGCTTATCAGAATCTGGAAGCCCCCTTTAACAAGGGGACCCCCAGATCCCAGCCTCCCCCTGTGTGAAATGGTAACGGGGTACAAATGTACCCCTACCATTTCCCAAAATAAGTGTCAAAATGGTACAAAAGACAAGACACAGCTTGGGACAAGTCCTTTATTAAAAAAAAAAAAAAAAAATGTCCCACGAAGTCCATTCATCTTCTCTTGCTCTGCTGATGGACCGAAAAAGAAAAAACAAAGCCCCGACCAACCTGTCTCCATGGGAGGCACCTGCCGTATGACGTGTCTTTGCTTTGATACTTCTTATATAACTGAGGGCGGGGCTCGGTGATGTTCCCGGGTTACCCACCCCCCTCTAATGCACGGGACTTCCCCATGGCTTTCCCTAGGTGCCAGAGGGGGCGGGGCCACCCAGATCCATAAACGGGCGGCCCCGCCCCCCTCTGATGCCCCGGGAAATCCACAGGGATGTCCCTGTGTGTCAGAGGGGGCGGGTCACCTGGGAACGTCATGGTTTGGCCCCGCCCTCAGTTATATAAGAAGTGTCAAATCGAAGACGCGTCATACAGTGAAGGCCTCCCATGGAGGTGGGTCAGTCGCATTTTTTTTTTCTTTTTCGGTCCATCAGTGGAGCAAGAGATGAAGACTTTGTGGGACATTTCAATTTTTTAATTTTTTAATAAAGGACTTGTCCCAAGCCGTGTCTTGTCATTTTTACCATTTTGACACTTTTTTGGTTAAATGGTAGGCCATTACCATTTCACACAGGGGGGGGAGACCGGATCTGGGGGTCCCCTTATTAAAGGGGGCTTCCAGATTCCGATAAGCCCCCTGCCCACAGACCCCCACAACCGCCGGGCAAGGGCTGTGGAGATGAGGTCCTTGTCCCCATCAACATGAAGGGTCTGGTATGGATTTTTAGGGGGACCCCCACATCATTTTTTTTTTAATTTTGGTGCAGGGTTCCCCTTAATATCCATACCAGAAGGACCTGGTATGGAATTTGGGGGGAGCCTTCGCGCAATTTTTTTTTATTTTGGTTTGCGGTTCCCCTTAACATTCATACCAGACCCAATGGGACTGGTAATGGACCCATGCTGTTTTTTTTTCAATGAATTCTTTTATCTGTATTGCCGGGACCGACAATATATTATAGTCGTATGTAGTTTTAAATTACTTTTTTTCCTTTAGAAATTTTATTTTGCTCTTCTAATGTTCTAAACATGGGACACATGCGCTACTTTGCAGACATAATATAGACACCCCCCAGGTACGAAATTTAAAGGAATATTTCATTTTTATTATTTCACTTTAAGCATTATTGCTCCTGAAAAAACTTCAGTTTTTAAAACTTTTTTTTGCATTGATACATGTCCCCTGGGGCAGGACCCAGGTCCCCAAACACTTGTTATGACAATACCATGCATATAAGCCTTTAAAGTGAGCACTTTGATGTCTCCCATAGACTTTTATAGGGTGTTCCGTGGCTTTCAAATTTGCCGTGAACACCCCAAATTGTTCGCTATTCAGCGAACAGGTGAACACCCGATGTTCGAGTCGAACTTATGTTTCATTTAGGGGGTACTCACTTTTTTTGCCAGCGGTTTAGACATTAATGGCTGTGTGTTGAGTTAATTTGAAGGGACAGCAAATTTACAGTGTTATACAAGCTGTACACTCACTACTTGTGAGTGTCATTTCTGCCGTGTTGTCACATAAAAATATATAATAAAATATTTACAAAAATGTGAGCGGTGTACTCACTTTTTGTTAGATACTGTAAATATATATATATATATATATATATATATATATATATATAAATAAACATATACACACTATATTACCAAAAGTATTGAGACTCCTGCCTTTACACGCACATGAACTTTAATGGCATCTCAGTACACACGGTCGGAAATTCCGACCACAAAATCCGCCTGATTTTCTCTGACAGATTTTGTTCGACACATTCGACAAAATCTGATCATTCTGAACGTGGTGCCGTTCGTTGCGTACGACAAAACTATGTAGAGGCTAGTAGCCAATAGCTTTGGTCTCGTAATTTGATCTGAGCATGCGTGGCACTTTGTCCGTCTGAAATCTCTACACACGATCGGAAAAAGTCCGATCAGATTTTTGTTGTCGGAAAATTTGAGAGCAGAATCGGACATTTTCCATTGGAATTTCCGACCGTGTGTACGGGGGCTTAGTCTATAGGGTTCAATATTCAGTTGGCCACCCTTTGCAGCTATAATAGTTTCAACTCTTCTGGGAAGGCTGTCCACAAGGTTTATAAGTGTGTCTATGTTTAACCATTCTTCCAGAGGGGCATTTGTGAGGTCAGGCACTGATGTGGCTCGCAGTCTCTGCTCTAATTCAATGAATCATAATAATTCATCTCAAAGGTGTTCTATCGGGTTGAGGTCAGGACTCTGTGGAGGCCAGTCAAGTTCCTCCATCCCAAACTCGCTCATCCATATCTTTATGGAACTTGCTTTGTGCATTGGTCCAAATCATTTGGTGGAGGAGGGATTATGGTGTGGGGTTGTTTTTCAGGGGTTGGGCTTGGCCGCTTAGTTCCAGTGAAGGGAACTCTTAAGGCATTAGCATACCAAGAAATTTTCTTTTTCTCAACTTTGTGGGAACAGTTTGGGTATGGTCCCTACCTGTTCCAACATGACTGTGCACCAGTGCACAAAGCAAGGTCCATAAAGACATGGATGAGCGAGTTTGGGGTGGAGGAACTTGACTGACCTGCACAGAGTCCTGACCTCAACCAGATAGAACACATTTGGGATGAATTAGAGGGGAGACTGCGGGCCAGGCCTTCTCGTCCAACATAAGTGCATGACCTCACAAATGTGCTTCTGGAAGAATGGTCAAACATTTCCATGACACACTCCTAAACCTTGTGGACAGTCTTGAAGCTGTTATAGCTGCAAAGGTTGGGCCAACTCAGTTAGGAACCCTATGGACTAAGACTGGGATGCCAATAAAATTCATGTGCGTGTACTTTTAGTAATATAGTGTGTATATAAAATATACTGCTCAAAAAAATTAAAGGAACACGTATTATGCTTGATATCTATACTGATATATTTACTGATATGGACTGGACAATGTGTTAGAAACAAAAGGATGGAACATCGTTTGATGGAAATGAAAATTATCAACCTACAGAGGACTGAATTCAAAGACATCCTGAAAATCAAAGTGAAAAAATGATGCAGCAGGCTAGTCCATCGGTAGTTTGTATGGGCATGCTCCTAATGAGATGACGGATGGTGTCCTGGGGTATTTCCTCCCAGATATGGACCATGGCATCACTGAGCTCCTGAACAGACTGAGGTGCAACCTGGCAGTGTTGGATGGACCGAAACATAATGTCCCAAAAGTGTTCTATAGGATTTAGGTCAGGCAAGCTTGAGGCTATTCAATGGTATCAATGCCTTTATCCTCCAGAAACATACTCTAGCCACATGAGGCTGGGCATTGTCGTGCACCAGGAGGAACCCAGGATCCACTGCACCAGCGTAGGGTCTGACAACGGGCCCAAGGATTTCATCCCAATACCTAATGGCAGTCAGGGTGCCATTGTTTAGCCTGGAGAGGTCTTTGCATCCCTCCATTGATATGCCTCCCCAGACCATCCCTGAACCACCACCAAACCGGTCATGCTGAATGATGTTACAGGCAGCATAACATTCTCCATGATTTCTCCAGACCCTTTCGCATCTGTCACATGTGCTCAAGGTAAAACTGCTCTCATCTGTGAAAAGCACAGGGCACCAGTGGCAGACCTGACAATTCTGGTGTTCAATGGTAAATGCCAATTGAGCTACATGGTACCGGGCAGTGAACACAGCGCCTACTAGAGGACGATGGGCCCTCAGGTCACCCTCATGTAGTTCTGTTACTGATTGTTTGGTCAGAGACATTCACACCAATGGCGATGGAGATAATTTTTTAGGGCTCTGCCAGTGCTCATCCTGTTCCTTCTTGCACAAAGAAGCTGATACCGGTCCTGTAGATGGGTTAAGGACCTTCCATGGCCCTGTCCAGCTCTCCTAGAGTAACTGCCTGTCTCTTGGAATCTCCTCCATGCTCTTGAGACTGTGCTGGGAGACACAGCAAACATTCTGGTAAAGGCACATATTGATGTGCCATCCTGGAGGAGTTGGACTGTCTGTGCAACCTCTATAGGGTCCAGGTGAAAAACAGTCAGAAGAGATGAGTAGGGAAAAAAAATATGTCAGTGGCCTCCACCTGTAAAACCATTCCTGTTTTGAATTTCGTCTCATTCTTGCCCATCTAGTGCACCTGTTGTTAATTTCATTAACACCAAAGCAGCTGAAACTGATTAACAACTCCCTCTACTACTTAACTGATCAGATCAATATCCCAGGAGTTTAATTGACTTGATGCTATACTTTGATTAATAAGTGTTCCTTTCATTTGTTTAAGCCGTGTATATATATATATATTTTTTTTTTCTTTTTTCTTTCGGTTAGTTTTTATTAAAAAAAATATACCCACATTTAAAAACATAGGAAAATATATTAATTTTATATAGATGTGTTTTTGTAATACAATTTTATTTAAAAAAAATATGTATTGATGTTTTAGTTATATTTTGCTGACCATATTTCTATTTTATTTTAGAGCTGTATTGATTTATTATAGCTCATTACCTCAAAATAATGCTATTGTGCAAACATTTAATTACATTTTACTCATTTTATCTTTGTGATTTCTGCAACTTTATCATAGCATTGTAGTATACAATTTTCAAGTGTAAATATATTAAAAGCAATAGTGATCTGTAGTGCAATGATACTGCATAATGCTGACAAAACATACTTAAAGATGAAAAATGTAGTCTTGTTGCAGAAGAACAGATAATGCATTCTTTTTTAAATCACCAAAACTACATCTTTGTAAAGTACAGCTAAAAAAGGAGCTTTATCTGCAGAAGCATGAAGATGTAAGAGGTGTTAATTTACCGCTTCAGTGTTTGCTAAAAGTTAAACCAAAGGGTTTTGCCTGATCCGAAAATTCCTAAGCCTTTGAAAGCAAGGTTTAACATGAATTAGCTAGTTGACTCATAATTATCCTAAAAACCTCTATAGACAACTATCACTAGATTACAGGTGTCAGGTGAGGTTAGTCAATGTCTAGACGTAAATATCACCAAACACGAAATTGGTTATTACTCTTTGTTAGCTAAAAGTGTCTTTTGATATTCACCTGTTATACTCTAAATATATTTACAATAGTCATCTTTAAATGTGTGTAATGGCATTGTGAAATATATTTTACTATGGTGAAAAAATGGTGTAACAAACTATATTTATGTACTTTTTATACATAAAAGATCATTTAGTGTTCTGGAAATGCTTAATTTTAGGAATAAAGAAACCTATGTTCTGGAAACCACCTTCTAGTCTAAATATTCCAGTACATGTAGTAGTTACCCCTGGTAGGAGTGCAGATATATGAGTTCCCTGATTTCTAGTGAGAATAACCGTTCCAGCAGTGCCACACCCTCTGACACACCAATGTTGGATAAAGTAATGTTTATTTGGGTGACACACCCGCCAAAGCAATAATAATGACAGCAACCATTACAAAATGATATGTTAAACTAAAAAACTAAAAGTCCATCAAGTCCAACCTATGTGTGTGATTATATGTCAGTATTACATTGTATATCTCTGTATGTTGCAGTCGTTCAGGTGCTTATCTAATAGTTTTTTTAAACTATCAATGCCCCCCACTGAAACCACCGCCTGTGGAAGGGAATTCCACATCCTTGCCGCTCTTACAGTAAAGAACCCTCTATGCAGTTTAAGGTTAAACCTCTTTTCTTCTAACTTTAATGAGTGGCCACGTGTCTTATTAAACTCCCTTCCGCAAAAAAGTTCTATCCCTATTGTGAGGTCACCAGTATGGTATTTGTAAATTGAAATCATATCCCCTCTCAAGGGTCTCTTCTCCAGAGAAAATAAGTTCAGTGCTCGCAACCTTTCTTCATAACTAATATCCTCCAGACCCTTTATTAGCTTTGTTGTACTTCTTTGTACTCGCTCCATTTCCAGTACATCCTTCCTAAGGACTGGTGCCCAGAACTAGACAGCATACTCCAGGTGTGGCTGGACCAAAGTCTTGTAGAGTGGAAGAATTATCACTTCATCCCTGGAGTTAATCCCCTTTTTAATGCATGCTAATATTCTGTTTGCTTTGTTAGCAGCAGCTTGACATTACAAGCCATTTCTGAGCCTATTATCTACTAGGACCCCCAGGTCCTTTTCCACCCTAGATTCCCCCAGAGATTCACCCCCTCTAGTGAGTAGATTGCATTCATATTTTTGCCACCCAAATGCATTTTTTTAAATTTTTCTACATTAAACCTAATTTGCCATGTAGTTGCCCACCCCATTCATTTGTTCAGATCTTCTTGCAAGGTTTCCACATCCTGCAAAGTCATTGCCCTGCTGTCAGGGAAATACCGTACTTCGTCGCCGGGTTCCGGGTATGCGCACGTGCGGTAGAGCGGCTCAGCGAACAGTACAGGTACGCCGGGTAGCAGGTGCGCATGCGCGGGTCCATGGCGCTCGGGTATCGGATGCAGCTCAGCCAGTGCGGCTCACCGCTGTGCGCGGCGCTGACAGAGGACGAGTGCGCATGCGCACTCGTCCGGGTATCCCACCTGACCACTTACCTGGCCTATAAAAGGCTTCCTCTGTCTCTCCACAAATCGCTGGTTTGTTGTCTCTTCCTGAGTCCTGGCTCCAGTCCTTGTATCCAGTATCCTGTATCCTGTACCTTGTATCCAGTACCTTGTATCCTGTACCTGCTTGATTACCTATGCCTGACCCGGAACCCGCTTGGCCACCGCTGCTGTTACCTGTGTTTGACCCCTGGCCTGCTTCCTGGATACCTCTGCTGCCTGATTACCTGTGCTTGACCCTCGGCCTGCTTACTGGACATTCTCTGAGTTACTTACCTGTGTTTGACCCCTGGCCTGCTTCCTGGATACCTCTGCTGCCTGATTACCTGTGCTTGACCCTCAGCCTGCTTACTGGACATTCTCTGAGTTACTTACCTGTGTTTGACCCCTGGCCTGCTTCCTGGATACCTCTGCTGCCTGATTACCTGTGTTTGACCCTCGGCCTGCTTACTGGACATTCTCTGAGTTACTTACCTGTGTTTGACCCCTGGCCTGCTACTGGATATCTCTTCTGCCTGATTACCCGTGCTTGACCTTCGGCTTGCCTACTGCACATTCTCTGAAGTTACTTGTGTTTGACCCTCTGCTCGGTGTTCTGGACTTCTAGTTCTCACATGCACCTAAGGGTCCTCCTCCAGTACACTTTCTGGTACCTACATAACCTCTGCCTCATCACGGTCCTGCCAGGTGTCTACTTCCAGTGCAGCATCAGCCTCTCCTGGTCAACGTCGCTACTGCACACCACCTGCAACACACCTGCTGGCAACCCGTGCATCTTTGTGCCCGGTGACCTCTGTATGCACTCCAGAGGCATCGTGCACCTAGTCGCAAGGGGAGCAGCTCTCAGCATTTCGGCCCGGGTGAGTACCTCTGACACCTGCTTAACTTATTGTTGTCCGCAAATACAGAGATTGAACTGTTTACCCCATCCTCCAGGTCATTTATGAACAAATTAAACAGGATTGGTCCCAGCACAGAACCCTGGGGGACCCCACTTCCCACCCCTGACCATTCCAAGTAGACCAAGTATTACTAAACACAACCTCACCGGGTACCCAGATCATGACTCAAGGTGGCAAAAACCACACCACCTAGGTCTTGACGTATTGGGAAGTCTTAAATAATGGTTATATTCATTCAGAGGTTAAAAGTCTCAGCACTGCTTTAACCCTTACATTGGAAAATGGTACACCTAATGTTATGTAGCACTGGGGCCCAAGATGACATTGTAGCAGTGATAACTAAGTGCATTTGCATTCCCAATGGTAATGGGAGGACTCACCAAATTGAATTCCAAATTGGGGTGATGCTGTTCCTTTAAGAGGAGAGTAATAAGATTGTGGCCAGTGGCCTCTCACCACTCAGCAGTGTGCTGTGTGGCTTCCTCCCTTTTGCTGATGTCTGTAAGATTTGATAGAAATATCAGTAATTCTGTTCAATGTAGCAATGATCTGATGTGAAACTAGTGGTGCTCTGGACTTGGATGTCTTCTACTGTGACTCACTAAGCCCTTCTGCTTACAATCCCTCTGACAACAGCAGTAGTTGCTGGAAGACACAATGGATCACTCCCAATCCAATGAGTGGTAGTTAAGACTGGTACTCTGCGTCACTGACCTCAGTAAATTGTACAGTGTCACCAACACACCTGCAACTGCACAGCACTTATTTACCTTACTCGTCCCATGAGTTCCCAGCCCTGGACTTTCTAGTCCCTTTCCTTTTTTTTCCTCAGTAGGGATGAGCTTCATGTTCGAGTCAAACCCATGTTCGACTCGAACATCGTCTGTTTGCCTATTCGGCGAATCCCGAACATTATAGTCCGTTCGCACCAAATTACAGTGGCGCGTCACACCCCATAATTCACTGCGGCATGGCAGTGCATTGCTGGCTGATGATTGGCCAAGCATCCACTATGACCCGCATGCTTGGCCAATCACAGCGCCGTCCGTACAGAGAGCCGTAATTGGCCAAAGCCCATTATGGCTCAGGGGGTTTAGTACACGCCCCACACTATATAAGGCCGCCAGCGCGGCCTTGTGTAGTGTGTTGCGGCGGCCAGAGAGATGGAGGTGGAACATCTCCACAATGCCATCCAGGGGCCAGCTTAAGGGCAGCACACCGACTGCATCACACCGCACAGCTGCGCATGTGTAGGACGCTGCCTCTGCACGTTTTTCCAAAAGTTCTTTGGTGTGGGCCCTTTTTTAAACGAGTGCCTCAGATCGCACTACTGCTATTTGCAACATATGCCTCAAGCGTATCTCGCGTTGCCAAAACATCAGCCACTTAGGCACCACATGCTTGACCAGACATATGTCGACCTGCCATGCAGTTCGTTGGCAAGCGTACCTAAAAGACCCACACCAAAGAACAAAGTGGACCTCTCCTTGCTCCTCATCAGCTGGATCTCCAACCCCACTATACCTTCAGTCCTCTCTGAAACCTGCACTAAGAGGAATGAAGGTGTAGAATTAGGTGTGTCACTGCCAAGTACTTGCAGGCAATCTGCTATCGGTACACCAACGTCCAATTGTACCAGGCAAATTTCCCTGCCCCAGGTGCTGCACCGTTGAAAGAAGTTCACTCCCAGCCAGCCACATGCCCGGCAGTTGAATGCTAGCTTGGCTAAATTGCTAGCACTTCAACTGCTGCCTTTTCAGTTGGTAGACTCTGCCCCCTTTCCGTGCGTTTGTGGAATGTGCGGTTCCTCAGTGGCAGGTTCCCAAATGCCACTTTTTCTTACGGAAGGCAATTCCGGCTCTCTACTGGCATGTGGAAGGCAATGTCTTGGCCTCGCTGGACAGGGCGGTCAGAGGTAAGGTGCATATTACCACTAACTTATAGTCCAGCAGGCATGGAAAGGGATGTTACCTATCTTTCACGGCACATTGGGTGACTCTTCTGGCAGCTGGGAAGGATGCAGGACAAGGTGCAGTAGTGTTGGAGGTTGTTCCGCCACCACACCTCCAAAATGCTACTACTGGTGATTCTGACACACCTCTCTCCTCCACCCCCTCCTCTTCTTCTTACTCAATGGCCTCTTCCTGTGCTTTGTCCTCGGAACCAGTGGAGCTCCGTAGGCAAAAAGATGGCATGCGGTGCGTGCGCTGGTTTGCTTGGGGGACAGGAGCCACACTGGGGAAGATGTTCTGTCAGCTCTGCAGGGGCAAGCTGAGACGTGGTTGATGCCACGCCAGCCTAAGCCAGGAATGGTGGTTTGCGACAATGGCACCAACCTCCTCCCCGCCCTCCGACAGGGACAACTGACCCATGTGCCCTGTGTGGCTCACGTCCTTAACTTGGTGGTGCAGCGGTTCTTGGGCAGGTACCTGGGCTTACATGATGTCCCGAGGCAGGCCAGGAAAGTATGTGTGCATTTCCATTGGTCATATAATGCCAGTGCTCGGCTGGCTGACCTCCAAAAGGAATATAACCTGCCCAAGAACCGCCTAATCTGTTGTAATTGATGTGGTTAAGGTATCACATAAGGTAGAATGCTAAAATGTCTATTTCAATATGTAGTATTATGTCATTGCTTGGTTTTCTAACCTTAACGCTACTTCAGATAACTGCTAGCTCCCCCCTCCATCTTGAAGCCGAACCGCAGAGAATTATAAAAAGACTGTGCCTCTTTTCCAAGAACTGGACCCAAGACAGACATGACATCAACATCCAATGTCTCGAAGAAAAGAATAAGTTACCAAAATACCCAATATAGTTATGATTAATTACTAATCTTAAAAGCTTATACACTTGTTACAGTAATATGTCGCAATAATATGTTTTGCATACATCTCGCCTGTGTTATATAAACTGCAAAAAAGAGGAAATTAAAGAGCAGAAAGTAGTTCCACACTGGACTCAGACTCAGAGTGATTACTGCAGAAGTGTACACTTCATACATCAATTAATTTGATATCTTGTATATCTAGTCTACTGTTTATCCTGTACCCGTGATTGGCTAATCTCTGTCTATATCGGCTCTCCACGGTCAGCAAAGAGACATATCTTGCCCATAGCCTATCGAACCTGTACTAATTAGATCTGCCGCCTGTTTTGTTCTGTCCTGTTTTGTTGATCGATCTTGTGTTTTTGTGGCGGCTGTTGGGAATGAGGGATTGATTATATAGTCACGGATGAATTAGTTGACGTGGTTTAAACTCCTCCTGGAGAATAAATAATTGTGCAGTAAAGCACGGGTGCAGTGAAGCACGAGTAACCAGGAGGGGGCGTCAGGAATACGCCCATCGGTGGCGTGGGGATTCCGTGACATCTGAACAATCCTGTATTTCTCTACGGTTGTCGTTGTAACACATCTTGTTGTGCAGTTGGTTGTTGTCACACATCTTGTTGTGTAGTTGGTTGTTGGTCACATCTTGTTGTTTGTTGGTGGTAATGTCATGTCCTAAGTGTGTTTGTGGACTGTTGTTTGGAATACACGAAGGAGGCTGGGGGTTGGTTAAAGTGGTAGAGCCAGGATATGAGGAGCTCTAGGTTACAAACCCTTGTTGGCAGAGATCACAGATGTGTTGGTATTCAGATAAAACGTACATTACCCAGTTAAATTTGAGGTTGGCAAGTCGCCACAGGCTATAGAAAGTGAGGTTAGAAGGAGGGGACACGCAGCCGAAAGGTGTTCATTAAAACCTCAACAACCAGAACAGTTTGAAGAGGAAGAAAAAGATAGAGTGATGAATTTGGGCATAGTTTTGGGAAATGTAAATGAAATTTGAAGTGATGCATTATTGTATTTTGATTTGTTTTGTCTGTTCTGTCTTGTTGAGAGTAATAGTTGGTTGCATATTACTCGAACCCGCAACCTGTGGCCACCTCGGGCCTGTGACCAGTCTACGTTTTGGGAAGACGCACACAGGGAGTCCTGCACGGCAGTCGAGCACTGTAGACATGTATGCAGTAATAGACCAATCCTCGGAACATATTATAAAGCCCAACCTACTCCGTTAATGATGGGCTCTTTCTCTGAGGAGCCTAGCCAGGAAGATGAGGCAACCGGTCCTACACAAACACATGAGACTCAGACAACCGGTCCTGATCCTATTCAGCCCGGTCCCAGCCATCAAAGTCCTGACCAAAGTCGCGCCAGCCTTGTCAGAGTGCCTGGAGCTGACATGCATGCAAGAACTGGTACAATCCCAAGACAACAGACTGTTACATTTCATAGCAAACCCCACATTGGACCGATTACTTGTATGACCCAGAAGCTGGAGACCCACTGTCCAATAATCCATTTGACAGCCTGCCACTCGACAACCCACTCTGGCCATTTCATAGTGACACGCTCCCCCTGTCACACCCCCTGTCACGTACCTTACAGCAGCCTTCCGGTGCCCCTCTGGACCCTCACACCACCAAAGACCATTTATGTCACCCCTGAGGGGAATAGCTGTGGCACCAGGGTCTCCCTTGATGTACATAAATTTTAACCCCACTCAGGTTGCTACTCTTGTCATGAGCCTACCGGATCCTGAAAGGTATCCCATGCCATTTTACAGAAGGATCGCCCAGATCCAAAAGACATACTCGGCTGCATGGCGGGATTTGGCGAGCCTGTGCGAGATAAAAGCAGGGGATGCTTATTGGCCGGTGATGGAGAAATGCTTTGATGAATATCATGTTGACAGTACCTATGACTCAGGATGTGATTTTGTGATGCAGTAAAAAAGATGGGCCCAAGACTGATTGGCAGACCAAGCAACGAGTATACAAGAGATTACACAGGACAAAGGTGAATCTGTTGAGAAATATCACAATAGGATAACACAAGTGTTTATTGATTTGGGCTTTAGCACACTGACTAAAGCACATAAACACATGCTGGCTGCTGCATTTGTCTCAGGTCTTAAAGAGTCAATCCAAAAGGGTCTGATTCTATCACGCCCAGAGTACAGAGTAATAGACTTTGAGACATTGTTATTAGTGGCAAATGCCTAGAATCTGCACAGGGCAACAAAAAACTAATAGCTCCTCTCATGGTGGCCTCTGACATGCCATATCTGCCCTCACCAACACAAAATCTGTGTGTTTGCTACAACTGCGGAAGATTCAGCCATTACAGGAGGGAATGCCAAAGTCCCCGGAAGTTCACCCACAGGCAACCAGGCCCCAACTGTGACCCACGCGAAGATGCCCAACATCGGAGACATGATACTCCTCCTCTTCCTCCCCCACCCCCACCAGACCACATAGACCTTCTCCGCTAGGATTCCGGCAAGCCTGTGTCACCTACCCCTATAATGGTATCCTCTGGAGACTCAGGAGGCCCTCTTGCAAAAATAACCCTCCCCATCGAGGGGCATCCTACCATTTTCTTATGTGACACAGGTGCTGCAAGGGCCTGAATTAGGGCAGAAGAACTATCTGATACCTCATTCCTATCATACATTGATGTAACATGCGTAGGGGTGGATGGAACACCCAGGAAAAAAAACCTTATCTGCCCTTTACAAGTTGGACATTTTTCTGATCTACTAGCAAGATTTGTGTTCTCTTCCACATGCCCCTTAAATCTGTTAGGGGCTGATGTCTTGTCCAGACTCCAGGCTTCTATTTCCTGACACCCCGATGGTGGTGTTCTGGTCTCTTCACTGCTAACCGTCGATGATGCCTCAGCACTGTGCTCCGTTCCCCTTTTGTTATCTTTGGATGCACAATGTGAGGTTGGAATCCCAAAAGTAGTCATGGATCGAGTCCCTACATGCCTGTGGTCCACAGGGCCTGAAGATGTAGGACATCTAAAAGTGCCACCAATCATGGTGCAGCTGAAGCTTGGGGCCCCCTTGCCCAGAAAGCCACAGTACCCCTTGAAGCCAGCTCAAGCTGCATCTATTTCAAAGCAAGTCGAGACCCTTCTGTCAAATGGAGCTCTGATACCCTGCACATCTCCGTGCAACACACCACTGTTCCCAGTAAAGAAATTAACTGCAAAAGGAGAGTAAGAAAAATACAGAATGGTACAAGACCTCAAGGCTGTAAACAAAGCTACTGTATTGGAAACACCTATTGTGGCGAACCCACACACCTTGCTTGCAGGAATACCACTGTCAGGAACGGTGCTATTACCTGGATCGCCTGCTGGTGTCACTGTTTCCTTCGGCATCAAAGGGTGCAGTTCTGGTGGCCACCAGCAGGGGTCTCCCAGCCGATGGACATTGTCAGGAATGGTGTTATTACCTGGATCGCCTGCTGGTGTCACTACTTCCTTCAGCATCAAAGGGTGCAGTTCTGGTGGCCACCAGCGGGGGTCTCCCAGCAGATGGACATTCCAGTAATCAAGCTGCACCTGTTGGGGATCTGCTGAGTATATACGCCTGTCCTTCACTGAGGCTCAGTGCTTCAGTATTCCTTCCTGTAGCCTTGTCTTTGCCTGTTCTGAAACCTGATCCTGATCCTGAAACCTGAAACCTGAAACCTGAAACCTGACCCCTGATCCCTGATCCGCTTCCTGCCCTGTCCTGTCCTGGACGTTGTCCCCCTTACCTGGTTCCTGAGACCCGTCCCCTGATTCCTGTCTTGATTTTCCCTTGCTTCCTGTTTCCCCCTTGGTCTCTTCTCCCAGCCTTGTGTATATATATATATGTTCCATTTTCTTGAGTGTATTGTTAGTTAGTCAGTTAGATTAGGGCTTTGGGGTTTGCTGTGTTATTTGCGTTCTTGCTTGTTTGTGGTTGCTGTGTTCACGTGTGTCTTTATTATTTAATAAATATATATCTTTATCACTACCTTTGGAGCCTGATTCCTTTAGTGCAGCCCATTGATCTGTTCACTTGTGTTGGATGCCTGTGTTTAGGCTCCTTTCATGACAGAATACTGAAGCCATACAAACAGATCGGCTGCACTTGGGAATTGGGTCTGGACACTTACTATGCCGGGAAAAATGCATCTGGAAGATATTTTGTACCTCTCGCTCCTAGCAACGGATGACAGAGTTTTTTGTTATCAGACTTTGTTGTAGGGGTGCAACGGATCGTCGCCGATCCGTGATCCGAACGGATCGGCACACCCCGCGATCCGCGGAGCGCTCCGCGGCCTCGGCCTTAGGAAAGGCCGCGGCTTCGGCCTAGCTCCGGAGCGACGGCGGCCATCTTTGTACACCCGGCGGGCCTTAGGAAAGGCCGCGGCTTCGGCCTAGCTCCGGAGCGGCGGCCATCTTGGTACACTGTTGGTACACTGTTTTTAATGTGATCGCTCCGTCAAATGACGGAGCGATCACTTGTAAACCCTGCATTACCCAGCCAATATCCTGCATTACCCTGCATATACTCTGCATTACCCTGAATTACCCTGCATATACTCTGCATTACTCTGCGATACTCTGCATTACTCTGCGGATACTCTGCATTACTCTGCGGATACTCTGCATTACTCTGCGGATACTCTGCATTACGCTGCGATACTCTGCATTACGCTGCGATACTCTGCATTACGCTGCGATACTCTGCATTACACTGCGATACTCTGCGATACTCTGCATTACTTTGCGATACTCTGCATTACTCTGCGATACTCTGCATTACTTTGCGATACTCTGCATTACTCTGCGATACTCTGCATTACTCTGCGATACTCTGCATTACCCAGCCGATACCCAGCCAATACTCTGCGATACCCAGCCAATACTCTGCGATATGTGGATGTAGACAACCCCAATAAATGAGTTATCTCAACCCCGCGCTAGGTAGAGAGAGAAGCAGTATAATCAAAAAAATTATTAATTGGTCATATAAATATGTAGAATATAATAGTAATGATAAAGTGCGCCCAAAAAACACACTAAATTATCATTCCTATTCAATTAAGCGTAATTGACTATATAAAAAGCTGCTCCCTTGGAAATCCGTAGATTTGTTAAATGGTGAGGTTTTGGTATTTGGGGCGCTGAAAAATCTATAGCACAAATGGAAATATTTGTAAGTAATAAAAACTGCAAATATAACTCTTAGGTGAGGTGTAAGTGCCTCTAGTATGGTGTAAAAAAACCCTGGTGGAAGGCTCCTGTTCAAAATTGATGTGAACCTCCAATTAAATCATATAATTGAATGGTGAGTAATTAGAAAGCGCTGATATGGTGATATAAAGTAGAACCAAATTCTATATAAGTGTATGATAATCAACACAATTATTGTGACTTTCTACACGTCCAATACATATTATTAAAACCAAACAGTGACCTCTTAGTCGTGACTAAGTGCTATTGTATGTGTATTGATAATACACCTATATGCACCAATAATTATGTGCCCCCACAAACAATTTAATCAGTACATAATATATATGATTAGAAAAAAACACAAAAAACCACAGTGTACCACGACTGTGGTAAGTGAAAAATCGCACTGAATGGTGGAACAAACTCCCCCTTAATGGGGTTTTCACCTGGGTGAAAGAAGAATTTATCTATGCGGTGAAGGGATTCACATTTATTAAGAAAAAGTGAAATTCTACACTCAACTGCTGCTATTTATTTTCATGAACTTTTTAGATATATATTTTTTGTTTGTATGGTGAATTCTTGGATGTTAGAAACATTTTGAATTATTGTTTATTTTTTATCACTACTCACTTTTATGTCTAGGACATTGGTGTGGTTGGAATTCAGACTTCATTAAGGGGGAGTTTGTTCCACCATTCAGTGCGATTTTTCACTTACCACAGTCGTGGTACACTGTGGTTTTTTGTGTTTTTTTTTTCTAATCATATATATTATGTACTGATTAAATTGTTTGTGGGGGCACATAATTATTGGTGCATATAGGTGTATTATCAATACACATACAATAGCACTTAGTCACGACTAAGAGGTCACTGTTTGGTTTTAATAATATGTATTGGACGTGTAGAAAGTCACAATAATTGTGTTGATTATCATACACTTATATAGAATTTGGTTCTACTTTATATCACCATATCAGCGCTTTCTAATTACTCACCATTCAATTATATGATTTAATTGGAGGTTCACATCAATTTTGAACAGGAGCCTTCCACCAGGGTTTTTTTACACCATACTAGAGGCACTTACACCTCACCTAAGAGTTATATTTGCAGTTTTTATTACTTACAAATATTTCCATTTGTGCTATAGATTTTTCAGCGCCCCAAATACCAAAACCTCACCAATACTCTGCGATACCCAGCCAATACTCTGCGATACCCAGCCAATACTCTGCGATACCCAGCCAATATTACAGTGGGGAGAGGATGTGGATATTACAGTGGGGACTATATGGTGGCGTAATTTTCACAGGTTTTTGCAAATTCAATTATTATTTGCTGATCCGAAAATGATCCGATCCGTGACTCCTGATCCGAGGATTGATCCGATCCGTGAGTTTTTTGATCCGTTGCACCCCTATATTGTTGTAATCCTTTTTGTTCTTTAGAATGACGTCACTGAGCATGCCCATATCTCCCATGATTTAAGACACACTTGTCTATCTATTATCAGGACTTCCTATGACACAACACTGAAATCCCACGAGACTGCATAATCACTCAGAGCTTCCTCCTACACCCCATGTGACCATGTGACATCAAATAGTAAATACTATGAAATAAAACAAGTCAGCTATGAGCAGGGAATCAGGGTTGCCATAGAAACATTGGATTGAGAAGGATGCTTGGTTAACATTACAGGAAGTGCTCAATGTAAGGGCGGAAATACACTCTACTGTGGATTCAGAAAACAATACTTAAGATGGTGCTGCCTTACCCCTGGAAACAAGTTTTTTAAAGTTTCTTTAACCGCTTCCCGACCACCTCCTGCACATATACGTCGGCAGAATGGCACGGCTAGGCAAAAGCACGTACAGGTACGTGGCCCTTTAATCGCCTAGCCGTGGGTCGCGCGCGCGCCCCCGGGGGCGTGCTCGTGACCCGGTCGGGAGCTCCGTGACCACGGCCGCGGGACCAGCGGACCCGATCGCCGCTGGTGTCCCGCGTTCGGGTCACAGAGCTGAAGAACGGGGAGAGGTCTGTGTAAACAAACCTCTCCCCGCGCTTCCTACTCTGCCTGTCATTGATTGGCTGTCCCCTGTCATCGGGAAAGCCGATCAATGACGTCAGACGTCAGCTCCGCCCCCTAATGTTAAAAAATACACACACGTCACAGCCCATAACCCCTCCCCTCCCCCTAGTGGTTAACTCATTCACTGCCACTGTCATTTATACAGGAATCAATGCATTTAAATAGCATTAATTGCTGTATAAATGACAATGGTCCCAAAAATGTGTCAAAAATGTATGATGTGTCCGCCATAATGTCGCAGTCACAATAAAATAAAATCGCTGATCGGCGCCATTACTAGTAAAAAAAAAAAATATTAATAAAAATGCTATAAAACTATCCCCTATTTTGTAAACGCTATAACTTTTGCACAAAACCAATCAATAATCGCTAATTGTGATTTTTTTTTTACCAAAAATATGTAGAAGAATACGTATCAGCCTAAACTGAGGGAAAAAAATTTTTTTTATATATTTTTGGGGGATATTTATTACAGCAAAAAGCTAAAAATATTGCATTTTTTTCAAAATTGTCGCTCTATTTTTGTTTATAGCGCAAAAAATAAAAACCGCAGGGGCGATCAAATGCCACCAAAAGAAAGCTCTATTTGTGGGAAAAAAAGGAACGCCAATTTTGTTTGGAAGCCACGTCGCACAAGCGCGCAATTGTCAGTTAAAGCGACGCAGGGCCGAATCGCAAAAAGGGGCCTGGTCCTTTGGCTGCCAATTGGTCCGGGGCTGAAGTGGTTAAACAGTAAGTAATTTGCGATTTGGGCTGGATTACAGTGGCTATAGTTTGATAATTACTTATTATAATGGACTAAATGAAAAGAAACATCAGAGTGGGAGAGTTTGCTTCCTCTTTAAAGAAACCCTTAAAGAGTACAAAACATGCAAGCTCCTAATTGGGAAAGGGGGATCACTTCACAGTCAAATATCAGTGAAGGTGTATGGAATTTGATGTTTTGATTCCGATAAGTCACTGTTAGTTTAGTGGGGAAACCCCATTTGTAGGTGATATTGTGGTTTCTGAGAACTGCAATGACTTGAGCAAATTCCCTGTGTTTTTGGGCTGTTGCAGCTGATATATCCGTGTCCAAAATCATGGAGGAGTAAGGATCTGGTAGAGCGGTTGCTGAGCATGCTGCCGCCATGATTCATTCTTTCATTTGAAAGAAATGTATCAGAGCCGAAACGTCTCGGGGGACAGAAGCAGGGAGATGGCTGGATTCTATGGGCATGATCTAGCTTAAACAGCTTAACTGGGGCAGCAACTTAAGAAAGAGCTGTTGGAGATAGAGAATCAGGTCAGCGGGGGTTAATGGTTTCTGGAAAACCCCTGAACGTAACATTGTTCTGCCTGGAATGATCCTCCAAATCTGCGACCTTGGCCCACAGGAAGTGAATCCTGCTCTGCATGGTGGTCAAAGGCATCTGCCATTTCATTATATGTGGTGGTCCTTTCTGACGTGATCCACTATATATCATCTGTGCAGGCTTTCAGATGGTCAATTCTGGAGTGTAAAGTGTAGATAGAGGAGAGCAACAAATTTTGGAGGTCTTTCTGGAGGTAGAGAAGCATCAGCTTCAGTGTGTATTCACACTGAGTATTTTTTAGTGAGAGGCACTTTATTGGGAGAGAGAGCTGGAGAGAGGGCTGCCTGCTTACCTCTGTCAGTAGAGGAGAAACATGGCTGGGTGTTCCAAGGCGCCAAGTTGTCTATGTCCCCCAGGGGTGCATATGAGTCAGGCTGTCTGCTGGGCTCCGACGCCATCTTGGATCTGCTGCATGCCTGGCGGGAGGAAAAAGTCGGTGAGGTGGCACGGCTGGTGTCGCTGGTTGTTTCTTTTTTTGGACATGCCGTCGGGGTGCAATGCTGAAAAGCTCCCCTCTAGTGCAGCCGGGCAGAGGGGAATGCCGCAGGAAGATGCTGGAGGTTGCTGGTTGTCTCAGGGCCGAGCAGAGCTGCAGAGCTAAGCGGCCATCTCGTTACGCTGCCGGCCATGCCCCTTCCCAATATCAGTGAAGAACATAAAGCCCATTTGAGGAAGCCACAAGGATGGTGAGCCATTACAATGCATGCATCAGTGACCCAATCACTCTTGTGTTCCTGCTGGAGCATACTCTGGGTGGCATTATGGACAGAGCACTCGAGGAAGAGCAACGGGAGGAAGAGGAGGACTTTCTTTCCTCTCTATGCCCACTTTATGCAGACTCCATTGTTGCATTGCCACAGAGCACAGGAACGACTCTCCTGCATCGGTGAGTCCCGGCGCTGCAGCCCGAGGGAGAGAGGGATCACTGAGGTGGCTCAGAGTTAAGCAGGTGTACTTCTGGCGGCGGTACACAGGCAAGCAGTCCTCTCTGCTGTGTGCTTATGATGATGATCATCATCATCATAGAGAACCTGCTGTGCTGTGATCTCTATAATGATGATGATGATCATCATCAAAAGCACACAGTTAGATGCTACTTTACATTTGTGTTTGGGGGGAGGCAGTAAAAACACACAGCTGAGCTGAATTTTTGCCACCCCCCAAAATCACTCCCCCTTAAGAACCTTTTACCCCAGCTTTCCAATTAGGTCTGCCTGTTAGTTTTTTCTGCAGACCTGATTGAAAGCTAGGTCTAGGGAGTCAGGATGTAAATGGGCTTGTGTCCATTTACACCCACCTACCTCCATGTCCATTCAGGTCCAAAAAAAATTCAAAATTACTGCATCCCAGTGGCAGATCTGAGTTAGCCTGATGTAAATGGACCCAAGTCCATTTACATCTCGCCACCCATAAAGCCACCACAAGTCCGTGGTGTATGTGGACACACACTGAACGGGCATGGACATCAAAACACTGACATCTGTCCCATTCTGCTCCAATTATGATTGGTGGGGCACTGTGACAGCTACCTGGCAGGATAGCTAAGGTGGTTTCAGACTAGGTTCCAAACACACCCAAGCTCATCTGATCGAATTAGTTGAGGAAAAAGTTCTAAATAAGACATCTGTGCTGCTTTATAATATGCGTAATACATTTAGAATATTAATGGTTATTAAAGGATAAGTTCACCTTTTGGAACATGTTACATGTTTCACCTGTTTTTAGAGTGGAATATGTAACATGCTCCTGCCACCAGTTTCCCCAATCTCCCCCGTGACAGCATGGAGTCAAGGGTGGAGTGGAGTGCGGGATTGAGGGGGGCCCGGTCAGGTATGGGCCCCATGATTTCTAACAATGGCCCTGCCCAGTGCTGTCAGCTTTGACATGCCATTGGCAGTGTCTGCATCAAATGGTGGAAGATTATCTAAAGGTGAAAACAGACATGGAGAGCTTTCTATTAGACTATCCACTGAGTTTGTGGGTCATGAGAATAGACCATTGGCCAGAACTTGCCCTGTATGCAAATGAGCTGCTGGGCTGCTCTGCATCCAGCCTGCTTTCCGAACGGGCATTCAGTGCTGCTGGAGGTTTTGTTTCAGCTAAAAGAGTGTGTCTGTCCACAGACTCCATTGACTGGCTGACATTTGTAAAAAAATAATCAGTCCTGAATTAGCAACAGCTATCAAGCCACTGATGCCAATGTCGCTGATTAAGTGTTAATCTCTGCAAGACTGTCTAGGCTGCCTAGATTTGTGGGTGTTGATTTTATCTTGAAGTAATTTTTTGGTATAGGTTTCATGGGCACAATTACCATCCGAGGACCAATTTTTCCACACCTGTTTTGCACGTGCATTAAATTAAAACTTTTCACAGCAAGGCCAATTTTTGCTTTCATCAAGAGTACCTCTAGAGGGCTTCGGGGTGAATTCACCCACAACACCCATAGACCAATTTTTTTGCAACTGTGTGACAGGGGTGTCAAATTATTATTATTTTTTTACAGCAAGGTAGATAGAGACACCAGACTTTATCTAAAAAAATATATATTTTGGCCTGACTGTACTATAATTTGGCTTCTTCACATAAGGCTTGCTCACTGTGGTGCAAAAACGTGTTATTTTCATCCAAAGTCTGCCAGAGAGACACCAGAATTTCTCCAAAAAATCTCTTATCTTGTTCTGAGTTCGTCTTACAGATTGGTTCCCCAAGTTGTTTACTAAATAAAGAAAGATTGCAGGGAAAATCTATTTTAATATCATTTTTGTTCTTTATAAACATCAGTTTTGCTGCAGCAGGCTCTATACGTGTTACAGATGCGCCACCTTACAGACAGACTAAGGGGACCTAGTCAGGCACTATAGGCACTATATTTGAATGAATTTTTCATTTTTATTGTTTCACTTTAAGCATCATTAAAATCACTGCTCCTTTAAAAACAATCTTTTTTATAATTTTTTTTTTGCGTTGGTACATGTCCCCAAGGCAGTAATGAGGCCTTCATAGATTTTTATGCCAATAACTTGCATATAAGCCTTCAATATTGGCACTTTTGATTTTTTCCTGTTCAGGTCCCATAGATTTCAATGGGGTTCATCTCTATAAATTTTTAAGGATGATAAGTATTGAGTCTCAAGTCCTCCTCGTAGGCTCACCCAATACAATTAACAATATATACATACAATAAAATATATACTGTATTAGCATTACTACAAAAAAGTTTATACCCATAAAAAATGTGATCTTAAACATGCAGTCCTATAAAATCTAGATATTGTGAATATAATTACAAATTTAATCTTGTATATAGTATGCATACAGTACACACTAGATACTAATGGACAACAAATCTAAAAAGACCACCCCCAACGGTGAAACAGAAAAAAATATATACATCGCAAAGAGTATTGTCAATTTAGCGATTATTGATAAAACTGTTTATGTCCCACTCTATGTTGAGACCAAATAGTACTTAAGACTAAAGCATATATATCCACTGAGTGGGAGGTGTCATGTCTAGCGTTAGCATCTCTCCAATGGAGATCATGATTAGCAATAGACCAATAAAATGATGCCCTTAGGGTCCCTTTTGTGATGTTGGGCATAATGCTTAGATACACTGTGCCCCTTAAAACCCTGCTTAATGTTGCCCACATGTTCATCCAAAAGGACATGTAGGGCACGTGAGGTACAGATCACATATTGTAGGCCACACAGGCACTGCAACATATAGACAACATTCCTAGTCGTACAGGAGATAAAATGGTATAGGTGCGTGATGTCTGTTTATCTAAAATGTAAAACCCTCTGTTTCCTGATAGCATTGATGTGGCAAATATTACATCTCCTACACAAATTAAAACTTTTTTTGAAAAAAAGAGGGCCTATTGGGTGGATCATGTATATTGGGGGCAATATTATAACTCAATGAAGAAGCCCTTTTAAATATTGCTGATGGATTATTAGGCAATAAGGGGACCAAGACGTGATCATTCTTAAGTACGGATCAATGTTTGGTAATAATCCCTTTTATTTTGTAGAGTTGAAAAAGTGGTTATAAAGGAAAGACCAAATGTTGCCGTATTAGTATGGATTCAGTTGCTTTCACCAACCAGAGTAGTCCTATCCAAATTTTAAACCTTATGGATCACTTCATCTAAAACGGAGACTGCATATCCTTTTTCCACAAATCTCTATTTCATCATATTGGCCTGTTCAAAATAATTATTTACATGGGTGCAAATATGCCTTAATCATATAAATTAGCTTTTTGGTACTGGGGAAAGCCAAGAGGGATAGTGACAAGAATCAACAGGCATGAACCCCATTACGGTCCAATAATGCCTTTTCTTTCTTATCTTGCCATCTTTTTGGCCTCTGTCCACAATTGTTCTTAAAAGATACAGTGGGATTATCAGGTAACAAGGCATACGTGTCAGCATCAGATAAAATCCTATTCAGTTCTCCATCATATTTATTCTTGTCCATGACTACTAACCCATCCCAATTGTCCGCTGGGAAGACCACAATATTTTTCCTATAGAAAATCTGTTCCAGGCCCTTCTCCAAATCCCTCTGTGGTCTTTCTCTCTTGACATTGAGCGATTCTAGATTCCTCAATAGAAGATCCCTAAAAACAGACAAAAAAGCAGGAATCTTCCCAGGATGGTTAAAAAGAGAGGCATTAGCTAAGTTGGAGTGAAACACATTTGAAGTGGTCTCCCTAGTATCCTTCACTGGACTACTCATGAGTTATCTTTTCACATTTATCTTCTATATATACTTGTGCACATTTATGAAAGTTTGAAATTTATTAAGGTTACTTGGGGGAGAGTACTTTGGACCTTTATCCAGAATCAACATTTCCTCTTTGGTTAAATGCACTGTATTGAGATACAAAAACCCAGAAGTTTCTAAACACTTCTCCTTATTAGAGTAAATATGCCTCTCCCCTCTGGTCCCTCTTTTCTGTCTATGTTCCTTTTAGTCCTTCTCTGGGACCTATGGGAAAACCCTGCTGGTTACCATAGGGTCGCTCCTGTGGATACCTAACGTGTCTAGGTATTTGTGAGGAACCAAAAGGGTAATCCCTTATGACCCTCTCTTCCTCCATATCCCTTAATTCTTCATATCTATTATGAGTGGGAGTCTGGTAACCATATCTTGGTGGATTCCACCTATTTTCAGGGAATCCATACCTTGGTGGATTCCACCCATTTCCAGAAGGTGGAGGGCCTGACCCAACCCCTCCGGGTGAATGCTGACCTATGTAGGGTATAGGAGAGCATTCAAGTCGCTCAACCCTAGGGGAACAAAACCTTTTCTGTGAATGAAAAACTCCATCACTATCATGAAAGGCCGGATAATGTCTAAAAGGGGGCTGATGAACCTGTCTACCCCTGTTATTACCATTCCTAGGTCTAGGGGAAACCTGGTAGACATTCCTCTCAGTGTATCCCCTCTGTGCATCTGAAAGTTTATCCACCACCACCTCACCGTTACCATTTGCACCTACATCATTAGGACGCAAAGGAAGCGTGGATAGAAAACCGTTTACCTTGATTCCTATTTTCCACTTGCCATTTAAAGACAACATTATTCCTTTAATCAGCCACGTCCCTGTTGTATTTCCTTTTTTCTTCACCTTTTGTTTAGTTTCCTCCTTCATAATAGTATTTCTGAGGTTTTCCTGAGAAGAAACTCAGGCCCCTTGAACTGCTGACAATAGAATGTCTCTACAGCTGGGTACTTCAATGCTGGACAAATCTCTAGCCAGAGATTATGGCAGCCAACTCTTTGATCCGGAAAAGTCTCTAACACAGAATGAACTTGCAACCAAAGGGTAAATAGGAACCTTTCCCCAGTACCTGGAACTCTCTCCGTCTCCTTGGCAGTACTGTGAAATTGTGGATTCTTTAGTGTCCATAACAACCCAGCAACCAGGCTCTTCTTGAGATGCCAGCTTGTTGGCCCTCCTCCAAAGAGTCCTCCCCCGGTCACCTATGCGAGTTGTGGTGCCCCTCCAGTGATGAGAGCACACCAGGATGCCTTTAATTCTCCTTCAGTTACTGTGCCTCGAACCAGCCGGTTCCGAGACTCGGACACAGATGGATCCTTGCCCCAGACCATGCAAGTCTGTGGGGCTTGTCAAACTGACCATGTTCCCGGACGGCAAACGCTCCCAGGCCGGGACCCCTCGCGGGGCTACCCCGGTCCAGAACCAGGAACAGACAGCTACGGCCGAACCCCAAACACGTGACTTCAGCACCTTAAGTACCCTTCCCCAGACTACACAGCGGGGCCAGACGCACCCACTGATTGGCTCCGGGGAAGACTGATACCTAAGACGTCCAACCAGGCCTGGTTCTGGGCCTGTCATGTGTACCTCACTGTACCCATGACCAGGCAGAACCCCAGTACAGCCCAGCCAAACTGATTCCAAAGTCAACCTACACAATTAACCCTCAGAACCCCATTACTGTTCTGAGCGAAAAAAATACATTTCCACATACAGCGGACACCTGTGAAAGTGTCCCCGCTACATCAATTTCTTAAAGTATTTGCTGTTTTTTAGTATCCAAAAACCTCAGAAAGCTGATCCCAGCTTTATTAATCTTTATAGGTCTTTTTGTCCATTAGTATCTCGTATACATGTATACTGTATACAGAATTACATTTTAAATATAACTATAGCCACCATATCTATATTTTGTTGGAATACATGTTTAAGATCAAATTTTTTTATAAGTATAAACGTACTTGTTTCTAGTAATGCTAATGTATATATTTTATTGTATGTATATACACTTAATTGTATTGGGGGAGCCTATACACTTGACTTGAGACTCAATACTTATCATCCTCACAAATTAAATTGTGCGAGAGCATCCTAGTTGGGTGCTAATTCATTTTTATTGCACTTATATTTAATTTATGATTCATGGCCATATGGATATTGTTCATCTATGTATCATAATAGTTTTTTGAGCACATGGGTATACATTTATTCATTTATTGTTTTTTATTTTTCCCTTTTAACATTTTTATTTACATTTTTGTTTTTATATATGTTTTTTTCTTTTTGTCAATCATTTTTTTTTACTTCTTTATACTGTATATATAATATATGAGATATATAGATATTTTTGTAAATATTTTATTATAGAGTTTTATGTGACAACACTGAAGAAATTACATTTTGCTCCAATGTAAAGTAGTGAGTGTGTAGCTTGTATAATAGTGTAAATTTGCTGTACCCTCAAAATAACTCAATGCACAGCCATTATTGTCTAAACCGCTGGCAGCAAAAGTAAGTACATCCCTAAGTGAAAATGTCCAAATTGGGCCCAACTAGCCATTTTCCCTCCAACAAGGCAGGTCCCACTCAGAACAGGCCTCGCCATGGTCGGCCAAAGAAGTGCACGTGCTCAGCATCATATCTAGAGGTTGTCTTTGGGAAATAGACATATGAGTGCTGCCAGCATTGCTGCAGAGGTTGAAGTGGAAGAGGGTCAGCCTGTCAGTGTTCAGACCATACGCCACACACTGCATCAAATTGGTCTGCATGGCTTTCGTCCCAGAAGAAAGCCTTTTCTAAAGATGATTCACAAGAAAGCCAAGAAACAGTTAGCTGAAGACAAGCAGACTAAGGACATGGATTATTGGAACCATGTCCTGTGGTCTGACGAGACCAAGATAAACTTATTTGGTTCAGATGGTGTCAAGGCAAGCGTATGTAGCAGCAACCAGGTGAGGAGTATAAAGACAAGTGTGTCTTGCCTACAGTCAAGCATGGTGGTGGGAGTGTCATGGTCTGGGGTTGCATGAGTGCTGCTGGCACTGGGGAGCTACAGTTTATTGAGGGAACCATGAATGCCAACATGTACTGTGACATACTGAAGCAGAGAATAATCCACTCCCTGTGGAGATTGCGCCGCAGGGCAGTATTCCAACATGATAACAACCTCAAACACACCTCCAAGATGACCACTTCCTTGCTAAAGAAGCTGAGGGTAAAAATGATGGACTGGCCAAGCATGTCTCCAGACCCAAACCCTATTGAGCATCTGTGGGGCATCCTGAAAAATAAGATGGAGGAGCGAAAGGTCTCTAACATCCACCAGCTCCACTGTAGCAAAGTGTAATTTCTTCAGTGTTGTCACATGAAAAAGATATAATAAAACATTTACAAAAATGTGAGGGGTGTACTCACTTTTGTGAGATACTGTATATATATATATATATATATATATATATGCAAAATCCGGCTCACTGCATTTAAAAACAATCAGCTTCTAACCTCTGGTTGTTTAATTAAGCTTTGGTAATAAAACCTGAAAGCTGATTGGTTTCTATGCAGAAGTGAGCCTCATTTTGCACTCTCCATCTTTAGTAAATAAACCCCATTGCATAATAATATGTGACAATGCATAGGTAAATGTCAATCTACTTGTCATTTCATGACACATTGAATAATAATAAACTGAATTTAAAGTGTAAAGAACAATCAATAAAACAAATTATCATTTTGTCATACTTATACTTTTTCTAGTTTAGAAATGTGCCATTATAGGCTTTTAAAGTAAAGTGTTTTTAATGTATTTTTTTCTTCAGACAAAAGGAACAAGATCAGAATAATGTAAAATATAGCACTGACATCTTAAACACCAGATAATCCCATGCCGCCAGTTTCACTGATAGCTCAGTGATTTCTGGTTAAAGACATGTAAAAATATTCCTTTTATTGCTCTATAGCCCAAGGGTAGCCCAAAGAGAGTGTAGTTATTTGGTGCATGTGCCATGTGTAGAGATGCACTAATGGCGGTGTGCCTGTATGCACACTCTGTCATAGTCATAGTGCAGTTAGCTCCCTCACCACTGCTGCAACTGTCACAAGGATATGGTAGCAGCTGAGGATGTTTGAAACTAGGTGGGTGGAGCCTGATGGGGATTCAGAACCACTCCCTTTGTGATTGATAGCAGGCAGTGAGTGGATCAATAAACAATCTTGCTATTGCTAATAGAATCTGCCCAATGCCTGCTCTCAATTACAAGGAGACAGTGGATCTGATGGGGAACTATTGTCTTGTGAGGAAACACCACGCTACCTTAACATGAGTACTACTAATAACACACCTCAACCCAAGTAGATAATATTCCTCAATATTACTGCAATCAGTGCTCCAACCCAGGAGGAGAACAGAACAGTGTGGTGATGTTAGAATCAGTTACCCCTGGTTAGTTCAGTAGGCGAGCTGGCCTTCAGTGGACTGATTCAAAAGGAATGCCTTTTTCCAATAAGCCTATAGTACAGATGTTTTTACACAATAAAGAATATCTGTGATATTATCTGTGGAACAGCTCTTGCGTTTGTTTGCATTATATTACTTTTACAATATGTGGTAAAGAAGAGGTTAGGGGTGTCCCCCACCGGTGAGCCTAGAAAGGCAGTAGTGTGGTTTAAGTCCTACATTGCTGTGGAGATAAAGTTCTAACATCAGGGCTTGTAGGAAAGAAGGAGTGGAAAGGCTCTGAGCTTACTACCTGAATCTAATGCTTGTTTTAGTAAAGCCACCAAAACTGGCTACAGGGCATTTTGAACATTGCACAGGGCATTTTAAAGAGCCACACTGAAAGTAAAGTGATGCTAATGCCTTTTTTAATTGCCCTAAATGTTCACTCGATTGGCAGCAGTAAAATGCTTTACAATTGTTAAAAATGTAATGCAAGCATAGGTGTGCGCAGGGGGTGTGCCAGGTGTGCCTGAGCACACCCTAATCACTTTGTGCAGTGCCAATTTCCCCTACTGCGCAGGCTTTCTTCTGTGTTTTGCCCCCCGCAGTGCTACTGGTTTCTTTCCTCTCCTCTCCCCCTGGCTGTTACGGGAGATGTTTCAGGATGGAGAGCAAGGGAAGGAGCTAGCCCATGGATGCTCAACCTGTGGCCCTCTAGCTGTTGCGGAACTACAAGTCCAATGAGACATTGCAAGCTGCGGTCAGTTACAAGCATGACTCACAAAGGCAGAGGCATGATGGGACTTGTAGTTCCGCAACAGCTTGAGGACCACAGAATCAGCACCCATGGGCTAGTCAATATGTAATTTACTGGCCCCTTCCTTAGTTCCTTCCTTGGTTAAAGAAAGAAAGTACCCCCAGTTACTATGGGACTTTAAGGGGAACTTTTGAAAACAAAGTATTTTGAAACATAGAATAATGTATTATTTTATAAGTTAAAAAGTGTGATGGTGTGAAACACTGTACATAAAACAGTACATAATATACATATAGTATGAGAGAAACACTTCTCCTATATCCCAGCGCATTTCGTAAATTTCGGGGTGAATCCCTTCTTCAGGGTAAAAAAATTGGGATTCATCTGATTTTCCAAAACGCATCAGGGCTATAGGAGAAGTGTTTCTCTCATACTATATGTATATTATGTACTGTTTTCTGTATGGCGTTGTTTCACACCATCACACTTTTTAGCTTATAAAATAATACATTTTTCTATGTTTCAAAATACTTTGTTTTCAAAAGTTTGCCCTTAAAGTCCCATAGTAATGAGGGGTACTTCCTTTCTTTAACTATACTATATATTGGGATGTTGGCAACAAAAAAAATAGTTTTTTCATTCTTCATAGTGGTTCCCTTTCTATAATTCCTTTTCTAAATGAACATAGTGAACACTCTCTGTGTTTATTCAAAGCTGAAGCATATTAAACTGTGATTAGTATGCTTCAACTTGTGAATGAACAGGAAGCTGCTCAGCACAGAGCTCCTCCCATTCATTCCCTGTGCAGTGCAGCTGAGGCTGCAGAGAAAGAGACATGTGTTTGAGCTTTGGGGTGTACACCTTAATAATATGGGCTGCACACACATATGAATGCAAGTAAAAAAAATGATAGCAGTAGAGCATTATACTATGTAAGTATTTGCAAACCTGTTAAAAACTTGCAGCAATGCTAATTTGTGCCCTTGTCAACTCAACTTAATCTTATCTAATGTCAGGTCCACACCTATGCATTTTTTAGTGCGTTTTGCAGACATTCACGACAGTCCATTTAACATGGTTTGAGACACGTTCACATCTATGTGTTTTTCAGCTGCTGCATTTTTGGAAAAATGTAAGGACCTTTTTCCCCTCAGCAGACTTGTGTTTTACGTGTAATAGACTAATGAACCCACACCAAAAACACAAATGTTGGATTTTTGTATGCCTTTTTGCATGCATTTTGTGTTTTTTTTCTCCTTAACAAAGGATTGATGGGAACACAAAAAATAAGTGAAACAAATGTCCCTTTGGTATACTGTGAAATAAGGCTGCGCTAGCAGATGTGAATCACCACTAGGGGTGTAAGTGAGGCAAACAAAACAATGAAAATTGCAACTTATAGTGACAAAATTGCTAATACACGTGACTCACCACTGGAGGTGGTGCAAATATTGCGACTGTGAATACTAATACCACTATGAGGCAATCATAACAATAAAAATTGCAACTTATAATGACAAAATTGCTAATACACGTAACTCACCACTAGAGGTGGTGCAAATATTGCGACTATGATTACTAATATACCACTGTGAGTATAAGTGAGAAAACCTTGCTTTACAAAACAAACAGTATAAGCAACAATAAATTAAAAGTCAATATTGCAGGTTGGGATAAATTGCAGGTGATCCTGGAGGGATGATCCCCTAAAGAACCCTACTCACCAAAACAATGTGACCCACGGCTTTGCAGTCCTAGGGTCTAAATAAGCTATAATGAAGTGGTGAGATGGGTGATGTCAGGAATCCAGAAAATACTTCAAATAATCCAATGGAGACTCCGGTTGAATATGGGTGCCGTAAAGAGGAAAGAAAAAACAAGCATGTGTGGTATCGTCGTGCTAAACCTCTAAGTGCTAAACAATAGTAACTCACTACTGAGCAGACTTGGATCAGCGAGTTCCGGGTGCGCTGTTGGCGTGCGCTCCAAACGGAACAGGAAGCAGGCATCACTGGCTTACTGGCCGGAAATTGCGTCTACGCGTTTCGCCCCTCCTCCAGGGCGTCATCAAGGAAATGTCCCTTTGGGTCTGGTATGGATTTTGAGAGGAACCCCACGCCAACTTTTTTTCATATGGCGTGTGTTCCCCCCAAAATCTATACCAGACCCATATCCTAGTATGCAGCCTGGCAGGCCACAAAAGGGCGGAGGATGAGCGAGCGCCCCCCCTGAACCATACCAGACCACATGCCCTCCACGTGGCCATGCCCCCCCAAAGCATGTTGTCCCCATGTTGATGGAGACATGGGCCTCTTCCCCACAACCCTGGCTGGTGGTTGTGGGGTCTGCATATAGGGAGCTTATTGGAATCTGGAAGCCCCCTTTAACAAGGGGGCCCACAGATTCTGTCCACCATGTGAATGAGTACATTGTACCCCTACTCATTCACCAAAAAAAGTGTCAAAAAGAAATAGAAACACAGAGACGGTTTTTGACAATTTCTTTATTAAAAATAAAAAAAACAAAAAAAGTCCCTCAATTAAATCCAATGTCAATCACAATGAATCCCACTGCTGGCCTGGAAAAAAAGGTCACCACTAGACATGTGCAATTTGTTTCGTTTTCCAATAAAATTCAACAAATTTGTTAATATTTAAATTAACGAAAACCCATTTAACGAATTTTGTCGAAATTTCTAAAATTAAAAAATTTGAAAGAATGAAAATCCGAAATTAAAAAATCCAAAAATTCGAAAGACAGAAAATCTGAAATTTGAAAATCACAAAATAAGAATCAGAATTTGAAAATTCAAAAGAACAAAAATCTGAAAATGAAAATCCAAAAATGTAAAAACCCGAAAATTTGAAAATCCTAAATAATAACTAACTAACTAACTAATAATAACTATTACTAACTATTAAATGATAGGTATTGGAATTTCCTTTCAAATTTGTCTGTTAGTGAAAGTAACGAATACAAATTTATCCAAAGTTATGAATTATTCAAAATAAAGAATGCTGCATCTAAATGAATGGAACGTAAAAAATGAATAATAATAAATAATAATAAAAAATGTATTATTATTATTAATTATTAATAATTTGTTATGTTCCATTCATTTAGATGCAGCATTCGTTATTTCGGATAATTCGTAACTTCGGATAAATTCCTATTCATTACGTTTAGCCAAATTTGAAAGGAAATTCTAATACCTTTAATTTAATAGTTATTATTAGTTAGCTAGTTAGTTATTATTTCATATTTTTTGGATTTGCAAATTTTTGGATTTTCACATTTTCGGATTTTCGTTTTTATTTTTGTATTTTGAATTTTCATTCTTATTTTTGGATTTTCACATTTTCGGATTTTCGAATTTCAGATTTTTACAAATTACCGAAATAATGAATACCTAAGCTAATGGAACGTATCTAAATCAATATGTTTCAAAGTTACAAATTTATTCAAAATAACGAATTTCAATCATAACGAATGACCCGAAGAAAAAAAAAAGCGAATGGAACAAAAAATACATTTTGAGGCAGTGCACATGTCTAGTCAGCACCTGACATAGTTTGCTGCCGTCTAACAGCTCCACCATTTGACAGTTCTTAATTACGGGGCAGGGCCACCCAATAAAGTAACCAGGTGACCCTGCCCCCTTGTGACACCATTAACCCCACGTCCACTGCATCCACCTCAGCCGCCACATTACTAACAACTGGCTATTCACAGTTTGTTAAGGAAGAAAAAAGCAAAACGACTGAAAAATGCATGCAAAAACGCATCAAAACCACAATATGTGCCGGAAAACCGCTTTAACCACAACTGCATAGATGTGAACCTAGCCTTAATGATACATTAAGAGTTTATACAAACCGTTTTTTTTTTTTTCAACATACAGTATGCAATACAATGTAGCCTGGTAAAGAGAATAAAGATCTCCTAGTTCACTTAGCTTTATGGTTCCACAACATTACATAAAAGTCATAACAATGTGATATCATTTTATTCAGCAATGCTTGTTGAATATGTTTAGTCGTAAATATATAGAAGTGGACAAATTACTTAAACATTGCATTGGAAACATTATTTTTTCTACCATTTTTATTACATATTCCCAATAAAAGCCAAGAAAATAAAAAATGCATGTATCCAAATTTGTCACTGAATTAAATACAAACTTACCTGTCTAAAAAACAAAGAACAGGGTAGGCTGCAATTCCTAAAAGATGTAATGCGCAGAACAGAGAAATCAGGAGAAATGATTGGGAGAAATAAATACAATTTTATAAAGAATGCTCTGGGACTCCAAGGCATCTGGGAAGAAAAAAGCATGTGGACTCAAGTGGTTGTGTATTTCTGAAAGTAGAGCTTTAAGCTTCAATAAAATATCTGCTCCCTGTTGAATAGTACTTTTTAAAGAAAAATGTTTGCATTGGTACATGTCTCTGATGGCATTGCCAGCTACCCATATACTTTTGTTTAACAGTAACTTACAAACTTTAGCTTTGAAAAGACACAAAATAACTAGGTTTTTAGATCCACAGCCACTCTGTCTAAGGATTTACTTACCTCCTCATAAAAAAAAAAATCAGATTTGCCTGACAACATGCCTTTCATGAATCCATGCTGTATGCTACCTAACATATTTTTTTTCCAGTAAGAACTCATCTATGTGGTCTTTTATTAACCACATCTTGCCCAGCCTCTACCAAAATAACTGCCGGGCGGTGGTTTAATTGTTGTGACTGGCATCTCCAATCACAGTAAGGAGACTATAACGTAGGCTCTTTACCATGTGATCAGCTGTGTAGAAAAGAGCTGATAAGTGGCATTCCTGCAATACTTGCCAGTGCCCACCAGTGATGTCCACCTGTGCTCACCAGCGATGTCCACCTGTGCGCACCAGTGGGGCCAATCAGTGCCCATTAGTGATGCCTGTCAGTGTCTCCTAATCAGTGCCACCTATCAGTGCTGTATTTCAGTGTCCATCAATGCCATCTATCAGTGCCCATCAGTGTGCCCATTAGTGTCACCCATCAGTGCCACTTATTAGTGCCCATCAGTGCCACCTATTAGTGCCCATCAGTGCCCATAAAGGCTGCCCATCAGTGCCTATTAGTGCCCACTAGCATTGCCTATCAGTGCCCATCATTGCTGTCTATCAGTGCCCACCAGTGCTGCATATCAGTGCCCATTAGTGCTGCATATTAGTGCCTCTCCATCAGTGACAATCAGTGCCACCTCATCAGTGTCCATCAGTGCAGCCTATCAGTGCCCATCAGTTCAGCCTCATCAGCGCACATCAGTAAAGGAGAAAAATTACTTATTTACAACATTTTGCAACAGAAACTAAGAAAAACTATTTTTTTTATTTTTGTCTTTTTTCATTTGTTTAGCAAAAAATAAAAAACCCAGTGGTGATTAAATACCACAAAATACCACCAAAATAAATATTTTATATATATTTTTATTATATGTTTATATTCTTTGTAACATTTAAACAATGATAGTGTTCCTTCATTTTTATATATTTTAAAAGCTCTTTTAATATTATTTATATTTTATAACTTTGGACATGAGCCACACAGGTTTTATTTTTAGCCTTTTTTTGCTCATTGGCATACATTTTGCAGTGTGTTCACATACAGTCTTTTTGAAGAATTCACATTTCTGTCTTGTGTTCACCAATGCCAACATTTCCTCTCAGTTTAAGACTTGGAGAGCATCCCTCATCCTTGGAAAATTTGCTCTCTTAAATTATAGCTAACATTAAATTATGTTATGGTGATTGCTACCCAGATGTTCTTTTATATGAACATTGGTAATATGTTATGCATGATTTGAGATTACCAGGTCCAGCAGAGCATCATGACTAGTTGGGGCCTCTATGAAATGGTCCATAGAATTGTCTTGTAATAGGTTTATACATTTTTTCCATTTAACTGTGCCTGCAATGTCATTACTCCAGTCAATTTCCAAGTAGTTAAAACCCCCCAATAATATTTACTGATCCAACCCTTGCAGCCCTTTCTGTTTTTGCAAGGAGCTGAGTCTCCACCTCCTCATTAACAGTGGGTGGCCTATAACAAACTCCAATGATTACCTTTGTAGTACACAAACCCATGTGCATTTCCACCCATAATGCCTCGGCCTCATTACACTCCCCATCAACTAGGTCCTCTTTCACACTCGCTTTGAGATCACTTCTCATGCAGACACCGCCATATTTCCATTTACACTGTCTCTCCGAAGGAGGGCATAACTAGGAATATTAATAGCCCAGTCTTGGGAACAATGAAGCAATGCCAATTAAATAATAGCTCTCTTCATGCACCAAAGCTTCCAATTTACCTTTTTTCTTGGCAGACTTCTGTCATTGATGAAAAAATACTTTAATTCATTGTTTTGTTTTGCACACATATTTGGCGTATTTATTTCTTCTATTAAAAATAGTACAATTTTCAATGGTTATTTGTAACATGGGTACCTTCTTATCACCTGCCATAGCACTCCCCCCATCTTTCCAATTCCTCCCACCAATAGGGACTGACCCCAGTCTGACCTGTCTGCCCCATTATAATCAAATTCATTAGACATATGCAAAATGGAAAAATGTGTTTAGTTTTCTGCCCACCCACCCCAAAGCACCTTGTCCCTGTGTTGATTGAGACAAGAGCCTCTTCCCCAAAACCCTGGGCTGTGGTTGTGGGGTCTGTGGGCATGGGGCTTATCGGAATATGGAGGGGGCCCCCAGATCTCGCCCCCCCATGTGAATATACAGTACCCCTACCCATTCACCTAAAAAGTGTAAAAAGTGAATAAAGACAGTACACAAGTTTTTGACAAGTCCTTTATTAAAAAATAAAAAACAATGTCCCCCGATGTAGATCCATCCTCAATCCCACCGCCTGCCTCGGCTGCACCCCCTGGGGCCCCCCTTCTTAAAGCGTGCTTTCAGAATCCGATAAAAAAAACGCCCACAAACCGCCCCACAACCACTTCCCATGGTTTTGGGGAAGAGGCCCTTATCCCCATCAACATAGGGGCAAGGTGCTTTGGGGCCCCCTACCCCAAAGCACCCCCCCATGTTGAGGGCATGTGGCCTGGTATGGTTTAGGAGGAGGGGGTGCTCGCTCATCCCTCCCTCTTTCCTGTCCTCCTGCCAGGCTGTATGCTCAGGTAATGCATAAGAAAAACAGAAAAGTGCCTCTAAGTGTAGTATTTAATTAGACATAAAATGGCAGAAAACGACAATTGGACACTCACATGATGGATATTGTTAGGTCCTCTGTATCAGCCCCTCTTTGCCTCAGCTGGACTTTGACAGTCAATGGAAAAAACTCTCTGTCCGGACAGGTAATCATAGACCATACACAGTATATGGTTGATCAAGAATACATCAGTTTATTTCCAGCTCTACAGAGTATATGCAATAATCAAAAAAGGGGTTGCATAGGGGGAACGGCCCCATGAACAACCAATCACATTTAAGCATTTTGTTATACAATCAGTATTGATCTGCAAGATATTCATAATATTTCTGCCTTCAGACTCAACGTCACAATTCATTCTAAAGCCCCATACACACGGTCGGACAATCCGCGGACAAGGTCGGTCGGATTCTGTCCGTCGTACTTTGTCCGATGTTGTTGTTGCGTACACACGGTCGGACAACGTTGTCGGAATATCCGGTCTGCAAGAACGTCGTGACGTAAGTCGTCGTCCACGAGATTAGAAAAGGGAAGTTCAGCACCACGTCAGGCACCCGTTGGGCTCCTTCTGCTGATCCCGTGTTTATCGAGATTTAGTCGAAGTTTGGTGACTTAAGATTCGCGCTTCTCAGTTTTCTGACTCAGATCGTTACTGCTCTTCAGTTTGTGCTTGTCGTGCGTATCTGTTTATTAGTGCGTGTAGTCAGTTCGCATTTGTTGGTCATTGCGGCCTATATCTTGATATAGGACGCTTTGATTTGCACTGCTTATTGTCTGCTCGTTTCTGGTATTCAGTTCGTTCTTTCAGGCCTTGCTGTTTATCGGTGCTTTCTGTTTGTCCGTTCTGACCAGCCGACCTTTTGTGACCTTGTGAGCGATGTTTCCCGTGCGTACTCGTCGCCGAGTTCGTGCTGTACGCGGAATTGGTGTCGGGCTTTTAGCTTTGACCCAAGACCCGTCCATGAACAGAGTGACGAGGAGTATGTGGACCAAGAATTGGTTGCTTCAGCTTGACCAATTCTCGCACATGCCTTTGCTTCGTGAGATCCGGGAGAATAATCCTGATGATTTCAGGAACTTTCTCAGGATGACGGACCCCGATTTTCACCGTCTTTTGGCTTTGCTGACCCCCTTTATCAGCCGGCAGGATACCTGCATGAGACAAGCCATTACTCCGGAGCAGAGGCTTGTTGCCACATTGAGGTACTTGGCGACAGGGAGATATCTTCAGGATTTGAAGTTCTCTTCAGGTATCTCTCCCCAGGCCCTGGGAATCATTATTCCAGAGACCTGTTCTGCCATCATCCAGGTCCTGCAGGAGGACTATATTAAGGTAACATTTCTCCTTTACTATTCCCTTCTATGTATGCTCTGTTTGCTAATGTCTTCTATTTTTGACCTCCTTCCCTAAATACCATGATTGCAATATGCTCTAATATGCTGTGCCCCTTTTCTCCTTCATGCATTTTTCCCTTCACTTACCTCCCCAGCATGCTCTTCTGGCCCAATAGACACCTATGGCCTAGTCACTTAAGCAATGTCTTTTGTCTGCTGCATAGTATTGTTTGCCCCCAAACACCCCCTAAAATATGCACAAATGTTTGCTGTGTGGTTTACTTCATGTAGAGCCCCTTTTTTTTTTTGTTTTTTTGGTGGGGGGGGGCAAAGTCATTAGGAACCCCCTCCCCCAACTGCTCTGTCAGATGGTACCAATCCTTTATCTGCTGGCTTTCCCAAGGTCCATACACACTATATACCTACCTCTTTATAGTGGGCATCTTTAGGGATGAATTCAGCAAAGCATGTAGTGCAAGGGGCTGGCTCCATACTTTCCATTTCCTCTTTTTTTGTGTTCTTTCCCTCCTATTAGCTTGCTTGGTAATTATCATAATGTCACAATGTGCTTGTCTTTTTTTTTGGGGGGGGGGGGGGGGGGGGGGGGGGGGGGGGTCGAAATGTTATTTTATCTTTCCTGGGGGCTGCCAATAGTGTTAAGTACAGAGGGTCTGGCCAAACTAGCACACATTATTGAGCCATTTGCCAATCAATGAAGTGCAGAGGGTTACCTGTCCACCACCCCCCCCCAAAACCCTAGTTATTGCCAATGGCCCATCAGAAGTGTGGGGATTGATGGGGGGTGAGTAATCTGTGAAGGGGAGCCTCTACTTTTCTGTGCAAATACTTTCCAGCCTCAAATTTACAAAAATGCTCTTGTTCCAAGATGTTGATTGTCTAATCTGCTTGCAATGTTTATGTGCAAAGTGACTAATTATTTTTTCTTGGTTCACTCCACAGTTCCCTTCCACGCCACAGGAATGGCAGACTGTGGCCTCCCACTTTGCCAGCCGTTGGGACTTTCCCAACTGCGGAGGGGCAATTGATGGGAAACACGTCCGCATCGTCCCACCGCCCAACTCGGTGTCCTACTATTATAATTATAAGGGGTTTAATAGTGTAGTGATGTTGGCGGTGGTGTCCGCGACATACGAGTTTATGTATGTGGACGTGGGGATGAACGGCCGGATCTCGGATGGTGGAGCCATTACGCACACGGAGTTCTACTGGCGTCTCCAAAGTGGCAGTCTGTGCTTGCCACCTCCAGAGGAGAATGCAGAAGGACTCCCCTTCATCTTTGTCGCAGATGAAGCGTTTGCGTTGACTCCCCATGTGATGAGGCCGTTCCCGATGAGGACCCTCACCCCAGACCAGAGGGTCTTCAACTACAGGCTGTCCAGAGCCAGAAGAGTGGTGGAGAACACTTTTGGCATCCTGGCCAGCCGCTTCCGCCTGTTCTTGACGGCTTTTAACTTGGCGGAATACAAACTGAACCACATAGTTCTTGCCTGTTGCATATTGCACAACTTCCTCAAAAGACATAACAGGAACTATGTGGTGCCCGTTGGCCCAGATGTGGAGGGCCCTCCAAATGCGGACCTCACAGCCCTTCAAGTGGCACGTCCAGCCTTGCCCCCTCTAAATGCCCGCGCGGTCCGGGACCAATATATGGAGTACTTTGTGGGTAGGGGGGCCATTGCTCTGCCTGACGATGTGTGAGAGGCATTTTTTAATAAATCTGATATTTCAACCAACCTATGATTTCTGGTCATTTCAGTATTCATTTTAGCTTATTTTACCTTGAAATTTTTTTCCCTTTGCCTTCGACAGTGGGAATGCACTTTCTGGGCAAAAGGAGGTAACAGTCTCTTCTTCCCAAAAAGATTCTTCTCATGTTGTGTGTTTGATACCTAATCTTTGGTCTAGATAAGGTTTGTACTGCATAACTGACACCCAAAATACTCCTTTTCATCACCAGGTCAGACATGTGTGTATTCTCAAAAATGCTGTGCTCCGTGTTTTCGTACAAAGCACTGTGGGTGTCATTTACATAAGTCAAATCCACTATGCTCTACAAGTGCAGTGAAAAAGTGCCCTGGAAAAGAAACTTGCAGTGCAAAGTGGACTTGCCTTTAGTAAATAACACCAATTGCCCCCCATATCCTTTACATTTGACATACATAATGCATTGTGTTTTTGAAATAAGGAAGCCACACATTTAGAAAACTAAAAAAGTTTACTTGGAAAACATTCACAAGTGCGTTTACAATCTTCACGCCCAAACTGACAACATCTTGGTTATTTACAACATTGTTTACAAACATTGCGCAATTGGTAAAACCAGGCATGGAGCAAAACAGAACCTATCAACTTGGAAAGTGCAACTTTGTAAAGTGAAGTCAAGATCAGACATGACTATATGTTCAAAGTGTGTTTGATCTTGCCTTCATCACATGGGGGGGTCACCCCTGGAAAGTGGAAATTTAGAACATGCACACAATTTGGGTCTGAAAATGGTCATTAGATGGTAAAACACATGCCTAGAAGCTTCAAAAGTGCCATTTTCCATCATGGGGATGAATGGACGTTTTTTGGGGGTGCAACCCCTTCACCACAACCACTTTCGTAGTTTGTAAAGTGTTTGCACCCCCAAAAAAACGTTGGCATTGTTCCACCATGATGGGAGCTAGCACATGTGGACACAATGTGTGCATGTTCCAAATTTCACACAGTTCTTAAGTTGCAAATGTGTTCAGAAGCTGGCACAAATGTGTGTTAATTACTTGGTGCGTTTTCATATTTTTCCTAAAACATCAATGATGTTCTTCAATTTTTGTTGAACATCATTGATGTTTTGCTTTATGTAATCTAGATCTCTATTGCAGACCATTATCTCCCCGATGAGTACGTGGGCACTCTCTGTGGTAAAGTGCGATTTTTCTTCCACAACATCCACGTCACCTAAAAAACACAAACATAAAAAAATCTGGTGTTGGAAATGAGGCAGCCATACATTGATTAGCTTACCAGTAGCTGTGTTCTCCCACACTCACCTGTTGTGGTGACAATTTCTCCAAGTTCGATGATCTCTCCTTCCTCCTCCTCCTCCTCTGCTTCTGCTCTTTCACCTTTTTGGGAGGTGTTGGTTTTGGGGTTTCCTCAGACGGCCCAAGTTTTCGCTCCCCTATGAGAATGTACAAAAGGAATATTTAGCAACACAATCTATTGAGGGCAGAAATAGGAAATGACAAACATTGCTTGAAAGTGTCGGACACTATTTTTGTTTGGCCAGTTACAAATGCCAACTACATGAATGTAGTCACTTTGTAAAGGTGCTAAACTTATTAGCTTTTTGGTTGAAGTTTGTCTGATGGAGACCCCCCTCTAGTATCCACTGGAGCACATGTGTGGAAAAGCATAATAAAAAGGGGGTTTGGGTGTCCCAGCACTAGTGCTCTAGAGTCCAGATGGGTAAACAGCTACTGGGTGACCTCTCCTTTACATTGAATAAATTGGCTTTACATTCTTGATGACATTTCTAGTGAGAACAAACTTCCTTTCCACAAAAAAAACACCAAACATCGTATTATAAGTGGCCGAACGATCGAGGTTGCATACGATAGAATGGACACACACGATCATGCCAGTGGCAGAAAGATCGAGGCTGAGTACGATCGAATGCACAGACGAACCTGAAAGTGGCCATTTTGGAATGTACAACTTTGAAAAAATCAAACCACATGGAGCAGTATGCAAGCAAGAACTAAAACACAAAACATAACTTTTTAGAAGAATTCGCTTGATCTTTCTGTACTGATTGGCCTCCCTCAGTTTCAGGTCTGACCAGCGTTTCCTCAGTTGCTCCTTGGATCGTTGTACCCCAAACTGATTGTACAGCCTTCTCACCACTTTAGACATGATCTTGGCCTTGCGGACATTGGGGTTGAGGTAAGGCCCATACTTCCCATCATAGTCGCTCCTCTTTAATATGTCCACCATCTCCAACATTTCTCCAAATGACATATTGGAGGCCTTGAATTTCAGGCTCCGGGATCGTGACGTTTCTGCCTCCGGACTTTCCTCGTCCTCCTCCTCGTTGGTGGGATATTTGGGGCGCACCTGCTGTGTCCACGCCATGTGCTCTCCCCACTGCGCCGTAAAGAGAAGGGGTGGGGAATAGACGAGAAAGATCGTCAGGGGCGGGCGGAGTTTGACGCATGCGCACTGTATATAAAACATCACACGCCTGTGTCGTAGCCACGATCTGGGAGACGAGGGGAGAGAAAACTCACGCACGAGACGATCGCTACAAACGAAGGTATAATTTGACGTTGGTACATAACTAGCCTAGACTGATTCGAACTTGAGGCTTCTTTATGGAGAAGATTAGGAGAGTTTAGCCTGACATAATTTATATGGTTTTGTGTGGTGTTGTGTCTTGCAGAGATTATGAAGGGATTCAACGACATGAGTTTTCTCCCCCTCTTCATTGCCAAATATAGGGAATTTCCCGTTTTATGGCAGGGTAAACACCCCCATTATAGCAACAAACCAAAGAGGCACGCAGCCCTGGAGGAACTTGTGGAATTTGGAAAGCCAAGGTTCCCCACGGCAACTGTTGATGATATAAGAAAGAAAATTGGCAGCCTGAGGAGTGCGTATATCAGGGAGCGCAAAAAGGTCCGGAAGTCTGAAGAAACTGCAACTGCAGCAGATGAGGTCTATGTCCCCAAGCTCTGGTACTATCAGAGTCTCCATTTTCTCAAAGACCAGGCTGATGTCACGGAGCCACTCTCGACTCCTCCTTCCACGCTTCCTTGCGCGCAGGCCACCCCTGATGAGGCTTCCGAGGAGCAACCTGGGCCTTCCAGTCTGGAAGAGGTGGAGGAGCCCAGCTTGTTCCAGGTATAGTAGTTTGGTTACCATTTATGTGAATAATGAATGATGTTCACTTAATTCAGGATACCCAATTGCTTAGTTCCTAACGTGTTTGACATATCAACTGACAGTAGTGTTGGAGACAGTTGGGGCCACAATCTAAACTGCAGGGCTGAGAATTGTATGGTTTTCTAAACATTTTGCAACAGTCACAAGATGAGAATTGTGTGTGTTTGATGAACAAATAACTGAAACTATGTCCCTTTTTCATACACAGGAAGACCTCAGCCAGGAGGTGGCTGTGGAAGGTGGCAGTCAGGAGGAGGCAGGGGTTAGTGGCAGCCACCAGGTGGGTAGTGGCAGCCAAGAGGGGGCTAGGCCTCGGAGCCTGACTGACTCCCAAATCCCTCTCCTCCGCCTTCCCTACAAAAGGGCGAGAAGGGGGGGTTATGCGGCAGAGTCAGCGCTCAGGATGATAAGAGAGGCTTCAGACTCCCTACATGCCACAGCCGCCGACGAGGAGACCTTTGGCTCGGTGGTTGTCACAAAAATGATGGGTATGGAGGTGAGGCAACGCAACATGTGTGAGGGGCTCATCCTCCATGTCCTAAATAAGGGTAGGGCTGGGGAGATGACCCCAGTCACACATGTTTGCCATAGTTACCATGCTCCGCCTCCTCCTCCTCCTCCTCCTCCTTCTGCCACCCCACCAGCACGACAGCCACAGCGTGCAAGGAAGCGTGGAAGGAAGACCTGAGAGTGACGACCTGGATTCAGTCTGGTCTGAGAGAAGATGGAGCCTCTTGTAGTACCAGAGCCTGGGGACCTAGATGGCATCTGCTGCAGTTACGAATACTTTGGACTTCAGGACCAGATTGCACTCCCCTTAATATACGTACTCCTCAGGCCCCCAATTTTCTACGCTTGAAAAATGATGGTTGCCGTGGGGGCCAAGGCTTTGCAAATTCCCCAAGTTTCACCATGGCTGCGTTCCTCTTTGGTTTGTTGCTGACACCTAAATAAAGGTCTTTTTGATTTGAAATAATCATTGCCTATGTGTTTTACTTTTCTACAATGACAGATTATTTGTGAGTAGGCAGGTACATTTCACTAATCCTAAAGTAGAATTAACAAGGGGCACCAACAACAAACAAACTCCTAGTAAATTTAAGCAACAAATACAAATGTTAATAATGTGGTTTTGCTAAGTTGAGACACACAACCCCCCTCCCAAAAAAAAAAAAAAAAAACCTTCAAATATGTATTACCAAAAAAAAAAAAAAAAAAAAAGACAAATCATGGTAAAAATATAACAAAGATTCTTTTACGATCTGAGTAAAAATAAACATGTAGTGTATAAATGCTGCAAAGTAATAAAGAACTAAGTTTGTGAGAAGTGCGGGTGAATAGGAGCAGCTAAAACATGTCATTCTTGTTGCATTGTAAAGAAAAAGAGAATGCGCTGCATTAAAGACATTTTAACATTGCAGCGTGACGAATGTGCTGTGTCGATTAGGAAAGGTAGTTTTTCCTGACCGAGCGCTTCCGTCACAGAATTTCTTCTGAGCATGCGTAGCACTTTGTCCGTCGGACAACCGTACACACGATCGGATTTGGTGTGATCGGACCGTGTTGACGGCAAATCTTTCCAGCAGGAGATAAGACTTTGTCCGTCGGACAAACCGACGTACACTGTCCGATGGTGCATACACACGGTCTGATTTTACAACAACATTGTCCGATCGGACAGAATCCATGAAAAAGTCCGACCGTGTGTATGGGGCTTAAGAATGTTCCACGCAATATATGTCCTTGACAATGTTCTCAGCATTTTTGGTAAACTTTCACACGTTAACGTGAGAAAGGAAAAAACTAGTGTGAGAAAAACATCTTCTACAGACATACAGAAAAACAATACAATATTGTACAATATTATTAAATCTTAAAGGGTAACTCTACACTCCTTGCAATAACCTTAAAGAGTGATCCCGCATTTCCTTACAATCCCTCCTTTGATCATAGGAGACTTAAAAAAAGTCTCTGCGGATCACTCACTGTACCACTTATGTCCTGAGTAGTGTTGTACTCCCATGGTTGTTTCAGACTTATCAATTGGGTTCTTTGATTTTGCTACTTTACTTATCAGACAGAACACCAATTTGATTGTCACATAAATAGCAAAATAGCAAAAGAAGAAAAATTGTCCAGGTGCTGCATTTTGGCTCACAGGGAAATGTTATGGCAAGAATGGTTTGGGCAGCTAAGGGGTTTTGTGGGAGGGGGCAGGGGGCAATAGTGGCTGAGTCTCTTCTTGTGCAGTTATTGGAGGGGGCTCCTCCATTTTCTTTCCTGTCTCCTTCATCTGTGGGCTCTTTTTCAACCTTGATGCATGGATCCATTGCGGGCTTTGATCCGTCAGTATTGCTGTCCTGGAGACCTTAAGGACTTCAAATGGACCTAGGAAGACGGGCCTGGTTGTTTGCGGACTGCAAGTTGTTTGATCAGTCCCCCGGGACAAAAGGATGTGTTGGATCTGTGGAAAGAGGAGGAAAGGTGACAACAATCTTATCATGAGTTTCAGCAAGGCTAATTACCAGATATTTCACGTGCTCTTCCTGTAAGGAATATAAGTTAGATTCCTATTATCACGCAAAGATATTTGATATTACCTTTCTGTTGGGGCATGTGTGTAAAATCAATCTTTAAATCTTGTAATGGGCCCAAGGGCGCTGGTAAGTGTCCATGAAGGCCATACTTTGGTCCCTGAACATTATTCTGGGCTCAAGTTAAGCAGGAATCAATCAGTTGTTCAATCAATAGGTGAGTGGAATTGTTGCAAAAATTCTGGTTTTACATTTGCTGTAGGGGTTTCTTACCTATGTGTCCATGGAGATAAGATAAAATCAAAGGGGCTACTGTTTCTGGAATACCTAGAATCCCCTCCTTGTTTGACCACAAGCCGTCCGGGTTGTGTGTACAACCATGCGATTCCCAACAGGTAATGTCAGACAATTGAGCTTTCTTCTGTAGTAATGTGGCTAGGGCTGGGAAATTTGGGGAGGAAAAATCTGTAGAGAACAATTGGAGGGTTGGTTTTTTATTGCCTCCTCAGCAGCAATTTTGGCTGCTCTGTATGCTAAGTTGTTTCCCTTAGTAGCATCAGATTTGTCCCTTTACTTTTATGACATTAATTTTTGAGGGTAAATGGAGTGCACTTAATAAATCCTCTACCCAGACTTGATTTGAGATTTGTTTATTATCTGCTGTCCTGAACCCGCGTATCTACTGTCAGTGTAAATGTTTACTTTCTGTTCTTTGAATAACTGACAGGCACGTGTCATAGCATGGAGCTCTGCCTACTGAGCTGAAGTCGCTGCTAGTTGTTTTGCTTCTAATATTATGTCTGGTAAAGTCACTACAGCATACAGTATCATCGCTTGGTGTAGAACAGTTGCTGTCAACAAAAACATTTATGTAGTCGGGATCAGAGTTGGGTTGGTCAGTGAGGTCAGGTCTTGGTGAGGTCAGGTCTTGGCGAGGTAGAATGTAGCAGTTGTGTGGAGCAGTCATGCTCTACTGGGATTTCTATGAGTCTGAGTCTGGGAGTCTGAGTAATGCATGTAGAAGTCTGATTGCAGGTGTTGTTTCAGAACAAGATTTGAAAGTGAGACCGTGTGTTGAGGAGGATGATCTCATAGCCACTGGAGCGTTGTGCTGTCATGTGCTGTGTAGAAATGTTTTGTAAAAGGTGCACTACAGTATGTGTTGTGTACAATGTAGTATTTGTTCCTAAAGTGATTTTGGATGCTTCTTTTACTGCCATTGCACAGGCAGCAACAGCTTATAGGCAAGCTGGCATTCCTTGTACCTGAACGGGGAGTTTTTTGGATAGATAAGCCACGGGTCAGTAGTGGGTGCCATGTGCTTGGGCCAGCACGGCAGCCAGCGCAGGGCCCCTGACTATACAGTAAAGCACAAAGGATATCTTATGATCTGGTAAACCTAGTGCCGGAGCACTGGCCAAAGACTGTAATAAGGCATGAAAGGCTTGTGTCATTTCCTCAGTGTAAGACCTGCTTGGGGGCAGTGGCTGCAGTAGAGGGGCGCAAGATTGAATCATAAAAAGAACAATCTGGGATCCACTGCCTGCAGTAGACAATAGAGCCGAGAAAAGAAAGGAGCGTTGCCTTATCTTTGGGTGGGCCGAGACAGGTCAGAGTCTTGACTCTTTCTGGGGACACTTGCCTGGTCCCGCCTGAGATAATACATCATAGGTATTCCACCCTCTCCCTGCACCACTGGATCTTTTTGCGAGACGCCAAGTGACCCTTAAGAGATAAGTGAGTCATCAGGCTTTCAGAGTCTTCTGCACATTGTGCCCCGCTTTCACTACATAACAGTAGGTCATCTACATATTGCAGGAGTACTGATCCCTCTGGGGGCACCCAGTCATCGAGAGTTATTTTTAACACCATGGAACATGCTGCAGGACTGTCCACAAATCCCTGAGGAAGACGGGCCCAAGTCAGTTGGCCCGAGCCCCAGGCAAAGACAAAGATCTTTTGGAAATCCTCGTGAACATCAATGCTAAAGAAAGCATTGGACAAGTCTAGTACCGTATATACAGTGGAGGAAGCAGGGATGTTTATAAAATATCCTGTGATGTCTAAGACTAGTGGTGGAAGTGGTTGGATACATTTGTTCACCCCCCTCAAATCCTGTACTAGCCTCCACTCCCTGCTGGCTTTCTTTACTGGATGGGTGTATTCCAGGGACTGATAATGGGTTTTAGAATGCCTTTCTGCATGTATGTGGTGGTCTGTGGTGCTATACCCTGTACTTTGTCAGCATGAAGGTGGTATTGTTTCTGAAAGAATGGTATGATGTTTTGTTTGAATGTAGGGACATAGGGAGTACATTTGACATGTCCTATGTCTGTCTTTGACTTTGCCCATATCACGTGAGTCTCTAATGTTGCAGGTATGGTCATAAAGTAAAATGTCAAATCTTTTCTTTTTGACATAGTCAAGTCACATCTTGCTGATTTGGCAGTCATTCCCCCTTGTAGGTCAAATTTAATGCTTACCCCCAATGAAGACATGAGGTCCCTTCCCATTAGGCATAATGGATAGTCAGTGAGGATGGCAAAGGTTTGTCTGGTCAAGGGTTTATCCTGCAAGTCTGACACTTGCAGTGGTTCTGTTATTTTGTGTGTAACATCTGTCCCATTAATTCCCATAGAGCAGCCCTCGGTACAATTTTCTGTGATAAAACGGGTGTCATTAAGACTCGTACTAGCCCCTGTGTCCACTAGGAAACATACCACCCATCCCTCAACTTTAAGGACTACATGTGGAAGTGTTTTCCAGTGGGAAGAGAAGAAATGCATTACCAAGGAGAGAATCTGTTCCGGGCACCCCTATGGATGTTGATGAAAGGGGTTATTGCGAGGATTGTTATCATTGTACCCTGGCCAATCCATTTGAATTAATTCTACAGTGTTTCTGGGTTCTGGCCGTTCTCTGGGTGGCCAACTTGACTACAGGGCGGTTATATTCTTGTTGCATTTGGCTGCCAGGCGGGGGTTGGTTTTGGGTGTATTGTTGGGGTTGCAGGGGGAGGCTTTGTTGTGTTGGGGAAGGATATTGCTGTGTTTGATAATTGGGAAAATGACGCTGATATCTGCCTCTGGAAACACCCCAGCCCCTCTTTTGAAACCTACCCTGTCCATTTCCCTGGGTATTTCTCCTGTGTGGACATTCTGATTTCCAATGGAAGGGGTCTCCACAATGAAAACAGCCTTGATTTGGGTATTCTTGTGTTTGCAACGCGGAATTATCAAAGGCTGGAAGCATGGGGGTGGGAGTCCCTGAGGTCTGGGCGAACAGTCCTCTTTTGGTATTAAAAAAAAAAAAAAAATGAATTTCTTTACATGCTCCACAAACTCTGGGGGGGGGGGGGGGGGGGGGGGGGGCATGGTTGCCCACTTAGTATTGACCAGTTTAATTACCTGGGTCGCCTTTGGATCTCCCATAGTCATTTCCATAGTCAATTCCAATGAAGGATAACGTTTTTCCTTTGTCTTTTCCTCATTATCAGTTTTAATCATAGCATAGGGTGGCAGAGGTACTGGTGCCAAATGCACATAATCCTCTGAATCGTGTAGATCTAATTAAAAATTGCTTGTGCAATGATACTATTCAAGTGATGTGTAAAACCTCCTTAAAATCCGTGCACTGAGTGTGTATACATAAATAAATAAATACATAAAACCATATGTAAATATATAAATAAGTGGATCCTTTTCCTTTTTGTGGTACCAGTGATTAAGTGATATTTGTGCGATAGTGCTGTGAATAAAAGACAGTTTAAGAATGAGGTAAAACCACGTTTACATTCCAACCCTTAAAAAATCCATGCGTTTAAAACTGAAAAAAAACGCATTAAAAAATCCATGCGTTTAAAACTGAAAAAAAAAAACGCATTAAAAAATCCATGCGTTTAAAACTGAAAAAAACGCATTTAATTGTGCGATTTATTTGTGGAAAAACGCATATTGGGTTATGCGATTAAATTGGGAGAAACACCATAGGTATTTTTAGAATCCTTTAGGAGTCCATGCATCTAATTGATGTCTCCTTAGGTGTTTAATTTGCGGTTGCTTAGACAGGTGTTGTTCCTGATTAGTTAGTGCTGAGATGTTTTACTAACTAATTGCCCTTTGGTGTTGAGCACAGGTTAAAACTTGAAGGACAAAAGGTGTACACCACAAATGAGAAAGATAAGCACCATTTAGTAAATGTATATTTTTGAGCAGGTATACACATAATACTTTTACTTATCTTTAGTTGTGGTGTCCTCTTTCCTGCTGATCACGTCCTTACTATCTCTTCCGTGTTTGCATGAGGATAGAAGACAGATAAAAAACCATTGCGCAATATAGTTATACTTTGAATGGTGTGCATGTGTTGTGGCTGAAGCCCATCTACTTACACAGCACCCTACGAACGAAGCGCGGTGGTTAGAAATATGTCAGGCACTGTTTGGGCTCCCTGCCCTGCTTGTCTCAGTAGTGTTGCTTAGCTCCTCCTCCCGACGCGATGCGACACGCCCACGTGTCTTTATCAAGGGATTATGATCATAATCGCGTCGGGAGGAGGAGCTAAGCAACACTACTGAGACAAGCAGGGCAGGGAGCCCAAACAGTGCCTGACATATTTCTAACCACCGCGCTTCGTTCGTAGGGTGCTGTGTAAGTAGATGGGCTTCAGCCACAACACATGCACACCATTCAAAGTATAACTATATTGCGCAATGGTTTTTTATCTGTCTTCTATCCTCATGCAAACACGGAAGAGATAGTAAGGACGTGATCAGCAGGAAAGAGGACACCACAACTAAAGATAAGTAAAAGTATTATGTGTATACCTGCTCAAAAATATACATTTACTAAATGGTGCTTATCTTTCTCATTTGTGGTGTACACCTTTTGTCCTTCAAGTTTTAACCTGTGCTCAACACCAAAGGGCAATTAGTTAGTAAAACATCTCAGCACTAACTAATCAGGAACAACACCTGTCTAAGCAACCGCAAATTAAACACCTAAGGAGACATCAATTAGATGCATGGACTCCTAAAGGATTCTAAAAATACCTATGGTGTTTCTCCCAATTTAATCGCATAACCCAATATGCGTTTTTCCACAAATAAATCGCACAATTAAATGCGTTTTTTTTCAGTTTTAAACGCATGGATTTTTTAATGCGTTTTTTTTTTCAGTTTTAAACGCATGGATTTTTTAATGCGTTTTTTTTCAGTTTTAAACGCATGGATTTTTTAAGGGTTGGAATGTAAACGTGGTTTTACCTCATTCTTAAACTGTCTTTTATTCACAGCACTATCGCACAAATATCACTTAATCACTGGTACCACAAAAAGGAAAAGGATCCACTTATTTATATATTTACATATGGTTTTATGTATTTATTTATTTATGTATACACACTCAGTGCACGGATTTTAAGGAGGTTTTACACATCACTTGAATAGTATCATTGCACAAGCAATTTTTAATTAGATCTACACGATTTTTAAGGTTGATTGAGAGCGCACCCATTTCACATAATTATTAACATTGTGTGTGTATTTTAAAAACCATTTCTTCTACGTGTGAGAACACTAATATATGGGTTGCAGCATCATCATTTGGCTATCTTAAAAACATTGTTGCCGTTCTGTCTTTGAATACCCATTATAGCGCTTAAGTACACATACCTAACAATCCTCTGAATCCCCTATGTCATAACAAGGGGGTTGGATAGGGGCAGAGGCAAGTGTTGGTTTTTTAGGGGACTTGTCTAAGGAAGGATGAGGCTTCTCTAATGGATGAGGGAATCGATCCTTATACTCTTTTAATGCTTTACACCACATTTTATAACATACAGTCATATATTCTTTATCATAAGGAAATGGTGGATAATTATACTGTTTATGTTGTCCACACATTTTAGTGATTTCTTCACCATTCCTCTGCAGAACATGGTCCGCACTCAATTAGCCCTGCAATTTGTAGAGCATGTGCTCTGGTCAATATGTTTTTCCAGAAGGGTTCAGTATAATGTTTTCCAGAGTTTCCAGACATGAAATCTAAAGGAGTGGGCTGAAATGTAAAAGTTTTATTTTTGGCAAAATGCCAAAAAACACTCCCTTTGGCCATTGGTTCCCCTGATTATAAGCAAGCTTTGTATGTTATTACTTTCCTTATTCTTATAACCACACAATTTTTATTTATATTTCAAATTTCTTGGCATAGTGCCAACAGGTTTAAACAATACTTTCAATTGCTGTAATACTGATGCCGTAAACAATTCCCAACTATCTATTACGGTTGGTGAGATATTAGCATTTGAACCCTTGTTGGCAAAATGCCCAACTATCCAAAATTTGCACCTGACTTCCCCTGCGCAAGAGATGTCAGTGGCAAAAGGAATTATTCAGATAGCATGTTTTGATCAAAAGTTAGCCTCACCAATTCATGTATTACCCCAGAAAAATTTTATAACGTCCCTGATGTCACAATGTATCAAAGACCCTCCTGGAACACAAAACTATTATGTATATTAAACCTGGTAATAACCTCCCGGAATACTAGCAACCAAATAAGTATTTGATCCCTCATACACAAATAATAGGCCTGTTAAACACTCTGGGCAGCGTCCTGCCAAAAACACTTAAACATTACAAACATGACATTAAACAAGACATTAAAATGATTTAGAGGTTTCCAATGACCATTCCTTCTGGTTAAAAACAAGGTTTTCAACCTCCTATGGTATTAATACAATATATGGGAGGGATCCAGGCCAATTTAGCAAGGTATCCTTGTCCCCTATATTTTGATACCTGGGATCCTGGCCAACCTAGACAGTTATATCCCTGTTCCTTTCTATTAATACCTGGGATCCTGGCCCACCTAGACAACAGGCATTCCTATTTATGAGCGAGCTGTGTTACAATTCTCCTGGGATCCTGGCCAACCTAGACAGGCATCCCTGTTTAATGTCCCTATCTCTTAGGCAAGTTAATTAAATTAATTAATTATGCCTTGAGTTCTATAATGCGATGGGTTATAACATTGACAGAGTAAGCTTTACAGAAAGCTTACCTGTTCAAATGTACCCCACTTCTGGTACCATCTGTTAGGCCCTCTGTATCAGCCCCTCTTTGCCTCAGCTGGACTTTGACAGTCAATGGAAAAAAATCTCTGTCCGGACAGGTAATCATAGACCATACACAGTATATGGTTGAGCAAGAATACATCAGTTTATTTCCAGCTCTACAGAGTATATGCAATAATCAAAAAAGGGGTTGCATAGGGGGAACGGCCCCATGAACAACCAATCACATTTAAGCATTTTGTTATACAATCAATATTGATCTGCAAGATATTCATAATATTTCTGCCTTCAGACTCAACGTCACAATTCATTCTAAGAATGTTCCACGCAATATATGTCCTTGACAATGTTCTCAGCATTTTTGGTAAACTTTCACACGTTAGCGTGAGAAAGGAAAAAACTAGTGTGAGAAAAACATCTTCTACAGACATACAGAAAAACAATACAATATTGTACAATATTATTAAATCTTAAAGGGTAACTCTACACTCCTTGCAAAACCTTAAAGAGTGATCCCACATTTCCTTACAGATATGATAAAAAAGCTCATCTGTAAAAAGAAGTTCCCGTCCAGGTATGCAGGGACCATGGTGTGACAGGCAAAGAAGCCGACGAATCCATGTCGTTCCGGGTATGGATGGTGGAGGGCACACAACGTGTTTCAGAGCATGCGCGAGGCTCGTATTGAGCATGCACACTCCTTTCTTAAGTGTGAAGAAATGTTTTCAGCACACCAAGGTTTCCACAAAAGTGTCCAAAGATTTATTCCATGGTCACGTGATAAACAGAAATGTTTCGGGGGCCACACAGGGCCCCTTCGTCAGGCAAGTGCAACATTTCTCAAGTGTAATGAAGACAGAGAGGAGCCAGATTTAAATAGTCTGGATGACAATTCCAGCTTAAGTGGACATGTGGATGTTATACAAGGAATTTATAATTATACTATATATATATATATATATATATATATATATATATATATATATATATACATATATGTATATAATACAGAAATAGTGATATTAGCATTATAAGCAATATTCAAAATATATAAGTAAAAATATAAATTCAATAAAATGAGGAATAAAATACAATAAAAATAAGGTAAACAAAGTATATATATTTGTGTATATATAAAATGCTGGCATAAAATGTTTTCTCCATATGTGTGTGTTTCTAGGACCATGAGGAAATTGCTATGAACTCATATGCATGTGGACAATCTAGGGCTTTATAATAGGTGGGTCAAAAATATCTAGTCATTGGAAGGCATAGTAACGGCTATATCTGGAATGCTTTTATATTAATGGGGTGTATGTTCGTATGGTTATAGGACATAAACAAAATAAATATCAAAAGGTATTAAATATTATAACTAGAGTTGAGCGGACACCTGGATGTTCGGGTTCGGTGGGTTCGGCCGAACTTCGGAAAAAAGTCCGGGTTCGGGACCGAACTTGACCCCGAACTCCGAACCCCATTGAAGTCAATGGGGACCCGAACTTTTGAACACTAAAATGGCTGTAAAAAAGTCATGGAAAGGGCTAGAGGGCTGCAAATGGCAAAATGTTGTTAAGAGCATGGCAAGTGATCTGCAAACAAATGTTGTTAAGAGCATGGAAGCAAGTGATCTGCAAACAAATGTGGATAGGGAAATAACTTTAAAATAACATAAAAAAACATACCATGACCGCAAGATTGACGTTTTATTCCTTCAGGAAACTCATTTCCCGAAATCCTATGTCCCCTCCTTTATTCACTCCAAGTTCCCTACATTCTATCTTGCTAACTCTGACACTAAAACCAAAGGGGTAGGAATATTTTTTTCCGGAACACCCAAACTTGAACTCCCTGATCTCATACTACGCGCCTAATCGAGGCCAATCCAAATTTTTTCGATCTCTTTTCAGCACTCTGGCCCCAAGATTGGAGGGCACGGTTCTCCTCAGTAAAAGTACGACGGATCCTCCATCTAACTTTATAGACTCAACTCTCACAACTATCCACTATCTACTCCCAATATGCTCTTCCAGATTGGGTGCATATGGAACGACAAACCATTCCTCAGTATACTCTGGATTATATTCTCTGGTCCTCAGCCAGATCTAGACCTGCCGTCATGGTTCCTACACTATCCCACTCGCTTACATTGTGGGACTCTCTCAAATCCAATCCTCAGTTAGTATCCCATTGGCGCCCGCTATCCCACTTATTCAGAAATCCTCTATTTCCTCCGGGAATGGACATAACAGCTTTCCAGTGGTGGTTGGATAAGGGGATGTATAGGATAGGACACTTCGCTAACACCACGGGCCCCCTTTCTAGGGCTCATTGTGTTGGCAAACTTAACATGCCCAACACGGAACAATTCCGTTACAGACAAATTGCTCACTTTATCCAGTCCCTTCGACTTCCCAACTTGCACTCTCTTGCGGTCACGGATTATGAAAGGTGGTGTGGTCAGAATGAGGAGCAGAAGGGCGGGATTTCAGTAATTTACCAATCACTTGCTCAAGCCAATACCAAAACACTCTACATGAGAGATTGGGAAAATGATTTACAACATACTTGGAGCGTTGCAGAATGGCATAGAGCTTCTACGGCAGCCTCAAAGGGGATTTTAAACATTACACTGATTGAAGCTAACCTGAAAGTCCTCATGAGGTGGTACATGGTCCCCCTGAAACTCTCCAAAATTTACCCGACTGCTTCTCCTTTGTGTTTCCGTAACTGCGGACATGTGGGGGTCTATGCTACATGTCTGGTGGGACTGTCCTAAGATTAGATCTCTCTGGAATAGAATATTTAACATTATTAGGAAAATTACGGATTTACCGATCCATAAATCTCCTCACATTGCCCTATTGAATTTTCCTTGTCCAAACACTCCTCGTCTGACCCAAAGGCTCATTAAGAACCTCAGAAACCTCAGAAACTCAACGGCACGATGCCGCACATATGGTGGGAATACCCCAGAATACGCACTTTCTGGAAAAAAATATTCAATTTAATGGATAAGATAGTGAGAAAATAAAATACTTGGAAATTAAAAAAATGAAAAAATTATAATCTTGACCTAAGAGGACGAGGTTCAAATGGAGTAGGAGGTTGAGGTGGCGGTGGATGTGGCAGTGTAGGTGAAAGCGGTGGTGGAGGAGGACGAGGTAGCCAACACTAGTTCAAAAATACAACAATGGCTGGGTAAGGCTAGTGGTGAATGATGTGTCGAATTCTGTCCCCCGTCGCATAGTGTCCGCCCTGTACTGCGCTTACTCAGTACGTAGGACAAGGGGATTTTGAAACTCTCCGAAGACGATGCGCGGTGACTCCAGGTTCAAGCCACATCATCCGAGGTTGAAGCCTAGCCAAGTGAGCCCGTGAGGGGCCCTGTTACTATGTGCTACCGTATGTCCACTTGGATGGTCGGGCTTGAACCTGCACTCACTGCGCAGGCGACGTTCATCTTTGGAGATTCTGTGAATCTCCTTGTCCTCCATACTGCGCAAGCACTGCACCTGCGCAGTAAGTGGCCGGACACTATCCGATAGCAAGACAGTTTTCGTCAGAACACCGGTATATGTGTCTATTCTGCACAAGGTACGGCCAAGTCCTGTGGGATCCATGCCTGGTTCATTTTAATGAACGTGAGCTTGTCCACATTGGCTCTGGACAGGCGGCTGCGCTTGTCTGTGATAACTCCCCCTGCCGTGCTAAATACACACATTCAGATAATACACTGGCGGCAGGGCAGGCCAGCACCTCCAAGGCGTAAAGGGCAAGCTAAGGCCATGTGCCCAAGTTGGAGACCCAGAAGTTGAAGGGGGCAGACCCGTCATTCAGTACGTGTAGGCGTGTGCACACATACTGCTCCACCATGTTGGTGAAATGCTGCCTCCTGCTAAGACGTTCCATCTCATCTGGTGGTGCTGGTTGTTGTGGCGTGCTGACAAAGCTTTTCCACATTTCGGCCATGCTAACCCTGCCTTCCGAGGTGCTGGCGGTGCCCCGGCTGCGTTGGCGACCTCTTCCTCCTCCTCTGTCTTCGCCTTGTGCTTCCACCGTACCCCCGCTGCCAAGTGGGAATGCCACCAGCAGCGCGTCTACCAGCGTGCGCTTGTACTCGCGCATCTTACGATCACGCTCCAGTGAGGTAATTAAGGATGGCACGTTGTCCTTGTAACGGGGATCCAGCAGGGTGGCCACCCAATAATCAGCACCAGTTAAAATGTGGGAAACTCTGCGGTCGTTGCGGAGACACTGCAGCATGTAATCGCTCATGTGTGCCAGGCTGCCCAGAGGCAAGGAAAAGCTATCCTCTGTGGGAGGTGTATCGTCTGTGTCCTCTGTATCCCCCCAGCCACGCACCAGTGATGGACATGAGCTGGTCTGGGTGCCACCCTGCTGTGAACATGGTTCCTCCTCCTCCATCTCCTCCTCATCCTCCACCTCGTCATCCTCCAGAACTGTGCCCTTGCCGCCTGGACAATTGTGTACCTGGCGCTTGTTGGTGCAGGAACCCACCCTCGTAGCCACTTGTAAATGACTGCCCTGAAAGCCTTGGAAATGAACCCTCCTCCTCCTCCTGTGCCACATCCTCTTCCATCATTGCCTGAAGCGTTTTTTCAAGGAGACATAGAACTGGGATAGTAACGCTGAGAACGGCGTCATCGGCACTGGCCATGTTGGTAGAGTACTCGAAACAGCGCAACAAGGCACACAGGTCTCGCATGGAGGCCCAGTTATTGGCGGTGAAGTGGTGCTGTTCCGCAGAGTGACTCACGCGTGCGTGCTGCAGCTGAAACTCCACTATCGCCTGCTGCTGCTCGCACAGTCTGGCAAGCATGTGCAAGGTGGAGTTCCACCTTGTGGGCACATCACATATGAGACGGTGAGCGGGAAGGCTGAAGTTACGCTGCAGCGCTGACAGGCGAGCAGCAGCAGGGTGAGAACGCCGAAAGTGCGCACAGACGGCCCGCACTTTCTGCAGCAACTCTGGCATATCGGGGTAATTCTTAAAGAACCTCTGGACCACCAAGTTCAGCACATGCGCCAGGCAAGGGATGTGCGTCAAACCGCCTAGGCCCAGAGCTGCTATGAGATTTCGCCCATTATCGCACACCACCAGGCCGGGCTTGAGGCTCACTGCCACCAACCACTCATTGGTCTGTTGTTCCATGTCCCTCCACAACTCCTGCGCGGTGTGGTGTTTATCCCCCAAACAGGAAAGTTTTAAAACTGCCTGCTGTCGTTTAGCCCTGGCTGTGCTGAAGTTGGTGGTGAAGGTGTTACGCTGACCGGATGAGGAGGCGGTAGAGGATGAGGAGGCAGAGTAGGAGGAGTTAGCAACAGGAGGCCAACTGAAGTGCCCTGCAATCCTCGGTGGTGGAAGGACATGCGCCAAAGTGCTATCCGCCTCAGGCCCAGCCGCCACTACATTTACCCAGTGTGCTGTTAGGGAGATATAACGTCCCTGACCGTGCTTACTGGTCCACACATCCGTAGTTAGGTTTACCTTGCCACAGATGGCGTTGCGCAGTGCACACCTGATTTTGTCCCCCACTTGGTTGTGCAGGGAAGGGATAGCTCGTCTGGAAAAGTAGTGGCGGCTGGGCATGACGTACTGTGGGACAGCCAATGACATCAGCCTTTTAAAACTCTGCGTCTTCACCAGACGGAATGACAGCATTTCAAAGGCGACGAATTTTGAAATGCTGGCATTCAGGGCCAGGGATCGCGGGTGGCTAGGGGGGTACTTCCTCTTCCGCTCCAGTGTTTGGGAAATAGAGAGCTGAACGCTTCCATGGGACATTGTGGAGATGGTTGGTGACCCAGGTGGTAGTGTTGCTGGCAGATCCTCTGTTTGCGGGTTGGCAGGTATCACTGTTACTACAGAGGTGGATGAAGAGGCCGAGACTGCAGCAGAAGAGGAAGCAGGAGGAGCCAGAGACCTTTCTTGGTTTTTGAGGTGTCTACTCCACTGCATCTTGTGCATTGCACTTAGATGCCTGGTCATGCAGGTTGTGCTCAGGTTGAGAACGTTTATGCCTCGCTTCAAGCTCTGATTGCACAGCGTGCAAACCACTCGTGTCTTGTCATCAGGACATTGTCTGAAGAACTGCCACGCTAGGGAACTCCTTGGACCTGGCTTTGGTGTGCTCGGTCCCTTGCTGTGTTGGGCAGTAGCAGAAGTACTGTCTAGGGGACGGACGCTCCGCTTTTGCACCCTGCTCCCTCTTCTGCTGTGCTGGTGGCTCTGTGCGACCACCACCTCTTCCTCTGAACTACACTGGTCACCTGCATGACGTTGATTCCATGTGGGGTCAAGGACCTCATCGTCCTCCACATCATCTTCCACCCAGTCTTCACCCCTGCCCTCCTTGTCGGTCTGCACAATGGCGAAAGCAGCAGCAGTTGGCACCTGTGTTTCGTCATCATCCGAGACGTGCTGCGATGGTCCTCCCATGTACTCTTTATGAAACATAAGTGGTTGGGCATCGGTGCACACAATCTCTTCCACTTCTGGGGCAGGGCTAGGTGGATGGCCCTGGGAAACCCTGCTAACAGAGTCATCAAAAAGCAGAAGAGACTGCTGCATGATTTGGGGCTCAGACTGATTGGCTGATTTGCAAGGGGGTGAGGTGAAAGACTGATGGACATCGGCTGCAGGTGCCAACTCTGAACTTTCATCAGGAGACTGGGTGGGAGACAATGTGAAGGAACCGGAGGCACTGTCAGCAGCAACCCAATCTACTATCACCTGTACTTGTCCTGGCCTCAACATTCGTACAGCCTCCTTAAGGGCGCCAAAATACCACTGCAGGCTCTGTCGCCTACTCGCACCTGAGGAAGGTGTTTCACTAGTGCGTGTAGCTGGCACAGATCGACCACGTCCTCTCCCTGCAACAGGAGCGCCACCAGCAGCACCACGACCTGGGCCACGTCCCCTTTTTGATGATCTCCTCATATTTTCAAAATGTATGATCTCGCCCTAAATGGGTGTTTTTGTCAATAGCAGAATACACGTACAGTGTCTAAAGCGTTTATGAACAGCAGAAAATGCTATTGGGGAAAAAAAAAAACACTGCAAAATTATTTTTTTTTGCAATGTTTTTCCAATATCAGAATATACGGTTAGTGTCTAAAGCGTTTATGAAAACGCAGAAAATGCTATTGGGAAAAAAAAAACACTGCAAAATTTATTTTTTTTGCAATGTTTTTCCAATATCAGAATACACGGATAGTGTCTAAAGCGTTTATGAAAACACAGAAAATGCTATTGGGAAAAAAAAAAACACTGCAAAATTAAATTTTTTTGCAATGTTTTTCCAATATCATAATACACGGATAGTGTCTAAAGCGTTTATGAACACACAGAAAATGCTATTGGGGAAAAAAAACACTGCAAAATTAAATTTTTTTTGCAATGTTTTTCCAATATCAGAATACACGGATAGTGTCTAAAGCGTTTATGAACACGCAGAAAATGCAATTGGGAAAAAAAAAAAACACTGCAAAATTAAATTTTTTTGCAATGTTTTTTTTACCCAATATCAAAAAAAACACTGCAAAATTAAATTTTTTTGCAATGTTTTTCCAATACCAGAATACACGGATAGTGTCTAAAGCGTTTATGAAAACGCAGAAAATGCTATTGGGAAAAAAAAAACACTGCAAAATTAATTAATTAATTGATCTTTTGGTCACAGACCTCCCAAGTGTCAACAGTAAAAAATGTTACAATATCAAATACTAGTTTCTACTACTCGCAGTTCAGTGTAAAAGCTTTCACACTTTTTTACATATTTTAAATTGTACATGCTGTTTTTCAAAATGAAATTTTTCCAATTTAAAAGGAAAAATATTGCTTCTTTAGCAATTCAACTTTCCAAAAGTACATATACATTTTTTTGGCTGTAGCTTTAATTTAAAGAGGATAAAGGGAACAACTGCTAACTAACAATAAATAGAAGGTTGCTGAATTAACAAGAACAGTATATGGATTAAGTGATGGAATGCACTAGGTGCAATCAGTGTAATGGTTATTCTGCTAAGTAGAAGCACAGCTAAATCCAATGATTACAAAACGTATATAGGTCAAGTTGTAATGCAGCTTTAACATGATTCAAAATTACACATCAGTTGATCTTAAATTAACTTTGGTTACTGTGGTTGTCTTAGTAATGTTATATTTAAACCCCTGAGGTCAAAAGTTGCCCAGTTATGAACTATGTATGCTTTATACAAGAAATCCACTTTGAATATTTAATACAAATCAATACATTTTATCTCTTTTTGTACAATGCATAACCCATTGCTCAGCTATATGAATATTGATTATGTTGCAGGAAAGCCAGATATACTTAGCAAAGTTAAGAAATGCTGACACAGGTGGGAGGAATATCGATTTTGAAAGAAAAAAAACAGATAAGATACATGATTTGGAAAATAGGAGAGTTGTTTGGATTACAGATCACAACAAACTAATAGCAACTTATCCAAATGAGAAAGATGGTTAATATGTACTAAGATCTTCAGATGTAAGTACATTGAGGGTAAGCGGGCTTAATCCTAGAGACTGATTATCCAATCCACTGGATTTTTTTAGCTTTTTCCTTAAAAAGAGAAAGAAAAAAAGAATTGACCTTATTGATACCAGCCCTAATATTTGCAAGTATTAGGGTGATGTTTTAGGAAGTAGACGTTCAAAAAAGTACCCCATTACCAAAAGCTAATTCTGTTATCTCTTAGACCAGTGAAGTGAAATGTTTATTTTGACACACACCCATTAGCGTGCAATGTAAATGTTTAAAAAGACAAAACAACAAGGTACTTAAAGTGGTTGTAAACTCTCCCCCACAACTTTATCCCATGCAAATCAGAATAAAAAATCCTAATGAACACTGCTTGTATATATCTCCTTATTTGCTTAGTATTGTGGTAATCCATTTTGTTCTTTAGAATGATGTCACTAGAGCATGCTCATATCTCCCCTGATTTACGGCACACTCTGTGTGCTTGTCTGTCTATTATCAGGACTCCCTGCGGCACAACACTCAAATCCCACGAGACTGCAGAATCATTCAGAGCTTCCTCCTACACCTCATGTGACATCACATGGAGTGTAAACCTGGGCATCAGACTGTATACTGCAGTCTTATCAGCTGAAGCTGATAAGACTGACACAGGAAAACCCTATATCAGGGGTCTCAAACTGGTGGCCCTCCAGCTGTTGCGAAACTACAAGTCCCATAAGGCATTGCAAGGCTGACAGATACAAGAATGACTCCCACAGGCATGATAGGACTTGTAGTTTTGCAACAGCTGGAGGGCCGCCAGTTTGAGACCCCTGCCCTAGATAAACAGCACAAGTAAATACTGTGAAATAAAACAATTTGACTATGAGTAGGGAAGCAGGGTTGCCATAGAAATGTTGAATCAAGAAGGAGGCTTGGTTAACCTAACATACCTAACATACCTAAGATGGCGCTGCCTTACCCCTGGAAACAAGATTATTTAAAGTTTCTTAAAAAAGTAAGTAATATGCGATTTGGGCTGGATTACAGTGGCTATAATTTGATAATTACTTAATAATAAACTAAGTGAAAAGAAGCATCAAAGTGGGAGAGTTTACTTCCTCTTTAAAAAAGTAGCAGAGATGATTCTTTGAAAACAGATAACATTCTCCCTGGCCTAAAGGGCACTTCTAAAGCCTACATAGTAATCCCAGACAGTCAACTAGCAGCTCCCTTAATAACAGTCCCAGCCAATATCGTACATCAATTTGACAAGTGACAAATGACAGGAGTGATGGCCTATACAACTGTACAGTGCACTAGCACTTAGGATTGAATCATCCATAACCAACTCCCACACCTGCCATACCCAAACTTTCCCCCACCTATATGGTGTATTGACAGAATACAGCTACAGACTATAACCATCAAAAGCCCCTAATACCCTACAAAAACTTGCAGATTTCCTGGAAGGCACACTGATACTGGGTGGTGACTTTAGTGTTTCAATTGAACCCCCTGCTCGACACGTCAACTGGCACATCTAAATTACCTTTTAAAGCACTACGTGCAATTAAAAAACATCTCCAAGAATTATCATTACACGACACATGGCGCACTCTAAATTCCACTGTTAAAGATTGGATTACCTGCTCTTATCTCAAAGAGATCTGCCTATGCTCCTCACGACAACTATAAAACCAATGTTCATTTCGGAACCACCCTATTACTATGTCTATAGAATTCACACAGACACGATCCCCGATATGGCGCCTAGATCCGTCTTTGCTCACGGATACCCTCACTGCCCACACAATTAAAGACAGGTTCACACAATACTTTAAAGAAAACAATTCTCCAGACACTTCCCCATTGATACAATGGGAAGCACACAAATGTTCTATAAGGGGCGAATTCATGGCCATAGCCAAAAAAAAAAGACGGGAGAAATAAGCACTCATCACACAACTTACAACACGCATTCACGACTTGGAAAGGGCACATAAAAGGACCCAAGTAATATCCACCCTACAAGAACTGACTCAAGCCAGGGTGGAGTTAGTAAATGAACTGAATAAGAAAATGGAATGTAACTATATACTATTGCAAAAAATGTTCTATGAATATGGAAATAAAGCAGGTAGATTTCTGGCAAGAGCGCGGCGAGCGAAAAAAGCAACCACAACAATTCATTGTATAAATGACTCGACTGGGAAAAAACAGACGACCAATGACCAAATAGCGGACCAATTTGTCCAATACTACTTGCAACTCTACAACAACAAGACAAATATTCCCCAGACAGACGTGCTCCCTGTAGGAACACTAGAATTACTATACATGTTATGTTTTGATGTTCTGAAGCTATATGTATTAACGTTAATACTGTGATGGAGCGGTGTGAGTGGACGTGAATTTGTGGCTTGGGGGGCTTGGTAAACATGTGTTTACCAGCCCTCCCCTGTAGTACAGTGGACATAGGCAGTGATCGCTCCTATGTCCACTTACAGCTGATACATAGTAAGCCGCGAGTGTTATTATGTATCATGTTATGAATGAATGAGGAATCTCTATACAGAGTCCTTATTTATTCAAGTAAAGTGCTGCAGAGAAAGGGACTATCTTCAAAAAATTTAACAAAAACATTTTTAAAAGTAAAAAAACAAAAACAACAACAAAAAAAAACATAGTTAAACCCAGTAGCAGCTGGTGCTAAACTTTTTTGGGGGGCAGCAAACAAACCCCCCAGGTGCCATGAGCCCAACCTTTTTCAAGCCAATTAGAGCCTCAGATTCTAATCACGTGGCTTGAAAAAAAAACTCATACAAACGTATGTGTCCAGCGCACTGCAGGGGGGTGGCTCCCCTAATGAACCAGCTGCTACTGGTAAGACCCCTTTCACATGGAGCAGACTCTGTCACTCAGATCCACCTGGGATCTGTCTGCTGATCTCTGCTGAGCAGGCGGATGACAGGTTTGTTGATGCAGAGTGGACACAGAAACAGCCCACAGTTTTCTATGATGTGGTTGGATGCAAACAGACTGCCTGTCCATTTCCATCAGATAACATCCGATCTTATCTGATAGATGGATGGAGGATAGGATCCCCATACGTCTGTTTTTAGCAGACCAGATCGGATCAAATTCAGGCAGGTGTAAACGGACACATGTCCATTTACATCAGCCTCTCCATAGAGAACAATGGGTGGTCCAATTGGGCCTGCCTGAAAAACGGACAGGCAGACCTGATCGGCCTTCTTCAAAGAAGGCAGATACAGTGTACCTTTACAGGGATGCACAGGTGTTCCGTGCATCTCTGTGCAGGCAGTCCCTTAGATGTCATTTGGGATGTAGGAACATTTTTACATCCATGTAAGTCCACATGCTTGTCCATTGAGTTCACACTGTCTGCGTTTGGGGTCATGTACTTACACCCACAAGGATGCAGGGGTAGATCCAGAGTCTAGTCTATGTTTTTTTCCGGGCAATTTATCGGGGAAATGGCTTCAATCAACACAGAACCATGGTTGTTATGGTGTCAGGATAATTGAAGCCCATTATTTTATTATTACATTGTTATATAAAATGAAATAGTTCAACTCACCATAATGCAGAATCAGTGGGAGCCCTGAGCGTGTCACTTGCTACCGTTGCCTGCGACCAAATGCGGATTGTTACTTGCCACGTCACCTGCCACACATTGCGGATTGTCACTTGCCACATCACCTACCACACGATGCAGATTGTCCTTTGCCTTGTCACCTGCCACATGTTACGGATTGTCACTTGCCACGTCACCTGCCACACGTTGCTGGTTGTCACTTGCCTGCCACCAGATGCGGATTGTCACTTGCCACACGTTGCGGACTGTCACTTGCCACATGGCTTGCCACAAATTGCGGACTGTCACTTGCCATGTTACCTGATACATGTTGCAGATTGTCACTTGCCACGTTACCTGTAACACGTTGCTGGATGTCACTTGCCTGCCACCAGATGCAGATTGTCACTTGCCACGTCACCTGCCACATGTTGCGGATTGTCACTTGCCGCATCACCTGCCCCACATTTCTGGTTGTCACTTGCCTACCACCAGATGTGGATTGTCACTTGCCACGTCGCCTGCCACATGTTGCGGATTGTCACTTGCCACGTCACCTGCCACATGTTGCCGATTGTCACTTGCCGCATCACCTGCCCCACATTTCTGGTTGTCACTTGCCTACCACCAGATGTGGATTGTCACTTGCCACGTCGCCTGCCACATGTTGCGGACTGTCACAAGTTGTGGACTGTCACTTGCTGCTAAGGTTGGGATTGTCTTTTGCTGTGTCCCAGAGTCAGGCACTAGAGAAATGATGTAATCTCTCTGCTGCCCGCAGCTGCCTGCACAGAGAGGGCAGGCGGTGAGAGATGATGTCGGTTTCCCCTGGCTCTCAGTCTTGGCTGAGATCTGAACTCTGCCTCTCCAACCCTCTGCACTGCTGCTCCTCCTACTCTCCCCCAAATGCACGGGGCGGGTGAAGGATGATTAGCATTCGGGGAGAGTAGGAGGAGCAGTGGTGCAGAGGGCTGGAGAGGCGGCGTTCCGATGTCAGCCGAGACCGAGAGCCAGGGGAAACAGATTTTCTTGGGGAAACCGATCTTGGCACAATATCAGGCCACCTGCTCTCTCACCCGCATCTAATTCCTTGGGGGGATTGCCATGTTGGCCCCCCTGCATCCGCCCCTGTATGGATGTCAGATTGGGTACAGCAGTTATGCCTGTGCAGCTGTTGCATCTTAATTGACATAAATAACACTGCCTGTATGGGGATGCACGGAACCCCTGTGCATCCCGTGCCGGTAAACATGGCCCTCCATAGGCATACACTTTAGTATGCCACATGTGAATGATGCTTTAGTAGTAATTTAGCAGGAATTTGTTTAGTTGTATTTATGTGCGCTATTAATGATTTTAGTGTATTTTTCGTGAAAATAGGGATATGATGAACATTTGCAGAATTATTGTGGGGCCCAAAAAGTCAGTAGCACTTTTTTTTATTCTACAGGTCATGTGCTTTTAGAAAATGTTTAGTTTGTTTTTTTTTCTCAAATTCTGAAAGCTGTAAGTGAAAAATGGATTTGTAGGAATAACCTGTTTTTATTTACAGTTTTGCGTACCTTCAGTTTTTACCATTTCACAAAAAAGTGCAATTTAAAATGTACAAATATTTGTCATTTATTAACTCATGTATGAATCCACTATTAATGATTTTAGTGTATTTTTAGCAAAAATATTGATTTGATAAACACTTGCGCAAATATCCCGCTGCCTTAAAAATCAGTAGCACCTTCTTGTTATTCTACTGGCCATGTGCTTTCAGGAAATGTATGGTTTGGGGGGTATTTTACAAATCCTGACAGCTGTAAGTGAAAAAGGAAAACCTCCAGATTTTTTAAGAAATTTTTGTGTACGTCCACTTTTCACTATTTCTCAAAAAAGCGCAATTTAAGATTTACAAATATTTTTTATTTCTTACCTCAATACAGGTTAAACTGTTACATTTAGAATTTAGCAGGAATTTTGTAAAATTTGCTGTGTTTGTATTTGCTGCTAATGATTTTAGTGTTTATTTTGCCAAAATATTGCTTTGGTAAACATTTGTGCAAATATCATGGGGCCTTAAAAATCAATAGCAACTTATTTTTATTCTACAGGTCCTATGCTTTCAGAAAAAACATGGTTTGGGGGAACAATGAAAACCTTCAGATTTTTTAAGAAATGTTACATAGTTACATAGTTGCATAGTAGGAGGCTGAAAAATTACGTATATCAAGTCCAACCTATGTGTGATTATAAATGTGCATACGTTCAGTTTTCACCATTTTGCAAAAAGTTGTAATTTAAAGAATTACAAATATTTGTTATTTGTTAACTCAATACAGGTTAAGCCTTTGTATTTAGATGGAATTTAGCAGTAATTTAGTAAAATTTGCTGTGTTAACATTTGCTAAAAAATATTTTAGAGAATTTTTTGCGAATATGTTTTTTATAATCCTTATTTAGTTTACTTTTGACATTACAACAAAGGGAACATTAAAAAAGGGGGAAGAGAGAGGGAAGAGAAAAGAAAAGGGGGAGAGAATAAGAGGGGTACATCTGTCATGGTCCCAATGAAAACAATAGTAGAAACCATGAGACATATTAACATGTTATATTAACACGGATACCTCACTTGTCCCGGACATTCGGTCCATGTGGGCAAACCTCCCTTCTAAGCAGGGAGAGAGTAGGGAGATCCTAATCACAGCTAAAGTCAAAGGTAATGCATACATGGCTCAAAGTGCATTTGTAACATATGATAACTTAAGATACCGTGAATTGTCAGGAATTGGGTAACCACTCAGATTTCAATAACAAAAATGAAAATGTACCAAAAGGTACAGAAAAGTTCTTACCTGGTTCGTTGGTTGATTAGACGCATCCTATGTAGGGCTGTCAACCGTTGGGTGTTGGTTCATTTGGACAAGTCTCTGGACAAGAAATCATTCTTGAGTGTCTTTACAAGTAGCAAGCCAGGCCTCCTTGATCTCCCTCACCTTCCCAGCCCAATCAAGCTTGCTTGGAATGTGCAGGCTTTTCCAGTGTACTGGTATTAGGCGTTTAGCGGCATTGAGGAGGTGGGGGAGAGCGCTGCGTTTGTAGCGAAAAATAGGCATGGGGGGATGTGGAGCAAAAAGTGTTTTGGCGAGGCTGGGATATCTATGCCCAGACCATCCGATATGTGCTTACTGACCATTGACCAAAAAAGTGTTAATAGTGGGCACTCCCACCATATATGTAGAAGTGTTCCCTTCATTTCACATCTCCTCCAGTACCAGTCATACATTGTAGGGATACATTCTAGCCAGGGATAAGGGTACCCTATACTACCTCCTTAAAACCTTGTAATTATTCTCTTGGGTCTTGGAGTCCACAGAACTTGTGTGGGTCAGGCGGTACAGGTGATGCAACTGCTCATCAGTGAATTTGCACTGGAGGTCCCACTCCCATTCTTTCACAAAAAAGGGCTTAGGGCTAGATTTAGCTGCCTCCAACATCTTGTAGATGACTGGAATCATGTGGGGTAGAGGGTCGTTCAAATTCAGTGAGATTAGACCCAACCTGTGAATTCCTGTGTCGTATGGCTACAAAATCTGCTAGCTGACGATACCTCCAGAAATTGAAGTGGAGGCTACCATATCGTTCCCTAAAGGTGGTAAGTGGGTCCAGTATATGGCCTTCAACAAAGCGCACCAGGATGACAACCTCATCACTTGCCCAAGTTCCAAGGAAGGACAGCCGCTCCCCAGGGGGAAACCATGGATAACCACCCACAGGGAACTAGCGGAGACATCTGTGGTGCCAATGCCAAAGGGCTATTTAATCTATCCCATACCCTCAGAGAGTGAACAGTTAATGGGGCCACCCAGTCGGAGAAACCCCTGTCCCCTGGGGGAACCCAAGGCACATATGACAGGTCCTGACCTGCCATAGTCTTTTCCAGGGGGACTCAGAGCTTAAGGGCAGAGTGGAACCTCCATTTGTGAACACGCTGCAGTGCAATCACCTGGTAGTATTAGAATACATTGGGTACACCTAGGACTCCTGTTCACTTAGATCTTTGTAGCAACCCCATGGCAAGGTGTGGTCTCTTACCACCCGACACAAAACGAATGAAAAGGCTGCGGAACTCCACAAAGAAGCGCCAAAGGTAAGTGCACAGGTACCATCAGCAGGAGAAAGAGTATGCAGGGTAATATTGTCGTTTTGATAATATTTGTGCTGCCAACCCATGTGAAGGATGCTTTATCCCATAACTGCAAATCTTGGTGAACCTTCCCGAGCAGAGGGACATATATAGGTGTGTACAGGGAGTCAAAGCGGTTAGTGAGCTTAGTTCCCAAGTATCTCATAGAGGGGGATGCCCATGTGAAAGGGAAAGATCCCTTCTAGGAGGAGGCCAGGGCAGAGGGAATGGTAATCGGCAGAATCTCAGATTTGGTGTAGTTAATCCGAAAGTTGAACACCGCACCGTAAGTGGACAGCTATCCCATCAGGTTTGGCAACGAGACAAGGGGATCCACTACATGAAAAAGGACATCATCCGCATATGCCGAAAGAACCTACGTGCACCCCCTTTAATGTTTGGATTAGATTGGACTTTCCGCAACAATGGTTCCAAAACCAGTGCGAATAGGAGGGCTGATAGTGGACATGGAGCAGTAGGGGATACATATAAAGCAGAGATCCAGCGCAACATATGAGGGCCCAAACCCAATTGCGCCAACACTGCATTAAGGAAATCCCAGTCTACGCGAACAAAGGCCTTTTCAGCATCTGTAGATAGGATCAAATAGGGAGGCAGATGATTGCATGTAAGGGCCCAGTGAATTAGCTGAAGCACCCTGATAGAGTTATCCCTAGCCTTATGTCCCACAATAAAGCCTGTCTGATCAGCATGATTTACTTCAGGAAGGATGTGTTTGAAGTGATTTACAAGAATTTTAGAGAATATCTTGAGGGCCATATTCAAGGAGATATGGTGATAAATCTGGGGGAGGGTATGGTCCTTCCCCTCCTTCGGGAAGACCATTATGTGGGCCAGTGAAGCCCTCTGCAGGAGATGCCCGGTGGTAGCTAGAGAATTAAGAAATTTGCATAAAGGGGCCTGGAGCTGATCAAATAATTTTAGGTAATAAGCCCTGGTGAAGCCATAAGACCCAGGACTTTTCCCAGCAGCGAGAGACCTCACAGTGTCCAACAACTCAGTCGTAGATATAGGGAGTTCAAGTCCTGCTTTCTGTTCTAGGGATAAATTTGGCAGCCCAGCTGAAGAAAGGTGCATTTCAATACAGGATCGCTTACGAGCAACATCCGTCAGAGAAAAGGCAGAGTCCAAATTGTAAAGGGCTGCATAATATTCACGAAAAATGCCCTTAGCTGCTGTTGCTTCGGGCAACCCCTGTATGCGGATATTAGAACAGTGACTGCGGTTTTCGTAGTCATCTAGCTGGGATATAAGAGTCTCAATTCTTTGATCCTGAGCCTCTCATTTATCCCTGAGCTGAGTGACAGCAGGGATGGTTTCTTCTACCATCTGCTCTAAAGTTTCCAGCCTTGAGCCCAAGTTAGTGGTGTCTGCCTTCAGCTGCTCAATATCTTGCCTGAAGGCATTCTCTACTCTAGAGGCAAAATGATCCAGGTCATCCCTTGTGGGAAGGGACCATATATGCTGATTCAGATCCCGGTCACACACCAGATCTGAGATGACAGAGTCCTGCTCTTGGGAGGCTAAAAAGCCTGGGGATGAAGGGGGAGACATGTCTCTTATCAGTAGAGATGTCAGTATAGGCGAGGTGCTGGGATGCTCTGGTCGCTGCGGCAGTGTCCCTTTCCATGACCCTTCCTGGATGCCATCTTGGATGGTCCGCCATGTGGCTGTCCACCCCTGAAATAGGAGTTTATGTAGTCCTTTCCTGGCTCGTTAAAATAGGATAAATACAATTGTTACAAAATAGGGGATAGATTTAAGGCATTTTTATTATTCTTTTTTTTTATTAGTAATGGAGGTCATCTGTGATTTTTATTGTGACTGCGACATTGCGGTGGAGAGATCGGCCACTTTTGACACTATTTTGGGTCCATTGGCATCTATACAGAGATCCGTGCAATAAAAATGCACTGATTACTGTGTAAATGTCACTGGCAGGGAAGGGGTTAAACACTAGGGGGCGATCAAGTTAAGTGTGTTTCCTGGGCGTGTTCTAACTGTAGGGGAAATGGGCTCACTAGAGCATGACATAGATCACTGCTCCTAAACACTGGGAGCAGTAGATCCCTGTCATGTTGCTAGGCAAAACAGGGAAACGCCTTGTTTACATAGTTCTGCCTCTCCGTGTCACAATCGTGGGCCATCAGCGGACATCGAGTACCACATTGCCGACATATATCGCGGTAGCCAGTTGGCAAGTGGTTAACAAACGCTGAAAGCTGTAAGAGAACAATGAAAACCTTCCGATTTTTTGAGAAATGTGATTATTTACATTTTTGCGTACGTTCAGTTTTCACCATTTTGCAAAAAGGTGTAATTTAAACATTACAAATATTTGTTATTTATTAACTCAATACAAGTTAAGCTTTTATATTTAGTAGGGATTTTGTAAAATGTACTGTGTTTTTATCTGCTAATAATGATTGTAGTGTATTGTTTACGAAAATATTGTTTTGATAAACATTTGCACAAATATCATTGTGACCTTAAAATCAGCTTTCAGAAAAGATATGGTTTGAGGGGTCTTTAACAAACACTGAAAGCTGTATGGGAAAAATAACAAAAGCAATGGAATAATAAAAAAATGGCCTGGCCACATGAGGGTAAAAATGGAACACAGGGCCTGGCAGCGAAAGGGTTAAACAAACCCCCAATAGTCAAAAGAATAGTCCATTTACTTCAATGAAAATTATTCAAGCTAGGAAAAGTCCAAATGAATACAGCAAATTCCACTTGTGCCACTCTGGTGCTCAAAATGAAGACAGACTGTAATTCACCAAAATGTGTTCCTCTATGGGACTGCATGCTTACTGGGTGTTATTGACTCACTTGTATCAAATGGAATTTTTTCTATAATTGTAAATCTGCAGCCTTTATTGAACAATACCTGGTAATTGTGCCATAAAAGCCTGGCTTATTCTGGTACTTCTTGTTATATGATGACAATGGTGCCCCCTCATGCTTATATGACTATAAGCTGTCTTAGTACCTAAAGAAACACAAACGTTTTTGTCCACAAACCCCTTAATAGGAAAATGCCATTTTTTTTTTAGAAAGGAAGAGGATGTTGTAAGATAAACGGATGTACCATTCTCATATTCCGTCACAGACATAATTCTAGGAAAACAAACCACTATGCAAATTGCAATGCTAGTGGGATTTCTTCTATTACATTGACTCCCCAGCTGTTTGCCTCCTAGTATGTATGATGCATGTATGTTTTTAGCCCCCAATGGCATAACTTTACATTTATCAACATTAAACCTCATTTGCCACATAGTTGCCCAATTAAATAGTGCATTGAGGTTGGCTTGCAAGTTTGTAATTCCACTGCATAGCTTGGTACCTTGGGGTACACCACTAATTACCTTAGACCATTCAGACTATCAATCATTAATCACTACTCTCTGAATACGGTCTTTTAGCCAATTTTCTATCCATTTACAGATTGAGTTTTCTAAGCTTCTAGACTTTAATATACACATTAGCTGCATGTGGGGAATTGTATCAAACATTTTGGCAAAATAGTATACTATGTCCATCCTTTGTCTATGTTTTTGCTTACCTCCTCATAAAAAGAAATCAGATTTGTTTGACAACTTTGGTCCTTCGTGAATCCATGCTGACTATTTCCCAAAATATTGTTTTCTAGCAAAAACTTTGATCTTTTGTTAAACTCTCAAGCACAAGTTGATCCATTTTTAAATAGAGGCACCACATTGGCCTTATGCCAATCCAGTGATATCATGCCAGTCATCAAGGAGTCTCTAAACAATGGGTTAGATATAACAGAGTTTGGCTCTTTGAGGACCCTTTGGTGTAACCCATCATGTCCAGGTGCTTATTCACCTTTATTTTGTCTAAATGTTTCTTGACCATGTCAATTTTGAGCTATTGTGGATAATTTGGGCTATGTCAATTATATCCCCATTTGATTCTACTCTTTGTAACTTTTAAATGATGATTAATTCAGTGTTCCTTCATTTTTAAATGTTTTAAATGTTCTTTTCTTATTATTTATAGTCATTTTAACTTTGGATGTGAGCCACACAGAATTTATATTTAGCCTTTTAACCACTTCAGCCCTGGAAGAATTTACCCCCTTCCTGACCAGAGCACTTTTTGCGATTTGGCACTGCGTTGCTTTAACTGACAATTGTGCGGTCATGCGACGTGGCTCCCAAACAAAATTGACGTCCTTTTTTTCCCACAAATAGAGCTTTCTCTTGGTGGTGTTTGATCACCCCTGCGTTTTTTATTTTTCGCTTTAAACAAAAAAAGAGAGACAATTTTGAAAAAAATTCATTATTTTTTACATTTTGCTATAATAAATATCCCCCCAAAATATATAAAAAAAAATAATTTTCCTCAGTTTAGGCTGATACGTATTCTTCTACATATTTTTGGTAAAAAATCGCAATAAGCGATTATTGATTGGTTTGTGCAAAAGTTGTAGCGTTTACAAAATAGGGGATAGTTTTATGGCATTTTTATAAATAATAATATATTTTTTTTAAATGGTGGCAATCAGCGTTTTTTATTGTGACTGCGACATTATGGCGGACACATAAGACTTTTTTGACACATTTTTGGGACCATTGTAATTTATACAGCAATCAGTGCTATACAAATGCACTGATTCCTGTGTAAATGACACTGGCAGTGAAGGGGTTAACCACTAGGTGGCAGTGAAGGGGTTAATTGTGTCCTAGAGGCCTGTTTCTAACTGTGGGGGGCGTGGCTGTGTATGACACATCACTGATCTCTGCTCTGATTACACGGAGCAGAGGTCAGTGACACTGTCACTAGGCAGAACGAGGAGATGCTTGTTTACATTAGCATCTCCCCATTCTTCCTCTCCATGAGGCGATTGCGAGTATTCCCACGGCGATAGAGTCCGCGGGGCCCACGACCCCGACTCAAGGAGCTTCCTGCGGTCGCGCGTGCCCATCGGCCGCCTCTTAAAGGGCAACGTACAGGCACATGATTCTGCCTGTACGTGCCCTTCTGCCGCAGTATATCTGCGTGAGGCGGTCGGAAGTGGTTAAAACATATTGCCCATGGGAATATATTTTGCAGTGTGTTTACAGCTGACTTGAAACATTACAATTTCTGTTCTTTCATGACAACATTCTCTCCCAGTCTATATCTTGGAGAACAGCCCTCAGCCCTGGAAGGATTTACCCCCTTAATGACCAGGCCATTTTTTTTTTTGCGAAACAGCACTGCGTCTGTATAACTGATTGCACAGTCATGCGCCGTTGTACCTAAACAAAATTGATGTTTTTTTGCCCACAAATATAGATTTATTTTGGTGGTGTTTGATGCCCTCTGCATTTGTTATTTTTTGCACTATAAGCAAAAAAAGACTGACACTTTTGAAGAAAAAAACAATATTTTTTACTTTCTGCTATAATACATATCCCAAAAAATATATAAAAAAACGAATTTATTCATCAGTTTAGGCCAATTTGCAATAAGTGTATATTGATTTGTTTGCGCAAAAGTTATAGAATCTACAAAATAGGGGAAAGATTTAGGGACTTTTGATTTTTTAAATAGTTTTTACTAGTAACGTGATTTGCGATATTTTGTGGGATTGCGACATTGCAGAGGACAAATCTGACCCTAAGTGACACTTTTTGGTGACCAGTGACACCAATACAGGGAAGGGGTGGTGATCAAAGGGTTAAGTGTTCCCTAGAGAGGTGCTTTGTAACTGTCAGGGGGACAAACTGATCACTAGGAACTGCCTCTCTCCCACTCTCTCACTGATCTCTCTCCTTCCCTGTCAGAACGGGAACTGCCTCTCTTCACCGCGATCGCGGATGGCCAGCAAATATTGATTCTGTCAGATCCACGAGCGAGATCCCGCAGCGTGCGGCGGGGGCCTTCAGAAGCTAGTGCAAAAACAGCCGTACGGTATGGCGTTTCGTGCAGCCGAGCCACCTTGCTGCAGTATAACTGTAGTGGCTGGTCAGCAAGTGGTTAATGCATAGATGGCATTAACATAATTAACCTTTTGCCTTTAGAACCACTTTAAGATCACTTTAACAAATATATGGTTCTGTATTGTGAACTATAAACACTTTTGCTCCTGGTATGTAAATGACCCTTTTAATTCCTGACCTGGTATAAGTATTATTGTTAGACCTTTAGTTCAGAATTGAAATTTTGCGTTATTCGTAAATTTGGATGTATCCAAAATTACAATAGTAACGAATTTAAACAAATCTGAAAAAAACTAATTAAAATTTTGGACGATTTCAAATTTCCTAAGAGAATAAAATAGAATAGAAAATAACATACTAGAAAGGAAAAGAATAGAAAATAAAAGAACATAATAAAATAGAATAGAAAATAAAGGAATATAATAGAATAAAAAATAGAATAGAATAGAAAGAATATAACTATCTTCTGAAATTAGAATTTGGAAAAGAATACATTTAAATTTGAATAGAAAAGAATAGAATAGAAAGTAGCAGAATAGCAATTATAATAGAATTAATAACAGAAAAATAGAATAGAATAGAAAGAATGTAACACTATGACAATTTTCTGAAATTTTAATTTAGAATAGAATAAGTTTGAATTTGAATAGAATAGAAAATAATAGAATATAATAGAAAGGAAAAGAATAGAATAGAAAATAAAATAAAATAAAATAAAATAATAGAATAGAAAAAAAAACTATAGAATAGAATGGAATAGAAAGAATCTAACCATCTTCTAAAATTCAAATTCCGAATAGAATAAATTTGATTTCAAATGAAATTAGATTTAAATGCACTTTGAATGGAATTTGAATATAATGTGATTTGAATTTGAATCGATTTGAATAAGCAAAACAAATTTCGAAAACAAATTTAACAAATTTAACTCAACAAATTTATGAAAATAATGAATCAAAACAAAACTAAACAAATGTTTTAGTTCTGCACATGTCTAAATAAAATAATATACAGATTTACAGTATAAACTTTGGGATTACATAATACCTTTGGACTGTGTCAAACATGCCCTACTTAGCAAATTCGCCTGAAAATAATTGTACAAAGCAGGCAGAGTACACAAAACAAAATTGTATACATAGCACACAGGTACAATTGCGCACATCAGGAACTGGGATTTTCAAGGTGCCAATAACTCAATATTTGCAAACAAAAATTAAAATGCATACATTTTCTATAATTGACTAAAAATTATAAATATGAAAAAATAATGATAGACACATATTGGCAGATTGGCGGGGAAGCTGGAACACACATACACGCAGTGGTGTAATAGCAGACAAGACTTGTTGGGGATTTGGCCTCTCTCTTTTTCCCCCCTGATGGGGGATAGATTTAGGGATTGGATACTCCTCTGATGGAGCTATTTTGCAGTGAACTAAGATTTGATTTATCCCTACTGCAGTCACCATATGAGTGCCTTGTCCCACAACCACCTGGTGTGTCTCTCTTTCTTTGTTTACATATTGAAATGGTTTAAACGTGGATCATTGGACCTTACTCCTAATATAAGTTCTTGTTTGAGTGACTACACGCATCAATAGTGCACAGTGGTATGATAACGAATATCCCCTGAGGAAGCCAAAATTATTAGCGAAACATGTCGTGATTGTCACCCCAGAAATACCTTCAACTGTTGCTCATGTGGATCATTCTCCAAAATGTTTTGATGGAGTAAATTTAACATGTATTGGTGTTAATATGTGTATACTGTATATATTCTTTTCTCATAGTCATACTTTTTAACCAATTAAATAAAATTAATGCATTTTAATGTTTGCTTGCAAATATTGAGTTATTGGCACCTTAAAAATCCCAGCTCCTGATGTGAGCAATCTTTCCTGTGTCCTATGTCTAACTAATGGGATGCGGTGCCTGTGAGATTTCCTCTGAAACCTCTTTTCCTGCGTCAAAAATGTATACAACATCCAGTCTGAGCAGTTTGCTCCTGACAGAATGCTACAGAGAGGAAGTTGTAGTTCCTCGGCAGCAGCTCCCCCTGCTGAATCAGATCTATAGCTCTGCAGTCAGCAAGGCTCTTGCTCTCTCCTGAGAGCTGGTGGGAGTTGTGGAACTCTGCAAAGAGACCACTGATTCCATACAGAAAGCAAGTATCCTAGTACCTTTCTCTGCAGTATATTGTCCAAGAGCATTATTAGGATTGTGAAAGACTTGGGCACCCAGGGGAGAGAAATGGTGTGGATGTGGCCAAATTGCACCAACAGTGGGAGGGATTTTAGTGGCATGATTAAATAAACTTGAGCCTGTTCACTGTATGTATGGCACACATATACCACAGTCATTGTACCCACAATATATACTTTCATTACTGTGTCACACAGACTAACAGAGTCTAACAGACATGATAAAAACGCAGCACATTTTTTTTAAGATAAACTATATATATATGCTATTCAGCTTACCACAAGTATAACTTAACCACTTCAGCCCCAAAGGATTTACCCCTTAATGACCAGGCCATTTTTTGTGATACGGCTTTAACTGATATTATCTTGGTCGTGCGACCTACTAAAACAAAATGTATGTCCTTTTTTTTTTTTTCACAAATAGAGGTTTCTTTTGGTGGTATATGATCACCTCTGCAGTTTTAATTTTTTGCACTATAAACAAAAAAAGAGCAGCAATTTTGAAAAAAAAAAAACAATATTTTTAACTTTTTGCTATAATACATATCCAAAACAAAATATATAAAAAAAAAATATCAGTTTAGGCTAATATGTATTCTGCTACATATTTGTAGTAAAAAAATTGCAATAAGCGTATATTGAGTGGTTTGCGCAAAAGTTATAGTATCTACAAAATAGGAGAAAGATTTAGAAACTTTAATTATTTTTTTATTGTTTTTACTAGTAATGGCAGGGATCATCGATTTTTAGCAAGACTGCAGCATTGTAGCGGACAAATCTGACCCTACTTTTTGGTGACCAGTGACACCAATACAGTGATCGGTGCTATAAAAATGTATAAAAATTATCACTGTATAAACGGCACTGGCAGGGAGGGGGTTAACACTAGGGGACGATCAAGGTGTTATGTGTTCCCTAGGGAGGTGTTTCTAACTGTCAGGGGGACAGACTGACTGGGAGTAGAGAGAGATCACTGTTCCTGATCACTAGGAACAGCTACATAGTTACATAGTTACATAGTAGGTCAGGTTGAAAAAAGACACAAGTCCATCAAGTCCAACCTATGTGTGTGATTATATGGGTGGCACAGTGGTGTAGTGGTTAGCACTCTCACCTAGCAGTAAAAAGGGTCACTGGTTCAAATCCCAACCACTCCACTACCTGCCTGGAGTTTGCATGTTCTCCCTGTGCCTGCATGGGTTTCCTCCGGGTACTCCGGTTTCCTCCCACACTCCAAAGACATGCAGGTAGGTTAATTGGCTTCTGTCCAAAATTGGCCCTAGTATATGAATGGGGACTACTTGAGGTTAGGGACTGATGTGAGTGTGCAATGTACAGGGATAGGGACAATTGTAGACACTCACTCACGTTGAACTGGATGGACTGGTATCTTTATTCAACCTTTAACTATGAAACTATGAAACTATGTCAGTATTACATAGTTACATAGTTACATAGTAGGTGAGGATGTAAAAAAGACACCATTCATCAAAGTCCATCAAGTCCAACCTATGTGTGTGATTATATGTCAGTATTACATTGCATATCCCTGTATGTTGCAGTCGTTCAGGTGCTTATCTAATATTTTCTTGAAACTATCAATGCCCCCCGCTGAGACCACCACCTGCGGAAGGGAATTTCACATCCTTGCCGCTCTTACAGTAAAGAACCCTCTACGTAGTTTAAGGTTAAACCTCTTTTCTTCTAATTTAAATGAGTGTCCACGAGTCTTGTTAAACGCTTTATCCCTATTGTGGGGTTACCGGTATGGTATTTGTATATTGAAATCATATCCCCTCTCAAGCGTCTCTTCTCCAGAGAGAATAAGTTCAGTGCTCACAACCTTTCCTCATAACTAATATCGTCCAGACCCTTTATTAGCTTTGTTGCCCTTCTTTGTACTCGCTCCATTGCCAGTACATCCTTCCTGAGGACTGGTGCCCTGAACTGGACAGCATACTCCAGGTGCGGCCGGACCAGAGTCTTGTAGAGCAGGAGAATTATCATTTTATCTCTGGAGTTGATCCCCTTTTTTAATGCATGCCAATATTCTGTTTGCTTTGTTAGCAGCAGCTTGGCATCGCATGCCATAACTGAGCCTATCATCTACTAGGCCCCCAAGGTCCTTTTCCATCCTAGATTCCCCCAGAGGTTCTCCCCCCCAGTGTATAGATTGCATTCATATTTTTGCCACTCAAATGCATTAGTTTACATTTTTCTACATTAAACCTCATTTGCCATGTAGTTGCCAACCCCATTAATTTGTTCAGATCTTCTTGCAAGGTTTCCACATCCTGTGGAGAAGTTATTGCCCTACTTAGCTTAGTGTTGTCCGCAAATACAGAGACTGAACTGTTTACCCCATCCTTCAAGTCGTTTATGAATAAATTAAATAGGATTGGTCCCAGCACAGAACCCTGGGGGACCCCACTTTCCACCCTTGACCATTCTGTGTATTGCCCATTTATTACCACCCTTTGAACTCGCCCTTGTAGCCAGTTTTCAATCCATGTACTCAACCTATGGTCCATGCCAACGGACCTTATTTTACAGTAAATGTTTATGGGGAACTGTGTCAAATGCTTTTGCAAAATCCGGATACACCATGTCTACGGGCGATACACCACGTCTACGGGCATATACATTGTATATCCCTGTATGTTGTGGTCATTCGGGTGCTTATCTAATCGTTTTTTTAAACTATCGATGCTTCCCGCTGAGACCACCACCTGTGGAAGGGAATTCCACATCCTTGCCACTCTTACAGTAAAGAACCCTCTACGTAGTTTAATGTTAAACCACTTTTCTAATTTTAATGAGTGGCCGCCATGTCTTGCTAAACTCCCTTCCACAAAAACGTTTTATCCCTATTGTGAGGTGACCAGTACGGTATTTGTAAATTGAAATCATATCCCCTCTCAAGCATCTCTTCTCCAGAGTGAATAAGTTCAGTGCTTGCAACCTTTCCTCATAACTAATATTCTCCAGACCCTTTATTAGCTTTGTTTCCCTTCTTTGCACCATTTCCAGTACATTCTTTCTGAGGACTGGTGACCAGAACTGGACAGCATACTCTAGGTGCGGCTGGACCAGAGTCTTGTACAGCTGGATAATTATCGTTTTATCTCTGGAGTTGATAACCTTTTTAATGCATGCCAATATTCAGTTTCTACATTAAACCTCATTTGCCATGTAGTTGCCCACCCTATTAATTTGTTCAGATCTTATTGCAAGGTTTCCACATCCTGCGAAGAAGTTATTGCCCTGCTTAGCTTTGTATCGTCTGCAAATACAGAGATTGAACTGTTTACCCCACCCTCCAGGTCATTTACGAACAGACTAAATAGGATTGGTCCCAGCACAGAACCCTGGGGGACCCCACTACCCACCCCCGTCCATTCTGAGTACTCTCCATTTATCACCACCCTCTGAGCTGGCCCTTGTAGCCAGTTTTGAATCCATGTATTCACCCTATGGTCCATGCCAACGGACCTTATTTTGTACAGTAAACGTTTATGGGGAACTGTGTCAAATGCTTTTGCAAAATCCAGATACACCACATATACCACATCTGCGGGCCTTCCTTTATCTGGACCTAGCTGATCTCTCTCTCCCCACTGTGAGAATGGGGATCCGCCTTGTTTATGTAGGCAGATCACCGCTCTGCCTCTCTTCATCGTGATGGCCATTGCACGCCCACGGAAGCTAATGCACAAACAACCGTACTGGTATGGCGATTTGCGCAGCCGAGGTATCTTGCCGCAGTATATTTGTGGAAGGTGGTCAGCAAGTGGTTAATTAAATTAGTCAGTGACTACTTAACAACCAGCGCTTGAGACAATAGCTATTTTTGCCAGAAGTTTGTAATAATATAGCATGAAGTGTGCAGTGGTCCATAGTACAGAATGTACAGAATGTATGGATCAGGAGTAGGACCAAACAGAATATATAATGCAGGGGCATGAGCGTGTAGGGCACAGAGTGAAGCAGTTTGAAATGCATAGCACACAGAATGCAGGGCTGAGGAATGTATATTGCACATAGTGCAGAGCTCAGAAGTGCAGGGGCAGAAGTGTAATGTTTAATGCACAGAGCCCTGGGATTGGGAGTATGTAATGCACAGAGTACTGAGAAAGGAAGGGAATAACACACAAATTGCAGTGCTCATGAGTACATAACATGCAGGGCACAGGGCTCAGGAGTACATAACACACAGAGCACAGGGCTCAGGAGTGAATAATGCACAGAGCTCAGGGTTCAAAAGTGTGAAATACACAGTGTGCAGGTCTCAAGAGTACATTATTCACACTCTGCAGTCAGGAGTGCAGACATACAAAGCACACGGCTGATAAGTATGTAACACACAGGCCATTAAAAACAGTGCAACCAAAAATTACCTTCCAGTACAAATCCCCACCAGTTCAGATCTTCTCACTCCTTCCCTAAAGTTCACTCACCAGATCTGAGATACTGAGGCAGTGGACAGTGAAGTCCTCCCCATTGTCTGTATCATGTGACAAGTGACTCCACTATATCAGAGAGGAGGAGGAGCTTAGGGGAGGATCCCTGGCTCTAAATTGACGTGGTCTCCAGATGGAACAGTCCAGGGGCTGAAGTGCAAGTGGCACTGCAACACTGAAACTTAAAAAGAAATTAGGCTGTCACACTTATGACACCCAGGGAACACCGCAAGAAATGTGGGCACATGCCACGAGCGCCTAGTGCTAGAGGCACATGATGCTGGCAGGGCATGGGCTTTTTGCTCAGGCTAGTGACTTTTAAAAGGAAAATAACTGTAGACTTTGCACATCTTAATTTTTTTGTGCCAGAAATGTATTTAGCTGATTTAAATTCGGTTACGTAAACGGGTGACCCCGCCCCCTCTGACGCCACGGGGAAGTCCTGTGGTGTCAGAGTAGGGCAGGGTCACCCGGTTAGTCACTGGGTGGCCCCGCCCTCAGTTATATAAGAGCTGTCAAAAGCCAAGACGCGTCAGACGGCGGGAGCCTCCCATGGATCACGTGTCGATCCTGGATTTTTTTTCTTTTTCTTTTTTGGTCTGGGTGGTGTGATAGAAGAAGATGAATGGACATTGTGGGACATTTTTATTTTTTTATTTTTTAATAAATTACTTGTCCCAAGATGTGTTTTGTCATTTTTATCAATTTGACACTTTTTTTGTGAAATGGTAGGGGTACATTTGTACCCCGTTACCATTTCACACAGGGGGGGAGGTCGGGATCTGGGGGTTCCCTTGTTAAAGGGGGCTTCCAGATTCTGATAAGCCCCCCGCCCACAGACCCCCACAACCACTGGGCAAGGGTTGTGGGGATGAAGCCCTTGTCCCCATCAACATGGGGACAAGGTGCTTTGGGGGGCTACCCCAAAGCACCCTCCCCATGTTGAGGGCATGTGGCCTGGTACAGTTCAGGAGGAGAGGGGGGCGCTCTCTCGTCCCCCTCTTTTCCTGCGGCCTGCCAGGTTGCGTGCTTGGATAAGGGTCTGGTATGGATTTTGGGGGTACCCCAACGCCATTTTTTTTATTTTGGCGCAGGGTTCCCCTTAAAATTCATACCAGACCTCAAGGGTCTGGTAGGGATTTCGGGGGGGACCCCTACGCCATTTAAAAAAAAAATTGCGCTCCTTTTTGGGCTCCCTTTTTAATTTTTTTTAATTTTGGTACGGGGTTCCCCCTATTATTCATACCAGACCCAAAGGGGGAGGGGATCCAATGCTCTTTTTTTTCAATGAGTCTTATCTATATTGCCGAGACCCGACAATTCATTACAGCCACGATCAGTTTTAAATAAAATAATTTCCTTTAGAAATGTCATTTTGCTGTGGTACTTTTCTAAACACGGAAAAAATGTGCCACTTTACAGGCATACTATAGACAGCCCCCAGGCACGATATTTAAAGTATTATTTCATTTTTATTGTTTCACTTTATGCATTAAAAAAAATCACTGCTCCCGAAAAAACAACCGTTTTAAAAAAAATTTGCATTGATACATGTCCCCTGGGGCAGGACCCAGGTCCCCAAACACTTTTTATGACAATAATTTGCATATAAGCCTTTAAAATGAGCACTTTTTATTATTCATGTTCGTGTCCATAGACTTTAATGGTGTTCGTGTGTTCTGCCCAATTTTTTGCCTATTTGCATGTTCTGCTGTGAACCGAACAGGAGGATTTTTGCCTCATCCCTAGTCTATGGGAATGTTTGACCATTCTTCAAGAAGCGCATTTTGTGAGGTCAGACACTGATGTTGGACGAGACGACCTGGCTCACAGTCTCCACTCTTCATCCAAAAGGTGTTCTATCAGGTTGAGGTCAGGACTTTATCGGGTTGAGTGTAGGCCAGTCAAGTTCCTCCACCCCAACCTCGCTCATCCACACTATATTGTCAAAAGTATTGGGCCACCCCTCCTAATCATTTGGTGGATGAGGGATTATGTGGGGTTGTTTTTCAGGGCATGGCCCCCTAGTTCCAGTGAAGGGAACTCTTAAGGCATCAGAATACCAAGACATTTTGAACAATTTCATGCTCCAACTTCGTAGGAACAGTTTTAGGGATGGCCCATTCCTGTTCCAACATGACTACGCACCAGTGCACAAAGCAAGGTCTGTAAAGACATGGATGAGCAAGTTTGGAGTGGATGAAATTGACTGGCCTGCACAGAGTCCTGACCTCAACATGATAAAATACCTTTGGGATGAATTAGAGTGGAGACTGCGAGCTAGGCCTTCTTGTCCAACATCAGTGCCTGAACTCACAAATGCGCTTCTAGAAGAATTGTCAAACATTTCCATAGACACCCTCCTAAACCTTATAGACAGCCTTCCCAGAAGAGTTGAAGCTGTTATAGCTGCAAAGGGTGAGCCAACTCAATATTGAACCCTACAGACTAAAACTGGGATGCCATTAAAATGTATGTGCGTGTAAAGGCAGGTGTCCCAATACTTTTGGTAATATAGTGTATATCCCTCCCCTTCCCGGTGCAAAATACATTATTTTTATGGGTACCACCCCATCAACTATTGGATACCTATATTCCTATTCTTATCTAGACTCATTCCCCGTACAAATCCCCCATGCCTGCCATAGGGTACTACTGAGTATTACATTTGTTAATATGCTTTTGTATATTAGGGTACTACTGAGTATTACATTTGTTAATATGCTTTTGTATATTCTGTAATTTGTCTTGTGTCTTATTATATTCGTTTTTTAGATAATTCCTCCTGACGAAGCAGTCTATGTACCGTGAAACTAGTAGAGGACTGGTTAATCTATGAGAAAATTCCACCATCAGATACTTTTTGGAGAAACCTTTGAGTATTTGTATATTGTTTTGAAATGTAATATTGAGACCTATGTATGTCTTTTATATGTAATAAATTATAGAATTTTACCCTAAAATCATTATTGTGTATCAGTACCGAGATAGTCCATCTAAAAACCCTTGTGGGTCTAAGTGTATGTTTGGTCAGCCTCAGCAACTGTGCCCACGCTCCCATCCTGTATAATTCTTGGATGATGGTACTTACAAGTGCCTAGCTTCAGGCTTTGATATTTGAGGCTATACTCAAAAATGTCTTATTATAGTGTATATAAAAAAGTTTTAGCTTTTCACAAAAAACAGAAGATCCCAGCATTACCTTTTTATTGTGCTCTTGTTTTAAACTGTGTAGGAACCTCAACTTACTCAAGTAATTGCTTGTAGGGAAATAGAGGCTAAACAGCCATAGGCAAAGCTCTGCTTTGACATAGATGTGGGGAGTGAAGAAAACAAGGACAAAGTCAGATACAATTTAATAGGTGATAGAAGTGCATGGAAAAGAGCCAAGCCCAAAAGTAAGAGAAAAACACAAAATTAGAAAACCATAGGATCAAATATGACTCAGATTTGTGAGTGTATGTAGGCAAAGGATAAACTATGGCCTTCCAGACACACATGGGGCTCTGGGGATGGAAAACCATCTCTTACTGTTTGACGTATGTCTTTCTCTGCTTCAATGCCTCCAAAACTGCGAGAATCCTCCTCCTCCTCTCTCTCCTCTTGTGTGTTTTGTGACATAGGAACAATGGTGTCTGCATAAAGTGGGCCTTGAGAGGAAAGGAAGTCCTCCTCTCTTTGTCCCGCTGCTCTGCCTCGAGTGCCCTGTCCATAATGTCATGCAGAGTCTGCTCCAACAGGGATTGTGTCACTGATGCATGCATTGTCATGGCTTAACATCCTTGTGGCCTCCTCAAATGGTGACAGTATAGTGCATGCATCCTCTATGAGCAGCCATTGGCGTGGGGGAAAAAAAGCAGAGCCGGCCTGAGCTTGTCATTGTGCCATACTCACACAGGTACTCGTTGATGGCCCTCTGCTGCATGTGCAGCATTGCTAAAGTCGAGTTCCACCTGGTGGGCATGTCACAAATCAGGCGGCTTACAGGCAGGTGAAATTCGCCTGAAATGGCTACAGACTCTTTTGGCCTGCTTTAGCAGATCTTCCAAACCACTATTTAGGAAACTCTGCACCACCAAATTAAGGACATGTGCCAGCCAGGAAAGGAGGTTTGTGCCATTATCACACACCACCATTCCTGGCTCCAGTTGGCGTGGTGTGAAACACCTCTGGGCTTGTCCCTGCAGAACTGCAAGAATCTCTACTCCAGTGTGGTTCCTAACCCCTATAAACACCAGCTGAAGCACTGCATGGCACCTTTTAGCCTGATTCATTGGATAGCAATTCGAACGCTTAGGGGTAAAGCAGAGGAGGGCACGGAGGAGGAGGAGAATGGGGTAGAGCTGAACCACGTGTCAGTAGTAATGTGGACTTTGCGGCTTACTGCCATGCCCAACAATGCCAATACATTGCCTTCCACGTGATGGTAGAAAGATGGAATGGCCTTCCATGAAAAGAAATAGCAACTGGAAATCTGCCATTGTGGTACAGCACATTCTGCAAATTCACAGAAGACAGAATCCACCAGGTGGAAAGGCAGAAGTTGTAGAGCCAGCAGCTTTGACAAGCCTGCATTTAGACGCTGGGCATGTGGGTGGCAGGGACTGTATTTTTTTTACGCTGCAGCAGATGGAGCAGAGAATTTTGCTGGCTATAGTCTACTGCTGGTGGTGTGCTGCTGGCAGATGTGCTGCAAGTACCTGGGACAACCTGTGCTATACCATCATCCCTGTCAGTGGAGGCTGCTGAGAGGTCATGAGGTATAGCAGGGACAGACTGAGGTGAGTAAGGAGGAGGAGGTTCCTCTTTTGTGTGGCTTTTAGGTGCTCTTGACAACTGGCTGAGTGGTGGGAGGTTAAATGCTTTGTCAAGCATGTGGTACCCAAATGATTGCTTTTTGCCATGCTTGATGTGCTTGAGACAAAGTTTGCAAATAGCAACAGTGCGAACGGCTGCACATGTACTAAAAAAGGCCCACACAGCTGAGCTGTGGGAAGTGGGCCAGGAGATAACAGCTCCACAATGTGATGGAATAAGGTGGCTGCTCTCAACTCCTCCATGATGGCTCCATGATGCCACGTTGGGGTTGTGCCTCACCCTCATTTTCTTCCTCTGCTCTATCTTGCACCCAAGTCGAGTAAGTGACCTCATCATCATCCCGTCTATCCTCACTACCACTAGAGACAACTTGGCAATACACTGTGGCTGGTGTACCAATGTCCTCCCCTGTAGGCTCATCTTCCTGCCTTCCTCAACCTCAGAACCAACATCTGAATCAAGTAATGGCTGTGCATCGTCAAGGAGCAAGTGGCTGATGCTGTGTTAAAATAACTCTGCTGACACCTCCATGCCTGATGCTGTGGCTATTGCAGGCATGGCTGTGGACAAGGAGGCAGGTTTAGCCACTCTGGCAGCTGCAAGGAACTGTGCCCTAGTCTCTGCTTGGGTGACAGAGGATGAGGAGGATGAGGATGGTTTGGTAAGCCAGTCCACCACCTTCTCTACATGCTGTGGCTATATAGAATGGGCACTATAACTAAAAAGAGGAAATGATGCCCTACCTGAGGACTGATCACGTCCACCTTTGCCTGTGGACACATATGCTGTTGATCCCCCTACAGTGCAATGGGAATGTCATTAAACTTGCAGTAACGCACTGAAATATACAGCGTTAAACTTGCAGTAAATCACAGAACTATATGGCCTTAAACTTGCAGTAACTCAATGAAATATACAGTGTTAAACTTGCAGAAACACACATAACGATACAGAGTTAAACTTGCAGTAAGGCACAGAATTATATGGCGTTAAACTTGCAGTAACGCAATGAAATATCCAGTCTTAAACTTGCAGTAATGCACAGAACTAAGTGGCGTTTAACTTGCAGCAATGCACTGAACTGTACAGCATTAAACTTGCAGTAACACAACTAAAATGTACTGTGTTAAGCACGCAGTAACGCCCAGAAATGTACTGTGTTAAATGGCATGTAAAGCCCTGAAATGCACGGCATTAATCTTTCAGTAATGCACTGAACTGTACGGTGTTAAACTTGTAGTAACACAACTGAAATATACTACGTTAAGTGTGCACTAACGCACAGAAATGTATTGCGTAAAATGGCACGTAACACACTGAAATATATGGCGTTAAACTTCCAATAACGTAATAAAATATACTGTGTTAAGCGGTCACTACACTCACACTGACTGAACTATCCCTACACTTACATTAATGTAAAGATGAATGGTCCCTACACACACACTGACTGAACTAGTCATCATGAACAGTCATCATGACAGTGTCCAATCAGGTCTCTGACAGTGCTCTGGACCCTGATTGGGCGATGCTTTTATTGCTTCAGACAATCAGGTCTTTCAATGCACTGTGCGGTGGTGCAGTGCATTGTGGTAGTTTGGCGGGCTGAACAAAGGGCTTCTTTGCTGCCCTTCTTGACACCAGGCTATCCTGCAAAACTCTTTACCTCACTGTGCGTGCAGTTGCACTCACACCTGCCTGTTGCCATTCCTGAGCAGGCTCTGCACTGGAGGTGCCCGATCCCACAGCTGAATCAACTGTAGTAGACAGTTATGGCACTTGCTGGACTATCTTGGGCAGCCTGAAGAATCCCTTTTTGTGCAAAGCAAGAAAGACTGCACATGTTTCCTTGCAGGTAACCACAGTTAACAGAGGAAGAACAATGATTTCAAGCACCACCCTCCTTTTAAGAGTCTGTTATTCTAACTCAATCAGCATTACAAAATTATTTCCAGCCGTGTCCCCATCAACACTGACACCTGTGTTTTTGGGGGGGATTAAGTTAATTTTCATGGCAAAGAGGGACTTTGCAATTAATTGCAATTCATCTGATTACTCTTCGTAACATTATGGAGTATATGCAATCTGCCATCATAAAAACTGAGGAAGCAGACTTTGTGAACATTTATATTTGTCATTCTCAAAACTTTTGGCCAGGGCTGTATTAGATTCCAATGTATTACAATGTATTGATTTGCTGAAATATGTTGCATAAAACTTTCCAATTAAAAACTTTGCAATTTAACTACTTCAATACAGGGCACTTTTATTTCCTTCCTGCCCAGACCAATTTTCAGCTTTCAGCGCTCTCACACTTTGAATGACAATTACTCAGTCATGCTACACTGTACCCAAACAAAATGTTTATAATTATTTATCACATCAATAGAGCTGTCTTTTGGTGGCATTTAATCACCACTGGGTTTAAATTTTTTGGTGATATAAGCAGAAAAAGAGCGTATATTTTGAAAAAAAAAAAAACACTTTTTTTTGTTTTTTATTATAAAATGTTGCAAATTAGTAATTTTTGTTCATAAATTTGAGTCAACATTTTTACTGCAACATATCTTTGGTAAAAATAGCCCAAATTTGTGTATATTATTCAGTCTGTGTAAAAGTTATAGAGTCTGCAAGCTATGGTACCAATTAGGTACTGGGAACAGGGAAAAAATTTGTGCAAACATGCAAACACCATTAAAGTCTATGGGACACGAACATGAAAAATCTAAAGTGCTAATTTTAAAGGCTTATATGCAAGTTATTGTCATAAAAAGTGTATGGGGACCCGAGTACTGCCCCAGGGGACATGGGACATGTATAAATGCAAAAAAAGTTTAAAAAAACTACAGTTTTTTTTAAGAGCAGTGATTTTAAGAATGCTTAAAGTGAAACAATAAAAATTTAAATATTCCTTTAAATACCATGCCGGGGGGGGTGGTGGTTAGGTCCCCTTAGTCTGCCTGAAAAGTTGCACATCTACCCGATGTGTTTTACAGTCCTGAAGCAAAATGACAATTCTAAAGCAAAAAAATGTCATTTAAACTTGCTTGTGGCTGTAATGTATTGCCAGCTCCCAGCAATCCATACCAGGCCCTTATCCAAGCATGAAGCCTGGAGGACAGGATGGGGGGGGGGGGTGAGCGAGCACCCCCCTCCTGAACCATACCATGCAAAATGTCCTCAACATGGGGAGGGTGCTTTGGGGTCCCCACAACCCTTACTCGGTGGTATGGGGGTCTGCAAGCGAGGTCTTATCGGAACCTGGAATCCCCCTTTAACAAGGGGGCCCCCAGATCCCACCCCCCTTATGTGAATGGGTATGGGGTACATTAGGGTACCCCTACCCATTCACCAAAAAAAAGATGCTCTCAATGCCTATCCCTGTTTAATCACGGTGCAGACGGACCCGAGAAATAGAAGAAAAAAAGCTCCGCCTCGATGGGAGGCGTTCCTCAGACTGCTGTCTTTTTGCGGTGACAGCTGTTATAAAGTTAAGAGCAGGTCCACCCACTGACATAACCCCACCCCCTCTAACAGCACATGATGTGGCCCGCCCTTGCCTATATAACAGCTGTCACCGCAAAAAGACAGAAGTAGGCGCGTCCGTTGCCACCGTGAAGAGGGATGGGCATCGCAGGACACTTTTTTTTATTTTTTTAATGAAGGAATTGTCATAAACTGTCTTTTGTGGTTTTTACTTTTTTACACTTTTTTGGTGAATGGGTAGGGTTACAATGCCTATATACAATTCACACAGGAGAGCGGGATCTGGGGGCCCCCCTGTTAAATGGGCTTTCAGATTCTGATAATAAATGGTGGGAAAAATTCTGCAATTTTGGACCTGATAGTCCCCATCCAAGTGACACTGTATTTTACTGTAGATATATTGTTTACCTCCTTTTTGTGGTTTCTGGACAACATACTAGCCTTGATACATGGTTGCTGTATATGAATGATAATCAATTAAACCTAAAATTCACTGGACGCCATGATTTGGTGTCCATTGAGTTTTTGGATGTGATGTTAACTGGAGAAAATTGTGGAATTACTTCCAACTTATATAGGAAACCCATTTCAGGAAACACCCTATTGAGGGCTGACTCTAGTCACCCAGGACACACAATAAAAAGTATTCCAGTCAGCCAATTTCTCAGGCTTAAGCATCTGTGTAGCAAGGATTCTGACTTCAAGTAGGAAGCTATCCATATAGCCTCCATATTTGAGGCAAGAGGATACCCTAAGTCAGTTATCAATAGGGCATTCAATATTTTAGAAAAAACCCCTTGGTGTAAATTATTGTTAGACAAACCCTCTTTGAGGAAAAAACTCAAAAATGGGGGGTCAGGTCAGTCCAATTGCACACCTGTTTTTTCGACACCATACAGTGCAGAATTCAATAAGATCAAGAAAGTTATTGTTAAATATCCCCCTGTACTATCTAAATCCAATATATGCTCAAATACTCTCCAATGGGATTCAGACGGTCTCTAGGAGGGCAACCTCACTTGGTAGATGGCTATCACCTGGTCATCCAAGGTATGGAAAAAATAGTAAAGCCACCCAGAGGTGGCGATAAATTCAAGATTCTGAGTAAACAAGAAGTTTACTGGATCTTCAATTTAAATACTAGAAAACCAGCTGGCCTCAACTTTGAGGGGGACGTGTCTCACTTTAATGAGTGAGGCACATTATTAGGGGCCCATAACATGTCTATAAGTCCCTTATTATTGTCATCACCACATTTTGGTGATATAAAAATACGCTATGCTACATGATGATCACCCCTGTTAATTTATCTTGTTTTTCTTGTTCTCTTTCAGACAGTTTTATTTCTTCTCCCTCAACTTAAATATCCATGCTATATATTACCAATTATTAATTAATATAATTGATATGAATGTTGTAAATTATTAATAGTTAATCATCAATTGATAAGATTTATATGATCAATAATATTATGAATTTTTCCGCTGATCGATTCATTTATCAACATTCATTCTTTTTTTGTGTTTCATTTAGATCAGTATACCTATTAAGCAAATCATACACATGATCGTACATCTATACCCTCTATGAGGTTATAATTCTTTCATTGTTTTTTCCTTGTTCTTTTCTCTTTCCATATCAATTGAGGATCCGCCACATGTCCATACATTAATAGATCGGAAGTCACTTCTCTTCCCCCCCTTAATAAGTGTGGGGGGTTTATGTGTTAAATATAGTACATGTATAGCACAGGTATAGTAATCTACTATATACTTATTTTGTCATGGCAACATGATTCACTTATGGTTTTTGGTCTCAGGTGGGATGTCCTCTGAGGGAGATAGGGTGTTTCACGTACCTGCATCGGCTTCTGGGTGGTTTGAATAGGTAGTGAAAAAAGGAAAATGGGAAGGGAAATAGTCTTCGTTGTTCCTAATCTTAGGTTTTAACAATTCTTCTCTTTCCCTTGAGCCAACATCAGCAATGACCAAATCAAGTTCATTAGCTGCATAACCCCGGTCCCGGCCCCTTGCCATGTGATCAGCTGTCAGCCAATGACAGCTGATCACATGATCAAAACAAAAGCTCGGTGATCGTTTTTTTTTTTCTCCTCGCTCTGACAGCGGAGGAGGAAAAAAAAAGCCGATCACCGGCTCATCTTAACCACTTGACCACTGGGCAGTTAAACCCCCTTCCTAACCAGACCAATTTTCAGCTTTCGGTGCTCTCACACTTTGAATGACAATTACTCCGTCATGCAACACTGTACCCAAATTAATTTTGTGTCCTTTTTTTCACACAAATACAGCTTTCTTTTGGTGGTATTTAATCACCGCTGGGTTTTTTATTTTTTGCGCTATAAATCAAAAAATACAGAAAATTCGCCGCTTACCGGAGCCATCGGCAGCGGCGGAGGCGATCGGGTCTATTCCCTGCCTGTGCATAGAGATGAGTGACGCTAAGATGGCCGCCACTCATCTCTATACCATAGGAGGGCGGAAGCGACGTCAAAAACGTCACTTCCGCCCATACGTCTTAAAGGGGAATTTACAAATGTAATTTTTTTAAATTACATTTTTTTTTTTTTCATTGAAGTCCAAATATGAGATCTGAGGACTTTTTGACCCCAGATCTCATATTTTAGAGGACCTGTCATGCTTTTTTCTATTACAAGGGATGTTTACATTCCTTGTAATAGGAATAAAAGTGAGCCAATAATTTTTTTTTTAAAAACAGTGTCAAAATAAATAAAATCAAGAAAAATAAATAAGAAAAACAAAAAATTTTTTTTTTTTAAAGCGCCCCGTCCCGACGAGCTCGTGCGCAGAAGCGAACGCATACGTGAGTAGCGCCCGCATATGAAAACGGTGGTCAAACCACACATGTGAGGTATCGCCGCGATCGGTAGAGCGAGAGCAATAATTATAGCCACAGACCTCCTCTGTAACGCAAAATAAGCAACCTGTAGAATTTTTTAAACGTTGCCTATGGAGATTTTTGAGGGTAAAAGTTTGATGCCATTCCACGAGCGCAATTTTGAAGCGTGACATGTTAGGTATCAATTTACTCGTAACATTATCTTTCACAATATATAAAAAAATTGGACTAACTTTACTGTTGTCTTATTTTTTTATTCAAAAAAGTGAATTTTTTCCAAAAAAAGTGCGCTTGTAAGACCGCTGCGCAAATACTTTGTGAAAAAAAGTATTGCAATGACCGCCATTTTATTCTCTAGGGTGTTAGAAAAAAAACAATATATAATGTTTGGGGGTTCTAAGTTTTTTTCTAGCAAAAAAAAACTGTTTTAAACATGTAAACACCTAAAATCCAAAACGAGGCTGGTCTTAAAGTGGTTAAAGGGACATCGGCCCCGAAAAGGAAGAGGCAATTATGCCTCATGTATGCCATCTATCAATGCCCACAAGTGCCACCTGTCAATGCCCACAAGTGCCACCTATCAATGCCCATAAGTGCCACCTATCAATGCCCACAAGTGCCACCTATTAATGCCCACAAGTGCCACCTATCAATGCCCACCAGTGCCACCAATCAGTGCCACCTAAAAGTGCTGCCTATTAGTGTAACCCATCAGTGCCCATCACTGCCACCCATCAGTGCCCATCACTGCCACCTATTGGTGCCCATCACTGCCACCTCATCAGCGTACATCAATGATGGACAAAAATTACCAATTTTAAATTTTTTTAACAAAATAAAAAAAATAAAAAAATAATTTAATTCACTCTTTTTACATTTTTTTAACAAAAAATTTAAATCGCAGATGTGATCAAATACCACCAAAAGAAAGCTCTATTTGGGGGAAAAAATGATAACAATTTTATTTGGGTTCAGTGATGTATGACCGTGCAATTGTCATTCAAAGTGCGACAGCGCTGAAAATTGGTCTGGATAGGAGGGGGGTTTAAGTGCCCAGTAAGAAAGTGGTTAAGAAACTCCGCTTCCCTCATATAATAATCTTGCTCATGCTGGAGAATGATGCCTTGATCATTGGCATTCAACTCGCCAATGAACAGATCCAAAGAGGCCCGATCTCTCTCCCAGAGGAGGAGGACGTCATCTATATAGTGCCCCCAGAAGACCAATTCAGTCTTTCGTTGACCATAGATGAGGTCCTCCTCCCACTTGGCCATAAACAAGTTGGCCATACTTGGCGCAAACTTGGCTCCCATCGCCACTCCACGACCTTGCAGATAATACCAGCCGTTAAACCAAAAATAATTGTGGCTCATTGCAAAGTCGAGGAGGCTGAGAAGAAATTGTTGCTGCAACAAGTGAATACCAGAGTCTCTCTCTAGATAGCATTTTACAACCTTGACTACCATGTTGGTGGGAAATGATGGTATACAAAGAAGCCACGTCTGCAGTGGCCACAATATATCCTTCTTTACAGGTTATTTTATTCAAAATATTAATAACCTGCATGCTATATTTCAGGTAGGATGGAGTTAATCCTCCATTTCTCGAACATATTTCTTTTTCTTTTTAGATTTTTGTTCAGTATCTTCCTTTTCTAAATATTTTCTAAGATTATCAGATCTATTTTTGTAATCCTCTTGATCTTTAAGAGGATCTAGTTTTTCTCTTAGTTTAGTGATCTCCCCATCAATTTTGGTTAATTTACGTCTTTTACAAGTGAGAAGAAAATCAAGAAGGGATAGACCAGCCTTATCGAAGTACTGAAACCACTCAGAAGTATCAGTATCCTCATTATAAGCGGCTATGGAAAAAGGTACAGAAACAAAACAAGGCAACATTCTCATATGTGGAGACTTTAATCTAGTGCCCAATGCCTAGACATTAAGGGCCCTACAACAAAGAGAACTTGCACATCAGTCTTGTCCAATTATCTTCTTTCAACTAATTTATACAACGTTTGGAGGTGTCAACATTCACTAGAAAGGGAATACTCCTTTTTCTCCAAACCCCATTGCACATACTCACGGATTGATTTATTTGGGGTGGACAAACCACTACTACAAGATGTTTATACCTCTGACATTCACACCATCACATGGTCAGATCATGCACCAGTTTCAATCCAGATTGGTGGTAAAAGTATTAAATCAACATGTGGCGCAAAGACCCCTTGCTGATGTCGTCTGCCTCAAACACTAAACTTATACAAGAACACCTGAAAGATTTCTTGGAACTTAACACCTCCTCAGTCGATGACTCCTTTCTTGTATGCGCTGTCCACAAGGCCTACATATGGGGAATCCTGCTTAAAATGAGTTCTAGAGCTAAACGCCAAAGAACACAGCAGCTCGATAACCTATTAGCTAACAAAACTTGAGTAAGAGAACAAAGCGAACCCCTCACTAGTAATTAGTAACCAATTATTTCAAGCCATAAATGACCTCCGTGCGCTGCTATCAGTGCAGCATGCTGAATTCCTTGGAAAACTACAAGCCACTTTCTATGCTTCAGTAAATAAGGCAGGTAAGCTCCTTGTGGCACTAGTTAAGCAACAAACAGCTAAACAAATAATACCTTATATCCTTCACTCTACAAATGGAGGAAAACTATACAACACCAAGGATATAGCAAATGCCTTCTGTTCTTACTACAATTCCCTCTACAATCTAGAAGACAACCCTTCCACTCCACAACCCACAGAATTTGAAATATCAATATTTCTAGAGCCTTTGAACCTACCTACCCTGTCCGGCTCCCAGCTGGAAACTCTCAATGCCCCTATCAGTGACCGGGAGATCGAAATAACCATCTCCTTACTCCCAAACAATAAGGCACCAGGGCCTGACAGCTTCTCAGCTGAATATTATAAATTATTTTCCCACACCCTAACCCCTCATCTGAACCAAATTTTTAATGCTGATGTGTCCTATGGCAAATTCCCAGATGAAATGCTTACTGCAAATATCATAACTTTCCTGAAACCAGGGAAGGAGTCGGTATCTTCTCAGAACTTCGGCCCAATTTCCCTACTAAACACGGATTTGAAAATGTACGCTAAAATTATGGTGACCAGGTTGGCCCCCCTTATGCCACAATTGGTCCATGCAGATCAAGTTGGCTTCACAATGGGGAGACAGGCACCCGATGCCACTCGGAAAATAATCAATTTAATGTACCATTCTGAATCCACGAAAACCAAAGCCGTATTCTTAGCACTTGATGCAGAGAAAGCTTTCGACCGCATTCACTGGGGCTATTTGAATCACACACTAATAAAATTTGGATTTAGTGGTAACATTCCCCCTGCAATTATGGCCCTATACATCGCTATTAGCTCATGTTTTCGCGGACGGAATACTCACAGATAACAAATGGTACAAGGCAAGGGTGTTCTCTCTCCCACTAATATTCACCCTCTTGATGGAACCGCTAACACAAAAGATAAGGGATCACAGTTAAATCACAGGTATAAAAATATTAGACAAATAATATAGTCACTCTATTTGCAGACAATGTTATTCTAACTTTAACGGATCTGACTTCTTCCCTGCCGACAGTGTATGAGGTGTTAACCGCTTTAATGCTATCTCGTATTACAAGATTAACTAATCCAAATCAAATGTTCTTAACATAAACATAAGTGAACCCACCAAAAAGCTCTTACAAACTAGATTTCCTTTCCAATGGGTCTCCACATCCATGACATACCTTGGCCTTTCCCTGACTCCCTCTACTAAAGCCTATACTTGGCTAACTATGTCCCTTTTCTCCATACATGTAAGCAAGAGCTAGCTAAACTTAGTTAACATTTCCTTTCCAGGGCAGGTAGAATGCCTGCCTTTAAAATGCTAATCTTACCCAAACTATTATATATATTCAGAGTTTTACCAATTCAAATCCCATCCACGTTCTTCACTGATGAAAAACGGCTATTGAGTACCTATGTCTGGAAAGGCAAAAGACCATGGTGTCCTTATACAACCCTAATCAGACATAAACATGCAGGAGGCATGGGACTACCCGACATTAAAGATTACTATGCTGCAGTAATACGAGACCAGCTGAGAAACTGGTTTAAGACATTTTTTGACAAGCAATGGAGAGATATAGAAGAACACTTCATTCACACAGGGAACTTGAACACTTTTTTACTTGCCCAATCCTTTATGGATATGCAACATACATTTCAACACCCGACTATTTCAGCTGCTTTGTCAACCTGGCAACATTTTTTTAAATTTTCTAAGGACTCCACCTCCACTATACTTATTCCTTTGGAGATCTTCTTTTTTTTTTAATATATAAAAAGTTAATAAAGCGCTACCATCAACCTTAATATAGCGCAATGATCCAATAAAAGATGTGATCCTATAAAAGATAAATAAACTAATTATATATATATATATATATATATATGTCCAGTAAACCACACTAAACATAAATTAATTACTGTTCTTTCAAAATGCTTGTAGATTTCTGGAGATGCTGGGAAAAAGGACAACAATACCCAAAAGATCAGGTGTGTAGTCTCTTATGATGTTCGCATGTGGTGGATTGCTTTCAAACCTTCATTGCTTTCAATCCTTCATAGATCAATATTACTCAAACAAAAGAAAAGACATACCTCATTGCACAAATAAATAAACTAAAAACGACATGTGGGTAATAAAACACAATTGCACTCACATGTGCCCCGCAATAAGATCGCATTTAAGAAGGTCAGTTGCATATATTCAGAGACAATCTCCTGACTTAGCTGTTCCTGCTCACACAGTACTGGGGTTACTGACCCCTCCTCCTTTTTTTAATACCATCCTTGTCTCTCAAACACCTTCAACCAATCAAAAGCTCTCCCCTATCCGAGATTGCACCAAATGATGTGCTCTCCACATTTAAGGCCTCTCAAGAAACACACAAGATCCCCTCTAATGGGTCATTTGCTTACATGCAAATCTCTTCATACCTTCTTTAAAAATCCAGCCTAATAATACGATTACCTACACAAGCATGGTCATTTTGGACTTCAAATGTACCAAATTTTAAAGAGATTGCACTTTTCTATAACCTTTTACAGTCGAAAAATACATTTAGCAAAAGTGCAGCCGTAAAAAATGGGAACTAGACTTGGGTATTATCTTTTCTGACACGCAGTGGATGTAAGCTATCCAATATGATCACAAATCATCTAAATGCATAAACTACTGGGAACTGACTCAAAAATGTCACCACAGATGTTATCTCACACTTGTCTGTTTGGTTAAATTCTCTAACATAGGAGATGATAAATGCTGGAGGGGATGCTCTCAAAAAGGGACCCTTCTCCCCCTTTTTTGGGAATGCCCTCATATTGTTAGCTTTTGGAACAAAGTATTCTCCTTGATATCTGACATCACAGGTTGCCTGACATTTCCTTCCTCACCCTTAGCTATTCTTAGCATTGGTATAGACATATTTTCACATGACTATAGGCCACTGGTTATGCAAATACTATTTGCAGCCAGATTAATGATTGTCAGAAAGTGGAGAAGGAAGCTATCCCCAAATATATCAGATAGACACCTTCAACCAAATCAGATTGTGAACCATGAAAATATTCTGGCACTTCAATAAGACTCTCTCAATTTTTTTTACTGCATCTGGGAAAGATGGTTGAAACTCCAACTGTCTCCAATCAGTTTACCATACAAGAGTAATCACAGCCCTTTATATGGGAGTTGCAATGATGCTTATTTGTAAGATGGAAAACATAATAGCTAGACTAAGGTTGTTTAGTATATAGTTTGATATTTAGCTGATATATCTTCATGGTTTGGTGTATTTATATGCCTATCTGCCTTTTTTCTTTCTTTGTACTTGAGTATTCAGATGTTTGTTACCTATGAATATCTCTTTAAAACTCAATAAAAACATATACTTGTTAATCACTTCAGCCCCAGAAGGATTTACCCCTTTCCTGACCAAGCCCTGTTTTAAGATACGGCACTGCATGGTTTTACTGACAATTGTGCGGCGCGCGACGTTGTACCCAAACAAAATTGCCGTCCTTTTTTCCCACAAATAGAGTTTTCTTTTGGTGGTATTTGATCACCTCTTCGGTTTTAATTGTTTGCGCTATTAACAAAAATAGCGACAATTTTTAAAAAGAAATCAATATTAAATTTTTGCTATAATAAATATCCCCAAAAAAATAAAAAAACAAATTTCTTTCTCAGTTTAGGCCAATATGTATTCTTCTATAAATTTTTGTTAAAAAAAAAATCACAATAAACGTATATTGATTGGTTTGCGCAAAAGTAATCACGTCTACAAAATAGGGGCCAGATTTATGGCATTTTTTTATTATTATTATTTTTTTATTAGTAATGGTGGCAATCTGCGATTTTTATCATGACTGTGACATTGCAGCGGACAGATCGGACACTTTTGACACTATTTTGGGACCATTGACATTTATACAGTGATCAGTGCTATGAAAATGCACTGATTAATGTGTAAATGTCACTGACAGGGAAGGGGCTAAACACTAGGGGGCGATAAAGGGGTTAACTGTGTTCCATCAGCATGTTCTAACTGTAGGGGGGATGGGCTCACTAGAACATGACAGAGATCACTGCTCATGATCACTGGGAGCAGTAGCTCCCTGTCATGTTGCTAGGCAGAACAGGGAAATGCCTTGTTTACACGAGTCCACAGGACCCTCGGCATGCATACGGGTACATGGTTTTGCGCACCCATAGCAGGAGTGAATGGAGCAGCTGTTTTAGGGCAGTTTGCAGGCGCTATGTTTAACGCTATAGCGCCTGCAAAATGTCCCAGTGGGAAAGGGGTCTAAATATAGCTATGAATATATATAATATGTGGACCATCAAGCTTAGGGCCTTGGTCAGGAAAGAAGGAAAGAATGGGGACAGGGATGGAGGCTTCTCTCACCCAAATTGCTTTGTAGCCTTCTATAACCAGACCCTCTTCTGGGAATTACAAAACCCAGAGAAATCCAAAAACTGTTTTTCTCTACTCAGAACACTATTCTGAAGCCCCACGCATATGTGAGACCCCTGTGTTATCTTGAATCCCACTACTACAGTAGCAGGGTGAGATATCAGAAGTGGCAGGTAAAAAACATGGTCGATTAACAGAGGTATAGTCGATAAACAGTCCAGGGTCCAGGTGAAAGGCAGAAATGTGGTGGATAAACAATGCAGACAGCAGGCAGAGGTATAGTCGATAAACAGGCCAGGGTCAGTTCACATGGAAGGCAGTGGTATGGTTGGTTGAGGCAGCAGGAAAATAATCAGCACAGATATTGAAAATGGGAAGATGACAGTCTGTTAGAAATAAGGGCTAATATTTTAGGAAATTGTGATAATGTCTGAAGTATTCTCAAATGCAGAGGCCTGGTTGGAAGGGACATTGGGGACAATGAAAATTGGTGTCTTTCCTAACTCCGCGGCACGCTAAACATTTTCTTTGGCGTCTTCCTACGGTTTCTGATGGTGGATGTCAAAGGAGGTATGTTTAGTAAAAACAAGATAGACTTGGCCACATTGATGTGGAAAGCTTGCTGAGGAGCCCTCACAGGCTACAAGGTCCAAATACAGGGCTTGGGCGAAGGCCCAGGTCCTGTGTCAGGCAAGGGAGGCCAAACAGTGTATAACTGTAAAGATAAAGTATAAGGGTATGGTGAGAATGGGTTGTCTTAAGCCACGCCCAAGCCCTGTATTTGGACCTTGTAGCCTGTGAGGGCTCCTCAGCAAGCTTTCCACATCAATGTGGCCAAGTCTATCTTGTTTTTACTAAACATACCTCCTTTGACACCTCAGGATACCACGCTCAGTGGCTCCCCCTTGTGGCATATAAATAAACATTGGCAGCACATGTGAGTACCTCCCTTATATTTCACCTACCACACTAGTTTGTATTTAGCAATGTATATCTGACAGTATAATACGCTGTATTTCACCTATATTAACCCTATGATTCCTTACATACTTAGATGGGAATCTAAAGGATATCTAGTTGCCTTGATAAAGGACCAAAGTCCGAAACATGTTGGCACCATCCTTACCATATGTACCAAGCAAGTTTTTATTATTGTCACAACGCTTTGTATGTTTTTGCTGTTGACATGTTAATAACTGTATCAACCTATTCTATTGTGTATGTAAACATACTGAACCCCATTCAGCATTTATACTTCTGTATATTTTGTACAATTTTCTTTGAATAAAACTTATACTTTATTATATGCATACACCTATCTAAGTGTCTATCTTCACTCCAAGCATCCCTTGGGGTACTGGCCAGTGGTCTATGCACACTATGGCCTATTGTTAAATTTATTTCAGTAATAAAATATAAAAGAATATAGCTGAAAATAAAAGAATAGAATATAATGGAATAGAAACAAATAGAATAGGATAGAATAATAAAATAGTATAATAGAATAAAATAGAAAGAATATAACCATCTTTTGAAATTCTAATAGAAAAGAATAGAATAGAATATGATTTAAAAAATTGAATAAAATAGAAATAATATAATTATTTACCAAAATTCAAATAGATTTAATTTAAATTTGAATAGAATAGAATAGAAAAAAAACTGAATATTATAGAAAAAACATAGAATACAGTAGAATAGAAATAGAAAGAATATAACCATCTTCCTGTTCTAATCTATTCTTTTATATTCTATTCATATTCAAATTGATTCTATTTGAATTTTGGGAAATGGTTATATTCGTTTTATTCTATTCTATTGTATTTTTTTATTCATTTTTCTATTTGTTTATTCTATTATACTCTATTCCTTTCTATTCAAATTCAAATGTGTTCTATTTGAATTTCAGAAGATGGTTATATTCTTTCTATTCTATCATGTTGTTTTTTCTATACGATTCTGTTATTTTCTATTCTATTCAAATTCAAATTGATTCTATATGAATTTGGGGAAATGGTCATAATATTTTTATTCTATTGTTCTATTTTAGTCTATTCTATTCTATTCTTTTCTTTTCCTATGGTTTTAAATTCAAATTTATTCCATTTGAATCTCGAATTTCAGAAGACGGTTATACTCTTTCTATTTTGTTTTACTCTTTTTTTATTCTATTCATTTTTTTCTTTTCTCTTCTATTCTTTTATTTTGTATTTTGTTCTGTTTTACTATAATACATTCTATTCTTTTATTTTCTGTTAAATTCTTTTCTAATCTTCTATATTTTTTCTACTGTATTCCTTTATTTTTTTTATTCCAAATCGAAATCGGAAAACTATTCCCATGCTGGCACTGGGCCTTTCTTCCTGGGGTCTAGTGCCGTTGGCATTTGCTGATTGGCCAATGGGGTATATGGTGCTGCTGATGGCTGCCTGTCCAGGATGTCTTCTTTTAGGATGAACTACTTCCTCTTCCAATTCGGTCGCTGATCCACTACTTTTAACAGGCTGATATTTCGAATTGGATTAAGACGGTGAGAGCTCCCTGCTGCTCGCATCCGTCATTATTAGGATTTGTATTGCCTCTTCAGTAGTAAAACATTTTTTGGACATCGTGGCTGTATAATGGGTAACACTGATGGGCTTCAGGACAGATACACTGGACTGCATGACAGGTACACTGATGGGCTGCACAACAGGTAGTGAGGGGCTGCATGACAGGTACTGCTGGGCTGCATGACAGGTACTGCTGGGCTGCACGACAGCTACTGCTGGGCTGCACGACAGCTACTGCTGGGCTGCATGTCACGTACTAATGCACTGCATGTCAGGTGCTAATGGGCTGCATGACAGGTACTGCTGGGCTGCACGACAGCTACTGCTGGGCTGCATGTCAGGTACTAATGCACTGCATGTCAGGTGCTAATGGGCTGCATGACAGGTACTGCTGGGCTTCATGACAGGAACTGCTGGGCTGCACAACAGGTACTCTTATAAGCTGCACGACAGGTACTCTGACGGGCTGCAGACAGGTACTGAGGTACTCTGATGGGCTGCAGATAGGTACTAGGGTACTCTAGCTGCAGATACAGTAGGTACTCAGGCACTCAAATTGTCTGGAGACAGGTACTTGGGTATTCTCATTGGCTGCAGATAGGTACTTGGGTACTCTGATGGGCTGCAGATAGGTACTTAGGTAATCTGTTGGGCTGAAGACAGGTACTTGGGTACTCTGATGGGCTGAAGATAGGTACTCAGGTACTTTGATAGGCTTACAGACAGGTACTCTGATGGGCTTACAGATAGGTTGTCTTTATTACTGGGGCCATCTGGGCACAGTACTGTACACTGTAATCGGTAACTTACTGTTCCCACAATCTCCTCCTCACACTGGTTTGGTGTGTGAGGAGGAGAATCCGGTAACAGCAATTTACCACAGTTTGTTTACATTTATGACCAGCTGTGATTGGACACAGCAGGTCACATGGTAAAAAGCCAATTTAATTGGCTCTTTACCCTGAACGGGGGTGGGCTGTGTCTGAGAGACATGCCTCATCCCAATCACCTCACTGCGTGCGTGAGCGGTGTGACCGGGTGGACATCATATGATGTTTGCCTGGAGGGATTGGAGGTTCCCACCAACGTCAATCTGCAATACACCGGGCGGGAATCTGTGAAAAATTTTTAAAAATTGAAATTCATTTCCTCATATTAAGTTTCAGGTCAATCCTAAATGTCTAAATGAAAGGAAATGTTTTTTTTATAAATCCAAAAGTTTTCAGTTATACTAGGGAATGTCTATTTTAGTACTAAAAATATTTGTTGTACTAGACATTGATAACAACTATTTATTGGATTGTCTGTTTGTTATAAAATCACAAGGCGGACATTCAATTTCCATAAGATGACCTAATAATTTTTTTTATGAGGGAGGAGCTTCAAAGGGCCTTGATAAATATATATTATAAAACTGGAAATATACTGGTAAATAATTTTCACATTAAAATCACATTAGTAGAAAACGTTACTATTTATTCTATATGGCAGCATATACTGGATGTCTTTCAATTACTTACTGGACATTTTCCTATTGTCATTTTAATCAGAATGACTTTCTCCTTACTTGTACTCTATTGCCTTTTCTTCTAATCATGTATTGCTTTCTACTTTTAAATAAATGGTTTCAGGCTCATTTTGCAAATAAACTATTCAGGCTCTCACTATGCATATGTCTTCATTTTAAAAGGCATATGTTTTAATAATGTTTACATTTTCAATTCTTTCAGTGGAATAATGGCTTCCATTAAAATGTTTCACGACTCATGACTGAGCTTCAGAAAGTAAAAATATACAGAATGAGACTTAAGCAGTAAGTTCAAGTAAAACTAGCAAGGTATATTGCCAAAAAATGTACCTAGTTAATGTTTATGAAGTATGATTCATATATACACGTCTGTCTTGAAAAAAATAGGAATAATTCACAAACTTCCAGAAACCTGAAAACACTTAGTTATTTAATAACTGAGCTTTACTTTATGATGCAGCTTAATGCCTATTATAATATTTCCTTTTAAAACAATTTCTAGTGTTGCAATTCCCTAATTCAAAATAGAAAATTACATTACTTTATTAAATGTAAACCCACATGTAAACAGTGAATTACATGAATTGTATTTCTTGATCAGATGAAATGATATAACCAACAATTAAAATATATTTCTATATACTGTTACAGAGTATTAGTAAAGTTTTTTTTTATACAATGATATCTTTATTCAAGTGTATTTAAACTCACACACACTTAAACTAAATATGATGTTGCACATGTTACTGTAGTGCAGGGGTGCCCAACCAGTGGCCCGGGGGCCACATGTGGCCCCCGGAGCCCTCTGATGTGGCCCGCGACCTCCTGCTTTGGGATAGAATGGAAAGAATACTGTTATTAAAGGTCAGTTTATTACTAAAATCACAGTGTATATATATATATATATATGGGCATATCTTTTCTGCAGTGGTTACTGGGCTGCTTTCAAACTGATCCCCAGGTGCAGAGCAGTTTTCCTGCAGTTTACCTGCACTGAGCCATAGACTTCTATTATTACCTGCAAGTTTGGTGCACTTTCTGAAAGTGAACCAAACCTGCAGAATATAATAGCAGTCTATTGCAAACTGCAGGAAAGCCAAAGGTACACTGCGTTGCACACGTGGTGCGGGTAAACCGCAGCGCATCAGTGTGAAAGCAGCCTTGGACTTTCACACGGTCAGTCCGACAGTCCGACCAATTGGACCCTCCATTCACCTCTAAGTAGTGGCACACATAAACCGACTTGTGTTCTACCTCCAATACGACCTGCTAAAAAGTATTGTGGGCTGCGTCCGTGTCCGCTCTCCAAATGCAGAGTGGGCACGGACATGCCATCCACCCGCTCTGCACATTGTGGCCTGCGACCGGTTACCAAGTCGCTTAAGTGGCCCTCGTTCTTCAAAAGGTTGGGCACCCCTGCTGTAGTGTCAAGATATTCTTCATTTCATCGATTTAATTTTTTATATCATATCTGGTGATTCTAGCAGAAATGTATACACAGGCACTTCCTTTTTTATTTGGCTATGCTTACTTAGTTCATCTCCAGCATTTCCTCACACTCACAAATTGTAATACATTTTGAGTATTGTTTTACTCAATATTGAATTTCATGCAAGGTATACATATGACATAAAAAACCTTTTTTTATTATATCCTCAAAGACTTTTAAAACATAACTTTAGCCCATGATCGCCTCCCCCCAAAGCCCTCCTTGTGTGTATAAAAAAAAAAAAAAACATATAAATAAAATTATTCTTGCAATCTTCAGGTCAGTCCTGTGATATCAGGGGTCCTTTGATGGTGGCAATGCTTTGCAGTCCTTCCCCTTGAACTGAGTGGTGCTCACATAAACTATAAGCCCCACTCAGTTCAGAAGAAAATGTTTTAATTTACTATGTTTTGCTGTATTTTCTCACTTATTTTTTTATTATATTTTCTTCCTGTGTTATGTGAGAAAGTTGGTTAATTGTTATCCTGTACAAACAAGGCCAAGGATAAATCCAAGGAAAAAAACAAACTTAACTTAAGCAGGGGTTTAGTCTGCACACATTTGCAAATGCATGCGTAAGCCACAAAGCCTCGTCAAGGCACCCTGGTATCTGTGGTACCTAACACTAACTTATACGCGTCCCCACAGTGGAGGCACATGCATTCTGATGGATAGGTGAGAGCAGGTGGACTGAAGGGGAGCCACCCCTTCTTAAAGGTACAGGGGCACACTGAACACCGAGCATATAGCACAATGGCTGCAAAGGTGTCAGTGCGTTGCCTGACCAAAAAACTCAACAGTGACACAAAAAAGATGCCACTTGTTCCCATCTATAGCTGGCTATTGTAGTAAGAAGCATTGGAAGGCTAACAACAGCTACAAACAAGGCCAAGGATAAATCCAAGGAAAAAAAACAAGCTTAACTTACCGACCAGCCTGCAGACAACCAGATAACCTGTCTAACAGTATGCTTTAAAAGCAGGAGTTTAGTCTGCACACATTTGCAAATGCATGCGTAAGCCACAGAGCCTCGTCAAGGCACCCTGGTATCTGTGGTACCTAACATTAACTTATAAGTGTCCCCACAGTGGAGGCACATGCATTCTGATGGATAGGTTAGAGCAGGTGGACTGAAGGGGAGCTTCACCCCTTCTTAAAGGTACAGGGGCCCACTGAACACCCAGCATATAGCACAATGGCTGCAAAGGTGTCAGTGCGTTGCCTGACCAAAAAACACGACAGTAATCCAAAAACTACGCCAGTTGCTCCCATCTATAGCTGGCTATCTCAGTAGCATTCTTTATTTATACAGCAAATGTAACTAAGAGTTCAACAAAGGCTTACATGGCTTCAAACTTACATAAAAAATATCTATATCCACAAAAAAAAATCTATATCATAAAGCTGAGCTTATAAATGATTGTAAATATTCTTGAGACTGTTTCCTGGGTCTTTTATATTCACTTCACAAAAACTTGTTCTCTTAATCATTTAAATTAAATCATGATTAATATGTCAATAGACAATTATAGTGTAGTCAGTAAAAATGATGCTATATTAGTTATATTACACTTTTAATTGAGATGTTCAACATAAATAAATACGTCTGGTGTTTATTTCACATGGTTAGCAATGTTTGATTAATTATTCACTTTAATGTTGCAAAGTAGACAGAAATTAGCATTTTATGTTAATGGGATGCATTAGAAACATCACAAATATTTTGAACAGACTGTCAATCAATGCAATAAATGTAATAAATATATTCAAACATTTGTATAAGTTTAATTATCTTGCGTAATACTTTTTCTATACACTGTAGGCCAGATGTATAATGGAACTGATGGAGTATCTGTAATAATGGTAAAACAACTGTTCATATGTGCTAGCTTACTTAAAAGTTCTAATTGTGAAAAAAAAGATATTAAGAATTTCCTTTCCAGTTAGGGCACATTTAGGGCACATTCAGTAGCTCTAAGTTGGCCAAGATACTATTATATTCTCTAGGTTCCTAGACTAGGAAACGTATATAAATGACCACAGGCAAACTGAATGGCTAGGTGAATTAACTGTCAAAAAGCACAGTAAGTGAAACTGCAATTGTCAAAGCAATGTTTCAGTAGAAGAAACAATATGCAACAGAATCAATGCTAAGTACTAAGCGACTAGACTTCTGAGAACATCACAGCTATCAATAACTACAGTATATACAGGGTTGCTGCACAAAGGGAGATGGACTAATATGAGGCAGGACAATGTCCATAACCGAAACTGGGGTAATGGGCACTGGGTCCAGGTAGCTTATAAAAATAATGCTGAATAAAATGTATTTGGAAAACCACACTACAGTATGCAGAAGTAACAAACAGTATGTTGACACATTTGACTAAAAGGAAGAGAGGAATAGAAAGTCTTCTGACAGCCAGTTGCAGGTGCTGACTAATAAGAAGCGTAAGAACAGTAGGATGAAAACCACTGATAGAGATATATCCTAGAGCTACACAGGAGATTTTTAATCCTAGAGATTTAAAATGTGTGATCCAATTAGTCTCATGGAACAAATCTTATGGGATATAGTTGAATGGAAAAATTACTCAAGAATCTCCTAAATGAGTGATATATAAACAATTAATCTCCTACTAATCACTAATAATTTCTGCTATGAACTGATATTGTGGCATTGTGTGATTGTGGAAAATTGATTGTTCAATTGCTATACTATAAAATCTCTTATGTAGCAGGTCACATTGAAAGTAATGTGATAGAACATTAAAAAGATTAGAAATAGTTATAAAATGTGCAGCGCTATAGTGCTCAATATGTTACTGTGGTCAATGAATGAAAAAAAAAATATTATTTATAACAAATGTCAAACAAACTGCATTGAATCAGTGCAATCCAAAAGGAAAAGTGTCCATGTAAATTGAAGAGACAGCCTTCTCTAAACAAATTTAATCCACAAAATAGTGTTTCTTTATTTTTATTTTTTTTTTACTTTATATCTTTATTTAATTTTTCTAATTTTTCCAAAATAAACCATCTCGTACATCTTAATTACAAATTATGTACATTCACATACATCTTACTTACATTACACTGTAAAAAGCTGCGGAAGGTATTTTATAAGTATTATTCCCCTCGCACTACCCAACCAGCTCCACCATTCTCTCCCCCTCCACACCATACATCCACCGTACTTCATTCCTACTACTTATATAGCCCCACATCCTGCTCCTTCAGCTAGTTTTGTCAGACTGGTTTTACTATATACTGTTTTTCTCAAACCACAGTTTCCATACCAACTGAAATTTAGTAAAATTTCCTTGTTTAATATATGTAGTTTTTTCCATAAGGATCACCATCTCTATATTCTGTTCCCATTCATAGAAGGATGGGGGAGTTGGGGACTGCCACTTCTGGGCAATAAGTTTTCTAGTCTGAAAGAGGCATCGTATAATCGCCAACTGAACCTCGCTTGGCCTACCCTCTCGCTCGAGCCCCCCCAGTACACACAAGGTGGGATCCAAATCAAGGTGGGTATTGAATACCTGGGCAATCCTGTCCACCACCTCCTTCCAATATCGATATAGTTTTGGACATCTCCAAAATATATGGATAAGATCTCCTCCCGGTCTCCCACATCTAGGACATGTATCATCTTGTCTACGGCCAAACCTAAAAAGTTTTGCTGGGGTAAAGTAAGCTCTGTGTAATAAGAAAAGGTGTGACATCTTCTGGGGCAGAGAGAGTGAGACCCGTGGAGCCAGAGCAAGTATCCTTTCCCACTGTGGAACAGACATAGTTCCCAAATCTCTTTCCCAAGTAGCTTTGTGTAATCCTGTTTGGAGTCCTTCCCTATACCCTTTATGTATGTGTACGTATAGTTTAGATATCATCCCCTTTCAGGTATTAGTCTTAACTATGCTCTGTAGTACCGGCATATTGGTCCATTCAAATAACGTCCCTTTAAGCTGTTCGGTAAGGGCATGCCTTACCTGCAAGTACCTAAAAAAAGACCTCTTGGGAAGCGTATATTGATCTCTTAGGTCCTGGAAACTTCTTAGCCTACCCTCCTGGTAGATCTGAGTGATGAACTTTAGGCCCAGTCTCTCCATTTTTCTAATGGTCCCCATTTTTTGTACCTCGCACAGATTGTTGTTTTCCCACAAAGGGGAGTATTCTGTGAAACCTCTGTATCCCATTATTTTTTTTGCCATTCCCCATACTCTTGCCAACAAATCCTGAGTAGGTAACCCCTTTTGGAAAGTCCCTGTCTCTAACACTTCGATCAAGGAATTGTGAGTCGATTTGTAGAGAAGAATCTTCCACTCTCACCCTTCTTTCGTGGCCTCACATCCCCCAATATGTTGGAGCTGGGCTGCCACAAAATAACTCAAAGGGTGCGGAAGAGCTACTCCACCAACGTTATTTGGAAGTTGAAAAGTACTGAGACGTATACGTGCTATGCCCCCTTTCCAAATTAATTCTCTAAACAAGGTATCTATCTTATTAAACCATTTTTTGTAGACCCATATTGGAGAATTATGGCTTAGGTATAATAACTGTGGCATAAGTACCATTTTGATTAAGTTACAGCGGCCTGCTGCTGACATGGGAAGTTTTTTCCAAATTTGAATTTTGCCTTTAAATTTATTCAGTAGTGGCACTAGATTATCTACAATAAATTGTTTAGTATCTCTTGATATATTTATACCTAAGTACTTTATCTGGTGGAGTAGTTGGGGCTGGACTGCCTCTTGAGATAGGGGATTGTCCAATGGGTCAATAGGGAATAAATTTGATTTATCCCAATTAATCCTCAGTCCTGACAGGAATCCAAAGTTTTCAATTCTACACATGGTCTCCCGTAGTGAGCCCTGTGTGTCGTTGAGCAGTAGGAGAAGATCGTCTGCATATAAGATCACTTTTTCTTCTAGTTCACCTTGTTTAAAGCCTTTAATTTCTGGAGATAGTCTAATGCCTCGTACACACGTACGGACTTTTCCCGGCGGACCTAAGTCCAGCGGACAATCCGCTGGACTTTCCCGCTAGGTACGCTGGACTAAAAAGCGAACGGACTTGACCACACACGAACACGCAAAAAGTCCGGCGGTTCACGCGATGACGTACAGCACGTACGACGGGACTAGAAAAAGGAAGCTCGAGATCCCAAACGACACCCTTTGGGCACCGTCAGCTGATCTCGTGTGTATCGCGTGTTAGTTCACGTTTGGTTAGAGACGATTCGCGCTTCTCAGACTTCTGCTTAATTCGTTCGCTTCTGCCGTTCAGTTTGTGCTTGTGAGGTTTGTATCTGGCTTTCAGTGCGTGTGGATCAGTTCCTACCTGTTCTCAGGCCGTTCTGGTCCGCTCGTTCCTGTTTTTCAGGTCGTTCTTCATAGGCCTTGCTGTTCTTCAGTGCGTTCTGTTAAGTTGTTTGTTTGATCAGCCGACCGTTTTGAAGCCATGGAGTGTGGACGTACTCGGGAACGAGTTCGTGCTGTGCAGGGGCTCGGTGTTGCGGTTAACACCTTGGCACGAGCCCAGTCCATGAACAGGGTGAGGAGGAGTTCATGGACCAAGAATTGGTTGCGCCAGCGTGACCAATTCTCGCATATGCCTTTGCTCCGTGAGATCCGTGAGAATAATCCTGATGATTTCAGGAATTATCTCCGGATGACGGACCCCATTTTTCACCGTCTGTTGGCTTCGCTGTCCCCTTATATTACCAGGCAGAATACCTGCATGCGGCAAGCCATCAGTGCGGAGCAGAGGCTAGTCGCCACGTTGCGTTACTTGGCGACGGGGAGAAGCTTGCAGGACCTCAAGTTCACGACAGGCATCTCCCCCCAGGCTCTGGGGCTCATTATTCCAGAGACCTGTTCTGCCATTATCCACGTCCTGCAGGAGGAATACATTAAGGTAAGTCTTCTCTTTTAAAATTACCTATGTCTAGTATGTTTGCTAATGTAGTGCATCAATGTCATCATTAGCTAATTTCCATGATAGGACTATTCTATGAATGTCCCCTATTCCTTTTTTTTTTTTTTTTTTGGTTTTTTGTCTAGTATTTTATGGTTGACTTATCGAAATAGCTTTAAGATTGTATTATTTAGTGGGTCACATGCATATTTCCTTGCACCAACCTCCCCAGCATGGAAGCTTGGCCCCCTAAACACCCCTAGCCTAGTCACTTTCTTTTTTTAAAAATGTATATTACCAGCTCCATTGTACTGCTTTACTCACCCCCCCTTTCACCCCTTTCACCCCCCTTGACCCTCATTTTTAAATTGATTGCATGTGGTTTTGGTCAGCTTGTAATTAACCCAACCCCCCCACACCCCCTGATAATTAATTGCATGTGGTTTTGGTCAGCTTGTAATTAACCCACCCCCCCCCCCCCCCCCCCCCCACCCCCTGATAATTAATTGCATGTGGTTTTGGTCAGCTTGTAATTAACCCCCCCCCCCCCCACACCCCCTGATAATTAATTGCATGTTGTTTTGGTCAGCTGGTAATTAACCCACCCCCCCCCCACACCCCCTGATAATTAATTGCATGTGGTTTTGGTCAGCTGGTAATTAACCCACCCCCCCCACACCCCCTGATAATTAATTGCATGTGGTTTTGGTCAGCTTGTAATTAACCCCCCCCCCCCCCCACCCCCTGATAATTAATTGCATGTGGTTTTGGTCAGCTTGTAATTAACCCACCCCCCCCACACCCCCTGATAATTAATTGCATGTGGTTTTGGTCAGCTGGTAATTAACCCACCCCCCCCCACACCCCCTGATAATTAATTGCATGTGGTTTTGGTCAGCTGGTAATTAACCCACCCCCCCCACACCCCCTGATAATTAATTGCATGTGGTTTTGGTCAGCTGGTAATTAACCCCCCCCCACACCCCCTGATAATTAATTGCATGTGGTTTTGGTCAGCTGGTAATTAACCCACCCCCCCCCCCCCCACACCCCCTGATAATTAATTGCATGTGGTTTTGGTCAGCTTGTAATTAACCCACCCCCCCCCCACACCCCCTGATAATTAATTGCATGTGGTTTTGGTCAGCTTGTAATTAACCCACCCCCCCCACACCCCCTGATAATTAATTGCATGTGGTTTTGGTCAGCTTGTAATTAACCCACCCCCCCCCCACACCCCCTGATAATTAATTGCATGTGGTTTTGGTCAGCTTGTAATTAACCCCCACCCCCCACACACACCTTTAATTAATTGCATGTGGTTTGTGTCAGCTTGTAATTAACCCCCCACCCCCCACACACACCTTTAATTAATTGCATGTGTATTGTGTGACCTTACAATTATTTACTCCCCACCCACATCCCCATTATTATCTTCTCTGGTCCATCAGAGGGGTCATCAATCAGAGATTTGTCCCTTTTATCCTTAATCTTTTGGCTTTATTTCAAGGACTTACAAAATAAATACATATGTTCTTCCAAATTGTTTGTTAATTTGTTGCATTTAGTTTGGTGTTTTGCCTGGTTTTTAATTTGAATTGTATCTTTCTGTTTGACTTCACAGTGTCCCTCCACGCCACAGGAATGGCAGACTGTGGCTTCCGAGTTTGCTGCCCGTTGGGACTTTCCCAACTGCGGAGGGGCGATTGACGGCAAACATGTGCGAATTGTGCCCCCACCCCATTCGGGGTCATACTATTGGAATTATAAGGGGTTCCATAGTATCGTGTTGATGGCGGTGGTGTCGGCACAATATGACTTTCTGTATGTGGATGTGGGGAAAAACGGCCGGATGTCGGACGGAGGAGTCTTCAACCACACGGAGTTCGGTCATCGTCTCCAGACTGGTGGGCTGGAGCTGCCACCAGATGAAGATAATGTGGAGGGACTCCCCTTCGTCTTCATTGCCGACGAGGCGTTCGGTCTGGGTGACCATCTGATGAGGCCATTTCCCCAACGATCCCTCACCCCTGAGAGGAGGATTTTTAATTATCGGTTGGCCAGAGCAAGAAGGGTGGTGGAAAATGCCTTTGGTATTATGGCCAACCGTTTCAGATTGCTCCTTACATCCCTACATCTGGCAGAGTACAAACTGAATACTATTATTCTTGCATGCTGTGTCATGCACAATTATTTACGCAAACATTCAGGAACATACTCCTTAACAATTGGCCCTGAGGCCGGAGTGGAAGGCAACATGACAGGGCTGGATAATCGCCCTCTTGGTTCGGCACCACAATCAGCCCAGCAAGTGCGGGACCTTTATTTACAGTATTTTAATGGTAGGGGGGCCATTGAAATGGCAGCAGACCCTTAAACCATCTTTTTGATTTACAAAGAATAAATACAGTTATTTATGTTTGAAATATTGGTAGTTTCGTATTGTTTTGCTTTTAATTTGGCCTGTTTTATATGTTGTCCTAGTGCACATCTTAATAGTGGCAAACTTGTTTTGCGTTTAGTAAATAAGCCCCTTTGTCAATGAACCACAACATGTTTTTGTCAAACTGGTAGTATTTAAAAAGAAGAAGCCACACATTTTTTAATTTGTGCAAACATTTTTTTTTTTATTCTAGTGCACATCCAAACCTTTTTTATGTTTTTTTTTCTTTTTTTTCTTTTTTTGTTTTTTTGGTATTTTTGGTTAAATTTTTTTTTTTTTTTTTTTTCAACACCTTTTTATTTTTTTTTTTTTTATTTTTTTTACATTTTTTTTGGTGTTTTTCTCACAACATATTTTTTATATTTTTGAGATTGATTTTTTAAAACAAACATAAAAACATGTTTTAAAATGTTAAAAAAGTTAGGCTTAGCATTTGAAATTATTTACACAATGTAAAAGTCCAGAACTTACAAAGTTCAACAGGTAACCCATGAACAGTAGAAGCCAAATTTAGAATATGCACACTAATTTAACTGGAAAATGGGTAATGTCAACATGTGCTATGTTCCATCATGGGGAATCAATGGACGTGTTTTGTGTGTGAAACCCCTTCCCTCTCACCTACTAGCATTAGGGGTTGCAAACACCAAATGCGTCCATTGAGATCCCCTGATGGCACATAGCACATGTTGACATACCGTGTGCATATTAGAAATTTGGCCTCTAAAATTTGTAAAACAGCGCATCAAAAGGGGAATGAAGGACATGATTGATGTTAAGAAATGTAAAAGGGGTCTTTAGATTCTCCCCAAAACATCAATCATGTCCTTCATTCCCTGCTGCATGGTGGCCATCTCCTTCTGCATATTTTCCAGCTGCAGATTCCAGGCCATGATCTGGCCAATAAGCCTGTGGGCACTGTCTGTGGAAAATGGCTCCGCAGCTTGTCCTTCCACAAACAGATCAGCATCACCTAAAAGTTGGGTAGATAAAACACAAGAAAAAAAGTGTCAAAAACATGCAGACCTTAATTAATTAGCTCAATCTGTGTTCTGAGACACTCACTTGGTGGGGTGCAGATTTGATCCACTTCAACGACCTGTTCCGCCACATCCACGCGCGGGCTTGGGCTTGGGCTAACTGCCCAATTAGTCTGGTGAGGCCGGGAGGTCCTCGTAGGTTCGGACTGACGTCTGAGTCTTTTGCCCCCTATGGTAATGGAACACAAAAAGGTACACTTTTAATCACACTGATATTTGAGTGCCAAAATAGGATTAGTAAACATTGTTTAAAAGTCTTGTCCAATTATTAGCAGTTTGTTAGAAGATCCTACTTGAAGACAGAATTGAAATGTCTATCTAATGAAACTCCAATACTTAAACCGCCCTTCAACCCTAAATTTGAACTTCCGCTCATTGGATCCCTGCACCCCTGTGGTGTCTTATTTTCAACCTTTTAGGGGGGAGGGGTTGCAGATACCTGTGTAAGGCAGGTATTTGCACACACGTCCGGCCCTAGACTCCCACAGAAGTATACGCCACATCCCGTCCCACCGTGCTGTCTGCTGGGACACACAGGGGTCCCCGAGCTCGCGCGGACCAGTCCTATTGCATTGCGCAACTGGCGCATGCCCAATAGTGACCCGGGAAGTGAAGCCGCAAACATTCATTTCATGATTGCAAGATCAGAGATTGTAGCTGCACCATCCAAGGGACAGGTGAGTGTACTTCTTTGAAAAGTCACCACCTACAGTATTTGGAGATGATGAGCATTTTTTGGGAATTGTGAGCATGAGACCCTGCTTAACATATTTATCCCCCCCCCCCCCCCCCCCAAAACAGCCTCTGGAGTCCCTGTGTAAGTTACCCCTAAAACCCTTACTACAGCAGTAATTGTATAGATAGTGACAATAATAAACAACCTTACAACTCCAACAACCCAAAGCCAGGTAAACTCAATAAACGTTATGAAGACAAACTGAACTTTCAGCAAATATGCGCAAGTTTCACGTACGAATGGTAATAACATCGGCGCAAGTTTCACGTACGAATGGTAATAACATGTGCGCAAGTTGCACGGACGAATGGTAATAACATCTGCGCAAGTTTCACGTACGAATGGTAATAACATGTGCGCAAGTTGCACGGACGAATGGTAATAACATCTGCGCAAGTTTCACGTACGAATGGTAATAACATGTGCGCAAGTTGCACGGACGAATGGTAATAACATCTGCTCAAGTTTCACGTACGAATGGTAATAACATGTGCGCAAGTTGCACGGACGAATGGTAATAACATCTGCGCAAGTTTCACGTACGAATGGTAATAACATGTGCGCAAGTTGCACGGACGAATGGTAATAACATCTGCGCAAGTTTCACGTACGAATGGTAATAACATGTGCGCAAGTTGCACGGACGAATGGTAATAACATCTGCTCAAGTTTCACGTACGAATGGTAATAACATGTGCGCAAGTTGCACGGACGAATGGTAATAACATCGGCGCAAGTTTCACGTACGAATGGTAATAACATGTGCGCAAGTTGCACGGACGAATGGTAATAACATCTGCTCAAGTTTCACGTACGAATGGTAATAACATGTGCGCAAGTTGCACGGACGAATGGTAATAACATCGGCGCAAGTTTCACGTACGAATGGTAATAACATGTGCGCAAGTTGCACGGACGAATGGTAATAACATGTGCGCAAGATTAGACATATCAAGTATAACCATAGTAGCGCACGTGCTTGACTTACTTTTTTTGATGGCTTTTCGAATTCTCCTGTACTGATCGTGCTCCCTGGATTTGATGTCGGACCATCGCTTGCGCAGTTGATCCTTGCCCCTTCGTACGCCGAATTTCTGCTCCAGGGTGCTGACGATTGTAGTGAGAATCTTGTCCTTGCGCAAGTTGGGTCGAGGGTACGGGCCATTTTCCCCGTCGTAATCTTCCCTTTGGAGGATGTCCACCATCTCCACCATCTCTTCAAAGGCCATATTGGTGGCTTTATATCTGCTGCTGGATGCAGATGTGTTCGCTTCTTGGCTTTCCTCCGCGCTACTGGCTGAGAATGTGTCCGCCATATTCATGAATTTATTCACCCACAATGCAACGAGGGGAAGCGGGGCAGGGAATACTCGTCAGGAGGAACGTCATGGGCGGGCGACGCGGAGGACGCAGGCGGACTTCGACGCGTGCGCAGTGTATATAAGGCTGTTTGAGGGCCCCACGTGTTCCCGAACGGAAGTAGCGAGCGCTGTGTACGAAGGTAAGTGTTTTCTAGGATGCATTACTGTGTTATTTTGTGTTTTGGGCCTGCATTTTTTAAGGATATGTGTGTGTTGCTGCCTGTGTGTAGGGGTTGCTGCCTGTGTGTAGGGGTTGCTGCCTGTGTGTAGGGGTTGCTGCCTGTGTGTAGGGGTTGCTGCCTGTGTGTAGGGGTTGCTGCCTGTGTGTGGGTGTGTTGTGTAATGTTTGGTAAGAAAAACTGGTTGTGCGTTTTAAGTAACATTTGTGTTTTTGGTCTTTTGTATTGCCATTACTAACAAAACAGAAACAAACATGTCAGCACCCCAGTTGAATCCATTCAAGGACCAGCAGTTCATGTCCGAATTCATTGCCCTGTACAGAAAAAATACCAACCTGTGGCAGCTCAAGAACCCTTTATATGGCAATAGGGATGTCCGGAAGGCAACACTGGGGCCACTTGTGGATTTTGTGAAGACTCAAGTCCCCAACGCAAACACCAAGTTTGTGGAAGCCAGAATTGCAAGTTTAAGGCACATGTACAAGCGGGAGCGCAAGAAGATTGAGGAATCAGTCAGATCAGGAGCAGCAGCAGAGGATGTTTATGTACCCAAGCTGTGGTACTACAACCAACTGACTTTTATAGGTGACCAGATGGAACCCAGGCAATCACTGTCCACTCTTCCCTCCACCCTTCCCTCCACTCTTCCCTCCACTCTTCCCTCCACCCCAGCTGAGGCTTCCACGGAAGGAGAAGACCCCTCCACCTTGGAGCAGGCTGATGCGCCCAGCTGGAGCCAGGTATATATTTAGTAGCCTAAATTGTGATTGTGTGAATATTAATGCTGTAAACGTTAAAATGTGAACCAATTAACACCCTGAACTCAGAATTGTGAAAAAAGCTCCCAAAAATTCTGCACACTTCTAAAAAGTGTTGGTGCAACATATCGATACATATATAGTGTATACATACATCCAGTAGTGGCAAAAAAAGCATTATACAACATTGGTGATCTGCTTGGAAAATGCAGGGGTCCAAATGATAGCCTTTTGGATCTTTTAGAAAATTTAGATGCTCGTTCCTAAGTTTACAATTGGATGATTGAGGAGGCCAGAAACCACAAAACAGGTGTTTGATTTTTTTTTTATTTGCACACAGGATGAGCTGACCCAGGATGATGCCGGGCCAAGTGGTATGGAGGAGGAGGACATGACCAGCGAGAGCCAGGAGGTGGCTGGGCCCAGCACGAGCCAGAGTGACAGCCAGACCCGATTAAGAAGAAGTCTACCTCAACCCCTGCCCTTACCCCCAAGAAGGCCCAGGAGGATGACCATTGTTGAGGAGGAATCACTCCAACTGATTCGGAAGGCGAGTGCGATTCTCGACAAACCCCCCCTTCCAGAAGAGGCCTATGCCAGCTACTTGTCCAGCAGGTTGCTGGAAATGGAGAGGGGCCAACGGCACCTGTGTGAGGGCCTCATTTCTGATGCAATTAGGGGGGGGTTTGAGGGGTGAATTACGAGAATCCACCCGCCTGACACATGAAGGCCCGACACCAACTTCTCCTCCTCCTCCTCCTCGTCTTCCTTCTTCTCCTCCTCCTCCTCCTCCTCCTCCTCCTACCACAAGTCAGCCTCCAAGGAAGCGTGCAGGGAAGACTGCAGGGAAGAGTGCAGGGCAGCGTGGTGGGAAGAGTCGGAAGTGATTGCCTGGCTTCAGTCTGGTCTCACAGAAGACACAGGCTGTTGTAGTGCCACAGCTTGGGGACATAGATGTCATCTGCTGCTGTTCCTGGTCTGTCTGATTCCTGCTCAATCTTCTTGTGCTCCCTATATTGGATGAAATGTGCCCAAGCTTAATTTTTGGCTTCACAAACTTGATGTCTGCCGTTGGGGCAAAAAGTCTTCACAAAATCTACAAGTGGCTCCAGTGTTGCCTTCCTATTTTGTTTTGCCTTGTTTGTTTTAACCAGAATAAATGGTCATTTAATTTTCATCAAATAATGATATACGTGCTTGTTATTCAAAAACATAGTTTCTTTAGGAGTAGGCAGGTACATGTCTAAACATTCATTTGACAATACAAGTGTAAAGTGCAACTTCAATGGAACTGCAAGTGCAGTCGCTGGAAAGGTGAGGGTTAAGATCTGAATTAAGGGCAAGCTCTGCTGACTCCACAATTGTATCATGTGTAATAAATAATCCTTTTGATAACCAACAAATAATAAAAAATATCTATATAGAGATATATGTACATATATATATATATATATATATATATATATATATATATATATATATATATATATATATATATATATATATATATATATATATTTATACACGTATAGATCTATATATCTATATATATATATATATATATGTAGATATAGATATATTTTTTTTTGGGCTTATGGAGAAATATAGATATATTTTTCATTTGGTGATTTGGATATCTATATCTATATATATATATATATAGAGATAGAGATAGAGATAGAGATATAGATATAGATAGATATATATATATATATATATATACAAATATATAACTTCACTAAAGAATGGTGAAGACAAAACTTTCGGGAGTACTCTGCGTGAATATACAAGCAGCAAGGCAAAATCATTCTTCAAGTACGATAACATACAAATCCCGCTGTCAGAAAACAAAAAAAAAAAAAATTCAGCAGCGTGACGATTGTGCGAGCTTCAAAACGAAGGCTAGTTTTACCAGACCGAGCGAGTCCGTGACATACTAGCTACTGAGCATGCGTCCTTTTTGGTACGCCGGACCATACTACACACGACCGGATTATCCGCTGGACTGCCAAGTCCAGCGGATAATTTGAAAACAAAACCTGAAACTTTAGTCCGCCGTACTTTGGCCAAAAAAAGTCCGCCGGCGCCCACACACGAGGGGATTATCCGCTGGACTTCGGTTCAGCGGATAATCCCGCGGGATAGTCCCTTCGTGTGTACGCGGCATAAGGGAAATAGCCAAGGGTTCGATTTCGAGGGGGGAAAAGAAGGGGGGACAGAGGGCACCCCTGCCTTGTCCCCCTCAGCAATCGAAACCTGGTGGAGTATTCATTATTTACTTTTACTCTTGCCTCGGGTATGCCATATAGTAGTCTCACCCAATTAACAAAATTCGGCCCAATCTGAAATTGTGTTAATGTTCTCCACAAATACTTCCACTCCAGTGTATCAAAGGCCTTGGCAGCGTCCAAAGAAAGCACGGCCCTATTTCCCCGATCCTCCGTAGAAATTTGGAGGTTCAAAAAGAGCCGTCTAATATTTATACTTGCGGACCTTCCTGGGATAAATCCCGATTGGTCCGAATGGACCAGTTTACAGATAACTTTATTAAGTCTAGCTGCCAAGACCTTTGCTAAAACCTTTATGTCCGAATTCAGGAGCGAGATAGGCCTATATGAAGCGGGGGAAAGTGGATTCTTATTCTCCTTAGGGATCACAATTATATTTGACTGCATCATCGATAGGGGGAGCTCTCCCTCCGCAGTCGATGAGTTAAATACCTTCAGCAGCTCGGGGAGGAGCACCTCCTCGTAACGACGATATATTTCAATGGGAAGGCCATCCGGTCCTGGGGACTTCTGGCCTGCCATTTTCCGGACGGTCCGCTGTATCTCCTCCAGGGTGACAGGGCTGTCGAGGACAGCCCTGTCCTCCTCAGAGAGACAGGGGACCGCCAACTCATCAAAAAATGTGTCCATCTACTCACTCTTGTCCTCCTGCTTAGAATGATAAGTTCTCATAGTAAGCTCTAAAAGTGTCCACAATCTCTGGCGTGTATGTAGATGTCTTACCAGCTCCAGTATCTATCATCGGAACCGTCGATGATGGGGAGTTGGTCCTAACTAGGTGGGCAAGCATCCTACTTATTCCTTCCCCCTCCCCAAAGGTGGATTGCTTCTGAAAGATATATTTTTGTTCTACTTTACCCAACAAAATTAGTCGATAGTCCTTTTGTGCTTCTGTCCAATCCCTAAGATTTACCGGTGATGGGTTTTTTATATATTTGGCTCCTGCAGAGGTTACTTTTCTCGCTGCATTTTCTTCCCCCTACCTTGATTTTTCTTTTATTTTTGAAATCTGCTGGATCAGCAAGCCCTGGAGGATAGCCTTGACTGTGTCCCAGATTACCCCCTGGGGGGCTGATTCAGTATTCATGTCTATACTTTCTCTCAAGACATGTGTAACCTCATGCGGGTCGCCCATGAGTTCCAACCAGGAGGGATTAATTCTCCATTCCCGATACGTGGTTCTCACCCCCACCTCCATTAAAGCTGTCAGTCGAGAGTGGTCGGAGAGACTTCTTGGCCTGTACCTAATGTTAGCTAACATAGACATCGACTCATCATTGCCAAGCAACATGTCCATCCTCAACAGTGTGGAGTGTGTGCTGGAGAAGCAGGAGTACCCCCTAATCCCGGGGTTCCTCAATCTCCATATGTCTTTCAGGCCCAGTTCCTCCAGGAGACGCTCCCCTGGGGAAGCCTATCCAATGTCGAGTCTAGTACCATATTAAAATCTCCAATAACCATGACCGGGAGACCCGGCCTATCCAGCACAAACTCCACAAGGTTGAGAAGGACCTCAATATCAAAGGGAGGGGGAATATACACATTTGCCAGCAGGACAACTTTATTTTCCACCTTACAGTGTAGAAAGATATATTGTCCCCGGTCGTCGATTTTACTTTGGATACAGTTAAATGTGAGCCCTGAGCTGATCAAAATGCTGACACCAAAATGAACCGAGTGGTACTGTGAAACAAACTCTCCCCACCCTAACCTAGGCATGGAAACATTGGTGAGATGGGTCTCCTGGAGGCACAGAATAGAAGCCCCATAGGATCTAACCATGGACAGTGCTGCAGCTTTTTTTCCTGGGTCACCCAGTCCCCTAATATTCCAAGAACATATAGTAACTTTCTTCCTATTAACCTGTGTTTCATAAATCATTGGTGAATATACATTTCTATAATTTCAACAACAGTCTTAATTCTTACTCCCGTACTCATTGTTGCCCTCCAAAATTTTTAAATATAATTAACATTTGTGAAATCCTTTTGATCAAACTTGTCATGAGAACATGGGTTTCTAATTAATGCTTGTGAAGTCTTACCAATCAAACTTATCAAGTGGATGTGTTTTTTTCCATTAAATTTTTTCCCCCTCTTCCATACACCTTCATACATACTGTACCTCTCCCACACAACCATACATTCACATCCAGAATGTCTATCACTCTGTTTACATTCATCTTTCATTACCACCCTAGGTTTGGCCGGGGGCCTTCTAATGTGACCTACCCATACACCCCTCTTTTGAAAGAATCTTAAGCCCCATACACACACGCGCGAATTATCCGAGGACCAGGTCCGTCGGATCATGTCCGTCGTACTTTGTCCGATGTTGGTTTTGCGTACACACGGTCGGACAAAGTTGTCGGAAAATCCGATCATTCTGAACGTGGTGACGTTTGTTGCCTACGACGGGACTACGTACAGGCTAGTAGTCAATAGCTTTGGTCTTGTAATGTGATCTGAGCATGCGTAGCACTTTGTCCATCGGACTACGCTACACACGATCGGATTTGGTGTGATCGGACTTTGTTGTCGAAAAATCTATCCAGCAGGAGATAGGACTTTGTCCGTCGGACAATCCGAGGTACACTGTCCGATGGTGCCTACACACGGTCGGATTTTCCGTCAACATTGTCCGATAGGACAGAATCCATCGGAAAATCCGACCGTGTGTATGGGGCATTAGTGTCAGTGCCAGTGTGTCTACCCCATCCCTAGCCCTCCTTTTTCCCCAAGCTAACTATCTTTCCCCCTCCCCCTAAAGAAAAAAACCCTTCCCTGTTTCTTACTCTTTCCACGCCTTACTGGTTCTCGAGTAGCAAAACAATGTGTCGCCACAAAGTGCTCCCCCCCTCCAGGAATAATATCACCTGGTGTAATGTGAGCACTACAGCCAAGTAGGCCTCTCCTGGGCTACAAACAGCAGTCCCCAAGCCTCCTCTCCACTATCATCTCGGTTAGCCAAACTGCTTGATAAGATAGTGTCTGAGATGTTTCAGACTATAAATGTTAATCACTCAGACTATGAAATAATATTATTTCCCAAGTCATCCTCCAGGACAGTCACACGAGAGAGATGGGCTCCTCCTCCTGTGTTGGATGATTGCTCGTTAAGTAACAGTAACAGTTACACAGTAACGAGCAATCATCTAACACAGAAAGAGCAGCCCATCTCTCTCATGTGACCGTCCTGGAGGATTACTCTGTAAACAATACTATTTCACAGTCTGAGTCATTAACATTTATAGACTGAAGCATCATCTCAGCCACTATTTTATCAAGCAGTCTGGCTAGCAGAGGAGATAGTGGAGAGGAAGTTTGGAGAGCGCTGTTTGTAGCCCTGGAGAGGCTAAAAAGCTTTTATTGACCCTACTAGGCTGTAGTGGTCACATTACACCAGGTAAGATTATTCCTGGAGGGGGGGAGGGGGGCACATTGTGGTGACACATTGTTTTGCTATTCGAAAACCAGTGAGGAGTGGAAAGAGTGAGAAACACTATTTTGTGAATCTAATTCGTTTGGAGAAGGCTGATTCTTCAATTTGCATTGACACTTTTCTTTTTGGATTGCACTGATTCAATGCTGTTTGTATGACATTTGTTCAAAATATTTTTTTTTTTTTCATTCATTGCACACAGTAATATATTAAGCACTATAGCGCTGCACATTTTATAAATATTTCTAGTCACTTTAACACATCTTTGGGATTGTAAAAAGCGTCAGTGGTTTTTGTATCATTTTTTTTTCACATATTAGTAGCTGACAGGTTCATTTGTTATATAACATCCTAACATATTTTATGCCTTTGCAGCTGTAAGTTGGTCTTACACAAGTGCTAATACTAAGCCTGTGGTTAGTCTGTATTCCCAAGTCCTACTACAGGCTTTTTTATCTGTATTCAATTAAATTTTATTTAATGTATTATATTCAGAGGTTAATAATAATCTAGGTATAACTCACCATTGTTTAATATTACATGTAATTTGTTATTTAACTTCCCATGTCACCATTTTATCAATATCCTATTGTATAGTATCACTATCCTGGTGATTTTCAAATTGGCCACATAACTGTGTGTCATCATCAAACATGGCACCATGGATATCTATTCCTTTTCCCATATAGTTAGTAGAATGAAAATAACTTGGTTCAACATTGATCCTTGTACTATACCTCACAGTATCTAAACTCAGGGCTTCTTCTGTATCTGACAGGGGTTCTTCCTGCTGAGCCACTTGATGTTCCAGATAGTTCTCTGTCTGATCTCATTATCAACAACCATAGATATCCCATTTCTTGCTGAGCTTTGAATTTCTTGTTTCTCCGTTGCACTTCCTATTTACTCCACAACTTGCAATTCCTGTTTAACAGATTATTGGGTTTATATTGTTCTCTTTCTCTGTGTTGCTACTGCTACACTGAACCCTAATTCACCATTGCCCGTGTACTGTCTTCTGCATAATTCACCAACCACTCCTTACCACTTTCCACTTTATATTCAATACATATGCTACCCACTGTAGTGTAATATTTGCCTATACTTTTGCCTCACTCCCATACTGATACTTGTTTATTACTGCTGTTTCAGCTACTGGATTCTGAGCTTTAATTCCACATTGTGGAAACATCAATGATAACTGTATCCCATTGCAACATGTTCTGTTTATAATTAAATTTTGCCTTTTACATTTTAACCAATTCTTTACCAATGTACGTATATTTTACTATAGCTTTGAATCCTCAGCTTCTGCACAGCCTAACCAAGAATTAGTTGCATTTGTTTGTTTTGATGACTGAGTGTCCCATGACTGTATAAATAGTATTGAAATATAAGCCATGTATAAAAAACATTTGCGTTGCTAATTAAAATCTCTGCTGAATAGATAACCATTCATTGTAAGATACAGAGGCAACAATTTTGTTATTTAAACAAAGTAAGAACACAAGTCAACATACAAATACAATACATGTTCCATTTTATACCATAAGTTGTGCAGTGCTTCACAAGTGGAACCCAACCATTTCTCCTTTACCTTGCCACTTTCTTTCCTTTTCGTTGGATATTTGTCTACACGCAGATATATTCAGCTTGTTGATATTTAAGGAGATATAAAAAAGTCCACATATCACTTATCTTTATTCAGTCATGGAGAAATAAAAGTGCCCACAGGTTCTAGTTGATAAACATTTTGGGGCTCATATATTCCAGTCCATGAGATTTTTTTATTATTGCATATTAAGTTCTGAATTGCAAAAATGTTATGGTTCATATTGTGTAACCCTCCTAGTACATATGGATCAAATTATACAAAGCAAATGGTTTAACCTTCTGAATCACAGAGAATCCTGAGCCAACATCAGCAAGATCATGCACTGTATACCCATGTGTACACATCTGACACATGTGTTGCAGGGGCTCTATAGGTGAAGTTGTGATTTATGGTCATTTTCCAGGATTGGGGATCCATTATTTTTATAATATACTGTATATATATATATATATATATATATATATATATATATATATATATATATATATATATATATATATATGTTTTCCCCAACTATTTATTATATGCATTTGTAATGTCTGAAATTAAGCGCATCTGCAGAATAAAATTGATTACTGTTTGTATTGATCATGTCTTTAATTTAGTAAGAGTGCTAATGAAATCATCTAAGGCAGTTGTTTACAATGGTATATCTTTTCATAGTCATCAATACAATGTCAGTGTTTGTGGAGCTGGACTTGGAGTGCATAGGGATAGCTAATGTTGTTTGCAGACAAAAATAGTTGCTGATATGTAGTGCTGCTAACTTGTGCTATATACAATAATATAAAGTACTGTATTGTGCTAAATTTTACAGTGAATTGCAGTGTGATGGCTTATGTCTGCACCCTCTATTTCAGTGTTCCCTGTTCTGTATTGCAATACATACTGTAACTGTAAATTGCAGTTTGTTATTGTACACACCCCTGTGTTTTACAGCAAATAGACCCAGTGTACATTTTCAGACTATCAGCATGTAGTGGGCAAGTAGGTTCTACTTATGACAGCTTTGGAAGGCAGGGCATGCTTGCCCTTTCTTTATGATATTAGGCATTCTGTACAGCTAGAGAATGTGGAGGAGGTCATGGAGCAGATAACCAAGCATTTCTCATCATCCCAATTGCAGAGAACTGCATTTTCCCCAAGCAGCCACATATGCGCTTTCTCCTCCCTCATCCTCTACAGCAGGGTTGACAAACTCAATTTCATGTATGTAGGTCAGGCAGGTCAGTGGTCAGTGTATGTAGGTCAGGCAGGTCAGTGGTCAGTGTATGTAGGTCAGGCAGGTCAGTGGTCAGTGTATGTAGGTCAGGTAGGTCAGTGGTCAGTGTATGTAGGTCAGGGAGGTCAGTGTATGTAGGTGAGTGTATAATGTAGGTCAGTGTATGTAGGTCAGGTAGGTCAGTGTATGTAGGTCAGGCAGGTCAGTGTATGTAGGTCAGGCAGGTCAGTGTAATGGTCAGTGTCAGTCAGGTGCGTTTACTGGTCAGCATTGATGGGCACTGGTAAGTCACACAACCCCACCACCCAGCCCTAAAAAAGGCCTGAGCACGGAATTCAGGGTTTGATAGAAAAAAGCAATTTAATATATAACAAAAAATCCTTGCACTTACCCTTTAAGTATGAAATATCACTACAAGCTGCAGTGCTGAAAAAAAATTCTCTGCTCCAAAATACATATAAAAAGGAAGGGCACAGGCTACAAAATAACTAGATTGATAATTAATCACTGTGCTCAAACTTAAAATATTCAATCAAAACAGCGCTCCTGAATTAATTGTTCATAAGTCCATGTGAAACCAAAACTTCTGACACAATATTCCTCTATAGGTGCTTGTGAAAAAGACAAATCTGTGCATGTGACCACCACACTGATGACCTATGCTCATCTTGAATGCTGAACCTTTAGATCTTAAAAAGTCTACTGTGCCTAGCCTCCTTCATAGCCGGGACAGGCTCTAACAGATAAAAGACCTCTGATTCCTCTGTTTCCTACGAAAGGTTCACCACACATAAAATTTAAATGCAGCACAAAGAGAAGAAAATAAACACTTCACAGTGTTCTCTGTTTCAATAAAAATAACCATAAAACCTTTAATGTAATGCGCTCACAATTAAAATTCCCAAAGTTCCACATTGAATAAACCAGAGAGAAGGGACAGCTCACACCACTAACTGCATTTGTATACACTGCCCAGGATCCAGTGTTTCAAGACTGGTGGCTGGTACTGCTACCACTCTTCCTCTCTCCTTGGTGAACTGCAAGTGACAGATCTTAGCGCTCCACCCTACATGTTATGTCGTTGACTTCTTCTGGGGACTTATGGACAATTCATTAAGGAGCACTGTTATTATGACTGGATATTTTAAGTTTGAGCACAGTGAATCATTTTAGATTTTTTTTTAACAAAGAATTTTTTGTTTCTATAATATTTTACTAGGAGCATTCAGAAAGACAAGAACAGGTAAACCAAAATTACATGGGCCCAATGGCCTAGAGATATACCTGAGTTCCATAACCAAAACTATGATTAAACATTTTAACCTAATGTAAGGATAATGTAGAAAAAAATGGTGATGAATTGTATATACTAGAAAGTTGCATATATTATAAAGTGAGCAGTGGGGAAGGTCGGCATCGTTTTAGGAGCGATCCGGGATGAGGGGACGGCCAGTGGTTTCTGGCCACCCCCTCGCGATCGCTCCTGGCGAATCAGATGCTTCCCCTGTCTGTGTAATTCTAAACACAGGCAGAGGAAGTGGTGTCACACTCGGCGCGTCGGTCAGAAAGACCGGAACGCAGAGGAGTGAACACATCCAGGTTAGTGCACCAACAGTACACTGACACCAGTACACGTAGGCACATATTTTACCCCCCTGTCACCCCTAGATCACCCCCCCAGATCACCCCCTGCCCCCCCAGTCACAGTGTCACTAATTGCAGTGATCATTTATTTACTGATCACTGCATTTAGTGTCAGTGTGACTGAAATAACTGTCAGGGCAGTTAGTTTTAGGCCCCTTTAGGTCTAAGGTAGCCCCCTACCCCCCCTAATAAAGGTTTAACCCCTTGATTGCCCCCCAGGTAACCCTTTCACCCCCTTTTGCCAGTGTCACTAAGCGATCGTTTTTTCTGATCGCTGCATTAGTGTCACTGGTGCCGCTATGTAGCCAGTTTTTTTTTAGGTTAACCGCCAGGTTTATATAGGTTCATAAATAGGTTTATAGGTCAGGTACCCCCATATGACGCCTCTGATGATATCCACCATTGGATGAAACATGTCAGGCGGGCTGATGCAAGTACGCGGATCTGTTGTTTTCTTATGCCCTGTTGTCTGCACACTGCTGTAAGTAGACTATAAGCAATAAAAAATTTGGAATTTTTTACGGGCTTCACTATTGTGGCTGTTTCTTTTTCCTCCATTCCCTTGGGAGAATTTTTCCAGCTTTGCAGTGTTTTGGCTCTAATTATCCTGGCACTATCCATCCACTGAAGTCTTCTGGATCTGGGCTTCCGCCATCATTGTTCATCTCATCTCATCACCAAACCTCTGGCACCATATGATAACACCGCTCACTAAATTCATCATTCTGGTAAGCAGATTTGAGATCACATGGGTTGGAAGTTGTTCGTATTTTTTCCTTTGATGCACTGAACTTTGGCAGAAGATTCCCTTTATGAAAATACAAGAATTTGTTTTTGTTTTTGTTCCGTTTTGACTGATGGACTTTTGATTACCAATTTTAACACATTGTTTATTTAGCGCCACACTTTAGCTTTTTCACCCCCATATTACAACCTAAATAAAGGTTTTAACCCCCTGATTGCCCCTAGAGTTAACTCTTTCACCAGTGATCACCGTATAAGTGTCACGTGTGACGCTGGTTAGCCAGTTAGTTATTTAGGTTCCCCGTAAGGTTTTTATATAGCGTCAGGTACCCCCATATATTACCTAATAAAGGTTTTAACCCCCTGATTGCCCCTAGTTAACCCTTTCACCAGTGATCACCGTATAACTGTTACGGGTGACGCTGGTTAGTTAGTTTGTTTTTTATACTGTCAGGGCACCCGCCATTTATTACCCAATAACGGTTTAACCCCCTGATCGCCCGGCGGGTGATATCAATTAGGTTTTAGGGTCAAATAAGGTCTGCGTCGCCCCAGGTTAGTGCCAGTACCGCAAACACCCACGCGCAAAGCATGCACCTCCCTTAGTGGTACAGTATCTGAACAGATCAATATCTGATCTGATCAGATCTATACTAGCGTCCCAGCAGTTTAGGGTTCCAAAAAACGCATTGTTAGCAGGATCAGACCAGATACCTGCTAGCACCTGCGTTTTCCCCCTCCGCCCAGCCCAGCCCACCCAAGTGCAGTATCGATCGATCACTGTCACTTACAAAACACTAAGCACACATAACTGCAGCGTTCGCAGAGTCAGGCCTGATCCCTGCGATTGATAACATTTTTTTTGTGGTAGCGTTTTGATTCAGTCGCTAACAGTCAGAAGCTTTTTTACCTGTGAATTTAAAAAAAAATATATAAAATAAAGAAACCAAAAATAGTTGTCGTTTTATTGTTCTCTCTCTCTCTCTCTCTCTATTCTCTCTCTATTGTTGCTCTTATTTTTACTCCATTCTATTCTGCAATGTTTTATTATGTTTTATCATGCTTGCTTTTCAGGTATGTAATTTTGTTTACTGTGTTTTATTGTTAACCATTTTTTTGTTTTCAGGTGCGCCATTCAGTTGCAGCGCGGATTTATTTATCTTGACAGCAACAGCGTTTGCTCCCACTATACATAAAGCCGTGACTCCAATGCTGTAGGAGGTGATTTCACCACCACATTTAAAAAAAAGAGCATATATGCCGAAGCATGGGGGCAGCAGGGGCGGAGGAGTGATTGGCTCCTAATGCCCCGTGGAAAAGTCCGACCGTGTGTACATGGCATAACTTTTGCGGGAGGATGCCCCCATGCTTCAGCATATATAAATGGTGCATGTATGCCCATCATTAGAAGTGGGTGGATGAAGGGAGGTATTCTAATGGTGGGCATACCCACCAATCAATCTCTTTTTTTCATTCAGCCAAGAGGCTGCATGAAAAAAAAAGATTACAATATATGTCCAGTATGTTGCTGGACTTTGAATGGTTATACCAGAATGATGCCTGCAGGTTTAGGTATCATCTTGGTATCATTCTTTTCAGCCAGTGATCGGCTTTCATGTAAAAGCAATTCTAGCAGGTAATTAGCCTCTAGACTGCTTTTACAAGCAGTGGGAGGGAATGCCCCCCCCCTCCCGGATATAAACCGCGCCATTGGGAAATTGGGAAAGCGTTTTATCACACCGATCTTGGTGTGGTCAGATGCTTTGAGGGCAGAGGAAAGATCTAGGGTCTAATAGACCCCAATTTTTTTTTAAAAAGAGTACCTGTCACTGCCTATTGCTATCATAGGGGATATATTTACATTCCCTGAGATAACAATAAAAATGATAACAAAGACAAAAAATGGAAGGAACAGTTTAAAAATAAAATAAAAAAGCTAAATAAATTAAAAAAAAACTTTACCGCTGACCGCCCTGTCCAGCGAGGCATGGACATTGCCTTCCACATGCCGGTAGAGAGCCGGAATCACCTTCCATGAGAAAAAGTGGCGTTTGGGAACCTGCCACTGAGGACCCGCACATTGCACAAACTCACGGAAGGGGGCTGAGTCTACTGAAAAGGCAGCAGTTGAAGTGCTAGCAATTTAGCCAAGCTATCATTCAACCGCTGAGCATGTGGAGGGCTGGGAGTGAACTTCTTTCGACGGTGCAGCAGCTGGGGCAGGGAAATTTGCCTGCTACAATCGGACGTCGGTGTACCGATAGCAGATTGCCCTCAAGTACTTGGCTGTGACACACTGTGACCTAATTCTACACCTTCATTCCTCTCAGTGCAGGTTTCAGAGAGGACTGAAGGTATAGTGGGGTTGGAGATCCCAGCTGATGAGGAGCAAGGAGAGGTCCGCTTTGTTCTTTGGCGTGGGTCTTTAAGGTACGCTTCATGGCAGGTCAACATATGTCTGGTCAAGCATGTAGTGCCCAAGCGGCTGATGTTTTGGCCATGCGAGATAGGCTTGAGACATATGTTGCAGCGGTGTGTTCTGATGCACTCATCTCAAAAAAGGCCCACACCAAAGAACTTTTGGAATAACATGCAGAGGCAGCACCCTGCACTGGCGGAGCTCTGCGGTGTGATTCAGTCGGTGTGCTGCCCTTAAGCTGGCCCCTGGAGGGCATCCTGCCTTATTGGAAATGTGCCTCCTCCTCCTTCTCCTCCTCTCTCCTATCAGGCACCCACGTGGAGTCAGTGACCTCATCATTCCCTTCCTCCTCATCACTGGAGCAAACATGGCAGTATGCTGCAGCTGGTGGAACATGACTGCCAGATTGCTGTCCTTCTTGGGCATCCCCTCTCTCTGGGCTCATGCTAATGCCTTCCTCTAGCTGGGTATCATTATCAGATCCTTCAAAACACTGGGCATCCTCCTGGAGCATGTACCCAACACTGTGCTCAAACAGTTCGGGGGACTCCTCAGGAGGACATGGTGGGTCTAGGGAAGGAGTGACTGATGCCGTTGAGACAAGGGAAGAGGCCGCATTGGCAGCTGCTTTGCCAGCACCCTGAGCCTGGGTGAGAGAGGATGAGGAGGATGAGGAGGGCTTGGTCATCCACTCTACCAAGTCTTCGGCATGTTGCGGCTCAACATGTCCAGCTGACGAAAATAAGGAAAAGCGTGTCCCATGGCCATGTGCTGATGAGGATGCACCGCGTCCATGACCAGCACTGTTGTCTCTAGACACAGAGCCTGCTTGCCCTCTTTTATTGCCTTGTGACTGTCTGCCTCTCCTTGTTGTCCTTCCCGACATACTAATGGCCTGCAGGAGATGAGAACACCAACAATTGGGGTAGCTTCAGGTGTACACTGTCTAGGTGGCACAATACACCGACTGTAACTGCTACAGCTGCCTGTGGTATAGGAACAGAACAACAGCAATTGGGGTAGCTTCAGGTGTACACTGTGCAGGTGGCACAATACACTGACTGTAACTGCTACAGCTGCCTGTGGTATAGGAACAGAACAACACGAGCAATTGGGGTAGCTTCATGTGTACACTGTCCAGGTGGCACAATACACCGACTGTAACTGCTACAGCTGCCTGTGGTATAGGAACAGCAATTGGGGTAGCTTCAGGGGTACACTGTCCAGGTGGCACAATACACCCACTGTAACTGCTACAGCTGCCTGTGGTATAGGAACAGAACTACAACAGCAATTGGGGTAGCTTCAGGTGTACACTGTGCAGGTGGCACAATACACTGACTGTAACTGCTACAACTGCCTGTGGTATAGGAACAGAACAACACAAGCAATTGGGGTAGCTTTAAGTGTACACTGTGCAGGTGGCACAATACACCAACTGTAACTGCTGCAGATGCCTGTGGTATAGGAACAGAACAACACCATCAATTTGGGTAGCTTCAGGTGTACACTGTGCAGGTGGCACAATACACTGACTGTAACTGCTGCAGCTGCCTGTGGTATAGGACCAGAACAACACCAGAAATTGGGGTAGCTTTAGGTGTACACTGTCCAGGTGGCACAATACACCGACTTTAACTGCTACAGCTGCCTGTGGTATAGGAACAGAACAACAGCAATTGGGGTAGCTTCAGGTGTGTACACTGTGCAGGTGGCACAATACACCGACTGTAACTGCTACAGCTGCCTGTGGTATAGGAACAGAACTACAACAGCAATTGGGGTAGCTTCAGGTGTACACTGTGCAGGTGGCACAATACACTGACTGTAACTGCTACAGATGCCTGTGATATAGGAACAGAACAACACAAGCAATTGGGGTAGCTTCAGGTGTACACTGTGCAGGTGGCACAATACACCGACTGTAACTGCCGCAGCTGCCTGTGGTATAGGAACATAACAACATTAGCAATTGGGGTAACTTCAGGTGTACACTGTGCAGGTGGCACAATACACCAACTGTAACTGCAATAGCTTCAAAGGAAATTAAGACACTGTCTCTCGGTCTATTTCTCTCTATGAGCCGCAACACACTACGCAAGGCCACTGTGCAGGCGGCCTTATATAGTGTGGGGCATGTACTAAACCCACTCAGCCATCCTGCCTGTGGCCAATTATGTCTCTCTTCACTGACAGCGCTGTGATTGGCCAAGCATGTGGGTCATAGTGCATGCTTGGCCAATCATCAGCCAGAATGCACTGCGATGCCGCAGTGAATTATGGGCCGTGACATGCCTCTCGAATTTGGCGCGAATGGCCCATAATGTTCGGATTTCGCCGAACTCGAACATGAAGCTCATCCCTAGTTTTGACTATTGTGTGAGTTGAGCTGACTTCTTGAGACAAGAGGGATTGGTTAGGTATGGTAAGTTTCAATAAAGTAGAGAAGGGGTGGGGTTTATGGGGGGGTGAATGCCACAGAGTGGAAGTTATTTATGTCCAGGGATAATTTCAAGGTTGCTAGTCGAGCTGGCCACCTTGATTAATTCCATTGTTGCGTGTAGGTAGCTATGGGAAGACAGGGGGGAATGGTAAGAGGGAGGGGGAGGAGGGGAAAGGGGGAGGTAACAATAAGTAAGGGTTATAGAGAGGTAAATAAAGAGGGATAGGAAGGGGGTAGGCTGAGACAGGGGGGCCTGTTCCTCCTACCTGACCCCTATCTTCGACCTATCCATCCTCAATTTTCCCTGGAGCTTAATATAGAAAAAAAGTAGTGTAAGATTATCAAGAGAGCAGGGTATTGAACCAGCTCAGTTGGTGTGTGAGCACACGGTTTGAATGTATTCAGAGGTAGTTTTGAAATTATACCAACAAGCCCAGTGGGTGGTGTGTTTGGAAATATTGTCAATATTGGCAATTTTGGTAATTCTTTGAAACCATTATTTAATGTAGGTGGCATGCATCTTGCCCCATAAAACCAGGATACATAACGTAGCTGCGTATAGCATGTGCAAAGCTAGAGATCTAAAGTAGGAGCATCTGGGTAGTGCGGTGTGGTGTAGGAGAATTTGAACGGGGGAGAAATCCAAAGCTAGGGTGGAGACTCGAGGTTATGTCATGGACTTGACTCCAGAACCTTTGCATGACCACCAGTTTTGTATAAGGTAACCTTGTTCGGAGTAACATCTCCAGCATTCATTGGATACTGATAGTGCGAATTTGTGGATAGAAGTTGGGACTCTGTGCCACTGAGTGAGGACCTTTTTCTTGAGCTGACACATTTGTCGACCCCTTAAGGATGTTTTCAAAAGTTTGCTAATAAATGTGCTTCCATGAGATCTAGGGAGAGTTCTTTCTTCCAGAATTGACATGTCTTGTTTTGCATGGAATGTTTGGCAAAGAGTAATGAGTAGATGGTTGAGACTAGGTGTCTTTGTGGGGGGGGTTTTCAAAGCATAGTAATTATATAGGGGTAAGTTGTCGGGTCCAATGGGGTTTGTGGTTCGGACCTTGGAGAAAGTGTTGTATTTGGAGATATGTCCACAATGGGAACTTACTATGTATCATTTGTGAAGCAAGATCTTCATGGTTCCAAAATGTGCCTCTTTGAAAAGGGTTTGGTTAGGATATGTTTATGAGGCCGTGAGTTAGAAAGGAACTGTAAGGATATCCACAGTGGAAACTTGGGATTGAGACAGAATGGGGTCAAAGGACCTGGTGTGGATGAGAGGGAGTGTTTGTTTCTCACTTTGTAAAAACAGCATAAGGTGGGGCCTATAAGCACATGATTGTTGGTAATGGTTGGGACATGTTTGGGGGGGGAGCCAAGGCGCTGAGGCTAAGGAATAAAGGAAAGGGATTCTTCCAGTGTAACCCATTGTTTTGTAGATGCATGAATGTGCCAGTCAACTATCCGGGTAAGAAGCCTGTCTTCTTACCCCTTTTGGTTTGGGGAGTATAAGGTGTTCATGTTTGATGTGCGGATGTTTGTTGTATGTGCAGATGGCTTTGTATGTAGAGAACAATATAGTGGGCAAATAGATGAGAATGGCCTGCGTAATGTATAGGTGTCTAGGGGGATGTTCAATATATATATTAATATTTTAAAATATAATATTTTAATATTGCAGACCAGGAAAAGGATAGGATATCCCACTTTTGTAGATTTGTCTTTATAGATGCAGTAATTGGTGTAAAGTTTTGTGAGTATAAGTTGGAAAGGTAGGTTGGAAGTAGGATACCTAGGTATGTAATTGCCTTGGATTTCCAGATAAAGAGAAAATAGTTTTCATACTGTTTCTTTTGATAAGGAGATGTTCAGAGTGTAGGATTTGTCAAAGTAAAATTTTAAGGTTGGAGATGTTTTGGAAGTGAGCAAAGTCTCTTAGTAAGTTTGAGAGATCAATGTGGGGGTCTGATAAAAATAGTAAAATATCATCTGCAAAAGCTGCAATTTTTAATTCACACCCAGAAACCAAAAGCCCTGTGATATTTGGGGTTTCTCCAAGATGGTTGAGAAATGGCTTGTGAGTGAGTACGTAGAGAAGAGGGGATAAGGGGCAGCCCCAGCGTGTTCCCTTATGAACTGAGAAGGCATCCAACAGGTGGCCATCGACTCTTACTTGTGAAAGTCTCTATCATGTAGTCCCAGGCCATTCTGTTGAATGCCTTCTTGGCGTCCAATGAAAGAAAGAAACTTCTTTTATTTAGAGGAATTTAGCCAGGAGTGGAGGCTGATGGCCTTGACGGTGTTGTCCGTGGCTTCTCGGCCTGGGATGAAGCTCACTTGATCTGTGGACACTAGTGGTGGGAGAAGTGGGAGAAGTTGATTGGATAGTATTTTTGCAAAGAGTTTGGTATCTACATTAAGAAGGGAGATGGGGTAATAATTAGAGACTAGGGTATGGTCTTTGCCTTCTTTGGGCAGTACGATTACGTGAGCTTCTAGGAGACGGTGTGGGGGATGCTTTGTAGATGTAAGAGAGTTAAATGAGGAGAGGAAGGGAGGGTATCCTTAAATGTTTTGCAGAATGCTGCTGTAAAGCCATCTGGGCCAGGGCTAGGGATGAGCACCTGACCTGCATGCTTTGGCCAATCACAGCACACTCTGCTGCAAGAGCCATAATTGGCCAAATGCAGGGTGCCTTTGGCCAATCATGGCTCAGGGGAACTAAGTCCACGCCATAAGGCTATATAAGGCTGCTTACATTACGGCCGTGTTTAGAGTTGTTGGCGTGGACGGAGAGATAGCTTGAGCTAGATTAAGCAGGCAGGTTATTTAGTTAGTGGCAGTGTATTTGATATATACAGTATGTACAGTCAGTCTATATATATATATATATATATATATATATATATATATATATATACTCTGCATTTAGTGTAGCCAATATATATACAGTGCATTCGGTGGTGTACAGTATATAATACACTTCAGGCGGTGTATCAATATATATACAGTCTAGTATATATTTATGCTCTGCATTCAGTGTAGACTATATATACAGTGCACAGTATATAATACACTTCAGGCAGTGTATTCATATATACATACCGTCTAGTATAAATATAAATATAAATATATATATATATATATATATATATATATATATATATATATATATATATATATACACATTATCTCACAAAAGTGAGCACACTCCTCCCATTTTTGTAAATATTTTATTATATCTTTTCATGTGACAACACTGAAGAAATTACACTTTGCTACAATGTAGTGAGTGTACAGCTTGTATAACAGTGTAAATTTGCTGTCCCCTCAAAATTACTCAACACACAGCCATTAATGTCTAAACCGCTGGCAACAAAAGTGAAGCCCTTATCTTGGGTGAAGCGCATCGATCCAGATCCATACACTTCCTGGGATTTATCCCTATGTGGAACTTGTGTATTATATGTTAAAATGCTAAAATGTAATGTGCTTTCCAGAGGATTAGAGGATTTGTACCTCTGTTGTTTTTAAGGTTTTGTACAAAAAAAAATGTATTGATTTTATATGGACTACTTTTTGAGTAACTATTAATATCTGGGCACATTAAAATTCCCATCTCCCATGAACCCCCTTTTTATAGGAGATTCTTGGAAAACACCCTTTCTTCCCGGGTTTAATTTAACTTACACCTCTGCATGGTTTTACCCCCTTCATGACCAGGGCATTTTTTTACTGTTCAGCACTGTGCTACTTCAACTGGCAATTACACGGTCATGCAAAACTGTATGTAAATTACATTTATATCATTTTGTTCACACAGATAGAGCTTTCTTTTGGTGGTATTTAATTACATAGTAGATAGTGTGAACATAGTTAGTCAGTTTGAAAAAAGACAGAAGTCCATCTAGTTAAACAAATAAAAAAAAAAAAAAAAATCATACAATCCCATATACACAATCCTATACCCACGGTTGATCCAGAGGAAGACAAAAAACCCCAGCAAAGCATAATCCAATCCTTTCTACTCCCCTGAGAGGCAATCGGATAGTCCCTGGATGAACTTTACCTATAAATATTAGTACCCAGTTTAGTTATACTATGTACATTTAGGAAAGAATCCAGGTTTTTTAAGCAATGTACTGAGCTGGCCAGAACCACCTTTGGAGGGAGTCTATTCCACATGTTCACAGCTGGTGCTGTGAAGAAACCTTTCCGTAGTGATGAAATCTCTTTTCTTGTAGATGTAAAGAGTGCTCCCTTATCCTCTGTCATGACCTTAAAGTGAGTAACTCAACACCAAGTTCACTATATGGACCCCTTATGTATTTGTACATGTTGATCATATCCCCTTAATCTCCTCTTCTCAAGAGAGAATACATTCAGTTTCTCTAATCTTTCCTCATAGCTGAGCTCGTCCATGCCTCTTATCAGTTTGGTTGCCCTTCTCTGCACTTTGTTCAGATCCCTGATATCCTTTTTGAGAACTGGTGCCCAAAACATTCCAGATGAGGTCTTACTAATGATTTAACAGGGGCAAAATGATATCTCTCTCTCTGGAGTCCATACGTCTTTTATTACAAGAAAGGACTTTGCTCGCTTTGGAAACCGCAGCTTGGCATTGCATGCTATTATTAAGCGTATGATCTATCAGAACACCCAGATCCTTCTACACCATTGATTCCCCCAGTTTTACCCCCCTAGTATGTATGATGCATGCATATTCTTTGCCCCAAGTGCATAACTTTACATTTATCAACATTAAACCTCATTTGCCACATAGTTGCCCAACTACACAGTGCATCTTGTAAGTTGGGTACATCTTGTAAGGATGTTTTTTCATTGCATAGCTTGGTGTCATCTGCAAAGACTGTTTATCAAATGTGGGAACAACAACATTAATAATGATTACAGGGAGAGCCGATCAGTAACAGTGTCACTAGGCAGAACGGGGAGATGCTTGTTTACATCAGCATATCCCCATTCTGACTCTCCGTGAGACAATCGCGGGTATCCCCGCGGCAATCGAGTCCACAGGACCCGCAACCCGACTCAGGGAGCTCGCAACAGGCGCACCGGCGGCGGCGTGCACACGAATGGCACTGCGGCAAATTCAAAGGGACGTACCTGTATGCCCTTATGCCTGTCCATGCCATTCTGCCGACATAAATGTACATGCGGCGGTCGGCAAGTGGTTAAAATGTATTGCCCATAGGAATATACTTTGCATACAGTCTTTTTAAAGAACACTCATTTATGTTCTGTGTTCATTGATCCCTCCCATCCTTGGAAAATTTGCTCTCTTAAAGTTAAGTGTTTTTATATTAACAGTATGTGTTTGTTGCTTACAGCTAACATTAAATTAAATCATATTATGCTCACGGCTACCCAGATGTTATTTTATATGAATATTGGAAATAAGCTCTGCATGATTTGAGATTACCGGGTCCAGCAGAGCATCATTCCTAGTCGGGGCCTCAATAAACTGGACCATAAAATTGTCTTGTAATAGGGTTATACATTTTAGCTCTTTAACTGTTCCAGCAGTGCCATTACTCCAGTCATCCCCCCCCCCCCCCATTATTATCACTGTCCCAGCCCTTGCAGCCCTTTATATCTGTGCTGAGCTGAATATCCACCTCCTTATTAACACTGGGAGGTCTATAACAAACTCCAATGATATATTTTGTAGTACACAAACCCATGAACAATTCCACCCATAATGTTTCAAATGAGCTACATCATGCCATACCAACCAACACCATTGGACATTGCTAATTGTTAATTCTTGGATGCTCTCACGACCATTCAGGATACAGTTTGGTGTAATTGGTGGTGTGACTCATGTTTATTAGGCATTTTGTATATTGTGATTTATTTTAGCAATGTACTGTAGGTCTATTTTAATGTAATTTTTGTAATAAAGTTGTTAATTTTATTTTTTTTTATTTATATTTTAAAGTTTTTATTGAAAGTAAATAGATTACAAGGATAATACAATTTACACATCTTTGAAATAATCAAGTACAGCAGACAATGTCCCTGGGGGGTTCGGAGTCATGGGGAGGGGATCTCAGAGCGCTGTGTATACACTCCATCTCAATAGGGGAGTCTGCAGGACGGTCAAGCAAATTGTTAAACATGAAGCAGATCGTCTGTGGCATTGCGTGCGGTTCCACACTCTCAGGGACCCCCCTCACTTTAATGTTATGCCTGCGACCCCTATTATCTAAGTCTTCCACTTGTCTATGGAGCTTAAATAAGTGTGGTAGTTGCAAATCGTAAGTTTTTTGCACTTGCCTGATGGCTGCAGCCTGCATTTGGGAGGTCTCTTCCACTTCTGTAAGGCGGTTGTTCATCGTCTGGATGTCTGTCTTTAGGTCTGATATAGCCACCGTTATAGCCACCGTTGTGTTTGATGTCTAAGGCGACATTCTGCAGGTCTCTATGCAAATTGAGGAGACTTTGGCAGTCGCGGGTCCGCTTGACATTGAGTCAGCGGCACTTCTAGGCGAGTCCGGGAATGAGGCCTGTGAGGCCTGTGTCTCCATGTGCTGGCCTGACGGCTGGGTATGGAACATCTCCGGAATGTTGTTGGTAAGCTGCGTCCCGGTTTCTTCATGGTGCAGGGAGTTGAGGTACTCCTATTAGACCTGCCCATGGTAGAGTTTGCTTCTGGATCCTTTTAAAAAAGGCTTTTTCCGTCCTCGTTGTGCGGGAGCTCTTGCCTTAGGCAGCCATCTTGGGTCCCGTCCAAGCCACGTCCAAAGTTGTTAATTTTTTATACTACGTGTATGCTGGTGCCTACAGAGTCCACTCCATTGTAATGTTTCAAAGTTAGTATTCCAGGAATATTAATAGGCCTGTCATTTGAAGAATGAAGCCAGGGTTCAGCAATACCAATTAAATCATAGTTCTCCTCTTGCACCAGAGCTTCCAACTCACCTATTTTGCTTGGCAGACTTCTGGCATTGGTGAACAAACACATTAATTCATTGTCCCCCCCAAAGCACCTTGTCCCCATGTTGATGAGAACAAGGGCCTCATCCCCACAACCCTGTCCGGTGGTTGTGGGGGTCTGCGGGCGGGGGGGCTTATCGGAATATGTAAGCCCCCTTTAACAAGGGGACCCCCATATCCCGGCCTTCCCCCCTGTGTGAAATGGTAAGGGGGTACAAAAGTACCCCTACCATTTCACCAAAAAAGTGACAAAAGTGTTAAAAATGACAGGAGAGGGTCTTTGACAAGTCCTTTATTAAAGTCTTCTTTAATCTTCTTTCTTCTGGTCTTCTTCCTTTCTTCATCCTTCGGTTTCTTCATCTTCTTCCTCCATCTTCTTCTTCCTACATCTTCTTCTTCCTACATCTTCTTCTTCCTACATCTTCTTCTTCCTCCATCTTCTTCTTCCTCCAATCCGCTTCTTCTTGCTCCGGTGTTCTTGTCCGGCATCTTCCTCCGCGGCGTCTCTTCTTTGTTATCGGGCCGCTCCACGCAATGGGAGGCTCCCGCTGTGTGACGCTTCTCTTCTTCTAACAGGTCTTATATAACGGAGGCCGGGGCCACCCGGTGACCCCGCCCCCCTCTGACGCACGGTTCCATTCCAAAGCATCCTCTCAATGTTGAGGGCATGTGGCCTGGTACGGTTCAGGAGGGGGGGCACTCTCTCCCCCCCCCTCTTCTCCTGTGGCCTGCCAACTTGCGTGCTTGAGTAGGGGCTGGTATGGATTTTGAGGGGGACCCCCACTCCATTTTTTTGGCGCGGGGTTCCCCTTAATATCCATACCAGACCGGAACCCATGCCCTTTTTTTTTTAATTAAAGTCGCCTGGCCTGGGGGCGACTTAAAGTCGTGTTGTAAGTCGCCCCATGTCGTGTTGTAAGTCGCCCCAAGTCGTGTTGTAACGTCGCCCCAAGTCGTGTTGTAAGTCGCCCCAAGTCACACTGGAAGTCGTGTTGCCCCTGTGTGAATGGACTGCTAATGGTAATGAAATTTTCAAAGCTCGTTAGACTGGAATGTTTTCCAAAGATTACTCATATATATTGTACCATCATCCCAAATTAATATAGAGAATAAAGATATTGGAGATACGGGACTGTCTAAGGTACATAGTCACAAGACGTGTTCAGATATAATAAAAGATAATTATTTTATTAACACATAAAAGCTAAAAAAAAAAAAAAAAAAAAAAAAGAATATTTTGACTTTGTGTACAGCAGTATATATATTATGGTTCAAAGGTTATGCATACAATCCCAATTAGAACACAACATATTAATATACGAAAGGCACACAGGTCATGATACTTGTCCAATTGTTCTCGACATGTTTCGCCAAATAAGGCTTCTTCAGGAGACAAGCGTAAGGTACAAGTGAATGGAAATATCAAAGGTATTTTCTTGTTCTAAAGTATGCATATAGAAACAATATATGGTTTAGTATATACAAAAACAATATTATTGATTTGCAATTATGCTGTATGGGTTTATAGTGGTAATTACGCCAAGGGGGGTCCCAGGTATGTGTACGACCTCTTACCTCCAATGTCAGAGAGTCTGCACATTCCCAGATTACCAAGAATGAGTTAAGATAACTCAGAGTGTCCTCCAAACGGATCCACACAGGGCTAAACCACATAGTCAGAACCAAGAAAGGTGGCTGGAGAACCGTAGGGGAAGAAAAGGGTCCTATTGTTGCACGATTATATTGGAACAAGGCCTGCAGGGTACAAAAAGCACTTATTGAGTATTAATATACTGTATATCACACTTGGCCAAGGTGCAGGAAAGTAGTTTGATCAGGCCCAATGTTTTATCAAACTAAACCTACCTCTTTGGCAACTCATAGAGAAGAAAAATACAGGAGGCTCAGGTCTGCCTTCAAATGAAGGAAGGGGGAACAGGTCTGTCTTTGATTTGGATAGTGTCAATAGTGACAATGATATTCTGTAGATATAGAGAGAGAGAGGACCCCAATAAGATTACAAAGATCTATACTGTTTGCACTAAGCCTCCCAAATAAGTTGTATCCTTCCTACCTTGTAGTGGAATATATGGATCACCAGGATATATTTCAAGTGGTTATTCTGCTCATGCAGATAGCCCCATATGGGGGACAAAATATAAGGTCCAAGTCCTATAAGTTGAATATAAGTATAAGGTAAGTACTATGAATCTTTAAAGGGAGTTTTCAGAAAGGAGTCCATCCATATTCAAAAAATAATGGTCTATGTGTTTACCTGTTGCTAAGATTCCCAGCGTTTCCCGAGCCTCACAGCTTCACCACAGTCTGACATCCAGTCAGACTGGGCTTAAATGGTCTCCTCCCGTGGCGCCAATTGCGCGGCGCGTGACGTCACGCCGCGCTGACATCACGCGGACGTTTGGCGGGAATCGGCAAGCGTCAGACCCATACCCCGGAACCGGAAGTTTCCATGGCAGGAACACTTCCGGTTCACAGCGCAGCAAAAGCTCCTCCAGACATCCCCTGCTGACAGTGGCATTAAGCCTATGTCAGCAGCTTTTGGGCAGAGTTGACACTGTGAAGATTTATTCAAAACAGTGAAAAAAATTAGGAAAAGAAGAGAAAAAGGAGAGGGGTGAAACGTAAAGTAGAGAAGTATTAGAGAAACGTCTCATGACCACATGTTCAATACAGCAAATATATTTTTAATTATGACATCAGCACACATTAGACCAACAAAATGCCCCAAAACTGAGCCACTGTAATTCCTACTTAAACATAAATGTAATTGATCATTTGGACAATACACAAATATAAAGGATTATATATAACTCTACCCCTAAGCAGAGGGGGAGATTAAAGAGCGAGCACACTCTAGGTCAGGGCGGGTAAACTGAACATAACCCCCCAAAGGGGACCCTCACACTTCCAAGTCCCGAATTCCTAATCTAGGCACGACCAAGAGAGATAAAGTGTGGTTTATGGACGATGAAAAATCAATCAAACAAAATGAGGTCTCTATTTAAAGAGACCCCCCAACAATAAAGGTAGTTCTATAGAAAAGTTTTAAAACTGATCCCCTCGTTGAGGCCCGGATGCCGGGTCGCTTTTAACAGATAGATCCATCTGGTTTCAATTTGCAGTAGTTTCTTGTCCAGGTCACCCCCCGTTCCTGTTGGGGTAAGTGTTCAAGACTATAAAAACCAACATAATCAAGATTGAATTTGTGATATAAGCCTACATGGCGACTGATAGGCGTCTCCATTTTATGTTTAGAGATGAGGGATACGTGGTCTCTCATACGGCAGAATAGGGGGCGTTTAGTTTTCCCCACATAAAAGGCTCCACATAAACATTTCATCAGGTATACTGATCCCACAGATTGACAGTTTGTGCGATGTCTTTTGGTCCATGTTTTCCCATCTGGTAAGTCTATACTTTTACCCTCTAAGATGAAGCGGCAAAATTTGCATTTGCCGCATTTATATGTTCCTGGGGCCTGTTTAGTGTTTTTCTTCTCATTCGTATGGTGACTACTTACAAGAGTGTCGCGCAAAGATCGTGATCTCCTGTATGTAATTTCTGGATACGGTTTGATGTACTTTGAAATTTTCTGATCGGTAGATAAAAGGTACCAAAACTTTTTGTATATGTTGCATACCTTTTTATGTTGTCAATTGTATTTAGTGATAATTTGTGTACTTTCCTGAGTCTTCACTCGTCTGGGTTTATACAGCAAAAGCTGCCTGTTTATGCCCACCACCTGGTTGTAGGCCCTCCGGAGGCATGTTCTGCTGTATCCTCTCAAGAGGAGGCGATCACGTAAGAGGTTCGCCTCTCGCTGAAAGTCAGCGAGGTACGTACAATTCCGCTTGATCCGTAGGAACTGACTATAGGGGATACTCCTAATCAGTTTTTCAGAATGAGAGCTACTAGCATGTAACATACTGTTACCTGCTGAGGGTTTTCTGTAGAGAGTGGAGCATAAAGTTCTTTTCTCATCCACATAGAGTTCCACATCTAAGAAAGTAATCTTTTTCTGATCGTAGTTGAAGGTAAATTTCAGATTATACTCGTTAATTTGTAGTTCATCAAGAAAAACAATAAGGTCCTCCTTTGATCCTGACCATATCATGAGGACGTCAACAATGTAACGACTCCATGATATTATCTTGCCAATGGACTCAATCTTGTTCTCATCAGAGAACAAGTCTCGCTCCCACCCCCCCAGGTACAGGTTCGCATATGAGGGCGCACATTTTGCCCCCATAGCGACCCCCTGCACCTGGAGGTAGTGGGAGCGTTTAAATACAAATATATTATGCATCAAAATGAAGCTAAATAGCTCCAACACAAACTCATTGTACTTCCATGAATCAATATCTCTTTCTGTCAAAAATTCCCCTATCACCTCAACACCTTTTTGATGAGGTATCGAGTTATAGAGGGCTTCTATGTCAATGGCCACCAGCCAAGCATTTGTGGGTATCTGTAGGCCATCTGTACTTTTTAAAAGTTCTATGGTATCTTTAACATATGAAAATAAACATTTAACATGTGGGTACAAGTACTCATCGACTAATTGACTGGCTTTTTCTGTTAAGGATCCACAACCTGAAATTATGGGGCGACCTGGTGGGGACGTTAGGCTCTTATGTACCTTAGGCAAGGCATAAAAAGTAGGGGTGGTGAATGTGGTCATATCTAGAAACTCAAAGGTTTTAGCATCTATGGTGCCATTTAGGCGGGCCTTCATTATTATCCCTCTATAGTTATTCATATAGTAATTTACATGTGAGGCTGGAACCATTCTATACCATATTTTGTTTGATATTATATCTAGACACATCTTTTCATACTTCTCTATGTCCAGTATAACCAAATTCCCACCCTTGTCGGATGGTTTAATTATAATATTGTTGTTTGATTTCAAGTTCTGTAACGCTTCTTTTAGATCTTTTGGTAGGTTGGTCCGGGGTCCACCCTGCCAATTGGTAGATTCTATTTCCTTTGTGACCTGTATCACAAAGGCCCAAATGTTGGAGTTCCCTTGCAGGATAGGGAAAGATTTTGACTTAGGTTTATAGGTTTTGGGAGTACCGAAGGTTGGCGCACAGGATCCCGATGGGCCTGTGGGGCGCAAGCAGGGGGGAGGGAAGGTAACCCCCAACTGAGTAAGAGAGGGGGGAGAATTGGTAAAGATCCAACCCTCCTCTTCCCGATTGCTTTCGTCCCACAGGTCCATTAGGTCCTGTAGTGCCCGTAAGTCCTCAAAAGTAATGCCCTCCATGTTGGCGTTGTTCTGTTCGCCAATTGGGGCATCAGATGATGTTTTATCATAAATGACCTTGTACATCAGGCGACGTGCGAATAGGCATCAGATGATGTTTTATCATAAATGACCTTGTACATCAGGCGACGTGCGAATAGATGGAGGTCTTTGACCAACTCAAATCTATCTGCATCTTCATCTGGGCAAAATGTGAGACCTAGTTGCAATACTTTGGCCTCATTATCCGAAAGTGGGTAAGAGGATAAGTTTATAATGTCAAATTTGTCCCGACTCTCCAAACTAGGGGGGTCGGGACCAATTATTTTAAAGGCTGATTGGATTTTTTCATTGGGGTGGTTATCAGTAAGCTGCGTTTACGATCACTGGAATTACCAGAGAAGATTGGAGCCGTTTTTACATCCATGTGAGGGCCTGAGTTTGATAGTCCCTGTACATGTCCCTGTAAGGGGGGGCCCGCCACCAGGGAGATAGAATCGATATTCCTGGTGGGAGTGGTTAATGATACTAAAGAATGATTCAACGTGCTATTTGACAGGGTCGTAATGGTTAATGGTAATGGCGTGCGCTATTATCAATGGCATATTATTATAGCGGTGCGCCGGTATATTATGTGTTGCGCTTATGTGTGCGCCGGTTCATACGCTCAATTAATAATTTATCTGGCGCACCATTTATGGTATGAACTGGCGCAGCACATTCATCTTAGTAAATCAGCCCCATAGTGTGACTGCGATAGGGTGGTAAGCAATCTGGTGCTAACAGACACTGGCTGGGAAGGTCACTAACTGACACTGGTGTCGCTAATGAAAAATAATACAGTGATCAGAGATAATAATGTACACTAACACTGTACTAATGACACTGGCTGGGAAGGGGTTAACATAAAGGGGAAATAAAGGTCTTAACTGTGTGCCTAACAAGTGTCATGTGTGTAATGTGTGCTGCTTTTACTTACTAATCTGTTTTTTTTCTGTGTGTTTGTTAACACAGAACTCTGTGTATTTTTGGAAACAGGCGATTAGCAGGTTTCAGCCAAAATCATTGGCTGAAATCTGCTGCCAAACTTGTGCTGTGTCCAATTACAGCACAGGTCAGCAGGGGGAAAGCAGGGGGCAAGCACATTTATGGACCAAACCCGCAAGCAAGACAGCAACATAAATGTTTGTTGCCGAGCCAGCACCTGCCACCCACTTGCAGTATATTTACTGAGAGTGGTCGGCAGGAGGTCAATTAATTTGGTTCAAACTAACTATTTCCTTCACTTATACTTTCATCGGATGTCAGAGCTATATAAACTGTATATAGCATCAGTACTGTGTCCCCATCCCACTTCCAGAGCAAAAAAGAGTCCTGCTGCGCACTATTCACAGGAATTTTATTTTTATTTCATCAATAAATATAAGGCTCCCTCTGACTAGCTAAGGTGGAGAGAAAGTCTTGTGTTCATTTATAAAAAATAAAGCTTCCGCTAAATGAATGAGCAAAGCTTAGCCAGACTAGATTTTGTAAGGAAGGGAAGTCCCCATATTTATACCAGAACACAGGGCTGTATACTGTATGTAGCTGATGCTACACAAAATGTATACAGTGGTAAGAGCTGATACATGTGTTAATGAAAGAAATAGTTAATTTGGACCAGCTTGGTCCAAACAAACAATATGAAGTAAATTAAACCTGGAGCTCAGCTTTAATTGCCCCAAATGTGCAGATCAAAGAAAATTCCTTGTATTGCGACAGTGCATTTATAAACAAAGCCTTAAAACTGGCTTTGTTTTAATATAAGAGCACTGTTGGTGATTCTGCACCACAGATCAGGACTCAGCTGTCAAAATGACAGCTGATCCAGGCAATTTCGGATAGCTCTGGAGCCACAGCAGGAAAGGTGGGCCAAGCCATACCACTACCATCCAAAGTTAGGAACTGGCTATTGAATACGTAATGGTATTCATTTGTGTCTTTTATATCTGCTTGGAGTTCAGTTTTAACCAAGGGAAAAACTATAATGTAAAAGGATAACTTAAACCATAAATAATGTAAATGCAGAAAGTTGAGTGATACATCGATTTAAATGGTAACATTCTGACAACTATGAGTCTGTTTAAAAAAGGAAAAAAAGGAAAAGAAAGATAACGGACAAAGAAACATGTTGATTGACACAGAGCAAATTATTCTGAAGAATTCCTTATAAAAACACATTTCAAAATATTTCTGCTCTTTGAAATAACAAATAAAGCAGCAATCATTAGCATCATGTTTGTCTCAGATATTAAGGCTTGTTAAAAGTTAGTAATGCTCTATCTTAAAACACAAGTGCTTTGGAATACATTGTGATCTTTAACCTGGTATCAACTACAAGCTGATTTAGTTCACTGAATATATCAATGTTTTCTGAGCTGTAAATGAGATGGATAAAGTAGCATCAGAACCTGAATGTTTACAGATACAATTTATTAGACATTTAACTGCTGCCCACCAGTGGCTCCTTTTAGGGAATACACAATGAAAATCAAAAGTTAGGTTAAGTAAAAACTAACAAGGAATAGCAATACAAAGATTTCAGGATAACTTTTCCCTATCCTTTATTATGTTAATGTAGTATCATATTTGACATATTCTTTTTTAATGTATAAAACATGTCTGAGTTGTTGAAGTATCCCACTGTGTTTCCAGGCATTTTAACATCAGATAAATAGTTTTCTTTCTGTTCTGTGAGACTGGATGAGCTGTGAGAATAACTTCACAATTATTTATGTACCGCTGGTCAGATCAGGCAATTTCTTTATGTATGAATGAATTCAGGATATATGCTTTTCACAAACATTTGCAAAATATATACATTTTTCTATATAGAAAATATTAGGACTTCCTATTTTTTTATTCCAAAACACACTTTTATTAGATAGTAATACATATATTGTTAAAAATGTTTTTACTATATGAATGCTGCTGTTTCTTTTGATTCCTCTAGTTATTGACACTATTGAGCCTCTATCTTGCTGCTGGTATATATTTGCCCTGCAGATTATGCTAGGCCTTAGAGCTATAGCAATGCTTAAACATATAACATATCACAACTGCCAGGCCTCAATAAACGCTTTCCTATGTGGCTGGCAGTGCAGGACAATTCTAAAAATGGACCTCCTGAAACTGGTGAAAAAACAAGGTGTAAAAGGTTCTAGAAATAGGCTGTAAATTATTGCAGTAAGGTAAAAAACCTTCTGCCTTTAGAACCACTTTAAATTCAATAGGAGGTTAATCTAGGGGTTTCGGTTCCCACCAGAAAACGCAGACAGGCAAAAAGTTCTAACCAACATGCCAACCCTATTAAAGTCTATGGGACCCAAACATGAAAAATCAAAAGTGCTAATTTTAAAGGCTTATATGCAAGTTATTGCCATAAAAAGTGTATGGGGACCTGGGCACTGCCCCAGGGGACATGTATCAATGCAAAAAAGTTTTTAAAACAGCCGTTTTTTAGGAACTTTTGATTTTCATAATGCTTAAAGTGAAACAATAAAAATGGAACATTCCTTTAAATATCGTGCCTGGGGTCCCCTTCGTCTGCCTGTAAAGTGGTGCATCTGTGTGATGTGTAGAACAGTGCTGCAGCAAAATGACATTTCTAAAAAAAAATATGTAATTTAACCACTTGCCGACCAGCCACTATCGTTATACCGCTGCAGGTTGGCTCTCCTGCGTGAATCGCCGTAGCTGTACGGTGGCTCGCGCAGGCGCAGTTGTGGGTGGGTGCGCTGCTGGGGGAGCGTGCTCATGGGTCGGGTGGACTCGATGTCCACCGGTGACCCGCGATCGCCTAGTACAGAGGCAGAATGGGGGATCTGCCTATGCAAACAAGTGGATCCCCGTTTTGACAGGGGACATGACAGAGACAGTACAGAGATCTACTGTTCCCAGTCATCGTCATGTTCCTAGCAGCCCAATCCCCCCTACAGTTAGAACACACCTAGGGAACACATATAACCCCTTGATCGCCCCCTAGTGTTAACCCCTTCCCTGTCAGTATAATTTTTACATTGATCAGTGCATTTTTTTTAGCACTGATCAATGTAATAATGTCACTGGTCCCCAAAAAGTGTCATTTGGAATAAGATTTGTCTGCTGCAATGTCGCAGTCCTGCTAAAAATCACAGATCGCCGCCATTAATAGTAAAAACAATAAAAAATAAATAAAAGTCCCTAAATCTATCCCATAGTTTATAGACGTGATAACTTTTGTGCAAACCAATCAATATACGCCTATTGCGATTTTTTTTGCCAAAAATATGTAGGAGAATATATATTGGTCTAAATTTATAGATAAATGTGTTTTTTTTATATATATATATATATATATTTGTTTTGGATATGTATTTTAGCAAAAAGTAAAAAAAATATGTTTTTTTTCAAAATTATCATTCTTTATAGTGCAAAAAATAAAAAAACACAGAAGTGATTAAATATCACCAAAAGAAAGCTCTATTTGTGGGAAAAAAGGACGTCAATTTTTTTTGGGTACAACGTCGCACAGCTGCTCAATTGTCAAAATTAAATCAACGCAGTGCTGTATCGCAAAAAAGGGCCTGGTCATTAAGGGGGGAAATCCTTTCGGGGCTGAAGTGTTTAAAAAAATGTAAAACATTTTTTAAAAGTGTCCCGCAATATACATCCCTCGTCAATCACGTCGCCCAACAGACCCAAAAAATAGAAGAAAAAAAAAAAAAACCCTGCTTCCATGTGAGGCCTTCTGGCGACTGCTATCTTTTCCCTTAACAGCTCTTATATAGGTAAGGGCGTGGCCACCCACTGACTAAACCAGATGACCCTGCCCCGTCTGACGTCACATGATGTCAGACGGGGCAGGGTCACTCGGTTACGTCACTGGGTGGCCCCACCCTTGCCTATGTAACAGTTGTCACAGCCAAGAGACATCAGTCACTGGAATGCCCCCATCAAAGTGGAGCTTTTTAATTTTTTCCTATTTTTCGGGTTCGTCGGTCGGCGTGATTGAAGATGGATGGACATCTCAGGAAACGTTTTTTTTTCTTTTTTGATAAAGGAATTGTCAAAAACTGTGTTGTGGTTTTTACTTTTTGACACTTTTTTGGTGAATGGGTAAGGGTACAATGTACCCGATACCCATTCACAAGGGGGGGCGGGATCTGATTCCAATAAACCCCCTACTCGCAGACCCGAAAACCAATGGCCAGGGTTGTCGGGAAGAGGCTCTTGTCCCCATCAACATAGGGACAAGGTGCATTGGGGGGCACCCCAAAGCACCCTCCCCATGTTGAGGTCAAGGGGCCTGGTATGGTTCAGGAGGGAGGGCGCTCGCTCATCCCCCCTTTTCTGGCCTGCCAGGTTGCTTGTTCAGATATGGATTTTCGGGGGTACCCCACACAGTTTTTTTTTATTTTAGCGTGGATTTCCCAATGGGCCTGGTTTGGATGTTATACTCTGCACTGCACTATATACCCTGCATTGTATTATATACTGTATACAGGGGAGGGCTGGCAGCCTTAGGCCTGGGGGGCAAGTCCAGTCAAGTGGCCCATTGAACCCCCAAATCAGCTCACCATCCATCTACACCACATTCCCTGTACAGAGAGAGAGGGAGACTGTTCCATATTGCCCCAGAGACAGAGAGACTGCTTGACACTGCCTGCAGAAAGAGAGACCGCTTCACACTGCCTGCACAGAGACAGAGAGAGAGAGACCGCTTCACACTGCCTGCACAGAGAGAGAGAGAGAGACCACTTCACACTGCCTGCACAGAGAGAGAGAGAGACCGCTTCACACTGCCTGCACAGAGAGAGAGAGAGAGAGAGACCGCTTCACACTGCCTGCACAGAGAGAGAGAGAGACCGCTTCACACTACCTGCACAGAGAGAGAGAGAGAGACCGCTTCACACTGCCTGCACAGAGAGAGAGACCGCTTCACACTGCCTGCACAGAGAGAGAGACCGCTTCACACTGCCTGCACAGAGAGAGACCGCTTCACACTGCCTGCACAGAGAGAGAGAGACCGCTTCACACTGCCTGCACAGAGAGAGAGACCGCTTCACACTGCCTGCACAGAGAGAGAGAGACCGCTTCACACTGCCTGCACAGAGAGAGAGAGACCGCTTCACACTGCCTGCACAGAGAGAGAGAGACCGCTTCACACTGCCTGCACAGAGAGAGAGAGACCGCTTCACACTGCCTGCAGAGAGAGAGAGAGACCGCTTCACACTGCCTGCACAGAGAGAGAGAGAGACCGCTTCACTTTGCCTGCACAGCGAAAGAGAGCGAGACTGCCTCACACTGCCGGCACAGAGAGAGAGAGAGACCGCTTCACTCTGCCTGCACAGAGAGAGAGAGAGACCGCTTCACACTGCATGCACAGAAAGAGAGACCGCTTCACACTGCCTGCACAGAGAGAGAGCGAGACCGCTTCACACTGCCTGCACAGAGAGAGAGAGAGAGAGAGAGAGACCGCTTCACACTGCCTGCACAGAGAGAGAGAGAGAGACTGCTTCACACTGCCTGCACAGAGAGAGAGAGAGAGAGGCCGCTTCACACTGCCTGCACAGAGAGAGAGACCGCTTCACACTGCCTGCACAGAGAGAGAGAGACCGCTTCACACTGCCTGCACAGAGAGAGAGAGACCGCTTCACACTGCCTGCACAGAGAGAGAGACCGCTTCACACTGCCTGCACAGAGAAAGAGACCGCTTCACACTGCCTGCACAGAGAGAGAGACCGATTCACACTGCGTGCACAGAGAGAGAGACCGCTTCACACTGCCTGCACAGAGAGAGAGACCGCTTCACACTGCCTGCACAGAGAGAGAGAGAGACCGCTTCACACTGCCTGCACAGAGAGAAAGAGACCGCTTCACACTGCCTGCACAGAGAGAGACCGCTTCACACTGCCTGCACAGAGAGAGAGAGACCGCTTCACACTGCCTGCACAGAGAGAGAGAGACCGCTTCACACTGCCTGCACAGAGAGAGAGAGAGACCGCTTCACACTGCCTGCACAGAGAGAGAGAGAGACCGCTTCACTCTGCCTGCAGAGAGAGAGAGACCGCTTCACACTGCCTGCACAGAGAGAGAGAGAGACCGCTTCACTTTGCCTGCACAGCGAAAGAGAGCGAGACCGCTTCACACTGCCTGCACAGAGAGAGAGAGAGACCGCCTCACTCTGCCTGCACAGAGAGAGAGAGAGACCGCTTCACACTGCATGCACAGAAAGAGAGACCGCTTCACACTGCCTGTACAGAGAGAGAGCGAGACCGCTTCACACTGCCTGCACAGAGAGAGACCGCTTCACATTGCCTGCACAGAGAGAGAGCGAGACCGCTTCACACTGCCTGCACAGAGAGCAAGACCGCTTCACACTGCCTGCACAGAGAGAGAGAGAGACCGCTTCACACTGCCTGCACAGAGAGCGAGAGCGAGACCGCTTCACACTGCCTGCACAGAGAGAGCGTGACCGCTTCACACTGCCTGCACAGAGAGAGCGAGACCGCTTCACACTGCCTGCACAGAGAGAGCGAGACCGCTTCACACTGCCTGCACAGAGAGAGAGAGAGACCGCTTCACATTGCCTGCACAGCGAGAGAGAGTGAGACCGCTTCACACTGCCTGCACAGAGAGAGAGCGAGACCGCTTCACACTGCCTGCACAGAGAGAGAGAGAGCGAGACCGCTTCACACTGCCTGCACAGAGAGAGAGAGAGACCACTTTACACTGCCAGATTAAGGGCACTGTGGGCCTCGTGCTGCAGTGGAGCAGGTTTAGGAGTGGCAGGGATATGAGGTAAGTAATGTCATATCCCAGCTCTCGCCCAGACTTGGTCACAGCCCCACAGGTGTAATGCTAGGGAAGCCTGGCATTTGATTTACCAATCTTCTGTAAGAGCCATGTGTCGGTGTGTGCTCTGAGGTGAACGTTTCGAAGCCATCATAATACAGTGATCACTGCTGGCAGCTATAGCAGCCATCAGTGATCGCTAAAAAATAAAAATAAAAGACAGAACTCTCTTTAGGGTACTTTCCCACTGGGGCGCTTTACAGGCGTTTTAGTGTAATAGCACCTGTAAACAGCCCCTCATGCCACCCCAGTGTGAAAGCCCTGAGTGCTCTCACACTGGGGCGGTGCGCTTGCAGGACATTCTGAAAAGTCCTGCAAGTAGCATTATTGGGGCGGTTTGGGAGAGGTGCCCTGCCCATTGAAATGAATGCAACACAGGCGGTTTTAACCCTTTCTAAAAGCGCTGCTAAAACAATGGTAAAGCGCCACTAAAACAAGCAGTGCTTTACCACTACCACCCCAGTGTGAAAGTACCCTTAGGTATTAGATGTGCAAACAAAAATGTGAGAGCACATCTAATACCTACAGAGAGTAATGGAAATAAGGTGAAGTTCAAAGTGAACCACCGTGCCATTACCTGCAGGGATTGGCATTTAGGGGGTTAAAATGGGCAAGGATGAAATGTGATATCAACTCATCACTGCCTGTCAAATGCCTCTGAAAAGTGACCTATGAAGTATGAATCACCTTTCAGAGGACTGGCAGTGCCTGCTGCAAGTGAATACAAGCCTTTGGGCTCACACTGGTGTGTTGCATTGCGGGTGTACTGGCGGGTTTCACAGTCCCTCAGACTTCTTTTAGGTTGCACATTTTTGCTTCAATTTCTGAAAGTGCACCAAAGATGCAGCATGCAGGACCTTTTGTGCATTTTCAGAACATGCAGTAAAAATGTGCAGCCACTATGGGACCAGGGGCAACATGCAGGAAGACTGCCAGGACACCAGCACTGCAGACAAACTGCAGCATGCCAGTGTGAGCCCACATCATACCACCTAGGAGGGCAAGGTGCTGCACAGGCTGCTAGAAAAGAACTATTTGGCTGCAGAGAGGGGGAGGGAGGTGAAGTTCACTTACTTGGACGGTCCCAGCCTCCCAGGAGACTCACTGATTCTCTCACTGTTCACATTTAACTTTCCCGCCCACACATCCTCTTCACAGACAGCACACAGGCTGCTTGGAGTGTGGGCGGGGAAAGAGAGAGAGAGAGAGAGAGAGCAGGTCCACTCTCTGCCAGCCAATCATGTGGAGGAGGGAGGGGCTGTGCGGGGCTGTGCTGTGTAACACAGATTGTCAGCCCTGACAAGAAGAAATCACTGGCTCACAGTACTGGACTCGGCCAGCTCAAGATCTGCGCATGTGCATTTTTGAGCTGACGACACAGCAGCCTTTGCCACAGCATATCAGAGCGGCCCAGGGGGCAATTGCATCCCTGCCCCCCGGCCCAGCCCGCCCCTGACTGTATACTACACTGAGTGCACTTTATACTCTGAACTGCAGTATACATCTATCTATCTATCTATCTCTGTATATATATATATATATATATATATATATATATATATATACATACATACATATATATATATATATATATATATATATATATATATATATATATATATATATATATATATATATATATATATATATATATATATATATATATATATATATTAAACTGCCTGCACACCACTAACTAACCTACCTAATCTAGCTCAAGTTCTCACAATCTCCACGTTATCACACTACATATAGCCGCTGTGTAAGCAGCCTTATATAGTGTGGTGCGTGGCCTTAACCCCCTGAGCCATGATTGGCTAAAGGCACCCTTTGGCCAATCATGGCTCTCACAGCAGATCGCGCTGTGATTGGCCAAAGCATGCAAGTCAGGTGCATGCTTTGGCCAATCAGCAGCCATCAATACACTGTGATGCATTATGGGACGCTCCGTGGCACTCAAATTTGCAACGAACGCCCCATATGTTCGGTTCGTCTGCGAACAAACAAACACCCATACGTCAACTTACGTTTGATTCGAACATCGGGGCCATCCCTAATCACCAGTATTGAGTCAGAAATATATTACCCTCTTACAGCAGATTGTAAAGGTAGGGTTAGGGTTGTGGGGATGAGGCCCTTGTCCTCATCAACATGGGGACAAGGTGCTTTGGGGGGGACCCCAAAGCATCCTCCCAATGTTGTAAAATTTTTTTTGGTAGGGTTCCCCTTAAAATCCATCCCAGACCTCAAGGGTCTGGTATGGATTTTGAGGGGGACCCTACGCCATTTTTTTTTTTTTTTGGCTGGGTCCCCCTTAATATCCATCCAGACCTGAAGGGCCTGGTTATTGAATTTGGGGGGACCCCTACACATTTTTTTATCAATGACTTCAATGAATGACAGTTCTCTGTATTACGGATCCAACAATTAATTTGCCGGCAATAGCTGCGACTCGATTTTAAATAGTTTTTTTTTCCTGCAAAAATGACACTGTGCAGGGACAGTTCTCTATATTAGATATACTGAATCTCGAATCATTCGAAGCATTCGTTATATCCGCTATTATAATTTCTTTCATATTAGTTGAAATTACATATTTGTTAGTTGTTGTATTCGAATTGTTCTCTGTATTACGGGAATCGGCAAATAGCCGCGAGTGATTTTAAATGTCTTTTTTTCCTGCAAAAATGACACATTGTACAGAGAGAGTTCTAAACACGGGAAACCTGCGCCATTCATAGACATACTATAGAGTATATAGTATATAGAAGGGCGCAGGTTTCCCGTGTTTAGAACTGTCTCTGTACAATGTGTCATTTTTTGCAGGAAAAAAAGACATTTAAAATCACTCGCGGCTAATTGCCGATTCCCGTAATACAGAGAGCAATTCGAATGTTGTATTGTAACTAACAAATATGTAATTTCAACTAATATGAAAGAAATTATAATAGCGGATATAACAAATGCTTCGAATGCTTCGAATGCTTCGAGATTCAGTATATCTAATATGAAAGAAATTATAATAGCGGAGGGTGCTTTGGGGTCCCCCCCAAAGCACCTTGTCCCCATAATACACAGGGGGGGGGGGCGGGAAAAGGGGGCTTCCAGATTCCGATAAGCCCCCCGCCCGCAGACCCCCACAACCACCGGCCAGGGTTGTGGGGATGAGGCCCCTTGTCCTCATCAACATGGGGACACACACACACACACACACAGAAAATTTACAAAACATCAGAAAATATATCTATATTTCATTGTAAGCTCAGAAATGCTCAATACCTTCTTTGACCCTTTTGGTATATTGACCTTTTTATGTCTAACCTATAATGGATAAATAGATAAAATTACTGCATAAGGTACTGTATGAGGTCTGGCAAGGATTGGTATTGTTTGAGACTGTGTATTAATAACAAGTGATAAGCAAACAATATATTATTTCCTCTGCTATGATAGCACCAGCAGCATGTAGGGAGAAAAGCAACACATAAAAACTCAGGTCCTAATTAATCCTCATAAAGATTGAAGAACAGCAGTATCTTAATACTAATGAGAGACAACCTTGTCTTTGACAACGTCATTGCACTAAAAATTGCTCTCAGGTGGGGACATGTCCTGAGTCTTCCTGTAAGCAGGCATGCACCACTTTGCCTCCCATAAGCAATCCTGCATTGTCAACCTGTTACAAGCCAGGTAAACCCATTTTTTATTACCAGGGGCATATTTTATTGTGGGACTATATAGTGTTTTGCAGTTGTAAATACTAGTAAAAAACTGTTAAGGACTGTAAACTTCCTCTTGAAGGTCAAAATTTTGTTCCGTGAACAGATATGGGACTTTTAGGGCGCAATAATACAGAAAATTAAATATGAAAATAATTTATTGAAAATCACAACATAGCTTAATATAACATTTTTGACATCATATGTCTATGAAAACATTTTAAAAACAATACATCGCTGAACAGAGATGAAGTTTTCATTTTTTTCCTTTTTTTTTTCTCAACATGTTTCACCCAAATGTGGGCTTCCTCAGGAGAGTTAGATAATGGATAATGTCATACAATATTTACTGAAATAGAAAAATACAATCAAACATTGAACACATAAGATTAACACAACCTTAGTAGAGTAATATAGAAATGGACATCATGTAAAAAATGAGTGGGTGGAGCTTGTAGGCTCATAAGCTAACCTGGTGTTCAGGAAGAAAATCCTGCAGTCCACATACATGCTGAATACATGGGGTTATAATGAGTGCGTCATAGAGAGGGAAATAGCAGCCACAACTATATCAGTTTTGCAATCCATCTATAGGGTATATTAACCACTTCCCGACCGCCCCATGTACATATACGTCGGCAGAATGGCACGTACAGGCAGAACCACGTACCTGTACGTGCCATTCTTCAGGCGCGTGGGGGGTCCGATCGGACCCCCCCGGCCGGCGGGGACGGTCGGGATCGCTTCAGGAGCGATCCGGGATGAGGGGACGGCCAGTGGTTTCTGGCCACCCCCTCGCGATCGCTCCTGGCGAATCAGATGCTTCCTCTGTCTGTGTCAATCAAAACACAGGCAGAGGAAGTGATGTCACGCTCGGTGCGCCGGTCTATGTGACCGGAACGCCGAGCTGTCAACATGTACAGGTTAGTGCACCAACAGTACACTGACACCAGTACACATAGGCACACAAAACACCCCCCTGTCACCCCCAGATCACCCCCCAGATCACCCCCTCCCCCCCCAGTCACAGTGTCACTAATTGCAGTGATCATTTTTTTACTGATCACTGCATTTAGTGTCAGTGTGACTGTAATAACTGTCAGTGCAGTTAGTTTTAGGTCCAAGGTAGCCCCCTACCCCCCCCTAATAAAGGTTTAACCCCTTGATTGCCCCCCAGGTAACCCTTTCACCCCCTTTTGCCAGTGTCACTAAGCGATCGTTTTTCTGATCGCTGTATTAGTGTCACTGCTGTCGCTAGGTAACCATTTTTTTTTTTTAGGTAACCGCCATGTTTATATAGGTTCATAAATAGGTTTATAGGTCAGGTACCCCCATATTACAACCTAAATAAAGGTTTTAACCCCTTGATTGCCCCTAGAGTTAACCCTTTCACCAGTGATCACTGTATAACTGTCACTGGTGACGCTGGTTAGCCAGTTAGTTATTTCGTTATTTAGGTTCCCCGTCAGGTTTTTATATAGCGTCAGGTACCCCCATATATTACCTAATAAAGGTTTTAACCCCCTGATTGCCCCTAGTTAACCCTTTCACCCCCTTTTGCCAGTGTCACTAAGCGATCGTTTTTCTGATCGCTGCATTAGTGTCGCTAGGTAACCAGTTTTTTTTTGTATTACTGTTACGGGTGACGCTGGTTAGTTAGCTTGTTTTTTATACTGTCAGGGCACCCGCCATTTATTACCCAATAACGGTTTAACCCCCTGATCGCCCGGCGGGTGATATCAATTAGGTTTTAGGGTCAAATAAGGTCTGCGTCGCCCCAGGTTAGTGCCAGTACCGCAAACACCCACGCGCAAAGCATACACCTCCCTTAGTGGCACAGTATCTGAACAGATCAATATCTGATCTGATCAGATCTATACTAGCGTCCCAGCAGTTTAGGGTTCCAAAAAAAACCGCATTGTTAGCGGGATCAGCCCAGATACCTGCTAGCACCTGCGTTTTCCCCCTCCGCCCAGCCCAGCCCACCCAAGTGCAGTATCGATCGATCACTGTCACTTACAAAACACTAAGCACACATAACTGCAGCGTTCGCAGAGTCAGGCCTGATCCCTGCGATCGCTAACATTTTTTTTGTGGTAGCGTTTTGATTCAGTCGCTTCAGTCAGGAGCTTTTTTACCTGTGAATCTCAAAAAAATAAAAAAATATAAAAATAGTTGTCGTTTTATTGTTCTCTCTCTCACTCTATTCTCTCTCTATTGTTGCTCTTTTTTTACTCCATTCTATTCTGCAATGTTTTATTATGTTTTATCATGTTTTATCATGCTTGCTTTTCAGGTATGTAATTTTGTTTACTGTGTTTTAGTGTTAAGCATTTTTTTGTTTTCAGGTGCGCCATTCAGTTGCAACGCGGATTTATTTATCTTGACAGCAACAGCGTTTGCTCCCACGATACATAAAGCCGCGACTCCAACGCTGTAGGAGGTGATTTCACCACCACAGTTAAAAAAAAAGAGCATATATGCCGAAGCATGGGGGCAGCAGGGGGGGGGGAGGAGCGATTGGCTCCTAATGCCACGTACATACGGTCGAAATTCCGACCGTGTGTACACGGCATAACTTTTGCGGGAGGATGCCCCCATGCATCGGCATATATATAAATGGTGCATGTATGCCCATCATTAGAAGTGGGTGGATGAAGGGAGGTATTCTAATGGTGGGCATACCCACCAATCAATCTCTTTTTTTCGTTCAGCCAAGAGGCTGCATGAAAAAAAAAAGATTACAATATATGTCCAGTATGTTGCTGGACTTTGAATGGTTATACCAGAATGATGCCTGCAGGTTTAGGTATCATCTTGGTATCATTCTTTTCAGCCAGTGATCGGCTTTCATGTAAAAGCAATTCTAGCGGGTAATTAGCCTCTAGACTGCTTTTACAAGCAGTGGGAGGGAATGTCCCCCCTCCCGGATATAAACCGCGCCATTGGGAAATTGGGAAAGCATTTTATCACACCAATCTTGGTGTGGTCAGATGCTTTGAGGGCAGAGGAAAGATCTAGGGTCTAATAGACCCCAATTTTTTCAAAAAAAGAGTACCTGTCACTGCCTATTGCTATCATAGGGGATATTTACATTCCCTGAGATAACAATAAAAATCATAACAAAGAAAAAAAATGGAAGGAACAGTTTTAAAAATAAAATAAAAAAGCTAAATAAATAAAAAAAAATCCAAAAAAAAAAAAAAAAAAAGCACCCCTGCCCCCCCTTCTCTTGCGCAAAGGCGTACACAAGCGTTGGTCTGGCGTCATATGTAAACAGCAATTGCACCATGCATGTGAGGTATCACCGCGAAGGTCAGATCGAGGGCAGTAATTTTAGCAGTAGACCTCCTCCGTGAATCTAATGTGGTATCATGTAAAGGCTTTTAAAGGCTTTTAAAAATGTATGTAGTTTGTCGCCACTGCGTGTTTGTGCGCAATTTTAAAGCATGTCGTGTTTGGTATCCATGTACTCGGCCTAAGATCATATTTTTTATTTCATCAAAAATTTTAGCAATATAGTGTGTTTTAGTGCATTAAAATAAAAAAAGTGTATTTTTTCCACAAAAAATGCGTTTGAAAAATCGCTGCGCAAATACTGTGTGGAAAAAAAAAATGCAACACCCACCATTTTAATCTGTAGGGCCTTTGCTTTAACATTATATATAGTGTTTGGGGGTTCAACGTAATTTTCTTGCAAAAAAAAAAATATGTTTTCATGTAAACAAAAAGTGTCAGAAAGGGCTTTGTCTACAAGTGGTTAGAAGAGTGGGTGACGTGTGACATAGGCTTCTAAATGTTGTGCATAAAATGCCAGGACAGTTCAAACCCCCCCCAAATGACCCCATTTTGGAAAGTAGACACCCCAAGCTATTTGATGAGAGCAATGTTGAGCCCATTAAATATTTTTTTTTTTTTTGTCCCAAGAGATTGAATAATGAAAAAAAAAAAAAATATATATATTTTTTTTACAAAAAGTTGTCACTAAATGATATATTGCTCAAACATGTCATGGGCATATGTGGAAATACACCCCAAAATACATTCTGTTGCTACTCCTGAGTACGGGGATACCACATGTGTGGGACTTTTTGGGAGCCTAGCTGCGTACGGAACCCCAAAAACCAATCACCGCCTTCAGGCTTTCTAAGGGTGTAATTTTTTTATTTCACTTCTCACTGCCAATCACAGTTTCGGAGGCCATGGAATGCCCAGATGGCATAAAACCCCCCAAAATGACCCCATTTTGGAAAGTAGACACCCCAAGCTATTTGCTGAGAGGTATGGTGAGTATTTTGCAGATCTCACTTTTTGTCACAAAGTTTTGAAAATTTAAAAAAAGAAAAAAAATGTTTTTTTCTTTACTTTCTTCATTTTCAAAAACAAATGAGAGCTGTAAAATACTCACCATGCCTCTCAACAAATAGCTTGGGGTGTCTACTTTCCAAAATGGGGTCATTTGGGGGGGTTTTGTGCTATTTTGGCATTTTATGGCCTTCGAAACGGTGATAGGTAGTGAGGAGTGAAATCAAAAATTTGCACCCTTAGAAATCCTGAAGGCGGTGCTTGGGTTTCGGGGCCCCGTACGCGGCTAGGCTCCCAAAAAGTCCCACACATGTGGTATCCCCATACTCAGGAGAAGCAGCAAAATGTATTTTGGGGTGCAATTCCACATATAACTATGGCATGTGTGAGCAATATATCATTTAGTGACAACTTTTTGAAAAAAAAAAAATCTTTTTTATTTTTGTCTTTATTCAATCACTTGGGACTAAAAAAAAAAACATTCAATGGGCTCAACATGCCTCTCAGCAAATAGCTTGGGGTGTCTACTTTCCAAAATGGGGTCATTTGGGGGGGTTTTGTACTTCTCTGCCATTTTAGCACCTCAAGAAATGAAATAGGCAGTCATAAATTAAAAGCGGTGTAAATTCCAGAAAATGTACTCTAGTTTGTAGACGCTATAACTTTTGCGCAAACCAATAAATATACGCTTATTGGCATTTTTTTTACTAAAGACATGTGGCTGAATACATTTTGGCCCAAATGTTTGACTAAAATTGAGTTTATTAGATTTTTTTTATAACAAAAAGTAGAAAATCTCTTTTTTTTTCAAAATTTTCGCTCTTTTTCCGTTTATATCGCAAAAAAATAAAAATCACAGAGGCAATCAAATACCATCAAAAGAAAGCTCTATTTGTGGGAAGAAAAGGACGCAAATTTCGTTTGGTTACAAAATTGCATGACCGCGCAATTACCAGTTAAAGTAGTGCAGTGCGAAATTGAAAAAAGACCTCTGGTCCTTTGGCTGCCAAATGGTCCGGGGCTGAAGTGGTTAATAAAGATGCTTAGGTTATTTTGTGTTTTGAAGGAATGAAAATAGATAAACAATCCAGAAAGAGAACCCACCTAGAAAGTCTTTACTTGAAAAAAATGTTTTAAAATGTAATAAGAGCATACAGGGAAATGCTCATGACTGCCAACAAGGAGGAAGTCCAAAATTAAATCTATGGAATATTTTAAAAAGGAGATTCTTTAGTCCATCAGGAAAATATCATACAGATATAATTACCATCAGCAAACCGAGAAAAAGATCACCATGCCCAAAACAAATATTTACCTATATTGAGGGTCTACATCCACTCAGGGTGCCAGCCGGGATAGATAACTATCCAAGAAATAGGGAGGTTGGAGTGAGGTACTTAAACCCCTTAAAAATAGAATAAAATAGGCATTTTAGTGATCAATTCCAGGTAGGAATAGGTGGCAAATAGTCTATTGAAGTCTCTTACCTTTACTAAGCATCATTTTAGGAGGATACCTCCGCTGAGCTGCACATTTGAACAGCCCAAACAGTTCCCCTTAAATAACCCTCTCCACCGCCGTTTTGTCGACAAAATTTTGGCGCCAAACGGTCAGGTGAGGACAGATAGTGTCACAACAGGTGCGCCGGTGCACAGGAAGTGACAGCCGTGAAACCGGAAGTGCTTCCTGCAACAGGAAACCAGGAGAGCTGACCTCTGTGCTGAGAACAATTGAGGACCACAGGATGTGATGCCACACCTGAAAAAAAAACTGTCAGCAAAGGGGCTTGAGGCTGTAGGGGAATGGACTGACAGAAATGTCAGTACCAAACAGTCATGGGATAAAGAGAATTTGAATCCCAAGGCTGAGTTTGGACAGAAGTTTAAGGTCACTGGGGAAAAGTCCTGGACCAGACGGATTCCCGATTGTGTACCTTAAAAATTTAGCAAGACCTTGGTCCCAAGATTATGCAGATACTTCAATGGATTGGGGGTAGAATACGGACTGAGTCGAGAAGCACAGAAAGCCTTGATAACCCTTATTGTGAAAGAGTGTTATGGAGAAACCCCTCTGTGTCCACGAATATAACCAAATTATGGGAGGGGTGGACCTCAACGACCAGTTGTTGGCGCCGTATCTAGTTGCCCATAAGTCCAGACGCTGGTACAAAAAAGTGTCTGTTTACTTATTTCAATTGGCTTTGCTGAACGCTCATGTGCTATACAGAGCTTCAGGCGGGACTTTATCCTTCCTTGAATTCCAGGAAGAGATTGTCACAGACCTTCTGTTTCCGGACGGTTCTGCACCTCACCATTCCCAACCAAATGCAGTTAGCCGGATGTATGAGAGGCATTTTCCTTATGCCCTCCCGAGTACCCCTACCCAACGAGCCCCCCAAAGAAGATGTCGTGTCTGTACCAAGCGCGGATCAAGGCGTGACACCCGTTATTATTGTCCACGCTGTCCTGACAATCCTGGTCTTTGCATTGGTGAATGTTTTGAATGCTACCACACACTAGTGAAGTATTAGCGTAGGGTACAGCATTTCACAGGCTAGGATACACTTACACAGGGTCTCCCAAGATGCCATCGCATTTTGAGACCCGACTGTTACAGTTAAAATTACAGTTACAAAAAAAAAGTGTAAAAAAAAAAAACGTACAAAACCCCCCCCCCAAAAAATATAAAAAAACTAAAAAACTAAAATAGTTGTCATTTTTATTGTTCTCTCTCTCGCTATTCTCTTTCTATTGTTGCTTTTTTTTTTACTGTATTCTATTCTGCAATGTTTTATTATGTTTTATCATGCTTGCTTTTCAGGTATGTAATTTTGTTATACTTTACTGTTTACTGTGTTTTATTGTTAACCATTTTTTTGTTTTCAGGTGCGCCATTCAGCTGCAGCGTGGATTTATTTATCTTGACAGCAACAGCGTTTGCTCCCACGATACATAAAGCCGTGACTCCAGTGCTGTCGGAGGTGATTTCACCACCACAGTTAAAAAAAAAGAGCATATATGCCGAAGCATGGGGGCAGCAGGGGCGGAGGAGCGATTTGCTCCTAATGCCACGTACATACGGTCGAAATTCCGATGGAGGCTTGCCCGTGGAAAAGTCCGACCATGTGTACGTGGCATGACTTTTTTGCGGGAGGATGCCCCCATGCTTCGGCATATATATTTTAGGCACAGGTTGCGTTAAAAAATGTTTTATTTTTTACTATGTTTTTTTTGGTATTTGCTTTGCTTAGTAAGGTCTTACTTTTATACTGTAATGTTACTTTGTTTTAATGTTAACCATAATTTAAATTTGCTTAGCAGGTACGCCATTCAGTTGCAGCACAGATTTATTAATTTTGACAGCAACAGCGTTTGCTCCCACAATACATAAAGCCGTGACTCCACCGCTGTAGGAGGTGATTTCACCACCACAGTTAAAAAAAAAGACCATATATGCCGAAGCATGGGGGCAGCAGGGGCGGAGGAACGATTGGCTCCTAATGCCGCTTACATCCGACGGAGGCTTGCCAGTGGAAAAGTTTGACCGTGTGTACGCGGCATAACTTTTTTGCAGGAGGATGCTTCGGCATATATAAATGGTGCATGTATGCCCATCATTAGAAGTGGGTGGATGAAGGGAGGTATTCTAATGATGGGCATACCCACCGATCAATCTCTTTTTTTCGTTCAGCCAAGAGGCTGCACGAAAAAAAAAAATTACAATATATGTCCAGTATGTTGCTGGACTTTGAATGGTTATACCAGAATGATGCCTGCAGGTTTAGGTATCATCTTGGTATCATTCTTTTCAGCCAGTGATCGGCTTTCATGTAAAAGCAATTCTAGCAGCTAATTAGCCTCTAGACTGCTTTTACAAGCAGTGGGACAGAATGTCCCCCCTCCCGGATATAAACAGCACCATTGGGAAATTGGGAAAGCATTTTATCACACCGATCTTGGTGTGGTCAGATGCTTTGAGGGCAGAGGAAAGATCTAGGGTCTAATAGACCCCAATTTTTCAAAAAAAGAGTACCTGTCACTGTCTATTGCTATCATAGGGGATATTTACATTCCCTGAGATAACAATAAAAATGATAACAAAAAAAATGTAAGGAACCGTTTAAAAATAAAATAAAAAAGCTAAATAAATAATAAAAAAATAAAAATAAAAAGCACCCTAGCCCCCCCCCCCCTCTCTTGCGCAAAGGCGAACACAAGCGTTGGCCTGGCGTCATTTGTAAACAGCAATTGCACAATGCATGTGAGGTATTACCGCGAAGGTCAGATCGAGGGCAATAATTTTAGCAGTAGACCTCCTCCGTAAATCTAATGTGGTAACCTGTAAAGGCTTTTAAAGGCTTTTAAAAATGTATGTAGTTTGTCGCCACTGCGCGTTTGTGTGCAATTTTAAAGCATGTCGTGTTTGGTATCCATGTACTCGGCCTAAGATCATCTTTTTTATTTCATCAATAATTTGGGCAATATAGTGTGTTTTAGTGCTTTAAAATAAGAAAAGTGTATTTTTTCCCCCAAAAATGCGTTTGAAAAATCGCTGCGCAAATACTGTGTGGAAAAAAAAATGCAACACCCACCATTTTAATCTGTAGGGCCTTTTCTTTAACAATATATATAGTGTTTAGGGGTTCAATGTAATTTTCTTGCAAAAAAAAATATGTTTTCATGTAAACAAAAAGTGTCAGAAAGGGCTTTGTCTTCAAGTGGTTAGAAGAGTGGGTGATGTGTGACATAAGCTTCTAAATGTTGAGCATAAAATGCCAGGACAGTTCAAACCCCCCCCCCAAATGACCTCTTTTTGGAAAGTAGATACCCCAAGTTATTTGCTGAGAGGCATGTTGAGCCCATTGAATATTTTTTTTTGTCCCAAGAGATTGAATAATGACAAAAAAAAATAATATATAGTTATATGTGGAATTGCACCCCAAAATACATTCTGTTGATTCTCCTGAGTACGGGATACCACATGGTTGAACTGGATGGACTGATGTCTTTATTCAACCATACTAACTATGAAACTATGAAACTATGAAACTATGTGTGAGACTTTTTGGGAGCCTAGCTGCGTACGGGACCCCAAAAACCAAGCACGGCTTTCTAAGGGTGTAATTTTATTTATTTCACTCCTCACTGCCAATCACAGTTTCGGAGGCCATGGAATGCCCAGATGGCACAACCCCCCCCCCCCCCAAATGACCCCATTTTGGAAAGTAGACACCCCAAGCTATTTGCTGAGTGGTATGGTGAGTATTTTGTTTGTGAGTTTTGAAAATTGAAAATAGAAAAAAAAAATTTTTTTTTTCTTTACTTTCTTCATTTTCAAAAACAAATGAGAGCTGTAAAATACTCACCATCTCTCTCAACAAATAGCTTGGGGTGTCTACTTTCCAAAATGGGGTCATTTGGGGGGGGGGGTTGTGCTATTTTGGCATTTTATGGCCTTTGAAACTGTGATAGGTAGTGAGGAGTGAAATCAAAAATGTATGCCCTTAGAAATCTTGAAGGCGGTGATTGGTTTTCAGGGTTCCTGTACACGCGGATAGGCTCCCAAAAAGTCCCACACATGTGGTATCTCCGTACTCAGGAGAAGCAGCAGAATGTATTTTGGGGTGTAATTCCACATATGCCCATGGCATGTGTGGGCAATATATCATTTAGTGACAACTTTGGGCAAAAAAAAAAAGTTTGTAATATTCCCGCAACTTGTGGCAAAATATAAAATATTCCATGGACTCAACATGCCTCTCAGAAAATAGCTTGGGGTGTCTACTTTCCAAAATGGGGTCATTTGGCAGGGTTTTATACTGCCCTGCCATTTTAGCACCTCAGAAAATGAGATAGGCAGTCATAAATTAAAAGCTGTGTAAATTCCAGAAAATGTACTCTAGTTTGTAGACGCTATAACTTTTGCGCAAACCAATAAATATATGCTTATTGGCATTTTTTTACTAAAGACGTGTGGCTGAATACATTTTGGCCCAAATGTTTGACTAAAATTGAGTTTATTAGATTTTTCTTATAACAAAAAGTAGAAAATATCTTTTTTTTTTCTTTCCGTTTATATCGCAAAAAATAAAAATCACAGAGGCAATCAAATACCATCAAAAGAAAGCTCTATTTGTGGGAAAAAAAAAGGACGCAAATTTCGTTTGGGTACAACATTGCATGACCACGCAATTACCAGTTAAAGCAGTGCAGTGCAAAATTGTAAAAAGACCTCTGGTCCTTAGGCTGACAATTGGTCCGGGTCTTAAGTGGTTAAACTGGAGCAGTACCAGAACATTTGGGACATCTTTCCCACCTCTTTATTACAGTACCAGCGCTTTTCTGGGACATTTCTGTAATTTTTGTGTAGCACGTAGGGTACACAGTACCGCCTAAATAATACTTTATATCACAGTTCCTGGTACTGGTTTACAATGGATGATTTGTGGGAGAGGAGGAGTATTTTTTTCAGCTTGTTGGGGAGTAAACTTGGTTCCTAGGTCTGATTTCTATTGACTTTAAAATGACAGATATGGGTCATCTGACGGTGCTAGTAGGAAGCCATAGAGCAGTGATAGAGAGTATCTAGACTGCTTCCTCTTCCTGCATAGAGTTGGGAGAATGGTTCAGGTAGAGCAAAAGTTTGGCCCGAACATTGCCTGTCTGCCTGTTCAGCGAACACCCAAATTTGCGGGCGTTCAGAGGGTGTTTGCCCCACATTCTAAGACCTGATTGGGCTCAGTGAATAGCTGGCTGTTAAGGAGTGGGTCAGAAAGCTGGCCGCAGTATCCTTAACAACCAATAAGTCAATGGGCTTCTCCACTGACAACCGAATACAAAAACATTGTTGGCAATAATAAAAAGAAAAAAAAATTGTGTGAATTTTAAAATCCATACCAGACCCTTATACAAGCAGGCAGCCTGGCAGGTCAGGAAAGGGGGGGATGAGCGAGCACCCCTACCCCAAAGCACCCAACCCCCCATGTTGAACGCATGTGGTCTGATATGGTTCAGGAGGCCTGCCAGGCTGCGTGCTCAGATAAGGGTTTGGTATGGATTTTGGGGGGGGGCCCCACATGTTTTTTTGAAAAAAATTGGCGTGGGGTTCACATTAAAATTCATACCAGACCCGAAGGACCTGGTCTGGACTGCAGGGAGACCCCACGCCATTTTGTTTAACATTTTTCTATTGCCAGCAATGGTATCGTATTGCCGGAAATTTAAATGTCTTTTTATTCGTTTTTTTTCTTTAGAAATTTCATTTTTGCTGCAGCATGTTCTATACATGCTACAGATGTGCCACTCTAAGGGCAAACTAAGGGGACCCCCCCCCCCCCCCAGGCACTATATTTAAAGACATTTTTTATTGTTGCAGTTTAAGCATCATTAAAATCACTGCTCCTGAATGAATGAATGAATGATTTGTATAGCGCTGCAAATGCTGAAAAAATGTGCTGCAAAAAAACTGAATCGACTCAAAGCGCTTGTCTGCCCCTGTTGTCCTGCTGTATTAGAAGAGGTAGGTCTTGAGTTTTTTCCTGAATGCCTGATGGTTTTCTTCCAAGCGGATGTCGTTTGGTAGAGCATTCCATAGCCAAGGTCCCTGTACTGCGAATCTTCGTTCTCCCTTCGATTTGTAGCGGGCTTTGGGGATGAGAAGGAGATTTTGGTCTGTCGATCGAAGTCTGCGATTCGGTATGTATTTTCCTATTTTCTCACAAAGGTATTGTGGAGCATTTCCTTGTGTACATTTGTGGGTGAGGCAGAGGGTCTTGAATGTGATCCTATCTTTTACCGTGAGCCAATGAAGGGACCTTAGGGATGGGGAGATGGATTCCCATGGTTTCTTTCCGGTGACTAATCTTGCTGCTGCGTTTTGGACTACTTGTAGGCGTGCAATCTGGTAATCCGGTAATCTTATGTAGAGGGAGTTTGCGTAGTCGAGACGCGAATTGATGATGGTTCCTACTACTACTGCTTTCTCCTTTCCTGGGATGAAGGGGATGAGTCTGCGCATCATGCGGAGGAGATGGTGGGATCCGCTGACTACTGATCCTATTTGTGCATCCATAGTCATCTCTGAATCAAAGATGACTCCGAGGCTTTTGGCTTTGGCGCTTGGGAGGATGGTCTGTCCCAGGATGGTTGGTGGGATCCATGAGGTCTTCGTTTTTTTACTTCGGTTAGCGTTGAGGAGCAGTAGTTCTGTTTTCGACCCATTCAGTTTGAGGGAGCTAGTGGTCATCCAGTCATCTATCATTGTGAGACATTTTCCTAGTTCCTGGTATTGGTCTTTTTTTCCGGTGATACGGAAGTACAGTTGAGTGTCGTCCGCGTATGAGTGGAAACATAGATCTGATTTGCTGATAATTTTGAAGAGTGTCCGGATGTAAATGTTGAAGAGTACTGGTGACAGTGGTGATCCTTGAGGGACTCCATAAGAAATTGCCTGGGTTTCCGAAGTGAAGGCTCCTAGTTTCACTGTCTGCGACCGGTTTCCTAAGAAGGAAGCGAACCATGGCAGATCTCCATCTGTGACTCCTGCCACTTCCTTGAGGTGGCTTAGAAGAATGTTGTGGTCCACTGTGTCGAACGCCGCGCTAAGATCCAGCAGTACAAGAAGACACGATTCTCCATCATCCGCGGCTTCTAGGGCGTCATCCCATATTTTCAGAAGTGCCGTTTCTGTGCCATGGCCTGGGCGGAAGCCTGATTGAAGTGGGTCCAGGAGCTTGTGTGTGTCCAGATGAAGTTGAAGCTGTTTTACTACTGCTTTCTCCATAATCTTGGAGATGGTGTTGAGGCTTGTTACCGGTCTGCGATTGTTTGGATCTTTGGGGTCGAGGTTGGGTTTCTTTAGCAGTGGTTTGACGATGCCCTGCTTGAGGGGAATAGGAACCAACCCTTCTTTGAATGACTGATTTACTAGGTGTGTAATAGCGGGGGCCAGAATGTCGGAGCATTCTTTCAAGAGCTTTGTAGGAATGATGTCGTTTGGCGATGTACTGTCTCTGAGGCTCTTGATGAGATTTTTGGTTTCATCCGTGGTGATGGGGGTAAGCGAAAAATGTGGTGCTTGTGCACTGTGCAAGTAAAATTCCTTACCTGGGTTTGGTTGAGTAGAATTGGTTGTTTTTTTTTGTTGAATTATTTTCTGAATGTTGTCGATTTTGTTGATGAAAAAATCTGATAACTTGTTGCAGTATTCCTGGGTTTCGTTTTCTCGGGGCTCAAGGCAGGTGGGGTTCATAGTCTGGGCGACTAGTTTGAACCGTTCACGTGGCCGGTTTAAGGCTTTTGAGAGGGTGTTTAAGACATGTTCTTTTTTCGCTGTGAAAATTGCTTTATGATATTTCTTGGTGAGTATTTTGTAGTTTGTGTGATTTTCCTTTGTAGTATTTCTTCTCCAGGCTCTTTCTGCTCTTCTGTGTTCCCGTTTCAGTAGTGTCAGCGCGCCAATTTTTCTTGCGGACGGGTGCTCGATGTTTCGGGGCGACTGCGTCTGCTGTTTGTAGAAGTGTAAAAACGATCTTCTTACATGTCCTCATTCTTTATGATGCTAGTTTCCAACAATATTTTTTGTTTAGGGCACCACCACCACTGCATAAAGCCCAATTTTTCTGTCCCTGTTTAACATTTTTAATCTAATATTTCACAGCAGGGCCCATTCCTGTGCCCACCAAGAGTAACTGCGAGGGTTTACAGTGCTGTGACACCACCACCAAAGGCCCAATTTTTCTGCCCCTGTTTAACAGCGGCATGTAATTACAATTTTTGCTTTAATATTTCACAGCAGGGCCATTCCTGTGCCCACCAAGAGTAACTGTGAGGGCTTACAGTGCTGTGACACCACCACCAAAGGCCCAATTTTTCTGCCCCTGTTTAACAGCGGCATGTAATTACAATTCTTGATCTAATATTTCATAGCAGGGCCCCTTCCTGTGCCCAACAAGCGTAACTGTGAGGGCTTACAGTGTTGTGGCACCACCACTACCAAAGGCCCAATTTTTCTGCCTCTGGTTAACAGGGATATGTAATTACAATTCTTGATCTAATATTTCACAGCAGGGCCTGTTCCTGCGCCCCACAAGAGTAACTGTGAGGGCTTACAGTGTTGTGGCACCACCACCAAAGGCCCAATTTTTCTTCCCCTATTTGATATAGTATTTCACAGCAGGGCCCATTCCTGCAGTCACCAAGAGTAACTGTGAGGGCTTACAGTGTTCTGGTACCACCAACACATAAGGCCCAATTTTTCAGAGTATATAGGGCAGGCCATATAGTATATATACTTCTGTTCAGAGTATATAGTGCCTGGGGGCCCCCCATGCCATTTTTTTTAAAATATTTGGGTGCTGGGTTCCCCTTAATATCCATAACAGACCCAAAGGGCCTGGTAATGGGCTGGGGGGGGGGGGACCCATGCCGTTTTTCTCAATGATTTTCATGTATATTGCCGGGACCCAACAATACATTACAGCTGCAAGCAGTTTTAAATTACTTTTTTTTTTCCTTTAGAAATGTCATTTTGCTGTGGTATTGTTCTAAACATGGGAAAACTGTGCCACTTTACAGGCATACTATAGACACCCCCCAGGCACGATATTTAAAGGAATATTTAATTTTTATTGTTTCACTTTAAGCATTATAAAAATCACTGCTCCCCAAAAAACGGCTGTTTTTAAAACTTGTTTTTGCATTGATACATGTCCCCTGGGGAAGGACCCGGGTCCCCAAACACTTTTTATGGCAATAACTTGCATATAAGCCTTTAAAATTAGCACTTTTGTTTTTTCACATTTGTGTACCATAGACTTTAATGGTGTGCTGCGAACCGAACCGGGGGTACCACAATGAAGCTGTCACTTAACACTGCAAAGTACAAGGACCTACTGGTATTGGAGATAGAAGACAAGAGACAAGCAGAAGAAGAAGAGGACTTGGAGCATGACACTTTCCATCAAGCTGCGGGTCAGAAAACAATGAACAAATACTGGCACCTAGGTGGGGAAAATATCCCGATATTCTGCCAGTGTGGCTGAAGGACTTAATGCTTCCTGACAAAGAAAGATTTAGGGGAATAGCCGTACTGACGGTCTCAGTGAGCTGTACAATATCAGGGCAAGCTCTAATCCAACAAAGGGAAAGACATTCAATATTCAACAGCCCTGAACCAGAGGGGAGACTGTCATAGACCAGCAGAAAAAAGGATTCACTATATTACCAAAAGTATTGGGGCGCTTGCCTCTTACACACACATGAACTTTAATGGCATCCCAGTCTTAGTCAATAGGGTTCAGTATTGAGTTGGCCCACCCTTTTCAGCTTTTAACAGCTTCAACTCTTCTGGGAAGGCTGTCCACAATGTTTAGGAGTGTGTCTATGGGAAAATTTGAACATTCTTCCAGAAGCGCATTTGTGAGGTCAGGCACTGATGTGAGGTCTCCGCTGTAATTCATCCCAAAGGTGTTCTGTCGGGTTGAGGTCAGGAATCTGTGCAGGCAGGTCAAGTTCCTCCACCTCAAACTCGCTAAGACATGTCTTTATGGACCTTGCTTTGTGCACTGGTGCTCAGTCATTTTGGAACAGGAAGGGGCCATCCCCAAGCTGTTTCAACAAAGTTGGGAGCATGAAATTATCCAAAATATCTTGGTATGCTGATGCCTTAAAAGTTCCCTTCACTGAAACTAAGGGGCCAAGCCCAATCCTTGAAAAACAACCCTAGTATCCTCCCTGAACTTCTACATCCAGTTCAGGTGGAGTTTGTTACGGGCAGATTGGCTGTTCTCCATGTGCCAAACTCCACCCGGAAAATGACAGTCATTTTTTTCCTCAATGCAGAAAAAGCCTTCCATAATATTCGTTTTCAATGGCTATTTCTGGTGTTGAGGTTTAGCTTCATGGGCCCAGTAGTGAATTTCATACAATCAATTTAAATGCAAAATATAAAAATTTAAATCAGTGCTGCTCCTTCAACTCAAACCAATATAGTATTAAGCAAACCATTATCAACATATACAATATCATGATATAGCTTAACGGCATGATATTAAGTACTCAGTGCAAATATAAAGTGCAAAAAATATAATATATAAAGTGCAATCATATAAAGTCAATCCAGTATAGTGTACTGAACTTGTAAACAGTTGTGGTGATGGTTCTCATGTGACTATTTGTGCTCCCCTCCTGGGTCCCCACTCACCAGAAAAAGGCAGTAAATACGCCTGTTAGTATCTCCAGATCAGCATCTCCCGTCAATGGTAACTGGATTGTATGGACACTACATATGGACATCCTGGATCCTTCCCATCTTACTCATCTTGATTAGGCACCCATAAGGAGTGTATATAGTGTAATACTGTAAGGTTTATTCATAAAATCCCAAAATATTACACTTACATAAAAAAACTTTAAAACGTATAGAGAGACGCCTCCTTGGCGTGCAAACAATGGTCACCAGGTCTCCTCAGCTTGACGCGTTTCCCAGTGGGCATCATCAGATTGCCATACATCCTTATGGCGTATTTACTGCCTTTTTCTGGTGAGTGGGGACCCAGGGGGGGAGCACGAATAGTCACCTGAGAACCATCACCACAACTGTTTACAAGTTCAGCACACCATATTGGATGGACTTTATATGATTGCACTTTATATATATTATATTTTGTGTACTTTATATTTGCACTGAGCACTTGTCGTTAAAGTGAAGTTCCACCCCAAAAAAAAATAAAATAATAATAATTAATGTGCTTAAAAGAAATAAAAATAAAACATTTGGAGAGAATTGTTTTTTTTTAACTCACCTCTAAATGCCTGTTGCTAGGGGGTCCCTCATAGTCTGCCTTCTTCAGCGCCTGGGCTCCTGACGTCCCTTCCCTTGGCGCAGGAAGGGAGATCACCTCTCCCCCCTCCCTCTAGGCAATCATCTGGGACATGTGACAGGACCCAGATGATTGCATGGCCAGTCACGGCGCGTGGCTTGCGCATGTGCAGTGGGTGCCCGGCTGTGAAGCCACAGCCGGGCACCCACAGTTAAAATGCCGGCATCGCTGGAGCATGGGACAGGCAAGTGTCCGATTATTAAAAGTCAGCAGCTGCAGTATTTGTAGCTGCTGACTTTTAATATTTTTTTATAATGGGAAATCCGCTTTAAGCTATATCATGATATTATATATGTTGATATAGGTTTGCTTAATACTATATTGGTTTGAGTTAAAGGAGCAGCGCTGAGTTTCATTTTTAACTTTTGCATTTATCGGGGTCTTTCACCTTTCACTTTAGCAGCAGCCCTATTATATTATAACATATTCCTTATTTCCATAGCGCAGGTTCTTTCTTTCCTATACAATCAATTTACTCTGCCCCCACAGCTTGTTTTTCCACTTCAGGAACTATATCAGACCCAATTTGTTTGATGAAGGGGACGTTCCAGGTCTGCCCCCTCTCCCCATTACTCTACAACTTGGCCATACAACTCCTGTCCCGGCTGCTCAATACTCATCCACTTCTTACAGATATTCAGATCGCTGACATAAGATGCACACAGCCCTTTTCATTACTGTCATTTTAATATTTTCCTTGGCAGTATCCACCTACCTTTCTATCATCCTAGACCTTTTCTCTACCTTTAGGCAATGTTCATGTTTACGCATTAACTTCACCAAGAGTAAGGTCCTTCCACTACACCCAACACGATCCCAACTCTGAACCTAATCCTCCCCACTGCAGGTCGCCACTTGATACATAACCTATCTAGGTATTAGACTAGGGCGTAATCCATCATATCTTTATCAACTTAACTTCTCTCCAACTTTTGAAAAGACACACGAACTGGAAGCGTGGATAACTCTTCCAGTTTTGTTTTTCTATAGGGTTGGAGATCATGATGGGCTGACTCAATCAGTTGTAGGTCAATGATTAGGTGATGATGGGGGCCTGTTGTAAGAGTTCTCTTCGGATGCTTTCTGCCAAACTAAACAGGAAGGGGGTGGTGAGCTCTTTTTGGGGGCCTGGGTTGCTGCCTCTGGGTATGGCCTTGAGGTCATTTCCATGTGTACTAATAAAGGCATTTCATTGGGTATCAGGCACTCCCTTTTTACCTACCTCCACATTAAGTTTCTCGAAAGATGCCACATTTATAAGATAAACACACACACGTCACACTTAACCCCTCCCCGCCCCCTAGTGGTTAACTCCTTCACTGCCAGTGTCATTTACACAGGAATCAGTGCATTTAAATAGCACTGATTGCTGTATAAATGACAATGGTCCCAAAAATGTGTCAAAAATGTCCGATGTGTCTGCCATAATGTCACAGTCGCAATAAAAATCGCTGATCGCCGCCATTACTAGTAAAAAAAAAATATTAATAAAAATGCTATAAAACTATCCCCAATTTTGTAAACGCTATAACTTTTGCGCAAACCAATCAATAATCACTAATTGCAATTTTTTTTACCAAAAAGATGTAGAAGAATACGTATCGGCCTAAACTGAGGGAAAAAAAAATATTTTTTTTATATATTTTTTGTGGATATTTATTATAGCAAAAAGTTAAAAATATTGCATTTTTTTTCAAAATTGTTGCTCTATTTTTGTTTATAGCGCAAAAAATTAAAACCGCTGAGGTGATCAAATATAACCAAAAGAAAGCTCTATTTGTGGGAAATAAAGGACGCCAATTTTTTTTGGGAGCCACAGCGCACGACCGCGCAATTGTCAGTTAAAGCGACGCAGTGCCGAATCGCAAAAAGGGGCCTGGTCTTTTGGCTGCAAATTAGTCCGGGGCCTAAGTGGTTAAGGTAGTCGTTAAGCAACTTTATCTACATTATCCCATCATGTCTGTTGAATAATCCTATCTGCCCATGTGTCTGTGTTTTATTAAAATAAGATGTTCTTTACCATATCTCAGAGCGCCGATCGCCTCTCACGTGACCCGCCGGCTTTCTCCTCTCCCGGTCTGACAGCTGCAGTGAGCGGGCTGAGGATTTCCCGCTGATGTCATTTGGGAGGGAAGGAGGAGAGAAGGAGGCGAGGAGGAGAGAGGCGACGGGTCACGTGAGTGAAGATCGGCGCTCAGAGATATGGTAAAGAACATCTTATTTTATTAAAACACAGACACAGGGGCACACAGGATTATTCCACAGACAGGGTGGGATAAAACATTAAATGAAACTTCAGTATCAGGAAGGAAGGGGGGCGGGCACTAACACAGGAGCAGACAGGCAGGGAGGGAGGGGGGGAGAGGAGAACAGGAGAGACAGGTGGGCTGCGGATGATGGAGGCATGTAAACTGACCATGGTGCCAGGGCTCAGCAGCCATGATATACTGTGGTCAGTTTACAAAGGGAGGACATAGCCAGGCAAGATCAGCCAGGTATTTTAGGTGATAAAAGGGGCCAAATTACACAGCACAAGCACTGTGCTGTATAACATGCTTTAAGGGAACAGGATCAATATTTTTATTTTATGTCAGCAAACGCTTGAGGCATAAAGGCATACAAAATCTTAAGAAGACCCTGTCAACTTCCGGTTCTGGTGCCGTATATGAGAGGAAGAGAACCCAGCGGTTCCGCACAGCCCACGGAGAATACTGCTTATAAAGCCCCGGCGCAGCCCCCGAACGACCGGAAAACTTGATACACAGCTCCGCACACTGCCGCAGATGGAGAGGTACTTGTCCCAGCCGCGATCACGCTCAGGATCCAGATCGAGGGATGGCTCTCCCTCAGGAACACACGCGCTGCCCAAGATGGCCGCTGCAGCACCAGCGCCTGCTCAGAGCGCTCAGATATCATTCACCCCTAGCAACAACAAGGAGGGAGAACCAGTGAATGTGGGGATGGACACTTCTAACGCTGAAATCCAGGACTCCATCAACCCGCCTAACAAAATAGAGCAAGCAGTAGCCGCTCTACTTCTGCCCACAATCACAGCTGCAGTAGACAGAGCAGTGGCAGAAGGAATACAACAACGGAAGGAGCTAGGGGAACACTCACAGAGGCTGACCACATCGGAACAGCGTATATCATCCATGGAAGATGATCATTACAATATGAACGAAGCGCTTGAAAAGTTCATTCAAGATCAACAACATCTAGATGATCGAATAGAGGACCTCGAGAATCGTTCCAGGAGGAACAATCTACGAATTATCGGCCTCCCAGAATCACACGAGCAGGATACGCTTCTCAATCTATGCACCACTATCATTCCCGAAGCCCTTGGCATGAATCGCCGCTGCACGGTGGAAAGTGCTTGCCGGATCGGAGCCCCTTCCAATGACAACAAATGCCCGCATCCGGTTATTGCCAAATACCTATTCTCCAAAACTTCAGAAAGTCACGCTCTGTCGTAGTAGAAGGCCACAAACTGCTCCTATTCGCAGACTACTCTGCAGAGGTATCCCGCAAACACAAGGAATTCCAACCGATATTTACAGAACTCTACAAGAGAAACATCCGCTTCACGCTAGCATACCCGGAAACTCTGCGCTTCCAAGCCCCGGACAGCTCATCTTCCAATCACCGGATAAGGCCAATGCGTTCCTCCGCGCACCCCCCGACCAAACAAATCACCTCTGACTCCTATGCAGACAAGGTAAAACAAGGGCCGAGAGAGCAACGGAGCCCCAGGAAAGACCCCCCCCCCCCCCCAAGTGAATGAAACCTACCTCTCTGCCAGATCACACAGATTCTCACTGAATACTAATTCTAGCTTACTTTCAGGCTATTTCAAGGTATGGGTAGGGCTCTATTGGAAACTGATGTCTCCCCACTTACTTGTAGCGCCACCCTAGTGGCCGGTGGGCAGGCTATGATACAATCCCTCAAGGTAAAATAGCTAACAAGGACATTCTACGTTATTCTATATCGAATGGTTATATGATGTTTCATATTTTTTATATTGCTTCTTATTAGTTAAAAGTTTACAATATGTACTCAACTTACACTGGGAAGCCCTATGCAACTTCTCCACATATGGTCAATAACTCGACTTCTCAAATACCGCAAATGGGGGGGGCCACCACCCCCCCCTGCGACGCACTCTCAAAACAAGAGAGGCTGCGCCAGACCCCTCCCCCCTACATACTCTTATATGCTGCTGACGGCACAGCGGGTGCAGAAGTTGCATTCGGAAAAAAGAGAAGTCCCAAGATTTGTTATTTTTATAGTTAACCCCTACTTTCTCTGTTAGCCCTCTTTTTCTAGCCCTTTCCCCCTCTCTGAGGAAGGAAGGTTCCCTCAAATACCCAGTTGGCAACATATTTTGCGTATCACTATCTTGGTATCAGATCACCTATTGAAGGTAAGATACACTTACACCACTATACACCTCACCTTTCCCACTTGAGCAATGCAATCCATCCGCATAACATCTGTGCTCAGACAATTAAAACGGCTTAAAGTGGACACAGCCTTACTCCAGGAGTCCCACCTGGAGGAACACGACTTCCCTCGCATGCGGAAGCTTTGGGTAGGGAAGGTACTGGGCTCAGCCTCTAAGGGCCGTAAGGCAGGCACACTCATACTGTTGCACAAGAACCTAACCTACAACTTACTTTCCATCAATACTGATGCGGAAGGAAGGCTCATATCAATCCACCTCAAATTCACATCCAGCGAACTTAGATTAACCGACGTCTATGCCCCGAATTCCCCAGACAAGACCTATTTCAGTGAACTGACGGCTACACTAGCAAACGACCTTAACACCCCACACCTCATAGGGGGCAACTTTAATTTGACCGTCAACGATGGAGAAGACAGATCGAGTCCAATACACCGACAAAAATTACCCTCACCAACCCAACACACCCACCTTTACCACATGATCCATGCCCTCGGGTTGATTGACATCTGGAGACTCTCCCACCCCCTTGAGAAAGAATACACTTTCTTACACTCCCCAGTCCACAAATCTTTTGCGAGACTCGACTACTTTCTATGCTCTCACTCTCTGATCCACAAAGTCAGGGAATTATTCATGACTTGGTCATATCAGATCACTCACCCATTACAGTCCCTCTTGACAATCCGAGATATAGCCCGAAACACAGGCAATAGAGATTCCCGACGTATCTAACACACAACCATGACTTCAACCAGATGCTTGTTGTAGTATGGCTAGAATATGCACACAATAATTGCCCACACATAGAGAACCCAAATCTATTTTGGGAGACAGGCAAGGCATTTCTGCGAGGAAAGATAATATCTTTTACTGCAGCTCATAGGAGAAATGCCCACAAAAATACCTAGAAGCCAGCACCCTAGTCTGAAAGGCCCAAACACAACTCCAGGAACAGAACACTGAAGAAAACCATAAAACATGGCTACATGCCAGGAACCTTTTCAATACATGGGCAAACAACATAGAACATATGAAAATGTCCTATGCCCAATTGCAGTATCACAAATACGGAAACATAGCAGGGAAATTATTGGCTAGACTCACCGAAGGCATCTTCACCCCTACTCATATCTCGGCCCTACAAAACCCAGATGGCACCCTTTCCACATCTCCCAAAGCCATCAACACCACACTAGAAAAATTCTATACTAATTTATATGCCCAGGAACCTATGGACGCACACACTGCGTCCAAATGGCTCAAATCCTCTCCCCTCCCTCAGATCGACCATAGCCATTTTGAAATGCTAAACGCCCCAATCACTGAGGAGATCACAAAAGTTATTAGCGGCCTAATGAACGGCAAATCCCCAGGCCCCAACTGATACTCGTCCGAATTCTACAAGTTACTAAAAAATAAAATCACCCCCACACTGCTTGCAGTTTACAACTCAATCTGGACTGGTGGTCCCTACCTCCCGACTGGACACCAAGCTCACATAAAACTTATAGCTAAATAAGGAAAAGACCCACAGGATCCCAGATCCTACTGCCCCATATCCTTGCTAAACCTAGATTCCAAAATACTATCCAAAATCCTTTGATAATGTAAACTTTCAATGGCTTTCCCTAGTAATGCAAAAATTTGGAATCACAGGACCCTTTTACCAATTCGTCCATAGCCTCTACTGCCCCTATGGCCACAGTGATAGCTGCAGGCATGCAATCGAACCCAATATGACTACACAAGGGTACGAGGCAGGGCTGCCCTCTCTCCCCCCTGCTCTTTATCTTAGCCATCGAGCCCCTGTCACGACACCTCAACACCTCACCCTCTATCCACGGAATCCCATTCGGACAAGAAAATATGCGTGTTGCCCTATTCGCGGACGCGGTCCTAATTTTCACCACCTCTCCACACTCAGATAACTCCCGTCATTCAAGACATTTTTGAATCCTATCGTAAGTGTTCGGGCCTGAAAATAAATTTCACCAAAAGTGAACTTCTCCCTCTAGGCATTAAACCACCAAAGCCGTGGCTACTGCCCTCTCCATTTCACATTAATAACAAACATTTCACTTACCTGGGTATACAAATTGGAAAAGAACCTTCCTCTCTCTACTCGCTAAACTACCCTCCACTAATTGCAAGAATCCTAGGTGAGTTGGAAGCTTGGATGAACCTGCCGTTGTCCCTCTTTGGGAGATGTGCACTATTCAAAATGGTCAGTTTTGCCTGACTTTTGTATCCCCTCCAAACGTTACCATTTCTATTAAAACATAAAGATATACAGACCCTTAATAGGGCAATTACAAATTTCCTTTGGAAAGGAGGCAAACCGAGAATAGCCTTATCCAAACTATATCTCCCGAAGGGGGACGGCGGTGTCAACCTCCCTAATATTAGAGTAAAGAGCCTGCTTTTTAAGAAATTGGGTGGATTGGATTCTTCATCAGCGGTGGCATATCCGTTTGACTTAACCGCTCTTCTTCATAGCAACTTACAGAAAATTTCAAACATTATTAAGCAAAATCTACTACTCAGAGACACGATTGTGGCCTGGAGAGAGATGAGGAAGAAACTAGGTCTAGCTCCATACGTTTCAAAATTTCTTCCAATCCAAAACAACCCTATGTTCCAATTGGGTCTGCAATACGAACCATTCTCCAAATGGAGAGATAAAGGTCTGATCAAAGCTTGCTTCCTTTACCAGGGGCAGACTATACCACCCTTAAAAATTTTGCAAACATCGCAGAAGAGTTCAGTTTACCTCCACACCACTTCCTACATGTAATGCAATACGTGGACTTCCTCAATAAGTCTTGCCCAAATAAAGCGTTACGGACGGTTCAAACATTCTTTCATCGATACCCTGATTTCAGAAAAATGCTACTCAATCTCGGATGTATATCGCCCTTTAAACGAAAAGTACACTAGACCCCTCCATACCACCTCAATGTCATCTTGGCTATCCGATCTCCCGGGACAAATAGACATAGCCAACATCCTTAAAGGATATCAGATAACCAGAAAGATTACCCAGTGTGAGACCTGGAGGGAAACTCAGTTCAGACTGATGCATAGAGCTTATTATCCTTTCTCCACGTCCCATCCCCCCCCCGGCAGGCCCCACCTGCCCATGGTGTTCACATCACAAGCCTTCTCTACTGCACCGTTTATGTATATGCCCACAAATAGACACATATTGGTCTTCACTTTATTCAGGACGTAACAGCCTTCCTACCCAACAAAGAACCTATGCTCTTATTATTCGGCTTCCCACCACAAAGAAATTACTCTCTCCTGTCCACCATCGCTATCCCACAAGAACACCTCCAGTGGAGACTTCTCACACTGCTCATAGACGGAAGAAATATTTTCCTCCACTGGATCTCTGCAACACCTCCAGTGCTGTCTGAAACAATAACTGGCCTCAAATCACTACTATACCAGGAAAAATTGGACACCACAATCCACAGACAACGATCTACAGAGCGTCCACACAAGAAGTGGTCACACTTCATTAACCATTACCTGACAGGCCAAGAACAAAAACAGTTGCAAAAAAATCCTGTCTCTTCTCCCACCCAATGAAGACACCCAAGGACTGCCACAACCAGCTTACCTATGAGTAAGTTATCTAACACTACTTCCAGTATAACAAACAAACTTGATCACGAATCGAACTTTGTAACTATATACTGACTAACCAAATGTATATTTCTTACACTGCAACACGATTGTATTTTTTCTAACCTTCCTTTATATCTGATGTCTCCATGGGCGAGATGAAGGACCAGCGACAGACTCTCAGCCCGCTACTCGTCAAATCGCCTGCCCTTCATTTCCCTCATCTCCCCCTTTTACTTTTTCACGACCCCCCTCTGCTTTAACCCCCCCCTTTTCCTTCTCTTGTTTGCTCCCTCTACACCACTCCTCTCATCCAGGCTGGAAAAGCTTACACAACCATATATATCTTCCCCCTCAGCCTAGCTCTACTCTTCTTTTTCTCTCCACGAATTACAAAATTGTTTATCTATTGTTCTGCTACTTTTCCTACACAAACTGAATGTTTATTCAAACAGTCTATATTCGCTTTTCTGTATTTCTTACTGCTCTCAATAAAATATATAAAAAAAAAAACAAGACCCTGTCGGCTTTTCTATGGTGATCCAATCGGCCTTGTATTGCTAGTCGTAAACTGCATCTTCTGAAACACAAGGGATGGGTTGAGTTACCTAATCTCCACTTATATAATCTATCATGTCTTCTTAGGAAGGGTGTGGACTACACTGGTTCACATACTCCAATTATGCCCTAGAGGTGGCCTTGGTATCCCCCTTCAATCTGTCTGCAGTGCTCCATTCTTCACTTCAGGTCTTATGTAAAATACACAGCCAACACTTGTGTGAGCCTCCCTAGTAGGGGAATCAGGAGAATGTAATATAGCATATAGAGTACAGAGGTTTTAAGTACTGTATGCAATGAACAGAATGCAGAGGTCAGAAGTATTCAAAACAAGTGCAAGGGTCAGAATTATGTAACACACATTATGCAGGGGTCAGTATCTAAAAGTATGGGACATAGAGCACAGCTTATGGGGTAAAGCAGTCAGAGGTATGTAACATGGATCAAAGTGTGCAGAGTATGGTTGTCAGGAGTATGCAACTACACTTTGCATTTCAAATTCCTGACCTCTTCGATCTGTTTGTTGGACCGTACATTACATAGTCTTGACCACTACACCCCCACCGTACATATCAAATCTTCTTTCCATGATAAAAATTCTACCCTCTGAAAAATGCTACCCCCTCTCAAGCGCAAATCCCTCCTCTTTCCCTCAACACAAATTTCCCTTCTCTCTCTTTCCAGCACAAATCCACTCCTCATTTCTCCCCACATACAAATCCCCCCCAGGACAAATCTTCACCTCCTCCCCACAAGCACAAATATCCACCCTCCCTCCCCTCTTTCCCAAACACATATTCCCTCTCTTCTCCTTCAAGTAAAAATTTACCCCCATCTCTCTATGCTCCTTCAAGCACAATTCTACTTTTCCCTCTTTCTCTGAAGAAGAAATATCCTCCTTCTCTCCTCCAAGCAAAAATCTTCTTTCTTGCTCCAAGCACAAACTTTCCCTCTTCCTCCAATTGCCAGCAGAAATCTTTCCCAAACACAGATCAAGCACTCCCCATTCCCTCCAAATACAACCCCCCCCCCCCCCTTAAGCACAAATCTTCTTTTCTTCCTCCCACTTTTCCCCCTTTCCCCAAACACAAATTTATACCCTCAGCATAAATTTTCACCCTCCATCCTTCCCTTCATAGTCTCACTAGACCCCAGTTACAGAACCTCTGGAGGGCTACAGGAGGAAAATGGAGAGAATTGGTTCCTCTATATGCCACTACCCCTCCTACTCAGGTGTACAGGGGGCTGCACAGCCCCCTAGAACATAGGGCCAGGTTGCAATTGTGACTCCTGTATGCCACTGTCCCGTTGATATCTAAAATATTGTTTGTAAATCTATGCGTGAGTACATTTGCATAGCATTTGCATAGTTTCCAATATGCCATGATATTCAGATTAAAATCAAGGAATCAAGGAATGTTGCATATGTGTACACAGGTAAAGTGTTACTAAACCCAGAACAGTAAAATAGCATAGCATGCTTGTTATACTCATTGTGGAACTTAAGGGGTTAATCCTCTGCATTGTGTAAAATGGCTGTTTTATCCTGTATACACAGATCCTCCCCTCCTGCACTGTCTATCTGGGGAAAGCCAGCTAACACAGGCAGAGTAGCCAACCTGCACATGCTCAGTTGTGTCTTTTATGCTGGAGAGAATAATCACTCGTTCTCAGAGCTAGCCAGGTTACATGATATTGGCATCACACATGTGGGCATGTATACAGGCCGAAGTGTAAATCTCCTCCTACCTGAACTCTCAGCACTGAAGAAACTGTGCAGTTTATCACTGACCGTGGTATGTATACAGATCAGCCAAAAAAGTTATATAGTGGCAATATTTTAATGCAAACAGAAGATTTATAAGCTGTGGTCACTTTGGGAGGGGGGGGGGGGGGCAGATGAGCTATTCTCATATTACTGGGTTTAGTAACACTTTAAGCATGCAGTTAAAAAGCATATGTTTTGCTTGTAGTTAATGGGCAATATAGGCCTAAAACTCTTGAGACCTTGCAAAAGGTTTGTTATTATTTATGAGTTAAGCATAGTTGTGTGATTCCTTTTAAAACTCGTGACAATACCTTGAATATTGTATGGAGATTTTATCAAGCTAGATTTACCTCATCCTCCTCACTGGTTTTCTTCTCAGTGGGAAGCAGACACAAGCCAGGGAAATATTTAACAGAAGATGAATAAAAGCATATGGGGAGAAAAAAAAACCTACAAAGTTTGGACAGCCAATATTGTGGAAGGCATTCTGGTGAACTGCCACCTGCACCCGCTGAACACAGGGATCTGAAGTTGACATTGATCGATTTAACAGTAGGAAGGTGTTAATGATATGCAGCTTTGATGGCTGAGCCACTTCATGCTCATTTGCATTTCCATTCATCATCTCAGCATTTACCATTATGAAGAGATTGCCAGATCTAATTAAAGTCTGGGCTAACAAGGTGACATGGGAGCTCAGTCACTTCTTATACTGAAGAAAACATGGGAAACTTTCCAGCAGGAAGTACACTAACCTTACACCAAACCCAATTAACTTAATTTCTAACTAAACCATTTGAGGCTCCTTGATTTGAATTAACTAAGTGCCTGTAATCTACCTATACAATATTTTCCTTGTTGACATCTGGGGTATTTAAGGAGCTGTGACCATAAGCTTAAAGTATGGTAATGAGAGGTGATAAATATCATATATATAGACACAGTATATATATATATATATATATATATATATATATATATATATATATATATATATATATATATATATATATATATATCTCTATATATTTATATATATATATATATATATATATATATATATATATATATATATATATATATATATATATATATATGTGGAAGGCCAACATGGTGGCCTGAATTTATGGGAGGAGCCCGGGAGGGTATTTAACCGGCCCACTCACCTGTGGTCTTCGTCGGTTCCGGTGCGCGATATACTACGTCACTAAGCCGACTACTCGATTTCGCTAGCGTTCGTGAGTGCCAGACGTCTCGTGGATTGCTCTCGTTCGAAGGTTTTGTACACTGTATCTGGCTCGGCTGCCGCAGGTAGGGGTCTCGTTTGACCACCATTTCACTTATGAACGTTACTTACCTTGTCACGAATCTCGCTGTTCACATACGCACAAGTCATTCCATTAGTACCCGTACGTTGCATCCGTACCGCTATCTGCATACAGTAGCCGGTCGCTTACGCATCACCTGATTCGGAATCAGTCGCAGTATCATGCCATACGGTCACATTTCAGCCATTTCAAAAACATTTCAGTCATTTCACCATTTCACGGTCCTGCACCGACACGCCGTTCGAATCTAGCCACATCCGATTCGTCCCGGCATGTCCCAGCAGTGGAACCCCATTTCAATACATGACCCAGGGAGCGGCCGTTAGCCGCAATTTCTCGACTCACCGGTCGAAAAAAAACACCTCTGTCATGGCATCATTTCACTGTCACGTATTACGTTCCGATTCAAGTCTAGGCGCACCCCGGTGCCTCGATTCGTACCGGCACGCCCCAAGGTGCTCCCAGGCCCCATTTCATTCCGTGCTCCAGAAGTACGGTCGCTGTCAGTCGAAAAGTTTTTAGGCTCACCGCTCGGCGCCTCTGTCACGAGGAAAACATTTCACCTCACGAGTCACGTTTTGATTCGAAACCGGTCGCACCTTTGCGGATCGGTCTTCGCCTCCAACGTACCCCAGGTTTGTCGGCCCCATTTCAGTAACCACCCCTGAGTCTGCTCGTCGTCGGTCGTGAGACCCGACCGACCGTTCAGCACCTCAGGGAGTGGTTCCCCTCATTTCTCTCACCGCCAGGCCGCACCTCGCTTCGAACCCAGTCGCGCTGCGCACCGGTTCGGACCGATGCGCCCTGAACATCCGTTGGCCTCATTTCAGTACATGCTCCAGAAGTCTGGTTCGTCTACAGTCGCCATCGCGGCTCGACCGTTTCATACTTCTGTCATGCCGATCAGTTCGCTGTCACACACAAACGTCCTGATCCGAATCCGATGGCATCTACCATGCATCAGTTCGCCTCAACGTACCCCAGTCGAGTTGGCCTCATTTCATTCCAAAATTCTCGGCAATCAGCAGTCACACTCATAAAACGACACCTTGCGCCCACGACATGGCACAAACGTTTCTCATTTCACTCAAAAAAAAAAAAAAAAAAAAAAAAAAAAAAAAAAATATATAAGTAGTGTATATGCACAGTTCTCTTTATTTTTTCCTTCCCTAGGTCAGTCCGAGTTCAGTAGGTCCACCCTGCACAGGTTGGACGGTGTTTCTCCAGGTAAAATATAAAAACTTACCGTGTACGCACGTTCACGTACGTACGCACACTTGTCCTTTCCAGAGCACAGCAGTTGGGTACGTATGTTTACACAAGGAAAGAAACAGTCTTGGTTTATCTCATCCCCTTGAACAGCTCCGGTCGACCTTCTTACGACCTCAGACGCCTCAAGACATCGCCTCAGGGCACAGCCCATCCGAGGACCATGTCGCAAGCGGGCAGCGAGGATCTCACCGCCCCCTTGTCACGTTCCCCAGTGTCCATGAGTGACAGCATCCAGTCCCTCAGGGGATGGACCATCCCCAGACTGACGGCAGAACTTAGACGCAGGGGCGTGCCGTTCCCCGCCACGGCCAGGAAGGCGGAGCTCTTCAGGCTCTTGTTTCCTCCTCCTGCCATGGCAGGGCCCAGCACTCAGCAAGCCTCCCTCCAGTCTATATCTGCGGCCATAACACAACTCCACACCATGGTGTCGTCCTTGGCGAACACAGTCACGGACGTCCAAGCCAGAGTGACTCTCCTCGAATCTCACCCGGCCCCGGCCGTCCCCGGCCCCGCCGCGATACAGCCACCTACAACAGTCGCCACAGGTACCGCAGGGACATGTCCCCTGGTCTGCCCAGCACACCTGGTTCCAGCCAGCATTAAGAAGGACATACTGGATGGCAAGGACGTCAACCTCGCCTCCCTTCTCATTTCAGTCCACGACCTAGCCGAAAACAAGGCCTATACCTGGGGAGATGTCTCGGTGGTCCTCAAAGCTAAAGACCCCAGACTCAACCGCAAATTGTCCGTCCCAGAATTTGCGTTGTCATTTGGGATGCTTAGAGACATCATATGCTCAGCTTCCCCCGGCAGAAGGGAAGAGCTGGATTTATATCTCCACACCGTGGTAGATTTGGGCTACAAATACGGCGGGTTCTCATTCTATGACTACCACCGCTCCTTTTCCGCAAAAGCAGCCGCCAGGATGGCGCAATTCCAGTCACCCACAGATTGGAGCCTAATGGACACAGAATTATTCTGTCGCCATTTCGCCGGTCTGCGCTCACCATTGTGCGCAGTCTGCCAATCCTCCACGCACACCGCCGCCTGGTGCTCCAGTGCAACACTCCGCCACTCGGTCGAGTTTCCCTCGACCTCGGCTCCAGCACAAAACCCGCCAGCACCGACACAGAAACCCCAGCTCGACAAACTTGGACGCCCCGTCCGGACCATGGGAGGAGCGGCCATCTGCAATAATTACAACTACGGCTCGTGTAACTTCAGCCAATGCAGGTTGCTCCACGTGTGCGTCGTGTGCCACAGGGCGCACCCGAAAAATCTATGCGAGCTCAAACCGAAAAATCTGTGACTGAGCCGCATAAACAGCCTATGGTTAGGAGTCTATCTGGACTCACACCCCATCCCCTCACTAGCCACGTTCCTCATACAAGGATTCACGGCGGGCTTCCATACCGGCCTTGTCTCCCTGCCCCACACTACTTACGAGTGTAGGAATCTCAGATCAGCGGCCACCGACGAGCAGGCCATAGACCAACTACTCCTAGCCGAGCTGGAGCGAGGTTTCGTCATTGGTCCCTTCACACAACCCCCCTTCAACACCTGGAGAGTCAGCCCTATTGGGCTTGTCAAGGGCAAATTCTCAAATAAAGTTCGCTTGGTGTACGACCTGTCTGCGCCTCATTCTTGCCACGTCCCCAGCCTCAACTCCCTAATTCCCTCCGAGGAGTTCTCCTTAAAATACGCCTCCGTCGACTTGGCGATCCAGGCCATCCTCAAAGCAGGCACAGGGGCCTGGCTATCCAAAGCCGACATATCGGACGCCTTCAAACTTCTGCCGATTCACCCGTCTCTTTGGTGTTGGCACGGTATCAAGTGGAGAGACAGGTACTACTTCGCCACCAAGCTCACGTTCGACTCCAAAAGTAGCCCCTGGCTCTTCGACACGTTCGCTCAATCCCTCACCTGGATTCTCCTACACAAGGCCCAATGCACAGAAGTCATCCACTACCTAGATGACCTCCTACTGATAGAGCAGCCTAACGTTTCACCAGTAGACCTCGACAAATTACGAGTCGTCTTCCAGAATATCAATGTCCCCATAGCCGAGCACAAGGTCGACGGACCCGCACACTCCATCACCTTCCTCGGAGTTGTCTTGGACACATGCTCCATGCAGGCCAGCCTACCCCTCGACAAGCTGACCCGCATCAGGGCAGTTCTTCAGGACTTCACCCGCACGAGAGGGTGCACAAGACGACAGCTCCAGTCACTACTTGGCATGCTCAATTTTGCCATGCGGATCGTCCCTCAAGGTCGTTCCTTCATTTCACGACTCTTAGTCCACCTGTCACAGGCACAAGACCCCGATCAGATCCTCAAACTGGACGCCGCGGCCATAGCAGACCTAGCGATGTGGGAAGAGTTCCTTTCCTCGTGGAACGGGATATCCATGTTTATCCCGGCCGTCTCACCCTTCTCACCACAGGTGGTGACAGATGCCGCGGCCTCCACGGGCTTCGCAGCCATATTTGGCCTCCATTGGTTCGCTGGCCCTTGGCCCCCGCAGATACTTTCAATTATACCTGGCCGGCATACAGCACTTTTTGGCCCTTCAAGATCCTACTAGACCGTCTGTCTTCTCGTCCCACGCCGTCCGAGCCGTATTACGCGGCGTCCAGAAGCAGCAACCAGCAAACAGAACCAGACGTCGCCCCATCACTGGCGCCATCTTCCGCGAGATGTCCGCCATACTCGCTGGTTCCCCCTTTGGTGTCCTCCTCAGCCAGGTCATACAAGCCGCCATCTACCTGGCCTACTATGGGTTCTTACGTCCCAGCGAATTCACCCGTAACAGCTCGACCAGCCAAACCCTGTGCAGACGCCACCTAGTTCGCCATCAAGACCACTTCGTGCTCCACCTCAACGTCTCCAAGACTCAGCAAGCTGGCCACGGGGTGGACATCCATCTATACAGAACCGGCAATGCCTGGTGCCCAGTAACGGTTCTCAACCACCTGCTCTCACTCCTGCCAGAACAAAGGGACACCGATCCCCTTCTGCCTTTTCCAGTCAAACCCTTGAGCACCTGTCAGTTCATGACACACGTAAGAATTCTCCTCCGCAACCTACGCCTCAACCCCAGCGAGTACTCCGGTCACTCTTTTCGGATCGGGGCCGCCTCAGCCGCCTCACAGCAGGGGGTCCCAGGCCACATCATCCAGAGACTCGGCAGATGGAAGTCAGCCTGCTTCACCCGGTATATACACGACCCACAGGCGGAAATGTCACGGGCCTTCGCCCAGCTCACGCAGTAGTCAATACTAAAAGGCAATAAATATCTTCAAACCCTACCTCAGTTTTTGCCCCCTTATTTCTGGCGTACCGGCCATAGACCAAGGCACACTTCAGGTCTCCCTTTTCATGTTATAGATCTTATTGGTTAAGTTATTTCCCTTCAGATACGTGTCGGCCATAGGGCTTCAACCATAAGTGGAAGGCCAACATGGTGGCCTGAATTTATGGGAGGAGCCCGGGAGGGTATTTAACCGGCCCACTCACCTGTGGTCTTCGTCGGTTCCGGTGCGCGATACCCACCCTCCCATTCCCCCTTTTAAGGGCATTTCTCACAACATCACCCCCATCAAATACTCATTTCTAATCAGGGTATGCCCCCTTATTTCTGGCGTACCGGCCATAGACCAAGGCACACTTCAGGTCTCCCTTTTCATGTTATAGATCTTATTGGTTAAGTTATTTCCCTTCAGATACGTGTCGGCCATAGGGCTTCAACCATAAATATATATATATATATATATATATATATATATATATATATATATGTATCTCTATCTATCTATCTATCTATCTATCTATCTATCTATCTATATATATATATATATATATATATATATACACAGTATTTTATACACTTTTTTTTGTGTCATACCAATACAAACAAAATAAATAAACATGAGAATGTTTTCTGGTTTTCTGGACAAGTGGTGCATTATCTGATAGAAATGCAGGGGTGTCAATATTTTTTGCCATGACATGTGTGACTTCTCAGCTGTGAGTCCCTAGTTACATCAGCGGTGCCTCAATAAACCATGTAGATAAACAGACATTTTAAGTAAAATTAAAACACAGCGGAAGTTCACTGAAGTTTTGGGGTTGCTTTGCTGCTTCAGGCACTGGATGTCTTGATCATGTGCATGGCATTATGAAATCTGAAGACTACCAAAGAATTCTGGGGTGCAATGTAGAGCCCAGTGTCAGAAAGTTGTGTCTCCGTCAGAGGTCATGTGTCTTACAGCAGGACAATGACCCAGAGCACACATCAAAAAGCACCCAGAAATGGTTTAAGACAAAGCACTGGAGAGTACTGAACTGGCCAGCAATGAGTCCAGATCTAAATCCCATATACCACCTGAGGAGAGATCTCAAAACAGCAGTTGGGAAAAGGATCCAAACTGAGAGACCTGGAGCAGTTGGTGAAAGAACAGTGGTTCAAAATTCCAGTAGAGAGGTAGAAGAAACTTATTGATGGTTACAGGAAGCCATTGATTTCTTTATTTTTTTTCCAAGGGGTGTGCTACCAAATATCAAATTCAGGGTGCCAATAATTTTGTCCAGTACATTTTTGGAGTTTGGGTGGAGTATGTCAGATGGCTTTTTGTTTCTCCACTTTTTTTTGTCATAACAATACAAACAACATAAATAAACATGACAATGCCTAAACATTTGTATTTGCAACAATTTTCTGGGCGAAGTGGTGCATTATCTGCCAGGTATGCAGGGGTGCCAATATTTTAGGCCATGGCTCTATCTATCTATCTATCTATCTATCTATCTATCTATCTATCTATCTATCTATCTATCTATCTATCTATCTATCTATCTATCTATCTATCTATCTATCTATCTATTTGTAGATCCCTATTGCTGAACATTTCTAAAGGTGTCTTTGATGTCATTTATGATAAGGGTGAAGCTCTGCTTTAAAGTTCCCGCCACAAACATTTTTAAAAAAAAAGTCAGCAGCTACAAACACCCCAGAGGCCGATCCATCCATCGGATCAGGTGGAGGCGTCGCCATTGTAACTAAGGGTTTCCTTCTGTGCATGCGTAAGTCATGCAGCGCTGTTGTGAATGGCCAGCTTGTCTTCTGGGATACACACAGGTCCCAGAAGACAACAGGGGAGAAGGAGGAGGGCTCATCGCAGAAGAGGACATGATGTCCTGCACCACAGCCGAGATGGAATGGATAAACACTGTGTACTTGAAAAAAGGTAGGAAGGAAAAAAAAAAAATAAAGATATCCAAAAACGATTTGTGGAGGAGTATTCTTTAGTTTAAGTCCACCCTGCAAAAGTGGGTGGAACTTCGCTTTAACATTTTGCTAAAACTTTGTGTATCACTACTGCTGGTGGCTGGCTGTATGGACCTCCAAGCACAAATATCCAAACCCATAATGAGGTGCACATCCATGTTGGTCTCATACATGGATCAGGATGAGGCCTAAATGTTAATGCAGCTCAATGTTTTATGTAGAAATAAAAGCACATTTTGTCCACACTGTTTTCATTGAAGCGCTAATGAATAATTGAGTCATACACAATCCAGGAGAGAAGGGGGAAAAATAAGTAAACTAGATCTAATAACAGTTAACCACTTCAGCCCTGGAAGATTTGGCTGCTGAATGACCGGGCCCTTTTTAGCGATTCGGCACTGTGACGCTGCACCCAAACAAAATTGACGTTCTTTTTTCCCACAAACAGAGCTTTCTTTTGGTGGTATTTGATCGCCTCTGCGGTTTTTATTTTTGCGCTATAAACAAAAAAAGATCGACAATTTTGAAAAAAACACAATATTTTGTACTTTTTTTCTATAATAAATATCCCAATTTTTTTTTTAAAAAAAAAAGCTATTTTTTTCTCAGTTTAGGCTGATATGTATTCTTCTACATATTTTTGGTAAAAAAAATCGCAATAAACGTATATTGATTGGTTTGTGCAAAAGTTATAGCGTCTACAAAATAGGGGATAGATTTAATAACATTTTTATTATTATATTTTTTTTTTACTAGTAATGGCGGCGATCTGCAATTTTGATCGGGACTGTGACATTATAGCGGACACATCGGACACTTTTGACACATTTTTGGGACCATTGGCATTTATACAGAAATCAGTGCTATAAAAAGGCATTGAATGGGTTAACACTAGGGGGCGATCAAGGGTTAAATGTGTTCCCTGTGTGTGTCTCTAACTGTAGGGGGAGGGGACTGACTAGAGGGGATGACAGATCGCGGTTCCTAGCTATTAGGAACTCACGATCTGTCATTCCTCACAGAACAGGGATTCGTGTAATTACAAACACATGTTCCTGTTCTGCCTCTCATGCCACAATCGCTCATGGTCGGCTGTCAATCGTCTGCTATCCCGATATCGAAAGCCAATGTACAGTTACAGCGATTCGCGGGATCATGCCAACCTGCCGTACTATAATGGCAGCGGCTGGTTGGCAAGCGGTTAAGTAAGAATTAATCAGGTTAACGCACAACTAAACCAAAAGCTGATACATGCAATGCAGTGTGAACCCAGCCCCTTAGGCTGGGTTATCACTGATGCGGTGCAGGAACCACAGTGATTCATGTGTGGGTTCCCGAACTGCATTAGAATCGTAGGCAGTTCACAGACCAACATCGGTTCACAAAACGCAGTGTGAACTGTGGAATTGGATCAAATGGGTCTGAACACCCATGCTATCTGATTCGAGTGCGGACAAAAAAAAAAAGGTTCTGCACCTTTTTGGTGCGGATCCAGTACGAATTGAGCAATACATAATACATAATGTATGGCTCAATTTGCACCGCACTGAATTTGCATGTAATTTGCACCGCACTGAATTTGCATGTAATTTGGATACAAAAGGGTAATGACAACTTGACCAAAAAAGACAGAACAGCTCTCAAAGAATTACAAGACGCCAAGGGCATTACAATTAAAAGGAGCGATAAAGGTGGGAATATTGTACTTTTGAACAATGACATGTATGAAACCGAAGTTAAACGACTATTGGGTGACGACCATACATACAGACTGTTGAAAGACAACCCGTTCCCCTTAATAACTCAAACTCTAAACGAAAAATTAAAGTTTGCAAAAGAAGAGGGACTCCTCAACAATCGAGAATACGAGTACCTCAGGGTTGATGAATATAACATACCACTCTTCTATATAATCCCCAAAGTCCACAAAAATCTAAAAAACCCCCCTGGCAGGCCCATAGTGTCCGCTATTAAGGGACCTCTGGACAAAGTCGGGAAATACCTCGATTCTCTTTTAAAGGACATGGTCACCCATCTAATATCCTATGTACAGGATACAAGAGATGTTCTTGTTAAGACCAAAGACCTCAAGATACCCCATGACGCCTGGCTCGTGGGAGTGGACGTCGAATCACTATATACGTCCATACCCCACCCTGTAGGATTAAGAGCTGTGGAGGAGTATTTACTCTACCACTACCCAGGATGTGCCCACCAAAACGAACTGATTATGGAGCTACTAAAGTTTGCTCTAGATAACAACTGTTTTCAATTCTTGAGCAAATTTTACAAACAAATCAAAGGCACATCGATGGGGGCCTCTTGGGCACCAGCATATGCATGTTTGCATTTGGGGTTCTGGGAAGAGAACATTGTGTACCACAACTCGATGTACCTTGGCCATGCTCACACATGGCTAAGGTACATCGACGATGTGCTACTAGTCTGGACTGGTACCTTGCCGGACCTCCACATATTCATGGAACAATTGAATACTAATGACTTTAACATCCGGCTGACCTTCACATTCAGCCAAACAAAGATCTCTTTCTTGGATCTGTGGATATCCATATCGGGTGATTCTATCAGCACCTGTACTTACCGCAAGGAGACGGCAGCCAACACCCTCCTTCAGGCAGATAGCTATCACCCCGGATGGTTAAAGGATGGCATCCCAGTGGGTCAGTTTCTTCGCCTCAAGCGAAACTGCTCCAAACCTTCTGACTATAGCAATGAAAGCAAAGAACTCTATAAGAGATTTAGGGAACGAGGTTATACCCATAATCAGCTTAGAAGGGCAAAAAATAAGGTAGCCGACCGGAATAGAGATGACCTATTGACCACTGCCCCCAAAAAAAGGTATAACGCCAATAAGAACAAAAAGAATGGCTATACAAGAATAATTACGCAATATGGGGTCCAATGGGACACAGTTCGCAACATTCTCAACAAACATTGGGGCATTCTGACTAGTACCCCTGGACTGGCCAAAATTGTGGGCCCATCACCGAATATGGTGGCCAAAAGGGCTAAAAACTTAGGTGATCTCCTTGTCAAATCGGAATATAGGTGTGAAAATGATGAGACATGGTTGGCAGACTTCCCGCGCAGTAAGGGTATGTTCTCATGTGGCCATTGCCAAGTGTGCCCCTTTGTGGATCGAACTAACAGATTCCACGATGCATATGGCAAAAATGAATTTGAGATCCGGGATCTTATCAACTGTGCCTCTACTAGGGTAATATACATGATCACCTGCCCATGCGGAAAAATGTATATAGGTAAAACAAAGCGCCCCTTAAGGGTCAGAATAGGGGAGCACATGCGGGAGATTAGGGCCCGAGACACAGAGAAGCCTCTGGCTAAGCACTTCTCTTTAGTGCATGATGGCAACCTCAGAGGTATGACGGTGAAGGGCATTTATATGCTTAAACTTCCCCCTAGACGTGGCGATTTTAATCGCATATTATTACAGAAAGAAAAGTGGTGGATTTACCGCTTAAAAAGTTTATATCCAATAGGTATGAACACTGAACTGAACCTACAGGTTTTCCTTGAGGAATGATTGATACCCACCTCTACCTCTTTGCCATCTATCCAGTAATGCCTAGGTAGCGACTAAGTCTAGATCTATGCACTTCATCTCTAGGTTTCCTCTCCGGCTTTGACCACTCCCCTATTCTGACCCTGACTACATTGCATCACCATGTTATACTCATATATCACTTATCATCCTTTATAAAAATATTTTATAATAGCTATTGCTCATTGTTAACATCCGCACCCTAATCATACTCTATATAGCATGCCATAGAACCACTATCATTTTGGCATTGCTGGCCTTAGACGGGTGGGATACATCTATCTAATGTACCACAACAGAAGCTTGAGAAACATAGCTGTCATCTAATGTTATAACATATGCACACCTGTCTGTAATTTATCAAGCCTAACAAATGAAGGGGTGTCAATAGTATATTATATTATACATACTCTTACAGCTCAATTTGAATGATAAAATCAATTTTTGATTATGGTCTTGATATATAGACTTTGCACCAGTGAACTGGGCATGTGTAATATACCAAATGCAGTATTTACTGCCTTATCTAAAGGTATTGACACTGGCCAATTCACTGAAGAAAATTTACTGTTTCTCCTTATGTTAGCCAATTAAGTCGGAGACTACCTACTCTCCCATGTAGACCCGAAATACCTATATTTGCTCTTATGGGGTTCCACTTACATACTGACCCTCCTTGTCACTATGCGAGAAATGTCTCCCCTTTATTTGTAATGCATAATCCCTTTCCCTCCATCCCCTTTTCCCTTTCCACCCCCCCTCCCCCCTCCTTCTATAACCTAAACCCCCCCCCCCCCCCTTTTTTCCTCACTTTTTGCTAGGCCATCAAACCTCTATGCATTAATCAAAAATAAACAAAGAAAACTATTATTCAATATTCTTGAATGGTTTTATCTTGGTAATTGTGTATGGACACATAACGCCAAACATCCTGTCCCTTTAAGAAACATCCAAACACGGTGTGAGTCCTGTGTAGCATTGCGCTATAAAAAGGGACGCCTCAGGCTCCACCAGTACGTCCAGACGAAGCTACGCAATCGTGCTTGCGAAACGCGTTGACGTCACCCGCGTCCCGAGACGCCGGCACACCTCCCGGAAGCCAGCATAGCAGAGGCAGGGAGACGGGGAGAACAGACGGAAGATGCTACGAGGAATCAGCCTCTAAACACGGAGACGTTGGGACATCCAAGGTACGGGAGACAACCGATACACCCTGTGGGACTATTTACCTCTGAAACCAACTACATCAACTGATACAAACGGTCATAGACCCAAGCACCGGAACACCGCCAGGTACCGCTATTTTTTGTTATGGGGATAGAAGCATACTTCATTCATTGAGGGGACATTATTGATGTGCTTCTCTGTCTTTGAGAGCTGATTGCAGCCCAAATCACCCCCAGTGATTCAATTAGCGATACCATACTAGACGGTGAATCTATCACACCAATATCTGGGACTCTGGTGAACATCTGAAATTAATTAACCGTAACACTGATGCAACTCTGACCAGGTATCTGGAAACACATAGATACCGGATTGAAGTATTCATATATTCCCACGGGTGCAACCCCATTCCCGGATACTACCATTTGTCTGTTTGTCTCCATCAGAAATCCATCATACCTATTTGGTGATGTTCTTTTATTTGGAAACTTTGAACATTCAGAGGAGAACTTTATTTCCCCTCATTTGCTTAACACGGTGAAGGATATTTTCCACCTTTTCTACTCAGCAACAAGTGTCCACTACTACCAGCTGAATTAAAGAGTGACTGTCTACAACACCTCCCAGTGTTCTCCACCTCCAAGCATCTTTTTCCTTGGGTCTCTTATTTACATTGCTCCATTCCCGTCTTTCCTTCCCCCCCCCCCCCCCCCCTCCCTCCCTCATCCCTGTCCCTACAGCTTGAGCTTCCCATTTAATCTCTGTGTGGATTCCCTGATATACTAGTAATTATACCTATCACATATTCATGTAATATACACAGGTTCTCCACACACAGATTGCCGGCGTCCGGACGCTTTGTTTCATGTTGTCCTATTTTTGTTTTGTGTACATGTGTCTTTTCAATTTTTCTTTGTTGCTGCATTATATACTCACCAAGTGACAGGTTGAGTTATAAGAAGGTACAACTGCAGATGTCACATAAATAATATCCACATATATACAGTGATCATCTGTGATCACACCGATGCTCTGTTTTCCTTTTTTTGTATATACAATAAAGTATTACTGTTTTTATCGAAGCCCTCACTCTGTGTATGCCTTTTGCCACTCATTTGGTCTCCTGGTTCCTGCCAGCCTTGATAGGAGCATTTCAGGTGTTTTTTTGTTTATTTGATCAGTGTGATCCCAGCCTGAGATGTGGTTGCTGCATTAGCTTTAATTTTTAGGACTAATGTGGTGCACCCCCTAATGAGCCCCAAGTAGACTGGGATCCCCCACCCTGCACAGCCAGGCACACCAAATTTTCACAGGCACTCAGAGTCAGAGAACAGTCTGTGTCTTTGTTTTTTTTTGTTATTTATTGAGGGATAATAACTTGGATAGGGATGGGAGGTTATGGAATGCCCGTTTGACTACAACAACTTCAGGGACAGCTCTTCCTATACAGTCGTCCTCCTGCACCCACTTCCTTGCAGAACCCAGCAGGAACACTGTAAAGATCTGACAGTCCCTCAGTCAGATTAAAGCAATGGCCCATTACAGGAAGGAACCCACGGCCCATTGGTTTTGTAGAGGAATTTCAGTGTCCAGCTTGCATCACTCCTGTGGCTACGGATCCCAGTACCACCTCTTCAGGTACTGCCAACCCACCGTGCTGCAGATGCCCCTTTCACTAGCCCTCTAGGCTAAGTTCTCCCCACAGTCCTCCAGACTGACACTCACCAGCCCACCTGGCTGACTCTCAGGAGATCTCCCAGACATGATGACCTGCTCCTGCTTTCTTCTCTCCTTGCGTCTGTGCCTCCAGGAAGGGATTTGTCTGTGTGTTTTGGTAGGATTCTTTAAGTGCCCAAGCTCCAGCCCAGGGTCACCCACTCCAGACTAGGGGGCACCGTCAAGGACCATCAACAGCCTCCTCAGCACTCCATCTCCTTCTTCTTCCTGACTTTCTCCTGGCATGATTAATGCCTATTTATGAGGTGGCCTTCCCCCTGCCAGCCCTTTACTGGTGATTGGCTGAGGCCCTCATAAATATTCCAAGCAGCTCCTCCTAACCTCCACCCACTATGTCTGGAACATTCTCCAAATGTCCCAGAAAACAGGGGGAGGTACCAGAGAAGCTGCTAGGATGAGTCACCCAGTCCTGAGTCACTAAATCCTGACCTAGATTCATAGCTCAGGCTTAGTTAAATTTTCTTACACTAACAGCTACACTAAACTTAGCATTACTAGAGGGTGCTACACTAAGAACACTGATGAGACAGCCGAGAGCTCCCTGGTTATCACTGCTTACATCTTTACCCAGTCTCCCTCTGAGTTTGGTTACTTCAGCCATCTTGATTGGCTAGGCCAGGGGGATGTAACTCCTGCACATGCACATGGGTGCTAATTCATCCCAGCTAGCCCATACATAGATCAAAATTTGGATGGTCCCTGTTGAACCAGACAAATATCAATCCATGGTAGGGTTGGCTTTAGCCTCGAAGACTACATCATAAATGTGAAAACATTGAGCTGCTTTACATCAGATTCAGCACTCATAGTGGGGACCTCTTCCTCCTCTGCATTGTCCCAGCCCTGATAACAGCTCTCATGATTTTATTGATAAAAAATAGCTTCTTTCTCACATTCTGTGGTTAATTTACTAAAGGTAAATAGACTGTTCATGTTGCAAGAGAAGTTTCACTTTGCAAGAGACTCTTCCATTAAAAAGAATTCCCAATTATATGTAAGGAAATAAAAAAAAAAATGTGTTTTGCTTGCACATGGTTGGATGGTGGATGTTAACAGTGCTTTCCCTTATTTGCTAAGCTAAGGTAAAATTCCCCTGCAAAGTAAATACTTTATTTGCCTTTAGAAAATCAACCCTCTATGTCACAAGAGCAGTTCCACCTAAAATTGCCCCCCATGGAACATGTTGGAATATGCTTTGGATGGCCAGATTCTGCGAGCAGCAGCAAATGACCTGCTGACAGCTTACACTAAACAGATTACATGTCACATTGATTGATGGGGTCACCTGTCAATGCAATGACGAATAATGTAAGTAATAATGTAAGTATTTCCTACTGTGCTAGTGAATTTTAAATAAAAATGACTGAAATTGTGATCCTGAACTAGAAGCGAAAAGAAGCTTTACAATAGCTAAGACATTATACATTTTTTTTTATCATTCAACCAGCGGGCTGACTGAAAAAAAATGTGGCACATAACTCCCTCTGTGGAACCTTAAGTATGACATGTTTGTTATTTAATTTTTTTTTTTTAAAAGGAAACTTTACAATCACTATAAGCCAGCCATAAATAGATTGAATTTCAGCCAGTTCAGCAGGGACAGGCTGAATTTTGATCCATGTATGTTCACCCAGGTTGTAAAGAAGTTAATATATTGAACGACTTCTGTACAACCACCCTGCTGGGTTTTTTTTTCCCACACGATCAGTGTTGCCAGCTATACAGTTAGACCCCATACACACTATATTAGATTTTCTGCAGATTTTTGTCTTCAGATTTACCAAAACCATATAATATGAGGTCAAATCTTAAGAGTTTCAATTTGTATGTAATCAGGCAGGCCCTTGCACTACATGCAAATAGGTAAAGCTGCGCCAATGAAAAATTAGTTATATAAATGAAAAAGGGGAAACATAAATGGCCAAACGGTTACTATACAAAAAAAGGGATAAAGCACATATGAAGCGTGACCATGAAGGAACACACACATTCAAACAAATCATAAAGTCCAGTAATGACTGCAATAGTCCTAATTAAATGTCTCCTTTAGAACACACGGCCTGGTTGCATGTAGTCGACAGACTTGTTAAAAACACCACTGTGACAGATCTATAAAACCACACTGTGACATGCAGGAGTTCTGTGCGATCCCATCCACCTTTTAAATTTGGCGCTTACCAGATGGCTGTATATAGAGAGCACTGCATATAAAGCCTGCAACTTCCCGGGTATAAGATGACTGATAGGGCCGATCAAATCAGGAACAATCGCTCAAAGGAAAGAGGGACCTCTGCAACCTCCGCTCCACTCAGAGACATCCAACTAATTAACTCAAGTATACAAAAGAAGGGGGCCGCCCATAGCGTGATACTGATATAAAATTCTTTAATCAGACTTAAAAGGATTAAAAACACTTACATACGTAAGAAGAAAGCGGACACAATATAAAACACACTGCCGGCCGGTCAGTGTAGACCCGTCCCCTGTTCTCAATCTGCGTGGTGGCGTCACTGCGTGCCTTCCCATACGTCGTTTCGTCATAGATGACGTTATCAATGGGACTGTCCATACAAGTCATGAAAAATAGAACTGCAATGTAAAAACTCCCTGATAAAAAACAAAAAAGATAACCATGTAGAGGCATGCAGCTTACCAGGACAGACATGTAACTCCCAAGCTATGTGGCTCCCAGGAGTAAAGCAGCGGACACCCGCACATTCCCGACGCCTTGACCATGGCAGACCTAGCCTCTCTGCCTTAGGTACTCACAGTGCGCCGTGCTGGATGGTGCATTCCAGCTCCCACTTCAAAGTCAAGCCTTAATTATTCAAGGAGGCTTAAGCCCATGTCGCCACTAAAATGGCACATCCCCCTTCTTCCAACTCACTTTTATGGCGCCAGCCTTCAGCTTCCAACACAGGCACAGGGGAAGAGGGAGATTCAGAGGATGATTTTGCTGATACCTCCACTACAGCCACAGAGCACTGCTCACCTCAGGCTCTTTTGAAATAATTTGAACAAATGCTGCAGAAAGCTCTTAAAGTGACCTCAGACCAAATCACTGATCACCTATTCTGTGAAATATGCCACCTGGGACCACATACATCCAATCTCGTATATCACATAGTCTCACTTGAAACTTCTGTTCATAGTAATGATAATGAGCTGGAAGCAATACCTCCAGTCCACTGCCCTCTTTCAAGAACTAATGCCTTCAATTCCAACTGAGAGGTTTGAGGTGGACCAGGTTCATCAGGCTCTTACACGTTGGCAACGAGTTACGAGGGACCACCTCATGATGTAATCTTTAAACTATAGTATAATACTATAGTATTATGGCACTGAGCCATGAACCTCAAACGGTGCTTCTAATTTAGCATCTGATCCCTTAGTGAAGTTTCCGCTTTGCACTCTATTTCTTTCATCAAGGGAAGCACTTTGCCTGTTGTACACTGGGAGTACTTTAATGTGCACTAGAGGATGTCCACCTGACCACATCTTCTACATGTCCTGAGGGCTCACATCTAAGTTTGATCCCTTGCTCCCCATCGCAGCCTGGCACCATTTCCACTTTTTTTCCCTACCATTACCTATCCAGGTTTCCTTGGCACTTCTGCCCAATTCCCCTAAGGTGCGCCCTTTTGGGTCAGCTCGTAATTATTTGGTCCTTATGGTATGATCGCTGCCTCCTTCTGAGTACTCCCACCATTCTATGTCTGTAGCAAGATGCACTCTGTCCTCCCTCCTTTAACTTGCAAATGACATACTGCAACACCTCCTTCATATATGATATTAAACCCAGCCTGTTTTTATCTGTTAAACCCTTGGCCTCAAACTAACTCTCTAAGTCTCTTGTTGCCTACATGGATACCTAGAGCACCCTTATACCCTTTTTTGGACCACCAGCACCCCACCTCTTAGGAAAGGCGGGACCAGCGAGATTTCAGCTTGCCTTTTTTTTTTCTACCACACTAAGCTGGACGGCTGTCTATTAGCACTCGATTACAAGCTGCAGTTGCCCATGCTATTTCAGTTCATTTATAAATGTATGCTACAATCAATGTTTATGTCCACCAGTTAGCCTTGCAGCATTTTAAAGTTTTGACATTGTCTGCACTCTCCCGGGGGATAGCCACTTCAACTCAGTCAACTCAATCCCTGGGTAACCCCACTTAGGGCAATAATGTTGTATGTTTCCTTTTCTAGGACTTTCATGTTTTTCATGTTTTTTACTGCTAATCCTCTACCTTTTACCATCCCTCTCCTGGAGGTTGCTTGGCCCTGGCTCTCCTAATTGACTCATAAGCTATCCAGTCCCCTACTGCACCATGACACCCCTTAATGTGCTGACCTTAAATGTCAAAAGCCTAAATTCTTCTAACAAAGTGTTAAGGCATTAAAAACCTTTGCCGCCCTAAAGGCTGATATAGTATCCCTTCAGGAAATGCATTTTGCAACAGTCTGCACCCAAATCCTATAAACCATGTTATCCCCAAGTATATCTGGCTTCTGCACAAGCCAAATACAGAAGAGTGTCCATTGCATTCCATTGTACAGCTTCTTTTATACCCAGATTGGAAATGAAAGTCCCAGAGGGCCGCTACTTGCTCACTTGCAAAAATAGGAGGCTACTGTAGTCTCTTATTATGCACCCAATCCAAATCCCTTCCCTTTTTTCTCCCATCTGTCACAAGTCATTGCAACCCACAAGTAAGGCACCTTGATAATCTGTGGGAATTCTTGCCAGATTTTATATCATTACCTATATAAGTCCCTTTTTACCTCACATTCCAAACCCTTTTACAGCAGCATTCATTACTGGATACATGTAATTCAGCACACCATCGATATTTCTTCTACTTCTATCCCCATCAAATGTTTGCTAGGATAGATCACATTATTATCTCTGTTCAGAACATATCCATCCCTGCTTTCATCTACTATCCGCATGATACCAAGGATCATAGCGCTGTTATCACACATTTATCCACCCTAATTTCTGAGTCCAATGACCGGACGTGGTGTATTAAATATTCTTTACTGGTACATTTCGCACACAGAGCGGACATTCAGATTGAGAACACTGAATACCTCTCTTTTAACGACACTCCTGATGTCTCGCCGGTCACATTAAAGGAAGCCCTTAAGCTGGTTGTACGAAGTTGTATAGAGCTTGATATGTTTCTGATGGAGTCAGCAGAGAAAATGGTTCGTAATTCTAAACATTTATGTTCCATGAGAGTAAATAAGCCTGAACATATTTAGCCCAGGCCTTTAGAACATACCTATAAATTGACATACCTCAAACTCCCCACTGGCGTTTATACAAGCAATTAAGTTAAAGTCCTACAGAAATTCTGCATACATCTGAGACAACTATACCAAACCAATGGGACTTAACTATACCAACTATACCGAGCCGAAGGCAGATTTGCTGATATTTCAACTCATCTTACCCACTCTTAAGACTGCACATCAAGGCCTTCTTTCATTAGAGGAGGTATTGGCAGCTATCAAGTCACTCAAGGCTAATAAGCTCCCTGTCTGGATGGATTGACGGTGATGTACTATAAAAAATTTGCCAATATTCTAGTGCCATTTATTATATCTGTCTTCAACGCCCCACTCAAACCACAACAATTCTGCTTGGAAACCTTGACAGCAATAATAACCATGCTTCCTAAAGTGAACTCGGACACAACAACGTGGTCTACTTTTTGGCCTATATCCTTCTTTAATTTAGACGTTAAACTACTAGCTAAAATTCTGTCAACATGCCTCAGTCCCATTATTAGCTCCCTTATACACGAGGATCAGGTGGGACAAAGCACAACGCAAAGTCCATAAAGACATGGATGAGCCAGTTTGGGGTGGAGGAACTTAACTGGCCTGCACAGAGTCCTTTGGGATGAATTAGAGCGGAGACCGTGAGCCAGGCCTTCTTGTCAACATCAGTGCCTGACCTTCACAAATGTGCTTCTGGAAGAAGGGTCAAACATTCCCATAGACACACTCCTAAACCTTATAGACAGCCTTCCCAGAAGAGTTGAAGCTTTTATATAGGTACAAAGGGTGGGACAACTCAATATTGAACCCTATGGACTATGGACTGGGGTGCCATTAAAATCCAGGTGCGTGTAAAGGTAGGCATCCCAATACTTTTGGTAATATAGTGTAGCTGGTACCTCTTAAGAAGGCTCACTTCCATGACACCCCAGATATATTTGTAAGCACAGATTTAGAGGGTTAAGCAGAGTTGCAAAATATCCACATATTTGGGGATTAAGGATGAGCTCAGGCGTGTTCACAAGCCGCACATGCCGAGCCCGCCAGGAAGTCGGCACTGCACAGCGCTAATCACAAGCAGTGAGACATTTCCCAATCTCTGCAGCCGCTCATTGGGACAATGTCTCACTGCCTGTGATTAGGGATGGGCCCGGTGCTCGATTCGAACCCACGTTCGAATCGAGCACCGGGTGTTCGCCCACTCGGCGAGCCCAGAACTATTCAGGCCGTTCGCATCACATTCGTGTGATGCGAGTGGCCCGCAATGCATAGCGGCCGGCGCAGTGCATTGCTGGCTGATGATTGGCCAAGCATGCACTGTGACCCCGCATGCTTGGCCAATCACAGCGCCGGCAGCGAGGAGAGCAATAATTGGCTACAGGCAGGACGCCTGTAGCCAATTAAAGCTCAGGGGCTTTAGTACACGCCCCACTCTATAAAAGGCCACCACACCGTCGGCCCAGGGCACATGTGTTCCGGCTTTTAGAAGAGTGAATAGGCAGTCTGCTGATTGATTTCTTCATTGCTAAACCATTGCTGATTCATTTAATACTGATCATTGCTGCTGATTGCACTGCTGAGTGTGACATTATCTGCTGCTGGGGATTAGGCTGGTGTGTGCGTGCTGTTAGTACAGCATTGCAGTAGCACCCATTGCAGTGCTGTTAGAACAGCATTGCACCCCAACTTTCTGGCCCAACCTTCTGGCCCAACCTTCTGTCCCAACCAGGGGCGTGTAATTACAATTTTTTAAGCAATGCTTTGCAACAGGTCTGACTGCTGTGCTCCAAGTACAGTATCTGTGAGGGGTTGCAGTGTTGTGGCACCAGCACCGTTGCCTAAGGCACAATTTTTCAGCCCCTGTTTAACAGGGGCGTGTAATTACAATTTTTTAAGCAATGCTTCGCAACAGGTCTGACTGCTGTGCTCCAAGTACAGTATCTGTGAGGGGTTGCAGTGTTGTGTGGCACCAGCACCATTGCCTAAGGCACAATTTTTCAGCCCCTGTTTAACAGGGGCGTGTAATTACAATTTTTTAAGCAATGCTTCGCAACAGGTCTGACTGCTGTGCTCCAAGTACAGTATCTGTGAGGGGTTGCAGTGTTGTGGCAATCAGCACCAGTGTCTAAGGCACAATTTTTCAGCCCCTGTTTAACAGGGGCATGTAATTACAAATCTTGATCTAATAACTCACAGCAGGGCCCATTCCTGCGCCCACCAAGAGTAACTGTGAGGGCTTACAGTCTTGTGGCAACACCGTCCACCACCAAGGCCCAATTTTTCTGCCCCTGTTCAACAGGTGCATGCAATTACAAATCTTGATCTAATAACTCACAGCAGGGCCCATTCCTGCGCCCACCAAGAGTAACTGTGAGGGCTTACAGTCTTGTGGCAACACCGTCCACCACCACCACCACTACCACCAAAGGCCCAATTTTTCTGCCCTGTTCAACAGGTGCATGCAATTACAAATCTTGATCTAATAACTCACAGCAGGGCCCATTCCTGCGCCCACCAAGAGTAACTGTGAGGGCTTACAGTCTTGTGGCAACACCGTCCACCACCACCACCAAAGGCCCAATTTGTCTGCCCTGTTCAACAGGTGCATGCAATTACAAATGTTGATCTAATAATTCACAGCAGGGCCAATTCCTGTGCCCACCAAGAGTAACCGTGAGGGCTTACAGTCTTGTGGCTACACCAACATCTAATGGGGCAAATTTCTGCAGAGTATATAAGGCAGGAATACCCCTACTTTCAAACATCCAACTTACAAACGACTCCTACTTGCAAACGGAAGGAGAAAACAGGAAGTGAGGGGAAATCTACCCCTAGGAAGGGAAATTCTATCCTGTTAGATTTAATTTGGGAAAAAGGTATCTCCTCTCTACTGATGCTTTATCACCAATCCTTGTTTCAATTAAAACCCCACTTTTCCAAAAACATTTGTCATTGGGACGGAAAGTGAGGTGAAATGTTCTGAACAGATGTGGGGTGATGGGGTAGCCATGCCTTTTTTCTCAAGGATTTTCAGCCATACAAGACCCAACGGGGTGGGGTGGGGGGGGGTGTGGGGTGATGGGGTAGCCATGCCCTTTTCTCAAGGATTTTCAGCCATATGGACAGGACAAGACATGACATTAAAGCCGCAAGTGGTTTTAAATGGCTTCTTTTTTTCCTTTACAAATGTCATTTTGTGCAGGGACAGTTCTAAACATGGGAAACACATGCCACTTCACAGGCATACTTTAGACACCCCCCAGGTACCATATTTAAAGGAATATTTCACTTTTTTTTTCACTTTATGCATCATTAAAATTACTGCTCCCGAAAAAACGTTAGTTTTTAAAAGTTCTTTTTGCATTGATATATGTCCCCTGGGGCAGGACCCGGGTCCCCAAACCTGTTTTATGACATTAACATGCATATTGGCCGTTGTAATTAGCGATTTTGATTTTGAACGTTCGCGTCCATTGTAACGAATAGGGTTCGAAAATTTGCGCGAACTTTCGGTCCGTTCGAAGGTTCTGGTGCGAACCGAACCCGTGGGTGTTCAGCTCATCCCTACCTGTGATTACCGATGCGCAGTGCTGACTTCCTGGCAGGCTCGACACGTGCGGCTTGCGAACATGCCTGAGCTCATCCTTATTGAGGATTATGAATTTAGGCAGAAATGAAGCATAGAAATAAAATTTACATTGTAAAAAAACTCCATAATTTGAGGATTTTTACACTTTGGGGTTTTATAGAACAAATGGTATATAAATAAAGGGAAGTCATTTTTGTTATTAGAATCCTACAAACATCAGCCATTTTGTGATATGAGCAATTATATGGAAATATGTCAAGATTAACGAATATGGGGGAAATTAGCATGATAAAAAATAAAAAGTTCTTGGATACAGCGAAGTTGGATGGGTAAGTCAAGCATATTCAGTAAAACCTTGTAAGGAGAATATCCAATTAACTAAAGCAACAGAGAAAGGAAAGGTGAACGTGGGGGTCATGCTGCTTGTGGCTTGGGTTATGTTTTTTAAAGCATTAAAGCAGCTGGAAAAAAATGTTGTGTCAATTGGCCACTTAATTTATCCCATTGCCGATCAGTGCACGACGATATACATCAGCACAATGGCTCTGCTGGGCAAATGGGCGTAAAGGTACGTCCCCTTAAAATTGCGGCATAGTGGGCGCACGAGCCCGCAGGTGCTGCGGACTCGATGTCCGCGGTGGCCCACGATTGTGTCACGGAGCGGCAGAACGAGTAGATGCAAACAAGGCATTTCCCTGTTCTGCCTAGCAACATGACATCTGTCATCGGGAGCAGTGATCTCTGTCATGTTCTAGTGAGACAATCCCCCCTACAGTTAGAATCACTCCCTAGGACACACTTAACCCCTTGATCTAGTGTTTAACTTGTTCCCTGCCAGTGTAATTTACATAGTAATAAGTGCATTTTTATAGCACTGATCGCTGTATAAATGACAATGGTCCCAATATAGTGTCAAAAGTGTCCGATGTGTCCGCCATAATGTCACAGTGTGGATAAAAATCTCAGATCGCCACCATTACTAATAAAAAAAAATATTAATAAAAATGCCATAAATCTATCCCCTATTTTGTAGACGCTATAACTTTTGCGCAAACCAATCAATATACACTTATTGCAATTTTTTTTTACCAAAAATATGTAGAAGAATACATATCGGCCTAAACTGAGAAAGAAATTATTTTTTTTTATATATTTTTGGGGGATATTTATTATAGCAAAAAAGTTAAAAATATTGTTTTTTTTTTTTAAATTGTTGCTCTTTTTATGTTTATGGTGCTGTGAACAAGGCTTATCGCTGAAACTAGTCTGCTGCTGACTATACTCACTGTGAAGGCTTGAAAATAAATATGCTTGATGTTATGGAGTTGCCAACTGCTTTTATTCGATGACCCTTTTTATGTTTATAGCGCAAAAAATAACCACAGAGGTGATAAAATACCACCAAAAGAAATCTCTATTTGTGGGAAAAAAAGGACGTCAAGTTAGTTTGGGTGTAACGTCGCATGGCCACGCAATTGTCGGTTAAAGCGACGCAGTGCCGTATCGCAAAAAGTGCTCTGGTCAGGAAGGGGGTAAATCCTCCCAGGGCTGAAGTGGTTATATTGTTACAAAAATGTATGCATTTACATGGGCTGGCAGTGGCAAAGGCAAAATTGGCAGTGAAATGATGGGGTATTGCTGTGTGGGGAGGCCTTATCTTTACAAATGGTATTAGGATCCAACTGCTCAATGAAAGGTTTTACAAGCTAGATGCAAAGGGATGTAATTATAAAAAAAAAAAAAATTGCAAATGTTTCATCCTTCATTCAAGAGTACCAAATAATACTCAGAATATTTGTAATAGGCGTGTAATATCAGTTTCTGTTTATTGTCTTTTTCTGGCTGAATGTAATGTTTCCTAACATTTGACCCCAAGATAAAATGTGACATAAGAATGTTTAACCATAAGAGTTACAAGGAACATTAACATTAATAGAAAAAATAGACTCACACTATAGGCTAAGAATATTTGACCAGAAAGGAAATAATGAGGGTAGCTTTAAGGCACCCTCCAAGCATGTTATTTAAAGGATTTGTGAATTTTCCCCTCCCCACTGAACAGTATTTTTTAAGCCTCCCATGGCAGTGCCAAGGCACCATTGCACCTTTTTGAAAACAACAGAATAAAATAGCAAGATTCAATTCCCATAAATGTTAATAGTGTTTGGCACTAATGAGTTTTATGGACTTCCCACCAGGTTTGCCAAACCTCCTGCCAAGTGAACTTTGCTTGTTTTTCTTATCCCTATTTCTTTAAGATAAGGGATATGACCCTATATATGTTGTAGTTTTTCCTTTATGAAAAGGTGACTCTCATTATTGTCGCCAATTTTTACTGTGTGACTTCCTGTCCTATGGGACCCTGTCAGTGACAAAGTGGTACATCAAACCTAAATTCAAGTTTCTTCCTTCCTTGCTGTGTCAGGACTTTCTCAAAGCCCAAGATCATGTGTCTGACACGTTTGTCACATTCATCCTTCATCTTATTTACAGCAGAGCAGGCAGATAATAATAACCCCAACGTAAGGTAGGGGGGAATTATAGAAGAGACACCTGGGGTGGGAGGAGGGGAGTGGTGTCCCTTCTTTCCGCATATTTTGTTTACCCCCTCACAGCTTAGGCTGTGAATCGAGAGAAATATAGTTTTCAGTACAAATATTAACAATATCATGGAGCAAATGAAAGCGGTATTAACCACTTCAGCCCCAGAAGATTTGGCTGCTCAATGACCAGGCCATTTTTTGCTGTACCCAAACAAAATTGGCGTCCTTTTTTTACCACAAATAGAGCCTTCTTTTTGTGGTATTTGATCACCTCTGCAGTTTTTATTTTTTGTGCTATAAACAAAAGAAGAATGGCAATTTTGAAAACAGACTACATGGCAGCCTACGTGTGGGTTAACCCCACCTCCTCTCCAATGCTATAGGAACCCATTCAAATAAAAGAGCACTCACCCCATGATACTACGTTCCTTTTTTGTCCTCCTCCAATGGACCATGTACATGCTTCGGGCGTCCGGTCGGATGAATACAGAAGCGTCGGCATACCTTGCAGTGCAGCTCAGATCCCAGCCATGGGCGGGTGAGTAGCTTGAGAGGCCCGTTGATACCCTAGTGGTGTGGGGTGGTTGCCTCTGGGTGCCTGACGGATGGATGACGGTTGGACCGTGAATGCATTCTGGCTGGCAAAGGTCTGGATTCTTAATGTCTGTCTTCTCCATGGCAGTCGCCTCTTAGTTATGTATGTTGTTTTTGTTGTCCCTGTCATGCAGAGCGTTTTTACTTTTCCCTTATGGCGGCTGGAACGCTTCTGCGCTCCAGCTCGCCGTGGCTTCCGGGTAGTGGCCGTTCCCGCTGCTCGCGCGTGCGCTGTAGCCTCCTTGAGAACGAGGCTTGGCTCGCGCGTGCATGGTACGGTCGTTTTCCGGCAGCCAAGCAGGCGCTGTTCGGATTTCCCCTCCTGTGCAGGCGTGCAGGGGGAAGGTGAATGATGTCACAGGCGGGGAATTTAAAAAGCTGCTTTAGCTTCTGTCACTGGGGATTTCTGACAGTGAGCAGAAGCAGAGCAGCAAGAGCACAGCAAAGAGCCTGATTCCGGTTTAGCCTGTATCCCCATTCCTTGGTGAGTGATCCTATTGGGCCTAAAGAAATAAAAAAAAAAAAAAAAAGGAAAATATGTATGTATATATTTATATTTATATTTTTTCTTGGAAGGAAATGTTTTTTTTTCTATTTTATTTAATACGTTTGATAAAATATTTAAATGTATACTGGTTGTTTAGTGGCTCAGGAGTTTATTGGGTCTGCTGATTTTTTTCCGCAGACCGCCCGCCTGTATGTATGGACAAGTCACCGCCTTTAAGTGGCCAGCCCTCACGCACAAGGTATGTGCCGTTGAGGGGAGGGGTTTAAGGTTTTTTCGCAATGCCTTTTTACGCTCTTTGATGCATGATGCGTTCCCCCCCCCCCCGTTTTCTTTTCAGCCCTTCCTGTAGAGACCTTGCCAGACCACAGCATCATTCATATTCAAGATCAAGACGTGAATCTCCATCAGATATACACCACCAGAGGAGACGCTCTAATTCCTCCTCCAGACACTGCTCCCACCACCAGGACAGCCGCTCTAATCGCAGAGCCTGCTGGGGATGTGGGACACGAGTCCCGGAGGGCAAGTCTTTATGCGACCAATGTTATGGCCAAGCGGTTGGGGAAAAGGAGAAAACCAGAGTTTGGAGTCTCTCGTGAGGCGCGTGGTGCATCAGTGTCTGAAGGAAGTGGAAGCACCCCACACTCGGAGCCAATCCACTCGTTCCGGCTCCCCGGCCGTAGAGACGCACGAGGTGGCAGGCCTTACGTTTATTCGCCTGACTCATCGGATGGTGAAATTGATGGTGAAGAGGAGATTGTAGGCTTTGATTTCTCCTTGGTTTCTACTTTAATCAAAGCAATCAAAGAAGCCCTTAATTGGGAAGATCCATCTATCCCACCAGCTAAACAAAAAAAGTTTTTCAAACAGTTGGGGAAAGAACGAGAGAGCTTCCCGCTCCTTACCGAATTAAAAGACATTATTTTTTTTTTTTAATTCTTTATTTATTTCAAAGTTTTCAATACAAGCACAATACATTTTCCTTTTCCCACCCAGCACCCCAAGCCCCCCCCCCATCCACCCCACCACCCCCGCCAGACCGAATCTTTCCAGGGTCCTATATGCTGCAATCTAGTTGTCACTCGAATTATTTTGTCGTATAAATCTTTCTATTTATCTAGTTATCTCTTCAAAACATCTCCATGAGCTTCTAAAGTCAATCCAAGAAGACCATTTGTCCTCCCCTTTGTCCGGTTCCCTATCGCCTTCTTGCCCCCATTCTGCTTTCTCTAGCTTTCGCTGTCTATTTACCCCTCTAAACCATTCCCCGATTTGCGGGCTCCCAGTTTCCATCCACTTCTTGGGGATCAGATTTTTCGCCTCATTTAATAGGATGGGAATTATTGAGTTTCTATACTGTTTAATGGTGCTGTCTGTCCCGTGGAACAGAACCACCCACGGATCCTCGGGGATATCTTTGTTTGTAATGCTTTTAATTAATGCTAATATCTGTCTCCAGTATGTTTTAATGGTGGGACAATCCCACCAGATGTGAGCCATTGTACCTATACCTCCACATCCTCTCCAGCATGTGGGGGGTCTATCTCTTTGTATTTTGCTCATTTTTACCGGGGTTATGTACCACCCCATGAGGCACTTATAGTTGACTTCTATAGTTCGACTGTCAACTTTCGGTCCGTGAATTCATTTTAGTATCTTTTCGCATCTGTTCTCAGTACAGGGGATCCCCAATTCTTCTTCCCATCTTTTGACCCCCGGAGGAATACCAAGCTGATTCTCCTGTAGTAATACTCTGTATATACGTGAGATAGTGTTTCTAACCGGGAGGCTTGTACATATTTGCTCTATTGTAGAGAGATTATCTAGGTCCCGGATAGGTTGCGGTAAACTCTCAACAAAATTTCTCAGCTGGATATACCTCCAGACGTCAATCGACATCAGCTCTACCTCTTTATTTAATTCGTGAAACGTGATTAATTTACCTCTTTTAATAATATCCCCTAAGCGTGCTCCCCCCTTTTTAATCCAATTTCCCCATAGTTTACTCCTACCGGGTTCAAAAAAAACATTATTTTTTAACTTTATCATAGGGGAATTGAATTCCCATTTATTTTTTCTGTGTACTCTATCCCATATTTTTAAAGTGACCCGTGTGATTTCGTGTGTATCCTCTTCTATTAACCTAAATTTTGGTGGATTCCATATTACGTGCCCCCAATCTCTATTTCCTAAGACATTTTCTATATTCACCCATCTTTTTTTAACTCCCTCTTTTGTCCATTCCGTGATTCTTGATAGTGAAATTGCATTGAAGTATAGTTCAAAATCTGGCAAGGCGAGGCCCCCCTGTTTTTTCAATTTGGACAAAATTCCTGCTGAGATACGTGCTTTTTTATTGGACCAAATAAATCTAGAGATGATCTCCCTTAGAATCCTAAAGAAGGCTTTGGGGACAGCTATTGGAAGCAATTGAAATTTATAATTTATTTTTGGGGCTATGATCATTTTCACCGCATTTATCTTACCCATCCATGACAGCGGACTATAAGTCATGTTTTTTATTTCCTTTTTAATCTCTTCAAGTAATGGTATGTAATTTATCTGGTAGGTCTTCCTTAATGACCCTGCAAGTTTTATTCCTAAATATTTTATATTTTCCTTCCAAGGGAACTGGAACTCTTTAGCTAGTTGGACCACTTCTGCTTGGTCCATATTAATATTAAGAATTTCTGATTTAGTTGGGTTGACTTTAAAGTTAGACACCAAGCCATATATTCTTAGTACCTTAAGCAGATTGGGTAGGGTTATTCGGGGATTGGACAGGAAAAACAGGACATCGTCCGCGAAAGCCGCGCATGATGCAGGCATGTAAGAGGGGGAATGTCCCCAGTCTATTTCTGTCAATAGATGCCGAGAAGGCATTTGACAGGATAGACTGGGGACATATGTTTGCAACATTAGAAGCAATGGGTATAGGCCCGAGAATGCTAAGTTGGATTAGATTATTATATGATCAACCACAGGCTAGGGTGAGAGTTAATGGGCTTCTCTCCCACCCGTTTTCCATGAAAAATGGAACCCGTCAAGGTTGCCCTCTGTCCCCTCTTCTGTTTGTGGTAGCTCTGGAACCATTGCTATCAACCATACGTAATTCACCAGACATAAAGGGGATTGTGGTAGGAGATGAGACATATTAAAAGACATTATTGAGGAAGAATAGAGCAAGGTGGACAGAAAGTCGTCAATGTCTAATAAGACGTCCTGGTTGTATCCCTTCAAAGAAGAGGTGAAGTACCTGGAGAATGCCCCTCTTGTGGATGCTGCTTAAATGCGTTTAGCTAAGCATGTTACCCTCCCTCTGGAGGATGCTGTATCCTTTAAAGATGGTCTAGAGAGGAAGATAGACCAGGATGTCAAGAGGATCTATGGGCTTGCTGGTTTAGCTTGTAAACCTGCCCTCGCTTTAGCGGCCATGTCTAAGGCCATGGAAGCCTGGACGGAGAAAGTGGATTCCTTCCTTAGAGGAGTGTCTGAAGAGTTGGCCAGAAGCTCGGCGGCGGCAGAATTGAAACTGGCGGTGGTCTTCCTGGGGGAGGCGTCCATTGATTTGATTCGCCTGCTGGCACGAATTATGTTATCTTCAGTCACAGCCAGGCAGGCCTTGTGGTTGTGTCCTTCTTTGGCTTGCTGACCCAGTCTCCAAGCAGTCTTGGTGTAGAATTCCCTTTGAAGGGTCTTCTCTGTTTGGAAATAAACTAGATGATGCCATATCCCATGCCGCAGGTGGTAAGTCAGGTTTCCTTCCCCAGGATAGGCGTCTGTCTGGAGGAAGGAGGTTTCAGTATAAAAGACACAGCCAGGATCGCTCAAGGGAAGCACGCTCCTACAAACCATAAAAAAGAGAAGTCGCGCTAGTTAATACTAAATATAAATACCCAGTGATTTAAGTTTCTAGTGAAAAGAAATTAAATATTGGTTCAAAAAATGACATCCACAAAATAAAATTATGTTAAATAAAATTAAACAGTGAGTGTAGTGATCCCAAAGTGTTTACACAAGGACTGGAAACAAGAAAAAAACAAGAAAAAAGCTTTAAAACTTTAAAAAGTTCCAAATGAAAGTCCACAGCTCAGGCCTTTAGAAAAGTGCAAAAGCCTCAAATCTTCCAAAAAGGGTCTGAGGTGATGGGAAATAAATGATTCCGACTTGCATACAAAGAGGACACCTTATCTTTCCAAATTATATGCTTACCAGAAAAATAAGCAAAGATGTACAGTTGGCTTATACCCAGCCTGGGCCTTTTGGTGAACCAGGATACAGCAGCTTGTGAATAATCACTTACAGCAAGAATATAACTAAGTGCATGTGTTAAAAAAAGAAAAAAAAAACAGGAACATAGCGTAATATTGTCAAAAATATTTACAATATAAAGATTGTCACTTGAAATGAAAAGAAGAAAAAGTAAAAACTCCCAGTGAGCAAGTTAGACAGCTACGGTGTAATCCAGCAAGGAACACCTCCACCTTCCAAGTAATGCGCTTACCAGAGAAAAAAACAATTTGAGCAGTTGGCCTTAACCCAGCCTGGGTTTTCCAGTATAACTGGACACACTACTTATATACGTGTTTTTATAACCAAGATGTGACTCCATACAAGTCAAAAATACCAAAAAGCATTTGTGCCATAGGACATTCACTAGTGATCCAAAACGGACAAGTTAACTCGGGACCCGTCACCACACAGAGGGGCTCCTTACCAGAAATAGAGCCAATTAATGGGTATTATCTCCCAGATAAGTGATTTGCAATGGATGATCCTGGTCCACAACAGCGATCGGTACCCTTTCTCCTATGCACAGCAACTCATATCCACCCAAAGGAGAAAAAGTAACAGACCATAGTGGAGTACCTTTTGGCAATTTTATTCAAATAAAAAATATATGCACTTACACAAATGCAGATTGATTGTAGCATAAAGCAGAAGCCGGCCGGCAACATGAAACAAACACTCCCGTTCTCGTCGATGGCGTGGTGACCTCAGCACGTACGTCTCGGACGCGTTTCGTCATAGGTTGACGTTTTCAATGGGAACATTTTCCCGGGTCACGGGTTAACTTGTTCGTTTTGGATCACTGGTGATTGTCCTATGGCACAAATGCTTTTTGGTATTTTTGACTTGTATGGAGTCACATCTTGGTTATAAAAACACGTATACAAGTAGTGTGTCCAGTTATACCGGAAAACCCAGGCTGGGTTAAGGCCAACTGCCTCTAACTTGCTCACTGGGTGTTTTTACTTTTTCTTCTTTTCATTTCAAGTGACAATCTTTATATTGTAAATATTTTTGACAATATTACGCTATGTTCCTGTTTTTTTTTCTTTTTTTAACACATGCACGGAGTTATATTCTTGCTGTAAGTGATTATTCACAAGCTGCTGTATCCTGGTTCACCAAAAGGCCCAGGCTGGGTATAAGCCAACTGTACATCTTTGCTTATTTTTCTGGTAAGCATATAATTTGGAAAGATAAGGTGTCCTCTTTGTATGCAAGTGGGAATCATTTATTTCCCATCACCTCAGACCCTTTTTGGAAGATTTGAGGCTTTTGCACTTTTCTAAAGGCTTGAGCTATGGACTTTCATTTGGAACTTTGTAAAGTTTTAAAGCTTTTTTCTTGTTTTTTTCTTGTTTACAGTCCTTGTGTAAACACTTTGGGATCACTACACTCACTGTTTAATTTTATTTAACATAATTTTATTTTGTGGATGTCATTTTTTGAACCAATATTTAATTTCTTTTCACTAGAAACTTAAATCACTGGGTATTTATATTTAGTATTAACTAGCGCAACTTCTCTTTTTTTATTGTCTATTTTTTGTGTATATCCCACAATAAGTTGCAGCTTTTTTTCTTTAGGTTTTTTTAACATATGGGTGTTTATTTAAGATTTATATATTTTCCCTGTTTGTTCCAAGCGCAGTTTTCTCCCTTCCATTGCTCCTACAAACCAGGTCGCGACTTCAGGAGATATTGGGGCAGAGGACAAACTCCTTCCACAAACCCAGTAAGAGCCAAACATCCGAGGGTCAGGTGGGGGTACTGTAGTGATCTAATATATAGTTCGTAGATGGTATGTAGTTATTAAAAGTATTGTTCCCGCAGCAAACCCAATTCTCCAGAGAGAGATTTTATTGGCTTTCAAAACAGAACAGTCTCGTTATAGATGACAAAATCCAACAGAGTACAATCATGACAGTGCTAGTAAATATTTTCTAGAGCCCAACAAAACCATGTGACTTTTGGTGCCTTCATAAGAACACACTCTTCTAAACAGATTGAATGTCCTGTTATATCCCCACACACACTGAATGGCTGAGCAATTTGATTGTCCGTTTCCATTAAATGCTTTGATCTGCTCCTGTCATTCAGAGTGACAGGAGATCACCCCAAGCTGTGAACAGCTGTAGTCATAAATTGCCCTAATCTGCATTCTTGAATATTAACATTAACAAGTCCCCTTTGATATGTGTGACTACTGATTAGATTAAGAGATGTCATCTGAACACCCTTTTGAGGTGTAGAATAGACTTGGATCCCCAATCTATATTCTTGCATATTAACATCAACATAGCCCATTCATTCATTATCTGTTCCCCTTTGATATGTGGAGTAATTCTTGTTTGGCCACTTCCCCTTTGATATGTGTAATTAGGTTAACAGATAACAATGTCAACTGATATCTGGCCTGGTCAATCTTATACTGTGTGTGTAATACATATATATAATACATAAAAGAACACTACATATATTTAATATATATATATATATATATAACATACCACACATACCCCCCACTGACTCTCTATACATACATATATATAATAATAATATAAAATCCCACATAAATTGGCCAACACATTACAACAGGTACATCTGCTCCTTTTCCAGCACGTCTGGGTGGCCTCGATCTCGGATCACTGAGTCATCAAGATGGTTTTGTCAGGCCACAGAAGGGCATTTTCCAGTACCCCTCCCCCAGATTCATATCCACTCTACTCCCTTCTTCAGAAGAGAAAGAGCAGGTGTTAATGTCATATGTGGACATACTAAAAGCTCAAGGAGCAGTAATGCATGTTCCAAAAAACGAATGGTTTCAGGGGGTATACTCCCCAATCTTCCTAGTTCAAAAGACAAATAGCGCCTGGCGCCCAGTCATCGACCTAACCTATCTCAACAGGTTCATAAAACACGGAAAATTCAAAATGGAGACTCTGTCGACCATTCAGCAAGCCATACAGCCCGGGGATTGGATGATTTCTATAGATTTAAAGGACGCCTATTTCCACGTCCCAATAGAAAGAGAGTTTCACAAATTTCTCAGGTTTCAAGTAGGGGAAGGAAATCTGCAATTCATCTGCCTTCCCATTGGGCTGACGACATCCCCTCGAGTTTTCTCAAAAGTGCTGTTGGCCGTAGTGGCTCTTGTCAGACTAAAAGGTATACATCTCTACTAGGGTTGAGCGAACCCGAACTGTAAAGTTTGGGTCCGTACCAGACTTTTGGGTGTTCGGGTCCCAGACCCGAACCCGAACAATTGACTGTATGTTCGGGTCCGGTGTTCAGCGATGTAATGGTGCTTTTTAAAAAGTCTTTTAAAAGCACTCGCGGCTATAATGAATTGTCGGCTCCCTGTAATACAGAGAACAGTCATTGAAAGTCATTGATTTTTAAAAATGTATTGTCATAAAAAGTGTTTGGGGACCCGGGTCCTGCCCCAAGGGACATGTATCAATGCAAAAAAAGTTTTAAAAATGGCCGTTTTTTCGGGAGCAGTGATTTTAATAATGCTTAAAGTGAAACAATAAAAGTGTAATATTCCTTTAAATTTCGTACCTGGGGGGTGTCTATAGTATGCATGTAAAAGGGCACATGTTTCCCGTGCTTAGAACTGTCCCTGCACAAAGTGTCATTTTTGCAGGAAAAAAAAGCTATTTAAAATCACTTGCGGCTATAATGAATTGTCGGCTCCCGTAATACAGAGAACAGTCATTCATTGAAAGTCATTGATAAAAAAAAAAAAAGCGTGGGGGTTCCCCCAAATTCAATTACCGCGTCAAATTTAAAAAAAAAATGACGTGGGGTTCCCCCTTAAGATCCATACTAGGCCCTTCAGGTCTGGGATGGATTTTAAGGGGAACCCCGCACCATTAAAAAAAATTGCGTGGGCCATTTTTGGTGACCTGGTGACCCCGCCCCCCTCTGATGCACGGGGACTTGATGGGGACTTCCCTATGGGACGGCAGGGGACGGCATTTTTTTTTTATCAATGACTTTCAATGAATGCCTGTTCTCTGTATTACGGGAGCCGACAATTCATTATAGCCGCGAGTGATTTTATGACACTTTGTGCAGGGACAGTTCTAAGCAAGGGAAACATGCGCCCTTTTACATGCATACTATAGACACCCCCCAGGTACGAAATTTAAAGGAATATTACACTTTTATTGTTTCACTTTAAGCATTATTAAAATCACTGCTCCCGAAAAAAACGGCCATTTTTAAAAGTTTTTTTTGCATTGATACATGTCCCCTGGGGCAGGACCCGGATCCCCAAACACTTTTTATGACAATAACTTTTTAAAAATCAATGACTTTCAATGACTGTTCTCTGTATTATGGGGACGGGAGCCGACAATTCATTATAGCCGTTCGGGTCCCCATTGACTTCAATGGGGTTCGGGGTCAAGTTCGGTCCCGAACCCAAACTTTTTTCTGAAGTTCGGCCAAACCTGCCGAACCCGAACATCCAGGGGTCGCTCAACTCTAGTCTCTACCACTACTTAGACGACCTCTTAGTGTTGTCCCAGGACAAAGAGCAGTTACTGTTTCACAGGGAACAGGTCATTTCCACCTTGTCCAGTTTCAGGTGGCTCCTGAATTTGGAAAAAAGCCATCTGGCCCCACCTCAGCATCTGGTCTATCTGGGAGCCCAATTCGATACAGTAAGAAATACCATCTCTCTCCCATTGGAGAAAATTACAGTGATTCAAGGGAGGATTTTGCGGGCTCTACACGCATCATGTCTGAAGGCCTCTCAGTGCCTGGAAATCATAGGGACAATGGTCTCTACGACTCAGATGGTCAAGTGGGCACTATGGAGGTTACGGCCCTTCCAGTCAGGGCTCCTCCGTCAATGGAAGTCAGGCAACAAGAACCAGTCTATCAGGATATCCTCGGCAATGAGGAACAGCCTCTTCCGGTGGCTTCTTCACAAAAATCTGTTTAATTGCCACTCTATCGCTCCCATCTCCTGGGTCACAGTCACGACCGACGCCAGCGGTACCGGTTGGGGGGCCTTGTGTGGGTATGCCCTTGCTTAAGGCAAATGGGACACTCAGCAAGTCGACCCTGGGTCGAACGTGCAGGAGTTTCAAGCAGCCTGGTGTGCTCTCCAGTCCTTTTCTCACCTTCTGAAGGGGAAATCGGTGTTATTAAGGATGGACAATACCACGGCGGTATTCTATGTCAAGAGACAAGGAGGTACACGGAGGACACCACTCCTTCGGGAAGTCGAACCCATCCTTTCATGGGCCCAGAAGAACCTAGCCGGTATCTCGGCAGTATTTGTTCCCGGAGTCCAGAACTCTCAGGCGGACTTTCTTTCTCGCAACCAACTAGACAACAATGAGTGGTCACTTCATGTGAAAACATTCAAGTGGATTCTGTTTATTCCAGAAGTGTATCTCTTCGCATCTCCCTGCAACTTCAAGGTGGAGAAATTCAAGAAGGCATATGCCTTTCCTCCACTCCCAGTTGTACTCAGATTTCTGCAGAGGCTTCAATCGGAGGAGGTAGAAGTGGTGACAATAGCTCCATTTTGGCCGAACAGGCCTTTGTTCCCACTTCTGGTCCAACTCAGTTTTCGAGAGACGGTGCTTCTTCCTCTCAGACCAGACCTTCTTTCTCAAGGGACAGCCCTTCATCCTTGTCCGGCACAGCTGAAACAAATGGTCTGGTTCTTAAGAGGGAAAGGCTGGAATCATTCGGATGCTCCTCAAAGGTGATCTCTACAGTAATGAGTTCAAGAAGGTCAAGCACGAATAAAGTTTATGGTAGGATCTGGGCGAAATTTGTAGAATTCTCTTCCTCCTCGGGCAGATCCTTTAGACAACCGGAAGTTCAGGATATTCTTGCCTTTCCCCAAACTGGCCTAGACTTACAGCTATCCATCAGCTCTCTCAGAGTCCAAATTTCAGCTTTGTCAGCCTTCTCAGGAACCTCTTGGGCAGTTCACCCTTTAATTTGTCAATTTTTTCGTGGAGCGTCAAGACTCAAACCTCAGAGGAGACCAAGGTTCCCCAAATGGGACCTGCCACTTATACTGGATTACTTGTCTGGACTTAGTACCACGGGGTCTTCCCCGCTTTCCATTAAGGACTTTTCGGCGAAAGTAGCTTTCATGATAGCCCTTACCTCGGCCAAGAGGGTTCAGGAGATTGGATCTTTGGGTCATAAGGAACCCTTCCTGACGTTCCTCCCGGACCGAGTTGTGCTCATCCCGATGCTGGGTTCAAACCCGGAAGTGACGTTGGTGTTTCACGATAATCAGGAGATCGTGTTACCCTCATTCCGATCTCCAGATTCTTCTGAGATGCACCCACTGGATGTAGGTGAAATCCTGAAAAAACTATCTAAGTATCACCTCTTCTTTTAGACAATCTGATCACCTTTTTGTTCTACACTCTACACTGGTGCTTATAAAGGAAAGAAAGCCTTGACTAGGACAATTGCATCTTGGACAGTACAGGTCATCCAGCAAGCTTACAGGGCTAAGGGCTTGGCTCCCCCAGAGGCAGTGACAGCTCACTCTACTCGGGAAATGGCAGCAATATGGGCAGCGGCTCAGCATGTGGCTCCAGATGTCGTCTGCTAGGCGGCCTCTTGGGCCTCTCTCAATACATTCATGTCTCATTAATGTATAGAGCCTGCTTCACTGTCTTCTGTTAATTTTGGTCTAAAAATCCTATCGGTGGATAGGACAAATTAAATCTTTGTTTGTTTAAGCATACCCTCCCGTGTGGTTTGGCTAGTTATTTCCCACATGTAGGCTGCCATGAAGTCTGTCAGGAAAAAGGAAAATTTATTGTCAAATACTTATAGTACCGTAATTTTCCTTTCCTGATGGACTCCATGGCAGACGGAGTTCCCACCCATTGGTTATTGGGTAGGCTAGTTACGGAACGTAGTATCATGGGGTGAGTGCTCTTTTATTTGAATGGGGTCCTATAGCATTGGAGAGGAGGCGGGGTTAACCCACACGTAGGCTGCCATGGAGTCCATCAGGAAAGGAAAATTACGGTAAGTATTTGACAATACATTTTCCTTTATCTTTTACTTTTTGTGCTAATAATTATCCAAAAAAAAAAAAATTTTTTTCCTCAGTTTTAGCCGATATGTTTTCTTCTACATATTTTTGGTAAAAAAAAATTGCAATAAGCTGTACCCAAACAAAATTTACGTCCTTTTTTTCCCACAAATAGAGCTTTCTTTTGGTGGCTCTGCGGTTTTTATTTTTTGCACTATAAACAAAAGAAGAGTGACAATTTTGAAAAAAAAAAAAACACAATATCTTTTACTTTTTTGCTATATTAAATATCCCAAATTAAAAAAGAAAAAAAGGAATTTCCTCAGTTTAGGCCGATATGTATTCTTCTACATATTTTTGGTAAAGAAAAATCGGTAAAATTTGGTAATAAAAAATTGGTTTGTGCAAAAGTTATAGTGTCTACAATATAGGGGATAGATTTATGGCATTTTGATTACCACGATTGATATTGCAGCACACACATCGGACACTTTTGACACATTTTTGGGACCAGTGACAATTATACAGCGATCAGTGCTATAAAAATGCACTGATTACTGTATAAATGTCACTGGCAGGGAAGGGGTTAACACTAGGTGGGTGATCAAGGGGTTACCCATGTTCGCTAGTGTGTGTTCTAACTGTGGGGGGGATGGAACTGACTAGAAGGAGAGAGAGATTGGTGTTCATACTTTATATGAACGCACAATCTCTCTCCTCTCCCCTGAGAGAGCTGGGATCTGTGTGTTTACACACACAGATCCTGGTTCTCACTCTGTCTCTCTGTCACTCTGTTACTCTGCCCCGTCAGGTCTGGTATGGATTTTAGGGGGAACCCTGTGCCAAAATAAAAAAAAAATGGCATGGGGGTCCCCCCAAAAATACATACTAGACCCTTATCCGAGCACGCAACCTGGCAGGCCCTGAGAGAGCGCCCCCCCGACCTCCTGAACTGTACCAGGCCACATGCCCTCAACATGTGTCCCCATGTTGATGGGGACAAGGGCCTCATCCCCACAACCCTTGCCCGGTGGTTGTGGGGGTCTGGGGGTGGGGGGCTTATCGGAATCTGGAAGCCCCCTTTAACAAGGTGACCCCCAGATCCTGGCCTCCCCCCTGTGTGAAATGGTAAGAGGGTGTCAAATGTGCCCCTACCGTTTCCCCAAAAAAGTGTCAAAATGGTAAAAATTACATGACACGGCTTGGGACAAGTCCTTTATTAAAAAATTTTAAAATAAAAATGTCCCACAAAGTCGATTCATCTTCTTCTTCTCTCACTCTGACGGACTGAAAAAGAAAAAAAAAACCTGCACGCCGCCACCGATCCGCTTCCATGGGAATGGGGAAGCCATAGGGATGTCCCATGCATCAGAGGGGGGTGGGGTAATCCGTCTGTTATAAAAGAATTATCACCTGAGAGGACAGTCATTACAGTGGGTGCCTCCCATGGAGGCGGATCGATGGTGGCGTGCAGGTTTTTTTCATTTATTTTTTTTTTGGTTTGTCTATTTATTTTTTTTTGGTCCGTCGGAGCGAGAGAAGAAGAAGATGAATGGACTTTGTGGGACATTTTTATTTTTTTATTTTTTAATAAAGGACTTGTCCCTATGCCGTGTCATGTAATTTTTACAATTTATGACACTTTTTTTTTGTGAAATGGCAGGGGTAAATTTGTACCCCGTTAGCATTTCACACAGGAGAGGAGGCCGGGATCTGGGGGTCCCCTTTGTTAAAGGAGGCTTCCAGATTCTGATAATCCCCCCCACCCGCAGACCCCCACAACCACCGGGCAAGGGTTGTGGGGATGAGGCCCTTGTGCTACCCCAAAGCACCCTCCCCATGTTGAGGGCATGTGGCCTGGTAAATAAATTTCATAGGTAAAGGGAGTGACAATATGTATACCTCCCACACATATTGTCACTCCCTTTACCTATGAAATTTATATTATTTTCACTACACACTATATCTGATAACACCATAACTTACTCTGATAATCTATAATTACGATCCCTTCCCTACATGAGATTTAGATAACAATATTTTTGATTCATAAAACAGCTGTGGTAAAGTAGATTTCAGGAAAAAAGATTTATCTGGCGAAGGTGCACCCCAATGCCCCAAATACGATATCTATACAAATACTTTGTCACTAAAAAACAATCGTTATTGCTTCCAGGTGGGTGTCTCGGCTGCGCTTCCTCCCTCCTAGGTGGACAGTGCTATTCCAGTGCCGTCCCCTGATAGCCCGTGATTAAAAAGCCCCCCTCCTGTTTGACATGGGGGAGTTTCTTCCTTTTTCTCTTCCCATAACCTGGGAATTGAGGAGGCACTTCAGGTTGACTGAGTCGGTGCGCATCTTCATGAGATAGAAAGAAAAAGCTTCTGGTTTTTAAACAAGTCTCTGGTCCATGCTACATATCTTGACAAAGGGGTAACTATGACATGCAAGCAACTGCAATAGACTATGCACTAATGATTGATAATAAATTATAAATCTAAAATCTTTTTTCTGATGCTTCGCAGAAATGCAATACAGTGACCCCCCCCTCGTTTTTCCCCCCTGAAGAAGACCACAAATACGGTCGAAATGCATTGGGGCATTGGGGTGCACCTTAGCCAGATAAATCTTTTTTCCTGAAATCTACTTTACCACAGCTGTTTTATGAATCAAAAATATTGTTATATAGATTCTTGCATGTACCTCTTCTTGCCTAGATAGATTGTATAATGTAAACCAGAGCTCGCATTTTAATAATATAAATTTACATGTATGGTGTTTTGGATACTATATTAATAAAATTTGTTTGAATTTTTCAAGATAGTGTTTTCCTTTGCTGCCAAAAAACCCCACGGGAAATTAAAAGAAGTGCAGCCACCACATCTAAGAATTGGTGAGCTGCAATATAACAAAATGTTTGCTTTGGGGTTTAATACCACTTTAAGTGGATAAAGTTAATAAAGTCATTCTGTTATAATGTTATCCATTACATCTATAGGTAGATGATGGGAAGGAACAGACAGGGGTAAAGCTATTTCCAGTGCTGGCAGGGAGAGAGGGGGGGGGCAGAGTGATAGAGGGGGCAGAGAGAGAGATTGAGGGCAGGGATAGAGAGAGGGGGAGAGCAGGGAGAGAGGGGGACAGGGAGAGAGAGAGGGGACAGGATACAGGGAAGGGAAGAGAGAGAGGGCAAGGAGGGATAAAGAGGGAAAGGGGGCAGGGAGAAAGAGAGAGGGGGCAGGGAGAGAGGCAGACAGAGAGAGAGAGGGGGCAGGCAGATAGAGAGTGGGAGGGGGAGAGAGAGGGGGCAGGGAGAGAGATAGCGAGAGAGAGAGAGAGAGAGGGGGGCAGGGAGAGAGAGGGAGGGGGCAGGGAGAGAGAGTGGGCAGGGAGAGAGAGGGACAGAGAGAGAGGCAGACAGAGAGAGAGGAAGCAGGGTCTGGTCAGTGACAATGTCCACTCACTTGGATGGTCCCCAGGGGCTCAAAATCGGCGGCTTCTGTTTCAATGTGGCTGTCGGGTGCTTGTTTAATTTTCCTGCCACCACCTCCCCTTCACAGACGCAGCACACGGGCAGGGAGAGAGGGGTGGGAGAAGGGATGTGTGTGAAGCCCAGGCATGCTGGAGATAGATGAAGCAGTGGGAGGATCCCCTCCTTCCAGGACCTCCTGAGTCAGCCGCTGCCTGCACACGGAGACCAGGGATGATCAGGAGGATGGAACAGCAGTGCTCATCAGAGGAGAAGAGTAGGTTGATGGAGCTGCGGATTTTCTGAGGGGTGAAACTCATTTCTACACTCCTCAAAATGTTGCACCGGGGGCGAGCGGACCGGCTGCCCTACCATGCTACGCCACTGATTGTCCCTACCTTCCGGGTCCTGCGCCAAGAAGCTGCGCCAATGCAGCATGTATGTATTCATTAAAAAAAACAATATGATGCATCTTGTGAATGCCAAGTGAGTTTAATGAATACAAGACATTCTGTGATTGGATGAGGTGGAGAGTAAGGGAAATAATGTCATCTGCACCTCCTCCAATCAGAGAAGGCTTTGAAATCATTAAAAAAAACACTCAAACTTCTCTGATCACTACCTGACTATGGTCTATGTAAGCGAACGAGCACTCTCTCTATAAATATAGAGAAAGACTAGGCATGGAGTGACGGTGTGTGTAAAAGCTGGTCTATCTCATCCCAATTGTTATAAAGAGAAAAAGAGGCCTAGTGTGCATAACACGGCCAATACCCCTAAGGGATCTTTAGGATTGATAGACTCAGACAAGATATATGCAATACAAAACATTTATTGAACATTGACCATGGAAGGACATATAATCATGAAATAATAATATTGGGGATATCAAAAAAGCATACAATATTGACAAAGCCAAAAATTGGTGTGCAATATGCCATATACATGGAGGTTACAGACTTGTCACGGATGTGGAATCTAGGAAAACGCTGACATGTTTCAGACTTTTGTCCTTTTTCATAGGCAAATTTAAATCCTTTTCAATCACATCTAATGGTGTGAACAAATGGATATTAGTACAGTAGAGGTAGTACAATAAGTAAAGCACAGTATTTAAAACGCCATAGCATTGAACAACAGACAGTAAGAGGCTGGTGTGGTACTTACATGCACGACAGAACCCCCTATGTTGATAATGAACACCACAGCCATACATGGGCTAATGGCAACATATGCTGAGATATGCTGTGGTATATCTATGTGTAGACATGTGAAATGACACATGAATGGCGACAGGCTGGGAGGCCTCCTATGCTGCAAGACTTCTATAAGAGACAGGGGATCAGCCTGTGTCTTAGACACCTCCGGTCGGTAAAGTAAGGATTCTATAGATATGTAAAACAAAATATGGAATAAAGAGCAATAAGTATAAGCACATAGGGCTTATTGTCACAAGTATGAACAAAAATTAGTGGGGAGGTTTTAGTAAAGGAAATTACCTGTAATACGGAGTATCCTCACATAGTGCCCAGAGACGCCAAGAACCAACAGCAGGCTCAGTGCTGCCGGTTCAGGCCAGATATAGTGGGCAAAGTGAGGGGAATCAGCTGTAAAAGGGCGCCAAACAGAGCCCTCACAGCTGATTAGAATGAGGGCTCCGTTTGCAATCAAAATAGAAATCATAAGGTGCTAATGATAAGTAAAAGTCAAAGTTATACAGTAATGCCGTGTACACACGACCGGACTTTCCGACAGACTAGGTCCGACGGTCTTCCCGACGGACTTTCGGGCGGACTTCCGATGGACTTTCCAAATGAACGGACTTGGCCACACACAATCACACCAAAGTTCGACGGATTCGACTGTGATGACGTACGACCGGACTAGAATAAGGAAGTTCTTAGCCAGAAGCCAATAGCTGCCCTAGCGTCGGTTTTCGTCCATCGGACTAGGACAAGAGGAACCGATTTTTCGACCAGACTCGAGTCCGTCGGAAAGATTTGAAACATTTTCTAAATCTAAAATCTGTCTGATTTTTCGACAGCAAAGGTCCGATGAAACCCACACATGATCGAATTGTCCGACGGATTTGTTCCGTCGGACCTTTGCTGTCGAAAAGTCTGGCCATGTGTACACGACATAACTCATTTTTTACTTGGATGTTGAATCCAAACCACATTGAAGTCTATGGGAGCAGAATGTTAACATAAACAGTAGTGGACATTGTAAAGACCAATAGGCAAGGGGTTATCAAAAATTACATGGGGGGCTTGGCACTGCCCTGATGAACATACTGTATTCCAAAGCAAACCTTTTTTTTAATTATTCTCTTTGGCAGGATGCAATAATACTGGTAATTAGTAAAGGGCAACAATACAAATTCAAAACTCCTTTAACCCCACTGGCGGTAATCCTGAGTCTGGCTCGGGGTGGAACTTCAGTATCATAAGCGGTAACCCCGAGCCAGATTCGGGCTCGCATTGCAGGATACAGGGAGACTTACTTACCTTGTCCCCTGGATCTTGCGATGTCTCCCCGCTGTGTGTGCGAGCTCTTCAGCTCGATTCACACAGTGCCCGAGTGCCGCTGATCTCTGTTTCCTGCGATGTTACGACGCACGGGAGCGGAGATCGGCGCCAAGTTCAAAAAAGTAAAAACACATACAGTACTGTAATCTTACAGTACTGTATACAAAAAATTACACATCCCATTTGTCCCTAGTAGTCTGTCCAGTGCCCTGCATGTAGTTTTATATTATAAATACTGTTTTTTTCTGCCTGGAATTTGGAGATTGTCCATAGCAACCAAAAAGTGTCCCTTTATGTCAAAAGCTAGAAAACAGCGATAATAAATTAGAATCACTTGCAGAATTGAGAGATATCGATTTGTGGGGAAATTCGTCATCAAACACTAAATCTAATGACAGCGACAATTCTGCAACTGAGCAAATTTCAGTGTTTTTGATTTGATTAAATTGTTTAATAATTTTTATAGTTATTTATTATATTTTAATTTATGATTTTGTGTTTATCATACCCGGGATGTCTACTAGACTCTGGTTTGGACAGATTTAAGTGAGTTATTCCTAAGAATTGCAGGTCTACAATATAAAACGCCAAATTTCCATGCAAAATAATTGTACCGCTTTCAGGACCTAAAACCAGAAAGAATCATACCGCTAGGGAGGTTAAATAACATACCTGTGGAATGTCTTGAACCTTTCTAAAAAATGGAAAACAACTTACAAAAAAACTGACATAACCCCTCTTGGCTGTGGTGCACCATTGATGACACGCTGGGTAATGTTCTACCTAATGGCATTCTATTGATGAAAGCTGGAGCACATTTGGATGATGCAGCTGACTATATGACATTGGGGGTTATTTACGAAAGACAAATCCACTTTGTACTGCAAGTGCACTTGAAAGTGCACTTGCAAGTAGACATGTGCAAAGTAGACATGTGAAAAAGTTTTTAGAATTTTTCGAAATTCGTACATTCGTACGAATCCGAATTACGAATTTTTACGAATACGAATTCCGTACGAAATACGAAATACGGTTTACGAATTTCAGATCCAAATTTTCCGAATCCAAACTACCAAATGACGAATTTCAACTAATATGAAAGAAATTATAGCGGATATAGCGAATGATTCGAATGAATTCGAGATTCAGTATAACGAATATCGATACTCTACGAATAATAACGAATTATCCGAAAACGTATTAACGTTACATAACACAAGTCTATTGTCTATTGTTCACCAATCACTCAGAGGAAGTACGAAATACGAAATTTCGTATTCGTAAATGAAATTTCGTATTTCGTACTTCCTCTGAGTGATTGGTGAACAATAGACAAAAGACTTGTGTTATGTAACGTTAATACGTTTTTCGGATAATTCGTTATTATTCGCAGAGAGTCGATATATTCGTAACGATTCATAACGATTCATAATGATTCGTAAAGATTCGTAAAGATTCGTAACGATATTAACGATTCGTAATGATTCGTACGAAATTCGTATTTTGCACGAATCCGAATTAAATTTCGTACACGAATTACGTTTTTTTTTTTATACAAAACGGAACGAAACAAAACAAATTTTTTGACGGCTCCCATGTCTACTTGGAAGTGCAGTCGCTCTAAATCTAAGGGGTAGATCTAAAATGAGTGGAAGCTCTGCTGGTTTTATCATCCAATCATGTGCAAGCTAAAATGCTGTTGTTTATTTTCCTTGATGTCTCCCTCGGATCTACATCAACTTTACTTCCAAGTGCAATTTTAGTGCACTTTCAAATGCACTTGCAGTGCAAAGTGGATTTTCCTTTAGTAAATAACCCCCTCTGAGTTACTATCTCTTCAAATATGAGCACAGTTTAACTATTTCTTTGTGGTAATATGCCACAGATAACTTTGGTATATATTCCCCATAAAAAGAAAAGCAAATGCCACTGTCCGCGATATTATCAGTTCTGGGATGTTGGATTAATGCAGTTTTTATTTTGTTATAATTTAACCATGGTTAGTTCATGACTGTAGAAGCTTCTTGAAACACAAAGTGATAAGCATCCCCATATGTCTCTTCTTTCTTCTATAGACCTTTCTTTTTATATCAACTATTTAAAGACTATACATGGCCATGGTGTGTGTTTTGTCCCCATCTTTGGGGGTTCAGTCCTTTCTGCTCTCCATTTGGTCCCCCCTTGGACCACGGTCGAGTTATATGTTTATCATTCCTCTGGGAGATTGACAAGTATTTTGGATCAACACATGATCAATGTAATAGAAGTAATGTATATATTATGTGAATATTAATTTATGATTTTGACATATATAGAGCAATCCCCCCCCCCCCTCTTTTCTCCTGAAGAAGTGGAATTTTCAATTCCAAGAAGCACATAGAGCTGTTATGACTTATCTCAAAGCATCATAAGGCAAATTACAATAGATTTTCTGGTGATTTAATCCTCCAATGCTTTATTGTTTTGAGAAAATGACGGGTGATAGAACAAGTTAATAGGGGGCTATTTGCTTTATTGTTTTTATAGGGTTTTGAAATTCTCACAGCATCAGTGGTCGGAAAAAAATGCCCAAGCATCATGAAGAGGTAACATGCCCTAGCAGGTGAAGGGAAAGATGCCCCAGCACTTGTGGTCTGAAAAATAACCCATCATCGGAGGTAAAAAGGTTTTTGCTTCAGTAGTCGATGTCCCTGAAAGTGCTACAGTTTCTCGATGGCTTCACCTTTATAATTCTGTGGTGGACAGCTTGGTTTGGCAGCCACCCATTAATTTCTTTGGTGGGACATTTCCTACTCCCACATAATCTGAGGCAGTTAAGGGAATACTAAAACCCAGGAAGTGAGAGTGTGTTTGACCTGCCTCAATCTATTTTCCAGGCTTCAACTGCTTAACAACTAAAAGCAATAAGTCTTAAGCTGGCCATAGACGGTTCAAATCTGCTGAACCTTCTGAGATTTGAACCATGTATGGACAGGCTAATTGTACAGAATTTGATCGGTCAATCAACTTGGGTACAACCAGCTTGTCAAATTTGTCATGATTTGTCATGCGATTATTGCCAGCGGCTATAGCCGTTAGAAATAATCACTGTGTCCCCCTCCCCTCGCTGGGAGAATACAATCGTTCCATGAGAGGGATTGCCCCATTAACACTAACTGTGTTGATAGGGGAATGTAGCAACCTGTGGGTGCAGGAAAGAAAATCGCTTAATCTATGGTCAACTTAAACACCATAGACATGTGCAATTTGTAGTTTTCCCAGAGACTTCCATTGGATATTGGCAATTAGCCAAATACATCTTGAATGTGATGAATGACAATGATAATTGTTCATGGCATTGCGAAGAATAAAAGAAAATCAGACTGTAGCAAACACTGTTTGGACATCTCCCTCAGTTCCGATAAATCAATTAAAAACAAGAATTAATTCCATTAACCAGATGAAAAAAATCTTTCACTTATTATATAACTCTATACAATTGTTTTTAATAAAAAATGGGACTCTTGGTTTTCACATGGAGATGTATTGTTCAGAAATGCAAATAGTTGAATAAAGTTGTTTGTTTAAATTTGTATTTTTATATTTTTTTTTTATTATTTTTTTCATATTTTTTTATTATATATTATTTTATCATATATATATATATATATATATATATATATATATATATATACACTTTATGCTATTGTACAGACATGCATTTGTATGAAACCCTTGATAGAATGTATCAATATATTTTCTACTTGTCAATTTTTCAATAATTATAACTGAATACCTTTACATGTTATTTTTACTGTAATTGAAACCTCTTATTGTACCATAATTTAACCTCAATAAAAGTTTGTAAACAAAACAATGAATTTACCATAAGTACAATTTAGGGATAATGATAAGCAAGAGCAACGCCTGATGAATGCTGTGAAGCATTATAACTCTTGCACACTTATGCCCCGTACACACCGTCGGAAATTCCGACCACAAAATCCGTTGGATTTTTTCCAACAGATTTTGTCCGACACTGGTGTTGCATACACACGGTTGGACAAAGTTGTCGGAAAATCCAATCATCCTGAACGTGGTGACGTTCGTTGCGTATGACGGGACTACGTAGAGGCTAGTAGCCAATAGCTTTGGTCTTGTAATGTGATCTGAGCATGCGTGGCACTTTGTCCGTCGGAATTCGCTACACACGATCGGAAAAAGTCTGATAGGACTTTGTTGTCGGAAAATTTGAGAGCAGGATCTCAAACTTTTTCCGTCGGAAATTCCGACGGAAAAAGTCTGATGGAGCCCGCACACGGTCGGAATGTCCGACAACATGGTCCGATAGGACATTTTCCGTCGGAAAATCCAACCGTGTGTACGGGGCATTAGTAGGACTGAAATGAAGTGTCCATTCAAGAGAAAATTTGAAATATCATATGATAGAACCTTCCTAAATGGCAGTGGAAAAAAGACAATGCAAGGGAAAAACAGAGTGCAAATTGACTCCAGGAACTTGAAATAGTGGAAACTTTGGGGTATTAATCTTCCAATGCTTTCACAATTCAAATTGAGCGTCTGTTTTCATGAATTGGTGAAAGTATTACTATTTTGGTGTTTATTTTTATTTTTTCGTTAATAGAATTCATCAGCATTTTTTTTTTTTAATTGCACTAAATATACAGGATGGTTTATACTCTACTTATGATACAAAAAATACCAGATGGCCAGATAAAAAAAATCATCAAGAATCAATCCAGTGTTTCATTTTATAATATGTTCTATTGCAAAAGTAATGAAGTGTACATTTTTCATCTGTTCATTTTTAGAAAATGACAATGTCACTGTCTCGAGTATTTAAAGACAAGAATAAAATTACTTTTTATGTTTTCCATTATCATCACGAAACTGTGCTAACATAAAAACATATCTAATTTTAAAAATATGAGCCTACTTGCATTATGAAACATTAAATCCTCCATCAGGGCATCTTTACAACTTCTATTCATCTATTTAGAGATCCAACCTTTGCTACATCAAAAACAACAAAATCACTTCTCGGGGATATATACTGTTGATCTTTTGGTTTTCTACTATTGACGTGTATGATATTATGATACTATGATTGTGGTTAAGACACTACCTTTACTTTTCATGTGTCATGTCACGTATATTTTTTTCTTTGAATGGTTCAATTAGACCCCTCCGTCTGCCAGATATGTGATATTAAAAAAATAAATAAAAATTCACTCACACTATACTGAAACTACTGCAAAAGATACCAATTAGTTATAATGAACTAACAGTACTTTGAAATGAAATGTACAGCCTCATACACACAGGCATATTAAGCAGGTTAATGAAAATTGTTGCATATTTCTGCACCCGGGATACACAGTGGTTGTAAGTGATACTTGCATAAACCAGCACATGCGTAAAGCCATACACCCTTAGATAAGGCTATTTGCTTTCAAGGTTGAAGGCCCATATGTAATTGTAACAACATATGCCTGTAAGTGTGCCAAAATGAAGTCTATTATCCTTTTTATATAAGCTTACACATACTATAATGTGATAATTACATTTTTTTGCACATGTTTATATTTTGGTAATATTATTTAACATTTTGGCTTTAGTATATTTGTAAAAACAATATAAAGAGAAGCTCCAAGCTCACCCCCCCAAAAAATAAATTAACCAATGAAAAGACACTTACCTGTCCATGGATCCAGTGATGTCCACACCTGAGCCGATTCTTCAATCGGCCTCAGGTGCAAGCACCGGCATCTTAGGTAAGGGAAAACGCCAGTGAAACCTTCTGGCTTCACCGACGGTTTTCTACTGTGCATGCACGAATGGCGCGGCACTTTCTGAATGGTCCCACAGTTTTGACCTGTGTGTACCCCAGAAGGCTGTGGGGGGGGGGGGGGGGGGAGGGCAGAACATCCTCACAGATCCACAAATAATAAAGTGAAGCCTGACATGTTGCGCCAATCCTGGCTTTCCAGAGTCCTTGAGAAAGCCAGGATTGGCACAACGCATAAGGCGGGAGGTGACATCATCCTGCTGGGCGGGACAAGGATGCCATTTTGCTGGAGTTTGGTGTATGAAATACCTTATGTTGATTTATGCACTTTCTACCGATTTATATGTGAGTGGATCTTTTTTTGTAAATAAATATTATGTGTCCCTTCTCATCTGTGTCTTTATATGAGGAAAATACCCACTGGAGGAGTGGAGGAGACAGCTTAGAGAACCAGAAACCTTTCTGGCATCTATTGTGTGTAAAGCTCATTTGACCCTTATGTTATCATTGGGGTCCATACAATAAGATGAGAAGCTTTAGATTGCTCATGACACATTATGGGATTTGACTTAAGAATGAACACAAGCTATATTGTTTGCACTATTTATTTATTTGAATCACTAGTGGATTTGATATATATTGATGTATTGTGGATATGTTTATTTATTTATTAAGAGCGCTTGCCTTTATTATTTGTGGTTTTATATAATGTATGTCAATAGTGTGTTAGTAATACTGTTTAGTGGTAGCAGCTCTTTGCTTTATATATATTTTTTATTACTTGGGAGCGGGAACCTGTCAAAACCAGGCACCCGCTCCCACCCCCCCCCAAAAAAAGTGCCAAATGTGACAGCGCAGGGGGGGGGATGCAAACAAGCAGAACTTCCCCTTTTGGGTGAAGTTCTGCTTTAATATACATTCATGGTAATGCTGTGCTTCTTGTATAAGAAAACACCAAAACAATGTTTGTGTCTGACTCATGTCATTGCTAGTGAATAGTCTTTAAAAATAGTGGGGGTGTTCTTATTATGTGGAAAACCTTTTCAGTTCAATATACACAGAATACAATTCACTATTACATTGTATTGCCATTGTATTGCCATTGTATTGCAAGTATTTTTTGACAGGGGTGCAGTGAATCCAATTGAAGCAACTGCATGATGATAACATGATGATAAAGTATATATAGACTGATACTATTATAGTAACAGGTTTGTTTGCTTTGGAAATGCCAGTCTGTATACATTCATGGCAGAATTGACAGATATAAATTACAGGATCATTACTACACTGCTTAGCAAATCCCAGCATGTATTGCTCATTTCAGAAACAGGAGATGTGTCCACTACTCTAAGCAATGCAGTCATTTTCCATTCTCTAAAAATAATAGTGGAGCACTTACTTTTGTTCCTACCTATTTTAACTGGAATGTTTTAGGTGTAATGTGGCATATGAATATTTATTTACAATTTTTTTGGATACTTGTTTAAAAGGAATTAATGTTTATAAATAACAAAAATTTGAAATATTATTAGATTAAATAAATATGTAATCCAAAACATAAAATGTAAAAATAGTTTTAATATGGATCAGAAATATGACTGTGATCTATATAAAGAATGCTAATATACTTTGCCATAAAAAGCTTTGCAGTGATATGTTGTTACAGTGACGTTCACAAACCAAGCAAACAATATTTTATCCGTTTCTAGTTTAGCATGATTAAATGCACTGTTCTGCTTTTAATATATCCAGGTGATGAGTGGTAGGACAGAAATTATTTTCAAAAACATGAATTAAAATACCAACAAACAAGTCAATATGAGCAAGCCGCGCTTTTAGAAAAGAAGCAGTTTGCTAGGATGTCATTTCACGTTGTGACTTCAAATCAACTGCATGTAAGCCCTAGAAATATGTTGCTGTCTTCCTGATAGTCAACACCCTTTTGAGCGTGTAAAGCAAAGCTTTTTATCTTTGTATTTGTGTCCACACAAGTAGAATAAATAATGCAATAAAACCTGAAGGAATCCACCCCTCTGCTGCCCCTAAATAAATAAATAAAAAGATGCAATCGAATAAAATAAAAAATGACATGCAGGTTTGTAGATAAGTAGCATGTCTTTCCAGACTGTAAATTATACTGGCTGGTACTTCATTCTGTACTTGCTGTGGTTGTGCAATCATTAAATGTAACAAGCAGGAGAACAAAAAATAAAAATAAAAAAGTACAAAGTCTTCTGTATAAAAGAGAAGAAACTACTTTAAACAACTTGTTTTCCCTGGCTGCTTTTTGTGATAAGGGAATAGTCTTGTGAATGCTGTCAGCTTTGTGCCATATGTTCCAGGAAACCAGGGACCCTTGAAGAAGAGCCTCTGAATTATTGATCAATGATTAGCAAATGCAATCGAAATTGTATACTTGATGTTGTGCAGGGATTCATAATTTATGAGTGGACAAAATAGGAGGTAGCATAGGTAGTGGTAGGTGATTTCAGCCCCCATATTGATTACTTAAAACATCAGGAGGTAAGTGTAGTGTGACAGACAGAACAAAACCTGACAGCTCACTGCCTGTCCATCACCACAGATGGAGAGCTAAGGGAATAAGCTTTCTACAGAAGCAAATACATTTCTATTGTGTGTCTTTGATCATTATGCTGTTCTGCTAAACCAAAGGACATATTAGTAGGTAATTTATGTATTCTCTTACAATAAAAAATTGATAGCATCCGATTAGGTACCACTAGAGCTAAATATCTAGGCAGTTTGTTTCCTTAACAGTTGGACAAGCATTACTGTAGAGGTATTTTGCACTGACTTGAAAACAAGGCCACATAGCTTGTAGTGTCCTTTTAGTGAATGCTAAAATTTACTACATAATTGATGGGAGACTAAAGATAAGGGAATCATTGCCTTAATCGGGAATACAGAGAAAACATTATTTAACTTTTTATTTACAAGATGAATGCTTCTTTTAAACACATAACAAAATATTCTATGTTAAGAGATTGCCAATCAATCTGGTACAATAGAAATATATCAGCCAAATATAGACTTTATGAGAATGCAATATTTCATGAATGCCTTATGTCTACTTTCAGCAGTTCCACAAGTTATATTTTAGTACTATTATAGCGTTTTCTGTGTGTTAATAAAATTATTAACCAATCAGAGCCTGGTAAACAGACAGGTACATGAATCTGTCTGTGTCTGTACTGAGGTCAGAGTGTTCACACTGAACACTCTTTCCTCAGTGCACTCACTCCTGTGTTTCCTCCCCGGTCACTGCATCCTTCACACTGACAAGGAATTTATACTTGGGGTAGGCAGAGCCTAACAGGCACGGTAGTGGAATCTGCCCACTGCCATGCACTGTCAATAAAAAGTAAAGCAGACTTGATAGAGAACTAGTCTCTAAGTTCCCTATCAGGCTCCACCCACCCAGTAATAAGTTATTTCCCAAATATTGATAACGCCATATTAGGGTAATGACATCGCCTTTATCCCTGTCTCCATTTAGCTCCATGGGGCTGGGGATTCAGCTCTGTGTGGGAAGCTTTCATATACTGTATATGACAGCTTCCCAACACAGGAACGCTCCTCTCTAACTGACATACCTCTGTACACCAGCTAAGAGTTGGTCTTAATTACCATCAGTTTCCTAATTTGAGAACCTGCAGTAATTCTTTAGGAATTTGTCACTGCCATAGCTTTTGAAAGTGGTGATAGCAAGAGCTATCTTAATTTGTTGTGTGTGATGGTAAAATCACAAACAATGGAGACAAATGCTTGTGTAGCGGTACCTCCACAGGGGCTTCTGAAAGTAGTGGTCCACCTATCACCCAAGCCCATCTTTCTCCTCTCAGTCACTCTTGGTACAATGAACAGTCATATGCTTGTTTTTGCTGTTTTTTTTATTGAGGGGATTTGAACTTGGATGGGTAAGGGGTTTATGGGATGCCCAAAGATGAATAGCTAGATCAGTAAATGATCAATTGGAACCTCTATGTACACTGTACAACTCCAGTCTCCTCCAGCACATCACTTGCTTGCAGACTGTTACTCTCTCTCTCTCTCCTGCACAACACTTCACTGAAGGTACAGCTATCACATGGTTAGGCATGACACTGACATATTCAGGCCTTAGCAACAGCCATTTGTAGGCAGGAACTGTGGGTCCCTTTGATGTAGCAGCACGAATAGGAAAAGTCTTTGATGCTAGCTGACCTATGGTGGACTACTACTCCCAGTCTGTCCTCTTCAGGCCCTGCCAGCCCTCCTGGCTGCAGCTGTCCGACTCCACTGCCCATGACATCATACGCCCTTCCTCTGGCTCTACATCCATCTCAGACTGCACACTCCCAGTCTGCTCCGGCATGCCTCCACAGCTCCCCCAACTATGCCTGCCACTCACCGACACCTGGTGGATCCCTCCTGGAGACTTTCCCTGGCAGTACCTTCCACTGTCCTCTCCTGCTTCACAGGTTGCCACTGGAGTGGAAGAGGACTCCAGTGGCAACCTGTGAAGCTCTGGTGAACTCCATGCCCAAGAGGGTTAAGGCAGTGCTGGAAAATAATAGTGGCCACACAAAATATTGACACTTTGGGCCCAATTTGGACATTTTCACTTAGGGGTGTACTCACTTTTGTTTCCAGCAGTTTAGACATCAATGGCTGTATGTTGAGTTATTTTGAGGGGACAGATCATTTACACTGTTATACAAGCTGTACCCTCACTATTTTACATTGTAGCAAAGTGTCATTTCTTTAGTGTTGTTACATGAAAAGGTATAATAAAATATTTACAAAAATGTGAGGGGTGTACTCACTTTTGTGAGATACTGTATATGTAATAATGAGTAAAGGTGTCTGGGTTCATGTGGACTTCATTTAACCCATTGTAAAGTTCAAAAATTGTGAACTAAAATCTAAAGCATGGAGGGACTTTCCTTTAATGTAAAAAAGGAAGTGAGACACCGCGCTGATCCCTACCCTAAAGCATAATAATCACTAATGATATTCAAATAGGTGACATCAACATATAAATATAAGTGAGAATTAGAAATGATAATAAACCATGAACCCTAAAGCAGCAGCTGAAAAATTGTGAGATATGCACAATAAATAAACAGAATGATACAAAAAGCCGCGCTGATACCTAAATTAAAAATAAACTAAATAGTGCAAATAAATAATGATACAAGCCTAAAGCAATATCATGTAATGTAGTCCCAATAATGACATTGAAAGTCCAGTGAATGGGTGAATGAAGACCTAAAGCAATTAAAGTGGTATGGACTAATGGGTAAACAGAACAAAAGTCCAATATGAAAACATGAATCCAGAGGTGATAAAAGTGAAACTCCAAAAAACAGTGACTGTCGTGATCCACCACCATAAAGCCCCATACACACGCTCGGACAATCCGCGGACCAGGTCGGTCGGACTTTGTCCGACGTACTTTGTCCGATGTTGGCGTTGCGTACACACGGTCGGACTACGTTGTCGGAATATCCGGTCCGGAAGAACGTCGTGACGTAAGTCGTCATCCACGAGATTACAAAAGGGAAGTTCAGCACCACGTCAGGCACCCGTTGGGCTCCTGCTGATCCCGTGTTTATCGAGAGTTAGTGGAAGTTTGTGCTTGTCGTGCGGATTTGTTGGTCATTGCGGCCTATATATCTTGATATAGGACGCTTTGATTTGCACTGCTTATTGTCTGCTCGTTGCTGGTATTCACTTCGTTCTTTCAGGCCTTGCTGTTTTATCGGTGCTTTCTGTTTGTCCGTTCTGACCAGCCGACCTTTTGTGACCTTCTGAGCGATGTTTCCCGTGCGTACTCGTCGCCGAGTTCGTGCTGTACGCGGAATTGGTGTCGGGCTTTTAGCTTTGACCCAAGACCCGTCCATGAACAGAGTGATGAGGAGTATGTGGACCAAGAATTGGTTGCTTCAGCGTGACCAGTTCTCGCACATGCCTTTGCTTCGTGAGATCCGGGAGAATAATCCTGATGATTTCAGGAACTTTCTCAGGATGACGGACCCCGATTTTCACCGTCTTTTGGCTTTGCTGACCCCCTTTATCAGCCGCAGGATACCTGCATGAGACAAGCCATTACTCCGGAGCAGAGGCTTGTTGCCACGTTGAGGTACTTGGCGACAGGGAGAAGTCTTCAGGATTTGAAGTTCTCTTCAGGTATCTCTCCCCAGGCCTGGGAATCATTATTCCAGAGACCTGTTCTGCCATCATCAGGTCCTGCAGGAGGACTATATTAAGGTAACATTTCTACTTTACTATTCCCTTCTATGTATGCTCTGTTTGCTAATGACTTGTATTTTTGACCTCCTTCCCTAATTACCATGATTGCAATATGTTCTAATATGCTGTGCCCCTTTTCTCCTTCATGCATTTTTCCCTTCACTTACCTCACCAGCATGCTCTTCTGCCCCAATAGACACCTATGGCCTAGTCACTTAAGCAATGTCTTTTGTCTGCTGCATAGTATTGTTTTGCCCCAAAACACCCCCTATGCAATGTTTGCTGTGTGGTTTACTAGAGCCCCCCCCCCCTTTTTTTGTTCTTTTGGTGGGGGGGGGGGGGACCGATTGTACCAAGGGCAATCTCCAGTGACACTGAACCCACAATCTCTTTAGTTCCCTTTTGCCAGCCGTTGGGACTTTCCTAACTGCGGACAGTATGTTGGCGGTGGTGTCGGCAACATACGAGTTTATGTATGTGGACGTGGGGATGAACGGCCCATCGAAGGACTCCCCTTCGAGTATGCCGTCACATGACGTGCATACTCGTGATGGATACTGCAAAAATAAAGAGATTGTGGGTTCAGTGTCACTGGAGATTGCCCTTGGTACAATCCGTCCTACAAGCATTGAGTTCCTGGGGATTGCTATTTGCGTTAACACCCATTGCCCCCCATATCCTTTACATTTTACATACATAATGCATTGTTTTATTTTAAGGAAGCCACACATTTGGAAAAATAAAAAAGTTTTACTTGGAAAACATTCACAAGTGCGTTTACAATCTTCACGCCCTGACAACATCTTGGTTAACAACCAAAGATTACGCAAATTTGTAAAAAGGAGGCCACATTTGAGGTCCATCTGGCTGTGGATTCATGGGGGGTCCTGCACACAATTTGGTTATGAAAATGGTCTACTTATGGGCTTATTTGAGATGTGTGCTTTTAAGTTGCAAATGGGTTCAGAAGCTGGCCTACAAATGTGTGTAAATTACTTGTTGCTTTTTCATATTTTCCCTAAAACATCAATGATGTTCTTCAATTTTTGTTGAACATCATTGATGTTTTTGCTTGTAGGTATTCTAGAATCTCTATTGCAGGACCATTATCTCTATGAATTGGTGTGCGATTTTTTCTTTCCACAACATCCACGTCACCCTCAAACAACAAAAATGGGGTGTTGGAATGAGGCCAGCCTACATGCTGTGTTCTACACTTTGTGGGACAATTTCTCCAAGTTCATGATCCTCCTTTCCCTCCTCCTCCGCCTCCTCTCCCTATCTGCTCTGTCCCCTTTTTTGGTAGGTTTTGGTTTGGGGGTTTCCTCAGGTGGTGCCGTGGCACTTTCTGGGCAAAAGCGGATGGTAACCAGTTAGGCTCTTCTTCCCCAAAAAAATTATTCTCATTGTTGTTTGCTTAATCTTTTGGTCTAGAGAAGGTAACTCCTGCCATAATAAGAACACCCAAAATACTCCTTTTCAGCACCAGTCTGACAAGTGTGTATTCTCCAAAATGCTGTGCTCCGTGTTTTCGTACAAAGCACTGTGGGGGTCATTTACATAAGTCAAAAACATGCTTACAAGTGCACTTGCAGTGCAAAGTGGATTTGCCTTTGTAAATAACACCCATTGCCCCCCCAAATCCTTTACATTTACATACATAATGCATTGTTTATTTTAAATAAGGAAGCCACACATTTGGAAAAATAAAAAAGTTTACTTGGAAAACATTCTCAAGTGCGTTTACAATCTTCACGCCAAAACTGACAACATCTTGGTTATTTACAACATTATTTACAAAGATTACGCAATTTGTAAAACCAGGCATGGAGCTAAGCAGAACCTATGAAGTAGGAAAGTTCAACTTTGTAAAGTGAAGACAAGATCAGACATGACATGTTCAAAGTGTGTTTGATCTTGCCTTCATCACATGGGGGGGTCTCCCCCGAAAAGTGGAAATTTGGAACATGCACACAATTTGGTTATGAAAATGGTCATTAGATGGTAAAACACATGCCTAGAAGCTTCAAAATGCCATTTTCCATCATGGGGATGAATGGACGTTTTTTGGGGGTGCAACCCCTTCACCACAACCACATTCGTAGTTCGTAAAGTGTTTGCACCCCCAAAAAAACGTTGCCATTCACCCACCATGATGGGAGCTAGCACATGTGGACACAATGTGTGCATGTTCCAAATTTCAGACAGTTTTTAAGTTGCAAATGTGTTCAGAAGCTGGCACAAATGTGTGTAAATTACTTGTTGCTTTTTCATATTTTTCCTAAAACATCAATGATGTTCTTCAATTTTTGTTGAACATCATTGATGTTTTGCTTTAGGTAATCTAGATCTCTATTGCAGACCATTATCTCTCCGATGAGTACGTGGGCACTCTCTGTGGTAAAGTGCGATTTTTCTTCCACAACATCCACGTCACCTAAAACCACAAACAAACAAAAATGGGGTGTTGGAAATGAGGCAGCCATACATGGATTAGCTTACCAGTAGCTGTGTTCTCCCACACTCACCTGTTGTGGTGACAATTTCTCCAAGTTCGATGATCTCTCCTTCCTCCTCCTCCTCCTCCGCTGCTTCTGCTCTTTCCCCTTTTTGGTAGGTGTTGGTTTGGGGGTTTCCTCCGACGGCCCAAGTTTTCGCTCCCCTATGAGAATGTCCAAAAGGAAGATTTAGCAACACAAGCTATTGAGGGCAGAAATAGGAAATGACAAACATTGCTTGAAAGTGACGGACACTATTTTAGTTTGGCCAGTTACAAATGTCAACTACATGAATGAAGTCACTTTGTAAAGGTGCTAAACTGACTAGCTTTTTGGTAGAAGTTTGTGTGATGGAGACCCCCCTCTAGTATCCACTGGAGCACATGTGTGGAAAAGCATAATAAAAGGGGGTTTGGGTGTCCCAGCACTAGTGCTCTAGAGTCCAGATGGGTAAACAGCTACTGAGTGACCTCTCCTTTACATTGAATAAATTGGCTTTACATTCTTGATGACATTTCTAGTGAGAACAAACTTCCTTTCGCCAAAAAAACACCAAACATCGTATTATAAGTGGCCGAACGATCGAGGTTGCGTACGATCGAATGCACACACACACGACCATGACAGTGGCAGAAAGATCGAGGCTGAGTACGATCGAATGCACAGACGAACCTGAAAGTGGCCATTTTGGAATGTACAACTTGGTAAAAATCAAAACACAATGGAGCAGTATGCAAGCAAGAAATCAAACACAAAACACAACTACTTACTTTTTTGAAGAATTCTCTTGATCTTTCTGTACTGATCGGCCTCCCTCAGTTTCAGGTCTGACCAGCGTTTCCTGAGTTGCTCCTTGGATCGTTGTACCCCAAAATTATTGTACAGCCTTCTCACAACTTTAGACATGATCTTGGCCTTGCGGACATTGGGGTTGAGGTAAGGCCCATACTTCCCATCATAGTCGCTCCTCTTTAATATGTCCACCATCTCCAACATTTCTCCAAATGACATATTGGAGGCCTTGAATTTCAGGTTCCGGGATCGGGACGTTTCTGCCTCCGGACTTTCCTCGTCCTCCTCCTCGTTGGTGGGATATTTGTGGCGCACCTGCTGTTTCCCCGCCATGTGCTCTCCCCACTACGCCGTAAAGAGAAGGGTGGGGAATAGACGAGAAAGATCGTCAGGGGCGGGCGGAGTTTGAAGCATGCGCAGTGTATATAAAACGTCACACGCCTGTGTCGTAGCCACGATCTGGGAGACGAGGGGAGAGAAAACTCACACGAGACGATCGCTACAAACGAAGGTACAATTTAACGTTGGTACATAACTAGCCTAGACTGATTTGAACTTGAGGCTTCTTTATGGAGAAGATTAGGAGAGTTTAGCCTGACATAATTTTGAGGGTTTTGTGTGTTGTTGTGTCTTGCAGAGATTGATATGAAGGGATTCAACGACATGAGTTTTCTCCCCCTCTTCATTGCCAAATACAGGGATTTTCCCATATTGTGGCAGGGTATACACCCACATTACACCAACAAACCAAAGAGGCACGCAGCCCTGGAGGAACTTGTGGAATTTGTCAAGCCAAGGTTCCCCACGGCAACTGTTGATGATATTAGAAAGAAAATTGGCAGCCTGAGGAGTGCGTATATCAGGGAGAGGAAGAAGGTCGTGAAGTCTGAGGAAACTGCAACTTCAGCAGATGAGGTCTATGTCCCCAAGCTCTGGTACTATCAGAGTCTCCATTTTCTGAAGGACCAGGCTGATGTCACGGAGCCAACCTCAACTCCTCCTTCCACGCTTCCTTGCGCACAGCCCACCCCTGATGAGGCTTCCGAGGAGCAACCTGGGCCTTCCAGTCTGGAAGAGGTGGAGGAGCCCAGCTTGTTCCAGGTATAGTAGTTTTGCTACCATTTAGGGGAATAATGAATGATGTTCACTTAATTCAGGATCGCCAATTGCTTAGTTCCTAACGTGTTTGACATATCAACAGACAGTGGTGTTGGAGACATTTGGGGCCAGAATCTAAACTGCAGGGCTGAGAATTGTATGGTTTTGTATTTGTAAACATTTTGCAACAGTCACTAGATGAGAATTGTGTGTGTTTGATGAACAAATAACTGAAACTATGTCCCTTTTTCCTACACAGGAAGACCTCAGCCAGGAGGTGGCTGTGGAAGGTGGCAGTCAGGAGGAGGCAGGGGTTAGTGGCAGCCACCAGCTGGGTAGTGGCAGCCAAGAGGGGGCTAGGCCTCGGAGCCTGACTGACACCCAAACCCCTCCCCTCCGCCCTCCGTACAAAAGGGCGAGAAGGGGGGTTATGCGGCACAGTCAGCGCTCCGGATGATAAGAGAGGCTTCAGACTCCCTACATGCCACACCCGCCGATGAGGAGACCTTTGGCTCGGTGGTTGTCACAAAAATGATGGGTATGGAGGTGAGGCAACGCAACATGTGTGAGGGGCTCATCCTCCATGTCCTAAATAAGGGTAGGGCTGGGGAGATGACCCCAGTCACACATGTTTGCCATTGCTACCATGCTCCACCTCCTCCTCCTCCTCCTCCTCCTTCTGCCACCCCACCAGCACGACAGCCACAGCATGCAAGGAAGCGTGGAAGGAAGACCTGAGAGTGACGACCTGCAATCAGTCTGGTCTGAGAGAAGATGGAGCCTCTCGTAGTACCAGAGCCTGGGGACCTAGATGGCATCTGCTGCAGTTCCGGATACTTTGGACTTCACGACCAGATTGCACTCCCCTTAATATACGTACTCCTCAGGCCCCCAATTTTCTACGCTTGGACAATGATGGTTGCCGTGGGGGGCCAAGACTTTGCAAATTCCCCAAGTTTCACCATGGCTGCGTTCCTCTTTGGTTTGTTGGTGTGACCTAAATAAAGGTTTTTTGGATTTGAAATAATCATTGACTATTGTGTTTTACTTTGCTACAATGACAGTTTTTCTTTGAGTAGGCTGGTACATTTCACTAATCCTAAAGTAGAATTAACAAGGGGCAACAACAACAAACAACCTCCTAGTAAATTTAAGCAAGAAATACAAATGTAAATAATGTGTTTTTGGTAATTTGAGACACACAACCCCCCTCCAAAAAAAAAAAAAAAAAAACATTCAAATATGTATTCCCCCCCAAAAAAAAAAAAAGACTAATCATGGTAAAAAAATAACAAAGATTCTTTTTCCGTTCAGAGTAAAAATAAACATGTAGTGTATAAATGGTGCAAAGTAATAAAGAAGTAAGTTTGTGAGAAGTGCGGGTGAATAGGAGCAGCTAAAAGATGTCATTCTTGTTGCATTGTAAAGAAAAAGAGAATGCGCTGCATTAAAGACATTTTAACATTGCAGCGTGACGAATGTGCTGTGTCGATTAGGAAAGGTAGTTTTACCTGACCGAGCGCTTCCGTCACAGAATTTCTTCTGAGCATGCGTAGCACTTTGTCCGTCGGACAAGCGTACACACGCTCGGATTTGGTGTGATCGGACCGGGTTGACGGCAAATCTTTCCAGCAGGAGATAAGACTTTGTCCGACGGACAAACCGACGAACACTGTCCGATGGTGCATACACACGGTCTGATTTTTCAACAACCTTGTCCGATCGGACCAAATTGATGAAAAAGTCCGACCGTGTGTATGGGGCTTTAGTTGAATGTGCTTACCAGAGGGCAAGCTCAAATAAGCCCATAAGTAGATGTCAGGATGAATCCCAGCCAGATGGACCTCAAATGTGGCCTCCTTCACAGGGTTAACCAGGGACGGAAACCAACGCTAGCAATCCTCCTTGGGACCGATTGTACCAAGGGCAATCTCCAGTGACACTGAACCCACAATCTCTTTATTTTGCAGTATCCATCACGAGTATGCCGTCACATGACGTGCATACTCGTGATGGATACTGCAAAATAAAGAGATTGTGGGTTCAGTGTCACTGGAGATTGCCCTTGGTACAATCGGTCCCAAGGAGGATTGCTAGCGTTGGTTTCCATCCCTGGTTAACCCTGTGAAGGAGGCCACATTTGAGGTCCATCTGGCTGGGATTCATCCTGACATCTACTTATGGGCTTATTTGAGCTTGCCCTCTGGTAAGCACATTCAACTTATGGTGGTGGATCACGACAGTCACTGTTTTTTGGAGTTTCACTTTTATCACCTCTGGATTCATGTTTTCATATTGGACTTTTGTTCTGTTTACCCATTAGTCCATACCACTTTAATTGCTTTAGGTCTTCTTTCCTTTAATGTAACTTAAAGCGGAGGTTCACACAAAAATTGAACCTCCGCTTTTTGGAACCCCCCCTCCGGTGTCACATTTGGCACCTTTCAGGGGGGAGGGGGGTGCAGATACCTGTCTAAGAGGTATTTGCACCCACTTCCGGGCATACACTTCCATGGTAGTCTCTTCCCCTCCCATACACACGGGTCCCAGAGACAGCAGGGACCATTCGGATTGTGCTGCGCGACTCGCGCATGTGCAGTAGGGAACTGGGAAGTGAAGCCGCAAGGCTTCATTTCCTGATTCCCTTACCGAAGATGGCGGCGGCAGCATCCGAGGACCGAGGGACGGTTCAGCCTCGGGTGCCGACTTCGCTAGACCCTGTGACAGATGAGAGTCCTTATTTTTTTTTTTTTTAAAGTCAGCAGCTACAAATACTGCAGCTGCTGACTTTAAAAAAAAAAATGTCATGGGACTCCTGCTTTAATAGGCGACATAAGAAAAACACCAATCCCTTTAATTACTGTTGGGCATTGTGGGCACTTACCCCTCTGCCAGTAGCCCTCCCTGTCTTTCTTTTCCCAGTGGAAACTTTTATTTTGGTTGCTAGGCAATAAGACCTGGCATTTCTCCAGTGGTGTCAGGCAACATGGCTGCTGGGAAACAGGATGTGGCACCAGTCCTACTCTTGTAGGTTTATACCCCAATTACTGAGTATAAGGGACAGCTCCTCTCAGCACTTACATGCTACCACCCTATACCTTCCCCAACCCTCTTGTTATTTGCCAGGCAACCAGGCTTGGCACATGCCCCTTTTCCTGGTATTGGTTCCAGGTGCAGGAGGGGCCTTATTCAAAGTTCATAAGCCTGTGCCTCTGCTCTTGTGATAGCATTCCTGCTGATCACGTATGTCTTATCTGACCACATGTCCTGCTACTGACCTTTGACTTACATTTACAGATTTCACCTAATGTCTGCTGCCTGTCCTGACCTTTCCTAGGCTCACTCATTTTGCTTACGATCTGCTTCTTGCCTTCCTTTTACCAGTGCCCATCTGGTTTGTCTTCAACTCTGCATGGTGGTGCATCTTCCTTTTTCTTATCTTGGTCCACTAGTGACATTCTACAGCCAGTGTATAGCTTTGTGCATTAAGTTCTGGGCACAACCTAATACCAGTAGCAGAGGCAGACTGACAACTCATGGGGCCCCCGGGCAATAGGAGATTATGGGGTCACACAGTATACACAAACACACACACAGTATACAATCACACAGTATACACAGACATGTTTCTATTGGCTGAGAAGGTACTGGAGAGGTGGGGCAGCTATAATCTCTGGATTTTTAGACCAAAAGAATGTCCGTAAGGGACATTTCAGAGACAGATGTAAAAAAAAAAAAAACACAGATTTTTACATACTGTCCCTGGTTTTACTGAGGCTGACAACCCTGATGGGGCCCCCTAGTGGCCCGGGCCCTCGGGCAGTGCCCGAGTGGCCGAATGATCAGTCCGCCCCTGACCAGTAGACTTACTTGCCCTAAGGGAAGGGGAGTTGCTAAAGGTGTAGTTATACTTGCTTGCTATTTACTCTGACTGGAGTGTCTGTTTCATCACCTTACAATATCAAAAGTCAGCCAGAGAAATATATGTATTCCCGCTCCTATGGTGTGTAGTATATAAATAATATGTGCTGGTAATGAATGATAAAATAACTTGATTAGAGTGCTACCCAGAATTGGTGAACCTACCCCCTTTTAAACTTTGTGATTAGTGTGTAAACCAAGTGGTTCCTAGTAATAAGCAATATATGAATGAATAATTCATAAACATAATCTTTATAGAAAAGTTTGTGATATTAAATCTTCATGATTGTAAAATAGAGTTATCCATCCAAGGTGCTTCAGATTCAAATAAAGTGCATACTCCCCTGTACTGTGCCCACTCACTCACCAACTGTTATGGACCCCAAAGGACAGGAGTCAAATGCGCTTTATAAGTATCCTGGGTATGTTGGTCCTTTTTGTCCTCCTTACTGGCTTGGCTTCTCAGTGTTTGGGGAAGTAAAGTGCTCCTGCATATTTGTGGATAAAATGGCAAATGAGATCCACATAGCGTGATTCCATTTATTAATTAAAATCAACAGGTTAAAAACATATCCACTCGCATTTGTTTGACGGTATACAAGCATAATAGACCGAAACCAGAAGTCCACACTGGGTCTGACCAGTGGAAAATGACGTCACCACCCATGGTCAAATGACACATTTTGCCCCTCCCATAGGGCATTATCAAAGGTTGTCCTCTGGTAGTGTGGTGTGTTCATTTATAGTGTGATACTCCTCCTTTACCCAATATATCATTGTTGTTCCTGGTTCCTATACAGTAATGCAATTTCCACTTCCTCTTACAGCTTACCCTGGGTGTACTTCAGCTCCTATCTACTGGTGTATCCTCCATATTGGTACACCCAGATAGCATTTACGCATTCATTTGTTGTTTCTATGTGTTCCTGGTTCCTATGTAGTTGATGCATGTAGATATTATTCATTAATATATTGCTGATTACTAGGAATCACTTGGTTTACACACTAATAACAACGTTTATTATGGGGCAGGTTTCCCAATTCTGGGTAGTGCTCTACTCAAGTTATATTCTAATATCACAAATCAGACTCCGTCAAAGCATTGATCCAGCCCAGGCACAACTAATCACTCATGAACTCAAAGATCTGACCCAGCGGCTCCCACATAGTCTTCTCAGTTGGAACCAGAACCCAACATACACCTTCTATATTGTTTTTCTAGGAACCTTAAGGACTTTTCCAACTCTGCTCCAAGGTGACCCACAAGCCTGAGCTTTTAGTTTGTCAGTCACCCTTTTATCCCTCCTTACACTCTGTTGCTATTACTTCAATTCTTTGGTCTTTCTTTACGATCCAGACCATAGTTAAAGTGGGTGTATGCCCGCACATCTAAAAAAACAAAAAACAAAACAAAAAAAAAAACCCTGCAAGGCAAAGGCATAATGAGCTAGTATGCACCGCATTATGAAATACTTACCTTAGATCAAAAGGTAAAAGTACTTCGCGCAAACTAATATGATAATAGAGTGGTAAGACAGTAATGATGGCTAGATTCCTCTAGGGGCACTAGTCCAAGGTAGAAGATATGTGCCCAGAGATCAAGGAGTGCAGATTGGTGAATAAATCATTAATTAAACAATAATTGATATATGTGATAGGATAATAATGTATCTCAAATCAGATAAAAAGTGTGCATATATAAGAATAATTAAGGAAAATTTTAAATTATATATATTATCCCCAAATGGGTGTACATATGCGTAAAAATAAAGAATGGATCCTGTGTAAATACAATCTTGTGGTAAAAATCAATAAAATGACTTAAATAATCCTGACTTGTGGTAAAAATCAATAAAATGACTTAAATAATCCTGTGACAGATGCGATAAAAATAAATAGTGACAATACGCATGAAATGTAAGATGGATCCTGTGTAAATACAATCCTGTGGTTAAAAATAAATATAAATCGACTTAAATAATCCTGTGACAGATGCAATAAAAAATAAAAATAAAAATAAAAAGTGACGGTATATCATGCCAAAAATATCCTGTGAAAGAAGTGAAATCCAGTGATAAAACCTCAAAAGGTCCTAAATTGCAAGGTAAAATCAAACCTGCGTAATAAAACAACTAAAAGGCATTCATCAATACAAATAAATAGATAAAAAGAGGCGTAAAGTGATAATTGTCCAAAATATGAATAGCAATGTCCAACTCAGTGGGGGAGATGGGACCACATGTATAAGAAAGCCATCCCGTTAATAAATATATAGTTCCAGTTCCAAAACAATTTCCATAGGTATTGTTAGATAGGGATAGTGGTTTCTCTATATTGCTGCTAAATTCATATAATGCCTTTCGTCTATTTAAGTGGGGTAATCTTTTTCTGGTCTCCCAGAACTCTCACCTTAAAGCAGGTCAAATAAGCCTTTCTGGGGTATCCAAATTAGCCCCTAGGTATGGTGCTCGGGGTGTCCTACAGTATGGTCCAGCCTGGTCCTTCTCCTTTAAGTCCCTCAGTGGTTCTGACCTATATTGCTAGGTTACTCCCAGCAGTGTGTCATAAATGGGGAAAAAAGAGAGAAAGGAGGGGGGCTCCACTAGTGTAGTACGTTTAAAAAATTGGTAGTTTATTCAAAAGGTAATGTAAGACTCGTACATAAGAACAGAAAAAATTAGCAATGGGTTAAAATTTCACCACTAGGCGTCCACAGCGCCTACTCGCGTCCTCCACTGTGTGTTTACCTACGGCCACTCAACACACAGTTGTGGCCGTAGGCAAACACACAGAGGAGGACGCGAGTAGGCGCTGTGGATGCCTAGTGGTGAAATTTTAACCCATTGCTAATTTTTTCTGTTCTTATGTACGAGTCTTACATTACCTTTTGAATAAACTACCAATTTTTTAAACGTACTACACTAGTGGAGCCCCCCTCCTTTCTCTCTTTTTTCCCCATTTATGACACACTGCTGGGAGTAACCTAGCAATATAGGTCAGAACCACTGAGGGACTTAAAGGAGAAGGACCAGGCTGGACCATACTGTAGGACACCCCGAGCACCATACCTAGGGGCTAATTTGGATACCCCAGAAAGGCTTATTTGACCTGCTTTAAGGTGAGAGTTCTGGGAGACCAGAAAAGGATTACACCACTTAAATAGACGAAAGGCATTATATGAATTTAGCAGCAATATAGAGAAACCACTATCTCTATCTAACAATACCTATGGAAATTTTTTTGGAACTGGAACTATATATTTATTAACGGGATGGCTTTCTTTTTTATTTATAACAAGGAAAGGGACCCTGTCATGTCGATACATTACAAAATAGTATGGGTATCAAGCAAACAACTTATTCAAAACATTCTGAATACATTAGTTTACACAGTCTTAATGTAGAAAGGGAAAGAGAAACAGTGTTTAAACATGTCTAAGTGTGGACAAATTGTTAGATGTTACTCTCCATGGTGTGTTGTCACTTAGTGTGCCTGAGCTACTGTTAGTTTTATTTGCTCCGTTAGGGTATTTGTGCTTGAGGTTGTCGTGTTGTGTAGTACCGGGAACATGGGCCCAGTTCCTCGGTTTTTCTTATTTATGTTGGAGAAAAAGTGGAGATTTAGAGAGTAAAGTAGATCCCCCCAGTTTAGGGTGGGATTGGTTAAAGGTAGAATATTAGAGTAGAGAGTAGTATGAAAAGAGAGAAAGAAGAGGGGAGGGGGAGCTGAAGTGGGAGGATGGGTGGGGGTGGTGGGGGTAAGGGGGTACTCGGGCCCACGAACATGGGTCATTAGTCATTCAAACATGTGTGTCAGACGGGATTGGCGGTGGCGGAGTGCAACTTCGTGTGTCTGTTGTGGTTCCCTTAAGCGCCTGGCCCTCTGCCGAGTAGATAAAGATAATCCACGACTGCTAGGTGTTAGAGAATGTTTCCTGTCTATGCTGGGCTGTGAGGACGAGGTCCTCCATATATCTTATCTCCTCCACTTTCGCTATCCATGATGCTATGGTAGGTGGGCTTGTGGATTTCCACATTATCGGTATGCAGGCCTTGGCTGCATCTAGTAAGTGTCTGATCACCGATTTTTTGTATGTTTTTTCGGGAGTGTCTGATGCGTGGAGAAGGAAGAAAGCGGGGTCTATTGGTATGGGGCTGTCTGTAAATTTTTGTACAACTTCCCGGACCACTTTCCAAAAGTGGTGTAGTAAAGGACAGGACCAGAATATGTGCAGCGGTGTTCCCTTTTCTGCTCGACACCGCCAGCAAATGTCCGGCGTTGTCGGGAAGAATCTGTGGAGCAGGTCTGGAGTTCTGTACCATCTTGACAGTAGCTTATAGTTGGTCTCCTGGATCTTGGCGCATATTGAGGATTTATGAGTGTATTTAATTATTCTTTGTTTCTTAGTTGTGCTAAAGTGGCAATTCAGTTATGTTTCCCATTTAGTCAGCCCTGGCGGGGTAAAGTCTGTTTGTGGTATGTTTAGCAGGCTGTAGGTTTGTGATAGTGTGTGCGTTATGCTACCCGATTCGTTGCAGAGTTCTTCTAGTGTTGTGAGGGGAGGAGGTGTTGTCGGAGGGGTTTTCAGTGAGTGTAAGAAGTAGCTCAGTTGGTTGGCTCTCAAGAAGTCCAGCCGAAATGGCCCTGTAGTATTTGAGAGTTCTGTTATTGTGGGCCAGCGACCATTGGTGTTAAAGTGGGAGGCCTGGTGTGTGCCCTCGTCTTTCAGTCTTTTAAATTCCGCGTCCTGTAATCCTGGTGCAAATTCAGGGTTTCCCAAGATGGGGGAGAGGGGTGAGTTGGGGGATGATATGGGGGTCGTCGAGATGAGACGGGCGCAGACCTGTGTTGTGGTTCCTATTAGTGGGTGTCGCTTAATTTCTGCTGGCAGAGACGGGTAGCACCAGGGAGCCCTACTAAGTGGGGTTTCGCTTTGATGTTGCTCCAGTTGTGTCCAGAGTTTAGTCTCCTGGTGACGGCACCAGTCTATAAGCCTGCCCAGGTGAACTGCCTGGTAGTATGTACGGATGTTTGGTAACGCGAGTCCCCCATGTTGTTTAGGTAGTACTAAAAGTTTATAAGAGAGTTGTGGTCTTTTCTTAGCCCATACAAAGTCTGTAAGCATGGTTTGTACTTGTTTGAAGTAGAGTGTGGGAATGTGAATAGGTATCGCCTGCATGAGATAGAGGAATTTTGGGAGTATCATCATTTTGAGGATGTTGCAGCGACCTATCCATGAGTGTAGACCGGTGTGCCATTTTTTAAGTAATATTTTGATTGTTTTCAGGAGTGGTGGGAAGTTCAGCTCATATAGCCGTGTGAGTGTGCGAGGGATGTAAGTACCTAAATATTTTAGGGCTGTCTGTGTCCATTTCAACTGGAAACTGGATTGTAAGTGTGTAAGTTGTGTGGGTTGTATTCCTACTCCCATCGCCTCAGATTTAGTAAAGTTAATTTTTAGGTTGGAGAGGGCTCCGTATATCTTAAATTCTCGTAAGAGGTTGGGGAGGGAGATTGAGGGGGTGGTAAGTGTGAACATGAGGTCGTCGGCGTACGCTAATACCTTATGTTGCGTTTGGTGAATAGTTTGAGGTCCGAATTAAGTAGGGAGATAGGCCTATAGCTTCCGCAGTTGGTCAGGTCTTTGCCTTCTTCGTTCCTCGTTTGCATTGAGGACTTGGACGCCTATTCCAGAGCTGCTCAGCCCGGTTTGGCGCCCTTTCTTTACCTCTGCACGCTCTGCGTGATGTTGGTGTGGACTTCCGGCAGGGTACATATACCATGGGAAGCAGCTTTGTTTCACCTCTGTCTTCCTCTCATCTGCATACACATATATTTGCGTTCATATTCCTGCATATGATTCCAGTCATCACCTGTTGTCTTTCTTTCCCTTATTGGGCCACTATAGGTTTCCTTGGTGCTTACACATTTTTTTTACTATAAATTATGGTGAGTAACAATTATTTACCACCATTCCTATGCACCCAGGTACTTCGTATAACTACGCACTTAGTTCTACTGTTTCTGACATTCTTTGGGGCCTTGGTTTCATCATACATTCACTATTCAAACCCACTTTAGTTTCTTTATCTTTTTCTATTTCTGGTTTTCATTCAATTCACCACTGTTTTCATTCCATTATTTTTTCCTTTATTATTTTTGTTTTTTGGATATTTTAGGTCTTTCCTCTTTTCACATATGCTTGCCCGCTGCTATGTGTGCTGATTTTCTTTGCTGCCGGACCACCACCTCAGCTCCCGTGCCAGATATTTCCGCCATATGCTCTGTTCCATACCCATGGGGCTGGTCTATAGGGCTGTCTCGCCAGGTACGGTGGGGGTGCATCCATTGTGTTTTGCTTTCTTATTTTTTGCCATTTCTTTATTTTCCACCTCATCTCTCCCTTCCACTTATGGCACAGTCTTCTGGTTATATATTTTCCAGATGCAACTAGACGTACCCCGCATTGCTCCTGATGAGTGGAGGGTTCCACGAAACGCGTAGAGCTTTCCTAGATGCGACGTCACCCTCATTTTTATATCATCTGGATACCCATGGGGTTTTCCAGAAAAATTATGGATTTTATATATATAATTTTTATTGTCCACGTGGAACTAGGGAGGATTAAACGTGTTAATAAGAAGTATTATATGTATTATTATGTGTATTTATGATATGTTATACATTCATGATCGAATTGTTATGAATTGATTTTTTATATATATATCTATTGAATTAAAAACCATTATAATGTATTCTATCTGGTTGTAGCCAATGCCTCATTCAAAGTCCCGACCCCTTTTCTCTCTGAACCAATAGTTAGGGATGGAGGTACCTGACAGTTAGTGGTCATGACCTCATTTAAAGTCCCACCCTGCTCTTTTTTACAATTGATAATTTAGGGATGGAGGCACTTGGCTGTACATTTCCGGCCCCTCTAGTTTTTGTTTATGTATGAGCTATTACAGTATACGGCTCATCATATCTTCTAAGGGGCTGTTTACCCCATAAGGCTGGCACATGCTTGCGCCTGCCCGCCGTGGGTTGGTTGGATTGCCCTTGTCCCATGGGTTGTGGGGTCCGGGGACTTTCGGTGGTTCTGTCTGTGTCGTGAGCTGCGATGCATGTTCGGGGTCCTCCCCTTCCCCCCTGTTGGGTGGTGGGGGCGGTCACCTGACGTGCATCGACACCACGCTATGCGTGCCGTGCGCGTGACGTCATTCTGGCGTCGTGCGCCGGCCCGCCCCTTCTGCCATCTGCGTTTGCATTGAGGACTTGGACGCCTATTCCAGAGCTGCTCAGCCCGGTTTGGCGCCCTTTCTTTACCTCTGCACGCTCTGCGTGATGTTGGTGTGGACTTCCGGCAGGGTACATATACCATGGGAAGCAGCTTTGTTTCACCTCTGTCTTCCTCTCATCTGCATACACATATATTTGCGTTCATGTTCCTGCATATGATTCCAGTCATCACCTGTTGTCTTTTTTTCCCTTATTGGGCCACTATAGATTTCCTTGGTGCTTACACATTTTTTTTACTATAAATTATGGTGAGTAACAATTATTTACCACCATTCCTATGCACCCAGGTACTTCGTATAACTACGCACTTAGTTCTACTGTTTCTGACATTCTTTGGGGCCTTGGTTTCATCATACATTCACTATTCAAACCCACTTTAGTTTCTTTATCTTTTTCTATTTCTGGTTTTCATTCAATTCACCACTGTTTTCATTCCATTATTTTTTTTTTTTTTTTTTTTTTCCTTTATTATTTTTGTTTTTTGGATATTTCAGGTCTTTCCTCTTTTCACATATGCTTGCCCGCTGCTATGTGTGCTGATTTTCTTTGCTGCCGGACCACCACCTCAGCTCCCGTGCCAGATATTTCCGCCATATCCTCTGTTCCATACCCATGGGGCTGGTCTATAGGGCTGTCTCGCCAGGTACGGTGGGGGTGCATCCATTGTGTTTTGCTTTCTTATTTTTTGCCATTTCTTTATTTTCCACCTCATCTCTCCCTTCCACTTATGGCACAGTCTTCTGGTTATATATTTTCCAGATGCAACTAGACGTACCCCGCATTGCTCCTGATGAGTGGAGGGTTCCACGAAACGCGTAGAGCTTTCCTAGATGCGACGTCACCCTCATTTTTATATCATCTGGATACCCATGGGGTTTTCCAGAAAAATTATGGATTTTATATATATAATTTTTATTGTCCACGTGGAACTAGGGAGGATTAAACGTGTTAATAAGAAGTATTATATGTATTATTATGTGTATTTATGATATGTTATACATTCATGATCGAATTGTTATGAATTGATTTTTATATATATATCTATTGAATTAAAAACCATTATAATGTATTCTATCTGGTTGTAGCCAATGCCTCATTCAAAGTCCCGACCCCTTTTCTCTCTGAACCAATAGTTAGGGATGGAGGTACCTGACAGTTAGTGGTCATGACCTCATTTAAAGTCCCACCCTGCTCTTTTTTACAATTGATAATTTAGGGATGGAGGCACTTGGCTGTACTTTTCCGGCCCCTCTAGTTTTTGTTTATGTATGAGCTATTACAGTATACGGCTCATCATATCTTCTAAGGGGCTGTTTACCCCATAAGGCCGGCACATGCTTGCGCCTGCCCGCCGTGGGTTGGTTGGATTGCCCTTGTCCCATGGGTTGTGGGGTCCGGGGACTTTCGGTGGTTCTGTCTGTGTCGGGAGCTGCGATGCATGTTCGGGGTCCTCCCCTTCCCCCCTGTTGGGTGGTGGGGGCGGTCACCTGACGTGCATCGACACCACGCTATGCGTGCCGTGCGCGTGACGTCATTCTGGCGTTGTGCGCCGGCCCGCCCCTTCTGCCATCTGCGTTTGCATTGAGGACTTGGACGCCTATTCCAGAGCTGCTCAGCCCGGTTTGGCGCCCTTTCTTTACCTCTGCACGCTCTGCGTGATGTTGGTGTGGACTTCCGGCAGGGTACATATACCATGGGAAGCAGCTTTGTTTCACCTCTGTCTTCCTCTCATCTGCATACACATATATTTGCGTTCATGTTTCTGCATATGATTCCAGTCATCACCTGTTGTCTTTCTTTCCCTTATTGGGCCACTATAGGTTTCCTTGGTGCTTACACATTTTTTTTACTATAAATTATGGTGAGTAACAATTATTTACCACCATTCCTATGCACCCAGGTACTTCGTATAACTACGCACTCAGTTCTACTGTTTCTGACATTCTTTGGGGCCTTGGTTTCATCATACATTCACTATTCAAACCCACTTTAGTTTCTTTATCTTTTTCTATTTCTGGTTTTCATTCAATTCACCACTTTTTTCATTCCATTATTTTTTCCTTTATTATTTTTGTTTTTTGGATATTTTAGGTCTTTCCTCTTTTCACATATGCTTGCCCGCTGCTATGTGTGCTGATTTTCTTTGCTGCCGGACCACCACCGTAGCTCCCGTGCCAGATATTTCCGCCATATCCTCTGTTCCATACCCATGGGGCTGGTCTATAGGGCTGTCTCGCCAGGTACGGTGGGGGTGCATCCATTGTGTTTTGCTTTCTTATTTTTTGCCATTTCTTTATTTTCCACCTCATCTCTCCCTTCCACTTATGGCACAGTTTTCTGGTTATATATTTTCCAGATGCAACTAGACGTACCCCGCATTGCTCCTGATGAGTGGAGGGTTCCACGAAACGCGTAGAGCTTTCCTAGATGCGACGTCACCCTCATTTTTATATCATCTGGATACCCATGGGGTTTTCCAGAAAAATTATGGATTTTATATATATAATTTTTATTGTCCACGTGGAACTAGGGAGGATTAAACGTGTTAATAAGAAGTATTATATGTACTATTATGTGTATTTATGATATGTTATACATTCATGATCGAATTGTTATGAATTGATTTTTATATATATATCTATTGAATTAAAAACCATTATAATGTATTCTATCTGGTTGTAGCCAATGCCTCATTCAAAGTCCCGACCCCTTTTCTCTCTGAACCAATAGTTAGGGATGGAGGTACCTGACAGTTAGTGGTCATGACCTCATTTAAAGTCCCACCCTGCTCTTTTTTACAATTGATAATTTAGGGATGGAGGCACTTGGCTGTACATTTCCGGCCCCTCTAGTTTTTGTTTATGTATGAGCTATTACAGTATACGGCTCATCATATCTTCTAAGGGGCTGTTTACCCCATAAGGCTGGCACATGCTTGCGCCTGCCCGCCGTGGGTTGGTTGGATTGCCCTTGTCCCATGGGTTGTGGGGTCCGGGGACTTTCGGTGGTTCTGTCTGTGTCGTGAGCTGCGATGCATGTTCGGGGTCCTCCCCTTCCCCCCTGTTGGGTGGTGGGGGCGGTCACCTGACGTGCATCGACACCACGCTATGCGTGCCGTGCGCGTGACGTCTTTTTGGCGTCGTGCGCCGGCCCGCCCCTTCTGCCATCTGCGTTTGCATTGAGGACTTGGACGCCTATTCCAGAGCTGCTCAGCCCGGTTTGGCGCCCTTTCTTTACCTCTGCACGCTCTGCGTGATGTTGGTGTGGACTTCCGGCAGGGTACATATACCATGGGAAGCAGCTTTGTTTCACCTCTGTCTTCCTCTCATCTGCATACACATATATTTGCGTTCATGTTCCTGCATATGATTCCAGTCATCACCTGTTGTCTTTTTTTCCCTTATTGGGCCACTATAGATTTCCTTGGTGCTTACACATTTTTTTTACTATAAATTATGGTGAGTAACAATTATTTACCACCATTCCTATGCACCCAGGTACTTCGTATAACTACGCACTTAGTTCTACTGTTTCTGACATTCTTTGGGGCCTTGGTTTCATCATACATTCACTATTCAAACCCACTTTAGTTTCTTTATCTTTTTCTATTTCTGGTTTTCATTCAATTCACCACTTTTTTCATTCCATTATTTTTTTTTTTTATTTTTTTTTTTTTTTTTTTCCTTTATTATTTTTGTTTTTTGGATATTTCAGGTCTTTCCTCTTTTCACATATGCTTGCCCGCTGCTATGTGTGCTGATTTTCTTTGCTGCCGGACCACCACCGTAGCTCCCGTGCCAGATATTTCCGCCATATCCTCTGTTCCATACCCATGGGGCTGGTCTATAGGGCTGTCTCGCCAGGTACGGTGGGGGTGCATCCATTGTGTTTTGCTTTCTTATTTTTTGCCATTTCTTTATTTTCCACCTCATCTCTCCCTTCCACTTATGGCACAGTCTTCTGGTTATATATTTTCCAGATGCAACTAGACGTACCCCGCATTGCTCCTGATGAGTGGAGGGTTCCACGAAACGCGTAGAGCTTTCCTAGATGCGACGTCACCCTCATTTTTATATCATCTGGATACCCATGGGGTTTTCCAGAAAAATTATGGATTTTATATATATAATTTTTATTGTCCACGTGGAACTAGGGAGGATTAAACGTGTTAATAAGAAGTATTATATGTATTATTATGTGTATTTATGATATGTTATACATTCATGATCGAATTGTTATGAATTGATTTGTATATATATATCTATTGAATTAAAAACCATTATAATGTATTCTATCTGGTTGTAGCCAATGCCTCATTCAAAGTCCCGACCCCTTTTCTCTCTGAACCAATAGTTAGGGATGGAGGTACCTGACAGTTAGTGGTCATGACCTCATTTAAAGTCCCACCCTGCTCTTTTTTACAATTGATAATTTAGGGATGGAGGCACTTGGCTGTACATTTCCGGCCCCTCTAGTTTTTGTTTATGTATGAGCTATTACAGTATACGGCTCATCATATCTTCTAAGGGGCTGTTTACCCCATAAGGCCGGCACATGCTTGCGCCTGCCCGCCGTGGGTTGGTTGGATTGCCCTTGTCCCATGGGTTGTGGGGTCCGGGGACTTTCGGTGGTTCTGTCTGTGTCGGGAGCTGCGATGCATGTTCGGGGTCCTCCCCTTCCCCCCTGTTGGGTGGTGGGGGCGGTCACCTGACGTGCATCGACACCACGCTATGCGTGCCGTGCGCGTGACGTCATTCTGGCGTTGTGCGCCGGCCCGCCCCTTCTGCCATCTGCGTTTGCATTGAGGACTTGGACGCCTATTCCAGAGCTGCTCAGCCCGGTTTGGCGCCCTTTCTTTACCTCTGCACGCTCTGCGTGATGTTGGTGTGGACTTCCGGCAGGGTACATATACCATGGGAAGCAGCTTTGTTTCACCTCTGTCTTCCTCTCATCTGCATACACATATATTTGCGTTCATGTTTCTGCATATGATTCCAGTCATCACCTGTTGTCTTTTTTTCCCTTATTGGGCCACTATAGGTTTCCTTGGTGCTTACACATTTTTTTTACTATAAATTATGGTGAGTAACAATTATTTACCACCATTCCTATGCACCCAGGTACTTCGTATAACTACGCACTTAGTTCTACTGTTTCTGACATTCTTTGGGGCCTTGGTTTCATCATACATTCACTATTCAAACCCACTTTAGTTTCTCTATCTTTTTCTATTTCTGGTTTTCATTCAATTCACCACTGTTTTCATTCCATTTTTTTTTTTTTTTTTTTTTTTTTTTTATTATTTTAGTTTTTTGGATATTTTAGGTCTTTCCTCTTTTCACATATGCTTGCCCGCTGCTATGTGTGCTGATTTTCTTTGCTGCCGGACCACCACCTCAGCTCCCGTGCCAGATATTTCCGCCATATCCTCTGTTCCATACCCATGGGGCTGGTCTATAGGGCTGTCTCGCCAGGTACGGTGGGGGTGCATCCATTGTGTTTTGCTTTCTTATTTTTTGCCATTTCTTTATTTTCCACCTCATCTCTCCCTTCCACTTATGGCACAGTCTTCTGGTTATATATTTTCCAGATGCAACTAGATGTACCCCGCATTGCTCCTGATGAGTGGAGGGTTCCACGAAACGCGTAGAGCTTTCCTAGATGCGACGTCACCCTCATTTTTATATCATCTGGATACCCATGGGGTTTTCCAGAAAAATTATGGATTTTATATATATAATTTTTATTGTCCACGTGGAACTAGGGAGGATTAAACGTGTTAATAAGAAGTATTATATGTATTATTATGTGTATTTATGATATGTTATACATTCATGATCGAATTGTTATGAATTGATTTTTTTATATATATATATCTATTGAATTAAAAACCATTATAATGTATTCTATCTGGTTGTAGCCAATGCCTCATTCAAAGTCCCGACCCCTTTTCTCTCTGAACCAATAGTTAGGGATGGAGGTACCTGACAGTTAGTGGTCATGACCTCATTTAAAGTCCCACCCTGCTCTTTTTTACAATTGATAATTTAGGGATGGAGGCACTTGGCTGTACATTTCCGGCCCCTCTAGTTTTTGTTTATGTATGAGCTATTACAGTATACGGCTCATCATATCTTCTAAGGGGCTGTTTACCCCATAAGGCTGGCACATGCTTGCGCCTGCCCGCCGTGGGTTGGTTGGATTGCCCTTGTCCCATGGGTTGTGGGGTCCGGGGACTTTCGGTGGTTCTGTCTGTGTCGGGAGCTGCGATGCATGTTCGGGGTCCTCCCCTTCCCCCCTGTTGGGTGGTGGGGGCGGTCACCTGACGTGCATCGACACCACGCTATGCGTGCCGTGCGCGTGACGTCATTCTGGCGTCGTGCGCCGGCCCGCCCCTTCTGCCATCTGCGTTTGCATTGAGGACTTGGACGCCTATTCCAGAGCTGCTCAGCCCGGTTTGGCGCCCTTTCTTTACCTCTGCACGCTCTGCGTGATGTTGGTGTGGACTTCCGGCAGGGTACATATACCATGGGAAGCAGCTTTGTTTCACCTCTGTCTTCCTCTCATCTGCATACACATATATTTGCGTTCATGTTCCTGCATATGATTCCAGTCATCACTTGTTGTTTTTTTTTCCCTTATTGGGCCACTATAGGTTTCCTTGGTGCTTACACATTTTTTTTACTATAAATTATGGTGAGTAACAATTATTTACCACCATTCCTATGCACCCAGGTACTTCGTATAACTACGCACTTAGTTCTACTGTTTCTGACATTCTTTGGGGCCTTGGTTTCATCATACATTCACTATTCAAACCCACTTTAGTTTCTTTATCTTTTTCTATTTCTGGTTTTCATTCAATTCACCACTGTTTTCATTCCATTATTTTTTTTTTTTTTTTTTTATTATTTTTGTTTTTTGGATATTTTAGGTCTTTCCTCTTTTCACATATGCTTGCCCGCTGCTATGTGTGCTGATTTTCTTTGCTGCCGGACCACCACCTCAGCTCCCGTGCCAGATATTTCCGCCATATCCTCTGTTCCATACCCATGGGGCTGGTCTATAGGGCTGTCTCGCCAGGTAAGGTGGGGGTGCATCCATTGTGTTTTGCTTTCTTATTTTTTGCCATTTCTTTATTTTCCACCTCATCTCTCCCTTCCACTTATGGCACAGTCTTCTGGTTATATATTTTCCAGATGCAACTAGATGTACCCTGCATTGCTCCTGATGAGTGGAGGGTTCCACGAAACGCGTAGAGCTTTCCTAGATGCGACGTCACCCTCATTTTTATATCATCTGGATACCCATGTGGTTTTCCAGAAAAATTATGGTTTTTTTATATATAATTTTTTTTCCAGAAAAATTATGGATTTTATATATATAATTTTTATTGCCCACGTGGAACTAGGGAGGATTAAACGTGTTAATAAGAAGTATTATATTTTATGTATTATTATGTGTATTTATGATATGTTATACATTCATGATCGAATTGTTATGAATTGATTTTTTTATATATATATCTATTGAATTAAAAACCATTATAATGTATTCTATCTGGTTGTAGCCAATGCCTCATTCAAAGTCCGCGGATCACCGCTTTGTGCGCTTCCCATACTAGGCCTTCGTCGCTTTCTGAGTCGCTATTGGTTTGAAAATAGTTAGTTATTTCCCTTGTCACCTCTGCCAGTGTGTCTGGGTCCTTCAGAAGGCTTTCATTAAGCCTCCACGGTTTCCTTTTATTTTTTTGGAAGTCTGTCAGGGCATAACTCAGGATAGCTGGGGCGTGATCGGACCAAGTGATTGATCCTAGTGAGGTGTTTCTAACGGCGTGAAGTTGGTTGTGTGGTATCAACAGGTAGTCAATGCGCGAATATGTGTTGTGAGGACGTGAGTAGTACGTATAATCTCGTTCGCCGGGGTGAAAGAGTCGCCATGTATCTATTAACTGTGATCTCTGAAGTGCTATGTGGATGGCCTTGCGTGTGTTTCTCGGGTTGATGAGCTCCCTGTTGAGGTATCCTCCTCGGGAATTAGGGGGATATTCAGGTCTCCTCCCACTATCAGTTGCCCCTCAGTAAAGTTTTGTAGTTTGATCAAGTGTCTTGTAAGAAACGTATCTTGTTGGATGTTTGGGGCGTAAAGGTTTGCGAGTGTTATTTTGATGTCACCAATTTGGCCCTTGAGGAATAGAAATCTTCCCATCGGATCTGTCAGTATGTCTGTCAGGGACCATGGGATTTTGGCTGAAATTAATATTGAAACTCCTCGTGATTTGGATTCTTTGTAGGTCGAGTGATACACCGTTGGGAAGTATCTATTCCTGAGGATCGAGAGAGTGTTTTCTCGGAAGTGTGTCTCTTGCAAGAGAACAATGTCTGCCTTTAGGTGTCTCATATCATTAAGTAGCATTCTCCTTTTCTCTGGGATGTTGAGTCCCTTCGCATTTAGAGTGACAATAGTAATGTCGTCCATGTTCGTGGGGGGGGGGTGGGAGTGTAGAGGGGGGGTAGGGAAGTACAGTAAGGAGTTAGAGAGAGGTATAGAATAGAGTTAGGAATGTAGTAGTTGAAGGTAGGTATATTCAACCAATACTAAATGGGTATGCAATGAGTCCGCCGGGAGCCTAGTGCCTCTAGCGGTTGCCTACCTATTTAGCTGGTGTTCTAAAGACGCTCTCCAGGTAGCCTGGGTATCGTGCGTCGTCCTATGTGGGGGTGAAATCAGTGAGGGTCCCTGAGAGTCTCCCGGTCCCTCCCTGTCCACCTGGCCTCTGCTTGTATAAGAGTGTGTGGGCATGCATGCTCAATGGTGTGTCATAGAGTGGTTTGTACATTTCAGGCTATAATATGTAATATAACACAAGGATATGTAAATTCAATACTTGCTCATTTTCTAGTTATCAAAAAAAAAACTTTAACCAGAAAGACGGTATTAACAAAACAACTTTAGCTTAACTGCATAGGTTACATCTGCCAACTAATTATTCCCCAACATAATCAAGCCCCCCCCACCCATGCCAGAGGGAGAAATTCCCCACAATGATTTATGGTCCTGAGTAACTTGGTGCGGTTCCAATATTCCCCCCCTCCATTTCTGTCTCCCCTTTCCGTCTGGCACCGCCCCTCCCCCAGATACCCTCCATGGGTGCGTCTTGTCTTCTGATGGCGTCCAGACCCCATTCCTCCCCAGGCAGCCACCCAGTATATGTACTGCTCCCCTGTGATCCCCCACGAGTCACATCTGTGGGCGTAGGTCTAGTTATCTAAGGGGTGACTTGGCATCTGTCATCTGTTAGCTCCTTTCTGGGTAGTTGTCTATGATCCAGCTGGCATGACGGGGGAGCCAGGCAAGTACATGTGCAGTTCTCAACTTGTGGAGCCAAGGGTGATGCCTGTAGGGGTGGTGCTCCAGTTTGGTGTTTAGGTAGGTTGGGGTTCAATAGTCCACCCGGGGTAGTACTGCAAGAATATAATCATCTGCATGTGTCACCGGGGGGGGGGGGGTGCGGGGGACGTATTATCTCTCTCTTCCTTTGTGGCACCTCCTCTCCAGACAACAAAAGGGTAGGAAGGGTAAAAAGGGCAAAAGCTCCGGGGGGTTATAGTGAATCCCGAAGTAACCCTTGTGTTCAGTTTTGGGGGGGTCTGCATTGTGGAAAGCGTCTCTCTTAGTGGGAGTCTCGGTTTGTAGTATGCAAAGTGTTGGGGAAAAAAAAAAAGGGGGGTGTAGGTGTGCATCGTTGCACCATGGCGGACCATTCTTCTCATTTAAACTCTGAGGCGTGGGGGTGGCCCGGACACAAAACCGGACCCCGGGCGGGTCCTCCGTGGCAGGCGAGGGGGGGGAGGGGAGCAGAGAACAAGGGGCTGCATCAAGGTAAGTTCGATGGCCTATGCGTTACAAACAGTGGGTACAGGTATAGGCAGCTCTGCTGTAATCAGGACTCACGTGTACCATCGACTACGGCGGCAGCGGAGCTGGAGCGGGATCGGCCTCGGGTTCCTCTGCGAGCGCGGTGGTTGGTTGTATCTGCCCGTTGCTGGACCCGAGCGACCCGGTAACTTCGGTAGCCTCATTAGCCAATTGGGTACCTGAACTGGTTCTGTGCCTAAGAAGGAGAAGAATCCCGGCAGGTCTGCAGGCGTTCTCAGGGTGAAGGAGGTCTGCGCCGTTCGGAAGATTACTGCCAGGGGGTATCCCCAGCGGTAGGTGTATCCTCGTCTCCTAGCTGATTCCAATACTGGCTTTAGCATAGCCCGGCGCTGTAGGGTTGCCCTGGATAAGTCCGGTAAGATCTGGATGTTGGCCCCATCAAATTCGATATCGCCTGCTTCCCAGGCCTTTCGTAGTATGTTTTCTTTAATTGTAATGTGGTGGAGACGGCATAGCACATCACGTGGCATGGCTGGGTCTGCGGATCTGGGACCCAATGTGCGGTGTACCCTGTCTATTTCAATCGTCGGCGGGGGGGTCTCCAGCAGTCTGTGGAATATTGCAGTCACTGTCTCCGCCAGGTCTTCCGGGCCCGTGGCTTCAGGTATCCCCCGCAGCCTCAGGTTGTTGCGGCCGCTGCGGTCTTCCATTTCCTCCAGGTGCAATTGCATGTCTTGGGAGTCCATCGTTTGTGATACCTGTGCCTGCTCCAGGGCCTGTATGCGTGTCTCCAGTGCAGAGACCCGTGACTCTCCAGATGTCACACGATCCGACACTGTTTGCAGCTCCGCTTTCACCTCCTGGATGTCCCTGCTGTGCGCCTCCTCTATCCTTAGGATCAGCGCTTCTATGTCGGCCCTTGTCGGTAAGGCCTCAATGTCGGCTCTGGTGGGGAGGGCCCGTAGCATGGCGCGGAGGTCTGCGTCTAATCGGCCTTGCGATGTGTCCGACATCTCTGTACGGAATGCTGCCGGTGTCTCTGCGAGGTAGTCTAGGTTTTCCGGTAGTGTTGGCGTATGGCTTTGGGTGAGCCCGGGTTCCGTTCCATATGCGGCACGCGTGGAGCCGCTTCTATGGTGCCTGTTGCTTGCCTCGGTGTACCTCCGAAAAAATTATGGATACTGGTCTGCGAGTTCTGGGATCTGGTCCCTCTTGAGGTCGAGCGTGTCCTGTATTGATTTGGGGTGCTCATGCCATGCCCACGTAAGTTAAATGGCAGGTACTGGCCATAGTGGATCAGGTTAGGCCGGGAGCTCTGTCGGTGCTCATTTTTACTCGGCCATTGCTAGTTCTCCTCCTGATGGAGGGTGAGCTCCGGGTGCCGTGTGGGGGAGAAAGCTAGGCCACGGGGGGTCCTGCAGGCCAGGATTAAGTGCCGGGGTCGCAGCCGGGTGTAACAAGATGGCCGCCTTTCCCAGGGCCGGGGCCGTTTTTTTGTTCACAGGCTGCTGTGCAGGAGTGTAGATGGGTGTCCCGGATGGAGGGTGGTCTCCAGTTGAAGGGGGGGGGGGAGAGAGCCGGTTAAAGGGGGGTCCGGGGGGGGCAGAATTAGGGACCAGGGCTGCGGCCGGGTGTAGCAAGATGGCCGCCGATCACAGGGGTGATCCGGTTTGTTTACAGTCCGCCGTGTAAGGGTGTGGATGGGTGCCCCGGGTGGGGGGTGGTCTCCGGTTGTCGTGGGGAGAAAGAGCTAATCAAAGGGGGGTCCGGGAGGCCAGGATTGGGGGCCAGGGCTGCGGCCGGGTGTAGCAAGATGGCCGCCGATCACAGGGCCGGAGCCGTGTTTTGGTTAATAGGCCGCTGTGCAGGGGTGTAGAAGGGTGCCCCGGATGGAGGGTGGTCTCCGGTTATCGTGGGGAGGGAGAGCCGGTTCAAGGGGGGTCTGGGAAGTCAGGATTGGGGGCCGGAGCCGCGGCCGGGTGTATCAAGATGGCCGCTGTGCAGGGAGTTAGGCCGGAGCCGCGGCCTGTCCTCCAGTCGTCCTCAATCCCCAGTCAGGATATTACCTGCTGGTGGTCTGGCTAGTGTTGGGTGCTGTCCTGGCTGGTTTTTGGGCGTTTTGCAAGTTACTACACCCACGGATGCCGGCGGATTATCATACAGTATTCTGGAGCTCTTTACAAGGACGTCTGCTGCCGCTCACTTCCGGACACGCCCCTCGGGATGGCTTTCTTATACATGTGGTCCCATCTCCCCCACTGAGTTGGACATTGCTATTCATATTTTGGACAATTACCACTACGTCTCTTTTTATCTATTTATTTGTATTGATGAATGTCTTTTAGTTGTTTTATTACGCAGGTTTGATTTTACCTTGCAATTTAGGACCTTTTGAGGTTTTATCACTGGATTTCACTTCTTTCACAGGATATTTTTGGCATGATATACCGTCACTTTTTATTTTTTATTTTTATTTTTTATTGCATCTGTCACAGGATTATTTAAGTCGATTTAGATTTATTTTTAACCACAGGATTGTATTTACACAGGATCCATCTTACATTTCATGCGTATTGTCACTATTTATTTTTATCGCATCTGTCACAGGATTATTTAAGTCATTTTATTGATTTTTACCACAAGTCAGGATTATTTAAGTCATTTTATTGATTTTTACCACAAGATTGTATTTACACAGGATCCATTCTTTATTTTTACGCATATGTGCACCCATTTGGGGATAATATATATAATTTTAATTTTTCCTTAATTATTTTTATATATGCACACTTTTTATCTGATTTGAGATATATTATTATCCTATCACATATATCAATTATTGTTTAATTAATGATTTATTCACCAATCTGCACTCCTTGATCTCTGGGCACATATCTTCTACCTTGGACTAGTGCCCCTAGAGGAATCTAGTCATCATTACTGTCTTACCACTCTATTATCATATTAGTTTGCGCAAAGTACTTTTACCTTTTATTCTATTAAGTGCCTATGTGAACACTATTCACTTTGCCGCAAACACTGTTCACCCTGAGTTTTCATTCTGACCTTATTTATCTACTCATAGTAGAGACACCACTATACACTTACCTTAGATCGAAGCCCCCATATTGCAGCCCGGTCCACGCCAAGGGAGCTGACATCTTGCTCTCGCCATTTCTTCCATGCACAGCGATGGAGCCACGATGATGTCACTCCTGCACATGCACGCAGGAGTCTTCTTCCCGGCAAGGTCCAGCAGCGTCTGCCGGACCTTTAGCTGGGCATTCAGGGCTCATGCAAATGGAATATCTCCTAAACCATACAGGTTTAGGAGATATTAATTTTACCTACAGGTAAGCCTTATTATAGGCTTACCTGTAGGTAAAAATTACAAATTAGGGTATATAACCACTTTAAACTGCTAAAACACTTAGCACCATCTGGCAGGGTAAACATTTGACTCAACAGTACTCTAACAAAATTCCAGAGATGGGCACCCGATTCCAGCTTGAATGACCAAGCCATTTGTAACTAATTATGGCTGCATCTGTTGGACAGCTAAAATTACTCTCTAGTTTCTCACCCCACTCCTGCCACATTAAAGGAAGCCATGGCCCACTCCATACACATTATTCATCATCTACTAAATGCAGTCTTATGTCCAGTGCCCCCAAGGGGCTGCTCCTGCCAGTACTGACAATTCCATGCAAACTTGATCCACTCATTCATCCTTTTCCTTTACTGTAGGGCCAAGGGGCATCATGTGGTCAACTGAGACTGTTCCTCTACTCTAAGCCAGCCTAAGTCCTAGAAAAAGCAAACTGTTTGTCACATCTGCTGTTTACTTTTGGTCCATTCAGCATCAATTGTCTGCCTTCTTGGATTATGGTGCTGCCAGTAACTTTATGGATCTAGAAAAAAAAAAAAAAAAAAGGTTAGCTGCACTGCAAAAACTTAAATGATACTACATACAGTGATTTTAACTGTAAAAAATTCTCCAAGGGACTCAATAAGATGAGTAATAATAATACCACAGTGATGTATGAGATATAAATGAATTAAATGATACATCTATAATATAGAAATTGTCAAAAATGTCCAATTTGCTCCAAGGTGTCACTAAATGAATGTTTCACAAGATGGTACAATTTCAAAAATAGTCTTCTAATGAAGGTTCCTTAGCGCTCTATTCATTAGTGACATAACACTGTATCACCCAAAAAGTAGTGACAGGGTATGACAGAACAGATCCTCCACCACCGAAAATGCTGCCGCTTACCAGATTGGTAGATCTCTTGTTAAGGAGATCACTAAAGGCCTGTGACTTTTTCCCCAGTCCCGGGTGTAAGAATGGCAGGACAAATTCGGGTCCGTTCGGGTTATTCTCAGTAAGTTAACCACTTCCCGACTGGCACACACCAATGTATGTTGACAGAATGGCACGGACAGGCAAAAGAGCGTACAGGTACGTCCCTTTAAGATTGCCGCCGTGCCATCGTGTGTGCGCCGATGGCGGCGCTTGCGTGCACTGGTCAGGACCCCCGTGAGTCACGGGTCCCACGGAATCGATTGCCGCGGGGATACCCGCGATCGTCTCACGGTAAGGCTGAACGGGGAGATGCGGGAGTAAACAGCATCTCCCCGTTCTGCCTAGCAACTAGTGACACTGATCTCTGCTCCCTCTGATTGGAGCAGAGATCAGTGTTCACTAAAACACAGCCAGGCCCCCCAAAGTTAGTAACACGCCCCTAGGAACACTTAACCCCTACACTGCCACCCCCTGGTTAACCCCTTCACTGACAGTGTCATTTACACAGGAATCAGTGCATTTAAGTAGCACTGATTGCTGTATAAATGACAATGGTCCCAAAAATGTGTCAAAAATGTCTGATGTGTCCGCCTTAATGTCGCAGTGACAATAAAAATTGCTGATCGCCGCCATTACTAGTAAAAAAAAAATATTAATAAAAATGCTGTAAAACTATCCCCTATTTTGTAAACGCTATAACTTTTGCGCAAACCAATCTATTATCGCTTATTGTGATTTTTTTTACCAAAAATATGTAGAAGAATACATATCGGCCTAAACTGAGGAAAAAAACTATTTTTTTTTATATATTTTTGGGGGATATTTATTATAGCAAAAAGTAAAAAAGAATGTGTTTTTTTTTCAAAATTGTTGCTTTTTGTTTATAGCGTAAAAAATAGCGTAAAAAATAAATAAAAACCGCAGAGATTATCAAATACCACCAAAAGAAAGCTTTATTTGTGGGAAAAAAAGGACCTAAATTTTGTTTGGGAGCCACACTGCATGACCGCGCAATTGTCAGGTAAAGCGACGTAGTGCCGAATCGCAAAAAGTGGTCTGGTCTTAAGCTAGCAAAATGGTCTGGTCTAAAAAAGTGGTTAACAAGGGGTGGTGTGCGGACGCCTAGGTGGACGGTAATGCCGGCTTAGAGCTCTGCTCCTGTGACAACCGCGCCGGAGGACTACAGGTCACAGAGGTCCTTATTGTCACCAGAAACGGTTGACAAAGATACCCCACAGCTTCAGGCACCTGGTGAGATGGTTCTTAGGGGGACAAAATTAAAATTTAAAACTGCTATTAAGAAAGATAAAGCACAGCGGCCTTCTCCTCACAAGGCTAATTAACTGCTAATACCACCAAAGCTACTGAGGACTCTGACTCTGATTCTGGAGATTCACAAATGGAATCTCACTCTGTTTTATTTGAGAAATTTGAGCATATTCTACAGAAGGCTTTGAAACAAACTTCAGACCATTTAACTGACAAGCTGACTAGAGAAATTAGAGAATTGGGTTTTAGAACTGCTGATTTAGAGATACGTATGGATGATATTAAAGGCCAATCCCAGCATTTTACCTCAGAATTTAAAAATCTTAAGGAGGAGAATGTTATTCTGCAGTCAGGCTTAGAGGACCAGGAGAATAGAGCTAGAAGGGCCAATTTAAGGATCAGGGGAATTCCTGAGACTATCACTGATGTGTATGCTACCATGATTGCCCTATTTCAAGAATTACACCCTGGTATTCCTGTGGAAAGATTAGAAATGGATAGAGCACACGCAAACCGAATGGTCCCCCAAGGAACATAATTGTTAAGTTCCATTACTACCGCACAAAGGAGCAATTGCTAGCAGCAGCTAGGGGAAAAGGTCCCCTCATGTTTCAAGGACATGTATACCAACTCTTTTCAGATTTGTCTCCTATCACAGTGGCAAAAAGGCGAGCTCTTAAACCCCAGCTACTATTACTTCAACAGCACCAGATCAATTATCAATGGGGGTTTCCTTTCTCTCTCAGATTTACACATCTTGAGACCAAATATATATGTCGTTCCTTCAGAGAACTTATAGTCGGCCCTGATTGAATTGGGCCTTGCTGACAAAACTACATCCAAAGACCATTCCCGCAGGAGATCAGCTTCCAAGTCCCCTCAACATTCTGCTACTGCCAACTCTAAATCTCCATCTTCTTCTTCACCTCAGAATCAACATAAAAGAGGCAGATTTGAACATCTGACCCCTAATACTGAAGATTCTATGGACTGAGATTAATAGATGCCTTCTTTTTTGGTATTTCCTTAGTCAGACCTACTGGTCATTCCAGTGTCTATACATTGCTAATTTTTTCTCAATTTTTTTTGGCCTTCTGATATATATCAAAATTTGCAGCCTTAGCCTACTGGCTATACATTGCTAATCATTTTTTCTTAAATTGTTTGGCCTTCTGGTATATATCCAAATCCCCCCCCCCCCTTATTTTTTTATTTTTTTTTGCTGTCCCATATTTTTTTTTTTTCTTTTCTTTTAGTACATGTTATTAAATCACTTTATTCATATAGTGACTGATAAGGTTATATAGCTGCTTAATGTTTAATTCCTGTGGTTCTCTGGCGCGGTTCGCCACTTTTGGAATTCTTTGCTGCCCTTTTGCCATCCTCAGACCCTTGCTTTCATCGTGCGAGACTCTGATGATGGCTTTGGAGCCCCTAGGAATCCTTTGTCTACTTCTAGGAGTTGCTCCCATACCCTATTGAATTTGTATTGCTTGTATTCACAATTCTCTAATATTGGGGTTATTTTATCAATCTATGTTTTCCCTTTCTCTATTCTTTCTATTCTTTCTTTTCTTCTCTCTTCTCTCGAGGTGGTGACCTTTACTTTAAGTTTGGGTCACATTACATATTGTAAGCTGATTTATTCGGTCTTGTTATGGCCCCCATAAATATTTTATCTCTTAATGTACAAGGATTTAATATCCCACAAAAACGTACGAAAGCTATGAGCTCCTTTTCAGTCAAGAAGGCACACATAATCTGTTTACAGCAAACCCACTTTATTGATAAAACTGAACCTAAATTTCTTTCATCCTCATACCCACAATTCTTCACTGCCTCCACCAAGGTCAAACAACGTGGAACTCTTATTGGGTTTCACCGATCCATGCCATTCACCCTTGTCACACAACTTAAAGATCCTGAAAGGAGATATATACTGCTTACTGGTTATATATCAGATATTGCTATCACCATAGTATCATACTATGCTCCGAATAAAAAAACAGAATCATTCTTATCCCATCTTTTCCAAGTGGTTGAAGCACACAAATTTGGTACTGTAATCCTATGTGGAGACTCGAATACAACTGTATTTCCCTTTTCAGATAAATCTCCCTCAGTCCCCATTACTGGGTCCAACAAACTTAACCTTCAACAGTTGCTCTCTAGACATCATCTAATAGATACTTGGCGTGAATCCAATCCAAGCAGTAGACGCTTCACACACTACTCTTATCCACACAAATCCTTTTCCCGCATTGACCATATTTTTGTCCCCTCAAGTATGACTCCTGAAATTTTGTCCTCTAAAATGATCCCGCTTACTTTTTCAGACCATTGTGCTATATACACTATTATAGCTTCTATAATACCTAGATCACATGACACAACCTGGTATATAAACGACTCTACTTTAGCAAATCCTCAACACTGTCTTGAGATAGAGAAGGAGATAAATGACTACCTTTCTTCTAACGATACAGGCAATGTTTCTGACCTCACTTTGTGGGAAGCGCATAAAGTGGTAATTCGTGGCAGATTGATTCAACAGGCAACAAAGCTCAAAATAGGAATGCAAACTTATGCTTGCTAAGCTAGAAGCTAACTTTACCTCTTGTCATGATATGTTTCAATCATCCCCGAATGCCACTAATAATGCTAAATTGGATAAAGCCTGATCTAGATCTATTTCTAACAGATTCTGCAGACAAACTCATACGTAAGCGTCAACATATCCAATACCTTAAAGCTAATAAACCAGACTCCCTCTTAGCTAGAAGCTTGAAATCAATACATCAAATTAGGTCCTCCATAAGACTAAAGACATCCAGAGACTCCTATACTAGTAATCCGGCCAAGATAGTTGAAATGTTTCGTTCCAACTTAGCTAAAATATATTCCACTGCATCAGACTTCAACCAGGCTCACGCCCATCAATTTTTCTCAAATATTAAATTACCTGACATGAACAAAGAACAACGTGAGAGACTTGAACGCCCTATTACTATTAATGAAGTTCAGACTGCTATAAAAGATCTGAAATTGCATAAAAGGCCTGGCCCTGATGGGTATTCGGCATCATACTATAAAAAATTTGGGAATATTTTATCTCCAAATCTAACCAGAGCGTTTAACTCTCTTTTGTCAGGTCATTCATTTCAATCTGAATCATTATCCTCTATTATTGTTATGATACCTAAACCGCACACAAATTTGTCCTCTTGGTCCAATTACCGTCCCATTTCTCTCCTTAATTTGGATATTAAATTACTAGCCAAAATCCTAGCATCCCGTTTGAATAATTTTATAGGCCACTTGATACATCGAGAGCAAACAGGTTTTATTCCTAAGAGGCAAGCAGGAGATAATATCAGAAGAGCACTTTTACTCATCCAAGCTGCCAAATCTAGACGGATCCCCACTTGTCTTTTATCATTAGATATCAGAAAGGCATTTGACTCGGTCACATGGCCTTATATGCAATTTACTCTTCAAAAATGGGGTTTTGGTGATAATTTCCTGACTTGGGTCTCTTGCCTGTACAATAACCCCAGAGCGTATATAAAATACGCGGGATATAAATCTGCAATGATTGATATCAGAAGAGGCACAAGACAGGGTTGCCCCTTATCACCATTGCTTTTCGCCCTGCTCATAGAACCCTTAGCTCAATCAATCAGATCTAACCCCGACATCAAAGGTATTGAACTAGGTGGACATCATTATAAGCTTTGTCTTTATGCAGACGATATACTTATTTTTCTATCTCACCCCCACATCTCTGCTCCAAACCTTCTTCGTACATTAGATACATTTTCACATATTTCCGGTCTCTTTGTAAATCACACTAAATCAAATGCGCTAAACATTTCTATAAAACAGTCTGATATTCTACTAGCTCAATCTTCTTTACCGTTTAATTGGGTTAATCGTCAAATACCATATTTAGGTGTACATCTTACACCCTCACTCTCAGATCTTTATGCAGCCAACTATTTGCCTTTGCTGAAACAGGTTACAAGCCTATTAAAACAATGGTCATCATTACCATTATCATGGTTTGGACGCATAAATGCGATAAAAATGTCTATTCTACCAAAATTTTTATATTTGTATAGAGTACTTCCAATTTCTGTACCATCATATTTTTTTAGGCTCACACAATAAGGTTATGTCATTTATTTGGAATAATATTAAGCCCCGTATCCCGAAATCTACTCTCGGTAGCCAACCTACTATGGTTTCAACCTAAACATAGATCCAATTTGTCTGACCCTATCACAAAACACTCATTGGCTGTCTGGGACAAATTAGGTAGCCCCTATAAATTCCTATCGGCACATAATCCACTTCTTTCCTTTCTAGGGAACCCAGCTTTTTATCCTGCCTGGAAATTTCCAAAATCTTTTTCAGCTTGGTCATCTGTTAACTTGATGAGACTATGTTAATTGTTATCCACGGATGGCATTCAAACGTTTCCTAGCTTATGTACTACTTATGGACTTCCGAATAACAAGATATTCCGTTACCTGCAAATTAAGAACTTCTATATGCCTTTCATTAGGTCAGATGTAACATCTAGTAAATTGTCTCATTTCGAACACATCTGTTTGAGTGATCCACATGTTAAAGGTTTAATTTCATATATGTATCAAACTCTTATCACTACTCCTACTGAAATATTCCCACCATATACTGTTAAATGGGCACAAGATATGGGTCGTACATTTGACAACAATGACTGGTCTAACATTTGGTTAGCTACTAAATCATCATCTCCTAATTGTTACGCCTTAGAAACCAACTTCAAAGTTCGGCGCGTTGGTATTTAGTACCAGCGAGAATAGCAAAATTCTCTCCATCCTATCCCAATAATTGTTTTAGAGGATGCTCTTTCCCTGGTACTCATCTACACATATGGTGGGATTGTCCAGTGGTGCAAGAATTTTGGAATAATATTTTCGCAATAGCCTCCAAAGCATTAGATACCTATGTTGCGCCGGATCCAGCTATTGCACTCTTAAATCTTAAACCAGATGTACTCACCCGTGTACAATTCAAATTGCTTATACATATTTGCAAGGTGGCCAAGCAAACCATAGCCAAGGCTTGGAAAACAAAAAGTTTAATAGTGGCAGAGGCCAAACACAGATTAAATAAAGCTCTCATTTTTGCTAAAATGACAGCTATTGAAGACAATACCATTAACAAATTTCGTATGATTTGGCAACCCTGGGTTACTCATTTCTTTCCTTCTGACTTTGACCAGTCACTGTTGTTACCATATTAAAATCCTTGTGTCTTATTTATTTTTCTGTAACATTTTCATATAAGTACCGGGTCACCACCTCGAGAGACTCTGCTTCTTTTCTTCTCTCTCTTTCCTTTCTTCCTTTTCCTTTCTTCTTCCTTTCTCATAAATTTTTACTCACATGTCTCCTTTCTCCCCACTTATTGCTATGTTAAGGATAATATTGGGTTACAATATTGTTCCAAGCGTTGACTTAATTCTCCCTTGCATAGAGATTTCCTCTTATGTTGATGATTTGATCTTCATAACTTTCCCTACGGTTTTGGTCATGGTATTCTTTTGTCTACTCTGGAAAAGGTTACATGGTTATACCTTTATATTTTTTGCCTTATGTTATATAATATAATAAGGCGATATTATATCTCCGTTTTTGACTAGTTAGGCCTCTGCCCGCTCACAGTTTGAGCCCATTAGGGGTGGTCGGGTGTTCCTTTCTCATATAACTATGATATTATTTTTATTTCATACCTACCTTATTATACTATTTGATCTCTATGCTTCTTAATTTTAAATATTTCACATATCTATCTTGTGTACTCAATAACTGATGATAAATATGTTGCTTATTTTTATTACCCATGTTAGGAGACATGTTCTGTTATATTTTTTTTTTAAATTGTAATTTTTATTGAAAAGAAAACAGTATCATACAAACAAAAATATTCATGTAAACATTTAGGTTTTGTATACATTACATATCGTACTTGAGGAAAGAATATAACAGAAAATAAAGAAAAATATTGTTCAGAACAGTCACATCACTACCAATAGAGCAGAAATCTAGACTATTAGTTACATATTACGATGGTGGTATAGGTAAAGGAAGAGGGTCTCTGAAAAAGAGGACAGTTAATCCAATCCATAATGACAAATAAGGAGGCATCAGGCAGATAGATAGATAGCTTCAGGTGTGTGCTATTTCAGCGTATGAAATGGAACTGATACCAGGGTTAAGGTCCGAATGATCCCATAGATTCCAGGTTTTAGACAATTGCGGGAGGGTATCATGTATTATTGAGGTAAGGCGTTCCATTCTACATATCTGTTCCAACGTTTGTAGGACTTGTGAAAGAGAGGGCTGGGAGGGGGAGAGCCACCTTAAGGGTATAGCCCTTTTTGCCGCCAGTAGAATAAAGGTAGCCAATTTTTGGGTATGCTTGGAGAGTCCAGGGATCGGCAGACCTAATAGAAAGTGTAAAGGGTCTAATGGGAGTGAAATATTGAACAGATCCTGTATAAAGGTCTGAATAGCTATCCAGAATGGGCGTATCAAGGGGCAGTCCCAAAAGATGTGAAAATGGGAGCCTATGTCTCCCCGGCATCTCCAACACATCCGAGGAGTCTTAGGATCATATTTGTGTATAATTTCAGGGGTTTTATACCAGAAGAATAATATCTTATAAGCCGTCTCTTTTTGTTCTACACATTGTGATGACTTGGAAATAGCTTCCCAAATCTTCTGCCATTGAACCAGGGAGATGGAGCGGTTTATCACATGAGACCATTTTCGCATATTAGAATGGGATGTGTCAGTAATAGGAGTAGCGTTATGTAGGGACGTGTAGGGATGTCAGTAATGAGATGAGTCTGGTATGGTCCTTGAGCACATAAAAGTTCGAACGAGGTAGGCTTATCAAGGCTTAAGCCCCATACACACGGTCGGATTTTCGCATGGATTCTGTCCGATCGGACAATGTTGTTGAAAAATCAGACCGTGTGTATGCACCATCGGACAGTGTACGTCGGATTGTCCGACGGACAAAGTCCTATCTCCTGCTGGATAGATTTTTTGACAACACGGTCCGATCACACCAAATCCGATCGTGTGTAGCGTTGTCCGACGGACAAAGTGCTACGCATGCTCAGATCACATTACAAGACCAAAGCTATTGGCTACTAGCCTCTACGTAGTCCCGTCGTAGGCAACAAACGTCACCACGTTCAGAATGATCGGATTTTCCGACAACTTTGTCCGACCGTGTGTACGCAAAACCAACATCGGACAAAGTATGACAGACATGATCCGACGGACCTGGTCCTCGGATAATCCGAGCGTGTGTATGGGGCTTAAGAGTGGGCGATTTAGAGGCGAAGTAGTGTCTGATTTGAAGGTAGGAGTAAAATAATTGTTTAGGGATCTGGTATTTGTTTTGCAGTTCTTCAAATGATAACAGTGTTCTGGTAAGGGGGTGCACAATGTTTCGAAACTGGAATATACCTGCATGTGTCCATGGAAGCATTCTGTCGTATGATAGACTGTCAGGGATATCGGGGTTAAACAGTACATTTAACAGCGGGGGACATGGGGAAGCAAGAGAAAACTGACGTGAGCATTTCTTCCATATGTCAAGGGAGAATAGCATTGGGCCAAGGCTTATGCTTCTGAGTTGACACAAGGAAGAGTTTAAATCTGTCCATACCATGGCACATATATGTACTGGTCTAGTGATGCTCATCTCAATCTCTGCCCAGATAGTGGGTGCCATTCTGGATGACAAAGTAATAATTGTTTTAAGATGTGTAGCAAAATAATCTTTAATAAGGTCTGGGGCTCCCAACCCGCCTCGTGACTTGGGGGCAAGCATTACCGAACTTGAGATCCTATGTGTCCTGTAGTGCCAGATGAAGTTAAGAAATGTTCTCTGCATGGCTTTTAGTTGTGACATGGGGATAGGAATCGGGAGTGTGTCAAATAAGTAAAGGAGTTTCGGCATTATAGACATCTTTAGGACATTGATGCGGCCTAAAAGAGAGATGGGGTAAGCATCCCATTGTCGCAGGAGTCTATCAATGTCCCGAAAGAGTGGGGGGTAGTTAGCTTGGTACAAGGTTGAATATGAGGAGGGATGCGGGTGAGAGCGAGAGAGGAGTGAGTCCGTGCTGCGTTCCTTCATCCCCTCATCCCCCGCTCTACCTACTAAAACGAAGCCCTGAGCCCGCAACGTTCCAACGGCGGGGTAGCTGTGTGTAGCTGTGTGGTCGCATTGGACGCCACGAGACGCAGAGCAGTGTGGGATCGAAGAGAGCCGGTGTCAGTGTGACGGCGGGTACATTCACCGCCAGCGTCCTTCCCCACAGTGTGCTTTTATCCACGAGCCTCACTGAACTCTATAGGAGGAGTGGACGAGAGAGGGGAGAACATACAAGCCAGGCGGAGGGGAGGTGCGGCGGCAAGGGGGGGTGAGAGTCCTCAGCTGCTTTTGCTACCTCTGCTGGGACTGCAATCTTGTCGGTTGCACAGACACTGGACACCAGCTGATGAGGACATCCACTCCTACACAAGCGTGTTGAAGGAGGTAGCAGGGATAGCAGTGAGAGGGCTTCCCATGCTTCATAATAATCCTAAGGAGATCACCCATCGGCCTGCGGACTCTGTACCTACTTTTACCTCATGGCTGACAATCCGGATGGGTGAGATTGCCTAAATTATAGAAATGGTTGCCTTGTCAAAATGCATTAACATTTGAACTGCAAAAGTGAAAGTGGTTTAATAAGGGAGTACCTGGCTTCCGTGTTCCTTTTTTTTTTTCTCTCCCCCTGATGGGGTATGTGCAATAGAGTCCTGTTTTATATTAGTGAAAGTAAAATCCTCAAATGGACTTTGGCTCAGTACATCTCAGTACTACATCACCTTAGGGTGTAGAGGATATTCCCCGGCCTGTTGTTTCTTGGGCCTTATCCGGTCCAGTTTAAATAGGTAGTGGAGGAGGGGAAAAGGAGGAGAGGAAGAGGGAAGTTTGTTTTGTTTCTGTCAAATATAATTTTTCTTTTACTTACTTTCTCCCGTGGTTCCCTGATTTGTCCCCCTCCAAGTCATATTGCTTGCTATAGTTAAGACAATTACCAAACATGCCTTCACAGCGCACGACAAAGGCCAGCCAAGCGGCCAGTCAGGCTAGCCAAATAGCAGCAGCTAAATTGGAGAAATTTGCCCATACCCCAAGCCAAGCACCAGCACAGTCCCCTCAGAAAACCCACTCACAAAATCAGCAGCCCCAGCCTAACCGGACAGGAGGAGTGACAGGGGCTACAGGGGGAAGGAAAAGCCAAGGACAGACCCAAACACCCATACAAACTCCCCAGAGGACATCACTGGAGGGGGGTGAACTAGTGGGGCAACCCCGGAGCCAGGAAGTGGACGGCCCACTTTCAGTAAGAGGGGCTGATAGTACACCTGGGACGGAGCCTTCTTTGAAAGAGATACTAGAGGCAGTTAATTCTTGCAGAGCCTCTCTGAAAGACATGCATGACCAACTGAAATCAATACAGGAGGAACTTGCTACTGTAAGGAATGAGGTACAGAAGGTCCAAGAGAGGACCACAACCCTCGAGGATAGGATGAGCCTAGTGGAAGATGACTTGGCGCCTTTAAAATGTGAAGTGAGCGATATTAAAAATGTCCTCAATATACAAATTAATAAAATGGATGAGATGGAGAACAGGATGAGAAGGAAAAATATCCGTATAGTTGGCCTCCCAGAACATTCCGAGGGCCCAGACCCTACCGCTTTCTTAGAAAAGTGGCTTGTTGAAACTTTTGGTCAGGAATCGTTTTCCTCACTTCTCGCAGTGGAAAGAGCTCATAGGGTCCCTCACAGACCTATACAACCTGGGGCCCCTCCTAGGCCCATCCTAGCAAAACTACTATTTTTTAAGGACAAAGTAACAATTACACGGAAGGCAAGGGAATTAGGAAACATTTTTTACAATGGCATGAGGGTGTCTATTTACCCCGACTACTCCCCAGATCTTCAAAAAAGGAGAGCCAAATTCGGGGAAATAAAACGAAATCTGCGCCAAGCTAACTTAACATACGCTTTATTATACCCAGCAAAATTGAGAATAATGGCTCCCGGAGGGACTTTACTTTTTGATTCCCCTAAAGGGGCTGAAGACTGGTTAATAAAATATAAGGAGCGACTTTAGACGACTAGGATCAATTCAATGTGCTGACTGGACTTTCCCCTTTTTTAACTTCAAAGTATTTTATTGAATTTGTCAAAAAAACATACAACGGTAAATGACAAGGTACAACTATATAGTAAATTTAGGCATCTATGACAACGGGTAAAACATGACCATTAGGTAAAAGAAGCTATAGACATGCAATAGATCACAGGAAGATCAAACGGGACCAAATGGTCTAATGTAGGAAGGGTGATGGAGGAAAGACCATTGGGTTGTGTAACGAGCGAGGACCTCCCACTACCAGGCACCCCATTTGGGAGCTGTCTGTGCCCTATAGGGGAAACCCTCGACGCTCCACCACCCTTCAATGTGAATGACTAGTTTCGGTCATGATCCACTCCGCAAGGGAGCCAGTAGTCAATAAGATACCCATAAATGTCGACTTGTCATTCAATGTAAAAACAGTAATAAGAGAGGTAAAAGAGCCGAAGCGGGAAAAGTGAGAGTTGGATGAGGGTAGAAAAAGAGAGAAAGGGGGTCAAAGAGAGGATGGGGGGGGGGAGGGGATAACAGGCAAGATATTCGGAGCAGCAATTATAGGACTCAGTTTAGGAAATTATGGAGTTAGTGAGCCAAGGAGCACCAATGTAAATTGCCCAGGGTTCCCAGGTAGTTTCAAAGTTACGGACCGTGTCCGAGATAATGTGGGCTAGCTTCTCTTGTGACATTAAAGGTATGTATATGGATGCAGCTGCGCTTCCCCAGTGAAAAAGCAGCCAACACAACAATATGACTGATTGTGAAAGAAACTAGAAAGTGGTTAAGTGTGGCGCTGTGAAACTTTGTATCTGATCGATAGCTACAAGGAAGAGTGCGATCTTCATTATATTGCCATCATCCAGACTTTAGTGACTAATCACCATCTGTAAAGGATGGTGGGGAGAAAGTGAATACAAACAGTCCACATCAGAACTGTTTATAAAAATAAACACAAATATTGCTAAAAATAAAAGTGAACATAAAACACAAATCTATGTGGATCACGTGAGTGAACAGGTTATAGTATGAAAATATGGGCGGATACGCTATACCCATCACCACTGCGTTTGCTTTTTTATTTCTTGATTTGTCTTTGTTTTTACTGATCGTTTTATTTTTGACAAACAAGAATTTTATAAATAAATCCATTCCGGTATCGGATTGATTTACCCTATGAGGAGGCCCTCTTTTTTATCTCTTTTTTTCCATGATTTTGACCCATTGAGATGTCTCGGGGTCAACTTGTGTGTTCCTGCACAGTCGTTTAAAGTGTAGTCCCTACACCGTTACCTGAGATTCGGTGAGTACAGACTGTGGGGTCGGCCCAGTCGTGTCCTTCCAAGCTCCTGATTCCGGCCTACCATCCTGCCTGTGCCATCCATCGGCATATCCACGCTCTGTTTGACCCCTCACCAAAGGTCAGTGGGTCCATCTCTTACGGTAAGAGTACCCGACTTTATTTCTACATCTCAAAGTTCTTGACGCCGTCCAAAATACATGAGGATGATACGTTGATGAACACTATCTAACATCAGAAGAATATTAGAAATATTGATATACCATTACACATGAGATATTCCATTCGGGACACCTGTATCTATATATATAAACCATCCTAATACTTGTTGACATAGCACCTATTTGGGCTCATTTTATATATATGTTTCCATTGTGTTTATTTACTTTCATGAACGTCATTGTTTTTGGATTATAATTGCATTTAGTCCATCTATATTGCAATTCTGATTATAGGTGGTTAAACAAAGGAATTGTAATACATTATATGATTTCCTGTTTTTTCAGAGACAGGTACCCTAGTGTTTCACTACATATTGTAACACTTCCTTATTTTCATACTATAACCTGTTCACTCACGTGATCCACATAGATTTGTGTTTTATGTTCACTTTTATTTTTAGCAATATTTGTGTTTATTTTTATAAACAGTTCTGATGTGGACTGTTTGTATTCACTTTCTCCCCACCATCCTTTACAGATGGTGATTAGTCACTAAAGTCTGGATGATGGCAATATAATGAAGATCGCACTCTTCTCTTGTGACATTATCCAGGAGACTTTCCTGATGACTGCTGGGAAGGATATCTTGGGTTTTTTCCAGGCCTTGGCTACCGTAAGTTTAGCCCCCAGCAATATGAATTTGACAAGACTTCGCTTGGATTTGGATAAATTTGGGGTAAAAGCATTAAGAAGGGCTACCACAGGAGATCTGGGGATCTGGGTACCCACAAGCCTATCAATCAAGTTGAAAACTTTTCTCCAGAATGGGCGAATTCTGGGACATTCCCACCAAGTATGAGACATAGTACCAGTGAGACCGCACCCCCGGAAGCACAGTGGACTAGCCGTTGGAAAAATTGAGGCAAGACGAGAGGGGGTGTAGTACCATCTGGATATGATTTTCAAACTAGCTTCAATGAGTGTAGTGTTTAAAATACTCTTGAAAGAACGAAAGCACGCTTTCTGCCATGCCTCCAGGTCCCATTGGAACTGGAAGTCCGTCTCCCAGTTTTGCATGTAGGGGGTTTTAGTGGTCACCGCGGTGAGTGACGAGTAGATCGTCGACACTCCCCCCCGCTGATCCATGGACTGATCGCACCATATTTCATATTCCGTAAATCGAGGGGGGAGGGGTTTGTTCGTCCAGAGTTTGTGTAGATAATGAGAGATCTGATTAAATCTGAAATGTTCAGAGGTAGGTAAGTCCCATTTTTTGGTACAATAGGTGAGAGTAATCGGGCCCGAGGTTAAGAAAAAGTGACCGATTCGGTATAGCCCCTTATCCAGCCACCATTTAAATGCTTTTATATTTTGGCCAGGAGGAAAATCGGGGTTGTGGAATAAGTGGGACAGGGGTTTATACACTGAGACCAAGTTCGGAGAGGAACGAACCCTGTCCCATAGGGTAAACATATGTGAGAGGGTAGGGGCCAGAATCGGGGGGCGTAATTTCGGATTCGACCAAAGAAGATAATCCAGAGTATGGTGGGGTACTGCTTGCCTTTCTATAAGGACCCAATCTGGCTTCTCGTATTTAGAGTACAGCACTGAGAGCTGGGCAATTCGGGCTGCAAGATAGTATTTATATAAGTGAGGCAATCCCACACCTCCCTTCTTTCTATGGAGGTACAGTGTGTGTTGTTGAATCCTATAACCCTTTGAGCCCCAAATAAATTTGAGGATCTTGCTTTGGAGTGTTTTAATGTGATCCTTTTTAATAGGGATTGGTAGAGAACGAAAGAGGTAAAGGAGTCTGGGGAGCAACGTCATCTTCACCGAATTGATCCTCCCGAGCCAAGAGAGATTATGGTTCGACCATGATTGGAGATCCAGCTCCAATTTCCGGTACATGGGAGGGTAATTAGTACTATAAAGATTCTCTATTTTGGCTGTGAGGACAATGCCAAGGTATTTAATGGAGGACGTGTTCCAATGGAACTTAAAGTGTTGTCGTAGGGAATCAACCGTTGCTGGGGGAGAGAAACGTTGAGAGCGTGAGACTTAGCGTAATTTACCCGAAGCCCAGATATGTGGGCAAATGCATCAAGGGAATTGCAGAGGTTTGGTAGGGAGGTCGTCGGGGAGGTAATGAAGAGGAGTATGTCGTCCGCGAAGAGTCCACACTTGTGGGTCTGGGATCCGCAACGGACTCCTTGAATGTTGGGGTTCTGTCGAATGGAAATGGCTAGCGTTTCAATGGCTATAGCGAAGATTAGGGGGGATAATGGACAGCCTTGTCTGGTGCCTGTAGCAACGGAGATAGGTTGGGAGTAGTGACCCTGTAGTTTGATTCGTGCGGTGGGGTTGGAATATAGGGCCCTTATTAACCCAGGAAGTTATCACCAAAACCCCAGCGTTTCAGGATTTCGAAAATATAAGGCCAGGAGACTGAATCAAATGCTTTTTGGAGATCCAGTGAAAGAAGCATACCTGGTTGTTTAGAGCCCCCATCCCATCCCGATTGAAGTAAGGAGACTATATCTATGGCTCTTCTGACCTGGTCAGGGCCCTGTCTGCCCGGGATGAACCCCACTTGATCCTTGTGTATGTATCTGTGGATAAAAGAAGCCAGGCGGTTCGCTAATATTTTAGTAAGGATTTTCAAGTCACTATTGATCAGCGAAATAGGTCTGTAATTGCTGACCTCCTCTGGATTCCTATCCGGTTTCGGTATGACCGCGATGAAGGCGGTGTTAAGATGGGGGTCAAGTGGGGTTCCCTTTGTTTTTGAATTAAGAAACTTAGTGAGGCGTGGAATCAGGGTAGAAGGAAATGTTTTGTAATATAAGTTGGGGAGGCCGTCCGGACCTGGAGCCGAGTTAGATTTTAGATTTTTAATGACTTCCTGGACCTCTTCTTCCGAAAAAGGTGCTTCCAGTATTTCCTTGTGTTCAACAGAGAGGGAAGGGATAGGGATCCCGTCGAGGTAATTGGAGACAGCGGTCTTGTCAGCGGTGTTTTGAGAACCGTAAAGGTTGGAATAGAAGTCATGAAACACTTTGAGAATTTTAACGGGGTTAGAGGTCAAGCCCTGACCAGGGATTCTGATTTTGGGTAATACGTAGGAACGAAACTTGGTGTTAGTTTGGAGGCCAACATGGAGCCCAATTTGTCCCCCTGGGTATAAAATCTATTTTTACTCCATCTAATTTGTTTTTCGGCTTTAGCAGTCAGTGCTAGATTAAGTTCGAGTCTGGTTTTGTCAAGTTGGGCCCGCAGGGAGGGTGACGGGTGTCGTTTGTGTTGGGAGCTAAGGGAGGTGTAGAGGTCGTCAAGTCTTTTGATCTCCGCTGTTCGTTCTTTTTTGATTTGTGTTGTTAATTTAATGATTTCGCCCCTGATAAACGGTTTGTGGGCTGCCCACAGGGTTTCTGCAGAGATCCCCTCAGTGTTATTAAGTGAGAAGTATTCTGTGAGAGAATTCTCCAGCATTTGAACTCTAACCGGGTCCGAGAGCAGAGACTCGTTCAATCTCCACTGACCGAGTCCCGGCTTCGGGTATCTTCTATCCATGGACAAAGTAACAATGGCGTGGTCGGAAAGAGCAGTGTCAGTGATCCTCGAGGAGGTAATTCGGGGGATATCGCCGGAACGGACCAGGAGGTGGTCAATCCTCGCGTATAGGTTATGAGGTGTGGAAAAGTGAGAGTAGTCTCTCTTCCCAGGATTGAGTTCCCTCCAGACATCCGCTAAGCCCTGAGAATGTATAAGTTTGGCTATCTTGAGGCTTTCCCTGGTGGGCCTGGTAAGTTGGGAGGAAGGGGGTTTGGATCTATCCAGAGACTGGTCGAAGGCGGAATTAGAATCTCCCCCGAATATGACCGTACCCTCCAGGAAAGGGGAAAGAGAGTCAAGCAAGCTTTTGAAGAAGGCCGCTTGCCCTTTGTTGGGCGTGTAATAAGAGATGAGGGAGAAGAGTTCCTCCCCAATGGTTCCTTTCACAAGTATATATCTGCCTTCGGGATCTTTTATTTCTGAAGTCAAGGTAAAGTTACAGTTTTTGGCAAAAGCGATAGCAACCCCTTTAGTCTTGTTTACTGCGTTTGCCAAGAAGAAAGTGGGGAAGTGGGTATGAAGGAATTTGGGGCTATACCGAATCGGGAGGTGTGTTTCCTGTAGCATGACAATATCAAGCCCTGACGATTTATATGAATTGAACAATTTCTTCCGTTTGGTGGGGGAGTTCATACCCTGTACATTGTGGGTGGCTATATTCAATTTGTAAAGTGTGCGGTCAGCCATGGAGACCATAGGGGGGGTTGTGCAAGAATCCACCATCACTCACCTGGATATGATCCGTCCCGTTGTGGATACAAGGATAGGCATCTGGACACTGGCTTGCAGATGATTCCGGATGTGTTTCTTGTGGGAACGTGTACACTAGAAAAAGAACAGAGGTTAATTGCTGCTCCGAAAGAAAGAGAGAGGGAGAGGGGAAAGGAGAAGGGAAAGAAAAGGGGCCTAGCGAACTCCCTTCTGGTGACAGAGTGAACCAGAGGGAGAGGCTAGACTGTACGTTCACCCTGCGCTGGGAAGCGCTGGGGTCCAAAAAAGGAAAAAAATTCTCCATGCCAAACACGGCCTGGAGACCCTATCCCTACGAGTCCGGAAGGGAGTCAGAGGGATAGGAGGAGGCACATGTGTACCACCCCAGACCTGGGCCTAACGGGTCTGAGGGAGATGAAAAAACAAAAAGCATAACTTGAAACCAGTCCTGAGATCAGAGGATTAGCGTCCAGGGGTTATGCATCAAACAAAGTGGATCCAGTGCAATGCGAGGGAAATGAAGTGGGGAGAGGCGTCAAGTCTCCTGTTGCAAGCAGGGTCAATAAGGAGAAGGATCCAGGAAATCCAGCCGGATAGTAGTGGAGAATGAGCCTTGCTGACAACAGAGGGCCGACTATCTTTGGAAAGCTTGCAGATCCAAAAAAGGGTTCTTTCAGCCGATGGGGTTAGAAAACAGCTGGTTGCGATGAGAGGGTAGGGGCACCTACCACAAAGTCCAGGAGTTAGAGGAGGAAGCTGCCCATATCAAGGTCAGTTGGGGAAGAAGTAGGCCGACGTGGAGAGTCGACCAAGCCAAAGTGAAACAAAGGATAGTCTCCATGTGGCGTTCAATGCGGGGCCTTGTGAGTTGATCGGCGAGTTTTGATCTTGTTCCACAGGGGATTGGGTGGGCTCGTTGGGAGCGGACGTTTGTTAGAGGCCGTTGGAGGGGTCGAGACCTCCATGTCTGACTCATGAGCGATCACGTTGAGTTTCAGGAGAAGGTGTTCGCCTGCTATGAAGTTGGAGAAGGAGTATTCCTGACCTTTCAGGGAGAATTTCACCGCAAAAGGAAAGGACCACCGGTATTTGATGTCCTTCTTCGTGAGAGCTTGCAGAAGCGGTTTCAAGGTTCTTCTACGTTGAATAGTGGATGGGGCAAGATCAGCAAAAATTTGCACTGGGTGACCCTGACAAGTCACCTGAGTCATGGCTCGGGCCTGCTTCATTATTGCTTCCTTTACCGCATAAAAGTGTGGTTTAGCAATGATGTCTCTGGGAGTGCCGTCCTTCCTGGGTGGCCCAAGTGCTCTATGAGCCCTGTCAAGTTCTAGGCGGTGAGAAGGTATATTGGGGATGAGGGATTTTATGAGGTCCTGCGTTGCAGAGGAGACATCCTGGACGGATTCTGGCAGGCCTCTAATCCTGAAGTTGTATCGTCTCGATCTGTTTTCCAAATCATCAATGCGGGACATGGCGGTGTCAAGTTGGTCATGGAGGGTGGAGATGAGGTCGGAGTGTTGGTGGGCTACTACTGTGGTTTGATCCACCCTAGCTTCAATGGCGTCAATGCGTGACCCAATGCTGTGGAGATCCGCTTTGATATCTCCTGTGATTTTGGCGGCGGTGGAGGCTAGGCCCGCGTCCAGGAGGGTAGATAGCCTGAGGAAGAGGTCCTCCATGTTAAAAGAGCGGTTCCCGTCATGGGTACCATGAGAGGGAGAGTCAGTGAGGGCGGCCATTGCAGGCCCTGCTGGGGAAAATGGAGTGTCCCCAAAGGAGCGGTGTAGAAGTGACACTGTGGAGGCAGGAGAAGGAGTCATCTCTAGGTGGCAGGGTGGTGGAGGCCCTGGGGTGAGGTGAATGTGGGCTGAGGGGTCAACTTGCCTGTATTCCTGCTGAGAAGGCATAAGGGAGGCATGAGGAGATTCCTGAGGAGAATTTACAGCAGCAGCCGCGGCGGCCATCTTGGTACACCCAGGCCGTGAGGAGATCTCGTAGAAGTTCTCTAAATTCCTCCTGGGGGGGCCCCTGGGCATATGGGGGTGATCCCTGGTGTTGTGCCAGCTAGATAGCCGCACAATGGCGATTTTTTGTGCACTCAGGATGGCGCTGTGAAGGCCGTTAGGTCCGGGGTGGCGCTGAGCTCCGTGATCAGGCGTCCATCACGGAACCCTCGCGCATGCGCACTGACTTTCCCCTTTTTTTTCCTTTTTTTTTCATTAAATTAATAGAGCGGGGGGGGGGGGGGGGGGAGCGAGTGGTGACATATAGTGACTTAAATTTTTTTTTTTTTTTTTTTTTTATGTTGCTGTGTCGCTTCCCCGGGGGGGGGGGGGAGGAGGAACGGGGTTGGTATGCATGGGGGGAAGAGGTTAAAAGGTGGTGCACTCTATTGGTTTTAGGGTGTTGCAGGTTGAATTTAGAGGAAGGGTTTTCTTTAAAGGGGGGGAGGGGGAGGGATGGGTAGTATGGGGTAAAGGGAGGGTTAGGAATGGGGTAGATTTATTGACACTAATATCAAGAATGTCTCAAATGAGGGGTGAATGGGTAGGTCACATTAGAAGGCCCCCGGCCAAACCTAGGGTGGTAATGAATGGTGAATGTCTTCAGAGTGGTAGTAGGGTTAAAAGTGAATGTATGGTGAAGGGTGAGAGGTATAACATGTATGAAGTCGTATGGTGGAGGGAGGAAAAATGGATTGGAAAAAGAAAAAATCACTCACTTTTTACAAGTATTAACAAAAAAATCACGTTTTGATGACAAGTATTCTTAGAAGGTTCCTACAACCTCTAACCACAAATATAAATTTATGTTGGGTAACATTGAGTAGGGGTATAATAATTAAGTTGACTGACTATTTTGAAAGAAATTTTAGCTTAAATTAATGAGCCATAATACACAGGTTAATAGGAAACAAGTCACTATATGTTCATGGAATGTTAGGGGATTGGGGGATCCAGGGAAAAAATCCTATGGGGTGTCTATTCTTTGTCTTCAGGAGACCCATTTAACCAAAGCCTCCATCCCCAAGTTAGGGTGGGGCGAATTTGCTTTACAGTATCATTCAGTCCACTCGTCCTTTTCTAGAGGGGTTAGTATAATGATAAATTCAGGGATCACATTTAACTGTATCCAAAGAAAAATAGATGATCGGGGTAGGTATATTTTTCTACATTGTAAAATTGAAAATAAAGTTGTCCTGCTGGCCAATGTCTATATCCCGCCCCCCTTTGATATGGAGGTCCTTCTGGACCTTGTGGAGTTCGTGCTGGATAGACCGGGTCTCCCGATCGTGGTTTTCGGGGACTTCAATATGGTCTTAGATAAGGTTCTTGACAGGTTTCCCCAGGGGAGCCAGAGGGGAGGGTTAGCGGATAGCCGTTTCCCCCGCTTCCTGGATGAACTGGGCCTGAAAGATTTATGGAGACTGCGGAACCCCGGGATTAGGGGGTACTCGTGTTTCTCCAGCACGCATTCCACATTGTCGAGAATTGATATGTTACTTTGCAATGATGAGTCAACGTCTTTGTTAGATAATATTAGGTATAGGCCCAGAAGTCTTTCCGACCACTCCCCCCTAACAGCCTCATTTGAGGTAGGGGTGAGAAACATGTATCGGGAATGGAGAATTAATCCTTCCTGGCTGGAATTAATGGGAGACCCAAAGGAGGTCATACAGGCTCTGAGAGAAAACATAGATATGAATGCGGGTTCGGCCCCCCAGGGGGTAATCTGGGACACAACCAAGGCTATTCTTCGGGGCTTATTGATCCAGCAAATCTCTAGAATAAAAAAAAAGTCAAGGGAGGGGGAAGAGAATGCTGCGAGAAAAGTATCTCTTGCAGAAGCGAAATACATAAAAATCCCATTACCGACAAACCTTAAAGATTGGGTAGAAGCACAAAAAGGAATATTGTCTAATCTTATTAAGTAAAGCTGAACAAAAATATATTTTCCAGAAGCAATCTGCTTTTGGAGAAGGGGAAGGAATAAGTAGGATGCTTGCCCACCTAGTCAGGTCCAACTCCCCCTCATCTATGGTCCCGATGATAGACATTGGAGCCGGTAAGACATCCACATACACGCCAGAGATAGTGGATACCTTCAGAACCTACTACAAGAACTTATATCACTCCTGTCAGGACGAAATAACAGGAAAACTGGATACATTTTTTGAGGGATTGGCGGTCCCCTGTCTCTCTGAGGAGGACAGGGCTGTCTAAGACGGCCCTGTCACCCTGGAGGAGATACAGAGGACCGTCCAGGAAATGGCAAGGCAAAAGTCCCCAGGACCAGATGGATTACCCATAGAAATATATCGCTGTTACGGGGAGGTACTTCTCCCCGAGCTCCTGAAGGTATTTAACTCATCGATGGTGGAGGGTGCGCTCCCCCTATCGATGATGGAATCAACCATAATCGTAATCCCCAAGGAAAATAAGAACCCCTTATCCCCGACCTCATATAGGCCTATTTCACTCCTGAACTCAGATACGAAGGTCCTGGCAAAGGTCCTGGCTGCCAGACTTAATAAAGTTATCCCTAAATTGGTGCACCCGGATCAATCGGGATTTATCCCAGGGAGGTCCGCCAGTCTAAATATCAGACGGCTCTTTTTGAACTTGCAGACTCCAGTGGGAGACCGTGGAAATAGGGCCGTGCTTTCCTTGGATGCTGACAAGGCTTTTGATACACTAGAGTGGGAGTATTTATGGAGAACATTAACACAATTTCAGATCGGGCCAAACTTCGTTAACTGGGTGAAATTATTATATGGAGCGCCTGGAGCAAGATTAAAAGTAAACAACGAATACTCCACTAGGTTTCGATTGCTGAGGGGGACAAGGCAGGGGTGCCCGTTGTCCCCCCTCCTTTTCGCCCTCGCAATCGAACCTCTGGCTCTTTCCCTAAGAGCATCCCCAGATATCAAGGGTTTCAAAAGAGGGGAAATAGAAGAAAAAGTGATCCTGTATGCAGATGACCTTTTGATACTGCTTAATGATACACAGGGTTCACTATGTGAGACTATGGGCAGAATTGAAAATTTTGGTTGTCTGTCGGGTCTTAGGATTAACTGGGATAAATCAAATCTGCTCCCTTTAGACCCATTGGAGGTTCCCCTACCCCAAGAGGCAGCACAATTGCAAGTTGTCCATCAGTTTAAATATCTAGGGATAAATATATCAAGAGACCCTAAACAATTTATTCCTGACAATTTAGTACTACTTCTGAATAAATTTAAAGGGAAAATCCAAATCTGGAAAAAACTTCCCCTGTCAGCAGCAGGCCGCTGTAACCTAATTAAAATGGTACTCATGCCACAATTACTGTATTTACTCCATAATTCTCCAGTATGGATCTATAAGAAGTGGTTTAAAAGGATAGACACCTTATTTAGAGATTTAATTTGGAAAGGGGGCGCACCACGTATTCGTCTTAGTGTACTGCAATTATCAAATGGCGCAGGGGGTGTAGCTCTCCCGCACCCGTGGAGCTATTTTTTGGCAGCCCAGCTTCAACATATTGGGGGATGTGAGGCTACAAAAGAGGGGCGTGAGTGGAAGACTCTTCTCTATAAATCAACTCATAACTCCTTGATCAAAGTTTTAGAGGCTGGGTCCTTTCAGAAGGGGCTACCCACCCAGGACTTGATAGCAAGAGTATGGAATACAGTTAAAAAAATACTGGGATATAGTGGATTTACAGATTATTCACCTCTGTGGACAAACAATAACCTGTTTGAGATACAAAAAATGGGGTCTATTAGAGAATGGGAAAGAAAAGGCCTGCATTTTATTACTCAGATGTACCAGGAGGGGAGGCTTAGAAGCTTTCAGGATCTGAGAGAACAATTTGCGCTGCCTAAACGGTCCTTTTTTAGGTACTTGCAGATAAGGCACTCCCTGACTGAACAGTTTAAAGGGGCGGTATTTGAAAGGACCAATATTCCGGTACTACTGAGTATAGCTGAATCTGATACCCAAAAAGGAATGATCTCTAAACTATATCTACAAATACACAAGGGGAATGGGGAAGGCCAACAAATTGGACTCCAAACAGCTAAATGGGAAGGAGATGTGGGAAATATGTCCGATACACAATGGGAAAGGATATTAGCCCTTGCTCCTTGGGTCTCCCTCTCCTCTCCCCAGAGAATGTCACACCTTTTCCTAGTACATAGAGTTTACTTTACACCAGTAAAACTTTTTAGGTTTGGCCGTAGACAAGACGATACATGTCCTAGATGTAGGAGACCGGGAGGGGACCTTATCCATATGTTTTGGAGATGTCCAAAATTATATCGATACTGGAAGGAGGTGGTGGATAGGATTGCTCAGGTATTTAATACCAATCTTGACCTGGATCCTATCCTGTGTGTACTCGGGGGATTGGAGAAGGAGGGTAGGTCAAAAGAGATGCAGCTGGCAATTATCCAATGCCTTTTTCAGGCTAGAAAATTAATAGCCCAAAGATGGCAATCCTCTACCCCACCATCCACCCAGGAGTGGGAACAGAATATGGAGAGAGTGATTCTCATGGAAAAAACGACTTATATAAAACAGGGTAATTACACCAAATTTCAGAGGATAGGGAAAATGTGGTTTGAACAAACTCGGATTTAGAATTACTATCTGGATAACAACATGTGAGGATTAAGACGTTAAGTGTCATAAGGAGTGGTAGGGAGTACGAGGATGGATGAAGGGGTGGAGGGGGTGGGAAAGGGGGAGATGAATGGGAAGCTGGAGGGGAAATAGGCATTGTAATTATAATATACAGCCCTCTCTCACAGCTTAAGGCAAGGAGGATGCATGTGATTGTATATATAAATTTGTAAGTGATTGTAATAGAATGTGTAATTTCTGTTGTAAGTGTTAAAAATTTAATAAAAATATTTGGCTAAAAAAAAAAAAAAAAAAATGAAAAAAAAGAAAAAAAAAGAATATGAGGAGGTTATGTTTACACCTAAATATTTGAGAGAGTCCGTACACCAATGGAAAGAGTCGTTTTGTTTAAGGTTGGTGAGGTCTGAGGGCTGGATATGTAAAGGTAGAGCTTCTGTTTTACTGGTATTGATTTTATATCCTGATATAGAGCTGAAGTCCTTCAACAAGGCTGTAAGATTAGGGAGAGAGATATGGGGCCTCGTCAGGGTTAAAAGGACATCGTCCGCAAACAGGGACAACTTATATTCTTTTTGGCGTAGTAGAACTCCCTTAACATCAGGGTGCAAACGGATAGCCGCTGCTAGGGGCTCTAGACAGAGAATGAAAAGGAGGGGGGATATGGAGCATCCCTGTCTGGTTCCATTACTTAACGAGAAAGGTGACGACAAATAAGAGGCTAATTGAACTTGGGAGGAAGGACATGAATAAAGGGCATTTAGGGCTGATATAAAAGGGCCTTCAAATCCGTATTCGGAGAGGGTAGCAAACATATATGGCCAACCAAGCCGGTCAAATGCTTTTTGCGCATCAAGGCTTAGGACTAGGGCCGGGCGGGATGTCTTATTTAATAGATCTATGAGGTCTACTGTACGCCTTGTATTGTCACCTGCATGTCTGGTTTGTACAAAGCCTACCTGGTCTTTATGTATAAGTCTAGGGATTATATGAGATAGTCTGTTAGCCAGTACTTTCGTGAAAATCTTGTAGTCCGAGTTTAGTAACGCAATGGGCCTATAGTTGTCGGGAAGGGAGGGGTCTTTGCCAGGTTTCGGAATCACTGAAATATGGGCATGAAGAAATTGTGGATGTGGTATAGTTCCTTTGAATAGTGAAGCATATAAAGAGATCATATGGGGGCTTAGAATTGGTAGGAAAGTTCTATAATAAGAGTAAGGTAAACCGTCTGGTCCAGGGGCTTTCTGGGTAGGGAGCTGTTTAACCACCTCCTGCCAACTCTTCGGGTGTAACCGCTGAGTTCAAGGCTGTAAGGTGTTCAGGTGAAAGTTTGGGTAACTTTAAGTTTTTAAAGAAAATATCAAATTTTTCTTGTGTGAAGCTGTAGTTGGGATCTGTCTGTAGGCAGTTGTATAACTGTTGATAAAAGTCTCCAAAAAGTTTAGACATAGCAAGGGGGCAGTAGGTGGGAGTACCGTCAGGTTGTCTAAGGAAGTCAGGGGAGGATTGAAAGGGACGAGGTTTCAATTTGTTTACTAGCATTTTATGGGGTTTGTTTGAATATTCGTAGAATTTCTGCTTGGACCATAGAAGGGATTTGTCAATTTTGCTCATAGTCAGGGATCTAAGCTGGTTACGTAAGGACACTACAGTCCGGAGTCCAGCCACCGTGGGGGAAGGTAACAGCAGTTTCTCAGCCGAGCGTAGTTTAGTCATAATAGATGAATATTGAAATGCAGCGTCTTTTTTAAGCCGGGACCCTATAGCTATACATTGTCCTCGGAAGACGGCTTTATGTGCCTCCCACAGAGTGGAGGACTCCGCGACTGTGCCTTTGTTAAGTTGAAAATATTCTGTCAGACCTTTAGATAGGAGTTCTTTAGGTTCAGGGGAGAAGAGTCTCATTAAGTCTCCAATGACATGTTTTAGGGGAGGCAGAGGTGGACATCAAGCTGGACGGAGGAGTGGTCCGACCATGTTATGGGGTTGATTTCAGAAGAAACTGTTGATGTCAAGAGAGGTTTAGAGATAAAAAAATGATCTAGCCTAGAATAAAGTTTGTGGGGGTGTGAGTAGAATGTATATTGTTTGTGCGTAGGGTGTTTAATCCTCCAAATGTCTAAGAGATTTTTAGTTCTTATTAAGCTACGGAATGATTTAGATAGGCGGTTGGCCCTGGAGGGTGAGGTTGATGGAAATAATGTATGTCTATCTTTGTTGGTGGACATGGTCATGTTGAAGTCTCCTCCAATCACCATGAATGGTTGGGAGAATTTGTCTACGGTGTCAAACATGGAGGACAAGAAGCTAATCTGACCTGAGTTGGGAGCATAAACATTGACAATTGTGAGGGATTGGGTGAGAAAAGAGCATTCTAGAATGATAAATCTGCCCTGGGGGTCCAGGTGGGAAGATTTAACTCGGAGGGGACAGAGTCGGTTGATCAAAATAGCTACTCCCGCCTTTCCTGATGGAAGCCATAAAAGATGTCGGGAAATGCTTGCTAGCGAATTTGAGGGATCCCCCAGGACGGAAATGAGTCTCTTGGACCAGGATTATGTCTGCTTTTGAAGCTTTAAACTCCTTCATAGCTAGCCATCTTTTTTGAATGGAGTTTAAACCTTTAACATTATAGGTCAGGAATTTCAGAGCCATATCGACTTAGTCAGAAGAAAAAGCATTACAAACTTTATACGGGAGGGATTTCTTGGAACATTGTATAGAAAATACATAGCAAGTATCAGGAAGGTATATGTAACAGTGGTAGCAAAGTGACTGAGTGGTAATGATTTTGCAAAAATTAGCAACCTCAGGTTAAGAAAGAAAAAACCTGAGGAAAAAAACAAACTAAAACTTAACATGAGAGGAAGAAACTGAACGTCCATCAAGTAGAAACCTGGAAGGCCGGGTGCCACCAGGAAGCCCAGGTCTAAGCCGTGGGTCAGGAGTGGGGACATGGAGACCTCCGAATTCAGGGACCAGGGGGTCTCCCACCACTCTCCGAAGCGAAAATTGCCCGGAATCCAAAAACAGAAACTGTTAACAAATAAAAACAAACAAAGAAAACAAAATTATCTTCTTCTCCTTTTTTTTTCAACCAGGGCAGCTGTAGTACATTCGGCCGCCCACCCCCCGGGCCAGGGGGTGTATGAACCCATTAATGGGTTGTTGACCATCAAAAAAAAACATAGTAACTGGGGGTCAGGTAAAATAGTGTACTTCAGTTGTAGAAAAGAATATTCAGGTTGGAAATCTTGAAGTTTGGCGTTTCTGAGGTGTGAAATTCGACTTGGATGGTTTCTGTCTCACCGGGGTCCAAATACGGCTCGGAGCCATTGGTAGTTTAGGGGTAGTTGGAAGAGGTGGAGGGTCTTCGTCAGGGAGGGGTGGGATGCCCAAGTTGCGTAGGAAGGTGTCACTTTCTTGCAAATCCCGTAGAGAGTATTGAATGCCTTCCCTAGATGCAGAAAGACGGAAGGGGAAACCCCAGCGGTAAATTACTTTGTGGGATTGAAGATGCAGAGTAAGTGGGCGAAGGTTCCTCCTTCTTGTTAAAGTAATGGGTGAGAGGTCACTGAATATTTGGATCTTGGATCCCTTGAATTCAATTCTGGATTGATTGCGAGTGGCTAGGGTTAGAGCTTCCTTACTGTCAAAGTAATGAAATCGAACAATTACATCTCTTGGGTTGGTCCCTGCTGGGGGTTTCGGGGCGAGTGACCTGTGAGCTCTGTCCAGACGCCAGTCTATGTCAGGTATATTAGGGACAACCACATTAAAAAGGCTTAAGAGATAGGCACGGAGATCCCTATCTTCCACAGCTTCAGGAATGCCTCTGAATCTTAGGTTTTGCCTGCGTTCTCTGTTTTCCAGGTCTTCCTGCTGAGCTTGTAGCTGAGTGATAGTGTTTTTTATGGTGGCATTGTCTTCCTCCAGCACCTGTACATACTGTACCATCTCGTCAAATTTATATTCTAGGGAGTCAGTGCGTTCCCCCAGTTGGTCAATCTCCCCTCTCAATTTTTTGGCTACTTTTCCCACCTCCTGTGCGATGTTATGGGTGATAGCCTGGAGTAGGGAATGTAGTTTAGCATCTAATACCGCCGCTGTCAGTGGGGGTGAAGCCCCTGATGTGGGAGTATTGTCATAGAGTGTACTCGTGCTCAGATCAGATTGCTCCAATGTGGTCTGCGTGCCTTCGAGAGCCCCCGAGGCTGCGGGTGGTGGTTTGCTTAAGAAGCGTTCCATCGCTAGAGAGGACTGGGGTTTAATGGTTGTGGAGTAGTTGCGTCTTTGATCCCCAATTTTGCCCATGGGGTGTGCGGCCGATATGAAAGGTTGAAGAGGTGCCTCCCGTATATGTTAAAGCTTAAAAAATAGTTAGCGGGGGGGTCTCGGAGAGATGGCGGGAGGCCGGGGCCCCAGATTCCTCCGTCTGTCATGTCTAGGGGTCGTGCATGTCCAGCATTATGCACAATATAAGCAAGAGCACAGGAGGTGGTGGCGATCAAATCGCACTTGTGGCTACGAGGGGGGGGGGAGGTGGGTCCCTTTAAATGTTCAATTCTGGCTTACCAGAGAGTGTGCTAGATCAGCCAGCCTTTGGGTCTTGTGCAATAGTACTGAGCAGTGTGTGTAGGGAGCAGTTCAGCAAATTGTAAGTCAGGCCTGTGAAAGACAGAGCAGCTGCAGTCTCCCTTTTGGGTGTAGCAAGATGGCCGCCAGATGTATTATGTAAAAGAGGCCTTGGGGACACCAGGGAGTGCTAGTAACACACAAAAAAAAAAAAAAAAAGTCTCTTTTAGTGCAGACCTGAGTCACCCCCCTTAGTGAGTTGTTTTAGGCGCTCGGTGATGAGAAAAAAAATCAAGGAGTAGGAGGGTTGGGGGGACACTTCTTAGGCCTAAGGTGAAGCAATATGGCCGCCGCCTCTCACCTGAGTCTTGAAGAAACTAAGCACAGCAGTCCTCTTAAGGCGGCCATCTAACAGCCTGTGTCCCGTCCTCCCTGGCTGGGGAAGCCGCCGGAGGTGTTGTCAGGGAGGGATGTCTCGACCTTCAGAGCGCTGTAATCGAGCTCGGCGGATGGATATGCCGAATAGGCCGCAAGATGGCGGCAGCGCGCCTGCTGCTGAAGTCGGCCGCGGGCCGAGAAACTGCGCGGGAGGACGTCCGGGGCACCCGATACCGGCGCCGATCTGTCCAGGATGTGCCCAGGGTCAAGGATGGGTGTCTGGAAGGTGTTTTGATGGAGCGCCGGCTTTGGATGGTTGTCGGGTACGGGGCTTTAGGAAAGACCGGGGATTCACAGGTCTCGCTAGGCCGCCGCACTGTAGTGAATGGAGCCGGCCGCGGGCCGGATTGTGAAGTAAGCAGACGGCCGTAAATGTCCAAACGGGTATGGATCTGCTCAGGGGTAACTCAGGAGTCTGGATGGGGTGTTTGTCAGCTGGAATCCAGGTCGCTGGGGTCGGATGGCGGTGGACTCCGTGCCGGTCAAGATGGCGGCTGGGTTCTGCTGGATGGAGCCGGCCTCGGGCCGGATCGTGGAGTAAGTGGACGGCCTGGAGTCTCCAGAAAGGTATGGGTCGGCTCAGGGGGAGCTCGGGAGTCTGGATGGAGGGGTTGTTGCCCGAAATTTCGATCGTTGGGGATGGATGGCAGTGGATTCTGAGCCGGTCCGCAGAGCTCAGCCACAGTGCGTCCTGTCCCTTTCACGTTCGGCCACGCCCCCCATGTTCTGTTATATTATTAAACTTAATAAAAATATTGAACAAGAAAAAGTGGTTAACAATCGCTCATTCCCCATGTAAAGAGTAGAAAAAACCTCCATAGTTTATCACAATTTCCAGCAGCTGTCTGTGGGGAGCGAGTCCTGATAAATTTATGGCTCTAGCCTTGTCTCAACACCTTCAGATCCCACACCAACTACGTAAAGATTAAGCTTTCCTTAGTTGCCATGTACAACTCTCCATTGTCATCTGGGTGAGTAACCCAATGAACCCTAGGCCTCCCCCTAAGAACTGGGACCTTGCATCAGGAAACAATTTCCTCTACATCATCTTGTGTCCCATTTACCCCTTGACTCTTGGATACTCATGGCTTCAATGTCACATTTCTTAAATGGACTGATCACTGGGTGAAATTATTTCATGATCTGAGTCCTGCTTCAAAACCTGCCTGCAGCAGCACACCTGAGTTTCTTCTGTGAGTACCTCTGCTCCCCCTGCCTGTTGTTCTAAACATACAGATGTCTTCAGTTCAGGGCTGGTGCAAGGATTTTTGACACCCTAGACAAAACCTAATTTTGCCGCCCCCTTGGCTCCACCCCTGACTCCACCCCCTGTGCCATGCCCATGTATACCCCACCTTTTTAATGAAGCACCCATCAAACGCAGCCCACCAGCACCCATTTAATTCAGCCTCACCAGCGCCCATCAATGCAGCCTACCAGCGCCCCCTAAAAAAATGCAGCCTCACCAGCACCCATCAAATGCAGCCTCACCAGCGCCCATCAAATGCAGCCTACCAATGCCTATTAATGAATGTTTGCTTCCTTCCATTCATTCGGGAGTTGGGACCCAGACACAGTACTCCGCTGCACCTCTGACACTATGTGCAAACCGAGCAGCGGCTGCCTGCTGATGCTGAGACTTAGTTGCTTACTGCAGAGAGAAGAGAGTAGGAACACCAGTGGCGGGGCACCCTAGGCAGCAGTTGGTAAGGTAGAATAAAGACACCAATCTGTCCAGTTCAACCTGAAGGGGGAAAGACACTTCTGTTTTACCGCCTTACAGGAGGTATACTCTATAATCTCTCATGAATCTCACAGAGAAAATATGAAGCTTTGTACATTCAATCTTTTAAAATCTTTGCCACCTTTGGACCCACCTCTACATGTATTTTGTCATCAACCTCATTCTCTTGGCTATGTGACTTTGCTAGGATCATTTTATCAAAACTGCAAATTTGGTGGCTTTAGCCAAGATACCCTTAACAAACCAAATAGCATCTTTGTTTATACAAAACATATTCAGACTGCACAACATTACCTATTGTCCTAAATAGTATCATTAGTAGTAACCCATTAGACCAACCTGTTAACATTATATGATGAAGTGAGCTGTATTCTGGATAAAGGGAGAACTGTGGATGTGGTATACCTGGATTTCACCAAAACATTTGATATAGTATCTCACAAAAGCTTAATTTGCAAAACTGAGGTCTGCTGGTATTAATGATGGTGCATGTACCTGGATAGAAAACTGGTTAAAGGACCACGTCCAGAAGGTGGTAATACATAGTGTATCTTCTCAATGGCCTGCAGTTGTAAGTGGGGTATCCCAAGACTCTATCTTTGGACCAATTCTGTTTAACTTGTTTATAAATGATATAGAGATGGGTATAAATAGTTCAGTCTTCAAGCCTTGGAAAGAAGGACCTTTCTAGAAGGTTCTCCAAATATTTATCCCCTTTCCCTGCCCACATCACTGGCATAAACCTCTCAAAGGTTGGCCAGGATGAAATTAATATTCATTACTCATAACATTGTATCTTCCCACTCTATCCAAAGAAGAACACTCCCCAGAAGCATGCAGAAGAAACAATGTCCTGGGAGTCTATTTCCTATGATCGTTGATGTCATCTGGTGGCCATAATGCATTATTTACCTAATTAAGATAGTTTAAGGGAAAAAAATGCATTTTGGCCATTAGATGGAGATCATAGGAAATTAACCTCAAAATACAGTCAGGATTTATGAATTCTGGGAGAATGCTTGTGCTATTCATCCAACAATTTATTTTTATAAATAGATCCCTAACTATTATGGGAATAAAGTCAAAGGATTTAAATAAACATCTACAATAAGTTTTCACAAAGGAGTGTAAGGTCTCTAGCAGCACAATGGGATGATCTCCTACTTTTTCTCAATGGCTATAAAAGAGTTCACATGGTTTTAAGTCCAATAGCAATATCTCTCAGCCACAGATATATTACCCTATATTACTATTAAAAATCAAGTAAGAATTATTGTTGGAAATCTGCTCAATCAGCTGTGATATTTCCATAACATGTCTTTCACAGGTCACATTTTTACAATGCTATGTATTGGCTTATCTGAAAAAAGCAAAGACAAATGGTGATTATCAGGAAACCAGCATCATTACCTCTAAACTGTCAAGCAGCCATATCACAACTTAGGCACATTAGATCCTCTGGAGACAGTTAATGTTTAGGTTCTTGGTCCCAAAAAATCCACAAATATGTTCTATATGCTCGATATATACAAATGTCTTAACCAGAGATTTATTGTTAGTTTTCTGTAGGAAACCAGCCTTAAAAGCCTCTCATTTCTTATTTTAACTTCCATGGCCAAATTATTTAATTATATATTGCATGATATATATATATATATATGTATTGTAAGTACGGTAAGCTATTTGTAAAAGTACAGGGTAAATAAAGATTTTTAAAGTACTTAATATGCTAAAGCAAATATTGGTTTTAACATTATGGTCTGTTTTAGGATTCACCTAATGAAGAGTGCCAGGAAATCAATACACTATAATCTAATTGTTATTGACCCTGAGTAAAGCTTAACAACTAACTTCATTTAATTTATTTAATTTGTATTATGTTTCACCAAACATTCATGCAGGTGTACTTTATATTACATAAAACACATTTTCAGTTATCTGTAAATTAAATGTTTTTAATATTGGAATCACATGTTGTCAATATAAATAATAACCAAAAGCAGTCAGCATTGATCACCAAGTTGTACCGGGTAATCTTTAAAGCTGAACTGAAAGAAAACATTGAAATACAAAATTGAAATACAAGTATAGGAGTTGTCTTACCTGCCAAAAAGATTTGCATTTCTCTCTATTCTATTCTCTCGCAGCTACCCTGGTGACCTGCTTTTTCTCAGCCACAGTTAAGCAACACAACATGACCTCTTCTCACCCAGTCTGTGATTGGAGATTGAAGGAGCAACAACTCAACAATGATGTATTTTCTCTGTTCTCTTCTTCTGTCAGCATGTTTTTTTGTCAGCACGTGTGAACACAGAGCACATGCCTAAAACCCAAGTGTTGCCCCTCCCTCTCCCAATGCTGCTCCAGAGGAGTTAAATGGCAAACTGTAGTTCTGCTCTAATGTTCTTTTTGAACACACGCTTTTTTTCCTGGTATACCTCCCATGCAGGTTAATTGGTGCAATCTCTTTCTGATTGTAAATGTTTGCACTTTGACACCAACTGTTGCAAGGGTTACCTGCATATCCTGCAATGAAATTAATGGGTTTTGGAAGATTTCTTCCAGAAATCTTCCAGAAAGCTCTTAAAGCCTCGTACACACGCTTTGATTTTCGGACAACAGTACGTCCGATTTTTGTGGCATGCTAGTCTCATGCTGAAAGCGAAGAGGTTACTAACAATACGATAATTTTTATTTGACAGAATACGACGTCAGAAGTGATGTAACGTGTTGAATAGTTTTGTATGTATTCTTTTGTTTCTGAGCATGCATAGTCTTGCTCTTACAATTTTCTTCATACAAAAACCATACTACTGAAACAAAAAGCAGACGTTGAGTTCACATCCGACAAAAATTTTATAGTCTGCACATCCAGCTTTTGTTTGACGAAAAGTGAAATCGGCTGTCAAAAACACCGTACTAACGGTAAGATTTGCGGACGATCGGTCGTCGTAACACAATTGACTATTGAAAACTAGCAGTCATTTGAAATCTACAGCACTTTTTTTTTCCTTCCAAAGGAATTATTGAGTTCATTGATCTTTTTATATGCCATTCCAGACTCATAGGTATCCACAGCTTTCTTTTGGAGTTTTTTAGAGATTGCATGATGGTGGCATGATGAAACCACAACCATTAATAGCAAAGAGAAGACCAGACCCTAGATATCAAAGATTTAAATAAGGCCGAGTCCACCTGCTTACTACCTAAGGAGTTTCTAATCACTGGCACCTAACCTGGAACACTTGGTTCTAATTTCAAGCATTCAAAGGATAAGTTCACCTTTGGGAACATGTTCTAACCTAAAAACAGGTGGAATAAGTAACATGTTCCCAAAGGTGAACTTATCCTTTAAATGCTTGAAATTAGAACCAAGTGTTCCAGGTTAGGTGCCAGTGAAACGCTTTAGGAAGTAAACAGGTGGATCCTGTCTTCTTTAAACCTCAGATCGAATCAAGTGCTGAAGCAGCTGCCCGACCCCCCTCCCCCCGCAACAGCAGTATGGGGAGAAGTTTCCCATGCTAGCTGTCAGTTTTTGAAATCACCATGGCTGTGCACGGCTCCCATACGGCTGCATCATTCATTCACACAGCTCTATGTGTGAATGAACTAGAAGCGCTGACATCCTTTGCAGCTTTCATCTTGTAGTTTTAACTAAACTACCACGGTGCTGTGGAGTGCCGTGGTAGTTTATTGATTCACCCTGTCAGTGTTTTACCTGCAAAAAAATGTGCATTTCATTTTTATTTTTTATTTTTTAAGTAAGCTTATCTTTTAAAGTGATGGTAAATATAGGGATGTACTTACTATTTCAGGGGACAGATCTGCCCTTTTTTTAATGTAGATTAATGAATGCACCATGTAAATTCTATGTGTTCTAAGTATATTATTCATTCATCTATAGGCACTGTTGGATGAAAATATAATGTTGACTGTCCAAATATGTTGTCAACAAGTTTCATAGTTACTTTTTCACATGAATGTACTATTTTTGTGTTTGGGTGGGTTTTTTATTTTATTTATTTTTATGTGAGAATGCGGTTAACAATCGGGGTGGTCACAACATTTGACCAGTGAGACAATATAAGAATAACAGTGTGCAGCTTGTTAGAACAGTTTGAGATAAAAAACTAACAGTCCCCACCCTCCCCTTGAACCATACCAGGCCACATGGCCTCAGCCTTTATAAGAACTGTCACATGGCAGAGGAGACATTCAACCGCCAATGAGTGTGGAACATTTTTTTTCCAGGTTCCAGCGGTGCAGCTGGCGTGATGATTGACAATGGGTTTACATCGGAGGATGCTGTTTTTTTTTTTTTTAATAGAGAAATTGGCAAAAACTGTCTGTGTTTTTATTACTTTTTTCATGAATGGTTAGGGATACTATGTACTCATTCACATAGCTGGGGGCCAGGATCTGGAGGTCCCCTTCTTAAAGGGAGCTTTGCGATTCTGATAAGCCCACAGCCCAGGGTTGAGGGGGAGAGACCCTTGTCCCCATCAATATGGGGACAAGGTGCTTTTCGGCAGGGAGTGGCAGAGCCCCGTGCCCCAAATCACCCCCCCCCCCCATGTTGAGGGCATGTGTCCTGGCATGGTTGAGGGGGGGCGCTCATTTTTTCTTTTAATTTTGGTGTTTATTGATTTATTTATTTTAAATACCTGGATGCCAGCAATTGCAACCGCGAGTCAATTTAAATTTGATTTGTCTAGTTTATTTTTTTCTTTAGAATGTAATTTTTGCTGCTGCATGTTTTATACATGCTACAGATGTGTCACTTTACAGGCAGACTAATGGGACCCCCTAGGCACTATATTTTGGAATTGTTAATTGTTATTGTGGCACTTTAAGCATCATTACAATCACTGCTCCTTTAAAAAAAAAAAAATAGTGCATTAATACATGTCCCCCAGGGCAATACTTAGACCCCCGTACCCATTTTATGGCCAACTACTTGCATACAAGCCTTCAAAATAGGCACCTTTGATTTCTAATGTTCGGCTCCCATAGACCTCAATGGAGTTTGAGGTTCAGGGCAGAATGTTTCTCCTGACTTCTGCTGCAAACTGAACAGGGGGTGTTCAGCCGTCTCTATTTAGGTGGTGTTTAAATATACAGTACAGAGTGTTATGTCACGTACACACAATCAGATTTTCCAATGGGAAATGTTGGATGTGAGCTTGTTGGTGGTAAGTCCGACCGTGTGTATGCTCCATCGGACATTTGTTGTAGGACTTTCTGTCAACAAATGTTGGCTAGCAGGTTGTCAAATTTTCCACTTTCCAATCGTGTGTACACAAGTCCGTCGCACAAAAGTCCATGCATGCTCGGAATCAAGCACGAGCCGGAAGCGTTCGGTCTTGTAAAACTAGCATTCATAATGGAGATATCACATTTGTGACGCGGCAAATTATGAAATCTCTCAATGCAGCTCATTTTCTTCTTTATAATGGTATAATAATGAAGTAGCTTTGCTCCTGATATTCACAGAGTTCTGACAAACTTATTTTTTTTATTTCTAGTGATCTCCTGAATAATATTTTTTTTGTGTTTTTTTTTTGCGATCTCCAGAATAATATCTTTTTTTTTCTTTTTTTTTTCTAGTGATCTCCCTAATATATTTTTTTTCGTGTTTTTTTTTCTAGTGATCTCCAGAATAATATTTGTTTTTCTTTTTGTTTCTAGTGATCTCCATAATATTATAAATTTTTTTGTATTTTTTTTTCTAGCGATCTCCAGATTCATTTTTTTTTTTGTTTTGTGTGTCGTTACCACAACATCATTTTTATCTTGTATTTTTTAACCTCAAAGACTATGTTGGTGTCCCTTGTTAATTTGACATTGTATTTTTGAAATGTACCTGCCTACTCACAAACAAACTGTGCTTTTTGAAGTAAAACACATAGTATTTGTCAAAACCAAAATGTATAATTTAATAGGGAGCACAAGGTCCTAACAAAATAAAGAGGAAGGCAACGATGGAGAAATAGTTGGCATTGGTGAAGCCTTTGTACCTCAGGGCAGACATACATTATTTGACTGTCAAAATTGGTAACCTGAGGAGTCCATTTAATAAGGAGCAAAATACAGTCCAGGACTTAGAGAGATCGGGATCAGCAGCAGATGACATATATGTCCCGAGGCTGTGGTCTTACAACAGCCTGCGTTTTTTGCCAGACCACACCAAACCCAGGCCATCACTCTCAACACTTCCTTCCATGCTGCTGTGGTGGGTGGGGTGGTGTTGGTGAAGATGGTGGAGGAGCATGATCTAACTCTCAGTGGTTTGTTTGAGTTGTGAGTTCACCCCTCATCCCCTTGTTTAGGGCCTGTAGAATAATATCTTTTCATGTAGTGTGTTGGGCCTCCTCCATCTGTTCTAATTTACTGTCAGTGACACATTCAAATGCCTCGTGGCCACCAGGGGCCATGCTAATTGCCAAAGTAGCATGTTTTAGGAAAGCAGCCGTGGACTCCTCCAGGTTCCTTGCCTTCTTGGTCATTTTGGTTGGAGGGAGGAGGGGAGGAACCTATGATTCGGTCAGGCTGCTTTCCACAGCCTCCTCCTGGCTAAGACTTTCCTGTATATGAAAATGGTACATAGTTTTAGGTTTTTGGTCATCAATCACACACAATTTTGAGCTCATGACTGTTGCAAATTGAATGTTAACTTATAGAAAAGACTATCATTCTGACTCCAGCATTTTTCATTCTTGTCCCAATCATTTTTGGCCACTACTGTCTATTGATATGTAAACCACTTTGTAAAATCAGAAATTTGTGATCAATAACATCATTCAATTTTTGACAAGAAATATCTTCAACAATGCTATACCCGGGTCAAGCTGGGCTCCTCCACATCTTCTTCCTCGGTGAAAGGCCAAGGTTGGATCTCAGGAGCCTCAGCTGATGTGGAAGGAAGTGTTGAAAGTGATAGCCTGGGTTCCGTCTGGTCGGACAAAAAAACGCAGGCTGTTGTAGTACCACAGCCTGGGGACATATACGTCATCTGCTGCTGCTCTGGATCTCAGGGACCTTCTTGCGCTCCCTATTATATGTGCTCCTCAGGCTACCAATTTTTACCAGGGGATACACAGGCTTCACTAATTCCAACAGTTTATCCAGTGCTGCCTTCCTCTTTAGCTTGTTAGAATAGTCCCTGCATTGGACTTGGCAGAGACATGGCAGCTCCCTGTATTTGTCAATAAAGTTGGGCAGGAAATCAGGGGCTGTGAATTTGTCAATCATTTTATCTGCAAGACACAACACAAGACAAACCCTAATGTCAGGCTAAACTCTCCTAATCTTGTCCCAATATAGGCCTTAATCGATAAGCAGTATAGGCCACTAACCACTGATGCCCGAAGTTACAATTGTACCTTTGTATGAATGATCGACGCCACCGATCCTCCGTCCTCCACTCACAGATCGTACGTACGGCGCCCGCGTGTTATGCTTTATATATACTGCGCATGCGTGAAACTTTGCCCCTGTCCTTCTTTCTAGTGTATTCCCCGCCTCTTCTCTTTAGGGGCAGTGGGAGAGCACATGGCGGAGACACAGCAGGTGTGTGCTGAGAGCAGCAACAAGGAAAGCCCGGAGCAAGGCAGTTCCAGATCCAGGAGGAGATATAAGGCCTCAAATATGTCCTTTGACGAGATGGTGGACATCTTGAAGAGGGCAGACTATGATGGGAAGCATTGACCGTACAGAAACCCTAATGTGAGAAAGGCCAAGATCATGGCTAAAGTTGTCAGAAGTCTGCACAGGACTTTTGGGGTATGACGATCTAAGAAGCAATTGAGGAAACACAGGTCAGACCTGAAATTGAGGGAGCAAGATCAGTATAGAAATATCAGGAAAGTGCTGCAAAAAAGTAAGTATTTGTTGTGTGTTCCTATTATTAATATTATTATTATTATTATTATTATTACATTCATGCTGGTCCATGTGCTTTTCTTTACTGTTGTACAGTTTAAAATGCCAAGTTCAAGGTTCGTGGACACAGGAATTGCTTGTATTAAACATCGTTTGTTCGACCACTAATACAACATTTTTGGCAGATGCAGGTTAACTACATTTGTTCATGCCTATTTTGATTAAAATAAGTTTATTACATTGTTGTCTAGATGTGTTTGAAACTATAACACTCAGCAACTGTTACACATCTGGATGCAGGAGCACTAGTGTGGGACACCATAACAACTTTGTTATGGTGTCCCACGCAGGTGCTCCAGTGGATACTAGGGGTCTCTCCATGTGTGAAACTTGCACAAAACAGGTAAGTATTCCAGCTTTTGAAAGTGAAAAAATCATGTCTTCAGCTTGGAACTCTGCCAAAACAGACAATCGGACGACACTTCCAAGCAATATTTCATATTACTATTTCTAGCCTAACATATCTGTCTGCTAAGTATACCTTTTTTGTATTCACATAGGGGAGAAAAGAATATGGACATCTGAGGACACCAGTAATCCCACACCAAATGAAGAAAGGCAACTCACCACACAACAGGAGGATGTGGATGCAGAGGTTCAGGAAGTGCTGGGTGAAGTGGTCCAAATGGTGTCGACAACAGGTCAGTGTCTGAGACCACAGCTTCAGGTAATAGATGAATGCCTGCATATTTAAAATACATGGTGTGTTTTTTTTTATTTTTAGGTGATGTGGATGTTGTGGAAGAAGAAACTCACTTCAGCAGTGCAAGTGCACAAATACTCATCTGTGAGATCATGGTGTGCAATCGTGATTTGGAAAAGATGAAACAAAACATCCATAATAAACATTTTAAAGTTTTCATGTTGTACATGTTTTTACAATTTTAAATGAATTGCAAAGCCAAATTTTGAAGATGCACACAGTGTGTCAACAAGTGCAATGCAAGTGCACTTGTAGGGCAAAGTGGATTGTCCTTTTTGAAATAAGCCCCAGTGTGTCAACATGTGCTAGCTCCCATCATGGGGGATTAACGGACATGTTTTGGGGATGCAATCCCTTCCTCTCACCTACTTTAGTTTGGAGGAAGGGGTTGCACCCACAAAACGCATACATTGATATCCCATGATTGCAGATAGCACACGTTGACACACTGTGTGTTTTGTGGCTTTAGCAAAATAGATGTTGGGAAAAGACACACATTTTAGACATGGGATCATGGGGGAAATCCAAATTTTGAGTCCCAATTTGTGTGCATCGTCAAGATCGTGAGATCACCCCATCTGATGAAGGCAAAATCAACACAGTTTTGACATACTAGCATTTCATATGGCCTTCACTTTAGCAAAGTTGAACTTTGTAAGTCCCTGAGTTGGGGATTGTTCAGCTGAAAAGTCGTCCTCAGTCACAACTGAGGCCAGATAGTTGGCTGTATTCTTGCGAAGGTAATTATGCAGAATGCAGCAGCTCAAGACAATGTGATTCAGTTTGTATTCGGCCATATTGATGGCCGTAAGGAAAAGCCTGAACCGGCTGGCCATTATGCCAAAGGCATTCTGAACCACCCTTCTTCTCTTACCGGGCCAGCCGGTAATTAAAAACCCTCTTCTCTGGGGTCAGGGTCCTCATGGGGAACAACCTCATCAGATGTTCCCCAGAGCAAAGTCCTCATCCACCACAAACACGAACTTGAGGCCCACAACATTATCCTCTGGAGGTAGCAACCACAAGGTGTCATTTTGGATATGCTGGCAAAACTCAGTCTGGGCGATCACTCCTCTATCGGACATACGACCCTTCTTCCCTACGTCCAGGTATAGGAATTCATAATTGGCCATCGCCACCGCTAACATCACGATACTACTGAACCCTTTATAGTTGAAGTAGTATGACCCCGAGTTGGGTGGTAGGATGATCCTGACGTGCTTCCCATCAATCACACCACCAAAATTGGGAAAGTCCCACTGGTGGTGGAATTGGGAAGCCACAGTCTGCCATTCCTGTGGGTTGGAAGGAACCTATGAAGTCAAACAAGAAAAAAAAAATTACTTTTGCACATAACATTGCAAGCAGATTAGACACAAACATTCTTGGCCAACATAAGTATAACAACATTTATTAAAATGAGTATTTAAAGACAAAAGTATAAGGTTAACGTATCAGATTCCTCACCCTCTCTGGTGGCCTATTGTAAAAATGTTATGGTGTGGGGGTAGATGTTTTGGACAGGTAACCCTCTCCACTTCATTGAGAGCTGAATGCATAAATAATGTGTGTTGCTTTGGCCAGCCCCTCCTTACTTACACTATTGGCAGCTCACTGGACAGGTAAGAAGTTTCATAATCCAAAAATATGACTACACACTGTCCAAATTGAAGCAGATTTTTATATTCTGCAATTACCTATCAAGATAATAGGAGAACACAACTTTAAACAGTACCATTTGAAAGTATTCAGGCAGGCACTTGCACTACATGCTTTGGTGAATTCTTCTATAAATATGAACACAAAAGAGGTAGGAATAGTGTGTATGGGTTTGGCAAAGTCAGCAGATAGAGTATTGGTATCGGTTGACTTAGCGGTTGGGGGGGGGGTAAAAAATGAGTTTAGGCCCCCCAAAAAAATATGCATGAAGGACAAAAAAGGAGCATAAAGCATGCATGAGGACAAAGAGGACATTCACAGCATATTACAATCATTGTAATTATGGAATGATGAAATTAATACAATACATTAGCAAACATTAAATACATAGAATGTGATGGTAAAGGATTAAACTTACCGTAATATAGTCCTTCTGCAGGACTTGAATTATGGCAGAACAGGTCTCTGGAATAATGATACCCAGAGCCTGGGGGGAGATCCCAGTCATGAACTTGATGTCCTGGAGACTTCTCCTTGCTGCTAAGTACCGCAAGGTGGCGATGAGCCTTTGCTTGGGAGAGATAGCTTGCCGCATGCAGGTGTCCTGCTTCGTAATATAAGGGGACAGCAAAGCTAATAGACAGTGAAAGATGGGGTCCGTCAATCATCAGGATTTTTCTCCTGGAGCTCCTGCAACAGAGGCATATGACAGACTTGGCCATGATTGAGCAACCAATTCTTGGTCCAAGAACTCCTCCTCCCCCTGTTCATGGACTTGACTTGGGTCAAAGCAATAATTCCAATACCAAGCCAAACAACAGCACAAACTCTCCGACGAGTACATAACCGCAACATGGCTAATAAACGAACGGCTGCTCAGCACGAACTGACAGAACGCACTGAAAATCAGAAACGACCGGACAAGCACCGAAAAGAAATCAAAAGCAAACTATAAATAGAACGCACTGAAAGACAGAAACGAACTAAAAGGGCGCACTGAAGAACAGATACGAACCAACAAGCACAACCTGAAAAGCAGAAACGAACAGAAAAGCAGAAGGTTGAAAAGCACGAATCGTCAATCACCAAATTTCCACTAACACAAGATAAACATGAGATTAGCAGAAGGAGCCCAAAGGGTGGCACACTGGCTATTGAACTTACTTTTCATTGGCTCATCGTACGTCTTGTACGTCACTACGTTCGTAATTGTTGGCCAACGTTTGTATGACCGTGTGTATGCAAAAGAAGTTGGAGCCAACACCCTTCAAACAAAAATCCATGGTTTTGTTGTCAGACAGTCCGATCATGTGTACGGGGCACAAGTGTTAACATTTAGATCATTGCCAGAATGAGAGGCATTACTAGATTCCCCTATCCACGCTCAACATTGTGAATGGAGGAATCCCCCCTGCCAGCTATTGTATTCAGACAGCCACAGAACAGTGACTGCCTCTGATTTAATTCAGTTACTGTTCTGTCACAAAATTTCCACTGGCACAAATTTTGTCAAGCCAGGTTGTGCCTTTGGAATGTAATGAAGCGGTGTATGGCCAGCATTACTTTAGATTCATGGGATTATTTTGTGTTTTATGACTGTCACCATAGAATGCTTGATTCCTTTTTTACTTTGTTAAAGCTTACCTGGTGCAGCTTAGTGATCAGTGCTGACTCTATTTGGTCATAATTTATGTTATCCATATTTGATTTTATTAATAAAACATTTTTTATTTATAAATAACTGAAAATATGCTTCACCTGTTATGGAGTACAGCTACATAAATGTTTGGTGAAAAGGCTGTACAAATTAAATAAATTAAGTTGCTTGTTATGCATTACACTGGGTCAATATCAATTAGATTATACTGTATTGATTTTTTGGCACCCTTCATTAGGTGATTAAACAGAAACAAACAGTTAATAATGTTAAAACCAATGTTTGCTTTAGGATATAAAGTGCTTTAAAAGTTATTTAAGTTATTCACTTCAAGTACTTGTCTATTAGCAGCATCCTTGTAGCCTCATAAATTAGTTATGCAAATACAGTGGAACCTTAGATTACAAACATAATTTGTTCCAGAAGAATGCTTGTAATCCAAAGCACTCATATACCAAAGCGAGTTTCCCCATAGAAGTCAATAGAAACGCAGATAATTTGTTTCACAGTGAGATCTATGGTATGCAGTACCGCATGTGGTCAGAGGTGGGGGGCGCCGGAGATACTTGAAAATACTTGGAAACCGCTCTGAGCCGCTCGGATGCATTCGGAAACACTCAGAAAGGCTCAAAAACACTCAGGAATGGAATGTTTCCGAGTGTATCCGGGTGGCTCTACGTCCATCCGAGTGCATCCGAGCGGCTCCGAATGTCACCGGCGCCCCCGCACCTCTGGCCAAATTCTGTCCTGCACACCACAGAGGCTTGAATCCTACTAGTTTTTGGAGACAATGCTTGCAAACCGAGTCAGGATTTTAAAACAAATTGCTCATATTGCGAAACGCTCGTTTACCGCGTTACTCGCAATCCGAGGTATTACTGTACTGACTTCTTCAGAATCATTATTTGGACAAACAGATGCAGTAAATGTGCCTTGAAATATCACACTTTGAAGTACCAAATGAAAACAGACTGTTGACTTAACACAATGCATAAACTAAGCAGACTGAATGTTCACTTACCTTAAATGAGGTAAAACTGTGTTTGAAATCAACCAATCATGTGCAAGCATAAAGTTCTGTATTTGCAAACAGTTCAAAGTGAACAACTTTATCTAATTTACCAAAGTACTTCTAAAACTAAGAATACACTATGTATTTAATATATTGTAGCTTACCAGTCCAGCTTTGTTTTCTTTTAAATTCACCTGATGATCCTGACAGAAATGCACCTTTTTCCTTGGCGACTACATTCACTTATTGTACTGTATCTAAGGCAGAACAGTGTTGTAACCCTAAAACAGAAAATGTGTTAGGACTAGAAATAGGATTGCCACTTTTTCTAAAAGCCAAACCTGAACATTTTAATGGCAACAGCAAAAAGTTTTTTGTAGTATACACTATAGGATAACAGACCTGGAACACCTTTGGGTGCTCCAAAGAGAATAGTAATGCAGCATGCATAGTGACCCCTGTCAGACCCTGTTCCACGGTACATTCATGTCTGAATAATTTGTCTGGGTTTCAGGGGGACTAAAACCCAGACACATGATTCAAAACCTGGACTGTCCGGGTGAATCCCAGACAGGTATCAACCCTAAATACAAAACCCCCCTTTCTCCTTGTCTTCATAAAATAAGGGAGAGGTGTTCTATAACCAATTTGCTGGTAACATTGTTTAGGATAGGACTGCATAGTGCAGAGAACACAGGACAACACTGAATTTCTGGGAGGATCAATTTGTTTTGTTTTTTTTGCAAAACAAGCAGATACCATCAAATGATTTCAATTGTATTTTTAACAGACCAAAGGGGAGGATAAACAAATATGGAGAGGAGGAAATAAAACCCAAAAACAAAAATTTTAAATATTGCTGCTTACCAGTCCTTTTATGTGGTGGCTGAAGGCATTTTCATCTTTCTGTTTAGGAATATTTTACGCAAAAACAATTATGCCTGTTGATTAGAGTTGAGCGGACACCTGGATGTTCGGGTTCGGCGGGTTCGGCCGAACTTCGGAAAAAAGTCCGGGTTCGGGACCGAACTTGACCCGAACTTAACCCCGAACTCCGAACCCCATTGAAGTCAATGGGGACCCAGACTTTTGAACACTAAAATGGCTGTAAAAAGGTCATGGAAAGGGCTAGAGGGCTGCAAATGGCAACAAAATGTTGTTAAGAGCACGGCAAGTGATCTGCAAACAAATGTGGATAGGGAAATAACTTAAAATAACATAAAAAAATAAAAAATAAACACAAAAAAAAAATGGAGGCCCCCTTCTCAGCAGAAGAGGTACAGGAAGTCATTAAGAACCTCAGAAACTCAACGGCACAATGCCGCACATATGGTGGGAATACCCCAGAATACGCACTTTCTGGAAAAAATTATTCAATTTAATGGATAAGATAGTGGGAAAATAAAATACTTGGAAATTAAAAAAAATGAAAAAATTATAATCTTGACCTAGGAGGACGAAATTCAAATGGAGTAGGAGGTTAAGGTGGCGGTGGATGTGGCGGTGTAGGTGGAAGCGGCGGTGGAGGAGGACGAGGTAGCCAACACTGGTTCAAAAATACAACAATGGCTGGGTCAGGCTAGTGGTGAATGATGTGTCGAATTCTGTCCCCCGTCACATAGTGTCCGCCTTGTACTGCGCTTGCTCAGTACGTAGGACAAGGGGATTTCGAAACTCTCCGAAGACGATGCGCAGTGACTCCAGGTTCAAGCCACATCATCCGAGGTTGAAGCCTAGCCAAGCGAGCCCGTGAGGGGCCCTGTTACTATGTGCTACCGTATGTCCACTTGGATGGTCGGGCTTGAACCTGCACTCACTGCGCAGGCGACGTTCATCTTTGGAGATTTTGTGAATATCCTTGTCCTCCGTACTGCGCAAGCACTGCACCTGCGCAGTAAGTGGCCGGACACTATCCGATAGCAAGACAGTTTTCGTCAGAACACCGGTATATGTGTCTATTCTGCACAAGGTACGGCCAAGTCCTGTGGGATCCATGCCTGGTTCATTTTAATGAACGTGAGCTTGTCCACATTGGCTCTTGACAGGCAGCTGCGCTTGTCTGTGATAACGCCCCCTGCCGTGCTAAATACACGTTCAGATAATACACTGGCGGCAGGGCAGGCCAGCACCTCCAAGGCATAAAGGGCAAGATCAGGCCATGTGCCCAATTTGGAGACCCAGAAGTTGAAGGGGGCAGACCCGTCATGCAGTGCGTGTACGCGTGTGCACACATACTGCTCCACCATGTTGGTGAAATGCTGCCTCCTGCTAAGACGTTCCATCTCAGCTGGTGGTGCAGGTGGTGGCGTGCCGACAAAGCTTTTCCACATTCCGACTATGCTAACCCTGCCTTGCGAGGTGCTGGCGGTGCCCCGGCTGTGTTGGCGACCTCTTCCTCCTTCTTTGCCTTCGCCTTGTGCTTCCACCGTACCCCCGCTTCCAAGTGGGAATGCCACCAGCAGCGCGTCTACCAGCGTGCTCTTGTACTCGCGCATCTTACGATCACGCTCCAGTGAGGTAATTAAGGATGGCACGTTGTCCTTGTAACGGGGATCCAGCAGGGTGGCCACCCAATAATCAGCACCAGTTAAAATGTGGGCAACTCGGCGGTCTTGCGGAGACACTGCAGCATGTAATCGCTCATGTGTGCCAGGCTGCCCAGAGGCAAAAGCTGTCCTCTGTGGGAGGTGTATCGTCTGTGGCCTCTGTATCCCCCCAGCCACGCACCAGTGATGGACATGAGCTGGTCTGGGTGCCACCCTGCTGTGAACATGGTTCCTCCTCCTCCATCTCCTCCTCATCCTCCACCTCGTCATCCTCCAGAACTGTGCCCTTGCTGCCAGACAATTGTGTACCTGGCGCTTGTTGGTGCAGGAACCCACTCTCGTAGCCACTTGTAAATGACTGCCCTGAAAGCCTTGGAAATTAACCCTCTTCCTCCTCCTCCTCCTCATCCTGTGCCACATCCTCTTCCATCATCGCCTTAAGAGTTTTTTCAAGGAGGCATAGAACTGGGATAGTAACGCTGAGAACGGTGTCATCGGCACTGGCCATGTTGGTGGAGTACTCGAAACAGCGCAACAAGGCACACAGGTCTCGCATGGAGGCCCAGTTATCGGCGGTGAAGTGGTGCTGTTCCGCAGAGCGACTCACGCGTGCGTGCTGCAGCTGAAGCTCCACTATCACCTGCTGCTGCTCACACAGTCTGGCAAGCATGTGCAAGGTGGAGTTCCACCTTGTGGGCACGTCACATATGAGACGGTGAGCGGGAAGGCCGAAGTTACGCTGCAGCGCTGACAGGCGAGCAGCAGCAGGGTGAGAACGCTGAAAGTGCGCACAGACGGCCCGCACTTTCTGCAGCAGCTCTGGCATATCGGGATAATTCTTCAGGAACCTCTGGACCACCAAGTTCAGCACATGCACCAGGCAAGGGATGTGCGTCAAACCGGCAAGGCCCAGAGCTGCTACGAGATTTCGCCCATTATCGCACACCACCAGGCCGGGCTTGAGGCTCACTGCCACCAACCACTCATCGGTCTGTTGTTCCATGTCCCTCCACAACTCCTGCGCGGTGTGGGGTTTTTCCCCCAAACAGGAAAGTTTTAAAACTGCCTGCTGTCGTTTAGCCCTGGCTGTGCTGAAGTTGGTGGTGAAGGTGTTACGCTGACCGGATGAGGAGGCGGTAGAGGATGAGGAGGCGGAGTAGGAGGAGTTAGCAACAGGAGGCAAACTGAAGTGCCCTGCAATCCTCGGTGGTGGAAGGACATGCGCCAAAGTGCTATCCGCCTCAGGCCCAGCCGCCACTACATTTACCCAGTGTGCTGTTAGGGAGATATAACGTCCCTGACCGTGCTTACTGGTCCACGCATCCGTAGTTAGGTGGACCTTGCCACAGATGGCGTTGCGCAGTGCACACCTGATTTTGTTGATAGCTCGTCTGGAAAAGTAGTGGCGGCTGGGCACGACGTACTGTGGGACAGCCAATGACATCAGCCTTTGAAAACTCTGCGTCTCCACCAGACGGAATGACAGCATTTCAAAGGCGAGCAATTTTGAAATGCTGGCATTCAGGGCCAGGGATCGCGGGTGGCTAGGGGGGTACTTCCTCTTCCGCTCCAGTGTTTGGGAAATAGAGAGCTGAAAGCTTCCATGGGACATTGGGGAGATGGTTGGTGACCCAGGTGGTAGTGTTGCTGGCAGATCCTCTGTTTGCGGGTTGGCAGGTGTCACTGTCACTACAGAGGTGGATGAAGAGGCCGAGACTGCAGCAGAAGAGGAAGCAGGAGGAGCCAGAGACCTTTCTTGGTTTTTGCAGTGTCTACTCCACTGCATCTCGTGCTTTGCACTTAGATGCCTGGTCATGCAGGTTGTGCTCAGGTTGAGAACGTTTATGCCTCGCTTCAAGCTCTGATTGCACAGCGTGCAAACCACTCGTGTCTTGTCATCAGGACATTGTCTGAAGAACTGCCACGCTAGGGAAGTCCTTGGACCTGGCTTTGGTGTGCTCGGTCCCTTGCTGCGTTGGGCAGGAGCAGACATACTGTCTAGGGGACGGACGCTCCGCTTTTGCACCCTGCTCCCTCTTCTGCTGTGCTGGTGGCTCTGTGCGACCACCACCTCTTCCTCTGAACTACACTGGTCACCTGCATGACGTTGATTCCATGTGGGGTCCAGGACCTCATCGTCCTCCACATCATCTTCCACCCAAAATTCACCCTTGTTCTCCTTGTCGGTCTGCACAATGGCGAAAGCAGCAGCAGTTGGCACCTGTGTTTCGTCATCATCCGAGACGTGCTGCGATGGTCCTCCCATGTACTCATCATGAAACATAAGTGGTTGGGCATCGGTGCACACAATCTCTTCCACTTCTGGGGCAGGGCTAGGTGGATGGCCCTGGGAAACCCTGCTAACAGAGTCATCAAAAAGCAGAAGAGACTGCTGCATGATTTGGGGCTCAGACTGATTGGCTGATTTGCAAGGGGGTGAGGTGAAAGACTGATGGACATCGGCTGCAGGTGCCAACTCTGAACTTTCATCAGGAGACTGGGTGGGAGACAATGTGAAGGAACTGGAGGCACTGTCAGCAGCAACCCAATCTACTATCGCCTGTACTTGTCCTGGCCTCGACATTCGTACAGCCTCATTAGGCGCGGCAAAATACTGCTGCAGGCTCTGTCGCCTACTCGCACCTGAGGAAGGTGTTTAACTAGTGCGTGTAGGTGGCACAGATCGACCACGTCCTCTCCCTGCAACAGGAGTGCCACCAGCAGCACCACGACCCGGGCCACGTCCCCTTTTTGATGATCTCCTCATATTTTCAAAATTTATGATCTCGCCCTAAATGGATGTTTTTGTATATAGCAGAATACACGGACAGTATGTAAAGCGTTTATGAAAATGCAGAAAATGCTATTGTGAAAAAAAAACACTGCAAAATTTTTTTTTTTTGCAATGTTTTTGCAATATCAGAATACACGAACAGTATGTAAAGCGTTTATGAAAACGCAGAAAATGCTATTGGGGAAAAAAAAACACTGCAATTTTTTTTTTTTGCAATGTTTTTGCAATATCAGAATACACGGACAGTATGTAAAGCGTTTATGAAAACGCAGGAAAATGCTATTGTGAAAAAAAAACACTGCAATTTTTTTTGTTGTGCAATGTTTTTGCAATATCAGAATAAACGGACAGTATGTAAAGCGTTTATAAAAACGCAGAAAATGCTATTGTGAAAAAAAAACACTGCAAAATATTTTTTTTTGCAATTTTTTTGCAGTATCAGAATACACGGACAGTATGTAAAGCATTTATGAAAACGCAGAAAATGCTATTCGGGAAAAAAACACCGCAATTTTTATTTTTTTTGCAATGTTTTTGCAATATCAGAATACACGGACAGTATGTAAAGCGTTTATGAAAACGCAGAAAATGCTATTGTGAAAAAAAAACACTGCAAAATATTTTTTTTTTGCAATGTTTTTGCAATATCAGAATACACGGACAGTATGTAAAGCGTTTATGAAAACGCAGAAAATGCTATTGGGGGAAAAAAAAACACTGCAATTTTTATTTTTTTTGCAATGTTTTTGCAATATCAGAATACACGGACAGTATGTAAAGCGTTTACGAAAACGCAGAAAATGCTATTGGGGAAAAAAAAACACCGCAAAATATTTTTTTTTGCAATGTTTTTGCAATATCAGAATACACGGACAGTATGTAAAGCGTTTATGAAAACGCAGAAAATGCTATTGGGGAAAAAAAAACACCGCAATTTTTTTTTTTTTTGCAATATCAGAATACACGGATACTGTCTACAGCGTGTATGTATGAACACGCAGAAAATGCTAAAAAAAAGCAAAATTAAATTTTTATGCAATGTTTTTTCAATAGCAGAATACACACAGACTATGGTGTATCTCTTAGTATATGCAGTGTTGGTCCTAATGTTGCACTGAGCTTGCAGGTAAAACTTTTATATTTTGTCTGGCACTGGCCTCATGGCACTGTTAAAAGACTGTGCACTGCACCCCAGCCAGGGTACAATTGATTTAGGAATCTCTTCAATAATTATCTCTGCCTCTTTCCTTTGCTTAATAAAGAAACTCCTACTCTACTCTAGCTATCTAGATCGCTCACGGATCTAACTAATTAGAAGAAAATTCAAGGAATGTGGACTGACTGACTGACTTTAGCACACTAACTCCTAAAATCCTCTATCACTCTGCAGCACAGGAACCTGTCTAACAGTGTCTGTCTATAGCAGAATGACGCTGTGTGCTGTGTGTGTACTATATATAGAGGCTGGGTCACATGCTGCACTGGCCAACCACAGCCATGCCATTAGTAGGCATGGCTGTGATGGCTTCTAAGGGCACACTAGTGAAACGATCGTCGATTGGCTGCCCTAAAGCTGTTAAAAAGGCGCCAATACAGCGCCGAACACCGGACCCGAACCCGAACTTACAGCCAATAGTTCGGGTTCGGGTCCCGGACACCCAAAAGTCCGGTACGGACCCGAACTTTACAGTTCGGGTTCGCTCAACCCTACTGTTGATGTTGCCAGAAATACTGAACTGAATCATATACTGTTGCTGTAAACTGCTAACCTACCCACCACCACGCAACAGAGATCATGAGAGTCTGCTCAAACAGATCATAACTGAGCAAATAAGAAAAGTCACCTACATACACTTTAAGCTAAGTGCACATTCAATTTGCTAAGAAACCAGTCTCTACTTCCTACTTCCTACTTCTACCAAACCAACCCCAACTATTTAATATATAATGACTACACCCCCTCCCTTCAACTGGATCACAATCAGCCTGCAGTAGATAACATTATCAGTGATCTGCTGCTGCAGAGAGAGGCTGGACAGAACTGTGTCTCTGTCCCAACCTCTATACCCAGAGGAAGTACTGTGATATCACTCATGATGTCACCACACTTCCAATGTAAATGAAAAAAAGAAGTGATGTGTTTACATTTGCATCTACAGTACACACCTCCGAAATTTGTGTGTCTTTTAGAGCAATCAAAAAATACTTATTGAATTAGATAAACTTTTTTCAACTTTTTTCAGTAGGTAACAAAAGACATGCATACAATATAAATATTTTTTATACCAGTGATTTAAAAAATCTGAATGGTAACCTAAGTACGTTTCTGCTCCAAGGGTTTGAAAGTGGAAATAAGAAGCATACCCCAATTCAGCAACCCAGGTAAATAAAGACTTACTTGAAGCGGAGTTCCACCCAAAAGTGGAACTCTCGCTTATAGGCTTCCTCCCCCCCTCCGGTGCCACATTTGGCACCCTTTAGGGGAAGGGGGAATGGGGACCTGTTTTCGTCAGGTCCTCTTCCCCTCTTTCAGAGATGGGCCGCGGCCCGATCTCCCAGAAGTTCGGCCCCCTCCACCTTCCCCCACGGTCGGGCCAATTAGAAAGCGCAGCGCATTTTGCACGTGTACAGTAGGGAGCCCGCTGTGAAGTCGAAAGGAAAGGAAAAAGAAACAACTGTTCTTTTGGGCTATAAGTGTACAAACACATGGCTCTGCGGTTTGGCTAGGTCTTAGCTATTTACTTCTCACACTGCTTCTTTGCAAAAATTAGGTAAAAATGCATTTGTTTTTTTTGTCACATTTTTCCATGCTTTTGCTGTGTTTGCAGTGCATTTTTCACTTGTGAATAAGGACACTTGACTCAAAAAACGCACCAAAAACCCAACCGTGGGTGCATATTTGCAGCCTTTTCAATGTATTTTCCAATCATTTCAACAGAGAGGTGTCTTTTTTTTACATCTGAGTTCATGACAGCATGTTCAATATATTTTCCAAAATATTAAAAATACTCCGCATTCCATAATTTCTAACAGTATTAAATACCTATAATATGCTAACTTTATTTTTTACATTGCACAACATAACAATAAGTAGGGTATAAAGCTATACAATTCATATAGAAATATATTTATTGCATGTTTATAAAAATACACTAAATACTGGATACTAAATACTGGAATACTTAATGCTCCCTTCATAACACTGAGAATAATGTCATGAATAGAAAACTGTTCATCATTTCAATGTGAAGTCCTTCAGACAGCTCGAGTCACCTTGTAATGAGTATTCTCTCCACAATAATCTCTCTTTTCTCGAAAAATGGTATAAATAGAATTACAACACAATTGCCTCCTTTTATCTGATGAATGTGAAACAGCAATTTTATGTTAGTATGCCTTTTTAGATGATCTATTGGACTTTAATAAAATTTGATCAATGCATTTAAGTCAAATTGAATTATATGTAAGTGGATAGGGTTGACATATGTTTCAATATCTGCGAGTGATACATTATTCTCTAGTGGGCATAAAATTTAATGAAATATAAATACCCATTAATCCTCATGTTTCAACCAATCAGTCACCGCTGCTCCTGCCTGCTGTTAGCAGAAACAGGCCCAGAAAGTCATCTGTTTTATCTAAGCAGGTGCTCCAAACTGGAAAAGCATCAGAAAGCATGGGGTGGTAGGAACGCACAGGGTCAAGGGAACTGTGCCAAAGTAATTGTTGTCTACAATGCCAGTCGAAAAGCATAATAACATCCTAATTATCCTTTCATATCATTAGACATGAAGACTTTCCTGATGTTACACTGTCTGCTGCAGCTACAGTCACAATACGTCTTGACAAAATATATTTTTCGAAAATTGTTTTCTGTTGTGTGTACTAATAACAATTTAAAAAGTATTGGAGAAAGAAATAACTTTTACGTTAGAAATGTACAGGAAAAAGTAATATATTCTTGTTAGGCTGAGCCTGAAAGGTCTAACAGCCTTTGTGAAACATAGATGGAGAGACTGATTGTACACAGACCCATAATTATATATTTTATTTTTCATTTTGTTGCTATGATGGTTATCGAACAAAGCAAAAGCCACATGATATTTTTTCAATATATCCCCATTCAGATCACATTCAAACAAAAATGCATCTTCTCTCAAGCTCTAAAAAGTTTCCAAAAAATATCTATACTTCCCTTGCGATCAAATCTAATGTACATTTTTTGTATTACTGTGTATATTTAGGTTTCCTGAAAAGCAGATTGATTGATAGTAATGCCATATAGTACTGGTAATAATACTTAGTGTAATAATAATGCAAATTGCACAAAATATTATAAAATACTGCAAGACATTTGCCCCATTACTAGAAAGTATAGTGCTATACATGTTTAAATGTTAATGCATTTTTTATCACTGACAGTAGCAGAAGCATGTTTACCTGATTTTACAGCAAATTCAATTATTTACTTGATTATCAGGCTTTGTACATAACATTCCATATGTGGAACTAATTTAATTAAGAGTAATTTTAGAATTGACTCAACCACCCCGCCTGATCAATTGCACATGTCTATAACTAAAGGCTAAGTTCACCTTTTAAAAACTAATAATAAATGCATGTTTTTTCAGATAAAATAATGTGCATTTGTATATTATGTTTCTCAGAAGTCTGCAGAACATCGCACCCACCATCAGCAGATCATGGGTGCAATGCCAGGCTCCTGCAGACAAAGCCTACAGCTTTCTGTCCATACTTGTGAACAGACTTTCTGTTTAAAAGCTGTAGGAAATGTCAATGCACTATGAAAGTGCTCACCAGCACCCTCGCATTATTGACTACTACAAGCCATCTGCCACGGTGGCAGATGGGACTTGTAATTCATGAAATCATAGATTGGCACAGCTGTGTGAGTAGTGCCCTGCAAAGCAGCAATGATTATTTTAAATTGTGATAGTGGATGTGGGGAGAGGATTCCCTGTCCATTGTCATGGGAGGGGTTGGAATTGGGGGCTGAAGGGACTGTTACATAGTAACATGTTACACCCTAAATAGGTGTGTAACGTGTTACTAAAGGTGGATGCAGCCTTTAAATAGTAAACAAATACTGTGATAGAAGAGGGGCAGGCTGTTAAACAAAATAAACTATGAAGGTTTTAAAGACTCCCATTCAGTCCCCCTACTACCTGGCAGCCCTTCTCTTTATATTTTCTCCAACACAGAGTGGTCTTCAGTGATGCAAAGAGCAGCTTTAATATCATGGCATCACCACCATTTTCCACATTGTTGTTCTGTTAGTGCAGGAAACGGACGCTGCCCCCCACACGGTGGGTCCATGATGCCCTGCATTCACAGAAAGTGTATTGGTACTGGATCAAAGAACAATTAGCTTGTTAGAGCCCTGGAGAGGTAGAATTGCGCCCAGACATTTTTTTTTTTTAAACAGGCAGGGCATCTCTTTAAAAATTCTGGAATGGAATTTTATTAGTTTAGAAAGAAACACAATCAAGTTTTATTCTAGACATACATGCCACCATGCTTATTGATCACTACAATGGCAAAGCAGCCTAGGCTGCAGGAACAGTGGATGTAAAATATACAATTATTAGTCAGAATTTCACAACATTATTGTAAGTAACTCTACATTTTTCTATCACCTAACCTATTTGCAATGACCATATGAAAAACTGGTGTAACTTTATCTGAGAGTAGGCTTCAGTAAAGCTAATCAGCATCAGGGCAACATTTTCTTATTAAAAAGATAGCTTTTTTTTTTTGTTTTTAATAAACCCATGTGAACACAATCTCATCATTAAAAAAAGTGACCAATGGTTTTGTTTTCTAGCAGCTTTTACACCAATACATGTCACCAAAATGGCAAAGTTTTCTGAAATGTCCCAATATTTTTTACAAAAATGTGTTGTTATGAGAAAATACTTTTCTCATAACAACACAGCCTGCAAAAATAATAAGTAGGATGGCCACTGATTAACTAAACTGTAACAAGCAAACATGGGAGTCTCAGAAATACATCCTATGCTTAAAGTTGAAGTTTTGGCCCCCACCCTAAAAATAAAAGCCTACCTTATAATAAAAAAAAACCCTGAAAACGTGTTATCTTACCTACAACTCTGGTCATGAGACAGATCAGGTTCTCCTTTCTTCTATTCTGTAGTAGGGGAGGGCCCTTTTTGCAGTGTCCATGTCACTTCATGGATTACATTGAATATTTCAATTGGTAGATAAAACTGTCTATCACAAGTCCTCTCAGGTTCTTTTATTAGTAAATAGGTGGTGTCATAATGTCACAAGATAAGAGATTTCAACAAGGTTGGTTGGTAGGCCTGGACTGCAGTGGTAGATGACAAAACTCCACTAGTAAAACAGGTGCTGTGGAGGTCCATGTGATTGGGGACAATATATAGGAGGGAGGGATTGCTTAAATACAGTTTGAGATAACATAACAGCCGCGTATCATAGAGTGCTTTTGTTTTCAGTGGATCCCCTGACTTGCATTTTAAAGGATAAGTTCACCTCTGGGAAGATGTTACATGTTCCATCCGTTTTTTAGGGTGGAACATGTAACATGTTCCCACTCCTGCATCTCTCCACCAGATCCCCCCCTCCCTGTGACAGCGGGCCTGGGATCTTCTTCCCGAGCCCGCTGTCACAATTTATGAAGAGTGCAGCTCCTCACCCTAGCTGCATCATTTATTCACAGAGTTTTGTAAATTAATAAACTACAAGTACTGACAGCCTTTGCGGCTGGAAGCTGGTAGTTCTTAATTAACTACCTGGGCGCTGTTGAGCTCTCTAGTAGTTCATTGATTCTTCCTGCCATTGTGTAACTGCCTCCTCGTATAAGGTACGAGCAGATAGTTTACACTGACAGTCTACAGAAGCCCTGCATTGTACTCACGATCTGCGGATTGTGGGTGCAATGCCTTCCAGGCTCCTACAAAACAAAATAGTAAATGCATATTTTTCTGCCTGCAAAAAAAGTGCATTTATTTATGTGCAAAGTGTGGCTATGTAATGAACAAAAATAACTTCAATGTATATAAACATTGCAAACTATAAATATGATGAAGTTTTGTTAAATATTAAGGACCATTCACACGAAGTAACAGTAACAAATGGCAATGCATATTAAGGGCATTGGTGCGATATGGTTCCATTCATTTAAATAGCACCCCTAAGCACCTTGCAGACACACCTGCTTTTCAGAAAAATGGAATGTGTTGCAATGCACTAACCAGTGGCACGGTGCACTGTCAATCATTTTCTTGCCATTGCACCACAACATTCACTCTGAATGGCACCACATTACGCCAATGCATTTAATATGTATTGTAGTGAACAGCAATGGTATTGTGTGAACAGGCTCTAACATGTTCTAATAAGATTATGTATATACCTTGATTTTTCTATGTATATGCACAAAAAAATTCAAAATGCTAACATTCTCGTTTAATAATCTGATATAGTGATGCATTTAGTTTTGATTTTCAAAAAATCAAGAACAATACTCACATCTCCTTTCTATGTTTTTTGCAGCCCATTATTTTCTCCAACACTTCTTATGTCTTTAGGTTAATATATTAACAAAAAACAGGAGAATTTTAAATAAAATTCAAATATTGATGAGTTAATAAAGCTATTTTTTTGTTAAAAAGGCACATAAACAGTTACACTGAGTGAGATTATCTTCCTATTAAAAAAAAAATAAAAATATTGGTGATGCAAATCTGTTTCTTCAGTGTGCTGTACTGGCACATTCATGACTGCCAAACAAATATATTTCAAGAAAAAATGTGCTGAGGGGTGGAAAGATAAAGAACTTTGATTTATTCTATCAAATTTTAATACATTGTTTTCCAGACCTTTGCGGCTGGCAAACTGACACACTCTTAAAGCATTAAAATATTTTACATACAAATGAATAATCTTTTTGAATGTCCGAATACATCAGGTAGTTGATTTCCAAACATTTTATTGTATACTTGGAATATGGTTTTAAGGGCACACACACACATGTATCTATTTGTGTGTGTGTTTGTGATGATATATATATATATATATATATATATATATATATATATATATATATATATATATAACATACACTATATTACCTAAAGTATTGCGACACCTGTCTTTACACACACATGAACTTTAATGGCATCCCAGTATTAGGCTGTAATGGAAATTTGTAAGTTCTGTATATAATTGTATTCTATTTTGTATGTATTGCACACTGCCCTCACTGTGCACACGGCACTAATAATGTTTTCAGTACATGTTTACATTCTTTTGAGTCCTGATTAGAATAAGCCTGCCTATGATACGCCCCTTGTTACCATAAATGAACAATTGTAATATTAATGTGATACCTACGTAATCATGTGTATAAAACCCCTGAATTGCGTCATTATAAAAGGAGAACGGTTATTTGGAAAGATGCTGAGCGTATCTTTTGTGTCTGTTCCCTACTGCAGTAGTTATTATTAATTTGGAACCACTAATCAATATGAAGATAGGAGTTGCCTATCTATAAATTTCCAGGACAGGTGGCGAGCCAGCCAGGAGGGGTTAAAAGGTGACCCTGAGTATCCGAAACGAGGAGCTTGAGACGATCCGGGAATTTCTGATAATCAGCCGGCTGAGGTAAGCCTTTTGCTTACATTTGAGTTATCATACTTCCTTGATCGGTAAGGCATTTTCGGGACAAAGGGTACCTATCTTACTCCCCTTAATCGAACTGTATTGATTGGTGGTTATATGTTATGTTATCACTGTCTACTGTCCATCGGAGTGTTATAGATAAGAAAGAGAAGAATAGTGCTGTTCACAGGTATATGTAGTACATCTGCTAGAAAAAGTAGTTTAGAGGCAAGAGGGTATAGGCACACGTAGAGAAGACTGGCCAGTCATTATGGGCATTAAATTAAGTAAGGGAATGAAGGGTAAGAGACCCTCAAAAATGCCCAGCGCAAGAGGAGCGCTATATATGAACCGAAGGTGCGGTTCCGCCTATACTGAGCCCCTAGATTAATGGTTAAAGTGGACATGGATCCACAATGGGTAACTGGGTTACCACCGAAGTCCACAGGGACTAAGAATCATGCAGAGTACACAGATAGAGAAACATCTATGTGAGCAGGATGGATCAAGGGTGACAATTAACACTAGACAGAAAGGGACATTTTCATGTTAAGTTGTGGGATTAATTTGGGGTTAGGCACTACAACTAGTAAAGTCAAGAAATAGAGAAATTAGAGTTAAAACAAAATATTTTATATGTTGTCAGAGAGGAAAGATGGGATGAGCACTATGGCTGCCAGTCTGATCATAGAAGGTACAGTATGTGAAGTATGGTATTACAATACATTGGATGCAAAGGATATCAGAACAAAATAAGGAAAGCAGAAATTTATCAAGGAAGTATTTAAAAGAGTTAAAAGAATGTGAGAGAATGATATGCATGTGTTGTGTACAAATGGGAAAAATGTAGGCGATTTTAGAGAGATATTTGTGTATGTGTGTGAATGCTGGAACCTTTAGTTCTATCGCTTGTGTGTGCCATGTACGCAGATGTGACCCCCTCCTTTGTGCTCTCCTGAAAGAATGTAGCTGGGATGAGAGGTCGGTGATAAGCTGGAAGGACACCATGCCAATTTCAGTTTTTAGACAAAACATTTATAACTTTATGTGCCGGGTTAACGAATCTAATGAGAAACAATGTGATCACAATTATTTTTGAATCTGTTTTCCAAACATGGTAAAATGAAGGTTACATTTAACCGTGTATTACACAAATTGAATATCCTTTGATAGTGGAAACAGTGCATTTAATAGGGAATTAAGTAAAATTAAGTAATATGTCCCCCTTTAAGGAACGTTATCTGTGGATATATATATTAGGGTGTGATATTGAAATTATCATTTGAGTATTAATTTCTAATTGGAGTTTAACAATTTTATTAATAATATTGATATATTGAAATTGGTTTAGACAACCTTTGATTGGAAATGAAATCCAGGTTAATGGGGAATTTATAAAAATGGTATTAGTTTAGTTCAAGATAACAATTTTGTAATTTTACATTTATTGAGTGGAAAGAAAAAAGATTAAGATGAGGTTGTTAATTGGAATACAGCTGCCATAATGTTTAACAAAGCCAAGATGGATGGGATACATAAGAAGTTTTTCTACAAAAATTAAACCTTAAAGTCTGATAATAAATTGATGTGCGGTCCATGATGTGAGAGTAATAATAAATAATATTTAAATATGACAGACCCATCACATCAACTCCACACACCCTGTTAGGATAGATCCCACCTGCAGCCAGTTGTTTTATAGTTTTTGATGTGGCTGAGCGCTTTCTGTTTGTTTTTATTTATTTTTATTTTTGAATCCAAAGCAGAATGTGTGGATTGTGAAATGATGTGCCCCTTTTCCTTGTAAGTGCAGTGGGTATAAGCAGAAGAATATTTTGGATTTATGGACATCTCTGCATGACCGCAGGGTATTGTTATCATTTATTATAATATTGCCAGGAAAAAGTTGTCTTTTTGAAACATGAAACTGGAGTTCTTACACAAACAGCATGATAGAAAACAAGCCATTGTAATATAGTTATGCAAGCTGGACCCGGTAATGAAGGGTTCACCCCGATATATCAGAGCTGTACCTTTATGCAAAGGTGCTATTAGACAAAGTTAGACATTATTTTGGTCAAATATTAAATTTTTAATGGTCCGACATTTTGCGCAGCAAATATACAGCCAACTAAATGTTTGTCTAATGAAAGGTTTAAAATAGGAGTTTGTTTTGTTTGTTTGTGTACAAATCTAACAATGAAAAATGTGTACATTTTAATCCAGCCACCTTATTGCCCCTATTGGAGGAGGCTGTAGACGGGGGAGACCACATGTGTTAAATTGATGACGTAGGAATCAGCTGCTGTGAGCCCAGTGCAGGACACACTCCCTGAAGACCCAGATATTTATATTTTTTGTAGAGTTATTCCCGGTTTTATACTGAGTATGCAGTTTATCACCCAGAAGGATACTCTGTATATAGAGTCATTGGATCCTTTTTCCCCAGCTCAAGAAGCAGAGCTCCATGTTTTAGCAAAGCCTGTGAGCTATAAAAAGAGTATATATTTATATAGATAGTAGAGAATTAGAGAGCTTTTGGTTCCATTTGAAGGGCCAGAAGTTTGTTTTTACTTCGGCAGGTAAACCAATCAAGCATACTAAGTTAATTTGATCGGCTGTTTTCAGCCTTCCCGGTTCTTGCTGAGGTAGCCATACTAACATTAAAACTCACACATGGAAGCAGACCGACTAAGGATACTGCATTTACAGCCCCGGACACTTGCTGGGTCTGTGCAACTCACAGATTCCACCCTAGTTCTGGCCCAGTATAGCTGGGATTAATAATTCAACTTTAAGGACCCCAGAACGAGAAGAACAAGTGGTCCACAGTGGGCAACTTCTTATGAAACAGGACTTTGGAAAAGGTGATCATTTATGTCTGCCAGCCACTCTTTTCCCTCCAGCTTGACACATGGACCGTGTCACCAGTCACAAGCAGTTATGGCTGCCTTAGTAAATGAGCGTGGGATAGAGCCAGGGTTCACCACAGTTGTTTTTATAACATACCACTTCTTGTTTTACCTGTTACCAAAGGTGTTACCAAAAACTGAACATCCCTTCCAGAGATTACAAAAAGATATATCCAGTTTCCCAAGTCAGGATCTTATGAGTATGCATTTTGTCTGTATGGACATGTTTTTTGGATGTCCAAAAAAAAGTAAAAAGTGTTATCAGAAGTAGTTTGTAAGTACAGAGAGTAACAGAGGAAATAATTTTTTATAGAAGAGTCCTTACTAGAAGTTTTGAGGTTTTATTTTTACACTCCCTACTGTCTACAATGTAGAGGACAAAGTAGAGTAAGAAAACTTTTACCTGAGTGTTTTCTTATAATTTATCAAGCCCCTAAGGGGATGTTGGACTCTCTCCCTATGGCATTTGGTTTGGGAGTGTGTTACTCACTTGCTTATATTTTGTCTCAGCAGCTGAAGTCCTCCATTTGGATCTCACAGAGAATGTTGCTGATCTTTTAAAGGTTTTTTGACAAACTCATTTATGTGTTTTCTCCCCAATTCCAGATCCTAAAAGTTTGGAAGGATCTAAAACTAAAGCCAGGTGACTTGTGGATTGTTAAGAGACATTTATATATAAGGAAATGTTTGGAGACTCAATACAGCATCTATTTCATGTACAGTTTTGCAAAACTTGAAGGAAAAGTCACCGGGATCCACACCAGACACTGCAAAAATGACTAAATTAAAGAAATCTCTGAGTTTGATTTGTTTCCCTCTTGCAATAACAGTCTAGGGTACTTTATTGATTCAATTACTTTAATTGTAAGGGATATATATTTGAAAAGTAGTTTAGCCATGTTGAAGTCATATTTGTCTTTTGTACCTCTTCCATTTTTTGTAGAATTGTCTGTGTTTACATATTGCTGATAAGTCAGCATACCAACATTAAGCTAGAAGGCCATTCTGGCCACAGGAGTGTACAGCCAGTACTCTGTAAATATGTCTTATCAATCATTTGTTTTTCACAATGAAAAGTCATTTTGTAATGAAAAAAGCTGCTCAGCTATTATTTTCTCCACAATGGAGTTTTTGCCTCTTTGGCCAGGACTACCTCCACCTAAGTGTGTGGAGGTTCCAGGTTAAAGGTGATAGCAGGTATGGTTAGTGATCAAAATATTGATCAAAAGAGGGGAGGCTGTAATGGAAATTTGTAAGTTCTGTATATAATTGTATTCTATTTTGTATGTATTGCACACTGCCCTCACTGTGCACACGGCACTAATAATGTTTTCAGTACATGTTTACATTCTTTTGAGTCCTGATTAGAATAAGCCTGCCTATGATACGCCCCTTGTTACCATAAATGAACAATTGTAATATTAATGTGATACCTACGTAATCATGTGTATAAAACCCCTGAATTGCGTCATTATAAAAGGAGAACGGTTATTTGGAAAGATGCTGAGCGTATCTTTTGTGTCTGTTCCCTACTGCAGTAGTTATTATTAATTTGGAACCACTAATCAATATGAAGATAGGAGTTGCCTATCTATAAATTTCCAGGACAATGCCGACAACAAAATCCATGGGATTTTTTTCCGATGGATGTTAGCTCAAACTTGTCATGGTCACACAAATTTGGTCGGAAATTCCGAATGTCAAGAACGTGGTGACGGACAACACGTACGACGAGCTGAGAAAAATGAAGTTCAATAGCCAGTGCTGCTCTTCTGCTTGATTCCGAGCATGCGTGGCACTTTGTGCGTCGGAATTGTGTACACACGATCGGAATTTCCGACAACAGATTTTGTTGTCGATAAATTTGAGAACCAGATCTCAAATTTTGTGTGACGGAAATTCTTATGGAAAATGTGTGATGGAGCCTATCACATTGTGTGTACAGGGCATTAGTCCGTAGGGTTCAATATTGAGTTGGCCCAACCTTTTCAGCTATAACAACTTCAACTCTACTGGGAAGTCTGTCCACAAGGTTTAGGAGTGTGTCTAATGGAATGTTTGTCCATTCTTCCAGAAGTGCATTTGTGAGGTTAGGCACTGATGTGGACAAGAAGACCTGGCTCGCAGTCTCCACTCTAATTCATCCCAAAGGTGTTCTATCAGGCTGAAGTCAGGACTTTGTGCAGGCCAGTCAAGTTAGTCCACTCCAAACTCACTCATTGATGTTTTCATGGACCTTGCTTTGTGCATTGGTCCAAATCATTTGGTGGAGGGGGGATTATGGTGTAAGGTTGTTTTTCTTCAATGGTTGGGCTTGGCCCCTTAGTTCCAGTGAAGGGGGTTCTTAAGGTGTCAGCATACCAAGACATTTTGGACAATTTCATGCTCCAAACTTTGCGGGAACAGTTTGGGGATGGCCCCTTCCTGTTCCAACATGAGTGTGCACCAGTGCACAAAGCAAGGTCCATAATGACATGGATGACCGAGTTTGGGGTGGAGGAAATTGACTGGTGTACACAGAATCCTGACCTCAACCCGACAGAACACCTATAGGGTGAATTAGAAAGGAGACTGCTAACCAGGCCTTCTTGTTCACATCAGTGCCTGACCTTACAAATGAGCTTCTGGAAGAATGGACAAAAAATTCCCATAAACACACTCCTAAACCCTATGGACAGCCTTTCCATTAAATGTGAAGCTGTTATAGCTGCAAAGGGTGGGCCAACTCAATATTGAACCCTACAGACTAAAGCCCCATACACACGGTCAGATTTTTGCATGGATTCTGTCCGATCGGACAATGTTGTTGAAAAATCAGACCGTGTGTATGCACCATCGGACAGTGTACGTCGTATTGTCCGACGGACAAAGTCCTATCTCCTGCTGGATAGATTTTCCGACAACACGGTCCGATCACACCAAATCCGATCGTGTGTATGGTAGTCCGACCGGACAAAGTGCTACGCATGCTCAGATCACATTACAAGACCAAAGCTATTGGCTACTAGCCTCTACGTAGTCCCGTCGTAGGCAACAAACGTCACCACGTTCAGAATGATCGGATTTTCCGACAACTTTGTCCGACCGTGTGTACGCAAAACCAACATCAGACAAAGTATGACGGACATGGTCTGACGGACCTGGTCCTCGGATAATCCGCGCGTGTGTATGGGGCTTTAGACTGGGATGCCATTAAAGTTCATGTGCGTGTAAAGGCAGGTGTCCCAATACTTTTGGTAATATAGTGTATCTTGTATTATATACAGTATATAAATATACAACCACACATATATATATATATATGTGTGTGTGTACAGTGTGTGTGTATGTACAGTGTGCGCATAATATATGTTACATATTTTTTTAAGGTTGGGGAGGGGTTAGAGCCTCTGTCAGGCTGTTGTATGTGTCATTAAGATGATTTCCCCTTTCTATCTGTCCTGATGATTATAGAGAAAGTGAGTGAAGAACCAAAACGGTATAACTGTCACCAGAACAGTAAACTCTTCTTATCAGGATGCTTTTATTGGTGACAACAGTCACTTCGGTAGCTATAATATAAATTTACTTCCCATTGAGTCTGGGGACAGGGATTTTAGGGAAATCCCAATGACAGGAAATAGAAAGCAGTACAACTTATGAAAGGTTCTACACTTTAAGGTTTACAGTTGTAATGTTGCCAGTACTATATGTTATGTAGTGAAGTTGCACTAATTTGGACTAAGCTGTAACTGGTACCATATGTCATTTCATTTTCTGCATTTGTCCCAGTGGACATTCTAAAAGAGGAATGCGACAATAAATAAAATACAAGTACATACAATAAGAGAACACCTATGTTGTTGTCAGCACTGTCATATAAAGGTAAATGAGCTTGAAAATGTAACAGGTGAAACGCAAGCAAAGGAAAAAAAAATCAATACAAATTCAATACTGTGCATTTTTTAAAGGAGATATAAACACTAACTGAAAATATTTATTTTTTTAAAACATTGTATACTGTTAACAATTGCAATGCCATGTTTTTGTTTTTAAGAGAATACTGCTATTGCCTTTTTTTTTTTTTTCAACAGTTGAACAAAAATGGATATGAAAGGTCATATGAGGAGCTAGTGCAATATAAAGGGAGTCTCCATCATAAACATAGAGGGTACAAAACAAACAAAACAAAGAAATGAACAGGGTTTGATAGGTAAAACAATCCTGAATAGGGATGAGCCGAACACCCCCGGGTTCGGTTTGCACCAGAACCTGCGAATGGACCGAAAGTTTGCACAAACGTTAGAACCCTATTAGTTACAACGTTCAAAATCTAAAGTGCTAATTATAGCGGCCAATATACATGTTATTGTCATAAAAAAGGTTTGGGGACCCGGGTCCTGCCCCAGGGGACATGTATCAACGCAAAAAGAAGTTTTAAAAATGGACGTTTTTTCTGGAGCAGTCATTTTAATGATGCATAAAGTGAAAAAAAATGTGAAATATTCCTTTAAATATAGTACCTGGGGGGTGTCTGAAGTATGCCTGTGAAGTGGCATGTGTTTCCCGTGTTTAGAACTGTCCCTGCACAAAATGACATTTGTAAAGGAAAAAAGAAGCCATTTAAAACTGCTTGCGGCTTTAATGTCATGTCGCAGATGGCTGGATTAGATGACAACAGGGCAGAAGGGCAGATAAAGGTGCAGGTTGTATACTGTGCTGTGCTAGACTCACACAGCACACACACTAACTCCTGCAGATGGCTGTATTGGTAGAGAATAGCACTTTCCCCACATGCAAATTTCTGAGAAGAACACACTATCCCTGCCTTTTTTTCCTCTATCCCTACACTTTCCCCACACGCAAAGGCTGAGAAGAATACACTATCCCTGCCTATTTTTCCTCTATCCCTACACTTTCCCCACACAGAAATGATTCACATATAGTGTACAGTACACTGTCACTGCCTAGCAATACTCTTTCCCTCAACGCCGGAACACACTACACGAGGCTGCTGGCGCGGTGGCCTTATATAGTGTGAGGCGTGTACTAAACCCCCTGAGCTATAAAGTGGCCAATTATTGCTCTCCTCGCCACTGGCTCTATGATTGGCCAAGCATGCGGGGTAACAGTGCATGCTTGGCCAATCATCAGCCAGCAATGCACTGCGACTGGCACAGTGCATTGTGGACCGTTTGCATCACACGAATTTGATGCGAACGGTCCTCAGAGTTCTGAATTCGACGAGCGGACGAACGGCCGATGTTCGATTCGAACATGGGTTTGAATCGAACACCGGGCCCATCCCTAATCCTGAATGACTCTGCTTAAAGTCACCCCTGATCGCCCCCCGCACCCCAAATGGGAGCCTGCTGTGCAAGGGGCAACCGTGTGTATGACCAGGTACTGCAGGGAGAAGGCCAGGTCGATCCCCTGTTTGCGATAAAAAACACAATGGGAGTCATGTTAATTAGGTAAACATGGTATTGACAACAGAAACCTATGGTGTTCAAGTGGAGATCATAGAGGAGGGTACAAGAAGAGTATACTCTTTTCTAAAATGATTTGGTACATTTGACAGAAGAGCCATTCTGGAGTGTTGGCTAACTCCAGAACACGTAGTGAGCTGGTTCAACCTAAGGTTAATCATAGGGTGGAAGGAGAGAAAGAAGCGGGAAAAGGAAAAGTAAGGGTAGGAAAGAGAGTGGGAAGAGAGAGGATTGAGAAAGAAGAAAAAAGGGGAGGGGGGAACCTTTGCGAAGGGTAGATGATACGGGCCAGCTGCATGACTTGCTCAGGCTTAAGGGGGCTTCTGTTGCTCAGGGAAGTAAAGAGATTCCTATATATTTAGCACAGGGTTCCCAAGTGAGTCTAAAATTCTCTGACGTGTCGAGTATGGTGTTGGAAGTTTTTTCCTGAGACATAATCCATGACATTTTTTGTTTAGTTAGGTGAAAGGAGACCCAGGGGAACTTCCATGCCCAGGCTATTGTAATCTTGGCCACCAGGAGGATAAAGTGGATTAGGGATTTGGTCAGTTTGGGTACATTAGGGACTCGGCTATTAAGAAGTGCTATTGTGGGATCCTGTTTCCCCGCGTATCCAGTGGATTTGCGGATGAGGTAAAAGATTTTGTTCTAGTACCCCCTTAATTCTGAGCCTATGTGGTCACAACCTCTGAAGCAATGTGGAGAGGACTGAGGATAAAATTTGGTGAGATGGGCGGGGACCAGGTACCAGCGGGAAAGTACTTTAAGGTCCACCTCCACAAGGCAACTATTGAGGATTTCCCTAAATCCCGTAAAATTTATGTGCCATTTGTTCAGGTCCCACTCAAACTGGAGATATCGCTCCCATTTCAGCATGTAGGTTGCTTTCTCCAAGGGTTTGGCTAAGGCTGAATAGATTAGGGAAATCCCCCCTCTTACGCTCATGGCTGAGGAACACCAAACTCATATCTGTCACAACCGGTGTAAGAAATGTAATAGTTTGTTGTAGCGGAACATTTCCGGAAGGTGGCATATCCAGTTTGAAAATGCAATAGCTAAGTGAAATAGGGCCATTACCATTGAAATATTGCCCTATTCTGTAGAGGTCCTTGTCTAGCCACCACCTAAAGGCCTTGATATTGAGACCCGGGGGGAACAGGGGGTTATAGAAAATATGGAATGTGAGAGTGTTGGGGAAAGAATTGGGGGTCGATCTTTCAGTGGGCACCAGATTAGGAAATCTAGGGTATAGTTGGGGGTCGCCTGTCTTACTTTGTCTACCCAGTCTAGTTTCGGGCCGTTGGAATAAATTACATAGAATTGGCAGAGTTGGGCAGCCTGATAATACCACCATAGATTAGGTAGTCCTAGACCCCCTTTTTTCCTGGATCTAAATAGAACCTTTTTGGATAGAGGATGTCCTTTACTGCCCCAGATAAAGCGTATAGTCGCTGACTGCAGTTTATCTAGGAGACGCTTTGTTATGGGTATGGGGAGGGAGCGGAAGAGGTACAAAATTCTGGGCAGCAAGGTCATCTTGACCGCATTCACTCTCCTAAGCCAGGACATTTTATATAGGGACTATTGAGAGAGTTCTTAGGAGGCTAATTGCATTGGTGTAGTTGCTCAATTTTAGAAGTGAGCTGAACGCCAGGTATGGGAGACAGGATGGGCTCCAGGGGAAGGGGGAGTGTTTTTTTAATCTGTCGACTAGGTCTTGGCTGGGTGGATATGTTTAGGGCTGTTGATTTGGTCATGTTAACTTGCAGGTCTGAGACTGATCCAAATGTTTTTAGGAGTCTAAGAATATTGGGGGTGGATATGAGGGGGAGGTGACAAAAAGGAGAACATCGTCAGCGAGTAAGGCACATTTGTGGGTCAATTGACCACATTTTACCCCATGTATGTCCGGGTGTTGTCTGATAGCTAATGCCAAAGTTTCTATCACAATGGCAAAAAGGATGGGTGAAAGGGGGCATCCTTGCCTGGTACCTTTCAGGGTGGGGAAAAGGTGACCTTGTAGTTTGATTTGGGCTTTAGGGAAAGAAGAGAGGGCTTCCAGGGTTCTAGTAAATTCCGGTCCGAAACCCTATTTTTGTAAGATGGTGTAGAGGTAGGGCCAGGTGACGTGTCAAAGGCCTTTTGAAGATCTATGGAAAGGATATATCCCTCTTGGGATGGGCCTCCATCCCAAGAGGATTGCATGAGGGAAATTAAGTCCACCGCTCTCCAAATCTGGTCCAGCCCCTGCCTCCCGGGGATGAATCCCACCTGATCCTTATGGATATAGGTATCAATGAAGGAAGCCAGTCTATTAGCTAAGATTTTCGTCATAATCTTTAAATCGTTATTAACTAACGAAATCAGTCTATAATTCCCCACTTCACTGGGGTCTTTACCCTGTTTGGGAATAACGGTAATATAAGCTAGGTTGGCTGCTGGTTCCAGGGGGGAGCCCTCGCACAGGGAGTTGTAGAGACGGACCAGACGAGAAAATATTTGGTAATAAAAAGCATAGAAGCCATCAGGGCCTGGGGCAGAGCCTTTTTTAAGATTTTTAATGACCTCTTGGACTTAATTTTCCTGGAAGGGAGGTTCCAGAATAGAGCCATGTAAATCTGAGAGTTTGAGGAGGTTTATGTCCTCCAGGAAAGAGTTGATAGAGTTAGGGTTGTTCGGGTCATGTGCAGAATAAAATTTAGATTAAAAGGAGTGAATCCAGATTTCTTTTGGGGTTCTGGGCCGGGGTACCTGATAGGGATTTGATTATGGGGAGGGAGAAAGTTTTTATCTTGGGGGAGAGTTTGGCCGCCAAGTGTGGGCCAATTTTGTCTGCCTGTAAATAGAATCTGCCACTCACCCAGTGAAGATGTTTGTCCGCATTAGAGGTCAGGGCTAGATTCGGGGCCACTCTAGTGGATTCTAGATTTGCATGGGTATCAGAAGTGGGATTATGCTTGTGGGACATGCTGAGGGATTTGAATTTTTTTTCTAGTTTTTCTATATCTACCTTCCTTTCTCTTCTTAATTTGGAAGCAAGCTGGATAATTTTTCCCCTTAAGACAGCTTTATGGGCCCCCCATAGGGTACTTGGGGTAGTGTCCCCAGTGTCATTAATGAGAAAGAATTCCCGAATGTCCTTTTCCAGCATAATACAACAAACTGGGTTGGAAAGCAGGTATTCGCTAAGGCGCCATTGGGGGGTCCTGGAGGGGAAAGGGAGCTGATGGTTCTCAGGATGACCAAAGAGTGGTCAGACCAGGGTACCTCGTGAATTGATATGTGTGTGGCTGTGTGGATCTTTGAGTTGGGGATGAAGATGTGGTGTATAGTCTTTGGCTGTGGTGTTCAGTTCCCTCCGGGTGTCAATAAAGCCCAGGACCATGGGTTGACTTGTCTAGCAAGCAATCAAATGTGATGTTGGAGTCACCTCCACATTGACAACATGGAGGAGAAAAAGTGTGCTTGGCCTCGGTTAAGGGGCATAGTATGAGATGATGGATTGCATCACCCCTTCAATGATCCCCTTGATCAGAATATATCTGCGGTCTGGGTCGCTAACTGTGTGTGAGCGTGTAAATGGCATCCGATTAGCTAAACCTCTGGTTAAAGAATGCTATTATTCGATGGAAGGGTAAATATTGCATGGAATGAACTAAATAAGAATTACACAAAACAAATGTAACCAATAACTCGATGTTTAAAGCTTTTTTCCTTCTTGCAGAAACGCAACAAGTCACCACCTTTGTTTCTCTGTTCTTTCCCCCCCTCCCCCCATTCTTTGTAGTAGAAACTCATGGTCTGATTCCCATGTAACTTTCCTGCTCTCATATAAGGTACACTTTTAATGGTCGAAATGCATTAAGAGGGTAGGGGGGTTATCCAGGGTGCTTCATACATCGAATGTGCGCGTCCAGTCTGTCATAAAGTCTAGCTGTCATTTTTTCCATGATCTCTACGTCTTTGATTCTAGCGTATAGATCCTCCTGTGAGGGGGGGGTCATTCGTTTCCAGTGCAGGGCTATCAGGCACCGTGCCGCAGTGATGACATGACTTAGGAGTTTCTTGGACGGTTTGGGGATGCGTAGTTGGGAGACTCCCAGTAGAAATAGTTTCGGGGACATGGGAATCTGTACCCCTTGGGGTTTGCGCGGATGGATGCCGCCAGGGGTTCAACGCACAGTGCAAACAACAGTGGGGAGAGTGGGCATCCCTGGCGAGTGCCATTCGCTATTGGAAAGGCTGAGGAGAGGGCGAAGGGTGTTTTAACTTGGGAAGTGGGGTTAGTGTAGATGTGTTGGATTGCTTGCATGAAGGGTCCCCGGAACCCCATGTAATGTAGGGTGGCGGACAGGAAGGGCCATCCAAGGCGATCAAACGCCTTTTCCGCGTCCAGGCTTAAAACCAAGGACGCGCGGCTCTCCCTGTTCGCCACCTCGATCAAGTCTATGACCCTTCTTGTGTTGTCACCCGCCTGTCGAAGGGGGACAAAGCCCACCTGGTCCTTGTGTATCAGGGATGGCAGTATCAGGTTTAGGCGTAGTGATAAGAGTTTCGTGAAGACTTTGAGGTCAGAGTTTAGGAGCGCTATGGGCCTGTAACTGGCACAGATGGAAGGGTCTTTGTCCGGCTTTGGAATTAATGTGAGGAATGATCGTTGCATGTCTGTGGGGATAGGGGTCTGTTGGAGGAAGGCGTTAAAAAGTTTACACATGTGGGGCAATAGGATGGGCATGAAGGTCTTGTAATATTCGTAGGGAAGCCCGTCGGGGCCCGGGGATTTTCGAGTGGGTAGGGATTTAATCACCTCTGAGAGTTCCTCTTCCAGGATGGGTGCATTAAGGGAGAGGAGGTCCGAGGGTTGAAGTCTCGGGATTCCGCTCCTCGCAAGGTACTGATACATTTGGTCAGTTAGTTCAGGGGAGGAAGGATTGTGGGGTATCTCTGGGTTGTTATAGAGTGTAGTATAGAATTCTGCAAAGGTTTGAGCCACCTGCTGGGGATGGGATACCAAGTGTCCTTCCTTATCTTTTATTTGGTGTGGGGTGTTCATGTTCGACCTTTCAGCTAGTTTGCGGGCTAGTAGGGAGTGAGCCTTGTTCCCCTTGTCATAGTAGAGTTGTTTCAGTCTCCTCAGTGCTTTTTCAACCTGTCCAATCGCCAGGTCTTTGAGCGTCGTGCGGAGACATACAATCTTCCTAAGGAGGGGTATGGAGGGGGCGGACTGCAGTTTCTTTTCTAGGGACCTAAGTTCCCCCTCCGCCTTCTTTTTGGTGGCTATGGCGTCTTTCTTCATGGCCGATGCCAGAGCTATGCATCGACCACGTAGAACCGCCTTGTGGGCTTCCCACAACGTGGGAATGGAGATTTCCGGGGTGTCATTCTCCAGGAAGTAGAGTTTTAGAGTAGAATCTAATTCTGTCTTGGACGGGAGATGTTGTGTTAGGAAGGTATTCAGCTGCCAATTATATGGTTTGTGATTGGGGGTGCCCAGCTTTAAGGAGATTGTTACAGGTGCATGGTCCGACCAAGAGATCGGAGGATCTGTGCATTTTCCATAACTCTGAGCGTGGTACTGTTCACGAATAAGTAATCAATTCGGGTGTGGGTGTGATGGGGTGCTGAATAAAACGTGTACTGTCTCTCCCCGGGGTGCAATGTCCGCCAGGCGTCGAACAGGGCGTATCGTCTAGTGATTTGCCTAAATAGTTTAGCATCCCTAGTCGCTCTGATGTGTGTGCTGCGGGGTCCCACCGTGTGGCGGTCATGTACCGAGGAGAGGGCCATGTTAAAGTCCCCTCCCACTATCAAGTTTTCGCTGGGGGTTCGGTATACTCGCGCGAGGACCTTAGTGAGAAAGTGTATTTGGTGGGTATTGGGGGCATAGAGGTTGCATAGTGTAATCGCTTGATCTTGCCATTTGCCTCGGAGTATTATGAAGTGCCCTCTCGGGTCCACATAAGACTCCATGCATTGGAAGGGAGTTCCCTTCTTAAATAGGATGGCTACGCCTGCTCGCTTGCGGGGGTTGAATGCCTGATACACCTGGGAATAGCTTCTGGAGGCGAACGCAAAGGAGTCCCCTTTATTAAAGTGAGTCTCCTGTATCATAATTATATCCGCCTTAGAGTGCCGGAATTCTGTCAGAGCCAGACGTCTCTTCCTATTAGAGTTTAACCCATGTACATTTAAAGACATTACCTTCGCCATGATATTGGATATGTGCAAAAAAATAGATACTTATCTGATCCTGTCGCTGGGTGGTTGCATTTCCGGGTTGTAGGGATCGCCGCGAGCCGGGGATGGACTTGATTAGGTGACCGGAGATCAGGTCGAGGTGAGGGGGGCGTGGGAGGGATCGTAGTGGGAGCAGTTGGAAAGAAAAAGAGGGGGGAGAGAATACAGTTAGTACAACATACATTGAGAACTTCAAGTATTACATTCAGACTATGTAGGTCCTGCCCAAAACAGGGGTGTGTGAGTTCCAATAAGTCCAGTCGGTCAGCCGTAAAAACAACTGGTCGGCTGGACGTAGGGAAGCACTGAGTTATTATCGTACTAGCTTGTAGTACTCTATTTGCAGAAGAACTGAGGAACTTCAGGGAGACCATCAGGGTGGTCTGCTAGGGGGGCCGGGTGATCGGAAGGCAAACCTCTCTCATGACTTCATAACAATGAAGTGCCCGGTTTGTATAAACTATGCAAAAGCTAGGTAGCTGGTATCTATGGGGATGTGGGGGGTAGAGGGGTGCATCAATTTCTAGTGGCAGGCAGCCCATTAGGTTCAGGGTCCCTGGCTGGGAGAGACAGGTATGGGGAACCTGTTCTCCTCAGGTCTTCTTAGGCTTAGGAGCTTTATGCGGTGTGCCTGGAGCTCTGGAACGCTTGGCTGGAGGAAGCTTCTGCCATGTTGAGGGTGGTGGGGGTGGGGTGGCCACCAAATCCCACTCTTGCAAACGGGGAACCGGGAGTTCCAAAGTGTTGCAGAAGGCTTCTAAGTCCTCTGGGTATCGCAGTATTGCGGACTGTCCTTCTTTGCGTGCTGTCAGGCTAAATGGAAAGCCCCATCTGTAGATAATATTCTTTTCCTGCAGAAGGAGGAGGAGGGGCTGTAGGAGCCTGCGCTTCTGTAGGGTGATCCAGGAGAGATCTGGATAGAGCTGAATCTGTGTGTTTTCGAAGACCACTTTGCGGGCCATCCGAGCCTTGCGCATCACCTCCTCCTTTAGCGGGTATGAGTTGACTCTGCAGATTACGTCCCGTGGTTTGGTGGTCATCCCTTTGGGGCGTAGGGCCCGGTGAGCTCTGTCCATTTCTATAGGGGCGTCTGGGGGGTCACCCAGTAGGTCGTTAAACAGGTTTTGTAGAATTTCGTGCAGGTTCTCAGGACCTTCAGATTCTGGGAGTCCTCTGACGCGGATATTATTCCTGCGCCCCCTATTGTCGAGGTCCTCGATATGCCGTTGCATATCTCTCAAGAGTATTCGGTGGTCTGCGCCTTGCAATTGCGTACGGTGCACTGCCTGTTTAGTTTCCTGTATCTCCTCCTCCGCCATTTCTACCCTGTCCGCCAGGTGTTTGAAATTAGTTTGGAGTGCCTGGATTTCTGCTCTGCATGTAGTTTTAACATCTTCTATTAATTGTTTAAAGTCCTCCTTTGTCGGCATAGCTTGAAGGCAGGCCTGCCACGTGTAGGGTGAGGGTTCATGGGGGTCTCTTGGTACCTGTATAGAGTTTGGTATCTGTTCTGGTGCGGGTCTGTGACGTTGGATGGGTGTCCCGTTTTGGGACTGTGCTGTGTTCTGCTGCTGGGGACTCCATGCACCGCTCTCCCATCTCTGTTGTGTGTTTGAGTGTTGGAGTATTGCCCCCCCTTCCGTGCATGAGGGGGAGCAGGTCTGGTCATAGGCGACTGCTAACTCTGTGGTCTCTGCCGCTGACTTCCATCCCCTGGGTTCTGGCTGATGCTGGGCCCTTGGGTCATGGGCTGATATTGCGTAGGGGGCTTGCTGGGCTTTGTTGTGCCCCTGCCGGTCCGCTACAGGGTCCGGTGTCCAGTTGGGTTGTGGGGTGGGCAGCGGGGGAAAGTCCTCTGAGCAGACTGACAGTGATGGGGAGCTGGGTGGCTCTGCTGATATCCCCGGGTCTGAGAAGGTGCGGAACAGTCTGGGGAGGGCGTCTGTGCATTGCGTGCATGAGGCTCCAGTGAGGCCTAGCAATGCGGCCGGCGCCATCTTGCCTGTCCCTCTGTTCGGCATCCCGGGGTTTGTGAATAATTGCTGTAAATTTAATGGATTCGTGGAGCGGGTTTTCCGTGAAGGACCCATATGTTACATTGTTTCTCTGTTCTTTCCCCCCCTGAAGAAGACCTTTACTTTTAATGGTCAAAATGCATTGGGGTTATGGGGTGCTTTACATCGAATGAATAATTGCTGTAAATTTAATGGATTATTGTTACATAGTGATTTTTCCCTCCAAGATGTTTAATTAACTATATTGTATGTACTCGGATTTGCTAAGTCGTTCGCATATTGTAAACCAGAGCTCGAATTTTAACAATTATCTGTACCTATATATTTTTCTTTTTTTTTGATATAATAAAAAACATTTTGGTTTTCACCAACAAAGTGTTGTCTTTACTGCCTAAAAAACCCATGGGGAACTCATGCCTTTTTCAAAGGATGACAACCCCCCTTTTTTTGGAGTCGGCATTCGCCAAATAGAAGGTGGTGAAATTACGGTGGAGGAAGGATGGGGTGTAAGTGGTGGGAGAATGGGTCTCTTGAAGTAATACAATATCAAGGCCTCTAGCGTGATAGCTTTGAAATGCCTTCCGACGTTTGGATTGGGAGTTGAGCCCCTGCGTGTTGTGTGAAGCAATCCTAAAAAGAAGTGTGGTGGGGGTTCAAATCAGCCATGAGCGTCCGAGGGGGGTAGCGAGTACATGTGAGGGGAGCTTACCTCTGCCTCTGGAGATCGGGGATTGACCCTCGAGATCCTGGGAGTACCTGGAAGTCCTGAGGATGGATCGGGGGTTATTCTCCGCAAAGGTTCCTGAAGGCAGTAGTTGGAAAGTTTAGAGGAGGAGAGAGAGAGCATAGAGAGAATAAGAAGAAAAAATTTGAATCAATGAATTCAGACAAATACAGCGTCTAACAAAGTAGCAACAGGACTGGCAAGCCAAGCCCTAGACTGATCCCCCCGATAGGGGTGGGATCAGTGAAGAGGCAACCCTGGTAAAGGGAGGCAATAATGAGGAATATTCAGGTTCAGAACAACAAAATACAACAGTAAATTAAGTCACTCGTTAACGGTAAGTTATGGGGAACTCTGCCACGGGAGGAGGAGAAGGGGAAGGGATGGTGAAGGGGAAGAGGGAGAAAGGCAAAATACATCTGAGAAAGGAAGAATAGCGGGAGCATAATAATGTGCAAACAGTCATTGGCAAGTGGGTAATGGGGCCTCGCCCGAGTAGGGGACTGGAGGAAAGGAAGGTATCCCAATTAGCCATTGTGACAGCTAACGGGGTCCAACCTAAGGAGATCAAGGTCTGACGAGGCAACCAGTCACCAAATGTGTGTAGGGAAGACCACTACACAAAAGTATAGGGCAGCTATCCAGCCCCAACGGTGAAGGTAAAACATCCCGTCAGGGATTCAGGGGAAAGCTGCTCATCTTGGGGGGTGAGCGTCTCGTGTCTCTTTGAGAGTTGCTTGTTCCACAGCGGGGTCAGCAGGCTGCTCGGAGGGGGTCACTTGGAGGAGTCTGGCTTGGCTGCAGGTTGCTGAGGTGGCAATTCTTGGGCGAAGAATCCTAGTTGCAATAGCAAGTGTTCGCCATCTTGAAAGTTGGTGAATCCGTATGATTTGTCTCTAAATTGAAACTGGAGACGGAAAGGGAATGACCAGCGGTATTTGATGGATTTTTGTGCCAGTATTTCAAGGAGAGGTTCTTCACTTCTGGATAGTGGTGGGAGAGATATAAGCAAGAATTTTAATTTTGTTTCCCTGGAAGGAGATGTTTTCCAGATTGCGGGTTCTTCTCATTATGTCTTTTTTTACTCCATAAAAGTGGGGTTTAACAACAATATCTCTCGGGAGCCCATATTGGCGGGGGGGGGGTATGCAGGGCTCTATGTGCTCTGTCCAGCTTTAGTCTGTGGCCCTGGATGTCTGGTATAATGTCCTTAATTAAAAGCTTAACTGTGCCTGGTATATCTGTGACCAATTTAGGGATCCCTCGTATATGGAAATTGTATCGCCTGCTCCTATTTTCTAAGTCATCCAATTTGGCTAGCACATATTCAAGTTGATCTTGTAGCTTTAGATACAGGTGGTATTTTGGTTGGTGTGTGCTGCTGTGTTATCTACTGCCTGCTCAATGGCATCCATGCGGGCTCCTAGGCTCTGCAAGTCAGCCTTAATGGTAGCTGTGATTTGTATAGCATTTTGGCCTAGGCCTGCAGCAAGCATCTCAGAGAACCTGTGAAGCAGCTGTGACATGTCCGGAGAATAGCCAGGCAGTGTGGGGGAAGTCTGCTATGGGCCTGTGATGCCTAGGGGGAGTTCATCATGGGGGTGTGGAGGAGATTTCCCATTGTCCTGCTTAGCAGGGATTCCGTGGAAGCTGGGGAGATCCTTGACGGATCATGCTACTTACAGGGGTTGCCAGCAAGGGGGAGGCTGCTGGTGTGATAGAGGAGGATCAGCTATGGATTCCTGATCCTCTGCGGCCGCCATCTTAGACTGTGCCGGGGCTGCCAGGCCAAAGTCCAGCTGGCGGCTAACGTCCTTTTTGGGGGGGTTGCCCGGCATGTAAAATTGTGCCCTGGATCTTCCGGGAGGTGTGGGGGTCTGTGTGAGGTGGGTCCCACTCGAACAGACGGCTTGGGGGCTGAGAAGGGCCGGAGCGGTGCAGAGACTACGGCGTCCTCCCGGGAGTCCCGCGCATCCGCACCTGTTGCTGTTGCATCCCTTTTTGGGCCCCATGCATGATGATCTCCCCTCACCTATTTGCAGCCACATTCTTTCTACATGTATGTGCTCCAGTGTCAGTTGAATGCCATCGCTCAAGGCGGGCTTGTTATTGCAATTGCACAGCCTCATATATTTTCCATTGGAAGCACATGTGTGGTGTCAAGCTGGGACACTGGTGCCCACCAGAGAAAGTTAGGTTTTGGGGTCCACTTGCTGAACCCCCCTTTTTTTTTACATGCCACAACAGCAGTGTTTATCCAACAGCATTGCCTTCATGACTTGTAGTTACATACATGCAGCAGTATCGCCCACTTTTAAAATGCAGTAAAATACCACTTTTTTTTTCCAAAAAACAGTTCTAACATACAACATGCGCTATTTTTCCAAAATATGCAGTATTTATCTCATGAAACCAAGCTGTATTTTATCTCATGCAATATCCAGTGGGATGGATACAGTGGAGAAGAATTAGAACCCCTGTCAGTTTTAATTGCTAATAAAGAGGTAAAATGTAAACCTTAGAAATATGCCAATTCACGAATTCAGCGCGGTTGCTGCAGCATATGCATTAATACTAGGGATGAGCTTCGAGTTCGAGTCAAACTCATGTTCGACTCAGACATTGCCTGTTCAGCGAACAGCGAACAATTTGGGCTGTTCGCGGCAAATAACTTGACAGGTGTTCTAATCCACCTCCACTCTACCCAAAGCTAATAAAAAAATTTCCTTAGTTATACCATTGTGGGCTGAATATAAAAAAATCTCTTGGATTCTACATCCAAGCTAAACAGAGTGGACAGATGAATTTCTCTTGGCAGCTATTGTATTCTGACAGCCGAAACCTTTAGAATACTAAACAGTGACATAATTTGATTGAAGGCAGTCATGGCTTGGTCAGACATTTTCCACCCAATTTTCTAATTGAAGGATGTTATGCAGGAGTGTGTCGACAGGGCCACCTATTGCACCACAGGGAGGAAGAGCTAACATTATATCGTTCTCGGATCTCCACCGTGATTGGAGCATAGTCCGGCTATGTTATAGTATGAATCGACGCCCGGTCAACTTTATATAACAACTGGAGATCTGAGGGTATAAGGTCTATCCTGGAATAAGGATTGTTCTCCTGTAGGGAGAAAGCCACAGTATCCTCTTGGCCTCTGCATTTGCAAAAAAAAACATATTAGGATAGAATTTATTGGTGCATTTAGGAGGCTTAGAGGCATGGACGTGTGACTCTTGAATGCAGAGGACATCCCCTATAAATTTCTGGGCCTCTGACCACAAAGCTTTGTCTTTGAAGGGGCAGTTAAGCCTTTTAGCATGCAAAGGCAAAAATGTAAACCTCATTTTGTCAGTGGAAAGTTGATGCTAGGTATAAGGCTGTAGGAGTATATGCAGTTAGAGCGTAAAACAGTTACCTTAGTAAGCTCATATCTCGATTGTGGAGTGAAGAAACAGACTCATAAAATTTCCATGTAAAAAGGCTCAATGCTCTGAGTGAGACAATGACATCCAGTAAATAAGCGGTACAGAGTGGAGAACTATAACAGTCAAAAAGAGCAAGAATAAACAAAACTTCAAACAAATAAAAAAAAAAGTAAGATATCTCACAGTGTAGGAAAACACTACAAAGGGCATACAGTGGTTATAATTCCTCACTTAAGGCACTTAAGAAAAAGGCAGCTCTCAGAACAATCATCCTGCTTTGTTCCCCCATGCTGGTGACGTTTGCTTAGGTGATCCCCTTGGAGAAGCTTCTGTAGACTTAGAAGGAATCAACTCCCAACAGCAGGCTAGACAGAGACCTTCATTTACAGAAACTGTGTGGGTAGCACCAGATTTTGTGAACAATAGTTTAGCAGGATACACCCACTTATGTATCAGATTGTTATTACATAGAATTTTAGAAATGGATATCAATTAATTCCATGCCAATATAGAATGCTGTGAAAGTTCAGCAAATATGGTCATTTCTGAATAAGGATCAGGTAATGAAGAATGCTGCCTGAAATACTGCATGAGCTGTTCCTTGAAATGAAAGAAATGGATTCTAGCGATGACGGATTTAGGAAGCCTGTGTGCTCTATCCACAACAATTTCCCCCTCAGGAACAGTAGGCAGCAAAGTTGATATAAGATGCTGAATGTAGTCACCAACCTAGGATAAGAGTCTGGTTTAGATAAAGGCTAAGGGGGCCAGGAAATGTCATTCAGCAACTAGAAATTTAAATGGTACTTTGTAAATGTAACTTTATGTCATCTTTCAGATGTGGCACTTTACAGGCAGGTTTGCAGATTCGCTCAACCAAGTTATTTAAAGAAATTGTTGTGTATGTCCCCGTTTCAAGCCTTAATAAAATGTATTTCCAAACATGTTATTTAAAGGAATTGTGCATTTTAATGTTTCAGTTTAAGTCTTGTTAAAGAACGAACATCGAACAGTATGTTTTACTTATTTTTTTGGGCATTAGTACATCTGTATCACCCTGTGCAGTGCCTAGCGTCCCATTCTCTTTGTTTAACAAGTCTTTGCCTATTAGCCTTGAACATGGAGAGAATTGATTTTCAAAATTATTCTCCTATTGACTTCAATGGGGTTCACAATGATATTCACAATTTATGAATTTTGGGATGGGTTCTTCAAACCTGCCCTCAAATCAATTTTCCCATCTATATGGAATGAAGAACTGAACAGATACAGAATAGACATTTTCAGGTTATTGCTGCTCCTTTACTCTACAAACACAGGCCTAAACCAGGGAGGTAACCTATTGTAGCTATATTGCTCGACCACATCAAAAAAATTCAGGTCACCTCGCTTATCTATTTGGTAGGGCTGTATAAATCTTAGAAAGGTAGGACAGAATTACAAATCATTTGACAGGTACAACAGCTTTCTTACATACAGTATATTTTAACTGTGTTTATAGTTATTTTCCTGGAGGATAGATTTACAATTATTTCATCTGTTGTTTTACAGCCTAGAATGCCTGAACAAGTTTGAAAGCAACAAAGCAGTTTTAAAAGAAATACAAAATGATGCTGTTTATTGTGCTAAAAGCTTCCTAAAATAAATTGCAAACTGAAAATATGTATATTAGAAGCTCTATGAGTTTACCACTCAACCATTATTCACTCCTAATTAGGCAGTAATAGCAAACCAGCTTAATTTTTTAAACATTATTATGGAGCTTAGTAATCATAAGCCATGCATCATCATCCTTCTCAATAAATACTTTGCATAATACTTGCTTTTTTTCTAGGCTCTCAATATAAAAGTAACAGTTATTTTTCCAGCATGTACACAACAGGAATGACAACTCCATCACACATGTTTCCTCACTTAAAATTACTCTTTTGAAAAAAAAAAAAAAAAAAAAACTTCAACTAAAAGGCTCCCTGCAAAGTTAAATACTCAATTCTCCTGCTTCCCCTCAAAACAGTTCACAATTTTCTGGTGAACACACTAAACTCTATGGATCCTCCCACAATTCCCTACATCACTGCAGGACACAGTAATGATGTAGTTTCAAGCAAATCATATCATTGAGCAGCAGGGACCGGGAATGTGACACTCCCACATGCGTCAGTTTCTGAAGATTCTTCATGGGAAATTAAGAGATTTCCCCTTACTGCTGCAGCAACCATTACCAATTGAGATTTTTTTTACACCAAAAGCATTACTTGCTAATAAGTGAAGACCACCCATCCAATTACTGTATATGACTGATATAGCTACTGAAGTAATTAGGTGCAAATAAATATTAGTTGGTTATTCCCTCTATCTATTGCACCTATAAATTAACTTGTCTAATCCACTAGTTAGCTGGTCTATTAAAACTCTGAGCACATGTTACTATTGATATCACAATAATACAAGGTTAGATATGAAATTAAGCACACGGCTTAATAAAACAAAGTCTCATTTATTTCCCAAGAAGATACGAAAATGCTAACATGAGAGTACTAAAGAAAGATATTACAATATTCCAAATCTTATAACCAGAACATATAATACAAGAATATCAAAGATAATTATTGTGTGGTCTCCTTGGTTGGACTCAAAATGGTGAATAGAGCCATGCAGCTCAGAGACAGAGACAGATAGCCATGTGGTTCAGGCAGCCACCTGGCTTGAACCAACAGCGAAAAAGGACCAAATTCCTTCCTGTGTGCCCTTAAATACCCATTTGTAATCACCCCCACTAGCCTCCTGTCTAATGAGGTATTGCCAAGAGGTAGTCCTTTTAATATCATCCCAGGGTGCCTGTTGATCCTTTGATCTTTGTCACCCACTGTCATCAATCATCCTGGCAGCCATGGTTCTCTTTGAAGATTGCGTTATAGCAACAGCCAGTCTGGAGCCAAGATCTGAGAAACAACATTCCAGACTGCCCCCAGGAAAGAAAATGCTTGGTTGTATCAACCAGAAAGAAACTCAAACCTCTATCCTTTAGAGCCATGGAACTGCAAGGATCAGCATGGCTGATCTCTGGGAATAAGAAACAGATATGTAGAAACTCCAGAAATATTGCAGAGGATGCTGCTCTTTCTGTGGAGGTGGGGGGCTCTGCCAACCCCTCTGCCCCTCTGCCTGCCACACAGAGTGCAGAAGACCCCATTGCTTACTTCTCTACTCAAGGCCTACCTGTCTCTGACTTAACTGTAGAGGACATGTTACTGTCCCTCAAAGCCTCTTTACAAGCTGACCTTTTCACCTGTGTACATAGAGTTTCTGCAGAAGTTCAGGATTTCAGAGACCACGTAAGCCATGTGGAGGATAACATAGGAGAGTTTGCTCAAATGTTTAATGTCCTGGTGGATGCACATGATGCTCATAAAGAGGACCTTTCCTGGATTAAAGATAAATTTGCCAATTTAGAAGACAGATCTCGGCATAATAACCTCAAGATCCTTGGCATCCCAGAGACAGTAACCTCATCTCAACTACCACATTAAGTCTTCAAGCTGTTCCACATCGTGCTACCATCATTCAGGTCTGCAGACCTGAGAGTCTACAGGTTACCTAAACTGTAATTTCTCTCTTCCAACATACAGAAAGATGTACTCCTGCGGTGCATTTTTTCCAAGTCAAAGAAAGACTACATGCAGCATTCTGCAAGAAAGATCAACTTCCTGATCAGACCTCACACCTCCAAGTACTACCAGCTCTCTCTGCACACACTTTAAGGGGGCCAAAAAAACTTGATACCATTACTAAAGCATTGAGGAATCACTCCATTAGCTATCAATGGAAATATCCTGCCACGTTGACAATTACACGGGGTGGCACTACCTCCTCCATCAAAACCGTGGAAGATGGCCTCAAGCTCCTCCATTCCTGGAACATATTAGTGGACCACCCATACCTGCACCAACCCAGCTCTCACCCTCTCCAGTTTTGGAGGACTGGCAAATGGTCTCTCACAAACAAGGTAACTCTGATGGCTCCAGACCATGACCCTCCTACGGGTCAGCGCATACCATTACAATATGGTCTTTCAGCTCCTGGAACACTGACGCAGTCTACTCTTCACCATACCTTCACCTCTTCTGACTCCCACACAGTGTTGCAGATTATCTGCTCCTGGTTCTTGTAGAACTTTCTTTTTCACCTATCTGCATGGTCATTTTGATGGCCCTGCAGCATTGGTTTTCAAATGTTTTCTCTTGTTTCCCTTGGTTTGCTTGTGCCTTTTTTCTGGTTTTGTCCTGGTTTTCCTGGTACCTACTCCTCAACGAACTTGTTGCTGTATATGTAACCTCGATATGGCTAACAACTCTATGACATATCACAGTGCCTATGCATCCCGGAGTACCAGCTTTTCAGCAATCATTGTAAATCTGTTTGTCTTAGTTACATAGTTACATAGTAACATCCTTTTTACTACCCCTATGATGATGCAACTAGACAATTAATGCCCATGGCCGTAACCACCCAGCCAAAAGATCTTCTCTTTGGCATGAAGCAATATCCTTGTGGGCTGATATCTTTGCAGTCCAGGAGACACATTTTCAATCTGATGCTGTTCCCACCATTAAGCACAAGGATTTTCAACATATCTGCACTGTCACCTTTTCCTCAAAGAAATGTGGAGTGTTCACAGCCATCAGAAACACTGTTTCCTTTATGCTCCACACATTAATAATCGATATGGATAGTCGCTTTATCATCCTGAAGGGAGATCTTAACAACATGTCATACACGTTGGAGAACATCTATGCTCTCAATACATGCCAACTTTTCTTTCCTTATGAAATATTTAAAAAAAATAGGATATAAACCATGTATTGCTCTCTCAGCATATTAGAGATTTTTTCCCTCAATAATACTGATGGTGTATCCTACTGTACCCTCTGGAATGCCCATAAGCCAGAAACCATACATAACAAAACCTATTGCAATAAGGCTAAGATCCCTTTTATCTTCCACCCCTCTACCAAGCATAAACTGCTCAATCCCCAACATATTGTGGTTGCTTTTGCAGACTATTACAGCTCCCTCTATAACCTAAAGGATGAATCCTCCACACTGCAGCTCTCAGAATCTGACATTACTCGATTTCTCTCCAGTTTACATCTACCTACACTTTCACAAGCCCATGCACAACAATTTAACGCTCCCTTCACCAATCCTGAAATCGAAAGTATCGTGAAATCCCTATCATCTGACAAATCGCTGGGCCCAGATGGGTTCACAAATGAATACTACTAAACTTTTAATACCTTATCGGCCCCATTTCTCTTTACCCTATTGGCTGCTTTTTAATCACAGGCTTCATTCCCACCAGATATGTTGAGGTCGCCTATTGTTACAATCCCAAAACCTAGGAAAGACCTGACTATCCCTTCCAACTTCAGGCCTATCTCCCTCTTAAATGTTGATATTACAATTTATAAAAAACTTCTGGCAAGTCGTCTTATGAATATTATGCCCTCTCTTATTAGACCTGATCAAACAGGCTTCACTAAAGGGAGACATGCATCTGACGCTACCCAACGTATTTTGAACATTATAGATTGTGCAGAATGCACTCGCACACCCTCTCTGCTGATTTCTGTAGATGCAGAGAAGGCATTCAGTAGAGTGAATTGGGGGTATACGTCACATACCCTTAAAAGGTTTGGTTTTCATAGCCCGATTTTTTCTTCCATACTTGTATTCTTGTCCTTCAGCACAGGTATACACATCGAATTACTATCCAAAACTTTTCCCATCACCAATGGAACAAGACTGGGCTGCTCACTCTCACCATTGATTTTTTAATTACTGAACCCTCAGCTAAATTGATCCGCTCCCACTCCCTACTCAAAGGTTTTAGATTCCACGATAAGTATCTTGTTATAAATCTATTTGTGGATGACAATATACTACTACTAACCAATCCATCCCAGTCCCTACGCTATGCCCATCAGATTCTTCAACAGTTTAGCTTGCTCTCATACTACAATGTGAACTTCACTAAATCCCTTATCCTCAGCTTAGGGGTCCCTGCTAAAGAACAGTGACTTCTATTACAAGAACTCCCCTATTTGTGGTCCTCCATGGGTATCCCCTATCTAGTTATTACGCTAACCCCAACACCTCTGCCCTGGCTGAACTAATTTTAGACCCCTCATAGGGAAATTAGAAGCTGAAATCCGCCATCTCTTTTGCTTTGAACTGTCAGGGTTGGGATGCCTAGCAGCCCTTAAAATGCTCATCTTCCCACATATTTTGTATTACTTCCATGCCCTACCTATCCCACTCAAACCATCCCTTTTCTCATTTTCTCAAAAAAATAGTATGGCAGCGGAAAAGCGCAAGATGTTCTTATTTTAAACTTATTTTCAACTCATTAAACACAAAAATGTTGGTGGTATTGGCTTGGTCGACATCATTGACTACTACGCCAAATTGCTTGATCAACTAAAACTTTGGTTCACTGCATCTCCAGAGGTCGACTGGGTGACTATAGAAGTGGCATTGGCTCATACACATAATTTGCACCTTCTCCTCTTAGCTGATACCCTCTCCAGTTAGATCCTTTCTCTATTACAATCAAAGCCTAATTGTTAGCTTGAGGAACTCTGATTCCACCTCATGCTTAAAAGAGGGCCAGCTTGTTAAATCCCCTGTAGAAATACTTAATATACTTTACCGTAACTCAACCCAACCTCCTGGTCCTGACATATCCTGAAACAGTTAGACCAACTATACATAGGGGATAAACGTTAAAGTATGGAAGTTATACAAAATGAATATCAGCTCACTATAGCTGACCGATTTAGAATGTTTAGTATATGACACCTTGTGACCAAATTCCCTTCAAATTCCCTCTACCACCAAAATCCCCAAAAGGTTAAGGATATTTTCCTTCACTATAACCTACTCCAAGGCAAAACAACCTTTAGTAAAACTTCCCCATACTTTCCTGGGAGAGAGACCTCCAAAAGTCATGTGCAGATTCTTAATAGGTTTCTGCCCTTCAATACTCATTTGCCATTTTACATTGTGTCAACCATTGGGAACTTGAACAAAAAATCGGCACTAGACGGCATCCCACTCTATATTGAATAGCCTATTTCTCCTCCTCTTCATCTTTATGCTGAAGAAGTTGTGGCCATGTTGGCAACTTGCTTCCCATTCTTTGGTCTGGTAGTAAAATACGTAGCTTTTGGCGGAGCATGCCCCAGCTCCTCTCTAGTGTCTCCATACTTGTAATTAAACAGACCCAGCGCTAACAAATTTGAACCTAGGGATAGAAAACTTCCCTGCGGCCCTTATAAAAGTAATATCCTCTTTATTATTAGCCACCAAACTTACTATCACTAGATGCTGGAAGAAGGAGCTGGCGCCCAACCCATCGAAAGTTATAGCTAATACCCGGACTCATTAATCCTATCAAAGACTGCTTGATCTTAGAGAAAATTTGCTGGTATTGTTTGGAAGGATTGGCAACCGTGGCTTACATGATATAACAAATAACCTGTTGATACATGTATTATGGGACGAAATGTACTTGGTTTTCATTTTTTTGCGCTGTTCTATTTGTTATGACAACTGTATTCACAGCATGACTTTGGTTTTATAGTTGTGATGCCCTGCATGGCTACACTTTTTTATTCTTATTCTTACTTTCATGTATACTTTGATATTTCTCATGCAATTGCAGGTTTTTGTATCTTTATAAACTTCAATAAAAAACATTGTAACAAAAAATAAAACAAAACATGACTGAATAGTGTATGAAAATGAAATGTTACTGTGTGCAATTGAAAGCTGATATTGATTTGATTAGTTTTTAAAACAGAGCCATTCTTGCCCTCAAAGGTTTTTGTAATTATGGCTTTTCTGAGGAAATACTTGGCTAATAGATTAGATCTGTATTTGTAATGTTAGTTTTACTCATCTGTTGCACTTCTTGTTGTTGTGCTTCAGGGCCCATGTCAACAAGCTTTTGTTAGGACTACTGCTCACCTCATGGGAATGCAATGGAAATGCAAAAGCAGTTTGGAGCAGGTTTATGCAGCTTAGAAGAAGGCTAAATGCATGTAAGAAGGAGGTCAACTTCAAATAAAATACATCATCGCTAACTGATGCAAGAAAAATGGACCTGAAAGCAAGCTGCATTTGATGATTGACACAAACCCATCTCAAGCATTTAATGGAACAAGCTCTTCAGGACACAATGCTCCTTTGAACAAAAATGACCATAGCACAAAAGGGATGGTGATAGCACACATTCTCAAGGATCTCTCACACCAGTCTGTACTCACTAATGTCCTTGGATAATTGGTTGCCTCCTAAAAATATCTTCTGGTGATAGTTTTAGCTGGGACCTCTGTGAACCACAGACACATGGCAGGCCTGCAAATAGCCCCCCTCCAGGCTGTGATCTCCTTCTCAAGGACAAGATACTTCTGCTCTGGGGAATGACAATTGCGCGGTCATGCAACACTGTACCTAAACTAAATTTTTATCATTTTTTTTGAGACAGATAGAACTTTTTTTGTGGTATTTAATCACCACTGTTTTTTTTTTTCTTTGGTAAACAAACTAAAAAAGAACAAAAAAAAAAGATTGTCTTAGTTTCTGTAAAAAAAATATGTAATTATTTTTTTCTCCTTTGCTAATGTGCGCTAAAGAGGCTGTACTGATGTGCCCTGATGAGACTGCACTGATGGCCATTGATATGCTGCACTAATGAGCACTGATATGTTGTAATGATTGACACTGTTAGGCCGCACTGATGGGCACTGATGAGGCGGCACCGATGGGAACTGATGAGGCAGCACTAATGGGCACTGATAAGGAGGCACTGATGAGGCTGCACTGATAGGCAGCACTGATGGGCATTTTTAGACTGCAATGATCAGCACTGATAGGTGGCACTGATGGGCACTGACAGGCAGCACTGATGGGCACTGAATGGCAGAACTGATGGGCACTGTTCTGGTTGCACTGATAATCAGAATACCGATGATCAGTGCCCTGATTATCAGTGTAGATGTCCCCTATGTGGATTGCTGCTTACCAGCTTCCCTCTCCTCACATGCTGTCAGCATGAGTAGAGGACTGCGATAACTTGGAAATCCTGCTTACACTGTGATCAGCTGTGATTGGACACAGCTGGTCACAAAGTAAAGAGCCACTGTGATTGGCTCTTGACACAAAATGACACCCAATGGATATACCGTTTATGGTCCCTAGTGCCTAGAGGGTTAAATGTAGATATAAACCTCAACTGTTTTTTATCCAATTTTTAATTTTTAACTGATATATTTATATTAATTACCTTCCCTTTATATATAACAATTCATGAGCAGTAAATATATATTTTTTATATAGTTATATTACTTTTATATAATATCCTCATCTCTTTTTTCTTATCTCTTTTTTGAAATTTCTTTGTAATCTTCTTTTAAACATTCTCAAGTAATTCCTTAATTTCTCTAATATTATATATGTATACATATCAATTTACGAGATATACATATTTTTTGTTATTTATTAATATTTTCTATCCATTATATGGAACATGTTTTTGGGGATGTGTATATATATATATATATATATATATATTTTTTTTTTTCCCCTCTGCAAATGTGATTCATTTGCTTTTCCCATTGAGGCCTTGATTTTATATAATTATTTTGTGTTTATGTTTACTTTCGATTTCCCATTATGTGACTTCATATAATATTGTATTAGTTGAGAAGTTGTTTCTGCCGCCACTTTGGGTCTCCGCCCCTAGGGGGGTGCCTCGTGGCGGAGCCTGGAGTATCCATATTATAGTGGGGTTGAGTTTGTGTAGCCGGAGAGGGCCTGTGATATGTTATGTAGTAATTGGCTATATCCCTATTGGCCACGCGACACCTCCACACGCTTTTTAACGACGTAGGGTGTACCAATATGGCAGCGCCTAGTATAACGTCTGTGTGACGAAACGCATAAGACGGGACATACTTGGTACGCAACATCGTTGCATCCAGTACCTCCGGAACGCACGCCGGAATTGCGGATATAGCTTGCTTTCCATGCTAGTCGGAGCATTGGAGCTCCGTCTAAGTTTTTTAAAGTACGTTTTTTAATACAATAAAAAAATTGTTCTGCGGATTCACGCTATGAGGTCCTATTTTTCTTAAAATATATGTGGAGGCCTGCTGGCTTTTTTACTCGTCCTATCGAGGTGGAGAATAACTGAAGTCCCCATCTGAGTATCTAAAGAGGCGTAAGATCCATCCTGGGTTACCTGATCTACCCTGCTTGGATAAGCTTTTATACCTAATGTAGAGAATTCACCCACATACTTAGTTGTTGGTGGTAGATTTCCTGAATCTGATGTCCAGCATCATTTAAAATAAAGTACCTCGAAAAAGTATTCATACCCCATTGAAATTCTCCACATTTTGTCATGTTACAACCAAAAATGCAAATGTATTTTTATTGAGATTTTATGTGATAGGCCAGCACAAAGTGTCACATTAAATATAAAGTGGAAGGAAAATGATAAATGTTTTTCAAAAATGTTTACAAATAGATATGTGAATAGTGTGGCATGCATTTGTATTCAGCCCCCCTGAGTCAATACTTTGTAGAACCACCTTTCACGGCAATTACAGCTGCAAGTCTTTTTGGGTATGTCTCTACCAGCTTTGCACATCTAGAGAGTGACATTTTTGCCCATTCTTCTTTGCAAAATAGCTCAAGCTATGTCATATTGTATGGTGAACAGCAATTTTCAAGTCTTGCCAAAGATTCTAAATTGGATTTAGGTTTGGACTTTGACTGGGACATTCTAACACATGAATATGTTTTGATCTAAACCATTCCATTGTAGCTCTGGATGTATGTTTAGGGTCATTGTCCTGCTGGAAGGTAAACCCCCACTCCAGTCTCAAGTCTTTTGCAGATTCTAACAGGTATTCTTCTAAGCCCCCGTACACACGGTCGGAAATTCCAAGCACAAAATCTGTCCGTTTTCTTCCAGCGGATTTTGTCCGAAACTGGTGTTGCATACACACGGTTGGACAAAGTTGTCGGAAAATCCAATGGTTCTGAACGTGGTGACGTTTGTTGCGTATGACGGAACTACATAGAGGCTAGTAGCCAATAGCTTTGGTCTCATAATTTGATCTGAGCATGCGTGGCACTTTGTCCGTCGGAATACTCTACACACGATCGGAAAAAGTCTGATCGGATTTTTTTGTCGGAAAATTTGAGATCCTGCTCTCAAATTATTTCCATCGGAAATTAGCCCACACACGATTGAATTTTCCGACAACAAAATCCGATCTGACTTTTTCCATCGGAATATCTGACCGTGTGTATGGGGCATAAGATAGCCCTGTAATTGGCTCCATCCATCTTCCCATCAACTCTAACCAGCTTCTCTGTTCCTGCTGAAGAAAAGAATCCCCACAACATGATGCTGCCACCAACATGTTTCACGGTTGGGATGGTGTGTTCAGGGTGATGTTCAGTGTTAGTTTTCCACCACACATAGTGTTTTGCTTTTAAGCCAAAAAGTTCAATTTTGGTCTCATCTGACCAGAGCGCCTTCTTCCACATGTTTGCTGTGTCCTCCACATGGCTTCTCGCAAACTTCAAACAGGACTTCTTATGCTTTTGTCAATGGCTTTCTCCTTGCCACTCTTCCATAAAGGCCAGATTTGTGGAGTGCACAACTAATAGTTGTCCTGTGGACAAATTCTCCCACCTAAGTTGTGAATCTCTGCAGCTCCTCCAGAGTTACCGTGGGCCTCTTGGCTGCTTCTTTGATTAATGCTCTCCTTGACCAGCCTTTTAGTTTAGGTGGACGGCCATGTCTTGGTAGGTTTGCAGTTGTGCCATACTCTTTCCATTTTTGGATGATGGATTGAACAGTGCTCTGTAAGATGTTCAAAGCTTGGATTATGTTTATATAACCTAACCCTGCTTTAAAATTCTCCACAACTTTATCCCTGACCTGTCTGGTGTGTTCCTTTGCCTTCATGATGCCATTTGTTGACTAAGGTTTTCTAACAAACCTCTGAGGGCTTCAAAGAACAGCTGTATTTTTACTGAGAATAAATTACACACAGGTAGACTCTATTTACTAATTAGGTTACTTCTGAAGGCAATTGATTCCCCCTAGATTTTAGATTTTACTACAACCAAAAATGTAAATGTATTTTATTGGGATTTTATGTGATAGACCAACACAAAGTGGCACATAATTGTGAAGTGGAAGAAAAATGATAAATGTTTTTTAATTTTTTTTACAAATAAACATCTGAAAAGTGTGGCGTGCACTTGTATTCAGCCCTCTTTACTCTGATACCCTTAACTAAAATCTAAGGGAATCAATTGCCTTCAGAAGTCACCTAATTAGTAAATAGAGTCTACCTGTGTGTAATTTAATCTCAGTATAAATACAGCTGTTCTGTAAAGCCCTCAGAGGTTTGTTAGAGAAACCTCTGAGGGCTTCAGCGTGGTTAGTTACTATCATTATATTATTTGAGATACTTATTTCAATGTTTATTTTGTAGAACATCTACCTCTATCCTACTTAAAGCATTTGTTACCCTAAAAAAAAATGGAGCCTGTTCCTTTAAAGCATGGGTCTTCAAACTACGGCCCTCCAGTTGTTCAGGAACTACAATTCCCATCATGCCTAGTCATGTCTGTGAATGTCAGAGTTTTACAATGCCTCATGGGATGTGTAGTTCTGCAACAGCTGGAGGGCCGTAGTTTGAGGATCCCTGCTTTAAAGCATGCATACTGGCACAGTGCTTGAACTGTGTAATTTGACCCCTTGTATCACCTGAAATACCTGTTTGATCCTGCCTGGTGCTGCCCTCCCCCTGCTGTAAACTGACCACGGTTTATCATGGCTGCTGAGCCCTGACACCGTAGTCAGCTTACGCACCTCCATCATCTGCTCTCTCCTCTGTCCTTCTCTGTCCTCCTCTCCCCCTATCTCCCTGTCAGCTAATGACACTACCCATACCTCCCCTCCTGCTGCTGAAATTACTTTTTAATATTCATATAATCCTCTGTGGTTAATAACGCTATGTGCCCCAGTGTGTGTGTCTTATAAAAAAAATGCCGTTCTTTACCTTATTTCAGAGCGTCGCTTGGTGTTCATGTGACCGGCCGCCTCTCTCCCCCTCTCCTCCTGATTGACGTTAGTGGGGGATTCTGGGCCCCTCCCACTGTAGCTGTCAGATCTAGAGAGGGGAGAGGCGGCCTGTCATGTGAGCGACGAGTGGCACTCTGAAATCAGGTATAGAATGGCATTTTTTAAACAAAACACAAACACTGGGGCACACGGCATTATTAACCACAAAGGATTGTGTGGAGACAACACAGTGGCTTAACAACCACTTTAAAAGCATCTATGAAGATACGCAATATCACACTATTCAAAACACGTGGGATGCTCCTGTCGTTTTCTTAGTTTATGCTCCCATTTCTATGCTGTAACCATTGTAGATTATTCCTAGCTGAAATGATTTAATATTTTTACTGTTGTCTAGAAAAGTTTTGTATTTTTTGATATTTCCTGGAGCATATTGTCTGTGTTGCCAGTCAAGTCCACAAAATTGGGGGGAGGGGGTATTCCTTCTCTCTAAATATTGGGACGAAGGCACTTCCATCCTTCCACCATGTTCTCATAATTGACACCTATAATAGGCCACCTTCACTTTACACTTGGACTGACAGACAAGGTTTATTAAGGCTCAGACTTAACAGGGACCCCTTAAAGCAACTCACTTTCTGCGCCAACTGACTAAATCTTCACTACTGAACTGCATACCAGTTCCCTGATCCCATCCCTGGATGGGTGGAGAGCTATTTAACTCTCACACTTCCTCTATTTTCTGCCTAAGCCCTCTCTTTTTCATATAAGTTACATCTCCTTCGAGGACCTATGCCTGGGAGAAAAGCCCATACAAAAATCTCTTTCCGTATTACATAAGCTCTTATTGGGAACACACTCACAGCTAGACCCCCCAAGTTTGGCCAAAGAGAAGAAAGATTGTTGGGCAGAGTTTGGTAGAGTATAGGTGGTTTATCGCATCCCAATATGTGACGTCACCGACGCGGGTATTGCGCTCCACCGGTCCGTCTGCGCTCCAAGCTGGAGCGCAAACAGGAAGGCATGCCGATGGAGAATGCCTAGTGGGAACGGAAGACGGTGCATGCGCACTACAGAATTTGGCGCATGCGCACTGTCTTACCCGCACCGGGCAACATACCTGGGTGATCGCAGCCAGTGTCAATAAAGTATGGAGAGGAGTATGATATATAGAAAGTTGGTTTCTGGTGCATACATAGTAAGAAACAACATGCATATGGTACACAAGCACTTGTTGCAACATTCTATATGGGACAATTTGGCCTTTCACCCCTTCTGGCACTTTTTCAAACAAACATTGCATGTGAGTACCATACCTACAATATCAATATACCTCACCGCTCTATATGGCAGAATAACAAACAGTATTTTGTTGCAAACTCTATGTACTAATCTTTGATTTATTCACACATTATAGATGTGAAACAAAAGGATATTAAACTGCCTTGAAAAAGGACTAAAGTCCGAAACATGTTGGCGTTTCTTCTGAAAATATACGCATAATGCAAGTTTTCCCTGTCTCAACATTTTATGTTCATGCTGTGACATGTTAAAAAAACTATATATGCTATTCTGTATGTCGTGATATTTGAACATTTTGTATTGTACACCATATGCATTGACATGTGTCTCTTTCAATAAATTTACACAATTTCTTTTGAACTGCATATACCTCATCAGTGTCTATCTTTACCTAAGCATCCCCTAGGGGTATTCTGCTGTGTATATGCACACAAGGCCTGCTATATTTATTTTTTGATATTGGGATGCGATAGACCACCTATACTCTACGAAACTCTGCCCAACAATCTTTCTTCTCTTTTTTTGATATTTATGGTTACCCCATACAAATCCCCTATATGGGCAGTTTTTTGCTAGTTTGTACCCTACTCTTTTATACTCACTAGTTATACCTTGTTTACCTGGCACTGTACTCCCAGGACTACATTTGTCCTTTATTCCACAAAAACAACCTCTATTACATTTACACAATACAGTTTGTTACATTGCCATTTTAGGCCGGAACCCCTTACTTACTATGGCACTATACTTAGGAGATGAATGGGACACCCGCATGACAAATACTATGCATAACTTTGAGTCAAATGAGTATATTCAATCACAACTTAAATATACTTTCTTGAACCTCACACATACTGTCCAGAAAAAAAGCCTCACTTTTCTGCCATATTAAATCATTTAAAGAATATATTGCCCATGGAATAAACCCTTTTGGTCTTAGGGTACAAATTTTTCCCACCTTTCAGGACATCCGCCCAGACTTCAAACAATCCTGGGAGAATGTCCTGAAGCAATGCTCGATAGAGCTAATGAAGTTACTTATTCAGGAATATGAGTCGCAGATGACTCTTTTAGATACTAAATTAGAACTGATCAATACACAACTCGCCCAATTCATTGATCACCCTCTTTACATTTCATTAGACGAACAATTAAAAACTCGTTTTGACAAATTTAATCATGATATCTTGTCACAGAAGGACAAAAAAATATTTTGTGACAAGAAAGCGTTCCATGAAGAACGTGCTTACAAATGGAATGAAGTGAACCGTGTGGCTCGCCCCCCGGCCCCCACACGGTCCACTTCCAAGTTGCCTCCTTCCCGCTCCACCACTGACAGGACACACAATACTTCTCAGCCTTCTCACAAACCCAATTTCCCCTTGGGTTCTCGCAAACCCAAAAGAGGTCGTACACCTAATTTCTCTAGTGATGATGTGTCTGACATGGAGGGAACCCCCGGCGCCTCCCCTGACAGGGACTCGCCGGCTGCTCCCTCACTTGTCAAGACATCTAGATCTCACTCCTTACCTTCTGCTTCTCAGAACACAGATTTTCTAGACAAAATGCGTGCATCATAAAAGATTCAACAGCAAAACATAGCACACAATTCAAAACTCAAGAAAACAACACGTTAAAATCTCCTTCATGTAATATTATTAATTTATCCTCGTATACTCACCCATCACGAAACTTCTGTCCTTGAAAAGGGACTTACTTTTTGTCCAGTATCACAACTTGATAAATTCACTGCCATTAAAGACATACATTTGTTTATTCGCAAATTACTGTTACACAGCATGTACACCCCTAATCCATTTTCTGACACAGTTATACACACTGCCACAGAAACCACTGCACTCCAGCAGCTCACTGAGCTTCTAGAGGAGAATGACCCCACAGATTTGATTGACATTACTGATTTAGACAACATCCTTGCTAATTTAGAAGATGACGTTTCTAGTCATCCTCCCTGCACTTATCAGAAAATTAGCTTAAAGAAAAAATCTAGTTTCTTTCCACCCCCCAGCACCAACCCTCGTGCAGCACTTTTCTTACAGTCAGTGACCCTCGAAATTCGCAACTTGAAAATCTCCTCTATTCACCCTAAAATAAAAAATCTTTCTTATAATCAACATCTTGCCTTACAAAACCTCAAAACAAACTCTTCAATCATAATCAAACCAGCAGACAAAGGTGGAAACATAGTCATTCTAGATAGAACAGACTATGTCGATATGTGCCAGGATATACTACGTAACAAGGAGTGGTATATGATAATCCCAGGATCTCCAATTAAATCTTTTCAACAAGAACTATAAACACTTATAGATGATGCCTCTAGACAAGGCACCATCGATAAGTCTACCACTGAATACATTAGGACTAAATTCCCCAGAGAAGCCACCTTTTACGCACTACCGAAAGTGCACAAAAACTTGCCTAGACCACCAGGTAGACCGATCGTCTCCGGACGCGGTTGCCTAACTGACAACCTTAGCCGCTATGTTGACAAATTACTCCAACCTCTGGTGCTTGCCCTACCATCATACATACGTAATACCACACACTTACTTCAGGACCTGTCGGACCTCCATGTCGATGCCGACACTATCTTGGTCGCCATCGACGTGGAGGCCCTATACAGCTCTTGCGATAATATCAGGGTCTTTCAGGAAAATGCCGACATGTTTCGGACGGACGTCCTTTTTCAAGGCAATATCTGTTCCTGTATTTGCTCCTGTATAAGACAGAGTAGGGTCATTAGTATACAACATATTGTGTTGGTAAGTATAAACCTGTAATTGAACCACTCAATGGTAATGGTACTCACTTGCAAAGCATTTGAGGGGCTGAAATGGGCCCAATAGTCTTGGGGTACAGAGGTATGGTCTCAGTGTGTCCACAAAGTATACAGTGGGTCTTGTGGTATTAAAAGCAAACGGCTGCTAGACATTTTACCCCATGCACCTGATCTATCCATATTTATCATTAGAGCTCTCAAATTTATGCTATACTTACTCACAACTTCTTCTCATTTGAAACGGATCCCACTACGGCTCTCAAGCTGGAACGCAAGCGGAGGGGCGCAGTGTGGTGGAATACGTGCGCCTCAATGGGTATATGCAGCGCATGCGCCGGGCAGCCAGTATATCAAATGGGAGCGAGAAAAGCCGGATTAATCGGGGCGTCACAGCGAGCACATGCTGTGACGAGGGAGCGCAATATTCACATATCTACAAAAATAGTAGAGACAATATGCTAGTATCATTTGATTTAAATGATTGTAAAACAGTACAGAGAAAAGCGAACCTGTACTTGGGGGAGTGGGAACGAAAACTCAAGGGGGCCATCTTCATTCTTGAAAAAAAAAGTTTATTAGGTCAAGACGATGCTGCTCCAGGGTATATCCAAAAAGGAAGTTTGGTTTTCCCAACGGTAATACAAAACACATAACGACTTTTCGTAGTAGATGATATACAGTAATTGAGCGGCAATTAACAAAATGTTGGGGGAAAAAAGGTTGTCCATTAGGTAGGGTATTGGATCTATTAGATTTAGATAGATACTTGCAGTATTTGCATTTCCCGCAGGGGAATGTCCCCTTGGTTTGTTTATGTAAATAACCGTATATTCACTTCTGATTAGTTTGTCACGGAGAGAGGGAGTGAATTTGTCTATATGAGATACAGGACAGAAAGTGAGTCCCTTTTCAAGGACTGAAATTTCATGCTTAGTGAGTGAGTGTTTCGAAAGGTTGATAATGTTACAAGACGGTGAAGTTATCTTGGTGTTCTTTTCGGTTGGTGAGTGTTGTTGTGTTGGATTCTTTGTGATGCTCGCATTAAGTCTAAAAAATCAAAGTGTTGGGAAGATGAAGGTAAAGAATGTGATCTAGAGGTCTTCGAGGACGAGGAAGCGACCGACGGGTCTCTAGCCGGTGAGTCGTCAGTCGGTCCCTCGGGATCGGAGACCTCGTCACTGGAAAGATTGGGTGTGCGACCTGGGTATCCGACACATACTCACCACCACCTCTCTATACTCTACTGATCTTTCCACATTCATTATAAATGCTCTAAACTTTATTCTTAACAACAACTTTTTTTCCTTTGACGGTTCCCACTACCTCCAAGTACAGGGCGTGGCCATGGGCACTTGTTGCGCACCGGCCTACGCCAATCTGTACTTGGGGAGTGGGAACGTCTTCTATTCATAGATCCTTCTGCCAATATGTACACCAAACACATTGTTACCTTCCGTCGATATATCGACGATATCCTTATTGTCTGGCAGGGACCTAGTCAAATTCTACAAGACTTTCTGATTTACCTCAATACCGCTAATCAGTTAAATTTGAGGTTTACCATGACTTATAGTCCAACCTCTATTTGTTTCCTAGATCTGACCCTTATGAAAGATTCGGAAGGCCACATCCAAAGCCATTTATACCGTAAACCTACTGCAGGCAACACCATTCTAGCTGCCTCCAGTTTCCACCCGGAACCTCTCCTCAATTCTATTCCATATGCCCAATACCTTCGTGCCCGCCGCAACTGTTCAACCGAGGCCTCCTTTGAAAACGAGGCCTCAGTTTTACGGAATAGGCTGTTAGAACGAGGTTACTCACCCAAAATTTTGAAAATCGCATACAAAAAAGCGAAATCCAAAACACGTAACTCTTTACTCTTTTCTTTCAAACCGCAAGCTACACACACTCCATTGCGAATCATTACTAATTTTTGCGAACAACACTCTTCAATTACCCAGATTTTAGAGAAACATTGGCATATTCTAACCACAGACCACTCATTGTCCCCATTTGTTCCGACACACCCCTTACTCACTTATAGACGAGCTCCCTCTCTCCGTGACAAACTAATCAGAAGTGAATATACTCCTGCTAGTTATTTACATAAACAAACCAAGGGGACATTCCCCTGCGGGAAATGCAAATACTGCAAGTATCTATCTAAATCTAATAGATCCAATACCCTACCTAATGGACAACCTTTTTTCCCCCAACATTTTGTTAATTGCCGCTCAGTTGGCATTGTATATCTACTAGAATGCGAGTGTGGGTGTTTTTATGTTGGGAAAACCAAACTTCCTTTTTGGAAACGCATTTACCGACATACCCTTAGTATTAACCAAAAAGACCCTGACCTCCCCCTAGGGCGACACTGTGCAATCGTCCACCAGGACTCAACCCCTCAGATTACATTTAGAGCACTTGACCATATTCCCCCACCTAATCGAGGGGGTGATTACAATAAATCCCTACTACAAAGTGAGCTTAAATGGATTTTCCATCTCAACGCAACATCCCCCCCCGGCCTCAACGAGGCATTTAATTTCAAGCCCTATCTTGAGGGCTTTGAATCAGGGGTGTGTGAACTTGACCTATAACTTTTTCAAGAATGAAGATGGCCCCCTTGAGTATACATTTTTTACTCTGGGACCCCTTCTCCATTCGGCCCAACTACATATCCACATTATGGTTATTGTGCTCTATTCCAAACAAAAATGTACCTGTTTTAATGTTCTAGAAATATGTTTACATCATATTGGCTTTACTGCAGTGTCTGTACTGTTTTACAATCATTTAAATCAAATGATATTAGCATATTGTCTCTACTATTTTTGTAGATATGTGAATATTGCTGTCTCTGTTATTCTAATGCTTTGTTCGTCTCTGTCCACTAGGGGGCCCTTTACCCATTTCTATGGTACTGTGACTCACTCGCTGACCTATCAATGTCTAGTACATTGAATTTACTGAAAGGTAACAACATTGTCATACTTCCACACATCCACCCATGACTTAATCCGGCTTTTCTCGCTCCCATTTGATATACTGGCTGCCCGGCGCGGGTAAGACCATGTGCGCATGCGCGTATCTCTTACGGCGCATGCGCTGCATATACCCATTGAGGCGCACGTATTCCACCACACTGCGCCCCTCCGCTTGCGTCCCAGCACGCGGGGAGGGGTCAGTCTGCCCGCGTCGGTGACGCCCCGACGCCGCATGAGGCCACGCCCCTCTGGACGTGTCGACGCGCGGCGCCGCCGCATCTGAGATCTCAACACTGGGGATATTACATTGCGGCCTCTGAGCCACCATCCCCACACCTGGCCTCCAATTACACTACAGCTGAGCGCATTCACCCTCTACCATGGTCTGCACAGCTGATACCAATTACCATACACACATAAGCCTTACAATGGCTGGACTGGTCATCACACTTTCCTGCCGGCGTTCCACTATACTGCATCTCAAGCTCTCCTTCCATCAGGTAACATTACTCTCTCACTCCATGCAACTTATTTTGCATCAATATACTCTTTTTCACTTTTAAATGACATTAATACCACCCTACCTATTCCCTTTTATCCCCTAGCCATATACCATATCTGGCCCAGGTACATACAGCCATTGCAACCTCGTAGTGCATGGCTTGGAGATCTTGCAGCCTTTCAAATGTCTAGCAGCCGTTTGCTTTTAATACCACAAGACCCACTGTATACTTTGTGGACACAAGACTATTGGGCCCATTTTGGGCCCATTTCAGCCCCTCAAATGCTTTGCAAGTGAGTACCATTACCATTGAGTGGTTCAATTACAGGTTTATACTTACCAACACAATATGTTGTATACTAATGACCCTACTCTGTCTTATACAGTATTATTGAGCAAATACAGGAACAGATATTGCCTTGAAAAAGGACGTCCGTCCGAAACATGTCGGCATTTTCCTGAAAGACCCTGATATTATCGCAAGTCGTTGTGCAATTTTTTGCACTTCTGTACATGTTTATGGATACAGATGATTCTATGTATACATACTGTCTTGTAAAACTGTATGCTTACCTACCTATCCCTTGATTTATTTCTGGGCCTGCTGCCCTAAATAAAATATTTTTTTTGTTTACATGCATATACTTCTTATGTCTATCTGTTCAAGCTTCTCTTTGGGGTATAGGCCGTGTTAATGCACACTAAGGATGAGCCCGGTGTTCGATTCGAACCCATGTTCGAATCGAGCACCGGGTGTTCGCTCGCTCGGCGAGCCCAGAACTATTGGGGCCGCTCGCATCAAATTCGTGTGATGCGAGCGGCCCCGCAATGCATTGCGGCCCGCGCAGTGCAATGCTGGCTGATGATTGGCCAAGCATGCACTGTGACCCCGCATGCTTGGCCAATCACAGCGCCGGCAGCGAGGAGAGCCATAATTGGCTACAGGCAGGATGCTCAGGGGCTTTAGTACACGCCCCACGGTATAAGAGGCCGCCGCGCCGGCGGCCTCGCATATTATGTTTCAGACAGTGTCAGCGTGTCAGTGTGCTGCTGACTGCTGACAACAATATGTGCTTTATTTCTGGGGATATGTGTGTGCATGCTGTTAGAACAGCATTGCAGTATCACATCTGGGGGGTGTCTATAGGTGGCCTGTGCTTAGAACTTTCCCTGCAAAAAAGTGTCATTTTTGCAGGAAGAAAGCTATTTAAATCACTCGCGGCTAATGAATTGATGGCTCCTGTAACACAGAGAGCTGTCATTCATTAATAAAAAACAAAAAAAAAAGCGTAGGGGTCCCCCCAAATTCAATAACCAGGCCCTTCAGGTCTGGGATGGATATTAAGGGGGATCCCAGCCAAAAAAAAAAAAAAAAAATGGCGTAGGGTCCCCCTCAAAATCCATACCAGACCCTTGAGGTCTGGTATGGATTTTAAGGGGAACCCTAGCCAAAAAAAATGGCGTGGGTCCCCCTCAAAATCCATACCAGACCCTTATCCGAGCACGCAACCTGGCAGGCCGCAGGAAAAGAGGGGGGGACGAAAGCGCCCCCCCCTCTCGCCTGAACGGTACCAGGCCACATGCCCTCAACATTGGGAGGATGCTTTGGGGGTCTAAGACCCCTAAAGCACCTTGTCCCCATGTTGATGAGGACAAGGGCTCTTCCCCACAACCCTGGCCGGTGGTTGTGGGGGTCTGCGGGCGGGGGGCTTATCGGAATCTGGAAGCCCCCTTTAACAAGGGGACCCCCAGATCCCGGCCCCCCCCCTGTGTGAAATGGTAAGGGGGTACAAAAGTACCCCTACCATTTCACCAAAAAAGTGGCAAAAATGGTAAAAATGACAGGAGACAGTCTTTGACAATTCCTTTATTAAAATCTTCTTTCTTCTTTCTTCATCCTTCGGTTTCTTCATCTTCTCCTTCCTTCATCTTCTTCCATCTTCTTCTTCCATTTTCTTCTTCCTCCGATCCGCTTCTTCTTGCGCTGGTCTTCTCGTCCTTCTCATCCGGCATCTTCTTCCGTCGGCGTCGGCGTCGGTGTCTCTGTCTCTTCTTGGGCCGCTCCGCGCAATGGGAGGCTCCCGCTGTGTGAGGCTCCGCTCCGTCTGACAGGTCTTTTATAATGGAGGGAACCTGGTGACCCCGCCCCCTCTGACGCACAGGGACGTCATGGGGAATTCCATGATGGCTTTCCCCATGACGTCAGAGGGGGGCGGGGTCACCAGGTGCCCTCCGTTTTAAAAGACCTGTCAGATGGAGCGGAGCCTCACACAGCGGGAGCCTCCCATTGCGCGGAGCGGCCCAAGAAGACACCGACACCGACGCCGACGGAAGAAGATGCCGGATGAGAAGGACGAGAAGACCAGCGCAAGAAGAAGCGGATCGGAGGAAGAAGAAAATGGAAGAAGAAGATGGAAGAAGATGAAGGAAGGAGAAGATGAAGAATCCGAAGGATGAAGAAAGAAGAAAGAAGATTTTAATAAAGGAATTGTCAAAGACTGTCTCCTGTCATTTTTACCATTTTTGCCACTTTTTTGGTGAAATGGTAGGGGTACTTTTGTACCCCCTTACCATTTCACACAGGGGGGGGCCGGGATCTGGGGGTCCCCTTGTTAAAGGGGGCTTCCAGATTCCGATAAGCCCCCCGCCCGCAGACCCCCACAACCACCGGCCAGGGTTGTGGGGAAGAGGCCCTTGTCCTCATCAACATGGGGACAAGGTGCTTTAGGGGTCTTAGACCCCCAAAGCATCCTCCCAATGTTGAGGGCATGTGGCCTGGTACGGTTCAGGCGAGAGGGGGGGCCGCTCTCGTCCCCCCCTCTTTTCCTGCGGCCTGCCAGGTTGCGTGCTCGGATAAGGGTCTGGTATGGATTTTGAGGGGGACCCCACGCCATTTTTTTTGGCTAGGGTTCCCCTTAAAATCCATACCAGACCTCAAGGGTCTGGTATGGATTTTGAGGGGGACCCTACGCCATTTTTTTTTTTTTTTTTTGGCTGGGATCCCCCTTAATATCCATCCCAGACCTGAAGGGCCTGGTTATTGAATTTGGGGGGACCCCTACGCTTTTTTTTTTTCATTTTTTTTATTTTTTATCAATGACTTTTTTTTATGAATGAGTTTCAATGAATCACTGTTCTCTGTGTTACGGGAGCCGTGAATTAACATTAGCCGCGAGTGATTTTAAATAGCTTTTTTACTTTCAAAAATGACACTTTGCGCAGAGACAGTTCTAAACACGGGAAACATGCGCCCCTTTACAGGCATACTATAGACACCCCCCAGGTACGAAATTTAAAGGAATATTACACTTTTATTGTTTCAATTTAAGCATTATTAAAATCACTGCTCCTGAAAAAACGGCCGTTTTTAAAAAAAAAATTTGCATTGATACATGTCCCCTGGGGCAGGACCCAGGTCCCCAAACACTTTTTATGACATTAACATGCATATTAGCCTTTAAAATGAGCACTTTTAATTTCGAACGTTCGCATCCATTATAACTAATAGGGTTCTAAAGCTCGCACGGACTTTAGGTCCGTTCGCGGGTTCTAGTGCGAGCCGAACGGGGGGGTGTTCGGCTCATCCCTAATGCACACTAGGCCTCACAAATTTGCTACGTAATACCACACACTTACTTCAGGACCTGTCGGACCTCCATGTCGATGCCGACACTATCTTGGTCGCCATCGACGTGGAGGCCCTATACAGCTCTATACCCCACTCCTTGGGATTGCTGGCCATTCAACACATATTATCTACCACTGGGATTTACCCTCCTGATCTATCCATATTTATCATTAGAGCTCTCAAATTTATACTTACTCACAACTTCTTCTCATTTAACGGATCCCACTACCTCCAAGTACAGGGCGTCGCCATGGGCACATGCTGTGCGCCGGCGTACGCGAACCTGTACTTGGGGGAGTGGGAACGAAAACAATTTCTGGACGATGCTGCCAGTATATATACAAAACACATAACGACTTTTCGTCGCTATATTGATGATATTTTGGTTCTGTGGCAAGGCCCGATTGAAATTCTACATCAATTTCTACTATTTTTGAACATTTCTAATTCTTTAAATTTGAAATTTACCATGACATACAGCAATACTTCAATTTCTTTCCTTGACCTCACACTTACTAAGGACCAAGATGGGCATCTCCAGAGCCACCTGTTCCGAAAACCAACAGCTGGCAACACAATCATGGCTGCCTCTAGTTTCCATCCACAGCCATTACTAAACTCGATCCCATTCGCTCAATACCTCCGTGCCCGGTGAAACTGCTCGACGGATACCTCCTTTGAACACGAGGCCTCCGTCTTAGGCACAAGACTCTGAGCACGGGGTTACAAAAATAGCGTTCTCAAAGACGCTTATAAAAAAGCCACATCCAAATCACGCTCTACACTACTTTCTACTAAAATTCCCAAACAAACTAATACCTCTTTGAGAATTATAACTAACTATTGCCAACAGCACAACCAAATCACTCAAATACTCTCCAGACACTGGCATATTATTGCCACTGACAAATCTCTGTCACCCTTTGTCCCAATACACCCTTTGATTACATATAGACGCGCTCCATCTCTTCGAGACAAACTCATTAACAGTGAATACACAGCCATTACTAAGTCTCACAAACAACTAAAAGGCACCTTTCCATGTGGTAATTGTGGCTATTGCAAATATCTTTACAAATCTAATATGTACAATGTTTTGCCAAATGGTCAACAGTTTCCCCCGACATTACGTCAACTGTCGATCTATTGGCATAGTGTACCTACTTGAATGTGAATGCGGATGTTTCTATGTGGGAAAGACTAAACTACCTTTTTGGAAACGTATATATGGCCACATCTGCAGTGTTAACCAGAAAGAGGGGGAAGGGGCTAATTATCCTGTAACTGTTCTCACTGATCATAAAAATCAAGAATTAATTTGTTCTGCCAAGGAATTCTAGACAAGCACATTGGTCACTGTTTTGATACAGGTTTAATTTAATTATATCAACCTGGGTCAAGGAATGGCAAGGCTGATATCTTATCATGAATGTTGTTTGTTGATTCCTCTCCAGAAAACAACTTTGAATGCACGATCCTGCTTCAGAACAACTTCCTAAGGGCCACAAGTGCTAAGGCATCTGTGAATCTTCTCAAAGAGGAGTATAATAATGACCCACTTCTCAATCATACAAATAAGGACATTAACCTGGCTTATAGCAATGGCTTTTGGATTCAAAGGCATCGTCTCTATGTATCTAAATCTGCTTAGGTTGAAGCCACCAGGTTGGTTCATGATTCCAAACTTGGTAGACATGTTGGCGTTTCAAAGACAAAAGAACTTTTATCATCTTTTGGTGGCCTGGTTACAAGAAAAGATCTCCCTATCTCAATGCCAAATCCTTAACTACAGTACATTTCAGGAGATTCAGGATAAACTGACTGATACTTTGAGGGAGACTTAGGAATATTACAAAAAGGCTGCTCACAGACATCACAGACTTTACAGATCTCTCACTACTCTTCATGTGGATGACAAAGTGTGGTTGTCTACCAAAAATGTGATAAGTCATGTTCCCTCCACTAAATTTGTCCAAAAGTTTGTGAGGCCTTTCCAGATTGCAGTAAGTAAATGGGGTGAGTGGCGCTATCTGAGATCGATAGGTTTATAAAACCAATCTCTCTACTTAAATAAATTATATTTACCTTAATTAGGTTTAAACTAGAGGCTGTATATGGATTTCTACTCAAAAATGTCAAGGCGTCTACAGGATAAATTAAATTAGTGAAAAACCTTTTATAAAGTGCTAAGTGCTACAGGTGAATAAAATCCTATGTGTTCGTGGCACTCCCTGCGCAAATGTGGCAAGAGTTTTCTCGTGATTCCAATTAAACTAAGTGCAAAAAAATACAATGTGTGTATAGTAACTTAAAGAAATCATGTGTGTACGTGTCTGTCCCTGCACAGGTGTGACAAAAAAGTCCTCACAGATCCAAGCAATCTAAGTGCAGTCCAAATATATATATATATATATATATATATATATATATATATATATATATATATATATATATATATATATATATATATATAACAAAGTAAATAAGAATGTGATTTAAAACAGTCCAGTGATCAGTTAAGTTGTGCACATTGAAAGGCAAACACTCCTAGATCTGATGTGCTACTATCTGATCTGAATCATTTAAAACAGGAGAAAAGTTAGTCCCAAAGACGATGATATGTAAGATTCCAAAGATCACAAAAGTTCATTCAAAAGGTGACTTGTGTACGCTGTTGCATAGATATTCATGAGACTTTCGTGCTCCCCTCTCAGGTCCCCACTCACCAGCTACCATTACCCCGGCAGGGGTAAATGGCATATATATTATACAGCATCTGAGGTCCTGATGTCTCTCCGGGTCAGGATGCTTCCAACTCCCGTCAGAATATCCTGTGTCACCCAAATACTAGGAGGTAGCTAGTATATTCCAGTGTTGATCCCAGCAGAAAGTCCTCATATGGAAAAGATAAGGGCTCCAATAGTGTAATATCAAAAGAAAAAATTAAGTCAAGTAATTGCCAGACCACTGTTCCTAATTTTTACTGACAGTCTACTGACTGGAATGGTACCAGCTGATTGGAGAAAAGCCAATGTGGCACCAATATTTAAAAAGGGCCCAAAATACATCCCTGGGGATTGCAGACCAGTTAGCCTAACATCAATAGTATGTAAACTCTTGGAGGGGATGATAAGGGACTATATACAAGATTTTAGTAATGAGAACGGTATCATTAGCAGTAATCAGCATGGTTTCATGAAGAATCGTTTTTGCCAAACCAATCTACTAACCTTCTATGAGGAGGTGAGTTGCCATCTAGATAAAGGAAGGCCCATAGACGTGGTGTATCTGGATTTTGCAAAAGCATTTGACACAGTTCCCCATAAACGTTAACTCAAAATAAGATCCATTGGCATGGACCATAGGGTGAGTACATGGATTGAAAACTGGCTACAAGGGCGAGTTCAGAGGGTGGTGATAAATGGGGAGTACTCAGAATGGTCAGGGTGGGTAGTGGGGTGCCCCAGGGTTCTGTGCTCGGACCAATCCTATTTGATTTGTTCATAAACGACCTGGAGGATGGGGTAAACAGTTCAATCTCTGTATTTGCGGATGATACTAAGCTAAGCAGGGAAATTGCTTATCCGCAGGATGTGGAAACCTTGAAAAAAGATCTGAACAAATTAATGGGGTGGGCAACCACAAGGCAAATGAGGTTCAATGTAGAAAAATGTGAAATAATTCATTTGGGGGGCAAAAATATGAATGCAATCTATACACTGGGGGGAGAACCTCTGGGGGAATCTAGGATGGAAAAGGACCTGGGGATCCTAGTAGAAGATAGGCTCAGAAATGGCATGCAATGCCAAGCTGCTGCTAACAAAGCAAACCAAATATTGACATGCAATAAAAAGGTGATAAACTCCAGAGATAAAACGATAATTCTCACGCTCTACAAGACTCTGGTCACTGGAGTATGCAGTCCAGTTCTGGGCACCAGTCCTCAGGAAAGATGTACTGGAAATGGAGCGAGTACAAAGAAGGGCAACAAAGCAATAAAGGGTCTGGAGGATATTAGTTATGAGGAAAGGTTCCGACACTTGAGAGGGGATATGTTTTCAATATACAAATACCATAGTGGTGACCCCAATAGGAATAAAACTTTTTTGCAGAAGGGAGTTTAACAAGACACATGACCACTCATTAAAATTAGAAGAAAAGAGGTTTAACCTTAAACTACGTAGAGGGTTCTTTACTGTAAGAGCGGCAAGGATGTGGAATTCCCTTCCACAGGCGGTGGTCTCAGCAGGGGACATTGATAGTTTCAAGAAACTATTAGATAAGCACATGAACGGCCGCAACATACAGGGATATACAATGTAATACTGACATATACTCACACACATAGGTAAGGAAGGAAAAGGTAAGTGAACCAACAATGCACTAGCTTAAAGGAACCTATTTAGAAAATAAAAAACAAACCTTTACAACCCCTTAAAATTTTTCAGACGGAATCAATTTCTATCGGAAAAAAACGTTCGTCTGTATGCTGGTCCGACAGACCAAATACGACGCAAGGGCAGCTATTGGCTACTGGCTACTGAACTTCCATTTCTAGTCCTTTGATATTCACAGTTATTATATTTGTGACACAAATTACTGTGTATATTTTTTTAAAAGCCCTTTGCCTTTGTTATGCAGGAAAAAACAGGGGGTTCATTCAAAAGGCTTTTTCAGAAGCATAGATCCGATACCTACTCAGCTTTAAAGGTACAACAAGAGAACAGAGAGTTGGACTTAAGAAAACCATTAGCAAGGGCTCTACAACATCAACCTTATAAACTAAAATGCCTTGTTTGGCAGGTCTCAAGACCTCAGACAGGGAAAGCCAAAGCATTGGACCTTCTCTGTAAGCAGATGGTTTGGATTTGTACACTCAATATGTTCATCCAACATAGTTGGATTCATCTCTTTCATTGAGTTGCTTGTTAAATGAAAGGTAATGTTAGAATATAATCTCAAATTGCAATCCTTTGTTATTTTGAACACATTCTAACTGCTGGTTGACTGTGTTTTCTTTATGAGTATTTAATGATTTTACTTGTTTTGCTTTTGGTATTTGTGACTTTTTGTAGTCTTATTCTCTACTTTATCAGTTGAGATTTTAGTTAATTAAGATATTATACACAAGTGCATATACTGTTTGCAACCTTTGAGTCTTATTGCCTTTGGGGCATTGTTCCTGTTCTTTATGCCCATGTTTCATTAGGTAATTAGCCTTTACATTTTGTATGAGAATTTTCTCTACATATATTGTACATAGCATTGGGAGTTTATTTGTTTGTTAGAGTTAGCATTATTAGCAGACCTTCCTATGCTTTTGCCTATCACAGCTGAAGAACTTTGCCAGTATGAATGCTGGCAAACATATTCATAGGAGGCGGGCTTATCCAAAAGGATCCTTATTGGTCTTTCTAAGCTTACTTGCCTAAATTAGGCAGGCAGTACATTATGGTTACTAAGGCAGATTTCTGCATTAGTTCCGTGAGTCTGAAAACAGCAAACGTACAGGGTTTAACTTGAATTCATGGTAGAACTGAACCTGAACCCCATCCCTAGTTATCACATATTGATGTTGTACTATTCTTTTTTTCAGATTGTGCCAGTCTGTAGTTCATGTTAGGACTTTTAATCATTTAGGACAATTATAAAAATTATTTACATATATATATATAGGAAGGCCAGCATGGTGGCCTGCAATTATGGGAGGAGCCCGGAGGGTATAAATACCAGACCTCTCCACGAGGCTGGTGTCGGTTCTAGCGCGCCGTATTACACGTCACCAGGCCGACAAGCAACTCAGTACACGTTCCTGAGTTGTCCGACGCTCCTCGTTCCAGATTACGGATTCGATTCCCGATCGCACCCCCAGTTCGTTCCGCTTCAGCGTCGCAGGTAGGATTTATGCTTTTTCGTCGCTACGTCGAAACCCCCGTTTTTTCCACTGAGTCATTTCAACTACCATGCTATTGTTTGTTTGTTTTCCACCCCACAATTCACCCCACTTCCACTGGTTGTTACGCCCGCTACCCAGTGCAAGCATCCCCTCACTCACACGTTCACCACAACACCTCCCCCCCCCCCCCCTGCCCCCCCCCCCCCCCCCCCAAAAAAAAAAAAAAAAAAACACACACACTCACCAGAGCATCTGTCACTGCCCTCCCCACGCACTTCTTGCAGTCACCGCAAGTTCGTGTAAATGGGCCCCCATACCTTGCAAAATAAAACACACACACACACCCACCAGAGCATGTCACTGCACTCCCCACGCACTTCTTGCAACCACCGCAAGTTCGTGTAAATGGGCCCCCACACCTTGCAAACCTCAGCAAGACAGTCCACTCCTTGCCTTCCACGGCAACCCAGCCAATGTGAGGCACAGCCGCCCCCCGCACATCTTGCTTCACCGCAGGTTTGTGTCACGGCTCCCACATCCACCTCCTACATACCTCTGCAATCGTTGCAGCTCGATCTCCATTGGCCTCGCTGCCACAACTTCCCCAGTAGCAAACTTCAGCTACTCACGCCTTTCTCTATCCCTTTTCACCTTTCCCTTAGGTCAGTAAGTCGTCCCTTGGTCTCCTATACAACAGGATCGGACCACCCCTTTCTCTTTCCAGGTAATTTCGAGGGCTTGCATCTCTTCACCAGGGGGTCAACTACGGCCCCGAATCAGCTCTTGCAACCCATCTCTCACAAATAATTTCATGTCACCCCACCATAGGCACCAGGTCTCCCAGGCTAGACCCCAACAGAGACTCTATCACTAGGGCAGCAAGCAGGTGCGTAGGTTGTCGTTGTTTCAGTTTTCCATTCTCTTCACACACCTTTTCACTACATATCCCTGTCACACATACTTATTCGGCTCAGCACCAGGCGTTAGTAACTGTCACATACTTCTATGCATGTCACACTATTTTCAAAGCACAAGCCTTCACTACGCAGACAAGGTCACCTAATCTCATGACTTGCTGGCAGTGCAAGTATTAGCTGACCGAACCTACGTCATATTGCTACAGATCGAAACATTCCTACTTAGCAAACCAATCAGTAGCCACTCCCCCCAGTGCCGCCCTGGGGGGGCTCTGGTTAACCAGTCCGTGCCGAGCACAGACGGACACCCGAGCATCGGTTACCTGGCCAGTCACCTCCTGGCTTACCTCGGTTGTCACGCATTCTTTGAGTTCCACAGGCCAATGAAACAAACTCACCCAGCGCTCACGCGCATCCCCGATTCTCACCATACCGTTGAACGGTATCCTGCTTCGTTCACACATCTCCCCTTCCCATCCACGCAGAACACCATAGTTTTGATAAAAATTTCCAGGCGTTAGTAACTGTCACATACTTCTATGCATATCACTCTATTTTTCGAAGCACAAGCCTTCACTACGCAGACAAGGTCACCTAATCTCATGACTTGCTGGCAGTGCAAGTATTAGCTGACCGAACCCACGTCAAATTACTACAGATCGAAACATTCCTACTTAGCAAACCAATCAGTAGCCACTCCCCCCAGTGCCGCCCTGGGGGGGGCTCTGGTTAACCAGTCCGTGCCGAGCACAGACGGACACCCGAGCATCAGCCACCCGGCCAGTCACCTCCTGGCTTACCTCGGGTGTCACGCATCCTCCGAGTTTACATATAGGCCCATGGAACATCCCACTCAGCGCACGCGCGCAAACCGTTTGTCCCCAATGCCCGTCACACAGGCATCCCGCCCTGCCCCCCCTCCCCCCTTCATATTTTCCGCAATCCACAAACACAGATACATCCCCTCCTGCCCTTCAAAACTTAAAACTCAAAAAAAAAAAAAAAAAGTAAACGAGAGAAACATGCATCCCCCCCCCTTTTTTATTCTAGCAGACGCCATGTCTCTGGCCGGCAGCGACAATCTCAACCCCGCCCCATCACCTCCCGAAGCGGGCCCGGCAGACAACTTCGCACAAGCCTTCAGAGCTTGGACCATCCCCAGACTCTCAGCCGAGCTGAGGCGCAGGAACATCCCCTACCCCATCACGGCCAGGAAAGCTGAACTGTTCAGGCTACTGTTCCCAAGCCCATCCCCACCAAACCCACCAGACACGCAGGCATCACTACAATCAATTGCCTCGGCAGTGTCCCAGCTACACACGCTGGTCTCCTCCCTATCAACTACCATCTCTGACGTCCAGGCCAGAGTGGGGACCTTGGAGCTCCAGCAAGTTACCCCCACTCCACCAGCTGTCGCCCCCGCCACCCCCACATCATGCATTACAAGAATCCGGACCCGATCCGACCATGTCCGCTATCCCTCACTGGTCTCAACTAACCCCAGTCTGAGTCACCACCTTCACGGCGCCACCAGTCTCATAAACCTCTCATTGTCACACAACACGCTGAAAGCCTACCAAGCTGCTTGGAGGACGTACCTACGGTTTCTGGACACATGCCACGGGGGGTCACCAGGGGACCTCCACCATATCCTAGCCTTCATTTCCCACTGCTACACTCGGCTGGCGTTATCACACAATACCATCAAACTTTATCTAGCCGGTATCCAGCACTTCATTTCCTTACAAGACCCTTCTAAACCATCTTTGTTCGCTTCCCACGCAGTCAAGGCAATCCTGCGCGGCATCCTCAAAAAACAGCCGCAGGTCAATGCCAAACGCCTCCCAGTAACCGGTGCCATTTTCCGGGATTTATCGATCATGCTCTCGCATTCCCCTTTTGGCCTTTTTCCCAGCCTGGTCATCCAGGCTGCCATGTACCTGGCCTTCTACGGCTTCTTACGGCCCAGCGAGTTTTCAGTTACTGGCCCTAGCTGCAAGACGCTACGCAGGCGGCACCTCGTACGCCATCAGACCTTTTTCATCCTGCACCTCGAGGCATCCAAAACGCAGCAGACTGGCCCAGGCATCGACATCAAACTGTTCGAAACTCTCAACGCCTGGTGCCCCGTGGCAGTTCTAGATCAGCTACTAGCACACCTACCTGATCCCTCACCTGACAGCCCGTTGCTACCATTTCCGGTCAGACCCCTTAGTAGCAATCAATTCGTCACGCACGTCAGGATTCTCCTCCGCAACTTAGGTCTTGACCCAGCGAAATTCTCAGGTCACTCCTTTCGCATCGGAGCAGCCTCCGCGGCCTCCCGCAATGGAGTCCCCGATCACGTGATCAGGAGGATGGGACGATGGAAGTCCACCTGTTTTTCCCGTTACGTTCCCGATCCCCAGACTGAAATGTCCCGGGCCTTCAGTAACCTTGCCTTGTAGCATTTGCCGCTACCAAACAAATAAACCATTACCTCCCTAAAAACAAGTCTTTTGCGCCCTTTTCTTAACTACTCTCCTAGCAGAAAGGGCCTCACGGCCCAGCTCACCAGGGCTTACCTTACGGTAGACCAGGGCACACTTCAGGTCTAGTTTGTTGTCTGTCTTGTGGCGTGTTTATGTTTTGCTCCTTCACATCGTTATGGACCGAGGGCTCCGACCATAAATAGGAAGGCCAGCATGGTGGCCTGCAATTATGGGAGGAGCCCGGAGGGTATAAATACCAGACCTCTCCACGAGGCTGGTGTCGGTTCTAGCGCGCCGTACCCGCCCACCCATTCCCTTTCTCAGAACACTCTGATATGGTTCTCTACAGAAACAGCCATTACTTCTCAGGTAAGCGCCCTTTTCTTAACTACTCTCCTAGCAGAAAGGGCCTCACGGCCCAGCTCACCAGGGCTTACCTTACGGTAGACCAGGGCACACTTCAGGTCTAGTTTGTTGTCTGTCTTGTGGCGTGTTTATGTTTTGCTCCTTCACATCGTTATGGACCGAGGGCTCCGACCATAATATATATATATATATATATATATATATATATATATATATATATATATATATATTCTGATGACACTCATTTTTGCTTAACTTTACTGCATTTCCTTTGTTTATTTTTAATAACATTGTTAACTGCTTTGAGGTCATTCAACCTATTATAATGTCAGTGAGCATAAACGAAGCAGACTTTCACATAACATTGAAAGGACACTCAAATGGCAGTCAGAAAAATGGAACTGTTCAAAGATATTTTCCATGGCTACTACAGATGTTTAAATAATGAAAGCAATAGTTACAGGTAAACAAAACATCAGAGTGCACATATAAGCAAGACAGCTAATCAAAGTCAAAGCTGCAATATAACTTTTGGACTCCTGCAAAGAGTCTGTGCATCTTTCAGATTTTTTAGTTATGATCAAAACACTTAAGGAAAATGAAAACAAAAAAAGTGAATATGAAGTCATTCTGAAATACTGTATATAGATCTGTCAAAATTCATAACAGTAATACTTTTTTCTTTTTTCTCTACTACTCACTAGAGCTGTCCCAGAATTTGTTTGAACTTTTAAAGCGGGGTGGTTTCTTTCAAGAATGTGTCATTGGCAGTCTTTTCTTTCTTCTGTGTGAATGGCAGACAATGTGGCATAATAAAAAGTGCAAAGAAGAATAAGTTAGTAATTCTATTGTTTTGGATTGTCTTACTTAGACCAAATGCAGCTTACTGAACAATAGCTTTTTAGCAAAGAAAGCTCTAGTTAGTCCTTGAAATGGCTTCTTCACATCAATCATGTAGTACAGAATTTCAATTTTATGTTTGCTGGTGTAAATCTAGAAGGCCCTTGATTATACCAGGCTCCGATTCAAAAGAAAACTCACAGAGAGTAACATTAAACGTGTGCAATGTCAGACAGGTCAAGCTGGCAAAGGCAAAGTAATTGAAAGCATCTCATAATAATGACACTATGTTGTAGTGAATTGAAATGGTGTTCACCTCATGGGCCTGGGAGTTTTTCCTTTTAAATGTTATAATTAGTTGTGAAACAAGAACATGTAGTCTTCATCAAGGCTTCTATTATCTTGCTGGGTATCTGTTGCAGGGTGTTAAGAACAGGTACAGTATTTTGTAATCAATATGTTGGTGTTAATGTCCATATCATGTAGCACAGTAAATATTTCTATGGCTAACATAATAACTCTTGGAAACTAGAACTAGCACTGTATTATAGGGATTACTTCTCGCTAATACTTTGTAAACTCTGTAGTCCATAATAGGCTTTTTTAATTTTCAGTGTTGATTTTGTTGTATAAACAGTAGCTGCTAAATTATTCCTAATGCTAGGAAGCAACATCATAGTAAGCTTTATTTAACCTGCTTAAAGCTTATACTGTATCTTACCTTCCATACAAAAACACGACAAGGTAAAATGATGAAAAGGAGAAGTTTTTACATGTAATCCATTATACCAAATGATGAAAAAAAATGTAATTGTATACCTAAATTTGCACTATTTAGTTTCAGGACACAATAAATATACACAATAGAACTATTTTTTTTTTTTTTTTTTTTTTACTCAATAAATTTTTATTAAGAATTTTCAAGAATTTTCAAACAATACAGAAAGCTTTGCAGTAATATAGTACATCAATAAAGGTTTACAACTGTGTATGGCAGTAGAGAGACGAGTCGAGGCATAGGTATAGGACGCATGACAAACACATCTTATATAACCTGAGAAAACAAAGCTATTGTGAACCTTTTCGTGAGCGTTGCTGACGCCATCACTTAAACATTGCGTAAATTATATATGATCATGAGTAACGCAAAATAATTTGGGAGCTGTTCTGCTCGGGCACCCCTTATAGGGTTCTGTTCTGTGCCCGTGTAGAAAAGCTCCTGATAAGAGGCAAGAAGAAGGGGAGCCTTAATCAATCAAAGAGTAATAACCTAGCTATAGAGAAGTAGCAGAACCCCTTATTTCGAGCCGTCAAAGAAGTCAAAGTGGTCTCTAAAGTTTGAGGCATTAGTCCAATCAGTCCAGGGATTCCAAGTCCGTGATGTGAGTTTCTGGTCACCTCTGAGTTTCATGGTGGTTTCGTGTACAAAATGAGTTTGTACTGTGTGTAATACTTCCTGAACTGTAGGGGGTTCTGTGTTTTTCCACCTTCTGGTGATGGAGAGTCTCGCTGCCAGTAGTATATGGGTCACAATGGGTTTCATGTGAGAGGGGTATAGATCAATGTCTAAGGATAAGAAAGACAATGAGGGGTTACTAGGAAGGAGAATGTTGGTGATTTTATGCAGAATATGGAATATTTGTGTCCAGTAAGGTTTGATTTTGGGACATTCCCAAAAGGTGTGGATAAGGTCGCCTCTGAATCCACTGTTTCTCCAGCATTTGTGTTTCGTCTTTCTATCAAATTTGGATAGTCGATCGGGTGTCAGGTACCAACGATATGTGATCTTGTAAGCTAGCTCCCATAGGGAGGAGCAGCAGGTGGCCCTGTAGATAGACTTACAGGCTGCCTCCCATTGGTCTGGTGTGTATGTTTGATTTAGGTCTTCCTCCTATCTAAGTATGGGGGATGTTTTGGTGAATATGTTTTTATGATGCAGTAAATTATAGAACAGTGAAATGCCCTTGCGGTGGGGTGTTGGAGCTTTGTAAAAGATCCATGCTTCTTGGGGGAGTGAACATGTCCAGAATTTCAGTGATTCTATACAGTGCCGAGTGCGAATATATAGAAATATATCAGAGTTAGGTAGTTGGAATTCAGTTTGGAGTTCTGGGAAAGTTTTCAGTTTGCTACTGTCGGTGAGGTCTGTGACATGGGTAATACCGTGTTTCTTCCAAGAGATGAAAGATGTGTACTCCATCAAGTATTGGAGAGATTCTATCGGGATCTGTAGCTTGGCAGGGATTGATTGTTCAGACAGGGATTGTGTGAGTTTGGACCAGGCTCTATATGTTGCTACCAAGGTGGGGGAAAGATGGGATGGGATTTTTGCCCCTAATGATATAGCATGCAGCCAGGCTGGGAGGTTGCCCGCCTGGACCGTTGCTGATTCAATCTTGCCCCAGATCGAGGGGAGGGGGGGAGGGAGGAACCATTCCTTAGCTTGCGATAACAGGGAGGAGATGTAGTATTCCTGGAAATCAACGTAGCCCACTCCTCCTGCATGTCTATGTTTAATAAGCTGGTGATGTTTGCATCTGGATTTTTTACCTTGCCAGATGTATGAGGAAAGAAGTGATTGTAACGCTCTAAAAAAATGTAATGGCAGAGAATGGGTATAGTGCGAAAAAAATAGAGTATTTGCGGTAGATGGAACATTTTAAATGCCGCTAAGCGTCCTAACCATGAGAATTCAACAAATGCAAGTTTGGTCAGTTGTTGCTTGAGCTTAAGTTTAAGTGGGAGGTAATTAGCTGAGAAAAGTTCTTTTGTCGATCTTGTTAGTTGGATACCTAGATATGTTATGCTGGTGGTTGCCCAGGCATAGGGAAAACGTTGTTTGAAATGCGTGCAGGCGTTGTCGTGTATATTGATATCTAGGATATTCGATATAGCTTCGTTTACCTTGTAGTAAGATATGTCACTGAAAGATGCGAGAGTTCGCTGGATTTCGGGTAGGGACTGTTCCGGTTGGGTGATCATAAGGATCACGTCATCCGCAAACAGGCTAATCTTATGCTCTATACCCCCCAATGAGATGCCCGAGATCAGTGGGTTAGATCTAATGGATTCGGCCAGGGGTTCCATGACCATATTAAATATGAGTGGGGACAGGGGGCAGCCCTGTCTTGTGCAGTTGGATATGAGGAATGGAGTGGATAGAGTGTCTGCGGAATACACTTGGGCGGAGGGGTTGGAGTATAAGGCCATAATTGCATTATGAATTGGGCCCGTGATTCCAAATTTGTGTAGAACTGCAGATAGGTAGCCCCAATGGACCCTATCGAATGCCTTTTCGGCGTTTAGGGATAGGAGAAGGGATGGGGTTTTGGAAGAGTCTAGGTGATGGATTATGTGGATCATGCGTCTAGTGGCGTCCGAGGCTTGGCGGCCCTTAGTGAATCCAGACTGGTCAGGGGCTATAAGGGAGGGCAGAATATTTTCGAGTCTATTGGCAATAATTCTAGCGTAGATTTTTATGTCGGTGTTGAGGAGAGATATGGGGCGGAAATTTTTGGGGGTTGTAGGTTCTTTGCCCGGCTTAGGTAGTGTGACAATCATGGCATTAAGCATTTCTTTCGGGAAGGTGGCAGATGAGGTTGCCGAGTTGAAAACTTGGCAAAGGGTAGGGGCTAGTAGTTGTTGGAATTGTTTATAGTATTCCCCTGTGAAGCCATCAGGGCCTGGGGATTTGGAGCTGGGTAGTTTACTAATCACCTTGACAATTTCTTCTAAAGTGAAGGGTTCATTTAGGGAGGTAAGTTTCATAGTTTCATAGTTTCATAGTTATAGTTAGTAAGGTTGAATAAAGACATCAGTCCATCCAGTTCAACCTGAGTGTCTACAATTGTCCCCATCCCTTTACATTGCACACTCACATCAGTCCCTACCCTCAAGGAGCCCACAATCCAATGTCCCCATTCATATACTAGGGCCAATTTTTGGACAGAAGCCAATTAACCTACCTGCATGTCTTTGGATTGTGGGAGGAAACCAGAGTACCCGGAGGAAACCCACGCAGGCACAGGGAGAACATGCAAACTCCAGGCAGGAAGTGTCGTGGTTGGGATTTGAACCAGCAACCCTTCTTACTGCTAGGTGAGAGTGCTAACCACTACACCACTGTGCCGCCCCAAGTTGATCACGTGATAGGGATGGGAGTTTTTGTTGGTCTAGGAAGGTCTGTATTGCATCAACGGAGGGTTGTGTGGTGCTTGGGTCATTTTTGAGATTATACAAATCAGCATAGTATGTACTAAATGCGTCAGCGATTTGTTGTGGTTTGAGGAGTTTTTAGTTGGAGTGTGGGTGGTAAATGAAAGGTATTTTGGTTTTGGATCTGAATCTTTTGACTCTTAGGGACATGGCTTTGCCGGCTTTATTGCCCGGGGTGTAAGAGGTAGCTTTAAGGATTTTGTATGATTTTTCGTGTTTTTCTAGGAGGAGGGACCTCAGTTCGTGGCGTAGGGTAAATATTTTTGCCTGAAGTTTAGGGGAAGGGTGTGTTTTGTTTAGAGATTCAGTCGTGGCTATGTCAGTCGTTAGGTCGTCTAGTTTTTTAGTTCTATTTTTTTTGGCTCTGGCACCCATTTGTAGGAAAACACCTCTGATTACTGCCTTGTGGGCGTTCCACATCACCAGCGGGTCAGACACCGAGTCCTGGTTGTAAGAGAAAAATTCTTCTAAACTTTGGGCGATGGGGGTTCGATAGCATGGGGTATTGAGAAGGTAGTTGTTTGCCCTCCAGATATATGTGGCTGATTGGGGCATTGCCCCAGATATCGTGATGCTGACAGGGGCATGGTCTGACCAGGTGGTGGTGTGGATAGTAGATTGTGAAACAGAGTGCAGCAATCTTTTATCTGCTAAAAACAGGTCTATTCGTGAGTAGGTGTTGTGACGCGGCGAGAGGAAAGTAAAATCTCTCTCGCTCGCGTGACAACACCTCCAAACATCATACAATTCATTATTGGTGATAAACTTGTCCAGAGGGGATGCATGACGTTTAGTGTTAGCAGTTGAGTCAAGAGAATTGTTTGGCACCAGGTTAAAGTCACCACATATTAGTAACTGGCCTTTTTGCAATTTGTGTGCTACTCGGAGCGTCTTCCTGAGAAATGGCATTTGGCCCGTGTTAGGAGCGTATATGGAGACTAAGGTATACTGAACATTGTTCATGGAGCAAATTAATATGACGAAGCGGCCTTCAGGATCCAGTTCACAGTGAAGTAGTTGGAAGGACACAGTGTCTTTGATAGCAATCAACACTCCCCTTTGTTTTTAATGGTAAGAGGATAGGTACAGTGCCTTGCGAAAGTATTCGGCCCCCTGGAACTTTTCAACCTTTTGCCACATTTCAGGCTTCAAACATAAAGATATAACATTTTAATTTTTTGTGAAGAATCACCAACAAGTGGGACACAATTGTGAAGTGGAACGAAATCTATTGGATTGTTGAAACTTTTTTAACTAATAAAAAAATGAAAAGTGGGGCGTGCAAAATTATTTGCCCCCCTTGCGTTAATACTTTGTAGAGCCACCTTTTGCTGCGATTACAGCTGCAAGTCGCTTGGGGTATGTCTCTATCAGTTTTGCACATCGAGAGACAGAAATTCTTGCCCATTCTTCCTTGCAAAACAGCTCGAGCTCAGTGAGGTTGGATGGAGAGCGTTTGTGAACAGCAGTTTTCAGCTCTTTCCACAGATTCTCGATTGGATTCAGGTCTGGACTTTGACTTGGCCATTCTAACACCTGGATATGTTTATTTGTGACCCATACTTTGTAGATTTTGCTGTATGTTTGGGATCATTGTCTTGTTGGAAGATAAATCTCCGTCCCACTTTCAGGTCTTTTGCAGACTCCAACAGGTTTTCATCCAGAATGGTCCTGTATTTGGCTGCATCCATCTTCCCCTCAATTTTAACCATCTTCCCTGTCCCTGCTGAAGAAAAGCAGGCCCAAACCATGATGCTGCCACCACCATGTTTGACAGTGGGGATGGTGTGTTGAGGGTGATGAGCTGTTTCTTTTGTTGCTTTTACGCCAAACATATCGTTTTGCATTGTGGCCAAAAAGTTCGATTTTGGTTTCATCGGACCAGAGCACCTTCTTCCACATGTTTGGTGTGTCTCCCAGGTGGCTTGTGGCAAACTTTAGACGAGACTTTTTATGGATATCTTTGAGAAATGGCTTTCTTCTTGCCACTCTTCCATAAAGGCCAGATTTGTGCAGTGTACGACTGATTGTTGTCCTATGGACAGACTCTCCCACCTCAGCTGTAGTTCTCTGCAGTTCATCCAGAGTGATCATGGGCCTCTTGGCTGCATCTCTGATCAGTCGTCTCCTTGTCTGAGCTGAAAGTTTAGAGGGACAGCCAGGTTTTGGTAGATTTGCAGTGGTCTGATACTCCTTCCATTTCAAAATGATTGCTTGCACAGTGCTCCTTGGGATGTTTAAAGCTTGGGAAATCTTTTTGTATCCAATTCCGGCTTTAAACTTCTCCACAACAGTATTACGGACCTGCCTGTTGTGTTCCTTGGTCTTCATGATGCTCTCTGCGCTTTCAACAGAACCCTGAGACTATCACAGAGCAGGTGCATTTATACAGAGACTTGATTACACACAGGTAGATTCTATTTATCACCGTCAGTCATTTAGGACAACATTGGATCATTCAGAGATCCTCGCTGAACTTCTGGAGTGAGTTTGCTGCACTGAAAGTAAAGGGGCCGAATAATTTTGCACGCCCCACTTTTCAGTTTTTTATTAGTTAAAAAAGAAATGTTCCACTTCACAATTGTGTCCCACTTGTTGGTGATTCTTCACAAAAAATTTAAATTTTATATCTTTATGTTTGAAGTCTGAAATGTGGCAAAAGGTTGAAAAGTTCAAGGGGGCCGAATACTTTCGCAAGGCACTGTATATGTGGGGAAAGTGCCTATTTATACACTTGGGAGTTGCATCAGCAGCAAAGTGGGTTTCTTGTATGCAAAGTACATCGCAGTTCTGAGAGAGTGCAGTCTTCCAAAGTGATGCCCGTTTAGCTGGGTGGTTGAGACCCTTTGCGTTGAGGGAGAGTATTGTGATACTCATACTGGGTGTAGTGATGGTGGGTGTATGCGTAGAAATTACTCACAGTTCGTCGGTCTGCTTCTGGTGATAAAGTACCTTAGCGATGTTGGATGAGAAGGTCAGTAGACACAGTTGATGGAATCCGCCGGATTGAAGACAGTCGAGTGGAGGGTTGGTGTGTGGGTTGCAGCGTCAGCCGTTCAGGCGATGTTGGATGAGAAGGTTGGGTGAGTGATGGAGAGTTTAGCTCTAATGGAGCAGTAGGATTCTGCTAGGAAAGAATACAAGTTAATGTAATAAAACAATCAGTAACTGCGATGTGTTTGTCCGCTAACGTGGAGTAGAAATATAGTGCCTCAATGGAGAGAAAATTGAAAAAAAGAAAAAAGGAACGGAAACTTGAGTTCAGTTACTGGTAACTGATAGCCAGGTAGGTCAGTGTGGGGTGTCCCAACTGATCAGCTGGCTAGAGTGTGGGGAAAGTCTGGCAAGCAGATGACAGTGGCCAAACCCAGACCGGTCCGGGTTAGAGGTTTGCCGATGCAGGTGGGAAAGTAATTCAGTTCATTCTGTTTTTGAATGTAGCTCGTTCAGATCCGAAGGAGAATGGGTTCGGTTTGTCGTGAGGTTGCTGTGGATTATGAGGGGGTTCGGGGATAATACCCCAAGAGTGCAGTAATTTCAAGCCGCCTTCCAATGTTGAAACGGTGTGGGGTATACCATTATAGGTAACCAGGATTGTAGCAGGGTGGCGCCATTTGTATACTATCTTGTAATTGTTGAGAGCCTTGGTGACCGATTTAAGTTGTCTCCGCATTTGGAGGGTATACTGGGACAGGTCAGCGTACAGTTGGATGTCTGAGTAAGGCGGGGGTAAAGGCGACATTTCTCTGGCTTTTAGAAGAATTTGCTCCTTGGCTTGGTAGAAGTGAACCCTCAGAAGTACATCCCTGGGTATCTCTGCTTCTAGGTGGCGGGGTTTGGGCAGGCGGTGGATCCTGTCTATGGTAAGCTCAATTGGAGAAAGGTCAGGGAGCATGCTGGAAAACATGGTGCTGGCATATTCGTGGAGTTCTTTAGGTTGCACAGATTCAGGGATACCCCTAATTTTTATATTGTTTCGCCTGGAATGATCCTCAAAGGTCTGCAAGCTTCGCTTTTACCCAGAGAGAGTCCTCCTTCTGCTCAGCATAAGCACTGGTTGGCCTGTTGTGGGGAATTGGGCAATGGATGATTGTAGTGAGGAGATGGTAGATATGTCAGGTAGTGCTTTACTCACTGCGCCTGGGGCCTGTTGTTGCATATCCAGCTTCATCCTGGATTTCGCTGGGCTGTGCACCTCCGGGGTAGTAGGAGACAAGTCAGGGGATATGGATGGCCCCATTCCAGGGTGTATTAGCAGCGGATGATGTCCAGACCTAGCAGGGTATCTTAGGGCCTGGTGTGCTGAGTCGCCGGCGGCGCCATCTTGAGCCTTGCTGTGCTGACGGCGCGGCTGAAACGAAAAGGATTCCAGACGCTTCGGTCCCTTCTCCTGGTTCCGCTTGCGGGACATTGTGGTCTGCGGGTTGCTGGGGGTCCCCGGTGGATGTGGGGAGCCAGGTAGTGTCGCTGTATGGCCCGATTGTAGCTTCCCGGCCGGTCTGGATGGCGGAGCTCACTGCTCAGGCGTCCATTCAAGTCCGCGCGCAAGCCACGCCCGATAGAACTAGTTTTTGACTGATAGGTTGTTATGTCTCATATAGGCTAAGTGTGGAATTAGTCAATCAGTTATGTGAATAGTACAGTTACAGTAATATGTTTAGGACTTTTAGTTTTCTTTCTTTGACTGATAACACAATTTTCATATTGTTAAATGTTTGCATTTGTTAGGGAATAAAAAAAATATATTCAAATTTTTTCAAAAAAAACCTAAAAAAAAAAAACCACCCTGCAGGACAAAGGCATAATGAGCTAGTATGCATAGTATGCATACTAGCTCATTTTGAATTACTTACCTGAGATCGAAGCCCCCGAAGCGACCCTCATTCACGTCCTCCGTCGCCGCCATGATACTGGGATTGAATTCTGGGCATCGCTGTGACTGGTCGGTTCAGCAATGATGTCACTTCGGGGAATGCGCGTGGGAGCCGTCAGTGAAGGCATGATCGCCTTCATTAACGGCACGCTCAGTGTGCCTGCACCGTTGTCTGCGGCCCACATGCGCCGTAGACATCGGTGCCCGTTTTTAGGAAAATATCTCCATGTATTAACCATGTATTAACCATGTAGGTTAAGGAGATATTTCTTGCACCTACAGGTAATCTAGGCTTATCTGTAGGCTAAAGTGGTCTGTACGTGTTTACAACCACTTTAAAGGTGGATATATAGTATTTTGCATTTATTTATGTTATAAAAAAGATGCATTTTTTAAAAATATTTGTTTTTCTTCTCATTCAACAGCTAGAACTATAGTTTCTGCATATTTTTTATATACTGTATATGCATCCATTATACTCCACCAAACCTTTAATACTGTCCACCCTGTAAATGCCCATGGCAAATTAAATGTACGATTGGGGCTCTGAAAAAGCTGGAGGCTGTGATTGACCAGTATTATCAAAGCAACATATATCCTTTAAGGCAAGTTATAACATAAAATGTATATATGATCGATAGTGGTTTGGTACCGTATATAATTTAAGAATATTATTTTTTTTATTTTTTGTAAGCCAAGAAGGATCACAAGGGTACTAAAAAAAACATTTTTGGGAGCGTTATCATTTTGAGAGTAGCGATTCTCCCTATTCTAGAGAGGCAGAAAGAGCGAAATGCACTAAGGTCTAAGTGTCTCTGGTTTACCTCATATATTTTGGAAGTGGAAGAGGGGAGTTGGATACCTAGGTATGCGATATATTGTTTAGTCAAGGAGAAAAGGAAAGGTCCTTCTTAACCTGGAGGTATAATTTGGAGACAGGTATAAGGGTAACAGCATATATTTAGTAGCATTAAGTTTATAGTAGGATATGGCACTAAAAGAAGCAAGTGTTGCCTGTATGGATAAGAGGCATCTCAGTGGGGTTGTGACCATCAGGATGATGGTTTGTGCTCACTCTTGCAGAAGGAGATACCAGTTATTAAGGGGTCAGAGCAGATTTTGTCTGCAAGGGGTTCCATTAGCAGTGCAAAAATGAGTGGGGACAGTGAGCATCCCTGTCTAGTGTGATTGGTAATACCAAATGGAACAAAGAGGGTGAATAAGGAAAGAACTATTGAGCTGGGATTGGATGACAGGGAAATTATTGCAGAGTAAAACCACCCTTGGATGCTGAATTTGTGTAGGACAACTTTAAGGAAGCCTCGATGCACTCGGTCAAATGCCTTCTCTGCGTCGAGAGAGAGAAGCAGAGAAAGCATTTGACGAGTGTTACAGAGGTGAATACAATTAATTACACATCACGTTGCATCAGGAGCCTGATGGCTGGGAAAACACCCAATGTGGTCAGGGTGTACTAGAGAAGTCATTAATGGCATGAGTTTACATGCAATGACCTTTGCAAAGAGTTTTATGTCTGTATTAAGAAGAGATATTGGTCTGTAGTTAGCTGTAGATAGAGGGTCTTTACCTGGTTTAGGATTGCAGTGATAATAGATTGTAACATACAAGCAGGAATGAAACCAGAGGATGAGGCAAATTGAAGAGGGTAGTTAGTCGAGGTGCTAATATATCTGGAATTTTTTTTTTTAGTTATTCGTTCGTAAATCCATCTTCACCTGGGGACTTATATAACAGGAGGGATGGAAGACTCGGTAAAAGGTGTTGATAACTGATCTCTTTGTTCAATAGAAAGGGGGGGAAGACTGATTAAGTTGAGAAAGGTGTCTATTGCTGTGTCAGTAGGTTGGGGTGTAGTAGGGTCAGATGCCAAGCTATACAAGGTGGAATAGCTTGGCATCTGCGTCGATGTTTGCCGGTTTGAAAGTAAGGTTTTGGAGGAAGGGTGATGAATTGAGGTTAATCTAGATTAAGCTTACTGGGTTTTAACTTATGTAGTGAGTGAGCAATGCCACTGCTTTGTTGCCAAGGGCATAAAAATTTGCTTAGGTACGTTTTAAGTTAAGTTTGCATTGATGGAGGAGGAGTGAACACAGTTTCTGTCTATGAGCAAAAAGTGTCTCACCAAGTGGATTAAATTTGTGTTTGATTTTGATTTTGATAGAAGCTAGATTCTCATAAATTTGCCTTGTTTTCTGACGTTTTAAATATGCATGAAGTTTGATAAGAATGCCACACATATATGCCTTATATGTGGCCCATAAGACAAATGGGTCAATGTTCTGTGTATCGTTGAGCTCAAAGAATTCTTGGTGGGCTTGACTTATCTGTTGGCAGATGGATGGAGCAGCCAGCAACGATGAGTTGAGTTTCTACAAGTTAGGAGGTCGAGTTGTGGGTGGGCATAGTTCCAGAAGGATGAGTGCACGATCCGACCCCATTAAATATCCTATAGTGTTTGGCAGGGCATTTTAGAGAGTCCATTTGTCGGTCATTAATAGGTCTATATGAGAGTAGGAGTCTTGAGAAGGCGAGTAATAGGTGAAGTCCTTTTCCGAGTCATGTTTGCAGCGCCAGATGTCATATAGGTCTTGTTGGCGCAATAGGTAGTTGAGAGCTTGGCAGGGAAGAGTCCAAGGCAGGATTCCCAACAGTGTTGAAGTCTCCCCCCCCAGTATAAGGTGACTTTTGGCGTGAGTGGAGAGGAGGTTCAAAAGGTGTTTGCAAAATTGCAATTGCTTAGTGTTAGGAGCATACACGTTCACCAGGATGAAGGTAGTCTGGTCAATGTTGCATATCAGAATAAGATAACGACCGGGAGGGTCCGCTATTTCCTGGATGAGGCTGAATGGGAGAGTATTGCGATGAGAACTAATTTCTTCTTCTACATTGAAGCTAATGAGATACGGTCAAAGTTCTTTAACTAAAGAATAGGGTTGTTAGCTGAAGAGCATTTCCTGTACCATGAGTAGGTCGCTGCATAATTTGGTTGCTTCCTTCATGAGGGCCGATCATTTGTATGGGCAGTTTAGGCCCTGGCATTGAGAGACATGCTTTTGAGAGGCATTATAGGCAGAAAAGAAGTAAAGGTTGGTCCCAGAGGAGATGTGAGGGTAGGAGTGTGGAGACCCATTCAGTGGTTAAGCGTTAAGAGGCCAGTCGTGAGGCACGAGAGTGGTGAAAGGTGTAGTAGGGTGGCGAAGGGTGATGACGATGCTTTCTATTTGTGTGAGGTTCGTGGGATTACAGTAGGAGTAGGAGCTGTCTTTAAGGTGTCTAAGAGAGTTCCGTGGGTTGGGTACGAGTGAAGAAAAGTAAAAAAAGTCTCTTTAAAAAAATTGAGACAATGGGCAGTTGTAGAAGTAACTGCTATAATCTTGGGGTGCAGAGGTTAGTTCAGTGCACTTGAGTAGAGTCACATCCCAGCTAATTAGGTGCGGATGCCAAGACAGCCAGCAGTCGGTGCCATATCAGGAATCCTGAAGTGACTAGTCTGAATCCATTTGTTGCAATGGTGGTGCAGAAGGCTCCCCTTGCGCCACAGGAAGAATATTATATATATCTTGAAGCAGGCACAGACCTCCCTGAAGCATTCTGTTAGTGTAAGTTTTGTTTCGGTGGGTCATCAGCAACTTTGTAGGGGACCCCCATTTGTAGGGAAACTTATGGTTTTACAGAGCCTTCTTAATGGTAATGAGTTGTTTTCTGTTTTGCTGGTGGGTTTGAAGAGGTCTGTATAGAGTTTTACAGATGAGAAGGGCTAAAAAAAAGGGCTGAAAAAAGTGGATGCGAGCAAGGACATCCCTGGGTGCGGAGGCAGCCAGGAAGACTGGTTTAGAGAGTCTGTGAGCCCTGTCAGGGGCCACCTCAAGGTCCATCATGGTTGGTATAAGAGACCTCATTAATTGTTGAAGGTCAAATCAGGGGCGGCACAGTGGTGTAGTGGTTAGCACTCTCACCTAGCAGTAAGAAGGGTCACTGGTTCAAATCCCAACCACGACACTACCTGCCTGGAGTTTGCATGTTCTCCCTGTGCCTGTGTGGGTTTCCTCCGGCCCCAGTATATGGATGGGGACCTTGGATTGAGGGTAGGGACTGATGTGAGTGTGCAATGTACAGGGATAGGGACAATTGTAGACACTCATTCAGGTTGAACTGGATGGATTGGTGTCTTTATTCAACCTTACTAATGTCCTGGAAATTTATAGATAGGCAACTCCTATCCTCATATTGATTAGTGGTTCCAAATTAGTAATAACTACTGCAGTAGGGAACAGACACAAAAGATACGCTCAGCATCTTTCCAAATAACCGTTCTCCTTTATTATGACGCAATTCAGGGGTTTTATACACATGATTATGTAGGTATCACATTAATATTACAATTGTTCATTTATGGTAACAAGGGGCGTATCATAGGCAGGCTTATTCTAATCAGGACTCGAAAGAATGTAAACATGTACTGAAAACATTATTAGTGCCGTTGCACAGTGAGGGCAGTGTGCAATACATACAAATAGAATACAATTATATACATAACTTACAAATTTCCATTACATCTCCTCTCTTTTGATCAATATTTTGATCACTAACCATACCTGCTATCACCTTTAACCTGGAACCTTCACACGCTTAGGTGGAGGTAGTCCTGGCCAAAGAGGCAAAAACTCCATTGTGGAGAAAATAATAGCTGAGCAGCTTTTTTCATTACAAAATGACTTTTCATTGTGAAAAACAAATGATTGATAAGACATATTTACAGAGTACTGGCTGTACACTCCTGTGGCCAGAATGGCCTTCTAGCTTAATGTTGGTATGCTGACTTATCAGCATATGTAAACACAGACAATTCTACATAAAATGGAAGAGGTACAAAAGACAAATATGACTTCAACATGGCTAAACTACTTTTCAAATATATATCCCTTACAATTAAAGTAATTGAATCAATAAAGTACCCTAGACTGTGATTGCAAAAGGGAAACAAATCAAACACAAAAATGTCTTTAATTTAGTAATTTTTGCAGGGTCTGGTGTGGATCCAGGTGACTTTTCCTTCAAGTTTTGCAAAACTGTACATGAAATAGATTCTGTATTGAGTCTCCAAACATTTCCTTATATATAAATGTCTCTTAACAATCCACAAGTCATCTGGCTTTAGTTTTAGATCCTTCCAAACTTTTAGGATCTGGAATTGGGGAGAAAACACATAAATGAGTTTGTCAAAAACCTTAAAAGATCAGCAACATTCTCTGTGAGATCCGAATGGAGGACTTCAGCTGCTGAGACAAAATATAAGCAAGTGAGTAACACACTCCCAAACCAAATCCCATAGGGAGAGAGTCCATCATCCCCTTAGGGGCTTGAGAAATTATAAGAAAACACTCTGGCAAAAGTTTTCTTACTCTACTTTGTCCGCTACATTGTAGACAGTAGGGAGTGTAAAAATAAAACCTCAAAACTTCTAGTAAGGACTCTCCTATAAAAATGATTTCCTCCGTTACTGTCTGTAGATTCTGGTACTCTGTACTTACAAACTACTTCTGATAACACTTTTTACTGTGGCCTTTGCAGTAGCATTGGCCACTGGACATCCAAAAAACATGTCCATACAGACAAAATGCATACTCATAAGATCCTGACTTGGGAAACTGGATATATCTTTTTGTAATCTCTGGAAGGGATGTTCAGCTTTTGGTAACACCTTTGGTAACAGGTAAAACAAGAAGTGGTATGTTATAAAAACAACTGTGGTAAACCCTGGCTCTATCCCACGCTCATTTGCTAAGGCAGCCATAACTGCTTGTGACTGATGACACGGTCCATGTGTCAAGCTGGAGGGAAAAGAGTGGCTGGCAGACATAAATGATCACCTTTTCCAATGTCCTGTTTCATAAGAAGTTGCCCACTGTGGACCACTTGTTCTTCTCGTTCCTTAAAGTTGAATTATTAATCCCAGCTGTACTGGGCCAGAACTAGGGTGGAATCTGTGAGTTGCACAGACCCAGCAAGTGTCCAGGGGCTGTAAATGCAGCATCCTTAGTCGGTCTGCTTCCATGTGTGAGTTTTAATGTTAGTATGGCTACCTCAGCAAGAACCTGGAAGGCTGAAAACAGCCGATCAAATTAACTTAGCATGCTTGATTGGTTTACCTGCCGAAGTAAAAACAAACTTCTTACCCTTCATTCCCTTACTTAATTTAATGCCCATAATGACTGGCCAGTCTTCTCTACGTGTGCCTATACCCTCTTGCCTCTAAACTACTTTTTCTAGCAGATGTACTACATATACCCGTGAACAGCACTATTCTTCCCTTTCTTAGCTATAACACTCCGATGGACAGTAGACAGTGACAACATAACATATAACCACCAATCAATACAGTTCGATTAAGGGGAGTAAGATAGGTACCCTTTGTCCCGAAAATGCCTTACCGATCAAGGAAGTCTGATAACTCAAATGTAAGCAAAAGGCTTACCTCAGCCGGCTGATTATCAGAAATTCCCGGATCGTCTCAAGCTCCTCGTTTCGGATACTCAGGGTCACCTTTTAACCCCTCCTGGGAAAAGCTTGCCACCTGTCCTGGAAATTTATAGATAGGCAAATCCTCATATTGATTAGTGGTTATATGTTATGTTGTCACTGTCTACTGTCCATCGGAGTGTTATAGATAAGAAAGGGAAGAATAGTGCTGTTCACGGGTATATGTAGTACATCTGCTAGAAAAAGTAGTTTAGAGGCAAGAGGGTATAGGCACACGTAGAGAAGACTGGCCAGTCATTATTATTAATACTCAAATGATAATTTCAATATCACACCCTAATATATATATCCACAGATAACGTTCCTTAAAGGGGGACATATTACTTAATTTTAGGGTGTGATATTGAAATTATCATTTGAGTATTAATTTCTAATTGGAGTTTAACAATTTTATTAATAATATTGAAACTGGTTTAGACAACCTTTGATTGGAAATGAAATCCAGGTTAATGGGGAAGTTATAAAAATGGTATTAGTTTAGTTTAAGATAACAATTTTGTAACTTCCCCATTAACCTGGATTTCATTTCCAATCAAAGGTTGTCTAAACCAGTTTCAATATTATTAATAAAATTGAAACTGGTTTAGACAACCTTTGATTGGAAATGAAATCCAGGTTAATGGGGAAGTTACAAAATTGTTATCTTAAACTAAACTAATACCATTTTTATAACTTCCCCATTAACCTGGATTTCATTTCCAATCAAAGGTTGTCTAAACCAGTTTCAATATTATTAATAAAATTGTTAAACTCCAATTAGAAATTAATACTCAAATGATAATTTCAATATCACACCCTAATATATATATCCACAGATAACGTTCCTTAAAGGGGGACATATTACTTAATTTTACTTAATTCCCTATTAAATGCACTGTTTCCACTATCAAAGCATATTCAATTTGTGTAATACACGGTTAAATGTAACCTTCGTTTTACCATGTTTGGAAAACAGATTCAAAAATAATTGTGATCACATTGTTTATCATTAGATTCGTTAACCCGGCACATAAAGTTATAAATGTTTTGTCTAAAAACTGAAATTGGCATGGTGTCCTTCCAGCTTATCACCGACCTCTCATCCCAGCCACATTCTTTCAGGAGAGCACAAAGGAGGGGGTCACATCTGCGTACATGACACACACAAGCGATAGAACTAAAGGTTCCAGCATTCACACACATACACAAATATCTCTCTAAAATCGCTTACATTTTTCCCATTTGTACACAACACATGCATATCATTCTCTCACATTCTTTTAACTCTTTTAAATACTTCCTTGCTAAATTTCTGCTTTCCTTATTTTGTTCTGATATTCTTTGCATCCAATGTATTGTAATACACATACTTCACATACTGTACCTTCTATGATCAGACGGGCAGCCATAGTGCTCATCCCATCCTTCCCTCTCTGACAACATATCAAATATTCTGTTTTAACTCTCATGTCTCTATTTCTTGACTTTACTAGTTGTAGTGCCTAACCCCAAATTCATCCCACAACTTAACATGAAAATGTCCCTTTCTGTCTAGTGTTAATTGTCACCCTTGATCCATCCTACTCACATAGATAGCTGTTTCTCTAGCTGTGTACTCTGCATGATTCTTAGTCCCTGTGGACTTCGGTGGTAACCCAGTTACCCATTGTGGATCCATGTCCACTTTAACCATTAATCTAGGGGCTCAGTATAGGCGGAACCGCACCTTCGGTTCATATATAGCGCTCCTCTTGCGCTGGGCATTTTTGAGGGTCTCTTACCCTTCATTCCCTTACTTAATTTAATGCCCATAATGACTGTAATGGAAATTTGTAAGTTATGTATATAATTGTATTCTATTTGTATGTATTGCACACTGCCCTCACTGTGCAATGGCACTAATAATGTTTTCAGTACATGTTTACATTCTTTCGAGTCCTGATTAGAATAAGCCTGCCTATGATACGCCCCTTGTTACCATAAATGAACAATTGTAATATTAATGTGATACCTACGTAATCATGTGTATAAAACCCCTGAATTGCGTCATAATAAAGGAGAACAGTTATTTGGAAAGATGCTAAGCGTATCTTTTGTGTCTGTTCCCTACTGCAGTAGTTATTATTAATTTGGAACCACTAATCAATATGAGGATAGGAGTTGCCTATCTATAAATTTCCAGGACACTAACTATGAAATCAGCTTGTGAGACATTTTCAGGAATGTTTCGGAATTTTAATATTATTCCTGCGTGACCTGTCTTCTAAGTTGGCAAGTTTTAAGCTTAGCTCATGGATTTCATTTTCCTGGTTGGTATAGGCATCAATAAGGTCATTATGTGCAGAGAACATCTCTTCCATGTTAGTTTCAAGATGTGTGACACAATTATCATGACTTTGCACAGTCAGGGAGAGAGAGGAGATTGCTAATGAAAAATCTGCATGAAGGGTTTGCCTGAGGGATATCAATATGCTCTTCGGTGGCTGCTCAGAAATAGGCTGGTCAGAAGCAGGGAATGCCTCTATGGCTGATTGCTGCTGTGTACTATGTGTGAGGAGGTTAGTGGATGTAGCAGTGAGCTCTGCTGGGATGTGTCCTCTCTCCTCAGCCTGGATTTTACAGGGCTGGCTGTTGTGGGCGAGTAGGGAGGTGAGAACTCACCCTGTGCTGCTGACAGTGCAGGTGAAGCTGGCCTCTGTGAGAATCCCAGATCGCAGGGCGGATGCAGAGACCAGGAGGAAGTGTCATGAGATCCCCCTGGGCTATCTTGGCTGGAGCAGGTTCTCGCTGCTGTAAAGAAGGTGGTCAAATTTCTCGGCAGCCTGGCAGCTTTCGTTCGCTTGGACATGGCCACCGGGAGAAGAAGAGGCAGGGTTCAGTGAAGGTAGGCTTCACTCTGTGTTGCTGTGCGATCGCTGCTAAGCCAGGATATGAGCGGAGCTCAGCTCTCAGGCATCCATCCAGTGCATCGACAAGCCACGCCACCTTACCATGATTTATTATCTGGTACTGTATGCTAAAAAAAAACACTTAAAAAGCATAAACTTAAAATTATAAACTTAAAAAAAATATTAACCTTGTTTCAAAACCTGCTATTCCAGTTTTTGAGGAACTCTATATGCAAGATATCTGAAAATGAGTTCCTGCGCCTGCACATCTAGTGTAGTCATTATGAGGGATTCCCTTTTTGGATTTTGGATTTGTTTTATATTATTGGAAAAGCAACAGGTGATACTGGAACGCACTAAAGTAAACAACAAAAACTTCCATCTGGAAAGTAAAATAATGATTTGAGATTTTTTGTAGAGAGTTTCCAGCTGGAGTTTGATGAAATCATATATAAATAAGCAGCATACTCATTCAAGAAAGTTGCTTATGCTTGGGATTGATAAATTCAAACCCCACTGGCGGGGGAGTTCTCTAGTGAGAGAAATCTCTAAACTAGAAATGGCATGGATCCATCGCCTAAAATCTTACACCCCACATGGGTTGAATATAGACACCGATATTAACGCCTTTGTTGACAATTCCTAGTATGTGGTAATTGATTTTTTCTCCCTAGGGAAGAATGAAGTATTGTCATTATGCATGCTATATTTTTCCCTCTTGAATGTACTGTGATGTCTATTTGTAAAATGGAAGTTTTTTATTTTTTCTTTATTGAGTCTTGCTATACATGTACACTCCTCCTGAGATGCATGTAGGGTTGGCACACTGAGTAAATGTATTTTATATCACATCCTTTTAAATGGATATATATTTTATATACACGCATCATATTATGCATTTTTTTGAATCACATTCACATGTTTTTCACATATCATCATATGCACCTCAGTAAGGAGGTTGATAATTAATACAATTATTGATATATCTGCCTATTATTTAACTACTTCATCATTTTATCAAATTCAATTTTTTCACTGATCTTACTGATCCGGGCTCATTTCACTGCAGATACATTCACCTGTATTCTAATTTTCATCCGAGTCAATTTTTAGTGTTCATTTGTCATCATGTCATATGTGCTTAGGCGCTATCACGTTACATGGACACTTTAATCTTATTACGATATATATTTTTTTCTTTTTCTATATATTATTATTATTTATATATATTACACCTATGTAGTATAGGTTCTCCTCTTTTTATTTATGTCAAATCTTTTTGGCACATTTGCACTATTATGCTATATCAACATTTTCTATTATGTTGATATTTTTTTCTTTATTAAAACACTCTTAATTAATATGGCGAGTTTTATATACACACATAGCGATATGTCACTTAATTGATTACATCGCGGCTATCGGCCTTAAATTTTAATTTTTATGATGCCATTGCTAAATATAAACTTCTGACTTTAAATAGTCATGGACGTTTTTTCTCCATCTAGAGTATAGTTTTATTTTAATTTTACTGTTTTTCTCATAGCGCTACACAGTATCATCTGATATGGGCTATTTTCCCATATACAAGATGGCTTCGCTTGTCTGACCCCATGTAACTCAGGTGGAGGTTGGGCTATATATGGGTGGTGCGTTACTGCGTCGCCCGTTCCCCATTGAAAACGTCATCTATGACGAAACGACGTATGGGAAGGCACGCAGTGACGCCACCACGTAGATTGTGAACGGGGGACGGGCTTACACTGACCGGCCGGCAGTGTGTTTTATATTATGTCCGCTTTCATCTTACGTATGTAAGTGTTTTTAATCCTTTTAAGTCTGATTAAAGAATTGTTTATCAGTATCACGCTATGGGCGGACCCCTTCTTTTATATACTTGAGTTAATTAGTTGGATGTCTCTGAGTGGAGCGGAGGTTGTGGAGGTCCCTCTTTCCTTTTGAGCGATTGTTCCTGATCTGATCGGCCCTATCAGTCATCTTTTACCCGGGAAGTTGCAGGCTTCATATGCAGTGCTCTCTATATATAGCCATCTGGTAAGCGCCAAATTCAAAAGGTGGATGGGATCGCACAGAACTCGTGCATGTCACAGTGTGATTTTATAGATCTGTCACAGTGGTGTTTTATTTGCTGCAAATTACAAGTCTGCCGACTACATGCAACCAGTTTTTGTGCTCTAAAGAAGACATATAATTAGGACTAATGCAGTCCTCACTGGACTTTATTTATCAGAATTTGTGTGTTCCTTCATGGTCACGCTTCATATGCACTTTATCCCTTTTTTTGTACAGTAATCGTTTGGTCATTTGTGTTCTCCCTTTTATTTATTTGTAACTAGTTTTCATTGGCGCAGCTTTACCCATTTGTATGATTTTATGTGTGAGTATCCCACCTCTAGCAGCAGCCTTTTAGGTTAGGACTCTATCTTTTCCCCATTTTGTTTTAGAATAATTTCTCTGTCAGCGCGGTTTATTTATTTTCATTTCAAAGTTGCTTATGTGCTTATTTAAGTCAAGTGGAAATTAAACTTTTAGTAACCTTTTACTGTCATGAACATAAGGACTACATTAGAACAGAGCTGCGTGCAGTATGGTGCTTGCGGTGCCTAACAAGCTGCGGATCACATCCATTCATGCAATGTTCTTCCACGCCAACATAGCTGTTTGTTGGTAATGTAAACAAAACCTCAGTGGCCAGCAAGCAGTAATCACATACATTCATAAACGTTTCTTAGTTCCCTGCTGACCACTATGCCATTGTATACAATTTTATTTCCAGGATGGTGAGTAGGAAAATCAGTAACAGGTTATTCTATTGCCTACTGATCTCCCAAATAAATCTGAATTGAAAGTACTCATTTATGAGCACTTCCAAGTTCAGTGCAGTGCCTGGTGCTGGGGGGGGGGGGGGGTCAAAGGACCAAGGACTCTGTGTTCTCAATTCTTTTCTCCTTCACAAAGGAGAGACATTAAGGATTTGTAAGATCTCTGATGTCTCACTAAAGAGGACATAGTAATTTAGTCAGGTTGAAAAAAGACACATCTATGTGGTTTAACCAAATGAATGAATCAGCCAATCAATAAATAAATAAATAAAAAACGTTCACATGCAAAATTCTATACCCACATTTGATTCAGAGGAAGGCAAAAAAAAAAAAAAAACCTTTAAAGTATGGTCCAATTTGCTCCAGGGAATGTATTCTCTGGGTTAGCAAGAGATGTCACCCGACATTTTGTCCCCCCACTGAGAATACTTAAAGCTGAACTTTGGGGCTGTGCCTGCACTTCATGGGTTAACTGCTTATTTTTTTCTAGGGGATTGGAGAACCAAGATACACTCTTCTAATCCTCTGATCCTCCCAATGCAAGATTAGTCCCTGCTGCTCCTTCCCCCCACAGTCTAGTGGTTATGTGTGGTGGAATGTTCCTGATATCGTCATGCCATAGACCATAGACTGGCTCTGGATGTACAGACATCAGGAGCAGCATCAAAGTACCGGGAGAGTATAGGCTTTTTGGTTACCTCTAGACAAAACAAGCAGTTTACACATACATTGTGGGAACAGCCCCACTGCATAGGGATTTTTTTTTTTTACCGGAGTTGGGCTTTAAGTAAAAAAGTGTTAAAAGCCTCAGTGTGATCTGAAATGGAGAAATGGAATGCTCTCTCAAGGATCACTGTGATGACCTCTGCTCAGTGAAGGCTGTGTCCCAATCTATGAAAGACTGCAGCCATGAGCACCAGAGAGCCATTGGCGCAATGATGAACCTTTGACCAGTGCTATCTTTTGCATGCTAACAATACAAGCTATCTTTCATTTAGATGGCATACCTTCCCCTCTCAAAAAAAATGTCTAATTTCAAAAGAAAATATTGAAATTGAATTGGGGTTACAAAAGTCTATAACAAGCAGATACTTTACATGCATAAAAAAAAAACATGAAGGCCGGGGAATGCTGGACCTAAAAAAATACTTTTACCTGGCACAATTGTCCCAATGTATAACTTATCATTCCCATGATTTATTCCCTTCATACTACATGGACAGAAATCAAATCACAAAATTTAGAAACTGACAATTATGTGCCCAAAACTCAAATTTTCTCTTAATTTTTGGGATGGTCTTTGCACCAAGCATTATATAAAATTTCCCTACAACACATTGGCCCCCATTCTCTGCAGCTCTGCTTACATTGCAGGCCTCCAACCCAAATATTTTACCTGGTGGACCAATAAAGGTCCCATGAGGTTAGCTGACCTGTGTAATAATCAAGGAATCTTGCCATGATCAATTCTGCATGGAAAATTTCACACCCAAAACATAGAACTGATTAGCTATAATCAACTACAGTAGTAAATTTTCTCGATAGGACAGACAGATTTGACTATGATGACATCTTGAAAAGATCCCTGCAGAAACCTGGACAGTATGACATATCTCATATCCACCATATTTATTGTACATTATTTTATACCCATCTTCTAAGAAGTTGCCCTATATGGAAAGATAGGAAGAGGACCTGGAGGAAGGCATGGGATTGGAGAAATTGTCAAAAAATAACTTCTGGATAATCCAAATCATATATAAATTCCTTGAATTTAGAGGTGAATTATAAGGTATTATTAGGCTGGTATATGGTCTCATCACATACAGTATAGCTGCTCTAAACATGCACATACACCTCTCCTCCCAGTGGCTGGAATGGTTCAAGTTTTGCTGTCTGACCTTCCCTGCATTACTGAAGAGGTTTTAGGTTTTACCTCTGAAGCTATTTCTCAATTGTGGTGGATCCACCTACCATGAGAAAATGTGGCAAATGCAGAGTTTCTTTGCACTGTCTCCTATTGGACAGTGTCAATGGATCATCCAGCATTTTCCAATTATACAAGGAAGGGGTTAAGCATACCCTTGGAAGCAACCATAAATTTTCCTTCTCACCCCCAGCACTGTCAAACCTCCTTCTCTTCACTGGCGGTACCCCAACCACCCTCCTCATACCTGCCAGCACCCAAGCCCTCCTCCTCATATTTCTCCCCTGCCTCCTGCTTCCCCATGATATTCCACATATTGTGGAGGGCAGGGCATTGTTTTTCACTAAATGTAACAGGGACAGGTGTATGCTTTTCTGGGTAAAATAATGGTAGCTGGGTTCCTGACATTGTGGTGTAACAAATGTGACAAAAAAGGTATAAATATGATGATAGGAAAAGCTGGAAAAAGCTAAGATGAAGATGCTTGGTATGGGGATAATTTGGGAATTATTTTTTCTTCTAGCAATAACGCAAGGGTCTGTTGACTGGTCATGGGGACAGTAGACATGAGTGCCATCAAAAAATGTGTTTAGTTTCTTTCTGTTCCGCTTTGTATAAAAAAAATCGTATTTCGTAATTTGTGTACGAAATTCAATTCAGATTCGTACGAAATACGAATTTTCGTTAGATTCGTAAACTTTTCGTTAAAATAACGAAAGTTCGTTATGATGAATTTATCAATAGGAGGGGTTCCCACCATCCCTGTGCTGTGCTGACTTCCTCTGAGTGATTGGTGAACAAAACACCAGTCACGTTTCTGTTAATTTGGATCCGAAATTCGTAAAGAAATTTCGTATTTCATACAGATCTGAGTGATTGGTGAACAAAAAACCAGTCACGTTTATGTTAATTTGGATCCGAAATTCGTAAACGGAATTTCGTACAGAATTCGTATGCATAAATATTCATATTTTGGATAAAAATTCATATTTCCAGAAATTCGTACGAATTTTTGATTCGTACCAAACTATATACTGTCTAGGGGACAGTAGCCACAAAAATGTCTGCCCAATCCTCACAGCTAGTTGGTGGCACACGATTATTGAAGGAGGTAAAGGAGGCATTAGCAGGCCCCAAATAAAAACCTGTTTTGTGTCCGTGATGAGGTGGAGAAGGAAAAGGTTGTGTTACCAGGTCAAAAATGAATTGATGCTATGTAGTGTTGGGCCAAACACCCCCCGGTTCGTTCCGCACCAGAACTCTCAAACATGTAAAAATTTAGTCTAAGCTTGAAAAATCAAAAGTCCTTATTTTAACCACTTCGCGCCCGCGCTATAGCCGAAAGACGGCTGCAGCGTGGACGCTCCCTGCAGGGAGGACGTTCCTGGACGTCCTACTGTTTACTTCCCTAATGCACGCTCCTGAGAGCGCGCATCGGGAAAGTTCTGTGCTGGCCGTGTCCGTCGGACACAGCCAGTCACAGATCGCTGTAAACGGCCAATCACAGCGGCCGTTTACAGCGCGATCGGCGTGTCCAATGAGAGATGATCTCATATGTAAACATATGAGATCATCTCTCAGCGCCGCTCTCCCTCCTCACACAGAGACAGCGTTTGAGGAGGGAGAGATGAACGGCTGCAGCAGCCGTGAGTAAAAAATAAAAAAATAAAGTGCGATCTATCCCCGCTGGCAACTGTCCCCGCTGGCAACTGTCCCCGCTGCCATCTGTCCCCACTGCCACCTGTCCCCACTGCCACCTGTCCCCAGTGCATCTGCCAGTGCCACCTGTCCCCAGTGCCATCTGTCCCCAGTGCCACTTGTCCACAATGCCACCTGTCCCCAGTGCCATATCAGGGTCACGTGTCATCAGTGCCACATATTAGTGCCATCTGCCATCAGTGCCACGTATCAATGCCATCTGTCATCAGTGCCACCTGTCAGTGTCACGTGCCATCTGTTATCAGTGTCACGTGTCATCAATGCCACGTATCAGTGCCATCTGTCATCAGTGTCAGTGGGGGAGGAGCAAAGGGAAAGGAAAGACAGATTCTGGTGATAGGGGACTCAATTCTTAGAAGGACAGAGAGGGCAATCTGTAACAAAGACCTGAAGCGCCGAACTGTATGTTGTCTACCGGGCGCTCGGGTTCGGCACATCACGGATCTGGTGGACAGATTACTGGGAGGGGCTGGGGAAGACCCGGCTGTCATGGTGCACGTTGGCACCAATGACAAAGTCAGAGGCAGATGGAGTGTCCTTATAAACGATTTTAGGGAATTGGGAGCTAAATTGAGGAAAAGGACCTCCAAGGTAGTATTCTCAGGAATACTACCGGTACATCGAGCCACACCAGAAAGGCAGAGGGAGATTAGGGAAGTAAACAAGTGGCTGAAGAGCTGGTGTAGAAAGGAGGGGTTTGGGTTCCTGGAGGACTGGGACGACTTCTCAGTCGATAACCGGTACTATAGAAGGGACGGACTGCACCTAAATGAGGAGGGTGCAGATCAGCTGGGAATAAGGATGGCCAAAAAGTTAGAGGGGTTTTTAAACTAGGCGATGGGGGGGAGGGGCCAGAGATAGGAATAGTCAGCGTGGAACATATTCCAGAGGGTTATATTAGGGGCATTAGTGGTAGGGTAACTAAAGCACATAAACCCAAGGTAAATATAGTAGCAAGTCCTAGTTGCAATCTCGGAACACCCAAGAGGGTAGTATGTGACTGGTCAAAATATAGTAATGCATTAAAGTGTTTGTTCACCAATGCCAGAAGTCTGACAAGCAAAATAGGTGAGTTGGAAGCTCTGGTGCATCAGGAGAGCTATGATGTAATCGGTATTGCTGAAACTTGGCTGCAGTCCTCACATGACTGGGCTATAAATATTCCTGGCTTTGCACTCTTTCGGAAAGACAGAGTTAAAAGGAAAGGTGGAGGGGTCTGTCTGTATGTGAGAAGTGATCTCAAAGCGAGTGTGAAAGAGGACCTGGGGGATGGAGCGTGTGATGAGTCTGAAGCATTATGGGTGGAACTGCATACAGATGTGCGTAGTTCAAAGTTAATCATTGGAGTTTGTTATAGACCACCCAATGTTAATGAGGAGGTGGATACTCAGCTCCTTGCTCAAATAGAAAGGGCTGCAAGGGCTGGGACAGTGATAATAATGGGGGATTTTAACTACCCAGAAATTGACTGGAATAATGGCACTGCTGGGACAGTTAAAGGACAAAAATTTATAAACCTATTACAGGACAATTTTATGGTCCAGTTCATTGAGGCCCCAACCAGGAATGATGCTCTGCCGGATCTGGTAATCTCAAACCATGCAGAGCATATTACTAATGTTCAGATAAAGGAGCATCTGGGTAGCAGTGACCATAACATGATTTCATTTGATGTTAGCTGTAAGCAAAAATCACATACAGGAAAGATAAAAACACTTAATTTCAAGAGGGCAAATTTTCCAAGGATGAGGGCTGCTCTCCAGAACTTAGACTGGGAGAGAATATTGGCAACAATGGGCACAGAACAGAAATGGGGATTCTTCAAAAAGACTGTTTGTGAACTCACTGCAAAGTATATTCCCATGGGCAATAAATTTAAAAGGCTAAAAATAAAACCTATGTGGCTCACGGCCAAAGTTAAAAAAGCTATAAACTATAAGAAAAGAGCTTTTAAAAAATATAAAAATGAAGGATCACTAGTGTCATTTAAATGTTACAAAGAACATAACAGAATATGTAAAAAGGAAATCAAGGATGCAAAAATTCAAAACGAAAGACAGATTGCAAAAGATAGTAGGACAAACCCCAAAAAATTCTTCAAATATATTAATAGTAAAAAGGTCAAGTCTGAGCATGTAGGCCCTTTACAAAATAATCTAGAGTGGGTGACTGGGGACAAAGAGAAGGCTAATTTATTAAATACTTTCTTCAGCTCTGTGTATACAAAGGAGCATGGGGGAGCTCATGTCCACAATGGGGGTGGTAGTGACACAGCCCTAAATACACAATGGCTCAAAAGTGATATGGTCCAGAAATATTTAGACAGAATAAAGGTGGATAAAGCACCTGGACCTGATGGCATCCACCCACGGATCCTAAAAGAATTGAGCTCTGTAATTTCAAAGCCATTGTATCTAATTTTTAGGGAATCATTAATGACAGGAATAGTACCACTGGATTGGCGCAGGGCAAACGTGGTGCCTATATTTAAAAAGGGAACAAAGTCTTTACCAAGTAACTATAGACCTGTTAGTTTAACTTCTATAGTTGGGAAGATACTGGAGAGATTATTAAAAGACCACATAGACGAGTTCTTGCAGGAAAAAAATATTTTAAGCAACAGACAGCATGGGTTCATGAAAGACAGAAGTTGTCAGACAAACCTCATTTCTTTTTATGAGGTGGTAAGTAAAACCTTGGACAGAGGCGTGGCTGTGGACGTGGTATACTTGGATTTTGCAAAAGCGTTCGATACAGTTCCCCACACACGGCTCATGTGTAAGGTAAGGTCTACAGGTTTGGAAATATCGGTTTGTAAATGGATAGAAAACTGGCTAAAAGACAGAATTCAGAGAGTCGTGGTTAATGATTCTTACTCTGAATGGGCTAAGGTTATCAGTGGTGTACCCCAAGGTTCAGTGCTGGGACCCTTACTTTTTAATATCTTTATAAATGATATTGGGTCTGGGATCAAAAGTAACATTTCTGTCTTTGCAGATGACACCAAGCTATGCAGTGGAATAACGTCCTTACAGGAGGTCTCCAATTTACAAGCTGACCTCAATGCTCTGTCAAATTGGGCGACTATGTGGCAGATGAGGTTTAATGTTGATAAATGTAAAGTTATGCACTTGGGGGCTAAGAATATGCATGCATCATACATGCTAGGGGGAGTACAACTGGGGGAATCCGTAGTGGAGAAGGATCTGGGGGTTTTGGTAGATCATAAACTCAATAATAGCATGCAATGCCAAGCTGCGGTTTCCAAAGCGAGCAAAGTCCTTTCTTGTATTAAGAGAGGTATGGACTCCAGAGAGAGAGATATCATTTTGCCCCTGTTCAAATCATTAGTAAGACCTCATCTGGAATATGCAGTTCAGTTTTGGGCACCAGTTCTCAAAAAGGATATTGGGGAACTGGAGAAAGTGCAGAGAAGGGCAACCAAACTGATAAGAGGCATGGAGGAGCTCAGCTATGAGGAAAGATTAGAGGAACTGAATTTATTCACCCTTGATAAGAGGAGATTAAGGGGGGATATGATCAACATGTATAAATATATAAGGGGTCCATATAGTGAACTTGGTGTTGAGTTATTCACTTTACGGTCAACAAAGAGGACAAGGGGGCACTCTTTACGTCTAGAGGAGAAGAGATTTCATCTCCAAATAAGGAAAGGTTTCTTCACAGTAAGAGCTGTGAAAATGTGGAATAGACTCCCTGCAGAGGTGGTTCTAGCCAGCTCAGTAGATTGCTTTAAGAAAGGCCTGGATACTTTCCTAAATGTACATAATATAACTGGGTACTGACATTTATAGGTAAAGTTGATCCAGGGAAAATCCGATTGCCTCTCGGGGGATCAGGAAGGAATTTTTTTCCCCTGCTTTAGCAAATTGGAGAATGCTCTGCTGGGGTTTTTTTTTTGCCTTCCTCTGGATCAACTGTGGGTATAGAATGGGGTATATGGGATTGTATGATATATATATGTATATATATATATTTTTTGTTTAATTTGTGGTTGAACTGGATGGACTTGTGTCTTTTTTCAACCTAACTAACTATGTAACTATGTAACTATGTGTCATCAGTGCCACGTATCAGTGCCATCTGTCATCAGTGCCACGTATTAGTGCCATCTGTCATCAGTGCCACGTATCGGTGCCATCTGTCATCAGTGCCATGTATTAGTGCCATCTCTCATCAGTGGCACGTATTAGTGCCACATGATATCAGTGTCACGTATAAGTGCCATCTGTCACCAGTGCCACATATTAGTGCCATCTGTCATCAGTGTCACGTGTCATCAGTGCCCCGTATTAGTGCCATCTGTCATCAGTGTCACGTGTCATCAGTGCCCCATATTAGTGCCATCTGTCATCAGTGCCACATCAGTGTCACGTGTCATCAGTGCCACATATCAGTGCCACCTGTCATCAGTGCCACGTCAGTGTCACATGTCATTGTCCTGGTGCTCCAGGGCCTTCAAAAGTGTAATAGGTAGTCAACAAGTTAGATGTGTAATTTATGCTTCTAGAACACGTGATGGCGCTCCCTGCATTTTGGGCCTCTCTAAGTGGCTAGGCTGTGTAAAAGTCCCACATATGAGGTATCGTAATACTCAGTAGGAGTAGCAGAATTTATTTTGGGGTGTCATTTGTGGTATACACATGCCATGTGAGAGAAATAACCTATTACAATGACAATTTTGTGGAAAAAATAAAAAAATAAAAAAATAATTTATTTTGCAAAGAATTGTGGGAAAAAATGACAACATCAAAAAGCTCACCATGCCTCTTACTAAATACCTTGGAATGTCTACTTTCAAAAAAGGGGTAATTTGGGGGGTATTTGTACTTTCCTGGCTTGTTCGGGTCACAAGAAATGAGATCGGTCACCAGTAGTGCAAATAATGGTTGAGAGGGTCCAAAACGTTATACAGCACCTCATCCCAATATTACAAAATAGGTGTGTGGGAGGAGTAGAACTATGGGATTATAGCAGTGCCAAATAAATGTTTGTCAACGATTCAGTGCATTTTGAAAAAAAAGTTTTTATTAGAAAATATTAAAAGGATTTTTTTTTAAACAAGTTACAATTTCTATATATTTAGAATATGAAGGTAGTGCTCTAAGCCCCCAATTTACATTGTACATTCAATAATTGTATAAAGAATTTACAGTAGAGATATACATATCAATATCTGAATACATTCAGTGAATTAATTCGATACAACCATAAGTCCAAATCAGCATAGGACTTAGTTGGTGATGCAGGCCATTTATTTGCCGACATGTTTCGCCATTACAATGGCTTCTTCAGGGTAGGCCTGCTAGTCAGATAGTATGTCTAAATATAAATAAAACAGTAAATACATGTAAGTTTTTTGAAAAGACAATTGATTATTAGAGCAATTGAAAATCGTGACAGGACAACATGGACAGCAAGCAGAATTATTAGTTCCCGTATCGCCAGGCAGCCCAACAAGCTGTCACCAGTACATCAGGTGTGATAAATTTTGTATGATTCGCACCACAGTTTGTAGACTCTAACTTTCACAAAAAACAAATAATATCCACTGATTTGGTTTTTTTTTTTACCAAAGATATGTAGCAGTATAAATTGTGGCCAAAATTTATGAAGAAAAATTTATAATTTGCTAAATTTTATCACAGAAACAAAGAAAAATTTGTTTTTTTTTCAAAGTTTTCAGTCTTTTTTCATTTATAGCGCAAAAAAAAAAACCCAGAGGTGATTAAATACCACCAAAAGAAAGCTCTATTTGTGGGAAAAAAAGGACAAAAAATGTATTTGGGTACAGTATTGCATGACTGAGTAATTGTCATTCAAAGTGTGAGAGCACCGAAAGCTGAAAATTGGTCTGGGCAGGAAGGGTGTTTAAGTGCCCAGTAAGCAAGTGGTTAAAGTTTTAAAAGGAAGTTATTGGACATAAAAAGAGTATGGGGGCCTGGTACCTGCCCTGGGAGACATGTACCAATTTTCCATTTTTAAAGGAGTGATTTTAATGATGCTTAAAATGAAACAATAAAAATGAAAAATGTCTTAAACCACTAGAGGACCAGCCGCCGCAGTTATACGTTGGCTGTATGTCGGCCGCTTTAAGACCACTGGGGGATGCGCCGACGAAGCAGATGCGCATGCCCGGTGGCCGCGATGTCTGCCAGGAACCCGCAATCGCTCCTGAGAGAGACAGAACAGAGATCTGTCAATGTAAACAGACAGATTTACGTTATGTCAGGAGAGAGGAGAAAGATCTGATTAAGTGGTTACATATAGTGCCTGGGGGTCCCCTTAGTCTGCCTGTAAAGTGGCGCATCTGTACCGTGTATAGAACCGTCTGAAACAAAACTAGTATATATAAAGAAACAAAAATGCCATTTAAATTGAATTTCCCTGCAAGCTTTCTTTATTTTGTAAACAACAGCTTGTGGGGCCAGTCTGTGTGATGAGGCCATTTAATTTAGTGCACTCGGAACAAGATTAGAGATTTTTTGGATAAATTCTGGTGTCTCTTTGGCAGACTTAGACCCCTTTCACACCAAGGGCGTTTTGCAGGCGCTATAGCGTTAGAAATAGCGCCTGCAATCCACCCTAAAACAGCTACACCATTGTCTGTAGTGTGAAAGCCAGAGGGCTTTCACACTGCAGCGGTGCGTTGGCAGGGCATCACAAAAAGTCCTGCCAGCAGCTTCTTCTTCTCCGGCGGTAAAATGCCGCTAAAAATGGCGGCGTTTTACCGCCGATGCTATGGGCAGTGTGGTGTGAAAGGGGTCTTAGTTACATAGTTACATAGTAGGTGAGGTTGAAAAAAGACACAAGTCCATCAAGTCCAACCCATGTGTGTGATTATATGTCAGTATTACATTGTATATCCCTGTATTTTGCGGTCGTTCAGGTGCTTATCTAATGCGGCGTGCACACGGTCGGAGTTTCCGATGGAAACAGTCCGATGGGAGCTTTTCATCGGATTTTCCGACCGTGTGTATGCCCAACGTTTTTTTTCTGTCGGAATTTCCGACGGACTTTGAATTGAGAACCTGTTCTCAATTTTTCCGACGGAAAACCTTTCTATCGAATTTTCCAATCGTGTGTAGGCAATTCCGACACGCCAAAACTCACGCATGCTCAGAATCCACTACGAAACGGAACCGCTAGGTCTGGTAAAACTAGCATTCGTAATGGAGATAGCAGATTCTTCACACTGGAAATTTTTTAATTGTTCAATGCGCCGCTCATTCTCTTCTTTATAATGCTAGAAGAATGAAGTTGTTTTGCTGCTCATATTCCCACAGAGTTTTTAAAAAACGTATTTCTTTATTATTTCTAGGTCTCTCCAGAATAATATTTCTATTAGAATTTAAGCCAGATCTGCATAAAATATATATAATTTTTTAAAGTGTTTTTTTTTTTTTCTTTAATAAGAATATTTGTATTATTGTATTATTTTCTTGTGCTCTCCTTTTTATTTTTTATGTTACGTTTCCACAACACCATTATTATGTATTATTTGTAAACCTGTTTGTTGTTGGTGTCCCTTGTTAATTTTGACATTGTATTTTTGAAATGTACCTGCCTACTCCCCCAAAATAAATTGATTTGCTATTTGTAGAAATACACATAGGCAAGTATTTTCTGAAAACAAAATAAAAATGTATTTCACATCAGAATTACAAAATAAAGATAAAGGCAACGCAGGAGAAATTGCTTCAATTTGTGCAGCCTTTGGCCCCCAAGGCAGACATCAAAAAAATTGGTAGCTTGAAAAGTCTATAGAAAAAGTAGAGTACAATGAGGTCCAGGAGTCCCAGAGAACCGGAGCAGCAGCAGATGGTATATGTACCCAGTCTGTGGTCCTACAACAGGCTGTGGGTTCTTTGAGACCTGAAGGCAGGGGATCACTTCCTGGTCTTCCGTAGAGCCTTCCCTGCAGCCTTCCCTGGAGGCTGTGGCTCTGGAGGTGGCATTGTGACAGGAGGAGGAGGAGGAGGATGGGGGAGAGAACATAGATGTTGGTTGTCACACATTTCCCCACTCAACCCCTTGTGGATAGTATCAAAAATTATTTTTTCACACCTTCGCCAGTGGCCCTCCTCCATCTGTTGCAAATGTGAGGCAATATAGATGCCATAGGCCTCTGTAGAATCAAGGGAGGATCTGAGGGACTCAATAGCCTCCCTGATCAGGGCCAGTGCTGCCTCCTCTGCTTTCGTGCCCTTCCTCTGTCTCTTGTAGGGAAGGATGAGGGGCGGCACCTGGGATTGGGTATTACTGGGCCCTGCCACCTCCTGGGTGACACTTCCCCCTGCCTCCTCCTGTGTGCCACTAGCCAGAGCCTCGTCCTGGCTGAGGTCATCCTGTGTATGAAAAAGGGACATAGTTTTCGTTTTTTGTTCATCAAACACACACAATTTTCAGCTCATGACTGTTGCAAATTTAATGTTAAGAAATAGAAAAGACTATCATTGTGAGCCCAGCATATTTCCTTCCTGTCCTAATCTTTTTTGGCCACTTCTGTCTATAAATATGTGAAACACTTTTTGTTACTTCATTCATTTATTAGCAATAATAACATCTACTTACCAACAATCTTTTTTTTTCACTAAAAAAATTATGTATAAAAAACCTATACCTGGCTCCATCTGGGCTCCTCAATCTCCTCCTGTATGGAAGGCCCAGGTTGGTCCACAGATGCCTCAGCTTGGGTTGAGGGAAGGCTGGATGGAAGGCTGGTTGGAAGGCTGGAGGAAAGGGGTGCCGGAAGAGTAGAAAGGGATTCCCTGCCCTCCATCTGGTCATCTATAAACCTCATCCTGCTTTAGTTACACAGACTGGGTACATACACCTTATCTGTTGCTACTCCGGACCTCAGGGACTTCTGGACCTTCTGGTACTCCTTCTTATAGGTGCTTCTCAAGCTACCAATTTTTGCCTCAACAAATTTGATGTCTGCTTCGAGGACCCGGGTCTTCACAAATTGAAGCAATTTTTCCAGCGTTGCCCTCCTAGCTGGTTTATTGTGGTACAAGGGGTTTTTCACCTCCCACAGATCTTTCATTTCATGGTATTTATCAATGAATTCCCCAAGGAATTCAGGGTCCTTAAATGGCAGCATTATGTCTGCAAGACCAAACAAAATACAAAAATAAAAATCTCAGGATAATCTTTCAACACAATATAGGCATCAATCTACATTCAGTATAGGCCGCACATGACTCCAAAAAGTTTAAAATCTTACCTTCGTTGTAACGTTCCTCGTTGTTCGACGTTCTTCGTGGCGTCCGTTCCTCCTTCCTGTGCATACAGAACGTAGTTACGACACACACGTGTTTGAAGCTTTATATACACTGCGCATGCGTGAATCTCCGCCCGCGTCGCCCGCCCCTGACGTTCTTTCTAGAATATTCGCCGCCCAGTCTCTTTTGTTGCAGTGGGAGCGGAACATGGCGGAGACACAGCAGGTGCATAATAAGAGCAGTAATGAGGAGGAGGATAGCCCGGAGCCTGAAACGTCACGATCGAGGAGGAGATTTAAGGCCTCAAATATGGCCTTTGTGGAGATGTTGGAGATGGTGGACATCTTGAGGAGCAACGACTATGACGGGAATTATGGTCCGTACCCCAACCCAAATATGAGAAAGGCCAAGATCATGAATAAAGTTGTGAAGAGTCTGTACAGTAATTTTGGGGTATGACGAACCAAGGATCAACTGAGGAAACAATGGTCGGACCTCAAATTAAGGGAGCACGATCAGTACAGGAAGATCAAGAAAGTTCTTCGAAAAAGTAAGTATATTATGTCGTGTGTACCTATTATTATTAATATTGCATACTGCGCCATGTGTTTTCCCCTAATAAGGTCTTGTACACTCCAAAATGGCTACTTTCATGGTCATACGCAGTAATCGTTTGTTGTAAACCTCGTTCGTTATCAAAAATACGATGTTTTCACAGATAAATGATTGAGCCTGGGTTCACACTATAGCGAATTCGCAGCGGGGCAAAATACTGCGAATACGCAGGACATTTGAAAACCCATTGTTTTCAATGGGGCACGTTCACACATGTCCGGTGCATGCGCAATGCGAATTGACACAAACACGCAACCGTCTTTGGTGCGGATCAGGTGCGAATTCAGGCCCATTATCTTCTATGGGCACGCATCTGATTCGCACCTGGCTTGCGTTCTGAACAGAAATTCGCAAGTCATTGTACCACCTCTTTAAGAGAAGTCCACACCCAATTTTTGAAAAAAAAAAAACGGAATGGATTCCCCTTCCAGAGGCATACCAGGCCCTTAGGTCTGGTATGGATTTTAAGGGTACCCCTACGCCGAAAAAACGGCGTGGGGGTCCCCCCAAAATCCTCACCAGACCCTTATCCGAGCACGCAGCCTGGCAGGTCAGGAAAGGGGGTGGGGACGAGCGAGCGCCCCCCCTCCTAAACCGTACCAGGCCACATGCCCTCAACATGGGGGGGGTGGGTGCGGCCCCCCACCCCAAAGCACCTTGTCCCCATGTTGATGAGGACAAGGGCCTCTTCCCGACAACCCTGGCCGTTGGTTGTCGGGGTCTGCGGGCGGGGGGCTTATCGGATCCGGGAGCCCCCTTTAATAAGAGGGCCCCCAGATCCCGGCCCCCCACCCTATGTGAATGAGTATGGGGTACGATGTACCCCTACCCATTCACCTAAGGTGTAAAGTAAAAAAACACACATTTTTTTTTAAAATAATTTATTGCACTCCTCCGGGGGTCTTCTTCCGTCTTGGGGGGTCTTCTCGCCCACCCCCTTTCCTGACCTGCCAGGCTGCATGCTCGGATAAGGGTCTGGTGTGGATTTTGGGGGGACCCCCACGCTGTTTTTTCGGCGTAGGGGGGTACCTTTAAAATCCATACCAGACCTAAGGGCCTGGTATGCCTCTGGAGGGGGAACCCATGACGTTTTTTTTTTATAACAAATTTGGCGTGGATTTCCCCCTCAGAAGTAGTAAAATGAGTTGCGAATTCAGCTAGCAGCGGCTTCGCACCTAAAACGCGGACAATCCGCAGAACAGCCGGCGTTTCACTGCGCAGTCACGCAGGGCCCTGAAATCGCAAAGCACTAGTCTGAACCCAGGCTGAATACTTTTGTGGCTTCAATTTTTAACATTTATCCAAAAGAGTTTTTAGGACATTGTGGTCTAGATGTGTTTGAACCTAGAAGAAATATCAATCTTCATTCAGTGTAATGTATGTAGAGGACACTCTGCAGCTGTTTACACATCTGGACATTTTAGGGTCTCAAACACAGGTACTCCAGTGGATACTTTGGGGTGTCTCCAGGTGGAAAAATTATCCAAAAAAGGTAAGTATTCCAGCCTGAGGAATTAAGGGAATAAATCATGTGTTCAGCTTGGAATTCTGCCCAAACAGACAATTGTCCCCCACTTCCAAGCAATGTTTATCATTCATATTTGTTGGCTCAAATATCTGTGTGCTAAGTATACCTTTTGTTTTATTCTCATAGGGGAGCAAAGAATCGGGAAATATCATGTCCCCAGGGACCGCCCATCTCCTGAACAAAGGGAACAGAGGTCACCACCAGATGAGGATGTGGAGGAAGGAGAGGTGATTGAGATTGAGACCACAACAGGTGAGTGTCTGACACCCCAGATTCAGGTAATCAGACATGTATGAAGGAAGAGTTGAGGTGGAAACCGCGCTAATTATTATTCAAAACACATTGTGGGTTCCCACCGCTAGTGTATACTGTGCTGTGGTGCCCCCACAAACTTTAAATCCCAAATGTGCAGGTGCTAGCCTGTTAATATTAATACCGTATTCAAATAAGAAAACAAAAATGCAAAAATGTGTCAGGTGCCAAGTGTTAGTTTTATGCCTTTTAGGGCTGTTTTAAAGTGCTTGGTGCATGTGGATATCATGGGTTGCTATCCTGTAGTGTTTAAGCTTAATCTGTGCTGGTTACAGGGTTTGGTGCTTTTACTAAAAATAACAAATATATTCCATCAGTAGCCCATCTTCACTACCCAAAAATGGTGATAAAAAGAAGCATATAAAGCAAATATCTATTACATGTGGTCTAGGTTTTCCAATAGCGTAGTCAATACCATAGTCCCATCAGTTTAGCCATATAGAAAACAATTATTCAATTTTCCAGTATCACAGCAATATAATATAAACAAAAACAAAATGCAGAGCAAAAAGGTGTGTAAAGAGTCCGTGACAACACCGCTTGTGCTTGATAAAAGTATATATAACTTGTGCAGATTTCTTGCTTAGTGACCGTCACCACCTATGGAATGGATCACTTACCAGAACTTGGTAAGTATAAAGCCTGCGGTTACTTTAGGATAACCAATCCTGTCAATGGCCTCCCTCTTTCTCTCACCTCCTGGTATGGGTATTGTGCGGACGGACTCCACAGCAGGTGTCCCCAAAAATGAAATAATAAACAGGGGGCTTCCAATAGTGAAGTATGTTTTACAAAGGGTAGTTTATTAAAAGTAAATTGTTAAAAAGACTCACATGGTCCAGTGCCGCAGCTGGCACCAAGCATATCCAGCCTTGTGTTTTAAAATCAGGGTTGATGTGCGTCCTGAACTCCCTTCCTGGTCTGAGGTCCCTCTCCCGGAAGTGATGCAAGCGCGTACGATTACCCAGCAGCCTCTACGCGTTTCGCAAAGGTTATTGCGTCATCAGGAAGCATGTATGCCTGCATATTTATAATACATGGTGTGTGTTTTTTATTTTTAGGTGAAGTACAGGTTGTGGAAGAACAGTCACAGTCAGATCATTTTACCAGTGACAGTGCCCAAAGGCTAATCCAGGACATCATGTATTGTAGTCAGGATTTAGAAACGATTCGCAAAAAAACTAGGGATATTGAAGTTAAACTTAAAAACATGATTGATGTCCTTGGCAGAATCTAATTTTTGCAAAAATGTCCAAAACATTTTTTTGGTTGCTATTTAAAATTGAACAACATTTTAAAAAGCCTAATTTTGAAGATGCACACAGTATGTCAACATGTGCTATCTGCCAGCAGGGGATATTATCCCCTGCCAGCAGGGGATATGCCTGCAACCCCTTCCTCAAAACTCAAGTTGGTTAGAGGAAGGGGTTGCACCCCCAAAACACATATATTGATCCCCCATGATGGGAGATAGCACATGTTGACATTAGGCATGGGATCAGGATGTCAATCCCCAGTTTGCCGCAAAATTAGTGTGCATCTTCAAAATTAGGCTTTTACAGGAGTGACTGCACCCCATCTGATGAACGCAAGATCCACACATTTTGGACAATGTAATGTGTGGTCTTGACTTCAAAAGTTTTTCTACGTAGAACTTTATTATGCACCAGAGTTGTGTATTTTATGTTTGGAAACATGGCTGTGTATGTAACGTAACCCCAATTTTTTGGGGTGAAAATGCAAACCTTTTTATTTAAAAAAAAAAAAAAAACATGTGAATGTGTACGGAGTAAAAAAATATTTTTTGCTCAACAATGTGTGCCTTCTTCTTTCAATGATCAATACCATTTTTTTTTGTGTTTAAATTGGTGTTTACAGTGACAATGGGTGTTTAGATAATAATGTGCAAACCACTTGGCACTACAAGTGCACTATAGGAGACACAAAAAAGAAACACAAGCAGGAAATTCAAAGCAAGATTTTTGAAGATAAATAAAGGTAAAATTTATTGAATTACTGCTGGCAAAGCAATGCCCCCCTCCCCGAAAAATAGTCGGAATAATTTTGCCGCACTTCACGGGCGCTTTGGGGGGTGCAAGCCAGGACGGGCCGCTTCCAGGGACGTCAGAGATTGCAGTCCAGCGTCAGGCCCAAGTGTTACCACATAATTGGGGTTTGTCCTTTTGAAAAAGTTGTGCAAAATGCAACAAGCTACCACTATGGTATTCAGTTTGTATTCTGCCATATTTATGGCCGTTTGGAACAGGCGGAACCGGCTGGCCAGAATACCAAACGCGTTCTCCGCGACTTTTCTGGCTCTGGCCAGCCGGTAATTAAATACCCTCTTCTCCGGGGTGAGGGTCCTCTGGGGGAACGGTCTAATCAAATGGTTAGCCAAACCAAACGCCTCGTTTGCCACCAAGACAAACGGGAGTCCCTCGACATTCTCCTCCGGGGGTGGCAATCCCAAGCCACCACTCTCGAGACGTCGGTAGAACTCCGTCCGGCAAAAGACTCCTCCATCCGACCATTCCTCCCCACGTCCACATATTGGAACTCATAGGTCACCGACACCACCGCCATCAACACGATACTATTGAACCCCTTATAGTTGAAATAGTGTGACCCCGAATGAGGTGGTGGGACGATGTGGATGTGCTTCCCATCGATTGCCCCTCCGCAGTTCGGGAAATCCCACTGCTGGGCAAACTGGGAGACCCCAGTCTGCCATTCCTGTGGCGTGGAAGGAAACTGTGGAGTCAAACAAGAAAAATATAATTAGTACATTTGAGAATAAACATTACAAGCAGATTCTACACAAACATTGTTGGCAAACATCAGTATAACATTTCTTGTAGTATTTAAAGGCTAAAAATATAAGGTCCACTTATCAAATTCCTCCCCCCTCTGATGGCCCCTTGTAAATATTTTAGGGGGGGAGGTATGTTTTGGACAGGTAACCACCCTCTCCACTACGTAATGGAGTAACAAAGTAATGTGTGATAGTTTGGCCAGCCCCTCCTTAATTACACTATTGGCAGCCCACTGGACAGGTAAAAAAAAACAGTAGCATTTGAAAGTATTGTGGCAGGCCCTGGCACTACATGCTTTGAAAAATTCATCCATAAATATGACCACTATAGAGGTAGGTATAGTGTGTATTGGGTTTGGCAAAGTCAGCAGATAGAGGATTGGTATCAGCTGACTGAGCAGTTGGGGGAGGGTTCAAAAAAGATTTGGGGCACCACAAAACAAAGCCTCAGGCACTCTGAAGGAATTTAAGGACAACTATAACATTTGTACACATTTTAGGGGGTGTTTAGGGTAAAGCATTACAATGGAGCTGACAAAATACATTGTAAAGTGACTAGACTATAGGAGTATATGGGCCCCGGATAGCATGCTGGGGGGGGTTAGTGAAGGCAAATATGCATGAAGGACAAAAAAGGAACATACAAAATTCCAACATGCATGAGAACAAAGGGGCACAGCATATTACAGCATATTACAGCATATTGAAATACTGGTAATTCGGGAACGAGGAAAGAAATACAATACATTAGCAAACAGTAAATACATAGAATGTGATGTTAAAGAATACAACTTACCCTCATATAGTCCTTCTGCAGGACCTAGATAATGGCAGAACAGGTCTCTGGAATGATGATCCCCAGAGCCTGGGGGAGATGCCTGTCGAGAACTTGAGGTCCTGGAGGCTTCTCCCTGTCGCCAAGTACCTCAACGTGGCAACTAACCTCTGCTCCGCAGTGATGGCTTGCCGCATGCAGGTTTCCTGCCTGGTAATATAAGGGGACAGAAAAGCCAACAGACGGTGAAAAACGGGGTCCGTCATCCTGAGATAATTCCTGAAATCATCAGGGTTATTCTCACAGATCTCACGAAGCAGAGGCATGTGCGAGAATTGGTCACGCTGGAGCAACCAATTCTTGGTCCACGAACTCCTCCTCACCCTGTTCATGGACCGGGCTTGTGTCAAAGTAAGAACCCCAACACCAAGCCCCCGCACAGCACGAACTCTACGAGAGTACGTACACGTAACATCGCTTCTAAACGGTCGGCTGGTCAGAACGGACTAAAGAAAGCACTGATAAACAGCAAGGCCTGAAAGAACGAAATGCAAATCAAGCAAGAGCGGACAATAAGCACTGAAAATCAAAGCGTACTATATATAAATATATAGGCCGCAAAGACAAACAAATGCGAACTGACTACACGCACTGATAAGCAAATACGCACCGACAAGCACAAAGTGTAGAGCAGGAACGATCTGAAGCACAAGTCTGAAAAACACGAATCGTCTATAGCGAAACTCCTACTAACACGCGATAAACACGAGATCAGCAGAAGGAGCCCAACGGGTGCCGGACATGGTGCTGAACTTTCCTTTTATGGTCTCGTCGTACGTGGTGGACGTCACCGCGTTCTTGGCGGTCGGAATTTGGTGTGATCGTGTGTAGGCAACACAGCTTGAGCGGAATTCCGTCGGAATTCCGTCGGAAAAACCAACTCAGTTTTTTCCGAGGAGAATTCCGATCGTGTGTACGCAGCATAACAGTTTCTTGAAACTATCGATACTCCCCTCTGAGACCACCACCTGTGGAAGGGAATTCCACATCCTTGCCGCTCTTACAGTAAAGAACCCTCTACGTAGTTTAAGGTTAAACCTCTTTTCTTCTAATTTTAATGAGTGGCCACGAGTCTTGTTAAACTCCCTTCTGCAAAAAAGTTTTATCCCTATTGTGGGGTCACGAGTAAGGTATTTGTATATTGAAATCATTTCTCCTCTCAAACGACTCATCTCCATAGAGAATAAGTTCAGTGCTTGCAACCTTTCCTCATAACTATCCTCCAGACCCTTTATTAGCTGTGTTGCCCTTCTTTGTACTCACTCCATTTCCAGTACATCCTTCCTGAGGACCAGTGCCCAGAACTGGACAGCATACTCTAGGTGTGGCTGGACCAGAGTCTTGAAGAGCGGGAGAATTATCATTTTATCTCTGGAGTCGATCCCCTTTTTAATGCATGCCAATATTCTGTTTGCTTTGTTAGCAGCAGCTTGGCATTGCATTCCATTGCTGAGCCTATCATCTACTAGGACCCCCAGGTCCTTTTCCATCCTAGATTCCCCCAGAGGTTCTCCCCCCGTGTATAGATCGCATTCATATTTTTGTAGTTGCCAACCCCATGATTTGTTCAGATCTTTTTTCAGCCACTGACACAGCCTGATGAAGGAGCACGCATGCTCCGAAGCGCCGCCCACGTGACCCCGTTCCCAGAAGCGATCGCAGTACTGCAGCACGGAACAACTGAGCAGTGCACAGCCTCCACAGTCTTCTCTCCAGCCAACCGGAAACGCTGGGAACCCACAGCGCCAGCGGATCAGCCAAGAGAAAAAGACACAGGACGAACTGAACCATCCAGTGATCTCTGCTTCACCCGGGACTAACAACGGATGAGAAATGTAACCCTTAACATGCCTGAAACAACATCTCCTTTGTGAGTGTTCTTAATTCATTTGTAATAAATTCATTTTAACATTGCTGCACTTAGAGGGCGCCGTCTCTCTCTCTCTCTCTCTTTTTATGTTCCAGAGCTTCATCTTGCTTGCATGGACTGGCTGCCTTTTATGCTCAGCATCTTTTACTTTTTTAACATCAGTACATGGACTAATATTTAAATTCTTGTACTAATATACATTATTCCCCTTTTTTTCCCCCCCACGTGTCACTCCCTATATATATTTTCTGAGCTACATCCCTTGTGCGCCATATTAACCCCTTTATTGTCTGTTATTGGGTGTTCTGAGATTGCAACTAGGACTTGCTACTATACTTACCTTGGGTTTATGTGCTTTGGTCAACCTACCACTAATGCCCCCAATACTACCCTCTGGAATATGTTCCACGCTGACTATCTCTACCTCTGGACTCTCCCCCCCATCGCCTAGTTTAAACACCCCTCTAACTTTTTGGCCATCTTCATTCCCAGCTGATCTGCACCTCCTCATTTAGGTGCAGTCCGTCCCTTCTATAGTACCGGTTATTGACTGAGAAGTTGGCCCAGTCCTCCAGGAACCCAAAAGTCCCTAAAATCATTCTTTAGGACACTCTATCTGCCTCTAACTTTGTCATTGGTGCCAACGTGCACCATGACAGCTGGGTCTTCCCCAGCCGCTCCCAGTAATCTGTCCACCAGATCCGTGATGTGCCAAACCCGACAACATACTGTTTGGCGCTTCAGGTCTTTATTACAGATTGGCCTCTCTGTCCTTCTAAGAATTGAGTCCCCTACCACAAGAATCTGTCTTTCCTTTCCCTTCACTTCCCCCCCACTCTCACTGGAAGAGTTCTTCCCCTGGCAGCTAGGAGAGTCCCTCATTCCCAGCTGATCTGCACCCTCCTCATTGGTGCCAACATGCACCATGACAGCTGGGTCTTCCCCAGCCCTTCCCAGTAATCTGTCCACCAGATCCGTGATGTGCCAAACCCGAGCACCCGGTAGACAACATACTGTTCGGCGCTTCAGGTCTTTGTTACAGATTGGCCTCTCTGTCCTTCTAAGAATTGAGTCCCCTACCACCAGAATCTGTCTTTCCTTTCCCTTCACTTCCCCCACTCTCACTGGAGGAGTTCTTCCCCCGGCAGCTAGGAGAGTCCCTCAGCTCCAGCAGTGCTGGTCCCTGACTGGTTTCAACAATGTCACTCAATGGAGTGTACTTATTGGGATTCTCCAGCCCTGGATCGGCCTCCCTGGCACTTCCCCCTCTACCCTTCCTGACTGTCACCCATCGACTCTTTGCTAGTGCCTGCACCTCTTTGTCTCCACCCGTCTCTGTGCTGGCCCCAGCCTACACCTGCCGTGTACGTTCCTGGCTCTCCTTTAGTATGGAGGGACTTCTCAGTGCTGACAGTTGCTTCCCCAGATTCAGAACCTGGGATTCCAAGGAAACAATGCGCTTACATTTTGCACAGCAGTATTGACCCTCGATCGGATGATCAAGGAACACATACATGCCACAAGATGTACAACGAGTCGCCTCTCCACACCCGTCGGGCATCGTACCTATTAAAGTTAAGGAGGATTGGGGATTATACCCTGTCCAAATTACCTAACAACTATCTTCCTGACACTAATACTTAACAAGACAATACACAGGTACTCAACAAGACAATACACAGATACTTGCAGAACTACGTGCACTTGCAGAACCATGTGCACTCGAAGACCTACGTGCACTCGCAGACAACTCGCAGAACTATGTGCACTCACAGACCACTCGCAGAACTATGTGCACTTGCAGACCTACATGCACTCGCAGACCACTCACAGGACTACGTACACTCGCAGACCTACGTGCACTCGTAGACCACTCGCAGAACTACATGCACTCACAGACAACTCACAGAACTACGTGCATTTGCTGACATACGTGCACTCGCAGACCACTCGCAGAACTACGTGCACTCACAGACCACTCGCAGGACTACGTGCACTCGCAGACCTACGTGCACTCGCAGACCACTCGCAGAACTACATGCACTCACAGACCACTCACAGAACTACGTGCACTTGCTGACATACGTGCACTCACAGACCTATGTGCACTTGCAGACCACTCGCAGACCTACGTGCACTTGCAGACCACTTGCAGACCTACATGCACTCGCAGACCTACGTGCACTCGCAGACCTATGTGCACTCACAGACCTACGTGCATTTGGATGGAAATAACAACGTTTTGCACAACAGTGAGCGAGCCTTATGTGAAGAAGCCAAACTATAGCACACTCAGGTCAAAATTTAAAAAAAAAGTTCTTTCACAGACTTTGGATAATAGTAACAGGTGTGGAAAAATTAGGCTTTGGGTGTTGGTGGTGCCTTTGCACCATTACCCTATAGAGGTACTCTTGATGAAAGAAAGACTTGGCCTTTCTGTAAAAAAATTTAACTATGTACACCTGTCAAACAGGTGTGAAAATAGCTAACATTAGAAAGGGGTTTAGGAAAAATAGTTTATTTAAACAGGTTGCCCTTAAACATGACCTTAATCCGGGGGCGTGGCTTAGCGGCACATGTAGACGGACGCACCGGCTCTTCTCTACACCGAAAATCCTGGAATTTATCCTGCAGGCACCCCATCCTGTAAAGAAAAAGACACTCACTCACCCACCACGATCCCAGGACCAACACTGACCGGCTCAGCTGCATTTAAACGGCCCGGAACGATGTCCTGGAGACATAAAGCCACACAGGAAGAATCCAGCCAAGATGGCGCCGGGTCACAGCGCTCACAGAGGCACCAGTACAAAGAAGCTGCACAGAAGCTATTATATGGCAACAAACCCCCCAAAGACCAATGATCGGCTTCCCACACTCAGGAGGAAGCTAAAGGGGGACAATCTGAGGCAGATGACACGGTCCCACTGGAGGATGTCGATGGATTGCATCCAGACTGGCACACAGTGAGTACTCCAAGAGACCTGTTTACAGGGCCTCCCTCTGTATCCCCCACATCAGATAGCACAGAATCCACATTAAGGGACATAGTCTCCGCAATTACTGCCTGCAATGTGTCTGTCTCTACACTAACTAATGAGGTTAAAGGAGTGAAAGCAGAAATCTCTTATGTGAGACAGGACATGCAGAAGCTGCGTGAAAGAACTGCAGCCATTGAGGGAAGAATCAGTGCAATGGAGGATGACATAGTACCCATGCAGAGAGATGTACAATACAACTGTCATTTAGTGGATCAGCATGCGGCCCGATTAGATGACCTTGAAAATCGCATGAGACGAAACAATGTGCGGGCACTGGGAATACCAGAGAGAGCAGAGGGCAAGAACCCTGTCACATTCATTGAAAACTGGCTGATCGACACTTTTGGAAAGGAAACTTTCTCCCCATTATTTGCAGTGGAAAGGGCACACAGGGTGCCTTCCCGCCCGCTCCCACCGGGCAATCACCCACGTGCATTTCTATTCAAACTGCTAAATTACAAGGACAGAGACGCTATCCTGTCTAAGGCCAGGACATCAGGAGGGGAAATTAAAATAGAGAATTCCAAAATTTCTCTATATCCAGACTTCTCAGCTGAGCTACAGAAGCAGAGGGCAAAATTCCTAGATGTGAAGAAAAGGATGAGAGACTTGAATTTGAAATATGCCATGTTGTACCCAGCCCGGCTGCGGGTTGTCGCATTAGGAGAAGTTCACTTTTTTGATCGCCCCCGCCATGGCCGCACAGTGACTGGACCGGGAGGACAGAGCCCTCAAAGCAGCGAGAAATAATGCACAGGATTAACCGGGAACTATACAAGGCCTGACACCCAGCAGCATCTGTTATTATGTTGCGCGTTTTATAACCAAACTATACGTTTCCAGCCGAGAGTATACAGCTATTGATCCGCTGAGCTGTAGCTGTTGGTTCCAAAGGGGGAGAATAATGAAAGAAGTTGCACTATTATTCATTATCCAGGCGGATGAAGAGGAACACTTTAAAAGGTTTTTGAATGGTGCGAAGTTTCACGCCTGCAGCGCGTGTGGAACTTCGCACCCTGATCCACTTAACCCAAGGGTTTGCTGGGTGTTTCCACAGCCTCCCCCCCCCCCCCCATTGCGGAGGCATGGGAACTATTTCTTTACTGGCCTAGTTGGCCAAGAGTCCAGTTGGCTCGCAAAGTTGCACGTTGCACTACAACAACCATTTATTTTTTTCAGGGACTGTGTTACTATGGTATAACCCTTGTCTATTGGTATAAGTTAACAGCACCTTGCCAAGTTATGATCCTGACAATGCTTCTCCAGGGAGTATTCACTCTGCATAATTTTATCTGCGTATATAAGGATGTGGTACAACTAACCGTTGAATGGTATTTGAAACATGTGCGGGGGTTCATGGCAGTAAGTCGCACCTATGGCGGCTAGTGTAAAAATAGTGTCGTGGAATGTCAGGGGACTAGGGGCCCCTATAAAACGTATGGCAGTTCTTAGGCATCTTAAATCCATGGGAGCGGATATTGTATGTCTGCAAGAGACACATTTTTCCTCGGACCCACACCCCAGTCTGAGTCCCCGAATGTATGAGGTACAATTCCATTCTACGTATTCCACATACTCTAGGGGAGTAAGCATCCTTGTAAAGAAAACTGTACAATTTAAATGTATTAGAGAGGCTATAGACACGGGCGGGAGATATATATTCCTGCTCTGCAAAATTCATGGTATGATCTGTATATTGGCGGACATATATATACCCCCCCCCCCGTACTCATCCGAGGTTCTGAAATGTTTGGCGGGATTTATGGCATTGTACCCGGAGGTTCCACTTTTGGCGGTAGGGGACTACAATAACTACCTGAACCATCTGTTAGATAAACTTCCTATCCCCACCACCGTGAAACCAGGCACAGAGGGGCATACACCCTTTGCCAGGGTACTAAGGGAAATGGGACTGACTGATGTATGGCGAGAAAAAAACCCAACAAAAAAGAAATACTCGTGCCACTCGGCATCATACGGGGGGCTCTCCAGAATAGATTTGGGACTAGGGAACGAGGCAATGTTGCTGAAGGTTCAGGACACGGGATATGCAGACAGGCTGGTGTCGGATCACTCCTCTTACTGGATATCCATCTCGCTACCGGTAGACAGTATAAGACCCATATGGAGGCTTAACCCATTCTGGCTCTCATTATTTCCAGAGCCAGACCCAATCCGCGATGAACTCAAAATGTTTATTCAGGAGAATCTCAATTCAGCCAAAATGGGAGTAGTATGGGATGCGACCAAAGCCTACCTGAGGGGGCAATTTATTAGATCTATTACACGAATTAAAACTGACACAAAGGCATGGGAGTGCACGGTACGGGGGGTGGTCACGGCAACAGAGGACAGATACATTGCTGACCCCACAGAAGATACGAAACGAGCTTGGCTAAGCGCGCAGTCTATGTCCAACCAATTGGCATTGCAATTGGCTGAAAACAAACGCTTTTTCCTACAGCAGTCGCACTTCGAGGAGGGTGAGGCGACTGGGCACATGCTAGCAGTAATGGCGCGTGCACAGAGGTCCTCTTCCCTTATCTCCACCATTAAGGACGCACAAGGCAACGTACAAGCACAAACGGCAGACATAGTGCAGGTTTTTAGGAACTTCTACGAAAACTTGTATACTTCTAAGGTACACCCCACTACCTGGGAAATAACGGACTTCTTAGAGGCATGTGCTCTGCCCAAACTGTCTCGGGAAGATACAGACATGCTTAATGCTCCCCTGAAAGAGGAGGAGATATCTCTAGCCCTTGCGCAATCAAAAAATAACAAGTCACCTGGGTTAGACGGTCTTCCCTCGGAAGTATACAAGAGATATGCAGACACGCTACTGCCTTTGCTATTGAAGGTATATAATGATGCTTACGAGGAGGGGTCTTTACTGGATTCTATGAACAAGGCGATTATTGTTGTCTTGCTGAAGCCGGGCAAAGACGCTAACTCGCCTGACTCTTATAGACCAATATCGTTATTAACAGCAGATATTAAACTACTAGCAAGGATACTGGCGAATAGATTAGCAACAGTAATCCACAAGATAGTGCATAGAGACCAGTCAGAGTTCATACCCACGAGGTCGACAGCCCAAAACATCAGGAGACTTTTTTTGAACCTCCAACTCCCGGTAGACAACCCCGGCAACAGGGCAATTTTTTCGCTGGACGCAGCTAAGGCCTTCGACAGCGTTGAGTGGCCTTATCTGTGGGCTGTGCTTGAAAATATGGGCCTGGGGAATAATTTTATTAATTGGGTAAAACTCCTGTATGCTGAACCATCGGCCAAAATTAGAGTCAATGGGGAGTTATCGGACTCATTTCCATTGTTTCGGGGTACTAGGCAGGGGTGCCCTCTGTCGCCCCTGCTGTTCGCATTGGCCCTGGAGCCCCTGGCAGCGAGGATCCGGGCAGACGACAACATAAGGGGGTTTCAAAGATGGACAGGGACAGATAAAGTGTCCATGTACGCCGATGACACTCTCTTATACCTAGGGGATACCCAGGGTACACTGCAAACGGCCATGTCACTTATCAAAGAATTTGGACAACTATCCGGCTTCTCCATTAACTGGAGCAAATCGGTGCTTCTCCCCCTAGACCCAATAGAGACGCCACTCCCAGCGGGGGCGGAAATGGTCCAGATAGTCCAGTCATTCCGGTATTTGGGAATCCAGGTGACACCAGACACCTCGGAATATATAGTACAAAACCTTGTCCCCTTACTGAACAAATTCCGGGAAAAGTGCACAGCTTGGTGCAAACTGCCTCTGTCGGTAGTGGGGAGGGTAAATCTTATAAAAATGGTATGGGCACCACAGCTGCTCTATATATTTAATAACTCCCCAATATGGATACATAGGAAATGGTTCGATAAAATAGAGACTCAATTCAGGGAGCTTATATGGCGGAAAAAGAACGCCAGAATAAGATTATCCACGCTACAGTATAGTAAGGAAGAGGGAGGACTGGCAGTCCCACACCACAGAACGTATTACCTTGCATCCCAGCTGCAACAGCTGGGAGGCTGGGGAATACCAGACACTGAAGACCCTATCCGCAGGCTACTGAGTGTGCCAGGCGAGAACGCACCGGCACTCACCAGACTAGAGGCAGGATACTGTCATCTGAATCCTAAAGCACCGACGGTGAAACTTTTAATTACACTATGGGCATATGTCAAGAGATTGCTAGGAATACAGGGATTTCTGACACATACGCCCATATGGCACAATAGGCAATATAGAGAAATCCAGAAACTTAAAGGATTCAGGAAATGGGAGGAAGCGGGTATAGTTTATGTGCCTCAACTTTTCAATGGCCCTATTCTCAAATCCTTTATGGAACTCCAGGAGGAATTCAAGATCCCACGCACTAACTTTTATAAATACCTGCAGCTGAGACATGCTATACAAACCCAGGCTAGAACAACTACATTACAACAAACAGACCATACAATCATTCAAAGTATCCTTATGGAGGGGGAGAAAAAGGGTATGATATCCAGATGTTATGGCACCCTCCTGGGCAAAATTCAAGACTCCTCTAAGCTACCATGCAGGAAAGGCTGGGAAGACGATATAGGGCCTATAGACGGGAAACGTGGAATATGTGCTTCTCTGCTGCACCACTTGTGTCAGTCTCAGCCTCACAGAAGCTATCTCATCTGTACCTATTACATAGGGTATACAGAACACCGGTACAACTACACAGGTGGGGCCTCAGGGACTCGCCCATATGCACAAAATGTGAAAGGGACAACGGAGATCTCCTCCATATGCTTTGGAGGTGCCCGAAGCTCTTCAGGTACTGGAAAGAGATAACGGATACGATATCATCAATCTTTAATCTAACAATACCACAAAACCCGACCATATGCCTACTAGGGGCGCTAGATGAGGAAACACAGGGGTATACCCACCTATACGGCAATACTACGCCTTTTATACATAGCACGAAAAATGATAGCTCAAGTCTGGATCACACCAAGAACTCCATCTAGGAAGAAATGGGTAGAGAACGTAAACAAACTACTGATCAGGGAAAAAATAACTTACCAACATAGAAATGCCCCACGAAAGTTCCAGGCAATGTGGTCACCATGGCTGGATACCCCTGGACTAGCCCCGCACTAGCTAATTCAGGACAGGCTGCTAGCAGGATAAATTTAAGGGAGAAACTACTGGAGGATAGATACGCACTTTTCTTTCAATATAAAGAAGGCGAGGAGCTGGTTGACTTAAAAAGACAGAGTATACTGATAGATCGGATAGAGACAGGGTTTACATGATGGTTGTTGTGACTGTTTACATATAATAACACAGTTATACCAATAGTGCATTAAAGCATGACAAGGTCATTGGAAGAAAGTTTTGCACAGTATTTAATAAAGATAAGATTTAGATTTTATATAGTTTCAGGAGCCTTGCAAAGCTCAATTTCAGACTACATAGTCACTGTTATGTTGAATTTGTAACTGTACAATGTGATTGATACCTTGTAAATTGTGCAAAACGAAAAAAATAAAAACCTTTTCTTGATAAAAAAAAAAAAAAACATGACCTTAATCCATCAGAATTAAAGGTAGTGGGGATAGAATCTTTTTCATCCCATTGGCGGGGAGTAATGTAGTTCGCCAGATTTCCAGACGGGAGACCTGTTGGATTTTTTTAGTTCAAAATCTGTCCACCGGGGGTTAAACATAGAATGGGACATAAATTGTTTCATAAGTAATAATTGAGTCAAGGGAAGCATTACAAGGTATTGCTCTTCAAAAATATATGAACATTTGCTTCATGTATTGATGGAATTTTTGAGTTTTATTTAACTTATTCTTATTTGATTTATTTATAAACATTGTTTATCAATGATTATGATTATTATATATATTTATTTTTTAGCAAACATGGTGTTTTTTGAGCACGCTGCCACTTTGTACAATTATGTGTACATCTTTCAATCAAACAGCCTCTTTTTTAGCAATCCACTTTAACTGAGCTCCCCCTTGTCCCCCTCCCCTTTTATCCCTTTTATAAAGCTTGGGAGTAATACATCTGTTTTATATTAGTGAATAACAAACAAATTATACATATACATTGTGGACCTGTTTGGACTCCACTAACATGGCGGCTGCATTATTTCTAAATACTGGGAACCTATCTCCTGTGATGCCTGTTGTCTTTTCAGCTTTGTAAGTAATTGTCTTATTATTAAATCAATGTTTTTAATTCCAATAGTTTTTATTCAAGAGAAATAAGGTAAACAAGAACAGAAATAATAACAAAAACAAAAATAATAAGACTGCGCGCAGCGCAATTATGCATCGAACACTATGAAGCATATATATGAAATAATGAACCATTTTGTATATTACAAAGGTATTGAGAAAACAGAAAAAAGCACAAAACATGTGCGTAAATAGAATACACCGTATATCTAATTTTACATATATATCTGGCCGAGTGATTGTAGCCCAAGCGTATTCTAGTATGTAACAGAGACCTTAAGTCATATCTCCGAGTTGTAATGAGTTCTAGAGTGTGTCTGGAGAACCTTGATCGCCTATACATATTCAAATAAACACTTGTTGCGTGGTAAGTTGAAACTGGCTGGCCCGCATCGCCAGGCGCCCCAAAGGGATCACACTGCGCCCGACGATGTAGGCCGCCAATCTATTCTTTTTCAGATAATTCTTAACATAACTTAAAACTTAAAACTTAAAACTTAAGACCATTCCATCAGCTTTATACCATTCTATCCATGGATTCCATTTCTTTATGCTTGTCAAGTAATGCCCTCGAGATGCGTCAAACATCAGTTCGTAATTTATGTGTAGATCTGTTATTCGTGTTATTTCAGTGATTGATGGTGTCGCCACAGTTCTCCATTTACGTACTATCGCTAGTTTAGTGCTAGTTATGATATGGTATATTATGTGTCTGAACTGTTTTGGGTATTTTTCTATGTTTAGCAGCAGTATAGCCAAAGCTGGGTCTGCTTTATTGCTTACATTAGTAATGTTGCTAATTAATTTAAAGACTCGGGTCCATATATCATATAATTTTGGGCAGTCCCATAGTATGAAACCCTGCGACTCTACTGGGGGTTAGGTACCATCTCAGAAGGATTTTACTATTTATTTCCCATAAGTTAGCGCATTTGGTAGCTGCATATGTGATCGATATTGATCTTTGCCATTGTTCAAGGGAAAATGACGCTTTTAAATCTATTTCCCATGTTCTCATAGATGGGGATTTGACAAATTCTGATTTAGCATTCAAAATGTTATAGAAAAGGGAAATACCCTTTGTGGGCGTATTGGGGTTAGTAAAGTACAAGTACACTCTGACAGGAAGTACTATTTGGATTGTGTATGAGTGCGTTAGTAAATGATATATTTGGTTGTACGTGTATGTGTCTTTTGTTTCTAGACCGTATTCTATTTGTAGAGTCCTGAAAGTTTTAACCGCAGGTCCCACCATAATGTCAGAGAGCTTTGTTATGCCCTTACTTATCCAATTTTTAATGTTGAGATTGGGTATTAGAAGATGTAGGCATGTGATGTTTAGAGGGATGGGTTTGGTGATTTGATCTTGTGAAAAAGATCCTAAGAATGCCTTCCACGCTTTAATCGTGGCCAACATGGGCGGTGAAATAGGGCTAACCTTCAAGGGGTTGAGTGTGCTAGTTACTAAGAGGTCGCAGATGTTATAATTTTTACATTGGGCCTGTTCAAGTTCCAGCCACCTGGGTACTTGATTGTTTGGGAACCACTGTTTGGCCTGCGCCAGTATGGCCGCTGTATAATAGTCTTTTAGAAGAACGTGACCCACCCCCCCTACTCTCTTGGATGTTATTAGTTTTTTAAATGCGCAACGTGCTCTCTTTCCTTGCCAGAGGAATTTGTTTATTTTCGTTTGGGCCTTTGAGAAGAAGGAATCTGTAATTACGATAGGTAGAGTTCTGAATAGATATATGAACTGTGGCAGCACCATCATCTTAAATGCTGCAAGTCTACCCGACCATGACAGCTCTGTTTTGTTTATTGCGTTCAGTTTCGAATCTAAGTTGTCGAGAAAAGGCTGGTAGTTGGATTTGAACAACTGGTTAGTCTTTTCGGTTAAGGTTATGCCTAGGTATTTTATCCCCTCCTGGCTCCATGTATAAGGATATTGTTGTTGCAGTCTGATTCTTAGTGTGTCATCTATGCCTAGTCCTAGAATTTGAGATTTGCTTTTGTTTACTTTGTAGTATGAGATTTTGTTGAATAGTGCTAGAGCTTTGTGAGCCTCAGCCAGGGAAGTCTCCACGTTTGTTAGTATCATGATCACATCATCAGCAAACAAGCTGATGCTGTGTGATGTGTCCTGTAGTCTGAAGCCGGTAATTTGCGGGTGTGACCTGATGTGTATGGCAAGGGGTTCCATTAAGAGGTTAAAAATTAGGGGGGATAGTGTTGTAATGGGAAACGGTGACTCCACGCGGTGGAAATGGTTCCTGCAAATCCAAAGGCTCCAAGGGTTTGACTCAGGTATCGCCAGTGGCGCCTCCGCCAGGTGCAATATGCTGTCCATAGCTTAGCGTATAATTTTAGATCGCTATTCAGAAGGGAGATGGGTCTAAAGTTTGAGGGTGAGTCTGGAGTCTTCCCCGGCTTAGGCAGAGTTATTATGACAGCTTACGTAAAATACTGACAGTTATACAGAGATCTGTAATAGTCGCTCAACGCGTCTGCTATTTTTTTTGGGTGGCTTTCCTTCCGTTTGGTATTTGGATGTATTATGTAAGGTATTTTCATTTTGTAGTTGAGTCCCTTAATGTTCTGTGCTAGTAGCTTGCCTGCTTTGTTCCCATTTGAGTAATATGTCATTTTTAATCTTTTGCTATTCTTCTCGAAGTTTTCCAGTAAAAGTATTCTAAGGTCATGTCTCAGTTCAGTGAGTCTACGTGATCTCCTGTGATGTATAACCTTCCTACACTCCTCTTGTTGTAAAACAAAAGTATTGATTCTCCATAAGGGTCTCGCATCAGCCGACGACAAGTCCCCTATGGAGAGTACCACTGTTGTCTTTTCAGCTTTGTGTCCAAAGTCGCATCTGCATGAGCTTGTTGAAAAAATGAACTTTGGTGCTTGTTGGGAGCATATCCTGTATTTTCTGGCGGGAAGCATGGGAGCATCTGTTGGAAAAAATGGAACTTGGTGAGCTTGTTTCCGGATCTGGAGTAAGGTTAAAGTCTCCACATATCACATAGGGAATGTCTTGTAGATGGTCAGGTTCTATTAGATTAACATATATAAGGATCAGGTATCTTCCTTGTGTATCACAAATGGAGTCAAGCAGTTTAAACGCTACTGAGTCTCTAACTGCTATTAGGACTCCTTTTCGTTTGGAGACTGCGTTTGCTGTGAATACGTGGGGGAAGCTTCTGTGGGAGCATCTGGGGGGGTTGGAAGCCAGAAAGTGGGTCTCCTGAGCACAAACGATGTCACATTTCCGGGTAGTAGCCTCTTTCCATAGGGAATTTCTTTTCATAGGGTGGTTAAGCCCTTTGGCATTAATGGATAAGATATTGAAAGCCATCTACTTGTGATAGGGTCAATAGATATTTGGCCGTCTGTGTTCATGGAGGCGTCTCTGATGTGGTGATGAGGCTTCCTGTGTCCTGCAGATATACCACAGGGCACAGGGAGGGCAGCGTAAGGTGTGTGCATTAAGGTACTCACTATTAACGTTGGGCAGAGGTACAGCTGCCTCAGATACATCTCAGTGCAGTGATGTGGTATTGTAGCTGGAGTAACTCTTCTGATGGAATGGTTCTGGTGAATTGGCGACATAGGTACGGTGTCTTCAAGGTTCTGTGGTTGTGGGAGGTAAAAACAAAAGAAAAGAGAACAAAAAAAGAAAAGCAAAGCAACATAACACTGATCCCGTGTTAACATTAGTGCACACTTAACCTGGTGTGTGCACATAAGTCAATTCCGTACAGCGTAACTTGCTGTATACAGTTGGGGGGGGAATAAGTTCAGCCCTAGGTTCCCTAAGGACAGAGATCAGGGGACTTATGATTGAATTCTTGACCATCCTGTACTTTTATGCATGTGACTTGGCGTTCTTGGATGTTATTGGTTTCCAGTCGCGGTCAACTTGCCTTGGAGTACTTGTGTTAGGAACTTCTGGATCTATGTCCGGGATTATGTCCCAGCTCTTGAGTAGCTCAATGCCCTTGGCTAGTGAGGTGATCGTATATGTATGGTTATCTTTGGTCACTGATAGCTTCGTGGGATAACCCCATCTATATATGATCCTGTTGTTCCTCAAAGCTTTGGTGATTGTGTTCAGGGCCCTTCTCTTCTGAAGTGTGTGCTGGCACAGGTCGGCAAAGAATTGAAGGTTCTGCAGTTGAGGGGGTATTTGGTCCTTTTTTCGCATGGACGCCATTAAGTTTTCCTTTACATGGAAAAAGTGTAATCTTAGTAGGACATCTCTGGATATATGGTCTGGTAAGTGCGCTGGTTTGGGTAGACGGTGAATTCTGTCTATAGTGACGTCCAAGTCGGACAAGTCAGGCAAGATTTGTTTGAAGATGTCTGCCGTGTGTGTTTGTAGGTCATTCTGCTGGACAGATTTGGGGATCCCCCTTATTTTAATGTTGTTCCTTCTAGACCTATCTTCGATGTCAGCCAGCTTGTCCCTGATCCACTCCGTTTCCCCATCTTTTTCTTCGTTAGCATCTACCAGGTCATTAATGGTGTGAGCATATTCCCCCATTCTGTTCTCAATATGGTCTACCCTAGCTCCAATGGCATTAACTTCTTTGGTAAATTTATACATGCAGGAAGCAATATCAGACTGAATAGTGCTGCGGAGGGACATTAACATGTCCTTCAGGACCGTATCCAGAACAGGCTGGTTCTGAGTAGGGAAGGATTCAATGGGTTCAGGGAGCTCCCTCGTGTCATCTCCGGAATCGGAGGCCGGGCTGCCCTCGGTAGACAATCTATCTCCATCCATCCTTGGCTTGGATTTTGCTGGGCTGCAGGTGGATGGGGATGGAGGGTAGGAGCTATGGTGGTTTTCGTGGGGGATATTTTCAAAATTGGCGTTACCTTGCCTGGATGTCGATTCACGGTGTGCCGCTCCGCCTGTGTTGTAGGCCCGGGCGCCATCTTGGATCCCTCTCTCAGGTATCCTGGCGTAGAAGTCCGTGAGCCGCTGAGGCTTCCCTGCGTTTCGCCGTTTGCCTGGCATGTCGCCGGGGGTCCCTCGGGGTGTATCTTACTGGCTGCCAGCAGTCGTTAAGCTCGGATGTGTCCGCTGTTAGTCGCTACGGTCCCCTGACTCCGGAGCTCCGGGATTATGCGACCATCCGGAACTCGCGTCAGGCCACGCCCCCCTCTAAATCAATGTTTTTAATGGACATTGTGTAATGAGAATCTCTTCCTTCTCTTCTCACTCACCATGCCCATTTGAATGGTCGGGAGTACTAAATGGTCAAGTGCCTTTTGGCGAGGGATATTTCAGAGAGTGTCCAAGGCAATTGATTATCTGTGTAGGCTTTCCTGCTGGGAGATACTTCTTATGCCCCGTACACACGGTCGGAAAATCCGACCACAAAATCCATCGGATTTTTTCTGACGGATTTAGTCCGACACTGGTGTTGCATACACACGGTCGGACAAAGTTGTCGGAAAATCCGATCATTTTGAACATGGTGACGTTTGTTGCCTACGACGGGACTACGTAGAGGCTAGTAGCCAATAGCTTTGGTCTTGTAATGTGATCTGAGCATGCGTGGCACTTTGTCCGTCGGAATTCGCTACACACGATCGGAATTGATGTGAATGGACTTTGTTGTCGGAAAATTTTTAAAGCAGGAGATAAAACTTTGTCCGTCGGACAATCCGATGGAAAATGTCCGATGGTGCCTACACACGGTCGGAATTTCCGACAACATTGTCCGATAGGACAGAATCCATCGGAAAATCCGACCGTGTGTATGGGGCTTTACACCCACAGTGAGGGGTACTCACGAAAAGCGAGGTCAGATCTATACAGGGTCTTTGGACTGGAGCATGATTAGGTGATCACCCAAAGCACCAGCATATTGAAGATGTACACAATTTGATCACTATATCTCAACTTAATACATTTTTTGGGGACTTTATAAAGTAGAGAAACAAGGCAGTTTGTAATTAAAAAAATCAAAATGATAGTGTATTAATTTCCTAGAAAAAAAAGGGCAGCTTAAAATTATACTGTATCCAACCACAGTGTTTAGGTACTTTTACTAGTCTGTAGTTTAGAAACACCAGTTAACTTTAAACAAAGAAATACATTTTAAGGATCCATTCATACTAGCTGCTGGCTTACAATGCACTGGCTGTTGTGCATTGCACTTTTAATCAACTGTCACACAGTTTTATTTCATAAAATTCTATAGACTGGTGTGCAGCGATTACGCCAAATGCCTGTAACAGCTTGTAAGTGTGTGTAAATGCGGTAACTCGCGTTTAGTTGCATTTCATTTACACGCGTTTTTCATTTTTGGCTATTTGCCATTTAGAGGAAAAAAACGCTTCTAAACGCAAACGCAGCACAACACCGCCATTTTAAATGTCGGCTACTATCTGTCAAGTTAAATTCTTCAGGAGAGGTTGTAAAAGCGTCCCATGTACATGAAGCCTAAACCACCTTGTTAGGTACATTTGACCTCCTGATCTCCAGGCTGCATGAAAAAATAACCGTACATACAGCATTTGCCAAACAAGGACCAGTGATGTACCGTTACTTTGAGTGGTTATCCCGGGGTGATGCCTGGTATCATTTATTTCATGTAAAAGCAATCTTAGTGGCTAATTTGCTTCTGGATTGCAGCTGGATTGCTTTCACAAACAGCAGGAGGAGAACCCATGGCATATAACATTTGGTATCATCTTGTATTCTGGTAAATGATAGGTGTAGCTCTTGACACAATCAATTGTTTCACACTAAGTACAATTTTTTTTCTGTTTTATCTATTTACTTGATGTAACATCATCTTTTATAACTTACAAAAAAATCTCTTCTGATTTTATCATCCAATCATGTGCAAGCTAAAATGCTGTTTTTTATTTTCCTTGCATGTCCCCCTCGGATCTACAGTGACTGCACTTACAAGTGCACTTTCAGTGAAATTTCAAGTGCACTTTGCAAAAGTGGATTTGCCTTTCGTAAATAACCCCCATTGTGTTTTTGTGCATTCAAATTCAAAAAAGTGTATTTGTGCCCAAAAAATTGCATTTGAAAAACTACTGCACAAATACTGTGTAACATTAAAAGTTGTAGAACTCACCATTTTATTCTCTAGGGCCTCTACTTTAAAAATATATATAATGTTTGGGGATTCAAAGTAATTTTCTAGTAAAAAATACAGATTTTTTTAATGTAAACAAAGTGTCAGAAAAGGCTTGGACTTCAAGTGGTTAAAAGAGTGGGTGATGTGTATCATAAGCTTCTAATCTTGGGCATAAAATGCCAGGACAGTTCAAACACCCCCAAATGACCCCTTTTTGGAATGTAGACATCCCAAGCTATTTTCTGAGAGGAATATTAAGTGCATAAAATATATTATTTTTTGCCGCAAGTTTTTGGAAAATTGACATTTTTTTTTTTACACAAAGTTGTCATTTTAAAAAGATATTTCTGACACATGCAATGGGTATATGTGGAATTACAGTCCAAAACACATTCGGCTACTTCTCCCAAGTATGGGGATACTACATGTGAGAGACTTTTTGGCGGCCTAGCCACGTTCAGGCTTTCAAAGGGTGTATTTCCTCATGTTGCTCCTGTTCCTATCACAGTTTTGGAGGCCCTAAAATGCCAGGATAGTACAAAACACCCCCCAGATGAACCATTTTTAGAAAGTAGACACTCCAAGGAATTTGCTAAGAGGCATGGTGAGTATTTTGCAGGTCTCATTTGTTGCCACAAGTTTTTGGAAATTGAAATTTAGTTGATAGCTTGAAAAATAAAGTTTAACCTCTTGCCGACCATATAACTTACATATATGGTGGCAAGGCATCTCTGCTGCAATGTAAGTTATAGCGGTTAAACTTTATTTTTCATCATGAAGGGAACAAAAATCAGCTATGTGATGATTTTTTGGTGACAGGTTCTCTTTAATGAAACATCAGGGGTCTAAAAGACAGGACATGAAAGTTATGTTTAATATGCCACTTCAGGATCATTAGCAGGAAGGGGAGATCAGCAAATGGACTTTTACTGATCTCCCTCCTTTTTCATTCCTGACACCTACCATGCAGATCCTGAGTCTGCTGATAGATGCACAGAGGAAGCATGGAAGTGATCTGGTGTCAGATTGTCCACATGTCAGATTTATGCACAATGCAGCTGCTGGGAGTGTGTATAAACCCCCCTGTCACCACAGACATAAGGTATATGATGTTGGCGGTAGCAGTTAACCGCTTCCCGACCGCCTAACACAGATATACTGCGGCAAAATGGCACGGGCAGGCAAAATCACGTGCCTGTACGTGATCCTATAAATGCCTGCCCGTGGGTCGCGTGCGCGCCGCCAGCGGCGCGCTCGCGACCCGGTTGGGAGCTCCGTGACCCCGGCCGCGGGACCAGCGGACCCGATCGCCGCTGGTGTCCCATGATCGGGTTACGGAGCTGAAGAACGGGGGAGGTATGTGTAAACAAACCTCTCCCCGCGCTTCCTACTCTGCGTGTCATTGATTGGCTGTTCCCGGTCATTGGGAAAGCCAATCAATGACATCAGACGTCAGCCCCGCCCCCTAATGTAAAAAAAAACACACACGTCACAGCCCATAACCCCTCCCCTCCCCCTAGCAGTTAACCCCTTCACTACAACTGTCATTTATACAGGAATCAATGCATTTAAATAGCATTGATTGTTGTATAAATGACAATGGTCCCAAAAATGTGTCAAAAATGTCCGATGTGTCCGCCATAATGTCGCAGTCACAATAAAAATCGCTGATCGCCGCCATTACTACGCCATTACTATCCCCTATTTTGTAAACGCTATAACTTGTGCAAACCGATCAATAATCGCTAATTGTGATTTTTTTTTACCAAAAATATGTAGAAGAATACGTATCGGCCAAAACTGAGGAAAAAAAATGTTTTTTTTATATGTTTTTTGGGGATATTTATTATAGCAAAAAGCAAAAAATATTGCATTTTTTTCAAAATTGTCGCTCTATTTTTGTTTATAGCGCAAAAAATAAAAACCGCAGGGGCGATCAAATACCACCAAAAGAAAGCTCTATTTGTGGGAAAAAAAGGACGCCAATTTTGTTTTGAAGCCACGTCGCACGACCGTGCAATTGTCAGTTAAAGCAACGCAGTGCCGAATCGCAAAAAGGGGCCTGGTCCTTTGGCTGCCAATTGGTCCGGGGCTGAAGTGGTTAAAAGGTTATCGAACTAAGGGCTAGCACTATAGCAGAGAGAAACATGCAGCTTTCTGCAAAAGGGCTTAGAAAAAAGAATGGTTTTCTATGTGCTTCATTCACAGCTGTCACCTGCAGAGCTGAAACTCTGCTTCAGGTTTTCGCACAACTCCGTAGTTGAACTCAGCCAATACACCTAGAAAATTCCTTCAGCTGTGGATAGGAGGGGGTGATCAGTACGATGGGGGGGGGGGGGGGGGGTAGGGGCAATTAGAGCAAGCAATGTTTGTTTGGCTTTCTGTACAGCAGCTGGAATCCAGCTTAGTCTTCTCTCCCTCCCACTGTTTTCAGCTGCTGTATAGAGAGGGGATCGGTTCCTCTAATTCCCCCCCCCCCCCCCCACTGGACCAGTTATCACCTCCTCCTGTACACTGTCTGATTCCCCTGTGTGCTCCCCTTGTGTGCCCTTACTGCAGCTTCGGCTTCCTTCCTCTCCTCTCTTTCTGGCTGCAGCAGACACACAGGGCTGGGATCTTCAGGCTGGGGAAGCAGGCAGTAAATATGTAATTTACCAGCCCCTTTCTTTTCTGAATGAACCCAGTGAGTGACAGGTACCCATCACTCACTGGGTTCATTCATAACGGAAGCATAGTAGATTGTATTTACTATGCTTCAGTTTATGAATGAACAGGAGCCTCTGCCTCTCCTGTTCATTCATATGCAGTACAGCTGAGGCTCCAGAGAAAGGGACTGGAGAATGTGTTTCTTCAGTTCATTTCTAAAAAGTGATACTTGCAGAGTCTGTTTAGACCCCTGATATTTCACCAAATTGTAAAAAATAAAAAAAATTGTAAAAAAAAAAAAATTGTAAAAAAAGGAAAACAATAGTGACACAACCCACTGCCCTACTGACAATGTCCACAGCCCCACTGACCCTGTCCACTGCTCTACTGACACTGTCCACTGCCCACCCCCCCCCCCCTTAAAAAAACGGATTGTGAAAAAATTAAAACAAAAAATTCAAACAAACAAAAAAATAAGTAAAAATAACTAAACCTGTACAAAACTAATAAAAATTGGCCCATCCAGCATGAATAAGCATTTTTTTGTGCAGCTGAAGCCATGTGTTATTCTATGGGGATGCAGCAACTGTGTTCAGGTGCGGGTGAGTGGCACTAAATGCATACTGTCTGTGAACAGGTATATATCCACACACATGTCAAATTAAGACCTGTGGCTGTGTTTCTAAAGTTGCTGCATCCCCATAAGCAAAATATAGGCTGCCTGCACATAAAAAAAAAAATCTGGTTCATACTGTACAGGGCATATCACCCATGTGAAAAAGCCCCAAGACCTCATGCATACACAGAGCTTTATTTGTTACCTCGATATAGTCTTTTAGATTTAGCAGAAATGTTGTAAGTTATGTTTTGTTTGTTTCCATTAATATTGCATTTTTTGTGAAACATAAATGATGACACAGGGAATAGAAAACCCACAGAAAAAATGCACCTGAATGTGATATGAGTTTAAAAGATGTGCATAGAAATAAAGGTTAATGTACATAAAAATGTAGGTGAATGTATATCAGTTTTTACCTGCATTTTTTATTCACACAAGTGTTAACCAGCCCTAAATCATACTGTTCTGTAGCTTTACATGCAGCTTTAAAGAAAAAAATATTCCCCTCTGATCTACAGTATGTACATTGCAAGGATTTTAACAACCTTTGTTGCAGATTCCTATCTTTTGTTAACATGAAGAAATCCCTGTTTGTTCCTCTGTGCCTCTGTGCAGAGTGGGTCTAATGGGGGTGGTTTCATAATTATCAACCAGCTGTGCAGCTTTAGAGCACAAATGAGGACATCTGCTGGGCCTGCATCCTTTTGAAAGTTTTGCTGCAGAGGATGCCTGAAATCTTACTTGTATCTTAGGCAGAATTCTGGGAAAATCAGTGAGCCAATTACACAAGCAGGAAATTGATGTTTCTGGGGGGTGGTCAGTACACATTCTGTATACAGAACAACTCCAGATAGCCATATTGCATTGTATTTTCAGAAAATTACACAGCTGCAGATTGAAAAGGAAAGGTAATTTTTAATAACATTCAATTACAATATGACTTGTGTTGCAATAGTATACGCTATATTATTTTTTCTTTATTTGCTTTTTTTTTCGGCCACAAAAGTGGAGCTACCCCATAAGGAATACCCAGAAATGTTATTTAAAGGATTTGTGTATTTTTTAATGATGATCTTTAAGCCACATGAAAAGGCCTTCTCTTTTCTTGCATTATTAAATGCCCCCCATAGCAGTGCTCCTTTTAGCATTTTCTTTTTTTACAATAGCTTTCCTATTAGCCTCTTAAAAATGGGCAGAAATAAAGCTAGTTTTGTCTCCCACAGACTTCAGTGGGTTTAGGTGCTAATTTTGGGGTTTGTGGACTACATGTTGGGTTTACTCATTCCTATATGTTACCACTAAGCGCTAGGCTAGTTGGCTGAGTAGAAATTTATTTTAAGACAGATTCGAAAATCAAAGTCTGAAGAGCGGACAGGGACCTATATGCGTAAAGCTGGACAGCATAGGGTATCCAAGGTAAACAGGGCAATGAATCAGCCTGGACAGTGGATAGGACTTTGCCACATTTGAAAGAAGACAGTTTCTTGGCAGGTAGAGGAAAGCTGGATTGTCACCAGGAAAAATCTTGATAGCAAATGGGATTTTGGAAAACTCATGCTGGGAAAAAAGACAGGATCTTATCAAATGCAACTTAACCAACGAAAACATAAAAAAAAAGCAGAGTAAGCAATTGGTTGAGTTTAAATAGCATTAACATAGTATTAAGACCTCACATTTTGTTCTCATGATCAGATGTATGCAGGCCAGTTGAATAGTACTTTCATATTTTAAAATATGCAGAAAGTCTTAGAATCTGAAGTGCTTAGTAGTGCAGCAACTGACTTGGCCTGTGATGCTTCCCTGAATTTTCAGTTTGGGATAGACAAATGATAAAAGCACATCAGTGTGAGGGGGCGTGGCCAAGACCGAGATGGCTGCTTGATCATGCAGCTTTGCTCCACATCGGGACAAAGCAGCTCACAACGGCCACGGAAACAGGTGAAACACACCCCAACTACTGACTTCAATGACACTCCAGACCCATTGGAAAACAAAAAGGAGAGGACACGCGGCGGACCAAGATCGCTGTATACTCGGCAGCCGCACTCCACACTAATGCTGGGCAGCCCACAGCAGCGCCCGTCACATGTGACACATAATCCAGCAAACAGCGCAGACACTCCGGATCAGACAGGCAGTGATAACATGAGGGAGAACTACTCCACCCGTGCCGCCTCACAGAGTTATTTCCCCCTGCTTTTTCCTCACAGGCATTCCAAGATGGTGCCGACGGGGACACAGAGCCGCTGACACAAGACTCTCCACTCATCACAAACCAGGGAATGAAAGAAACAGAGCCTGATGCACTGGCTATGGACTCCTCTCCCTTACAGTCCTCTGACAGAGGTAAGCGTCCTCCACCTACACAAAATCAGTCCCCTGATAAGGCTCCTCTTTATAAAAAACAACTGTGCTCCCTTCCCCTTCAACCCCACTTTGAGGAAGATGCTTAGGAACCACTAGCAGCTCTCCCTACAAGTGATCAGTCTGCATCTGAGCATACATTAAAGCTCATGCTGCTCTCTCTCCACAAAGAAATTAAAAAGGAACTCTGCTCCTCTATTTCTCAACTTACTATGCGAGTGGACCACATTGAGAAACGTGCTGACTAGGGATGGGCCAAACACCCCCCCATTCGCACCAGAACATGCGAACAGGCAAAAAATTTGTTTGAACACACGAACACCGTTTCAGGGACATGAAAAATCAAAAGTGCTACCAGGCCACATGCCCTCAACATTGAGAGGGTGCTTTGGGGTAGCCCCCCAAAGCACCTTGTCCCCATGTTGATGGGGAGAAGGGCCTCATCCCCACAACCCTGCCCGCAGACCCCCACAACCACCGGGCAAGGGTTGTGGAGTTGAGGCCCTTCTCCCCATCAACATGAAGGGTCTGGTATGGATTTTAAGGGGGACCCCATGCCATTTTTTTATTTTTGCGCAGGGTTCCCCTTAATATCCATACCAGACCTGAAGGGCCTGGTATTAAATTTGGGTGGACCCCCCACGCATTTTTAAAAAAAAATTTTGGTTCGGGGTTCCCCTTTGGGGAAATCCCATGCCGTTTTTATCAATGAACTTTTATGTGTATTGCCAGACCGACAATTCATTATAGCCTGTACTATAGCTATCGCTAGTACTTTTAAATTACTTTTTTCCTTTAGAAATATAATTTTGCACTCGGTCTGTTCTAAACACGAGAAACATGCGCCATACTATAGACACCCCCCAGGGATGAAATTTAAAGGAATATTACACTCTTATTGTTTCACTTTAAGCATTATTAAAATCACTGCTCTTGAATTTGCCGCGAGCACCCCAAATTGTTTGCTATTCGGTGAACAGGCGAACAGCCAATGTTCGACCCGAACATAAAGCCCATCCCTAGTGCTGACATAGCTGAGAGACAGATTTCTGACAACACTAAAGCATATAATGATATGGTTTCTGCATTCGAGCAACAATCACAAGAGCTCCGATACGTGCAAGTAAAATTGGCGGACCTTAAGGATAGGTCCCACCGTCACAACATAACATTTTGCGGTATACTTGAGAGCGGTAAACCAAATTTTGCTAAGACTTCCTGTAGGTATGGCCATTCGACCAAATCAAAGGCCTTATGGGCATCCAGGGCTAAAACAGCCCATAGAGTGGCCTGCATGTTGGTAAAGAGTCGTCGGAGAATAATTGAAGTAGATCAAGGAAAAAACAACAAGGGAAGCCAGGCCAAAACCTGTCCCTACAGTACTTGGGACATTAAAAGATGCGTGGATCTGTTATGAGGTAAGCAAATCAACACCGCAAATCAACATTAAATATTTTTATTCTTCTTTTGTTTGTAATATCATATAATATCATCATGTAATATCAAGACCCCCTGCCTGACCCACAAATGCACACAAGGAGACGCTCCTCAATACTTATGCGAAAAAATAAAACACTACTCTCCCAATCGCAACTTCCGATCAACCAACCGAAACCTCCTCCTCATCCCCAAGTCCCGGTACAAATCAAGGGGAGAACGAAGATTTGCAGTTAAAGGACCATGGCTATGGAACGCTCTACCCACGAACATCCACTTGGAAGGAAACCATCGGGCCTTCAGGAAAAAACTCAAGACCCACCTCTTCTAAGAAGTTGCAGCGCTATACAAGTCATTCATTTATTCATTCATTCATATAGATGCATGGGATACAGCCCTGAGGAAGCATTTACTACAACTGTGAAACGCGTTGGCTGTTTAGTATACCCTAGCATGAATCTAATGATTTTAACATAAGTATTATTCTTGACTAATGTTGTTCTTAAATTTGTACAATCTTATTGTAATAAAATATTTTTTTTCAAATCAACCGGTGTTGATATGCTTACCTCTTAACAGTTCCACGCATCTTTTAAAGTCCCAAGTACTGTAGGGACAGGTTTTGGCCTGGCTTCCCTTGTTGTTTTTCCTTTATCAATCAGGGATGTGGATGCAATGCTCTGTTACTAGACACTGTCCATACTTCTCTTTATTAAATACATTAACTCGAGTTTAAAACCCTATTTCCTCTTGGACAGTCTCTGGTATGAGGACAAACTTTTTAGTTGTACTCTAGATCTTTATTTATCTAATTAAGTTTCTCTGTTATTATTATTTGATTTTTGTTATTGTGCTGGAATTTTTGGTTTAATATTATGGTTATTGTTTTTTGACTAGTGGTGAATGAGAGGTCCGCAGTGAATAATAGCAAGTATACGAAACATGTCGCAATTCTCTGGACCAGGTTGGGAAAGTTTTCTTGACTCAATACAGAAAACATGTAGCAATCAGACACAAAATGAAGTGGGTTTGGATGTTTACTTTTTGAAACTTAAAAAGCTGATGGAAAGAAAGTAAAATCTTGGGTGGCACATACGATTCTTTGACCGATATCTTAAAGAAAAAGTTAGCCCACAAGGGTTGAGGGTACAAATTTTTCCCTTATTTGAGGTAGCTGATAACGTATTCTGTGAAAAATGGGAAAAGAATCTATCTGATTGTTCTATAGTTATGATGGAGATGTTGAGGGATAAACACAAGGTGGAATTGCTGGACCTAGATGATGAAATAGAGACTTTGCGCATGAGTAGCAGTCAGCTATCTCAATGCGCTGAATATCAAAAAAGAGAACAAGATCTGATTCAGCATCTTGAAAAATATAATAAAAATGTTATCATCAAAAAGGACCAAAAATTCCACAAGGACAGATTAGCCTTCTCAGGGGGCTACGCATACAAGTGGCAGAAGAGAGGTTTCTCTAACAGAAGGGGTCGTAATAGACACCAACCAAACCAAGATGCAGTAATTTATAAATCTGATTCCAATTTATCCAACTCTTCTTCTATCTCCTCACAGAAATTACAATACCCTATGAAACAGGGAATTTGTGGTAGGGGGCGAGCACAAAAACGGGGGAATCTAACACGCAAGGTGGGATAAACAAAAAACGTATTGTCTCCCCTCGAAGGTCCTCACATGGTCCTAATGGTGAGGTACATTCAGTATCCTCCATGGCCAATGTGGACGAATCCACAATGGACAGTATACAACTATCTATGTTCAGTGATGAATCAAAAAATTCCTTGACTATGTCAAAGGAATCAGGAGCCAACCCTGAAGATAAATTCAGCCTCAGGTTATACCCCTATAGGCCTAGGTCCCACCCCACAAACCCCAATGACACATTCACGTATGGGCAAGAAGGACCCATTTGTGACTCGACAAACAAACGTAAACTGAAACTGGATATTGTTAATCTTTCATCCTATATCCTATTTTTGGATGAAACAGAGGTACTAAGGTTGGGTCTGAGCTTTTGCCCATTGCCAAAGATTGATAAGTTTGAACTCACAAAAGATCTACATATGTTTGCCAGAAATCTGACATATAAGTTCATTTTTGATAAGGATAGAAATGTACGTAAATCCAGTGAAGATGAATTATACAAGGATTTTAAGGTTCAAGACTTTCGAAATCTGAAAACACAAATCCAATTATTGGACGAAAATGAGGGGTATGGTGGCGATGACAATTCTCCCTCCTCTGATGAAGAGGTCAGTAATATTGATGCCTTATCAGATACCCCTATCTTTAAAGCCAAATCATCAAAATTTCCCCAGCTGCAGACTTGTGTTGCAGTTTGGGCATTCCTTAAGCAAACGCTCAAATGTATTGAGGGAACTACTTTTCCTCCATTTGTCGATAGTAATCTGACTCAGAATCAGTTACTTGCTCTTAGGAATATTGCCTAAAATGATGACATTGTAGTCAAGCCTACAGATAAAGGCTGCAATGTCGTCATCTTCGACAAAGCCCAGTATATTGGTATGTGTGATGCTATCCTACAAAATCAGGAATGGTACCAATTGGTACCCGGTGATATTGTGGATGAATTTCGTCTACAATATCAAACCATCCTGACCGAAGCATATCAGCAAGCCCTTATCAATAAAGATCTCTTTGACTATTTACAAGTTAATTGGCCAATTACACAGACTTTCTACGTCTTGCCAAAGGTTCACAAGAACCTCCAGAACACACCCGGTCGACCTATAGTATAAAGCATTGGATGTCATACAAAAAAATCCAGTATATATCTTGATAGAAAACTTAGAGCCCATGTCATTGGACTTCCATCCTACTTGAAGGATACACTGGAGCTTTTAAAGGTGATTGAGGGTCTCACCATTCCTCCAGATGCCATTTTAGTAGTCATTGATATTGAGGCTCTATATTCATCCATACCTCATGAGAAGGGCATCAAAGTCATTTTGAGATTCCTACATGAGCAGGATACAGACAATTGGAAGCTCTGCAACTTCATTGTCGTGTTATTGAAACACATCCTGACATCTAATGTCTTTTTGTTTAATGGGTCCACTTACCTCCAGGTACAGGGGGCTGCGATGGGGACTTTGTGTGCCCCATTGTATGCCAACCTGTACCTGGGGGGGTGAGAAAGGACCCTCTTTTCGGATGACAGTGCTTCGATGTATCTCCGCCACATTCTTCTTTGGCAGAGGTACATCGATGATGTACTGGTCGTCTGGACTGGAACTACCACTGAACTTTCTGTATTTATGATTTTCCTGTCTAGGAATCAATATAATTTTCATCTTCAATCTTAAATTCACCATGCAATGTGATAATAAAAGTATCCCATTTTTGGATTTACAACTGCATATATGGATCTATATACAGTACACTCTATCGAAAGGAAACCGCTTTCGAAACCGCTACTCTATCCTGCACTACTCAAGTGCACACCCCCATTCCCTTGTGCGAAGCATACCTTTTAGTCAGTACTTAAGGCTGGGACGCAATTGTGCAAAAGAGGAAGACTTTGAAAGAGAAGCAAGAGCTATATTTGAAAGCCTTAGAAATAGAGGCTATAGCAAAAAAGTTCTAAAGTCGACCTATAATAGAGCAAAGTCCAATAATCGAGAAAATCTAATTTTTAAAGTAAAACCCCAAAAAACAAATACCACCACTAAACTCATTACAACTTTTAGTGCACATCAAAACCTCTTTCGAACATTAGTAACCCAAAACTGGCATTTCCTTTCGGAGGACCCTATTGTTTCCAAATATGTTTCTGACTGCCCTGAAATTGTTTTTAAAAGATCACGATCCATACGGGACAGCCTGGTGCATAGCCACCTCCCATCTCCGCTGAATCCAGACGGAGCTGTGGGGGGCTGTGGCACATTTAAATGTGGGCATTGTGATCAATGCCCATGGGTAAGAGAAGGCACAGGTTGCCCACTACCTAGGGGTGGATACTTAAAATCCAAGACATTTGCTGATTGCAACACCATTGGAATAGTATATCTGGCGACATGCACATGCGGTGCATTTTATATAGGAAAAACAAAAAGAACTTTTGCTAGATGCATAGCTGACCATTTATACTATGTCGATGCTGGGTTGTTGAACACAACAATCTGTAATCATGTGGGTCAACATCATGGATATGATCCATCATTTATTTAGTTTTTTGCCCTTGAGGTTATATCACAACACGAGTGGGGAGGAGATTTTGACAAAAAAATCCTTCAACAAGAAACAAAATAGATATATAATCAGAGAGCAACGTATTTCCCTGGTTTAAATATGGCATTATCTTTCAAGCCTTTTTTATCATTTGTAATCCATGTATCATTCGATACTTTGGAGAAATATCACTAATGCGATTAAGATTAGTGAACTGGCTCTATTGAAACATATGAAGTTAATTGTTAACTAACTATGATAATTCTATCTTTCCAGTGTGCATCTCTCATACCACTGTCATATCAATATTCTTGTTATTATTATTGGTCATTACTTTAGTTATCCTTTTTTCTATATATATATGCTCACAGAGATGCTTTATAATATCAATTAGATACTATTGTATATGATTATTATTTAACATATTTTGTCTATTGGCACACTACATTTTGGTATTGGCGAAGACACTGGCATATCTCTGTTTAGGTTTTTCGTGACATGTTCAAATGTCCCCTGGCAAGGAGGAGATCTATTATGATCTCTCACTTTCCAGCTGCCTTCTATCTTTAGGCGGTTGGATTCAGCTGACAGTTTCGTGCGGTGTTGCCGCATCATGGCGCTCTGCGGCATGCTGCGCATGCGTGATCCAGGGGACCTCTGCACCGGACGTAATACCAGCAAGCGGTCGGCGCTTGTTTTGCTTCCGGGTGGAACCATGTATAAAACGATCGGCCAGAGCCACCTAGCCTTGGTGACTTCCTTCATGGCGGGGAGATAGGAAGCACGATTGGTGCTGCTAGACGAGTGCAATTACCTTGATTTTGCATGGGATATTGCCCTAAAAACACTATTTAGTGTAAACCTTTGAACGATCGGTCCATCTTTTTTTGTTAACTATATGAATATTAAACATTAGTTGGGGATTCTTGTGTAGAGCACAGCGGTAGATACACAGCAATTTAGATTATACATATTGCTGTGTTACACAGCAATTTAGTTTATACATATTGCTGTGTTGAAACTTTTTAACTTTAAGTACCGTATATACTCGAGTATAAGCCGAGATTTTCAGCCCTTTTTTTAGGGCTGAAAGTCCCCCTCTCGGCTTATACTCGAGTCACCGCCGTCTGCCTACATGATCAGCGTGTCATGCAGACAGACGGCAGTGTTCAAAAGCCGCGCCTCCTCCTCCTCCCTGTCCGTGATAGAAGGAACACTAATTTTCCCAGCAGTGAGTCAGTGTGTAGTGTTCCGCCTATCACGGACGTCCTGTCATTCTCATCTCATGGACGGGGATGAGAGGATGTCCGTGATAGGCGGAACACTGAACACTGACTGCTGGGAAAACAGGACACAGGACACAGGACACAGGGGGGGTATGTACAGGACACAGGGAGACATGCAGCTGCAGATGGGCATTTGCTGACCCTCTTTTCCACTTACAGTAGCTGCTGCATTTCTCACCCTCGGCTTATACACGAGTCAATACGTTTTCCCAGTTTTTTTGTGGTAAATTAGGGACCTCGGCTTATATTCGGGTCGACCTATACTCGACCATATACAGTATACCTTTTATTGTAACATATATGTGTCCCTTTTTCTTGAGTCACCCATTTCCCTCACAATCAATGATTCATATAGGAGCTCATATGTTTTTCATATATTGGCCCTTCAATTAAATATAATGGTAAGCTTGTTAGGGGTCCGCCTAAAGTTGGGCGAGAATCTCCCTTGTCTCTCTTTCTCTCCTCCTTTCCAATGTCTGAGTTGACTTATGAGAGGAGAGTATTTTTTCCACATTGATATATTCATAGCCTCATTAAAACAATCAGGTCTACTTATAGGTCTAGTCATTTACTGTTTTATTGGAATGTGTTTACATTCAAATTTATATACATGGTACATACTATTATATTTTAGACTTTTTTTACATGGTTCAACATCCACGTAACCATTGTGGCAATTCTGGTATTGCCTACTCTAAAGCCCCATACACACGGTCGGACTTTTTCATGGATTCTGTCCGATCGGACAAGGTTGTTGAAAAATCAGACCGTGTGTATGCACCATCGGACAGTGTTTGTCGGTTTGGCCGACGGACAAAGTCTTATCTCCTGCTGGAAATCTTTGCCGTCAACACGGTCCGATCACACCAAATCCGAGCGTGTGTACGCTTGTCCGACGGACAAAGTGCTACGCATGCTCAGAAGAAATTCTGTGACGGAAGCGCTCGGTCAGGTAAAACTACCTTTCCTAATCGACACAGCACATTCGTCACACTGCAATGTTAAAATGTCTTTAATGCAGCGCATTCTCTTTTTCTTTACAATGCAACAAGAATGACATGTTTTAGCTGCTCCTATTCACCCGCACTTCTCACAAACTTACTTCTTTATTACTTTGCAGCATTTATACACTACATGTTTATTTTGACTCTGAACGGAAAAGAATCTTTGTTATTTTTTTACCATGATTTGTGTTTTTTTTTTTTTTTTTTTGGGGAATACATATTTGAATGTATTTTTGTGTTTTTTTGGAGGGGGGTTGTGTGTCTCAAATTACCAAAAACACATTATTAACATTTGTATTTCTTGCTTAAATTTACTAGGAGGTTGTTTGTTGTTGGTGCCCCTTGTTAATTCTACTTTAGGATTAGTGAAATGTACCTGCTTACTCAAAGAAAAACTGTCATTGTAGCAAAGTAAAACACAATAGTCAATGATTATTTCAAATCAAAAAAACCTTTATTTAGGTCACACTGACAAACCAAAGAGGAACGCAGCCATGGTGAAACTTGGGGAATTTGCAAAGTCTTGGCCCCCCACGGCAACCATCATTGTTCAAGCGTAGAAAATTGGGGGCCTGAGGAGTACGTATATTAAGGGGAGTGCAATCTGGTCGTGAAGTCCAAAGAATCCGGAACTGCAGCAGATGCCATCTAGGTCCCCAGGCTCTGGTACTACAAGAGGCTCCATCTTCTCTCAGACCAGACTGATTCCAGGTCGTCACTCTCAGGTCTTCCTTCCACGCTTCCTTGCACGCTGTGGCTGTCGTGCTGGTGGGGTGGCAGAAGGAGGAGGAGGAGGAGGAGGAGGCGGAGCATGGTAGCTATGGCAAACATGTGTGACTGGGGTCATCTCCCCAGCCCTACCCTTATTTAGGACATGGAGGATGAGCCCCTCACACATGTTGCGTTGCCTCACCTCCATACCCATCATTTTTGTGACAACCACCGAGCCAAAGGTCTCCTCGTCGGCGGGTGTGGCATGTAGGGAGTCTGAAGCCTCTCTGATCATGCGGAGCGCTGACTGTGCCGCATAACCCCCCCTTCTCGCCCTTTTGTACGGAAGGCGGAGGGGAGGGGTTTGGGTGTCAGTCAGGCTCCGCGGCCTAGCCCCCTCTTGGCTGCCACTACCCAGCTGGTGGCTGCCACTAACCCCTGCCTCCTCCTGACTGCCACCTTCCACAGCCACCTCCTGGCTGAGGTCTTCCTGTGTATGAAAAAGGGACATAGTTTCAGTTATTTGTTCATCAAACACACACAATTCTCATCTAGTGACTGTTGCAAAATGTTTACAAATAGAAAACCATACAATTCTCAGCCCAGCAGTTTAGATTCTGGCCCCAAATGTCTCCAACACTACTGTCAGTTGATATGTCAAACACGTTAGGAACTAAGCAATTGGGGATCCTGAATTAAGTGAACATCATTCATTATTCACATAAATGGTAACAAAACTACTATACCTGGAACAAGCTGGGCTCCTCCACCTCTTCCATACTGGAAGGCCCAGGTTGCTCCTCGGAAGCCTCATCAGGGGTGGCCTGCGCGCAAGGAAGCGTGGAAGGAGGAGTCGAGGTTGGCTCCGTGACATCAGTCTGGTCTTTCAGAAAATGGAGACTCTGATAGTACCAGAGCTTGGGCACATAGACCTCATCTGCTGAAGTTGCAGTTTCCTCAGACTTCACGAACTTCTTGCGCTCCCTGATATACGCACTCCTCAGGCTGCCAATTTTCTTTCTTATATCATCAACAGTTGCCGTGGGGAACCTTGGCTTGACAAATTCCACAAGTTCCTCCAGGGCTGCGTGCCTCTTTGGTTTGTTGGTGTAATGTGGGTGTTTACCCTGCCATAAAATGGGAAATTCCCTGTATTTGGCAATGAAGAGGGGGAGAAAACTCATGTCGTTGAATCCCTGCATAATCTCTGCAAGACACAACACCACACAAAACCCTCTCAATTATGTCAGTCTAAACTCTCCTAATCTTCTCCATAAAGAAGCCTCAAGTTCAAATCAGTCTAGGCTAGTTATGTACCAACGTCAAATTGTACCTTCGTTTGTAGCGATCGTCTCGTGTGAGTTTTCTCTCCCCTCGTCTCCCAGATCGTGGCTACGACACAGGCGTGTGACGTTTTATATACAGTGCGCATGCGTCAAACTCCGCCCGCCCCTGACGATCTTTCTCGTCTATTCCCCACCCCTTCTCTTTACGGCGCAGTGGGGAGAGCACATGGCGGGGACACAGCAGGTGCGCCACAAATATCCCACCAACGAGGAGGAGGACGAGGAAAGTCCGGAGGCAGAAACGTCCCGATCCCGGAGCCTGAAATTCAAGGCCTCCAATATGTCATTTGGAGAAATGTTGGAGATGGTGGACATATTAAAGAGGAGCGACTATGATGGGAAGTATGGGCCTTACCTCAACCCCAATGTCCGCAAGGCCAAGATCATGTCTAAAGTTGTGAGAAGGCTGTACAATCAGTTTGGGGTACAACGATCCAAGGAGCAACTGAGGAAACGCTGGTCAGACCTGAAACTGAGGGAGGCCGATCAGTACAGAAAGATCAAGCGAATTCTTCTAAAAAGTAAGTAGTTGTGTTTTGTGTTTGATTTCTTGCTTGCATACTGCTCCATTGTGGTTTGATTTTTACAAAGTTGTACATTCCAAAATGGCCACTTTCAGGTTCGTCTGTGCATTCGATCGTACTCAGCCTCGATCTTTCTGCCACTGTCATGGTCGTGTGTGTGTCCATTCGATCGTACGCAACCTCGATCGTTCGGCCACTTATAATACGATGTTAGGTGTTTTTTTGGGGGAAAGGAAGTTTGTTCTCACTAGAAATGTCATCAAGAATGTAAAGCCAATTTATTCAATGTAAAGGAGAGGTCACCCAGTAGCTGTTTACCCATCTGGACTCTAGAGCACTAGTGCTGGGACACCCAAACCCCCTTTTTATTAGGCTTTTCCACACATGTGCTCCAGTGGATACTAGAGGGGGGTCTCCATCACACAAACTTCTACCAAAAAGCTAGTCAGTTTAGCACCTTTACAAAGTGACTACATTCATGTAGTTGACATTTGTAACTGGCCAAACTAAAATAGTGTCCGTCACTTTCAAGCAATGTTTGTCATTTCCTATTTCTGCCCTCAATAGATTGTGTTGCTAAATCTTCCTTTTGTACATTCTCATAGGGGAGCGAAAACTTGGGCCGTCTGAGGAAACCCCCAAACCAACACCTCCCAAAAAAGGGGAAAGAGCAGAAGCAGAGGAGGAGGAGGAAGGAGAGATCATCGAACTTGGAGAAATTGTCACCACAACAGGTGAGTGTTGGAGAACACAGCTACTGGTAAGCTAATCCATGTATGGCTGCCTCATTTCCAACACCCCATTTTTGTTTGTTTGTGGTTTTTAGGTGACGTGGATGTTGTGGAAGAAAAATCGCACTTTACCACAGAGAGTGCCCACGTACTCATCGGAGAGATAATGGTCTGCAATAGAGATCTAGATTACATAAAGCAAAACATCAATGATGTTCAACAAAAATTGAAGAACATCATTGATGTTTTAGGAAAAAATATGAAAACGCACCAAGTAATTAACACACATTTGTGCCAGCTTCTGAACACATTTGCAACTTAAAAACTGTGTGAAATTTGGAACATGCACACATTGTGTCCACATGTGCTAACTCCCATCATGGTGGATGAATGCCAACGTTTTTTTTGGGGGTGCAAACACTTTACGAACTACGAAAGTGGTTGTGGTGAAGGGGTTGCACCCCCAAAAAACGTCCATTCATCCCCATGATGGAAAATGGCACTTTTGAAGCTTCTAGGCATGTGTTTTACCATCTAATGACCATTTTCAGACCCAAATTGTGTGCATGTTCCAAATTTCCACTTTTCGGGGGTGACCCCCCCATGTGATGAAGGCAAGATCAAACACACTTTGAACATATAGTCATGTCTGATCTTGTCTTCACTTTACAAAGTTGAACTTTCCTACTTCATAGGTTCTGCTTAGCTCCATGCCTGGCTTTACCATTTGCGTAATCTTTGTAAACAATGTTGTAAATAACCAAGATGTTGTCAGTTTTGGCGTGAAGATTGTAAACGCACTTGTGAATGTTTTCCAAGTAAACTTTTTTATTTTTCGAAATGTGTGGCTTCCTTATTTAAAATACACAATGCATTATGTATGTAAAATGTAAAGGATATGGGGGGCAATGGGTGTTATTTACTAAAGGCAAATCCACTTTGCACTGCAATTTCCTTTCCCAGGGAACTTTTGCAATGCACTTGTAGAGCATAGCGGATTTGACTTATGTAAATGACACCCACAGTGCTTTGTACGAAAACACGGAGCACAGCATTTTTCAGAATACACACATGTCAGACCTGGTGATGAAAAGGAGTATTTTGGCTGTCAGTTATGCAGGACAAACCTTCTCTAGACCAAAGATTAGGTAGCTAACACACAACATGAGAAGAATCTTTTTGTGAAGAAGAGACTGTTACCTCCTTTTCCCCAGAAAGTGCATTCCCACTGTCGAAGGCAAAGGGAAAAAATGTCAAGGTAAAATAAGCTAAAAACAAGACTGAAATGACAAGAAATCATAGGTTGGTTCAAATATCCGATTTCTTAAAAAATGCCTCTCACACATCGTCAGGCAGAGCAATGGCCCCCCTACCCACAAAGTACTCCATATATTGGTCGCGGACCACGCGGGCATTTAGAGGGGGCAAGCCTGGACGTGCCACTCAAAGGGCTGTGAGGTCCGCATTTGGAGGGCCCTCCACATCTGGGCCAATGGGCACCACATAGTTCCTGTTATGTCTTTTGAGGAAGTTGTGCAATATGCAACATGCAAGAACTATGTGGTTCAGTTTGTATTCCGCCAAGTTAAATGCCGTCAGGAACAGGCGGAAGCGGCTGGCCAGGATGCCAAAAGTGTTCTCCACCACTCTTCTGGCTCTGGACAGCCTGTAGTTGAAGACCCTCTGGTCCGGGGTGAGGGTCCTCATCGGGAACGGCCTCATCACATGGGGAGTCAACGCAAACGCTTCATCTGCGACAAAGACGAAGGGGAGTCCTTCGGCATTCTCCTCTGGAGGTGGCAAGCACAGACTGCCACTTTGGAGACGCCAGTAGAACTCCGTGTGCGTAATGGCACCACCATCCGATATCATCCCCACGTCCACATACATAAACTCGTATGTTGCCGACACCACCGCCAACATCACTACACTATTAAACCCTTTATAATTATAATAGTAGGACCCCGAGTTGGGCGGTGGGACGATGCGGACGTGTTTCCCATCAATTGCCCCTCCGCAGTTAGGAAAGTCCCAACGGCTGGCAAAGTGGGAGGCCACAGTCTGCCATTCCTGTGGCGTGGAAGGGAACTGTGGAGTGAAACAAGAAAAAATAATTAGTCACTTTGCACCTAAACATTGCAAGCAGATTAGACAATCAACATCTTGGAACAAGAGCATTGTATACAATTGGAGGCTGGAAAGTATTTGCACAGAAAAGTAGAGGCTCCCCTTCACAGATGACTCACCCCCCATCAATCCCCACACTTCTGATGGGCCATTGGCAATAACTAGGGTTTTGGGGGGGGGACAGGTAACCCTCTGCACTTCATTGATTGGCAAATGGCTCAATAATGTGTGCTAGTTTGGCCAGACCCTCTGTACTTAACACTATTGGCAGCCCCCAGGAAAGATAAAATAACATTTCAACCCCCCCCACCCCAAAAAAAGGCAGGCACATTGTGACATTCTGAAATTACCAAGAAACCAAATAGGAGGGAAAGAAGACAAAAAATTAGGAAATGGAATGTATGGAGGCAGCCCCTTGCACTACATGCTTTGCTGAATTCATCCCTAAAGATGCCCACTATAAAGAGGTAGGTATATAGTGTGTATGGACCTTGGGAAAGCCAGCAGATAAAGGATTGGTATCATCTGACAGAGCAGTTGGGGGAGGGGGTTCCTAATGAGTTTGCCACCCCCCCCCCCCAACAAAAAAAAAAAAGTTCTAAAGGGGCTCTACATGAAGTAAACCACACAGCAAACATTTGTGCATATTTTAGGGGGTGTTTGGGGGCAAACAATACTATGCAGCAGACAAAAGACATTGATTAAGTGACTAGGCCATAGGTGTCTATTGGGGCAGAAGAGCATGCTGGGGAGGTAAGTGAAGGGAAAAATGCATGAAGGAGAAAAGGGGCACAGCATATTAGAACATATTGCAATCATGGTAATTAGGGAAGGAGGTCAAAAATACAAGACATTAGCAAACAGAGCATACATAGAAGGGAATAGTCAAGTAGAAATGTTACCTTCATATAGTCCTCCTGCAGGACCTGGATGATGGTAGAACAGGTCTCTGGAATAATGAGTCCCAGGGCCTGGGGAGAGATACCTGAAGAGAACTTCAAATCCTGAAGACTTCTCCCTGTCGCCAAGTACCTCAACGTGGCAACAAGCCTCTGCTCCGGAGTAATGGCTTGTCTCATGCAGGTATCCTGCCGGCTGATAAAGGGGGTCAGCAAAGCCAAAAGACGGTGAAAATCGGGGTCCGTCATCCTGAGAAAGTTCCTGAAATCATCAGGATTATTCTCCCGGATCTCACGAAGCAAAGGCATGTGCGAGAACTGGTCACGCTGAAGCAACCAATTCTTGGTCCACATACTCCTCGTCACTCTGTTCATGGACGGGTCTTGGGTCAAAGCTAAAAGCCCGACACCAATTCCGCGTACAGCACGAACTCGGCGACGAGTACGCACGGGAAACATCGCTCAGAAGGTCACAAAAGGTCGGCTGGTCAGAACGGACAAACAGAAAGCAACGATAAACAGCAAGGCCTGAAAGAATGAACTGAATACCAGCAACGAGCAGACAATAAGCAGTGCAAATCAAAGCGTCCTATATCAAGATATAGGCCGCAATGACCAACAAATGCGAACTGACTACACGCACTAATAAACAGATACGCACGACAAGCACAAACTGAAGAGCAGTAACGATCTGAGTCAGAAAACTGAGAAGCGCGAATCTTAAGTCACCAAACTTCCACTAACTCTCGATAAACACGGGATCAGCAGAAGGAGCCCAACGGGTGCCTGACGTGGTGCTGAACTTCCCTTTTGTAATCTCGTGGACGACGACTTACGTCACGACGTTCTTCCGGACCGGATATTCCGACAACGTAGTCCGACCGTGTGTACGCAACACCAACATCGGACAAAGTACGTCGGACAGAATCCGACCGACCTGGTCCGCGGATTGTCCGACCGTGTGTATGGGGCTTAACACAAAGTGCCATTGGTCTCTGCCACTGCCATATGGGTGTCAATATCAAAATAATTGGGTAAGCAAGTATTATAATGACTGTTTTGGCATATGTAATCCAATAAATTATGATGAATATGTTGTGTAATCAACGTTAAATATTTTATTCTTTCTTCTTTTGTTTGCAATATAATATAGATGCATGGGATACAGCCCAGAGGAAGCAGTGACTACAACTGTGAAACATGTCGGCTGTTTAGTATAACCTAGCATGAAGCAAATGATTTTAACATAAGTATTATTCTTGACTAGGGATGGGCCCGGTGCTCGATGCGAACCCACGTTCGCATCGAGCACCGGGCGTTCGCTCGCTCGGCGAGCCCAGAACTATTTTGGCCGCTCGCATCACGTTCGTGTGATGCGAGCGGCCCCGCAATGCATTGCGGCCGGCGCGGCCGACGCAGTGCATTGCTGGCTGATGATTGGCCAAGCATGCACTGTGACCCCGCATGCTTGGCCAATCACAGCCCCGGAAACTCGAAGAGCCATAATTGGCTACAGGCAGGACGCCTGTAGCCAATTACAGCTCAGGGGCTGTAGTACACGCCCCCCCCTATAAAACGCCGCCACGCCGTCTGCGCCGGTCACATGCTGTTCCGGCGCAGATTGAGCAGGCTGATTCTGTGACACTCTGCTGCATTTAGATAGTTAGAGAGATTCACTTACAGAGATTGAGTTAGATAGATTCAGTTACAAAGATTGATTGAGAAAGAGGGGCTTGTAGTGTGCTCGTGGCAGGCAGGCAGAGCTCCTATATTTTGTTACCAGAGGCACCTATAGGACTTGTAGTGTGTTCGTGGCAGGCAGGCAGAGCTCCTATATTTTGTTACCAGAAGCACCTATAGGACTTGTAGTGTGTTCGTGGCAGGCAGGCAGAGCTCCTATATTTTGTTACCAGAAGCACCTATAGGACTTGTAGTGTGTTCGTGGCAGGCAGGCAGAGCTCCTATATTTTGTTACCAGAAGCACCTATAGGACTTGTAGTGTGTTCGTGGCAGGCAGGCAGAGCTCCTATATTTTGTTCCCAGAGGCACCTATAGGACTTGAAGTGTGTTAGTCCCATTACACACACAGAGCTATATTTTCTTCCCAGAAGCACCTATAGGACTTGAAGTGTGTTAGTCCCATTACACATACAGAGCTATATTTTCTTCCCAGAAGCACCTATAGGACTTGAAGTGTGTTAGTCCCATTACACACACAGAGCTATATTTTCTTCCCAGAAGCACCTATAGGACTTGAAGTGTGTTAGTCCCATTACACACACAGAGCTATATTTTCTTCCCAGAAGCACCTATAGGACTTGAAGTGTGTTAGTCCCATTACACACACAGAGCTATATTTTGTTCCCAGAAGCACCTATAGGACTTGAAGTGTGTTAGTCCCATCACACACACAGAGCTATATTTTGTTCCCAGAAGCACCTATAGGACTTGAAGTGTGTTAGTCCCATCACACACACAGAGCTATATTTTGTTCCCAGAAGCACCTATAGGACTTGAAGTGTGTTAGTCCCATCACACACACAGAGCTATATTTTGTTCCCAGAAGCACCTATAGGACTTGAAGTGTGTTAGTCCCATCACACACACAGAGCTATATTTTGTTCCCAGAAGCACCTATAGGACTTGAAGTGTGTTAGTCCCATTACACACACAGAGCTATATTTTGTTCCCAGAAGCACCTATAGGACTTGAAGTGTGTTAGTCCCATTACACACACAGAGCTATATTTTCTTCCCAGAAGCACCTATAGGACTTGAAGTGTGTTAGTCCCATTACACACACAGAGCTATATTTTGTTCCCAGAAGCACCTATAGGACTTGAAGTGTGTTAGTCCCATCACACACACAGAGCTATATTTTGTTCCCAGAAGCACCTATAGGACTTGAAGTGTGTTAGTCCCATCACACACACAGAGCTATATTTTGTTCCCAGAAGCACCTATAGGACTTGAAGTGTGTTAGTCCCATTACACACACAGAGCTATATTTTGTTCCCAGAAGCACCTATAGGACTTGAAGTGTGTTAGTCCCATTACACACACAGAGCTATATTTTCTTCCCAGAAGCACCTATAGGACTTGAAGTGTGTTAGTCCCATTACACACACAGAGCTATATTTTGTTCCCAGAAGCACCTATAGGACTTGAAGTGTGTTAGTCCCATCACACACACAGAGCTATATTTTGTTCCCAGAAGCACCTATAGGACTTGAAGTGTGTTAGTCCCATCACACACACAGAGCTATATTTTGTTCCCAGAAGCACCTATAGGACTTGAAGTGTGTTAGTCCCATTACACACACAGAGCTATATTTTGTTCCCAGAAGCACCTATAGGACTTGAAGTGTGTTAGTCCCATCACACACACAGAGCTATATTTTCTTCCCAGAAGCACCTATAGGACTTGAAGTGTGTTAGTCCCATCACACACACACAGAGCTATATTTTGTTCCCAGAAGCACCTATAGGACTTGAAGTGTGTTAGTCCCATCACACACACAGAGCTATATTTTGTTCCCAGAAGCACCTATAGGACTTGAAGTGTGTTAGTCCCATCACACACACAGAGCTATATTTTGTTCCCAGAAGCACCTATAGGACTTGAAGTGTGTTAGTCCCATCACACACACAGAGCTATATTTTGTTCCCAGAAGCACCTATAGGACTTGAAGTGTGTTAGTCCCATCACACACACAGAGCTATATTTTGTTCCCAGAAGCACCTATAGGACTTGAAGTGTGTTAGTCCCATCACACACACAGAGCTATATTTTGTTCCCAGAAGCACCTATAGGACTTGAAGTGTGTTAGTCCCATCACACACACAGAGCTATATTTTGTTCCCAGAAGCACCTATAGGACTTGAAGTGTGTTAGTCCCATCACACTCACAGAGCTATATTTTGTTCCCAGAAGCACCTATAGGACTTGAAGTGTGTTAGTCCCATTACACACACAGAGCTATATTTTCTTCCCAGAAGCACCTATAGGACTTGAAGTGTGTTAGTCCCATTACACACACAGAGCTATATTTTGTTCCCAGAAGCACCTATAGGACTTGAAGTGTGTTAGTCCCATCACACACACAGAGCTATATTTTCTTCCCAGAAGCACCTATAGGACTTGAAGTGTGTTAGTCCCATCACACACACAGAGCTATATTTTCTTCCCAGAAGCACCTATAGGACTTGAAGTGTGTTAGTCCCATCACACACACAGAGCTATATTTTGTTCCCAGAAGCACCTATAGGACTTGAAGTGTGTTAGTCCCATCACACACACAGAGCTATATTTTGTTCCCAGAAGCACCTATAGGACTTGAAGTGTGTTAGTCCCATCACACACACAGAGCTATATTTTGTTCCCAGAAGCACCTATAGGACTTGAAGTGTGTTAGTCCCATCACACACACAGAGCTATATTTTGTTCCCAGAAGCACCTATAGGACTTGAAGTGTGTTAGTCCCATTACACACACAGAGCTATATTTTCTTCCCAGAAGCACCTATAGGACTTGAAGTGTGTTAGTCCCATTACACACACAGAGCTATATTTTCTTCCCAGAAGCACCTATAGGACTTGAAAGTGTGTTAGTCCCATTACACACACAGAGCTATATTTTGTTCCCAGAAGCACCTATAGGACTTGAAGTGTGTTAGTCCCATCACACACACAGAGCTATATTTTCTTCCCAGAAGCACCTATAGGACTTGAAGTGTGTTAGTCCCATCACACACACAGAGCTATATTTTCTTCCCAGAAGCACCTATAGGACTTGAAGTGTGTTAGTCCCATCACACAGAGCTCCTCTATTTTCTTTGCAGAAGCACCCATAGGACTTCTAGTGTGTTAGTGGCATCACACAGAGCTCCTATATATTCTTCTCAGCAGCACCCACAGGACTTCTAGTGTGTTAGTGGCATCACACAGAGCTCCTCTATTTTCTTTGCAGAAGCACCCATAGGACTTCTAGTGTGTTAGTGGCATCACACAGAGCTCCTATATATTCTTCTCAGCAGCACCCACAGGACTTCTAGTGTGTTAGTGGCATCACACAGAGCTCCTCTATTTTCTTTGCAGAAGCACCCACAGGACTTCTAGTGTGTTAGTGGCATCACACAGAGCTCCTCTATTTTCTTTGCATAAGCACCCACAGGACTTCTAGTGTGTTAGTGGCATCACACAGAGCTCCTCTATTTTCTTTGCAGAAGCACCCACAGGACTTCTAGTGTGTTAGTGGCATCACACAGAGCTCCTCTATTTTCTTTGCATAAGCACCCACAGGACTTCTAGTGTGTTAGTGGCATCACACAGAGCTCCTCTATTTTCTTTGCAGAAGCACCCATAGGACTTCTAGTGTGTTAGTGGCATCACACAGAGCTCCTATATATTCTTCTCAGCAGCACCCACAGGACTTCTAGTGTGTTAGTGGCATCACACAGAGCTCCTCTATTTTCTTTGCATAAGCACCCACAGGACTTCTAGTGTGTTAGTGGCATCACACAGAGCTCCTCTATTTTCTTTGCAGAAGCACCCACAGGACTTCTAGTGTGTTAGTGGCATCACACAGAGCTCCTCTATTTTCTTTGCAGAAGCACCCATAGGACTTCTAGTGTGTTAGTGGCATCACACAGAGCTCCTATATATTCTTCTCAGCAGCACCCACAGGACTTCTAGTGTGTTAGTGGCATCACACAGAGCTCCTCTATTTTCTTTGCAGAAGCACCCACAGGACTTCTAGTGTGTTAGTGGCATCACACAGAGCTCCTCTATTTTCTTTGCAGAAGCACCCATAGGACTTCTAGTGTGTTAGTGGCATCACACAGAGCTCCTCTATTTTCTTTGCAGAAGCACCCACAGGACTTCTAGTGTGTTAGTGGCATCACACAGAGCTCCTCTATTTTCTTTGCAGAAGCACCCATAGGACTTCTAGTGTGTTAGTGGCATCACACAGAGCTCCTATATATTCTTCTCAGCAGCACCCACAGGACTTCTAGTGTGTTAGTGGCATCACACAGAGCTCCTCTATTTTCTTTGCAGAAGCACCCACAGGACTTCTAGTGTGTTAGTGGCATCACACAGAGCTCCTCTATTTTCTTTGCAGAAGCACCCATAGGACTTCTAGTGTGTTAGTGGCATCACACAGAGCTCCTATATATTCTTCTCAGCAGCACCCACAGGACTTCTAGTGTGTTAGTGGCATCACACAGAGCTCCTCTATTTTCTTTGCAGAAGCACCCACAGGACTTCTAGTGTGTTAGTGGCATCACACAGAGCTCCTCTATTTTCTTTGCATAAGCACCCACAGGACTTCTAGTGTGTTAGTGGCATCACACAGAGCTCCTCTATTTTCTTTGCAGAAGCACCCATAGGACTTCTAGTGTGTTAGTGGCATCACACAGAGCTCCTATATTTTCTTCTCAGCAGCACCCACAGGACTACCGACTACAATGGCTGGAAGACCGCCAAGGGGAGGCAGAGCGTGCAGAGCCAAGAACACAGGGCAGGCAGGCTCTGTTTCTAGTGGACGTGGCCGTGGACGTGGTCGTGCATCGTCATCAGCACGTGGCCATGGGACACGCGCGTCTTTGTTTTCGGCAGCTGGACATGTGGAGCCGCATCATGCTGAAGGCTTGGTAGAATGGATGACCAAGCCCTCCTCATCCTCCTCATCCTCTCTCACCCAGGCTCAGGGTACTGACAGAGCATCATCAGCCACCCCTTCCCTAGACCCACCATGTCCTCCTGAGGAGTCCCCCGAACTCTTTGAGCACAGTGTGGGGTACATGCTCCAGGAGGATGCCCAACGATTCGAAGGCTCGGATGACGATACCCAGCTTGAGGAATCTGGCAGTACAGTTCCACCAGCTGCAGCTTACTGCCAGGTTTGCTCTAGTGGTGAAGAGGGAGGGGATGATGAGGTCACTGACTCCACGTGGGTGCCTCAAGGGAGAGAGGATGAGGAGGAGGACGAGGAGGAGGAGGATGCGGCGTCACATGTCCAACGAGGCAGGATGCCCCCTGGAGGCCAGGTAGAGGCCAGCACAGCAACTGTACAACACCGCAGAGCTCCGCCTGTGCAGGGCGCTGCCTCTGCACGTTATCAGAAAAGTTCTTTGGTGTGGGCCTTTTTTGAGACGAGTGCAGCAGATCGCACCACTGCTATTTGCAATATTTGTCTCAAGCGTATCTCGCGTGGCCAAAACATCAGCCGCTTGGGCACGACAAGCATGACCAGACATATGGCGACCTGCCATGCAGCTCGTTGGCAGGCACACATAAAAGACCCACACCAAAGAACTAAGCGGACCTCTCCTTGCTCCTCCTCAGCTGGGATCTCCATCCCCACTACACCTTCAGTCCTCTCTGAAAGCTGCTCTGAGAGGACTGAAGGTGTAGAATTCGGTGTGTCACAACCAAGTACTTGCAGTACACCGACGTCCGAATGCAGCAGGCAAATTTCCCTGCCCCAGCTGCTGGACCGTAGAAAGAAGTACACTCCCAGCCATCCACATGCCCAGCGGTTGAATGCTAGCCTTGCTAAATTGCTAGCACTTCAACTGCTGCCTTTTCAGTTGGTAGACTCGGCCCCCTTCCGTGAGTTTGTTCAATGTGCGGTTCCTCAGTGGCAGGTTCCCAAACGCCACTTTTTCTCGCGGAAGGCGATTCCGTCTCTCTACCGGCATGTGGAGGGCAATGTCCATGCCTCGCTGGACAGGGCGGTCAGCGGTAAGGTGCATATTACCGCTGACTCATGGTCCAGCAGGCATGGACAGGGACGGTACCTTTCTTTCACGGCCCATTGGGTCACTCTATTGGCAGCTGGGAGGGATGCAGGACAAGGTGCAGTAGTGTTGGAGGTTGTTCCGCCACCACGCCTCCAAAACGCGACTACTGCTACTGGTTGTGACACACCTCTCTCCTCCACCCCCTCCTCTTCTTCTTCCTCCAGTGCTCTGTCCTTGGAACCAGCGGTGCTCCGTAGGCGTACAAGGGGCTACGCAAGTACGCAGGCAAAAAGATGCCATGCCGTGCTTGCGCTGGTGTGTTTGGGGGACAGGAGCCACACTGGGCCAGAGGTTCTGGCAGCTCTGCAGGGGCAGGCCGAGAGGTGGTTGACGCCACGTCAGCTTAAGCCAGGAATGGTCGTTTCTGACAATGGCACCAACCTCCTCTCCGCCCTGCGACAGGGGCAGCTCACCCATGTGCCCTGCATGGCTCACGTCCTCAACCTGGTGGTGCAGCGGTTCTTGGGCAGGTTCCCAGGCTTACAGGATGTCCTGAGGCAGGCCAGGAAAGTCTGTGTGCATTTCCGCCGATCTTATAATGCCAGTGCTCGGCTGACTGAGCTGCAAAAGGAGCTGAACCTGCCCAAGAACCGCCTAATATCTGACATGCCCACCAGGTGGAACTCAACGTTGGCCATGCTGCAGCGACTGCACACGCAGCAGAGGGCCATCAATGAGTACCTTTGCGACTACGGCACCAGGACAGGGTCAGGGGAGCTTGGTTTTTTTTCCCCACGTCAGTGGAGCATGATCAGGGATGCATGCACTGTCCTCTCACCATTTGAGGAGGCCACGAGGATGGTGAGCAGTGACAGTGCATGCATCAGTGACACTGTCCCTCTTGTCCACCTGTTGGAGCATACGCTGCGTGGGATAATGGACAGGGCACTTGAGGCAGAACAGAGGCAGGAAGAGGAGGACTTCCTTGCCTCTCAAGCCCCCTTTATCCGGACAGTGTTCCTTCTGTCCCACCCATCACACAGGAAGAGGATGAGGAGGAGGAGGAGGAGGAGGAGGAGGAGGATTGTGTGAGCATGGAGGTGGAGCCTGGCACTCAGCATCAGCAGCAGCAGTCTTTTAGGGATGATGTACAGTCCCAACAAGCCAGTGGACTTGTACGTGGCTGGGAGGAGGTGGCTGGCGATCATGTCATCCTCAGTGACCCAGAAGACTCCGGACCGAATGCCTCAGCTAACCTACGCTGCATGGCCTCCCTGATCCTGCAAAGCCTGCGGAAGGATCCTCGTGTTCTTCGGATCAAGGAGAGGGACCATTACTGGCTGGACACTCTCCTTGATCCGCGGTACAAGGGTAAGGTTGCGGACCTTATCTTGCCGTCGCAGAGGGAGCAGAGGATGAGACATCTCAGGGAGGCCTTGCAGAAAGGTCTGTGCAACGCGTTCCCAGAAACTGGGAGGCTACAAACTCCTGGTCCTGGGCGACGAGTTGCTGAGGCTTCGGTCAGTGGCAGAAGGAGCGGTGGGGAAGGTGGACGTCTGACCGATGCGTTCAGACAATTTTTTAGTCCGCAGCCCCAAGGTATGATCGGTTCCAGCAACCATCGCCAGCGTCTGATATACATGGTGCAGGAATACCTTGGGGCAAGGTCAGACTTGGACACCTTTCCCACTGAAAATCCTCTGGCTTACTGGGTCCTGAGGATGGATCACTGGCCAGAGCTTGCACAGTATGCAATTGAGCTACTGGCCTGTCCTGCCTCCAGCGTTCTTTCCGAACGCACATTCAGTGCTGCTGGAGGATTTGTGACTGATCATAGGGTGCGCCTGTCCACCGCCTCGGTTGATCGACTGACATTCATCAAAATGAATCAGTCTTGGATCACCACCAGCTACCAGGCACCTGAGGCGGATATAACCGAATAATTTTTAATGTCACATCCCTTCAAGACTGCCTATGCTGATGCTGAGTGACTGTCCTCTTATGTTCACTGACTATCCTCTTCCTCCTCCTCAATGATCCATGCCACCACACCAGTGCCTAAGGCACAATTTTTCAGCCCCTGTTTAACAGGGGCGTGTACTTACAATTTTTTAAAAAAATGCTTCGCAACACGTGTGACTGCTGTGCTCCAAGTACAGTCTCTGTGAGGGCCGTGTTGCAGTGTTGTGGCACCAGCACCAGTGCCTAAGGCACAATTTTTCAGCCCCTGTTTAACAGGGGCGTGTACTTACAATTTTTAAAAAAAATGCTTCGCAACACGTGTGACTGCTGTGCTCCAAGTACAGTCTCTGTGAGGGCCGTGTTGCAGTGTTGTGGCACCAGCACCAGTGCCTAAGGCACAATTTTTCAGCCCCTGTTTAACAGGGGCGGGTACTTACAATTTTTTAAAAAAAATGCTTCGCAACACGTGTGACTGCTGTGCTCCAAGTACAGTATCTGTGAGGGCCGGGTTGCAGTGTTGTGGCACCAGCACCAGTGCCTAAGGCACAATTTTTCAGCCCCTGTTTAACAGGGGCGTGTACTTACAATTTTTTAAAAAAATGCTTCGCAACACGTGTGACTGCTGTGCTCCAAGTACAGTATCTGTGAGGGCCGGGTTGCAGTGTTGTGGCACCAGCACCAGTGCCTAAGGCACAATTTTTCAGCCCCTGTTTAACAGGGGCGTGTACTTACAATTTTTTAAAAAAAATGCTTTGCAACACGTGTGACTGCTGTGCTCCAAGTACAGTATCTGTGAGGGCCGGGTTGCAGTGTTGTGGCACCAGCACCAGTGCCTAAGGCACAATTTTTCAGCCCCTGTTTAACAGGGGCGTGTACTTACAATTTTTTTAAAAAAATGCTTCGCAACACGTGTGACTGCTGTGCTCCAAGTACAGTCTCTGTGAGGGGTTGCAGTGTTGTGGCACCAGCACCAGTGCCTAAGGCACAATTTTTCAGCCCCTGTTTAACAGGGGCGGGTACTTACAATTTTTTAAAAAAAAATGCTTCGCAACACGTGTGACTGCTGTGCTCCAAGTACAGTATCTGTGAGGGCCGGGTTGCAGTGTTGTGGCACCAGCACCAGTGCCTAAGGCACAATTTTTCAGCCCCTGTTTAACAGGGGCGGGTACTTACAATTTTTTAAAAAAAATGCTTCGCAACACGTGTGACTGCTGTGCTCCAAGTACAGTATCTGTGAGGGCCGGGTTGCAGTGTTGTGGCACCAGCACCAGTGCCTAAGGCACAATTTTTCAGCCCCTGTTTAACAGGGGCGTGTACTTACAATTTTTTAAAAAAATGCTTCGCAACACGTGTGACTGCTGTGCTCCAAGTACAGTATCTGTGAGGGCCGGGTTGCAGTGTTGTGGCACCAGCACCAGTGCCTAAGGCACAATTTTTCAGCCCCTGTTTAACAGGGGCGTGTACTTACAATTTTTTAAAAAAAATGCTTCGCAACACGTGTGACTGCTGTGCTCCAAGTACAGTATCTGTGAGGGCCGGGTTGCAGTGTTGTGGCACCAGCACCAGTGCCTAAGGCACAATTTTTCAGCCCCTGTTTAACAGGGGCGTGTACTTACAATTTTTTAAAAAAATGCTTCGCAACACGTGTGACTGCTGTGCTCCAAGTACAGTCTCTGTGAGGGGTTGCAGTGTTGTGGCACCAGCACCAGTGCCTAAGGCACAATTTTTCAGCCCCTGTTTAACAGGGGCGGGTAATTACAAATCTTGATCTAATAGTTCACAGCAGGGCCCATTCCTGCGCCCACCAAGAGTAACTATGAGGGCCTGCAGTCTTGTGGCAACACCGTCCACCACCACCGCCAAAGGCCCAATTTTTCTGCCCTGTTCATCAGGTGCTTGCAATTACAAATCTTGATCTAATAACTCACAGCAGGGCCCATTCCTGCGCCCACCAAGAGTAACTATGAGGGCCTACAGTCTTGTGGCAAAACCGTCCACCACCACCACCACCACCCCCAATTTTTCTGCCCTGTTCAACAGGTGCATGCAATTACAAATCTTGATCTATTAACTCACAGCAGGGCCCATTCCTGTGCCCACCAGTCTTGTGGCTACACCAACATCTAATAGGGCAAATTTCTGCAGAGTATATACGCCAGGCCCCTACTTTCAAACATCCAACTTACAAACGACTCCTACTTGCAAATGGAAAGAGAAAACAGGAAGTGAGAGGAAATCTACCCCTAGGAAGGGAAATTCTATCCTGTTAGATTTAATTTGGGAAAAAGGTATCTCCTCTCTACTGATACTTTATCACCAATCCTTGTTTCAATTAAAACCCCACTTTTCCAAAAACATTTGTCATTGGGACGGAAAGTGAGGTGACATGTTCTGAACAGATGTGCAAAGACAGCAAATGTTACAGGGGTGATAACCCCTCCCTATGTTCTCCAAAAAGCTTAAAAATAGATTTTTTTGGGATGGAGCTACACTTCATAATGTACCTGTTCAGATTCTACTTAAGATCAAACCTAAAGCCGCAAGTGGTTTTAAATGGCTTCTTTTTTTCCTTTACAAATGTCATTTTGTGCAAGGACAGTTCTAAACACGGGAAACACATGCCACTTCACAGGCATACTTTAGACACCCCCCAGGTACCATATTTAAAGGAAAATTTCACTTTTTTTTTTTCACTTTATGCATCATTAAAATGACTGCTCCCGAAAAAACGTTAGTTTTTAAAAGTTCTTTTTGCATTGATATATGTCCCCTGGGGCAGGACCCGGGTCCCCAAACCTGTTTTATGACATTAACATGCATATTGGCCGTTGTAATTAGCACTTTTGATTTCGAACGTTCGCGTCCATTATAACGTATAGGGTTCGAAAATTCGCGCGAACTTTCGGTCCGTTCGAAGGTTCTGGTTCGAACCGAACCCGGGGGTGTTCGGCTCATCCCTATTCTTGACTAATGTTGTTCTTAACCGCTTCAGCACTGGGCCATTTTACACCCTTCCTTACCAGAGCACTTTTTGCGATTCGGCACTGCGTCGCTTTAACTAACAATTGCGCGGTCGTGCGACGTTACACCCAAACAAAATTGATGTCCTTTTTTTCCCACAAATAGAGCTTTCTTTTGGTGGTATTTGATCACCTCTGCGGTTTTTATTTTTTGCGCTATAAACAAAAGAAGAGTAACAATTTTGAAAAAAAACACAATATTTTTTACTTTTTGCTATAATAAATATCCCATTTTTAAAAAAAAATTAAAATTTTTCACTCAGTTTAGGCCGATACGTATTCTTCTACATATTTTTGGTAAAAAAAATCGCAATAAGCGTATATTGATCGGTTTGCGCAAAAGTTATAGCGTCTACAAAAAAGGGGGTAAATTTATTGCATTTTTTTTTATTTTTTTTTACTAGTAATGGTGGCGATCTGCGATTTTTTTTCGTGACTGCGACATTGCGGCGGACACTTCGGACACTTTTGACACATTTTTGGGACCATTCACATTTACACAGCGATCGTTGCTATAAAATTGCATTGATTACTGTGTAAATGTGACTGGCAGGGAAGGGGTTAACACTAGGGGGCGCTGCAGGGGTTAAAATGTTCCCTAAGGTAGTGATTCTAACTGTGGGGGGAGGGGACTTACAAGGGGAGGAGACCGATTGGTGTTCCTCCATACTGGGAACACATGATCGGTCTCCTCGCCACTAACAGGACGTGGAGCTGTGTGTTTACACACAGCTCCACGGTCCCGCACGGTCCTGTTGTTTTAACGGGCAATCGCGGGTGCCCGGCGGACATCGCGGCCCCCGGGTCCCGAGCGCCGCCGGCGGCGCGCGCGTGCCCCCTAGGCGGCCGGGAATGGGAGGACATCAGATGACGCCCACCCAGGATGGGAGATCCACCTGCTGGGCATCATATGTACATGGGCGGGATGTGAAGGGATTAAATTTGTACAATCTTATTGTAATAAAATGAATTTTTTTTAAATCAACCGGTGTTGAAAGGCTTACCTCATAACAGATCCAAGCATCTTGTAAAGTCCCAAGTACTGTAGGGACAGGTTTTGGCCTGGCTTCCCTTGTTGTTTTTTCCTTTATCAATCAGGGATGTGGATGCAATGCTCTGTTACTAGACACTGTCCATACATCTCTTTATTAAATTGAAGTAGATCTTCTGAGGATAAATCACGTCTGATATGCACCAATGATAGCAGTGATAACCATATTCAATCTGTGGGCAAGTAATTTGGCTACAATGTTTATATCTGAGTTAATTAGGGAGATCATTCAGTAGGATTTACAGAGAAGATGATCCTTTGGGGATAAGAACAATTAGCGCTTCAGACATAGAGAGCGGTAGCTGTCCTGTCTTTAGGGCATAGTTGTATACTCCGAGTAGATGTGGAATCAGTAGCTCTCTATATTGCGTATACCATTCTATGGGAAATCTGTGCAACCCTGGCACCCTATTTCTGGCAAAGGACTGAATAGCAGTACCTATTTCATCGGTCATTAAAGGGGCATTTAGCAGTGAGACCTGAGGATCTAGCAATTTTGCAAGTGAAATATCCTGCAAGTAATCGTCTAGTTCCACGATAGTATAGTGGGCCCTAGTGGAGTATAGAGTGGAGTAAAATATAACAAAAGCCTCCACTGCCTCCTGTGTTTGTTCCACTATTATGCCCTCTAAGTTCTTATTTCTGGAGATGGTGCATGGCTTATAGTCAGGTCTAAACAGGTAAGCAAGGAGACAAATGTTTTTGTAGCCAAATTTGAAGAGTCGCTGATTTTGGTATAACAGTTTCTTCTGGGTTAGTTTAAGTATCACTATGTCTAACTCTCTTGGCCTGAAGCTCCTCCTACACATCCACCAGTCTGGACTGAGACGCCTTGCAGGCCTGCCCTATGGCCGCAGCAAATGAACCGCGCATGGTAGCCTTGAAGGCATCCCAGACCACAGGAATGGATGCACTTTGTGCATTATTGGCCGGGTAGGAGTTTTCAGATCAGCTGTTCCCGATCTGTGACAGCCTGGTCTGCTAGACATGATTTTCCCCATGGCCAGGTCCACCAATAGGGGAGAGTGATCAGATACCGCCCTAGTACACGATCAAAGAATTGTTTAGTAAAGGGTGGTGGGGTATACAGGCTAGTCACTGTGTATGGTTTACCAGGGAGTTCTAATACCACAATTACATAGCAGCCATCAGGGACTAGCTTAATATGCTTAATAGCAACAGGAGCTGATTTAGCTATGAGGATGGATGTACCCCTAGAATATGTGGAATATGTGGCGAGAAAGCTACTTTCTCTTTCTTGAGAGCCATTACTCTGGAGCCATGGAGATGAGTTTCCTGGAGAAGTATCACATGCGGGTGGTATGGTATATACTCAAACATCAATGAACGTTTAATCTTGGAGTTAAGCCACCTAACATTCCATGAGATCACACGTAGTTTAGTCATAAACATAAAATATATACCATAAAGAAGAATATTTCCTGTCGTGCAGTGAGGTTAACCATATATTATAAACCTGTGGTCTTGATCTTCCACGAGTCACAGAAACCACTACATAGATGAGCATGAGTAGTAGTTCTCTTATAGCTGTAGACAGGACACCAAGGTGATTGATCCTGCCAAAAGCCCTGGAGAGCAAAAGGCTTATAAAATAACAAAAATAGGAGCAACAGGTCCCAAAAACAAGGGAAACAAGTAAAACATCCCTAGCCCTCCCGGCCCCCTACCCCAAACACTTGGGGGCTTTGATCCCAAAAACAAAACCGTAGAGCATGGGGGACATGGTGTAGTCCCATGATCAACAAATATATATTCATAGCCTCATTAAAACAATCAGGTCTACTTATAGGTCTAGCCATTTACTGTTTTATTGGAATGTGTTTACATTCAAATTTATATACATGGTACATACTATTATATTTTAGACTTTTTTTACATGGTTCAACATCCACGTAACCATTGTGGCAATTCTGGTATTGCCTACTCTAAAGCCCCATACACACGGTCGGACTTTTTCATGGATTCTGTCCGATCGGACAAGGTTGTTGAAAAATCAGACCGTGTGTATGCACCATCGGACAGTGTTCGTCGGTTTGGCCGACGGACAAAGTCTTATCTCCTGCTGGAAATCTTTGCCGTCAACACGGTCCGATCACACCAAATCCGAGCGTGTGTACGCTTGTCCGACGGACAAAGTGCTACGCATGCTCAGAAGAAATTCTGTGACGGAAGCGCTCGGTCAGGTAAAACTACCTTTCCTAATCGACACAGCACATTCGTCACACTGCAATGTTAAAATGTCTTTAATGCAGCGCATTCTCTTTTTCTTTACAATGCAACAAGAATGACATGTTTTAGCTGCTCCTATTCACCCGCACTTCTCACAAACTTACTTCTTTATTACTTTGCAGCATTTATACACTACATGTTTATTTTGACTCTGAACGGAAAAGAATCTTTGTTATTTTTTTACCATGATTTGTTTTTTTTTTTTTTTTTTTGGGGAATACATATTTGAATGTATTTTTGTGTTTTTTTTGGAGGGGGGTTGTGTGTCTCAAATTACCAAAAACACATTATTAACATTTGTATTTCTTGCTTAAATTTACTAGGAGGTTGTTTGTTGTTGGTGCCCCTTGTTAATTCTACTTTAGGATTAGTGAAATGTACCTGCTTACTCAAAGAAAAACTGTCATTGTAGCAAAGTAAAACACAATAGTCAATGATTATTTCAAATCAAAAAAACCTTTATTTAGGTCACGCTGACAAACCAAAGAGGAACGCAGCCATGGTGAAACTTGGGGAATTTGCAAAGTCTTGGCCCCCCACGGCAACCATCATTGTTCAAGCGTAGAAAATTGGGGGCCTGAGGAGTACGTATATTAAGGGGAGTGCAATCTGGTCGTGAAGTCCAAAGAATCCGGAACTGCAGCAGATGCCATCTAGGTCCCCAGGCTCTGGTACTACAAGAGGCTCCATCTTCTCTCAGACCAGACTGATTCCAGGTCGTCACTCTCAGGTCTTCCTTCCACGCTTCCTTGCACGCTGTGGCTGTCGTGCTGGTGGGGTGGCAGAAGGAGGAGGAGGAGGAGGCGGAGCATGGTAGCTATGGCAAACATGTGTGACTGGGGTCATCTCCCCAGCCCTACCCTTATTTAGGACATGGAGGATGAGCCCCTCACACATGTTGCGTTGCCTCACCTCCATACCCATCATTTTTGTGACAACCACCGAGCCAAAGGTCTCCTCGTCGGCGGGTGTGGCATGTAGGGAGTCTGAAGCCTCTCTGATCATGCGGAGCGCTGACTGTGCCGCATAACCCCCCCCTTCTCGCCCTTTTGTACGGAAGGCGGAGGGGAGGGGTTTGGGTGTCAGTCAGGCTCCGCGGCCTAGCCCCCTCTTGGCTGCCACTACCCAGCTGGTGGCTGCCACTAACCCCTGCCTCCTCCTGACTGCCACCTTCCACAGCCACCTCCTGGCTGAGGTCTTCCTGTGTATGAAAAAGGGACATAGTTTCAGTTATTTGTTCATCAAACACACACAATTCTCATCTAGTGACTGTTGCAAAATGTTTACAAATAGAAAACCATACAATTCTCAGCCCAGCAGTTTAGATTCTGGCCCCAAATGTCTCCAACACTACTGTCAGTTGATATGTCAAACACGTTAGGAACTAAGCAATTGGGGATCCTGAATTAAGTGAACATCATTCATTATTCACATAAATGGTAACAAAACTACTATACCTGGAACAAGCTGGGCTCCTCCACCTCTTCCATACTGGAAGGCCCAGGTTGCTCCTCGGAAGCCTCATCAGGGGTGGCCTGCGCGCAAGGAAGCGTGGAAGGAGGAGTCGAGGTTGGCTCCGTGACATCAGTCTGGTCTTTCAGAAAATGGAGACTCTGATAGTACCAGAGCTTGGGCACATAGACCTCATCTGCTGAAGTTGCAGTTTCCTCAGACTTCACGAACTTCTTGCGCTCCCTGATATACGCACTCCTCAGGCTGCCAATTTTCTTTCTTATATCATCAACAGTTGCCGTGGGGAACCTTGGCTTGACAAATTCCACAAGTTCCTCCAGGGCTGCGTGCCTCTTTGGTTTGTTGGTGTAATGTGGGTGTTTACCCTGCCATAAAATGGGAAATTCCCTGTATTTGGCAATGAAGAGGGGGAGAAAACTCATGTCGTTGAATCCCTGCATAATCTCTGCAAGACACAACACCACACAAAACCCTCTCAATTATGTCAGTCTAAACTCTCCTAATCTTCTCCATAAAGAAGCCTCAAGTTCAAATCAGTCTAGGCTAGTTATGTACCAACGTCAAATTGTACCTTCGTTTGTAGCGATCGTCTCGTGTGAGTTTTCTCTCCCCTCGTCTCCCAGATCGTGGCTACGACACAGGCGTGTGACGTTTTATATACAGTGCGCATGCGTCAAACTCCGCCCGCCCCTGACGATCTTTCTCGTCTATTCCCCACCCCTTCTCTTTACGGCGCAGTGGGGAGAGCACATGGCGGGGACACAGCAGGTGCGCCACAAATATCCCACCAACGAGGAGGAGGACGAGGAAAGTCCGGAGGCAGAAACGTCCCGATCCCGGAGCCTGAAATTCAAGGCCTCCAATATGTCATTTGGAGAAATGTTGGAGATGGTGGACATATTAAAGAGGAGCGACTATGATGGGAAGTATGGGCCTTACCTCAACCCCAATGTCCGCAAGGCCAAGATCATGTCTAAAGTTGTGAGAAGGCTGTACAATCAGTTTGGGGTACAACGATCCAAGGAGCAACTGAGGAAACGCTGGTCAGACCTGAAACTGAGGGAGGCCGATCAGTACAGAAAGATCAAGCGAATTCTTCTAAAAAGTAAGTAGTTGTGTTTTGTGTTTGATTTCTTGCTTGCATACTGCTCCATTGTGGTTTGATTTTTACAAAGTTGTACATTCCAAAATGGCCACTTTCAGGTTCGTCTGTGCATTCGATCGTACTCAGCCTCGATCTTTCTGCCACTGTCATGGTCGTGTGTGTGTCCATTCGATCGTACGCAACCTCGATCGTTCGGCCACTTATAATACGATGTTTGGTGTTTTTTTGGGGGAAAGGAAGTTTGTTCTCACTAGAAATGTCATCAAGAATGTAAAGCCAATTTATTCAATGTAAAGGAGAGGTCACCCAGTAGCTGTTTACCCATCTGGACTCTAGAGCACTAGTGCTGGGACACCCAAACCCCCTTTTTATTAGGCTTTTCCACACATGTGCTCCAGTGGATACTAGAGGGGGGTCTCCATCACACAAACTTCTACCAAAAAGCTAGTCAGTTTAGCACCTTTACAAAGTGACTACATTCATGTAGTTGACATTTGTAACTGGCCAAACTAAAATAGTGTCCGTCACTTTCAAGCAATGTTTGTCATTTCCTATTTCTGCCCTCAATAGATTGTGTTGCTAAATCTTCCTTTTGTACATTCTCATAGGGGAGCGAAAACTTGGGCCGTCTGAGGAAACCCCCAAACCAACACCTCCCAAAAAAGGGGAAAGAGCAGAAGCAGAGGAGGAGGAGGAGGAAGGAGAGATCATCGAACTTGGAGAAATTGTCACCACAACAGGTGAGTGTTGGAGAACACAGCTACTGGTAAGCTAATCCATGTATGGCTGCCTCATTTCCAACACCCCATTTTTGTTTGTTTGTGGTTTTTAGGTGACGTGGATGTTGTGGAAGAAAAATCGCACTTTACCACAGAGAGTGCCCACGTACTCATCGGAGAGATAATGGTCTGCAATAGAGATCTAGATTACATAAAGCAAAACATCAATGATGTTCAACAAAAATTGAAGAACATCATTGATGTTTTAGGAAAAAATATGAAAACGCACCAAGTAATTAACACACATTTGTGCCAGCTTCTGAACACATTTGCAACTTAAAAACTGTGTGAAATTTGGAACATGCACACATTGTGTCCACATGTGCTAACTCCCATCATGGTGGATGAATGCCAACGCTTTTTTGGGGGTGCAAACACTTTACGAACTACGAAAGTGGTTGTGGTGAAGGGGTTGCACCCCCAAAAAACGTCCATTCATCCCCATGATGGAAAATGGCACTTTTGAAGCTTCTAGGCATGTGTTTTACCATCTAATGACCATTTTCAGACCCAAATTGTGTGCATGTTCCAAATTTCCACTTTTCGGGGGTGACCCCCCCATGTGATGAAGGCAAGATCAAACACACTTTGAACATATAGTCATGTCTGATCTTGTCTTCACTTTACAAAGTTGAACTTTCCTACTTCATAGGTTCTGCTTAGCTCCATGCCTGGCTTTACCATTTGCGTAATCTTTGTAAACAATGTTGTAAATAACCAAGATGTTGTCAGTTTTGGCGTGAAGATTGTAAACGCACTTGTGAATGTTTTCCAAGTAAACTTTTTTATTTTTCGAAATGTGTGGCTTCCTTATTTAAAATACACAATGCATTATGTATGTAAAATGTAAAGGATATGGGGGGCAATGGGTGTTATTTACTAAAGGCAAATCCACTTTGCACTGCAATTTCCTTTCCCAGGGAACTTTTGCAATGCACTTGTAGAGCATAGCGGATTTGACTTATGTAAATGACACCCACAGTGCTTTGTACGAAAACACGGAGCACAGCATTTTTCAGAATACACACATGTCAGACCTGGTGATGAAAAGGAGTATTTTGGCTGTCAGTTATGCAGGACAAACCTTCTCTAGACCAAAGATTAGGTAGCTAACACACAACATGAGAAGAATCTTTTTGTGAAGAAGAGACTGTTACCTCCTTTTCCCCAGAAAGTGCATTCCCACTGTCGAAGGCAAAGGGAAAAAATGTCAAGGTAAAATAAGCTAAAAACAAGACTGAAATGACAAGAAATCATAGGTTGGTTCAAATATCCGATTTCTTAAAAAATGCCTCTCACACATCGTCAGGCAGAGCAATGGCCCCCCTACCCACAAAGTACTCCATATATTGGTCGCGGACCACGCGGGCATTTAGAGGGGGCAAGCCTGGACGTGCCACTCAAAGGGCTGTGAGGTCCGCATTTGGAGGGCCCTCCACATCTGGGCCAACGGGCACCACATAGTTCCTGTTATGTCTTTTGAGGAAGTTGTGCAATATGCAACATGCAAGAACTATGTGGTTCAGTTTGTATTCCGCCAAGTTAAATGCCGTCAGGAACAGGCGGAAGCGGCTGGCCAGGATGCCAAAAGTGTTCTCCACCACTCTTCTGGCTCTGGACAGCCTGTAGTTGAAGACCCTCTGGTCCGGGGTGAGGGTCCTCATCGGGAACGGCCTCATCACATGGGGAGTCAACGCAAACGCTTCATCTGCGACAAAGACGAAGGGGAGTCCTTCGGCATTCTCCTCTGGAGGTGGCAAGCACAGACTGCCACTTTGGAGACGCCAGTAGAACTCCGTGTGCGTAATGGCACCACCATCCGATATCATCCCCACGTCCACATACATAAACTCGTATGTTGCCGACACCACCGCCAACATCACTACACTATTAAACCCTTTATAATTATAATAGTAGGACCCCGAGTTGGGCGGTGGGACGATGCGGACGTGTTTCCCATCAATTGCCCCTCCGCAGTTAGGAAAGTCCCAACGGCTGGCAAAGTGGGAGGCCACAGTCTGCCATTCCTGTGGCGTGGAAGGGAACTGTGGAGTGAAACAAGAAAAAATAATTAGTCACTTTGCACCTAAACATTGCAAGCAGATTAGACAATCAACATCTTGGAACAAGAGCATTGTATACAATTGGAGGCTGGAAAGTATTTGCACAGAAAAGTAGAGGCTCCCCTTCACAGATGACTCACCCCCCATCAATCCCCACACTTCTGATGGGCCATTGGCAATAACTAGGGTTTTGGGGGGGGGGGACAGGTAACCATCTGCACTTCATTGATTGGCAAATGGCTCAATAATGTGTGCTAGTTTGGCCAGACCCTCTGTACTTAACACTATTGGCAGCCCCCAGGAAAGATAAAATAACATTTCAACCCCCCCCACCCCAAAAAAAGGCAGGCACATTGTGACATTCTGAAATTACCAAGAAACCAAATAGGAGGGAAAGAAGACAAAAAATTAGGAAATGGAATGTATGGAGGCAGCCCCTTGCACTACATGCTTTGCTGAATTCATCCCTAAAGATGCCCACTATAAAGAGGTAGGTATATAGTGTGTATGGACCTTGGGAAAGCCAGCAGATAAAGGATTGGTATCATCTGACAGAGCAGTTGGGGGAGGGGGTTCCTAATGAGTTTGCCACCCCCCCCCCCCCCAACAAAAAAAAAAAAAGTTCTAAAGGGGCTCTACATGAAGTAAACCACACAGCAAACATTTGTGCATATTTTAGGGGGTGTTTGGGGGCAAACAATACTATGCAGCAGACAAAAGACATTGATTAAGTGACTAGGCCATAGGTGTCTATTGGGGCAGAAGAGCATGCTGGGGAGGTAAGTGAAGGGAAAAATGCATGAAGGAGAAAAGGGGCACAGCATATTAGAACATATTGCAATCATGGTAATTAGGGAAGGAGGTCAAAAATACAAGACATTAGCAAACAGAGCATACATAGAAGGGAATAGTCAAGTAGAAATGTTACCTTCATATAGTCCTCCTGCAGGACCTGGATGATGGTAGAACAGGTCTCTGGAATAATGAGTCCCAGGGCCTGGGGAGAGATACCTGAAGAGAACTTCAAATCCTGAAGACTTCTCCCTGTCGCCAAGTACCTCAACGTGGCAACAAGCCTCTGCTCCGGAGTAATGGCTTGTCTCATGCAGGTATCCTGACGGCTGATAAAGGGGGTCAGCAAAGCCAAAAGACGGTGAAAATCGGGGTCCGTCATCCTGAGAAAGTTCCTGAAATCATCAGGATTATTCTCCCGGATCTCACGAAGCAAAGGCATGTGCGAGAACTGGTCACGCTGAAGCAACCAATTCTTGGTCCACATACTCCTCGTCACTCTGTTCATGGACGGGTCTTGGGTCAAAGCTAAAAGCCCGACACCAATTCCGCGTACAGCACGAACTCGGCGACGAGTACGCACGGGAAACATCGCTCAGAAGGTCACAAAAGGTCGGCTGGTCAGAACGGACAAACAGAAAGCAACGATAAACAGCAAGGCCTGAAAGAACGAACTGAATACCAGCAACGAGCAGACAATAAGCAGTGCAAATCAAAGCGTCCTATATCAAGATATAGGCCGCAATGACCAACAAATGCGAACTGACTACACGCACTAATAAACAGATACGCACGACAAGCACAAACTGAAGAGCAGTAACGATCTGAGTCAGAAAACTGAGAAGCGCGAATCTTAAGTCACCAAACTTCCACTAACTCTCGATAAACACGGGATCAGCAGAAGGAGCCCAACGGGTGCCTGACGTGGTGCTGAACTTCCCTTTTGTAATCTCGTGGACGACGACTTACGTCACGACGTTCTTCCGGACCGGATATTCCGACAACGTAGTCCGACCGTGTGTACGCAACACCAACATCGGACAAAGTACGTCGGACAGAATCCGACCGACCTGGTCCGCGGATTGTCCGACCGTGTGTATGGGGCTTAACACAAAGTGCCATTGGTCTCTGCCACTGCCATATGGGTGTCAATATCAAAATAATTGGGTAAGCAAGTATTATAATGACTGTTTTGGCATATGTAATCCAATAAATTATGATGAATATGTTGTGTAATCAACGTTAAATATTTTATTCTTTCTTCTTTTGTTTGCAATATAATATAGATGCATGGGATACAGCCCAGAGGAAGCAGTGACTACAACTGTGAAACATGTCGGCTGTTTAGTATAACCTAGCATGAAGCAAATGATTTTAACATAAGTATTATTCTTGACTAATGTTGTTCTTAACCGCTTCAGCACTGGGCCATTTTACACCCTTCCTTACCAGAGCACTTTTTGCGATTCGGCACTGCGTCGCTTTAACTAACAATTGCGCGGTCGTGCGACGTTACACCCAAACAAAATTGATGTCCTTTTTTTCCCACAAATAGAGCTTTCTTTTGGTGGTATTTGATCACCTCTGCGGTTTTTATTTTTTGCGCTATAAACAAAAGAAGAGTAACAATTTTGAAAAAAAAAACACAATATTTTTTACTTTTTGCTATAATAAATATCCCATTTTTAAAAAAAAATTAAAATTTTTCACTCAGTTTAGGCCGATACGTATTCTTCTACATATTTTTGGTAAAAAAAATCGCAATAAGCGTATATTGATCGGTTTGCGCAAAAGTTATAGCGTCTACAAAAAAGGGGGTAAATTTATTGCATTTTTTTTTATTTTTTTTTACTAGTAATGGTGGCGATCTGCGATTTTTTTTCGTGACTGCGACATTGCGGCGGACACTTCGGACACTTTTGACACATTTTTGGGACCATTCACATTTACACAGCGATCGTTGCTATAAAATTGCATTGATTACTGTGTAAATGTGACTGGCAGGGAAGGGGTTAACACTAGGGGGCGCTGCAGGGGTTAAAATGTTCCCTAAGGTAGTGATTCTAACTGTGGGGGGAGGGGACTTACAAGGGGAGGAGACCGATTGGTGTTCCTCCATACTGGGAACACATGATCGGTCTCCTCGCCACTACCAGGACGTGGAGCTGTGTGTTTACACACAGCTCCACGGTCCCGCACGGTCCTGTTGTTTTAACGGGCAATCGCGGGTGCCCGGCGGACATCGCGGCCCCCGGGTCCCGAGCGCCGCCGGCGGCGCGCGCGTGCCCCCTAGGCGGCCGGGAATGGGAGGACATCAGATGACGCCCACCCAGGATGGGAGATCCACCTGCTGGGCATCATATGTACATGGGCGGGATGTGAAGGGATTAAATTTGTACAATCTTATTGTAATAAAATGAATTTTTTTTAAATCAACCGGTGTTGAAAGGCTTACCTCATAACAGATCCAAGCATCTTGTAAAGTCCCAAGTACTGTAGGGACAGGTTTTGGCCTGGCTTCCCTTGTTGTTTTTTCCTTTATCAATCAGGGATGTGGATGCAATGCTCTGTTACTAGACACTGTCCATACATCTCTTTATTAAATTGAAGTAGATCTTCTGAGGATAAATCACGTCTGATATGCACCAATGATAGCAGTGATAACCATATTCAATCTGTGGGCAAGTAATTTGGCTACAATGTTTATATCTGAGTTAATTAGGGAGATCATTCAGTAGGATTTACAGAGAAGATGATCCTTTGGGGATAAGAACAATTAGCGCTTCAGACATAGAGAGCGGTAGCTGTCCTGTCTTTAGGGCATAGTTGTATACTCCGAGTAGATGTGGAATCAGTAGCTCTCTATATTGCGTATACCATTCTATGGGAAATCTGTGCAACCCTGGCACCCTATTTCTGGCAAAGGACTGAATAGCAGTACCTATTTCATCGGTCATTAAAGGGGCATTTAGCAGTGAGACCTGAGGATCTAGCAATTTTGCAAGTGAAATATCCTGCAAGTAATCGTCTAGTTCCACGATAGTATAGTGGGCCCTAGTGGAGTATAGAGTGGAGTAAAATATAACAAAAGCCTCCACTGCCTCCTGTGTTTGTTCCACTATTATGCCCTCTAAGTTCTTATTTCTGGAGATGGTGCATGGCTTATAGTCAGGTCTAAACAGGTAAGCAAGGAGACAAATGTTTTTGTAGCCAAATTTGAAGAGTCGCTGATTTTGGTATAACAGTTTCTTCTGGGTTAGTTTAAGTATCACTATGTCTAACTCTCTTGGCCTGAAGCTCCTCCTACACATCCACCAGTCTGGACTGAGACGCCTTGCAGGCCTGCCCTATGGCCGCAGCAAATGAACCGCGCATGGTAGCCTTGAAGGCATCCCAGACCACAGGAATGGATGCACTTTGTGCATTATTGGCCGGGTAGGAGTTTTCAGATCAGCTGTTCCCGATCTGTGACAGCCTGGTCTGCTAGACATGATTTTCCCCATGGCCAGGTCCACCAATAGGGGAGAGTGATCAGATACCGCCCTAGTACACGATCAAAGAATTGTTTAGTAAAGGGTGGTGGGGTATACAGGCTAGTCACTGTGTATGGTTTACCAGGGAGTTCTAATACCACAATTACATAGCAGCCATCAGGGACTAGCTTAATATGCTTAATAGCAACAGGAGCTGATTTAGCTATGAGGATGGATGTACCCCTAGAATATGTGGAATATGTGGCGAGAAAGCTACTTTCTCTTTCTTGAGAGCCATTACTCTGGAGCCATGGAGATGAGTTTCCTGGAGAAGTATCACATGCGGGTGGTATGGTATATACTCAAACATCAATGAACGTTTAATCTTGGAGTTAAGCCACCTAACATTCCATGAGATCACACGTAGTTTAGTCATAAACATAAAATATATACCATAAAGAAGAATATTTCCTGTCGTGCAGTGAGGTTAACCATATATTATAAACCTGTGGTCTTGATCTTCCACGAGTCACAGAAACCACTACATAGATGAGCATGAGTAGTAGTTCTCTTATAGCTGTAGACAGGACACCAAGGTGATTGATCCTGCCAAAAGCCCTGGAGAGCAAAAGGCTTATAAAATAACAAAAATAGGAGCAACAGGTCCCAAAAACAAGGGAAACAAGTAAAACATCCCTAGCCCTCCCGGCCCCCTACCCCAAACACTTGGGGGCTTTGATCCCAAAAACAAAACCGTAGAGCATGGGGGACATGGTGTAGTCCCATGATCAACAAACCATGGTGGGTGGCGATAAAGTTTGCAACGATCGGGCTCCATCTGTACCTGTAAGGTAGATTATGGTAGGTTACATGGGCCCTACAGGGGTATGCCATTTACCTCAGTAGAATAATAATAAGAAAAATATTGCGATTGTTATCCAATAGTAGTCCCTGAGAACCACTTCCCTGTTCCTGAAGTGTAGTAGTTTGATGAGCATGGTACGTGGCGGTGCCCCAATAGGTGGAGGGTGTAGGGGGACTCTATGTGCCGCTCTATAGCGAATAGTGGAGAGAAGGTGGAGGTGCCAAAAGTGGATGTCAGCCACCGCTCCATGAATGTCTCAAGGGCCGTGCCTTCTGAACCCTCCGGAAAGCCTAGAAAACACAGATTTTTATGCCTCAGGCGGTCTTCTATATTAGTTAACTTATCAGTGGTATAATTTTGGGTTTGGCGTAACTCTCTAACAGAGGCCTAACAGGACGGGTGTCATCATCCAAATATCCTATGCGTTGTTCTGCGTTAGTCACTCTATGGCAGAGATTATGCACATCTTGCTTCAGGAAGGATAGATCTGATCTGATAGAGTCTATCTGCGTGGTAAGGGATGTGTCAGCGTGGGTTCTGCAGAGCCTGTGTCAGCATGGTCAGCGCTGGGGGAGAGAGGAGCTGTGTCCTCAGGCTGTGAGAGTAGCAGGGGGTCATCAGGGCTAGAAGCTGGGGGATTTTGTGACTCACCCTTCCCCGGTTTGTGCTGTGTTTCTGCGGATGAAGAGGAGGGCCTGCTGTGGTCCCGTCCATGAGGCTGTCCGGTGCCATTATGTTGTGGTTCACACGAGGAGGATAGAGCTGCAAATTCATTGTGGGGGTTTATTTAACCATCCTCGGGGTTGTTCCCAGGGGTCTCAGGAGGGTAAGGAGGCTGGTGGGTTCCCGCAGGATCGATCGGGTCAGCAGGATTAAGTCAGGATAGGATCAGTACAGACGGAGATCAGGCAGGCCGCTTCCTCACATCATAGCAGTTGGCCATGCCCCCCCCCTGATCTCCCTCTTGCTTCATGAGTCCAAGTGCCACTATGCATGTGCACCCAGTTTAGTCCTCTCTTGTTGCCTGCATTTCAGCATAGGCAGGGTCTCTTTTCTAAGTGCATGCATGTGAGGGTGGCTCCATAGGACCCCATAAGCAACAGAGCCACCCTAAAAGAGGAAACTTGTGGCAGGTATATTTGAGCCAGATCAATGAGGAAGATAGGCAATAGAGATGGGCCAAACATCCAGTTTGGTTCACACCAGAACTCTCGAACATCGCAACATTTCGGTCCCAAACCGCAAACCCTACTAAAGTCTATGGGACCCAAAATTGAAAAATCAAAGTTCCCATTTTGAAGCCTTATATGCAAGTTATTGGCCATAAAAAGGGTATGGGGGCCTGGGTACTGTACCTGCTGCAGCAAAACTGACATTTCTAGAGTAAAAAAATTACATTAAAATAGATTTTTCCTGCAAGTTTTCTTTATTTAGTATACAACGGCTTAGGGCCACAATTTAGTTCTCTTGGAGCAAGATTATATTTTTTTGGGATAAATTCTGGTGTCTGTTTGGCAGACTTTGGATGGAAAAAAATTAATTTTGCACCACAAGCAAACCTTATATGAAGAAGTCAAATTATAGTACACTCAGGCCAAGATTAATACTTTTTTAGATAAAGTCTGGTGTCTCTTTGGATAGAAGTAATAGGTGCAGAAAAATTGGGCTTTGGGTGCTGGTGGTGCCTTCACATCGTAAACCACTTGACCGCTGGGCACTTAAACCCCCTTAATAACCAGACCAATTTTCAGCTTCCAGTGCCCTCCGATTTTTAATGACAATAACTAAGTCATGCAACACTGTACCCATATGAAATTGTTGTCCTTTTTTTCCCACAAATAGAGCTTTCTTTTGGTGGTATTTAATCCCTGCTGTTTTATTTTTATTTTTTGCGCTATAAAAGAAAAAAGACTGAAATGCATTTTCTTCGTTTCTGTTAAAATATTTAGCAAATTAGTCATTTTTATTCATAAATTTTGGACAAAATTTATAATGCTACATATCTTTGTTAAAAATAACCTAAATTGGTGTATATTATTTGGAAGCTATAGAAGTCCACAAGCTTTGGTGCCAATCGCTGAAAATTGATCACACCTGAAGCACTGACGGCCTATCTAATTTCTTGAGACCCTAACAAGCCAAGAAAGTACAAATACCCCCCAAATGACCCCTTTTTGGAAAGTAGACATTTCAAGGTATTTAGAAAGAGGCATGGTGAGTTTTTTGAAGTTGTCATTTTTTCCCACAATTCTTTGCAAAATCAAGATTTTTTTTTTCTTTTTTTTTTTTTCACAACATTGTCATATTAGCAGGTTATTTCTCACACACAGCATATGCTTACCACAAATTACACCCCAAAACACATTCTGCTATTCCTCCCAAGTATGGTGATACCACATGTGTGAGACTTTTGAAGGCCCTGGAGCACCAGGACAATGGAAACGCCAGAAAAATGACCCCATTTTGGAAAGAAAACACCCCAACGTATAATCTATGAGGCATAATGAGTCTTTTGAACATGTCATTTTTTTCTACACATTTTTGGAAAATACAATATTTCTAACACATAGCATGTACATACCAAAAATGACATCCCAAAATAGATACTCCTATTCCTCCCGAGTACGGCGATACCACATGTGGGAGACTTCCACACCCTGGCCACATGCAGAGGCCGAGTATGGCCGAGCCTGGCTGATCACGGACGAGTATGGCTGAGCACGGCTGGGTATGGCTGAGTATGGCTGAGTACGGCTGGGTACGGCTGGGTACGGCTGGGTACAGCTGAGTACGACTGGGTATGGCTGGGTTGGGCTGAGTATGGCTGAGTATCACCTAGTATGACTGAGAATGGCTGGGTACGGCTCAGTATGGCTGGGTATGGCTTGGTACGGCTGGGTACGGCTGGGCACGGCTGGGCACGGCTGAGTATGGCTGAGTATGGCTGGGGGTGGATGGGATGGCTGAGAATGGATGGATGGATGAGTATTGCTGAGTATGGATGGATGAGTATTGCTGAGTATGGATGGATGGATGAGTATTGCTGAGCATGGATGAGTATTGCTGAGTATAGATGGATGAGTACTTCTGAGCATGGATGAGTATGGATGGATGAGTACTTCTGAGCATGGATGAGTATGGATGGGATGGATAGATGAGTACTTATGAGCATAGATGAGTATGGATGGGATGGATGGATGAGTACTTCTGAGTATGGATGGGATGGATGAGTACTTCTGAGTATGGATGAGTATGGATGGGATGGATGGATGAGTACTTCTGAGTATGGATAAAATGGATGAGATTGAGTACTTCTGAGTATGGATGGGATGGATGGATGAGTGCTTCTGAGTATGGATGGGATGGATGAGTACTTCTGAGTATGGATTTATGAGTACTTCTGAGTATAGATGGGATGGATGAGTACTTCTGAGTATGGATGGGATGGATAAGTACTTCTGAGTATGGATGGATGAGTACTTCTGAGTATGGATGGGATGGATGAGTACTTCTGAGTATGAATGGATGAGTACTTCTGAGCATGGATGGTTGGGATGCATGGATGGATGGCTGGCTGAATGGCTGGAATGAGCACAGGGCAGCGCTGTGGGCACTACACATCCAGCCCACAGCGCTGCAGCACTTGATCTCTCCCCTCTCCCCTTGCATAGTACCAATAGGTACGGGGAGGGGAGAGAGGAACCAGCGTGACGCCAGTTTGTTTACAAGTGATCGCGCTGTTATTTGACGGCGCGATCACGTGGTAAACGGCTGCTATCAGGACCTGACGGTCATGGATATTCCCGGGTGCGCACACCAGGGGGCGCGTGGGAGCAAGATTCTGGGAGGACGTCCATGGACGCCCTCCCAGAATAAGCAGTCCATTCTGTAGCCATCTTTCGGCTATGGCCCGGTCGGCATGTGGTTAATGACAGCAAGAATTGGCTTTGCTGTAAAAAAAAATTAATTGAATACCCCTGTCAAACAGTTTCTGAAAAATTGGTCTTTGGATGTTGGTGGTGCCTTCACACCATAACCATATACAGGTACTCTTGATGAAAGCAAGAATTGGTCTTTAATTTGATGACCCTGTCACATAGACATGATGGGGGGGGGTTATTATCCAAATTTAGTAGAAACTGGGAAATGTGTGATTGGATGCACTTTATTGAACGAAAAGTGGTGTTTGGTGCACTTTTAATTGAGGACTGATGGAAAAAAACTGTGGCAGACACTTAAAAAAATAAAAGGGGCAGGCAGGGGACATAAAACAGAAAAAGACAACCCCCCTCCAAAAAAAAAAAAAAAATGAAACAACCAAAAAAAAAAAAAATGAAACAACCAAAAAAAAAAAAAAGGTATATGGCACTAACTATTGTGTTAAACACTGCACTACACTAACACAGTACACTGACACTACACTAAACTCACACTGAACTATACTGACACACTATACTCACACTACACTGTACTGACACACTATACTCACACTACACTGTACTCACACACTATACTAATGCCCCGTACACACGTTCGGACTTTGTCCGCCGGACCTAGTCCGGCGGGATTTCCCCACACACGCCCTGACTTCCGAGCGTGTGACTTGCCCACACACGCCCGGACTTCTCCGGCGGACAATCCGCTGGACAAAGTCCGCGGGACTTTTGAAAATGAACGGACTTGCCCACACACGGAGCAGTCCGTTCATTTAGAACGGAACTTCAGGTATACGTAGCTAGCGTAGGCAGTGAATGCCGCCGCGCTAGCTCCGTCACCTGGCATGGATTTAAAGGGACTCCCCACGCCGAAAAACAGCGTGGGGTTCCCCCCCAAATCCATCTCAGACCCTTATCCGAGCACGCAGCCCGGCAGGCCAGGAAAGGGGTGGGGACGAGCGAGCACGGCAAGAACAGAAGAGACCCCGGAAGACCCCGGAAGACCTCCGAAGGCGGATCGAGACCCCCAGACGACGGAGGCGACGACGAAGAAGGTAGCCGGACTTCTCCGCTCCGTAAAAGAGCTAGGTAAATGGCAGAGGAGTCCGGCGAGAAGACCCCCAAGACGGAAGAAGACCCCCGGAGCAGTGCAATAAAATATTTTTTCAAAATTGTGTGGTTTTTTACTTTACATTTTACACCTTAGGTGAATGGGTAGGGGTACATCGTACCCCATACTCATTCACATAGGGTGGGGGGCCGGGATCTGGGGGCCCCCTTATAAAAGGGGGCTCCCAGATTCCGATAAGCCCCCCGCCCGCAGACCCCGACAACCAATGGCCAGGGTTGTCGGGAAGAGGCCCTTGTCCTCATCAACATGGGGACAAGGTGCTTTGGGGTGGGGGGGCCGCACGGCCTGGCATGGCTCAGGAGGGGGTGGGGGCGCTCGCCGGGCTGCGTGCTCGGATAAGGGTCTGAGATGGATTTGGGGAGTCCCTTTAAATCCATACCAGGTGACGGAGCTAGCGCGGCGGCATTCACTGCCTACGCTAGCTACGTATACCTGAACTCACGTGCTAAATGAACGGACTTTCCGATGAGCGTCAAGTCCGTTCATTTCAAAAGTCCGGCGGACTAGCCTACTAACGGCGGGATTGTCCGCCGGACCGCCGGACTGCCAAGTCCAGCGGACTAGGTTTTAAAACAAAACTTAAAACCTAGTCCGCCAGACTTTTGGCGCCAAAAAGCCGGCGCCCACACACGAGGGGATTGTCCGGTGGACTTAGTCCAGCGGACAATCCCGCGGGATAATCCCTTCGTGTGTACGCGGCATAACTCTACACTAACACTCTACACACAATAAGTGAACACACTAAATTGCTAGTAGCAAACTGAAAAACTGAACCCTGCTTTACCTATCTCCATTCCAACAACACATTGCAAGCTTCCTGTGAGAAGGAATCTTTTATAATGTAGGGTGATCAGGTGCAAGGCTTCATCCAATTAGGGCTCTAGAATGCACTGTGCAGCATGCAGTGCAGTGTGGGGCAAACATCCAGCCGAGCACCCCGCAAATTTTTGGTGTTCACTAGTGTTCACACTAATAGGCAAACTTTTGAAGAAAAATAAGCAAGGTAAGTGCCCAGCTAAGCTGATATAAACTTCACTTAAAATTGTAGTAACATTTTAAAGATCTCCATAAAGAAGTCATTTTTAGGATCTCTGCAGATGATCTTGAATATGATCATAGAAATATACAAAAGTGACAGCAGAAAAAAGACCATGTACATGTATTGAATTTTTTAGTTTTTTCAGGGGGTTTTTACATGAACTTTTTTGAGTATAGATCCATGTTTGTCACAATAATGTTTGAAGCCAGTTACTGTTGACAGGCTCATTACCTCTGCTAGAAGTTTATTCTAAGCAACAACTACCCTTTAAAATAATACTTTCTTAGATTAGTTTTGAACTTTCCTCCAGTTAGTTTGAAGTCATGTGTTCTTGATTTTGGTTTCATATTGAAAAAATTGTCCTCCTGAACCTTATTCACTCCCTTGATGTATTTAAAGGTTTCAATCATGCCTCACCTTTCTTTTCTTTCTTCCAGACTGTACACATTAAAGTAAAGTCATATGAAGTCTCTCTTAATATGTTTTATCCCCCAAACCTTTCACCATTTTTGTTACCCTTCTCTGGACTATCTTATCAATATCTTTTTGTAATTGAGGTCTCCAGAACTGGACACAGTATTCTAAATGCGGTATCACTAAAGATTTACAATGCTGTGAAAAAGTATTTGCCCCCTTTCTGTTTTTTTTTTTGTTTTTTTGCATATTTGTCACACCTAAATGACTCAGATCATCAAACAAATTTTATTATTACACAAAGATAACCCAAGTAAATACAAAATCTGCCTGTCTTTATGTGAAAAAGTAATTGCCCCCTAAACCTAATAACTGGTTCTGCCACCCTTGGCGGCAACAACTGCAATCACATTACTGTGGAGCAATTTTGTCCCACTCTTTTTTGCAGAATTGTTTTAATTCAGCCACATTGGAGGGTTTTCCAACATGAACGGGCCTGTGGTAGATCATGATACAGAATCTCAATTGGATTTAAGTCCAACATTTTGCTTTGTTTGAACCATTTGGAGGTGGACTTGCTGTTGTTTTTTCAGATCATTGTCCTGCTGCATAAAGTGCACTTGAGCTTGAGGTCACGAACTGATGGCGGGACATTTTCCTTTAGGATTTTCTGGTGAATTCATGGTTCCATCAAATATGGTCGTCCAGGTCCTGAAGCTGCAAAGCAGCCCCAGATCATCACGCTACCAAGACCATGTCTGGCTGTTGGTATGATGTTCTTGTTATGAAATACTGTATTATATACCTTCCAAAAAGTAACATTTTTGTCTCATCAGTCTACAGAATATTTGCCTAAGAGTCTTGGGGATAATCAAGATGTTTTTTGGTAAATTTGAGATGAACCGTTGTGTTCTTTTGGGCAGCAGTGGCTTTGGCCTTGGAACTCTCCAATGGATGCCATTTTTGCCCAGTCTCTTACTTATTGTTTAATCCTGAACACTTATCTTACCTGAGGCAAGTAAGGCCTGTAGTTCTTTAGATGTTGTTCTGGGTTCTTTTATGATGAGTCATCGTCATGTTTTTGGAGTAATTTTTGTAGGCTGGCCAGTCCTAGGCAGGTTCACCACTGTTTCAAGTTATCTCCATTTGTGGATTATGGCTCTCCCCATGGTTCACTGGAGTTCCAAAGCCTTAGAAATGGCTTTGAAACCCTTCCTAGACTGATACATGTTTTGTCTTTAATCTGTTCTTGATTTTTTTTTAGATTGTGGCATGATGTGTGGCTTTTTGTGATCTGTTAGCATGCTTCACTTTGTCAGACAGCTTCTATGTATGTGATTTCTTGATTCAACAGGTCTTGTAATAATCAGGCCTGGGTGTGGCAAGTGAAATATAACTCAGCTTTCCAAAAAAATTTGGTTAATCATAGTTCATTTATGATTCAGCATGGGAGGGGGCAATTACTTTTTCACATAGGGCCAGGCAGGTTTGAACAGCTTTTTTCCCTCGTTAACCACTTGCTTACTGGGCACTTAAACCCCCCTCCTGACTAGACCAATTTTTAGCTTTCAGCGCTGTCGCACTTTGAATGTCATGCTACACTTTACTCAAATTACATTTTTATCATTTTTTTCACACTGCCTGTTTATTTTTTGCTAAACAAACAAAAATAGACAAAAAATTTTTTTATTCGTTTGTTATAAAATTTAGCAAATGGATAATTTTTCTCCTTCATTGATATTCGCTGATGAGGCTGCCCTCATGGGCACTGATAGGCTGCCCTGATGGGCACTTATGGACTTCACTGATGGGCACATATAAGGCGACACTGATCGGCACAGATAAGATGACACTGATGGGCACTGATAAGACGGCACTGATAGGCACTGATAAGAAGGCACTGGGTGGCACTGGTGGGTGGTACTGGTGGGTGGCACTGATGTCACTGATGGGCACTGATAGGTGGCACTGATGGGCACTTGTAGGTGGCACTGATGGGCACTGGTAGGTGGCACTGATGGGTGGCACTGGTAGGGGATAGTGATAGGCAACACTGGTGATGACACACTGTGGGCACTGATAGGTGGCACTGATGGGTGGCACTGTGGGCAATGATAGGTGGCACTGTGGGCACTGATGGGTGGCACTGTGGGCACTGATAGGTGGCGCTGTTCGGCACTGGTAGGTGAGGCTAGTGGGCATAAAAGCCTCTCCACGATCGGGACTGATGTCCCTCTCTCAGCCGCTGGTGACAGGCTTTTTTTTTTTTCTCCTCACGCTATCACCGTGAGGAGAAAAAATAGCCACATGATCAGCTGTCATTGGCTGAGAGCTGATCACATGGCAAGGGGTCAGGATCGACCCCTTACTCAGATCTGTGATCAGGCGAGTCTCATAGACTCGCTGATCACAGAGCGTTCCGCGCACGCCCCGCGGCAAATTAAGTCCATGCTGTAGCAGTTTTTCGGCTATAGCACGGACGGCAAGTAGTTAAATGAAATAATAATTTAAAAACTGCATCTTGGATTTACTTGGGTTATCTTTGTGTAATATTAAAATTAGTTTGATGATCTGAATTAGTTAAGTGTGAGAAATATGCAAAAAAATAAAAAATCAGAAAGGGTGCAAATACTTTTTCACAGCACTGTATATAGGGGAATCAGGACATCCTTCCTCCTGCTGGTGATCCCTCTAGTGATGCATCCTAGAATTCTATTTGCTTATCCCACTGCCTGGTCACACTGTTTGCTCATTTTGCAATTGTCTGAAATAAGTATTCCCAAATCCTTTTCCTCTATAGTGCTGGCCAACACTGCACCCCCAATGTTATTTTTCCCTAGGTGCATTATTTTCCATTTAGAAACATTGAACTGCAGTTCCCACTGCTTTGACCAATCTTCCAACAATGCTAAATTATGTCCCATGTCACAGACACCTCCAGGGATATAAACCCTATTACACATCTTTGTATCATCAGCAAAAAAGTCATACCCTGCTCAACATGAAACAGACCCAGTACAGAGCCTTGTGTTACACCACTAGTAACTGGTTTCAAATGCCTTGCTCCAAATCAAGATATGCTATGTCCACAGCACAGGCCTGGTATAAACATTGATAACATAGTAAAAAAAAAAAAATCAGATGGCCTGTCCTCAGTCCAGCAAGTAGTGTATTTTTAAGTGATCAATGATTTTTCTTTTCAGGAGTGATTCCATTAACTTAACGTTATGTTAAACTGACTGGCCTGTAATTGCCAGCTTCTGCCTTGCTGCTATTCTTGTGGATAGGTACAATATTAACTGTCCGCCAGTAATGAGGAACTTCTCCTGTTAGAAAAGATTGATTAAAAAGATCAGTTAATGGCCCAAAAACTATACCTTAAACTTCTCTTAGAACTCTGCGATAACTACCATCAGAGCCAATTGCCTTATTAAGCTTTAATTGAGCCAGTTCCTCTGCTACCTCTATCTACAGAAATCCTAAAAATGATTTGTCTTTGCTAGAACCAATATGATTCCCAACTTGTTATTGTTAGTACAATTTATTTCTGAGAAGACTTAACAGAAGTAATTGATTAAGGGGTTTGCTAAATCCAGGTCTCCCTCCACGTAAGCATTATGCCCAGTTTTAATTTGTTGATTCTATTGTATTTTTTCTTTCTATCACTAATGTACCTAAAAAAGGTTTGATCTAATTTTTTGAATGATTTAGCCATTTCCTCCTCTTTCTGTGCTTTGACAGCACTGATAATGTGTTTGGCCTCCTTTTGTCTATTCTCTGTCAGCTATACTGCCTATTTCCTTGAATCTTCTGTTATATCCTCTGAGTTGTGAGAGACACAAGACTCTGGTCTGGAATGATGGATGTTTATTTCAGTACTCACTGTACACTGCAACATGCATCTCAGGACAGTACATCTTATTATACTTCCTTACATGTGCTCTAAGATGGCTACTATGCCCAGTGGCGGCTGGTGCTCAAAATTTTTGGGGGGGCGCAAACAAACAGCCTCACTGTGCCATCAAACGCTGCCACTGTGCCCATTAAACGCTGCCACTGTGCCCATCAAACGCTGCCACTGTGCCCATCAAACGCTGCCACTGTGCCCATCAAACGCTGCCACTGTGCCCCAAGTTCTGCCACTGTGCCCCAAGTTCTGCCACTGTGCCCCTTAAGTGCTGCCATTGTGCCCCAAGTTCTGCCATTGTGCCCCTTAAGTGCTGCCATTGTGCCCCTTAAGTGCTGCCATTGTGCCCCTTAAGTGCTGCCACTGTGCCCCTTAAGTGCTGCCATTGTGCCCCAAGTTCTGCCATTGTGCCCCTTAAGTGCTGCCATTGTGCCCCTTAAGTGCTGCCATTGTGCCCCTTAAGTGCTGCCATTGTGCCCCAAGTTCTGCCACAAGTTCTGCCATTGTGCCCCTTAAGTGCTGCCATTGTGCCCCTTAAGTGCTGCCATTGTGCCCCTTAAGTGCTGCCATTGTGCCCCTTAAGTTCTGCCACTGTGCCCCTTAAGTGCTGCCATTGTGCCCCTTAAGTGCTGCTATTGTGCCCCTTAAGTGCTGCCATTGTGCCCCTTAAGTGCTTCCATTGTGCCCCAAGTTCTGCCACTGTGCCCCTTAAGTGCTGCCACTGTGCCCCCTGCCTGCCCTCTGCACTTACCTTGTCCCGGTGTGCAGCTGGTGACGGCGTCAGGCGACGAGCGGTGTCTCCGTCGGATGTCTTCTCCCGCGCTCCTCCTGTCTTCTTCTGCTGTGATTGGACGCTAGGTGATTGGACGCCTAGCGTCCAATCACAGCGCCTGTGACTTCAGCCAATCAGGTGACAGGTAACAGACCTGGCAACCTGATTGGCTGAGAGGCGGGTCTGTGTTAGGGAAGCGATGTATTCGCTTCTCTAACACAATACTGTGTAATCAGCGAACGCACGGCCGTGCGCCCGCTGTTTACACTTAGGGAAGCCTATTAGAGCACACCGCTCTAATAGGGTCCCCTATTAGAGCTTACAGCTCTAATAGGGGCGCTTCCAGCAACACCCCCCCCACTGTAATTCAGATGCCCGGCGCCCGATCAGGGGCCGGACACCTGAATAGGGGGCGGCAGAGGTGACCAATAGATAGATTCATGCAATGCATGAATCTATCTATTGGTGATAGAGCGGTGCATACTGCACTGTGCGCCCTTAAAGGGACATGGCGCCCTTAAAGGGACATGTTTAAATACATTTTTTTTTTTGTTTTGAACTTTTTTTTTTATTTTTTTTTTATTTTTTTTTTAACTGCAAGGAGGGGGGGGGGGGGGGGGGGCGGCGCCCGGGCGCCCCCTATGGACGGGCCGCCACTGACTATGCCCCTTGACCGTAAGTGACAGTACATGTGGAACCCTTCAGGTATAACACTTTCCATCCATCCCTAAAAAAAAAAAAAAAATTACAACAAAACAATAAAAGGCACCAAACATTAACTAATAACTGTCCAATAACAGTCCTCCAAACACAGGAGATGCACAGGACTTTTTTTCTGCATCCAGATGTGAGACCAAGCTTCCAGGGACAGTTGCGGGGATACAATGTCATCAGATCACTTTCATCGGCCCCGTCGAAAGTCTCGTAACCGGTCTTGAAGCTGAAACCGGTCAGGAGGGTGACAGTTTCGTTGAGGGCAGGCACCCAGCAACTCGGGACCGGAGGAAACAGGGCTGGCCAGAATCGGCTCCGGCAGGGCCAAGAAGGGAACCACCAGCTCAGTGGGTGATCAGACCTCCGGACCAGGGCTGGAGGGCTCTGTTGGAGCTGAGTTCAAAAGTTCAGAGTCCCCCAATCATCAGCCCCCGTGCATTCTGATCCGCTGGGAGCAGTTCCTTGCGACACTGGTGGTTCAGCCAGATGGGTCAGAAAAACCAGAAAGGTATCCTTGGCTGTATGGGCTGCTATCTCCCCAGAAGACAAGAAGGACAGGTTGTTGTAATGACAACTCTTGACCGGTGGAGAAGAGTCCATCGACCTCCCTGTCAGTCTGGACATTGGGTCTGCATTAGCATTGGCATCATGACCATGATACTGGATTTTGTAGCTGTATGCTCCCAAGAATAGGGCATAGCGTTGGAGGCGGACCGCAGTAGTCTGAAAGATGCATTTGTCAGGGCTAAAGATCTGAAGGAGTGGTTTATGGTCTGTCAGTATGGTGAATTCCCTACCATACATATAAAGATGAAACTTCTTAATTGCCCATATCAGCACAAGAGCCTCTTTGTCAATGTGTGAGTAATTGCTTTCTGCTTTTGTCAAAGACCTGGAGGCAAATGCCACTGGTTTTTCTGACCCATCTGGTAAGATGTGAGATAGTACAGCCCCCAGACCATAGGGTGAGGCATCACAAGCCAAGGTGAGAGGCTTCTGGAGGTCATAGTGCATGAGCATGCGTGACGCCAACAGCTTCCTCTTAGAGACTTCAAAAGCATGTTGGCATGAAGCTGACCAGTCCCATCTGGAGTGTTTCTCCAAAAGCTTGTTCAACGGAAACAAGGTGTGTGCCAGATCTGGCAGGAATTTTTGGTAATAGTTCAGCAAGCCAAGGTATGATCACAGCTGCTGGACATTGGTTGGGGCAGGAGCTTTGACTAAAGCATCAACCTTGGCTTCCGTGGTGTGTATACCCTCTGCATCCACAAGGTGGCCACTAAACTCCAATTTAGGCACCATGAATTGGCATTTTGCTAAGTTCACTTTCAGACCCTGCTCTTGGAGTCTCGCCAACACAAGCTCCACATTCCGCTTGTGTTCCTGGTCTGTCCGTCCCGTGATGAGCATGTCATCTAGCAGGTACTGCGTGAAAGGAATGTCCACCAAAATCTCGTCCGTTTTTCATCGCCAAATGGCTGGGGCAGAGGCTACACCAAACACCATCCAATTGTACTCATACAGTCCCTTGTGGGTGTTGATGGTCAGAAACTTGCGGAAAGAAGGATGGACCTCAAACTGTAAATATGCTTGTTTGAGATCAAGCTTGGTGAACTTTTGACCCCCTGCAAGAGAGGCAAAAATGTCATCTACTCTGGGTAGAGGATACTGGTCTATTTCCAGTTGGGAGTTCAGTGTCATGCAGAAATCGCCACAAATGTGTAAGTCCCCATTTGCTTTCTTTACTGGTACAACTGGTGATGCCCACTCGCTGTGCTCTACCTTTGAGATGACACCTTGTTCCTCCAGCCAACTTAGTTCTGCTTCCACTCCTGCTCGGAGTGCGAAAGGTACTGTCCGAGCTTTGAAGAACTTAGGCTGAGCGTTGGGTTTCAGCTTGAGTCTCACACAGTCATGCTTTATTTTCCCCAACTGGTCATCAAAGATCTTTGGGAACCGCTGCTTCAGGGACACCATTGTAACAGTATTACAGGGATTTATGGCAATGTCTGGCATACCAAAGTGAGCAATCCAGTCTCTCCCAAAGAGAGGGGGTCCCTCATTTTCTAGTATATATAATGGCAGTCTCTTTGTCTGACCCTTATTACAATACCTGTACTTTCGCGTAACCCAGTGGGTGGAGTATCTGCTTTGAGTATGTCTGCAGTTTGATTGGTGTTGGGCGGAAAGTTGTTTGGGTCTGAAGTTGTCTCCATTGTTTCTGAGTGATAACTTAAACTGCTGCTCCTGTGTCTACATCCATCTTTAGTTTCTTTCCCTCAACAGTTACCTCTACAGTCATTGAGGAGGGTGCTTAATGCATATGATGTATGTCTAATCTGTGGAGCACTTCATCATCTTCTGACTAAGATGATGATGTATATCTTCCCACCATATATGTCTTTGTCTTGGGGTTCAGAGGTTGTTTATCTTGCACCTTCTTGCTATGGCAAACTCGTTTCAGATGGCCTGTTTTACCACAATTATGACAGGTCTGATCCTTAAACTGGCAGTGATCATGGTCTTTATTCCCACAACGGTAGCAAGCTGACTCCCGGCTTGGTGGGGGTCTATTTTTCCAGTTTGCGACTGTGGGCTTGACTGCTGTTCTGAAAACTTCTTGTTTCACCTCTTCCCTTCTGCCCTGGGGGTTCAATTCCTCTGTATCTTTCACAGCCATTTCCATCACTGAAGCTATTTCAATTGCCTTTGTAAGGGTAAGGTCTTTCTCTGTTAACAGTCTCTTTTGGCTAGACTCACAATTTAGTCCCATGACAAACTTATCTCTCAGTGCAGTAGGTAGGTACTCCCCAAAAGAACAGGTAGAGACTAGTCTGCGAAGGGCGAGCACATAAGCTTTAATTTCTTCACCTGGCTGCTGCTGCCTCTAATAAAACCAAAATCTTTCTGCAATCTCTAGTGGTTTAGGCTGGAAGTGATCCTCTAACAGTGCCAGGAGCAATGTCTAAGTTGCTCGTTTTACAGGGGAAAGCAGATCTCTTAGCCTCCGTACATCCGTCGTATTTTTTCTGATGGATTTTGTCCAACACTGTATACACACGGTCGAACAAAGTTGTCGGAAAATCCGATCATTCTGAACGTGGTGACGTTCGTTGCGTACGACGGAACTACATAGAGGCTAGTAGCCAATAGCTTTGGTCTCATAATTTGATCTGAGCATGCATGGCATTTTGTCCGTCTGAATTCTCTACACACGATCGGAAAATGTCCGATCAGATTTTGTTGTCGGAAAATTTGAGAGCAGGATCTTTTCCGATGCAAAAAGTCCGATGGAGCCCACACATGGGCAGATTTTCCGACAACATGGTCCGATCTGACATTTTCCGTCGGAATTTCCAACCGTATGTACGGGGGCTAAGAGTGTCATATGTCTTAGCACCAACCACTTTCAGAAATACTGCTACTTGCCTTTCAGCTGGGATGGCATTTGCACTGAAATACTGTTCCAGTCTCTCCACCCAGGAACTCCAGGATGTCTGTTCTCCATCAAATTCACTTAATGTCCCGATTAATGCCATTGTCTTGCTGGGATCTGTGATTGCTTTTATCCAGGTGACAATCCACACTGCCTTTGTCTCTCTCTCAGACTGATAGACACTTTGTAAATCCCATCCTCGTCACAACTGTTATATCCTCTGAGTTGTGAGAGACACAAGACTCTGGTCTGGAACGATGGATGTTTATTTCAGTACTCACTGTACATTGCAACATGCATCTCAGGACATTACATCTTATTATACTTCCTTGCATGTGCTCTAAGATGGCTACTATGCCCCTTGACCCTTGTCATCACTCCTGGGTGGAGCCAGCCTTAAAGTGACAGTACACGTGGAACCCTTCAGGTATAACATTTTCTATATGCTGATTTTTATTCCCTTTACTAACATTTTTACCTCTTTAATTAACCATATTGTTTTTTTCTTCTGTTTATTCTTACTAAGTTGCCTCACATATAATCTAGTTGCCTCCAAGATGGTAGACTTTAAAGTGATTGTAACCCACAAAAGAAAAAAAATCTGTTCCTTTAAAGCATGATAAATACCACAGTACTTCAGCAGTATCATTTGTCCAATTCTATGTTGTAAAATACCTGCTTGATCCTGCCTATTCCTGTGTCCCCCTATGTGTACTGATCACCGTAATCATGGCTGCTGATTTATGATACAGTGGCCAGTTTACATTTTTCCGTCATCCCACTGTGTGCTCCGAGTCTCTCCCCCTCCCTCCCTGCCTGTCATTTCTATGTGTGAGAGCTGATCTCTTCCCTGCCCCCCTCTCCTCCTGCTGCTATTTCCTGTGGCTGTAAAGTAAGCTTTACAAATAACTGGCACCCCCCCTGTTGTATGAAGATATAAAGTACTTTGTGCCAGTTTTTCAAAAATTATAATCCTAAATAACTTCTTGCCTTTTTCTGTGGTCACATAAACTTTTGGTTTCTCTTCTTCTGAGTGTGCCACCATAGGAGGCTGTGTCCTATGGTGGCACACCTACAGGCTTGCTTCGAGCGGCACTGTGTGTGTCTTGGCCTCCACCCTCCACTCTTTCCTCACAGAATTTGATTGACAGCAGCAGAAGCCAATGTCTCCAGTTGTTGTTGCTGAGCCTGTGAGGAGAAAGAGAGACCAGAACCACTGCAGGCAGGCACCACTCTGGTTTGAGATAGGGCTCAGGTAAGTACTGTAAAAGCTGGGTTCACATTATTGCAAATTGGATGTGGTTTTCCCTGCATCCAATTGGCATGTCAGGAGATTGTGACCAGCTCTCTATGGAGCTGGTTCACACATCTCTGGAGTGGCTCCAGAGCGAATAGCACAGGGTCCTGTGCATCTTCTGATCCGTTTCAGGTCTGAATTCAGCCAAAAATTTGGGCTAAAATTGGACTTGATATGGTGAATAGAGATGCATCAGACTCCTGCTGTGAGCTGCTCCGTGCTGCAGTGTGAACTCAACCTTAAGGGAGCGAGCAATACAACTAGTGAGGCAGTTTTTACCTTAATACATAGAATGCATTAAGGTAAAAATGTCTTTAGAACCACATTAGGACTATGTTGTAACTCTTTACTAGAGTTGAATAGGAAACCTTTTAGCAGTATGCATTATGCCACACCTTGTACTGCTGTCAGATTTATAGAACGTTCTCTTCATAGAATCTCATTGACATCCCATACAAGTACTGGTGGATTCCTGTTTGTTATGTGGCTGTAATTTTCTACTGAACATGTTCCTATTTGTTTTCTATGAGAAAATCTTTCTATTGAACAATTAAAAAAGAACGACCTACCCAATAAGAGATGCATTACTGTCTCCTATACCCACACAGTCAACATCATTTATCTGCTTTCAAGTTGTGTTTTCATATTAGAAGAGTTCCCATGCACTTCAAACCTTCTGAAAGGCTTCTCCAGGAGACAGGAAAGCTGTCTTCTGGGGAGATGCTAGAGATAATGTGTTACATACAGTACACGTCACTCATCCTCACACATCTACTTAAAGCAAAGCAGTCTTATTCACTTCAAATTCGGAATTGTACAGATTGGTTCATTCATCTATGTGTATAAGTCATAGAATACTTGTGTGTGAGTGTAAATTAATAACACCTGCAAGAATTGTTGTAGTGATTATTTTTATTGCTTTTATTCAAACAGAATTAGGAACATACTGACAGTTTGCAATGAAAGATAAAAGTCCTTCATCAGTTCTACAAGGGTACAGAAGATGACATTACTAAAGCAAACAAACACAAAATTAGTATGTGTTCATTTGCCAGAAGTGATATATTACCTGGGGATTTGTTGTGTATACTCACACAATGTTATCAGCTATTATGTATCAATTAGATAATGCATAAGGGTTTATAAACTATCTAATACCATTATTGACTCAAATAATCTGTCATTATTTGGCACTAATCATTAATTCAACAGGAAAAAACACAGTTTGAAATTATTATACACTAAAGGATTTATTATACTAAGCAAAATATATTTTAATACATTCTGCATTAAACAACTGGACTATTTCAATCTAGTATGCTCTTTGAACCAGTCATCAACAGCCTGATGTTTTAAAAAAAATGTATTTTTAAAATGATGCAGAGTATATCTGGCCGTACACTGATACTAACTAATGGCTCCATACAGTGTGCATGAACAAACCTTCCACTACGGCTATTGTATTTTGACAGCTGCCCCTGTTTGCTGTCAATTTCCCATAGGGAAGCTGCATCTGCCTGAATGCAGCTGCTGGTAAACTGAAAGTTTTCAAGAAGGCTTTTTTGACCAAAATCAAACTAACAAATTACTTTTGTCGAACAAAGCGGGGCCATAAGGCATTTAAACATACATTTGCTGAGAGGGAGGAGATATTTTCCAACACATAACTGACAATTATACCACAGAAAGGATGGCTGCATTAAAAATTACACAATACGCATATCCACAAAATGAGCCACTGACTACCAACCTGAAATAAATTATTTTTTCTTCTTTCACAGAGCAGCATGCTCCCCCTAGCCTAGTATCAGAAGCCTGGTGTTTGGAGGCGCCATCATCCCTAAAATATCATACATAGAAAATAAAAGAAAACTTTTTTTATGAGACTATGTAGGCACAAGCATAACAGGGTAGATTTTTTTTTTTATAAAAGTAAACACATTTTATTCGTACATAGATATTAAAAACAGAAATATACAAAGGGACAGTGCAGCTTAAAATATAAAATGCCAAATCTCATGAGATGGAATACAAATGAGGATTACATATACAACAACGATGGGAATTGAGACAACTGGTATGTTTTGAGGATTCTTCAGAAGTGTCTGTGTATAACAGAGAACAGCCTAAAGTGTAAGCATATCCATAACTCTACAATTATATGTTACAATTATTCATCATATAGAGGTGATTTAACCACTTTAGCCCCAGAAGGATTTGTCCCCTTCCTGACCAGGCAATTTTTTGCAATATGGCACTGCGTCCCTTTAACTGACAATTGCGTGGTCGTGTGACGTTGTACCCAAACAACATGTATGTCCTTTTTTCCCCACAAATAGAGCTTTCTTTTGGAGGTATTTGATCACCTCTGCGGTTTGTATTTTTTCCGCTATAAACAAAAAAAGAGCGACAATTTTGAAAAAAACACAATGGGGAACTTGAAATTGCACTAGAAGTGCACTTGAAAGTGCAGTCACTGTAAATCTGAGGGGTAGATCTGAAATGAGGGGAAGCTCTGCTGATTTTATCATCCAATCATGTGCAAGCTAAAATGCTGTTTTTTATTTTCCTTGCATGTCCCCCTCGGATCTACAGTGACTGCACTTCCAAGTGCACTTTCAGTGCAATTTCAAGTGCACTTTGCACTTGTAGTTTGTACTTGTAGTGCAAAGTGGAGTTGCCTTTTGTAAATAACCCCCAATATTTTGTACTTTTTGCTATAATAAATATCCCAAATAAGTTTAGGGCGATGTGTATTCTTCTACATATTTTTGGTAAAAAAAATCACAATAAGCGAATATTGCACAAAAGTTATAGCGTCTACAAAATAGGGATAGATTTATGTCATTTTTTATTATTATTTTTTTTTTTACTAGTAATGGCGGTGATCTGCGATTTTTATTGCGGTGGACAGATTGGACACTTTTGACACTATTTTGGGACCATTGACATTTATACAGAGATCAGAGCTAAAAATAGCCATTGATTACTGTATAAATGTCCCTGACAGGGAAGGGGTTAACACTAGGAGGCAATCAAAGGGTTGACTGTGTTCCCTAGGTGTGTTCTGACTGTAGGGGGGATGGGACTTACTAGGGTTCATACTTAGTATGAACACACGATCTGTCTCCTCTCACCTGAGAGAACCGGGATTTGTTTATTTACACACACAAATACCAGGTTCTTGCCCTGTCACAAGCGACCGCGGGTGCCCGGCAGTCATCGCTCCCACCAGGCATGTGCATCAGCTCCGGGGACATGCGGCAGCAGCGGTAACAACCTGCCGCAGTACAACTGTAATATAATAACAAAATTATTTTAGTACCGACCCATCAGTAGATGTTATGAAGAGAAACATGGCCGCCAAAAAAAACCAGGAACTTTTAATGTCGCCATTAACATGTTCTCTAAAAAGCACCAAGGGACCAAATGCCACAGCGGCACAGAGGAAAGAAACCGTGTCTTCTAGTCTTTATTGTAAAAAGATCCTGCAATCTGAGAAAAGCAGTGCATGCACAACATTTGGTCGTAAGAATGAATGAGATACCCATCTTGCTGCTCACTGTGTTCAGACTTCTAGCTCCATGCTATTGGCAGGGCACTGCAAGATAGGCAGGAAGAAGGCTCCTGGGACATGTGGCAGCAAAATGTCCATTTACACATCTCCCAGGCTCCTTTTGTATGCTTTTGTTTACAAATTGTTTATTTGTAACAGACAAATTAATTACAAAAAGCCATCATGAGACTGAAAAATTACAGCATAAAAGACAAAGATCTATAACAGCTTCAAAATAACAAAGAAGCACATTGAGGATATATGTATACACTGTGGCACACAATACCATATAGGAAAAACAAACATTGGATAAAAATGTACAAAATCATCAAGGATGTCTAAACCCAATGTAATAATTTCACATAGATTACATCAGAAGTCATGTCAGAAAAATGTGTCATTTGGAGATCCAGATATGTAATTTTGGCAGCAAACTGAGACATTTTATCGTGTAGGGTATATAAAAATTATTTCCATTAACATAACATTATCAATTATTTCTATAATTATGGAGAATGGGATAACGGAGGATTTCCAGTGTGTAGCTATAGCCAGGGCCGTCTTTAATATTGATTGGACCCTGGGCAAAACTTTTCTTGCACCCCCCCCCCTATGCAGTTTCGCTCTCCACCTGCTCTGAGACATACAATAAAAAGCAGCTAGACTCAAAATCAGTTTACTGAATCAGATCAGGCAGCTATTGCGATTGGTTGCCAGAGGTTACAGTGTATCATTACCGCTCACTGACTGGTTGCTAGAGGTTACAGCACACAATACGGCTCACTCATTAGTTGCTAGAGGTTACAGCACATGATTTCTACTTGTTGATTGGTTGCTAGAGATTACTGTGGATATGACCTCATGGGGGCATGATATACATATCAATGCCATTGGCCCCTGCTATATACATATGAATGCTGCCGCTATTTACATATGAATGCAGGTAATTTACATGTAAACACAGGGTCTGCAGGTGAGTCATCTGTACACAACAATAGGGCAGAGCGGGGAAGCATTAGTATCAGCACTTCACACTGAGATACTGGGACACAGCACAGGACTAAAACCTCAAGGGAATTTAAACCGGGATAGTTGGCAAGTATGAGGCAGCTGCTTTGGGCCCCACAACAATGACAGGACCCAGGGCAGCTGCCCCTTTTGCCCTGCCTTAAAAACGACCCTGGCTATAGCTCAAAATGTTGCAACACAAATGGTGTCTCTCTTCCTGGTGTGGAACACCTGATATAGGTGCAAAAAAAGTTACATGGGTAGCGTCAGAAATAGTGTTTGACCTGAAATAGCAGGTGCAACTGCATAGATTCTACACTACGCTGGTGTCACTCTATAACAATCCCAATAAATATATACCAATGAGCCTCTAAATGAACAGCCCCTGAAGCACAACTCAGAGAACCCAAGGAATATAGCATGAAGTTTAGTAGGTGTATAGTATCATCTAGTAAGAAGCTTAAGGGCCATCTCTCCAACAGACAATGCTTAGGCACTTTTGCAAATGTTATCTAGCATGGTGTCCCATTTCTCATGAAGTAGGAATCAGCTGCTGTGAGCCCAGTGCAGGACACATTCACTGAAGACCCAGATATTTACTTTTTGTAGAGTTATTCCCAGTTTTATTATGAGTATGCATTTTGTCTGTATAGACATGTTTTCTGGATGTCCAGTGGCAAATGCTACTGCAAAGGCCACAGTAAAAAGTGTTATCAGAAGTAGTTTGTAAGTACAGAGAGTAAAAGAGGAAATAATTTTTTTATAGGAGAGTCCTTACTAGAAGTTTTGAGGTTTTATTTTTACACTCCCTACTTTCTACAATGTAGCGGACAAAGTAGAGTAAGTAACTAGAAAACTTTTGCCTGAGTGTTTTCTTATATTTTATCAAGCCCCTAAGGGGATGTTGGACTCTTTCCCTATGGGATTTGGTTTGGGAGTGTGTTACTCACTTGCTTATATTTTGTCTCAGCAGCTGAAGTCCTCCATTCGGATCTCACAGAGAATGTTGCTGATCTTTTAAAGGTTTTTGGCAAACTCATTTATGTGTTTTCTCCCCAATTCCAGATCCTAAAAGTTTGGAAGGATCTAAAACTAAAGCCAGGTGACTTGTGGATTGTTAAGAGACATTTATATATAAGAAAATGTTTGTAGACTCAATACAGCATCTATTTCATGTACAGTTTTGCAAAACTTGAAGGAAAAGTCACCTGGATCCACACCAGACACTGCAAAAATGACTAAATTAAAGAAATCTCAGTGTTTGATTTGTTTCCCTCTTGCGATCACAGTCTAGGGTACTTTTTGATTCAATTACTTTAATTGTAAGGCATATATATATATATATATATATATATATATATATATATTTGAAAACTAGTATAGCCATGTTGAAGTCATATTTGTCTTTTGTACCTCTTCCATGTTATGTAGAATTGTCTATGTTTACATTTGCTGATAAGTCAACATACCAACAATTAAGCTAGAAGGCCATTCTGGCAACAGGAGTGTACATCCAGTACTCTGTAAATATGTCTTATCAATCATTTGTTTTTCACAATGAAAAGTCGTTTTGTAATGAAAAAAGCTGCTCAGCTATTATTTTCTCCACAATGGAGTTTTTACCTCTTTGGCCAGGACTACCTCCACCTAAGCGTGTGGAGGTTCCAGGTTAAAGGTGATAGCAGGTATGGTTAGTGATCAAAATATTGATCAAAAGAGAGGAGACTGTAATGGAAATTTGTAAGTTCTGTATATAATTGTATTCTATTTTGTATGTATTGCACACGGCCCTCATTGTGCACACGGCACTAATAATGTTTTCAGTACATGTTTGCATTCTTTTGAGTCCTGATTAGAATTAGCCTGCCTATGATATGCCCCTTGTTACCATAAACGTACAATTGTAATATTAATGTGATACCTACGTAATCATGTGTATAAAAACCTTCAATTGCGTCATAATAAAGCAGAACAGTTATTTGGAAAGATGCTGAGCGGATCTTTTGTGTCTGTAGCCTACTGCAGTAGTTATTATTAATTTGGAACCACTAATCAATATGAGGATAGGAGTTGCCTATCTACAAATTTCTCTAAGTCAGGTGGGAAAATCAGTCATTTTTCCATTTAGGCTGGATTCACACCTATGCATTTTTTGTGCTTTTTGCATTTTGCAGATTTGCACTACAGATCGTGTTCCATAGAAAACAATGTCAAAATGCACTAAAACAGCATAGGTGTGAATCCAGCCTTAATCATATAAGGTAGGAAGTCATAAAAAAGAACTCTAGAAAAAAGAGCTACACAAATCCAAAATCTACTTGGATTCCCTTGGGGGCATCACAGCAGATTCTCTCGAACATGGTCAGTGGAAAAAAAAGAGTAATGTGTAAATAAAGATATAATTCCCAATGGGAAATATTTTTATGAGCAAGCAGGTAGTCGAAAGGGACAAATGCTGAGCCTGCTTGGAAGGGAGAGAGAGTAATAAAATTGCCACCAGGAAAATATCTTTAGGATAGAAACTACAGTAACAAAAGCAGGGTTTCCAAAAAAAGGGGACCTAGGAGAAATAGACGAGGCAAGGCAAAGTTTGGACTTGTAAAGTTGAACTGATTGAGCTAGTAGAGAGTATTTGTACTTGTTCATTCCTGAGCCAGCTCTGTGTGTCCATAAAACACACAGAGTGCGGCTCAGCCCAACCCCCTGATCCCTCCTCACTGGCTGTGATTGACAGCAGCAGGTGTCAATGCCCCTCCTGCTGTGTCTGAGCCAATGAGAAGAGAAAGAGCAAAGAGAGCCTCTGCTCTCCTGCACATCGCTGGATTGAGATTGGGCTTAGGTGAGTATTTGGGGGGACTGGGGAGAAGCTGCTTGAAGAAGTTGTTTTACCTTAATGCTTAGAAGGCATTAGGGTAAAAAAAAACATCTGACTTTAGAGCCACTTTAAATGATTAAGTTAAAACATGAAAAATGCTCGGGCCGTTTCCTAACCATGGACTAAGATGGATGCTTAGCTCCTGAGCTCCAGCCGAAAGAGTGAGAAACATCAGCCCAGTAGAGACCTACAGACCTGCAAACATGGGCAAAACAGACCGTGACAGATCCTCATCCCACTCTTGCTCCCTGCGGCACTCAGGCACACAGTTAAGCAGGCAGATCCCTGAGATTTTCTGCTCACAAGCATCCAGCATGACCGCAGACACACTGCCAGCCTCGCAAGCCTCCACACTGGAATCGGGAGACTCGCAGCAGCCGCAGCAGCCGAGCCAGCAGGCTCCTACAACAGTAAGACACTCCGCTCCTCATGTACCCCTGGCTCAGTACCCTGCCCTGAGTCTGCACGATCTACAAATGGTCACAGCTGAAATAAAGGACACTCTTACTGCAGCCTTCTCAGCAGCTATTGCTGACCTGCACCATGATCTCCAAGATATGGCTGACCGAGTGCAAGAGACAGAGACAGTTACCACACAACATGAAGCTCAGATCGAGCACATCCACCTAATCCAAGATACTCATACTTTGCAAATATTGGACTTACAAGACACATGCAAGACCTGGATAACAGGGGACACAAAAACAACCTGTGGGTGAGAGGTGTCCCAGAATCTATTGAAAATTACCAAATCCAACAGACCTACCACAAACACCATTGAAATGGAAAGAATTACCTGAGCACTACACCCCAAAGGAAGAGCCACCGAGCCACCATGAGACATAGTTTGCTGTCTCACGAGCTTTCGTAGGAACAAGAAAATTCTTAGAAAAGCACGCAATCAAATTCACATTACCTGTGAATCAGCATTTATCAAGATCTGTCTACTATAACTTTGCAACATTACAAAGACCTCTGCCCACTACTGGAAATTCTACGCATGCAGGGAATACACTATAATTGAAAAATTCCATTTTGCCTCTTAGCCTTCACCACTGACAAATCAGCATTTCTCAGAGTTCCCAAAGATTTACTGCAACTCTGCCAGCGCCTAGGCATACTCCTGGTCCAAATACCCGATTGGTAAGCTGAATTCTGGGCTCCACCACCCACAGGAGAAAAGATCCAACCCCACGGCTTCACCAGTGCACCGAAGACCGAGACAAGTAATTTGAACTACCTACCTTTTCCAACCGTTGGGCCACAGATAAGTTATCCCTGGGGGGGAAATGTTTTTTCTTTTATATTAGTTCCAAATTCTATGTTTAATACAGTATACATTCTTTACTTTCAAAGTATTTTATTTTCAGAATTTATAAAACAGAGTAACTTACAGCAAAGAAAAAGAAAGAACTTGCAAAACATCACAGTGGTGAAGAGAGTTGGGTCAGCAACCGACTGTGGCGCATTCTGTCGGAGGCTTGATAATTGGAGGTGGACATAATACAATAAACAAGTTATTTAACAAACAATCCTACCGCTGCTGGAGAAATGAAGCCTCAGCGTAACTTAGTGTATATCTCCGGCAGGGTCCCTCTGTCACCAGAGTTGAACTTCGGAAATTTTTACTAATTGAGCTGGTCAGGAACTCTGTGGAAAGATAGGGATAGACCCCTGGAAGAGAGAGAACGTGGGGGATAAAGGGGGAGAAAAGAAAGGAGGTGGGGGTTTTGAGGTTCACATCAGTCAGTATTGGATTTAGGTTTGGTCGGAGGAAATTTACAGTATACATTCTTATATGTTTATATATAGATAGTTGAGATGATGGTATATGGCACAGAACTGACTTTAAGGGGAAACTGTCTTTATTCGTCCCGAGATCCTGAAAGTCAACACAGTCTGGATCATAGAACAATCTGACAGATATAAACAGTTCAGCCATTCCCTGCCTTTTATATTTGTGAACTCCTATATCTCTGAAGCTAAAGTCTGAACGACAGCGAAAATTTGTCTCCAAGGTAGCCCACCCCTGATCTCATCCAATGAAACTACCATCTCAGAATAGATATAATACAACCAACCTCTCCCTATCTTGAAATCTATTCCTGCAAGTCCTTAAACCTCTGTAAAAGGGTAACAGATACACTATAAGAGATACATTTGAACCTTCCCAGGTCTACGATGATTGCAATATCGAAATTCAACCCCTATTGCGTTGAGGACCCAGAAGCTAAATGTTTCCACTAGACTTATATCAATTCTCATGTTCCCCTGAACCATTCAGCTAACTAAAACACTCAGCAAATGCTCCTGGGCCTTCTATTTTTTATTTATTTTTTATATACCAGCTCACTAATGTCATTTTAATACAACTTTATACAGGTGGAGTGAGAACAAGGGAATACGAATCTCTTAGATACATGGAGCTGCAATAATTAAAGTATATGCATACGCTATATGCATATACTCTCTCCGCTAATCAAAAGCAAACCACTCTATTCTCAAACAAAACAACGAAAAATATAAAAGATATTATTACTAATACTGAAGTAACACCAAATACTACCCAATATCTGCCGAAACCAAGGTCTCTTGTTCTCACCTCCCATATGCAAAACTGTAGTTGATGCTTAGCCACCTCTATCTTATTACAATATGTATTTCATGTTTAGCAACCTTCTCATTTTATTTCTATTTTTTTTTTTTTTTATTAGATTAGCTGATTAGATATGAAGCTTATATGAGCTCTCTCATAAAAAAAGAGCTAACCTCACACCATTAAATATAAAGTTACGTTTTTGTGTATTGCCCATGAAGCATTATACATGTAGTATATAGATGGCTACCCGAAGACAAAAGTCTCCTATCCCACTTAGGGCCCAACATATTCTCCTTGTGCTTACATGCCTACTTTAAAGAGAATGCAGATCCATCCCTATCCCCTATTTCGATCTGGGAAGCACATAAATGTGTAATCAGAGGCAAATTTACAGCAGCAGCATACAGACGGAAAGAAAAACAAGCCTGGATAAATAAGCTAATGATACAAATTAAGACATTAGAGGCAACGCACAAGCAATCACGAGCACTACAGAAACTCCAAGATACACATACCTGCATGACCAAACTTCTAGACAAGCAACTATCTCTGACTTCCTTTCGCAATACAGCCCAAAAACGCTGTCTACACTAGACTCTAGTCAATTAGATTGCCCAATTTCCTCTGAAGAATTGAATCCATCACTGAAACAAGTGAAACTGGGAAAAAGCCCCGGCCCAGATGGCCTATCCGCAGCTTACTATAAAACCTTTACTGACATTCAGGTTTTAATTCCCTGGCCTCCAAGTCAAAAGGCTTTCAAGGATTACTAGAAGCTCATATATCCGTGATTCCCAAAGCTGACAAAGACCATTCATTGGTGACTAACTATAGACCCATCTCATTACTAAATGTGGACCTTAAACTGTTCTCCAAAATCCTAGCCAACAGATTATTACAACATATGACATATATGATTAACAAGGACCAAGTAGGATTCATCCCAGGCAGGGAGGACAGAGACAATACTTAGCCTTAACTTACACTACTGGATGACCAAAACTAACCAGAAGGGCTTTTTCTTATCACTAGATACAGAGAAGGCATTTGAGTTGAGTTGAGTTGAGTTGAGAGTGTCCTGGGACTGTATGAAAGTGATACTTGAAAAAATAGGCCTAGGGCACTCGATGCTCAACTTTATTTTTGCACTATACTCTAACCCCTCATCCAAAGTTTGTGTCAACGGCCACCTATTAGACTTCCCCATCTCTAATGGAACAAGACAGGGATGACCCCGTTCACCTCTACTTTACATCCTTACATTGGAACCCCTACTATGCCATATGAGAGCGAATGATAACATTATGGGCATCAACGTCAAATGCCTCATTAATAAGATAGCAGTGTTCACTGATGACATATTACTCTTTCTATCTAACCCACAATGTACAATCCCTACCCTACTAGACGAATTTGAGCATTATAAACGCCTATCTAACCTTCAAATTACCTACTCCAAGTCCTACACTCTCTCAACATAACCCTACCCAGAGCTGAAATGACTCAAAATTGAGAACAAAATTTCCCTTCTCTTGGAAAACACAATCCATCACATACCTAGGCATCCAATTTCCCAGTTGCCTATAAGACCTATATTGAATAAACTACTATTTACTAACTACTATTTTCTTGGTTTGGCTGGGCTGCCATAATCAAAATGAATATCCTATCACAAATCTTGTATATCTTAAAGGCAATACTTATCCAACTTCCAAAAACATTTTTCGCAGTATATAGAATGGCTTGCACGCTTTTTATCTGGGGACACAAATGACCCAGAATTACCTATAACCTACATATGTTACCAAAGTTAAAAGGGGGCATAGGTTTACCAGATATTTACGATTATTATCTAGCGTGTCACCTAGCGAGAATTTGCGACTGGAACAGACATGCAAACACTAAAGACTGGATTTAAATCGAGAATGCAGGGACCCAAATTCCCCTACACTCACTAACATGGCTACCAGCCAAACACTCAACTGGACTCTTCACAGATCACCGGACGATAGGCCCAATCCTTTGCATCCTACGCCACGTCAATAAAAGCACAGTGCTGACCTCCTACCCAGGACCACTGGCCTCTCTTAGACATAACCCAGATTTTTCACCTGGCCAATCTCACCAATTCTTACAAGATGAGTGGGCCCATACACAAATTCAGGCGGAACATTTTTTCAAATTGGCTCTCTCCTATGTTATTAAACCTTACAGGATAAAATGCTTAACTCTCATCTTCCTTTTTGGACATATGTCCAACTAAGTCATTTCTTTAAATACCCAAATACATCCCCTGATTGGTCCCGCAACCACATAACATTTGAGACATATTGCACCAGATCCTACCTGCAATGACACACTGGGGGTTATTTACGAAAGTCAAATCCACTTTGCACTGCAAGTGCACTTGGAAGTGCAGTCGCTCTAAATCTAAGGGGTAAATCTGAAATGAGTGGAAGCTCTGCTGATTTTATCGTCCAATCATGTGCAAGCTAAAATGCTGTTTTTTATTTTCCTTGCATGCCCCCCTCGGATCTACAGTGACTTTACTTCCAAGTGCACTTTCAAGTGCACTTGCAGTGCAAAGTGGATTTTCCTTTAGTAACTAACCCCCACTGTCTCCTTTATGTATGCTCTGCTCTATTCTAACCATAATGTGAAGTCCAGTGGACCCTGTCTAAAATGGGAAAACAACCTTGACCTCTCTCAAAAAAACATATTCACTAACATACATAAAGACTTAATAAATGTAACAATGCAGGAATCTGGCTACATCGGCTAACAAGCTGGTATCGCACACCCATTCAACTAAATACATTCTCTCCTACAACTTCACCTCTTTGCTGGAGATGTGACTCTGAAAGTGGATCCCTACTTCACATTTGGTGGTCCTGCCCAAAAGTACAACCTTTTTGTAAAGAAGTGCATGAAAACATTACTAAGATCACCATGTTTACATTAGACTTCACCCCAGCACAATACCCACTGCACCACGCACACTTCCACAATCCTCTTACAGTAAATCACTAGCCTTACATAGTTACATAGTAGTTACATAGTTAGTCAGGTTAAAAAATGACCATCCAGTTCAACCATAAAAAAAAAAAATAATATCATACAATCCCATATACCCAATTTTATACCCACAGTTGATCCAGAGGAAGGCGAAAAACCCCACCAGAGCATGATCCAATTTGCTACAGCAGGGGAAAAAATAAATTTCTGATTCCCCAAGAGACAATCGGATTTTCCCCAGGTCAACTTTACCTATAAATGTTAGTACCCAGGTATATTATGTACATTTAGGAAATAATCCAGACCTATATTTCACTATAGTTCACTATATGGACCCCTTATATATTTGTACATGTTGATCATATCCCCCCTTAATCCCCTCTTCTCAAGAGTGAATAAATTCAGTTCCTCTAATCTTTCCTCATAGCTGAGCTCCTCCATGCCTCTTATCAGTTTGGTTGCCCTTCTTTGCACTTTCTCCAGTTCCCCAATATCCTTTTTGAGAACTGGTGCCCAAAACTGAACTGCATATTCCAGATAAGGCCTTACTAATGATTTGAACAGGGGCAAAATTATATATTTCTCTCTGGAGTCAAAACCTCTCTTAATACAAGAAAGGACTGTGCTTGCTTTGGAAACCGCAGCTTGGCATCGCATGCCATTATTGAGCTTATGATCTACCAAAAACCCCCAGATCCTTCTCCACTATGGATCCCCCCAGTTGTACTCCCCCTAGTATGTATGATGCATGCAAATTCTTAGCCTCCAAGTGCATAACTTTACATTTATTAACATTAAACCTCATCTGCCACATAGTCGCCCAATTAGACAGAGCATTGAGGTCGGCTTGTAAATTGGAGACATTGTGTAAGGACGTTATTCCACTGCATAGCTTGGTGTCATCTGCAAAGACAGAAATGTTACTATTGATGCCAGACCCCATATAATTTATAAAGATATTAAAAAGTAAGGGTCCCAGCACTGAACCTTGGGGTACACCACTGATAACCTTAGACCATTCAGAGTAAGCCCCCGTACACACAGTCGGAAATTCCGACCACAAAATCCGTCGGATTTTGTCCGACACTGGTGTTGCATACACACGGTCGGACAAAGTTGTTGGAAAATCCGATCATTCTGAACGTGGTGACATTCGTTGCATACAACGGAACTACGTAGAGGCTAGTAGCCAATAGCTTTGGTCTCATAATTTGATCTGAGCCTGCGTGGCACTTCTATCCGTCGGAATTCTCTACACACGATCGGAAAAAGTCTGATCAGATTTTGTTGTCGGAAATTCCGACGGAAAAAGTCAGATGGAGCCCACACACGGGCGGATTTTCCGACAACATGGTCTGATCGGACACTTTCCGTCGGAATTTCCGACCATGTGTACGGGGGCTAAGAATCATTAACCACTACTCTCTGAATTCTGTCTTTTAGCCAGTTTTTTATCCATTTACAAACTGATATTTCCAAGCCTGTAGACTTTTTTTTTTCCAAAATAATTTTTATTACATTTTTTCATAAGGAAGGAAACATATTGTTGTAGAACACATAACATGTGTACATGTATACATATAGAAGTAAACAGTGGGGTACAGTCTGTTAGTCCAAGTCAGATAGAACTCAGAAGAGAAACCAAGGAAAAAAGTACATTACTTACTCACACTTAGGATTTCAACCAAAACTTCCAGGCGTTGGTAAATTTAGCAAGAGTGTTGTGTTTTAAGGCAGAAGTGTATTCATAATCTTTGATCAAATTTATTTGGTGGTTAACATCAGAAACATTTGGAATTAAAGAGCTTCTCCATTTCCGCATTATGAGTAACCTAGCAGCAAATAGAACATGCATCGCTATGGTTCTGAATAGACATGTGCACAATAGAAAAATTTGTTTAGTTTCGTTTCTGTTTGTCTCCGTTGATTCGTAATGATTCGTAATTTCGTAAGTCGTCGGTGTTCGTATTCGGACTCGTTCATATTTTCGTAAGAGCTATTTTTTCGTTGATTTTGTTTATTCAAAATTCCTAATTTCGTATTTTCGTTATATTTCGTATTCGGACGCATTCGTATTTTCGGAAGAGCTATATTTTCGTTGATTTGAAAAGATTTGTATTTCCGTTAATCTAATTTTCGTTGATTCGAAATTCGTATTTTCGTAGATTTTAGTTACATTCGTACTTTTGTAAGATTGATTTATTCGTACTTTCGTAACATTGTTTTCGTAGATTCGTAATCGGAGCATTATTCATAATTTTATGTAATGTGTATGCTATTTACATGTTTAAGAAACAAAGAATTTCTCTCTCACAAGTCAGAACTTAACTCAAAAATCCACCAAAACAGTGCCTCCGACCCAACCACACCCTATCTGGACTCTGGATGGAATATTTCAGAATCAGAACTAATATTCGTTCTTTCGAATTCTCGATCATTAGAATTTTTGTTATTTCGTATTTTCGTTGTTTTGATTTCCTTTTTCCAAATATTCGTAATTTAGATTTTTTTCGTTCATTTTGATTTTCGTTATTTTTGAAACTTTGTTCGGTATTTTTGTTGTTTCTGTTTTCGTTTTTCGGATTTTCATTCTTTCGTAGTTTTGTTGTTTCTAATTTAATTATTTCGTATTTTCATTGTTTTTCATAGTCGTTCTTTTCGATAGTTTATTATTCGTTAGAATTTTTAGTAAACCATTCGTTCATTCGTACGATAACGAATGAATGAATATAACGAATTTGAACGGAAAACGAATTCGGAACTAAACGAATTGCACATGTCTAGTTCTGAATTTGTACGGGAAGGATTCTAGTCCTATACTGAGAATAGCTAGGGATGGAGTAGGTTTAGTGATAATCCCAGTGATATCTGAGATTAAAGAGAATACTTTTCTCCAAAATGTGTGAATGTGTGGACAATCCCAGAGAATGTGTATTAGCGAACCCTTGGAGGAGCCTCCTCTCCAACAACTGTCGTCATCAAGATTTGCGAATTAATACATTTGTACAGGAATAAGATACCATCTATGGTGGATTTTTTGCGAATCTGAGAAAGAGGCCTGTAGATCCCTTTCCCATCTTTTGTAAGTTGATGTCTTAGTGAACTTTGTTTTGTAAGAGATTGTAAGAGATTGTACGTTAGGGTTATTCATTTTGCTTTGGGGGAGTTTGAAGTCCAGAAGGACCATGCCTTGGTAGGAAATATGACTGATGGGGCAGGATTTTTTTTCAGGTAGGAGGCTATACGTTTATATGTGTATGCACCTTGCGATGGTACGATGCCGCGTACACACGATCGGACTTTCCGGCGGACTTGGTCCGGCGGACATTCCGATCGTGTGTTCCAGCTGACTTTTTCTACCCAAAAGTCTGCCGGACCTAGATTTAAAACATGTTTTAAATCTTCCCGCCGAAAGTCCGCCGGACCCAGTTTCAGGCGGCAAGTCCGCCCGTCTATATGCAGGTCCGACAGACTTTCCAAATGAACGGACTTGTCCACACACGGAGTAAAGTCTGTTCATTTTGAACGTGACTCGAGGTACGACGGGACTAGAGAAGGCAATCAATCTCACCGCTTTGATAGGCGAGATTGACACCTTGCGAGCCCCGTCGCCTTGTATGGATTTTGAGGGTAACCCCCTACGCCGAAAAAAAACGGCGTGGGGGTCCCCCCAAAATCCATACCAGACCCTTATCCGAGCACGCAGCCCGTCCGGTCAGCAAAGGGGTGGGGATGAGCGAGCGCCCCCTCCTGAGCCGTACCAGGCCGTATCCCTCAACATGGGGGGTGGGTGCTTTGGGGGAGGGAGGCGCCCTGCGGCCCCCCCACCCCAAAGCACCTTGTCCCCATGTTGATGAGGACAAGGGCTTCTTCCCGACAACCCTGGCCGTTGGTTGTCAGGGTCTGCATGTGGGGGCTTATCGGAATACGGGAGCCCCCTTTAATAAGGGGGCCCCAAGATCCCGGCCCCCCACCCTTTGTGAATGAGTATGGGGTACATGGTACCCCTACCCATTCACCTAGGGAAAAAAAATCAATAAAAAAACACACAAGACAGGTTTTTAAAGTAGTTTATTAGGCAGCTCCGGGGGTCTTCTTCCGACTTCGGGGGTCTCTCCGCGCTTTCGGCCTCTTCTCCTGGTCTCTGGTTCTTCTCCCGCTCTCCGGTTGTTCTGCCGGGCTCCTCCGCTATCTTCTTTCAGCTCTTTTACTCGCGTTGGCCCGGACTTCTGGCTCCCCGCCGCCGCCACCACCATCTTCTTCTTCTTCTTCCTTCTTTTCTTCTTCCGATGTTGACACAACGCTCTCTCCCTCTGTAATGGCTTATGTGATGTGTGCGACGACTTATATAGGCATGGGGCGTGGTCACATGGTGATGTCACACGGTGACCCCTTACGGCGTCAAGTCCCAGGGCATGCTGGGACTGTGACGCCATAAGGGGCGGGATCACCGAGGTGACATCACCCAGTGACCACGATCCATGCCTATATAAGTCGTTGTGCACATCGCACAAGCCATTACAGTGGGAGAGAGTTGTGTCAACATCGGAAGAAGAGAAGAAGGAAGAAGAAGATGGCGGCAGCGCCGGCGGTGGCGACGGTGAACCAGAAGCCCGGGCCAATGCTAGTAAAAGAGCTGAAAGAAGATAGCGGAGGAGCCCGGCACAACAACCGGAGAGCGGGAGAAGAGCCAGAGACCGGGAGAAGAGGCTGGAAAGCGCAGAGAGACCGCCGAAGTCGGAAGAAAACCCCCGGAGCTGCCTAATAAACTACTTTAAAAACCTTGTCTTGTGTGTTTTTTTTTTTTTACTTTTTTTACCTAGGTGAATGGGTACCATGTACCCCATACTCATTCACATAGGGTGGGGGGCCAGGATCTGGGGGCCCTCTTATTAAAGGGGGCTCCCGGATTCCGATAAGCCCCCCGCCCGCAGACCCCGACAACCAACGGCTAGGGTTGTCGGAAAGAGGCCCTTGTCCTCATTAACATGGGGACAAGGTGATTGTCCCCATGTCCCCAAAGCACCCACCCCCCCATGTTGAGGGCATGTGGCCTGGTACGGCTCAGGAGGGGGGGTTCGCTCGTCCCCACCCCCTTTCCTGACCGGCTGTGCTGCATGCTCTGATAAGGGTCTGGTATGGATTTTGGGGGGACCCCCACGCCGTTTTTTCGGCGTAGGGGGTTATCCTCAAAATCCATACCAGGCGACAGGGCTTGAAGCGGGATCAAAGCAGTGAGATTTGACTGCCTTTTCTAGTCCCGTCGTACCTCGAGTCACGTTCAAAATGAACAGACTTTACTCCATGTGTGGGCAAGTCCGTTCATTTGGAAAGTCCGTCGGACCTCTGCCGAAAGTCCGGCGGATTGTCCGTCGGACTTAGTCCGCCGGAAAGTCAGTTCGTGTGTGCTCATGTGTAAGTCAAGTCCACTAGTTCGGAAAGGTCAGCGGACCTCCGCTGGAAAGTCCGATCGTGTGTACGGGCCATTAGGTATCTAGTTTTAAGGGTTTGGAATGGAAGGAGTTGGTCATTATGTATTAGTAATTTTAGTGGGAGGCTTTTTATGTTTGACCAGTGTTTAAGAGACAGATCAGGGAGTAAGAAGTTGAATACCTCCACAGGGGCAGGTGATTACTGATACTGATTGGGTTTGTTCTGTTAGGGATGTGTTTTGGAATAGGAAGTGCCATGACATTTTTGGGGGTTTTATCTGAGTTTTCTGAGCTAGCAGAAGGGAGCTTAAATTGCCTTCAGGTACAAATGACTGCTAGATAAGATTTCCATTGTTTGTGAAACAGAGGCGTAAACCAATGTCTGATTTGATCCAGTATTACAGCCATATAGTAATCTTTTGTGTCTGGGAAGCTCATACCTCCTGCAATTTTGTGTTTTACAATAGTGGCATAAGAACAATGAGGTTTCTTACCTTGCCATATAGATGCGCTTAGTAATCATTTAATAGCTTGGAAAAAAGATTTGGGGACCTGTATTGGTAGAGCTCTATATAGGTACAAGAGTTTCGGAAGGGTTATCATTTTAAAAGCTGCTGCTCTACCAGCCCAGGAGAGATAATGTTTGCTTAGTTCTTGAAGATCTTTCCTGCAAGTGTGGAGAAATTGCACGTAGTTGCAGCTATATAAGTTTGAGGATGGAGATGTCAAGGATATGCCTAAATAAGGCATTGAGGAGGATACCCATTGAAAATGAACTGTAGATTGTAGACGCATTTGGTAGATTTAGCAATATTAACGCCAAGGACATTGGATTTGGAATCATTTACCTTGTAAAAAGAACATGCATTGAAGGTATTTAAGATTTCCCATACCTTTACCAGGGAAGAGGCCGGATCAGTCAAAGTGAGAATTATGTCATCCGCAAATAGTGTGATTTTAAATTCTTGACCTTTAATTTTGATTCCTGAAATGGAGTTTGAGGATCGGTCCCTTAACATCAATGGAAGGTTTAGGGACTAAATTGAAGTCCCCACAAAAGAGCGTACGGCCTTGCTGGTTTTTAATGTACTTTTTTCAGTAGTTTCCACAGGAAGCGTATTTGTCCCATATTTGGAGTGTATAAATTTACGATAGTGAAGGTGGCATTATTCATTTTCCATATTAGGATAAGGTATCTCCCCTAGGGATCTGCAATTGTAGATATCAAATTAAATGCTACTGTGTCTCTGATTGCTATCAATAATCCTTTTGTTTTGTTCTGAGAATTAGCACAGAAGATATGTGGGAAGTTTTTGTGAGACATTTTTGGCGCCTTATCATGACAAAAATTAGTCTCTTGGAGGCACAGTATGTCACTATGAAGTTTGCGGGCTTCGGACCAGAGGGAATATCTTTTTCCCAAGTGCTTTAAGCCTTTACAATAGGTGACTTTATTTTGATCGGCATATTGGATGGTAGTGTTACCACTGAATTAGTTGGAGGTATATGTGTGGGTTCAGCTATATGGTTTAGAATGAAAGTAAGTTAGTGGTGATATCTTGTGCAGGGCCGGACTGGGAATAAAATTCAGCCCTGGAAAAAATTTCATACCAGCCCCACAGCATTATTATACCAGCGCAACAGCATAACGTCATTATTTTCTTGTTCATGAAAGGAAAAAAACATACATTTTATATATTATTTATATAGAAAAGACAGATATGAAATCACATAGGGCTTTATATATATATATATATATATATATATATATATATATATATATATATACATAGCAAATTACAGTTAAAAGTGGTCAATCATCAAGGGGGACCCCAGGAACTCAGAACGTGGGGGGGGACCACCTTCCACAGAAAGAATACACTAAGGTAAGGGGGAAACCCTTTATATCAGTGCCCCCTTAAATTATTGTACTCACTCCCCCTTACATCAGTGACCCCCCCTTCAGACTGGCCTGGCGGTGCTGTCACTGACCTCCTCTCAGGTGCACCAAGCAGGGCTCAGTCAGTCGGCTCCAGCTTGGTGGCTCTGGTTTTATCCTATAGTCTCCTCTCTACAGTCCACACACTCTCACACGACTTCTCCCATGTCCCCCATCCTGGTGGCGCTCCCACTCTTGACTCCTCTCCAGACTCCCTCAGAGACTGCAGACATGATACAGGAGATGGTCAGAGACTGCAGACATGATACAAGAGCTCAATGCAGCCTCACCAGTGCCCATCAAATGCAGCCTCACTGTGCCCATCAAATGAAGCCTCACTGTGCTCATCAAATGCAGCTTTACTCTGCCAGTGGATGCAGCCTCACTGTGCCCACCATTGCGGCCTCACTGTGCCCACCATTGCGGCCTCACTGTGCCCATTATTGCAGCCTTACTGTGCCCATCAATGCAGCCTCACTGTGCCCATCAATGCAGTCTCACTGTGCCCATCAAATGCAGCTTTACTGTGCCGTGAAAGCAGTCTCGCTGTGCCCATGAATGCAGCCTTACTGTGCCCATCATTGCAGCCCCTCCTGTGCCCCATGTCCCAGTCTGCAGTCCCTGTCTGTGAAAAGGTGTGTTGTTGATGCTCGGTACAGTACCTTGCATGCCAGCAGGATATCCATGATGGCCAGCAGCAGGCAGGGGCTGTTCTTGTTTTGGATGGGAACAGTGCTCCTTCCAGGGGATCTGTTTGCTGTGAGATGGAGTGGTCCCTGGCCACCTGCACCTTTAGCCGTCCTCACTTTTTGGCCTCAGTCAGCCTGTCCTCTGGTCCTGGGGAAGTGGAGAGTACTGGGTGGGAGCTGGAGAGAAGGGGGAGCAGAGAGTACTGACAGGGTTGGAGAGCACATGGATGGTGCAAAGAGCAGGGGGGAGTGGAGATCACAGGGGTGGGGAGTGCAGAGAACTGGAGGGGGCAGAAAAACAGGGCTGGAGAGCACTGGGGGGTACAAAGCACAGGGGGGAGTGGAGAGCAATGGGGGGGAGCTTGAGAGCACCCATGGGGACCAGAAAGTACAGGGGTGGAAAGCACGGGGGACTGGAGAACACTGGTGGGGTTGGAGAGCACATGGGTGGGGGCAAAATGCAGGGGGGAGTGGAGAGTGCTAGGGGGGAGCTTGCGAGAGCACTGGAGGGGGAGCCAAAAAGAACAGGGGTGGAGAGCACGGGGGCTGGGGAGCACTGTGGGGGGTAGAGAGCACTGGGGTGGGGGCTGGAGAGCACTGTGGGGGGTAAGGAGCACGGTGGGGGCTGGAGAGCACTGTGGGGTGTGGTGAGCACTGGGGTGGGGACTAGAGAAGAATGGGGAGACCTGGAGGGCAGGGGGGCAGAAAGAACAGGGGTGGGGAGCATGGGGGGCTGGACAGCACTGTGGGGGGTGGGGAGGACAGGGGGCTGGAGAGTACTGTGGGGGTGGAGAGCACTGGGATGGGGGCTAGAAAAGGATGGGGAGAGCAGGGGGGCTAGAGAAGGATGGGGAGTGCAGGGGAGGGCAGAAATAACAGGGGTTGAGAGAACTGGGGGGGGGGGGGGGGCTGGAGAGTCTGGTGGGGGAGGAGAGCACTGGGGGGCAGTAAAAGAAGTTGGATAGGAGGAGAAGCAGGGGGGCGGCATATAAAGGAAATTAGCTTTCTATATTCCTCCATGCAGCCGCTGAATGCTTGATTCTCCTCCTCTCCCTCCTCCAAGCATTCAGCGGCTGCATGGAGGAATATATAAAGCTCATCTTCTCTATATGCGCCCCCCCCTGCCGATCCCCCTATCCAGGCACACAGGGCGGGCTGTACTCACAGGCATATTGTCCTGTGTTTCATGGAGCTGGCCGGGTCTGTGTTTGGCGGCCGCGCTGTAACATGGTCCCACCCCCCTAGACTGGCTGTATGATAGGTGGATTCTATCTACTATCACACGAGCCGGTCTAGGGGGGCGGGACCGTGTTACAGCGTGGCCGCCGAACACAGACCCGACCAGCTCCATGAAACATAGGAGCATGAGAGGGGAGCACTGCGGCTGCAAAGCGGCACCAGGGCAGGCAGCCTACCGGGAAATATCCCGGTAGGCCAGTCCGGCCCTGATCTTGTGTATTAAAAAGGGTATGAAGGTGCTGGTAGATGGTGGACTCTCTAGTTTGTGGAGAAGTTCTTATAGGAACCTTGTAGATCCGGAGGTCGTCAGACGCTGTAGGAAGAAGCTTGGCTGGTGGAGAAAGGGTGTTGGACTAAAGACTGTAAAAAATACGAACAATTTAGAATTTAAACAGATAACTCTCATATAATGTTTCCAGGGGGAAAGTGAAATTTAAAAAGAGAAAAAGCAGAAATCTGCTTGAGCGGTCTGTGCCGCGACTAAAACTGGGGGTTTAGGCTGACGAGCTGGGCTCGGGCAAGCAATCTAGGTCTTACACATAAGCTAGAAATAACTTTAGAGACTCAGGTGGTCATATCATCCGATGGATCAAAATCATCCCAGTCACAGGTGGTGCGGGAGCCTTGGCTCCAGTGGTTCCAGGATGTGCCATTGTCGCAGCAGAGAAAGACCTTCGTCCAGGGTATGGACATAGTGGGTTTTGTTGTCCTTAGTGATAATCAGCTTAACTGGATGACCCCACTTGTATGATATATGATGGTTTCACAGGGGTTTCATGATAGTGGCTACGTTTTTGCATTGCAGCATGGTATATTTAGATAGATTGGAGTAGAAAGCCAGATTGACATATTGCTGGGGGTATTCAGCTTGGTTGCGTGCGGCACGCATCAGATTTTCCTTGACATGGAAGAAATGAATTCTAACAATAGTGTCACTTGGGACATTTTCTGGCAGATAGGACGGTTTTGGCAACAGGTTTATGCAATTAATTATTAGTTCAACCGGGGATGCGTCAGGGAGAAAAGCAGACATCAACTGTGTGAAATAATCTTTTAGTGCTGAGGGTTGAACTGTCTCTGGTATTCCTCTTATTTTTAGGTTGTTCCTTCTGGAACGGTCTTCTAAGTCAGCGATCTTAGCTTTCATCCACGCTATATCTTCAGCCGCTTCACTCTGAGCATCCACTAAGGTATTGAAGGAGGAGGTCACTTCCCCCATTTTGTTTTCAATGATAGGGACTCTCTCTCCCATACATGTCATTTCTGAGGTAAAATTATGCATCATTATGGAGATATCAGTGTGGATGGAGGTTTGCAGTGTGAGAAGGATATCTCTCAATGTAGTGTCCAGCACAGGCTGATTAGTAGTGGGATATGCAGTGAGGAAGTTATCTATAGATGGGCACATAGGGGGGAGCTAATGAACTATGGCTCACCTCAGTGTCTTGTGCTGTGTCCTGTGAGAGCTTCAATTTAGATTTGGCTGGGCTCGTGGACAGTGTGGAGGCGAGGGAACCGTTCCCATACAGGTGAGGAGAGGATATTTCTGTCTGTGCGGGATGCAGCGGCAGGTCCGCCAACGCCATATTGGAAGCTGTTTTTTACCGTAGAATTCTGTGAGCTTCCGTGGAGCGGATATCTAATTTTTTCGTTTCGACATGGTCCTGGTGTTCTGGCGAATCAATTGATCTGGTTGTTGTGTATTTTTGAGGTGATTACCCGTCACTTAGAGCCCAAGAAAGCTGCCGTCCCTCAGAGCTGTTTCAGCAAGCAGCCATCTCGGTCATCTTCTGGAAGTTCTGGACCCACCACTGTGTCATTAAATCTTTTGGAAGGCTCCGGGCATTGCTAAGATGGAGCAAGGAATAGCCCTACCAAATTCACCCAAACGTGGGCATGCTGGATACACTACGCAGACTCCTTACAATCGTATTTCCCCTCTATTGGGACAGATCCATCCAGGCTGAAACCCTCTATCCTAAGATACTTGAGAGGTGGAGTGCCCTCTCACACATCTTCTTTCCTACTCTCTTTTCACAGTTCATTCCATCCTTTTGACCTTACTGTACAAAAATCTTCTACTTCGACTCCCCACCTTTTTCTTGTCCCCTTCTTACTCCCTCCCCAAATTCCCACCCTTCTTTCCACACCCTCACTTACCTAACCCTTCCTTTGGTCCCTACACCCATACGCTTCATACCCCAATACAGTTAAAACAAAATCCAAATCTATTCCCATCCTATACAGAACACTTGGAGACCCTAAGACAACTTCATAATTAATAACACAACTATAGGAAAGCCTCAAATTAATAGCATACACAACTATAAATCCTTAATCAACAGATCCCAACACCAAGATGCCGACACCCAAAATCCCAGATCAACCTCTTTATTTTTTTGTTTTGTTTTGTTTGAAAAGATGTTTAATATTTAAAGTTCTTCTTTTTCGACACCTCCGAAATGGCGTAGACAATCTTCTCTGAAAAAATACACACCAGCTTCTGTGTCTTAATACAAACACACTTGTAATATGGTGGAATACGGATCTGCATTGGAGGAGAGGAAGGGGTTGTGCCCCCACCCAGACACAGTTTGTACTCATTAGGGGTGTCCAGAAGTGTTACAGGCAAAGCTGGTGCCATCGACTTGCTGTGGACTCGATTCTACCCATTGTTTATTCAAACCGTTTTTAATGTTCTTGTATTACTCGCATTGGCTATGTTAAGCCACACTCCCATGTTCCTACCCCATATTCTGATAAAATCTTTTGAATTGTTTGTAAAACCCATTTCTTGTAAAATCTCAATACAAATATGGTGAAAGAAAAAAAGAAAAATGCTCAATTCCTTTAAATGACATGAGTGGGAGTATGCTAATCCTACCTGTGAAGAGGCGCACCTCTGTGATGTACAAAAAAGTGATGCAGTAGCACTGAAAAAGTTGATGATGAATGACATTTCATTGCCAGCTTCTCCTTAAAACAAACAAACAAAACAAAAAAACAGCACAGAGATCCCTTCAAGGGTCTGCTATGTATCTGGGGGCCTTTGAAGGGGTCTGCATGCTTTTCTTTTTCAATAATCCAGCAATAAAATGTATTTTGCTAGCCAATGGCTGCAAGTGCTGATAAGTGTTAGACATGGGAACCGTCAAAAAATTTGTTTTGTTTCGTTCCTTTTCGTTTCGTAAAAAAAAAAAAATTGTAATTTGTAATTCGTGTACGAATTCTGTTTGAATTTGTACCAAATACGAATTTCGTACGAATTGTTAAAAAAATTTGAATCGTTGCGAATCGTTACGTTTTGTTACGAATCATTAATAATCACTCGCGGCTAATGAATTGCCGGTTCCCGTAACACATAGAATAATTTGAATCCAACTACCAAATATCGAATTTCAACTACTACGAAAGAAATTATTATAGCGGATATAACGAATGATTCAAATAAATTCGAATGATTCAAATGAATTCGAATGACAAAGTGTAATTTTTGCAGGAAAAAAAGCTATTTAAAATCACTCGCGGCTAATGAATTGTCGGCTCCCGTAACACAGAGAACAGTCATTCATTGAAAGTCATTGATAAAAAAAAAAGCGTGGGGGTCCCCCCAAATTCAATAACCAGGCCCTTCAGGTCTGCTATGGATAATAAGGGGAACCCCACTTCAAATTTAAAAAAAAAAAATGACGTGGGGACCCCCTCAAAATCAATACCAGACCCTTTATCCGAGCACGCAACCTGGCAGGCCGCAGGAAAAGAGGGGGGGACGAGAGCGACCCCCCCTGAACCATACCAGGCCACATGCCCTCAACATTGGGAGGGTGCTTTGGGGTCCCCCCCCCAAAGCACCTTGTTCCCATTATGATGAGGACAAGGGCCTCATCCCCACAACCCTGGCCATTGGTTGTGGGGGTCTGCGGGCGGGGGGCTTATCGGAATCTGGATACCCCCTTTAACAAGGGGACCCCAGATCCCGCCCCCCCCCTGTGTGAAATGGTAAGGGGGTACAGTACCCCTACCATTTCACCAAAAAAGTGACAAAAATTGTAAAAATGACAGGAGACGGTCTTTGACAATTTCTTTATTAAAATCTTCTTTCTTCTGGTCTTCTTCCTTCTTCCTTTCTTCATCCTTTGGTTTCTTCATCTTCTCCTTCCGGCATCTTCTTCCATCTTCCTCCATCTTCTTCTTCCTCCGATCCGCTTCTTCTTGCTCTGGTCTTCTCGTCCGGCATCTTCTTCCATGGCGTCAGCGTCTGTTCTTCTGTCGGGCCGCTCCTCGCAATGGGAGGCTCTCGCTGTGTGAGGCTCCCGCTGCGTCTGACAGGACTTTTATAACGGAGGGCACCTGGTGACCCCGCCCCCCTCTGACGCATGGGGACGTTATGGGGACTTCCCTATGGCTTTCCCCATGACGTCAGAGGGGGACGGGGTCACCAGGTGCCCTCCGTTATAAAAGACCTGTCAGACGCAGCGAAGCCTCACACAGTGGGAGCCTCCCATTGCGAGGAGCGGCCTGACAGAAGAACAGACACCGACGCCATGGAGGAAGATGCCGGACAAGAAGGACGAGAAGACCAGAGCAAGAAGAAGCGGATCGGAGGAAGAAGAAGATGGAAGAAGATGGAAGAAGATTTCGGAAGGAGAAGATGAAGAAACCGAAGGATGAAGAAAGGAAGAAGGAAGAAGACCAGAAGAAAGAAGATTTTAATAAAGGAATTGTCAAAGACCGTCTCCTGTCATTTTTACAATTTTTGTCACTTTTTTGGTGAAATGATAGGGGTACTTTTGTACCCCCTTACCATTTCACACAGGGGGGGCCAGGATCTGGGGGTCCCCTTGTTAAAGGGGGCTTCCAGATTCTGATAAGCCCCCCACCCGCAGACCCCCACAACCAATGGCCAGGGTTGTGGGGATGAGGCCCTTGTCCTCATCAACATGGGGACAAGGTGCTTTGGGGGGACCCCAAAGCACCCTCCCAATGTTGAGGGCATGTGGCCTGGTACGGTTCAGGAGGGGGGGCGCTCTCTTTCCCCCCTCTTTTCCTGTGGCCTGCCAGGTTGCGTGCTCAGATAAAGGGTCTGGTATGGATTTTGAGGGGGACCCCACGCCATTTTTTTTTGGCCTGGGTTCCCCTTAAAATCCATCCCAGACCTGAAGGGTCTGGTGTGGATATTTAGGGGGACCCCTACGTCATTTTTTTTTTTATTTGAAGCTGGGGTTCCCCTTAATAGCCATAGCAGACCTGAAGGGCCTGGTAATTGAATTTGGGGGGACCCTCACGCTTTTTTTTTATCAATGACTTTCAATGAATGACTGTTCTCTGTGTTACGGATCCGACAATTCATTAGCCGCGAGCGATTTTAAATGGCTTCTTTTCCTGCAAAAATGACACTGTGCAGGAACAGTTCTCGATATTAGATATACTGAATCTTGAATTCATTCGAATCATTCGTTATATCCGCTATAATAATTTCTTTCATATTAGTTGAAATAAGATATTTGGTACAGTTCTAAGCACAGGAAACATGCGCCCCTTCACAGACATACTATATATATATATATATATATATATATATATATATATACTATATACTATATAGTATGCCTGTGAAGGGGCGCATGTTTCCTGTGCTTAGAACTGTCCCTGTACAAAGTCAGTGTCATTTTTGCAGGAAAAAAAGCTATTTAAAATCACTCGCGGCTAATGAATTGTCGGCTCTGTAACACAGAGAACAATTCGAATCCAACAACTACCAAATATCTAATTTCAACTAATATGAAAGAAATTATTATAGCGGATATAACAAATGATTCAAATGAATTCGAGATTCAGTATATCTAATATCGAGAACTGTTCCTGCACAGTGTCATTTTTGCAGGAAAAAAAGCTATTTAAAATCACTTGCGGCTAATGAATTGTCGGATCCGTAACACAGAGAACAGTCATTCATTGAAAGTCATTGATAAAAAAAGCATGGGGGTCCCCCCAAATCCAATTACCAGGCCCTTCAGGTCTGCTATGGCTATTAATGGGAACCCCCGCTTCAAATAAAAAAAAAAAAAAAATCCGAGCACGCAACCTGGCAGGCCGCAGGAAAAGAGGGGGGGAGGGGGGGACGAGAGCGGCCCCCCTCCCTCCTGAACCATACCAGGCCACATGCCCTCAACATTGGGAGGGTGCTTTGGGGTCCCCCCCAAAGCACCTTGTCCCCATGTTGATGAGGACAAGGGCCTCATCCCCACAACCCTGGCCATTGGTTGTGGGGGTTTGCAGGTGGGGGGCTTATCGGAATCTGGAAGCCCCCTTTAGCAAGGGGACCCCCAGATCCCACCTCCCCCCCTGTGTGAAATGGTAAGGGGGTACAAAAGTACCCCTACCATTTCACAAAAAAAGTGTCAAAAATGGTAAAAATGACAGGAGACGGTCTTTGACAATTCCTTTATTAAAATCTTCATTCTTCTGGTCTTCTTCCTTCTTCCTTTCTTCATCCTTCGGTTTCTTCATCTTCTCCTTCCGGCATCTTCTTCCATCTTCTTCCATCATCTTCTTCCTCCGATCCGCTTCTTCTTGCTCTGGTCTTCTCGTCCTTCTCGTCCGGCATCTTCTTCCATGGCGTCGGCGTCTGTTCTTCTGTCGGGCCGCTCCTCGCAATGGGAGGCTCCCGCTGTGTGAGGCTTTGCTGCGTCTGACAGGTCTTTTGGAACGGAGGGCACCTGGTGACCCCGCCCCCCTCATGACGTCACGGGGAAAGCTATAGGGAAGTCTCCATGACGTCCCCCGTGCGCCAGAGGGGGGCGGGGTCACCAGGTGCCCTCCGTTTATAAAAGTCCTGTCAGACGCAGCAAAGCCTCACACAGCGGGAGCCTCCCATTGTGAGGAGCGGCCCGACAGAAGAACAGACGCCGATGCCATGGAAGAAGATGCCGGACGAGAAGGACGAGAAGACCAGAGCAAGAAGAAGCGGATCGGAGGAAGAAGATGCGTGAAGAAGATGGAAGAAGATGCCGGAAGGAGAAGATGAAGAAACCGAAGGATGAAGAAAGGAAGAAGGAAGACCAGAAGAAAGAAGATTTTAATAAAGGAATTGTCAAAGACCGTCTCCTGTAATTTTTACAATTTTTGACACTTTTTTGGTGCAATGGTAGGGGTACTTTTGTACCCCCTTACCATTTCACACAGGGGAGGGCGGGATCTGGGGGTCCCCTTGTTAAAGGGGGCTTCCAGATTCTGATAAGCCCCCCGCCCGCATAACCCCACAACCAATGGCCAGGGTTGTGGGGATGAGGCCCTTGTCCTCATCAACATGGGGACAAGGTGCTTTGGGGGGGACCCCAAAGCACCCTCCCAATGTTGAGGGCATGTGGCCTGGTACGGTTCAGGAGGGGGGGCCACTCTCGTCCCCCCTCTTTTCCTGCGGCCTGCCAGATTGCATGCTCGGATAAAGGGTCTGGTATGGATTTTGAGGGGGACCCCACGCCATTTTTTTTTTGTCCGGGGTTCCCCTTAAAATCCATCCCAGACCTGAAGGGTCTGGTATGGATATTTAGGGGGGACCCCGCGTCATTTAATTTGAAGTGGGGTCCCCCTTAATATCCATAGCAGACCTGAAGGGCCTGGTTATTGAATTTGGAGGGACCCCCACGCTTTTTTTTTTTTTTATCAATGACTTTCAATGAATGACTGTTCTCTGTATTACGGGAGCTGACAATTCATTAGCCGCAAGTGATTTCAAATAGCTTTTTTTCCTGCAAAAATTACACTTCGAATTCATTCAAAATCATTAGTTTTATCCCCTATAATAATTTCTTTCGTATTAGTTGAAATTCGATATTTGGTAGTTGGATTCGAATAATTTGGAGCCGAAATTTGTAAACGGAATTTTTCCTGCAAAAATTACACTTTGTCATTCGAATCATTCGAATTCATTCGAATCATTCGTTATATCCGCTATAATAATTTCTTTCGTATTAGTTGAAATTCGATATTTGGTAGTTGGATTCGAATAATTCGGAACCGAAATTCGTAAATGGAATTTCATATTCCGTACAGAATTCGTATTTGAAAAAATTTGCATTACGGATTCGTACGAATGTACCAATTTCGAAAAATTCGTACGAATTTCGAATTCGTACGAAACTAATCGCACATGTCTAATAAGTGTAGTCTGGTGGGTAGAGGGGGAGCCTCTCTGTCAGAATACAGTAGTAGAGCAAGAGAAATCTCTGTGTTGATGCCTTTTTTATTTTTTTGGGTTTGTGCAATCCACTGCTATTTGACCCCCCTCCCTCTCAAGCCAGAGTGAGATGCCCTAAGGTTATAGGAAATATGAAAGGAAGGTAGGTAAAGGCCATTTTAGTGCTTGATTTAAGCTTTAACTGCTTCCCGACCTGCGCACGACGATGTACGTTGACAGAATGGCACGGACAGGCAAAAGGGCATACAGGTACATCTCCTTTAAGATTGCCACCGTGCCATCGGGCTTGCGCCGCCGGCAGCACACGCTTGCGCCGGTCGGGACCCCCGTGAGTCTGGTCGCGGGTCCCGCGGACTCGATCGCCGCGGGGATACCCGCGATCGTCTCACGGGATGGCTGAACAGAGAGATGCGGAAGTAAACAGCATCTCCCTGTTCTGCCTAGCAACTAGTGACACCGATCTCTGCTCCCTGTGATTGGAACAGAGATCAGTGTTCACTAGATCACAGCCACGCCCCCCCCACAGTTAGTAACATGCCTCTAGGAACACTTAACCCCTACACTGCCACCTAGTGGTAAACCCCTTCACTGCCAGTGTCATTTACACAGGAATCAGTGCATTTAAATAGTACTGATTGCTGTATAAATGACAATGGTCCCAAAAATGTGTCAAAAATGTCCGATGTGTCCACCATAATGTCGCAGTAATAAAAATCGCTGATCGCCGCCATTACTAGTAAAAAAAAAAATTATTAATAAAAATGCTATAAAACTATCCCCTATTTTTTAAACGCTATAACTTCTGCGCAAACCAATCAATAATCGCTTATTGCGATATTTTTTACTAAAAATATGTAGAAGAATTTGTATCGGCCTAAACTGAGGATAAAAAATGTTTTTAAATATTTTTGGGGGATATTTATTATAGCAAACCGTAAAAAAGAATGCGTTTTTTTCAAAATTGACGCTCTTTTTTTGTTTATAGCGCAAAAAATAAAAACCGCAGAGGCGATAAAATACCACCAAAAGAAAGCTCTATTTGTGGGGGAAAAAAAGACTTCAATTTTGTTTGGGAGCCATGTCGAAAGGCCACGCAATTGTTAGTTAAAGTGACGCAGTGCCGAATCGCAAAAAGTGGTCTGGTCTTAAGCCAGCAAAATGGTCCGGTCTGAAAGTGGTAAAATACCAGGTTTTAGGGATTAGCCCCAATGTTCAAGTCGAGCGTAAGTTCGACTCAAACATCGGGTGTTTGCCTGTTTGCGGAATAGCGAACAATTTGGGGTGTTCGTGGCAAATTCGAAAGCCGCGGAACACCCTTTAAAAGTCTATGGGAAAAATCAAAAGTTCTAATTTCAAAGGCTTACATGCATGGTATTGTCATAAAAAGTGTTTGGGGACCTGGGTCCTGCCCCAGGGGACATGTATCAATGCGAAAAAAAGTTTTGAGAACGGACGTTTTTTTCGGGAGCAGTGATTTTAACCACTTTAGCCCCGGACCAATTGTCAGCTTAAGGACCAGAGGTCTTTTTTCAATTTCGCACTGCACTACTTTAACTGGTAATTGCGCGGTCATGCAATTTTGTAACCAAACGAAATTTGCGTCCTTTTCTTCCCACAAATAGAGCTTTCTTTTGATGGTATTTGATTGCCTCTGTGATTTTTATTTTTTGCGATATAAACGGAAAAGGAGCGAAAATTTTGAAAAAAAAAGAGATTTTCTACTTTTTGTTATAAAAAAAATCTAATAAACTCAATTTTAGTCAAACATTTGGGCCAAAATGTATTCAGCCACATGTCTTTAGTAAAAAAAATGCCAATAAGCGTATATTTATTGGTTTGCGCAAAAGTTATAGCGTCTACAAACTAGAGTACATTTTCTGGAATTTACACGGCTTTTAATTTATGACTACCTATCTCATTTCTTGAGGTGCTAAAATGGCAGGGAAGTACAAAAACCCCCCAAATGACCCCATTTTGGAAAGTAGACACCCCAAGCTATTTGCTGAGAGGCATGTTGAGCCCATTGAATATTTTTTTTTTTAGTCCCAAGGGATTGAATAAAGACAAAAAAAAAAAAAAAAAATTTTTTTTCATAAAGTTGTCACTAAATGATATATTCCTCACACATGCCATCGTTATATGTGGAGATGCACCCCAAAATACATTTTGCTGCTTCTCCCGAGTATGGGGATACCACATGTGTGGGACTTTTTGGGAGCCTAGCCGCGCACGGGGCCCCGAAACCCAATCAACGCCTTCAGGGTTTCTAAGGGTGCAAATTTTTGATTTCACTCCTCACTACCTATCACAGTTTTGAAGGCCATAAAATGCCAAAATAGCACAAAACCCCCCCAAATGACCCCATTTTGGAAAGTAGACACCCCAAGCTATTTGCTGAGAGGCATGTTGAGTACATGGAATATTTTTTATATTTTGCCACAAGTTGCGGGAATATTACAAACTTTTTTTTTTTTGCCCAAAGTTGTCACTAAATGATATATTGCCCACACATGCCATGGGCATATGTGGAATTACACCCCAAAATACATTCTGCTGCTTCTCCTGAGTACGAGGATACCACATGTGTGGGACTTTTTGGGAGCCTATCCGCATACGGGACCCCGAAAACCAAGCACCGCCTTCAGGATTTCTAAGGGCATAAATTTTTGATTTCACTCCTCACTACCTATCACTACCTATCACAGTTTTGAAGGCCATAAAATGCCAAGATGGCACAAAACCCCCCCAAATGACCCCATTTTGGAAAGTAGACACCCCAAGCTATTTGCTGAGAGGCATGTTGAGCCCATTGAATATTTTTTTTTTTAGTCCCAAGTGATTGAATAAAGACAAAAAAAAAAAAAAAAAAAAAATGTATTCAAAAAGTTGTCACTAAATGATATATTGCTCACACATGCCATGGTTATATGTGGAATTGCACCCCAAAATACATTTTGCCACTTCTCCTGAGTACGGGGATACCACATGTGTGGGACTTTTTGGGAGCCTAGCCGCGTACGGGGGGCCCCGAAACCCAAGCACCACCTTCAGCATTTCTAAGGGTGTAAATTTTTTGATTTCACTCCTCACTACCTATCACAGTTTCGAAGGCCATAAAATGCCAAAATTGCACAAAACCCCCCCAAATGACCCCATTTTGGAAAGTAGACACCCCAAGCTATTTGCTGAGAGGCATGTTGAGTACATGGAATATTTTATATTTTGCCACAAGTTGCGGGAATATTACAAACTTTTTTTTTTTTTTGCCCAAAGTTGTCACTAAATGATATATTGCCCACACATGCCATGGGCATATGTGGAATTACACCCCAAAATACATTCTGCTGCTTCTCCTGAGTACGGGGATACCACATGTGTGGGACTTTTGGGAGCCTATCCGCATACGGGACCCCGAAAACCAAGCACCGCCTTCAGGATTTCTAAGGGCATAAATTTTTTTGATTTCACTCCTCACTACCTATCACTACCTATCACAGTTTTGAAGGCCATAAAATGCCAAGATGGCACAAAACCCCCCCAAATGACCCCATTTTGGAAAGTAGACACCCCAAGCTATTTGCTGAGAGGCATGTTGAGCCCGTTGAATATTTTTTTTTTTAGTCCCAAGTGATTGAATAAAGACAAAAAAAAAAAAATAAAAAAAATTTATTCAAAAAGTTGTCACTAAATGATATATTGCTCACACATGCCATGGTTATATGTGGAATTGCACCCCAAAATACATTTTGCTGCTTCTCCTGAGTATGGGGATACCACATGTGTGGGACTTTTTGGGAGCCTAGCCGCGTACGGGGCCCCGAAAACCCAAGCACCGCCTTCAGGATTTCTAAGGGTGCAAATTTTTGATTTCACTCCTCACTACCTATCACAGTTTCGAAGGCCATAAAATGCCAAAAATAGCACAAAACCCCCCCAAATGACCCATTTTGGAAAGTAGACACCCCAAGCTATTTGTTGAGAGGCATGGTGAGTATTTTACAGCTCTCATGTGTTTTTGAAAATGAAGAAAGTAAAGAAAAAAAAATTTTTTTTTTCTTTTTTCAATTTTCAAAACATTGTGACAAAAAGCGAGATCTGCAAAATACTCACCATACCTCTCAGCAAATAGCTTGGGGTGTCTACTTTCCAAAATGGGGTCATTTGGGGGTGGTTTGTGCCATCTGGGCATTCCATGGCCTCCGAAACTGTGATTGGCAGTGAGGAGTGAAATAAAAAAATTACACCCTTAGAAAGCCTGAAAGCGGTGCTTGGATTTTGGGGTCCCGTACGCGGCTAGGCTCCCAAAAAGTCCCACACATGTGGTATCCCCGTACTCAGGAGAAGCAACAGAATGTATTTTGGGGTGTATCTCCACATATGCCCATGGCATGTTTGAGCAATATATCATTTAGTGACAAGTTTTTGTAAAAAAAAATATTATTTTTTTTTTTTTCATTATTCAATCTCTTGGGACCAAAAAAAAAAATATTTAATGGGCTCAACATTGCTCTCAGCAAATAGCTTGGGGTGTCTACTTTCCAAAATGGGGTCATTTGGGGGGGTTTGAACTGTCCTGGCATTTTATGCACAACATTTAGAAGCCTATGTCACACGTCACCCACTCTTCTAACCACTTGAAGATAAAGCCCTTTCTGACACTTTTTGTTTACATGAAAACATATTTTTTTTTTGCAAGAAAAATTACGTTGAACCCCCAAACACATATATATATTGTTAAAGCAAAGGCCCTACAGATTAAAATGGTGGGTGTTGCATTTTTTTTTTCCACACAGTATTTGCGCAGCGATTTTTCAAACGCATTTTTTGTGGAAAAAATACACTTTTTTTTATTTTAATGCACTAAAACACACTATATTGCTCAAATTTTTGATGAAATAAAAAATATGATCTTAGGCCGAGTACATGGATACCAAACACGACATGCTTTAAAATTGCGCACAAACACGCAGTGGCGACAAACTACATACATTTTTAAAAGCCTTTAAAAGCCTTTACAGGTTACCACATTAGATTCACGGAGGAGGTCTACTGCTAAAATTACTGCCCTCGATCTGACCTTCGCGGTGATACCTCACATGCATGGTGCAATTGCTGTTTACATATGACGCCAGACCAACGCTTGTGTTCGCCTTTGCGCAAAAGAAGGGGGGGCAGGGGTGCTTTTTTTTTTTTTTTTTTTAGTTTTTCTTTTTATTTAGCTTTTTTATTTTATTTTTAAACTGTTCCTTCCATTTTTTTTTTCTTAGTTGTCATTTTTATTGTTATCGCAGGGAATGTAAATATCCCCTATGATAGCAATAGGCAGTGACAGGTACTCTTTTTTTGAAAAAATTGGGGTCTATTAGACCCTAGATCTTTCCTGTGCCCTCAAAGCATCTGACCACACCAAGATCGGTGTGATAAAATGCTTTCCCAATTTCCCAATGGCGCGGTGGGTATGCCCACCATTAGAATACCTCCCTTCATCCACCCACTTCTAATGATGGGCATACATGCACCATTTATATATGCCGAAGCATGGGGGCATCCTCCCGCAAAAAAAAGTTATGCCACGTATACATGGTCGAACTTTTTTCGACCGTATGTACGTGGCATTAGGAGCAAAATCGCTCCTCCGCCCTCTGCTGCCCCCATGCTTCGGCATATATGCTCTTTTTTTTAACTGTGGTGGTGAAATCACCTCCTACAGCGTTGGAGTCGCGGCTTTATGTATCGTGGGAGCAAACGCTGTTGCTGTCAAGATAAATAAATCCACGCTGCAACTGAATGGCGTACCTGCTAAGCAAATAATGGTTAACATTAAAACAAAGTAACATTAGAGTATAACAGTAAGACCTTACCATACCATACCTGCAAAGCAAATACCAAAAAAAAAAAACATAGTAAAAAATAAAACATTTTGTTAACGCAACCGGTGCCTAAAATATATATATGCCGAAGCATGGGGGCATCCTCCCGCAAAAAAGTTATGCCACGTACACATGGTCGGACTTTTTTCGACCGTATGTACGTGGCATTAGGAGCAAAATCGCTCCTCCGCCCTCTGCTGCCCCCATGCTTCGGCATATATGCTCTTTTTTTTTAACTGTGGTGGTGAAATCACCTCCTACAGTGTTGGAGTCGCGGCTTTATGTATCGTGGGAGCAAACGCTGTTGCTGTCAAGATAAATAAATCCACGCTGCAACTGAATGGCGCACCTGAAAACAAAAAAATGGTTAACAATAAAACATACCTGAAAAGCAAGCATGATAAAACATAATAAAACATTGCAGAATAGAATAGAGTAAAAAAGAGCAACAATAGAGAGAGAACAATAAAACGACAACTATTTTTGGTTTTTATTTTATATTTTTTTGGGGTTTTTTTTTTTTTTGTACTTTTTTTTTTTATTTTTATTTTTTACACTTTTTTTTTAAACTATAACTATAATTTTAACTGTAACGGTCGGGTCTCAAAATGCGATGGCATTCTTGAGACCCTGTAACTATAATTTTAACTGCAACGGTCGGGTCTCAAAATGCGATGGCATTCTTGAGACCCTGTGAAAGTGTATCCTAGCCTGTGAAATGCTGTACCCTACGCTAAAACCTCACTAGTTCGTGGTAGCGTTCAAAGCATTCACCAACGCAGAGACCAGGATTGTCAGGACAGCGTGGACAATAATAACGGGTGTCACGCCTAAATCCGCGCTTGGTACAGACACGACATCTTCTTTGGGGGGCTCGTTGGGTAGGGGTACTCTGGAGGACATGAGGATAATGCCTCTCATGCAGCCGGCTTACTGCATTTGGTAGGGATGGTGAGGTGTGGAATCGCCTGGATACAGGAGTTCCATGACAACCGCTCCCTGGAATTCAAGGAAGGGTAACGTCCCGCCTGAAGCTCCGTATAGCACATGAGCATTCAGCAAAGCCAATTGGAATAAATAAATAGACACTTTTTTGTACCAGCGTCTAGCCTTACGGACAACTAGGTACGGCGCCAACAACTGGTCGTTGAGGTCCACCCCCCCCATATTAAGGTTGTATTCGTGGATACAGAGGGGTTTCGTCACAACACCAGCCGCCGTACGAATTTGGACTGTCGTGTCTGCATGAAGGGAGGTAAGAACGAAAACATTCCTATTATCCCTCCACTTCACAGCGAGCAAGTTATTACACTTCAAGCAGGCTCTCTCCCCCAGCCTAAGACGGGAATCTACAAGCCGCTGGGGAAAGCCCCGGCGATTAGGTCGCACGGTGCCACATGCTCCAATCTGATGATCAAACAAGTGACTAAACAGTGGCACGCTCGTGTAATAATTGTCCACGTACAAGTGGTACCCCTTTCCGAATAAGGGTGACACCAAGTTCCACACTATCTTGCCAGCGCTCCCTATGTAATCTGGACAGTTCTCCGGCTCTACGTGACTATCTTTTCCCTCATAAACCGTAAAGCTCCACGTATAGCCTGTTGCCCTGTCACAGAGCTTGTAGAGCTTGACCCCGTATCTGGCACGCTTGCTGGGAAGGAACTGTTTGAAAGACAAGCGGCCAGAAAACTTAATCAGGGACTCGTCAACGCAGACAACTTGATTGGGCGTAAACAAGGCTGCAAAACATTGGTTGAAGTGGTTTATGAGGGGCCGAATTTTGTAGAGCCGATCAAATTCAGGGTCTCCACGAGGACGACAAAGTTCATTGTCACTGAAGTGCATGAAGCGCAAAATCATCTCGTATCGTGCCCTGGACATGGAGGCAGAGAACACGGGCATATGGTGGTGCGGTGAGGTGGACCAATAAGACCTCAGCGTCGGGAATTTGTGTAAGCCCATGTTGAGGGAAAGGCCCAGAAAGGTCTTAAATTCGGAAACCGTAATTGGTTTCCAATCTCTGGCAAGGGAAGGCACTTGGGGATTAGCGGCGATGTGTTGACCAGCGTATATATTACTTTGGTCCACAATAGATCTATAGAGATCTTCCGTGAAAAACAGCGAATAAAAATCGGATGGCTTAAAATCAGCTGTTTCCACCTGAATACCGGGTTGGCCAGTGAATGGGGGAAGTACGGGTTCTGCAGAAGTGGTGGGCACCCAATCAGGATTGGCGAATTCTGCAGGAAGGACACTATGTGATCGACGGGCCTGCCTTTGTCTTCTTCTTGGTGGCAGCGGGACACTACTTGTGCTTGCCACCTCGCCAGCTTGAACTGCACTTATGGGACTCGCCACGTCACCAAGTGTTACTGCAGTGCTGGTTTGACTACGTCCAGGGTGTACTAGGCCGCTGGTGCTTGCCAGTTCACCAGAAGGAATAGCGGCGCTAGTACTTCTCTGCTCCATACGAGAGACCTGCGGTTCCTGCACCTCAACAACATCAGAAGATCGGGATCGGGTACGCCTGACCTTAGCAGGGACCTCACCTTCGTCGTCAGAGCTATCTGTCATGGAGCCACTGTCGTCTACTGGATCGTATTCTGAGCCTGATTCTGACAGATGAGTGACCTCCTCTTCACTATCTGACATACTCAGAAACAAGTAGGCCTGTTCACTAGTGTACTTGCGATTTGCCATTTTGGGCTCTAAATTTAGTAGTACACTAGTGAGATTCACAGGAAAAAAAGCTCCTAGGCTGCTGGCGAATGAATCAAAACGCTACCAAAAAAAACTGTTAGCGATCGCAGGGATCAGGCCTGACTCTGCGAACGCTGCAGTTATGTGTGCTTAGTGTTTTGGAAGTGACAGTGATCGATCGATACTGCACTTGGGTGGGCTGGGCTGGCTGGGCGGAGGGGGAAAACGCAGGTGCTAGCAGGTATCTGGGCTGATCCCGCTAACAATGCGTTTTTTGGAACCCTAAACTGCTGGACGCTAGTATAGATCTGATCAGATCAGATATTGATCTGTTCAGATACTATACCACTAAGGGAGGTGTATGCTTTGCGCGTGGGTGTTTGCGGTACTGGCACTAACCTGGGGCGACGCAGACCTTATTTGACCCTAACACCTAATTGATATCACCCGCCGGGCGATCAGGGGGTTAAACCGATAGTTGGGTAATAAATGGCGGGTGCCCTGACAGTATAAAAAAATAAGCTAACTAACCAGCGTCACCCGTAACAGTTATACGGTGATCACTCTTGAAAGGGTTAACTAGGGGCAATCAGGGGGTTAAAACCTTTATTAGGTAATATATGGGGGTACCTGACGATATATAAAAACCTGACGGGGAACCTAAATAACTAAATAACTAACTGGCTAACCAGCGTCACCAGTGACACTTATACTGTGATCACTGGTGAAAGAGTTAACTCTAGGGGCAATCAAGGGGTTAAAACCTTTATTTAGGTTGTAATATGGGGGTACCTGACCTATAAACCTATTTATAATCCTATATAAACCTGGCGGTTACCTAAAAAAAAAACTGGCTACCTAGCGGCACCAGTGACACTAATAGAGCGATCAAAAAAACGATCGCTTAGTGACACTGGCAAAAGGGGGTGAAAGGGTTACCTAGGGGGCAATCAAGGGGTTAAACCTTTATTGGGGGGGGGTAGGGGGCTACCTTGGACCTAAAGGGGCCTAAAACTAACTGCCCTGACAGTTATTGCAGTCACACTGACACTAAATGCAGTGATCAGTAAATAAATGATCACTGCAATCAGTGACACTGTGACAGGGGGGGCAGGGGGTGATCTGGGGGGTGATCAGGGGGTGACAGGGGGGTGAAATATGTGCCTATGTGTGCCTGGTGTCAGTGTAGTGTTGGTGCACTAACCTGATGTCTTCACAGCTCCGCGTCCCGGTCAGAAAGACCGACACGAGGAGCGTGACATCACTTCCCCTTGCCTGTGTTTACAATTACACAGGAAGGGGAAGGAAGCGGACGAATCCCATTGGCCAGAGCGATCGGGAGGGGGTGGCCAGAAACGACTGGCCGTTACCTCGTCCCGCATCGCTTCTGAAGCCATCCCGACCGTCCCCGCCGGCGGAGGGGGGTCCGATCGGACCCCCCAACCGCCTGAAGAATGGCACGTACAGGTACGTGCTTCTGCCTGTACGTGCCATTCTGCTGACGTATATATACAGGGGGCGGTCGGGAAGTGGTTAATAATGCTTAAAGTGAAACAATAAAAGTGAAATATTCCTTTAAATTTTGTACCTGGGGGGTGTCTATAGTATGCCTGTAAAGTGGCACATGTTTCCTGTGTTTACAACAGTCCCTGCACAAAATTAAATTTCTAAAGGAAAAAAAGTCATTTAAAAGTACTTGCGGCTATAATGAATTGTCGGTCCCGGCAATACACATAAAAGTCATTGAAAAAAAATGGCATGGGATTCCCACACAGTCCATTACCAGGATCTTAGGGTCTGGTATGAATATTAAGGAGAACCCCGAACTAAAATGTAAAAAATTGTGTGGGGGTCCCCTCAAATTCCATACCAGGCCCTTTAGGTATCGTATGGATTTTAAGGGGAACCCCGCACCAAAAAAAAAAATGCGTGCGGGTCCCCCCAAAATCCATACCAGACCCTTATCCGAGCATGCAACCTGGCAGGCCGCAGGAAAAGAGGCCACAGCCCCCAAAGCAAAAATGTTGATGGGGACAAGTGCCTCATCCCCACAACCCTTGCCTGGTGATTGTGGGGGTCTGCCAGGGTCTGCGGGGGGCTTATCATAATCTGGAAGCCCCCTTTAACAAGGGGACCTCCAATTTCCGGCCTCCTCCCTGTGTGAAATCCATTTCACAAAAAAAAGTTTCAAAATGGTAAAAATGACAAGACACGACTTGGGACAACTCCTTGTGGGGATGAGGCCCTTGTCCCCATCAACATGGGGACAAGGTGCTTTGGGGGCTGTAGCCTCTTTTCCTGCGGCCTTCCAGGTTGCATGCTCGGATAAGGGTCTGTTATGGATTAAAATCCATACGATACCTAAAGGTCCTAGTATGGAATTTGAGGGGACCCCCACACAATTTTTTTACATTTTAGTTTGGGGTTCCCCTTAATATTTATACCAGACCCTAAGGTCCTGGTAATGGACTGTGTGGGAATCCCATGCCGTTTTTTTCAATGACTTTTATGTGTATTGCCGGGACCGACAATTCATTATAGCCGCAAGTACTTTTAAATTACTTTTTTTCCTTTAGAAATGTAATTTTGTGCAGGGACTGTTGTAAACACAGGAAACATGCACCACTTTACAGGCATACTATAGACACACCCCAGGTACAAAATTTAAAGAAATATTTCACTTTTATTGTATCACTTTAAGCATTATTAAAATCACTGCTCCCGAAAAATGCCCATTTTTAAAACTTTTTTTTGCATTGATACATGTCCCCTGGGGCAGGACCCAGGTCCCCAAACACTTTTTATGACAATAACTTGTCAATAACTTGACATAAAGCCTTTAAAGTGAGCACTTTTGATTATTCGTGTTCGTGTCCTATAGACTTTAACAGTGTTCGCGCGTTCAAACTAATTTTTTGCCTGTTCGCATGTTCTGCTGCGAACCGAACTGGGGGGTGTTCGGCTCATCCCTACCAGGTTTACTGTTATCTGTCCAAAAGGATAGCTTTACTGTACATACTAGACATGTGCATTTGTTTTTGTCCGAATGCATTTTCGTATGAATTTCAGGTATTTTCGTTATCGTTTTAACAAACGATAAGGAACGTGCAGAATCCGAAAACTGAAAGATCCGACATAAACAAATGCTTTATTTTCGTTTTTGTTGTGACAACAGTTCGATATAGATAGGAGATTCGACATGACGCTGACAATAGTGATCTGTGTCCATCGAACCTGTGTTTGAATGTGCCTAACCTTAGCTCTATTAGTCCAAGATTATTCTACATAGAGAGAAAAGATTTGACATAGAGAGAAAAGATTCCACATAAAGAGAAAAGATTCCACATAGAGAGAAAAGATTCTACATTGAGAGAAAAGATTCCACATAGAGAGAAAAGATTCAACATTATAGAGACAATAGCAAAAAAGGTAGAATGTGCCTAACCTAACTCTATTAGTCCAAGATTATTCGACATAGAGAGAAAAGATTTTGACGAAGCAGTCGGCGTGAGCGGACATTCATGGTCAAATGCTCTGCCCATAGGCTATAGAAGAATTCTAATGTTGATTGACTAGTAATAATAATTAATAAATATAATTATTACTAGTATCATACAACATAAGAATTCTACTATGGCTTGTAGGCGGAACATTTGACCAGAAATGTATGATTGCGGCGTCGTACAGTTTAGCTGCTCCGTCGAATCTTCTTAGAACATTCGACAGACACCATAAGCCTTCAATGACAGATTCGACCTTAATTATTTCGGATTTTCAGACTAATGCATTTTTTAATGAAACAAAATAAATTAAAACGAATTTCGGGAGTAACTAAATAAATTTATTTTTCGGACGAAAACGAAATTCCGAAACAAAATATTTCAGTGTTCACATGTCTAGTACATACTACTGAAAATTAGTAATTTAATAAAAAGTGTACTTTTCAAATAATTCCATTATAAAGAATACAAATAATAAATAAATGAAGAACAAATAACACTTTGTAAGTAATACATTTATGCTTTGCAAAATAAAAAAAAAACTAAGAGCAAGTTAGAAACTAAATGCCGAACAGCGCAGGAGTTAAAGTATCTTTGTCCATGCTTGTGAAGTGAACTGGGACAATGCAGCTGGATCTTAACATTAAATCCTCAATAATTAATGATTAACCTATTAAAGTTTAATGATGAGTTGATAAGTAATGGTTTGGATGCCATGCCCCTCGATTATAAATGTAGTAAGATGCCTGGAAATGTGCTTCATACTGTGTTACCTCTGTTTTCTGACCAGGTGAAGGGTGTAACATTCAAATTAGTGTATGTGACAACAGATTCCCTTTTCAGATGTAAAACTAGTAAATAGCAACATGCTGTTTGCAGTATACATGCCTAATGAATAGATACTGGAAAGAAAACCACACAAAATTCAGAATAATGAATAGATACATTTAAATTTAAACAGAGGATTAATTATTTTGACCCTTAAGGGCTCTTTCACACGGGGCGGATCCGTAATGATCCGCCCCGTGAACATCCGCTGCTCAGTGGGGATCGCTCCGCTAATCTCCGCTAAGCCGGCGGATGACAGGGCGGTCTATGGAGGATCGGATGAACACGGACCTTTTGTCCGTGTTCACCCGATCCGCTCTGCAGACGGATGGAAGAATAGGGTTTTCCTCCGTCTGCAGAATCGGACCATAGCGGAGGCAGAGGATATCGGGTGTCAGTGGATGCTCATCCGCTGACACCCGCTATCCCATAGGCATGCATGTATGTCCGTATTTCATCCGAAAATGGATGGATGAAATACGAACATATGGTCCGCATGTGTGAAAGGGGCTTAACACACACAAATTGTTTTACAATCCCCATGAAAATCCATACCACACCCTTGTTCAAACATGCAGCCTGACTGGCCAGGAAAGAGCTCTCTGGCAAAGCAAGTTGTCCCCATGTTGATGAGACAAGGCCTCTTCCCCACAATCCCAGCCCGGTGTCTGAGGGGGTCTGTAGCAGAGCTCCAGGAGATGTTATTTGGCATAATATTCTAGATTATAATAAACTAGCCACCCAAAGACAACAAAAAGACCAGGGTTATGGGGAAAAAGCCCTTGTCATCAACATGGGGACAACTTGCTTTGCCAAGGGTCTATGGCAGGGGTCTCCAAACTATGGCCCTCCAGTTGTTCAGGAAATCCAATTCCCATCATGCCTAGTCACGTCTGTGAGTCAGAGTTTTACAATGCCTCATAGGGTGTATAGTTCCGCAACAGCTGGAGGGCCATAGTTTGGAGATCCCTGATCTATGGCAAGGAATACCCCCAGGGTCTGATAAAGATTTAGTATGACCTCACTTATTTGTTTTTATGCATGGGCTTTTCCTACCACACCAATTTTTTTAAGCAATCCCCACCCCATTGTTTACTTGAGCTGGTATTCCCAACAACCAGAATTCGGTTTGAACCTAGGTTTGGACCCAACCAGCATCTCATACCTATTTGGCAAACACCCAGTGTTGTTGCAGGAATACTAATGGTTTTTAGTATTTGCATATGTTGTTTGTTTATTTATTTTAGCATATGAACTGATTTTAATCATTTTTAATGCTTGGCTAAAATTTATATTTTACAAATACACATTTAATGCAGGCTGTATTCATAAGGCTGATTTTGAAGAGTTGTTCTTTCTAATGCAAAAGCCAAACACTGGCTGTGCACTTTCTGACTGTCTCCCTTTAACTGAAAACCCAGATTGATATACACTATATTGTCAAAAGTACATTACATGAACTTTATTGGCATCCCGGTCTTGGTTTATAGGGTTAAATATTGAGTTGGCCCACCCTTTGCAGCCATAACAGCTTCAACTCTACTGGTAAGGCTGTTCACAAGGTTTAGGAGTGCGTCTATGGAAATGTTTGACCATTCTTCCAGAAGCGTATTTGTGAGGTCAGGCACTGATGTTGGACGGGAAGGCCTGGCTCACAGTCTCTACTCTAATTCATCCCAGCCAGCACTACACGTCTTGAAACCAACCCACAACACAGTACTTAAATTAAGTGCAGCACTTGTAAAACAATTATAATCATTAACAAATACAGTACATACATATATAAATGAAACATATACAAATGTTATAATGTGATAAAAAAGTCCATATACTGTGTAAAAAATCAACCACAAACAAAATAGAAGAAATAGAAATACAATAGCCTCAAAGACAAATAGGTGATAAGTCCTCTGAAGAAGATATGTTCCCCTTTTTGTGAAATGGCTCTGCATTAGTTTAACTGACAATTGTGCGGTCATGCAATACTGTACCCAAATTTAATTTATGTTCTTTTTTCCCACAAATAGAGCTTTCTTTTGGTTGTATTTGATCCCCTTTACGGTTTTTATCATTTGCGCTATAAACAAAAAAAGACTGACACTTTTAAAAAAAAAATACTTTTTACTTTCTGCTATAAAACATATCCAATAAAAAAAATAAAAAAATAAACATTTCTTCATCAATTTAGGGGAATATGTATTCTGCTACATATTTTTGGTAACAAAAATCACAGTAAGCATATATTGATTTTTTTGCATCTACAAACTATGGGATACTTTTGTTTATTTATTTTGTTTGTTTATTTATTTATTTTTACAAGTAAAGGCGGAGATCAGCAACTTATAGTGGGACTGCAGGCAGTTAGACACTAACTGACACTTTTGACACTTTTTGGAGACCAGTGACACTAATATAGTGGTCAGCGCTAAAAATATGCACTGTCACTGTGCTAATGACACTGGCTGGAAAGAGATTAACATCAGGGGATGATCAAAGGGTTAACGGTGTGCCTAGACAGTGATTTTTGACAGTGTGGGAGATGCTTTTATTAGGGGAAGGCATTGATTCATGTCCCTGCTTTGCAGGAACACAGAATCCATGCCTTTCCTACCGACAGAACGACAATCTGCATTTTTATATTTGAAGACCACCGTTCTGCCTCTGTGCTGGAGGATCAGTGGGTGCCGACGGACATCGAGTCTGCGGCACCCACAGATCAGCTCCCGCAGTGTATAAACACAGTGGGAGCAGGCCGGCGACAGTGCACATGCACGACCCGAACCCGGAAGCATCGGATCATGTACTAGGTACATGATCTGGTGCAGCAGTGCCACCTTGCGGCTGTATAGTTAAGTTATACCAGTTTAATGTAAAATTATTAAAACTACTTACAAAGCCAAAAGTAAAGCAAGCATAGTCATGTAATCATATACAGGCATCACAACTTCCTCCTTGTGCGAGCGGATGACATCAGGGGGAGTGGCCATTAAAGCAATGTCACACACTGGACCTATTTAGAATAGCCAGGATCAAAACAGCAGGGCAAAAAATACAAGTTACCTGGATACAAGTTGCTCAATGACAGCAACCCTAGAAAAGTGAAGGATAAACAGCACCATAAACAGCACCATCTTGCACATATATGTATACATGCACATTTAAAATAAAATCCTATGGAAAAAAAATAAACAATCCAGTGGTGATTAAATACCACCAAAAAAAGTTTTATTTGTGTAAAAAAAAAGGTTAAAATTTCATATGGGTGTAGTGTTGCATGACCACGCAATTGTTATTCAAGGTGTGAAAACTGAAAACTGGCCTGGGCAAGAAGAGGATGAAAGTGCCCTGTATTGAAGTGGTTAAATGGTGACTGAATCATTGAGACAAAACTGCTTAATCTAAAGACTCTAAAGAAGATACATGGCCACACAATAAAGTTTGACCAGAAGCGATTTAATCTTTTTTTGTTTACAAACGTTTTTTTATTATGGGTAAGGTCATAGTACAAGATTTTGACAGTGGTGGAAAATGTACAAGTGAAAGATTCATTTAGATAATACACTATAACTGAATAAAGACATATCATATGACAGGATACACATATTAGATTATAAATCAGAAGCGGTTTAATCTTAAGGGATTATTTACTGTTAAGACAATAAAGATGTGGGACTGACTTCCACAGTTGGTGGTATGAACAAGGAGCGTACATCATTTCAAACATTTTTTACATGTGTTTTTCAGAGGACACGATGTACAGATATGGAAATTGGTAGTAATATACACATTTACAAACCCAAACACATACAGCATATATAGGTTGAACTGAATGGACCTGTGTCTTTTATTCAATCTTACCAACTATGTAACTATATATGAACCTGTTGCATCCCAGCTCTAAAAATATTGACCATAGTCACAGCAATAGTGAAATAATATTTTATTTTTTTTTGAAACATAAAAGATATGTATAAATTACCACCACAGACAAGTCTCTTTAAAGACATATGTATATGAATACAGTGCCACCAGACATAAGGTCCTTTGGAAACACTCAAAGCTTTATGTATTGCCAATGCACCTTCACCCAGTCAGCAAAACTATGTGCACAAAGGTAAAATTGTCCAGAGTGAACAATGAAACCTACAAGATATTTTAGTTTTTGGTTTTGCAAAAAGGCTGATTTAATTTGGTAAAGAAAGAGTCACTCTGCTTTAATGCAAGTAAAAAAAATGGAATACACTCTAGAGATAGATCAGTAAGCTTACAGTTCTTTTATGGCATCACCAACATAATGAAGATGCAGTGGGATATATCCTATGGAGAAGTGCAGGGGTCCTTTACCATCGGGTCCGAAGTTTATATCTTGCCTCTTGGTATCTGCTGGATGGGGATGACCAATGAGCAATGTAAAGGGCCCGGTCTCTCTGCACAAAAGGCAAGATCATGTATAAATTTTGCATTCCTTTCTGGAGGAAGAGAGGAACAAAGTCCTCAGGTGGTTTGTAAATCAGAGAATAGGATGTGGAGAGCGCGTGATGCTTAGTGGAAGTCTGTGAAGAAAGCTGCTCGAAAGGAGAAATCTTACTGTGATTCACTCTACTCAATCTGATGGTAGCTAAGGAATGGCGTATTTTCATGGTCCTCCACAAATCCAAAGGGGGGGGGGGGATCATGGCCTGGATCTCAAAATTGGACCACCATCTGCCTCCTGTCAGAAAGTGCTGAACTGGGAATTGGTTGGTCAAAAGAAAACCTTAGAATCTTGTATCCTCCAAGCCCAGGATAAATTCCTGAGCAACTATTATAGGGGGCATTAGAGTAAATGTCTGTGGAGCGGACCTTGGGCAGTTCATTATGGCCAGTACTGCCACTGGGGTACTTATCGTAGGGTCTAGTTTCACCTCTAGTGGGAGAGGCTTGGACTACCACGGAAGTGTCTGCAGAGACAGTGGTAACATAACTTGTTCCAGGCCTACCCATCCCTTTTCCAATGTATGTTTGATACAGTCTAATGTACTGGACCTACTGTATGTACCGCATAATAAAAGGGGTCTAGGAAGCCCATTGCCCCTCTCTCTTTGGGCAGGGCAAGAAGCTGGTATGAGAAGTTTCAGATCTATCCTGGTTGATGTTAGCCATGAAGGAAATTTTTCTTTGAATATCTTCAACAGGGAAGGGGTAAAGTGCAGTATATGCCCAAATATTACATTTTCTTCTGGGCCCAAGAAAAGGAAAAATCACAATCAAAAATTACAGTTTGATAGTTCTGCATAGTTTTGTAACTCCCAAATTAAGTTGGGAATGTGCCAAGTGAATCAGGTTGAGGGCTCTACAAGTATCATCCCTAGCCTCCCTATTCAGAACGAAGCCCACCTGGTTGTTATAAACGGAGGAAGGCAGAAATGGAAGAAGCTGATTGGCTAAAACCTTTGTGAAAATCTTAAAGCATTTGTTAACCCCCCCCCCCCAAAAAAAAAAAAAAACAACAAGATCCTGTTCCCTTTAGTGATGTAAGTAACTGAGTTAAAAAAAACAGTTATTTAATGCAGTTACTTTAGAGGGTAACAAGTAATCTAACTGATTACTCTTCCCCTCATGGTAACGCAGTTCTCATTACTTGGGTGGCGTTAACACAATTACATCTACCGCCCGGGAGGCCCGCCGTGGCCGCGCTGCCTGGCCGTTCGTTCCGACGCAGGGAGGGGGGCTTTCGCCCGCTGAGCTGAGAAGAGGCTGAGACTCAGAAAAACTGTCTGGACAGCCCCATCTTGCCCTGCCTATCCACAGATAGAGAGAATGTAGGGAGGTGGGGAAGACACTGAAAAATGAAGTCAGCTGACCAGCTGACACCAATCGAGTGAATGGGAGGGTCTCTCTCTCTCTTTTCATGAGGAAAGGCATTCCTGGAGGCATTCAAGTAAGTGACTGTCTGATGATTCGAATTGCAGTGCAATTGATCCATCCCAAGTCCTCCACCACCTCTGCTTCTTACTGATCCCATCCCTACCCACCCACCATCACTTCTACAACAAAGATGATGGGGGGATAGGGTAGGGATGAGATCAGTGGTGGTGGGGGATGGGATCAGTAAGAGGCAGAGGTGGTGGTGGGAGAGGATGGCACCACCACCGCTGCCACCCCCCCCAAGTACCACCGCTGCCTGCCACCCCCCAAGTACCACTGATTCCACCTGTCACAGTTACTTTGCTGAGTAACTAATTACTTTTCCAATGTAGTAACCGAGTTACTAACGCAATTACTTTTTGGGAGAAGTAATTTGTAACTTAACTAATTAATTTTTTAAAGTAAGATGACCAACACTGGTTCCCTTAAAGCATGTTATACAGCACAGCGCTTGTGCTGTGTCATTTGGACCCCTGTATCACCTAAATAAACTGTCTGATCTTGCCTGGCTATACCCTCCTCTCTGCAAACTGATCACAATAATCAGGGCTCCTGACACTGTGGCCAGTTTTTGTGATTCCATCATCCACAGCCCTGCAATCTGTCTCCTGTGTCTCCTCTGTCCTCCTCCCACTCCTCCCCCCTCCCCTCCCTGCCTGTCTCTGCTCATACTAGTGCCCCCCCCCCCCCCAGCTCCTGCTGCTCTCATAACTGCAGCTAAATCATCTTATCTACTCTGTACCATAATAACAAGTGTCTGTGCCTGTGTAATGTAAAAAATCTTCCGACCTGTACCTATTTGAGCATGGCTCCCGGCGCTCAGCTGACTGTCGGCTCTCTCTCTCCACTCTTCCTCTACTCCCGACTGACATAAGCGGGAGTGCTTGGTCCCACCCACTGCAGCTGTGAGCTGGAGATTCAAGAGATGCAAGGAATCAGCTGAGCGGCAGGAGCGGAGCTCATATAGGTACAGATCGCAGGTTTTTTACGTAACACAGGGACACCTATTATTATGGTACAGAGGAGATAAGATGATTTTATTGCAGTGGGTTAACAACCACTTTAACCACTTCACGCAAATCACCGTACCCGTACGTCGTTACTTTGACACTAAATACCGGGGTTAGGGAAGCAGCTAACTGCCCTAACCCCCCATATTTTTGGGAATCGCGTGGGTTTCTCTTTAAGATAAAAGTGGTCTCTGCGGTGGATTCGCCGCAAGATCACTTTTATCAGTGGCAGGAGAGGTGACCACCTCCCTCCCGCAACGCTCCGGTCTTCGTCGCCTACCGGACACGTCAGTAGCGGCGGAGACTATCGCGTCCTCTCCCCTGGATGCTTGGCTGCTGACTGAGGGGAAGATGTCCCCTGCTCGGCTCCATTGCATGGGAGGGCAGAAGCGACATCAAAAGTCACTTCTGCCCATAGCCCTTAAAGGAGAATTTTTTTTTTTCTTAAATTATTTTATTTATTTATTTTACGTATTGCATTTTAGTGTTAATATGAGATCTAAAGGTCTTTTTGACCCCAGATTTTTATATTTAAGAGGTCCTGTCATGCTTATTTTCTATCACAAGGGATGTTTACATTCCTTGTAATAGGAATAAACGTGACTCAGAATGTGTCAAAAAATAAAAGTAAAATAAATAAGAAAAAAAAATGTTTTAAAGCATCCTGTCCCAATGCTCACGCTCAGAAGCGAACGCATACTTGAGTAGCACCTGCACATGAAAACGGTATTCAAACCACACATGTGAGGTATTTCCGCGATCATTAGAGTGAGGTCAATAATTCTAGCACTAGACCTCCTTTGTAACTCAAAACTGGTAACCTGTAGAAAATTTTAAACATCGCCTATAGAGATTTTTAAGGGTAAAACATTGTCGCCATTCCATGAGCGACGCAATTTTGAAGCGGGACATGTTGGGTATCAATTTACTCGGCGTAACATTATCTTTCACAATATAAAAAAATTGGGCTAAATTTACTATTGTCTTATTTTTTTAATTAAGAAAAGTTTATTTTTTCCAAAAAAAAGTGCGCTTGTAAGACCGCTGCGCAAATACGGTGCGACAGAAAGTATTGTAACAACCGCCATTTTATTTTCTAGGGTGTTAGAAAAAAAATATATATAATGTTTGGGGGTTCTAAGTAATTTGTTAGCAAAAAAAAAAATATTTTAAGTTGTAGACAACAAGTGTTAAAAAGAGGCTTGGTCCTTAAGTGGTTAAGGTCACATGTAGCAGAATAATGGGAAGATAGTTTAACTTATTCCAATTCTGATTAGTGGGCCCTCTACATATATAAAGAACTTTTTTCATGGTAATGTTGGCTGTAAGGGAGGAACAACCAGCACTGAGCCCTACCCACTCTCTAAGCTGACTGTTATTTTATTATTATGAGAGAACAATCAGGGCTGTGAGCTGATAGCTGTTAGTAAACATACAGGTCACTGTCAGCTATGTCACACATCTTTGACAGGGCTGATCTTTCATTCAGTTATGAGGAATGACTACAAAAATTCAACTCATTCTCCCTTGAGAAGAGATGCTTAAAGCAGAACTTTATCCATAACAACTTGATAAAAAAAATGTTGTTCTTTAGCAATGAACATGCATTCCACATTAATAGTTATGCTACGAAAATGAGTGCATGCTATAAATTGCCTCCAGAAATGTCTTCTTGTTGGAGGCTGCCATTTGCTGAAACCCACAGCCCCTTAGCAGTAGTAAATCTTTAGACTGCCAGTAGATTGGCCTCTAGTGGCTCTGATTTTTTCTACAGTGCCAAATATGGAGAGCTCCTGAGCATGTGCAGAGCAGGGTGAGAAGTTTATTAGGTGCCAGCATGAAGCGATCTAGCATGACTTAATTTTCTGACTAAAGTTCCACTTTAAAAGGGGATATGATCATGATATACAAATCTTTAAATGTGTACTGTATCATTGGGTCAAAAATGATTTAACCTCACGCCTCTAAAGGAGATATGTGGAATCTGAATGGGAAGTGGTTTAATCTTAAACTGCTTAAGGCAGGCATGTCCAAAGTCCGGCCCAATCACGCCCCCGCGGTCCGGTTTTGAACGACCTGCCTAGTTGTCTAAACATATATATCTTTTGTGGCCCCCGACGATCTCCCAGCGCCGGGGCCACAAAAGATATATAGTCTGGCTGCCTCGGAGCGAGGAGGCGGAACCAGCACAGTGCATACAGAAGGAGTATTTCCTGTTTACACAGCAGCTTCTGTAAGAGGAAGTCCCGTCTCCGGCGCTGCCGTTGGACAACTGTTCTGTCCATTAAAGGAGGCGGGGCTTTCACTTAAAGAGGCCGCTGTGTAAACAGGAGATCCTCCTATACGATATCTTTGGCGCTCGTTCTACCCCCTCCACGGCTGCACTGATGGCAAATGGTGAGTGCATTCCTGACAATGGTGAGGCTGCATTTCTTGCAATGATAAGTGCATTCCTGGCAATGGTGGGGCTGCATTTCTTGCAATGGTGAGTTCATTCCTGGCAATGGTGGGGCTGCATTTCTTGCAATGGTGATTGCATTCCTGGCAATGGTGGGGCTGCATTTCTTGCAATGGTGAGTGCATTCCTGGCAATGGTGAGGCTGCATTTCTTGCAATGGTGAGTGCATTCCTGGCAATGGTGGGGCTGCATGTCTTGCAATGGTGAGTGCATTCCTGGCAATGGTGGGTGCTGCATTCCTGGCAATGGTGGGTGCTGCATTCCTGGCAATGGTGAGTGCATTGCTGGCAATGGTGGGTGCTGCCTTCCTGGCAATGGTGGGTGCTGCCTTCCTGGCAATGGTGGGTTCTGCATTCCTGACGATCAGTGGTGCTGCATTCATGGCAATTGGGGGTCTTCAGATGGGCACTGACCCTTATTTTGCTTCACAGTTCTATATTTACAATTTTTAGTTTTTTTTTTTTTTCCTGAAACTTCCCTCTTAAAGTGAAGGTGCGTGTTATACGCCAATAAATACGGTATATCCAAATAATACACCTGAGCTCATCTCTTTACTTACACACAGCCACAAAGGCAAGAGAATTCTTGTTGGGCAGTGTATTAGTGCTCGAACAAACACACTTATGCCGCGTACACACGAAGGGACTTTGTCCGCCGGACCTAGTCCAGCGGACAATCCGCCGGACTTTCCAGCTGGGCTTCGGCGGACTTGAAAGCGAACGGACTTGACCACACACGTTCACGCTAAAAGTCCGGCGGTTCACAAGATTGACGTACAGCCCGTACGACGGGACTAGAAAAAGAAAAATACTAGAAAAATACTTGCTACTGAGCATGCGTCCTTTTTGGTCCGCCGGACCATACTACAGACGGCCGTATTGTCCGCCGGACTGCCAAGTCCAGCGGATAATTTTAAAACAAAACTTAAAACCTAGTCCGCCGGACTTTTGGGAAAAAAAGTCCGTCGAAGGCCCACACACGAGGGGATTGTCCGGCGGACTCGAGTCCAGCGGACAATCCCGCGGGATAGTCCCTTCGTGTGTACGCGGCAAAATACTGAATTTTAATGGTTCAAAGAATGTCAGGCAAAATGGTCGGCCCTTGCGCATGTTCACTTCATCAAATCTGGCCCTCTTTGAAAAAAGTTTGGACACCCCTGGCATAAGGGGTTCTTTACTGTTGGAGTGGTAAGAAGGTGGAACTCCCTTCCACAGTTGGTGGTGCAATTGATCAAATGTTAGTAGTGCTGGGCAACCTGCTTGAGGTCATTAAGCAAATATGGTCATGACCCTATTTGGTCAATGACATTGGCAAAAATAAAAGGGGACAGAAGCTTTAATTAGCTGTGGCTGTAATATCACCGATAAATTAAAGACTTATGGCTGCCGCAGGTAGAGGTCCAGGTGGGCAGGTTAACTGGCCAAACCCCTCCATCCAGCATAATTCATACTATGCCATTTCTCTTAATGCTTGAAATATCTTACCATTTCTGTATCTAGAATGCTTTCTAGAGTGCCTAAAATCTAACACAGACCTAAACTGGGTAGTAAGAGTATTCAGAAAGGAAAAAACATACTTTTGTTCTCCTTTAATATATGTTTTACATTTTGCTAATTATCTATAGTCAATGCCATAACAAGAACAGTATTTACAGTGCATGAAAGGAGAACTATACTTTTTTTATCCTTAACCCCTTTATGACAGCTCTCTGGGTGAGACTGCCTTCCGATCATATGATCACTGTGATTGTGTTCACATGATTTTTTTCTGCCCCCCCCCCCCCCCCCCCACCCTCCGGGGCAGACAAGAATGGGGTTAAAAATATGAAAGTGGCAAATACTCTAAATTGCAGATACAGTTTATGTTTAAAATCAACCCGTACTGATAGAATTTATGTAGCAGCTGACCTGTTTTTTAAGGCCTATTATGATCATTCTTTCATTAGACATTTTTAATTCATGTGCATGTGCGTATCGCACCCAATATGCTGACAATTGTTCTGGCCCAGCAGTTTCCTTGACAGTGCAGCAAGGTTAAAGATGATAACACCTTAAAAAATGTAAGCATTATCAACGCCCATTTATGTATCTTCATATGTTCCCTGAATTACATGCAATGATAAAGAGAACTTTGCTAATAAGTATATATCACAAAATATATTTCTATATGGTTTGGCAATATCTTTTCCGTTACTAAAACTAATATCAGCATTTCCATGCTAACGCATTAAGCGGGAAACTGAATTAATCTTCTGTATATAATATCTATTTTGCCTTAACTCTGATTCACAGAAGGCATGGAAAACTAATGCAAAGCTTTTATTGAATCCTCACATCTTGTGACAACACAAAGACCTTCCGGGATACTAATACACTATGAAGCTTTAAGTCTCATGCATTTTGCAAATATGACCTGAAAACACTATCCTTTTTCTCTGAGGTATGAGCACTCTGTATATTTGAATTTGACTAACTACATAAATGAAGTTGTTATACTCTTTATTTTAAGAGATGCATCTTCTGCATGGACTATGAAGTTTAAAGAAAACCTATGCAATTGTACACAAGATATAATATTATACAACATCAGTAATATTAAAAAAAAAATATATATTTTATTATTAAAACAAGTAATTAAGTATTTATCACTGGTGCTTATATAGTGCCGTCAATTTATGCAGTACTTGACATGTACAGTATATATTATACATTCACCTCAGTCCCTGCTCTCAAAAGAGCGTACAATCTAGGGTCCCTAACTCACATTCATGCATACAAATAAAATGGTCAGTTTTAAAAAGGAGACAATTAACCTACTAGCATGTCCTTTGAGTGTGGGAGGAAACCCACATAGACAAAGAGAGAAAATGCAAACCCCAGGCAGTGTCATGGTTGGGATTTGAACCAACAAACCTAGTGCTGCTAAGCAGATATGCTAACCACTGTGCTTCAATCATGTTCTTGTAGCTAGGTCTCAGTGGTGCAGTCTAGGAAAACTAGCTCTTCAATGTGCTGGGCAGTCAAAAGGAATTACTTCAGTCTTCTCTCTCCAGTGCTCATTCAAAATGTACACTGCAACAATCTGAGGGGCTGCAGAAGGGGAAAGAGCTATGTCAGACAATTGTACACAAAGCCAGGAGCATAGAACTACCTTTACTAGGATTTGCAGGGTAGCACCACCTCTGGACAAACCTTTTCATTCAGAAAGTAGATATTGATCCTGGCTAATGCCTGAACACAGTGAAAGATATAGACATTGTCCACCATTGTGTTGTGATTTCTGTAAGACATAATAAATACATCAGGGTCCAGAGTGTCTCTAGTTACATCAAGTCCCCAGAGTCTACCAATTACATTAGGGTCCCACATCCTCCTTACATCAGTGTTCCAAGAGCCTCCTTACATCAGGGTCCTCAGGGTTTCCCTCACCTAAAATCAGGGTCCCCAGAGCCCCCTTTACATCAAGGGTCCCAGTTTCATCCCCCTGTACATTGTGGTCCCTAGTGTCACTGTCAACCCCATGCATCAGGTTCCAATAATCACCCCCCTTACATAAGGGTCCTCAGAGCCACCAACTTACATCAGGGTCACCAGATTCTCCCCCTTACATCTGGGTCCCCAGATCCACACCCTTATATCAGGGCCACCAGAGTCCCCTTACTTCAGGGTCCTCTGAGCTCACCTCCATACATAAAGTCCCCAGAAACCCCCATGCTTACATTAGGGTCCCCAAAGTCACCCACTTTACATCAGGTCCCAAGGTTCCTGCCCCTTACATCAGGGTCCCCAGAGCTCTCTCTTTTTACATCAGGGTCCCCAGAGTCTCCCCTTAAATCAGGGTCCCCAGAGTCCCTTATACATCAGGGTCTCCAGAACCCCCTTACACCAAGGTCCCCAGAGCCTCATTACATCTTGGTCCCCAGGGTTCCTCCTGCTTAAATTAGGGTCCCCAGATTCACCCTCCTTATATCAGGATCTCCAGAGCCTCCCCTTAACAAAAGGGTCCCCAGAGCTCCCCCTCACATCATGGTCCCCAGGGTTCCTCTCCAATACATCAGGGTCCCTAGAGTACCACCTTACATGAGGGTCCCCAAAGCCACCCCCCTTACATCAGGGTCCCCAGAGTCTAGTCCTTACATCAGTGCCACCCCCTTACATTAGGGTCCCCAGAGTCCCCCCTTACATTAGGGTCCCCATAGTCACTCTCTTACATAAGAGTCCCCAGAGTCATCCTTCCACCTTACATCAACATCTCCAGAGTCAACTCCCTTACTTCAGGGTCCCAGAGTCACCCCCTCTCATAAAAGGTCTCCAGAGTCACCATCTTACATTGGGCCTCTATGCCCTACACTAGGAACCCCAGAGTTCCCGTGTTAATATCAGGGTCCCCAGAGTTCCCTTACCCAGCATGTGTCAACTCTGTTCTTAATGCAGCCCACAGCTACAGGTAAAGGCTGGGAGTCAGGGAACTGCCAGCAGGTCTGGAGGGGAAAGTTCCGTCCTCCTCCTCTGAATTATGGGGGCACAGGAGGCACATGGTTGGTTGCTCGGACGCATGTAAAATCACTGATTTTTACAGACTGTCTGAGAGTATAAGGACAGTTGGCAACCCTGACTCAAATTTCTTAAGGGCGTATTTATAAAGGTTTCACTGGGAAATTTGCTCTGTGAATACTTTACATGACAACCACATGAGATTCTATAGCATGTTTCTTGCATGCCAGTCACATTTACCCTATTTATAATAGGGTGCATAGGCAGCAAGGGAATGAAGCAGATAGGTCCAGAGAGCTGTCAAAACAGCATGTTAGGTGTATGTATATGCCAAACTTTTTTTTATTTTTAGCTGTGGATAAAGTAGAAGTAGTTTATTGTTTGCTATTTATGTCCCATCGGGGAGATTTCTCTTTGCTTCCTCTCCTGGAGATGCTAAAGAAAATGAAAGGAAATACGTGGAATTCCTGTTTTAGACAGTTGTTATGGTTACCAGTGCCCCCACTTGATGTTTTACACGTGCTCTTGTGAGAACTTCAAAATTTTCTTTTCTGTGTCAATGACAGATATCATCAAGACAAAAAGAGAGAGAGAATACACTCAGTGGGGATGCAGACAGCAATTTAAAGTTTACAGAGAACCCAAGCATGTCCCCTACTCAATCCAAAATGTTTGTAATAGCGTATTTATTAAGCATAGATTGTGACGTGTGTCAGACTTTCACTACAGGTAAATCTAACTGGTCAATTTATTTTTATACACAGGAAATGATTCACCAATAGTAAATGTTTGTCAAATGTTTTTAAGTCTGCAGTTGATAACAGTCAAATGTCCCTGTTTTTCTTTTAATTCTTTTGTATGCTTTTATACCCTATTCACAAATCTGTACCTTGTAAACTCCCCTTTCAAAAATGTAATCTCTGATGCAATCTCTAGGTAATCTTCCAAACTGACCCAAGGACTTTCCCCATATTATATTTTTGTGCAAGGTAGTAGCATGTATTATGGTTACCTGACATTGCTTTTTGGTATAATGAGGTAGATATACTTCCATTTTTTTTTTACTTACAGTTATATCCATCCAACATTCAACAAATTACCTTAATAAATTCTCAGATTCAGAATAAAATTACTTAAACTGGGCTGACAGATGTTGTCTCACCTCTTCTCCTCCCTGCCAACCAATTTTTTCCCTTCATTTTATTACCACTTTTTCTGTGCTTTTACTATCTTTATATTTTTTTATTACTGAATTTCTCCTGATGTGGAAACACACATAATTAATAAACTGACATGGGTGTACTGTTCTACCTTTATCCTTAAGTACAAAGACCATGCTAAAAAGTATAGATGCAGAGTAATTTATTATTCACTAATGCTATCATATCTGTTTTTATATGAGTCGTTCTGTCTGCAAACCTGATTTTACTCTTTTGGTCTTTGTTAGAGTTGGGCGAACAGTTCAAACTGAGCAAAAGCTTGGCCCGAACATCCCTTGTTCGATGAATTCCCGAATTTGCGGGGCACTTAGTGGGGTTTTCCCCCACCAAGCACCCCACAATGCACTTCTGCACCACTGGTCAGGTGCAAGGCTTTGCCCAGTCGGGGCACAGAGCACAGTCAGAGTCATGACTGGACAAAGTCATCAATACTTTGCCCAATAATGGCTCAGTGCTCATAGTCCTACCCCACACTTTAAATGGTTCCTTCCCACAGTAACCTTTTGCAGTGTGTTGTTGGAGTGAAGATAGATAGAGCAGGACTCTGTTTGCTACTAGAGAGTTAGTGTGTTATTGTGACTGTGTGAAGAGTGTCAATGTAGTGTGAGTATAGTGTAGTGTATCAGTATAGTGTGTCAGTATAGTGTGAGTATAGTGTAGTGTCAGTGTAGTGTGTGTGTGTGTAGTATTAGTGTAGTGCAGTGTTGAACACCACATTAAAGGGGTTGTAAAGGTAAACGTTTTTTCACCTTAATGCATTCTATACATTAAGGTAAAAAACATCTAAACATCTGACAATACCGCCCCCCCAGCCCCCCGTTTTACTTACCTGACCCCTCGAAAGTCCCACGCTCTCCCCCGACATCCTCTTCGCCGCTCACCCTGGGCGTTGATTGGCTAGAGTGAATGGATTGAAAGCAGCGCAGCCATTGGCTCGCGCTGCTGTCAATCACATCCAATGTTGCTGCGCGCCGGGGGGCGGGGCCGAGTGATACAGCGAGAGGCTGTAGCCGCCGGCTGTATCACAGGAGCGCCCGCAAGTACTCCACACCATGCGAGGAAGCTCGCATTAGGGTGAGAAGTACTTGCGGGGGGAGCCGAGACAGCTGCCGAGGGACCCCAGAAGACCAGGTTAGGGGCCAAAAAAAATCTCCTTTACAACCCCTATAAATAACATTTAGTGCTGTATACAGTGCTGTATACCCCTTTTTTTTGCTGCTTTTTTTTCTATTGTCCTGTGCCTGTCCCCTTTTTTAAATCATCAGCTGCAGTTTTTCTGACTGAGGTGCTGTTGTTTCCCCTTTTTTATTTATTTATTTTTTTATAGTTTTTACATTTCTGTCAGCGACAGTCCTCAATTTAAAGGGCACCAAACACCACTTTTCTTTAAATAAAGTGCATCCAACTACACATTTCCCAGTATCTGTTAAATTTGGGTAAAAAGCCCTCCCCCCACCATGTCTGGGAGGCCAGCAAGGAGAGGCAGATGTTTCCATGACACTATGGGGGGGCAAGTAGTGTCTGTGTCCACAGGCAAAGGTGGACGTGGTCTGTCATCAGGCAAGACATCTTTTTCTCTGTTTAGTGATGTTGCCCATCCTATCAAGCCACAGCATGCAGAGGAGATGGTGGACTGGCTTACTAAACCATCCTCATCCTCCTCATCCTCTATCACCCAAGCTCAGAAGAGTGCAAAGTTTACTGCAGCTGCCAGAGTGGCTTATTCTGCCTCCGGGTTCACAGCTACTCCTGCCATAGCCCCAGCATCGTGCATGAAGGCGTCAGGTGAATTATTTGAACACAGCGTCATCCACTTGCTTCTTGATGATGCACAGGCATTACTTGATTTTGATGTTGGTTCTGAGGTTGAGGAAGGGACTAATATGAGCCTACAGAGAGGGGAGAACACTGATAAGCAACAAATTGTCAGTCATGTTTCCCCTGCCACAGTGTACTGCCAAGTTGGCTCTAGTGATGATGAGGATGGAGGGGATGATAGTGATGAGGTCACTGGTGTGACTTGGGTACCGGATAGAGCAGAAGAGGAAAGTGAGGGGGAGGCACAACTGCAATGGGGCAGGATGTCCTCCAGAGGCAGCTATGGAAAAGTAGAGAGCAGACACCCTATTACATCAGATTCTGGAGCTGTTATCTCTTGGCCCACTTTCCACAGCTTAGCTGTCTGGGCCTTTTTTAGCATGTGTGCAGCTAATCACACTGTTGCAATTTCCAATCTCTGCCACAAGCAGATCAAGCGTGGCAAATACACCAACCATTTGGATACCACATGCTTACGAAGGCATTTAACCTCCCACCACTTCGCTCATTGGCAAGAGCACCTGAAAGCCACATAAATGGGACACCATTCTACTCCTCCTCACTACTCTCCTTTCATGTCCACCTCTACTGTATCTCATGACCTTTCAGCAGCCACCACTGACAGGGATGCTGGTATAGCAAAGGGTGTCACAGGTCCTTGCAACACGTCTGCCAGCAGCACACCACCACCACCAGCTGTAGAATATAGCAGGCAAATTTCTCAGCCGCTGCATCGGGAAAACAAATACACTCCCTGCCACCCACATGCCCAGCATCTAAATTCCAGCTTGTCCAAATTGCTGGTTTTACAACTCCTGCCTTTCCGCTGGTGGATTCTGCCCCGTTCTGTGAAATTGAAGCATGTGCTTTACCACAATAGCAGGCTCCCAGTTGCTATTTTTTTGCACGTAAGGCCATTCCAGCTCTATACCATCACGTGGAAAGCAATGTTTTGGCATCGTTAGGCAAGGCCCACCTTACTGCTGACACCTGGTCCAGCAAGCATGATCAGGGATGATATATTTTGTTCACAGCACACTGGATAACTCTGCTTGCAACTAGAAAGGTAGCAGGACAGGGCTCAGTGCTGGACCTTGTTTTGCCACCATGGCTCCATACAGGTGGTGGTTATAATGTAAGATCTGTCAGTTCCACTCCCTCCTCCTCTGCTGAATTGTCCTATCAACAACCAGTACCCCCTAAGCGTTGTTCAAGGGGCTATTTAATGAGTTAGGCTAAAAGATGCCATGCAGTACTTCAGCTATTCTGTCTAGGAACCACACTGGAGCAGAGATTTTTTCAGCTTTGCAGGGGCAGACCCAGAGGTGCTTCACGCTATGGAAGCTTGAGCCAGGAATGGTGGTGTGTGATAATGGCACTAACCTTCTGTAAGTCCTTTGACAGGAAAAGTTGACACATGTGCCATGCCTGGTACATGTTCTCAATTTGGTGGAGCAGCATTTCTTAAACAGATATCCAGGTTTGCAAGATCTTCTAAAGCAAGCCAGAAGAGTCTGTAGCCATTCAGTTGGTCATGCACAAGTGTTTGGTTGGCTGAAATTCTGTGAGAATTTCACCCGTCTGTAAACCGCCTGATTTGTGACATGCCCACCAGGTGGAACTCAACTTTGGCAATGCTGCAGCGGCTGCACATGCAGCAGAAGGCCATCAATGAGTACCTGTGTGAGTATGGCACAGGGACAGGCTCAGGGGAGCTCAGCTACCCCCCCCCCCACGCCAATGACTGCTGATAAAAGATCCATGCACTGAACTGTTACCATTTGAGGAGGCGATAAGGATGGTGAGCCATGACAATGCATGCATCAGTGACACAATGCCTCTTGTGTTACTACTGGAGAATACTCTGTGTGGCAATATAGACAGGGCACTCGAGGCAGAGCAGCGGGAGGAAGAGAATGACTTCCTTTCCTCACAAGGCCTGCTTTATGCAGACACCGTTCTTGTGATGCAACAGAACACACAAGAGGAGAGGGAGGAGGATTCTGGCAGTTTTGGAGGCACTGAAGAAGAGAAAGAAATACGTCAAACCTTAAAAAAAAAAAAAAATTTAATCCAGTACGTGGCTGGGAAGAGGCAGTTCCAGATAGTGTAATCCTCAGTGACCCCTCCACAAACTTGCCATGCATGGGCTACCTTTTTCTTCAAAGCCTGCAAATAGACCCGAGAATTTTTGGCATCAAGGAGAAGAATCATTATTGGTTGGCAACCTTTTTTGACCACCGTTACAAGGGTAAAGTCTTGGAACTCATCCTGCCCTCGCAGAGGAAGCAGATGATGAACCTTGAAGAGGAGTTTATGTAACACCTTTCCAGACTCTGGTAGGTTAAAGTCTCATGAAAAAGCTAGGCTTTTTAGGCTTCTGTTGGTCAAAAGAGGAGCAGTGGAGAAGGGAGCTACCTAAGTGATGCATTTAAAAAAATGTTTTAGTCCTCAGCACACAGGGCTGTCAGCTTACACATTGGCAGTGTCTGCATCATATGGTGGAAGATTATCAAGGGACGAAAACAGACATGGAGAACTTTCCAGTAGATGATCTACTGGGTTACTGGGTCATGAGAATAGACCACTGGCCAGAACTTGCCCAGTATGCAATTGAGCTGCTGGGCTGCCCTGCAGCCAGCGTGCTTTCCGTATGGGCATTTAGTCCTGAGGTTTTGTGACAGATAAAGGAGCTTATCTGTGTACAGACTCTGTTGCCCAGCTGACATTTCTCAAAATGAATCAGTCCTGGATTAGCAGCAACTATCACGCCCCTAATGCTGATGTCGCTGATTAAATGTTTTGGGATCTGGAATCTCTGCAAGACTGTCTAGGCTGCCTAGCTTTGTGGTGTTGATTTTATCTTGAAGTATTTTTTGGGGTATAGGCTTAATGGGCACAATTAACATCCAAGGACCAATTTTTCATCAATTGTACCTCTATAGAGTTACGGTATGAGGGCACTACCAACACCCAAAGCCCAATATTTCTGCACCTGTTTGACAGGTGCATATACTTAAATTTTTTTACAGAAAGGCCAATTTTTGCTTTCATCAAGAGTACCTCTACCCATTTCCTGCTCTCGCAGGTGATGTGTTCTTGGAGCACTCTGCAGGGACATTTTTTCTTCCTTTCACTGGTCTGTATATCAGCGGCAGGATGAGTTTGCCACTAAACCCAAAACCATTCCATAATGGCCTTACTGGTAAGCCAGTAATTATGAAACTGAAGTGGAGTATGAAATACAAGGGATACCTGGTCTCTGTGGATGGCTACATGAAAATTAGTTTTGTAAATTTATTGTGAAACTTCTCTTTTGAGGACATTGGTTTTGTATGTTTTGTTAAGAAAAATAAACAGATTTTTTTCAAGAGTACCTCTATAGGGCTATGATGTAAAGGCACCACCAACACCCAAAGCCCAATTTAATATCTTTGCTATCAGACTTTATCTAAAAAAAATTGTAAATCTTGGCTTGACTGTACTATAATTTGGCTTCTTCACATAAGGTTTGCTTACTGGTGCAAAAATGTGTTATTTCCATCCAAAGTCTGACAAAGACACCAGAAATTATCCAAACAATCTCTGATCTTGTTCCAAGTGCACTAAATTGTGGCCTTATCATACAGACTGGCTCCCCAAGCCATTGTTTACAAAATAAAAAAAGCTTGCAGGGTAAATCAATTTAAATATATATTTTTTCTTTATATATTTCAGTTTTGCTGCAGCAGGGGACTAAGGGGACCCGAGGCACTATATTTAAAGGAGTTTTTAATTTTTTTATTGTTTCACTTTAAGCATCATTAACCACTTCCCGCTCGGCCTATAGCAGAATGACGTAAAACAGAGGCGCCACCAGGTTAAAAAAGTTTGCATTTATTAAACAGAGAAGGAGTGCATATATCCACTTACATGAAATAAAAGTAATTCAGCACATCAAGAATCCTCTGGGACGTCCTTATTGCACTATGATCGCCTGTTATGGTCCAGTGTATTGTCCCGTCCAGCAGGATATCCTGGCAGTTTGTGTGTCAGTCTCAGAATGACAGCCGGGAAGTGGCTCGGTTATCCTAACTAGGTGTAATATGACATCCCATGGGGGCACGCAACACGGCGATCGGTGGTGTGGTGTGTTAGTCTGCAACACCACATCTCTAATCTCGGTAAAGAGCCTCTGACTGAGGCTCTTTACCATGTGTTCAGCTGTGTCCAATCACAGCTGATCACAGTGTAAACAGGAAAATCTGCGTATCGGCTTTTTCTCTACTCGCGCTGACAGACAGAGGAGAGCCGATCGGCTGCTCTTCTGACAGGGGGGACTAATTGATTATAAGTGCCCACCCAGGACCACCAGGGATGTCCACCCATGGCCACCAGGGATGCCCACCCATGGCCACTAGGGATGTCCACCAGGTTTCCCGACTAGAGCACACCAAAGATGGCAATCATTGCCCATTAGGGATGACACTCTGTGCCCATCAGGGATGACTGCCAGTGCTTTTGATCAGTGCTGCCTATCAGAGCCATCTATCAGTGTTGTCCATCAGTGCCCATCAGTACCGCCTATATGTGCCCTCCAGTGCCACCTATCAGTGCCCATCAGTGCCACCTATCAGTATCCATCAGTGCCAGCCGACCTCCAAGCTGGGGAGCACCGGGAAGTGTGGGGAACCACCATTGCGGCTATGGCTCCATGCTCTTGCAGCTGACCTCTACACAAAAGGACTGATCAAGGATCCAGTCGATTAACACCATTGGATATGCTATGCCTAAGACATTCTACGTGTGGGTTGTGTACCTCTTGAATAAACATGTTGTGCTTTTATACTACACTTAGTAGGTGCTGCTTTTCTCCCCTTGATTTCAACAGAGCCGCTTTCCCTCTTACAAGTTGGCAGCCATGATGTAATCCAGTGGAGGCTGGTGGGTTCTCCTGAGACAGCATCCCTGCGGGCAGCGCGGCACTGACAGCACCCCCCCTCGCAGGTGGTCTGGCACTTACCCGCTCCTTGTGTGGTGGGGCTGTGGTGTCATCTCCTTCTCTCCTGGAGTGCGGGCAGCAGTAAATCCGGTGTCCACTCCTCAAGCTTCCTCCGTCGTGTGTCTTCTCTTCCACCAAAGTGCTAGGCATCCAATAGGATTGCCTGATGCTTTGGCCAATCAGGAAAAAGGACTCATGACCTGCCTCCTGATTGGCAGGGAGTAACATAGTGTGAAAATAGCGAAACATTTATTTGCTGTCATTACACAACTGGGTGGGCTCAGAGGGCAATGCTCTGTGCTCTGAGCCCACCCTTTTTTGAAGCCTATTAGAGCCTCTGGCTCTAATCAGGTGGTTTAAAAAACACCCACCCTGGGGGCGCATGCGCGGTGCGAACCGGGAAGGAAGCACAGGCTGAGAGCTCCATGATCCGCAGAGACGAAAGGCAGTTCCCCGGGGCTATCAACACAGCAATTTCTCCCGATTCATCTCTGCATCCCTGGCGGAACACTCAGCGCATGCCCGGACCAAAAAATCACCACAGCGCAATGGCCCAAAAGTCCCTAATGACCTACTTGCTGAGAGTAAGGGAACAGAGCAAGATGGCCCAAGATGGCGCCCAGAAGAAACAAGCACAGACTCCTCCACACGCTGCGGCCTCCTCACCAGCGCGCTCCCTGGGAGACTGTGACTATTCTCTGCAACTTACAAAAGCAGACTTAGACGAGAGTCTCACACTAATGTACGACAAAATAGCTCAGAAATTCCAATCTGAGCTGCACAAGTCCACCAATACTCCCTCCCTAGAGATAGCAGCCCTGGGCAGCAGGACTGATTTTCTGGAAACCAAACATGATGAGCTTGCCCTGATCTGCTCAGACCTCAGAAAGGAGCAAGAATCTCTATCTGAAACTGTTTTGCAGCTCCAAGCCCACATTGAGGACCTGGACAACAGGAACAGACGTAATAATCTCAGGGTACGGGGGGTCCCAGAATCAGTGACTGATATGTTGCCTACAATCCAGAAGCTGTTTCAGTCTCTCCTGCCTGATGCCCCACTCTCAGCATTCTCCTGTGACAGGATCCATAGAGCCCTGCGCCCACCCCCCTCTCCTGAGATGCCCCCTAGGGACATTGTATTATGCCTCCAGGACTTCCTGATCAAAGAGGACATCCTTAGGGCCTCAAGAAATACTCCTAACATGAGGTTAGAGGGTACCTTAATTCAAATGTACCCTGATATTTCCCCCACCACTCTGGATAAGGGCAGGAAAATGAAGGAGGTCACCTCAATCCTCCAGTCTGCCAGCATTCGCTACCGATGGGGGTTCCCCTTTAAGCTCCAAGTCCCCCATAACGGCACGACCTACACCGTTACTACACCCATCGAAGGAAAGGAGCTTCTAGTGAAACTGGGTCTCTTAGACGCGGCAGCACTACCGAGGATGCCATCCACTCCACGTCACTCCGCCATCTGGGCCACCCCACCTCCCAGGAGGGACCGCCGGAACTGACTCTGCGACTAACTTTATTTTTTTTCTCTCACCCAGTTGGTTCTATGTTTCTCCCAGGATGGAGTTAAAGAAGTACTCCCGTCATGCTTCTAAGCAACTGTTGTCTCCTGCCTAGAGCTGAATCTCAGTTTCATCCACTGGTTTGACCCCCTGCTCCACACCCGTCGAGGCCCGTTGGCCTCTCCTCGACTTAACAATGCTAGGGCCCTCACAGGTACTAGCGCATAGAGACTAGTAATGTGCTGATCCGAAGGACTCACGGGTTTGGAGTTATGGACCACATGGTCCGCACTAATGTTGTTCTTTGGATCAGCGGGAGGTCTTCCCCCCTGACCCCCCAGGACTATGCAATGCCATTTTTTGGCTCAGTTATGCAGTTGCTGCTGGTTTTTATATTTCTTTTGACTTTTTTCTTGTCACCTTTTAAGTTTTCAACCTTGACGTCTCTCTTTAAAAGTGATACACGTACTGATATTATACCAAATGTGTTTACTGACATGGGACAAACCCCACATACTCATGCTACACATATTGTATACTTTCTTAAAATTCTAGCTGTCTCTTGGCCTGGACTCTCTCCTAACCCACTGCTTTCAATTTCTACCCCATCGTGGGTCTTAAGATTATTTCCCATAACATTAAGGGATATAATTCCCCTCAAAAAAGAAAGAAGGCCTTTCAGACATACAAATCCTTAGGTGCAGATATCCTCCTGTTGCAGGAGACGCATTTCTCCACGAATAACCACCCTATTTTGATCAATCATACAAACAACGTTACTTTACCACCTTTGAGTCCAGATCCAGAGGGGCGGCTATTTTCATAAAGAATTCTGTGTTGTTCCAGGCTCAGCAGACTTTTACAGACCCACAGTCTTGTTATAGTGAAAGGCTCAATACAGAACAAACTAATAACGTTAGTTCTCAGGCTTCCTTTTTTAAAAGCTTTTTCCAGGTTCTAGAAAGATTTCACTCACCCCATATGCTTGTTGGGGCGACTTCAACTTAGTGGCTCACTGTGTTGGACAGGACCCATATAGGCCCTGCTTCCAATGCCTTTCCTAAGTCCATCCAACACTCCCTTAAGACCCATCAACTGACTGACATCTGGAGGGCCCACAATGTTGGCTCCCGAGAATACACCTTCTACTCCTATCCCCACGATAGCTACTCTCGTCTCGATTACATATTCTGTGCACCCTCCCTGCTCGAAAATTCTACCTCAGTGAACATACATGTTTGCCCTTGGTCAGATCACCACATGGTATCCAGCCATCTCTCAGGTATAAGTCTCCCTTAATGCGCATACACACGAAGGGACTATCCCGCGGAATTATCCGCTGGACTCGAGTCCGGCGGACAATCCCCTCGTGTGTGGGCCTTCGACTGACTTTTTTTCCAAAAAGTCCGGCGGACTAGGTGTTAAGTTTTGTTTTAAAATTATCCGCTGGACTTGGCAGTCCGGCGGACAATACGGCCGTCTGTAGTATGGTCCGGCGGACCAAAAAGGACGCATGCTCAGTAGCAAGTATTTTTCTAGTCTTTTTCTAGTCCCGTCGTACATGCTGTACGTCATCGCGTGAACCGCCGGACTTTTAGCGTGATCGTGTGTGGTTAAGTCCGTTCGCTTTCAAGTCCGCCGAAGCCCAGCTGGAAAGTCCGGCGGATTGTCCGCTGGACTAGGTCCGGCCGACAAAGTCCCTTCATGTGTACGCGGCATTACGCTACTAGAACATGGCGTCTCAATGACTCATACTTACAGACCCCTTAGTGATTACCCTACTGTCTGAACGCATATGAGTATTATAGAGTATTTCAGGCACAATGACATAGATGATATACCCCGTACATCCCTCTGGGCAGCCCATAAGGCTGTGATGAGGGCCATTTGATTGAAATTTCCACCACCAGGAAATGCCCAAAAACACACAGCGCTCAAAGACTCACTTCAGACCTTGAAAAATGTTATCATATACATTACCAGACTCCATCACAAGACTTATTACTCGTAAGCTAAAGCAACATACCCAACCTACGCACCTCTACAAATTAGGGGACAATAATGGCAACCTTACCTCCCATCCCAGAGACATTCTGAACATCTTTTCCTCCTTTTACCAAAAGCTATTTTCCGCTCCAAACTCCCCTCATCCCACTTCCCCCCAGGCCTGGTTAGATGCCCTGACACTTCTCCAACTCTCTGAGGAGCAGTTACAGATCCTTAATGCCCCATGCACTACAGAAGAAATAGTCACCATCATCTCTTCTCTTAAACCTTCTAAGACCCCAGGCCTGGACGGATTCTCTGCCACTTATAAGAAATTTGCTGATTCCTTAATCCTCAAACTATCTAAACTTTAGAATTTTATCTTACAAGGAAAACACTTCCCCGAAGACATGCTTTTGGTGAATTTATTTCTTATACCCAAGCTGGGGAAAGACCATACCCTGCCCCAAAATTTTCGACCCATCTCGGTCATTAATAACGATTTAAAAATCTTTGGACGCATCTTAGCAGATCGACTAGCCTTGGTCATTACCACCTTGATATCCCCCCGACCAAACGGGTTTCATACCATCTAGACAAATCACTGATAACATTCGATTGGCAACAAACATTATACAGGACGCTGACACCAATCCCAAGAAAGTCTTATGCCTTGTACACACGGTCGGACATTCCGATCAAGAATACATCTGATTTTTTCCGACGGATTTTGTCCGAAACTGGTGTTGCAAACACACGGTCGGACAAAGTTGTCGGAAAATCTGATAGTTTGGAACGTGGTGACGTTTGTTGCGTACAACGGAACTTCGTATAGGCTAGTAGCCAATAGCTTTCATCTCCAAATTTCTTCTGAGCATGCGTGGCACTTTGTCCATCGGAATTCTCTACACAGGATTGGAAAAAGTCTGCTCTCAAATTTTTTCTGTCGGAAATTCCGGCGGAAAAAGCTCGCTAGAGCCCACACACAATCGGATTTTCTGACAAAATAATCCGATCTGACTTTTCCCATCGGAATATCCGACCGTGTGTACGGGGCATTACTCCTAAGCTTAGACATTAGCAAGGCCTTTGATAGTGTCCTTTGGCCCTACTTAGAAATAATTTAATCTAAATTCTGTTTCAGTGGGGAATTTGTTCACAGGTTTAAAGCCCTATATCACCATCCCCATACAAGTATTAAAATCCCAGGCTGTAACTCTTCATACTTCCCCCTAAACTGTGAAACTAGACAGGGATGCCCCCTCTCCCCTCTTTTATTCGCCCTTGCCATGGAGCCCCTGGCTAGATCCATCTCCAACAATTCCAACATAAAAGGATATATAAAAGGGGATCAGGAATTCAAAATCAGCTTATACGCAGATGATGTCCTCCTATTTATCTCTGACCCCCTCATCTCCCTCCCTAACCTGTTTACTTCTCTACACTCCTTCTATCAACTTACAGGGTTAGGATTGAACCCATCTAAATACACAGCAATGCCTATTCACCTACCCAAACCGTTAATGACCTCCCTTAAAGACATATATAAATTCTCCTGGAACCATAATTCACTACAATATCTAGGTATAAATCTGATCTCCTCTCTTAAGCAGAAATATTCAATAAATTACCCACAAGCCTTCTCCACTGTCAAAAACCTTCTAAACCAATGGTCCCTGTACCGTATATCATTCTTAGGCCGCATTCAAGCAGTAAAAATGTCTATCCTCCCAAAGCTCCTGTTCCTTTTCAGATCCCTGCCCCTATATGTATCTCACTCTACAATACAAATAATCCAATCAGACTTACTTAAATTTATAGGGCAAGGGAAGAAGCCCAGTGATGTATAGAGCCCGAATAAGAGGAGGTCTGGGATGCCCGGACTTATGGAAATACTTCCTGGCATCCTGCCTAGTCCAACTGGCACAGTGGCACGCTACTCCTGCTTCCATACCATGGTTGTGGTTCGAGCGAGTCTCGGTTGGCCCATATTACCTCCCGGGTCTTCTTTGGTCGAGCTAAATCACCCCAAAGGATGTCACCCCATTAAACAGTATCGTGAGCCAATCTCTCTACCTCTGGTCTCTTTATTGGAAGAAATTCCAATTGAGGTCCAAAGTTCCACTCCTATCCTCCTTTATGGGTGAACCTTCATTCCCCTCGACCTTTAACACAGACGCATTCTTTCATGAATGGACAGAACATGGTCTGTCAAACTTGGAATCTCTGTTACAGGACACTTCCTTTTGCTCATTCGCACACCTACAGCAAACTTTTGCCCTTGGCAGGTCAGTTTTCTATCAATATCTACAGATAAGGCACTTTTACTCTACTAAATTGTGTGGAGCAATAGAATTGTCGAAAATGCCATTTGAGTATCTGTGTGGGGAGGCCTCTAGAGATAGGGGGACTATTTCAACCCTATACAGATACCTTAATGACTATAACACTTCTCCTAACTCTGCAGCAATGTTAGGATGGGAGGCTGAGACAGCTCAGGAGTAGGGTTGAGCGAACCCAAACTGTAAAGTTCGGGTCTGTACCGGACTTTTGGGTGTTCGGGACCCGGACCCGAACCCAAACTATTGGCTGTAAGTTCGGGTTCGGGTCCGGTGTTCGGCGCTGTATTGTCGCCTTTTTAACAGCTGCAGGGCAGCCAATCGACGATCGTTTCACTAGTGTGCCCTTAGAAGTCATCACAGCCATGCCTACTAATGGCATGGCTGTGATTGGGCAGTGCAGCATGTGACTCAGCCTCTATATATAGTCCAGACACACAGCACACAGCGTCATTCTGCTATAGACAGGTTCCTGTGCTGCTGAGAGGATTTTAGGAGTTAGTGTGATTCAGTCAGTCAGGCAGTCAGCATTCCTTAACTTTGCTTCTAATTAGTTAGATCAGTGAGCGATCTACATAGCTAGAGTAGAGTAGGGAGTTTCTTTAGTAAGGATTAAGGAAGAGAAAGAGGCAGAGAGAATTATTGAAGAGATTCCTAAATCAATTGTACCCTGGCTGGGGTGCAGTGCACAGTCTTTTAACAGTGCCATGAGGCCAGTGCCAGACAAAATATAAAAGTTTTACCTGCAAGCTCAGTGCACCATTAGGACCAACACTGCATATACTAAGAGATACACCATTGTCTGTGTGTATTCTGCTATTGGAAAAACATTGCATAAAAATAAAATGTTGCTTCTTTTTTTTTTTTCCCAATAGCATTTTCTGCGTGTTCATACATACATCATACATACACGCTGTAGACACTATCCGTGTATTCTGATATTGCAAAAACATTGCAAAAAACTTTAATTTTGCTGTGTTTTTTTTTCCCCAATAGCATTTTCTGCGTGTTCATACATACACGCTGTAGACACTATTCGTGTATTCTGATATTGCAAAAACATTGCAAAAATTTTTAATTTTGCAGTGTTTTTTTTTTTCCCAATAGCATTTTCTGTGTTTTCATAAACGCTTTACATACTGTCCGTGTATTCTGATATTGGAAAAACATTGCAAAAAAAATTTAATTTTGCTGTGTTTTTTTTTTCCCCAATAGCATTTTCTGCGTTTTCATAAACGCTTTACATACTGTCCGTGTATTCTGATATTGGAAAAACATTGCAAAAAAAATTTAATTTTGCAGTGTTTTTTTTTTCCCCAATAGCATTTTCTGCGTTTTCATACATACACGCTGTAGACACTATCCGTGTATTCTGATATTGCAAAAACATTGCAAAAAAATTTAATTTTGCAGTGTTTTTTTTCCCCAATAGCATTTTCTGCGTTTTCATAAACGCTTTACATACTGTCCATGTATTCTGATATTGGAAAAACATTGCAAAAAAATTTAATTTTGCGTTTTTTTTTTTCCCAATAGCATTTTTCTGCGTGTTCATAAATGCTTTAGACACTGTACGTGTATTCTGCTATTGACAAAAACACCCATTTATGGCGAGATCATAAATTTTGAAAATATGAGATCATCAAAAAGGGGACGTGGCCCGAGTCGTGGTGCTGCTGGTGGCGCTCCTGTTGCAGGGAGAGGACGTGGTTGATCTGTGCCAGCTACACGCCCTAGTGAAACACCTTCCTCAGGTGCGAGTAGGCGACAGAGCCTGCAGCGGTATTTTGGCGCGCCTAATCAGGCTGTACGAATGTTGAGGCCAGGACAAGTACAGGCGATAGTAGATTGGGTTGCTGACAGTGCCTCCGATTCCTTCACATGGTCTCCCACCCAGTCTCCTGATAAAAGTTAATAATTTTTTCCAGAAAGTGCGTATTCTGGGGTATTCCCACCATATGTGCGGCATCGTGCCGTTGAGTTTCTGAGGTTCTTAATGACTTCCTGTACCTCTTCTGCTGAGAAGGGGGCCTCCAGCATTTTATTTTTATTTTTTATTTTTTTATGTTATTTTAAGTTATTTCCCTATCCACATTTGTTTGCAGATTACTTGCCATGCTCTTAACAACATTTTGTTGCCATTTGCAGCCCTCTAGCCCTTTCCATTACCTTTTTACAGCCATTTTAGTGTTCAAAAGTCCGGGTCCCATTGACTTCAATGGGGTTCGGAGTTCGGGGTCAAGTTCGGGTCAAGTTCGGTCCTGAACCCTGACTTTTTTCCGAAGTTCCGCCGAACCCGCCGAACCTGAACATCCAGGTGTCCGCTCAACTCTACTCAGGAGTTCCCAGTAGAAGACTGGCAAGACATGATTGATAATATGCACAAATGCACATGCTCCATATCTATCAAGGAAACGCTTCTCAAACGGCATACTCTGTGGTATTACACCCCTGACCGCCTGCACAGGATGTTCCCTCTGATTTCCGACACATGCTTCAGAGGTTGTCGGGACAGAGGCACACTCCTGCATACATTCTGGAGGAGTCTCTGTTACTCTATCTTACCAAATGTGCATATTATATGCAGAACTCCCAGGAGTTATCCCTCCACAACAGAAGATAATTCATACTCTCTTCACTGCCATTCAATGGGCAATCACACTGAACTGGAAGGGTCCCTCAGTGCCATGGTCACAGGTGCTCCTTTGTATGGAGTCCATTAGACTTATGGAAAGAATCCACCACACTCTCCTGGACTCCATGCATATTTTCGACCGTAAATGGAACATATGGACTGCCCACCTACTTAGCTCAGGACTTGAGAACCCCTAGATCCCTACAACCACCGCCCAGATGGACCCGATTCCTAGGAATGACTTACAAGATAAGCAAAGAGGTTACTAAACCGTACAGTCTTACGAAGTAGCAATTAACTAATGTCCTATGATTTGGTATAGCCTGTGCTTGTACTGTATTATGCTTACACATCAAGAATTATAGGTCTCTTATTATCTTTATTTTCCTTTTATTTACTTTTACGTATATACCTTTATATTATTTTCATGTTTTTTTTTTTTTTCTCCCTAATTATTGGGTTGACTGCTCATTTAATTACCTGGTTCGCAGTCAATATAAGAGATGTACATATCACTTGACTTATCTTTATATACAACTATACAGAATGTTCTTTTGATGCTTGTACACTCTGTAATTTTCATGTTAAATCCTAATAAAACATTTGTAAACAAAAAAAAAACACCCACCCTGCATTGAAATTCATAGTCTGGTGCCCTGATATTTAGATCAGGGGGCTAGACTCATGGATAGGGGAGGTGGCGCCCGTGTGCCCTCTATTGACAGACCGCCACTGGTGTAATCACAGGATGAGGTCTGATATTACAGACTCTATATCATGGGCTTATTATACGTAGATCTTTGCAAATGCTCATTTCCCTTCCATAGGCTTTTCATTCTCCAGCTTAGTTAACCACTTTGTTTTTTGTTTTTTTTCTAGTAGAAATAGAGTCAGTGAACAAGCTAAATTCAGTAGCTGAAGGTATCATAACAATAATGAGTGATTTGTAAATCTGCAGTCAAGGCTCAGTACATGAGTAGTGGTTGATAAGGATGAGCATAACAGAAGCAACAAAAGCAAGATACTAGTATAAGTATAATAGTCTGGCAAACTGGATATGCAGCGGCGGGTCTCAAAAAAGGAAATTCAAAGAAGGAGCAACGAGTTCAAGGTTCAGCAAACTGTGTACCAATGAAGTTTGACCAAAAGATCAGACAAGGAGCTATCCAGAGCTTTAGGTGGTTCAGTAGAAAAAACTACTACCAGTCACAACAGAGGCTGTTAGCTGGCCAGTCCCTGAGAAATGTGTTATAAGTAGAGAGGCGCTTTAGCTTCAAACTCACAGTCTATCCAAACTCATCATGTTCTGTAAATGGTGGAATATACTGACAATATTAACAGTTCACTCACCTGAACCCCTGGCTGGTTTATGTAAACATCTATATGTGGTCATTTACATCCCCCAAGATCCCAGCCAGCCAAGGATCTGTCATTTGTGGTGTGACTGCAACAGGTGAACATTATCAGACAGTGGGTCATCATATTGGCAACTTTGTCAATATGTGTGGGTCACTTTGTTTGGGTCATCATTGCAGTGGGTAATATTTGTCAGTGGGTACATTTTGTCAGTGGACAGGTCATTGTGGCAGCAGGTCACCATAATGTACAAGGATTTACATCAACGGAAAACTTGATTGACATGTATTTAGTCTTAAATGAGGACCCTAGCCCTCTAAATTTGAAAACTATTGTCTATTCCTTCAGGATCAAATGCAAGCCGTTTCTATTGGAATGGGGGAATACGTAAAGCTTGGAGAAATGGAGTTTGCATAGGACCCCCCATTGGTCTGAGTTCTGTGTTCATCAACCTGGCACAAAAACAGCAGTTTCTGTATCAGTATTTTAAAAATTGAAAGATTGTGGCCTAACTGTCTAATATAAACAAAGGGAAAGCAGATATAATGTGTACCATCATCCGTATAGAATTTAGGGAAAAAATAATGGAATGAATCTGGTCTCCAGCCAAGATTCTCCAATGAGGGGGAGCTGTCGGACTATCGCGGTACATAAAATGTTGTTACTGATGTTCATAAACCAGAGTAAATAAAATATAACAATTTATTATGATAGTTCTTCACACATTGATACATTGGACAACTTTTATAAAATCAAACAAATGTACAGTATTTCAACTAGTTTCGCTTAACAGCTTCATCAGGAAATACATAGATTTTACATCTGCAGAAAAAGACAAAAGGAAAAGGAAAACATTTATGAGGGAAGAACTTTCAAATTTGGTTTTCAGAAAATCAATCGTTGCTGTTAGTCAGCAGCGTTGATAATTTCTCATGAACAGGAGAAGGTATATATAGAAATATATTGAGCAGATTCTTACCCCGTTGGGATGCTTTTATGGAGACACGGGCGCACCCCCCAATGCCTCACACGGCGACTGGGGAGGACAAGTGAATCCAATAGGTTTATTCAATGGTACCTAGGGGTAATAAAATGATTTATAACTTCCAGAGTAGATAGTGAGAAGTGAAAAGATATCACCTGGGTATAGCCCGGTGCCCGAGGTTAGGTTCCGTTGGTGTGGTGCCCAGGAGCAGGGAGTGGGATTTGAGTGGGTGTTGAAGGGGAAGGGAGAGGGGAAGGGAGAAAAAGATCAAGAAGAGTGAGGTTGGTGGGAAGGAAAGGGAAGGTGAATGGGGAAGGAAGGGCAGGGAAGGGGGGGGGCAGGAAAAAGGGGGGAATGGAAGAGAGTGGGGTTGGTGGAAGGGAAAGGGAAAGTGAATGGAGAGGGGAGGTCAGAGGGGGGGGGGGGGTTTGAAAAGGGGGGGGGAAGAGAGAAGAAAAGGGAGGAAGGGAAGGGTGTTGTTTTGGGGGGGAGGATGGAGAAGAAAAAGAAATGTGGGGGGGGGGGGGGGGTTTGGGGAAAAAAAGGGAAAATCAGGGGGAAAAAAAGGGGGGGTGTAAGGAATGGAGTGGGGGAAGGGGGGCCGTGAATGGGGGTGATAATGCAATGAATGTGGGGTAGGAAAAATTATAAGGGTGAAACCAAATACTGGGGTGAATGTGATGAGTGTCATATCAAAATGAATGGCACAGAGAAAGGTTGCCAAAGGTGAGTGAAGTAAGGTGGAGTGTGATGAGACGAGGTGGGGTTGTGAATGCATGTGAGGGGGTTGTGGGAAATACAACTGCTGGGAGTGCATGTGCCGATGAATGTGAGGAAGGTGACAAACTAACAAGGTGGTGAGGGAAGGAGGGAGGGATATGGTTGTGTTACCTGGGCGCCAATGGATGGTTTGAACGGATTCAGCCGGGGGCTACTGCTTGTCACTAGGGTGGTTTAAGTGAATAGCAGCGACTGGGATGCAACTAGGGAGCAGCAGGGTATGGTGATCTGGTATGAGTGTCCCCATACCAGATCACCATACCCTGCTGCTCCCTAGTTGCATCCCGGTCGCTGCTATTCACTTAAACCACCCTAGTGACAAGCAGTAGCCCCCGGCTGAATCCGTTCAAACCATCCATTGGCGCCCAGGTAACACAACCATATCCCTCCCTCCTTCCCTCACCACCTTGTTAGTTTGTCACCTTCCTCACATTCATAATGCAACTAGGGAGCATAATGCAACTAGGGAGCAGCAGGGTATGGTGATCTGGTATGAGTGTCCCCATACCAGATCACCATACCCTGCTGCTCCCTAGTTGCATCCCGGTCGCTGCTATTCACTTTAACCACCCTAGTGACAAGCAGTAGCCCCCGGCTGAATCCGTTCAAACCATCCATTGGCGCCCAGGTAACACAACCATATCCCTCCCTCCTTCCCTCACCACCTTGTTAGTTTGTCACCTTCCTCACATTCATCGGCACATGCACTCCCAGCAGTTGTATTTCCCACAACCCCCTCACATGCATTCACAACCCCACCTCGTCTCATCACACTCCACCTTACTTCACTCACCTTTGGCAACCTTTCTCTGTGCCATTCATTTTGATATGACACTCATCACATTCACCCCAGTATTTGGTTTCACCCTTATAATTTTTCCTACCCCACATTCATTGCATTATCACCCCCATTCACGGCCCCCCTTCCCCCACTCCATTCCTTACACCCCCCCTTTTTTCCCCCCTGATTTTCCCTTTTTTTCCCCAAACCCCCCCCCCCCCCACATTTCTTTTTCTTCTCCATCCTCCCCCCCAAAACAACACCCTTCCTTTCCTCCCTTTTCTTCTCTCTTTCCCCCCCCCTTTTCAAACCCCCCCCCCCCCTCTGACCTCCCCTCTCCATTCACTTTCCCTTTCCCTTCCACCAACCCCACTCTCTTCCATTCCCCCCTTTTTCCCGGCCCCCCCCCCCTTCCCTGCCCTTCCTTCCCCATTCACCTTCCCTTTCCTTCCCACCAACCTCACTCTTCTTGATCTTTTTCTCCCTTCCCCTCTCCCTTCCCCTTCAACACCCACTCAAATCCCACTCCCTGCTTCTGGGCACCACACCAACGGAACCTAACCTCGGGCACCGGGCTATACCCAGGTGATATCTTTTCACTTCTCACTATCTACTCTGGAAGTTATAAATCATTTTATTACCCCTAGGTACCATTGAATAAACCTATTGGATTCACTTGTCCTCCCCAGTCGCCGTGTGAGGCATTGGGGGGTGCGCCCGTGTCTCCATAAAAGCATCCCAACGGGGTAAGAATCTGCTCAATATATTTCTATATATACCTTCTCCTGTTCATGAGAAATTATCAACGCTGCTGACTAACAGCAACGATTGATTTTCTGAAAACCAAATTTGAAAGTTCTTCCCTCATAAATGTTTTCCTTTTCCTTTTGTCTTTTTCTGCAGATGTAAAATCTATGTATTTCCTGATGAAGCTGTTAAGCGAAACTAGTTGAAATACTGTACATTTGTTTGATTTTATAAAAGTTGTCCAATGTATCAATGTTTGAAGAACTATCATAATAAATTGTTATATTATATTTACTCTGGTTTATGAACATCAGTAACAACATTTTATGTACCGCGATAGTCCGACAGCTCCCCCTCATTGGAGAATCTTGGCTGGAGACCAGATTCATTCCATTATTTTTTCCCAGTATTTTAAAAATGTCTCCAGACCCAGGCAGGAACTGTACCCACATACATTTCAAAGCCAACACTTATGGGAGTGCCATAAATGTGATATGACAAGCATTTGTTTTTAAGCAGGGCTTTGCATATACATTTATATTATTTTACTCTGTAATGTATGAAAAACCCAAATAAGATAAGAGAATAAAAACATTTGTTTTACTAATAAAAAAGTCTAAAGTACATTTTATTGTAAACATTGGCATCCCATCATCTTATTGTTATGTTATTACTTAAAAAAAAACAAAGCCACAAGATACTTACTAACTATAGATATCCCTTCATTACTCATCTAAAAATTTAGATACACTTGAATTGTATTTAGATTTCAAAAAGCACCTTCAGCTACTGTATGTTAATTCACAAATGTACATAGTAAAGATTGACTCCAAGAAAACTTCACTTATTATAATAACCACTAGCCATCTGGGGAATTTTTGACATATCTCATGTCAAGATTTAAAATTGGGCAGGCCCATGAAATGGCAGCAAACTATGGTACCTAAAATTATCCATAAGTGCTTTAAAAGCCTTTACACCCTTTTGGGGATGTGTGTCCTGGTCATGGATCTGTGTGGATGCTGGTGAGCTGAGCTTCAGGGGGATCAGACAGTTTTACTATACCTGCTAGCCATTAGAGGAGTGTGGGTGAGAGTAAAAAAATATGCCTGCATATGCCCAGAAATCCTCCTGTTGATCGACCACGAGATGTGCTGTGCATGATACATTATTACCATACTAAAGAGAATATTATGAGAAGAGCCTGCTGAATGGGACCGATGGATTGGGATGGGGCACAGGTCATTATGCTACCTGATATATCCAAGACCACACTTGCCATGGAGAGAACAGTGAAGCTCCTTTTCTACCATATAAAGGCACACAGTGTGTTATATAGCTGGGGCTATCCGCAGGGCCGATCCTAGGGTCACAGACGCCTGGGTGCAGAAATATTTCTGGCGCCCCCGCGTGGGCGTGGTCATCTTACCAACTCCTCCCCTTTACAAATGTTTCTATGACAACGACTTCAACACAGAGATGTTCCCGTAAGAAGTCTTCGTTACCCTGGGATCCTCCCATGATCTTTTACCAATAAATAAAATACAGGAAGAGAGTACACTAATGAGACCTGGAGGGGAGTCTCTCTGATGCACACAGAGGGGGCTTCTGTTAGAGAGTCTATTAGAAAGAGCCCCCAGACATAGTACAGGAGATGGTCAGAGACTGTAGACATGATACTAGAGACGGTCAGAGACTGCAATCATAGTACAGGAGATGGTCAGGCTGCACACAATACAGGAGATGGTCAGAGACTGCAGACATGTTACAAGAGATGGTAGTAAATAATGGCCGATCGGCCCTCTCACCTGACCCAGCGATACAGCAACAACGGTTCCTCTGATCAGGAGTCAGTTCACTCTGAATTGCCCGTGGCGACTCCGCTGGGTAGAGCCCAGACCTGTATTCCTGCAATGACTCTATTCCTTCCTCCACCAGGGATGGCGCCAGGCTGTGTGGCTTTTTCTCTCTCTGATGGTATCCTCTCAGCACTGTCCTCTCCCTCTGGAGTCCTGGGTGCCCTTCCCTGAAAGCTTCCCCGGGCTCCTGGCTTTCTCTCTCCCATTCAGCTGAGCATGCTGTGTGGGCTGCAGTTTCCGTGTTACAGTGGGGCTGCCAGTCCTTGGGACCACATGTCCCACGATCCTTTTCTTTGTTCCTTTGTTTTTTCTTCCCTGGCCGTTATGAAGGCGGGGGAAGAAACATAGTGCGCCGCTCACTAGTACAGCATCGCACGAGGAGGTGAGGGAGAGGGGAAATAAGAGCCCGCAGCTGCAGTGGCATCACTAGGGTTGGTGTCACCTGGTGCAGTAAAACATGGTATCACCCCCTCCACCAACTATAGTCGTCCCTCAGTACAGACCCCACTCCATTAAGTATAGACCCCCCCTCCGTCAGTGCAGACCCTTCACTAAGTATAAATACCTCCCTCAGGACAGACCCCCCCCCCATTAGTATAGACCCCCAGGACAAAACACCCCCCTTTATCAGTATAGACCCCCCCTCAGGACAAACCTTTCCCCCCTACATTAGTACAAACCCCCCAGAACAAACCACCCCCCCTCCATTAGTACAGACCCCCCAGAACAAACCACCCCCTCCATTAGTATAGACCCCCCAGGACAACCCCCCCCCCCCCACATTAGTATAGACCCCCCAGGACAAACCCCCCACATTAGTATAGACCCCTCAGGACAACCCCCCCCCCCCCCCCCCCCCCCCACATTAGTATAGACCCCCCAGGACAACCCCCCCACATTAGTATAGACCCCCAGGACAACCCCCCCACATTAGTATAGACCCCCCAGGACAAACCCCCCCACATTAGTATAGACCCCCCCCAGGACAAACCACCCCCCCCCCCACATTGGTATAGACCCCCCCAGGACAAACCACCCCCCCCACATTAGTATAGACCCCCCGGGACAAACCCCCCCACCCCACATTAGTATAGACCCCCGGGACAAACCCCCCCACCCCACATTGGTATAGACCCCCCCAGGACAAACCCCCCGCCCACATTAGTATAGACCCCCCCAGGACAAACCCCCCACATTAGTATAGACCCCCAGGACAAACCCCCCCACATTAGTATAGACCCCCCAGGACAAACCCCCCACATTAGTATAGACCCCCCAGGACACCCCCCCCCCCCCCCCCCCCCCCCCCCCCCCCACATTAGTATAGACCCCCAGGACAACCCCCCCCCCCACATTAGTATAGACCCCCCAGGACAACCCCCCCACATTAGTATAGACCCCCCAGGACAAACCCCCCACATTAGTATAGACCCCTCAGGACAACCCCCCCCCCCCACATTAGTATAGACCCCCCAGGACAACCCCCCCACATTAGTATAGACCCCCAGGACAACCCCCCCACATTAGTATAGACCCCCCAGGACAACCCCCCCCACATTAGTATAGACCCCCCCAGGACAAACCACCCCCCCACATTGGTATAGACCCCCCCAGGACAAACCCCCCCCCCCCACATTAGTATAGACCCCCCGGGACAAACCCCCCCACCCCACATTAGTATAGACCCCGGGACAAACCCCCCCCACCCCACATTGGTATAGACCCCCCAGGACAAACCCCCCCCCACATTAGTATAGACCCCCCCAGGACAAACCCCCCACATTAGTATAGACCCCCCAGGACAAACCCCCCCACATTAGTATAGACCCCCCCAGGACAAACCCCCCACATTAGTATAGACCCCCCAGGACAACCCCCCCCACATTAGTATAGACCCCCCAGGACAACCCCCCCCCCCACATTAGTATAGACCCCCCAGGACAACCCCCCACATTAGTATAGACCCCCCAGGACAACCCCCCCCACATTAGTATAGACCCCCCCAGGACAACCCCCCCCCACATTAGTATAGACCCCCCAGGACAAACCCCCCCCCACATTAGTATAGACCCCCCCAGGACAAACCACCCCCCCCACATTGGTATAGACCCCCCCAGGACAAACCACCCCCCCCACATTAGTATAGACCCCCAGGACAAACCCCCCCCCCCACATTGATATAGACCCCCCAGGACAACCCCCCCCCCCACATTAGTATAGACCCCCCAGGACAAACCCCCCCACATTAGTATAGACCCCCCCCAGGACAAACCACCCCCCCCCCACATTAGTATAGACCCCCCAGGACAACCCCTCCACATTAGTATAGACCCCCAGGACAACCCCCCCCCCACATTAGTATAGACCCCCCCCTAGACAAACTACCCCCCCCCCCACATTGGTATAGACCCCCCCTAGACAAACCACCCCCCCCCCACCACTAGGCTAATTAAAACCACCCGGGCGGCAGTGTGCAGCCGCGCCGCCCGGGTGGAGAACAGAGCGTGTGTGATGCTTGTGCTTGTGGGCAGAAGGCGGAAGTTAAACACAGGACTCCTCCTGTGTTTAACTTCCGCCTCCTGCCCACAAGCACCAGCATCACACACGCTCTGTTCAAGTCGGGCTCGGCCACGGAGCGCCCCACCCCCCCCCCCCCCCGTGGCGTCACTGCGCGGCCGCGACGGGCGGAGAGAGCCGCGCCGCCTACGGACAAGGCACTGCACCCCGTGCACCCCGGGACGGACCGGCCCTGGCTATCCGTTTGATATCCGAATAAGAAAGGAGGGCAATTTTTTTTCAGCTACTGAGCCCAAAATAGCATTATTCTAGTTTCTCGGAGCTAAAACCTTTAAAGTACCTAACTGGCTGGCCCCACTTGAGGAGACAGACACTCTCCAAGCCAAGAGAGGACAGTTTCAGAGAAGATTGATCTTAGTAGGTGAGAGATTTACTATGCCCTTTTTTGCAAGAAAATTGAAACTCAAAGAATAGCTTTGTATCTATTGATATTGACTCAATCACCATAGACTGTGTGCATGGAGATGGGAGAACTCTCTAGATACTATATCAAATTGAAGATTTTTTTTTCCATATTAGTACATATTTATTAATAGATAAATTATATAAGAGAGGCCTTATGATTTTGTGCAAGGAGAGGGGATGGAGAAAGGTGAAGGCAGGAAATTATTATTATTATTTTTTTGTATAGGGAAGAGGGGGGAGAGGAAGGGGGGATGGGGTAGAAAGAAAGGAAAAGGGGAGGAAAAAGGGAGGGAAAGATACCTAGCAAATTATGTTATTATAATTTATGCACATATATAACTATAGGTATATTGTACACTTGATACTAACTGGGAAGGGAAGGGGGAGGGGCTGATAAACACACACATATATATATATATATATATATGTTGGAGCACTTTAGAATCACTAAATACTCAAGATGTATAGATTTATGAATATTAGTAATTTCCATTAACCACTTCAGCCCCAGAAGATTTGGCTGCTGAATGACCGGGCCATTTTTTGCGATTCGGCACTGCGTCTATTTAACTGACAATTGCATGGGTGTGCAATACTGGACCCAAACAAAATTGATGTCCTTTTTTCCCCACAAATAGAGCTTTCTTTTGGTGCTATTTGATCGCCTCTGTGGTTTTTATTTTTTGCGCTATAAATAAAAAAAGCATGTGCTACAGCAGGAAGACTAGAAGGACAGTGTCACTGATGCATGCATTGTCGCTGCTCACCATCCTTGTCACCCTCATAAAATGGTGACAGGACAGTGCATGCATCCTCAATCAGTAGCCACTGACATTTCGAAAAGAAGCCAAGCTCCCCTGACCCTGTCCTGGTGCCATACTCGCACAGGTACCCATTGATGGCCCGCTACTGTGTGTGCAGCTGCTGCAGCATCGCCAATGTTGAGTTCCACCTGGTGGGCATGCCACAAATGAGGCGGTTGGTGGGCAGGTTGCATTCCCTGCACTGGTATTGTATGACTGGCAGAAATGACCACAGACTTTTATGGCCTGCCTCAGGAGATCTTGTAAGCCTGGGTACCTGGTCAAGAACCGCTGCACCACCAAATTCAGTATGTGTGCCAAACATGGAACATGGGTCAAGTGTCCCTGCGGAGGGCAGAAAAAAGGTTGGTGCCATTGTCACAGTCAACCATTCCTGGCTGAAGCTGGCATGGCATCAAGTACCTCTGAGCCTGCCCCTGCAGAGCTGACAGAATCTTTGCCCCAGTGTGGCTCCTGTCCTCTAAGCAGACCAACTCAAGCACCGCATGGCATCTTTTAGCCTGACTGCTTGCGTAGCCCCTGGAATGCTTACGGAGCACTGCTGATTTAGAGGACAAATATGCAGAAGAGGAAATAGAGGAAGAAGAAGAGGAGGGGGTGGAGGAGAGAGCTGTTGCAGAATCATCACTATTATTTTGGAGTCGTGGTGGTGGAACAAGCTCCAATAACACTGAACCCTGTCCTGCATCCTTCTCAGCTGCCATCAGAGTTACCCAGTGCACCATGAAGGAAAAGTAATGTCCCTGCCCATGCCTGCTGGACCATGAGTCAGCGGTAATATGAACCTTACTGCTGACTGCCCTGTCCAACAAAGCCAAAACATTGCCTTCCACATGCCGGTAGAGAACCGGAATGGCCTTCCGTGAAAAGAAATGGCGTTTTGGAACCTGCCACTGAGGTACAGCACATTCCACAAATTCACAAAAGTGGGGAGAGTCTACCAGCTCAAAAGGCAGCAGTTGCAGTGCTAGCAATTTGGCCAGGCTAGCATTTAGGCGCTGAGCATGTGGATGGCTGGGACCGAATTTCTTATTATGGTTCAGCAACTGGGCTAGGGAAATTTGCCTGCTCAAATCAATTGGTGGTGTACTGCTAGCAGATTAGCTGCAAGTACTTGGGATACCTATTGTTATACTGCATTCCTCTCAGTGCAGGTTTTTGAGAGGACTGAAGGTATAGTAGGGTTGGAGATCCCAGATGAGGAGCAAGGAGAAGTTTGCCTTTTTCTCTGATGTGGGTCTTTCAAGTGCTGTTGCCAAAGGACTGCATGGCGGGTCTTCATATGTCTGGTCAAGGATGTGGTGCCCAAGTGGCTGCTTTTCTGGCCAAGCTTGATCCGCTTCAGATGTAGGTTGCAAACAGTAACAGTTCAATCTGCTGCACACGTGTCAAAAAGGCCCACACCAAGGAACATTTAAAAATCAGTGGGGAGTCAACAGCGCCCTGCACTTGCGAAGTTCTGTGCTGTGATGCAATAGGGTGGCTGCCCTTAAGCTGCCCCCTAGAGAACATCCTGCCTCAGTGGAATAGTGCCTCCTCCTCCTCTCTTCTCTCAGGCACCCAATTACAGTCAGTGACATCATAACCCCCTCCTCCCTTGTCACTGGAGCAAACGTGGCACTTTGCTGCAGCTGGGGGAACATGACTGCCAGTTTCTTGTCCTTCTGTGGAACTCCCTCTCTCTAGGCTCACGTTACTCCCTTCCTCAACCTGTGAAACAACATCGGAGCCTTCAAATAGCTGGGCATCCTCCAGCAGCATATAACAAACAGACATGTGCATTCGTTTTCGTTCGAATGCATTTTTGTCCGAATTTTACGTATTTTCGTTAGCATTTTAACAAATGATAACGAACGTGCAGAATCCGAAAACCGAAAGATTTGACATAAACAAATGCTTTACATTTGCGTTTGCGTTCGCATTTTCGTTGCAACAGTTTGATATAGATAGGAGATTTGACATGACCCTGACAATAGTGATCTGTGTCCATTGAACCTGTGGTCGAATGTGTCTAACCTTAGCTCTATTAGTTCAAGATTTTTCTACATAGAGAGAAAAGATTCGACATAGAGAGAAAAGATTCGACATTATAGAGACAATAGCAAAAAAGGTCGAATGTGCCTAACCTAACTCTATTAGTCCAAGATTTTTCGACATAGAGAGAAAAGATTCAACATGAAGATTCGACGAAGCAGTCGCCACGAGCGGACATTTATGGTCAAATGCTCCGCCCATAGGCTATAGAAGAATTCTAATGTTGGTTGACTAGTAATAATAATTAATAAATATAATTATTACTAGTGTCATACAACATTAGAATTCTACTAAAGCTTGTAAGCTGAACATTCGACCGGAAATTTTTCGGACAAATGGATTTTTTAACGAGACAAAATAAATAAAAATTAATTTTGGGAGTAACTAAATAAATGTATTTTTCAGACGAAAATGAAATTCCGAAACAAAATATTTCAGTGTGCACATGTCTAATAACGAACACTGTAGTCGAATAATTCTGGGGACTCCTCCGTGCATGATGGGGAGGCTACAGGAGAGGTGGACAAGGAGCCGGTGGAATAGGCTGCTTTAGCAGCTGCATTGGAAGGCAAACTACCCTGAGCCAGGTTGATAGAGGATGAGGAGGATGGGGACGGCTTTGTTATCCACTCCATCAACTCTTCTGCATGTTGTGGCTCAATAACATGGCCCATAGCAGAAAAAAGGGACAAACATGCCCCACAGTCATATGGCATTGGGGTCCCCACAAAATCCCTACCAGAGCACGCAACCTGGCAAACCGCAGGAAAAGAGGGGGGATGAGATAGAGCTCCCCCCCTACTGAGCCGTACCAGGCCACATGCCCTCAACATGGGGAGGGTGCTTTGGAGTAGCCCCCTATGTTAATGGGAACAAGGGCCTCATCCCCACAACCCTTGCCCGGTGGTTGTGGGGGTGTGCGGGCGGGGGGCTTATCGGAATCTGTAAGCCCCCTTTAACAAGGGGACCCCCAGATCCCAGCCCCAACCTATGTGAATTGGTAAGGGGTACACCCCTACCATTTCACAAAATAAAGTGTCAAAAATAGTAAAAAAGACTGGAGACACTTATGGACAAGTCCTTTATTAAAAAAATTAGAGAACAAAAATTGCCCGTGATGTCCATTCATCTGCTATCACGCTGCCTGACGAACAGAAAAAAGAAAAAAAAGATGCAACAGAAATGCCTCCATGGGAGGCTCCCGCCAAGTGACGCTTCTTCTTGGTGACAGCTGTTATATAGCTGAGGGCGGGGCCACCTGGTGATGTTAACGGTTGACCCTGCCCTCCTCTAATGCCTCGTTTGCCCATCCCTAGTATCAATACCTCACATGTGTGCTGTTTTAAAAGTGATCTGGCAACTGTATAGCCTCTCAGATTACTTTTAAAGGAAATCCGGTCACCAGCCTAATTTATCAATTTTATATTTAGATGTTAAAAATAACGTAACTGCAATCATCGCAATTGTGCCAGGGAGGAAGACTTTGATAAGGAATCTAAAGCCCTCTATGGGGGGTTATTAAATAGGGGATATAGCAAAAAGGTCATTAAAAGGGCCTATCAGAGGGCAAGGTCCAACTAACACAAACAATTAATTTTCAAATCTAGGCCAGGTTAAGAATCCCACTACAAAACCGATCACCACTTTCAGTGCCCATCAAGATCAATTCCATGCACTAATAGCTCAAAACTGGCATTTCCTTTCAGGAGACCCAATCATTTGAAAGTATGTCTTATGCCGCGTACAAACGAAGGGACTTTGTCCGCCGGACCTAGTCCAGCGGACAATCCGCCGGACTTTCCAGCTGGCTTCGGCGGACTTGAAAGCGAACGGACTTGACCCACACACGATCACGCTAATGACGTACAGCACGTACGACGGGACTAGAAAAAGAAAAATACTAGAAAAATACTTGCTACTGAGCATGCGTCCTTTTTGGTCTGCCGGACCATACTACAGATGGCCGTATTGTCCGCCGGACTGCCAAGTCCAGCGGATAATTTTAAAACAAAACTTAAAACTTTAGTCCGCCGGACTTTTTGGAAAAAAGTCAGTCGAAGGCCCACACACGAGGGGATTATCCGGTGGACTTAGTCCAGCGGACAATCCCGCGGGATAATCCCTTCGTGTGTACGCGGCATTAGATCGTCCAGAAATAGTATATAGGAGGTCTCGAGCCATAAGGGATAACCTTGTACATAACCATCTTTCATTGTTACCAATAATGGAGGGAGCTGTGGGAGGTAATGACATGTACAGGTGTGGCAATTGCTAATTGCCAATTGTTACCAATGCACCTGGATAAAGGTAGGGGAGGGCTGCCCTAAATCATATGCCGATTGCCGTGCCATTGGTGTGTTATATATGGCTACCTGCACATGTGGTGCATTTTATATTGGCAAAACCAAACGTACCATGTGAACACTTATACTATCTTGATGCCGGCCTGCTCTATACACCTACATGTAGACATGTTGGTCTCAATCATGGTTATGGTCCATCATTTATTTCTTTCTTTGCACTTGAGGTCATATATCACAGTTTGTGCGAATTTTCAAACCCTATTCGTTACAATGGACTCAAACGTTCGAAATCAAAAGTGCTAATTATAATGGCCAATATGCATGTTAATGTCATAAAACAGGTTTGGGGACCCGGGTCCTGCCCCAGGGGACATATATCAATGCAAAAAGAAGTTTTAAAAACTAAAGTTTTTTCGGGAGCAGTCATTTTAATGATGCATAAAGTGAAAAAAAAAAAAGTGAAATATTCCTTTAAATATGGTACCTGGGGGGTGTCTAAAGTTGCCTTTAGTATGCCTGTGAAGTGGCATGTGTTTCCCGTGTTTAGAACTGTCCCTGCACAAAATGACATTTGTAAAGGAAAAAAAAGAAGCCATTTAAAACCGCTTGCGGCTTTATTGTCATGTCTTGTCCTGGAAATATGGCTGAAAATCCTTGAGAAAAATGGCATGGCTACCCCATCAACCCCCCCCCCCCCCCACACCAGCCCCTTTGGGTCTTGTATGGATATTAAGGGGAACCCCGCACCCAAAATAAAACCCTATACCTACAACACTATATACTCTGAACAGCAGTATACAGTCGGTGCAAACAAGACAGGGACTGTAGGTTTGTTCTTAAGTAGAATCTGAACAGGTACATTTTTAAGTGTAGCTCCATCCAAAAAAAATCTATTTTTAAGCTTTTTGGAGAACATAGGGAGAGGTTATCACCCTGTAACATTTGCTGTCTTTGCACATCTGTTCAGAACATTTCACCTCACTTTCCGTCCCAATGACAAATGTTTTTGGAAAAGTGGGGTTTTTATTGAAACAAGGATTGGTGATAAAGCATCAGTAGAGAGGAGATACCTTTTTCCCAAATTAAATCTAACAGGATAGAATTTCCCTTCCTAGGGATAGATTTCCTCTCACTTCCTGTTTTCTCCTTCCGTTTGCAAGTAGGAGTCGTTTGTAAGTTGGATGTTTGAAAGTAGGGGCCTGCCGTATATACTCTGCAGAAATTTGCCCCATTAGATGTTGGTGTAGCCACAACACTGTAAGCTCTCACAGTTACTCTTGGTGGGCACAGGAATTGGCCCTGCTGTGAATTATTAGATCAAGATTTGTAATTGCATGCACCTGTTGAACAGGGCAGAAAAATTGGGCCTTTGGTGGTGGTGGTGGATGGTGTTGCCACAAGACTGTAAGCCCTCACAGTTACTCTTGGTGGGCGCAGGAATGGGCCCTGCTGTGAATTATTAGATCACGATTTGTAATTGCATGCCCCTGTTGAACAGGGCAGAAAAATTGGGCCTTTGGTGGTGGTAGTGGACGGTGTTGCCACAAGACTGTAAGCCCTTACAGTTACTCTTGGTGGGCACAGGAATGGGCCCTGCTGAGAATTATTAGATCAATATTTGTAATTACACGCCCCTGTTAAACAGGGGCTGAAAAATTGGGCCTTTGGTGGTGGACGGTGTTGCCACAAGACTATAAGCCCTCACAGTTACTCTTGGTGGGCGCAGGAATGGGCCCTGCTGTGAACTATTAGATCAAGATTTGTAATTACATGCCCCTGTTAAACAGGGGCTGAAAAATTGTGCCTTAGGCACTGGTGCTGGTGCCACAACACTGCAACCCCTCACAGATACTGTACTTGGAGCACAGCAGTCAGACCTGTTGCGAAGCATTGCTTAAGCCTGGGTTCAGACTAGTGCAGTGCGAATTCAAGGCCCTGCGTGACTGCACAGTGAAACACCGGCTTTTCTGCGGATTGTACGCGTTTTAGGTGCGAATCAGCTGCAAATTTATTAGTAACCCTTCCTGCCTAATTTGAGTTGCTAATTTTGTGCTGAGCAAGCTTTTTGGCTGATTGTCTGGCTGTTTATAAAACCTGGTAGGTCTGTGTACACTTCCTGGTTGTCCAGCAGTCTGTACCTGTGTTTTGTGTGTTTCTTTGCAAGATGTGTGCTGCTCTGCCAATGATAATGCCAACTGTTGTTGCTGCAACAGCAGCAATCTTGCTGGAAGAAGAAAATAGGAGAAGGATGCGGAGAAGAAGAAGATACTGGGTTCATCCCATCATTGCAAATCGTGAAGAGAGAGGGCAGTTCATGATCTTGTATGGGCACCTCCGTGGGCATGAAGAGAAATTTTTCAATTTCACCCGCATGTCAATTAGTAGGTGAGTACTGTTTCTGCCAAACCATACTTAATTTGTAGCCATTGATGTATAGTGTGTTTTATATTTGCAAGACACAAGTCCATCCAGTCTCACCTATGTGTGATTATGTCATTTTAAGATTATTGTAACTAATAAGCCCTGTGTCTCCCCCCCCCCCAAAATGAGGACCCATATGCCATTTTTTTTTCATGCCATTTTTTTATTTAGCCCTAATTATATTGGAACTAAGGATGCCTGCCTTGGTACCATAAATAATGTCCTTAACCACTTACCTTACTCTTTTTTTACAGTATGCCCAAATGTTTTTCCCACATGTATTTATGAATGTAATTTTTTTTTACTCAGTTTTGACGAATCGCTGGGCTTAATCTCCCCTCGCTTTGTGGGTGGTGGTGATGCCACGCAGCTTTGTTTAGCATTTTTGGCTGAGACAATTGTTAGTGTTAAATTAAAAGGCCAGTGGCTTCTTCTTTGTTGAAATGAGGACCCATATGCCATTTTTTTTTCCTGCCACTTATTTAGCCCTAATTATATTGGAACTAAGGATGCCTGCCTTGGTACCATAAATAATGTCCTTAACCACTTACCTTACTCTTTTTTTACAGTATGCCCAAATGTTTTTCCCACATGTATTTATGAATGTAATTTTTTTTTACTCAGTTTTGACGAATCGCTGGGCTTAATCTCCCCTCGCTTGGAGCGTCAGAACACAAGCTTCAGAAAAAGTATCCAGCCTGCTGAAAGATTATTGATCACGTCATGTGTTATATTGACCATGTTTTTTGTATTTTTTATGTTTTTTTACCTGGGTATTTTTGAAAATATGACAGCACAAAAAATGTAGGAATAATTATTTATTCACGTATCATAAAATATGATAAAAATATAAACTTTACCCATGTATAAAACATAAATTAACTCTGCAATAACTTAAAAACAAAAAACTTGCCTGTCAAGTAGGCCTCTTCCCTGTTTTATCAAAATGTGTCATGTTGGTCCTTAACCATGAACAGACCTCATCACAGATTCTGATATGTTTTTTGGAAAGGGGCCTCATAGGAGTATTGAGTTGCGGAAGCTGGGTCATCACTGGCAGTGTGGGTAGCAGGCCTAGCCTCCCCATGTTGACTTTGCACATACATACCCTGAGTTTGGGGGGGGGGGCTAATTGAAGGAAGTGGGGATGGGATGGGATAGGGAAGGTTACTGTGTGGCCCTTCATATCTGGAGATTGGCTTGTCATAACTTGAGGGATATGATGGTGGATTATAGGGGTAAGGATGGTGTTGCTGCTCAGGGTAGTGCGTGTATCTTGGGTAGTGATGGGGAGGTCTTGGTTGGGGCACATTTGGGTAGTTAAATGCAGGTTCCTGCTGTGGCTGGGAGAAGGAGTGCATAATTTTTTCTATATTTTTCCGCATTTCATAGTACCGCTCTGGGGGTACCTTTTTAATTAGTGGTACAAAACTGAGCGCCAGGATTGTATCGGGACATAAAAATGCATCCACCTTTGCGTCATGTTTTTTAACATGTCTAATAAGCGCTCACTTAGGTCAGGTTGGGATAGTGCTGGGCGCCTCCTTGGCACTTTGCCAGGCTGACCAATGTGTGCAGGAGCAGAGGATGGCCCAGGGACAGCCTCCTCTGCCCCTGAACATTGTTCATCTGGATTAGTTTCCCAGAGACTGGAAGATGTTTGGATGAGTGCTAAATCCTCTGTGTCTTCTGGAATATCAATGGGTGCTTCCTCCAAAACATCTTGCTCCTCCCAACTAGATCCTGTCCTGTTTTATATTGTAAAAATGTCAAAAATTAACTAGGTATATGAATGATTACCAGATTGTGCGTTACATAGATGTTGTACATGAAAACTTACTCCCTCATCTCCACAATGGGTTGTAGAAAATCCAAGTCCCTGGCAAACATATAGGGTACCCTAGGCGCTGCCCCCGAGCCACTCCTTCTTTCTTTGAGGTGTTGCATATATTTTCTGTAAGCATCACGCATGCTACGCCATCTTGTCTGTAAGTAGTGCACTGAAAATAAATAACAACATAATGACATTTTTTTTTTTTTTAGGTACTTAGCAACAGGAAATTCCTTTGGAAGTTTGCACTATGAATTCAAGGTTGGAAAATCAACGATTAGTGGCATTGTTCATGCTACCTGCCTAGTCATATGGGAAGAACTGAAGGACATTGTGATGAAGAAGCCCAAACAAGAAGAATGGCTGATGATAGCATGATGGCAAACATGTACGCATCCTCAAGCCTCCAGCTAGCCAATTTTTTAATTATAAAAATTTTTTTTCGTTGGTATTAATGGCAGTGGCAGACGCAAATTATACATTTATTTATGTTGATGTAGGTTCTTATGGCAGCAGCTCAGATTCTAGTGTATTTTCACATTCCTCATTTGGCCGCATGCTGCGTGACAATACACTAGACTTGCCCAATAATTCTCCCCTGCCAGGGACTACAGAGCCTCTCCTCCCACATGTATTTGTCGGAGATGAAGCTTTCACACTTTCCCAGAACATGCTCAGGCCTTATTCAAGTCGCTCTCTGACAACTGAAAAAAGAGTGTTCAATTATAGGCTGACTAGGGCACGACGAGTAGTAGAATGTACATTTGGAATTCTTTGCAATAAGTGGAGATTCATGCATACTTCTATTAACCTCAGTATTGATCATGCGATCAGTGCGATTAAAGCTGCCTGTGCACTGCACAACTATGTGCGTGAAAGAGATGGGTTTCTTTTTGAAGATTCCCTGACCCATAACATGGAGGCAGCACATTTCAATATTCTTAGGGGCAGCACTACTGGTACACTTATTAGAGAAGAATTTAAGATTTTTTTTTTGTCACCAGCTGGGGAGGTGCCTTGGCAGATGAATTCTATTGACTAAAAATAAATATGTATTTTTTTTTCTTGATGTAAATGCATGATAATATAATGCTAAGTGTGCTGTATAAAAAATGTTGTATGTAATTTTGGCAATGAGAAATAAAACTTTTTTATCTCACATTTGTGGTGTATGTCATATTACTAACCTTAGAAATTCTAAGAATATGCATTTTTTAAGGGCCTCATCCATCCCTAGATAAAGCTGTTATGTGCACAATGTTTATTACAGCATATGGCCTGGTACAGATTTAGGGGTGACCACATGCTGTTTGTTAAAATCTAATAAATTAAATTAATGTACACCATCTAAAAAATACAGGACAGCATATACAGGTAGTAAAAGGTAATAAAAAAACTTACATTTGTCAGCCTGAACTTGGGAAGAGCACCTGTTCCACTCTGGCAAGAGGTCTCTGGCAATGTCCTGCCATGCACGTTTTTTTACAACGTTGTCCTTATATTTAGGATGCCGGGTGTCATAAATCATGGGTTTCTCCCTCACAAGTCTGATCAACTCCTCACAAGTCTGATCAACTCCTCACAATCCACAGATTCTTTTGCCTTTGATGATGCTTTTCGTCCTCTTTTGGACATGCTGGTTCCAGTCCGGATTTCAAAACACACAGGGGAGGAACAGGAAGAAGGGGAGGTGTTGGAGTGGCGCGAATTTCTGTTCAGGACACAAGCCAGATGCGGATCAGATGCGTGCCCATAGAAGATAATGAGCCTGAATTCGCACCTGATCCGTCCCACACCCCACCAAAGTCGGTGGCGGTTTTTCTGCAATGCGCAGTGCGCATGCACCAGACATGTGTGAACGTGCCCCATTGAAAACAATGGGTTTTCAAATGTCCTGCGAATTCACAGTATTTTCCACCGCTGCGAATTCGCAATAGTGTGAACCCAGGCTAAAAAATTGTAATTACACGCCCCTGTTAAACAGGGGCTGAAAAATTGTGCCTTAGGCACTGGTGCTGGTGCCACAACACTGCAACCCCTCACAGATACTGTACTTGGAGCACAGCAGTCAGACCTGTTGCGAAGCATTGCTTAAAAAATTTTGATTACACACCCCTGTTAAACAGGGGCTGAAAAATTGTGCCTTAGGCCCTGGTGCTGTGCCAAAACACCGCAACCCCTCACAGATACTGTACTCTGAGCACAGCAATGAGACCTGTTGCAAAGCATTGCATAAAAAATTGTAATTACACGCCCCTGTTAAACAGGGGCTGAAAAATTGGGCCTTAGCCACTGGTGTGGTGGCACCCAGAAACAAAAATGTTCTTCCAAGCTATCAAGGAATGGATCATTGAGGAGGAGGAAGAGGATAGTCAGTGAACATAACAAGACAGTCGCTCAGCATCAGCATAGGCAGTCTTGAAGGTATGTGACATTATGAATTATTCAGTTTTATCCGCTTCAGGTGCTTGGTAGCTGGTGGTGATCCAAGACTGATTCATCTTTATGAAGGTCAGTCGATCAACCGAGTCGGTGGACAGGCGCACCCTGTGATCGGTGACAAATCCTCCAGCAGCACTGAATGTGTGTTCGGAAAGAACGCTGGATGCAGGACAGGCCAGTAGCTCAATTGCATACTGTGCAAGCTCTGGCCAGTGATCCATCCTCAAGACCCAGTAAGCCAGAGGATTTTCGGTGGGAAAGGTGTCCAAGTCTGACCTTGCCCCTAGGTATTCCTGCACCAGGTATATCAGACGCTGGCGATGGTTGCTGGAACCGATCATACCTTGGGGCTGCGGACTAAAAAATTGTCTGAACGCATCGGTCAGACGTCCACCTTCCCCACCGCTCCTTCTGCTACTGACCTAAGCCTCAGCAACTTGTCGTCCAGGACCAGGAGTTTGTAACCTCCCAGTTTCTGGGAACGCGTTGCACAGACCTTTCTGCAAGGCCTCCCTGAGATGTCTCATCCTCTGCTCCCTCTGCGATGGCAAGATAAGGTCCGCAACCTTACCCTTGTACCGTGGATCAAGGAGAGTGGCCAGCCAGTAATGGTCCCTCTCCTTGATCCGAAGAATACGAGGATCCTTCCGCAGGCTTTGCAGGATCAGGGAGGCCATGCAACGTAGGTTAGCTGAGGCATTCGATGAGTCTTCTGGGTCACTGAGGACGACATGATCACCAGCCACCTCCTCTCAGCCACGTACAAGTCCACTGGTTTGTTGGGACTGTACATCATCCCTAAAAGACTGCTGCTGCTGATGCTGAGTGCCAGGCTCCACCTCCATGCTCACACCATCCTCCTCCTCCTCATCCTCTTCCTGTGTGATGGGTGGGAGAGAAGGAACACTGTCTGGATAAAGGGGGCCTTGAGAGGCAAGGAAGTCCTCCTCTTCCTGCCTCTGTTCTGCCTCAAGTGCCCTGTTCATTATCCCACACAGCGTATGCTCCAACAGGTGGACAAGAGGTACAGTGTCACTGATGCATGCACTGTCACTGCTCACCATCCTCGTGGCCTCCTCAAATGGTGACAGGATAGTGCATGCATCCCTGATCATGCTCCACTGGTGTGGGGAAAAAAATCCAAGCTCTCCTGACCCTGTCCTGGTGCCGTAGTCGAACAGGTACTCATTGTGGGCCCTCTGCTGCATGTGCAGTCGCTGCAGCATGGCCAACGTTGAGTTCCACCTGGTGGGCATGTCACATCTAAGGCGGTTCTTGGGCAGGTTCAACTCCTTTTGCAGCTCAGCCAGCCGAGCACTGGCATTATACGATCGGCGGAAATGCACACAGACTTTCCTGGCCTGCCTCAGGACATCCTGTAAGCCTGGGTACCTGCCCAAGAACCGCTGTACCACCAGGTTGAGGACGTGAGCCATACAGGGCACATGGGTCTGCCGCAGGGCGGAGAGGAGGTTGGTGCCATTGTCAGAAACCACCATTCCTGGCTTAAGCTGGCATGGCATCAACCACCTCTCGGCCTGCCCCTGCAGAGCTGCCAGAACCTCTGCCCCAGTGTGGCTCCTGTCCCCCAAACACACCAGCGCAAGCACGGCATGGCAACTTTTTGCCTGCGTACTCGCGTAGCCCCTTGTACGCCTACGGAGCACCGCTGGTTCCGAGGACAGAGCACTCGAAGAGGCCATGGAGGAAGAGGAGGGGGTGGAGGAGAGAGGTGTGTCACAACCAGTAATAGCATTTTGGAGGCGTGGTGGCGGAACAACCTCCAACACTACTGCACCTTGTCCTGCATCCCTCCCAGCTGCCAATAGAGTGACCCAATGGGCCGTGAAAGACAGGTAACGTCCCTGTCCATGCCTGCTGGACCATGAGTCAGCGATAATATGCACCTTACCGCTGACCGCCCTGTCCAGCGAGGCATGGACATTGCCTTCCACATGCCGGTAGAGAGCCGGAATCACCTTCCGTGAGAAAAACTGGCGTTTGGGAACCTGCCACTGAGGAACCGCACATTGAACAAACTCACGGAAGGGGGCCGAGTCTACCAACTGAAAAGGCAGCAGTTAAAGTGCTAGCAATTTAGCCAAGCTAGCATTCAACCGTTGGGTATGTGGATGGCTTGGAGTAAACTTCTTTCGATGGTCCAGCAGCTGGGGCAGGGAAATTTGCCTGTGACACACCTAATTCTACACCTTCATTCCTCTCAGAGCAGCTTTCAGAGAGGACTGAAGATATAGTGGGGTTGGTGGAGATCCCAGCTAATGAGGAGCAAGGAGAGGTCCTACTCAGTTTTTGACGAATCGCTGGGCTTAATCTCCCCTCGCTTGGAGCGTCAGAACACAAGCTTCAGAAAAAGTATCCAGCCTGCTGAAAGATTATTGATCACGTCATGTGTTTATTGACCATGTTTTTTGTATTTTTTATGTTTTTTTACCTGGGTATTTTTGAAAATATGACAGCACAAAAAATGTAGGAATAATTAATTATTTATTCACGTATCATAAAATATGATAAAAATATAAACTTTACCCATGTATAAAACATAAATTAACTCTGCAATAACTTAAAAACAAAAAACTTGCCTGTCAAGTAGGCCTCTTCCCTGTTTTATCAAAATGTGTCATGTTGGTCCTTAACCATGAACAGACCTCATCACAGATTCTGATATGTTTTTTGGAAAGGGGCCTCATAGGAGTATTGAGTTGCGGAAGCTGGGTCATCACTGGCAGTGTGGGTAGCAGGCCTAGCCTCCCCATGTTGACTTTGCACATACATACCCTGAGTTTGGGGGGGGGGCTAATTGAAGGAAGTGGGGATGGGATGGGATAGGGAAGGTTACTGTGTGGCCCTTCATATCTGGAGATTGGCTTGTCATAACTTGAGGGATATGATGGTGGATTATAGGGGTAAGGATGGTGTTGCTGCTCAGGGTAGTGCGTGTATCTTGGGTAGTGATGGGGAGGTCTTGGTTGGGGCACATTTGGGTAGTTAAATGCAGGTTCCTGCTGTGGCTGGGAGAAGGAGTGCATAATTTTTTCTATATTTTTCCGCATTTCATAGTACCGCTCTGGGGGTACCTTTTTAATTAGTGGTACAAAACTGAGCGCCAGGATTGTATCGGGACATAAAAATGCATCCACCTTTGCGTCATGTTTTTTAACATGTCTAATAAGCGCTCACTTAGGTCAGGTTGGGATAGTGCTGGGCGCCTCCGTGGCACTTTGCCAGGCTGACCAATGTGTGCAGGAGCAGAGGATGGCCCAGGGACAGCCTCCTCTGCCCCTGAACATTGTTCATCTGGATTAGTTTCCCAGAGACTGGAAGATGTTTGGATGAGTGCTAAATCCTCTGTGTCTTCTGGAATATCAATGGGTGCTTCCTCCAAAACATCTTGCTCCTCCCAACTAGATCCTGTCCTGTTTTATATTGTAAAAATGTCAAAAATTAACTAGGTATATGAATGATTACCAGATTGTGCGTTACATAGATGTTGTACATGTAAACTTACTCCCTCATCTCCACAATGGGTTGTAGAAAATCCAAGTCCCTGGCAAACATATAGGGTACCCTAGGCGCTGCCCCCGAGCCACTCCTTGTTTCTTTGAGGTGCCTCATATATTTTCTGTAAGCATCACGCATGCTACGCCATCTTGTCTGTAAGTAGTGCACTGAAAATAAATAACAACATAATGACATTTTTTTTTTTTTTAGGTACTTAGCAACAGGAAATTCCTTTGGAAGTTTGCACTATGAATTCAAGGTTGGAAAATCAACGATTAGTGGCATTGTTCATGCTACCTGCCTAGTCATATGGGAAGAACTGAAGGACATTGTGATGAAGAAGCCCAAACAAGAAGAATGGCTGATGATAGCATGATGGCAAACATGTACGCATCCTCAAGCCTCCAGCTAGCCAATTTTTTAATTATAAAAATTTTTTTTCGTTGGTATTAATGGCAGTGGCAGACGCAAATTATACATTTATTTATGTTGATGTAGGTTCTTATGGCAGCAGCTCAGATTCTAGTGTATTTTCACATTCCTCATTTGGCCGCATGCTGCGTGACAATACACTAGACTTGCCCAATAATTCTCCCCTGCCAGGGACTACAGAGCCTCTCCTCCCACATGTATTTGTCGGAGATGAAGCTTTCACACTTTCCCAGAACATGCTCAGGCCTTATTCAAGTCGCTCTCTGACAACTGAAAAAAGAGTGTTCAATTATAGGCTGACTAGGGCACGACGAGTAGTAGAATGTACATTTGGAATTCTTTGCAATAAGTGGAGATTCATGCATACTTCTATTAACCTCAGTATTGATCATGCGATCAGTGCGATTAAAGCTGCCTGTGCACTGCACAACTATGTGCGTGAAAGAGATGGGTTTCTTTTTGAAGATTCCCTGACCCATAACATGGAGGCAGCACATTTCAATATTCTTAGGGGCAGCACTACTGGTACACTTATTAGAGAAGAATTTAAGATTTTTTTTTTGTCACCAGCTGGGGAGGTGCCTTGGCAGATGAATTCTATTGACTAAAAATAAATATGTATTTTTTTTTCTTGATGTAAATGCATGATAATATAATGCTAAGTGTGCTGTATAAAAAATGTTGTATGTAATTTTGGCAATGAGAAATAAAACTTTTTTATCTCACATTTGTGGTGTATGTCATATTACTAACCTTAGAAATTCTAAGAATATGCATTTTTTAAGGGCCTCATCCATCCCTAGATAAAGCTGTTATGTGCACAATGTTTATTACAGCATATGGCCTGGTACAGATTTAGGGGTGACCACATGCTGTTTGTTAAAATCTAATAAATTAAATTAATGTACACCATCTAAAAAATACAGGACAGCATATACAGGTAGTAAAAGGTAATAAAAAAACTTACATTTGTCAGCCTGAACTTGGGAAGAGCACCTGTTCCACTCTGGCAAGAGGTCTCTGGCAATGTCCTGCCATGCACGTTTTTTTACAACGTTGTCCTTATATTTAGGATGCCGGGTGTCATAAATCATGGGTTTCTCCCTCACAAGTCTGATCAACTCCTCACAAGTCTGATCAACTCCTCACAATCCACAGATTCTTTTGCCTTTGATGATGCTTTTCGTCCTCTTTTGGACATGCTGGTTCCAGTCCGGATTTCAAAACACACAGGGGAGGAACAGGAAGAAGGGGAGGTGTTGGAGTGGCGCGAATTTCTGTTCAGGACACAAGCCAGATGCGGATCAGATGCGTGCCCATAGAAGATAATGAGCCTGAATTCGCACCTGATCCGTCCCACACCCCACCAAAGTCGGTGGCGGTTTTTCTGCAATGCGCAGTGCGCATGCACCAGACATGTGTGAACGTGCCCCATTGAAAACAATGGGTTTTCAAATGTCCTGCGAATTCACAGTATTTTCCACCGCTGCGAATTCGCAATAGTGTGAACCCAGGCTAAAAAATTGTAATTACACGCCCCTGTTAAACAGGGGCTGAAAAAAATTGTGCCTTAGGCACTGGTGCTGGTGCCACAACACTGCAACCCCTCACAGATTACTGTACTTGGAGCACAGCAGTCAGACATGTTGCGAAGCATTGCTTAAAAAATTTTGATTACACACCCCTGTTAAACAGGGGCTGAAAAATTGTGCCTTAGGCCCTGGTGCTGTGCCAAAACACCGCAACCCCTCACAGATACTGTACTCTGAGCACAGCAATGAGACCTGTTTGCAAAGCATTGCATAAAAAATTGTAATTACACGCCCCCTGTTAAACAGGGGCTGAAAAATTGGGCCTTAGCCACTGGTGTGGTGGCACCCAGAAACAAAAATGTTCTTCCAAGCTATCAAGGAATGGATCATTGAGGAGGAGGAAGAGGATAGTCAGTGAACATAACAAGACAGTCGCTCAGCATCAGCATAGGCAGTCTTGAAGGTATGTGACATTATGAATTATTCAGTTTTATCCGCTTCAGGTGCTTGGTAGCTGGTGGGGAAACCCTTCTTTCGATGTCCAGCAGACCAGGAAAGTCCAAGTCCCACACAGTACCCACCAAAGTCTTCGGGTGCTCAACGGATTTTATGAATTTTTTCTGCAATGATGAACGGCCCCATTGCAAAACTTAAAAACAAAAAACAATGGGTTTTCAAATGTCAGATTCTCATCTTTATGTCAGAGGCATTCAGTTCGATCAACTCCCTCACAGACTGTACTCTCGGTGGACGCTCTACCCTGTTAAACTTGGGGCTGAAAATGAGAATTGCTAAGTGGCCAATAGCCACTGGTGTGGTTGCACCCAGAAACGTTCTTCCAAGCTATCAAGCCTGAATGGATCTGTGATAACACAGAAGAAGGGAGGTGTGGACAGTCGTGCATCAGCAAGTCTTGAAGTGCGTATGTGACATTATGCGAATTGCGAATTCAGTTTTATTGTAATTCCGCTTCAGGTGAAAAATTGGTAGCTGGTGGTGATCCAAGACATTCATCTTTATGAAGGTCAGTGATCAACCGAGTCGGTGGACAGGCGCACCCTGTGATCGGTGACAAATCCAGCAGCACTGAATGTGTGTTCGGAAAGAACGCTGGATGAAGGACAGGCCAGTAGCTCAATTGCATACTGTGCAAGCTCTGGCCAGTGATCCATCCTCAAGACCAGTAAGCCAGAGGATTTTCGGTGGGAAAGGTGTCCAAGTCTGACCTTGCCCCTAGGTATTCCTGCACCAGGTATATCAGACGCTGGCGATGGTTGCTGGAACCGATCATACCTGGGGCTGCGGACTAAAAAAATTGTCTGAACGCATCGGTCAGACGTCCACCTTCCCCACCGCTCCTTCTGCTACTGACCTAAGCCTCAGCAACTTGTCGTCCAGGACCAGGAGTTTGTAACCTCCCAGTTTCTGGGAACGCGTTGCACAGACCTTTCTGCAAGGCCTCCCTGAGATGTCTCATCCTCTGCTCCCTCTGCGATGGCAAGATAAGGTCCGCAACCTTACCCTTGTACCGTGGATCAAGGAGAGTGGCCAGCCAGTAATGGTCCCTCTCCTTGATCCGAAGAATACGAGGATCCTTCCGCAGGCTTTGCAGGATCAGGGAGGCCATGCAACGTAGGTTAGCTGAGGCATTCGATGAGTCTTCTGGGTCACTGAGGACGACATGATCACCAGCCACCTCCTCTCAGCCACGTACAAGTCCACTGGTTTGTTGGGACTGTACATCATCCCTAAAAGACTGCTGCTGCTGATGCTGAGTGCCAGGCTCCACCTCCATGCTCACACCATCCTCCTCCTCCTCATCCTCTTCCTGTGTGATGGGTGGGAGAGAAGGAACACTGTCTGGATAAAGGGGGCCTTGAGAGGCAAGGAAGTCCTCCTCTTCCTGCCTCTGTTCTGCCTCAAGTGCCCTGTTCATTATCCCACACAGCGTATGCTCCAACAGGTGGACAAGAGGTACAGTGTCACTGATGCATGCACTGTCACTGCTCACCATCCTCGTGGCCTCCTCAAATGGTGACAGGATAGTGCATGCATCCCTGATCATGCTCCACTGGTGTGGGGAAAAAAATCCAAGCTCTCCTGACCCTGTCCTGGTGCCGTAGTCGAACAGGTACTCATTGTGGGCCCTCTGCTGCATGTGCAGTCGCTGCAGCATGGCCAACGTTGAGTTCCACCTGGTGGGCATGTCACATCTAAGGCGGTTCTTGGGCAGGTTCAACTCCTTTTGCAGCTCAGCCAGCCGAGCACTGGCATTATACGATCGGCGGAAATGCACACAGACTTTCCTGGCCTGCCTCAGGACATCCTGTAAGCCTGGGTACCTGCCCAAGAACCGCTGTACCACCAGGTTGAGGACGTGAGCCATACAGGGCACATGGGTCTGCCGCAGGGCGGAGAGGAGGTTGGTGCCATTGTCAGAAACCACCATTCCTGGCTTAAGCTGGCATGGCATCAACCACCTCTCGGCCTGCCCCTGCAGAGCTGCCAGAACCTCTGCCCCAGTGTGGCTCCTGTCCCCCAAAACACACCAGCGCAAGCACGGCATGGCAACTTTTTGCCTGCGTACTCGCGTAGCCCCTTGTACGCCTAGGAGCACCGCTGGTTCTGAGGACAGAGCACTCGAAGAGGCCATGGAGGAAGAGGAGGGGGTGGAGGAGAGAGGTGTGTCACAACCAGTAATAGCATTTTGGAGGCAGGGAAATTTGCCTGGTAGAATCGGACGTTGGTGTACTGCAAGAGTACTTGGCTGTGACACACCTAATTCTACACCTTCATTCCTCTCAGAGCAGCTTTCAGAGAGGACTGAAGATATAGTGGGGTTGGAGATCCCAGCTAATGAGGAGCAAGGAGAGGTCCACTTTGTTCTTTGGTGTGGGTCTTTAATGTGCGCTTGCCAACGAGCTGCATGGCAGGTCGACATATGTCTGGTCATGCTTGTGGTGCCCAATCGGCTGATGTTTTGGCCACGCGAGATACGCTTGAGACATATGTTGCAAATAGCAGTGGTGCGATCTGATGCACTCGTCTCAAAAAAGGCCCACACCAAAGAACTTTTGTGATAACGTGCAGAGGCGGAGCTCTGGTGTGTGATTCAGTTGGTCTGCTGGCCTCTAGCTTGCCTCCGGAGGGCATCCTGCCTCCTTGGACATGTGCCGCCGCCTCCTCCTCCTCCTCTCTCTCTTAAGGCACCCACGTGGAGTCAGTGACCTCATCATCCCCTCCCTCTTCACCACTGGAGCAAACCTGGCAGTAAGCTGCAGCTGGTGGAACATGACTGCCAGATTGCTGTCCTTGAGCATCCCCTCTCTCTGCGCTCACGCTACTGCCTTCCTCTAGCTGGGTATCATCATCCGAGCCTTCAAAACGTTGGGCATCCTCCTGGAGCATGTACCCAACACTGTGCTCAAACAGTTCGGGGGACTCCTCAGGAGGACATTGTGGGTCTAGGGAAGGGGTGCCTAATGATGCCATTGAGTACGCATTGGCAGCTACTCTGCCAGTACCCTGAGCCTGGGTGAGAGAGGATGAGGAGGATGAGGAGGGCTTGGTCATGCATTCTACCAAGCCTTCGGCATGATGCGGCTCAACATGTCCAACATGAAAACAAGGACAAGCGTGTCCCATGGCCACGTGCTGATGACGATGCACGACCACGTCCACGACCAGCACTGTTGTCTCTAGAAACAGAGCCTGCTTTCCCTGTGTTCTTGCCTCGGGACTGTCTGCCTTTTTCTTGGCGGTCTTCCAGGCATTGTAGTGGGTAGTGTATATTGTGCTGGAGTCACACAGCACACACACTAACTCCTGCAGATGGCTGCCTTAGATGACAGCAACAGGGCCTTACGGCAGATAGAGGCTGCCTTAGATGACAACAACTGGGCCTTACGGCAGATAGAGGCTGCCTTTGATGACAACTGGGCCTTACGGCAGATAGAGACTGCCTTATATGACAACAACTGGGCCTTATGGCAGATAGAGAGGCTGAGGTGGTTTTATGTGTGCTGTACTAACAGAGCACACACACACGCTAGCTCCTGGAGATGCCTGGCTGCCTTCGATGACAACAACTGGGCCTTACGGCAAGTAGAGGCTGCCTTATATGACAACAACTGGGCCTTATAGCAGATAGAGAGGCTAAGGTGGTTTTATGTGTGCTGTACTAACAGAGCACACACACACACGCTAGCTCCTGGAGATGCTTGGCTGCCTTCGATGAAAACAACTGGGCCTTACGGCAAGTAGAGGCTGCCTTATATGACAACAACTGGGCCTTATAGCAGATAGAGAGGCTGATGTGGTTTTATGTGTGCTGTACTAACAGAGCACACACACACACGCTAGCTCCTGGAGATGCCTGGCTGCCTTCGATGACAACAACTGGGCCTTACGGCAAGTAGAGGCTTCCTTATATGACAACAACTGGGCCTTATAGCAGATAGAGAGGCTGACTTGGTTTTAAGTGTGCTGTACTAACAGAGCACGCACCCACACGCTAGCTCCTGGAGATGCCTGGCTGCCTTCGATGACAACAACTGGGCCTTACGGCAAGTAGAGGCTGCCTTATATGACAACAACTGGGCCTTATAGCAGATAGAGAGGCTGAGGTGGTTTTATGTGTTTTGTACTAACAGAGCACACACACACACGCTAGCTCCTGGAGATGCCTGGCTGCCTTCGATTACAACAACTGGGCCTTACGGCAAGTAGAGGCTGCCTTATATGACAACAACTGGGCCTTATGGCAGATAGAGAGGCTGAGGTGGTTTTATGTGTGCTGTACTAACAGAGCACACACACGCTAGCTCCTGGAGATGCCTGGCTGCCTTCGGTGACAACAACTGGGCCTTATAGCAGATAGAGTGACTGAGGTGGTTTTATGTGTGCTGACACACACACTAGCTCCTATAAATGCCTGCCTGCCTTAGATCACAATAGGACAGAAGGTGATAATGCAATGCTGTACTAATAGCACACACACACCAGACTAATCCCCGGAATCACAGCAGTTAGACTCAGCAGCAGATAATGTCACCACTCAGCAGCAGTGCAATCAGCAGAATGAATATATATTCTCTAATGATCAGTATTCAGTAGTAATGATAATGATAATGAATCAGTTCAGTATCAGCATCAGCACAGCAGTCTGCCTATATCACAGCCGGAACAAAGTGCACTAGGCCGCCGGCGCGGCTTTCTATTATAGAGTGGGGCGTGTACTAACGCCCCTGAGCTATTATTGGCTACAGGCGTCCTAACGGTAGCCAATTATTGCTCTCCTCGCTTCCGGCGCTGTGATTGGCCAAGCATGCAGGGTCACAGTGCATGCTTGGCCAATCATCAGCCAGCAATGCACTGCGACTGGCGCAATGCATTGCGGGCCGCTCGCATCACACGAATGTGATGCGAACGGCCCAAATAGTTCTGGGCTCGCCGAGTGGGCGAACGCCCGGTGCTCGATTCGAACGTGGGTTCGAATCGAACACTGGGCCCATCCCTACTTGTGACGTACATATAGTGTTAAATCCTTAGGCAGCCATATATACTCACCATTATCTATATTGTTTTTATTCTTTCTATTATCATTTTTCTTTCTTGTATTATTCTTTATTTTTTCCAGTCATGTAATTTTATTATGATGGATATTTACTTTAATAATGTTAAAAAATATCTTTCCTGATAGTTTTGGATTGCGCACGCATTGTTATTGGTGGATGAATCGCTTTCAGTGTTGATCATATTGTTGTGACGTTCGGGTATTCCCTGTAAAGCCCCATACACACGGTCGGACAATCTGCGGACCAGGTCCGTCGGACCATGTCCGTCATACTTTGTCCGATGTTGGTTTTGCGTACACACGGTCGGACAAAGTTGTCGGAAAATCCGATCATTCTGAACGTGGTGACGTTTGTTGCCTACGACGGGACTACGTAGAGGCTAGTAGCCAATAGCTTTGGTCTTGTAATGTGATCTGAGCATGCGTGGCACTTTGTCCGGTCGGACAACCGTACACACGATCGGATTTGGTGTGATCGGACCGTGTTGACGGCAAATCTTTCCAGCAGGAGATAAGACTTTGTCCGTCGGACAAACCGACGTACACTGTCCGATGGTGCATACACACGGTCTGATTTTTCAACAACATTGTCCGTTTGGACAGAATCCATGAAAAAGTCCGACCGTGTGTATGGGGCTTAAGCGGGGAGGATCTTGTCTCCTTGATTACCCGCTGCCTTTTCTTTCTTGGCAGCTGGGTGGTGCCTCTAGCTCTGGGTCTCTATTCGCCACTCACACAGTGGCAGCGGAGTCACTGTGCATGCGCTATTCAGGGGATACCCGCACTGGAAGTGATGTCGGTGAGCTGACCTTGCTCATTCACTTCCGGTTGGGACCATATACAAAAGGGCAGTTTGGATGAGCAGTCTGCATTGACGCACATCGGCAGCCGTGGAGGATCCTATCAAGTACCTCATACAGTCAAGGAGTTTTATCCAGCTTTCAGCCAGCATACACCGGATGGTGATAAGCCAGTATTGGCTTGGGACTGCAGTGCTAACATACTCAGTTTTTTAAAACCCCAGGGTTCATCCTCCACTCCTTTGGGTATGGATACACATCAGAGTCACTTATATTTCCTCCCCTATTGGTAATTTGTGGATTTTTGTATGCCTATATTGTCTCTATGAGGGTTTTTTTTGGCTCGATACTATATCAGAAGGTGGCTATAAACTTTTAGGATCAGTATGAAATTTATTTTTCCTGTCCCCATCCCTTATTAAATATACTAACAGTGATATTATTGGGCTATGGGCGGACTGTCTGGTTGACGATTCCCTTAAGCGCATGGTATTGAACAACTTGATGGAGTATTTTGCTTCATCTGGAGCGTCACAAACATATGTCACTTTTTGATGTATAGTTTAGCCAATTTTGCACTCATGAGGCATATATATGTTGATCTATGATGCCTGTGCATCTTAACATATATATATTTTTTTAACTTTTAGATCATCAGTGGGATAACCTTATAAATCGTATATATGGTCCGACGTCCACATGATCATACTGGTGACTCTGACATCACCTGTTTGTCACTGGATGTGATTCATCCTCTCTTTCTTTGATGTTCCTTCTCGATCAATGTCAGGACATTTTGGTGAGCACCTTCATAATAAAAATGTTGTTGAATTTTGTTAAAATGATTGGTAAAATTGCTGACTATGTCTGATACTAATCCTATACTTTTCTATAACTTGGACAATGCAGATGCATAGTGAACAGCCCTGAAGAAGAAGCAATTTAGTCTGTGAAAAGTGTTGGCTATCTGATGTACACAAGCATCATTTTTTTAAACTAGGTATCAATCTTGGTCATTGTTGATATGACTGAATACTGTTACTATTTTAAATCATGTACATTTTGTAATAAATTATATAATTTTGGAATTAACCTGTTGTGGGTGTGCTTACCTTGTGACAGAAATATGCATCTGTGATAATCCCATTTATTCCTGAGGATAGATTTGTTCTTCCCCTCTTACCTCTTTTTGCTTCACTATACATCAGGGATGAGGATGCAATATTCTGTCTCTAGAATCTGTCCAACAACTATTTACATAACTGCAATCATATAGAATTACTTTTTTATAAAATGCAATCCCACAGATAAATGCACATTGAGAACTGTTAATATTTAAGTCAGTATGTAAATGAAATATGACAAATGTAAACAGAGCAGCATTAAAAGATATTTATACAAATGTTTCATATCCATGAAGTCAGCTGCATGCTTTTTTAAACACAGCACTTTTAACAGAAAGTTTAAGATCAGAAAACATGCCTAAGGGTAGTGCCTGTAGTAATCTCCACTGATTCCAAGCTAAATGCCTGAGAAGGATAATAAAGACTAAATTATTTCCCAGCATGCCTGAAGAGAGTTACCAGACCAAACATTTCTTGCTTTAGGAGATATAGCTTTTACATATAACACTCATCATTAATCAGCAATAACTTTATAAGAAACATTTATGAATAGATTCAAGCAAATGTCTAAAAATTAACTCATTGACAAACCACCTGCTTTGTGTTCGTGGTTAGGGATAGTCTCCACAATTTTCAAACTTACCTTCTTTGAGTTTTGATGGGATTGACCAATTTACTGGAAAAGCATTGAAAATAGGTTGCTGTTCACTTCTTTCACAAGTTTCGTGCTTGTTTGACCAAACACACACATCTATAATTGTGTCTTTATATAATATCAAGGGGAAAAGTATTTTTCTAATTAGTAATATAAGAATCTTGGATTGGAATTGTAGGCTAACGATAATAGATTTTTACAGATTTTTAGCAGAGCCCCTGCAAAATTTAATGAGCTCCCAATAGCAGCATCATAAACCAACTAGGTTGCAAATGAGAAAGCAGCACCAATTACCGTAAACCTAAACAGGGAAATTGTGTTTTTGGATAAGAGCTTTAGTGGGACACATATGTGCTGCCTGTTGAGAATACAATTGTTCTCTAGCATGTTGTGGTACAGATATCAATTTGGAGCCTTTCACACTTAAGAAGGAAACAGGGTCAGCTTTGCTACAAAGTTGTAAATTAAGGAACACCACGCCTAACATAATTGAGTCTAAGGGATTAATTACACTTTATTTTACACAAGATAATTACTGATAAGCAAAGGTCATTCTCAACATCAAAAATCATAGCATATGGGGTCAGTTTGCTGTGTTTTGGGATGATGAGCGATCCATGGTGTTGTGACTAGTTCCATTTTTAAACCATGTGTGCATTTGTTGTCACTTATGTGGGCCAGTTCCAATAATCCTGTGTATCCCTTGTTACCAGACCACAGGCAGACAGAAGACCAGGGGGGGTACAGTGTTGGGGTAGATGATCAGGGGGGTTCAGTGTTGGGGCAGATGAACAGGGGGGTGCAGTGTTGGGCCAGATGAGCATGGGGGTTCAATGTTGGGACAGAAAAGCATGGGGGTAGAGCAGTGGGGCAGATGTGAAAGGAGATGTATTGGTGGGGCAGATAAGAAGGGGGTTACATTGGTGGGGCAGGAGAGCAGGGGGAACCGTGGTGGGGCAGGAGAGCAGGGGGGACAGAGGTGGGGCAGAAGAGCAGGGGTTACAGAGGTGAGACAGGTGTGCAGGAGCTACATTGGTGGGGCAGACGAGAAAGCGTGTTACAGTGGTGGGGCAGATGAGCAGATGGGTTCAGTGCTAGGACAGATGAGAAAGTGATTCAGTAGTGAGACAGAAGAGCATGAGGATTCGGCGGTGGAGCAGATGTGCAGGGAGGTAAAGTGGTAGGGCAGATGAGAAAAGGGGTACATTGATGGGGCAGATGAGCAGGGGGTTACAGTGGTGGTAAAGATGAGCAGGGGGGTTCAGAGTTGGGCCAGATGAGAAGGGGGTTACAGTTGTGGGAAAGATGAGCAGGGGGTACAGTGGTAGGGGCTAGACATGGGAAATGTCAAAAAATTTGTTTTGTTTCGTCCCGTTTCGTATATAAAAAAATTTGTAATTCGTAATTTGTGTACGAAATTCCGTTTGAATTCGTACGAAATACGAATTTCGTACGAATCGTAAAAAAATTTCCGAATCGTTAGTAAAGTTACGAATCGTTACGAATCGTTAACGCGGCTAATGAATTGTTGGTTCTCGTAACACAGAGAACAATTCGAATTCAACTACAAATATCGAATTTCAATTTCAAGTTACGAATCGTTACGAATCCTTACGAATAGTTACGAATCGTTAGTAAATCCAACTACAAATATCGAATTTCAACTAATATGAAAGAAATTATAATTGCGGATATAACGAATGCTTTGAATGCTTCAAATGAATTCGATATTCAGTATATCTAATATAGAGAACTGTTCCTGCACAAAGTGTAATTTTTGCAGAAATGTCGGCTCCATAACACAGAGAACAGTCATTCATTGAAAAAAAAAAAGCGTGGGGGTCCCCACAAATTCAATAACCAGGCCCTTCAAGTCTGGTATGGATATTAAGGGGAACCCCAGCCAAAAAAAAAATGGCGTGGGGTCCCCCCCAAATATCCATACCAGACCCTTATCCGAGCACGCAACCTGGCAGGCCGCAGGAAAAGAGGGGGGATGAGAGCGGCCCCCCCTCCCGCCTGAACCGTACCAGGCCACATGCCCTCAACATTGGGAGGGTGCTTTGGGGGTCTGAGAAAAAAGCTGCAGATGGGGGGGCGGGATCTGGGGGTCCCCTTGTTAAAGGGGTCTTCCAGATTCCGATAAGCCCCCCGCCCGCAGACCCCCACAACCAATGGCCAGGGTTGTGGGGATGAGGCCCTTGTCCCCATCAACATGGGGACAAGGTGCTTTGGGGGTCTCAGACCCCCAAAGCACCCTCCCAATGTTGAGGGCATGTGGCCTGGTACGGTTCAGGCGGGAGGCATTGACATTGACATTGACATTGTGCAGGAACAGTTATCTATATTAGATATACTGAATCTCGAATCATTCGAAGCATTCGAAGCATTCGTTATATCCGCTATTATAATTTCTTTCATATTAGTTGAAATTAGATATTTGGTAGTTGGATTTTAATTGTTCTCTGTGTGTTACGGGAACCGGCAATTAGCCGCGAGTGATTTTAAATAGCTTTTTTTTCCTGCAAAAATGACACTTTGTAGAGAGACAGTTCTAAGTACAGGAAACATGCCCCCTTCACAGACGTACTATAGAGTTGTATGCCTATGAAGGGGGTTATGTTTCCCGTGCTTAGAACTGTCTCTGTACAATGTGTCATTTTTGCAGGAAAAAAAAGCTATTTAAAATCACTCGCGGCTAATTGCCGGTTCCCGTAACACACAGAGAACAATTCGAATCCAACAACTAACAAATATCTAATTTCAACTAATATGAAAGAAATTATAATAGCGGATATAACGAATGCTTCGAATGATTCGAATGGATTCGAGATTCAGTATATCTAATATAGAGAACTGTTCCTGCACAATGTAATTTTTTCAGGAAAAAAAAGCTATTTAAAATCACTTGCGGCTATTGCAGACAAATTAATTGTTGGATCCGTAACACAGAGAACAGTCATTCATTGAAGTAATTGATAAAAAAAAGCGTGGGGGTCCCCCCAAATTCAATAACCAGGCCCTTCAGGTCTGCTATGGATATTAAGGTGAACCCCAGCCAAAAAAAAATGGCGTGGGGTCCCCCTAAATATCCATACCAGACCCTTTATCCGAGCACGCAACCTGGCAGGCCGCAGGAAAAGAGGGGGGGGGACGATGGTAAAAACGACAGGAGACGGTCTTTGACAATTCCTTTATCAAAATCTTCTTTCTTCTTTCTTCTGGTCTTCCTTTCTTCATCCTTCGGTTTCTTCATCTTCTCCCTCCGGCATCTTCTTCCATCTTCTTCTTCCATCTTCTTCTTCCTCCGATCCGCTTCTTCTTCTCGTCCTTCTCGTCTGGCATCGGCGTCTCTTCTGGGCCGCTCCTCGCAATGGGAGGCTCCCGCTGTGTGAGGCTTCGCTCCGTCTGACAGCTCTTTTATAACGGAGGGCACCTGGTGACCCCGCCCCCCCTCTGACGTCATGGGGAAAGCCATAGGAAAGTCCCCATGACGTCCCTGTGCGTCAGAGGGGGCGGGGTTACCAGGTGCCCTCCGTTATAAAAGACCTGTCAGACGGAGCGAAGCCTCACACAGCGGGAGCCTCCCATTGCGAGGAGCAGCCCAGAAGAGACGCCGATGCCAGACGAGAAGGACGAGAAGACCAGAGCAAGAAGAAGCGGATCGGAGGAAGAAGAAGATGGAAGAAGATGCCGGAAGGAGAAGATGAAGAAACTGAAGGATGAAGAAAGAAGAAAGAAGATTTTATAAAGGAATTGTCAAAGACCGTCTCCTGTCATTTTTAAAATTTTTGTCACTTTTTTGGTGAAATGGTAGGGGTCCCTTACCATTTCACACAGGGGGGGGCGGGATCTGGGGGTCCCCTTGTTAAAGGGGGCTTCCAGATTCCGATAAGCCCCCCGCCCGCAGACCCCCACAACCACCGGCCAGGGTTGTGGGGATGAGGCCCCTGTCCCCATCAACATGGGGACAAGGTGCTTTGGGGGTCTCAGACCCCCAAAGCACCCTCCCAATGTTGAGGGCATGTGGCCTGGTACGGTTCAGGCGGGAGGGGGCGCTCTCGTCCCCCCCCCTCTTTTCCTGCGGCCTGCCAGGTTGAATGCTCGGATAAAGGGTTTGGTATGGATTTTGAGGGGGACCCCACACCATTTTATTTTTATTTTTTTGGCCGGGGTTCCCCTTAAAATCCATCCCAGACCTGAAGGGTCTGGTATGGATATTTAGGGGGGACCCCATGCCATTTTTTTTTTTTTTTTTTTTGGCTGGGGTCCCCCTTAATATCCATACCAGACCTGAAGGGCCTGGTTATTGAATTTGGGGGGACCCCTACGCTTTTTTTTTTTTTTAATGTCAATGAATGACTGTTCTCTGTGTTACGGAGCCGACAATTCATTTGCCGGCAATAGCCGCGAGTGATTTTAAATAGCTTTTTTTTCTGCAAAAATTACACTTTGTCAGTCGAATTATTCGAATTCATTCGAATTCATTCGTTATATCTGCTATAATAATTTCTTTCAAATTAGTTGAAATTCGATATTGGTAGTTGGATTCGAATAATTTGGAGCTGAAATTCGTAAACGGAATTTTTCCTGCAAAAATGACACTTTGTCATTCGTATTCATTCGAATCATTCGTTATATCCGCTATAATAATTTCTTTCATATTAGTTGAAATTCGATATTTGGTAGTCGGATTCGAATAAATTCGGCGACGAAATTCGTAAACGGAATTTCGTATTCCGTACGGAATTCGTATTCGAAAAAATTACGAATTCATACGAAACTAATCGCACATGTCTAGTAGGGGCAGATGTGCAGGAGGTACAGTGGTAGAAGGGATGAGAAAGGGGTTCAGCGGTGGGACAGAAAAGCAGGGGGTACAGTGATGGGACAGATGAGCAGGGGGTTACAGTGGTGGTACAGATGAGCCGGGGGGTTCAGTGTTGGGCCAGATGAGAAGGGGGTTATAGTTGTGGGAAAGATGAGCAGGGGGGGTTCAGTGTTGGGGCAGAGGAAAAAAGGAGGTACATTGGTGGAACACACGAGCAGGGGTTTACAGTGGTGGGGCAGAAGAGCAGGGGGAACAGAGGTGGGACAGATGTGCAGGAGATACAGTCGTGGGCAGATGAGAAAGGGGGTTACAGTGGTGGGGCAGATGAGCAGATAACTTCAGTGTTAGGACAGATGAGAAGATGATTCAGTGATAGAGCAGATGTGCATGGAGGTACAGTGGTGGGGCAGATGAGAAAGGGGAAACATTGGTGGGGCAGATGAGCAGGGGGTTACAGTGGTGGGACAGAAGAGCAGGGTGGTACAGTGGTGGGGCAGATGTACAGGGGTTTACAGTGGTGGGATATATGAGCAGGGGGTACAGTAATGGGGCAGATGTGCAGGGTAGTACAGTGGTATGGGGCAGATGTGCAGGGTGGTACAGTGGTGGGGCATATGTACAGTGGTGGGGCAGATGTGCATGGGGGTTACAGTGGCAGGGCAGATGAGCAGAAGGGTACAGTGGTGAAACAGATTTGCAGGGAGGGACAGTGATCTGAGGTGTGAAAGCGCATGAATTGGGGCTCATCTGAGGTGTGGAGTTGCAGGAATTGGGGCTGATCTGAGGCATGAGTGCAGGATGTTAATTTCTCTCTACTAAAGTAATTTACAGCATTCACTTTATAAAAAATCCTTTTCGTAATTGAGAGTGTGAAGTTGACATCTTTTTATTATAAAATTGGCACGCTCAATTTCTTTGCTCAAAAGGTTGCCTACCCTTGTGCTAAACCATTTGTCTGGTAAAACAAAATTAAAGATTTAACAGGCACCACCAGTTTCTCCCATCCTCCTCCTTCTCACCATTCTACACTTCAAAGGCCTATTTCTAACTTGACTGGCTTATGCTCTATGTGTTAGTGACCAACAGCATGTGTAAGGATTCATGTACACATAGCCTACTTTGACCACCGGCCATGGGAAAACCCAATATCGTGGCAAAATCACGCTGTAATCTTACCCTGATGCGTTTTGCGGCCAGTGGTCAAAACGTTCCTATCCTGAACATGATTCTCCCACGTTCTGGAGTGTGAGGTTGAAGCTCCCCTAACTGTAGCAGCTCCAAAAACTCAGCTAAAAGCCTATGCATATATGGACACATAGATTTTTTTTTATTAGAGTTGAGTTTAAGAGCTATGGAAACCCAACGCCAAAAGTTCCTGCTAGTGTACATGAAGCCTAAGGCTGGCATACTACGTTTTTAAGATTCCAAAATTAAATGAATTATCTACAAATCCCATGGTTTTTCAACTGAACATCGATCTGGTCATTATGCTGGCAGTGTGAGTGTATTTCAATTGCCCCACAGCCCCTGGACTCTTGACCCTTACCATTGACCCTAGATCTATGGGACCACACAATTATTGTCATTTCCTTTATGAAAATGAATGAGGCTTTTGAATAAGTGTCCACAGAATAAACACTACCGACACTATTATCACTATCATCACTATTATTCAATAGCATCAGTAACAGTAGTGTAGGAAGCAGGCTCCATGATCCATATTCACTACTACTTCTGCCTGAATTTGTTGTCTTAGGCCCCATGCACACTGGGCATTTAACCCCAGAGCACAGGGCTCCAGAGTTTTGGTGCATGTGGAGGACACAGTCTAGTCCTGCCCTGTTTGGGGCAGTATGGGCCCAAGAAAGAATACCCAGAATGAAAGTCTGCTTTCTGAAGTGATAGGGGCCATGAGCCTATGCACTGCTTTAGGGTTTACAGATGGGACATTTAAACTGGGTAGTTTAGTTGCTGACCAGAGGTTTAGCTAGCGTGGTCAGTGAGTAGGACTCAATGACTTAAGATTTGAGATTCACATGGAAGGGATTTTCGGATGAGTTAATTCTTTGATCATAAATCAAGGCCATTAGCATATTGCATTAAGCAAGAAGGTTGGTTATGATGATAAAGATCATAAAATTAACAATTTCATATTATAATTTTTTTTTGCTGTACCTAATAAATGTATTTGCTGGACAGGGAATGCTGCCTGTCAGACTCTGCAGCCCAAGTAAAAAATGCTGTGGCCACAAAGCAAAGCATCACAGTCACATCATGTGTAAAGCCCTTTCAGGCTCTTATATTAGAATAAGAACCATTATACAGTATAAACCCCCATCACTCTTCTATGTGTCAAAATTATTTCCAGCAGTAATAAAAGAAAAAAATATGATGACTGAACTTCCAGACATTAACTAAACAGACCTTCCTGAGTGCCCAAGAATCTAGAACAAAACCACATCCAAATGTCAAAGAGGAGCAACTGGGTGCCCACCAGTGGCGGCCCGTCTATACTGGGAACAGGGTTGCTTTTTTAAAACACAAGATTAGAGCCAGAGGCTCGAATTGGCCTAAAAAAAGGGAGGACGTGGGGCGCAGAGCATTGCCCCCTAAGTCCACCCAATTGTCTAACAATACAAATGTACCCCTACCATTTCACAAAAAAAGTGTCAAAATGGGAAAAATTACAAGACACGGCTTGGGACAAGTCCTTTATAAAAAAAAAAAATTAAAAATGTCCCACAAAGTCCATTTAAAGAACTGTCAAAGCAAAGACACGTCATACGGTGGGAGCCTCCCATGGAGGCCGGTCGGTCGTGGCTTATTTTTGTTTTCGGTCCGCAAAGCGAGAGCAGAAGATGAATGGATTTTGTGGGACTTTTTTTAAAAATAAAGGACTTGTCCCAAGCCGTGTCTTGTCATTTTTTACCATTTTGACACTTTTTTTGTGAAATGGTAGGGGTACATTTGTACCCCGTTACCATTTCACACAGGGGGGAGGCAGGGATCTGGGGGTCTCCTTGTTAAGGGAGGCTTCCAGATTCCTATAAGCCCCTCGCCCGCAGACCCCCACAACCACCGGGCAAGGGTTGTGGGGTTGAGGCCCTTGTCCCCATCAACAGGAAGGAAGAATAACTCTGGACTTTGATTGCTCCCTTCTCCACAAAAATTAGAGCATTCCCCGACCATTTAAGCTAACAAAAAATACCTGTGTAGTATCACCATCTGAACTTATAAGTACTTGTACCACTCCAGGCTTGCGTGCTTCCTGTTTACTTTACCAGGGCCAGAGGTGTAAGAGATCACCTTCCTCGCCACGTCCGGCTCCTTCTCCAGGTATGTGGCACATTGTTAGTGCTCTCTGGGCAATGACACTTAAGGGCACTCATCCATAGGACAGGGGACTCTCCCTGCATAGATCTTCTCTATGCAAATTTCTCTACTAGCCAATATGGTGCTCACATTGGAAATTCTTCCACTTAATGTCAAAAAAACGTTTAACAGCCTGTACAAATGCAAAATCTTATTGGAGGAAGTCAAAGTCACAAACAAATCATGTACAGTGTGTATTCAAGGCTCATTGCCATGCACTGAAACAACCTAGACTTCACAATAAGTACTTTGAATATATCTTATTAGAAAATACACACAACAAATGAGTAGTTCCTATTGCAGTAAAATACTTGGGGGGGGGGGGGTGTAATAAAACATTTGCACCACTGTTCTGGTGAGAAGGCCTTTTAAAAAATCCTGCACCAGACTCCAGCCACCACTTTTAGTAACTTTACTGAAACATGCAACAGATCCAGACATTTCTTACTAGTGCCAATTTTACAAAATGAGGCTATGGCTGCACCAAATTAAATAAAAAATACCTCCAGTTTGTATATAGCAAAACTGGAGATAATTAAAGTGGGATTCCACCCTAAAGTGGAACTCCCGCTTTTCGGAACCCTCCCCCCTCCGGTGTCACATTTGGCACCTTTCAGGGGGGAGGGGGGTGCAGATACCTGTATAGATCTTCTCTATGCAAATTTCTCTACTAGCCAATATGGTGCTCACATTGGAAATTCTTCCACTTAATGTCAAAAAAACGTTTAACAGCCTGTACAAATGCAAAGTCTTATTGGAGGAAGTCAAAGTCACAAATAAATCATGTACAGTGTGTATTCAAGGCTCATTGCCATGCACTGAAACAACCTAGACTTCACAATAAGTACTTTGAATATATCTTATTAGAAAATACACACAACAAATGAGTAGTTCCTATTGCAGTAAAATACTTTGGGGGGGGGGGGGGGGAATGTAATAAAACATTTGCACCACTGTTCTGGTGAGAAGGCCTTTTAAAAAATCCTGCACCAGACTCCAGCCACCACTTTTAGTAACTTTACTGAAACATGCAACAGATCCAGACATTTCTTACTAGTGCCAATTTTACAAAATGAGGCTATGGCTGCACCAAATTAAATAAAAAATACCACCAGTTTGTATATAGCAAAACTGGTGATAATTAAAGTGGGATTCCACCCTAAAGTGGAACTCCCGCTTTTCGGAACCCTCCCCCCTCCGGTGTCACATTTGGCACCTTTCAGGGGGGAGGGGGGTCTAAGACAGGTATCTGCACCCACTTCCGGGCATAAACTCCCACGAGAGTTTACGCAGCTTCCTGTCCCGGCGCGCTGTCTGCCGGGACACACAGGTGGGACAGGTGGGTCTGCCGGGACACACACAGACAGCGCTGAAGATTCTCATTGCGCCGCGCGACTCGCGCATGCGCAGTAGGGAATCGGGAAGTGAAGCCACTTCCTGATTCCCTCGCCGAGAATGGCGCCGGCTACAGCAGAGAGCCGAGCGAACGATCGGCCTTTGCTGCCGACACCGCTGGACCCTGGAACAGGTAAGTGTCCATTTTTTTTTTTGTTTAAAACGTTTTTATTGAAATTGGAAAGGTCATAACAAGAGAAAGAAAGTGCGGTCGCAGCCGCTCAGTACAATATGAATCAACACAGTAACCAATGTGAGACAAAAGTCAACAAAGTAATAACAGTAGGCACAATTAATCTATGCATAGTAAAGAGCATGTTGGTAAAGCAAGACAAAAGGGGTGTCTGACATTCGTAGCAGTGAAAGTGGTGGAGTATAATAAATCGGGATCACCATAACTTGGGGTAGCGGAGATGGTGTATGTGAATAGCTAGTTAAGTATTAAATGTACGGTAGTAGGGATGGGAAAAAGGACGAAAGGAAAGAGTATTACCTAGGTAATTATAGGGAGCATCACCAATATGTATTTGTAGGGTGTAGATACAAGGTCCACGGTCCAGCCATAGGTAGGTGGAGTATAAAGAGCAGCATATAGGAAGGGTTGGGGTTACTTTGTGTCGTGGATAGGTTAGTCAAATGTGAATCACCACAGCTCCAATTGGGAAATCAGGAGAGAATATTCGAGTAATCGGGAGTCGTTCGGAAGTGTAGCCAACACGACCAAGTTTGAGTGAATTTGTGGGGGGTGTCTCTGGCTTGGTGGATCAGTTCCTCCATTTCAACGATCCTATCAATACGTCGGAACCAGTCCTTCAGGGAGGGCGGGTCTTTAGATTTCCATTTAGTGGGGATACACATGTTTGCCGCCATGAGCATGTGCATGGGTAGAGATCTGAGGTAAGACCCGGAAGATGGGGAGGAAAGGTGCAGTAAGAGTTGTGATGGGGAGAACTCTAAGGTGTATGTGGAAATTTGTTGTGTAAGTCTATGTACGGCTGTCCAGAAAGGTTGGAGTTTGGGGCAGGACCACCAAATGTGTAGTAAGGATCCAGTATCTACTTCACACCTCCAACAGAGTGAGGATGTTGAAGGGTAGATGCGATGTAATGCTGTAGGTGTTTTGTACCATCTGGAAATCAGTTTAAAGGCATTTTCTTGGGCGCAAACGTTAAGGGAACCTTTGTGGATGATTGTGTAAATTTTTCCCCAATCTTTATCGGAAATGGTGGTAGAGAGATCATTATGCCATTTATCCCTGGTCCAGGAATCTGTGAGTTGAAGGCTCGGAAATAGTAAGTTGTAGGTGAATGAGATAAGGTGTCTTTGTGGTTCCTGCATAGTACACATGTCTTCAAGGGGAGTTAGAGATCTGGACCAATCTGCGTGTTCAGCTTTGGTAGTGAGGAAATGTCTGATTTGGACATACGTCCAGAATGGGAATTTATCCGAAGGTAGTGTAGTCGGTATATCGGAGTATAAAAGCAAGTGGTTATTGGCGAAGAAGTGATGGGCTGTAACGTTGGAGTGGGGCCAAAGTTCCGTAAGGAATGAGGAGTGCATTCCCGGCGGAAAATCAGGGTTAAGTCTGAGTGGGGTCAAAGGTCCCCGGTGAGAGGAAAGTTGATATTTGTGACATGCCAAACGAAAGTAGTGCAGCGTCGCAGAAATCAAGGGATGTGATAAATATATGGGTGGGACGTGGCTTGGCAGCATCCATGGGGTTTGGGCTACAGGAGTAGGGGCTAAAGAATTTTCTAAACGGACCCAGTCTTTGGTGGAATCGTGTATATTCCAGTCGATAGTTCTTGTTAGATGGCAAGCTAGGTAATACTTTTTGATGTCTGGTAAGCCCAGGCCTCCTTTGAGTTTGGGTGTGGTGAGTTTCTCGTAGCTTAATCTGGGTTTTAGTTTGTTCCAAATGAATTCCGTACATAATTTGCGGTATTGTGCGAAAAACGTGTTCGGGAGTTTGATCGGTACCGTTTGAAATAGATATAACAATCTAGGTAAAACATTCATTTTAATTATGGCAGCTCTGCCAAACCAGGAAAAGACTCCCACCGACCATTGTTTCAGGTCTTGGGTTATGTTGCGGAGAAGGGTTAGGTAATTCGTGGAGTACAACTGTGTAAGAGAGGTAGGTAATTGGATGCCAAGGTATGTGAGCGTATTGGGGTTCCACTTAAATGGGAAATTCTGTTGGCATTGTTTAAATTGGGCTTCGGGCAATGTTATATTCAGGGCGTTAGATTTAGCGAAGTTTATTTGGAGGTTAGAGAGTACTTTGAAGTGGTCAAGCGTTTTAAGTAAATTTGGGATAGACGTCAAGGGTTCTGAAAGGAACAGTAATATGTCATCCGCAAATGCGGCTGTTTTGAATGTGCGTCCTTGGACATCTATGCCTTTTATATCTGAATTTGCTCTGATACTTCGGAGAAGTGGTTCTAGCGTTAACACAAAAATCAAAGGGGACAAGGGGCAGCCTTGACGGGTGCCATTCGTTATGGAGAAGGCATTTGATAGGTGGCCGTTGACTCGAACCCTGGCCGTGGGGGCGGAGTAGAGCATTTGGATGAAGTTAAGCATTCGGGTGGGAAGGCCTATAGAGGATAACGTTGCCGACATGTAGTCCCAGGCCACCCTATCAAATGCCTTCTCCGCGTCTAGGGAAAGGAGAAAGCCATTACTTTTTGTAGAGGTAAGCCAGTGTTGAATGTTGAGTGTTTTAAGAGTGTTATCCCTTGCCTCTCTGCCCGGGATAAATCCCACTTGATCGGGGTGTATGAGTTCAGGGAGTAGAGGGAGGAGGCGGTTGGCTAATATTTTGGCATACCATTTCAGGTCAACGTTTAAGAGTGATATAGGTCTATAATTTGTTACTTGTGTGGAGTCTTTTCCTGGCTTGGGGATGACCGTGATGTGGGCAGTTAATAAGTCTCGAGGGGGAGTAGTAGGGGACGCGCAGGTATCAAAAGACGACAAAAAGAAAGGGGTGAGTATATGTGCGTAGGCCTTGTAATACCCAACAGTCAGTCCATCGGGTCCAGGGCTCTTCCCAGATTTCATTAGTTGGAGTGCCCTGTCAGCCTCTTCTCTAGTTAAGGGCGAGTCGAGTGTTTGAGACGTTGAATCTGAGATTGGGGTGGGGCTGTATTTACGTAAGAAGTCTGTTATAATTTGGTTTCTTTGAGACGGATTTTGAGATGTAGATGGGTCCGATAAATTGTATAATTTAGAGTAGTAATTAACGAATAGTTTGGCTATATCAGGTGTGGAGGTTATCTTGCGTCCCTGTGAGTCAGTAAGGGAATGTATTGTGTTTCTAGCCTTCTTGGCTTGAAGGGCTCTCGCTAACAATTTACCTGCCTTGTTGCCAAATTCATAGAATGTCTTCTGGGTAAGAATGTATTTTCGTCTAAGTTGTTTACCTAGAAGTTCTAACATATCTTTTCTGGCTTGGATCAGTGCGGTTAACGTGGTCTGTGCCCTAGTCTGTTTGTGTGTGTTCTCCAATAGTCTAATTTTGTTGGAGAGGGAATTGAAGTGTGAACGTGATTCTCTTTTACGTTTAGCGGCGGCTGCTAGGAATATTCCTCTTATCACACATTTGTGTGCTTCCCAGTTGATGAGTGGGGATGTATCGATCGCCTTGTTTTCCGCGAAAAAATGTGTGATACCCCGTTCGACTTCAGCAGCTATCGCTGGGTCAGTGAGAAGGGATGGGTCTAGTTTCCAAGAGAAGGGGCGAGAGTGAGTCGAGGGGAATTTAATTGTTAGAGAGATTGGGTGATGGTCGGAAATCATCATCTGGTCAATGGAGGCATGTTGGACAATAGGAAGGTCATTTTGAGTGATGAACAGGTAATCTATTCTCGAGTATTTGTTGTGAGGGGGTGAATAAAAAGTATAATCTTTAGTGTCTGGGTACAAGGTGCGCCATGTGTCATGGAGTAGGAGAAGTGTCCATTTTTTAAAAGTCAGCAGCTGCAGTATTTGTGGCTGCTGGCTTTTAAAAAAAAAATTTCAGTACAGTCCCGCTTTAAGTCCAACTCAAACTTGTCATACAGAGACAGAGTTCCTGTCTCTGTACAGTGGGTATCAAGGAGGCATGCTTTAAGCTACTGCCTCATCCCTGCCTGTCATTGGTTGTCAAGGCTCCTACTGACTTCACACTTGGTGGGCTCCTAGCAACCAGTGATGCTGACAGTGGGCAGATCCTCATGGGAAGAGCTGATGAATTAGTTTCCCATCAGGGGTGCTTTACAGCAGTGGCGAGAGACCTCAGCTGCTGTATGGACACTCCAGCCTCAGAGTGCCTCAGCATCAGTGCTTGCCACAAGTTCTTGTACCTATTTCCAGGTACATATATTTGTGGTGGGTAGGCATGAGAAAATTCTAAAGACGCTTTTTATGAATTTCCCAGTTTGTCTCTTTTACCCTCCAAGACTTAGATTTAGATGTAAATGGAGTATTTATCATTTTGGTTTGTTTTAGTAATAACACCACACCATTGTTAATGTATATTTACACATTTTTTAACCGCTGTTTGTTGGATACTAATTTATCTACTCTGTACATTTCAGATAATCAACTGAAATGTCTCATGATTTATGGTGCAGCTTACACCTGCACCTTATTTCTGCATTGACACAAACCTGAACCTTGTCACCTATAGCGTACCACATGACTTTCAAGAGGTACAGTCCCTCATCAATACTTCATTGTGCTTTGAACCCCATTTCTTAACAATTCCTTTAAATGCGCTTTCCATTTAAATTTATTTAGTGTTGTCTCTCTGCAAGTGACATAGAGTCTGTGCTGGCATCCTGGGAGTGAATCATCTCTCACCTCGATATTTGTGTTTTTTTAACAAGAAATCGATTCCATACATGCCTTCTCTTCTTTAAAACTTTCCAAGCATATGTGGTAAGTTCTGCCCTATTCCATATTTTCATATCCGTACTTGCTTTCTATGCCCCATACCTTTCAGAATGTTATGTAACTCTATAGTTTGTAAAAAATTGCTCATATCCCCAGATGTATATTTTAGAGCCGATTCATATATATACGATGTCTAAATATGCACACTTTGTTTGTGGCAAAATTGTTTAAAAGGATGCATGTTCATGCAACTCTGTTATTTCAGCATACCCTTGAGCTTAACCTATCAATCTCCTGAAGAAACTCCATTGAGTGAAACATGTCGAGTATGGTGAAGCTCTACGTAACTTATCGTCTGTTATAACACATATGTCTGTAATATATGGATGTATTATTTGTGTCCTTTTCTATATTTCTATCCCTCTTTGGAAAATAAAAAATTGTTTTTTATATACATCTCTACGATCACTGTGTACCTAATTCTAACCCAGATACCTTAACAAAAAATCCCAGAGGCATGTGGCCTCTTTTATCCCCCTTAAATACATGTTTACAGAATTTATAGGGATTTTGGTATCATTTTTTGTTCAACTACTTCATCTAGTTCACTTTATAAATATTTACACATTAATTTTCTTCAAAAAATTTAAAAGATTTAAAAAGATCATCTTTTAATGTGAGGAGATGATGATGCTGTTCCTGACCCCTCACTGGATGTTTATGTCTCTCGTCTTGCACAGAGGACACAAATTAGATTGTATTACCACTTTTTGCAGCCAAATTGGGACACCTATTCCCTACTATGTTCCCATTAAAATAAGAATAACTTACATAGTTTAAAAAATATTTAACAATTGCTGGTTATCTTTTTTAGTGCTTTAACTTGCTTACAAATCCCTAAACGCTCTTCCTGCTTTTAGGAGGGGGCTGTGGGGTAATATGTAACATAATTTACCATGTTTGTACAGTGTTCGCAGTTCTTCATTATAAGTTGTAAACTAGATTTAAATACTGAGAGTATAAGATGAAGAGCCTGCTACTCAGGAGGAGGAGTTTCCAGCTCTTCCGCTTATACTCTCATGCTGTTTTAAGTGCCAGGAAGACACTGTAAGCTTTGGAGCACCATTGGTCTACCTCCAGGGGGAATTAACATAGGCATATACTGCATCTTCATTTGTAGATATAAACACAGCCTATCCTAACAAAGGGTTAAAATGTAGAATCTGTCCTCCTGCATTGTATATTAATTAGGGATAGCTCAGTCTGCGTGGAGACAAAGACAATGAGACTGTCTAGACGTTCTTAAAATAAGCCATTATTTTTTTTTGTGCATTGGGTTCCCCTATTAACATTTATATCAGAATTGATGTGAAAACAAAAGTAAAATGTGCTTGTGTAAACTTAATAAACTTGTGTATAGCAGCACCACTGACGTGAGATATAATCACATAAATAATGAATGTATAGCAAAAGTGTTGCACTAAACAAAAATATAAATATAATGTACATATAAATATAAATGGAAAACAATGAGTCCATGGTTTTTCCAACTGACATCAGTGTAAGGCCTTCACTTTGATAAAACATGCACAAAGGAATGTTCATTCAATTCCTCCACCTTAATAAAGTATGTACTCTTACCAAAGTGTATTGACCACCTATTACAGGGGGTCAAATAAGGCTTGTGTATCTCATACGTTCCATCCACGCTTGCTGTTCAACATCACAGAACAAGAGGAATCATCCAGCAGTCACCTCTGAGTGGTACTCCTCCGGTCCCGAAGCAAGATGTCCAGTGGGATGTGTCAATATAAAGTTAGTGTGAAAGTGTAAAAGTCAGTGTAAAATCCTTAAAAATCTGCTTTATTTAAGTAATGCATAGCATGCCATTACATGGGTACAATCTTCCTCAGTCCAAAGATAAAGACGTTGGTTCAATCCAAATATGATGACAGGAGATAAACCTTTTACCCGACTGGTTTCGTTACAATAGAACTTCTTCCGGGGCAATCGTGCCCTCATCTATGATATGGGTCTGGAATAGATGAATAAAACTCCCGCCCACTTTATTTACAAACAGAATATAGAGATCAGGACCTGTCATTTTCCAGCAGTTTAACCACATAAACAACCTGAAAGACAGCTACAGCATGGGCTTAGATTGCCGGGAGTGCATCCCTGCAGGCCCTCCCATGCTAGCGCTGCCCATGTGCCCCCTGGGGAGTGTTTGTGATCACTGAGTCCTTTGGATCCCAGCCCTTTACCACGAGATCAGCTGTCAGCCAATGACAGCTGATCACATGATGTAAACAGAAGCCGATAATCTACTTTTTTTCCTGTCAAAATGACAGCATGAGGAGAAGAAAATAAAGCCGATTGCCGGCTTGTGTAAAAAGGACATCGGTCCTACTCAGTAAACACAAGTGCTACTAACCAGTGCCCACCAATGCCACCTACCAGTGCCCACCAGTGCCACCTACCAGTGCCTATCAGTACAGCTAACCAGTGCCCATCAGTGCCGCCTATCAGTGTCCATCAGTGCCACCTATCAGTGCAGCCTGTTACAAGTACTCACCCGGGCCGAGAGGCTGAGAGCTGCTCCCCTTGCAATTAAGTGCACAGTGCCCCCGGAGTGGGTACAGCAGGCACCGGGCACGAAGATGCACATTGTACATAATTTTATGCATAAAAATGCAGCCAACTATCTGGCCTCAGTTACGACCGAGGCCGGCTCACCAAAAGAAATAATGACGGCGCTTGAAGCTGGCCGTCCTGGCTTCCCCCCCCCCCAAAGTGCCGGCAAAGTACGACAAAGCTATCTTGAGTTTTTCGTGGGTAGGGGGGCAATTGATATGCCAGAGAATCTGTAAGCTCTTTCTAATATTTTTTTTGTGAAAAACTAAACTCAGATTTCATTTGATTTACTGCTTGTGTTTCTTATCTGTCTCCTAGGTTCTCCAATGGCCTTTTATTTTTGGCCATTTTCTTCAATAGTGCAAACGTAACTTATTTGATACATGAGGTGACAATCTCTTTTTCAGCTAATATTATGTTGTGCTGTGAGTCTGCTACACACACATGTTTTTGTTGTTAATGTATGTAATGCATTAATGATACAAATATTCCTCCTTTTCAACTCCATGAATTAATTGTTTGTAGTCCCTAAAATGTTCTGATTTGGGGAAATTTTACAGCATAGTGAGGGTTATTTACTAAAGGTAACTCCACTTTGCACTACAAGTGCACTGAAAGGCTATTTGAACACAGGTCATGTTAGCATTAAGAAATTAAAAAAATGAAGAAAAAAAATATTAAGGGGAACCCGCGCCAAAAAAAAAAAAATGGCGTGGGGGTCCCCCTCAAAATCCATACCAGGCCCTTATCCGAGCACGCAACCTGGCAGGCTGCAGGAAAAGAGGGGGACGAGAGAGCGCCCCCCCTCCTGAACCGTACCAGGCCACATGCCCTCAACATTGGGAGGATGGGTTGGGCCCCCCCCAAAGCACCTTGTCCCCATGTTGATGAGGACAAGGGTCTCATCCCCACAACCCTGGCCGTTGGTTGTGGAGGTCTGCGGGCGGGGGGCTTATCGGAATCTGGAAGGACCCCCAGATCCCGGCCTCCCCCCCTGTGTGAAATGGTAATAGGGTACAAAATTACCCCTACCATTTCACCAAAAAAGGTGACAAAAGAGTTAAAAATTACAGGAGACGGTCTTTGACAAGTCCTTTATTAAAGTCTTATTTCTTCTTGTCTTCTTCCTTCTTCCTTTCTCCATCCTTCGGTTTCTTCATCTTCTTCCTCCATTTTCTTCTTCCTCCATCTTCTTCTTCATCCGATCCGCTTCTTCTTGCTCCGGTGTTCTCATCCGGCATCTTCCCCCACGGCGTCTCTTCTTCGATATCGGGCTTCTCCGTGTAATAGCTAAAGACCTACCCCAGTACTGGTTAAAATACGGGGCTGCTTTCATCTATGGTTCCGGAGATACAGGGCTGCTTGCGCAGCCTGTCAGAAGCTACATACAGAGCGGCCAGTTTAAATACAAGCTGGAACACTCTGCAGCAGACTGAGAGGATGAATTTGCAGTGCTTATAATAATTCTTTGTATGTTACTTATGATAATTAACCCCTTGCCACCCAGGCCAATTCTGACACTTCTCTCCTACATGTAAAAATCATCTTTTTTTTTTTTTTGCTAGAAAATTACTCAGAACCCTCAAGCATTATATATATTGTTTTAGCAGACACCCTATGGAATAAAATGGTGGTCTTTGCAACTTTTTATGTTATACAATATTTGCGCAGCAATTTTTCAAATGTTTTTTTTTGGAAAGAAACTGTTTCATTCATAAAAAAAAATAAGAAAAAAAAAAAAAAAGAAAACAAAAAGAAAGAAAGAAAAAAGAAAAGAAAAAAAAAAAAAAAGAAAAAAAAAAAAAAATAAAGAAAAGAAGGGAGAGAAAAGAAAAAGAAGAAGAAAAGAAAGAAAAAGAAAAAGAAAAAAAGAAAAGAAGAAGAAAGAAAGAAGAAAAGAAAAAGAAAAAAGAAGAAGAAAGAAGAAAAGAAAAAGAAAAAAGAAAAAAAAAAAAAAATGAAAAGAAATGGGAAAAAGAAGAAAAAAGAAAGGGGAAAAAAAAAAAGAAAGAAAAAGAAAAAAGGGAAAAAAAAAAAAAAAAGAAAAAAAAAAGAAAAAGAAAAAAAAAAAAGAAAAAGAAAGAAAAAAAAAAAAAAAAAAAAGAAAATAAGAAGAAAAAAAGAAAGAAAAAAAAAGAAAAAATAGACCATAAAAAAAAGAAGAGAAAAAAAAAAAGAAAAATGAGAAGAATAAAAAAAGAAAAAAAAAAAGAAAAAAAAAAAGAAATTTCATTCATAAAAAAAATAAAATAAAGTTAGCACGATTTTTTTTGTGTACCAAACAATGCTTAAAATTTTTTTTACAGGTTACATGTTTAGAGTTACAGAGGAGGTCTAGTGCTAGAATTATTGCTCTCACTCTAACGATCATGGCGTATGTAACCTGTGTGTATCTGGCTCTGATACTAACCAGTGCCTACCCAGCCACTGACTAGTATCTCTCCCCAGCCTGTCCCCACACACCCTCTCACCTGCTGACCTGTGAATGGGGGAATCACTCATGCAGTGTTATTGTGTTCTGCCAGTGAATACAATGATTGGTGTTGCTAACTATAGCTGGCAGCACTGATTGTTTTGGGGAAACACAGGCTGGCTGGTTGTACTCAAGTCGGTTAATAGGTTGACTTGTGTAAAACCAGCTAGCCCATACAGAGATCGACTATGGCTGGTCTCTGCTTAATTGGTGTAATTTCAATCCATGTATGGCCCGCTTAACCACTACGCAAACCCTAAACATCTTTCCACAAACCTTTACATTTTTCCTTCCCAGATTACTTCATCCTCCTCTCCTATACATAGTGCCCAATGTCATACTCTCCACATTTCTCTCCTGTACATACTGCTCACTGTCATACCCTCCACACTTCTCTCCTATACATAGCGCCCGCTGTCATGTCCTACACACTCCTCTCCTGTACATAGTGCTCGCTGTCATACACTTCTCTCCTGTACATAGTGCCCACTGTCGTACCCTCCACACTCGTCTCTTGTACATACTGCTCACTGTCATACCCTCCACACTCCTCTCCGGTACATACTACCCTCTGTCATATCCCCCACACTCCTCTCCCGTACATACTGCCCACTGTCATACCCTCCACACTCCTCTCCTTTACATACTGCCCACTGTCATACCCTCCACACTCCTCTCCGGTAAAAACTACCCTCTGTCATACCCCCCACACTCCTCTCCTGTACATACTGCCCACTGGCATACCCTCCACACTCCTCTGCTGTGCATAGTGCCTTCTGCCATACTCTCCGCACTACTCTCATGTACATAGTGCCCACTGTTAGACCCTCCACATTCCTCTCCCTCACTTGCACATACTTCCCACTTTTATACCATCCATACTCCTCCCCTATGCCTCTTACCCACAAAAACAGTTCTTTAAAATTATACTGAATATCCTCAATGTTACCAGCTCTAGAATGGGCACACTTTTGTTAATTCAACTAAAGGAAATCTCAGTTCTCATATTTGTTCTGCCCCATTATTAGTACTTTTTTAATTTTGTTAATCTGTTGTACTACCGCTTTCTCCATAATCTTGGAGATGGTGTTAAGGCTTGTTATCGGTCTGCGGTGGTTAGGTTTCTGAGGGTCAAGGTTGGGTTTCTTTAGCAGGGGTTTGATGATCCCTTGTTTGAGGGCGCCCGGAACAATCCCTTCTTTAAACAACTGATTTATGAGGTGAGTTATGGTGGGAGCCAAGATGTCGGAACATTCTTTCAGGAGTTTTGTGGGGATAATGTCAATTGGTGATGTGCTGTCTCAAATGTTTTTGATTATGTTTTTAGTGGTGTCCGTGGGAATTGGGGTCAGATAAAACTTCGGTGGTTGTGGGATGTTTGTGTCGATGTCTTCTTTTCGCTTTGGTTGACTGAGGTTGGTTGTTTTTTTTCTGATGGATTGTTTTCCGGATGTTGTTGATTTTATCGATGAAAAAATCTGATAACTCATTGCAGAAATCTTGGTTTTGTTTGTTGGGGGCTCTAAGCATACTGGGTTCATTGACTGAGCGACTATTTTAAAAAGTTCCCGAGGGCGGTTTAAGGCTGATGAGATGGTAATTGAGAAATAATATTTTTTTAGCTTTGAAGATTGCTTTGTGATAATTCTCTGTGAGTCCTTTGTAGTTTGTGTGGTTTTCCTTGGTAGGATTTCTTCTCCAGGCTCTTTCAGCTCTTCTGCGTTCTTGCTTGAGTAGAGTGAGAGAGCCATTAAACCATCCCGAGTTTTTTCTCCGGATGAGTGTTCTGCGTTTTGGAGCCACTAAGTCTGCTGATTGTAGTAATACCTTGCTTAGGGAGCTGAGTGTTTGTTCCGTTGAGTGGCTTAAATTCAGCATTGCTATTTTGTTTGATAAAGTGGTTTTGAAGGTTTCGGAGTGTAGTTTCTTCTGCGATCTGGTCCAATGAGTTGTTGTTGCAAGTTTCGGTGTTTGGTGGGTGGTATTAGTGGAGATATTAAATTTGATGGCGTGGTGGTCCGTCCATGGTAGTGGTATGTTGCTGAGTACGTTGATGTTCTTATTTTGTTTGAAGATGAGGTCCAGGGTGTGTCCTGAACCTTGTGTGGGAGTCTTTATTAGTTGCTGGAGACCCAGTTCTTCCAGTTGGTTGATGCATGCGGTCGCAATAGGGTCTTGGGTAGAGTTTGCCTAGAGGTTAAAATCCCCAAGTACCAGGAAGTTTTTGGATTTCAGGGTGTGTATTGAAATTAATTCCGTGAGGGGTGTAAGAAGATTGGTCTTTGGTCCTGGTGGTCTATAGCAAAGTAGAATGTGAGTGGTGTCATGGGGTGTTGATTGAAGATGTAGCGTCAGTGTCTCCATAAAAGGCACTGAGTTCTGTAAAATTGGTTTGGTGAGCACCAGGTGAGATTTAAAGATCACTGCTAGGCCTCCTCCTTTTTTTCCTTTCCGATGCTCAGTTAGGATCCTGTAGTTCTCCGGCACCAATTTGGTAAGGATGGTGTTGCAGTCGGGAGTTAGCCAGCTTTCCGTGATGAAGAGGCAATCTATGTTGTTTTGGGTGATGAAGTCGTGTACTTCCCATCTGTGTTTGGCTGCAGACCTGGGGTTGATCATGGCGCATGCTAATTGTTGTGGTTGAGTTGGTATCTTCCTGTGTTTGATGGTTGATTGCAGGTCGGTCTTTAGTAGTTGTTCTTTTCGTAGGATTTTTTGAATGGAGGCTGGCAATGTTGAGGCGGTATTTCTTAGCCTGTGGAGAACTTCTGCTGAGTATTTGAAGTGGCACATGGCAAGAGGATGAAGTTGATGGTACTAGGATGACTGAGATGATGATCCTGATCCCGTTTTTTTCCTGTTGTCAGTCTTAGTTATCAGCCTTGCCGCTATATATATATATATATATATATATATATATATATATATATATATTTATTAGTAGCACGCAAGTTGATCTTAGGGTATCCTTTGTGGTGTAGTCGAGTCACGAATTACTGGCTGTTCCAGCTGCCTCTGCTTGTAGCGAAGATCCTGGACCAGAATAATACTGCTGGTGACAGCTGTGTTGTTGTGCTGATGACGGTGCAAATAGTTACGGTAGGGGTGATAGGGGGGGCTGCTGGCCTAATGCCCTCCCGTTGATCCAGAGGAAGGCGAAAAACCCCTAGCTGTGCCAGCCAATTGCTTCAGTAGGGGAAAAAAATTCCTTCCTGACCGCAGAGGCGGTCGGACCACAGGACCCTCGATCAACTGCTAGGGGGGGAGGTCCCGAGAGCTTACCTGATTGGAGATAATCCCGAGGAGAGGCAAGGAGATGGGGGCTGGGAGATGGAGAGGAGGGCACTGGGGCTTAAGCCATTACTTACCATTAATGCAGCTGCTTCTGGGTGGAGCAAGAAGGACATCGGGGGTAGGCCTGAGTTGTGGCGGTCCTGACTTGCTGTGTCACCTGGTGCCTCTGCGATGAGGTCCGGTTGCTAATGCAGCAGTGTTCTGGGCCGGCATGCTGAAAGGAGGTAAGGTTAAGCTTGGGGTGGGCTGGCATGGGCTGGGGCTCAGCCGCAGCTGCCGTCTTCCTCATCTAGCTAGCTAGAGCAGAGGCGACCAACGGCGGCTGTGGATGTTGCCCACCCATGTGCTGGTCAGGAATGGGACCAGGTCCCATGGGAACCTGCTTGGGGGTCCTGGGGATAACTCCAGGTCCTAGTGACGTCCTGTGACAGGATTTGGGTGGACTGGGTGGACCAAGATGGCCGCCGGACTAGGCCGGAGCCGCGGGCTATCCTGATCTCAGCTTCCCGGTGCAGGTGAGTGGCGTTCGCAGATGGGGGGCCGGGGGGATCCTGTTCCTAATCCCCTTGCCTAGGGGGGGGATCTCGGATTGCCGGTCCAGGGAGAGATTGGCGGTCCAGGGAGAGCTGACTTTAGTCATGATCTTGGCCTTTCTCACATTTGGGTTTCTGTATGGTCCATGATTCCCATCATAGTCGGTCCTCTTCAAGATGTCCACCATCTCTACAAAGGACATATTTGAGGCCTTATATCCCCTCCTGGATGTGGAACTGCCTTGCTCCGGGCTTTCCTCATCCTCTTCATTGCTGCTCTCTGCACGCACCTGCTCTGTCTCCGCCATGTGCTCTCCCACTGTCCTGAAAGAGAAGAGGCGGGGAATACAGTACAAAGGACAGGGGTGGAGTTTCATGCATGCGCAGTGTATATAAAGCATAACATGTGGGCGACGTACATACGATCTGTAAGTGGAGGATAGTAAGCGCTGATCGTTCAAACACAGGTACAGTTTTAACTTGGGGCATCAGTGGTTAGTGGCCTATACTGCTTATAGATTGAGGCCTGTATTGGGACAAGATTAGGAGAGTTTAGCCTGATATTAGGGTTTGTCTTGTGTTGTGTCTTGCAGCTAAAATGATGGATAAATTCACTGACCTGGACTTTCTGCCCAAATTCCTAGACATGTACAGGGAGCAGCCATGTCTCTGGCAAGTCCAAAACAGGGACAACTCCAACAAGCTAAAGAGGAAGGCAGCGCTGGAGGAACTGTTGGAATTGGTGAAGCCGGTGTATCCCACGGCAGACATCAACTATTTGAATGCCAAAATTGGTAGCCTGAGGAGCACATATAATAGGGAGCGCAAGAAGTTACAGGATTCCATGAGATCCGGAGCAGCAGCAGATGACGTATATGTACCCAGACTGTGGTATTACGACAGACTGCGTTTTTTTGTCAGACCAGACGGAACCCAGGCCATCACTATCTACACTTCCTTCCACATCAGCTGAGGCTCCTGAAGTCCAACCTGGGCCTTCCACCTAGGCCAGGAAGAAGATGTGGAGGAGCCAAGCTTGAGGCAGGTATAGCATTGTTGAAGATATTTCTTGTCAAAAAATGAATGATGTTAACTAGATGTTATTGATCCCTAATTTCTGATTTAACAAAGTGATTTACATATCAATAGACAGTAGTAGCCAAAAATGATTGGGACAAGAATGAAAAATGCTGGGGTCAGAATGATGGTCTTTTCTATTTGTTAACTTTCAATTTGCAACAGTCATGAGCTCAAAGTTGTGTGTGATTGATGACCAAAAACCTAAAACTATGTACCATTTTCAAACACAGGAAAGTCTCAGCCAGGAGGAGGCCGTGGCAAGCAGCCTGATTGAATCTCAGGTTCCTCCCTTCCGCCCTCCTACCAAAATGACCAGGAAGGCAAGGAACTCGGAGGAGTCATTGACTGTTTTCCTTCGCCAGGCTACTGCAGAACTTAACAGACCCCTGGTGGCCACAAGGCTTTTGGCTGTGTGACGGCAAGCAAACTGGAACACATGGAGGAGGGCCAACGCACAATCTGTGAGGAAATCATTTTGAAGGCCCTAAACATGGGAACGACGGGCCAACTCACAAATAAAACCCAACGGTGTGAGTTGGACCATACTGCTCCACCACCTCGAGCAACACCACAGCCACCCAACCCACCAGAGCAGCATGGAAGGAAGTGTTGATAGTGATAGCCTGGGTTTTGTGTGGTCGGGCAAAAAACACAGGCTGTTGTAAGACCACAGCCTCGGGACATATATGTCATCTGCTGCTGCTCCCGATCTCTCAGAGTCCTGGACCGTATTGTGCTCCCTATTAAATGGACTCCTTAGGTTACCAATTTTGACAGTCAAATAATTGATGTCTGCCCTGAGGTACAAAGGCTTCAGCAATTCCAACTGTTTCTCCAGCGTTGCCTTCCTCTTTATTTTTTATGACCCCTATTCATTTTCTAATTTTGGTTTTGACAAATAGTTGGCTATGGGTTTTACTTCAAAAAGGACAGTTTGTTTGTGAGTAGGCAGGTACATTTCAAAAATACAATGTCAAATTAACAAGGGACTCCAACATAGCTGTAACTTTGAGGTTGAAAAAAAAAATACAAGATAATAATGGTGTTGTGGTAACTTGACACATAAAATGACCATTAATTAATGGAGATCGCAAGAAAAAAAAAGATTATTCTGAAGATCACAAGAAAAAAACTAAAACATAAAAGAAAATATGGAGATCACTAGAAAAAAATAAAATATTCTGGAGATCATGAGATTAAAAAAAAAATGTAATAAAAAAATAATTATTCAGGAGATCATGAGAAATAATAAAAAATCAGTTTGTCAGAAATATGTGAATATTAACAGCCAAACAACTTCATTATTATAGCATTTTAAAGAAGAGAATGCGCTGCATTGAGAGATTAAAAAATTTGCCGCATGGCGAATGTGCTATCTCCTTTACGAACGCTAGTTTTACAAAACTGAGCACTTCCGGCTCATACTTGATTCCGAGGATGCGTGAACTTTTGTGTGCCGACTTGTGTACACATGATCTGACTTTCCAACAACAACGTTTTGTTGGCGGAAAATTTGAGAACCTGCTAGCAAATATTTGTTGGTGGAAAGTCCAACAGCAAATGTTTGATGGAGCATACACACAGTCGGACTTTCAGCCAACAAGCTCGCATCCAACATTTCCCGTCCGAAAATCCGATCGTGTGTACGCGGCATAACAGTAGCCATCAGTGCAGCCTCATTGCAAAATTGTATTGCAAATTATAAAAACTATTGTTTTTTTTTTAAAATGTTTTTTTTGTTTGTTTAGCAAAAAATAAATACCCCGGTGGTGATTAACCACTTCAATACTGGCCACTTTCTCCCCTTCCTGCCCAGAACAATTTTCAGCTTTCAGCGCTGTTGCACTTTGAATGACAATTATGCGGTTATGCAACATTGTACCCAAACTAAATTTTTATCATTTTCTTCCCACAAATAGAGAGTTCTTTTGGTGGTATTTGAACACCACTGGGATTTTTATTTTTTGCTAAACAAACTAAAAAAGACCGACATTTTTTATTTGTTTCTGTTATAAAATGTAGTTTTCTCCTTTGCTGACGGGCACTGATGAGGCGGCACTGATGATTTGGCACTGATAAGGTGGCACTGATGGGCACTGATGAGGAGGCACTGCTATGAAGAATTGATGGGCATAGATAGGCGGCACTGATATGCAGCACTGATGGGCAGGGCCGCTGATAGGGCAGTACAACCAGCCCTGCTGTACGGGGCCCGCCCCCATCAGCTACACAGTGGGGCCCGGGCAACATTACAGTTTGTTACTGCATTTAAAAAAAGGGGGTATATAATTTTCCTGGGCCCCATCAGGTTAACACAGGGGCCCAGGAGGGGAGCGCAGTGGAGGGACTATTTCTTAATTTTCGGGCTAATGTATATCATGCCGCCCCACTATTATATTAGTCCCGGCTGGCGGAGTGATATTGTGATTCTCCGTTCCCGGCTGAGATGTGAAGAATTTGAGCAGCTGACAGGAGAGAGCAGGAGAAGAGCGTGGCTGCACTGGACACAGTGAGTGGGGAATAGAGCATAGAATACTCACTGTGTCTTACTATGTATCTCACAGCACAGCAGGTTATCAGCTCAGCATTACAATTATTACAAAGGCAGTACAATAAGCAGGTGCTCTATAATGGCTCTATCATGGCTCCAGGTCACATTGCTTTTGAGTGCTGACTTTGTTATGGCTGTGCTTTGTTACAGTCTGTTACATACAGTACAGCCATAAGTTAACAAGGTCAGCACTCAAAAGCAATGTGACACAGAGCCATGATAGAGCCATGATAGAGCACCTGCTTACTGTGCTGCCTGTGTAATTATCATAATGCTGATGATCATAAGAAATGGTGAGATGTTACTTTACACTTCATTTGGGGGAGCAGTAAATGTGCAGTGGAGCTGCATTTTTACTGCCCCCCAAACCAATCCTCTAACTGCTTCCCGTCCAGCGACGTACCAGTACATCGCTGGAATGGAAGGATGATATCATCACTAAAGCAATGATCAAGATATAATCTTTTAGCCCTAGCAATTCTGCAGAAAGTAAAAGTAATCCTAGTGACTAAGAAGCCACTGGATTACTTTTACAGGCAGTGGAAGGGGGTCCCATCACCACCTTTACTGCTTTTAAGATGTGACCAGTAGCATCCGGTTCCGGGGACACAGTGAGAAGGATGGATGTTGTTCCTCCCACTGTGTGATGTCAAAAACCAGAAGTGATGAGAATTTTATCACTTCCAGTTTCAGGCTCATGTAAAGAAGCCATCACCAGCTTGAACAAGCATCTGATCAAACTGATCTTGGTTTGATCAGATGCTTTGGAGGCCAGAGGACAGATATGGGGTCTAAAAGACCCCAGATCTCCCCATAAAGAGGACCTGTCATGGCTCATGCTATCACAAGCAATGTTGTTCATCAAATGCAAAGATACAATGTAAGATTTTTTTTTTATTTGTAATAAAATACAATTTAAAAGAAATTTAAACTGCCCCGCTCATTCGTGCTTATTAATTGCAAACACATGCATTGGCTCCACATGCATATGTAAATGGCAACAAACCTGCATTTCGTTTCAAGCCGGGGTCACAGGGGTGGGGTTGAAGGGGGCCCCGTCAGGTAGGCTGTACAGGGCCCCATGATTTCTAACAGCGGCCCTGCTTATGGGCACTGATAGGCAACGCTTATAGGTGGCACTGATGGGCACTGACAGGCAGCACTGATAAGCACTGACAGGCGCAACTGATGGGCACTGATAGGCAGCACTGATTGACACTGACAGGTGGCTCTGACGGACACTAATAGATGGCACTGATGGTCAGCACTGATGATGAGGTACTGACAGGTTTTCCTGATAGGTACTGATTGACACTGTGATGGGCACTGATTGGCACTGTGGCAGGCACGGATTGGAACTGTTGTGGATACTGATTGGCACTGTTGTGGGCACTGACAGGCGTTTCTGATGGGCACTGTTGGTGGCACATCTGATGGGGCTGTGCTGATAATCAATGTTCTGATTATTAGCCGAACCCCCCTCTGACAGGGAGAGCCGCCGATTGGCTCTCCCTGTCAGCACGAACCAAGGAAAGCCATTTACTGGCACTTCCTGGTTTACGCTGTGATCACCTGTGATTGGTCACAGCTGATCATGTGGTAAGGAACCTCTGGCAGAGGCTCCTTACTACTATCAGAGATGCAGTGTGTCAGAGTGAAACAGCACCACTGATCGCCGTGGTGCGTGCCTGCATGTTATCCTGCTGGACATCATATGACGCCCAGTCAGGATAACTGAATCACCGCCCGGCCATCATTATGCTATAGGCCAGGCGGGAAGTGGTTAAATACCACCAAAAGAAAGCTCTATGTGTGAAAAAATGATAAAAATGTCATATAGCTACAGTGTAGCATGACCGTGCAATTGTCATTCAAAGAGTGACAGCGCTAAAAGATGAAAATTTGCCTGTGCAGGAAGAGGGTATATGTGCAGTAAGCAAGTGGTTAAACACACTTTTTTCTTTGTAAAAGTCATATTCTCTGTAGTAGGTTATATACAGTATCTCACAAAAGTGAGCACACCCTTCACATTTTTTTAAATATTTTATTATATCTTTTCATGTGACAACACAGAAGAAATGACACTTTGCTACAATGTTAAGTAATGTTAAGTTTTCTGTCCCCTCAAAATAACTTAAATAAATAAATTAACACACAGCCATTAATGTCTAAACCGCTGGCAACAAAAGTGAGTACACCCCTAAGTAAAAATGTCCAAATTGGGCCCAATTAGCCATTTTCCCTCCCCGGTGTCATGTGACGCATTGGTGTTACAATGTCTCAGGCGTGAATGGGGAGCAGGTGTGTTAAATTTGGTGTTATCGCTCTCACTCTCTCCTACTGGTCACTGGAAGTTCAACATGCCACCTTATGGCAAAGAACTCTCTGAGGATCTGAAAAAAAGATTTGTTGCTCTACATAAAGATGGCCTAGGCTATAAGAAGATTACCAAGACCCTGCAACTGAGCTGCAGCAAGGTGGCCAAGACCAAACAGCAGTTTAACAGGATAGGTTCCACTCAGAACAGGCCTCGCCATGGTCGACCAAAGAAGTTGAGTGCACGTGCTCAGCTCCATATCCAGAGGTTGTCTTTGGGAGAAAAACGTATGAGTGCTGCCAGCATTGCTGCAGAGGTTAAAGGGGTGGGGGGGTCACCCTGTCAGTGCTCAGATCATATGCCGCACACTGCATCAAATTGGTCTGCATGGCTGCCATCCCAGAAGGAAGCCTCTTCTAAAGATGATGCACAAGAAAGCCTGCAAACAGTTTGCTGAAGACAAGCAGACTAAGGACATGGATTACTGGAACCATGCCTTGTGGTCTGATGAGACCAAGATAAACGTATTTGGTTCAGATGGTGTCAAGCGTGTGTGGCGGCAAACAGGTAAGGAGTACAAAGACAAGTGTGTCTTGCCTACAGTCAAGCATGGTGGTGGGAGTGTCATGGTCTGGGGTTGCATGAGTGCTGCCCGCACTGGGGAGCTACAGTTCATTAAGGAGACCATGAATGCCAACATGTACTGTGACATACTGAAGCAGAGCATGATCCTCTCCCTTCGGAGACTGGGCAGTATTCCAACATGATAACAAACACACCTCCAAGACGACCACTGCCTTCCTAAAGAATCTGAGGGTAAAGGTGATGGACTGGCCAAGCATGTCTCCAGACCTAAACTCTATTGAGCATCTGTTGGGCACCCTCAAACAGAAGGTGGAGGAGCGCAAGGTCTCTAACATCCACCAGCTCTGTGATGTCGTCATGGAGGAATGGAAGAGGACTCCAGTGGCAACTTGTGAAGCTCTGGTGAACTCCATGTCCAAGGCAGTGCTGGAAAATAATGGTGGCCACACAAAATATTGACAGTTTAGGCCCAATTTGGACATTTTCACTTAGGGGTGTACTCACTTTTGTTGCCAGCGGTTTAGACATTAATGGCTGTGTGTTGAGTTATTTTGAGGGGACAGCAAATTTACACTGTTATACAAGCTGTACACTCACTACTTTGCATTGTAGCAAAGTGTAATTTCTTCAGTGTTGTCACATGAAAAGATATAATAAAATATTTACAAAAATGTGAGGGGTGTACTCACTTTTGTGAGATACTGTACATTGCATAGATGAGCCTTGATAGGCGGGGTCAGGGCATAACCCAGGCATGTCACTTCAGTGCAGGAAGATTTATCCCCCTTCATGAGCAGGCCATTTTTTTGCAATACTGCACTCCGTTACATTAACTGACAAATGTGACACTGTACCCAAAAATATGTATGTACTTTTTTTCCCACAAATAGAACTTTCTTTTGGTGATATTTTATCATCTCTGGTTTTTATTTGTTGTGCTATAAACAAAAGGCGATCGACAATTATGAAAAAAAAGCCATATTTTTTTTACTTTCGCCTCTAAAACATTACAAATAAAAAAATGTAAAAACATGTAATTTCTTCATCAATTTAGGCCAATATATATTCTGCTACATATTTTTGGTAATAAAAATCCCAATAAGCGTATATTGATTGGTTTGCACAAAAGTTATAGCGTCTACAAACTATGGAGATATATTTATGGAAATTTGTACTTATTTAATTTTTTTTTACTAGTAATGACGGTGATCAGTGACATAGCGGGACTGCGATATTGCGGTGGACAAATCGAACACCTAACTGATACTTTTGACACTTTTTTGGGAACCAGTGACACTAATACAGTGATCAGTGCTAAAAATATGCACTGTCACTGTACGAATGACACTGACTAGGCAGGGTTAACATCAGGGACGATCAAGGGGTTAACTGTGTGCATAGATGGTGTTTCAGTGTAGTGGGGGAGGTGCTTTTACTATTGGAAGGCATTGATCGGGGTTCCTGATTTAAATGAACACAGGATCCATGCTTTCTTTACTAACAGAATAGCAATCTGCATTGTTTACATCGCCTCTCTGCCTGTGTACAGAACAATCAGCGGGTGCTAGCAGACATCGGGTCTGCGGGGCCCTCTGATCAACTTCCGCTGTGTAGATTCACAGTGGGAGTAAGCCGGTGGCGGTGGGCACTTGTGCCCGATACCTGGTAGGCTCATTGACTAAGGCCTCTTTCATGCGGCCGATCCGTTTAGATCCGCCTGTCAGTTTTTCAGGTGGACCTGAACGGACGCTCCATAGAGGTCTATGGAGCGTCGGATGTCAGCGGTGACATGTCCGCTGACATCCGACCCGCTCCGATCCAAAAAAGTGTGATGGAGGAAAAACCTATTTTTCCATCCGTCATCGGATCGGGTGACGACAGACTCTACGGTCCATCATCACCCGATCTCCCATAGGGGAGAGCGGCGCTCTGACAAGTCCATCCCTGTGCAGTGTGCAGAGACGGACCTGTCATCTTCCTGCTCAGCGGAGATCGCTCCGGCGATCCCCGCTGAGCAAGCGGATATCCACGGGGAAGATCAGCACTCATGTGAAAGAGGCCTTAGGATTCAGATTAAGCACCTGAAGTTTAGTAATGTCCATCAAATTTAGCCTTAACTGGACTCAGGTTCATCACCACTGTGATTGAAAATCACAATAAATACTTTATACGTCTGCAACTCTTATGTTACCACCAAGTCAAAAGGACGAGCACATTTCTTGTTTCTTATTGTCAACAATGCAAAACCACCTGAAAACTAACAAAAATTATTCTAGCCACAGGAAATGCATTTAGGGAGTATTAAATTCCCCTTTACAATTTGAAAGCTTATTCCCTACCCCCCAACTGCTACTTCTTCTATTGCAGAATTTTGCTAGGTAGGTACCTATCCCTTAGGTAAGGTAACAGAAACATTTTATCATAGTTAATACCTTCATAAACAGAAACAGAATTTGGATCATAATAATAATTACCTTTTCTTGTTCAAACATTTTATTAGGTAGTAGATATACTATCACCTACAGATTGACAGGGATAATGGGTAGCAAGTCTCCACGCAGGGAGAGTTGCAGAAAAATACACAGTTAACAGCAGAGATCAAAATATTAGCCCCTCTTGGGGGGTTGAACTCTGAAAAGGTGGTGTGGATGCAGCAGGTGATTGATTTAATAACATTTAAACACAGTAAGGATGTAGGAAGTGAGAGAACTAGCAATTGAATGATCCACCCCACCCATAGCTTAGGGAGTAATAAGGACCTAGCAATGTTTGGAAAGTATACAGTAAATATCAGGGATAGGGATGAGCCGAACACCCCCGGGTTCGGTTCGAACCAGAACCTTCGAACGGACCGAAAGTTCGCGCGAATTTTCGAACCCTATACGTTATAATGGACGCGAACGTTCGAAATCAAAAGTGCTAATTACAACGGCCAATATGCATGTTAATGTCATAAAACAGGTTTGGGGACCCGGGTCCTGCCCCAGGGGACATATATCAATGCAAAAAGAACTTTTAAAAACTAACGTTTTTTCGGGAGCAGTCATTTTAATGATGCATAAAGTGAAAAAAAAAAAGTGACATTTTCCTTTAAATATGGTACCTGGGGGGTGTCCAAAGTATGCCTGTGAAGTGGCATGTGTTTCCCGTGTTTAGAACTGTCCTTGCACAAAATGACATTTGTAAAGGAAAAAAAGAAGCCATTTAAAACCACTTGCGGCTTTAGGTTTGATCTTAAGTAGAATCTGAACAGGTACATTATGAAGTGTAGCTCCATCCCAAAAAAATCTATTTTTAAGCTTTTTGGAGAACATAGGGAGGGGTTATCACCCCTGTAACATTTGCTGTCTTTGCACATCTGTTCAGAACATGTCACCTCACTTTCCGTCCCAATGACAAATGTTTTTGGAAAAAGTGGGGTTTTAATTGAAACAAGGATTGGTGATAAAGTATCAGTAGAGAGGAGATACCTTTTTCCCAAATTAAATCTAACAGGATAGAATTTCCCTTCCTAGGGGTAGATTTCCTCTCACTTCCTGTTTTCTCTTTCCATTTGCAAGTAGGAGTCGTTTGTAAGTTGGATGTTTGAAAGTAGGGGCCTGGCGTATATACTCTGCAGAAATTTGCCCTATTAGATGTTGGTGTAGCCACAAGACTGGTGGGCACAGGAATGGGCCCTGCTGTGAGTTAATAGATCAAGATTTGTAATTGCATGCACCTGTTGAACAGGGCAGAAAAATTGGGGGTGGTGGTGGTGGTGGTGGTGGACGGTTTTGCCACAAGACTGTAAGCTCTCACAGTTACTCTTGGTGGGCGCAGGAATGGGCCCTGCTGTGAGTTATTAGATCAAGATTTGTAATTGCAAGCACCTGATGAACAGGGCAGAAAAATTGGGCCTTTGGCGGTGGTGGTGGACGGTGTTGCCACAAGACTGTAGGCCCTCATAGTTACTCTTGGTGGGCGCAGGAATGGGCCCTGCTGTGAGTTATTAGATCAAGATTTGTAATTGCAAGCACCTGATGAACAGGGCAGAAAAATTGGGCCTTTGGCGGTGGTGGTGGACGGTGTTGCCACAAGACTGCAGGCCCTCATAGTTACTCTTGGTGGGCGCAGGAATGGGCCCTGCTGTGAACTATTAGATCAAGATTTGTAATTACCCGCCCCTGTTAAACAGGGGCTGAAAAATTGTGCCTTAGGCACTGGTGCTGGTGCCACAACACTGCAACCCCTCACAGAGACTGTACTTGGAGCACAGCAGTCACACGTGTTGCGAAGCATTTTTTAAAAAATTGTAAGTACACGCCCCTGTTAAACAGGGGCTGAAAAAATTGTGCCTTAGGCACTGGTGCTGGTGCCACAACACTGCAACCCGGCCCTCACAGATACTGTACTTGGAGCACAGCAGTCACACGTGTTGCGAAGCATTTTTTTTTAAAAATTGTAAGTACACGCCCCTGTTAAACAGGGGCTGAAAAATTGTGCCTTAGGCACTGGTGCTGGTGCCACAACACTGCAACACGGCCCTCACAGAGACTGTACTTGGAGCACAGCAGTCACACGTGTTGCGAAGCATTTTTTTTAAAAATTGTAAGTACACGCCCCTGTTAAACAGGGGCTGAAAAATTGTGCCTTAGGCACTGGTGCTGGTGCCACAACACTGCAACACGGCCCTCACAGAGACTGTACTTGGAGCACAGCAGTCACACGTGTTGCGAAGCATTTTTTTAAAAAATTGTAAGTACACGCCCCTGTTAAACAGGGGCTGAAAAATTGTGCCTTAGGCACTGGTGCTGTGGCATGGATCATTGAGGAGGAGGAAGAGGATAGTCAGTGAACATAAGAGGACAGTCACTCAGCATCAGCATAGGCAGTCTTGAAGGGATGTGACATTAAAAATTATTCGGTTATATCCGCCTCAGGTGCCTGGTAGCTGGTGGTGATCCAAGACTGATTCATTTTGATGAATGTCAGTCGATCAACCGAGGCGGTGGACAGGCGCACCCTATGATCAGTCACAAATCCTCCAGCAGCACTGAATGTGCGTTCGGAAAGAACGCTGGAGGCAGGACAGGCCAGTAGCTCAATTGCATACTGTGCAAGCTCTGGCCAGTGATCCATCCTCAGGACCCAGTAAGCCAGAGGATTTTCGGTGGGAAAGGTGTCCAAGTCTGACCTTGCCCCAAGGTATTCCTGCACCATGTATATCAGACGCTGGCGATGGTTGCTGGAACCGATCATACCTTGGGGCTGCGGACTAAAAAATTGTCTGAACGCATCGGTCAGACGTCCACCTTCCCCACCGCTCCTTCTGCCACTGACCGAAGCCTCAGCAACTCGTCGCCCAGGACCAGGAGTTTGTAGCCTCCCAGTTTCTGGGAACGCGTTGCACAGACCTTTCTGCAAGGCCTCCCTGAGATGTCTCATCCTCTGCTCCCTCTGCGACGGCAAGATAAGGTCCGCAACCTTACCCTTGTACCGCGGATCAAGGAGAGTGGCCAGCCAGTAATGGTCCCTCTCCTTGATCCGAAGAACACGAGGATCCTTCCGCAGGCTTTGCAGGATCAGGAGGCCATGCAGCGTAGGTTAGCTGAGGCATTCGGTCCGGAGTCTTCTGGGTCACTGAGGATGACATGATCGCCAGCCACCTCCTCCCAGCCACGTACAAGTCCACTGGCTTGTTGGGACTGTACATCATCCCTAAAAGACTGCTGCTGCTGATGCTGAGTGCCAGGCTCCACCTCCATGCTCACACAATCCTCCTCCTCCTCCTCCTCCTCCTCCTCCTCATCCTCTTCCTGTGTGATGGGTGGGACAGAAGGAACACTGTCCGGATAAAGGGGGCCTTGAGAGGCAAGGAAGTCCTCCTCTTCCTGCCTCTGTTCTGCCTCAAGTGCCCTGTCCATTATCCCACGCAGCGTATGCTCCAACAGGTGGACAAGAGGGACAGTGTCACTGATGCATGCACTGTCACTGCTCACCATCCTCGTGGCCTCCTCAAATGGTGAGAGGACAGTGCATGCATCCCTGATCATGCTCCACTGACGTGGGAAAAAAAACCAAGCTCCCCTGACCCTGTCCTGGTGCCGTAGTCGCAAAGGTACTCATTGATGGCCCTCTGCTGCGTGTGCAGTCGCTGCAGCATGGCCAACGTTGAGTTCCACCTGGTGGGCATGTCAGATATTAGGCGGTTCTTGGGCAGGTTCAGCTCCTTTTGCAGCTCAGTCAGCCGAGCACTGGCATTATAAGATCGGCGGAAATGCACACAGACTTTCCTGGCCTGCCTCAAGACATCCTGTAAGCCTGGGAACCTGCCCAAGAACCGCTGCACCACCAGGTTGAGGACGTGAGCCATGCAGGGCACATGGGTGAGCTGCCCCTGTCGCAGGGCGGAGAGGAGGTTGGTGCCATTGTCAGAAACGACCATTCCTGGCTTAAGCTGACGTGGCGTCAACCACCTCTCGGCCTGCCCCTGCAGAGCTGCCAGAACCTCTGGCCCAGTGTGGCTCCTGTCCCCCAAACACACCAGCGCAAGCACGGCATGGCATCTTTTTGCCTGCGTACTTGCGTAGCCCCTTGTACGCCTACGGAGCACCGCTGGTTCCAAGGACAGAGCACTGGAGGAAGAAGAAGAGGAGGGGGTGGAGGAGAGAGGTGTGTCACAACCAGTAGCAGTAGTCGCGTTTTGGAGGCGTGGTGGCGGAACAACCTCCAACACTACTGCACCTTGTCCTGCATCCCTCCCAGCTGCCAATAGAGTGACCCAATGGGCCGTGAAAGAAAGGTACCGTCCCTGTCCATGCCTGCTGGACCATGAGTCAGCGGTAATATGCACCTTACCGCTGACCGCCCTGTCCAGCGAGGCATGGACATTGCCCTCCACATGCCGGTAGAGAGACGGAATCGCCTTCCGCGAGAAAAAGTGGCGTTTGGGAACCTGCCACTGAGGAACCGCACATTGAACAAACTCACGGAAGGGGGCCGAGTCTACCAACTGAAAAGGCAGCAGTTGAAGTGCTAGCAATTTAGCAAGGCTAGCATTCAACCGCTGGGCATGTGGATGGCTGGGAGTGTACTTCTTTCTACGGTCCAGCAGCTGGGGCAGGGAAATTTGCCTGCTGCATTCGGACGTCGGTGTACTGCAAGTACTTGGTTGTGACACACCGAATTCTACACCTTCAGTCCTCTCAGAGCAGCTTTCAGAGAGGACTGAAGGTGTAGTGGGGATGGAGATCCCAGCTGAGGAGGAGCAAGTAGAGGTCCGCTTAGTTCTTTGGTGTGGGTCTTTTATGTGTGCCTGCCAACGAGCTGCATGGCAGGTCGCCATATGTCTGGTCATGCTTGTCGTGCCCAAGCGGCTGATGTTTTGGCCACGCGAGATACGCTTGAGACAAATATTGCAAATAGCAGTGGTGCGATCTGCTGCACTCGTCTCAAAAAAGGCCCACACCAAAGAACTTTTCTGATAACGTGCAGAGGCAGCGCCCTGCACAGGCGGAGCTCTGCGGTGTTGTACAGTTGCTGTGCTGGCCTCTACCTGGCCTCCAGGGGGCATCCTGCCTCGTTGGACATGTGACGCCGCATCCTCCTCCTCCTCGTCCTCCTCCTCATCCTCTCTCCCTTGAGGCACCCACGTGGAGTCAGTGACCTCATCATCCCCTCCCTCTTCACCACTAGAGCAAACCTGGCAGTAAGCTGCAGCTGGTGGAACTGTACTGCCAGATTCCTCAAGCTGGGTATCGTCATCCGAGCCTTCGAATCGTTGGGCATCCTCCTGGAGCATGTACCCAACACTGTGCTCAAAGAGTTCGGGGGACTCCTCAGGAGGACATGGTGGGTCTAGGGAAGGGGTGGCTGATGATGCTCTGTCAGTACCCTGAGCCTGGGTGAGAGAGGATGAGGAGGATGAGGAGGGCTTGGTCATCCATTCTACCAAGCCTTCAGCATGATGCGGCTCCACATGTCCAGCTGCCGAAAACAAAGACGCGCGTGTCCCATGGCCACGTGCTGATGACGATGCACGACCACGTCCACGTCCACGGCCACGTCCACTAGAAACAGAGCCTGCCTGCCCTGTGTTCTTGGCTCTGCACGCTCTGCCTCCCCTTGGCGGTCTTCCAGCCATTGTAGTCGGTAGTCCTGTGGTGCTGCTGAGAAGAAAATATAGGAGCTCTGTGTGATGCCACTAACACACTAGAAGTCCTATAGGTGCTTCTGCAAAGAAAATATAGGAGCTCTGTGTGATGCCACTAACACACTAGAAGTCCTGTGGGTGCTGCTGAGAAGAAAATATAGGAGCTCTGTGTGATGCCACTAACACACTAGAAGTCCTGTGGGTGCTGCTGAGAAGAAAATATAGGAGCTCTGTGTGATGCCACTAACACACTAGAAGTCCTATGGGTGCTTCTGCAAAGAAAAAATAGGAGCTCTGTGTGATGCCACTAACACACTAGAAGTCCTGTGGGTGCTGCTGAGAAGAAAATATAGGAGCTCTGTGTGATGCCACTAACACACTAGAAGTCCTATGGGTGCTTCTGCAAAGAAAAAATAGGAGCTCTGTGTGATGCCACTAACACACTAGAAGTCCTGTGGGTGCTGCTGAGAAGAAAATATAGGAGCTCTGTGTGATGCCACTAACACACTAGAAGTCCTATGGGTGCTTCTGCAAAGAAAAAATAGGAGCTCTGTGTGATGCCACTAACACACTAGAAGTCCTGTGGGTGCTGCTGAGAAGAAAATATAGGAGCTCTGTGTGATGCCACTAACACACTAGAAGTCCTATGGGTGCTTCTGCAAAGAAAAAATAGGAGCTCTGTGTGATGCCACTAACACACTAGAAGTCCTGTGGGTGCTGCTGAGAAGAAAATATAGGAGCTCTGTGTGATGCCACTAACACACTAGAAGTCCTATGGGTGCTTCTGCAAAGAAAAAATAGGAGCTCTGTGTGATGCCACTAACACACTAGAAGTCCTGTGGGTGCTGCTGAGAAGAAAATATAGGAGCTCTGTGTGATGCCACTAACACACTAGAAGTCCTATGGGTGCTTCTGCAAAGAAAAAATAGGAGCTCTGTGTGATGCCACTAACACACTAGAAGTCCTGTGGGTGCTGCTGAGAAGAAAATATAGGAGCTCTGTGTGATGCCACTAACACACTAGAAGTCCTATGGGTGCTTCTGCAAAGAAAAAATAGGAGCTCTGTGTGATGCCACTAACACACTAGAAGTCCTGTGGGTGCTGCTGAGAAGAAAATATAGGAGCTCTGTGTGATGCCACTAACACACTAGAAGTCCTATAGGTGCTTCTGGGAAGAAAATATAGCTCTGTGTGTGTAATGGGACTAACACACTTCAAGTCCTATAGGTGCTTCTGGGAAGAAAATATAGCTCTGTGTGTGTAATGGGACTAACACACTTCAAGTCCTATAGGTGCTTCTGGGAAGAAAATATAGCTCTGTGTGTGTAATGGGACTAACACACTTCAAGTCCTATAGGTGCTTCTGGGAAGAAAATATAGCTCTGTGTGTGTAATGGGACTAACACACTTCAAGTCCTATAGGTGCTTCTGGGAAGAAAATATAGCTCTGTGTGTGTAATGGGACTAACACACTTCAAGTCCTATAGGTGCTTCTGGGAAGAAAATATAGCTCTGTGTGTGTAATGGGACTAACACACTTCAAGTCCTATAGGTGCTTCTGGGAACAAAATATAGCTCTGTGTGTGTAATGGGACTAACACACTTCAAGTCCTATAGGTGCCTCTGGGAACAAAATATAGGAGCTCTGCCTGCCTGCCACGAACACACTACAAGTCCTATAGGTGCTTCTGGTAACAAAATATAGGAGCTCTGCCTGCCTGCCACTAACACACTACAAGTCCTATAGGTGCTTCTGGGAAGAAAATATAGCTCTGTGTGTGTAATGGGACTAACACACTTCAAGTCCTATAGGTGCTTCTGGGAACAAAATATAGGAGCTCTGCCTGCCTGCCACGAACACACTACAAGTCCTATAGGTGCTTCTGGTAACAAAATATAGGAGCTCTGCCTGCCTGCCACTAACACACTACAAGTCCTATAGGTGCTTCTGGGAAGAAAATATAGCTCTGTGTGTGTAATGGGACTAACACACTTCAAGTCCTATAGGTGCTTCTGGGAACAAAGTATAGCTCTTTGTGTGTAATGGGACTAACACACTTCAAGTCCTATAGGTGCTTCTGGGAAGAAAATATAGCTCTGTGTGTGTGATGGGACTAACACACTTCAAGTCCTATAGGTGCTTCTGGGAAGAAAATATAGCTCTGTGTGTGTAATGGGACTAACACACTTCAAGTCCTATAGGTGCTTCTGGGAACAAAATATAGGAGCTCTGCCTGCCTGCCACGAACACACTACAAGTCCTATAGGTGCTTCTGGTAACAAAATATAGGAGCTCTGCCTGCCTGCCACTAACACACTACAAGTCCTATAGGTGCTTCTGGGAAGAAAATATAGCTCTGTGTGTGTAATGGGACTAACACACTTCAAGTCCTATAGGTGCTTCTGGGAACAAAATATAGGAGCTCTGCCTGCCTGCCACGAACACACTACAAGTCCTATAGGTGCTTCTGGTAACAAAATATAGGAGCTCTGCCTGCCTGCCACTAACACACTACAAGTCCTATAGGTGCTTCTGGGAAGAAAATATAGCTCTGTGTGTGTAATGGGACTAACACACTTCAAGTCCTATAGGTGCTTCTGGGAACAAAGTATAGCTCTGTGTGTGTAATGGGACTAACACACTTCAAGTCCTATAGGTGCTTCTGGGAAGAAAATATAGCTCTGTGTGTGTGATGGGACTAACACACTTCAAGTCCTATAGGTGCTTCTGGGAAGAAAATATAGCTCTGTGTGTGTGATGGGACTAACACACTTCAAGTCCTATAGGTGCTTCTGGGAACAAAGTATAGCTCTTTGTGTGTAATGGGACTAACACACTTCAAGTCCTATAGGTGCTTCTGGGAAGAAAATATAGCTCTGTGTGTGTGATGGGACTAACACACTTCAAGTCCTATAGGTGCTTCTGGGAAGAAAATATAGCTCTGTGTGTGTGATGGGACTAACACACTTCAAGTCCTATAGGTGCTTCTGGGAACAAAGTATAGCTCTTTGTGTGTAATGGGACTAACACACTTCAAGTCCTATAGGTGCTTCTGGGAAGAAAATATAGCTCTGTGTGTGTGATGGGACTAACACACTTCAAGTCCTATAGGTGCTTCTGGGAAGAAAATATAGCTCTGTGTGTGTGATGGGACTAACACACTTCAAGTCCTATAGGTGCTTCTGGGAAGAAAATATAGCTCTGTGTGTGTGATGGGACTAACACACTTCAAGTCCTATAGGTGCTTCTGGGAAGAAAATATAGCTCTGTGTGTGTAATGGGACTAACACACTTCAAGTCCTATAGGTGCTTCTGGGAACAAAGTATAGCTCTTTGTGTGTAATGGGACTAACACACTTCAAGTCCTATAGGTGCTTCTGGGAAGAAAATATAGCTCTGTGTGTGTGATGGGACTAACACACTTCAAGTCCTATAGGTGCTTCTGGGAACAAAATATAGCTCTGTGTGTGTAATGGGACTAACACACTTCAAGTCCTATAGGTGCCTCTGGGAACAAAATATAGGAGCTCTGCCTGCCTGCCACGAACACACTACAAGTCCTATAGGTGCTTCTGGTAACAAAATATAGGAGCTCTGCCTGCCTGCCACTAACACACTACAAGTCCTATAGGTGCTTCTGGTAACAAAATATAGGAGCTCTGCCTGCCTGTCACTAACACACTACAAGTCCTATAGGTGCTTCTGGTAACAAAATATAGGAGCTCTGCCTGCCTGCCACTAACACACTACAAGTCCTATAGATGCTTCTGGTAACAAAATATAGGAGCTCTGCCTGCCTGTCACTAACACACTACAAGTCCTATAGGTGCTTCTGGTAACAAAATATAGGAGCTCTGCCTGCCTGCCACTAACACACTACAAGTCCTATAGGTGCTTCTGGTAACAAAATATAGGAGCTCTGCCTGCCTGTCACTAACACACTACAAGTCCTATAGGTGCTTCTGGTAACAAAATATAGGAGCTCTGCCTGCCTGTCACTAACACACTACAAGTCCTATAGGTGCTTCTGGTAACAAAATATAGGAGCTCTGCCTGCCTGCCACGAACACACTACAAGTCCTATAGGTGCTTCTGGTAACAAAATATAGGAGCTCTGCCTGCCTGCCACGAGCACACTACAAGCCCCTCTTTGTCAATCAATCTTTGTAACTGAATCTATCTAACTCAATCTCTGCAAGTGAATCTCTCTCTCTACCTAACTAAATCGAGCAGAGTGTCACAGAAACAGCCTGCTCAATCTGCGCCGGAACAGCATGTGACCGGCGCAGACGGCGTGGCGGCGTTTTATAGGGGGGGGGCGTGTACTACAGCCCCTGAGCTGTAATTGGCTACAGGCGTCCTGCCTGTAGCCAATTATGGCTCTTCGAGTTTCCGGGGCTGTGATTGGCCAAGCATGCGGGGTCACAGTGCATGCTTGGCCAATCATCAGCCAGCAATGCACTGCGTCGGCCGCGCCGGCCGCAATGCATTGCGGGGCCGCGCCCATAACACGAACGTGTTGCGAGCGGCCCAAATAGTTATGGGCTCGCCGCGCGAGCGAACGCCCGGTGCTCGATGCGAACGTGGGTTCGCATCGAGCACCGGGCCCATCCTTAATCAGGGAGTATCCTCTGCTTTTCATCCTCAGTCTAATGGTCAGACCGAGAGGACCACTACCTTTGATGTTTTATCAGCTATCTATAGGATGACTGGGTTGACTATTTTCCTACAGCAACAAAGTTAAACATAGCTCCACTTCACAAAGCCATTTTTTTTCTTAAAGGGATTTGTGACAGACCCCCGTACTGAACAGGACTATGTCCACCATAAATGCTTCCTTTTTCCAGAACCAGCACTATCCAAAACCCCTTAGCTCACCCAGTCATTAGCCATAACTCAATGTAGGGTAAAAGACATCAAACTGTTTATTTAAATACAGGTACACAGGTATACATTTAGGGAACAACTCCCCCCTCCCTTTGATTCAGGGCGGGGTAAAATCTCCAATCAGCAGCGAGACTTTTTGGAGAAATTCACCCCTCCCCTTTCCACCCTGCCCCCAGTCCACATGCCAGGAACACAAATACAAAACATCCTTCCTATAATACATTTATCCTAAAGCCCCGTACACACGGTCGGATTTTCCGATGGAATATGTCCTATCGGACAATGTTGTCGGAAATTCCGACCGTGTGTAGGCACCATCTGACATTTTCCATCGGATTTTCCGACGGACAAAGTTTTTATCTCCTGCTCTCAAATTTTCCGACAACAAAGTCCGATCACACAAATTCCGATCGTGTGTAGCCTAGTCCGACGGACAAAGTGCCACGCATGCTCAGAAGAAATTCTGTGACAGAAGCGCTCGGTCAGGTAAAACTACCGTTCCTAATCGACACAGCACATTCGTCACGCTGCAATGTTAAAATGTCTTTAATGCAGCGCATTCTCTTTTTCTTTACAATGCAAGAATAATGACATGTTTTAGCTGCTCCTATTCACACTCACTTCTGACAAACTTATTTATTTATTATTTTTCAGGATTTATTGGCTAGATGTTTATTTTTTGTCAGATCCTAAAAGAATGTTTGTTATATTTTTTGGAGGATTTGTCATTTCTTTATTTTTTTTTGGAATACATATTTCCTTTATTTATTTTTTTTGATTTTTGAGGGAGGTTGTGTGTCTCAACTTAGCAAAACAACATTATTAACATTTGTATTTGTTGCCTAAATTTACTAGGAGGTTGTTTGTTGTTGGTGCCCCTTGGTAATTAGACTTTATGATTTGTGAAATGTACCTGCCTACTCACAAAAAAACTGTCATTGTAGAAAAGTAAAACACATAGGCAATGATTTTTTGAACTCAAAAATACCTTTATTTAGGTCTCAGCAACAAACCAAAGAGGAACGCAGCGATGGAGAAACTTGGGGAAATAGCAAAGCCTTGGACCCCCACGGCAAACATCATTTTTTAAGCTTCAAAAATTGGTGGCCTGAGGAGTACGTATCTTAATAATAAGGGAGTGCTATCTGGTCCTGAAGTCCAAAACATCCGGAACTGCAGCAGATGCCATCTAGGTCCCCAGGCTCTGGTCATACGAGAGGCTCCATCTTCTCTCAGACCAGACTGAATCCAGGTCGTCACTCTCAGGTGTTCCTTCCACGCTTCCTTGCACGCTGTGGCTGTGGTGCTGGTGGTGTGGCAGAAGGAGGAGGAGGAGGCGGAGCATGGTCACTATCGCAAACATGTGTGATTGGGGTCATCCCCCCAGCCATCCCCTTATTTAGTACCTTGAGGATGACCTCCTCACACATGCTGCGTTGCCCCGCCTCCATATCCTTCATTTTAGTGGCAACCAGTGGCGGTGCGTGCATAGAGGGCGCAGGAGCGCCGCCCCCTCTCTCCTGCACCGCTCTATCACCAATAGATAGATTCATGCATTGCATGAATCTATCTATTGTCACCGCTGCCGCCCCCTATTCAGGTGTCCGGCCCCTTGTCAGGTGCCGGGCATCTGAATTACAGCGGGGGGGTGTTTTTGGAAGCGCCCTATTAGAGCTTACAGCTCTAATAGGGGACCTGATTAGAGCGGTGGGCTCTAATAGGCTTCCATAAGTGTAAACAGCGGGCGCAATGCTTTGCGTTCGCTGTTTACACAGTATTGTGTTAGAGAAGCGAATACATCGCTTCCCTAACACAGACCCGCCTCTCAGCCAATCAGGTTGCCGGTCTGTGTTACCGGTCCCCTGATTGGCTGAAGTCACAGGCGCTGTGATTGAACGCCTAGGCGTCCAATCACTGCAGAAGACAGGAGGAGCGCGGGAGAAGATGTCGGGTGGATGAGGAGACACCGCTCGCCGCCTGACAAGGTAAGTTAAGGTAAGGTAATATGGCGGGCAGAGGGAACATTGGCAGCACTTAATGGGCACAGTGACAGCGTTAGATGGGCACAGTGGCAGCACGGTGGCAGTGTAAGATGGGCACAGTGGCAGCACTTGGGGCACGGTGGCAGCGTTGGATGGGCACAGTGACAGCGTTTAATGGGCACAGTGGCAGCGTTTAATGGGCACAGTGGCAGCGTTAGATGGGCACAGTAGCAGCGTTAGATGGGCACAGTGGCAGCGTTTGATGGCACAGTGGCAGCGTTTGATGGCACAGTGAGGATGTTGATTTGCGCCCCTCTAAAAATTTTGAGCACCAGCCACCACTGGTGGCAACCAAGGAGCCAAAGGCCTCCTCGTAGGTGGGTGTGGCATGTAGTGAGGCTGAAGCCTCTCTTATCAGCCGGAGCGCTGACTCCCCCACATCCCCCCCTTCTCGCCCTTTTGTAGGTAAGGCGGAGGGGAGGGACTTGGGAGACAGTCAGGCTCCTACGCCTACCCACCTCTTGGCTGCCACTACCCACCTCTTGGCTGCCACTAACCCCTGCCTCCTCCTGACTGCCACATTCCACAGCCACCTCCTGGCTGAGGTCTTCCTGTGTATGAAAAAGGGACATAGTTTGAGTTATTTGTTCATCAAACACACACAATTTTCATCTATTGACTGTTGCAAAATGTTTACAAATAGAAAACCATACAATTCTCAGCCCTGCAGTTTATATTCTTGCCCCAAATGTCTCCAACACTACTGTCCGTTGATATGTCCAACACATTAGGAACTAAGCAATTGGGGATCCTGAATTAAGTGAACATCATTCATTTTTCACAAAAATGGGAATACCTGGCTCAAGCTGGGCTCCTCCACCTCTTCCAAACTGGAAGGCCCAGGTTGCTCCTCGGAAGCCTCATCAGGGGTGGCATGCGTGGAAGGAAGCGTGAGGAAGAGTCGAGAGTGACTCCCTGACATCAGCCTGGTCTTTGAGAAAATGGAGCCTGTCATAGTACCAGAGCTTGGGGACTTCAGGACCTTATTGCGCTTTTATTCTTTACTTGTCAACGGTTGCCGTGGGCATCCTTGGCTTTACAAATTCAAGAAGTTTCTTCATTGCCTGCCATAAAAGGGTCAATTCCCGATACTTATCAATGAAGAGGGGGAGAAAACTCACATCATTGAACCCCTCCATATTCTCTGCAAGACACAACACCACACCAAACACTATAAATAATGTCAGGCTAAACTCTCCTAATCTTCTCCATAAATAAGCCTCAAGGTCTAATCAGTCTAGGCTAGTTATGTACCAAGATCAAATTGTACCTTCGTTCTAGCGATCGTCTCGTGCGTCAGCTTTCTCTCCCCTCGGCTCACAGATCGTCGCTACGACACAGGCGTGTGACGTTTTATATACAGTGCGCATGCGTGAAACTTCGCCCGCCCCTGACGATCTTTCTCGTCTATTCCCCACCCCTTCTCTTTACGGCGCAGTGGGGAGAGCACATGGCGGGGACACAGCAGGTGCGCCCTAAATATTACAGCAACGAGGAGGAGGACGAGGTAAGGCCGGAGGCAGAAACGTCCCGATCCCGGAGGCTTAAATTTAAGGCCTCCAATATGTCTTTTGGAGAAATGTTGGAGATGGTGGACATATTGAAGAGGAGCGACTATGATGGGAAGTATGGGCCTTACCTCAACCCAAATGTCAGAAAGGCCAAGATCATGTCTAAAGTTGTGAGGAGGCTGTACAATAATTTTGGGGTACAACGATCCAAGGAACAACTGAGGAAACGCTGGTCAGACCTGAACTGAGGGAGCCCGATCAGTACAGAAAGATCAAGCGAGTTCTTCAAAAAAGTAAGTAGTTGTCGTGTTTTGTGTTTTTTTTTCTTGCTTCCATACTGCTCCATGTGGTTTTATTTTTTAAATGTTGTACATTTGAAAATGGCCACTTTCATGTTCGTCTGTGCATTTGATCGTACTCAACCTCGATCTTTCTGCCACTGTCATGTTCGTGTGTGTCCATTCGATCGTACTCAACCTCGATCGTTCGGCCACTTATAATACGAGGTTTGGTGAAGTTTTTAGTGAAAGGAAGTTTGTTTTCAATAGAGATGTCATCAAGAATGTAAAGCAAATTTCTTCAATGTAAAGGAGAGGTCACTCAGTAGCTGTTTATCCATCTGGACTCTAGAGCACTAGTGCTGGGACACCCAAACCCCCTTTTTATTATGCTGTTCCACACATGTGCTCCAGTGGATACTATAGGGGTGTCTCCATCTGACAAACTTCAACCAAAAAGGTAGTAAGTTTAGCACCTTTACAAAGTGACTACATTAATGTTGTTGTCATTTGAACCTGGCCACAAACAACTATTGTCCCTCACTTCCAAGCAATGTTTGACATTTCCTATTTCTGCCCTCAATAGATTGTTGTGCTAAATCTTCCTTTTGTACATTCTCATAGGGAAGCGAAGACTCGGGACATCTGAGGACACCAGGAAACCCACACCTCCCAAAGAAGGGGAAATACCAGAAGCAGAGGAGGAGGAGGTGATGTGGATGTTGTGGAAGAAGAATCGCACTTTACCACTGAAAGTGCACACGTACTCATCGGGGAGATAATGGTGTGCAATCGAGATCTAGATGAGATCAAGAAAAACATCAATGATGTTCAACAAAAATTGAAGCACATCATTGATGTTTTAGGGAAAATCTGAAAACGCACAAAGTAATTATCACACATTTGCGGCTGTTTGTGACAACATTTTAAAATTAATAACTGTGGCAAATTTTGAAGATGCACACATTGTGTCAACATGTGCTAGCTCCCATCATGGTGGATGAATGACAATGTTTTGGGGGTGCAACCACTTTACTAACTAATAAAGTGGGTGAGGTGAAGGGGTTGCACCCCCAAACACGTCCATTGATCCCTATGATGGGAAATTGCACATTTGAACATTCTAGGCATGTGTTTTACCATCAAATGCCCATTTTGATACCCAAATTGTGTGCATGTTCTAAATTTAAAGTTTCCAGGGGTGACACCCCATGTGATGAAGGCAAGATCAAACACACTTTGAACATATAGTCATGTCTGATCTTGTCTTCACTTTTGAAAGTTGAACTTTGCAAGTTCCTATGTTAAGTCTGTTATGTTTTGCTCCATGCCTGGTTTTACCAAATGCGGAATGTTAGTAAACAATGTTCGAAAGAACCAAGATCTTGTCAGTTTTGCCAAGAAGTTTTGAAAGGCACTTGTGAATGTGTTGTAAGTAAATTTTTTACATCTCAAAAATGTGTGGCTTCCTTATTTAAAAACACAAAAGCATTATTTATGGCAAAAGTAAAGGATTTGGGGGGCAATGGGTGTTATTTACTAAAGGCTATTCCAGTTTGCACTGCAAGTGTATTTTCCAGGGCAATTTTGCAGTGCACTTGTAGTGCATAGTGGATTTGGCTTATGTAAATGACACCCACAGTGCTTTGTAATAAAACACGTAGCACACCATTTTTGGGAATACACACATTTCTGTCATGCTGATGAAAAGGAGTATTTTGGGTGTCAGTTATGCACTACAAACCTTCTCTAGACAAAAGATTAGGTATCACACACACACAACATGAGAAGATTCTTTTTGGGAAGAAGAGACTGTTACCTCCTTTTGCCCAGAAAGTGCATTCCCACTGTTGAAGATAAAGGGCCAAAATTTAAAAGACAAATAAGCTAGAATACACCTACAAGAAACACAAGCAGGAAATGACAAGAAATCATAGGTCTGGTTAAAAATATATATTTAATAAAAAATGCCTCTCACACAGCGGCAGGCAGAGCATTGGCCCCCCTACCCACAAAGTAGTCCATATATTGCTTGCGGACCTCGCGGGCATTTAGAGGGGGCAAGCCTGGACGTGCTGCTTGAAGGGCCGTGAGTTCGGCATTGGAAGGCCCATCCACATCTGGGCCAACGGGCACCACATAGTTGCTGCTATGTCTTTTGAGGAAGTTGTGCAATATGCAGCAGGAAAGAACTAGATGGTTGAGCTTGTATTCCGCCAAGTTAATAGCCATCAAAAACAGGTGGAAGCGGCTGGCCAGGATCCTGAAGGTGTTCTCCACCACTCTGCGGGCTCTCGACAGCCTGTAATTGAAGACCCTCTGGTCTGGGGTGAGGGTCCTCATCGGGAAGGGCCTCATCAGATGGGGGTCAGCGCAAACGCTTCATCCGCAACAAAGACGAAGGGGAGTCCTTCAGCATTCTCCTCTGGAGGTGGCAAGCACAGACTGCCACTCTGGAGACGCCAGTAGAACTCCGTGTGAGCAATGGCACCACCATCCGAGATCCGGCCGTTCATCTCCACGTCCACATACAAAAACTCCTATGTCGCCGACACCACCGCCAACATCACTACACTATTAAACCCCTTGTAATTATAATAGTATGACCCCGAGTTGGGGGGTGGGATGATGCGGACGTGTTTCCCATCAATTGCACCTCCGCAGTTAGGAAAGTCCCAACGGCTGGCAAAGTGGGAGGCCGCAGTCTGCCATTCCTGTGGCGTGGAAGGGAACTGTGGAGTGAAACAAGAAAAAAACTTGGAACAAGATCAGACTTTTAAATTGTAACCTTGAAAGTATTTGCACCCCAAAGTAGAAGGTCCCCTTAGCAGATTACTCACCCCCCATCAATCCCCCCACTTCTGATGGGCCATTAACAATGACTAGTGGTTTGGGGGGGGGGATTGGACAGGTAACCCTCTGCACTTCATTGATTGCCAAATGGCTCAATAATGTGTGCTAGTTTGGCCAGACCCTCCTTACTTAACTTTATTGGCAGCCCACAGGAAAGATAAAAGAACATTCCGAATCCCCCCCCCCCCCAACAAAAAAAAGGGAAGCACATTTTGACATTCTGCAATTACCTAGCAAGCTAATAGGAGGGAAATACCAAAAAAAGAGCAAATGGAAAGTATTGAGCCAGCCCCTTGCACTACATGCTTTGCTGAATTCATCCCTAAATATGACCACTATAAAGAGGTAGGTATATAGTGTGTATTGGCCTTGGCAAAGCCAGCAGATAGAGGATTGGTAGCATCTGACAAAGCAGTTGGGGGAGGGGGTTCCTAATGAGTTTGGCACCCCCCCCAAAAAAAAAAATAAAAAATAAAAAGGGGCTCTGCATGAAGTAAAACACAAGGCAAACATTGGTGCATATTTTAGGGGTAGTTTGGTGGAAAACAATACTATGCAGCAGACAAAATACATTGCTTAAGTGACTAGGCCAGAGGTGTCTATTGGGCCAGAAGAGCATGCTGGGGAGGTAAGTGAAGGGAAAAAATGCATGAAGGAGAAAATGGGCACAGCATATTAGAGCATATTAGAGCATATTGCAATCATGGTAATTAGGGAAGGAGGTCAAAAATACAAGTCATTAGCAAACAGAGCATACATAGAAGGGAATAGTAAAGGAAAAATGTTACCTTAATATAGTCCTCCTGCAGGACCTGGATTATGGCAGAACAGGTCTCTGGAATAATGATTCCCAGAGCCTGGGGAGAGATACCTGTGGAGAACTTCAGATCCTGAAGGCTTCTCCCTGTCGCCAAGTACCTCAACGTGGCAACAAGCCTCTGCTCCGGAGTGATGGCTTGTCTCATGCAGGTATCCTGCCGGCTGATAAAAGGGGTCAGCAAAGCCAAAAGACGGTGAAAAACGGGGTCCGTCATCCGGAGAAAGTTCCTGAAATCATCAGGATTATTCTCCCGGATCTCACGAAGCAAAGGCATGTGCGAGAATTGATCACGCTGAAGCAACCAATTCTTGGTCCACATACTCCTCCTCGCTCTGTTCATGGACAGGTCTTGGCTCAAAGCTAAAAGCCTGACACCAATTCCGTGGACAGCACGAACTCGGCGACGAGTATGTACGGGAAACATCGCTCACAAACGGTCGGCTGGTCAGAACGGACAAACAGAAATCACCGATAAACAGCAAGGCCTGAAAGAACGAAATGAATACCAGAAACGAGCAGACAATAAGCAGTGAAAATCAAAGCGTCCTATATCAAGATATAGGCCGCAATGACCAACAAATGCAAACTGACTACACGCACTAATAAACAGATACGCACGACAAGCACAAACTGAAAAGCAGTAACGATCTGAGTCACAAAACTGAGAAGCGCGAATCGTAAGTCCCCAAACTTCTACTAACACGCGATAAACACGGAATCAGCAGAAGGAGCCCAACGGGTGCCGGACGTGGTGCTGAACTTCCCTTTTCTAGTCTCGTGGAAGACGACTTATGTCACGACGTTCTTGAAGACCGGAAATTCCGACAACGTTGTCCGACCGTGTGTACGCAACACCAGCATCGGACAAATTCCGAGCGTGTGTACGGGCCATAAGGCAGACAGACACAACAGAACAATGGGACACAGCCACACCCCAAACGATCCCAGCAAAGAGTCCAACAGCATGAGACAACACACAATATATACATATATAAAATATTCCGGTGTGGCTGTACAGTGAGTCCAGCAAGCACAGATCAGACTGGGGTTCTCGGTCACCATGTGCCCCTAATGGACACAGGGTGATTTAAACATAGGAGGGGCTGGGGGAGCTGGACACAGAGTTTCCAGAGTTCCACAAGCCCCCCAACCAAAGTGACTCAAGTCACACATCTCCCCTTTTGGCAGGAGACTAACACAGGAGGAGACCCCAGATGGATTGATTCTGAAGTTAGTCAGTAGTTCCAGTCACCCAATGCCGGTATCCACACAGTATCCCAAGTAAATGTTCCCAAACATAGCATTACTTACCCAGCCAACCTCTGCCTCTCCCAGAGAACATACCCACTGCTGGGGAGAAGCGTGGACTGGCCCTTCTCCTTGGAGTCCTTTCAGCCACTGGAGAGAAGACAGGGTGACTGGGCTCACTCCGTCATGCAGTTGGGGATATGGGCTGACTGCCCAGTATTCCTGGGGTATACAAGTGGAGACTGAAGTCCCATCCACTTTTGGTAGATGAAAATTGCCCAGTGCTTGCAAAGCATGGCTGACATCCTCCTGTCTCAGTGCAGCACCATTTTCTGGGGTTGTGTCAGTGGAGACCAGTCCCATCCACTTTCACAGGAACTGTTAGTTGAGGGCAGAGGCCAGCACCACTCTGTTCCGTTGCCAGCTCTTCTGCAGGGTTGGTGTCAGTGGAGGCCACAGTCCCATCCACCAATATCAGCTCAAGCTGCAATTGTGTGCAGAGGCCAGTATCATTCTGCCCTCTAAGCAATTCAGCTGAGGACCCCACATCATCCACTCTGGCTAACTGTTGGGGGTGACCATCACCTTCTCACCGTGGGCCCCTGGAACTGCCGCAGGTGTGGGGCAGAGGTCTTGGACCCTCTGTCCGGTGGCCAGCGATTCAGTTGGAGAAGTCTCTTGTAACTCCACAGATGCTGCTGTTGGTGCTGGGCAGAGCTCAGTGATGTCGGGCCCTGATGCCAGCTCTTCTGCTGGAGGCTCACCAGGTTGTTCTTCTTCAGCAAAAATCTATCAAATCTCCAGTCTTTGTAACTGCTGTCTGGGGATAGAGGTTCACCATCTCATGTCCGTGGAACCTAGAAAATGCTATTGGTGCTGGGCAGAGGTTAGCAGAGCTCTGCCCTGTTGTCAGCACTTCCGCTTTGGGGATGGCAATCTCTGGATTTTCCACTGCCGATTCTCTGGCATGCTGCTGGACAGGCACATTCCTCCATCCAACCTTGTCTTGTGCAGAAACAGAATTGTCAAGGTCAGTTAGCACTTGCTACATCTGCCATAAGACCTCTGCGTCCATAACTGCGGGTGCAGTTGGGCAAAGCACACTGTTACTGTGCCACATTACCGACTCTTCAGCCGTGATTTTAGAGCTGGTACTTCTGCATCCTTTGCCTGTTGGTACCAGGCAAAGGAAGCCACACCCTGATGCTGAGCAGAGTCTAGCAGCTGTCTGTAGGCAATCTCCAGCTCCCATTCCTGAACGGATAGAAACTCCAAATCTTCCTGTGCCCAGAGCACTTCCGAGACATTCAGTCTTCACTCTTTGTAATCCATTATTTCCTCCAAACACCACTCCAGATCCCTCCCAAAGTCAGGGTCCTTGGACAGCCTCCAGTACAACAGTCCCAGGCCACCATAGTCAAAGCCTTCCATGGGGCTGTCATCCGCTATCCACGGGCACACTTGGGCTACATACCACTGGAGGGCTCTGTAGCTCTCGTCCAACCACATCTCTGCCCAGATCAACCTGCTCAACTCAGCTATCCACTCCTGGTTCAGTTGTTCCCCCAATAACAGCACTCACACTTTATACTGCGACCAGTACCTTACATGGACGGAGGTGAGACTTTTTCCCTGGTGGTGCTGCTCACAAGCTAGCGCTTTCTTCCAGAGCTGTAGGTGGACAGAATCATACCATCCAAGCAGGACCTGCACTGATACAGGTCCCCTGTGCTGTATCCTCATCTCTCACAACCTCCTTTGGAATTCCTCTTCCATGACAGCTGGTATCTGTACCTCTGCTCTCCTCCTATCCGGACCTTGGATCCAGGTGGTGGTTTGCATGTGTTCACAGCAAGGAAGCACGATCCCACTGCTGCCACCAATTGTGATGGCCCCCCGTACTCAACAGAACTATGTCCACTGTAAATGCGTCCTTTGTCCAGAACCAGCACTATCCAAGACCCCTTAGCTCACCCAGTCATTAGCCATAACTCAATGTAGGGTGAAAAACATCAAACTGTTTATACAGACACAAGTACACAGGTATACACTCAAGGAACAACTCCCCCTCCCTTTGATTCAGGATGGGGTAAACTGTCCAATCAGCAGCGAGAGCTGTTGGAGCAATTCGCCCCTCCTCTCTCCACCCTGCCCTAGTCCACATGCCAGGAACACAAATACAAAACATCCATCCCATAATACATTTATCCTAAGGCAGACAGACACAACAGAACAATGGGACACAGCCACACCCCAAACGATCCCAGCAAAGAGTCCAACAGCATGAGACTACACCCAATATATACATATATAAAATATTCCAGTGTGCCTGTACAGTGAGTCTGGCTAGCACAGATCAGACTGGGGTTCTTAGTCACCCTGTGCTCCTAATGGACACAGGCTTATTTACACATAGGAGGGGCCAGAAAGCTGGACACATGCTTGTAACCCAAACAAATTATTCTAATGCTTTAAAGCATGATAAACAGCAAAATGATTTTGCAGTGTCATTTCTCCCATTATATGTTGTAAAACACCTGGTTGATCCTGCCTGTTCCTGTGTCCCCCTATGTGTACTGACCATGGTAATCATGGCTGATGATCCATGATACCATGGTAAGTTTATGTGCCTCCATTATCCCGCTGTGTTCAGAGTCTCTCTCTCTCTCTCTCTCTCTCTCTCTATCTCTCTCTCTCTCTCTCTCTCTATCTCTCTCTCTCTCTCTCTCTCTCCTCCTCCTCCTCCTCCCTCCCTGCCTGTGAGTTCCTAGTGGGTGAGCCAATCTCTTTCCTGCCCCTCCCCTCCTCACACTATTCTTTGTGGCTATAACGTCACTGAGCACAACTACTGGCATCCCTTTTGTTATAACAAGCTATACATTACAGTGTGTGTGTGTTTTTTTAAATTATGAAGCTAAATACCTTATTTCGCAGCACCGTTGTGCGGTCCAGCGACCTCCCGCCTGACGTCAGAAAGGAATTTCAGCCCTTCCCACTGCAGTGCTTAGATCAGGGAAGGAGAGCGGTGGAAGTTCATGTGACTGCACAACAGCACTGTGAAATAAGATATTTAGCTTCAGAATTAAAAAAAAAATGCACACACTATAATGTATAGCTTGTTATAACAGAGGGGTGCCAGTAATTGTCCTCGCTGACTTTACAACCACTTTAAATACCTGTTATCATCCAGTTTTATTCCTGATCTCCCTATCTCCACTCCAATTACTGCTGTTACCAACAGATTAACTACATCACAGGAGATTCAGTAGAAACTAATTTATACTTTGAAGAAGGTCACTCACAGACATCTCAAATCAATCCTTGCTTTTCATGTGAGTGACACAACTTGGTTCACAACCTTTTCCTGTAATCTCAGCACCCCAGTACTGCCAGAGACTTTTTCACTCCAGTATTTCTAGAGGCTCTTGCACCTCAGTGCACTTTGGGGATGATTTACTTTACTTTGCACTACAAGTGCACTTGGAAGTGCATGCACTGTAGATCTGAGGGGAAGATCGAAATGAGGGGAAGCTCTGTTGATTTCTATCATCCAATCATGTGCAAGCAATAATGCTGTTTTTTTTTATTTTCCTTGCATGTCCCCCTCAGATCTACAGCGACTGCACTTCCAAGTAACCTGTAACCTGGGTGCTTTTAGAATAAAAGCACTTTAGAATATGCACCTCAGCCCTTCATAGGACTTTCACCCCTGCTAAACATGCAGGTACTCTAAGTCCTGTTCACCCCAATCCTCTGTTTTCCCAGTATCCAGTACCACCTTGTGTCACATCAACCCTTACTGTCACTTTGTGTATCCACAAGTTCATTGCATGTCATTTGGTTCCCAGATGGTTATCTTTCATTCCATGGACCAAAGTTACAGTGTCCCCCTGTAACCCTTTAGCAGGAAAAGTATCCCATAAGCCCCACATCACTGCAAGTCCTCTGTAAAGGGGTATGTGGCAGTCTCAGCCAAGACTCCAACCAGGTCACACACTGAATGTGTTTTGCTCCGCCTCCAGAGCTTAATTATTGGGATCATACCATATAATCTTCATCATCATCATATGATCATCACCATACAGCTCCAGTTACACTCCCCTGATTCCAGGTCAAACCTGTTCCTAGTGAATATTGATTCCCGTCTGTGACATCAGCTTCTTTAAAGAAGTGGGAAAAGAAGTTGGAGACTTCTTTCTCCACTCACCAAAGGACCTAGGTCATAAAAGTTAATTATCTATTATCATGCTGTGTTAACCATTAGGAAAGTACAAAAAAAAATAGGATTATACAGAGCTCTAAACTGTCTCTATAAGTTTGTATCTATAGAAAAACTCACCCAAGCTCTACCACTATATAGTATAGTTGCTTTGTAGAGTAGTCGATGCTCTGGCTAATTAAGCTCACAAAAGATCCATAGAAAGTACAGACCAGCAACTGGACAGCTTCTTCATATAAATTATTTATTTAAACATTACAGCAATAACATCATCCAACAATATTGACGCGTTTTGGCCTTAGGGCTTTTGATGGAGGCCTAAGGCCGAAACGCATCAGTTTTTGGATGCTGTTATTGTTGTAATGCTTAAATAAATAATTTCTATGGAGAAGCTGTTGAGTTGCCTGCTTGTACTTTCTATGGATAAGTTTGTATCAGCCTGTGTCAGGGATCAGCGGCTAAGGAGACCAGACACGTAGCTACACAAGGGAACTGAACCCAAACAAAGTATATATCATTAAAGTGATATATCTTTACAGTGAAACACACACCAATAAACATACACAGCAACCAGTGAACAAAATAAAAACAAGCCCCAAGAGACAAAATAACAAATGAACCTAACTACTATCTACTGTATATGCAATATCTACAATAAAGGTAACAGGTATGAAAGGAAGGGAAACACAACTCGGTACAAAAGCAGGAGCAAGGCAGAGGGGTGCAGGATGGCTTGGGATACAGGAGGAACAAAGATCTGGCAGCAAAGGGGCAATCAACAGGATAGTGACACACTGGGGGAAGGGAGGAGCAGCCTTAAATATCCACCTGACAGCTGGAGCCAGGTGTGGCTGATCAGAGACTGCTGGCTTCTGGGAGACACCTGCTGGTGGACACTGGAACTGCAGCCATCGGCCCAGAGAACCAGAGTGCCACCAGCAGGTGAGCTCAGTCCTGACAGCCTGCTCTCCAGTGGGGTCATCTGGGTACCATTCTCCATGTTCTCTGGTGCTGCTGAGACCTCATCAGTTTCTGGTCTAAAGTGTTTACAACTTTGTCTAAGATAACAAGCATCTTTACAAAAACTTCTCACCAGCTAGAGTTGCTGAATATAGATATACTGTAGGCGTATTTCCACATAATTATAGAACCATCATAGCTTACTTTATTTTCACTGCTAGACTTACTTTTACTAACAATTGGATGGGGATTACCACCCCTGATTTCTCTAAACTTTTTGCCTTCCTTAGGATACTCTCCAGCTTTTGTTAGGGGTAACCACATACAAATTGTCTCCCCACCTGTTTGGTATGTTTTCTGATCCTCTCAACAAAGCACTAAGCCACACACTCTTTGTGAAATCTCTCCTCCACCACTATTATCCCCACCTTTATACCCCCACTTCCTTTTCTGCAAGTTTCCTCCCCCTCACTTCCTAGTTTTAATTACCAACTTGGGTTCCGGTTTTTAATTTTTTGTAATTTTGCCAATGCCTTGAGAAATTACTTACAATTTTTAGCTTCTTACTACAATGTTGGTGTGAAGCAGTTTACAAAAAATGTATTTAGATGTGGGGTAGGAAATTAGAGAGGGAAAATTTGTTAACAGTTCTGTTAAAGGGGTTGTAAGCCCTTGTTTATGCATTAAGGTGAAAAAACTTCTGACACTGACCGGCCCCCTAACCCCCGTTTTACTCACCTGAGCCCATTCGTTCCCTCTGCAATTCTTGGCTCTTAATTGGATACCTTAGGCAATGGCCGGTGCTGCTATCGATGACGCGGGCGCCGGGGCCGAGTCCGGCATTCTGTGTCTATGCACGCAAATGCTGGACAGTAGAGCACCCGCAAGGTAACACCCGGGAGTGCGCTTCTCCCAGGGGGTTTACCGATGCAAGGAGGAGCCACAAGCGCCGCCCGGGGACCCAAGAAGATGATAATCAGGGCCACACTGTGCAAAACAAACTGCACAGTGGAGGTAAATATGATATGTTTGTTATTTTTAAAAAAAGGATGAAGGTTTACAATAACTTTAACTTCCTAAAAAGTATAGCCTCTAATAAAAAAATTATGAAAAGACCTACCCTTACAGTGTAGAATTATAGAAGTCTGCAAATTACCAAATTGTACAATAAAGCATTGATATTATTTTTTAGGGTTATTTCAGTATTTCAGTATTTCCTTACCACTGACTAAAAAAAAATCAAACAAAAAGCTTTAAAATCATCTGTGAAATGCAATACTAACAAAAAATGTTCAATATCTTTCCTTGCCGATGAGAAATTATTTTCCTGTCTGCCTTAATAATGCCCGGAATATCTTATTTTAAATCTGATAGCATGCAAAAAGAAAAGTACAGTTTCAGCAGGCCAGAATCAAACTGAAAATTTGAATACAATATGGGAGGAGGGCAAGCATTTAATCACAAAAGCTTGTATTAAGTGAATTTATGAAGGAACTGTGGAAAGTTATAACAATCATACTTCCCCTTCAATGCATTCCACTCAGTGAATATGTAAGTGGCCTTGAATCATTTATGCCTACATGCAGGAAACTGATAAATTTTGAACAAATTTAATTGAAATCACCCCTGGAGTGAGTTTGAAGGAAGGATTACATTTAATGGTCTCACAGAGTGCTATAGCTATTAGCGCAAGACTGCCAGTTTCAGAGGTCTACTTTTTCCTTCAAATAAAAGCTAAACCTTAACTAAGAAGTAAATTTGAGTTTAATCACATCTCAGTAAAGGAAATCACTTTGCCAGATAATGAGACGTAAAGAAGATGTTTGACTAGGCAAATCATAAAGTTTAGTATCACTTAAACAGTGTGAAACATATTCTATCCATATTATACAGAGTGTGTTAGAACTACATTTTAATCCCATGCTACTGAGAGATAACCTTTAGAATGCAGTCCTCTGAACAGCGGAAATAAAAAAATCAACATTCTAAAGATTTGATAATTGTCAACAAAGGGTTAAACCACTTAGTAGCATAAAATTAAAAAATCCCAAGTAGAAGAGATATGGCCAACCTATGACAGAGTAAGCAGCTATAATTTGAGCTCTCACTGAAGCCTGATAAATCACACTAATGCCTCGTACACACGTACGGACTTTTCCCGGCGGACCTAAGTCCAGCGGACAATCCGCTGGACTTTCCGGCTAGGTCCGCTGGACTTTCCGAGGGTGTGGACTTGCCCACACACGCACGGACTTCTCCAGCGGATAATCCGCCGGCCAAAAGTCCGCGGGACTTTTGAAAATGAACGGACTTGCCCACACACGGAGCAGTCCGTTCATTTCGAACGTAACTTCAGGTTACGTAGCTAGCGTAGGCAGTAAATGCCGCCGCGCTAGCTCCGCAAGCTGGCATGGATTTAAAGGGAATCCCCACGCCGAAAAAACGGCGTGGGGGTTCCCCCCAAATCCATGTCAGACCCTCATCCGAGCACGCAGCCTGGCAGGCCAGGAAAGGGGTGGGGACGAACGAGCGCCCCCCCTCCTGAGCCGTACCAGGCCGCGTGCCCTCAACATGGGGGGTGCCCTGGGGAAAGGGGGGCCGTGCGGCCCCCCCACCCCAAAGCACCTTGTCCCCATGTTGATGAGGACAAGGGCCTCTTCCCGACAACCCTGGCCGTTGGTTGTCGGGGTCTGCGGGCGGGGGCTTATCGGAATCTGGGAGCCCCCTTTAATAAGGGGCCCCCCAGATACCGGCCCCCCACCCTATGTGAATGAGTATGGGGTACGATGTACCCCTACCCATTCACCTAAGGTGTAAAATGTAAAGTAAAAAAAAACACACCCACACTTTTGAAAAAATAGTTTATTGCACTGCTCCGGGGGTCTTCTTCCGTCTTGGGGGTCTTCTCGCCGGACTCCCCCGCCATTTACCAAGCTCTTTTACCGAGCGAGGGGAGTCCGGCTACCTTCTTCGTCGTTGCCGCCGTCTGGGGGTCTCGATCCGCCTTCGGGGGTCTTCTTCCGTCTTGGGGGTCTTCTCGCCGGACTCCTCCCCTCTCTTCTGCTCTTTTACCTAGCTCTTTCACGAGGGGAGGAGTCCGGCTACCTTCTTCGTCGTCGCCGCCGTCGTCTGGGGGTCTCGATCCGCCTTCGGGGGTCTTCCGGGGGTCTCTTCTGTTCTTGCGGCGGTCGTCGTCTTCCGCGCCGCCGGCGCCTTGTCCTTCTTCTTGTCCTTCTTGTTCTTCTTCTTCTTCCGATGTTGACCCGTCGCTGTCTCTGCCCGGAATGCCTGTGCCGATCTGCGCTCGGACTTATATAGGGACATGGGGGACAGGGTCACATGCACATGTCACATGGTGACCCCGCCCCCTTGTGTTGTCACAGTCCCGGAGGATGCTGGGACTGTGACATCGCAAGGGGGCGGGGTCACCATGTGACATGAACATGTGACCCTGTCCCCCATGTCCCTATATAAGTCCGAGCGCAGATCGGCACAGGCATTCCGGGCAGAGACAGCGACAGGTCAACATCGGAAGAAGAAGAAGAACAAGAAGGACAAGAAGAAGGACAAGGCGCCGGCGGCGCGGAAGACGACGACCGCCGCAAGAACAGAAGAGACCCCCGGAAGACCCCCGAAGGCGGATCGAGACCCCCAGACGACGGCGGCGACGACGAAGAAGGTAGCCGGACTCCTCCCCTCGTGAAAGAGCTAGGTAAAAGAGCAGAAGAGAGGGGAGGAGTCCGGCGAGAAGACCCCCAAGACGGAAGAAGACCCCCGAAGGCGGATCGAGACCCCCAGACGGCGGCAACGACGAAGAAGGTAGCCGGACTCCCCTCGCTCGGTAAAAGAGCTTGGTAAATGGCGGGGGAGTCCGGCGAGAAGACCCCCAAGACGGAAGAAGACCCCCGGAGCAGTGCAATAAACTATTTTTTCAAAAGTGTGGGTGTTTTTTTTTTACTTTACATTTTACACCTTAGGTGAATGGGTAGGGGTACATCGTACCCCATACTCATTCACATAGGGTGGGGGGCCGGTATCTGGGGGGCCCCTTATTAAAGGGGGCTCCCAGATTCCGATAAGCCCCCGCCCGCAGACCCCGACAACCAACGGCCAGGGTTGTCGGGAAGAGGCCCTTGTCCTCATCAACATGCTTTGGGGTGGGGGGGCCGCACGGCCCCCCTTTCCCCAGGGCACCCCCCATGTTGAGGGCACGCGGCCTGGTACGGCTCAGGAGGGGGGGGGGGCGCTCGTTCGTCCCCACCCCTTTCCTGGCCTGCCAGGCTGCGTGCTCGGATGAGGGTCTGACATGGATTTGGGGGGAACCCTCACGCCGTTTTTTCGGCGTGGGGATTCCCTTTAAATCCATGCCAGGTCACGGAGCTAGCGCGGCGGCAGTAACTGCCTACGCTAGCTACGTAACCTGAAGTCACGTGCTAAATGAACGGACTTGCCGATGAGCGGCAAGTCCCTTCATTTCAAAAGTCCCGCGGACTTGCCCACTAACGGCGGGATTGTCCGCTGGACTTCCAAGTCCAGCGGATAATTTGAAAACAAAACCTGAAACTTTAGTCCGCCGTACTTTGGCGCCAAAAAGTCCGCCGGCGCCCACACACGAGGGGATTATCCGCTGGACTTCAGTCCAGAGGATAATCCCGCGGGATTGTCCCTTCGTGTGTACGCCGCATAAGTCAGATGATCTGTTCACTATTCAGGTTTCTCTTCTGACCAGTAAAGATTCCCTTATTGAGCAGCTTCCTTTCTTCCTCATACTCCCCTATGTCCACCTCAGGTTGAGTGGGTGACTTTGTTTGCCATGTTTGGCAGTGGGGTTCTGCTAGTGCTGGACACATCTGAATTGATTCATCAAACAGTTACCTCCTTTGTTCCCTTTCCTGTGAAATGCATTAAGTACTGGGAATCTTCTCCTTTATCCTTCTGGATATTGAACATTAAATTGCAATTTGGTTTTGTACTATATCGGTTTAACATGTAATTGAAGTATATGGAGAAACCCATATGGAGGACAATCATTTGGTATTGGATTAACCAAACCTGTTTTAAAAATGGTTTTATTAGTGTGCTAATAAAGTGATTGTTTTTAAAAAAATACTTTTGTAGTATATTCTTGAGCTTTCACAAAAAGCCTGCCATGCCCCCATTTCCTTTTTTTCATTAAAACAGTTTTTGGATGGAGGTGCACTTTTACTCATATCCATCAACTATCTTTCCATAAATATCTCTTGGTCTAATCATTTTAGGGAACCCCACAGATCCAGCTGGTGGAGCTTTCCTTCTGTGCGGGTTGTTGTAAACCTCCAACCCCAGTTATTTTCCCAAAAGATCTACTGTGATTCTCAGAGAAGACAACTCCCTCCCCTAAACAAAAATCTTCCAGAAATCAACCCTAACCTTTCCTCCATCAACCTACTTTACAATCATTTATACCAATCATTTTAGATGTCGGCAATGTAATACCTTGCAAGCAGCCTAAATGGAGGATTCAACCCCTATTATAACCTGGGTCACTCTATTATATTAATCACATAATTTCTATAAACTGACCCTTTATCCAACCTGCACAGACAACTGGGTCACCCATTAGGCCATAAACTTTTTGCAGAATCCATGCAACATCTTTGCCTAGAAAGGCCCCTCTTCTGAGAAGCCAGGTGATGGACACCTTTAAAGAGACAACCCCCCCCCCCCCCTTACATGCAATCTATGCAATACTCATACCTGTTATGATCTTTATATACACAACATTTTCTTCCTGCATACTTTGGAAGGGGGGGGGGGGGGGGGTACTTGGTAACTGGATGTTTCACCTCAATCTCAGTTATGCCTACTATAGCCTTTGTCGGGTCATCCATTGGAGCCTGACCCCTAACCTACACCCCTCTTTACAGGCAAACAGTTTTCATACAACATATCTTTTCTCATGCACCTAGCTCCCAACATTGCCAATTTGAGTGTACAAGGTATTAAGAAACTGTATTTTACATGTACTATACTTAAGATACTTATGTTATTTATCCATACTGAATTAATAGCAGTGATACCTCCCAAGGCTCATGAGGTAAATCTCCACGAGGTAGTAGCTTTTGCTTAGGATACTAGATATGCAACACATATTCATATTTTGGTTTTAATTACCCACCCTTTTGGAACTAAGACTCTATACTCCATGCATAAGGCCAGAGTGTGCATACTTGTCTTTCAGGAAAGCCTATTCCAAACTGCCAATACACCTGCACCTGTATCTGCCCTTCTTTGCTGGTGTCATCTAATCCAGCCATCTGCAGGAGTTAGTGTGTGTGTTGTGTGACTCCAGCACAATATACACTACCCAATTGCTCTACCCAATTGCTGTTTTTCCCATCTCCCTGCAGGCCATTACAATGTCTGGAAGGCCAACAAGGAGAGGCAGACAGTCACGAGCCAATAAAAGAGGGCAAGCAGGCTCTAGAGACAACAGTGCTGGTCGTGGACGCGGTGCATCGTCATCAGCACGTGGCCATGGGACACGCTTGTCCTTTTTTCCGGCAGCTGGACATGTTGAGCTGCATCATGCCGAAGACTTGGTAGAGTGGATGACCAAGCCCTCCTCATTCTCTCTCACCCAGGCTCAGGGTACTGGCAAAGAAGCTGCCAATGCATACTCTTCCCTCGTCCCAATGTCATCAGTCACTCCTTCCCTAGACCCACCATGTCCTCCTGAGGAGTCCCCCGAACTGTTTGACCACAGTGTTGGGTACATGCTCCAGGAGGATGCCCAGCGTTTTGAAGGCTCTGATGATGATACCCAGCTAGTGGAAGGCAGTAGCATAAGCGCAGAGAGAGGGAATGCTCAAGGACAGCAATCTGGCAGTCATTTTCCACCAGCTGCAGCATACTGCCAGGTTTGCTCCAGTGGTGAAGAGGGAGGGGATGATGAGGTCACTGACTCCACGTGGGTGCCTGATCGGAGAGAGGAGGAGGCGGCACATCTTCAACGAGGCAGGATGCCCTCCGGGGGCCAGCTTAAGGGCAGCACACCAACTGAATCACACCGCAGAGCTCCGCCTGTGCAGGGCGCTGCCTCTGCGTGTTATTACAAAAGTCCTTTGGTTTGGGCCTTTTTTGAAAAAAGTGCATCAGATCGCACCGCTGCTATTTGCAACATATGTCTCAAGTGTATCTCGCGTGGCCAAAACATCAGCCGCTTGGGCACCACAAGCATGACCAGACATATGTTGACCTGCCATGCAGCTCGTTGGCAAGGGTACCTTAAAGACCCACACCAAAGAACAAAGAAGACCTCTCCTTGCTCCTCATCAGCTGGGATCTCAAACCCCACTATACCTTCAGTCCTCTCTGAAAGCTGCACTGAGAGGAATGAAGGTGTATAATTAGGTGTGTCACAGCCAAGTACTTGTGGGCATTCTGCTAGCAGTACACCGACGTCCGATTGTACCAGGCAAATTTCCCTGCCCCAGCTGCTGGACCGTCAAAAGAAGTTCACTCCCAGCCATCCACATGCCCAGCGGTTGAATGCTAGCTTGGCTAAATTGCTAGCTCTTCAACTGCTGCCTTTTCAGTTGGTAGACTCGGCCCCCTTCCGTGAGTTTGTGCAATGTGCGGTTCCTCAGTGGGAGGGTCCCAAACGCCACTTTTTCTCATGGAAGGCGACTCCGGCTCTCTACCGGCATGTGGAAGGCAATGTCCATGCCTCGCTGGACAGGGCAGTCAGCGGGAAGGTGCATATTACCGCTGACTCATGGTCCAGCAGGCATGGACAGGGACGTTACCTATCTTTCACGGCCCATTGGGTCACTCTTTTGGCAGCTTGGAAGGATGCAGGACAAGGTGCAGTAGTGTTGGAGGTTGTTACGCCACCATGCCTCCAAAATGCTACTACTGATTGTGACACACCTCTCTCCTCCACCCCCTCCTCTTCTTATTCCTCCATTGCCTCTTCCTGTCCTTTGTCCTCTGAACCAGCGGTGCTCTGTAGGCGTTCAAGGGGCTATGCAAGTACGCAGGCAAAAAGATGCCATGCCGTGCTTGCGCTGGTGTGTTTGGGGGACAGGAGCCACACTGGGGCAGCAACCTCCTCTCTGCCCTGCGACAGGGACAACTGACCCATGTGCCCATTATGGCTCACGTCCTTAACCTGGTGGTGCAGTGGTTCTTGGGCAGGTACCCAGGCTTACAGGATGTCCTGAGGCAGGCCAGGAAAGTCTGTGTGCATTTCCAACGATCATATAATGCCAGTGCTCGGCTGGCTGAGCTGCAAAAGGAGTTGAATCTGCCCAAGAACCGCCTTATATGTGACATGCCCACCAGGTGGAACTCAACGTTGGCCATGCTGCAGCGACTGCACACGCAGCAGAGGGCCATCAATGAGTACCTGTGCGACTACGGCACCAGGACAGGGTCAGGGGAGCTCAGATTTTTTTCACCACGCCAGTGGAGCATGATCAGGGATGCATGCACTGTCCTGTCACCATTTGAGGAGGCCACGAGGATGGTGAGCAGTGACAGTGCATGCATCAGTGACACTGTACCTCTTGTTCACCTGTTGGAGCATACGCTGCGTGGAATAATGTACAGGGCACTTGAGGCAGAACAGAGGCAGGAAGAGGAGGACTTCCTTGCCTCTCAAGGCCCCCTTTATCCAGACAGTGTTCCTTCTCTCCCACCCATCACACAGGAAGAGAAAGAGGAGGATTGTGTCAGCATGGAGGTGGAGCCTGGCACTCAACATCAGCAGCAGCAGTCTTTTAGGGATGATTTACAGTCCCAAGAAACCGGTGGACTTGTACATGGCTGGGAGGAGGTGGCTGCGGATCATGTCGTCCTTAGTGACCCAGAAGACTCTGGACCGAATGCCTCAGCTAACCTACGTTGCATGGCCTCCCTGATCCTGCAAAGCCTGCGGAAGGATCCTCGTATTCTTCGGATCAAGGAGAGGGACCATTACTGGCTGGCCACTCTCCTTGATCCACAGTACAAGGGTAAGGTTGCGGACCTTATCTTGCCGTCGCAGAAGGAGCAGAGGATGAGACATCTCCGGGAGGCCTTGCAGAAAGGTCTGTGCAACGCGTTCCCAGAGACTGGGAGGTTACAAACTCCTGGTCCTGGACAACAAGTTCCTGAGGCTTCGGTCAGTAGCAGAAGGAGCGGTGGAAAAGGTGGCTGTCTGACCGATGCGTTCAGACAATTTTTAGTCCGCAGCCCCAAGGTATGATCGATTCCAGCAACCAGCGCCAGCGTCTGATATACATGGTGCAGGAATACCTAGGGGCAAGGTCAGACTTGGACACCTTTTCCCCCGAAAATCCTCTGGCTTACTGGGTCTTGAGGATGGATCACTGGCCAGAGCTTGCACAGTATGCAATTGAGCTACTGGCCTGTCCTGCATCCAGCGTTCTTTCGGAACGCACATTCAGTGCTGCTGGAGGCTTTGTCACCGATCACAGGGTGCGCCTGCCCACCGACTCAGTTGATCGACTAACCTTCATAAAGATGAATCAGTCTTGGATCACCACCAGCTACCAGGCACCTGAAGCTGATGTAACAGAATAATTTATTTTGAAATGTCACATCCCTTCAAGACTGCCTATGCTGATGCTGAGTGACTGTCCTGTTATGTTGACTGACTATCCTCTTCCTCCTCAATGATCCTGATGATAGCTTGGAAGAACATTTTTGTTTCTGGGTGCCACCACCAGTGGCTAAGGCCCACTTTTTCAGCCCCTGTTTAACAGGGGCTTGTAATTACAATTTTTTATGCAATGCTTTCCAACAGGTCTCATTGCTGTGCTCAAAGTACAGTATCTGTGAGGGGTTGCAGTGTTGTGGCACCAGCACCAGTGCCTAAAGCCCCATACACACGCTCGGATTATCCGAGGACCAGGTCCGTCGGATCATGTCCGTCGTACTTTGTCCGATGTTGGTTTTGCGTACACACGGTCGGACAAAGTTGTCGGAAAATCCGATCATTCTGAACATGGTGACGTTTGTTGCGTACGACGGGACTACGTAGAGGCTAGTAGCCAATAGCTTTGGTCTTGTAATGTGATTTGAGCATGCGTAGCACTTTGTCCGTCGGAATTCGCTACACACGATCGGATTTGGTGTGATCGGACTTTGTTGTTAAAAAATCTATCCAGCAGGAGATAGGACTTTGTCCGTCGGACAATCCGATGGAAACTGTCCGATGGTGCCTACACACGGTCGGAATTTCCGACAACATTGTCTGATAGGACAGAATCCATCGGAAAATCCGACCGTGTGTATGGGGCTTTAGGCCCAATTTTTCGGCCCGTTTAACAGGGGCGTGTAATTACAATTTTTTATGCAATGCTTTGCAAAAGGCCTCATCGCTGTGCTTCAATTACAGTATGTGTGAGGGGTTGCAGTGTTGTGGCACCGGCACCAGTGGCTAAGGCCCAATTTTTCAGCCCCTGTTTAACAGGGGCGTGTAATTACAATTATTGATCTAATAATTCACAGCAAGGCCCATTCCTGCGCCCACCAAGAGTAACTGTGAGGGCTTACAGTGTTGTGGCAACACCGTCCACCACCACACCCAAAGGCCCATTTTTTTTGCCCCTGTTCAACAGGGGCATGCAATTACAATTATTGATCTAATAATTCACAGCAGGGCCCATTCCTGCGCCCACCAAGGGTAACTGTGAGGGCTTACAGTTTTGTAGCACCAGCACCACCACCAAAGGTCCAATTTTTCCTACCACTGTTCAACAATGGCATGTAATTACAATTCCTGATATAATAGTTCACAGCAGGGCATTCCAGCGCCCACCAAAAGTGACTGTGAGGGCTTACAGTGTTGTGGCAACACCATCATCTAAGGGGGCAAATTTCAGAAGAGTATATACTGCAGGCCCCTACTTTCAAACATCCAACTTACAAACGACTCCTACTTGCAAACGGAAGTAGACAACAGGAAGTGAGAGGAAATCTACCCCCAAGAAGGGAAATTCTATCCTGTTTGATTTAATATGGGGAAAAGGTGTCTCCTCTCTACTGATGCTTTATCACCAATCCTTGTTTCAATAAAAAAACTTTTCCAAAAACATTTGTCATTGGGACGGAAAGTGAGGTGAAATGTTCTGAACAGGTGCACAGACAGCAAAACAAATGTTACAGGGGTGATAACCCTTCCCTATGTTCTCCAAAAAGCTTAAAAATAGATTTTGGGGCTGCAGCTAAACTTAAAAATGTACCTGTTCCAAATTACAAACAGATTCTACTTAAGAACAAACCTACAGTCCCTGTCTTGTTTGCACCGCCTGTATACTGCTGTTCAGAGTATATAGGGTTTTAGGTATAGGGTTTTATTTTGGGTGCAGGGTTCCCCTTTATATCCGTACAAGACCCAAAGGGGCTGGTAATGGGCTGGGGTGGGGGGGGGGGAGTGATGGGGTAGCCATGCCATTTTTCTCAAAGATTTTCATCCATATTGCCAGGACAAGAGATGACATTAAAGCCGCAAGCAGTTTTAAATGACTTTTTTTCCTTTACAAATGTCATTTTGTGTAGGGACAGTTGTAAACACGGGAAACACATGCCACTTCACAGGCATACTTTAGACACCCCCCAGGTACGATATTTAAAGGAATATTTCACTTTTTTTTTTTTTTCACTTTATGCATCATTAAAATGACTGCTCCAGAAAAAACTTCAGTTTTTAAAACTTCTTTTTGCATTGATGCATGGAACAGGACCCGGGTCCCCAAATCTTTTTTAGGACAATAACATGCATATTGGCCATTATAATTAGCACTTAGATTTCAAACGTTCGCGTCCATTGTAACTAATAGGGTTCTAACGTTCGTGCAAACTTTCGGTCCGTTCGCGGGTTCTGGTGCGAACCGAACCGGGGGGGTATTCGGGGGTGTAGAGCAACAATTCTTTTTTTCAGATCCTCAGAGAGTTCTTTGCCATGAAGTGCCATGTTGAACTTCCAGTGACCAGTATGAGAGACTGAGAGTGATAACACCAAATTTAACATACCTGCTCCCCATTCACACCTGAGACCTTGTAACACTAACGAGTCACCTGACCGTGGGGACGGAAAATGGCAAATTTTAACATTTTCACTTAGGGGTGTACTCACTTTTGTTTCCAGTGGTTTAGACATGAATGCTGTTAAGGCTGGGCAAATGGTTCAGCCTGAGCATGAGTTTGGGCCAAACATTGGCTGCTCGGAAGTCCCTGCACACTATTAAATTTCTAAAGGAAAAAAAGGAATTTAAAACTGCTTGTGGCTTTAATGTAATGTCTGGTCCAGGCAATATGGATGAAAATCATTGAGAAAAATGGCATGGGTACCCCCCCAGCCCATTACCAGGCCCTTTTGGTCTTGTATGGATATTAAGGGGAACCCCACACCCAAATTAAAAAAGGAAAGGAATGGGGCCCCCAGGCCCTATATACTCTGAACAGCAGTATACAGGCGGTTCAAACAAGACAGGGACTGTAGGTTTGTTGTTAAGTAGAATCTGTTTGTAATTTTGAACTGTTACATTTTTAAAGTGTAGCTCCAGCCAAAAAATCGATTTTTAATCTTTTTGGAAAACATAGGGAAGGGTTATCAACCCTGTAACATTTGTTTTGCTGTCTGTGCACCTCTTCAGAAGATTTCACCTCACTTTCTGTCCCAATGACAAATGTTTTTTAGAAAATGTGGGTTTTTTAGTGAAACAAGGATTGGTGATAAAGCATCAGTGGAGAGGAGACAGTTTTTTCCTATATTAACTCTTACAGGAGAGAATTTCCCTTCCTAGGGGTAGATTTCATCTCACTTCCTGTTGTCTCCTTCCGTTTGCAAGTAGGAGTCGTTTGTAAGTTGGATGTGTGAAAGTAGGGGCCTGCCCTATATACTCTGCATAAATGTAGGTGTTGGTGTTGCCACAACACTGTAAGCCCTCACAGTTACTCTTGGTGGGTGCAGGAACACCCTGCTGTGAACTATTATATCAAAAATTGTAATTGCATGCCATTGTTGAACAGTGGTAGAAAAATTGGGCCTTTGGTGGTGGTGCTGGTGCCACAACACTGTAAGTCCTCACAGTTACTCTTGGTGGGTGCTGGAACGGGCCCTGCTGTGAAATATTATATCAAGAATTGTAATTACATGCACCTATTGAACAGGGGCAGAAATATTGGGCCTTTGGTGGTGGTGGTGGTGTTGCCACAACAATGTAAGCCCTCACAGTTACTCTTGCTGGGGGCAAGAATGGGCCCTGCTGTGAAATATTAGATCAAGAATTGAATTTACATGTCCTTGTTGAACAGGGGCAGAAAAATTGGGCTTTAGGCACTGGTGCCACAACACTGAAACCCCTCACAGATACACTAGTTGGAGCGCAGGAATGAGTCCTGCTGCAAAGTATTGCATTAAAATTGTAATTGCATGCCCCTGTTAAACAGGAGCTGAAAAATTGGGCCTTAGGCACTGGTGTTGGTGCCACAAGACTGCAACCCCTCACAGATACTGTAGTTGAGCGCAGCAACAAACTACACTCCTAGCTGATTTTGCAGAAGTCCCTACCATGGAAGCAATCTGTTGAGAATATCAGTGACACACAATCTGAGTCCATTCGGTCGGGGAGGGGGTCGCTCCTTCTACCCGCTATAGGTACCTAGCGATGTCTAACCCAAAAGGGGCGGTATACTATATACTATGTACATAATCTAATGATATCAGATACTACAGGGGGCACCCAAAAGCCTTAAGCTGCATCCTGGGTCACAGTTGAGTATTGACCTTTCCATACCCCTGCGTCCCTAGCATTTTAGCAACTATTCCCAATGCCCCAACGGCACAGAACCGTCTTCCTGAACATAATATCCTTAAAACAAAATGCCTAGTCAGGAAACCCCTGACTACCCCAAAAACTGACAAGGCACCTAAGACCCTACTGTCTGTCATCAGTAAGTGAGCCCATATGTTTTAAAGTTTAATTGTTAGATACGCCATTACCTGAAGGTACAACCCTGACATGCAGACCCGTGCACCTACCCCCACACTTTGTAAGGGCTAAACCTTATAGGGGGATCACTTGAGAAGGAGAGCACTCGAGGTTGAGGAGTTTTGCAATTTTATATATTGTTTTGTTATTGCATATACAAGGTAATTATAGAGTATAATGTTGATATTTTGTTCAGTTTCTCCAACTACAGTCAGTTTATGTTGCCAAAGTAAATTTCCATCCCACACCTACCCATATCAACATTCAAAGGTATCTCTAACTAACATATCTACTTTATACACCCCATTCGTTTACTTTATGTCTCCATCGTCCTCCATGTTGCACTGGCATTTAATCCCATACAGAACCTATTTCCCCCACACAGCAGTCCCTGCAGACTTTTGCTGACGATCCAGAGATATTTCAAGGTGGATTAGAATCTCTACACCCACCTCTGGTACCTTTACATACACATTTACTGTGTATCCCATGAACCTCTTATTCCTCCACCACTCTTGCGTCTTTTCTCTGTAGTCCCCTTACGTCCTTTTCCTTCTCTGCTTCCTCCACCCACCTTTACCCTCCCCTTCTTCTCCACCTTCCCTGAAGCCTCTTCTTCACGCCTCTGGGGGCCGCCTCCCCCCCAGCCTACCGACACTGATCCTCTCAATACGCTCGAACATACTAGTATCATCTCCAAAATGCAGAAAACTCAATCAGTTAGGAAACAACCCTTTATGAAATGTGTCTCACTTAGAAGGGATTAAATATTCCTGATAAAAGGTCACAAATACTGGCAGAAATGACCAAACACAAGGCACACTTCCTCTTCCTTCAAGAGACACATTTTAGGTCAGACGCCATCCCTAAGTTATTGAACCATGTATACAGAACTGCCCTACACGCCACCAACCCCTCCGCAACGACCAAAGGGGTATCTAACTTAATCTCCAAACATGCAAACTTTAAACTTGCAGACTCCATGGTGGACCCAGAGGGCAGATACATCTTCATTAAAGGCACCTTTGAAGCCAAACCTATCACACTTGCAAATATATACTGCCCCAACGAACACCAAATTTCCTTTTTCAGGAAAGTCTGTGATCTCCTCTCAAATTTTTCAAGAAGGTATGGTCCTATTGGGAGGTGACTTCAATGTGCCACTCAATCCGACCATGGACACCTCCTCAGGTTCATCCTCTCTCCCATTTAGAGCACTCTGACAGATCAAACTACAACTACAGAATCTTGCATTACACGACACCTGGCGCACTATGTACCCCAATGACAAAGATTACACCTTTTACTCCCCCACACCAAAAGTATTCTAGAATTGACTACTTCTTCCTCTCCCAGACCGACCTAACCCTCCTATCGCATGCCTCAATATAACCAATGTTTCTTTCTGACCACCATCCAATTACGGTCACTCTTAACCTACCCGATTCCCCCAGCAAGATGAAATCTTGGCGCCTTAACCCATCACTACTAAAAGTCCCAGAAACAGTAAATCAGATTCGATCATCCATCCAACTGTATTTTGCAGAGAACGCCACCCAAGATATCACACCTATTACTCTCTGGGAGGCCCATAAGTGTGTCATAAGGGGGAAACTTATATCGTTTACCCTTCCCAACTTATTAAGTGATATAAAGTACTTTGGATCCCTTTCAAACCTTAAGATCAACCATTCTAAATCGCACGCCCTCAATATCTCCTTACCCACCCAAGAAGTCTCCCACTGCAAAGATTCCTTCCCATTCACATGGAAAAATTACTTTATAACTTACCTGGGCATTAAAATTACCATGACCATGTTAGATCTCTACTTGTGCCATTTCCAATCTACTCTATCCAAAATCCAAACTGACTTGAAAGAATGGGCCAACCTAAACGTCTCTTGGTTCTGGCACTCAGCCCTTATCAAGATGGTGGTACTCCCTAAACTGTTGTATCTTATGCAGACAGTCCCTATCTCTCTTCCACCCTCCTTTTTCAAGTCATACAAGAAAGCGTGTTCAGCATTTGTATGGAGAAACAACTCTCCTTGCATAAAGTATACGTGTCTCACACGCTCTAAGACTAAGATGGGCATTGGTTTACCAGACCTCCACAAGTACTATCTCGCTTGCCAGCTTGCCAGGATAGTCAATTGGAAAGTCCATAAACAAGAGAAAGCATAGGTCCCCTTGGAGAATGCCTTTTCTAACATTCCCTTGCACACACTACCCTGGATCTCGGTCGCACACTGGCCTCAGAACCTAAAATCTCACCCCTTCATTTCTCCCTCTCTAACAGCCTTCAAAAATTTACTAGGTTCTACCAACCTAACCTCACACCCGGAACCGTTGACACCCCTGCGATGTAACCCTGAATTCCCACCTGGGGAATCGCACTCATTCCTACACAATGAATGGCCCCATGAAGACCTGCTAGCACACCAAGTGATATATAGAGGACAAATTCGAACGTAGGAGAATTTAGTCTCCCTGTCCCGAACCAGAACATTCCCCTTCTGGTCCTATAGACAACTGAGAAACTTCCTTCTAACACAGGACCCCTTATCCACGTGGAATATAAAACTTACACAGTTTGAAACCTTATGTACCCAAACCAAAGACACATTATCTCCTACATTTACACTCTACTCCAAGAATCACCATCCTTTAGCCAGGAAGTGGACACTTCGCGCAACTCATGGGAGAGAGATCTACAAATATCTCTATCAGATGAAAACTGGGCGGACATTTACACATTCGCACATAAAGGCTCAATGAACGTGGCGTTACAGGAGAATAGCTATAAAATCGTCACCAAATGGTATAGAACTCCAGAGCGCTTACACAAATTCTCTCCTACCATCCCGAACACTTGCTGGAGATGCAAATCTCAGGTGGGCTCAATGCTTCATATCTGGTGGGAGTGCGTCCTCCTCCAGCCCTTCTGGAGGGAGGTGCACTCTCTAATAGAACAGATTACCACCTATACCCTAAATTTCGAACCTGCTCAATACCTACTACACCACACCACTTTACCCAAATGATCATACTGCAAGTCTCTTGCTATGTTCATGGTCAACGCTGCCAGGCTATGTATCCCAGTGCACTGGCGATCTACAAATACACCATCCATTAGGGAATGGCTACAAAGAATTTCGAAGATAGAAGAAATGGAAGAGCTGATACATACCTCCCAAGAGAGACTACATAAATTCACAGCTACCTGGGCCTGTGTGACCCATTTCAAATCTACTGAAAAATAAAAAATAAAATACAAATAATACATCAGAGGGGGCAGGGTCACCCTTAAATCACTGGGGAAGCCTGGGTTTCCCCAGTGACGTACGGGTGACCCCGCCCCCCTCTGATGTATTTTTTGTATTTTTTTTTGTATTTTTCAGTAGATTTGAAATGCAGGTTTCCGTTACATCATAGGGGGGCGGGGTAACCCATATGTCACTGGGGAATCCCAGCTTCCCCCTTGCATTGCGTCAGAGGGGGGCTGGGTCAGGTGATGAGTGGCCCGTCCTCCTCAGCTAAGACCTGGGATTCTCTCAGTGTCTCCATGGAGACTGGACACGCTGCGCCGGACGTCGGAAGAGATCAGCCATCGCTGGACCCCAGAGAAGAGACCACCCATCGCTGGATAGCAAGAGTGGATTACCACCGCTGGAATCTTTTTTTTTTTTTAATAAAAGACTTTTCCCAATGGTGTCAGTGTGTTTTTTAACAATTTTTTACACTTCCTTTGTGAAATGGTAGGGGTACTTTTGTACCCCCTTACCATTTCAAACAGGGGGGGCGGGATCTGGGGGGTCCCCTTGTTAAAGGGGGCTTCCAGATTCTGATAAGCCCCCCGTCCGCAGACCCCCACAACCACCGGCCAGGGTTGTGGGGAAGAGACCCTTCTCCTCATCAACATGGGGACATGGTGCTTTGAGGGGTCACAGACCCCCAAAGCACCCTCCCAATGTTGAGGGCATGTGGCCTGGTACAGTTCAGGAGGGGGGGCGTTCTCTCGTCCCCCCCTCTTTTCCTGCGGCCTGCCAGGTTGCGTGCTCAGATAAGGGTCTGGTATGGATTTTGAGGGGGACCCCCAGGGCATTTTTTTTTTTTTTATTTGGCGTGGACTTCCCCTTAAAATCCATGCCAGACCTGAAGGGTCTGGTATGGATATTTAGGGGGAACTCCACGGCATTTTTTTATTTTTATTTGACCCGGGGTTTCCCTTAATATCCATACCAGACCTGAAGGGCCTGGTAATTGAATTTGGGGGGAACCCCACGCTTTTTTTTAAATATATCAATGATTTTCAATGACTGTTCTCTGTATTACGGGAGCCGGCAATTCATTATAGCTGCGAGTGATTTTAAATAGCTTTTTTTCCTGCAAAAATGACACTCTGTGCAGGGACAGTTCTAAGCACGGGAAACATGCGCCCCTTTACATGCATACTATACACACCCCTCAGGTACGAAATTTAAAGGAATATTACACTTTTATTGTTTCACTTTAAGCATTATTAAAATCACTGCTCCTGAAAAAACTACCATTTTTAAAACTTTTTTTTGCTTTGATACATGTCCCCTGGGGCAGGACCCAGGTCCCCAAACACTTTTTATGACAATAACTTGCATATTAGCCTTTAAAATTAGCACTTTTGATTTTGAACGTTCGAGTCCCATAGACTTTAATAGGGTTCTAAAGTTCACACAAACTTTAGGTCTGTTCGCAGGTTCTGGTGCAAACCGAACAGGGGGGTGTTCAGCTCATCCCTATCCAGGACCAGGAATTTGTAACCTCCCAGGCTCTGAAAACGCATTGTACAAACCTTTCTGCAAGGCCTCCCGAAGATGTTTCATCCTCTGCTCCCTCTGCGACGGCAAGATAAGGGTCTGCAACCTTACCCTTGTAACAGGAGGGTTGCCAGCCAGTAAAGATCCCTCTCCTTGATCCGATGAATACGAGGATCCTTCTGCAGGCTTTGCAGGATCAGGGAGGCCATGCAGTGTAGGTTTGCTGAAGCATTCGGTCCGGAGTCCTCTGGGTCACTAAGGACGACATGATCCGCAGCCACCTCCTCCCAGCCACATACAAGTTTATGTTTTTTTTGGGAATGTAAATGATCCCTTGAAGACTGCTGCTGATGCTAAGTGCTAGGCTCCACCTCCATGCTGACACAATCCTCCCCCTCCTCCTCCCCCTCTTCCTGTGTGATCGGCAGGCCAGCAGGACCACTGTCTGGATAAAGGGGGCCTTGAGAGGTAAGGAAGTCCTCCTCTTCCGCCCTCTGTTCTGCCTCAAGTGCCCTATCCATTATTCCATGCAGCGTGTGCTCCAACAGGTGGACAAGAGGGACAGTGTCACTGATGCATGCACTGTCACTGCTAACCATCCTCGTGGCCTCCTCAAATGGAGGAAACTTTATTCTAGGCTAGACCATTTTTTATTTCCACACCCCTCCTAACATCAACGGTTTCTTCTGAAATCAATCCCATAACATGGTCGGACCACTCCTCCGTCCAGCTTGATGTTCACCTCTCCTCTGCCTCTCCCAAAACCTGTCATTGGAGACTAAATGAAACATATCTCCGCTCCCCTGAACCTAAAGAACTTTTATCCAATGGACTGATGGAATACTTCCAACTTAACAAGGGCACAGTCGAGGGGTCCTCCACCCTGTGGGAGGCACACAAAGCTGTCTTCCGAGGACAATGTATAGCTACAGGTTCCCGTCTTAAAAAAGACGCTACATTTCAATACTCATCTATCATGACTAAACTACGCTCAGCAGAGAAGCTACTATTGGCCTCTCCCACGGTGGCTGGACTCCGGACTGTAGTGTCTCTACGAAACCAGCTTAGATCCCTAACCATGAGCAAAATAGACAAGTCCCTTCTCTGGTCCAAGCAGAAGTTTTATGAATACTCAAACAAACCCGACAAACTGCTAGTAAACAAATTGAAACCTCGTCCCTTTCAATCTTTTCCTGATTTCCTTAGACACCACGACGGATCTCCCACCTATTGCCCTCTAACTATGTCCAAACTTTTTGGAGAATTTTATCACCAATTATATAACTGCCTACAAATGGATCCAAATTATAGCTTTACACAAGAGAAATTCGATCTTTTCTCCAAACACCTACAGCTACCCAAACTTTTACCTGAACACCTTATAGACTTGAATTCAGATATCACACCTGAAGAGTTGGAAGAGGTGGTTACACAGCTCCCCACTCAAAAAGCCCCTGGCCCAGACGGACTACCCTACTCTTATTACAAGACATTCTTACCAATTCTAAGTCCTCATATGATTTCTCTATATGCTTCACTACTTAAGGGGACAATACCACACCCACAATTTCTCCATGCTCATATCTCGGTCATTCCAAAACCTGACAAAGATCCCTCCCTACTTGACAACTACAGACCCATTGCGTTATTAAATTTGGACTATAAGATTTTCACAAAAATACTGGCTAATAGACTAACTCACATAATCCCTAGACTTATACATAAAGACCAGGTCGGCTTTGTACAAGCCAGACATGCAGGAGACAACACAAGACGTACAATAGACCTCATAGACCTACTAAACAAGACATACCGCCCGGCCCTAATTTTAAGCCTCGACGCACAAAAGGCCTTTGATCGGCTTAGTTGGCCATATATGTTCGCTACTCTCTCCAATTATGGATTCAAAGGCCCCTTCATAACAGCGCTAAATGCCCTTTATTCTTGTCCTTCTTCCCAAGTTCAACTAGCTTCTTATCTGTCATCACCTTTCTCGTTAACAGAACAGATGTCCCCTGTCCCCCCTCCTTTTCATTCTCTGTCTGGAACCCCTGGCGGCAGCTATTCGTATGCACCCTGATATTGGGGGAGTCTCACTATGGCAAAGAGAGTATAAGCTGTCCCTATTTGCGGACGATGTCCTTCTAACCCTGACAAAACCCCATATCTCCCTTCTTAATCTTACAGCCCTGTTGAAAGACTTCAGCTCTATATCTGGATACAAAATCAACACGAGTAAAACAGAAGCTCTACCCTTACATATCCAACCCCCAGACCTTACCAACCTCAAACAAAACTATTCTTTTCATTGGTGCACAGACTCTCTCAAGTATTTAGGTGTTAACATAACTTCCTCATATTCAACCCTATATCAAGCTAACTACCCCCCACTCTTTAGAGACATCGACATACTTTTGAAACAATGGGATGCTTACCCTATCTCTCTTCTAGGTCGCATCAATGTTCTAAAGATGTCTGTAATGCCAAGACTTCTCTATCTCTTTGACACACTCCCAATTCCCATTCCCATGTCACAATTAAAAGCCATGCAAAGAACATTTCTTAACTTTATCTGGCACTACAAGACCCATAGGATAGCGAGCTCGGTAATGCTAGCCCCCAAGGTGCGAGGCAGATTGGGGACCCCGGACCTTATTAAATACTACTTTGCTACCCACCTTAAAACAATTGTTACTTGGTCATACAGAATGGCATCTACTGTCTGGGCAGAGATTGAGATGAGTATCACTAAACCAGTACACATCTGTGCCATGATTTGGACAGATTTAAGCTCTTCTATGTGCCAACTCAGAAACATATGCCTAGGCCCAATGCTATTCTCCCTTGACCTATGGAAAAAATGCTCACAACAATTTTCCCTTGCTTCTCCATGTCCTCCGCTGTTAAATGTACTGTTTAACCCCGATATTCCTGACAGTTTGACATACGAAAGAATGCTTCCATGGACACAAGCAGGTATATTCCAGCTTCAAAACATTGTACACCCCCTTACCAGAACGCTCCTATCATTTGAAGAGCTGCAAAAGAAACACCAGATCCCTAAACAGCTATTCTATTCATATTTGCAAATTAGACACTATTTTGCCTCTAAATCCCCTACTTTAAGCCTTGACAAGCCTACCCCATTTGAACTTCTATGTGCTCAGGGACCATACCAGACCCACATGATTACCGACATATACAGATTCCATCACGACACTACACCTATTACTGACACATCTCATTCTTATATGCGGAAATGGTCCCAGTTGATAAACCGCTCCATCCCACTTCCCCTTTGGCAGAAGATTTGGGGAGCTATCTCCAGATCATCGCAGTGTGTAGAACAAAAAGAGACGGCCTATAAGATATTGTTCTTCTGGTATAAAACCCCTGAAATCATACACAAATACGATCCTAAGATCCCTAGGGTGTGCTGGAAATGCCAGGGAGACATAGGCTCCCACTTTCACATTTTTTGGGAATGCCCCTTGATTCGCCCATTCTGGTCGACTATTCAGACCTTTATCCAAGATCTGTTCAATATTTCCCTCCCATTAGACCCAATGCATTTTCTATTAGGCCTGCCAATCCCTGGACTCTCCAAACATGCCTAAAAACGTGCTACTTTTATTCTACTTGCTGCCAAAAGGACTATTCCCTTGCGGTGGCTCTCTTCTACCCCACCCTCCCTCTCTCAAGTCCTACAAGCGCTGGAACAAATATGTTGAATGGAACGTCTCACTGCGATCATACATGATACCCTTCCACAATTTGACCTATGGGACCATTCAGATCTTAATCCTGGTACCTGCTCCATCTCTTCCAATGATATATCACATACCTAAAGCTTTCTATCTGTCTGCCGAACATCCCTTTATTTGCTTTTAATGTCTTAACCCGCTGTCCTCTTTTTAGACAAACACCTTCTTTTGCCTATATTTTCGTAGTGAAATATAAGTTACGATTCAAGTCTTTGCTGTATTGGTAGTGCTGTGACTGTTTTGATATTTACATTTTTTATTTTTCTTATACTCTTTTTCCAAATACGTTGTGTAAGTGTATGCAAAACCAAATGTCTGTTTATTTACGTACCTATGTTTATTTACTATTGTTATCTTTCCAATTTCAATAAAAATTACAATAAAAAAAAAAAATAGCCCGCTCAGATACTATCTGAGGTTCAGCTTAAAAATAAGCTCCAAATATAATTTGGCTTAGTTACAAAAATAAAACTCACTCCAGTTATACCCAGGTTTAAAATTAGTTGTAAACTATCTGGGGTGTTAAACATTTAAATGTCTGTATAAAGAAACAGCAGCAACCTTTTTTTTTTTTCTTATTTCCTAAGAGGAGCTCCAGCCCCTCCCTTCAGAAAAGGTGGGGGGGGGGGTAGAATGAGTTTTCCCCCCTTCACAAAAGGTGGGGGGAGTGTCTGACTCTGCTCTGTAGGCAAGAGTGGAAAAAAAAACTGACAAGCTTTCTGTCTGTGTAAAAAAATGTGGGGGCAGGCTACTCCTTTCTCCTGTCCCCAAAAAAATTAAAAAAATTAAAAAATTAACGTTTTAAGGTTCACACTATAATGGACGTTGCCTGCAAATACTGTAATATCTTCCAAACTCTCTAACAGTACCACCTTAACTAAACCCCTTCATGCACAGCAAACATTAATTCACAGAAAAACTTAAAACATGACACACTATTTCAGCCCTTCTGTCTGTATGGAGGTAATATTTATCCCCAAAACTTCTTGGTACGTATTTACCCACTCTCACCTTTAGTGAGGTGTATAATATATATATATATATATATATATATATATATATATATATATATATATATATATATATATATATATTAGGATACCCTCTCTCTAATCAGAGCCCATTAAGAACCCTAACGAGGAAAATTTGTGTCTATATATATATATATATATATAATTGACGAGACACCCTCTCTCTAATCAGAGCCCGGTAACCCTGACGAGGAATTATTGTGTCACCCCTTCTCATACAGACATCCACTGAAATAGCCACATTCAATGCAACATAAAACACATAACATAAAATATCAGCCGGCAGAATAGATCGATAGGTTCTTATTAAATCAGCTTTGGACAAGAATTTACCTGTCTTTGGTGGCCTGCAACAGCAGACAGACCGCGAGTGGAACCAAGGGTGACCGAGGCGGAAATCAAACAGGTAAGAAACATAACATTCTTCTCTTACCGTGTTTCGAAGTTGATCAGGCCTCGTTCCATCAGTCACGCCTCGATCTGCTGGCAGTCATCTGGGTCGGCTCCTCCTAAGCCAGAATCCAAGCCCCACGTTGGGCGCCAGTTGTTATGGTTCTATTTCTGGTCCAAATCCAGAATATATATGCTATTCTGCCTCTGACTCTAATTCAATGTAATGTGAGTGCATGCATGCAAAGAATCCACACTGAACCACTGGCCAGTATAAAAGTTCTCTCAACTCCTTTCTTTATTTAAATTACTGCGTTTTATAGTCAGAGTGACATAAGCAAACGTCATCACATATGTGTGTGTATGATTGGTTCCTCTGTATATCATCTTCTTCCTGGTCTGACATCTGTCCCCAGGGACTGAGTGCTCTCCAAGATATGGTCGCCATCTTTCTTACACAGTGGGAGGGGGGAGAAAATGGAGTAAACAGAACATCTGTTTGTACTTTTGAGTAAGGAATTCTGCTACTATGCATATGCATATATATTCATATACATAAATAATAAATATATATATATATATATATATATATATATATATATATCACAACAAGGGAGAAAATAATATTAGAGAGATAGAGAGGGAGATAAGCTGAACCACAATAGAATACATTGCTGTGGTGCTAATAAAGGTAAAAAAAAATTCTGCATGACAAGTTGATGCTGCTACTTAAAAAACAAAGGTAAAAGACCCTGATAAAATTATATTGACATAAAATATACCCCAGGAAAAAAAAAAACGAAAAAACTAAACACTAAACCCCAAATGCCAATCCTATAACAGTATTACAAAAAATAAGTAAAACGTTTTTGTCATTTTCATTTGAGAAACATAAAAAAATGTAAACAAAGCAAACCCCCCCCCCCCAAATTTATTTATATATATATATATATATATATATATATATATATATATATATATATATATATATATATAGGGGACTGCAGTGACACAGCAACAGAATTTGTAATGGACACACAAAAGCATGTAGTTCTAAAATTGAATGGTGGGTCTATTCACAGTGAATACTGTAGAGGGATGTATATTTCAGGATGAATTCTGCATTGATCCAAACTCCATCCTTATTGATTATATATCTATACCTAAACATCTATTTTGCAGTATTTTAAAGAACATACTGTATATCGTTTTCTCTTTTTTTTTGTATTCTGTTTTAATAAATATCTCATACATTTTTTTCTGTAGGTTGACAAATAGACAACATTTAGAAAAAGTAAATTTTTCATTATTTTACACAAGGTTTAATACTTCTATTAGCTTTTCTAAATTAACTTATCACTGTCACTTTAATTACTGTATGTGCAGTAACTGTAAATGTGCCTCTTTTTGTATGAGATCATTGTTTGCAAACAAACAAATGTGCTTACTATGATTGGCTGTGATCACATGACCTGGAACAAATCAATATAGCCTCCAAATGTAAATGCAAAACCAACTCTATCTATCCACCAGCTGCATAATACTTACTGGGTTTTGTTTCAAAGATAATATGCCATCAAGTTCTTCAAAAAGTTTTTTGGCTCCTGATCAGGAAAAACAGATGTAGGCTACCTACCCTGTCACCTTCATGTAATGCTTCATGTTTCAAGTCAAAGAATACCTATGGTAACAGAAAGAAAAATACCTTTAGGGAATCTATGACAAATGCAATAATTCATTTAAATTTCAAATCTGATTAATCCTCTAGCACATTAACAAGCCTGTAATTCAGAAGAAAAAGAAAACCTCTGTTACATCTGAAATCAAACTATTTACTTGAAAGAATAAAATTAATCCTTTAATTATATTATGGAAATTACGATTTTCTTTTCATCACTATTTAAATAGAGGTGCAAGTGGTTAAAAGAGTTAAGATAATAAAATTATTTATTATCCCAAGATTATCTTCAATTTAAACAGATTTGTCTTTTACCTTGAGTTTTTTAATGCTAATTGCCTAAATATGGGTTAATGACGTCAGGGTGTTTTAGAAAGAAAAATCTACTAATGCTGAAAATCTAATATAGATTTGTACAAACCTCTGAAATAGAACAAATCATTTATTATCTTTAACTTTTCTTACATAGCTCATATAAAATACATAGAGCCTTACACCTAGGGGGAGATTTACTAAAACAGGTGCACACAGAATCTGGTGCAGCTGTGCATGGTAGCCAATCAGCTTCTGACTTCAGCTTGTTCAATTAAGCTCTGACAATAAGGCCCCTTTCACACTTATACAATTAGTCCCACGATTTGGGACTGCAAAGTAGCATGACAAGTCGTTCCCCATGATTTCCAATGACAGCCATTCATATTAGTACAACTTCAAAGTAGTCCCTGCACTACTTTGGTCTGATTTTGATGCCACTTACACAGGCATTCCTTGAAATCGCGGGAAAATCGTGGTAAAAATCGCGGCCGCAAATCGCGGCAAAATCGCTGTAAAATCGCGCGACTTTAAAGTCGAACAATTGTGAAAGGGGCCTTAGGCAACTTTCACACTGTCGGACCGTTCAGGTCTCCCTGTCAATTTTGATGACGGACCTGAACGGGCGCTCCATGCTAGTCTATGGAGCGACGGATGTCAGCAGTGACATGTCAGCTTACATCCGACCCGGTCCGATCTGCTAAAAGCAGATGGATGGCCCTACGATCACATCCGTCACTGGCAGATCGGATCGGGTGAGATCTGATAAAAACGGACATGCTGTCCGCTTTCGTCTGATCTCTCCATAGAAACCAGCGGCGCTCGACAAGCCCCTCCCTGCTCAGTGAGCAGAGAGGGACCTGTCATCTGCCAGCTCAGTGGAGATCAACAGGTAGATCTCCCGCTGAGCTGGCGGACAGAGGTGGACTGCGTGGAAGTGGATCTGCCTCGTGAGAATGAGGCTTTAGGCTCCATTCACATATAGGCAATTTGAATCACAGGGCGGAATTTTTGCGATTTTGCCCACAATTCCAGAATCATGGCAATGCCATTATTTATCAATAGTGCCCTAAAAATTGTGTGATTTTGCCATGATTGTTGCATGACAAATTGGTGAAAAAACACGCAAACAAAATTGTGGGATGCGTGTCTCTCAAAACAAGTTCTTCTTTTGGGCGACACGCAACCTGCAAATTTTGTTTGCATGATTTTGCAACAATTTGTTGAGCAACAATTGTGGGAAAATCCCACTGCGTTTAGGGTGCCATTGAGAAATAATGGCATCGTAAACGCGTCCCATGTTTTGCCGCGATTCTGGAATTGCGGGGAATATCACGGCGATCGTCTATGTGTGAATGAAGCCTAAAACCAAAAAAATTATTCGTTTCAGATTGGAACCAGTTTCTGTATGCACCAGTTTTAGTAAATCTCCCCATAGTTTTATTAATAAAAGAGAACATTTTTAAGTATAAAAAGTCACTGAAATACACAAGTAATAAAATACAGATTCTTAATTCTGAAGAGTTCATTGTATGTTTTCTAGCAACTCACTTGCCATTTCACTTTTACACAGCAAATTATCAGCTTCCATATTTAGCGATTTGCAGATCTAGCCCAAATTAAGTTTAAATTGAATTCGTCCAGTTAAAAACTCAAATTTTAAATTCAAATTGCACAGTAGTCAGTTGTATTCCATGATCACCATTTAACTTTGTAGGGCTGCTAGGTATTGTCACCCAAATGGCATTAGAAGCCCCCACAGCCGCTCACTGAATGGTATTTTGTTTTGTAAATGATTCTGTTTGATTTTACATATCATGCATTGTCATGGTAAGTGATCATAATCATGCATGAATTCTTAAAAAAGTAACATTACAATAATTAGCTCCAAAAATTGATAAAAAATTATTTTATTGTCTTTTTTGATTGTTTTCTCATATGTTTTGGCATATAATAAATAAATAAATATATATATATATATATATATATATATATATATATATATATATATATATATATATATATATTAGTGTTTGAAATAATATAAAAAAAGGGTTTAAAAAGCAAATTACAACATTTAATTTTTAACAACCTAAATGAGGAGGGTGCAGATCAGCTTGGAGTAAAAATGGCCAAAAAGTTAGAGGGGTTTTTAAACTAGGCAATGGGGGGGGGGGGGGGCAGAGGTAGAGATAGTCAGCACGGAACATATTCCAGAGGGTAGTATTGGGGGTATTAGTGGTAGGTTGACTAAAGCACATGAACCCAAGGTAAGTATGGTAACAAGTCCTAGTTGCAATCTCGGAACACCCAATAAGAGGATAGTATGCGACCGGTCTAAACTATGTGGCATGTTCCTCAATGCCAGGAGCCTGGCGGACAAGATGGGTGAACTAGAGATACTGTTGTACAAGGAGGATTTGGATTTTGTGGGAATTTCAGAGACCTGGTTCAACAGCTCTCAGCTCTCATGATTGTCTGGCAACCATTCAAGGGATAGAGAGGGTAAAAAGGGGGAGGGGTATTCCTTTATATCAAGAGTAATGTATAAGTGAATGTGAGAGAGGATATTACTAAGGGAGCTAGGGAGGAGGTGGAATCCTTATGGGTAGAGCTCCAAAGGGAAAGCTAAGTGAAAAATAATACTGGGAGTATGCTATAGGCCCCCTAACCTAAGGGAGGAGGGGGAGACAGATCTCCTATCAAAATTTGGATTAGCAGCAAGGATCGGCAGTGTTATCACAATGGGGGATATTAATTATCCAGACATAAACAGAGCGGAGGGAACCACACATTCATCTAAGGCTCGCCAGTTCCTAAATGTCTTGCAACTAGAAATAAAGTGTTTCTGGATCTACTGATTACCAACAATACAGACCTGACCACAGATGTGGAAATACTGGGCAATTTAGGAAACAGCGATCACAGGTCAATTGGCTTCATTATAAATCACACAAATAAAAAACATAAGGGGAATACAAAGACACTGAATTTCAAAAGAGCCAACTTCCCTAAACTACGAACCTTATTAAAAGGCATGAATTGGGATAAAATCTTAGGAACAAAGAACACAGAGGAGAGATGGGTTGCTTTAACCGCTTCCCGACCACCTCCTGCACTTTAATTGCCTGGCCGTGGGTCGCGTGCGCGCCGCCAGCGGCACGCTCGCGACCCGGTCGGGAGCTCCGTGACCCCGGCCGCGGGACCAGCGGACCTGATCGCCGCTGGTGTCCCGCGATCGGGTCACAGAGCTGAAGAACGGGGAGAGGTCTGTGTAAACAAACCTCTCCCAGCGCTTCCTACTCTGCCTGTCATTGATCGGCTGTTCCCGGTTATCGGGAAAGCCGATCAATGACGTCAGACGTCAGCACCGCCCCCTAATGTAAAAAAACACACACGTCACAGCCCATAACCCCTCCCGCTAGTGGTTAACTCTTTCCCTGCATGTGTCATTTATACAGGAATCAATGCATTTAAATAGCATTGATTGCTGTATAAATGACAACGGTCCCAAAAACGTGTCAAAAATGTCCGATGTGTCCGCCATAATGTCGCAGTCACAATAAAAATCGCTGATCGCCGCCATTACTAGTAAAAAAAAAAATATATTAATAAAAATGCTATAAAACTATCCCCTATTTTGTAAACGCTATAACTTTTGCGCAAACCAATCAATAATCGCTAATTGTGATTTTTTTACCAAAAATATGTAGAAGAATACGTATCGGCCTAAACTGAGGAAAAAAAAATGTTTTTTTATATATTTTTGGGGGATATTTATTATAGCAAAAAGCAAAAAATATAGCATTTTTTTCAAAATTGTCGCTCTATTTTTGTTTATAGCGCAAAAAATAAAAACCACAGGGGCGATCAAATACCACCAAAAGAAAGCTCTATTTGTGGGAAAAAAAAGGACGCTAATTTTGTTCGGGAGCCACGTCGCACGACCGCGCAATTGTTGGTTAAAGCGACGCAGTGCCGAATGGCAAAAAGGAGCCTGGTCCTTTGGCTGCCAATTGGTCCGGGGCTGAAGTGGTTAAGAGCATATTAAATAAGGGCATTGGCCAATGCATCCCATTGGGTAATAAATTTAAAAGAGCAAACAAATGTCCTGGATGGCTTAACTCCAATGTAAAAATGCATATAAAAGCAAAGGAGAAGGCCTTCAAAAAATACAAGGTTGAGGGATGATCATCAGCATTGAGAATTTATAAAGAATGCAACAAGAAATGTAAGGGTACAATTAGGGTGGCTAAGATAGAACACGAAAGACACATAGCGGAGCAGAACAAAAAAAATCCCAAGAATTTTTTTTAAGTATGTAAACAGTAATAAAGGGAGAACAGACCATATTGGCCCCATAAAGAATGAGGAAGGACATCTGGTTACAAAGGATGGCGAAGGTATTGAATGTATTCTTCTCCTCAGTCTTCACGAGGGAATTGGGGGGCTTCAGTAACCAAAACTGCAGTGTTTATCCTTATGACAGACCACAGGAAGCACCTCCATAGTTAACAGAGGACAGAATGGACCGAGACTAGGTTGCTTGCATCCAAGGGTACTTAGGGAACTCAAGTAATTGCCAGACCATTATTCCTAATTTTTACTGACAGTCAGGTGTTTGGAGAAAAGCCAATGTAGCACCAATATTTAAAAAGGGCCCAAAATACATCCCTGGGAATTACAGACCAGTTAGCCTAACATAAATATTATGCAAGCTCTTGGAGAGGATGATAAGAGACTGTATACAAGATTTTAGTAACGGGAACGGTATCATTAGCAGTAATCAGCATAGATTCATGAAGAATCGATCTTGCCAAACCGATCTATTAACCTTCTATGAGGAGGTGAGTTGCCATCTAGATAAAGGAATGCCCATAGACGTGGTGTATCTTGTTTTTGCAAAAGCATTTGACACAGTTCCCCATAGACGTTTACTGTATAGGCATGGACCATAGGCTGAGTACATGGATTGAAAACTGGCTACAAGAGCGAGTTCAGAGGGTGGTGATAAATGGGCAGTACTAGGAATGGTCAGAGGTGGGTAGTGGGGTCCCCCAGGGTTCTGTGCTAGGACCAATCCTATTTATTTTGTTCATAAACGACCTGGAGGATGGGGTAAACAGTTCAATCTCTGTAATTGTGGACGATACTAAGCTAAACTAATACTAAGCTAAGCAGGGCAATAACTTCTCTGCAGGATGTGGAAACCTTGATCTGAACAAATAATGGGGTGGGCAAATACATGGCAAATGAGGTTTAATGTAGAAACATTTTAAATAATGCATTTGGGTGGGAAAAATATGAATGCAATCTATACATTGGGGGGGGGGAGAACCTCTGGGGGAATCTAGGATGGAAAAGGACCTGGGGGTCCTAGTAGATGATAGACTCAGTAATGGCATGCAATGCCAAGCTGCTGCTAACAAAGGAAACAGAATATTGGCATGCATTAAAAAAGGGATCAACTCCAGAGATAAAACAATAATTCTCCCGCTCTACAAGACTCTGGCCCGGCCACACCTAGAGTATGCTGTCCAGTTCTGGGCACCAGTCCTCAGGAAGGATGTACTGGAAATGGAGTGAGTACGAAGAAGGGCAACTAAGCTAATAAAGGGTCTGGAGGATATTAGTTATGAGGAAAGGTTGCGAGCACTGAACTTATTCTCTCTGGAGAAGAGATGCTTGAAATGGGATATGACTTCAATTTTAAAAATACCGTACTAGTGACCCCACAATAGGCATAAAACTTTTTTGCGGAAGGGAGTTTAACAAGACATGTGGCCACTCATTAAAATTAGAAGAAAAGAGGTTTAACCTTAATTTGTGTAGAGGGTTCTTTACTGTAACAGCGGCAAGGATGTGGAATATCCTTCCACATGCGGTGGTCTCAGTGGGGAGCATCAAAAAACCATTGGATAAACACTTGAACGACCGCAACATACAGGGATATACAATGTAATACTGACATATAACCACACACATACGGTAGGTTGGACTTGATGTCCTTGTCTCTTATTTCAACCTCACCTACTATGTAACTATGTAATTTAAAAATACAGCACACTTTTTTATTTTTACCTTTTTTTTTCTGTTTTGTGGTGTATTTACTTTAAAAAAAATACACAAAAAAATCCTACAGTTTTCCACATCTTTATATTATTATACCTTATCTTTACATTAATAAACCTTTTTGATACCTGTTGTCTAATAGCGCCACATAAAACACAAATACAAAAAGACACTCAGTAATTGGCTGTGGAGGCTTCCAATGCCATTGGGTTTAGAATAGTTTGTCTAGCAGCTTTCCAAAGGGTCAAATGTTACCATTAAAGCAGCTCCTTATTGACTTTATTGGAGTTTGAAAAATGTGTGAAAGTGACCTCTGTAAATTCTGATGGAATTTAAGTTTGATCCATATTTTAAAATCAACACTATCCATTTATTCTGCTAATTCTGGTATCCCCCACTATCAGGAACCACGTTTCTATTTGTTGTTAATTTGTTTTAATATTTTAAAGCATAACAAATAACAAACAAATAATTGTGAAAGTTGAATAAAGTATAGTTTCATGCTCAGCCCTGGATCCTCAAAAAAACAATCAAACTCTTTCAATCTCCATAGCCTTATTCAGACAGGCACTGAGGACCGCACACTATGAAACGGACATAGCCACTTATCCTAATGTGGCAGGTATGTGGGCATGGATGAGTGGCCTGCAATGGGCCTCAGTGACCATGTGAACTAAGCTGAAAAGTCTTCCGCTTAGACTAGATGGGATCAACCAACCTAGACGTTCCATTGCTTGATTGCCTGATGCTGTTGAAGATTAGGGATGATCTCTCCATCTGGGCTTGTCCAGGCACTTTATTCAAATTCCAGACTTTTAGACCATTTGGCAGGAGTCAAACTTCACATACTGTATTGTAGCGTTTTTTCCTACCGCCACTTTATATAACAGGTTCCTTCTTCCTTTGTCAATGATTGTTAATGAAGCAGAGAATGGCAGCACCTATGCATCATGGACAACCAATGACATCACCTGGTCCTATCAATGTGATGGCTGGCAACCCCTGTAAACAAAGGGGTCAGGGATAGTTTAAAAAATAATTTTAAAAGGCATGGGTTCCCCACAAATTGTATACCAGACTCTACGAAATAAAAAATAAGAAATGTGCGTTCCTCGTCTCAATATTCACATCAGACCCTTATTTGAGAATGCATTCTAGCAGGACAGGAAGGGGGAGTGAGCAAGATGTCCCCCAGAACTATAGCAGGCCACCTTCCCTTAACCTGGCAAAGCACATGTCCACATGTTGATGAGGACAAGGACCCTTTCTCCTTAGCCTTGTCCTTGTGGTTGTAGGAGTCTGTGAGTGGGGGCTTACTGGAATCTGGAAGCTCCTTTTAAAAATGAGGGTCTCCCAGATACTGGCCCCCCACCTATTTGAACGAGTAAGTGGTAAATAGTACCTCTAGTCTTTCACAAAAACAACAAAAAAGTTTTACCAAGTTACTTAACTTTTGTTAAAAAAAAGTTTCATAATGTAAATCCACCTCATGCAATCACACCATCCAGAAATTAAAATCCTTGTAGTTCATAATGAGCGATGCTTACCAGCACACGGAAAGAGAAAAACTTGCCAGCTGCAGACATGATCCTGTCCGACATCTGCTCACCTTTGAAAGACATATTCATGGGATGGCAACTGATTATAAGCAAAGGGGAGGGGTTTACCAGGTGGTACAAAACATAGACATGACCATCATCAAGGCTAAGGGTGTATGCATTTTTTAGGGGAATCACAAACTATTTTTTATTTTTTTTTGCAATTCTCCATTAACATCTATACCATACCTTCAAACACATATGAAGTGGCTAAAGCTAACTTCTATGGCAAAAAGACAACACCAGGCAAAAAACACTAATATGTGCAATGGTCCTCACATCCCTCCAATAGCTGGTATACATAGTCCATAAAGCTTTTCACTTTCACACTGAGGCGGGCGGGCACCGACGGTAAAGCAGCGCTGTTTTTAGCCCCGCTTTACTGTAGTTTTAACGTCACTATTCGGCCTCTAGCAGGGCGGTTTTAAACCCCGCTAGTGGCCGAAAAAAGGGTTAAAACCGCCCGAAAAGCGCAGCTGCAGCCGGCGGATTTGCGGTGCTGCCCCATTGTTTTCAATGGGAAGGGGCACTTTAGGAGAGGTGAAAACACTGCTCCTATAGCGCTGCAAAGATGGGGCTTGCAGGACTATTTTGACCGTCCTGCAAGCGCACCGCTCCAGTGTGAAAGCCCTCTGGCTTTCACATTGGAGTGAATTGAGCGGCTCTTTCAGTGCACTTTGCAGGCACTATTTTTAGCGCTATAGCACCTGCAAAGCACCTAAGTGTGAAAGTAGCCTAAGTGCATATTAGTTCAAAGACACACTTGGTAGCTGCAGCTCTTAAAGATGGATTTCCCAGAGTCACTGTTACTAACAGTTTTCCAAACTTTTATGCCCTGTACAAACGGTCAGAAATTCCGACGGGAAAAGTCTGATCGGATTATGTTGTCCCGAAAATCCGATCGTATGTGGGCTCTATCAGACTTTTCCCGTCGGACTTTCCGACGGAAAAAGTACGAGAGCTGGATCTAAAGTTTTCCGACAACAAAATCCGATTAGACTTTTTCCGATCATGTGTAGAGAATTCCGAAGTGCCACGCATGCTCAGAAAAAATTTGGAGACGAAAGCTATTGGCTACTGGCCTCTACGTAGTCCCGTCGTACGTTTTGCACGTCACCTCGTTCCGAACGATTGGATTTTACGGCAACTTTGTGCAACCGTGTGTATGCAGGACAAGTGTCAGAAGAAATCAGACGGATTTTGTGGTCGGAATGTCCAACCCTGTGTATGGGGCATTACGTTCTTTTGGTTTCAGTTTTACAACTCAAGGTGCTATGTCATTGTATCTGCAGAATACCACCTTTCTAAATCACCTTCAATATGTGATTATATTTAAATTATACAAATTCAGAACTATAAATAATCACGTTCAAATTCAGATTTATGTGCTATAAATGTTATAGCATATTGCATATAAATATTATATTAAAATGTTAAATCAATTAGCGTGACAAGTTGGGGGATGTTTAACTGCCGTACATATTGATGACAACATTTGTGAGAACATTTTACAAAGTAGATTTTAATAATCAAGTTAAACGAGGGATTGGAGACATATATTACAGGATGAGGTAGCTCAATCAGATAAGCTAAAAGGCATACGTCTAGGCTGAGATTAATGACAACAGGAGGAAACTGGATGGACCGTCTACAAGAGTTCCCTAAGAATTCAAGAAGGTGCAACAGAAAAAACAACAGAAGTGGGAAGGGAAGTCGGGGTATGTGGGAGGAAGGGAGGAGGAATGAATAATGTGGTAACGTCCCTTGTAGGGGGGGAGGAGAGGGGAGGGGCAACATGGCTGATGCTGAGTCTGATCGTGGAATGATTCTTCCTGATGTTGGTAAAGAAAGAGAGAGGATCCGTTGTGGTTAAACTTGTGGAAAGGGTTGAAGTGTAGTTTGCGACCAGTTGAAGTTAACGTTAAGGACCATTAGTTGTAAGTAATCCAGTGGGGGGGGGGGGGGGCTTACTCCTCTGAGTTTGACAATGGAGGTCCAAAGTATGAGAATGAGAATTGATCAAAGGTGGCCAATTCAGCTGGAGAGAGTGTTTTAAGCATGAAGGCATACCACTTGAAATAGAAGCGGGCTCTGGATTTATCTTGATTGAAGTCAGTGTTAAGTCGATCCTTAAATAATAGGAGAAGGAGCTCTCTCTTAATTTGAGAAATGGGAGGGCAATGTGATAAGGTCCAGTTTTTGAGAATAGTTCTCCGTGCGACGAGGAGGCAGATCAGGGCCCACTCCTTGTTGGGGGAGTTTCTGTCGGATTTTCCAGTGGTGATTACATTTGTAGTTTGGGACCTCATATTAGCTGTGAATATGAGGACATCATCTGCAAAGAGGGAAGTGCGTAGATCATGTTTACCAATATTGACGCCATGTAAGGGGGCTACTTGGGACAGGTATCTGGATAAGGGTTCTAGGGCAATATTTAAGAGAAGCAGGGATAAGGGGCAGCCTTGCCTAGTCCCTTTATGGAGGCAAAAGTCATCTGAAAGTAGGCCAGCAGCCACTAGCCTAGCCATAGGTGCTGTGTACATTGTGTCGATGAGGTGGCAGAAGGGGCCTGTGAATCCCATTTTTGATAAGGCAGGGGAGAGCCATTCAAAGCTGACATTATTGAAGGCTTTTTCCGCATCTAAAGTAATGATGGCATAGTCTCCATCTGGGTCATGTTTAGCATGCTCTAAGACCAGCAGAACGTTGTGAATATTCAGAGTAGCAGTTCTACCTCTCACAAAGCCAGATTGGGTGGGGTGTATAAGGCAGGGGAGGATGGCAGCAAGTCTAGTGGTGACTATCTTAGATAGGATTTTAACATCCAGATTTAGTAATGAGATGGGTCTATAAGACCCCAGTTCTAGGAGGTTATTTCCCTACTTAGAGAGTAACTTAATGATAGCCTGGTTCCCTGTTGGAAGGTATGAACCTCCGGACCAAATACCGTTGTCAAGGGTGTCTGCCCATTTATCAAAGGCCCTCTTGGCTGCCTGCCATTCATTCCTGTTGTCAGGGGAGTCTTTAGTGGTCAAGGATCGTTGTGCTCAGTGTAGTCGCGCGCTGGCTAGTTTGTACTTTGTTAAGGTGTTTCTTTTGAAGGTGGTGGCATAGGAAATGATCCGTCCCCTGAGGTATGCTTTTCGGGCAACCCAGAAGAGATTCGGATCATCGGTGTGGGGAGCGTTGGTAGCGGAGAATTTAGACCAAGAATTTTCCATGTATTTCTGGAAATCGGTGTTGTTGTGGAGGTAGGAGGGGAAATGCCAGATTTTGGGGTGGGGAGGTAGGTCCAGATTATCGAGTGACACTGCTATTGGGGCGTGGTCAGAAATAGCTATATCATGGATGTCTGTACCAGACATCATAGGGATAAGGTTATCAGAGCCAAAAAAATAAACAATCCTGGTGAGGACATTATGTGGGTTGGAATAGAATGTAAATTCTTTATCAACTGGATGAGAGAGGCACCAAAGGTATTGGAGATGGAGTGAGTCCATGGTTGATGCAAAAAGAGAATGGGGATGGAGGGATCGGGTCCTGGCCTAAGATGTTTGGGGGATGATCTATCTTCAGTCTGGTGTATGACATCATTGAAATCTCCGCCGACCAAATGTGGGAGATGGGTATTACTGAGAAGCCAAGTGGAGAGCTTGCTGTAGAACTGTTTGTTGGGGTTATTAGGAGCGTAGACGTTAGAGATTACTAGGTCCTTAGATCCTATTTTAATATGTGCTGAAAGAAGACGACCCTGGCTATCTGTATTTGAGGATAGTACTGTACAAGGGAGGTTTTTGTGAATTAGTAGGACTCCAGCTTTCCGTCCTACTGCGTCTGAGCCTAAGACTGTGTGTTTATGGGCACCCAAGAAACAGAATGTAGAGGTGCCAGCAGATAGAGTTGGTGACCAATGAAGGTGAAAAAGAGAGAGTCTTGAGATGATTAGTCAAAAACAAGATATAGTCAGACCTGAGGTGTTGCATGAACATGACCTCGAGTTAGTGTATACCCTTGAGTACGAGTTTCCTTTCAGTGAGGTGTGGTGCGGTTGTGATGATCCGGTGCTGAAGGTCTGAAGCGCTTGGGAGAGTCTTTTCGCGGGCTCCTTTGGTCCAGGGAGCGGTGAGAAGGAGCATCTTTGGAAGGCGTGTGCGGATGTGGGTCAGTGTGCAGAGACCGAATAAAGGCTTCTGCTTCAGAAGGGTCTTGGAAAGACAATTGTTCCCCCTTTGGGGACTTGAGGCGCAAGATCGCTGGGAACGCCAACATGAATTTGATTTGCTGTTTATAGAGTTCTGAGCAAATCTGTTGGAAAGCTTTTCTTTTTTTGAAACCTCAATTGAATAATCAGCGAATATTAGGATTCTGATGCCATCAATCTGGAGAGAGGAGGTTTGTCTGAATTTTTGTAGAATGAGTACCTTATCATAATAGTTTAAGTATTTGGCAATAATTGGTTGGGGCGATTTGCGTTCTGGGTTAAAAGACCCCATGCGGTGAGCCCATTCCACTGTGCAGGGACCTGAAAGGCCTAGGGCTTCAGGAATGCGTCTAGCACAGAATTCTGCGAGAGCCGGCGTTTGAAGCAATTCTGGGATGCCCACAAAATGCAGATTGCTCCTTCTGGACTTATTTTCTAAATCGTCCAATTTTTGGATGATATATTGGTTGGTCTTGTCTTGCGCTTGTTCAGTGGCCTGTGCCTGATACAGTTCTACTTCCACACTAGATAAGCAATGCTCTAGATCGTTCAGCCTAGTGGAGTGTTCCCCTAGCTGTGCCTCAATTTGTTTCATCCCTACGTTTACTGCCTTCTCCACAGAGGCAGCTATCATGGGAGTCAGGAGGGCTGCTACCGCCTGATCTATGCGCTCTGTGCTGCTATCTCCTGTTTGCTGTGAGAGGGAGGCATGTGGAGATATGGCCTGGGGAGCTGAGGCGGGTGCAGATAATGTCTGTGGGGATGAGGCATGAGAGGTGGGTTGGGAGGCCGAGCAGCCGCTTACCTCAATGTCCGCCGCTTGTGTGTCAGCTACATGCTCCGAGTAGGCCGAGACCGTGGCCTCGATTTGCGGCCGGTATGGGTGCGGGAGCTGTTTTTTTCCACAAAGCGGTCCATCTGTGGTGGGAGGACACCCAGCGGGGCTGAGGGTGTTCAGGGCGGCTCGAGCAGGGTTTTTATGCCGATTTCAGGTTCTGCTGCGGGAGCCGAGGAGAGGAGCAGTCACTCCATGCAGCGCCGGAACCGGAGGTTCTGCTCCCTTTTTTTGACAATCCTGATCCTCAGGCCTCATGCCTTGACTCACCAGACCATCAAACACACTTCCCAGTGCTCATACACAAATGCTGTACCTCTGTCTCTGCTTGTTTCTTTCCTTTTCCTGAAGCTCAGTCTTTCACTCAGGCTTGGGTCTCTGTCTGTCCTGGACAGCATGGTGCAGACATGAACCTCTCTCTGCTTTCTTGCAGCATGGATTCCTCTGGAGGGTGGAGTCCTGAACTCTGATTCTGACACTACTATAAACCCAGCACATGCCTGTGCCATCAGTGTGCCTGTTTTCCACAGATCCTGGTCTAGACTGCCATTTTACACAGTGGCATGGCCTCATCCTGCCACATTAGATATAAGAAAGAAAATGTAATTGCTACTCTATTCTATACTCCATAGCTGCTCTATGTCTACAGACCAAGGTACAAGATAATGAACGAATGTATAAATATATTGCTTAAAACTTAATAACAGTTTAAAATCAGAAAAAAGGAATATACTGTATGTGCAATGTAGTGCTAAAATATGATTTACATACAGTAAATGGCCAAAAAAATCACAATAAAATACATATAAATAATGCCATATTAAGGGAAAATGTACAAAATACAACCCCCTTTATATATATCAGCCACAAAGGCGCTAAATTGCTGACCAACTTTTTTAAAGTACTTACACCCAGTGCTCAAATTCAGAAACAAATTGGAAATTCCTCCACCTGGAAGGACACCCCCCAATGTGACCAAACGTACTGCCCAAAAGTGACTCCTTACATTATTAAGAATGTCAACAAGTGTTATTGTAGGATATATTTTGCCACAGGTCTCACATATGTTCCTCCTTAAACTCCTCTGATGTACTCCAATAAATAATTGATATATATAATGTAAGGTAAGAGAGAGTCCTTAAAAGTGCAAACATTACTTTATTTGGAAATAGCAGTATACAAAGCTGTCTGTCTAAGGCAGCCACTCACCCTGTCACAGCCCCCAGTGTGTATGCATGCGTTCGATCAGCATAATGATGTCACTGTACTCTGAACCAATATAGATATTTTGCATGATATAGTCTGTGGGTTTGCTTATTTCACTTTATTTGTTTTGAACTTAGACACTGGAAGTAGGCAGGGATCTCCACTCATGGGAGATATTCCTAAAGACTCTCTCTGCTGGAGGCTATAGAGTGCCTGGAGTAAGTGAAGCAACAGCTGATGTCCCCCACTAGTAAGGTGGTGAGTACCTGGCTGAATGAGAAGTCTAATGCCGCGTACACACGAAGGGACTATCCCGCGGGATTATCCGCTGGACCGAAGTCGAGTGGATAATCCCCTCGTGTGTGGGCGCCGGCGGACTTTTTTTGGCCAAAGTACGGCGGACTAAAGTTTTAAGTTTTGTTTTAAAATTATCCGCTGGACTTGGCAGTCCGGCGGACAATCCCGCCGTGTGTAGTATGGTCCGGCGTACCAAAAAGGACGCATGCTCAGTAGCAAGTATGTCACGGACTCGCTCGGTCTGGTAAAACTAGCCTTCGTTTTGAAGCTAGCACAATCGTCACGCTGCTGATCTTTTTTTGGTATTTTCTGACAGCGGAATTTGTATGTTATCGTACTTGAAGAATGATTTTGCCTTGCTGCTTGTATATTCACGCAGAGTACTCCCGAACGTTTTTTCTTCAGCATTCTTTAGTGAAGTTATATATTTGTATATATATATCTATATCTCTATATATATATATATATATATATATATATCTAGATATAGATATAGATATAGATATATATCCAAATCACCAAATTAAAAATATATCTATATATCTCAATAGTAAACAAAATATATATATCTATATATACATATATATATATTTATATATATAGATATATAGATATATAGATATATATGTATATGTATATATATATATATATATATATATATATATATGTACATATATCTCTATTTAGATATATTTTATTATTTGTTGGTTATCAAAAGGATTTGTTATTACACATGATACAATTGTGGAGTCAGCAGAGCTTGCCCTTAATTCAGATCTTAACCCTCACCTTTCCAGCGACTGCACTTGCAGTTCCATTGAAGTTGCACTTTACACTTGTATTGTCAAATGAATGTGCGTTTTGGAAATGCCCTCCATATAATTTAGACATGTACCTGCCTACTCCTAAATAAACTATGTTTTTGAATAACAAGCACATATATCATTATTTTCTTGAAATCAAATTACCATTTATTGTGGTTTAAACAAACAAGGCAAAACAAAATAGGAAGGCAACACTGGAGCCACTTTGAGATTTTGAGAAGACTTTTTGCCCCAACGGCAGACATCAAGTTTGTGAAGCCAAAAATTAAGCTTGGGCATATTTGATCCAATATAGGGAGCACAAGAAGATTGACCAGGAATCACACAGACCAGGAACAGCAGCAGATGACATCTATGTCCCCAAGCTGTGGCACTACAACAGCCTGTGTCTTCTGTGAGACCAGACTGAAGCCAGGCAATCACTTCCGACTCTTCCCACCACGCTGCCCTGCACTCTTCCCTGCAGTCTTCCCTGCACGCTTCCTTGGAGGCTGACTTGTGGTAGGAGGAGGAGGAGGAGGAGGAGGAGGAGAAGAAGGAAGACGAGGAGGAGGAGGAGGAGAAGTTGCTGTCGGGCCTTCATGTGTCAGGCGGGTGGATTCTCTTAATTGACCCCTCAAACCCCCCTTAATAGCTTCAAAAATTAGGCACTCGCACAGGTGCCGTTGGCCCTTCTCCATTTCCAGCAACCTGCTGGCCAAGTAGGTGGCATAGGCCTCTTCTGGAATGGGGGGTCTTTGGAGAATCTCACTCGCCTGCCGAATAAGGTTGAGTGATTCCTCCTCAACTATGGTCATCCTCCTGGGCCTTCTTGGGGGTAAGGGCAGGGGTGGAGGTAGACTTCTTACAGTCTGGCTGTCAGTCTGGCTCGTGCTGGGCCCAGCCACCTCCTGGCTCTCGCTGGTCATGTCCTCCTCCTCCATACCACTTGTCCCGGCATCACCCTGGGTCAGCTCATCCTGTGTGGAAATAAAAACCAAAATCAAACACCTGTTTTTTGGTTTATGGCCTCCTCAATCATCCAATTGTAAACTTATGAACGAGCAGATAAATTTAAAAAAGATACAAAAGGCTATCATTTGGACCCCTGCATTTTCCAAGCAGATCACCAATGTTGTATAAGGCATTTTTTGCCACTACTGGATGTATGTATACACTATATATGTATCGATATGTAGCACCAACACTTTTTAGAAGTGTGCGCAATTTTTGGCTGTTTTTTTCCCAATTCTGAGTTCAGGGTGTTAATTGTTTCACATTTTTACGTTGACATCATTAATATTCACCCAATCACTATTTAGGCTACAAAATATATACCTGGCTCCAGCAGGGCGCATCAGCCTGCTCCAAGGTGGAGGGGTCTTCTCCTTCCGTGGAAGCCTCAGCTGGGGTGGAGGGAAGAGTGGAGGGAAGAGTGGAGGGAAGGGTGGAGGGAAGAGTGGACAGTGATTGCCTGGGTTCCATCTGGTCACCTAGAAAAGCCAGTTGGTTGTAGTACCACAGCTTGGGTACATAAACATTCTCTGCTGCTGCTCCTGATCTGACTGATTCCTCAATCTTCTTGCGCTCCCGCTTGTACATGTGCCTTAAACTTGAAATTCTGGCTTCAACAAACTTGATGTCTGCGTTGGGGACTTGAGTCTTCACAAAATCCAAAAGTGGCCCCAGTGTTACCTTCCGGACATCCCTATTTCCATATAAAGGGTTCTTGAGCTGCCACAGGTTGGCATTTTTACGGTACAGCGCAATGAATTCCGACATGAACTGCTGGTCCTTAAATGGATTTAACTGGGCTGCTGACATGTTTGTTTCTGTTTTGTTAGTAATGGCAATACAAAAGACCAAAAACACAAATGTTACTAAAAACGCAAATCCAGTTTTTCAAACAAAACATTACACAACACACCCACACACAGGCAGCAACACACCCACACAGGCAGCAACCCCTACACACAGGCAGCAACCCCTACACACAGGCAGCAACACACCCACACAGGCAGCAACCCCTACACACAGGCAGCAACCCCTACACACAGGCAGCAACACACCCACACAGGCAGCAACCCCTACACACAGGCAGCAACCCCTACACACAGGCAGCAACCCCTACACACAGGCAGCAACCCCTACACACAGGCAGCAACACACCCACACAGGCAGCAACCCCTACACACAGGCAGCAACACACCCACACAGGCAGCAACACACACATATCCTTAAAAAATGCAGGCCCAAAACCCAATAAACCACAGTAATGCATCATAGAAAACACTTACCTTCGTACAGAGCGCTCGCTACTTCCGTTCGGGAACACGTGGGGCCCTCAAACAGCCTTATATACACTGCGCACGCGTCGAAGTCCGCCTGCGTCCTCCGCGTCGCCCGCCCATGACGTTCCTCCTGACGAGTATTCCCCGCCCCGCTTCCCCTCGTTGCATTGTGGGTGAATAAATTCATGAAGATGGCGGACACATTCTCAGCCAGTAGCGCGGAGGAAAGCCAGAAGCGAACACATCTGCATCCAGCAGCAGATATAAGGCCACCAATATGGCCTTTGAAGAGATGGTGGACATCCTCCAAAGGGAAGATTACGACGGGGAAAATGGCCCGTACCCTCGACCCAACTTGCGCAAGGACAAGATTCTCACTACAGTCGTCAGCACCCTGGAGCATAAATTCGGCGTACGAAGGGGCAAGGATCAACTGCGCAAGCGATGGTCCGACATCAAATCCAGGGAGCACGATCAGTACAGGAGAATTCGAAAAGCCATCAAAAAAAGTAAGTCAAGCACGTGCGCTACTATGGTTATACTTGATATGTCTAATCTTGCGCAGATGTTCTTAGCATTCGTACGTGAAACTTGCGCACATGTTATTAGCATTCGTACGTGAAACTTGCACACATGTTCTTAGCATTCGTACGTGAAACTTGCGCACATGTTATTAGCATTCGTACGTGAAACTTGCGCACATGTTCTTAGCATTCGTACGTGAAACTTGCGCACATGTTATTAGCATTCGTACGTGAAACTTGCGCAGATGTTCTTAGCATTCGTACGTGAAACTTGCGCAGATGTTCTTAGCATTCGTACATGAAACTTGCGCACATGTTCTTAGCATTCGTACGTGAAACTTGCGCAGATGTTCTTAGCATTCGTACGTGAAACTTGCGCAGATGTTCTTAGCATTCGTACGTGAAACTTGCGCACATGTTCTTAGCATTCGTACGTGAAACTTGCGCAGATGTTCTTAGCATTCGTACGTGAAACTTGCGCACATGTTATTAGCATTCGTACGTGAAACTTGCGCACATGTTATTAGCATTCGTACGTGAAACTTGCGCAGATGTTCTTAGCATTCGTACGTCAAACTTGCGCACATGTTATTAGCATTCGTACGTGAAACTTGCGCAGATGTTCTTAGCATTCGTACGTGAAACTTGCGCACATGTTATTAGCATTCGTATGTGAAACTTGCGCAGATGTTCTTAGCATTCGTACGTGAAACTTGCGCAGATGTTCTTAGCATTCGTACGTGAAACTTGCGCACATGTTATTAGCATTCGTACGTGAAACTTGCGCAGATGTTCTTAGCATTCGTACGTGAAACTTGCGCAGATGTTCTTAGCATTCGTACGTGAAACTTGCGCACATGTTATTAGCATTCGTACGTGAAACTTGCGCAGACTTGATGAAAGTTCGTTTGTCTTCATAACGTTTATTCTGTTTACCTGGCTTTGGGTTGTTGGAGTTGTAAGGTTGTTTATTATTGTCACTATCTATACTATTACTGCTGTAGTAAGGGTTTTATGGGTAACTTACACAGGGACTCCAGAAGCTGTTTTGGGGGGGGGGGGGGGATAAATCTGTTAAGCAGGGTGTCAAGCTCCAAATTCCCTAAAAATGCTCATCATCTACAAATACTGTAGGTGGTGACTTTTCTAAGAAGTACACTCACCTGTCCCTTGGTTGCTGCAGCTACAATCTTTGATCTTGGAATCATGAAATTAATCTTTGCGGCTTCACTTCCCGGGTCACTATTGGGCATGTGCCAGTTGCGCAATGCAATAGGACTGGTCCGCGCGAGCTCTGGGACCCCTGTGTGTCCCAGCAGACAGCACGGTGGGACGGGATGTGGCGTATACTTCTGTGGGAGTCTAGGGCCGGATGTGTGTGCAAATACCTGCCTTACACAGGTATCTGCAACCCCTCCCCCCTAAAAGGTTCCAAATAAGACACCACAGGGGTGCAGGGATACAATGAGCGGAAGTTCAACTTTAGGGTTGAAGGGCGGTTTAAGTATTGGAGTTTCATTAGATAGACATTTCAATTCTGTCTTCAAGTAGGATCTTCTAACAAACTGCTAATAATTGGACAACACTTTTAAACAATGTTTAATAATCATATTTTGGCACTCAAATATCAGTGTGATTAAAAGTGTACCTTTTTGTGTTCCATTACCATAGGGGGCAAAAGACTCAGACGTCAATCAGAACCTACGAGGACCTCCCGGCCTCACCAGACTAATTGGGCAGTTAGCCCAAGCCCACGCGTGGATGTGGAGGAAGAGGTGGTTGAAGTGGATCAAATCTGCACCCCATCAAGTGAGTGTCTCAGAACACAGATTGAGCTAATAAATTAAGGTCTGCATGTTTTTGACACTTTTTTTCTTGTGTTTTATCTACCCAACTTTTAGGTGATGCTGATCTGTTTGTGGAAGGACAAGCTGCGGAGCCATTTTCCACAGACAGTGCCCACAGGCTTATTGGCCAGATCATGGCCTGGAATCTGCAATTGGAAAACATGCAGAAGGAGATGGCCACCATGCAGCAGGGAATGAAGGACATGATTGATGTTTTGGGGAGAATCTAAAGACCCCTTTTCCATTTCCTAACATCAATCATGTCCTTCATTCCCCTTTTGATGCGCTATTGTTTCAAAATTTTAGAGGCCAAATTTTTAATATGCACATGGTGTGTCAACATGTGCTATGTGCCATCAGGGGATCTCAATGGACGCATTTGGTGTTTGCAACCCCTAATGCTAGTAGGTGAGAGGGAAGGGGTTTCACACACAAAACACGTCCATTGATTCCCCATGATGGAACATAGCACATGTTGACATTACCCATTTTCATGTTAAATTAGTGTGCATATTCTAAATTTGGCTTCTACTGTTCATGGGTTACCTGTTGAACTTTGTAAGTTCCCTACTTTTACATTGTGTAAATATTTTCAAATGCTAACCAAAAAATTTTTACAATTTTAAAACATGTTTTTATGTTTGTTTAAAAAAATAAATTACAAAAAAAAAAAAAATATGTTGTGAGAAAAAGACCAAAAAAATATTTACAAAATAACAAAAAAAAAAAAAAAAATATGTTTAAAAAATAAAAAAATAAAAATACATATTACCAAAAATGACCGAAAAGAAAGAGGAAATCAACAAAAAAAAACCAAAAAAAAAAAAGGTTTGGATGTGCACTAGAATAAAAAAAAAAATGTTTGCACAAATTAAACAATGTGTGGCTTCTTCTTTTTAAATACTACCAGTTTGACCAAAACCTGTTGTGGTTCATTGACAAAGGGGCTTATTTACTAAACGCAAACCAAGTTTGCCACTATTAATAAGTGCACTAGGACAACATATAAAACAGGCAAAATTAAAAGCAAAACAATACGAAAAAAACAATCTTTCATACATAAATAACTGTATTTATTCTTTCAAAAAAAATGATGTTTTAAGGGTCTGCTGCCATTGCAATGGCCCCCCTACCAATAAAATAATTTAAATAACGGTCCCGCACTTGCTGTGCTGATTGTGGGGCCAAACCAAGACGGCGATTATCCAGCCCTGTCATGTCGCCTTCCACTCCGGCCTCAGGCCCGATAGGTAATGTGTAGCTTCCAGAATGTTTACGTAGATAATTGTGCATTACACAGCATGCAAGAATAATAGTATTCAGTTTGTACTCTGCCAGATGTATGGATGTAAGCAGCAATCTGAAACGGTTGGCCATAATACCAAAGGCATTTTCCACAACCCTTCTTGCTCTGGCCAACCGAAAATTAAAAATCCTCCTCTCAGGGGTGAGGGATCTTTGGGGAAATGGCCTCATCAAGTTGTCACCCAGACCGAACGCCTCGTCGGCAATGAAAACGAATGGGAGTCCCTCCACATTATCTTCATCTGGTGGCAGCTCCAGGCCACCAGTCTGGAGACGATGGCCGAACTCCGTGTGGTTGAAGACTCCTCCATCCAACATCCGGCTGTTTTTCCCCACATCCACATAAAGAAAGTCATATTGTGCCGACACCACCGCCATCAACACTATACTATGGAACCCCTTATAATTCCAATAGTAAGACCCCGAATGGGGTGGGGGCACAATTCGCACATGTTTGCCGTCAATTGCCCCTCCGCAGTTGGGAAAGTCCCAACGGGCAGCAAACTGGGAAGCCACAGTCTGCCATTCCTGTGGCGTGGAAGGACACTGTGAAGTCAAACAGAAAGATACAATTCAAATTAAAAACCAGGCAAAACACCAAACTAAATCCAACAAATTTACAAACAATTTGGAACAACATATGTATTTATTTTGTTAGTCCTTGAAATAAAGCCAAAAGATTAAGGATAAGGGACAAATCTCTGATTGATGACCCCTCTGATGGCCCAGAGAAGATAATAATGGGGATGTGGGTGGGGAGTCATTAATTGTAAGGTCACCCAAACCACATGCAATTAATTAAAGAGGGTGAGTGTGGGGGTGGGGGGGTTAATTACAAGCTGACACAAACCACATGCAATTAATTAAAGAGGGTGAGTGTGGGGGTGGGGGGGTTAATTACAAGCTGACACAAACCACAAGCAATTAATTAAAGAGGGTGAGTGTGGGGGTGGGGGGGTTAATTACAAGCTGACACAAACCACATGCAATTAATTAAAGAGGGTGAGTGTGGGGGTGGGGGGTTAATTACAAGCTGGGGGGGTTAATTACAAGCTGACCCAAACCACATGCAATTAATTAAAAGGGTGAGTGTGGGGGTGAGTGTGGGGGTGGGGGGGGGGGGGTTAATTACAAGCTGACACAAACCACATGCAATTAATTAAAGAGGGTGAGTGTGGGGGTGGGGGGGTTAATTACAAGCTGACACAAACCACATGCAATTAATTAAAGAGGGTGAGTGTGGGGGTGGGGGGGTTAATTACAAGCTGACACAAACCACATGCAATTAATTAAAGAGGGTGAGTGTGGGGGTGGGGGGGGTTAATTACAAGCTGACACAAACCACATGCAATTAATTAAAGAGGGTGAGTGTGGGGGTGGGGGGGTTAATTACAAGCTGACCCAAACCACATGCAATCAATTTAAAAATGAGGGGCAAGGGGGTGAAAGGGGTGAGGGGCAAGGGGGGTGAAAGGGGGGGTGAGTAAAGCAGTACAATGGAGCTGGTAATATACATTTTTTAACAAAGAAAGTGACTAGGCTAGGGGTGTTTAGGGGGCCAAGATTCCATGCTGGGGAGGTTGGTGCAAGGAAATATGCATGTGACCCACTAAATAATACATTCTTAAAGCAATTTCCATAGGTCAACCATAAAATACTATACAAAACACTAAAATAAAAAAATATACTGGAATAGGGGACATTCATAGAATAGTCCTATCATGGTAACTAGCTAATGATGACATTGATGCACTACATTAGCAAACATACAAGACATAGGTAATTTGAAAAGAGAAGACTTACCTTAATGTATTCCTCCTGCAGGACGTGGATAATGGCAGAACAGGTCTCTGGAATAATGAGCCCCAGAGCCTGGGGGGAGATGCCTGTCGTGAACTTGAGGTCCTGCAAGCTTCTCCCCGTCGCCAAGTAACGCAACGTGGCGACTAGCCTCTGCTCCGCACTGATGGCTTGCCGCATGCAGGTATTCTGCCTGGTAATATAAGGGGACAGCGAAGCCAACAGACGGTGAAAAATGGGGTCCGTCATCCTGAGATAATTCCTGAAATCATCAGGATTATTCTCACGGATCTCACGGAGCAAAGGCATATGCGAGAATTGGTCACGCTGGCGCAACCAATTCTTGGTCCATGAACTCCTCCTCACCCTGTTCATGGACTGGGCTCGGGCCAAGGTGTTAACCGCAACACCGAGCCCCTGCACAGCACGAACTCGTTCCCGAGTACGTCCACACTCCATGGCTTCAAAACGGTCGGCTGATCAAACAAACAACTTAACCGAACGCACTGAAGAACAGCAAGGCCTATGAAGAACGACCTGAAAAACAGGAACGAGCGGACCAGAACGGCCTGAGAACAGGTAGGAACTGATCCACACGCACTGAAAGACAGATACAAACCTCACAAGCACAAACTGAACGGCAGAAGCGAGCGAATTAAGCAGAAGTCTGAGAAGCGCGAATCGTCTCTAACCAAACGTCAACTAACACGCGATACACACGAGATTAGCTGACGGTGCCCAAAGGGTGTCGTTTGGGATCTCGAGCTTCCCTTTTCTAGTCCCGTCGTACGTGCTGTACGTCATCGCGTGAACCGCCGGACTTTTTGTGTGATCGTGTGTGGTCAAGTCCGTTCGCTTTTTAGTCCAGCGGACCCAGCTGGAAAGTCCAGCGGATTGTCCGCTGGACTTAGGTCCGCCGGCAAAAGTCCCTTCGTGTGTACGCGGCATAACACTAACCTTCCCAGGCCCCCCCCCTTAATACCAAAATGAAGATATCACTAGAACCTTAATCTTTAAGAAGCTGAAACTCTGCTGATATCCATACAGAGGATTTATTAGAAGTGATAGATTCAAGAGAAGTCAAGGACTGATTTGGCCATGTATACTCCTTATTTCCTGCACCACATTCTTTGTGATTCAAAACCTTTTTTTCTGATGATGCCCCTATAAGGCTCTACATTAATGTGTACTAGTTGCCACATATCAAAAGATAGTGCATGTAGTATGTGTTTCATATAGTTAGAGGATTTTCTTAATTAAAAAAAATGTTGGATGTGATACCAGTTTTCTGGAAGGAAAATTTTGACACTCATACAGTCTTTGAAAGCGGGTCTAAATTGTGGAAGCTGTACCCAAGAAAGGCATTCAGATCCAAAAGACTAATCACCAGTATTGTTTGTGTTTTCCCTGCAGCAGATTTTTGACTTACTGTTAGTAGAGCTCAAGATGACGACAGTAATCTGTCAAATCCCCCTTGGTGGTGGTGACAGGGATTGCTAGGTGAGCTGAAGGGTACATGTGCCAAGAAATTTGTCCAGTGAACTTGGACTTGAAGATGCTGAGGTGGAATGAGCAGACCGTCAGATTAGTCAGATCACCACTCAGGCAGATAGGTATAGAATCACAATCAAAGTCAAGGTCAGAGATAGGCAGGGGTATGCAACATGCTGGCAGTGAGATAAAAAATCAGCAGGCAGAATCTTAGTCAAAAAATAGTCACATAACCTATAAAATGACATGCAATAATCACAATATATTCAGTTAAAACAACAATGTTACAGGCTTGAAACTGATAAAATTAGTTGTGTCCTGCATGTGAGGTAACTTTGGTCTATGCGTTTCACAAACAAAACAACTTCTTCAGGACCTTGGATGCTATTTTATTTGACTTGACCATCACTGATGAACACTCTAAAATCACCACCATACCAATCATATTGTCCCTAATCAATGCTGCATCAGTTACAATGTCCCTGATCATCTCCACATCAGTTACAGTGTCCCTGATCATCACTACACCATTCATATTGTCTCTAATCACCACCACACCAGTTACAGAGTACCTGATCACCACCACAGCAGTTACAGTGTAACTGATCAACACCACACCAGGAACCATGTCCCTGATCACTGCCACACGTATTGTCCCTAATTACTGCCACACTAGTTACAGTGTCCTTAATCACTGCCACACCATTTACAGTGTAACGGATCACAGCCACAGCAGTCACAGTGTCCCTGATTATTGCCACAGCAGTAATTGTGTTGCCATAAGGACTTCTTCACATATGCTATGCTCTCTGAAGAGCCAGCCATGTGTAGACGGTAAGATGAAGTGTCTGTTGGTCTCCATCGTGATGCGTTTCGAGGCATGGCCTCTTTTTCATGTTCCTGGAGGTAAAGACCAAAAAGAGTTTACATACCCAAATTGGTGGGCTAATTGTGATGGGGGCAGGAATATAAAAACACACTTTATGGCAAGTCCACACACCATAGTGCCACCTATTGGCTAAAAAGTATATGACAGTACATGTTCATAAAAGGAAGTAAGAAAAATAAATAAAAAATGGTAATTGACAAATAACTAATAATAAAAATAATTATAATTATTAAATAATAATACATATTGAAAGGTAATAATCAAAATTGCTAATTTAAAATCTATGATGGGAGTCTTAATAATACCATTAAGATAAGATAATTGAAATTAACTTATTGAGCTCATCATGTCCACTATGCTCAAATGTAAATAATACCAATATAATCACCAAAAATTTTCCATATGTCCTCGCTGGTACCCCTACCCAACAATCACACCAAAGAAGATGTTGTGTCTGTAGAAAACGCAGACACCCACTATTATTGTCCCTCCTGTCCTGCCCAACTTGGTCTTTGCATCAGTGAATGTTTTGAACGCTACCACACACTAGTGGAGTATTAGCGTAGGGTACAGCACTGCACAGTCATAGGACACAATTTCACAGGGTCTTTAAAGATGTCATCACTTTTTGAGAGACCCAAAACCATTGGAACCATTACAGTACAGTTACAAATAAAAGTGCAAAAAATAAAAATGTTAAAAAATATATATATATAAAATAAAAAAGCCAAAAATAGTTGTTGTTTTATTGTTCTTCTTTCTCTATTCTATTCTCTATTGTTCTCTCTCTAATGTTCTCTCTCTATTGTTCTGCTCTGTTTTACTGTATTATGCAATGTTTTTATTGTTACTACGTTTTATCATGTTTGCTTTTCAGTTATGTAATTATTTTATACTTTACTGTTTACTGTGTTTTATTGTTAACCTTTATTACTTTTCAGGGACACCATTCAGCTGCAGCACTGATTTATACATCTTGACAACAACAGCGTTTGCTTTCACGTTACGTAAATCAGTGATTCCAGCGCTGTTGGAGGTGATTTCACCACGTACGGGATCCCAAAAACCAATCACCGCCTTCAGGCTTTCTAAGGGCCTAAAAGGATGATTTCACTTCCTCACTACCTATCACAGTTTCGGAGGCCCTGAAATGTCAAGATAGCACAACCCCCCCCCCAAGTTACCCAATTTTGAAAATGAGATACCCCAAGCTATTTTCTGAGAGGCATGTTGAGTCCATGGAATAATTTTGTCACAAGTTTTGGGAAAATTACAATATTTTTTTTTCTCACAAAGTTGTCACTAAATTATATATTGCTCAAACATGCCATGGGCATATGTGAAAGTACACTCCAAAATACATTTTGCTACTTCTCCTGAGTACAGGGATGCCACGTGTGGGACTTTTTGGGAGCCTAGCCGCGTACAGGACCCAAAAACCAATCACTGCCTTCAGGCTTTCTATCACAGTTTTGGAGGCCCTGAAATGTCAAGATAGCACAAAAGCCCCCCAAATGACCCCATTTTGGAAAGTGGACACCCCAAGGTATTTTTTAAGAGGCATGGTGAGCAGCTCTCATTTGATTTGGAAATTGAAGAAAGAAAAGGAAAATGTATTATTTTTTTTCGATTTTCTAAACTTTGTGCCAAAAAGAGAGATCTGCAAAATTCTCAACATGCCTCTCAGCAAATAGCTTGGGGTGTCTACTTTCCAAAATGGGGTAATTTTGGGGTTTTTTGCTATCTGGGCATTTCATGTCCTCCGAAATTGTGATAGGTAGTGAGGAGTGAAATCAAAAATTTACGCCCTTAGAAAGCCTGAAGGTGGTGCTTGGGTTTTGGGGTTCTGTACACGGCTAGACTGCCAAAAAGTCCCACACATGTGGTATCCCCATACTCAGGAGAAGCAGCAGAATGTATTTTGGGGTGTAATTTCACATATGCCCATGGCACGTTAGAGCAATATATCATTTAGTGACAACTTTGTGAAAAAAAAATGTATTGTAATTTTCTCGAAACTTGTGGCAAAATATAAAATATTCCATGGACTCAACATGCCTCTTAGCAAATAGCTTGGGGTGTATACTTTCCAAAATGGGGTCATTTGGGGTGGGGGGTGCTATCTGGGCATTTCATGGCCTCCGAAACTATGATAGTGTCACGTATCGGGTATGGCGGGGAACAGGAGGTGGATCCCCTATGCCAATGAGGCGATAGCACGGGTTGTATTGGAGGACCGGTTCTAATGTTGCTACTGGTTTTCACTAGAGCCCGCCGCAAGGCGGGATGGACTTGCAGTGGCGGTAGCAACCAGGTCGTGTCTTCCAATAGCAACTCGACCCCACTGACAGCTGAGACAGGCGCGGTACACAAGGATTAGGCAGAGGCAAGGTCAAACGTAGCAAAGGTCAGGGCAGGTGGCAAAGGTTCGTAGTCAGGGGCAACGGCAGAGATCTGGATACACAGTAGGAGCAAACACAAGAACGCTTTCACTGGGCACTATAGGCAACACAAGATCCGGCGAGGGCAGGAAGGGGGAGTGTGTATTTAAAGGGTGCAGGTGTGTAGTAATTTTGGGCCAGGCACCAATCAATTGTGCGCTGGCCCTTTAAGAACCACAGTAGTGGGAGCGGGGGCGCGCGCGCCGGAGAAGGTAGGAGGGGAGAGGCGAGGAGAGTGGGATGCGATCCCCGGGCGGACCGGGGCCGCCACGAGGATCGCATCCCAGAAACCAAGCGGCGCCTGCGGTCAGCGGAGCCGACCGGGGCGCCGCAGAGCCGAGGACGCTGTGGGCACTCCGGGAAGGAGGAGGCACCCGGAGCGCTCGGCGTTACAGTACCCCCCCTTGGGTCTCCCCCTCTTTTTGGGTCTCCCCCCCTCCTGGAGCCCAAGAACCTGAGGATGAGATCCTTGTCAATGATGTTACCCTCAGGTTCCCAGGACCTCTCCTCAGGACCACAATTCTCCCAATCAACAAGAAAGAACCGCTTACCCCGGATGGTTCTAGAGGCGAGGATCTCTTTAACGGAGAAGATGTCGGAGGAGTCGGTGACAGGAGCAGGAGCGGAGACCTTAGGGGAAAAGTGATTAAGAACAAAGGGTTTGAGGAGGGAAACATGGAAAGAGTTGGGGATGCGGAGAGAAGGGGGAAGATGTAGTTTGTAGGACACGGAATTGATCCGAGCCTTGACCTTGAAAGGACCGAGGTAGCGGGGGCCCAACTTGTAACTGGGGATGCGGAACCTGATGTACCTGGAGGAGAGCCACACCCTATCACCAGGGGAGAAGACAGGAGGAGGTCTTCTTTTACAGTCAGCATGTTTCTTCATGTGAGAAGAGGCCAGGGCAAGCGACTTTTGGGTCTCTTTCCAGATGGACGACAGCTCTTGGGTGACTTCGTCTACACCGGGGACTCCGGAAGAAGTGGGGATGGGTAGGGGGGAAGAGGATGACGGCCGTAAACCACAAAGAAGGGTGATTTAGAGGAGGACTCAGATTCTTTCAGGTTGTAAGAAAATTCGGCCCAGGGCAGGAGGTCAGCCCAGTCGTCTTGACGAGCAGAGACAAAGTGTCGCAGGTAGGCCCCAAGGATTTGGTTGACTCTCTCCACTTGTCCATTGGACTGTGGATGATAGGCAGAGGAGAAGTCCAGCTTGACTTTCAATTGACTGCAGAGAGCTCTCCAAAACTTAGATACAAACTGGACGCCTCTATCCGAGACGATGTGAGATGGAAGTCCATGAAGACGAAAAATCTGGAGGAAGAAATGTTTAGCAAGTATAGGTGCAGAAGGGAGACCTGGAAGCGGGACAAAGTGTGCCATTTTGGAGAAACGATCCACGACCACCCATATGGTAGTGTGGCCGTGGGAAGGAGGAAGGTCCGTGATGAAGTCCATAGCTATGCGGACCCAAGGTCGTTCAGGCACAGGCAGAGGGTGAAGAAGGCCAGCAGGCTTTTGATGAGGGGTCTTGTCTCGGGCACATATACGAAGTCCGTCACATCCTTTTTTAAGGAGGGCCACCAGTAATACCTGGAAATCAGTTGGAAGGATTTCTTTATTCCAGGATGACCGGCGAGATGAGAGGAGTGACCCCATTTGAGGATCTGAAGATGAAGACGTGGAGGGACCAAGGTTTTCCCAGGAGGAACTTGCAGCAAGGAGGCAGGAGCAGAAGAGATCAGACACTCAGGGGGTACAATGTGTTGTACAGGAGACTCAGACTCAGAAGAATCGGTGGAACGTGATAGGGCGTCAGCCCTGACATTCTTGTCTGCAGGACGGAAATGGATCTCGAAGTCGAAGCGGGCAAAAAACAACGACCACCTCGCTTGGCGTGGGTTTAATCGTTGGGCGGACTGGAGGTAAGAAAGATTTTTGTGATCCGTGAAGATCGTGATGAGGTGAACGGACCCCTTAAGGAGATGTCTCCATTCCTCAAGTGCTAGCTTAATGGCCAGTAATTCACGGTCTCCGATGGAGTAGTTCTTTTCAGGGGGAGAAAAGGTTTTAGAGAATAAACCACAGGTGACGTTCTTGCCCTTGGGGTCTTTCTGTAGAAGCACGGCTCCAGCTCCCACAGAGGAGGCATCGACTTCCAGGAAGAACGGTTTGAGGGGATCAGGCCTGGATAGAACGGATGCAGAGGCAAAGACAGACTTGAGGCGGTTAAATGCCTCATCAGCTTGAGGAGGCCAGGACCTCGGATTCGCACCTTTTTTGGTTAGTGCCACAATAGGCGCAACAATGGTGGAGAAGTGGGAAATTAACTGGCGGTAATAGTTGGCGAATCCGAGGAAACGCTGGATTGCCCGTAGCCCGGTAGGACGTGGCCAGTTCAGGACGGCAGAAAGTTTCTCCGGGTCCATTTGGAGACCTTGTCCAGAGACCAAGTACCCCAGGAAAGGGAAGACTGCCGCGTTCAAAGAGACATTTCTCTAGTTTGGCGTACAGACGGTTATCACGGAGTCGCTGGAGTACTTGACGGACATGAAGACGGTGCTCCTTCAAGCTAGAGGAAAAAATCAGGATATCATCCAGACAGACAACAACACAGGAGTACGGAAGATCTCTGAAAATCTCATTCACAAAGTCTTGAAAGACCGCAGGGGCATTGCATAAGCCAAAGGGCATGACCAGGTATTCAAAGTGTCCGTCACGGGTGTTAAAGGCGGTTTTCCATTCATCCGGATACGGATGAGATTAAATGCGCCCGGAGGTCCAGTTTCGTAAAAAGGCTTGCTCCGCGCAAACGGTCAAATAGTTCTGAGATGAGAGGCAGTGGGTAGCGATTCTTTACCGTGATCTTATTAAGACTACGATAGTCAATGCAGGGACGTAGGGACCCATCTTTTTTGGCGACAAAGAAGAACCCTGCTCCAGCAGGGGAAAAGGACTTGCGGATGAAACCTTTCTTGAGGTTCTCCTGGATGTACTCAGTCATAGCTTGTGTCTCCGGGATGGAGAGAGGGTAGATCCTGCCACGGGACGGGGTGGTTCCAGGGAGGAGATCAATAGGGCAATCAAATGTGGTGGCAAGACCTCCGCTTGTTTTTTGCAAAACACATCGGAAAAGTCCTGGTAAGGCCTGGGAAGACTAAGCAGAGCGGCAGCGGTGGAAACTTGTTTAATGGGCACCGCTTTGAGGCAATACCTGTGGCAGGAGGGACCCCAACTTTTGATGTCCCCCGAGGACCAGTCGAGGGTAGGGGAATGAAGCTGGAGCCAGGGTAGGCCCAAAAGGATCTCGGAGGTACAGTTGGGTAGCACAAGGAAGTCAATCTTTTCATAATGGAGAACTCCAATTCTCATGAGGAGAAGTTCGGTGCGATAACGCACGATACAGTTCAGATTTTGACCATTTACCGAGGTGATGAAAACTGGCTTGGCAAGACGGATGATTGGAACATTAAATTTGTTGACGAGAGAGGCTTCAATGAAGTTCCCTGCAGAGCCGGAGTCCAGAAAGGCTACAGCGGAGAAAGAGGATTTCTTGGTCAGAGAAATCCTCACCGGAATGGTCAGACGTGGAGAGGAAGAATCCTCACCTAGCAGCGCCTCTCCCACGTTGGCTAGGTGCGAGCGTTTCCCTGACGCTGAGGGCGGATAGAGCAGTCCTTTAAGAAATGGTCGGGACTGGCGCAATACAGGCACAGATTATGGTTTCGGCGGCGAGTCCTCTCTTGTGTGGTCAAGCGTGACCGATCCACTTGCATAGCATCCTCAGCAGGAGGAGCAGGAACGGGTTGCAGAGGATTCTGGAAGAGAGGTGCCAGGCGAGGAAACCGCCTGACGCGACCAAAGTCCTTTTCCTGGCGTAGCTCTAGGCGTCTTTCGGTATAACGCATGTCAATGCGGGTGGCCAGCTGGATGAGTTCAGACAGGGTAGCAGGAATCTCTCGTGCGGCTAGCACATCTTTGACATGACTGGATAGACCTTTTTTGAAGGTCGCGCAGAGGGCCTCATTGTTCCAGGAGAGTTCAGATGCCAGGGTGCGGAACTGAATGGCATAATCGCCCACTGAAGAATTCCCCTGGACGAGGTTCAGGAGAGCCGTCTCGGCAGAGGAGGCCCGGGCTGGTTCCTCGAAGACACTGCGGACTTCAGAAAAGAAGGCTGGAATTGAAGCTGTGGCAGGATCGCCACGGTCCCAAAGTGGTGTAGCCCAGGCTAGGGCTTTATCAGATAGTAGGCTAACCACGAACGCCACCTTTGACCGTTCTGAGGGGAACTGGTCCGACAACATCTCCAGATGGAGGGAACACTGGGATAGGAACCCTCGGCACAGCTTGGGATCCCCATTGAATTTGTCAGGAAGGGACAGGCGGACCCTAGCAGCAGCAGCTCGTGGTGGAGGAGATGCAGGAGGTGGTGGCGGAGATGGCAGAAGCTGCTGTAGCATAGCAGTCAACTGCGCCAATTGCTGTCCTTGTTGAGCGACCACCTTGGTCAGATCCGAGAGACTTGGCAGCGGGACCTCAGCGGGATCCATGGCCGGATCTACTGTCACGTATCGGGTATGGCGGGGAACAGGAGGTGGATCCCCTATGCCAATGAGGCGATAGCACGGGTTGTATTGGAGGACCGGTTCTAATGTTGCTACTGGTTTTCACCAGAGCCCGCCGCAAGGCGGGATGGACTTGTAGCGGCGGTAGCAACCATGTCGTGTCTTCCAATAGCAACTCGACCCCACTGACAGCTGAGACAGGCGCGGTGCACAAGGATTAGGCAGAGGCAAGGTCAAATGTAGCAAAGGTCAGTGCAGGTGGCAAAGGTTCGTAGTCAGGGGCAACAGCAGAGATCTGGATACACAGTAGGAGCAAACACAAGAACGCTTTCACTGGGCACTATAGGCAACACAAGATCCGGCGAGGGCAGGAAGGGGGAGTGTGTATTTAAAGGGTGCAGGTGTGTAGTAATTTTGGGCCAGGCACCAATCAATTGTGCGCTGGCCCTTTAAGAACCACAGTAGTGTGCGCGCGCGCGCGCCTGGGGAGCGGGGGCGCTTGCGCCGGAGAAGGTAGGAGGGGAGAGGCGAGGAGAGTGGGATGCGCTCCCCGGGCGGACCGGGGCCGCCACGAGGATCGCATCCCAGAAACCGAGCGGCGCCTGCGGTCAGCGGAGCCGAACCGGGGCGCCGCAGAGCCGAGGACGCCGTGGGCGCTCCAGGAAGGAGGAGGCACCCGGAGCGCTCGGCGTTACAGATAGGTGGTGAGGAATGAAATCAAAAATTTACACCCGTAGGTTTTCGGGGTCCTGTATGTGGCTAGACTGCCAAAAAGTTCCACACATGTGGTATCCCCGTACTCAGGAGAAGCAGCGGAATGTATTTTGGGGTGTAATTTCATATATGCCCATGGTATGTTTGAGCAATAGATCATTTCAGTGACAACTTTTTTTATTTTTTTCATTTTTCAATCACTTGTGACAAAAAATGTAATATTCAATGTGCTAAACAAGCCTCTCAGCAAATTCCTTGGGGTTTCTACTTTCCAAAATGGGGTCATTTGGGGGGGGGGGGGTTGTACTGCCCTTTACTTTAGCTCCTCAAGAAATGAGATAGGCAGTCATAAACTAAAAGCTGCATAAATTCCAGAAAATGTATCCTAGTTTGTAGACGCTATAACTTTTGCACAAACCAATAAATATATGCTTATTGAATTTTTTTTTACCCGAGACTTGTGGCTGAATGCTTTTTGGCCTAAATCTATGACTAAAATTGAGTTTATTGTATTTTTTATAGCAAAAAGTAGAAAATATCATTTCTTTTCAAAATTTTTGGTCTTTTTTCATTTATATTGCAAAAAATAAAAACCACCGAGGTGATCAAATACCCCCAAAAGAAAGCTCTATTTGTGGGAAAAAAAGGACTCAAATTTCGTTGGGTACATCATTGCATGACCGCGCAATTACCAGTTAAAGCAGAGCAGTGCCAAAGCGCTCTGGTCAGGAAGGGGGTAAAACCTTCCAGGCCGAAGTGGTTAATAAATGCTGTGGGATAATGCACTAGGGTGGTGCGCCCTCTTGTGTTTGTTTTTTGTAACTGCAGACCGGTCACTGGTACCCTGCTACTTTAAAAACTGGCTAGAGTGCACTGAGGGTACTGGATGGCTGTTCATTGCTGTCAGGGATAATGATAAGGGAGGTGTGTATGCTAGGAGCAGGATACAAAAGAAAGACTAATGTGTGTTTTATGCTTCATGCATTATTGCACTACATACCCTTTCCTTTATTGTAAAGAAAAAAAAAAAAACTCTTATGTCAAAGATGACATTGTTGACTCTTTTCCTCATGTTATAATGTCAATCTCGAGGGTCTCACTTAAAGCATCACTGCCCTTTTTTTACTAAGTCTTTTAAACTTTGTTTATTGCAGCTCTGGGGGATAAAAACATAGCCTTTATGCTATGCTAAACTATTTCACAAAGGGCTTTACTTTGGTGCTCAAAAGACAATTAAAGACAATTAAAATTTGTATTTATGATTTCCCCTGGTGGATAAATCATAATAACTGATGTCAAATGATTCTTTCACGAAGACTTAGACCAGGACAGGTAAAGAGTCTCTGCCAAAGTCCCCCCTTTCTGCATGTCTATTTGCTATTGAAGATGATTGGATGACACCCCTGGGGTTTGGTTCCTGTTAAATTGCTAGACTAAAAGTCCTACTAATCTTCATTTCCAGCAACATATATATATATATAGTAATTTGTTTCCAGCTAGTGTTGGATAGCCTGTAAGAGCCAGTATTCATTTTGTTTCCTATAAATGTTTATTTTCTCTAAAACAGGAGTCTCCAAACTTTCTAAACAAAGGGCCAGTTTACTGTCCTTCAGACTTTAAGGGGGCCAGACTGTGGCCAGTGGGAGTAGAAATCAATGTTAGTAAACAATGCCCCATCATTGGTATCAGTGTGAGGAATAGCGCCCCATCATTTGTATCAGTAGGAGGAGAAGTGCCTCATTGTTGGTATCAGTGGGAGGAATAGTGCTCTATTATTGGTATCAGTGGGAGGAATAGTGTTCCATTGTTGGTATCAGGGGAAGGAATAGTGCCCTATCTTTGGTGTCAGTGGGAGAAGTAGTGCCCCATCGTTGGTGTCAGTAGGGGGAGGAATAGTGCCCTGTCATTGGTGCCAGGGGAAGAAAGAAGAAACAAGTCCCACTGTTGGTGTCAGTGGGAGAAATTGTACCCCAAGGGCCATATAAAGGCAAGCAAAGGGCCATCTGGCCCCCGGGCCGCAATTTGGAGACCACTGTTCTAAAAAATAGCCATGGTTTTATTAATTGCTTCTTCCAGAGTTGATGTCCCTGGAAATTATATAAGTCCTGCTCTTATTCCCTGACTTTAAACAATATGGCATTTATGTTCAAGTCAGAATTAGCATAGGCACATTGTTTGCCTTGGCACTTTGCAAGGTAGGTTTGTTTTTGTGTTTTTGTTTTCTTGGGGATATCTTCTTGTCAAATGTTTTTATTATTTTTGAACATATAATATATAAATAGGCAACAACCAGCAGAGATATTAGTACAAAGAAGGTTTGGAAAGCATCCATTTACAACAATTTAGAAATAAATGCCAGTAGAAATTATTGATACATCAGCAAACTACACTAGGTGTCTAATAGATAATCAGTTGGATCCTGAGAGAATATGAATCAGAAGGCAAAGTAAGGGAGGATGCTGAGGAGTACAAGTCAGCTTACTAGTAATTAAAAATCTTGCAGTCCAGACATAAACTGGAGAAGCTGATACAGGTTATTGCATATGGAGCAAACCAAAAGCTGTATAAATACGGAGAATGGTAACAACTATAAAATAAAAAGTCTGAAAGGGAGAGAAAGATGAAGACATGAAGAAGGACTAGTTAGTGGGAGTGGGACGTAAAAAGGGGGGGGGGGGGGGAGGTTGTGTAATGACATCCCTAGAGGAGGAGAGGAGAAAGAACAAGATAGGGAATAAAGTAAAAATAGAAGATAACTTCCAGAGAGGTATTGAGACTCTTGTATAGCTGAGAACTTTAGTTTGGCATTATGTTACACCCACTATTTACTGACTTTCCACTCCTTTCTCTTCTCTGGCTTTATTTCATCCTCTTTCATATTATCTGTCCTACCACAATTTATCTTTCTTTCTAACTTCACTTCAACTGACAGGAGCCTCCCAGTTGAATCATCCATTGGCTGCTCCTCCCTTTCACAGTGCACTTCTGAATGTCTTTGTTTCTTAGCTGACCCACAAGTCAATCAGGACCCACCACCATTCCTGCTCTCACTTAACATATTTGTCACTAACCTTGGTTGGAGGCTGAGTTGAGGAGAGGGCTTCCCTTGTGACTCTGGTCTGAGCACCCCTGAATGTGGTGACAGAGGTACAAGCCATGGTCAGAGACATAGTCAAGGTGAGCTAGGGTTATACATAGTGAGGCAGCAGCATGGTCAGAAAGCAGGCTGATGTCAGTACCAGGAAACTGGAATGCAGGCAGAGTAAGGTCCTTTAGCACAGTGGTCATCAACCCTGTCCTCAGGGCCCACTAACAGGCCAGGTTTTATGTATTACCTTGGGGAGATGCAGAATAGAATACTGCAATCACTGAGCAGCAAATTATATCACCTGTGATGTATTTAAGTTATTTGGCAAACCTGGCCTGTTAGTGGGCCCTGTGGGCAGGGTTGATGACCACTGCTGTAGTAGGCCAAGGTTAGTACTAGGGAAACAGGCAGAGAAAAGTCAGAGGCAAGCCAAGGTCAGTATCCAGAATCCATGGAGCAAGATCACAAAACAAGCTGGATCAGAAATCAAGAACACAGGAACAAGGATCATGGGGAAGCTGAATAACATCTAGCAATTATTTAAAGGATCTCCTTTAAGCAGGCAGCTTGGCGCCAATGTGAGTGAATGTGCGCCTTCATGTCAGTGCATGCTGGATACTAGCCCCAGCTCCCCTGTGTGCTGGTACATGTTCACAAGCATTAGCTGCATGGGAAGTAGCATTAGGTGTATTCGTTTCCTGACAATATTGCTGCAATATGAACAAGTGTTGTGGGAAAGATCTGTGAGTGTGCATGCACCCTGCAAAACTCCATTGCAAATAAGTTAGGCAATATCAACGTGGCACATTTCTAATAATTCAGGAAAACAGAAATAAACAACAATTTAAAATAAAGTAAACAGACAATATAACCTTTAATAATTGTAATGAGTTCAAACAAAACTTTTAGAATTGTATATTATTGTGTCTTTTTATAAAGAAAAAAAAAATGATTTGACAAATGGCTCATGTTATTACATTATAATGTAGTAGCAGCTCAATTCTAAATTATATGCAAAATTTGTCTTTGGAGGTTTTTCTGTAAATCCTTCTTGTTGTCCATATTGCACACACAGAATGATTTAATAAGTAGTTTAAAAACCAGAAGAAAGGGAAACATACTAAAGCTGTTTGCACCAATTAAACTACCTTCAGCATTTTGGGTTCTAGCCAGTTCAATTTATTAGGCTCGATAACAACATCTATCTTGTAAATGAGTCTAAAGTAAAATTAACAAGTAAGATCATCATTGTCTGAAGAATCCCGTGTGGAGGTCCAGATTTTTGATCATCTGTTCTTGGCTTCCTTACAAGTGGACAAGCCATATTACAAACAACAAGAAATAATAGCTGCTAAGAGACATGATAATCACTAACAAAATATATAGTAAGACACATTGTGAAATGTACAACCTCAAACTTTGCTCAACATTTGTAAAAAATAATTTTGTTTTATCAGCATTTGCCGAATAGATCAAATGCATACAATTATATAATATTGATAACCTAAAACCCATTTATTTTAGAACTTAGCTAATTAAAATTACCCAATTTGTTTCTCCTACTCAATGGACCAACTAAAAAAACAGCAATAACTTATGGAAATATACACAGATACTCTGATCATTTTATTAAGAAAGCTAAATTTTAGCTTTGTATATTGATCTGCAAGGGCAGAGAGCTGTATTTGACATTCTGATTTGTTTAAATATTGTTCATCAGTAGCTGTGTGTATTTTTTTTCATCAATACATTTTTATTGTTTTACATCAGGTACAGTATACAATGTATACATTGTACTTGAACTATGAGATTTGAATGTTGGTATAAAACATAAACATATTATGAACAAACTAACAGGGTATTCTTACATAGGGATTGTTGTATAGAAATATGGGAATGTTATATAAGTACTTACATATACATGGATACATGGTGACCTTCCTCCCAGGAACCCCTATTGGGAACTCTTCTGCAGCCTGGGTGGAATGTCACCATTACATAAATATCCCATAAGTAAACAGTATAGGTTGAACTAGATTCTAACTTGTTGTTGTATCATGACTTAAGCAACTGTGGCGGGGCAATTTCAGAGAAATTTCACAGCCCCATTCCATTTTTCCCAAGGTAGCCACTTTGTTTGATTTTGGAACAGGTAGCCACTACTAGACGCCATAATCGTTTTGTAACCATAGTGGAGGTTTATTAACTCCATCACGCTTTCTATAGTAGGGGTCCTATTTGTTTTCCATAGTCTGGTTATATTTAGTCTTGCGGCCAGTAGAATGTGTGTGGTCACATGTCTGGTGTGTTGAGGTAACAGATCTATATTGAGGTTCAGTATCCCTAAATCAGGTGTGGGAGGTACGTGTTGGTTGGATACATCTGACAATATTTGGAAGATAGTCTTCCAGTATGGTTGGAGAAGGTTACATTGCCACATTATGTGGAGTAAATCACCCTTGGCTGAGTTGCACCTCCAGCACATGTCGGTTGTGCTTGAGTTGAACGATGACAATTTTGATGGGGGTCAAGTACCAACGGAGGGATAATTTTTGCGTAAGTTCCCATAGTGCAGAACATTTAGTGGCTTTGTAAATAGACTGCAGTGCTTGTTGCCATTGGTGTGTTGTGTAAGTAGCTCCTATGTCATTTTCCCAGTGTTTGTGGGGGGGATGATTTGACAAAGTGAAGTTTTTGTTGTAGAATGTTATAAAATATAGATATTCCTCTCTTTTTGAGTGTGGTGTCATTTAATTGATTCCATGCTCTATGGTGGATTTTATAAAGAGGTAACTGGAGCTTGTCGATACAGTGTTTGACTCTAATATAGGTAAAAAGGTCAGTGGAGGGTAGTTTGAATTCTTTCTGAAGGGATGGAAAAGGTTTCATACGGGAATCTTGGAGAAGATTGTGGACATGTAGGATTCCATAATTGGGCCATCGGGTCAGGGATAGTGTCAGGTCACCCTGAGGCTAGGTGACAGATGCACACCGTTGGGATCAGGAGTGCACCGCAAGGTAATGGACCCTATGGCTGACTGCAGTGGACGGGAGTCCAGGTGATCCGGAACACGGGGCCGCTGGACACCAAGACGGATCCCACCGGGGTTAGAGCGTAAGATTCCCTGGGGCGCGGAGTCTAAGAGCCAGCTGGTGTTCACCAGAGCCTCGAGTGGTGAGGATGGACTGGGCTGCAACTGGCTCCAGGTCGCGACCCCCAGGTCACACCCACAGTAGGCAACAGGAGGACAAGGATAGTGAGGGATAAGCCAAGGTCGGGGCCACAAGCAGAAACGGACAACAAGGTACACGCCAAGGTTCAGGGTCACAAGCAAACAGGGATAGTCAGGGACACGCCAGAGGGTCAGGGTCACAGGCAAACAGGGATAGTCAGGGACACGCCAAAGTCGGTAACAGGACACTGAATAGCACACGGCTGGTAACAGAAAGCCAAACACACAAAGGTTGATCAGCAGGGTTGGCCTGCAGTGCACAGGTTAATATAGAGTCCTGTGATAGGAGCTAGGGTGGAGCCCTGCCAGAGGAGGGATATAAAAGCAGTCAGGTGATGGTCGGCTGGTCTCTAGAGATGAACACATGGAAACAGGTAAGCAGACAACTCTATTGCTTAACCATGACAGATAGGTCCGGTGATAACTGCTGATGGGATTCCATAGGGATCGGGATGTGTGGATTGATAGAATGTTTGGTATTATCCTGGATGAGGGCTTTCAATGCTTTAGCAGTAGCTAAAATAGTAGGGGACAAAGACAAGGGTATTTTATTTCCTAATGGGTTGCTCATTAACCACCATTTTAGATTTGGGCGTACTAGTGACGAGTTTTCAATGTCACTCCATAGCTTAGTATGGCGGTGACTGAACCATTCAGCAAGTTGGTCCAAGAGGGAGGCTATATAGTAGTCTTCAAAGTCTACGGTACCTGACCCCCCAGCTGATCTGTGTTTTATTAGTTTGAAGTGTGCACATCTGGGTTTAGATCCTTTCCATATGCATTTATTAAAGAGGGTTTGAAGAGATTTGAAGAAATATTTGGGAATAGGTATAGGGAGGGTCCTAAATAGGTAGAGGATTTGTGGTAGGTGAAGCATTTTGAATGCTGCAAGCCTTCCGGACCAAGACAGTTCATGTTTGGTTATCGATTGAGTGTCAGACTGAAGTTTGGTCAGGAGCGGTTTGTAGTTTTCTGAGAAAAGGTGTTTGGTCGATCTGGTGAGGAGAATGCCTAAGTAGGGAATACATTTATCCGGCCAGGAGAATGGGTATTGGAGTTGCAGCAAATTTTTTGTTGTGGCGTCTAATTTGAGATATGTGGGATATGTGAGATTTAGAGGCGTTTAATTTGTAATAAGAGATTCTACCAAACCATTCTAGTAGTTTGTGTGCCTCCGCAAGTAAAGTTGTTGGATTGGATAGGATCAGGATGACATCATCTGCGAAGAGACTTATCTTATGTGAGGATTTGCCTATCTTCAGGCCAGTAATTAGGGGGTTTGAGCGGACATGTTCTGCTAAAGGTTCCATCATCAAATTAAAAATTAACGGTGATATTGAATGGTTGGGAGAGCATGTCAGCAGAATATACTTGTGCAGATGGGTTGGAGTATAGTGCCATGATTGCTCTAAAGATATGGTCTGTGAACCCAAACTTAAGAAGTACCTTTTGGAGAAACAACCAATGAACTCTATCGAACACCTTCTCTGCATCTAATGAGAGCAGCAGAGAAGGCGTTCCGCTAGATTCAGCAAGATGTATTAGGTTAATCATCCGTCTTGTGGCGTCAGGGGCCTGTCTTCCCTTAGTAAAACCTGACTGATCTAAGTGGATGAGGTCCGGAATTATGTCAAGCAGGCGTCTAGCTATGGTTTTGGTGTAGATTTTTTACATCCAAATTTAATAAGGAAATGGGGCGAAAGTTTTGAGGGGAGGTCGGGTCTTTCCCTGGTTTGGGGAGTGTTACAATAATAGCGTTTAACGATTATTTAGAAAACGTGGAAGAGGAGGCAGCGTTGTTACAGAATTGCGTCAGGTACGGGAGTAGCTGGCAAGAGAATTGTTGATAGTATTCCCCGGTCAGACCGTCCGGTCCTGGTGCTTTCCCGGGTGGGAGTGATTTTATTGTCGTTAGAATTTCTTGTTCAGTAAAGGGTTCGTTTAGAAGATTCAGTTGTGATACAGTCAATTTGGAGAGCGTGATTTACTGTAGGAAAGAGTCAATGTCTGCAAGTGTAGGTTGTGACGTGGACAAGTCTCTATTTAAGTTATACAGGTCTCCATAATAGTCACTAAACGCGCCGGCTATGTCTTGAGGATTGGATAGGTTACGTTTGGTGTGGGGATGGGTCAGTTGGGTTATCTTAGATTTGATCCTTTTCCCTTTCAGTCTTTGAGCTAGTCTCTTTCCTGCCTTATTGGAGGTAGAGTAGGATGTGGCTCTAATTTTCCTTTGAATGCGTTCAAAGGAGCTGAGGAGTAGGGACCTCAAATCCTGTTTCAATGTTGGTAAGTGGGCAAGTCTCTTCGGGTCTGGGTCAGTTTTATGAAGAGTCTCTTCTCGAGCGATCAGAGATGTCAAGTCATCTATACGCTTGCATCCTCTTCTTTTTACATAAATGGCTTAATTTCATTATGATACCTCTAATGACAGCCTTGTGGGCATTCCACACCATGGCGGGGTCCCCCACTGAACCAGTGTTTAGCTCAAAGTATTCTTTTAAGCGGTCTTTCATTGCCTGAGAGTGGGTTGGATGTTGCATTACGTAGCTGCTCTCCAGAGGAATGTGTTTTGCATTGGTTTAGTGTCAGCGATAGTTATCGTTATTGGTGCGTGGTCCGACCACGTCATGGTGTGGATGACAGATGCACTGATTTTTTGCAGTAGCCACTTATCGGTTAAAAACATGTCAATCCTAGAATATGATTTATGATATGGAGAAAAATATGTGAAATCTTTTTCAGACCCGTGATGGCATCTCCACACGTCAAACAAGTCATGTGATGTGAGGAGGTGCCTCAGGGGAGATTCCTTCCTTTTCGCTGCAGAAGTAGAATCCATGTGTACGTCAATCACTGAGTTGAAATCCCTGCATACCAGTAGGTGGCCTTGTTTGGCTTCTTGCGCTAAAGTAATGGCCTTTCGAAGAAAAGTCATCTGTTGGGTATTGGGGGCATATACATTCACCAATGTATATTTGGTTTTGTTGATTGTGCAGATCAGAATTAAGACTCTGCCATGGGGGTCAGAGATCTTTCGGATCAGGTGGAAGTCAATGTTGTTTTTGATAGCTATGAGGACTCCTCTTTTTTTAGAAGTGAATGTAGAATGGTAAATATGGGAATATTTTTGGTTAGAGCACAAATTCGTCGATTGGGGTAATAGGTGAGTCTCTTGGACACACAGTATATCACTGTGGAGTTTTTCCGTGGTGAGTCATAGAGAGTGTCTCTTAGCAGGATGATTGAGTCCCTTGGCATTCAAGGATAAGATGTTGATCGTCATAACTGGGTCTCGGTGGTGTGTGGATGGGAAAAACAACAAGAAACGAAGATCATAGCCATCTGAATCGCAGAACACCTACAGCCGCTGATACATCTTGATCAAGTGGGATTTATTCCAACTAGAGAAGCCTGTGACAACACAATTAAAGTGTTAAATCTTATTCATATAGTACAGGAGACGCATACTCCGGGCGTTATAATAGGTACAGATGCTGAAAAGGCATTTGACCGCATCAACTGGAACTTTATGTTTGCTGTTTTACGTCATATAGGACTGAGGGAACATATGCTGCAATGGATTGGCAATATCTACCTGCATCCATCAGCTCAAGTCAAAGTAAATGGAATTTTATCAGATCCCTTCCCTATTTCAAATGGGACCAGGGGTGTCCACTATCCCTGCTGCTTTACGCTCTATCCTTGGAACCTTTTCTTTGTATGATCCGGTTGAACCCAGATATTACTGGAGTCAGAATAGGAGAAAAGCAGCATACAGTTTCAGCTTACGCGGACGACCTGCTTTTTTCCCTCACTAACCCTACAGTCTCACTGCCGAACCTTATACGTGAATTTGAGATATACGGTAGACTCTCGAATTTACGGATTAATTTTAGTAAATCGGAGGCTATGGGGATAGGCATCCCTACTGTGCCGCTTAAAAACTTGCAATCAAATTTTAAGTTTAAATGGACAGATACAGCCCTGAAATATTTGGGAACATATATCCCGTCTGATCTATCCCGGGTCTTTGAACTCAACTTCCCTTCTCTTCTGACTAGAACACGTATGTTGTTGGAGACCTGGAATCGGGGACTATATTCGTGGTTCTGTAGATGTAACCTTTTAAAGATGAGTATTTTACCAAAGTACTTATATTTTTTTTAAACTTTACCGATTAAGATACCATCTCAATATTTTAAACAGGTTCATTCCCTGTTTATTCAATTTATATGGGCACATAAGAAACCACGTACTCCTAGAATTAACCTTACCTAAACATAGTGGAGGTATTGCATTACCAGATGTATTTAAATACTATCAGGCGGTACATAGACTGGAATTGTCACTCAATAGGAAAATTATGGATCCAGATCAAACAGGCACAAACTGACGTTTTACTGAAAGGAGCACCATGGTGCTACGATAATCTGCCGTCCTATCTAAAGACACACCCTTTGATAGGCCCTACAGTACGGACCTGTTCACAGGTGATCGCCAAAACTTTGCTTTCGTCAGTGGACTCGCCTTTGATGCCCATTCTGGGGAACCCGAGATTCCCTCCAGGCCTGAGAGACCATAATTTCTCTATTCTGCGACAGACTAACCGTTTTCGAGCATTACATTTTTTACTACCAGGTGGCTGGCCCTCTATAGCGACATTAATAGAGCCCTCGGGTTCTTTCGGCTTACCATTTTGGAAAGCCTTGCAGCTCCACCACTTTCTTCACTCATTAAAGCCCCCAGAGAGGTTCGGTCGACAATTATCTATCTTTGAAAAATATTGCTCAGAGGAAGGGACTTTAACGCAAACACCCTCGAAGATGTATGATCTATTGATTACTCCCCCGGAACAACCATATCCATCTTGGATGGAGAGATGGGATGGAGAGATGAACTGTAAGTTTACAACCAGTCAAAGGCAGAATATAGTTGAGCTTTCGTTGAAGACATCTATTTGCACCAGGATCCAGGAGACTAATTATAAAATATTGACACACTGGTATACTCCACAGAAGATACATAAATTCTACCCTGAAATACCAGATTGTTGTTGGAGATGCCATGAGGAGGGAGGTACGATGCTACATATTTTTTGGTCTTGTCCAAAGATAATACCATATTGGAGGGAAGTACGGAACATTACACAAAAATTTTCTGATTATAAGATACCTGAGGATCCATCTTTCTTTTTACTACATGTTACGACTATTTCAGTTAAAAAATATAAGAAATCTATCTTAAGACATTTAGTAAATGCAGCAAAAGCATGCATCCCTCTTAGGTGGAAAAATACTTCAACTCCTACCATTGGATGCTGGCTTCACAGGGTGGAAGAGATTAATAAGATGGAAGACCTCACACTCTCAGCACAATATAAACAAGAAGAGTATTCTGAGGTATGGAGAGGGTGGAATACGTTTATTCTCTCTGAAGAAGGTTTGACGCTGCTTAATTCATGATCGTTGGGCATAGGCATTATAATAGACAGTTGACAACTAGGTATCCAGTACTCATTAGGGCTCTTTCCTTTTTTTTTTTTTTTTTCTCTTCTCGTTCTTCTTTTTCTCTTCTTCTTTTTTTCTTCTTTTGTTATTTAGAAAATAGGAAATAGGGTGACTCCAGTTATAGCGGCTGAGGGTTATCTCTTCTCCCCTAGGTCGCTATAATATTGGCGTTATATTCTTTGGAGAGGAACATAGAAGGTGTTATGCATGATATGATATGATTATTATATGGAATACTGTTTTATTCATTCAGTGCATTTGTTACGTTATTGTATGTATATATGGCTGCCATGAAAACCTGGACTCACCTTTTGTGGTTGAAATAAAATATTTGAAAAAAAAAAAAACAACAAGAAACACTTACAGTTATAAGGTAGTAGGCGAGCTGGAGTAGGGGTTCACTTTTCCAGAGCAGGCGTATCCTGTGGATGGGAGGAGCTGTATCTTTGTGACGTAGGATTGTAGCTATGAAAGAAGCAACAAGTCAGAGTAATTGCAAGGAGAAAAATAAATAAAAATAAACCGGTGAACTTTCCTGTTAGGTGCAGGACATACAATACAGAATTAGGTGCGGCGTGGATAAACCTAAACTCAAGCTGTAAACAGCTAGGCCGCTGTGAGGGTAAACAGTTAGTGAGGTATAAGAACTGAGAGTTCAACAGTGAACAATGGACAGTGAGGGAGAATTTATTTTAGTTGTGCCATGTTAGTGACAGCCTGTTTCATTCAGGTGCTGGTCTAGGGATGGTGTTCCTTGTTTCCATGGTTGCGGCGGGGTTGTGGAGGTTTGCATTGTGGCAAGGGTGAAGCAGAAGTTGATGGAGGTTCCAGGATGATGCCCCATTCATGAAGAAGATGCATTCCTCTCTGCAGATCGGTGACAGAATGGGTGTTTCCATTTTTCGTGATCAGGAGGGTCACAGGATATCTCCACTTGTAGAGGATTTTATGGTTATGGAGGCCTTTCGTGATGGGGTTCAAATCCCTTCTGAGCTGGAGCATGTATTTAGAGAGATCAGGGAATATTTGAATCCCGTCAAATGGGCGGGGCAGAGGTGATTTGTTTCTCGCTTCATACAGCAGTCTTTCTTATATATGAAAGAAATGAATTCTCATGAGAACGTCTCTAGGTACTGATGCTGCTAAGTGGGAGGGTTTCGCAATTCTATGAATTCTGTCTACTACAATGTCTCTGGGCGCTGCATCGGGTATAATGGTGTGTATAAGATCTTTGGCATATTTTTGCAGATCTGCCGGTGGTATGTTCTCAGGCACCCCCCTCAGCTTCAAGTTATTGTGCCTGGAGCGGTCTTCCAAATCGGCCAGCTTGGCCCTGACCCATGCTTGCTCATCTTTAACTTCCTCATACGTGTCAATCAGATCATTAACAGTAGTTGTGCATTCCGCCATTCCCTTTTCTATAGTAGTGACCCTCTGTCCCATTGCATTCATGTCAGAGTTGATCTTGTGGAACAGGGAGGAGAGATCTGTCATCAGGGATGTCTGCAGGGACATGAGCATGTCTTTCAGTGTAGTGTCGAGGACTGGCTGCCCTGAGGTGGGGAAGGATGCCATGCAGCTGTGCAGGGCCTGATTGGATTGTAATGGGATGAAGGCCTGGTTTGGTATGAAGGCCTGGTTTGGTAGTGGCGCCTGAGGCGGCCGTGATAGCGGTGAATCCATCCGCATCCTGGCCTTTGCTGGGCTATCAGTGAGGGAATCTGATTCAGTGGCTTGTGTGGGGGATTGGGGCAGTGTTTTTATGCCCATTTATTCCTGAAACTCATCAGGCAGGTCCGTGTATGCCTCTCGAGGCACCGCGAGGCAGCCGCCATCATGGATGTCACTGACCTGGGTCTCCGGTGGGAACATGAAGACGGTGAGCTTCTGGGGGGTGTGATTGTCGATCCGTTTGTGGGACATCGTCGGCCGGGATGTGCTGCTAGTCTGGGGCACAGATGGCGTGATTCTGCTCCGTCTAGCAGGCTGCAGTCGCTCCGGTGTTCTCCCTCACTGCGGAGCTGTGAGTTCAGGCGTCCATCTTAGATGCCGGTTAGCCACGCCCCCAGCTGTGTGTATTTTAAAAGTAATTTAGTGACAGGAGTTTTTCATATATAATTTTTTACCGCTTTTTCTACATGTAAGAAACCACTTTAAAGAAAGTCATATGTTTTCTATATGATTTTTTATATTATTATTAAAGCAGTACTAAAGTTTAACTTAAATTTCTAGGAGGTGGAATTTTCTGATAAAAGACACCTTTTTTCCCCTGCAAGAAAAAAACTCCTTCCCCTTCCTCCTATCACTTTTTTCCCTGTGTACATACTTAGCACATGCCAGTGCTAAGTATGTATATTAAACTTTGGTTTAATTCTCTGCATCTAATGAAGAGAAGATACTGGGCCAGAAGAAGTATTAAAAATGTGTCAAAAGTGGTGATCAATGACAATAATGACCATGGAGCTGTTGGCACTAGAAGAAGGAAAATTCTGAATTAGAACTACCATAATATGCAATCAGCATGACATTCTTTTTCCATTAGGGTCATGATAAGCATAGCAAACTAATGTGAATTTTTATAGACACTTTCACAGTTACGGTCCTTTTTTTTACTTCATGAGCTGTAGATGGTAATATGATAATACAATTTTTAGAAATGGTGTATTTCCTAAAACATTGATTCCTTCACATACTAAAATAAAATGTTAGCTTTTATTCTAGAAATATATAAAACAAAAGTGCAAAACATATTTCATTTTACTCTGGATTTACTAAAACGTGAAGATTCTGAAGGCATAAACAGCCCAGAACAAGAGTTTCTAGTATCTATTTATAGTTGATACCACATCCTTAGCAGAGATAGCCCTGACGCTTACGTCCAGAAACCATATCCATGTAAAAGGGAGGTGGTGGCTGTATTACTGAAAGAACTTGTAGTGCCAGCAGGGTCGGGAAAAGGGGTGGGCAGGAGGGGCGGCAGCCCCTGGCGCAATGGTTTATTGCAGGGTTGGGGGGGCACCCTGACCCTAACCCTTAGGGAAAGGGGGGCGCAGTTTGGCATCTTTGCCCTGGGCGCTGGGTGACCTTGTCCCGTCAGTGCCAGCATGCAACATTAATTGGTAGGGATGGGCAAACTGAGCAAAGTTTGGTTCCCAGGACAATCAGCGAACACAGCAGAAAGTCTGCAAACCCTTAACTTAGAGCTGAACCCTATTGAAGTCTGTGGGGCCTGAATCTAATATTTTTTTCTGTCTCTTTGGAGTATGATTTGCAAGCTATTGTTAAAAAAAAAAATGTATGGGAAGTGGGGCACTCTCATGGAGGACATTTTCCAAAGCACAAAGTTGTAGGGCTCGTCTTGAAATTCATACCAGACCTTTATTCAGGCAAGCAGCCTTGGTGACTAGGAAAGGGAGGGAAGCAAGTTTGTGGCCCCCTTCCTGAATTATACCAGGGAACATGCTTTCAACATTGGTAGAGTGATCTGACATGGGGGGGCAGCAAAGCCTACTTGTACCTATGTTGAAGGAATAAGGTCCTTATCCCCACATCCTTGACCCACAGCTATTACATGGTAAGCAGAGCACCCTGTACCATGTGTGCCAATCACAGCACACAATAGTAATCACAGCTGTTTTGAAAGTAACTCATTCATGACAGTTCAAAACATGATGATCACTGTAACAGCAATCAAAGTGTAAAAATAAAAAATCCCTGACCGAACCCCCCCCCTTCCCATAGTAGTACATTGTCACTACGGTAACACTGAATTACTATGATGAAAGAATGTAAAAACATGTTAAAAAAGGAAAAAAATTTTAGAAAAAAGAAAACAAAAAGTAAAAATTTTTTTTTTTTTTTTCATACTGTCACCATCCAGTATTATCACTATTATAATCACTGTCACGCCAGTCATATTATGACACTGTACTGCACTGGTAATAATACGTTAATAATATGACGAAAAATGGCAACTTCAAATAACTTGAAATGCCTCTTACTAAATACCTATCTACTGTCTACTTTCCAAAAAGTAATGGGGGGGGGGGGGGGAGGGATTTGTACTGTCCTGGCATTGTAGCCTCCCTGGCAGTATGATTATGTCAGATTTTTGCATCTCAAAGCAGTACAATTATTTTGCATAGAAATTTGGCGTTTTATATTGTAGGCCTGTAATTCTTAGCAATAACACACTTAAATCTGTCAAAATAAGAGTCTAGTAGATATCCCGGGTATGATAAAATTTGAAACACAAAATCATAAATTATAATATAATAAATAAACATAAATAATTATAAAAAATAATAATATAATAATAATAAAATTAAATTTCCCCACGATTCACTATGACTCAAATCTGCAAGTGTTCTAATTTACTATTGCTGTTTTCTAGCTGGTCTAAAACCACTTTTGACGAAAAGGGACACTTTTTGGTTGCTATGGACAATCTCCAGTTTCCAGGCAGAAAGAACAGTATATTATATAAAACTGCATGCAGGGCACTGGACAAAGCACTAGGGACAAAAGGGATGTGAAATAATTTCTTATAGTAATGTAATCTGTAAGATTACAGTGTATTATATGTATTATGATTTTTAAATTTTCTGAATTTGATGGCAGGAGGACAGAGCCCACGGACACAGTGGGAGGACATTGCAGGATCCTGGGGACAAGGTAAGTATACCGCACCAGAATCTTGCAATGCATGCAATCCCGAGTGTGGTTCGGGGTTACCGCTAATGGTACTGAAATTTAACCCCGAGCCACACTCTGGAAAACCGCCAGGGAGGTTAAGGACCTCAAAAAATTAGATAGGTCATCAGTACAACAAGATTTATCAATTTTCAAATATATATATCATAGTTTGTAGATGCTATAACTTTCACACAAACCAATTAATACACACTTATTGTTTTTTTTTTTTACCAAAAACATGTAGCAAAATACATTTTTATTTTTTTTTCAAAATTTTCGATCCTTTTTTCATTTATATAGCAAAAAATTAAAAAACCCAGTGATGATCAAATACTTGATGGGGAAAGCTCTATTTGTGTGAAAATGATGATATAAAATGAATTTGTGTACATGCTTTGCTGGGGTTTTTTGCCTTCCTCTGTATCAACTGTGGGTGAAGGATTGTGTACAGTATATGGGATTGTATAATTTTTTTTGGGGTTGATCTGGATGGACTTGCATCTTTTTCAACCTGACTAACTATGTAACTATGTAATTATGTATCGCATGACAGAGCAATTTCCGGTTAAAGTAACACAGTGCTGAATAGCAAAAAATGGCCTGGTCATGAAGGGGGTAAAACCTTCCAGAGCTCAATTGGTTAATAATGTCACCCAGCAATGTAAATTCTCATCAGACATGATGACCCTGTTCCTAACAATGTTGCCTTGCTGCTATGCTGAACGCTATTGACAGTGTTTGGAAACAAAGCAGCTTGGGATGCTGGGTGACGTTGTGTGACGTTGTATGAACTAGCCAGTTTGTGCCAGTTTTGCGGGCGGTTCACCTAACATTGAACAGGCTTTGAACATACCAATTCATGTTCAAATGGAACCCAAAGCTCATCCCTAATAATTGGAATATAGACCAGAATAGATTGTTCCATCCCCATCTTTGATGTTATGTTACACTGGACTGTTATGCCGGGTACACACGATCAGAAATGCCGCCAGCAAAAGACCGATGTGAACTTTTGGTCGGAAAATGCGACCGTGTGTATGCTCCATCAGACTTTTGCTGGCGGCATGTCCACCAGCAAAAGATTGAGAGCAGGTTCTCTATTTTTCGGTTGGAAAAAGTTCAGATCGGAAATTCCGATCATCTGTAGCAATTCCGACGCGCAAAATTCCTACGCATGCTCGTAAACAATTCAACGCATGCTCGGATGCATTGAACTTTATTTTCTCAGCTCGGGTAGTGCTGTACGTCACCGCGTTCTTGACGGTCAAAAGTTCAGAGAACCTTTGTGTGACCGTGTGTATGCAAGCCAAGCTTGAGTGGAATTCCGTCGGAAAATCCATTCAAGATTTTTCTGACATAAATTCCGCTCGTGTGTACGGGGCATTAGAGACAGTTGGATAAAAGAAATCATAAAGTGAATGTAAGTGTAATTTTGCAATGCAGGGGTCTTATACATATACCCACTAATGGTTTCTGCTCATTCTTGAAGGCAGCACATTTCCAAATTAGTAACAGATTGCTTTTATGAAAGTGAACCTTATCATGTTTGCTGTATATATAATTAATCTAGCATATTATGCCTGCTGGATGGCTCACCTGAGGTATAGGTTTTAGAGGGCTGGTCAGGTGCAAATGAATTGACTTTGGGGAACATTATTCCACAAATAATTTATTCTATATGTTCACTGGTGGATTCTTTCTAGCTTTGTGTCCTTAAGTAACAAAATCTCAGATTTTCATCCAGATCTCTAACCTTTACCTCAAGGTTATCCAAAGACATTTTGGTACACCTTGCAATTTTCATGCATGTTTTGCAGATTTTCACACCCTTTATTTTCACAGATGATTAATGGTTCAGAACCTTAAAAAAACATTATCAAGTATAAGTGTTGTGTATTCTCCTCTCAGTTTGCTGCACTTGTTTGAAAGTATGAACAAATTCCTTTGGTCAGGTCATTGCCTCTTGGATCCACTAAACAAAAAGTCAACAAAGAATCAATAACATCACTTGAAAATGTGTAAATTGCACAATGCTTCTTTTTATTAGCTTGCACAGAGAATGTCATATACTTTATTTCCATTATCTGTGTTAGTTGTGCAGTGACTATTTTAAGTGCTTATTGAGTGAGACAACAAATGGGGCACCCAGTTCTAGTAACATTAATGTGTAAGGTCTCCCATGCAGCAATGATTATGTAAAACTTCTCACTAATCCATTGGGATCTAAAAGCCACTTATTTGTACACATATGACTTTGTGAAGGGCTATTCGTTTATTGGACTGATTTTGTTAGAAGGCTATAAAACTTTTTTCTAGTGTCATTGGATACTGCAAAAAAAATTACTTATTCTGCTACCCTTTCTTTTACTTTAGTTTTACACATCTTTCTAGGAAAAATATTTTTTGTAAGTCTATACTTCCATAGTTATTTACACAACAAATTAGAAAAAGTGACAGATTGAATGATTACCTACATTTTAGTGAACATAGTTTTAATAAAACTGTATTCTCTCACCTTTAACCTGAACTATGTACTTATATGCATTAACCTTTTTGTTTATTCCTCTATTTTAATTTACTGTAAATTATAACTCTATTTAAAAATGCCTAAAATTTATGGTAAAGACCTTGCTGTGATAGATATACTGTATAGAAAATTTTAAAAAGACTACTTTTCTTTTATAAAGAAAATGCTCCATTCATTGATCGAAATTCAGTTGGTATCAATCGACTAGTGTACAACCAGCCTGCTGGAAAATTTTCTCAATCAGTGCCACCAGCAGGCGATTCTGATCAGTGTATTCTGTCAGAATGCAATAACTCAGCAGAAGAAATTCCCCCATCCATATTGAGCGTGTGAATGGGGGATCAAGTCCTTTTTTTTCATTCAGCTAGTCATAATGTATAGGTTAAGGGAGCTCATTTTAGATGGTCAATTAAAGGTTAGAATATAAGTGTTTATTGTTAAGTCATAAACAAGATATAGATATCTAGAGCTACTAGAGAAAGAAATTAAGTCACTAGCTGCTGCAAACACTGAAATGGTCAATCTGTAGCCACAAGAAAAAAGTATATAAAATGAATGGTGCTGTGCTGTAAGTAATAATCAGGTACAATATAATGACAATATATCAATAGAAAATGAAAAAAACTAAAGTAAAGTGCTAAGTGCTTAAAGTGACACTATAACATGATAAAGTCCAAAGATATATCAAATGAAAAATTACAAAACCATAGATAAAGTGCTACGTGCTAAAAGTGACAATATAGAAGTGATAAAATCCAAAAATAGCCAAATGTCCTGAACGATAAATGTATGATGGAGGGAGAGTGAAGACAAGTGCTGGTTTTTACATACAGTACAGTAGTGAGAACCACCCAACAGGATTAAGATGATTTCCAATACACGCCACCTATAGGAAGCTCATAGTGTGATTTACCTTACCATCCATGACCTTCATGGCTATCTGCATACGCTGTTACCTTACAGCTGTGAGGTAAGGGGCCACCCCCCCACTGAGGTGTTATTGCACAGAAGAGGAAAAGTCACTGTATATACTCCCCTTACCTGCACAGAGTGTTAGAGGGAATCCAGCACTTGTCTTCACTCTCCATATTATCACTTACAGCGCAGCACCATTCATTTTATATTGTTAAGTCATAGGTTAAATGTTGAAAATGAGGAAGGTTGGAAAGTTAAGGCATTATTTCAGGGTTAAAGTTAGTAATGAGCTTAGAAATGAATTCATGTTCGACCCAACCCAGCTTGTTTCAAATGCATTAAACAACCAAACAAATTTAACAAACTAGGCCACCTGAACTTCTGTTTGTAAACAAGCCAGCTGGTAATCACAGGTAGTGTTAGGTTCAGTTTGCCCTTTTTGAGGAGCACCCACATTTTCAGGGTGTTCGGCAGGTGTTCGTCTCGCCGAACGCCCTGCAATGCAATGCACACTGCACACACATTCTGTGCCCTGATTGGGCAAAGCTTTGCACAATCAGGGTGCAGTAAAAGCTGGTTGTTAAGGAGCGGGCCGGGAACATGGCGAGGGCACCCTTAACAACTGATGAGGCATCAGCTATCAATGAACTTCCCCTCTGATAGCTGAATACAAAAAAAATATTTGCAGGTAAAAAGATTGTTAAATAAAAACAGTGTGTGGTACCCCCAAAATCCATACCAGACCCTTATTCGAGCATGCAGCCTAGCAGGTCAGGTCAGCACTCTCTCACTCATCTCCCCCATCTCCAGAGCACATTGTTCCCATGTTGATGGGGACAAAGGGTCTCTTCCCCACAACCCTGGGCTGAGGTTGTGGGGGTCTAAGGGCGGGGGCTTATCAGAATCTGGAAGCCCCCTTTAACCACTTGCCTACCAGGTACGAACACCCCCTTCCTGACCAAGCCATTTTTCAGCTTTCAGCGCTGTCGCATTTTGAATGACAATTGCGCGGTCATGCAAGGATGTACCCAAAGAAAATTTTTATAATTTTTTCCCCACAGATAGAGCTTTATTTTGGTGGTATTTGATCACCTCTGCGGTTTTTATTTCTTGCGCTATAAACAAATTAAGAGGGACAAGTTTAAAAAAACACAATATTTTTTACTTTTTATTATAATAAATATCCATTTTTTTTTTTTTTTTTAAACAAATTTTTTCCTCAGTTTAGGCCGATACGTATTCTTCTACATATTTTTGGTAAAAAAAAAATTGCAATAAGCGTCTATTGATTGGTTTGCGCAAAAGTTATAGTGTCTACAAAATAGGGGATAGATTTATAGCATTTTTATTATTATTATTTTTTTACTAGTAATGGCAGCGATTTGCGATTTTTATCGTGACTGCGACATTGCGGCGGACATATCGGACACTTTTAAAAATGAGAATAGTATCCGCGCTTAGGAAATGGAACTGCTGCCCCCCTAAAAACTACACCTAGGTGCAGTCAGGAAATATAAAAAACACAGTGGGAAGGGGTATTGGCGCTGTTCTGAAATAAATAGTAAAATAGTAATAGTAATAGTAAAAAGGGGATAAAGTTGTGAAGAAATTATGGGAAATTGAGTCCCAAACCAGAGTTGAAAAGTGCAAATGCAAGGAAATCAAGGAGGGGTGAACCAATAGAGAAATGCTGGCAATGATTATCACAGTATGTATCTAAAAGTACTTAATGGTGTCCGAGATAGTTTGATAGGTATAATATTCAAAAATAAGATACAATAAAGTGCACGTGCATAAAAAGATACAACTATTAACTGGTTGTATTCAAATGAGGAAAATATGGCATAAACTAAATCAAATAAATTGCACAAAATCTGTATATGCACAGTATATGTTAGAAAGTCACAGGGCAAGTGAGGTAAAATTATAAAAAACACAAAACTAGTATATTCAGGCCGTCAAGTCGCCCATTAGTGTGGGTAAATAAATAAATATATATATATAAATGTCACAAGCTAAAAAATAATAAATATATACGTGTCACATAGTAAAAAATAAATATATCAGTGTCGCAAGCTAGAGAATAAATAGAATATAAAATGTATATTATTGGCAAATGTATGAATAAAAATATATGAAATTCAAGGAAGTGGAAGTCCTCCGTGTGTCAGATAGGTCCGAAATACAGGAGCAAATGTAAAAATTAATAAGGACAGTCTATCCAGTATCAATATAGTGTAAATTTGGGAGGTAAACGTCAATCTTGACAAATGATGGAAGAAGTTGTAAAGGTCCAGTGTTCCCCTCTCTCCGACCGTGCCCCTTATGTAATTGCACTCACCAGAGCACCCAACCCCTGCAGGGGTAATGGGCGTAAAAGTAGTGGTCCAAGCAGGCCTCTGTCATCTAGGCTGGGGGGTGTCCTTTATCCGGGGGGTTCCTGTCAGCTGGATCCTTATCCTTCAGTCCTCCAGGTGTTCTCAGCAGGGTATGAGTAAAAATAATGTGGGGAAGGGACAAACTCATAGGGTGACACCGTTTTAAACAAGCGGTATATTTATTAAGAGATAGAAAGAGATATCGGACACTTTTGACACATTTTTGGGACCATTCACATTTATACAGCGATCCGTGCTATAAAAATGCATTGATTACTGTATAAATGTGACTGGCAGGGAAGGGGTTAACACTAGGGGGCGCTGCAGGGGTTAATGTGTTCCCTATGTAAGTGATTTTAACTGTGGGGGGAGGGGACTGACTGGGGGAGGGGACCGATCGGTGTCCCTATGTACAAAGGACACACCATCGGTCTCCTCTCCTCTGACAGGACGTGGATCTGTGTGTTTACACACACAGATCCACGTCCTGCTCAGTTACCGGGCAATCGCGGGTGCCTGGCAGACATCGCGGCTGCCGGGCACGCGCATCGGGTCCCCAGCAACGCGCGCGCCCCCTCCAGTGGCCAAAAAGCGAGCGCCGTCATATGACGACGACCTGCCACAAGAGCTGCACCGCTCCGCCGTCATTTGACAGTGGGCGGTCAGCTATAGGTTAAAAAGGGGGCCAGCAGATCCAATCTCCCCCCATGTGAATGAGTATGGGCTACATTGTACCTCTACCCATTCACCAAATAAGTGTCACAAAGTAATAAAAACACAGAGACAGTTTTTGACAATTCCTTTATTAAAAAATAAAAAAATAAAAAAACAGTGTCCCTGATTAAAATCGATCGTCACGCGCAGCGTGTTGCCTGGGTCACAGGATCATGCCTGGGCTCAGGCACACTATATTACCAAAAGTATTGGGGCGCTTGCCTTTACACCCACATGAACTTTAATGCCATCCCAGTCTTAGTCCATAGGGTTCAATAGTGAGTTGCTATAACAGCTTCAACTCTTCTAGGAAGGCTGTCCACAAGGTTTAGGAGTGTGTCTATGGGAATGTTTGACCATTCTTCCAGTAGAGCATTTGTGAGGTCAGGCACTGATGTGGACGAGAAAGCCTGGCTTGCAGTCTCACTCTAATTCATCCTAAAGGTGTTATATCGGGTTGAGGTCAGGGCTCTGTGCAGGCCAGTCAAGTTCCTCCACCCCAAACTCACTAGTCCAAGTCTTTATGGACCTTGCTTTGTGCACTGGTGTGCAGTCATGTTGGAACAGGAAGGGTTCATCCCCAAACTGTTCCCACAAAGTCGGGTGCATGAAATTGTCCAAAATGTCTTGGTATGCAGACGCTTACTGGAACTAAGGGGCCAAGCCCAACCCCTGAAAAACAACCAGACACCATAATTCCCCTCCCACCAAATGATTTAGACCATTGCACAAACAAGGTCCATAAAGACTTGGATGGGCGAGTTTTGGGTGGAGGTACTTGACTGGCCTGCACAGATTCCTGACCTGAACCCGATAGAACACCTTTGGGATGAATTAGAGTGGAGACTGCGAGCCATGCCTTCTTGTCCAACATCAGTGTCTGACCTCACAAATGCACTCCTGGGAGAATGGACAAACATTCCCATAAACACACTCCTAAACCTTGTGTACACCCTTCCCAGAAAAGTTGAAGCTGTTATAGCTGCAAAGGATGGGCCAACTAAATATTGAACCCTATGATGGACTAACACTGGGATGCCATTAAAGTTTGTGTGAAAAGGCAAGTGTCCCAATAATTGGTAATATAGTATATATATATATATATATATATATATATATATATATATATATATATATATATATATATATATATATATATATATATATATATATATATAAACTTTTTTTACATCTTAAGATTTTTAACTTGTAATTGTTTTTGATCATAATCTAGTTATTTCTGAAAGACAACCTTATCATACAGTTATATTCTTTGACTTGTAATTCACAATGTGGTAAAATTGTATTTGGTGATTATTCTTTTCTTTAGATCATTTACGAAGGCATGTTCCTTGTATCTGATTTGTTTCGGCCCAAAAACTGTAGCTAACTACAACAAAAGACAGCTTTATGCTAGGTTGCTTGGTAACATTTTCCAGCCAGCCGTAGGATGTGTACAGCAATGCCAGTAACATTCGTGCTCTGCATGAGCCCTCTTCATGCATTAATAAAACAGGTACTTAATAAAAAAAACTCATCTGCTTTCAACTGACAGTTGTTTAACTTTTCTTTACACCGAGGCTCATGTTCTTTTTTGTGGTGTGACAAAGCTTAATGGAGGTTGTTGTAAAAATGTTTTAATTGGGACCTGATTTTAATTATAGATGGCCTTAGTGACATGTGCTTCTCTGGCATATGTTTTGACACACTCAGTACACAGATAAAACAAGATAAACAGAGACACAGCAAGCTCAAATCTTTGTCAATTGAAATACATTTTCCATTCCAAAATATCTAACAATGTTATTTTGACCAAATAAGTCAGAAGATTGTCAAAGTATAAACTGTTCTTCGGCATATTTTTTTTAAATTAAAATCTAGGTAAACAAAAGGTGCATGTATAAAGCATAGCACATTTTTCTGTAGGGATGTGGAAGAAGATAAAATTCAACCACCAAATTGAAAGTTGTAATTTATGGTTGTCTCGAGAATACTCTGCATTTTAGCATCTTATGTTGTTGCTTTAACCAGTTCCTGCCCTCCCATAGTACATTTACCATAGGTGGGTGGCACAGCAGGCTAGATTACGTATGTTACCAGCTGATTGGTGCGCACAGCGGATTGTGGCAGCCAGAGTATCATATGATCACTATGCAATCACATGATTACAATGTAAACTCAACTGTTTTGAATGAGTTTAATTCATAACAGCTGTGCTTAGTATTGTGATGTTGTGATTGGCCCACAGCTATCACATGGCCAATCACAGCACCCTGTACCATAGCTGCTGGTCAATCACAGCACACAATAGTAATCACAGCTGTTACGAATGTAAGCCATTCATGACAGTTAAAACATTGCTGTTACAGAGATCATCAAAATGTATTTTTTTTTTAAAAAGTAACAAATAAAAGGAAATAACTTAAAAAATGTTTAATGAAAATGAACCCTAATCACTTCCATGCTAGTCATATGGTGATGCTTTACTGCACTGGTGACAGTATGTAAAAAAATTTAGAAAAAAAAAACACATTATTTTTTAATTTCCTAATTTTCCAATACAAAATAAAAATAAAACTTCAAATGCCTCTTACTAAATACATCAGACTGACTTCTTTCCAAAAAGGGGTCATTTGGGGGTATTTGTACTATCCTGGCATTTTAAGAGCCTCAAGAAATAAGATAGACTGTCAGTACAACAGGATTAATACATTTTCAAATATATGCCAAAGTTTTTACATGCTATAATGTTCACACAGACCAATTAATATTAATGGAATTTTTCTTTTACTAAGACATGTAGCAGAAAATATAATTTTTTCCAAAATTTTCTATCTTTTTTCATTTATATAGCAAAAAAAAAAAACCCAGTTGTAAAAAAAATATCACCAAAAGAAAGTTCTATTTGTGTGGCAAACAATATATAAATTGAATTTGCATACAGTGTTGCATGATTGCCAGTTAAAATAGGATGGTGCTGAATACCTTAAAATGGCCTGGTCATGAAGGGTTGACCTTCTGGAGGTCAACTGGTTAAAGATACGCAGAAATCTCCAGATACAATATTTGTAATGCACCAAAAAAAAAAAGATTTTTCAGTTTCAATATCTTCACATAACTGCTTCAGCCCCGGAAGATTTTACCCCCTTCCTGACCAGAGCACTTTTTGCGATTCGGCACTGCGTTGCTTTAACTGACAATTGGGCAGCCGTGCAATGTTACACCAAAACAAAATTGACGTCCTTTTTTTCCCATAAATAGAGCTTTCTTTTGGGGGTATTTGATTGCCTCTGCGTTTTTTTTTTTTTTTTTTTTGCGCTATAAACAAAAAAAAGCATCAATTTTGAAAAAAAACATATTTTTTACTTTTTTCTATAATAAATATCCCCCAAAAATATATAAAATATTTATTTTTCCTCAGTTTAGCCCGATATGTATTCTTCTACATATTTTTGATAAAAAAATCACAATAAGCGTATATTGATATGCTTGCATAAAATGTATAGCGTCTACAAAATAGGGGATATATTTATAGCATTTTTATTATTATTAGTAATGGTGGCAATCTGCGATTTGTTTTAGGACTGCGACATTATGGCAGACACATCTGACACTTTTGACACTATTTTGGGACCATTGTCATTTATACAGTGATCAGTACTATAAAAATGCATTGATTACTGTGTAAATGACACTGGCAGTGAAGGGGTTAACCACTAGGGGGTGGTGAAGGGGTGAGGTGTGTCCTAGGGAGTGATTCTGACTGTGGGGGAGAGGGGCTACACCTCACATGACAGCGATCACTGCTCTCGATGACAGAGAGTAGTGATCTCTGTTCTCTATGGGAAAATGTTTTGTTTTGTCTACCTCTCCGATCGTGGGCACCTGGTGGACATCGAGTCCGCGGGACCTGCGCTCACGGTCACGGAGCCCGCGGTGGGTGCGCACTGCCGGCTGCACGCACGCACGCACCCGCAGCACTGCTTCTTAAAGGGGACGTACCTGTAAGCCCTTTTGCCCACCAGTGCCATTCTGCCAACGTAAATCGGCATGCGCTTGTCGGCAAGCGGTTAAACACAAAAATAAAACGTAACCAGATTTAATATTATTTGTATCTACTTTTCCATGGAGGAAAAACAGAACATGACATAGAGATACAGTGGAAAGATAGATAGATAGATAGATAGATAGATAGATAGATAGATAGATAGATAGATATATAGATAGATAGATAGATAGATAGATAGATAGTAAAGCATCCCACATTATTGCAATTTGTATTTGACTGTATTTTGACATTCTAGTGTAGAAACTGTAGACTTGTGCATTATTTTTTTTTGTGTTAAATATTTCTTATTGTTTTCTTAAGTACAAAACATACATTAAAACCTTACATCTTGCATTTTTTGCCCCGGGTATTACATTCAAATTTACTTGCATATCATCCCCACCTCTTATCCCGCCACACTCCCTGTGGAGACTTATACAGATGTCTGTCATCTTTTGTAATTCTGGCATATCTACCTTCATTTACGCATATTCATTAATACTACCCGACTCACGCTAAAACCGTCTCAGGCTCCCTTCCCAGTCTTTCAAGGGGGGTAATCCATCTTTTGCAACCAGGGCTTCCACATCTTAACGTAATAAAGTTGCCGCGTCTAGTATATGTCACTTTTTCCTTCCACACTGTCATATTTATGACCTTAACCCACTCAGGGAGGTCAGGAGGTCTCAATGATTGCCAATTTTGTACAATCAGTTTTCTTGCTTGGTATAAATCCCTCAGAACCACTGTTATAGTACTTGCTGACTCTCTACCTATGTCCATATGTCCTAACACACACACTCTAGCTTCTAATTCTAATGAGGTCCCAAAAATTGTATTTATAATATTAAGTATCTCTGCCCAATACCGAAACAGGTTTGGACATTTCCACATCGTGTGTATGAGATTCCCCCATCTCCTGACACCTGGGGCACTTAGTGTCCGGTCTCCGGCCAAACATAAACAGTTTCTTAGGGGTGTAATAGGCTCCGTGCAACAGAAACAGATGTGATACTTTTTGTGAAGGGAAAACTGACACCTATGGCCCCAGTTCCAAAATACTCCTCCACTGCTCCGGGGTTATTACCCCTACATCCTCTTCCCTTCTTTCCTTATTCTTAGAAGACACTACCTCAATTATAGTTCTCCTAATTATCTATGCGTATACCTCTGAGATGAGTCCTTTAGAAATACCTGACTTAATTATACTTTGGAGGAGGGAAATTTTACTCCATTCCACTGTTTGAATCTTGAACTGGATACTCAGGGCATGCCTGTTCTGTAAATAACTGCTGTAAATCCTCAATTCTGCAAATGATTTTAGAGTGTTTCCCTCACACAGTTGAATCAGTCAGCTTATACCCTGCTTTTTCCATTCCTTAATCTTCCCCATAGCCAACAGTTCTTGCAAATACTTGTTCTAAAAGGGGAAGTAGTCTGTTGCCCTCTTATACCCCATAAGGAATCTGCTTCCAGCGCTTCCACTACTGTGTTATGTGCCCGTAACATCATTCCACCAATGGCATTCCCTCTCGGCATAATACACCCCCAACTGCTGCAGCTGGGCTGCTAAGAAATAACTTTGAGGATGTGGCAAGGCCATTCCACCCTCGCTTGTTGGCAGCTGCAACGTTTGCAAACGGATCCTAGCCTGGCCCTTCTTCCAAATTAGTTCTCTAAAAAGGGACTATTTTTTTAAACCATTTTTTACCTATCCAGACTGCAGAGTTATGCAGCAAGTACAGCAATTGCGGCATCCAAATCATTTTGACCAAGTTACTTCATACTGCCAACAAGGGAAGCCAACTCCAAATGTCACTTTTCAGCTTGAATTTTAGCAAAAGTGGTATCAAATTGTCACTGCTGTACTGATTGGGGTCACTTGTTAGCATTATTCCAAGATATTTCATTGTCTCCACTACTTTTAACTGAGGGATTCCAGACAGAATGGGATTTCTAAGTGGGTCAATTGCTAATGACTCCATCGCAAGGGCAAACAACAGGGGTGACAAAGGACACCTCTGTCTGGTCCCTCTCTCAAGCTGAATCCTCTCTGAATATTCATTATTAATTTTAATTTTGGCACTTGGAGCATTGTAAAGTGTTTTTAACCATCCTATAAAGATGGGGCCAAATCCGAATCCCTCCAGAACCCGCCAGAGATACCTCCACTCAAAGCTATCGAAAGCCTTGGCTGTATCCAAGGACAAAATGGCCCTTGAACCCATATTCTCTTATATTAATGCTAGTGGATCTGTTGGGGATAAACCCTGACTGATCTGGGTGTATAAGTTTTGAAATATATTTATTCAGTCTGGTTGCCAACACCTTTGCCACTATTTTAACATTAGAGCACAATAATGATATTGGTCTATAAGAAAATGCTTTGAGCTGATCCTTCCCCTCCGTCTGCAATACTGTTATGGTAGCCTCTGACATCAAGGAGGGCAGTTTCCCCTCTACTGCTGCTAAGCTCAATGTCTTTAGAAGCTTTAGAATGTCCCCATAATATTTATAGATCTCCAACGGAAGACCGTCTGACCTAGGATATTTTTGATTGGCCATGCTGGCTGCCACTTGTTGCAGTTCTTCTAAAGTTATGGGGGATGCCATCGTATCCCTATCCCTCTCTGGGAGAGACTGTATTTCCAATCCCCCAGAAACCTTTCCATTCTACCCTCCCCTTCCCCCTGCCATAATTTATACATATTCTTATTAAAATCACTGAATGTTTCCATAATCACAGATGGCTCAAAAGAGATCTCTCCCCTTGTCGTCCTGATCACAGAAATAGCGGAGGGGGGAGTTGGTTTTGGCCAAAAGAGCCAACATGCGGCCTACTTTTTCTCCTTCTCCAAAGGAACACTGTCTCTGAAAGAGTCGCTTATTCTCTGCTTTCCTTGTGATTGCCATTTTGTATTCCTTTCGCTTATTAAGCCATTTCCCTTGCTTCTCTAGGGTTGGGTCTTCCACATACTGTCTCTCTGTCTCTATAACCTCTTTCCCAATATTCTCCTCCCACTCCTTTGATTTCCTCTTGATCTTTGCCACTTGTTGGATCAATAACCCCCGGAGGAATGCTTTTAGAGCGTCCCACAACACCCCCACCGATGCTGTGCCTATATTGAATTCCACAAACTCTTTTAATTTTGATGTTATCTCATCGGGTTTCTCCATTAATTCCAACCATAGTGGATTTATTTTCCACATTCTAGGGGAACTTTTTCCCCCTGGATTTACTGTCAGCACCAATGGTGAATGATCTAACACCCCTCTTGGCCAGTACGCTATGTTTTTTACTAGCCACAGTACTTCCCCGTTTCCTAGAGCCATGTCTATTCCAGAGAGGGTAGAGTATGTACCTGAAAGGCAAGAGTATTGCCCACCCTTTGGATTCCAAGATCTCCAAATGTCGCACCATCCAACCTCCTCCAAAAATTGACATAAGCGACCCTCCGATGCTCTGTCCGTCTGTACCCCTGGTGGGAACCTGTCTAAGCTCCTATCAAGGACCTAATTAAAATTTCCCACCACTATAACCGGGATACCTGCCTTATCATCTACAAATTCCAATAATCTGTATAGGATCTCAAGTTTGAATGGAGGGGGAATGTACACATTTGCCAGCACATACGGTGTGTTCTCTATTAAACAGTACAGAAAAATATAACAGCCTAATTCATCTACACTGATCCCCCTGCAAGAGAATGACACCACGCTCCTTACCATTATACTCACCCCTCCTAGAATAGGAGGAGTAGACTGAATGGTATTGACTTTGAAATTTCTTACTCTGGAATTGTGTCATAGTGTCTTTTTTTTGTTGGGTCCCCCATCCCCTGAACATTCCAGGAACCTATATTAAATGTTCTTGACTGCATCAAAGAATATGAAAAAAAAAAAGGAATTCCAAAGAAACCAAAAAACAAAAGAGAGAATTATTTTCTATATCGTTACTTATTAATCGTGACTGCCCTGCAAAGGCATTCCATTCTGTGAATTGTGCACAAAAACGTCAGGAAGCACCCACCCATTAAATTTACTTTCTGTGCCATTTCTTATTAATCATGATTGGCGTTCTTGTGTCTTTTCTTTTATTATCATTCCTTTCCACCTTTGTGACTTTGTTATGTTATTCTCCACTATCCCTCCCTCATACCTCCCTCCCACCTTACTTTTCACCCTTCCCCTTGTCACCCCCTCTACCCCCCCCTCCCCCACCTTCCCTGCGCCTAGCTAGGCTTGCCCTGGGGGCTTTACTTGTGACCTTTTCGTACTCCCCAAACCAACCCATCCTCTCAAACCCCTCCTCAAGTGCATGTCATTTGATTGTGTTGCTTTTCCTCACTTTCCCCTCCCACCTACACCAAATTTATCAAAAATACATTTTTAACCAAAATCATCCATGCATACATTATTATCTTCCACCCAATTGCAAACCCCCACTCCATCCCCTATTCAAAATACCTTTAACTATAAACAAAACATACAGTCAAAAACAAATGATTTTTTTCCAATTTAACTGTATACTATGTCAGCTACAGTCTATAGGACTATAAGTTATTCTTGTTATCTTCTAGCCATTGTGCCGCTCCAGCTGGGGAATCAAAAAAAGGAGTTCCCCTAAAGCGGTTACACTTGAACGTGCTGGATACAGCAAGGCATACATGATTTTGTACTTTTGTAGGCTGCGTTTGATTTCTATGAATTCTGCTCTACCCTTCTGTATGTCCGGTGAGAAATCTGAATATAACAAGATCCTGACTCCCCATGTTCCCCATCTCTCTGGCTTTTTGCAACAGGATCACTCTATCATTATAATTATGCAGTTTCATAAGTAGATGCCTAGGGTAACCACCTATTGGCAGGGCTCTAAAGAGAACTCTATGAGCTCTTTCTATCAGAAAAAGTTGTGAAAAAGTGTCTTTCCCAAAAGGTTCCTTAAGCCATTTCTCCAAGAACTCTGTGGGGTAGGGGCCCTCACTCCACTCCAGGAGACCCACTACCCTCACATTGTTCCTGCGCAGCCTATTTTCCATTACATCCATCTTTGATATATTCAGGCCCATTTGCGTTTTCATTATTTTAATCTCCTGCTTTAACGGGTATATGTTGTCCTCAACCTGGCATAGCCTCCCCTCCAAGGTAGTTGTCCTCTCCACCGTCTTTTTTTAATTCATGGCTCATTAAGAGTAATTCTTCATTAATACCCTTTAAATGGTCACACAATCTGCTCAATGAACCTTTGCAGGCATTAACTGCATATAGTACATCTTTCAATGTTGGTTCCACTTCTAATGATGAGCCTAAGTCAGGAGTTATTTCAGACACATTTCCAGGGATTTGTCCCTCTGAATCCTTTTTACTTAGTCTTTGTACCGATAGTGCTGTAGTCATTTGACCGTGACTCTTTCTGTCCACAGGGGCAGGGGCCTGATTGAACTTTCACTTGAGTTTGCTGGCTACCACTAGCTGGTGACTTTACAGGAGTATGAGCAAATCTCTCCTGCTTAGCTACTGCTGGCGCTTGATTCCCCTTCTTCTTTGCAGAGCGTGTTGCTTGGGATCCTGCGTTCTCCTGGTGTGGCTGCTCCTCTCCTTTCTTTCTTGTCATGGCCGGTTCCTGCAGTTGAGCCAGGCTAGATTCTTAACAGCAGGAGTAGACACTAAGTGGTCCCCTCATCTCCCACCAGCTTCTGGCCACCACAGTGCACTGCTCCAGTTAGCTCCCCCTCGCCGTGCACGCTGTTCTGTGTGTGTCCGCCTGCTTCTCATGAGATTTTGAGCCATCCAGAGCTGCATGGGGAGCCACTAAGTCTCTCCTTTTTATGCCTCAGGATAGTGGGCGGTTATCCACAAACCCATCTCACCCATCTAGCCTGCTACCTCTGTTCACGGCACACAGCATACCAAGAGCTCAAAGCGGGGACTCACAGAGCAAAACCTCCCTGGGTGAAACAGGGTGATAAGACAGGATGGAGCAGGGAGAGACCACTCACTCCAACATCCAGTCACGCCCCCAGACTTGTGCATTCTTGTCTAGCCTGGCTTGTATCACTCCCCTTCACATCATTAACCACTTCAGCCCCGGAAGGATTTACCCCCTTCCTGACAAGAGCACTTTTTGCGATACGGCACTGCGTCGCTTTAACTGACAATTGCGCTATCGTGCGACATTGCACCCAAACAAAATTAACTTCATTTTTTTCCAACAAATAGAGCTTTCTTTGGGTGGTATTTGATCAGCTCTGTGATTTTTATTTTTTGTGCTATAAACAAAAAAAGAGCGAAAATTTTGAAAAAAAAGCTATATTTTTTACTTGTTGCTATAATAAATATCCCCAAAAAATATATAAAAAAAAACAAATTTCTTTCTCAGTTTAGGCCGATATGTATTCTTCTACATATTTTTGGGGAAAAAATTGCAATAAGCGTATATTGATTGGTTTGCAGAAAAGTTATAGCATCTACAAAATAGGGGATAGATTTAGGGCATTTTTATTATTATTATTTTTTTTCATTAGTAATAGCAGCGATCTGCGATTTTTATCATGACTGTGACATTATGGCAGACACATCGGACACTTTTGACACTATTTTGGGACCATTGTCATTTATACAGCTATCAGTGCTATAAAAATGCACTGACTACTGTGTAAGTGACACTGGCTGGGAAGGGGTTAAACACTAGGGGGTGATTCTAACTGTAGGGGGTTATTGTCTCACTGGAACATGACAGAGATCACTGCTCATGATGACAGGGAGCAGTAGATCTCTGTCATGTTGCTAGGCAGAACAGGGAAATGCATTGTTTACATCTCACCGTTCTGCCGCTCCGTGACACGATTGCGGGCACGCTCACGGAGTCTGTGGCACCCGCGGGCACGCTCACGGAGTACGCGTTGGGCTCGCGCGCACCCTGCCGGCGGTGGCGCTCGAGCCCACTACGCCGCGACTTAACCTCCCTGGCGGTATGATTCTGTCTGAAATTTTGTACCAAAAGCGGTACAATTATTTTGCATGGAAATTTGATGCTATGTATTATAGGCCTGCAATTCTTAGTAATTACTTACTTAAACCTGACCAAACAAGACTCTAGTAGACATCCCAGATGTGATAAAGTTTGAAACACAAAATCATGATTTAAAATTTTTAAATAATATAATTTTATTCAATAATATAATACAAACTAAAGAAATTTGTCAAACAAAGAAAATTCAATAAAGATCCTGAGTGTGATACATTTTGAAACAAGGTACAGCACACAGTCCGATGTCACAATCCAGACAATAAAAGCTGCTTTCTTTTTGGATTTTTTTTCCCTTGTCATCTCTGTTTGAACAGCAAACCACGCACATCCTGGTAGGTGCTGCCTTTTTTGCGGTTGGCGGTATGTAGTCCATAAAGTGATGACCTGTTCTGGGTTGGCAACACCAATAGGCACATCGTCCAGGTCTGTTCACAGCTACTGATGGCATCTGGTGTTTGACAAAAATCTGCTCAGCCACCTTCCAGATAAAATCTGAATGAACAAGAGGCTTGTCACTCTCGGCTCTGTACAATATATACGCATTCCAAAGGCATTGTTCCAGAAGATGCCTGAAAATCTTCTTATAATATTTTTTTTGTTGTTTGCGCATAGTCGGATAAAAGGTCATTGCCTGATCGGCTTGGTCGACACCTCCCATAGTGCAATTATAGTCTATCACGACTTACGGCTTCAGCACATCTTTCCCACCTTTTGCGTGGACCATGGCAGTGGAGGTATTGTGCACAGTGCTCATGAGACACACGTTCTTCTTGTCTCGCCAACGCATTGCCATCATCTTACCCTTCTGCCAGGCAACCATTTCTCCGGCTTTTCGTTTTTTCTTGGAAAACATAGATGGCATGTCACGTCGGTTAGGCCTAACTGTACCATACGCATCAGTCTTGTTTTGTATCAAAACCTCAAACAGTTCCGGCAAAGTGTAGACATTGTCCATGGTCACACAATATCCCTGGTTCAGTAATGGCTCCAGCAGTGTAAGGACAGATGATGTGGCCATTCCATAGTCGCTGTACCTGGGGTTGAACTGCGTGCCTTTACCGGTATAAATGACCGAATTCCATATGTACCCAGTGGATGACTCGCAGAGCATGTATGATTTGATGCCAAACCGCGCTCTTTTGGATGCAATATACTGTATCCAGCTTAGGCGTCCCTTGTAGGCCATCAAACTCTCATCCACGCTGACATCCCTTTCTGGCACGTAGGTCCGCTGGAAATTGTTCTCAATAATTTGGCATACCTCCCAGATTTTTTTTAGTTTAGGTGCAGGATGCGTGGCCTCATTAAACTCTTCATTGTTAGTGAAGTGGAAATATTTCATGATGAGGGAAAAACGGTATTCGGACATCACAGTACCAAAAAATGGAATGGCCAGTAACTTATTGGTGGTCCAGTACCATTTCTGGCGCGGTTTCCCCACCACCCCCTGAAGAATAATGAGTCAGAGAAACAGCCAGATGTCCTCTTTAGTCACCGGTTCCCACATTCTGCTTCGTGAAAACCTGGCATGCAGCTTTGCGAATTGCTGCTCTTGGTAGTGATTTGTCTCTGTGACAATTTTTTCAATTACTTCCTCTGTGAGATATAATTGTTTAATCAATTTTTATTGAACAGAAGGAAAAACATACAAAACAAGAGAGAGTGACGACAACCGTGTTCAGTACAAATGGCCATAAGCCGCACATGTCAAGGGTATACAAAATCAGAGCACTGGGTGTCAGTCCCAGGTTTACCAACATGCGAGGAGTATGCTTCCCTTCAGGTTTCAGGGAGAAGCACACAGAGACTGAAAAAGAGAGGTAAAGGAGGAAGAGGGGGCACAGAGGGAAGAGAAGAGGAGGGGGGGGGGGGGGGAGGAGTGGGGTTCTGCCCAAGTCCGTCCACAGGTAACAACACGATAAGCACATTCGGCACACAGTTTACACAGGGCTAGACATGATTTCCGCATAGGCGGTGGAATACTTGAAGGCAAACCAGCCGGTCCAGATCTGTCTCGCGAGGTCCGCTTTACCCCGCAAGGAGAGAGTCATATCCTCCATGCGGTATACGTAGTCTACCTTTATTAGCCACTGACGCAAGGTCGGAATGGTCCTAGACTTCCAAAATCGAGGAATAAGAGATTTAGCAGCGTTGAGTAGGTGGGGGGTCGCAGAGCGTTTATATGGACCGACTGGTTTGTCTGTACAGTGGAATAGCACACACCAAGGGTCATTGGGAATTACGCATCCCTGTATTTCTCTAATCCAATACAAGATAGCCAGCCAAAAGGGACGTAACCTCGGGCAATACCACCAGATGTGGGCATGTGTTGCCGTTTCACCACACTCCCGCCAGCAGAGAGGTGAGGTTTGTGGGAACAGCTTGTGTAGCAGAGCGGGGGTGTAGTGCCACCTGGTTAAGAGTTTATAGTTGACCTCTGCCATCCTAGAAGCACCGGAGGAAGTGTGGGCCAGTATGAGCACCTTGCTCTTTTGCTCGGGAGATAATTCTCTATGCAGATCAAGTTCCCAGTTGTGAAAGAAGGCAGGGCTACTGCTCGATTGGAGCGAAGTTAGCGTCTGGTAAAAGTATGAAATGGGTTTCCCAATAGCGTGTGGGTCGGAGAAAGCAATTTCCAGGGGGGAGAGGTCATCAAACGTTCTGAGAGGCTTTGGTAAGGAATGAACAAAGGCGGTGAGTTGGTGGTGTTTCCATTGATCCATGAAAGAGCAGGGAGTCGTTGTGAGCAGGGTGGACAGTGGAAGTATCCCTTTGGGGGAGGTTACTTGGTGCAGGAGAGTCTTTGTCCCCAGATACCAGGTTTGGGCGCTGGACGGGAGGTTACCAGGAGGAAAGTAGTCATGCCCCAGCAGGGGAAGTAACGGTGAATTGTGTGGCCAACCATGCACCCTGCAGAGAGAGTCCCAGACCGCCAGCGAGGAACGGGTCAGCGGGGAAGCAGTGGGGGAAAGGGTCCTGTATTTCTTTGGGATCCACATAAGTGTAGAGAGGGTGGAGCCACACAAGTCCTTCTCCAGGGTTACCCATAGTTTGGTGTCTGCTGAGAATTTCCAATCTCGGAGTCTAGTCAAGACAATGGCCCGGTAATATAGCCTAAAGTCCGGTAGGGCAAGGCCTCCATCTCTCTTGGGTCTGATAAGGAGGGCCCTAGACAGTCTTGGCTTTTTCCTATTCCACACATACCTGATCACTAAGGAGTTTAAGATAGAGAAGAACCCAACAGGGATATTGTACGGAATCATCTGGAGCATGAACAGTACCCTGGGCAGTAGATTCATTTTGATCACTCCTATTCGGCCTAGCCAGGAGTGTGCAAGCTGTGACCACTTCTGTACGTCTGCCCGGAGGGTGTTGAGCAGAGGGATAAAATTTGTGCGGAAGAGGGTGGCCGGGCTGGCTGTAAGGTATATTCCCAGGTATTTCATTTGTTTTGGTTGCCAGGCGAAAGGGAAGGACTGCTTAAAACGGGACACTAGGCGGGTGGGGACAGATAAGTTTAAGATTTCAGACTTGGACATGTTGATTTTAAAATTAGAGACCCGGCCGTAGTCAGAGAATTCTGACATCAGGTTGGGAAGTGATATGAGGGGTTGTCGGATATAGAAGAGGATGTCATCCGCATATGCAGCGTATTTGTGTTCGGTCTGCGCGACTGTTATGCCATGTATGTTGGGGTTCTGTCTGATCTTGGATAGGAAGGGTTCAAGGGAGAGCGCGAATAAGATTGGGGAGAGGGGGCAGCCTTGGCGCGTGCCATTATGGAGCACAAAAGGGTCGCTTAGTGTCCCATTAATCCGAAGCTGCGCCGTTGGGGCCCTGTAGAGTGCCTCTATCTGATGAAGAAGGGGGGTGTTAATACCTAGGTGAGACAGCGTTGCCATGAGGAACTCCCAGTCCACCCTGTCGAACGCCTTTTCGGCATCCGTAGACAACAGAAGGGTGGGCTGGGGGTCCCCCCGGGCGTGTGAAATTAGAGAGAGGGTGCGTAAGGAGTTGTCCCGGGCCTCCCTCCCCGGTATGAAGCCCGTTTGGTCTTGGGACACCCAGCTAGGGACTAGGGGGAGCAAGCGGTTTGCGATGGCCTTGGCATAGATCTTGGCGTCTATGTTCAGGAGTGATATGGGGCGGTAGCTGCCACAGTTAGAGGGGTCTTTCCCGCTTTTGGGGATGACTGTAATATAAGCATGGGTGGTCTCTGGGCGGAGGGAGCCCCCATCGATGGTCACGTTAGCATAAGTGGTCAGGCGCGGGATCAGAATGTCAGCATATGCGCGGTAGTATGACACCGAGAGGCCGTCCGGTCCCGGTGCCCTACCCCTCGGCATGGCTTTCAGTGCCTGATGAAGTTCAGTCGGGGTAAGCTCGCCCTCTAGAGTCGCCAGGGTCTCCGGGGGGAGAGCCGGTAGGTTTGCGCCAAGCAGGTAGTCTTTAATGAGCTGTGTTTTGGTCGCACTGTCGGCTATGGAGTGTTGGACGCTGTATAGGTGTTGGTAAAAATCCCTAAACTCTTTGGCGATTTTTGGGGTCTCGTGTACAAACTCCGACGCAGGGTTCTTAATTTTAGATATAAAAGACGCTGTTTTGCGTTGCTGGAGTGAGCGGGCGAGGAGCTTACTGGGCCTATCGCCCCATTCATAAAATTGTTGGGCCACCAACTGAGTTCGCTGCTTGTGCTCGAGGTGCATAAGAGATTTCAGTTCCTCCCTCTTTTCAGTTAGTGTGTGTAATAGGGCCAGCGCTTGTTTTGACTTATGTAATCGCTCAAGGCGTTGTATCTCAATGAGTAGGGTGGTCTGCTGGTGCGTGCCTTCCCTCTTTTTCCTGGTGCCTAGCTCAATAAGCTTGCCTCTTATGTGGGCCTTGTGGGCCTCCCACAGTACGCCGGGGGAGATGTCAGGAGATGTGTTGTCTCTAAAGTAGTGTGCTAGCTCCACCCCTATATTTTTCAGGTCGATTTCGTCAGCAATGAGTGTATCATTCAGTTTCCAGTTAAGGGGCCTAAGGGGGAGTGACTGTACCTTAATTGTAAGGGAGATTGGTGCATGGTCAGAGATAGGGGACGTTTCCACGTCTGAGCTGAGTAAAAGGGGTAGGTGTTGGTGATCAATGAGTATTAGATCAATTCTGGAGTAGGTGTGGTGGACTGAGGAGTAGTGCGTAAAGTCACGTTCCCTTGGGTGCATCTCTTGTGTGTCCCTTGGGTGCACAGTCTCTTGTGGGACAGGGCGGAGCCGCCCCTGAAAGTATCCAGGGACGGCTCCAGCGGGACATTGAAATCACCTGCGAGGAGAACGCACCCACCGGAAAAGTCACGCAACTTCCTCAGTGTGGCGGCAATGAAACTGGCTTGGTCCTTATTGGGCGAGTACAGGTTGGCAAGTGTGCACTGCATGCTGCCCAGGGTACCCTTCAAAAACAGAAAGCGCCCAGCCGGGTCACTCAACATTGATTCCAAAATGAACGCGGTTCCCCTACGGAGCCCAATGGCCACTCCCTTAGCTTTGTGCAGGTCAGATGAGCTATAGTACCACGTGGGGTAGTGGTGTGAGAATAGTTTAACTGAGGACATATGGGTGAGGTGGGTCTCTTGGAGGAAAACCACGTCACCCTTCAGGCGGTCCAATTCCCTGTAGAGGGCATGCCTTTTACCAGGGGCATGAAGCCCCCTAACATTAAATGATATTAATTTTATTCGGGCCATGGGAGCTCAATTGGGGAACCGGGTACACAGTGATACCCCGCACACAAAGCATATATATAACATATCTAAGCAGAACCCTGGACGGACTGGGGCAGACGGGGGGGGGGGGGGGGGGGGAGGAGGGGGAAGCAGAGGGGAGATAGGTGAGGGAGGAAGAGAGAGGATGAAGAATAGCAGAGTGGAGGAGACAAACTGTAACCGTACAGCCACAATGGCTGAATTAGCACGCAAAACGGTGCGGTGCATTATCAGGGCGCCCGTCCGGCCCAGCGCAACTGCCCCCGGGGGAGCCGGGGAGCGGAAGCCCTGCGCCGAGCGGGCACCGCTGCGGGGGGGGCGAGGAGACCGAGGCTCCGGAACACAGACCCGCGTCATACGAGATACAACGTCCCAGAGCCCCGGCGCCGACAATAATCGGCAGACCCAAAGGAGAACCCCTGCGTGCCAGTGATCGTTGTTAAGCCGACAGGGGGAGGAGAACAGGGAGGCATATAACGCATACAACAAAACGAACAAAAAATGGCAAACAACGAGAAAAAAGAACCACAGAAGTGTCCACAGCGAGTGCTCCACGGAGCCCCGGGCTCTAGATTGTAAAGTAAAGTAAAACAAAACTTAGAGACTTATCTGCAAGTGCTGCCCGGGCCCAGTCCTAGCAATCCACTGTATTCGTGGGTCCGGTGGTGTGGATACATTCAGCGCGGCCGCGCTGTGCGGGTAAGTGAGCGGGGCTCACCGCACCCTTGCTCTACTCGTTGCGGATAGGGTCCGGGGGAGGTTTTTACAAAACGGGCCACAGTGGACAGGCGACGAACCGGTTAGAGCCCAAAAAGAAAAGAGAAAAGTCTTGTAAAGGCCGGTATCAGGTGAGGGAAGTCTGCGAGGAGGGGGCCAAGAGACCGGGGCCGCATCGCCGCTGTGAGACGACGGGAGCGATCTTAGGCCCGGCCATGACTCAGTCAGGGGGGATAGAAGCGCTGGGTGGGGAAGAGTGGTGCCTTCTCTCATTTTTATGCCACTGCGGGTCGGAGTTGGAGGGAAGAGGCGGTAAGATATCCTGCCAGCCCGGAAGGTCCGGTGTGGGGATGTTCAGGTCTTTGCAGAACTTCTGGAGGTCCTCCGGGAACCGGAGGACAGCCGTTTTACCATCAGCTTGGGCGATCAGAGCCGCGGGAAATCCCCATCTATATCTGATGGATGCTGTGCGGAGGGTCTCGGTGAGTGGGCGTAGGGCCCTACGCCTGTCTAGAGTCTCCTTGGCCAGGTCTGGGTAGAACGAGAGCATGGCGCCGTCGAAATCTAGCGGGGCCGCGACCCTGGCCTTCTGCATGATGAGCTCTTTCTCCGGGAAGTGATGGATTCTGCAGATAACATCCCTCGGCATATCTGTCGCAGCAGCCCGGGGCCGGAGGGCTCTGTGCGCTCTGTCAATTTTTATAGGGGTGTCCGCCGCACGGCCCAGGAGGCTGTTGAAGATGCCTCGGACTGAGGGGAGGAGGTCGTCGTCTCCCGTGGCCTCCGGCAGGCCACGGATCCTGATATTGTTACGCCTGCTCTGCTTCTCCTGGTCTTCCAGCTTGTACAGGGCCATCCTGTGGGCAATCGCAAGTTGTCGGGTGGTGGATTGGAGGGCCCTGATGGCGGTCGCGTGGCGGTCAAGGCGTTGCTCCGATTCCTCCACGCGGAGAAGGACCTGCGACAGGTCTGAGCGCACCGCGGAAACTTCCTTTTTAATGACACGCTCGAGGCTCGACAGCATAGATGCCAGGTCCGCTTTGGTGGGTAAGTCCTCGACTAGGGATGCAACACCCGAGCGTCTGTAGGAGCCTTCTTCCCCATCCGAGCCCGCATACGATGCAGGCGAGAGCTGTCCGCGGTCAGGCCTGCTCCTGTGGGCGGAGCCTGAGGCTGTAAGCGTGCCAAGTGGAGAGCGGCCTAGGCCGTCAAGATCCTCCAGCTCCGGTGGTTCCACGGACATGAACCGTTTGATCGAACCGGCGGATGGGCCTTTTTTGGGGAGGGATTTAGTCGTTCGCCTCTTCATCTTTGGAGGGGTGTTCCGGGGGTCTGCGCGTTGATTAAAGTTGATAATTCTGTGTCGGCGCCGGAGCTCCAAGAAAGCACGTCTGCTCTAGTGCATAGTCAAGGCCACGCCCCCCTGTGAGATATAATTGCAGGTATGCCAGAGGGTTGTCACACTCAACTTCGACCTTCATCCCAGGTGATCCAGTGAAGGGAAATCTTGGGGGCACTACCTGGTCCGTATCGCACTCAATAGGGCACCAAGTGCGCACATCGCTGATGTCAGGTGCAGGATCATCACCGCTGTCACTTGTCAGATCAGTGTCAGATGACAAATCTCCCCATGACTCACTATCGCACAGTTCTGGGAGCAACTCTGTGTCGCTGTCGCTGTCATTCAACTGCTCCAAAGGCGGTTTTGTAGCAAAATGGCGCTTTTTGGATTCCATCCTATCAATATTTTATTGGAGGCAAGGGGCACTGGGGCAAGGGGCACTGTATCAGTGAGATCTGAGATGATACAATGTAATCCTCTCAGATTACACTGTATCACCTCTTTTTATATGTGTGTTTGTGTTCAAACTTTCGAAATTCCCTCCCAGTTCCGCTCCCATGCGCCACTGCTGCTCGCAGGGAACGGAACCAGGAAGTTAGATGCAGTGATCTCGCTGGTGATCACGCTGGCGATCACAGCGGAGCACAGCCGAGGACAGTGGAGGGCATCGCTGGAACCCAGGAGAAGGTAAGGGCTCTGCTCGATGCTCTGCAATGTTACCCCGAGCGTGACTCGGGGTTACCGCTCCTGACAGAAAAAGTCAGACCCGAGTCACGCTCGGGATTACCGCCAGGGAGGTTAAAGATGATGTACCTGTAGGCCCATTTGCCCAGCCGTGCCATTGCGCCGACATATATCGTCGTGCACTGGTCTGCAAGGGGTTAAAGGGCATCACACTAATCAGATCAGCTGCCACATAAGGCTTGATGGGACCGTGATTTTTTTTTTAAACAGACAGCCCACTCTATGTGAAGATCCTCTACCCAAAAACATATTGTTCAAAGTAACTATTAAAACAATCCCTAAATGATTTGGGTAAATGATTTGGATAAATACAATGTTCCTCCAACAATTAACACTAAACTTGTTCATAAACACTTAACCCCCAATTAACCCTAACCATAAAATTTACAATAACCACTGAATAAAACCCTTAAGACCTAACCCCTCAAAACATTGTTCTGGTCTTCGGCACTTTAACCCTTGCACTGGCAGAGATGATTTTTTGCATTTTTTACACACACGTTAGAATTCACATTTTAGGCCTGAAGACTGGTTGAAAATACCCAAACATAAAAAAAAAATTCCGGAAGCAGAGACCTTGGAGAATGTTGGTAGTTCCAATTTTTTATGTCACATAATATTAATACAATGGTTTATCAAATGCATATTTTCTGTAAAAAAAAAAAAAAAAAAAAAAAAACACATAAGTTCATTTTAGTGCACAAATGCTAAGTATTACTTATTTTTTGTAAAATGTGAAATATGAGGCTCTGACAAATAAATATACAGTGTATCAAACATGACAAGCCTTAACATTTCATTCACATGTGAGTTGGCTACAAATTACACTACACAAAATTTTCTGTAGTGATATTTTAAAAGTCTTTACATACATAGGCCCCTTACTTATGCATTCATGCCCATACTGTATATGCGTGTATGTGGGGACAGATGGTTGCTTTACATTTTTAGGGAAGTTTAAAGTGCTTGGCTGCATCTGTATTAGTTTTTTAAACTTTGCCCTCTACTGCAACTAATAAAGGCACAGATTGTCTCTTCTAGGTTCTTAATAGTTAGGAGAGATTAAGAAAAATGGCAGGTTTTCACCCATAAAAACAACTAGGCTAGCTTTTTTAAACAGTTAATACACCAACTTTAAAATTTCACAAAAAAACAAGTAAATGCATAATATTCTGAAATTTCAGCAGTGGGATAAGACTACAATGTGATTTGGTAATTATGTATGCATAAGGGGGTGATAGGAGACAACCACAAATAGTATACTGTAATCCAGATACCGATAAAGTTCAAAATCCATATACTAAAAAGGGAATTAAATAAATAAAAATACAAATTTCATGAAGCTGTGGAACAAAATAAAGTGCAAAATTCATAAACTACGTAGCAGTTGAAATAAAGTGCGAAGTGCTAGATTTCAATCTTTACAAATTGTGACAATGAATAAAAGTCCTTTTTAACAGCTTAAGGACTCACGCCGATATACGTCGGCAGAATGGCATGGCTGGGCACAATCACGTACCTGTACGTGTCTCTTTAAGAGCCCAGCCGTAGGCCGCTGGTGTCCCGCGATCAGGTCACAGAGCTGAAGAACGAGGAGAGGTCTGTGTAAACAAACCTCTCCCCGTGCTTCCTAGTGACGCTGTCACTGATCGGCTGTTCCCTGTCATCGGGAAAGCCGATTAGTGATGTCAAATGTCAAGCCACGCCCCCCTACAGTAAAAAAACACACACGTCACACTTAACCCCTCCCCGCCCCCTAGTGGTTAACTCCTTCACTGCCAGTGTCATTTACACAGGAATCAGTGCATTTAAATAGCACTGATTGGGGGCGTGGCCTGGACCGACATGTGAGAGGACACAGCTCTCACAGCTCCTGAGCTTGATCCTGAACCGATCCTCCCTCAGCCACAATACCGACATTCTGCTACTATATGCTGCAAGCTGCCGACCCAGGGATTACAGGGGAACCTCTGCCAGCCCTCTGCACCAGGGGAATGACCTGAAAATCGCAGTTTGAGATGGGTCCCGATTTACAAGATGGCGCCGCCACGTCGGCGGTGAAAGGAACCCCACGAGGTCGTTGACAGACAGAAGGAGCAGGGACACAAAGGACAGAAGCAGCCCAAGTCACAGGTTAAGGAGACACCTAAAGATATGGTGTATTACACCCGGAAAATGAACGGGCTGATGGGGAGTGAGATTGCTGGACATTCACACCACACTTAGCCTGCCATTCATGGGACACAAGCAGGGGCGGCCATATTAGCTGAAGCTAGTGAGCATGATGAGACTGACCACTCTGACTCTGGGGCCCTTGAGACAAATGAACAGGACACTTCCAGGAACACTCAGCCCACTTTAGCTGATATTCTCAGGGCAGTTAACATTGGCAATGCTTCTGTGGCCTCTGTGAGAGAGGAACTATCGCTGCTGCGACAAGATATGCAGAAAATGCGGGAGCGCACCACTGCAGTGGAGAGGAGAGTGAGTAAAATAGAGGATCATTTACCCCCCATTGAGAGAGAAACCAAGGCTGCTTATCAACTTGCAAGGGAGGCTATTGACAGAGGCAAGGATTTTGAGAATCGCCTTAGGAGAAACAACATACGCATTGTGGGGCTCCCGGAGAAGGTGGAGGGCAGGGACCCCACAGAGTATGTGGAAGGATGGCTGCTGGACATATTCGGCAAAAATGCATTTTCCCCCTTATTTGCTGTGGAACGGGCTCACAGGGTGCCGTCCCGGACTGCTCAGCCTGGGGGCCCCCCAGGCCAATACTAGCAAGATTACTGCACTACCGGGATAGAGAAACTGTCCTCTGGCTGACCCGCGAACGGGCCAACATACAGCACAATGGGGCCAGAGTATCTTTTTACCCTGATTTTTCGGCAGGGGTGCAAAGACGCAGGGCAAAGTTCTTTGATGTGAAACGCAGGCTCCGACCGCTGCAGCTATCTTTTGCAATGCTATACCCGGCAAAGCTGAGGGTGATAGTGAGAGGTCAGGCAAAATACTTTGAGTCGGCGAAAGATGCCAGTGCCTGGCTAGACCGCAACGAGCAAACCCTGAGGCGGCGTGACCAGAACGAGGAGGAAGGATGATGCGGGCAGAGGAGCCTGAGGAGAGTACCTGTCTTGAACTTAACCTTTGTGATGCTTTGCCTTGATTTGAAGACTATGTACTGAACCGACCCAGACGAACCCTGGCTGAGGGACATTATATTGCAACGGATCAAGACAAGAGCTTCAGAAATCGTTGGCATGAATTTCCAAGTCTTGCACTTAAGAGACCACCTGAGTGAACACTCAGGGGACAGAGGTTGACCCGCCATGTTGGCGGGCAAAGGTTCTATGCTGCTGGAGGGGAATGCCTGTTGCTTCCCCCAGAAAACGTATTTTTTCACTTTTTTTTTGTTTTTTCTATGGGTGGTGTACCGGTAAAACTTCTACAGTATGTTATGTATCTTGCACATGCACATTTTTTCAGGACTTGAGCACAGGCTCTAGGACTTCCAGACTCCCAGGCTTGGGAGGGTTCTATTTGTATGTTCACATATTCTACTCAGTCAAATGGCAGGAATTCCTATAGTATCTTGGAATGTGAGGGGACTCCACTCACCCCTTAAGAGAACCATGATGCGCATGTGCCTTAAAAAATTTCAACCAGGAGTGTTCTGCTTCCAGGAAACGCATTTGACTAGGGAGACTGTGAGCTGTATACAGTACAATTGGGTGAATAAGGCCTATCACTCGACTCACACCTCTCATTCCAGGGGAGTGAGCCTTTTGATTCATAGCTCCCTGGACTATGAAGAGATAGACACTCTCATTGATCCAGAGGGTCGATATGTATTTCTCCACTGCAGACTGGGTATGTTAACATGTGTCATTGCTGGTATATATGTCCCCCCCCCCCTTTTACGGTGGTGGTGCTAAGGGCCCTGCTATCTTATTTGGATGGCAGGCCGGAGGTACCACTACTGGTGATTGGGGACTTCAATTGTTGTCTAGACCTCTCGCTGGATAGGCACCCGGCCACAGGAGCCTCTGCCCTCTCCAGGGGTACCCCCCTGGCGAGGTTGTTGCAAGAGGTGGGCTGGGTGGATGTCTGGCGACACCGTCACCCGGGGGTAAAACAATACTCCTGTTTCTCAAAAACACACGGTAGTCTATCTAGAATAGACCTGGGGGTGGGAAATGCACGCATGCTCCAATATGTGTCCTCAACAGAATATAGGCCCCGTAGCATATCTGACCATTCCCCATTAGTTGTTTATCTGGTGGTCTCCCGACCAGCAGCGCTCCCAAGAGCCCCATGGAAATTTAATGCGTTCTGGCTGAAACTGTTTAAAAATCCGGAATCTATAGACGAGAGCATGCGTGGGTTTTTCGCCACTCAAAACCCTGAGGGTTCCTGTATGCAGCAGTGGGAGGCCTTTAAAGCTTTCTTGAGAAGGGATTATGAGAAGGGATTATGAGATGACTAAAGTTAAAAAAGATTCTTCCGCTATTGTGGTGGATTTGGAGAATAGGGTTAGGAACTAGAGCAGCAATTTATCTTAAGCCCCATACACACGGTCGGACAATCCGCGGACCAGGTCCGTCGGACCATGTCCGTCATACTTTGTCCGATGTTGGTTTTGCGTACACACGGTCGGACAAAGTTGTCGGAAAATCCGATCATTCTGAACGTGGTGACGTTTGTTGCCTACGACGGGACTACGTAGAGGCTAGTAGCCAATAGCTTTGGTCTTGTAATGTGATCTGAGCATGCGTGGCACTTTGTCCGGTCGGACAACCGTACACACGATCGGATTTGGTGTGATCGGACCGTGTTGACGGCAAATCTTTCCAGCAGGAGATAAGACTTTGTCCGTCGGTCAAACCGACGAACACTGTCCGATGGTGCATACACACGGTCTGATTTTTCAACAACCTTGTCCGATCGGACAGAATCCATGAAAAAGTCCGACCGTGTGTATGGGGCTTTAGATCCCTCTGATTCAGCAAGGGAGGAGTGGCAGGCCGCTCAGTCAGCATATGAGCGGGTGCTTTCCTCAACTGCAGAGAAAAAACGCTTTTTCTCCGAACAGGCGTTTCTTGAAGAAGGGGAGAAAACCGGGCGTATGTTGACTCGCATAGCGAACTCACATCAGAGATCACCAACAATAGGAGCCATTAAATCTAAAGCTGGGCCACTTGTCCGGTCCACCGAAAACATTATGCAGGAGTTGGCTGGGTTCTATGAAGAGCTGTCCTGCCCTGGTGCAGCCTATGACAGGACGGCTCTGGACCAGTACCTTAGGGGGCTGACATTTCCCAGACTTACCACGGCGCAGAGGGATGGGTTAGACACACCTCTCACGGTGGAGGAATTACACGAGGCTGTGGGTCTGTTCCCTAACTGTAAGTCCCCGGGGGAGGATGGGATCCCCATGGAGGTCTACAAACAACACGCAGATATACTGCTGCCCCACTTATTACAGGTGTTTAATGCTGCCCGGGAGGTGGGAGAGCTTCCGCCCTCCATGGCAAAAGCAAACATTGTACTTCTCCTCAAACCGGGTAAGGATCCGGTTGAACCAGGATCATACAGGCCAATCTCACTATTGCAGTGCGATATTAAAATCCTGGCAAAGGTATAAGCTGGGTTTATGCCAAATAAATCCACTGCCATAAACTTGCGGCCGTTATTTTTGAATATGCAGTCAGATGTAGATAATGCGGGTAGCAGGGCCCTGCTTTAATTAGATGCCACAAAGGCATTTGACAGTATTGACTGGACATATCTGTGGGCGGCATTGGAACAATTTGGATTTGGTGACACATACATAGCGTGGGTGCGCCTACTGTACAGTGGACCCGAAGCCGCTATTCGGGCTTTCGGTTTTCTGTCGCAGGACTTTGCTTTGAGGAGGGGGACGCGGCAAGGGTGTGTCCTCTGTCCCCCTTGCTCTTTGCATTGGCTATTGAACCCCTGGCCATCAAAATAAGGGCGAATTAACAAATTGTGGGATTTTGCTATGGCCCCCTGCAGGAGAAGATAATGTTCTACGCAGATGATACCCTGCTCATGTTGGGTGATATGGACGAATCCCTGCGGGAGGCCATGGCAACCATTACCATATTTGGGGTATACTCAGGGCTACAAATCAACTGGTTGAAGTCCGCCCTCTTGCTGCTAGACGGTGATGCCACACAGGTCGTGGCTCAGTCGTGTCCCATCCCTGTCACAACTTCCTTTAAATATCTGGGGATCCAGGTTACATCTAACCTGCGGGACTTTGGCCGGTTGAACATTTCGCCCCTGCTTCAGAGGTTTAGAGAGAGAGTGAGGACTTGGAATGGCCTTCACATGTCAGTAGCGGGCAAAGTAAACTTGGTTAAAATGATTCTTATGCCCCAATTGCTTTACTACCTTCACAACGCCCCAGTAGTAATACCCTTAAAAATATTTTGGATGGTTAACTCCATCTTTCGCACTTTACTATGGAAAAATAAACCTCCAAGAATAAAGCTGGAACATCTTCAAAGGCCTAAAGACGATGGCGGGTTGGCATTGCCCAACCCGTGGCTGTACTACCTGGCTGCCCAGCTGCAGCACCTAGTAGGGTGCTTTGGGACAGAGCCGGTTGGCTCCTCCCAGGCACTCATGCTTCACATGGTAGGCTCGGGTCCCATTCCCACGGCACTGGAAGCCCTGGCATTTGCCAGGCCTAATAAGAAATACCCCACAAACAACCTGATACAGAAGGTTTGGAACAAATGTAAATATATAGAACAGGCTGAGGGGTATACTGAATATAGCCCTCTGTGGCATAATGACACTTACACGGAGCTGGCCAAGCTGCAGGATGGGGCTAGATGGATATCATATGGTGTCACACACATTCAACATGTTTTCAAAAATTGTATTCTTAGGACATTTGCGGATTTGCAGGCGCAGAGTTTAGCCTGCCCTTCTCAATGGTCTTTCAGTATCTACAGCTGCAACACGCGGTTAGGACACAGAGCAGGTCATCTGAGTGGCACCTGTCATCTACTCCGGTGTTCGGCCTCATTAGGGATGCTGAGACCTCGAAGGGATTTATCTCTCAAAGCTACAATACACTTTTACAACACTTCTTGGGGCAGCATCCCCTGAGGGTGAGAGAAAAATGGGAGAAGGATGTGGGACAAATGGACGGTGAGGAATGGGAGGAGATATTCCAGGGGGTGAGTGTATGTTCTTTAAATGTGGCCCAAAGGCTTACTCAATTATACATTATTCTGAGGGTGTACTACACGCCGCATAGACTACAGTTGATGGGGTTGTAATCTGAGGATACATGTACCAGATGTCGTCGCGATCATGGGGACCTTATTCACCTCCTGTGGCGCTGCCCTAAATTGCACTTGTACTGGAATGCTTGCCCCGGTGGATCTAGTCATAGATAGGCTGCTTGGATAATGGTGGGATAAAGTACTGGATGGTAAATGCAATATTGTAAGATTGGACGTAATGAGATACTGTTCCTTTAAATGTGTTCTGTATTGATTGGTTGCACACTTGGAAGTGTTACTTGCTGCTTTGATGTTGTTGGATGTATACCACCTTTTTGTATAATAAAAACCTTTTTGTTGGTAAAAAAAATAGCACTGATTGCTGTATAAATGACAATGGTCCCAAAAATGTGTCAAAAATGTCCGATGTGTCCGCCATAATGTCGCAGTCACAATAAAAATAGCCATTACTAGTAAAAAAATATATATTAATAAAAATGCTATAAAACTGTCCCCTATTTTGTAAATGCTATAACTTGTGCGCAAACCAATCAATAATCGCTAATTGCGATTTTTTTTACCAAAAATATGTGACTGACAGTCTTGGCTCTTTGCTCAGAGCGGAGGTGAGATATGAACAGAATGAAGCAGCCGCTGCTCCACAATCAGGCTGCAACATGCCCAAGAAGGGCAATACTGCCACAGGAGCACATATTGGGGCCTCTTCTAATACCTCAAGCCCATCCACGCAGAGTTCAGTTAAATTAAAACCCCACAGAGACTCTCCCAACAGGGGGCAATGGGATGCAGGCATGTAGGTCAGTGGACCCCAGTCCTCCACAGACAATAACCCATTGAAAGCTGTGGACCTGATATCTACCTCCCCAACCACTGGGCAGCCCATATCGGTCACTACGTTAAAAAATATGATGCTATCACTCAGGGCATCCTTACAATCTGATCTGGTGTCCAGTGTTAAAAAATGTCAGTTGGAGGCACAGGGCATTGGGGGAAAGAATTGACCACATGGAACAAACCAGGGGTGATTACTCCACATCATTTAACAATGCACATAATGAGCAAATTATGTGGCTGAAAGATAAAATTGCTGACTTGCAGGACAGATCCAGGAGAAATAACATAAAAATCAGAGGCATTCCTGAATCCGTTCTGATGGTACAAAGTATATCCACACGCTGCAAACTCGTACCCTCACTGCGCCAATTATTCCAAAAATTACAAAAATAATAATAAATGTGTATATATTTATATGTGAATATTATATACAATAAATCTGTGAAATGACCCTAGCTGCCACTTTAAATATATAAAACCAGATTTGTGTTAAGATTAAACTCAAACGTGAAATGTGAAATGTTTGAAAGAAATCAAGTAGCGCGGAAAACTATATGTGAAATATACAAAATATTGCAAAACTATCATAAAACAATATATAACACCACGTGAAAGTGTTTGAATTAAAAAAAGTCCTTTTGATAACTGTAATGAAAAAAAAGGTATATGAAGCGATCTGTCCAATGCTGATCAATCTTCAAAATACTCCTTTGTAAACTTCCACCACACCATTCCTAAATCCGTACCTGCCCAACAGCTACAGCAATTTGACCAAACCTTGTTTTCCTCCTTAGCACCAACATTGTCCGTGCACAATCTCATAATTGACAGAGTTCATAGAGTGCCAAAGCCCTCCTTCCTAGCAGCCAAAGTGCCCAAGGATGTCTTATCAAGGATACATTTATACCATGTAAAAGAGCTCCTTTATTTAGGAGAGCTGGGCACCTGCTGGATCCATGTGCCATTATTCATCTGAAGCCTGATCTGACCAGACACACCATTCAACGCTGCCACAACCTACCAACTGGAACTAAAGTGTTAAGGAAATACAATATTATACACAAGTGAAAGTATCCTGCTTCACTTTCCATCACCCACAATGGGATCTCTAACATGGTGTCCACTCTGGAGGAAGAGTTAGCTGCCCTACACCAATGGAATATACTCACAGCGACCACCTTCAGCTGCAGAGCCAGATTGGCAATTGGTGTCTTACAAGCACTTCTCCTGTCACGTACCTCGTGGAGATTGAGCTCTAGAGAGGGCTTCTCTTGCACCTCCTGTCCAGCACCACTGGTAGAGATGACAGGGAGTGAAAGACACAGAGTGGCACGAGGGCCGATGTAGGTAGCCCTGGTTTGGTCTTGGTAGACTCTGAGAACAGGAACTCTGTGTTGCTGGATCAGCAGGCAGAAGTGTGGTCGGAACGTAAGTCAGGAGGTCATCAACAGCCGAGCAGACCAGGTACTGGAATGTGAGGCAGAAGCAAGAACAGGATACAGGCCAGGTTTGGTACACAGCCAGGCATCGAGGTACAGGAGCATGAAGCAGGAACAAGGTCGGGGTCACAGGAAGGCAGGCAGAAGTCCAAGGGAAGGTTCAGGTACAAGTCGGGTAAAGCACAGGAAGACTGGAACAGATCAAACACAGTTAAACAGGAACAAGCTGAAAGATCACTCAGCAATGCATGTGTGTCATTGCTCCGTCTAAATAGATCGGCTGGCGCCAGTGCATGCACGTGTACATGCACATGTGCCTGCTCGCGACCGTGCACGTCCGCGCATGTGCCAATACACACTATTTTTGGAGCACACACTACTGTGCCAGCACCTGTGCACCAACACGTGTCTATCAACTGGACTTCTCTTACACCTCCAAAAGGCAATCAAATGTAGGCTCCTGACCCACTGCATGTTAGTCTAAAAATTACTTAAACCCCCAGTTTAAGGAATGTAATGCATACCCTCCTCTTTTCCCCCATTTACATCCACAGCATACTCAGAACTTGGATCTCCCAACAGAGCCTCTTTTTACCTTCCCTTTCTCCCGGTTTGGTACATGTCATGTTGGGGAAGATAAAATGGAAACTTCTGAGATTCCTAACTTCACAGAGCCACCTCTATTCCTTGCTAGACCCATCAGTACCCCAGCGAGGCCTTGCCTAAGAAGTCATGATGAACTACAGTCAGTGACGTAGTAAAGTCCCAAAACCGCGCTATGTGACCATACTAAGACCCATCGGATGGGCGCTCAATCAACACCACCAAGACACAACAGCGAGTATCATCCACATCGCTGTTAGACTCTCGGAAACAAAATCAACGACTTTTTCCTGTCTCTCACTTAATGCAGGGATCTAAACCACCCCGCTAAATGTTTCTCAATGTGGAAAGAGGCCAATAAGTATAACGCTGACATACTTAGCATTCAGGAAACCCATTTACAGGCCTCCAAAATCCCCAATTTTACATAAGGATTATCCACATGTCTATCTACAATGTGCACAGAAAAGTAAGAGAGGGGTCCTCTTAGCTATCTGTAACTCTCTTGCCTTTCATCTTAAAGACTCCTTCCTAAACCTCTTTTCTTCTAATTTTAATGAGTGGCAATGGGTCTTGTTTAACTCCCTTTTGCAAAAAATGTTATCCCTATTGTGGGGTCACCAGTATGGTATTTTTATATTGAAATCATATCCCCTCTCAAGCGTCTCTTCTCCAGAGAGAAAAAGTTCAGTGCTCGCAACCTTTCCTCATAACTAAGATCCTCCAGACCCTTTATTTGTTGCCCTTCTTTGTACTCGCTCCATTTCCAGTACATCTTTCCTGAGGACTGGTGCCCAGAACTGGACAGCATACTCTAGGTGCGGCCGGACCAGAGTCTTGTAGAGCGGGAGAATTATCGTTTTATCTCTGGAGTTGATCCCCTTTTTAATGCATGCCAAAATTCTGTTTGCTTTATTAGCAACAGCTTCGCATTGCCTGCCATTGCTGAGCCTATCATCTACTAGGACCCCCAGGTCCTTTTCCATCCTAGATTCCCCCAGAGGTTCTCCCCCCAGTGTATAGATTGCATTCATATTTTTGCCACCCAAATGCATTATTTTAAATTTTTCTACATTGAACCTCATTTGCCATGTAGTTGCCCACCCCATTAATTTGTTCAGATCTTTTTGCAAGGTTTCTACATCCTGCGGATAAGTTATTGCCCTGCTTAGCTTAGTATCATCCGCAAATACAGAGATTGAACTGTTTACCCCATCCTCCAGGTCGTTTATGAACAAATTAAATAGGATTGGTCCCAGCACAGAACCCTGGGGGACCCCACTACCCACCCCTGACCATTCTGAGTACTCACCATTTATCACTACCCTCTGAACTCGCTCTTGTAGCCAGTTTTCAATCCATGTACTCACCCTATGGTCCATGCATATGGTCCATTTGTACAATAAACGTTTATGGGGAACTGTGTCAAATGCTTTTGCAAAATCCAGATACACTACGTCTACAGGCCTTCCTTTATCTAGATGGCAACTCACCTCCTCATAGATGGTTAATAGATTGGTTTGGCAAGAACAATTCTTCATGAATCCATGCTGATTACTGCTAATGATACCATTCTCATTACTAAAATCTTGTATATAGTCCCTTATCATCCCCTCCAAGAGTTTACATACTATCAATGTTAGGCTAACTGGTCTGTAATTCCCAGGGATGTATTTGGGCCCTTTTTTAAATATTGGTGCTACATTGCCTTTTCTCCAATCAACTGGTACCATTCCAGTCAGTAGACTGCTAGTAAAAATTCTAGCAATTACTTGACTGAGTTCCCTAAGTAGCCTTGGATGCAAGCCATCTGGTCCCGGTGATTTATTATCTTTAGCTCTATTATCTTTAGCTCTATTAGATCAAGAATAATCTTAAACTAATAGAGCTAAGGTTAGGCACATTCGGCCACAGGTTCGATGGACACAGATCGCTATTGTCAGCGCCATGTTGAATCTCCTGTCTATATCGAACTGTTGCAACAAAAATGAAAATAAAGCATTTGTTTATGTCGGATCTTTTCGGTTTTCGGATTCTCCACGTTTTGTTATTATTTGTTAAAACGATAATGAAAATACCTGAAATTCGGACGAAAATGCATTCGGACGAAAACGAATGCACATGTCTAATGCTCTCCACTATATCCCTTACACCACATGGCCTGTTAATGACTTCATGCAAGGCTCTAGACTTTAAAAAGTAGAGGCACTAATAGAAAAGTTTGATCTACCAAGGGGATTCCACTTCACATTGTTAACTTTCTAGCTAAAAACTCTATCCTAATACCCTGTATACATCCCAAAGTCTTGGATTTTTACACCTCACAAAAGCCAATAGACAAAGGAATTTCCTTTTTTATACTATATTACAAAATAAGACCATGTTTTAAAAAACAGTCACAATGCTCAAATGGGAAGCAGACCTCAATTCCTCCTTCACCTCCTTTCAATGGCAGAAAGGCTTCCATGCGATCTACAAAGCGTCACATTACACCACACATTGGGAGATGATGCTTAAAATTACACACCAATCATAATAAACCCCATACAAATTGGCTCAATTCTTTTCATCCCTGTCGCCTAAGTTCTGGCGCAATTTTGATCAAGTAGGGCACCTAAGGCACACCATCTGGGAATGCCACAACCTCACTAGCTATGGGAATCAGGTCTTCCAACTTCTATCTATGTTAAGAGCATCTTTTCCCCTCCACACCCAGGCTTGGCTCTTTTTACCATTGGCATCAACCTTTATCCCAACTCAGTTAGGACAGTAGTGACGCATGTACTACTAGCAGCCCGACTGACTGTACATAGGTAGTGGAAACCCTTTGTCACGTACCTGGTGGTGCGAGCCCGAAATTGCAGAGAGAGACCTCCCTTGCGTCTCCCACTCCTGGTTCCCTGGTGTGGGGACAGGAGACCCAGGAGTGAGGAGGAGCACGGGTGCCTGGCAGGATCAACAGACCGGTAGAGTGACCAAGTCAACTTAGCGGACACGGTGGAAGCCTGGATAGCAGGGAAGACTGGATACAGACTGATGAGCTGGAAACAGGTTAGCAGAGCTGGCTGGATCTGGACAACAGCTTAGCAGACTGGATAGCAGAGCAGGCCGGAGTTGGGCAGGTAAGCAGGCTCACAGGTAAACAGGATAGCAGAGGCTGGCTGGATCTGGACAACAGCTTAGCAGACTGGATAGCAGAGCAGGCCGGAGTTGGGCAGGTAAGCAGGCTCACAGGTAAACAGGATAGCAGAGGCTGGCTGGATCTGGACAACAGCTTAGCAGACTGGATAGCAGAGCAGGCCGGAGTTGGGCAGGTAAGCAGGCTCACAGGTAAACAGGATAGCAGAGCTGGCTGGATCTGGACAACGGCTTAGCAAGCAGGCTCACAGGTAAACAGGATAGCAGAGCTGGCTGGATCTGGACAACGGCTTAGCAAGCAGGCTCACAGGTAAACAGGATAGCAGAGCTGGCTGGATCTGGACAACAGCTTAGCAGACTGGATAGCAGAGCAGGCCGGAGCTGGGCAGGTAAGCAGGCTCACAGGTAAACAGGATAGCAGAGGCTGGCTGGATCTGGACAACAGCTTAGCAGACTGGATAGCAGAGCAGGCCGGAGTTGGGCAGGTAAGCAGGCTCACAGGTAAACAGGATAGCAGAGCTGGCTGGATCTGGACAACGGCTTAGCAAGCAGGCTCACAGGTAAACAGGATAGCAGAGCTGGCTGGATCTGGACAACAGCTTAGCAGACTGGATAGCAGAGCAGGCCGGAGCTGGGCAGGTAAGCAGGCTCACAGGTAAATAGGATAGCAGAGGCTGGCTGGATCTGGACAACAGCTTAGCAGACTGGATAGCAGAGCAGGCCGGAGTTGGGCAGGTAAGCAGGCTCACAGGTAAACAGGATAGCAGAGCTGGCTGGATCTGGACAACGGCTTAGCAAGCAGGCTCACAGGTAAACAGGATAGCAGAGCTGGCTGGATCTGGACAACGGCTTAGCAAGCAGGCTCACAGGTAAACAGGATAGCAGAGCTGGCTGGATCTGGACAACAGCTTAGCAGACTGGATAGCAGAGCAGGCCGGAGCTGGGCAGGTAAGCAGGCTCACAGGTAAACAGGATAGCAGAGGCTGGCTGGATCTGGACAACGGCTTAGCAAGCAGGCTCACAGGTAAACAGGATAGCAGAGGCTGGCTGGATCTGGACAACAGCTTAGCAGACTGGATAGCAGGAAACAGAACCACTGAATGGGCTGGAGACATACAGGTGATCAGGTTCTTTACAGGGATCAGACTGCAGACCGGACAGAGACCATGCAGGTAACCAGAGTTCATCAAGGAAGTCAGGTCAGGAATCAAACTGGTAGCAAGGTGCAGTGGATCAGGCAGAAGGATGGTCACAACAAGCCGGGGTCGGGTACAGGCAGAAAGCTGGATAGTCTATGGTAAGCCGGGTCAATAGGACAGATATATCAGGATCAGATTTCACACACCACAACGCTGTAGAGCAGACAGCAAAGACCGTCTGCACAGGTCAAGTTTAAATAGGCCGGCTGGTGCTAACTAGAGCGTGCGCCCGTCTCCCTGTGCACGGTTGCACACGTGCACGTGCCCGGGCGCGCATGCGCAGTGGAATCTGAGGGCCGGGACGGCCCGGGTTCAGGTTTCTGGCAGGATCTTCATGACACCCTTCTTCATATCTCAGATGTAACTACGCTAGTTCAGCAAAACTATACCTATGAACACCTCTGAGCAATCAACTCCCTTTCGTGTGCCAAGTAGGGATGACCCCACGGTTCGACTCGAACTTACGTTCATCTCGAAAACAAACCGAACATATGGGGTGTTTGTGGAAAATTTGCTCTATAATGCACCTCGAGATCACAGGGCATTGCTGTATGATGATTGGATAAAGCATGTACCTGACCTGCATGCTTTGGCCAATCACAGCGTGCTCTGCTGAGAGAGCCATAATTGTTCAAAGGCAGGGTGCCTTTGGCCAATCATGGCTCAGGGGGACTAAGTCCACGCCCCACACTATATAAGGCTGCTTACAGAGCGCCCATATGTAGTGTTGTTGGCGTGGACAGAGAGATAGCTTGAGTTAGATTAAGCAGGCAGGTTATTCAGTTAGTGGCAGTATATTTGATATATATATATATATATATATATATATACACACACACTCACAGTCAGTCTAGAATGTGTATATATATATATATATATATATATATATATATATATATATTAGGGATGCACCGATACCGATACTTGGCTTTTTCAGGGGTATCGGTACTTGTGAAAATCCACGATACCAGAAACTGATACCGGAAGTGATGACAGCTTGGGCGGAGCTCGGGAACCGGATAAGGTTGCAGCCTCTCCACACAGCGGTGAGTGCTGTTTCCCTCATGACATGTGTTTTGCTGCTGCGTCTGCTACATGGCTGCCCCACATGGCGAGCGTCCTCCTTAAACCATGTCCCCTCATGGCGGCCGGTGAGTGCTCTTCTCTATTTAACTGTTGCTTGCGTACTTATGTGTCCCGCGGCCAGTGATTGCTGTACAGTACTACTAGTACATCACTTGCCTAACATGGCGGCCGGCCTGTGTTATACTTTAGTTTTGTCCCACATTGTTTCTCTCTCTCTCATGGCAGATGGCCTGTGTTATACTTTAGTTTTTGTCCCACATTGTCTCTCTCTTTCTTGCCTAACATGGCGGCCGGATGTACTTAGTTTTATCCCACATTGTCTCCCACATTGTCTCTCTCTCTCTTGCCTAACAAAATATCCACTGTCCAGCATGGCAGCCGGCCTGTGTTTGTGTGTGTGTTACATAACTTAGTGTCCCACATTGTCTCTGTTGCCTAACATGTCTATCATGGCGGAAAATGACTGCTGCTGTTGCATAAATCATCATTGTCTCTTGCCTAACATTTTCCTGCATGTGCCTTTCTGAGACCATCCTCTGCTTTTTGTATTGTAGAGATACCAACCGCTACTGTTGTATCCAAACCCGACAGATGGATTTCATCATCCCCACTGCCACTGGTTTACTTGGCCATACCAAGATGCTGGATGCAGCAGGAACAAACAACAAGCACTGGTGAGAGCAGCTTCATTATTCAAAAAAATAGTAGGTATCATCATGTGTGAAAAAAAATCAGAAAACAGATCATTTGGGCTAAAAATAATTTCCCCATTTTCCTCTTTTTTTTCCCCTCTTAAGGTGGAGAGACTTACTTATTTCTGGCTTTAAGTGCAATGCAAACGGATGCCACTGCCAGCAAAATGTCAGCTGTCTAGAAGTTCTTTAAAATTAATGAAACCAACAAACGCATTGCAGACTGCAAACTCTGTTCTGCCAAAATATCCAGAGGAGGTTCAAAAGTTAATTCTTATAATACCAGTAATCTCATAAAACACCTCAAAATGAAACACAAGACTGAGCAGGCGAATTTACAGCGAATTTACAGCTGTCACTAGCTCTTGCACTCAGCAGCTGACACTGCAGCAAACCCTTGCCAGATGTGAAAAATTTTCCATGGATAACCCAAGGGCTAAAAAAAATTCTAAGGTAGTTACCCAATTCATCATTCTTGATGATCAACCACTATCAATAGTTGACAATGTGGGTTTTCGGCGACTTATGAATCTTTTGGAGCCAAAGTATGAAATTCCCAGCCGCCGTCATGTCACAGATGTCCTGTTGCCACAATTACACAACACAGTAAAAAAACACCTTACCAACATGCTACAGGAGGACATAAAGGCTATCAGTTTCACCACGGATATTTGGATCAGTAGTGTGAGTCCCGTGTCTGTAATTAGCTTAACTGCACAGTGGATTGATGCCAATTTCACTCTGCACCAAGTCATGCGGCACGCAAAGAAATTTTTAAGGCTCTCACACAGGCCAAGCTATAAGAAACATACTAGAAGAAATGCTTGACACTTGGGCTATTCCCAAAAGTTCTGTCCATGTGGTAGTCCGTGATAATGGCAGAAATATGAAAAAAAGGTGTAGAAGATGCTGGTCTTCAGAGTCTTTCATGTGTGGCACATACACTGCAGCTGGCTGTCTCAGAGGGGCTTTTATCACAGCGCAGCATTTCGGAGGCTGTGGGAGTTGGGCGCAAAATAGTTGGGCACTTTAAACATTCAAACCTGGCATATTCTCGGCTGCAAGATATTCAGATCCAGCTTGGTGAACCCATTAAAAGACGTCAACAAGATGTTCAGACTTGCTTGAACAGCACTTTTTACATGCTGCAGTCTCTGATAGAGCAAAAATGGGCCATTGGAGTACATGTGTCATGACATGAGCTGCCTGCAACGATCACTGCAAATCAGTGGAATCTCAGAAGAAGATGATCAACATCTTGGCTCCCTTTGAAGAGTTGACTCGGCATGTGAGTTGTTCAGATTCTTTTGCACTGGATGTAATTCCTGCAGTTACTGTGCTACAGTGATTATTATCTAAAGAAGTGGATGAGGACCACGGTGTGACAACGATGAAGAACACATTGCTTGGGGCTTTGCAGAAACGATTCTCTGAAATGGAGCAAAATCCACTTTACTGCATTGCTGCCTTACTCGATCCAAGATAATTAATTAGTTATTGCTGGTTGCTATTTTGACTTGTTTTTATTTGAATATTGATGATATGATTTTGTTTTTTGTTTTTTGGATGAAGGTGATATTTTATAGTGTCATCACTTGCTTGCATTTGTAATGCAAGTTATAACACAATAAATCTCACCTTCATAAAAAAAACACAAAACAAAATTGATAATGACAATTTGACAAACACACTTACCTGCTCTGCCTCTGTGTAATGGTTTTGCACAGAGTAGGCCAGACAACTTTTTTTGCCGTGTCCCCCGCTGTCACCTTTCCTTCTAGCAGTGCCCCCACAACCAGCTTCCACAGTTGTTGCTTTGCTTGCATGACGTTGTCTAAAGTCTTGTATTTTTCTTCTAGGTATAAAGATCGGTTCTTCTCAAATGCAGATGCTGGCAGGCAGGCCGAAGAGATGTTTGTGCTGGAAATGCAAGAAATATCTTCTGTACAGGTACTACAGGCAAAGACAGCTATGCCTGAGGTGCTTGAGAAACCAGCTACCAAAAGGCCTCGCACTGAGAAACAGCCAGGTACCAGTGTGACTGTGGACAGTGTTTTCCAAGAAATTGCTTATTCATCTACATTTGAGAACAGTGCTCCCACAGCTGCTACCATACAACTAGAAGCATATCTTGGAGAGGTCACTGTGCTTCGTTCGGAAAAACCTCTTGAGTATTGGGCAGTCAATAAACTGTGATTTCCCACTCTAGCTCAAATGGCAGTAGTGTGAAAAGTGAGAGATTGTTCAGTGCAGCGTCACACATTCTGACTGACACCAGAAACCGACTTCTAACTGAACATGCAGAGATTATTCTGTTTCTTAAAAAAGACTTTCCACTTGTGTTTGAATTGGAAAAGTAATCTACCGCCTGTTACTGTCCAACAGTAAGTCATCATGCACAGTTGCACGCTTCAACTCAAAGCAACTTCTCCACCTGGCATTTGAGTGTTTTTTTTAGCTTTTCCTCTGCCTGTTAACTCCCCTCCATGTTGGCATTTAAAAAAAACAAAAAAAATTGCCTTTTTAACTCCATGCCACAAACTTTTTCCTTAAGTGAAAAAGTGAATCACCTATGATGTGCACATTGCACACTATAGGTGATTCAACATGCAATGCATGGCCTAATATGGAGCGGCATATAGTTAACACTACAGGCAAACGAAAGGCTCAAAAACAGGGAGCTCAAACGCCTGTAGGAGCAGCTACTTTGAGCTTTATTGTGCATGTGACCTTACTGGCACTGCTGCTCTTGGCCTTGCCATCCTAGAATGAACCTAGTTTTTGTCTGTGAAAATTATTTTTTCAGGAGTTTAATAAGAAGTTGAACTAGAACTTTTTTTTTTTAATTTAAAAAATGTTTACAAAATAATGTTAGTTTTGAGGTACTGTTCAGTTGCTCCTCCTCAGGCCTAACATTATTTAACTAACTGTATTGCACTTGGGTTGGTTGATGTGATGACGTGAACTTGTGATTTTTGTTTTATACGTGGCGTCATCAACAATGATGATATTTCATGTTCTGTGTTAATTTTCAAGGCATAATGCTTGTACAATGCAGCTAAAAGCATCTGCTCCTCAAGGATTTTTAGCTTTTTTCCTGCCTGTTAATGCCTCCCCTCCATGTCAGCCCATTGCACACTAGTTACAGGAGTTTAGTGGCAGGAAAGTTTACAGTCAGAAAAAAAATCCAAAGATTTCCATTTCCAATTTCTTTGGATTTTTTTTTCTGCCTGCTGCCTGTAACCTGCCCTGACACTAAACTTCTGAAACCGCATAGTGTTCCTTGGCCAATGGCCATGAATGAACACATAGGCTAACATGGAGGAGAAGAGGTAACAGGTAGAGAAAAAAAAAGCTCAAAGAGCTAAAACACACGGAGAAGCAGCTGCTTTGAGCTGTGCATGAGGCCTTACAGCAGTCTACATGCCAACCTAACACACATCCTTCCTTGCAATCCTGGAATAGTCTGTCTGTAAAATGTGTTTCTCTTACACATGTGTAAGAAGTTGAACTGGAAACAAACACATGTTGTGTTTTTATTTTTGGTTTTTGAAATGTTATAATGTCTTGTGTTGTGAGTTGACTGATGTACTGTACTGCTCTTGCTTCTCTTCATGCCTAAATTGTAAACTTGCAATGTACATGTCATTGATGACATTTTGACATTTTGACATTATTGTTTATATAACATGTTCACAGCTTTGTGACCAACAAATTTTGGTCATAATTTTGTCCCGTTCCTGTGCCCAACAAGGGTAACTGTGAGGGCTTACAGTGTTCAGCGAACAGCGAACAATTTGGGGTGTTTGCGGCAAATTCGAAAAGACGCGAGCACCCTGTAAAAGTCTATGGGAGAAATCTCAAGTGCTAATTTTAAAAGCCTATATGCAAGTTATTGTCTTAAAAAGTGTTTGGGGACCTGGGTCCTGCCCCAGGGGTCATGTATCAATGCAAAAAAAGTTTTAAAAACTGCAGTTTTTTCAAGAGCAGTGATTTTAATAATGCTTAAAGAGAAACAATAAAAGTGTAATATTCGTTTAAATTTCGTACCTGGGGGGTGTGTATAGTATGCCTGCGAAGGGGCGCATGTTTCCCGTGCTTAGAACTGTCCCTGCACAAAGTGTCATTTTTGCAGGAAAAAAAGCTATTTAAAATCACTCGTGGCTATAATGAATTGCCAACTCCCGTAATACAGAGAACCGTAATTCATTGAAAGTCATTGATAAAAAAAAAGTGTGGGGGTTCCCCCAAATTCAATTACCAGGCCCTTCAGGTCTGCTATGGATATTAAGGGGAACCCTGCGTCAAATTTAAAAAAAAAATTGACGTGGGGTTCCCCCAAATATCCATACCAGACCCTTCAGGTCTGGGATGGATTTTAAGGGGAACCCCGCACCAAAAAAAAATGGCGTGGGGTCCCCCTCAAAATCCATACCAGACCCTTATCCGAGCACGCAACCTGGCAGGCCGCAGGAAAAGAGGGGGGACGAGAGCAGCCCCCCTCCCTCCTGAACCGTACCAGGCCACATGCCCTCAACATTGGGAGGGTGCTTTGGGGGTCTGTGACCCCTCAAAGCACCATGTCCCCATGTTGATGGGGACAAGGGCCTCGTCCCCACAACCCTGGCCGTTGGTTGTGGGGGTCTGCGGGCGGGGGGCTTATCGGAATCTGGGAGCCCCCTTTAACAAGAGGACCCCCAGATCCCGGCCTCCCCCCCTGTGTGAAATGGTAAGGGGATACAAAAGTACCCCTACCATTTCACCAAAAAAGTGACAAAAATGTTAAAAATGACAGGAGACGGTCTTTGACAATTCCTTTATTAAATTCTTCTTTCATCTTCTTTCTTCTGGTCTTCTTCCTTTCTTCATCCTTCGGTTTCTTCATCTTCTTCTTCCATCTTCTTCCATCTTCTTCTTCCATCTTCTTCCATCTTCTTCTTCCTCCGATCCGCTTCTTCTTGCTCTGGTCTTCTCCTGCGACATCTTCTTCCACGGCGTTGGCTTCTCTTCTTCTGTGTCGGGCCACTCCGCTCAATGGGAGGCTCCCGCTGTGTGAGGCTTCGCTCCGTCTGACAGTTCTTTTATAACGGAGGGCGGGGCCACCTGGTGACTCCGCCCCCTCTGACGCACAGGGACATCATGGGGACTTCCCTATGGTTTCTGCATGACGTCTTGTGCAGGGACAGTTCTAATCATGGGAAACATGCGCCCCTTTACATGCATACTATACACACACCCCCCAGGTACAAAATTTAAAGGAATATTACACTTTTATTGTTTCACTGTAAGCATTATTAAAATCACTGCTCCTGAAAAAACGTCCGTTTTTAAAACTTTTTTTTGCATTGATACATGTCCCCTGGGGCAGGATCCAGGTCCCCAAACACTTTTTATGACAATAACAAGCATATTAGCCTTTAATATTAGCACTTTTGATTTTGAACGTTCGAGTCCCATAGACTTTAATAGGGTTCTAAATATTTCTGGAATATTCCCAGAGAAACAGCGCTCATGCAGTCTGCTGACAAAATCTTAGCGAATGCTTACTGGGGGGGATCCTTGCTGGTAGATCAGGGCAGTGACTTTGATAAATTCTAGGAAGGTGGTTGGGTATTTCTGTTGACTTTTAGTAGGTGAAGTATGCGTTATAAATGGGCAAATGGAAAAAGTACATTGCAACTTTTTTATACCAGAAGAGGGACTTTCATGTTGATAGATAGGGCTGCAGCATTTTATCACTTAAATCCACCCCCCCCCCCCAAGGAACTTATTGTAATCATGGATACATCCAATCTTTTGAACAGGACCACATCTTCTGTGAAGTTCCACTGACGTGTCATCGTGGATGGTGGACATGACATACACATCTTTTCTATCCCTCCACTTCATGGCCAACACTTCCTTGTTCCTCAGGCTTGCTAGTTCCCCCCCTCCGTAGCCTTGTATTGACTAGACGCTGTGGGAAGCCCTTCCTGTTTTTTCTTGCTGTACTGCAGGCCAGAGGTTTCTCAAGGTACAGGTGGCGGAAAAGGGGAAATCTTGTATAATAATTGTCCATGTAAATGTGATACCCCTTTTGGAACAGTGGGAATGCTAGGTCCCAGACAATGTTTCCGCCATGTACATTGAGGACCTAGTTGATGGAGAGTGTGATGAGTCTGAAGCATTATGAGTGGAAATGTACATGGGTGTGTGTACTACAAGGTTATCATTGGAGTTTGTTATAGATCTCCCAGTAATAATGTGGAGGATGAGACTCAGCTCCTTACACAGATAGAAAGGGCTGCAAGGACTGGGGCAGTGATAATAATGGGGAATTTTAACTACCCGGAAATTGACTGGAGTAATGGCACTGCTGGAAGACTTAAAGGGCAGAAATGTATAAATCTATTACAAAACAATTTTTTGGAACAGTTTATTATAGCCCCCGATTAGGAATAATGCTCTGCTGGACCTGGTGATCTCAAACCATGCAGAACTTATTACCAATATTCATATAAAAGAGCATCTGGGTAGGTGGGACATAACATGCTTTCATTTAAAGTTAGCTGTAAGCAACAAACAGATACTGGAAAAATAAGAACACTTGACTTTAAGAGAGCAAAATTTCCAAGGATGAGGGCTGCTCTCCAAGACTTAGGGTTGAACACAGAACAGAAATGGGAATTCTTCAAAAAGACTTTATACAAACTCACTGCAAAGTATATTCCCTTATATTGAAGGATGCAAAAATTCAAAACAAACGTCAGATTGCAAAAGATAGTAGAATGTGGCATGGATGGGCACTGAAGTGGCACATGGTGTGCATGGACAAGGGCGAGGTCATACCTATTCCCACGCTGCTTTTTTAATCGTGATCACTTTTATATTCGTTTTTGTTCACTTTGTTGGTTTTTATGAATAAAACCTTCCTATTTTGATCTGCACCATCGGAGCCCCCCTTTTTTCTTTTCTTCCTTTTCCTACGGTTTGAAAAACATCTGGGAAGCACCTTGTGTGAGTTTTCATCATACTAGTTGTGGTGACAGAACATCGGTTCCAGTTTCCTTCTCGCTTTGGATATCTCCTCCTGAGTTTGCGGTTCCTGCTTCCTGGTTGTGGTCTGCATCCCATTCCGGTTATCCATGGTTGGACCATCTGTATCGCCTTGGTGAAGTTGAGACAGGACCAGCAGATTCCATCAGTCTGCCTTCAGGAGCCCAGTGAATGCCCAGTCTGCCGGCTGTTCGAGCTTCCTCATGCCCGTTTGACTCTCTGACGCTGACAGGGGGTCCACTGGTTCTGGTAAGCACATATCTGTTACAGTTCCATCTCAGAAAGTGTTGATGAGAAGATTTGTTTCAAGACACCCATGTCCTGATATCATCATTTACCTTTTTTGGGACATTTATTTTGTGTTTATCATATTCAACACATTGGACTATTCATGGTTTATCAGTTTATCACATGGAGATATTTTATGTGTATCATTGATTTGGTTTATATTGTAGATTGATATCATCATTTGGCGCACATTAATTTGGTTTGACACTTGTATATTGATTTTAGCGCTACACCCCTACCCACACTGAGCTATGGATGGGCATGGATGAGCCATGGATGGGCATGGATGAGCATGGATGAGCCATGGATGGGCATGAATGGGCACTGATGAGCTATGGATGGGCATAGATGAGCCATGGATAAGCATGGATGGGGATGGATGAGCATGGCTGGGCATGTATGAGCATGGATGGGCATGGATGAGCATGGCTTGGCATGGGTGAGCATGGCTGGGCATGGATGAGCATGAATAAGCATGGATGGGCATGTCTGGGCATGGATGAGCATGGCTGGGCATAGATGAGCATGGATAGGCAGGGTGGGGCATGGGTGAGCATGGCAGGGCATGGATGAGCATGGATAAGCATGGCTGGGCATGGATGAGCAAGGCTGGGCATGGATAAGCATGGATGGGTATGGCTGGAAAAGAATGAGCATGGCTGGGCATGGATGAGCCATGGATGGAGCATGGATGGGCAGGAATGGGCTGGATCTGAATTGCCCACAGCACTGCTGCACCTGGCTCCTTCCCCTCCTCGTAGACTGTACCGATCGGTGTGAGGAGAGGGGAGGAGCTAAACTGGACATGCTCCAGTCTGTTGACAATTGATCACTTCATCATTAGACAGGGCGATCACATGGTAGAGGCTTGTTCTGTATATGTTTGCTCTCTGTTATCCTGACCCCAGCTTGCCTTGCTCACTACGTTTACCTCTCCACTGTTTGATATCCTGTTGCTGAACTTTGCCTGCATCCTGACCATTCTCTGCCTGTCGTTTTTGTCTGCATGATCATCTGTTATCAAACCCGGCTTGTTTGATCACACATTCAGTGTCTCCTCAGCTCTGCACATACCAGCTTCCTGCTCCTATTTCCTGTCTGCATCAGCTGAACCGACTACACCTGCTGTTAACCTGTGGGTACACCCTGGTGACACATCTGCTGCATGGAAGACAATCCAGGCCCCCATACACTGCCAGGCTCTTGCGGCCACTGTTACAACATCGGTGGCCCTCGAACCGGGGTTGTATGCCAGGCCTTCCCACTGCACGTCAGGCTCATTCGTCAGGAACATGACAATTATAGCTTAATAATAGCATGCAATGCCAAGCTGTGGTTTCCAAAGCAAGCAAAGACCTTTCTTGTATGTAGAGAGATATCATTTTGCCCCTGTGCAAATCATTAGTAAGACCTCATCTCGAATATGCAGTTCTGTTTTGAGCACCAGTTCTCAAGAAGGATATTGGGGAACTGGAGAAAGTGCAGAGAAGTGTAACCAAACTGATAAGAGGCATGGAGGAGCTCAGATATGGGGAAAGATTAGAGGAACTGAATTTATTCTCTCTTGAGAAGAGGAGATTAAGGGGGGTATGATCAACATGTACAAATACATAAGGGGTCCATACAGTGAACTTGGTGTGGAGTTATTCACATAAAATTTTAAATTTATAAATAAGTAATTGCCACTTTGTGTTGGTCTATCACATAAAAACCCAATAAAAAAACATTTACGTTTTTGGTTGTAACATGTGGAAAATGTCAAGGGGTATGAATACTTTTTCAAAGCACTGTATGTGTTTGCTGTTTGTTAAATTAACACAGCTTCATGTCTTATATTTAATTGCAATCTTGGCAATTTTTTTGTGATCGTTACCTACTGAAAAATGCTGTATTTTTATTCTGTAGGTGTTCTACTTTAGAAAGATATGTTTTGGGGGTTCATGAAAAATTGAAAAATGCCTGGGCAACAAAATGGTTAAAACGTAACATCCTACAACTTTTACCTTGCACTTGATAAACCATGAAGTTTTCTACATCATTATATAAATATATGCTGTATGACATACTATTGTTTTTTTATTGCACTTAGCAATTATTTTTGGTTTTGTGATAAAAGGAAGCAAATGGTGCATTCAAAAGCCTAAAAGCTGGAATAAAGATTAGGTGCAAAGTGTTATTGATTGTTTTACATAAAGAAACTTAAAAAATGCATTCCCTTGTCAGGTTAGGTATTTATTCATTCACCCATAGACAAGATTAGAAAGTTGAAGATGAAAATTTTGAAGAAACCAGGAAAAGACTGAGCCTAGCACAGAAAATAACAGCAAAAAAGTTTTATAAACATTTAAAATGATGAGTGGAGACGACTGAATTATCAAAAAGTATTTTTACCAGTAATCTGCTTGATCTGTTACTGTAATCCAATAGTACTTACATACTACATACTTTGAGACTACTTTTTTGTATAATAAAAAAGATGAGCCTGATGTTACTAGGTTCTAGTGCTATCTAGGACATATGCTACTAATGTATTTTCATTCTGTACACTGTGAATTAAAACATGTTTTATAATGCAATGACTATCTGAGCAGCACCATCTATTTGTTAAGCTAAAGTTGTCATAATTTATGATCAGTACTTTTTGAAGAGAGTACAACAATATCTAAAGAATTTTATGGTTACTATGCTAAAAAAGACCATGTCTATGTTCTATCAAAACACAAAAATACATTAACATTTTGTATCCTCAGGACCTTCAACCCACAGCTGATCAAGAGGAAGGCAAAAACATTTGAAAGCATGGTTTATTTGTTCCAATAAAGAAACATTCCTTCCAAATCTTATAAAAAAGGGTAGAATTTGTTTTTTTTAAAAGTAAACATAGATAAATAATTAGCACATTGTATCCATTAGTTTAGTGATTAAACACAATCTGGCTTGTGTTGCTTTTTCCTTTTATAAACTGCACCTTTCACATACTCAAGAGATTTTCTTTAGACATAGGCTCCTTTAATCTGTTAAATAACCTCTTGCTCAGAAATTAAGAGGCTTCGATGACTTTCTGAGTAGCTCTATTGAGTCTGCTAACAGTTTTCAAAGCCTAAAAAAAGTTAAGGAAAGGGTTATGAAAACAGTGATTAAACCAGAGACCAATTGAAGGCTTTGGTATTTAGCTACTATGGCAGCTGTGAGGAATAGAATGTTCTGAAGGGTTTTCTATCTACTGTCATTAGGCAACTGTTAGTATGCCTAGGAAAACATTTTATTTTCTATACCTAAAGTATTGGCAGCTATTTAAATAGTATAAAATACCTTTAAAAATAGTAGGCACATTGTTCCACAATTCAAATGTTATTGCAGCATTAGTGACTGATACAATATGCGGATATGTAACAAGAAGTTAGCTTTTGTAACACACCAGATCTAGTGGCTTAGAAAGTTGTGTTTACAGGCACTAGTTGGGGGCCCTATTATAAATACAGAGACACACATACTCCTGTGTAAGAAATGCTGCTTCATATTCAGTGTGCATGTGCAAATTTTTAGTTATATATAGCATATATTGATTCAGAATATTGTACCCATTGTAGCTAGATGTAAATTCAGAACCACTGGTTTACTGAACATATACTTATTGTTATAAAGGAGTTTTTTACATGAATTTGTCCACTATCCTTTTATTGGATTGTAATACAATTGATGACATACAAATGCATTCTGTATTATGAAGGCACTACTGTGTTTGCACTGGCTTATTGGAGATCCTTAGGTTCCCTTAAACTCACCTCACCAAAACTTGCCTGGATAAATATTTTTATTAGTCCCCAAGCTCTACTCCAAAAAAATGATAATTTCTTTACACTGCCCTGTGATGGGTAGGGATGAGCTTCGAGTTCGAGTCAAACTCACGTTCCACTCGAACATTGCCTGTTCGCCTGTTCACCGAACAGCAAACAATTTAGGGTGTTCGCAGCAAATTCGAAAAGCCGCGGAACACCCTGTAAAAGTCTATGGAAGAAATCTAAAGTGCGAATTTTGAAAGCCTATATGCAAGTTATTATCTTAAAAAGTGTTTGGGGACCTGGGTCCTGCCCCAGGGGACATGTATCAATGCAAAAAAAAGTTTTAAAAACTGAATTTTTTTTCAGGAGCAGTCATTTTAATAATGCTTAAAGTGAAACAATAAAAGTGTAATATTCCTTTAAATTTCATACCTGGGGTGTGTGTATAGTATGCCTGTAAAGGGGCGCATGTTTCCTGTGCTTAGAACTGTCCCTGCACAAAGTGTCATTTTTGCAGGAAAAAAGCATTTAAAATCACTGGCGGTCAAATTAAAAAAAAAATTACGTGGGGTTCCCCCTAAATATCCATACCAGACCCTTATCCGAGCATGCAACCTGGCAGGCCACAGGAAAAGAGGGGGGGATGAGAGAATTTTTTTTTCACCCTTACATCACTGGAGAAGCCTGGGTTTCTCCACAGAGACACAGCTGAGGAGGACCGAGCCACCCGTACCTTGACCCCGCCCCCCTCTGACGCAAGGGAAAAGCTGGGCTTCCCCAGTGATATACGGGTGACCCTGCTCCCCTCTGATGTAACGCAGGTTTCCATTACATCAGAGGGGGCGGGGTCACCCGTACAGCTTCCCCCTTGCGTTGCATCAGAGGGGGGCGGGGTCAGGTGACGGGTGGCCCGGTCCTCCTCAGCTAAGACGGGATTCCCGCAGTGTCTCCATGGAGACAGGATGCACTGTGCTGGACGTCGTCGGAAGAGATCAGCCATCGCTGGACCGCAGGGAAGAGACCACCCATCGCTGGATAGCAAGAGTGTATTACCACTGCTGGAATCTTTTTTTATTTTTTTATTATTAATAAAGGACTTTTCCCAACGGTGTCTGTGTGTTTTTTAACAATTTTTTACACTTTCTTTGTGAAATGGTAGGGGTACTTTTGTACCCCCTTACCATTTCAAACAGGGGGGGGCGGGATCTGGGGGTCCCCTTGTTAAAGGGGGCTTCCAGATTCTGATATCGCAGACCCCCACAACCACCGGCCAGGGTTGTGGGGATGAGGCCCTTGTCCTCATCAACATAGGGACATGGTGCTTTGAGGGGTCAAAGTATCCTCCCAATGTTGAGGGCATGTGGCCTGGTATGGTTCAGGAGGGGGGGTGCTCTCTCGTCCCCCCCTCTTTTCCTGCAGCCTGCCAGGTTGCGTGCTAGGATAAGGGTCTGGTATGGATTTTGAGGGGGACCCCCACGCCATTTTTTTTGGGCGCGGGGTTCCCCTTAAAATCCATACCAGACCTGAAGGGTCTGGTATGGATATTTAGGGGGAACCACGTAATTTTTTTTTTTATTTGACCCAGGGTTCCCCTTAATATCCATACCAGACCTGAAGGGCCTGGTAATTGAATTTGGGGGGAACCCCACGCATATTTTTTTTATCAATGACTTTCAATGACTGTTCTCTGTATTACGGGAGCTGACAATTCATTATAGCAAGTGATTTTAAATGACTTTTTTTCCTGCAAAAATGACACTTTGTGCAGGGACAGTAAGCACGGGAAACATGCGCCCCTTTACAGGCATACTATACACACCCCCCAGGTACGAAATTTAAAGGAATATTACACTTTTATTGTTTCACTTTAAGCATTATTAAAATCACTGCTCCTGAAAAAACTGACGTTTTTAAATGTTTTTTTTTGCATTGATACATGTCCCCTGGGGCAGGACCCGGGTCCCCAAACACTTTTTATGACAATAACTTGCATATAAGCCTTTAAAATTAGCACTTTTGATTTTGAATGTTCAAGTCCCATAGACCTTAATAGGGTTATAAAGTTCACAAGAACTTTAGGTCTGTTCGCAGGTTCTGGTGCAAACCGAACAGGCAACAAGCCTGAATAAGATTTTTTTTCCAGGTTGGAATAAAATGTATCTATGATATTTTGCTTTATCTGTGTTGTAAAACAGCAGTTGTGTGGCTCTTTGTGGTTCCTTGAAGTTTACTTCTTCATATCCTGTCTGGGGTACATTTTTTGTTATGTCTACATAATGCAGACTCCAACTCAAAAAATAAGATTTTTTTTGTTATAAGGGACATTTAAAATGTGTGTCTCAGTAGTACTCTGGAAACTATACCTTTTGTATCCACACAGGAACATACAGCTGCCGAAACGTTTTACCTCTCTGGCTGCTGTTTCTTCCCAAATGCGATAGGAGGCAGTCTGGTTGTGTGATCCAATGCATCACACACAGCTCTGGGATGCATTGCAGTGTGAATGGGACACACAGGAAACAATTGTTTTCTGTCTTTCCTTGCAGTGACACATGTTTTGCAGTGCAGTAAAATGCCTGTCACCGCACTGTGAATGTGAATTAGCCCCTCAATTTCACCTGACTTCCTGCCCTGTGAGTTTGCCTGTGCCTACAGATAACTGTATATCTGCAGAGGGAGAACAAAGGTACTACTGCATCTGACTGCTAGTCTCACTGTGCTCCTTTGTTAAAGATGCTAGCTGCACCTGAGATAATTCAAAGTTCAATAACTCTTTAATTCACATTGCAAGGTGCAATTTGTTGTCAAATCATTGGAGTGGAAATGTGTTACATGTGAAAGTGAGTGTGACTTGGTTATTGTTTTCTACAGGGAATCTATCCACAAAGACTGGTATCTGCTTTCTGACTCCCGCCAGCCACAGAAACTTAAACTGGGAGTTATTAGAACTCTGCAACACTGGACAATGTTCATCTCATGTAATATTTGTGTTTTATACAGTTTATTACATTAGTTGTCAGTTCATTACAGTTAAATACCACATTTCCAGTAAACAGTGCAAATGCAGTAATTACCTACTGTAAATATCACAAGAAAATGTGATATTACAACTCAAATTTCAATAAAGTTGAAATGATTTGCAATTTTCCAAAACCCATATTTTATTCACAATAGAAAATAGAAAACATATTAAATGTTTAAACTGAGAAAATTTACCATTTTAAGAAAAATATATGGTAATTTTGAAATTTATGACAGCAACACGTCTTAAAACAGTTGGGGCAAAAATGTCAGGGTAAAGCTGGAAGAACATTTTTCAACTAATTTTGTTAATTGGCAACAGGTCAGTAACATGATTGGGTATAAAAAGAGTATCTTAGAAAGTCAGTGTATCAGAAGTAAAGATGGGCACAGGTTCACCAATGTTAAAAAAAATCATAAATAATGTTCCGCAAAGTAAAATTGCAAAGACTTTAAATATATCATCATGCACAGTACATAATATTATCAAAAGTTTCTAAGAATCTGAAAAAATATCTGAATGGAAGACATAAGATGGAAATGCAATATTGGATATCGGTGGTCTTCAGGCCCTCAGACAGCACTACATTAAAAACAGGCATGATTCTGTGAAGGTCATCACTGCACGCACTCAGAAATACTTCTAAAAATCTGCCTGTGAACATAGTTTGCTGTGACATCCAAAAATGCATGGTAAAGCTTTATCATGCAATGAAGAACCCATATCTGAACATGCATATTTGCATATTTGGAATAGGAACCATCAATGCTCCAGGTTTTAGAGCTGCATATGCTCCTACCCAGACAACGTTTTTTTTTTCAGAGAGGGCCTATTTGCATATTTCAACAGAACACTGCTAACCTGCATACTGCATCTATAAGAACAGCATGGCTTCATAGCAGAAGAGTCTGGGTACATAACTGGCCTGCCAGAAGTCCAGACCTTTCACCAGCTGAAAATATTTGGTACATCTAGAAATGAAAAATACGACAAAGGCAGGACTGTCAGAATCCTATATCAGGCAAGAATGGGACAACATTCCTCTCCCAAAACTCCAGCAACTTGTCTCCTCTGTTTCCAGACAGAGTGTTATTAAAATAAGAGGGGATGCTGTACCATGGTAAACTGGCCCTGTTCCCACTTTTCTAAAACCTGTAGCTGTCATCAATTTCAAAATGATCCTTTTTTCTTCTTAAAATGGTCAATTTTCTTGGTTTAAATATTTGATGTTTCTTATCTTCTATTGTAAATAAAATATGGATTTATGAGATTTGCAAATCATTGCATTGTTTTTATGTGGATTTTTTTCCCTACTTTTTTGTAATTGAGGTTATACATTAACCACTTCCGCCCCGGAAGAGTTTATCCACTTTCTGACCAGGCCATTTTTTGCAATACAGCACTGCGTAATTTTAAATGAAAATTGCGCAGTTGTGCGATGCTGTACCCAAACAAAATTGATGTCCTTTTTTCCCACAAATAGAGCTTTCTTTTGGCGGTATTTGATCACCTCTGCATTTTTTTTGCGCTATAAACAAAATAAGAGTGACAATTTTGAAAAAAATTATATTTTTTTAACTTTCGGCTATAATACATATCCCAAAAAAAACAAAAAAATAGAAAAAAAATACAAATGTGTTCATCAGTTTAGGCTGATATATATATATTCTACTACATATTTGTGGTAAAATAAAAATCATAATAGGTGTATATTGATTGGTTTGTATCACTTCTACAAACTATGGGGTTGATTTAGGGACTTACATTTTTTTATTATTGTTTTACTGGTAATGTCAGCGATCTGCGATTTTTAGCAGGACTGCGACATTTCGGTGGACAAATCTGACTTCAAATGACATTATTACATTGATCACTGCTATTAAAATTCACTGATTAAAGGGCGTGGCTAGCTGTGGACCGAGATGGCCGCCTGACTCCACAGCTGCCTGACTCCACAGCTCTGTCCCATCACAGGCAATAACTGGCTCACTGTGACTCCCTCCTCCTCTCTCAGTCACCGGAGAGGAGCTCACTACCCCCGTGACACCAGCCATGACAGGAGGGAAAAGGGAAAACTCCTCAGCCCTATGTCGCCTCACAGATTTCTACCCTACCGTGCATTCCAGTCAACATGGCGCCAGCAGCGATATGGACCCACCGTCACAAGGCTCCAGTGATCCACACGGTATCACTGACCTTGACACTATGGACAACTCTGCGCCGGCTCCCAGTTCTCTCCCGATAGAGCCAAGCCAAACGTACTGCACACTCACCAGCTCATTCCCCTGACAATGCACCATTGAGCAAGAGGCAGTATAGCTGGGCACAGACTGGGCTACATAACTCTGAGGAACATGTTCCTGACTCTGACTCACTAGCTTCCGTCCCTGCCAGTGATCATCCAGCATAAGAGGCCACATTAATGAGAATGCTGCTCTCCCTACAAAAGGAACTTGAAAAATAAATGTGCTCCTCCATATCCAACTTAACAATAAGAGTGGATCAGGTGGAGGAGTACATTGATACTATAGAATGACGGATGAGTGATTACTCCAAAGCCTGGAATTAATTAATTGATGCCTTTGAATGTCAAACGGAGGATGTCTGTCACATGACCGCTAAGATTAATGACCTAGAAGATAGGTCAAGACAGAACAATATAAAGTTTTGCAGGATACCAGAATCAATCAAACCCGCCGAACTGACCACCTACTTACAACACCTGCTCCTTAAGCTTTTGCCTCACTTTACCGCTATGGATTTAACCATAGACCGAGCGCAGATGTCCCAAGCTCAGATTCATTTGTTGGCTCAGATTCATTTTTATCACATTAAGGACCAGATCCTTGGAGCATCCAGATCTTCACCATGCCTCCCTGAACAATACACAAGGGTCTCACTTTTTGCTGACATCTCAGTCGTTACGGCTCGAAGACGCAAAGAATTCCAACAAGTCCCTACCATCTTGCAGGAGCGCCGCATTCCCTACAAATGGGGCTTCTCAGTCAAGTTAATTGTTACCTACCAAAACCAGCCAGTCACTATCACCTTGCCTTGGTCCACAAACAGAAAATCATAAACTTACTTGGAAAACCTCTACTGTTCTCCGTTCTCCTGGCCCAGGAATCCTACCCGGTTAAATAACAGTTAATACTGTAGTGCCTGTAGTGGGCAGTGGTTTTTCTTTATGATTCCCACTCCCAAGATACACAGGGTGATAAGCACACCTATTAGCTCTTTGGTTAAATTTTGCTCTTTTGTTTTGTTAATGTAAACCTCTCAGCTTCTACTGATCAGAAGATAGGATATTGGAATATGTTGCTATGTTCTGTGTTACTTATTGATTACACACCAAATGTCAGTATAATAGGCATGGCCTCTACTCACATTACTATGCCCCCCTCTCCAATCACACCATGGCAATTACTATAACCTCAATCAATGCCAATGGGCTAAACTAACCTTTTAAAAATAACTTATTATGGCAGGAGGCCCTGTCCCAACAGTCAGATATACTCTGCGTACAAGAGACGCATTTCTCTTCTTGTAACCCCACTCAATGTTCCTACAAACATTTTTCAGATTATTTCTAAGCCAACGCCACTAAGAAAAAAGCTGGCGTAATTGATTCCCGTTAAAGCCTCTCTGCCCATCAAGGACAGTTTTACAAGGCTGTCATCAAGAAACTCCACCCATATCGCTAATCAAATCTCATTATTTGTGGAGACTTTACTGATATTGTTGACCACTCCCTGGATTCCTCCAATTCCACTAGAAAAAGATCCTGTCAGGGCTGGGCTCAGCCCCTCCTTCTCTGAGCTGGCCGCTCAGCTGTCGGCTAAGTGCCAGCTCCCATCTCTCTCCACAGTTACCCAGTTGTTGTTCATCCTGCTCATCAGTCCTGCCTACTTAAGCCGTCCAGTCCAGAGGAGCTCTGCCTTCGCCTTGGTCACATCACAAGAAACTATCTCCTGCATTCCTGTTTAAAGACTGGCTTTGCTGACATCCCTTGAGGCTGCACTACATTGATCCCTGACTTCTGGCTTGGCTGACGATCCGTTCCGGTTACTTTACTTTGGCTATGTTTTGACTATGTTTGTTCTTTTTACTTTGATTAATAAACAAGTGTGATTTAACTGTTTATTCACTCACACAAAAATCCTACTCGCAGATCGACCTGTTCCTGACTGATAAGTAAACACTTCAGTTAATTGAGGAAGCTAAGATAGGAGTGACTATGTGGTCAGACCATGCACCAATCTCCATCAAAATGTTCACTAATAACCGAATGAACACAAAAACTATTTGGAGGCTTAATACCCTCCTCATTGCGAGTCCCTAATATCAGGAACAGGTCGCATCCAAAATTGATAATTTCTTTACTATCAATGCTTGCTCTGTTAGTAATCCACACATACTCCGGAGTGCCCACAAAGCTTCCCTGAGAGGACTACTGATAAAGCTGGGAGCACACGAGAAAAATAAACTTAAAGCTACCACTGATAGCCTATTAAGACAAATTAAAGCACTCGAACAATCTCATAAAGCTAATCCCACAACTACCCTTAATCTGGCACTCAAGGCAAGACAGGAGCTCAGTGAGCACCCCAGGGGAGAATTCTCACAAGCGCCATGGGACAGCGAATAATAAACCCTAAGGACATTGCAAACCAATTTGGCTCTTTCTATTCCGCATTGTAAAATTTAACCCAGCCTGACACTGTCACCCCTCCTACCAGTGAAGACTTACAATGCTTCCTGCAATCACTACATCTCCCGACAATCACCGCAGAACAACTCACCAAACTCTCAGCTCCATACACCACCCAGAAAATCCAAAAAGCCATCAATACCCTACCCCTCCATAAAGCTCCTGGTCCTGATGGCTTTGGAAACGAGTATTACAAAACCTTTTCTGCTCATTTATCTCCCCATCTATGTTCAGCCTTTTATCACACTGCCTCCATAGGCGCGATACCCAATGAGTTGGAAAAAAGAAAGAGAAAGGCGGTGCCCTCTAAGTGCAGCAATATTAAAACAAATTTATTACAAATAAATTAGGAACACTCACAAAGGAGATGTTGATTCAGGCATGTCAAGGGTTAAATACGTCATCCGTTGTTGGTCCTGGATATAGCGATGGTCACTGGGTGGTTCACTGCGTCCTGTGTCTTAATCTCTTGGCTGGTTCAGTGGTGCTGTGGGTTCTAGACATGTGCAAAAGGAAAAAATTAGTTTTGTTTCGTTTCGTTTTAATTTGTTAATTAATTAATTTCGTTTAGTTAGATTCGTTAAATTTGTTAAATTCGTTTTCGGATTTCGTTTCGTTTTCGACCGATTTTCGAATTCGAAAATATTTCAACCAAATTCGAAAATATTTCTACCGGATTCGAAATTATTTCAACATGATTCAAAATTATTTCAACCGCATTTGAAACAATTTCAACCGGATTCGAAAATATTTTGCGACCCAACTTTGGGTCCATGTATCTCAGGGTCACTTAGCGATTTGGATATATTGTAGTGCTAGTTCTACTGTGTTTGCATACCAAATTTGGGGTTTCTAGCTCCAAGTGGCCCCGAGATATGTGGCCCCAAAGTCAGGTCGAAAAATGTCATTCTCTGCTGCAGAAAAGTGCTTGACATTTTGCGATCCGACTTTGGGGCCACGTATCTCGGGGCCACTTATAGCTAGAAACCCCAAATTTGGTATGCAAACACAGTAGAACTAGCACTACAACCTCTCCAAATTTCTGGGGTTTCTATCACCAAGTAACCCCAAGATACGTGGACCTAAAGTCTGTACGGAATACTTTCCGCCAATACGATCTGATGCGAGGGCAGGTCCACCAAATATGAAGCATAGAACCCTCCATCTCGCATTCCCTGAAGCAGACCGGTGGAGTACCCGGAAATAACCTGGCCAGCCTGGAGGGAACATAGTACCACCTTATCAGAACCTTCAGACTAGCTTCAATAAGAGAAATATTAAGAATACCTTTGAAAGCTCTGTCCGTGGCTCGAAACCAAGTTGCGGTGTCCCAAGTGTTATTCACGTCTGCTTCCCAGGCTCGGGCATAAGAGGGTTTAGTTTCCCTATGCATCAGTGCTGCATAGATCAAAGAGATGCCTCCCCTCTGATCCATTAGATTGACACACCAGTGTTCATAGGTAGTGATAGTAGGGGGCAAGGGATTATTGGTCCATATTGAATGGAGGAAATGAGAGATCTGTGAGAACCTAAAGAGTTCGGAGTTAGGCATATCCAGCTTTTTCTGACAATGTGTCAGGGAAATGGGGCCTGATGGGGAGAAGAAGTGTCCTATCCTATAGAGGCCTTTGTCGGTCCACCATTTAAAGGCTTGAATTTCCATCCCCGGGTTAAAATCTGGATTATGGAATAGGTGCGACAGTGGCCTTATTGGGGAAATGATGGTAGGCAGAGTGAAGAGTTTGGAGCAGAGGGCCAGTGAGTGTGAGAGAGTAGGCGCCATAACTGCCGGTCTGAGCCTAGGCTTGCACCCTAAGAGGAAATCTATGGTATTTGAGGGGATGGCTTGCTTTTCCATAGACAGCCAATCTGGTTTCGAGTTCTGTGAGAATGCTGTAGAGATTTGAGCTAACTGTGCTGCCTGATAGTATTTCCAGAGATTGGGAAGACCTAAGCCTCCTTGTGATCTCAAGCGGTAAAGTGTTTCTGAGGGGCACCTATACCCTTTATTCCCCCAGATGAAGTGTAATATGTCCGATTGTAACTTGTTGAGGAATTGCTTGGGGAACGGGATCGGCAGCGAGCGGAATAGATAGAGCATACGTGGAAGTAGGGTCATTTTGACTGCGTGAAGCCTGCCCAGCCAGGATAGACCACATTTGGACCACCTTTCCAGATCTCTTTTACATTTTTGTATCATAACCGGGTAGTTGGCTGTGAGAAGTCCGTTTATGTCAGACGTTAATTTAATGCCTAGATAGGGTAGTGTTGCGGAGGCCCAAGGGAAGGCGAAATTGGTTGTGAGCTGTTTAAGGCTATCCGGGGGTAATGTTATATTTAACGCTAGTGACTTGGACATGTTCACCCGTAGACCGGATATCCCACTAAAGTCTTTAAGGGTACGCATAATCATGGGCATAGACGTGAGGGGAGAGGAAATGAACAGGAGGAGGTCATCCGCATAAAGGGCGCATTTGTGTTCCTGTGTGCCGCAATTGACTCCCTTGATGTCCTGATTAGTCCTCAGGGCGATAGCCAACGTCTCAATGGCTATCGCGAAGAGGAGAGGCGAAAGTGGGCATCCCTGTCGGGTTCCTCTGCTTATGGGGAAGGAGTCTGAGTATCTGCCCAGCAGGCGCACTTGTGCAGAGGGGTTAGAGTATAGTGAGTTAATGATATTGAGAAAATGTCTGCCGCATCCCCATCTATGGAGCAGATCAGAGAGGTATTTCCAGTCCAGCGAGTCAAACGCTTTGTGAAGGTCAATAGATAGGAGGAAGCCCTTCTGAGGGGGCGTGCCATCCCATTGTGATCTGAGTAGGGAGATTATGTCAATGGCACGTCTAATCTGGTCTGGGCCTTGTCTCCCAGGAATGAAGCCCACCTGGTCTTTGTGTACATAAGAGGAGATAAAGCTGGACATTCTGTTTGCCATAATTTTTGTCATTATTTTGATATCGTTGTTTATGAGCGAGATGGGGCGATAGTTTCCCACCTCGCTATTGTCTTTGTCTGGTTTTGGAATGACCGAAATGTATGCAGAATTTAGATCCGGGTCTAATGGGGCTCCATTCCTGAGAGCATTAAACATTTTAGTCAAGTGTGGGGCCAGACATTGACCAAATTTCTTATAGTACCCTGTGGAGAAGCCGTCCGGGCCCGGGGAGGAGCCTATCTTAAGATTCTTGATGGTATCGAGGACCTCAGCTTGGGTGAACGGGGTCTCCAAAAGGTCACTGTGTTCCTTAATCAGTACCGGTAAGGGGAGGTCAGCTAAGAATTTGTCCCTGAGTGCTGAGGAGGTGCTAGGGTCTTGTTGGTACAGTTTGGTGTAGAATTGCTTGAAAGCGTACATTATCTTGGTCGGGTTCTGTGATAGATCCCCAGAAGCCACCTTAATTTTAGGGAATGTCTGCGATCGCTGTCTAGGGTTCAGTTTAGTTGCTAGGCGTGAGCCGATTCTGTCCTTTTGGGCGTAAAATCTTGCACCCGTCCAGCGCAGATGTTGCGCTGCTGCCGTGGTCAGGGACAAATTTAGTCGTGCTCGGGCTGAGTCAAGATTTGCGAGGGATGTAGGTGTGGGGTTCCGTTTGTGGGCCTTGGCTAGAATGCGGAAGTCCTCAGAAAGTTTCAAAGAGTCTGCTCTATGTGCTGCCTTGAGTTTAGAAGATAGCTGTATTAATTTCCCTCTAATCACTGATTTATGCGCAGCCCAGATGATAGTGGGAGAGATCTCTTCCGACTTGTTAAGAAGGAAGTACTCTTTGATATCAGATTCTATTTGGGAGCAATGAACGGGGTCGTTCAAGAGCGATTCTCTCAGTCGCCAGCGCGGGCGATGTTCAACCCCTACTGGTCTTTGAATTAGTAAGGTCAGCATGGAATGATCCGAAAGAGAAGAATCCACAATTTTGGAATTCCTGATCAGGGGGGTCGTGGAGGGCCTTGTAAAGATGTGGTCTATCCTGGCATAGGAATTGTGAGGGGCCGAGAAGTGTGTGTAGTCCTTCATATGTGGGTTAACCTCCCTCCAAGCGTCTATCAACCCTGCTGTGTTCAGTATTTTCGCTGTGGCCACACTTTGTTTGGAGGGCCGTCGGGGTTTGGTGGTGCCGTTCGTAAATTTGTCAAGTGAATAATCAAAGGCTATATTTGAGTCCCCCCCGAGGAAAACCGTACCTCTGAGGTGTTTTTGTAGCTTTTGGAGTAAAACTTCAAAAAAGGCCCTCTGGCCCTTGTTGGGAGTATAGTATGATACAAAAGTGTAAAGTTCCCCATCAATATAGCCAGATACTAGAATGTAGCGACCCTGCGGGTCCTTGATCGTTTCGGGTTGCGATAAGTTAATGTGCTTGGCAAAACAGACAGCGACCCCTTTCGTTTTATTTTCCGCCGAGGCCAGGAAGAATTGGGGGTAGTGTTGATGTAGGAAAGTGGGGTTAAACGTGGAAGGAAAATGTGTTTCTTGTAACAAGAGTATATCGGCATGTAAAGAGTGGTATTGTTGCAGAATTTTCCTACGTTTGATTGGAGAGTTGAGACCCTGTGTGTTGTGAGATATAATCTTTAAGGTAGGTGCACTGGTGGGTGTGTCAGCCATGGATCAGAAGGGAGTAGTTGGTAGCAAAAATTAGAGACTTACCCCACCTACGGGAAAGATGGATCAGGTTAACCTCTGGTCGCCCTAGAAGAAGGATCCTGGAGCCTGGGCAAGAAGACTGGGAACAGTTGAGGCATCTGCGATCTCGGGATGGAGCGGTTGGAAGGGGGAAGGGAAAAGAGATGAATAAGCAAAGGAGGAAAGAAAAAAGCAGCATATCATTAGGTGACATATAAAGCAATCCTGTGACAATCACATCCATCATGAATACATAAGGGTCCCCTGACCCACGCCCACCCCTGAGACGGAACGGACTAGCCGTAACCGCCTCCAGTACCTGAGGAGCCGGAAGACCTCAGTAAGGAAGTCCGGGCTAGGAACCAGGTACACCGGAGGTCTCCTGGTCCAAGTGAGGTGCACTGAATCCACCACAGACCCGCCACCTTAACTCATTCATAACCAAAAGCCCCAAAGGGACTCAACATTTCCTAACTACAGAGCGTCCCTTAAGGGAAAAGGAGAAAAAATAAGAGAATAAATAAATAAAATATCTCTGGCAAGTAACCCGCTCAGTAGAGCCGAGCCAATAGGTCCTTTGATTCCCGTCCGTCGTCCACCCCTCCCACCCCCCAGACAGGGGGGTAAGAGGGGGGGGCCGCCAGACGGGTAAAAAGCTTAAATAACAATGCGAGCTTGGAAGGGCCATCCCCGGTAGATCCACCCAAGGTTAAATTATTTACTTTGGAGCATCTTATAGGGGGTAAATGAGCCATTAATTAAATAGAAAGGCAAAAACAAAGAGAACAGTTGAACATTTGAAAGGAGAGATATGTATCTGTTTTGGAGCTAAATTACTGGGAAGCCTCCCCATCTACCCAAGTAGTGGTTAACAGAATTACAAACCAATGTAGGGTGGGACAGGCCTGGATAACTGCTACTCCAGAAAAATAAAAAATAAAAAAATAAAAATACCCCCTGTCAGTGTGGAACATTGGAACTCCGAGGTCACACACCATAGTAGAGAAGGATCTGCCCTCTGTTACGACTAAGGAATGTCGTCGTTGCTAGGTTTCCAACAGAATTGTAAACTGCGGTCACTAAGACCGAACGGGAAGATCAATGTTTAACAACAACCTAGTTCACCGTGCATTTGGGGCAAGGGGGGCCATTCCCAATTCCGCCTACCCAAACAGGAGGGGGAACTGAGGGCCCAAAACTGACCCTTGACCCCAAAAGGGCGAACCAAAAACAGGAGACAAGTGTACTTTGTGGCAACCGAGGATCAATGTCTCAGGTCGGCAAGTTTTCCTTTGTGCGCTTGGAGCCTTGCTTCAGCCAGGTGTGTTGCAGGGGGCTTGCTGGCGGAGGTCTCTTCGTCGAGGTCGGAGTTCCCCTGGTAGCCTGCGCCGTGTGCGGTTCTAGTTGAATCAGACCGAGCTGTATGAGAAGACGTTCACCTTCAGGGAAAGTGGAGAAGCCAAAGCCTTTGTTCCTGTAAGAGAAGTTCAGTCGTAGAGGAAAGGACCAGCGGTAAGCGATTTCCTTCTCCTGGAGGACTTGTAGTAATGGCTTGAGAGCTCGCCTTTTCTGTATCGTGTATGGTGAGATGTCGGCAAAGATTTGGATTTTGTGTCCCTGAAAGTTGAGATTGGTTGCGTATCTGGATTTTTGCATCACTTCTTCCTTGGTCGCATAATAATGCGGTTTAACAATGATGTCGCGAGGAAGACCATCTGAGCGGGGTGCTTGCAGTGCTCTGTGGGCCCTATCCAGCTCCAGGTGGTGGTCAGGGATATCCGGAATTAGGCTTTTTATCAATGATTTCACTGTTTTCTGTACCTCTTTTTCGGTTTCGGGGATCCCCCTGACCCTGAAGTTATACCTGCGTGACCTATTCTCAAGGTCATCGATCTTAGAAAAAGCAGTCTCTAATTGCTCCTGTACTTCTTGCAGCCTGTTGGAATTTTGGTTAACCTGAGCTGCCGTTTGTTCCTGTGTCTGTTCTATAACATCCATTCTCATTCCAAACTGCTGCAGGTCTGCATGTAGTGAGTTAGTGATCTGTGTAACAGTGAGTGCCAGGCTTTTGGAAAGCATATTAGAGAAGGCAACCATCATTGAGGGAAAGTCAGTGGGGGCTGGGATGTCCTCTTGAGCTTCACTGACAGTGAGCATGAGGCCTGTGTGGGGATCCATCATGGGAGTATTGGGACACACAGCGGTCAGGCCACCCAGCAGGGATTCTGTGGAGGCTGGGGAGCTAGCAGGCTGAAGCGGGGGGTAGTCGGTACCTGTGAGGGCTTGTGACATCTGATCCTGGTCCGCAATGGAGGATTCCTGATGCTCCGTGGGGAGAGGGCCTCGTGCTGCCGCCGCCATTTTGGCATAGCTGAGGGGGCCGGGAGACGCCGCCATCTGGCCAGATAAGTCCCGCTTGGCTTGCGGGGATGACATCTATTTGTTCCTTGGGGTTTCCCCCGTGTGACTCGCCCGGTGTGCGGGGCGTGGGGGCGCTCTGTAGGCTCCGGTGGTCAGCGGGAGTCTGTGGTGGAGCGGAGCTCTAGATGCCGGCGGCCATCTTGGGAGCTGCCGCGCATGCGCCTCCGTGCTCTTCTTTTTAACCGCTCCCCGGATTACTCTCCCTAACCTACTCAAAGTCCTGAATACATATGGCCATTTGTCCAATTTTAAAATCAACACCGACAAATCGGAGATTCTGAACATTAACCTAAAAAAAACAGAGGTGGCCCAACTAAAAGGAGAATTCCAATTCCCATGGAGGGAGAACATCACTTATCTAGGGGTTAGATTGGCAAATACACTAAGAAAAACATATGCGATAAACTATATCCCCTTGTTGGACCAGATAAAAAACGAGACTAAAAAGTGGACAATGAAATCGCTGTCATGGGTTGGGAAAATCAATGCAGTGAAAATGATTATCGCACCAAAAATAAACTATAAGTTTCAAATGCTCCCACTAGCAATTCCCAGAGTATACTTTAGAACCCTAAAAAGTATTGTTTCGAAATTTGTCTGGTCCAACAAGAAGCCGCGGATAGCAGCAGAAATCTTGACAAGGGAAAAAAAAAAAAAACTGGGGGGTCTGGCTATGCCGGACTTTGAAAAATACTACAACGCTATAGCACTTACACGGGTCACAGAATGGACAAAAGAGATGGGTAAACTTAGAAAATACACTCAGCAACACTCATTTAGGATGCGTGATATGGAATCCACCGGAATTTAGGGCAATAAGTACAGAACTACACGAGATTACACGAGTCACATTGAAAGCGTGGGACAATCTTCACAGAAACAATAGATGGAAATATAACTCACCGTTGATTTATTTAAAAAATAATATTTACTTCGAGCCAGGAAGAAGCAAATTATGGGGTAACTGGATTAAAAAAGATGATGCACGACTAAGAGATATTACGAAACACGGTAAAATAATCACTTTTCACGAACTAAGACAAGCGATGGATTTGCTGTCGATTGACACCTGGAGATATGCCCAATTGAAGCACTTCGTAGAGAGACTACCCCAACCAATCAGAAGTGGGGAAGACTATACTGAAATGGAGAGGATATGCATGCGATCGTCAACTAAAAATAATATCTCCCTCATATACAAAATCCTCATAAGAGAAGGCTCAGGGGGGGGCCCCTCCAGGTGTCAAAAGATGGCAAAAAGAACTAGGATCCCCTTGTAATAAATTTAGATGTGATAAAATTTTTAAGTTAATGCACGGGGCAGCGTTGGATATAAAAACCATAGAAGTAAACTATAAATGTATCTCCGGTTGGTATATAACCCCAATCAAGATGAGTAAATACCAGAAGGATAGTTCCCCCGAATGCTGGAGAGGCTGCGGTGATATAGGCACTATGGCACACATATGGTGGTACTGTCCTATTATTAAAAAATGTTGGAGATCAATTCTTGAATTGATCAAAAAGATAACAAATCAGAACATACCCGAAGAGCCTTGGGGGGTACTATTCCACGGGAATGATATTCCCCTGAAGCAGTATCAAGTTTCCCTAGTACCCATTCTTCTAGACGAGGCAAAAAAATTAATTCCGAAAAATTGGAAGAAAGGTGAGAGCCCTCAAATAGGAGAATGGATAGCGCGAGTGAACATACAACAAAGATTAGGAAAAACAGAACCCAAAGGAGTTGAGGGACCGGGAGAAGAAGTAAAGGAGGGCAGGTGGGAGAGTTGGAATAAATTTAAAAACTCGTGGAGATACTATGAAGAGTTAACCCGGCAAGGAGAAAGCCCCTACCGAAAATAGCACTGATTAGCCCCTGTCAGGGGGAGAAAGTGACAAGGTTGCTCAAAAAGAACAGGACGATCCTGATCCAAATAGGTGAAAGATAGAAGTATTCATTTGTTTGGCTGAAATGGGGGGGGGGGGTGGTAAAATATTTATTAGACTGATATAAGGCGGGGACATGAGATGTCGGAACCTTGATTATATGTATATATATGTGTGTAAAAAATTTTTTTTCGAAATAAATAAAGATTTAAAAAAAAAAAAAAAAAAAAAAAATAAACCGGTTGAAATAGTTTCAAATGCGGTTGAAATAATTTCAAATGCAGTTGAAATAATTTCAAATGCAGTTGAAATAATTTCGAATCATGTTGATACTATTTCAAGCGGATTCGAAAATATTTTGCGACCCGAATTTGAAAAAAAAAAATGAAATTGATTCTAACAGTCTGCAGAAGATCTGCAAAAAAAAGAAGTGAAATGGCTGTTAATAGTCTACAGGAGATCTGCTATTAAATTATATATTTCTTTCTATTCTGTTCTAATCTTTTCTATTTGAATTATACATTTTGGAAGATGGTTATTTACTTATATACATCTGTCACATAAAAAAAAAGATGTGAAATGGCTGTCACGGATGTCGATCGCAAGGCAAGTACATATGCTGTATGTCATTGTCCACTTGCCACAACAACTGCCACAAGTGCCAAGACACCTGCCACGAGTGCCACGTGACCGGCCACGAGTGCCACGTGACCAACCACAAGTGCCACGTGACCAAGTTGTGGATTGTCCACTTGCCATGTCACCTGCCACAAGTTATGGGGTTCCTAGCACCAAGTGACCCCCAGATATGGGGGATATGTCAAGTACTTTTCTACAACAGAGAATTACATTTTGTGACCCGACTTTGGGGCCACGTATCTCGGGCCACTTATAGCTAGAAACCCCAAATTTGGTATGCAAACACAGTAGAACTAGCACTACAACCTCTCCAATGTGAAATGGCTGTCACGGATGTCGATCGCAAGGCAAGTACATATGCTGTATGTCATTGTCCACTTGCCACAACACCTGCCACAAGTGCAAATAGAAAGAATATACAACCATTTTCTGAAATTCGAATTTCGAATAGAATAAATTCGAATTTCAAATAGTATGAATTCAAATTTTTTAATTGATTCATTTTAACTTTGGATAGAAAAGATTATAATAAAATAGAAAATAGACTAGAAAAACAATAGAACAGAATAGAATATATTATATTTTATTCTATTCTGCTCTATTGTTTTTCTAGTCTATTCTTTTATATTCTATTAAAATCTTTTCCAATAAAATCGAAATCATTATATACTAAATTCGAATTTCGGAAGAGGGTTATATATATTTTTTTTCCGACATTCGAATTTCGTATAGAATGAATTCGAATTTGAATAGAAAAGATTAGAATAGAAATAGAGCATAGACTAGAAAAACAATAGAACAGAATAGAATATAGATACTATCTATTTCATTTTAATTTTTTTTTGCAGAATGCAGATTACTATTTGTTCCCATAAGATCTCCTGCAGACTATTAGCATCTATTTCATTTTTTTGCAGATCTCCTGCAGACTATTAGTATCTATTTCGTTTTCTCACCAGATCTCCTGCAGACTATTAGCATCTATTTCTTTTTTTTAGCAGATCTCCTGTAGACTATTAACAGCCATTTCACTTTTTTTTTTGCAGATCTCCTGCAGACTATTAGTATCTATTTCATTTTCTCACCAGATCTCCTGCAGACTATTAGCATCTATTTCTTTTTTTAGCAGATCTCCTGTGGACTATTAACAGCCATTTCACTTCTTTTTTTTTTGCAGATCTCCTGCAGACTGTTAGAATCAATTTCATTTTTTTTTCAAAGTCGGGTCGCAAAATATTTTCGAATCCGCTTGAAATAGTATCAACATGATTCGAAATTATTTCAACCGCATTTGAAACTATTTCAACCGCATTTGAAACTATTTCAACCGCATTCGAAAATATTTTGCGACCCGAATTTGGGTCCACGTATCTCGGGGTTACTTGGTGATAGAAACCCCAAATTTGGACATGTTGTAGTGCTATTTCTACTGTGTTTGCATACCAAATTTGTTTGGTTTCTAGCTATAAGTGGCGCCAAGATACGTGGCCCCAAAGTCGGGTCACAAAATGTAATTCTCTGCTGTAGAAAAGTACTTGACATATCCCCCATATCTGGGGGTCACTTAGTGCTAGGAACCATAACTTGTGGCAGGTGACATGGCAAGTGGACAATCCACAACTTGGTCACGTGGCAGGTCACGTGGCACTTGTGGTCGGTCATGTGGCACTCGTGGCCGGTCACGTGGCAATCGTGGCAGGTGTCTTGGCACTTGTGGCAGGTGTTGTGGCAAGTGGACAATGACATACAGCATATGTACTTGCCTTGCGATCGACATCCGTGACAGCCATTTCACATCTTTTTTTTTATGTGACAGATGTATATAAGTAAATAACCATCTTCCAAAATGTATAATTCAAATAGAAAAGATTAGAACAGAATAGAAGAAAATATATAATTTAATAGCAGATCTCCTGTAGACTATTAACAGCCATTTCACTTTTTTTTTTTTTTTTTGCAGATCTTCTGCAGACTGTTAGAATCAATTTCATTTTTTTTTCCAAAGTCGGGTCGCAAAATATTTTCGAATCCGCTTGAAATAGTATCAACATAATTCGAAAATTATTTCAACTGCATTTGAAATTATTTCAACTGCATTTAAAATTATTATAACTGCATTTGAAATTATTTCAACTGCATTTGAAATTATTTCAACTGCATTTGAAATTATTTCAACTGCATTTGAAATTATTTCAACCGCATTTGAAACTATTTCAACCGGATTCGAAAATATTTTGTGACCCGACTTTGGGTCCACGTATCTCGGGGTTACTTGGTGATAGATACCCCAAATTTAGAGAGGTGGTAGTGCTAGTTCTACTGTGTTTGCATACCAAATTTGGGGTTTCTAGCTATAAGTGGCCCTGAAATAGGTGGCCCCAAAGTCAGGTCACAAAATGTTAAGCACTTTTCTGCAGCAGAGAATGACATTTTTCGACCCGACTTTGGGGCCACATATCTCGGGGCCACTTGTAGCTAGAAACCCCAGATAGACATTTGGTATGCAAACACAGTAGAACTAGCACTACAACATATCCAAATTTGGGGTTTCTATCACTAAGTGTTCCTGAGATATTTCGAATTTCGTCCGCGATTTTTCGATTCGAAAAAATTCGGATTCGGTTAAATTCTTTAGTATTGTCATTCGGTTATTCGGATGCATCCGAATGTCCGAATAATGAAAAATTCATCCGAATTTTGATTCGGAACATAACAAAATGCACATGTCTAGTGGGTTCCCAGCGTTTCCGGATGGCTTGAGAGCAGGCTGTGGAGGCTGTGTACTGCTCTGTGATTCCGAGATGCAGTACTGTGATCGCTTCCTGGAATGGGGTCACGTGGGCAATACCCAATGAATTGTTGGAAGCTCTCATAGTTACCATTTCAAAGCCAGGAAAACCGACTGATGATCCTGCCAGCTACCGACCAATCTCTCTTCTAAACATGGACACAAAAAACTGTTTGCCAAAATTTTAGCAATGCGCCTCTCACTTAATCTACCAAAACTGGTACATACTGATCAATTGGGATTTGTTGCTGGCAGGCAGGCATCAGATGGCACCAGGCGATTTGTAGACCTAATACAATGGGCTGCACAATGCCAAATGCCTTCTCTGCTTCTGTCTTTGGATGCAGAGAAGGCATTTGATCAAGTAAATTGGCAATATCTGAAAGCTGTACTTCATAAATTTGGCTTTACTGGCAAAATTCTGCATTCCATTCTAAGTCTATATTCTGCACCAAGTGCTAAAGTGTGGACTTCTGGTATTCTCTCAGACCCCCAAAAGGCTTGGTATGGACTGGGGGGGCCTTATGCCATTTTCCCCTTGATTTTTCATCTATATTGCCGGGAGCCAGCAATACATTACAGCCACGAGCAAGTTTAAATTACATTTTTATTAAATAATATTAAAACATTTGTTAAAACATAATGTCCATGAATGATCCGAGATCTTGTGTAATTAGCACCTGGAGGCAGCTCCCTTAGAGTGAAGCGATGAACTCTGTATAGAAATGTGAACTGAGAGGGAGGCCAGACTGAGTGCAGTATAAATCATATATTTAATAAAAACAAGTAGTAACTCACAGGTTAAATTACATGAGTTCAGTATGTGGTGAAAATCGCCAGTTCTCGAGTTTCATAAACGTCCGTGCATTACCATTCTTTGCCACTGTGAATAATCACATTTCCTGTTCCTGTGACGTCCCATCTGGCCCCCGCGCCATCTTGACATCTTGTGGTTCGCGGTCATGGCCGTGACCAGCTGTTTTCCATTTCCTGCTTCCTGGTTCCCAGCCTCCTCTGGATCCTTGCAAGATCACACCAGTGCCCCAGGCTGCAAGGGACAATAGGTTGCCAAATAGGATGTTTATGAGACCCCAGGACTGGCGAATTTCACCACATACTGAACTCATCTAACATAATCTGTGAGTTACTACTTGTTTTTATTAAATATATGATTTATACTGCACTCAGTCTGGCACCCCTCTGTTCACCCTTTTTATGGCAATAACTTGCATATAAGCCCTTAAAATGAGGACTTTTGATTTTTCATGTTTGTGTACCATAGACTTTAATAGGGTTTGCATGTTCGCTAAAACTTTTTGCCTGTTCGAGATGTTCTGGTGCGAACCAAACCAGGGGGTGTTCAGCCCATCCCTATGTCTTACATATCTTCTAAAGGAGTGTGTCAAATATATTAAAATAAACAGAAACTCAGTATAACCTATTATTAAACCAAAACAAAAACAAGCATAAATCAATACACTAAAAAACACTGGTCTTGAGCATTATCAACCAATAAGAATATATGGCTATTTCTCAAATATTAAGGATGAGTGGAACATAACTGGAATCAGTTGACAAGAGATTCACCAAACTGTGATGATGTTCTGAAGTTAATCTAAACATTGAAGTTAAAGGGAGCTAAATCTTTAAAGTAATTTCTGTCCATTATCTAGGCTAATAGGTAAGGAATTAATTTGAATAGGCAGTGGTTTTAATAATGCTTAAAATTATAAATTTAAATTGCCAATTTAATTTAAATGACAAGCCTATGGGGATACCTTAAATCTACCTGTAAAGTTCATCTGTAAGATGTATACAATATACTACAGAAAAACTGACATTTACAAAGAAAAAAGTCAGATTTAACCACTTCAACAATGGGCCTGAAATTTTTTACATATACCATATATTCTCGAGTATAAGCTCGGCTTATACTCAAGTCGCCGCTGTTTGCCTACCTGATCAACTTGTCATGCAGACAGACGGCGGCCATTCCAGTGTTCAAAAGCCACACCTCCTCATCTGTGATAGGCGAAACACTCAATTTCCCAGCAGTCAGTGTTCCACCTATCACGGACATCCTCTCATCCTTGTCCGTGGTATCGTCCGTGGTACCCAAACCCCTTACTCTAGATAATGTCTGGGTATAGAGTTAAAGGATAAGTTCACCTTTTCAGAAAAAATAATACATTTTTTTGCAGGGAAGAATGAATGAACTGCACTCAAAGCACCATGGTAGTTCATTGAAAACAACAAGCTGACAGCCACAAACCTTGTAGTTTTTCATTCACAAAAGGCTGTGAATGAGTGACGTGCCAGGGTGGGCAGAGCCCCACAGTGTCCCATTTATTTAGAAATATTGACAGCTAGCGGGTGGAGGAGAACCCCCGCTAGCTGGCACAGTATCATAACATATTACATGTTACACTCTGAATATGGCTGTAACATACTATGAAAGGTGAACTTATCCTTTAAGGAGGACCACACACAAACAAAATTATATGAGGTTCCCCCTAAAAGTACATGCCAGACCCTCATACTATGTGAGGGTTTGGTATAGAATTTAAAGTGATTATAAAGCATCTTTTTTTTTAACCACTTCAATATTGAACACATTTACCCCCTTCCTGCCCAGGCCAATTATCAGCTTACAGAGCTGTCACAATTTGAATGACAATTGTGCCGTCATGCAACACTGTATCCATATGAAAACGTTATCTTTATTTTTACATAAATAGAGCTTTCTTTCAGTGGTATTTAATCACCACTGTTTTTTTTTTTTTTGCTAAATAAACTAAAAAAGGCTGAAAGGTTTGAAAAAAAAAAAATAGTTTTTCTTAATTTCTGTTATAACATTTTGCAAATAAATAATCTTTCTTCATAAATTTAGACCAAAATGTTTACTACTACATTTCTTTGGTAAAAATAACCGAAATCAGTGTATATAATTTAGTCTGTAAGAAAGTTATATAGTCCACAAACTATGGTATATATACTCTATTGTCAAAAGTATTGTGATGCCTGCCTTTACACGCACATGAACTTTATGCGCATGGCACATGGCATCCCAATCTTAGTCCGTAGGGTTCAATATTGAGTTGGCCACCCTTTTGCAGCTAAAACAACTTCAACTCTTCTGGGAAGGCTGTTCACAAGGTTTAGGAGTGTGTCTATGGGAATGCTTCTTCCAGAAGCGCATTTTGGAGGTCAGGCACTGATGTTGGACAAGAGTGCATGGCTTGCAGTCTCTGTTCTAATTCATCCCAAAGGTCCTCTATTGGGTTGAGGTCAGGACTCTGTGCAGGCCAGTCAAGTTCCTCCACCCCAAACTCGCTCATCCATGTCTTTATGGACCTTGCTTTTTGCACTGGTGTGCAGTCATGTTAAAACAGGAAGGGGCCATCCCCAAACTGTTCCCACAAAACTGTGAAATTGTCCAAAATGTCTTGGCATGCTGATACCTTAAGAGTTCCCTTCACTGGAACTAAGGGGCCAAGCCCAACCCCAGAAAAACAACCCTGCACCATAATCCCTCCTCCACCAAATGATTTGGACCAGTGCATGAAGGCAAGGTCCATAAAGACAGGGATGGGTGGAGGAACTCGACTGGCCTGCACAAAATCCTGGCCTCAACCAGATAGAACACCTTTGGAATGAATTAGAGCAGAGACTGTGGGCCAGGCCTTCTTGTCTAACATCAGTGCCTGACCTCACAACTGCGCTTTTGGAAGAACGGTCAAAGATTCCCATAGACACACTCCTAAACCTTGTGGATAGCCGTCCCAGAAGAGTTGAAGCTGTTATAGCTGTAAAGTCTTGGCCAACTCAATATTGAACTCTATGGACTGAAATTGGGATGCCATTAAAGTTCATGTGCTTGTAAAGGCAGGCATCCCAATACTTTTGACAATATATTGTACATCTGAAAATAGATTATTCCTGATGTACTGAAAGCCTATCTCAAATCTTGAGGCCTGAACACCAGGACAGTACAAATATCTCCCAACTGACCCATTTTTGGAAAGTAGACAGTCTGGGGTATTTAGTAAGAGGCATGACAAATGTTTTGAAGTTGTAATTTTTTGGTAATTACAACTTTTTTTCATTTTTAAAAAAAAATATATATATATTATTTAAAATATAAATATATATTTTTACATTTTTATGTTTTTACATACAAGGACCAGAGCAATACAGTGTTACCATAGCAACACTGTCCTACTCTAGGGAGGTGATTAGGATTTTTTTTTCACACAATATGATTGCTTATAAATGAACTTTACAGTTATAAGCAACCATTGTTTTCTGAATGAAAACTGTTCATTTAGTGTTCACTATTGACCACAGCAAATCACATGGTGAAGATTGGCCCTGTCTCTGTACCATGTAATCACTGTGATCAATCACAGAGCTCATCACAATAGTACATAATGAAAAAAGGCATGAATTGAAGCCTTTCATTGTTATGTTATCTGCTGTAATTGGCCAGAGCGATCAGATGGTTCCGGTAGTGGGCCGGTACAGTGATCTGTCATTAGCTGTGTCCGGTGGAGGGTGGCAGATCACTGAAGCAGGGGCGGTGGGGGGCGCGCGAGGCGCAATCCAGGGAGGACACCATATGAACAAATATGGCCTTGACAGACATCAATAAAAATGCTTTCCTTTAATAGACTAGGGGGAGGCTAGACACTGTGTCAGATTTGTATTTCTCTCTGTGTCCCTTTTGCAGATTTTCACTGCTTTCTGAAACCATTGTAGCTAGCACAAAAGCAGGTGATCGGCCAACCTTATATCAGATATGTAAAACGTAATAGTGTGGCGCTCAGAACAATAAAAATATACATTTATACCATAAGTGACTAATATAGTGTTTCCACGGAACAATATTGATCTCCTAAGTGGGAAAGCTCACACCATGGAGCCCAGAAAAGGAGTGTAATAGTTTATTATGGTAAACATGGGCAATACAAATAAATACCGTGTGGAATGCAATAAAAACAAACAATCCAGACTCACTCCATGTGTTGCTATGGGCATTTGTATAGTGACTTTATTGCAATAATATAGAGTTTTAGATTTAGTAACAGCATATGTCTACAAAGGCCTCTTCCACCTCCATTGATATGTAAATAAACCAGATAGAAGATGAGCAGAGGAAGTTGGTGTTTACAGGAAGTGGGTGGGGAGGCATGGAGAGGGTTTGAGAGAGACATGTGTTTTGGGGAGAGAGGGACAGTTGGTGTTTGGAGGACAAAGAAAAAACACATGGCTTCCAGGAACTGGAGAACGTTGGAGACGCTTTTGTGAGTTGGACTTTGAACAAGGAACTTCCCAGGACATCTTAACCCCTAAGTTGAGTAAGTGTTTAGTTTACCTAATGTGTACATATTATACATGCTTAAATTTCAACTGAAGAGGAGTGAGTGCAGCGTCTCGTTCCCCTCCTGCACCCCTCCCCGAGTCTCCTACCAAACAAATGCCCGCGATTGAGGAGACTGCCGACTATCTGAGACGCCGAGCGGAGCCGATGCTGAAGCTCATGGCTGTGTGAGAGGCAGCTGAGCAGGACGCAGACTCGGGCTGTGATGAGCCCTGCATACCTCCGTGATTGACGGATTATTTTCTCCTGGCATCCGCGTCCCTGTGAGTGCGATCAGCACATACCCGGAAGCCGACTGTTCCAGGTGGAGGCGGCGGGTGTGAGAGACTCCGGCTGTCTCTCCCCTGGGAAGGGAGATCCGCCGGCTTGTGGATGCTGGATGAATTAACCGAGTACTGGAATCCGAAGAATTTAAATTGCCTTGCCACAAGGTGCACAGCCTGATCCCCAGGATAATTGTGAGAGGCTACTGTGACTGTGAGTACTCCAAGTCCCTAAAAGCTAATTGAATTACAAGGAGTTTTTTCTTTTTTTTTTACTAGTCACCATACATAGACTGGGGGGCATCCATCCCTTTATCCAGCATTCCAGGTGACCTGGTTGTGGGTTGACCATTAACTAGGCACTCGGACTGACCCTAGGGGGGTGCCTGCGCACTGGACCGGAACATTACCCACACTACAGCCGTATCGCAGAAACTGTGATCTGAGGGGGGTGCACCTGGCTGATCGCCCAGAGGATACGGCAGGTTCTCTTTGGGAAATGGTGAGAGGGGCCCCTCTATTACACACAGCATAATTCATCTGAATTTGCATACAGGCGTTTGCTGGAGGCTCCCCCTCTCCATTTTTTATAAATCTGGTTGGCTCTGTCTTCGCTCCCAGACACTAAGCTTATACCTTTTTGTTGTTTGGGACGGCTTGCCTAGGGACTGGCCTGCGATACAAGCAGAACCCCGTTTTTGTTTAATGCTTGGGGTAGATCTATCCTAAAGTAGGACTCTGATTCCACCCAATTTTTTACCGCCCCCCTTTTTCCTTTTTTTTTTTTTTTTTCCCTTCTCTCCCCTTCCTGCACCTCCATTCACGTTCTGGGCCAATTCAGGACTATAGAGTAGCGCTAGTGCGCGCTGGTGTTTCCTTTCCTTACTGGGGTGCCTCCAGGAAAAGGGGTAAATTTGTTTTGAACTCTTGTACATCGTCTGGAACTTAATCCAATAAATATGCCTTCACAACGCACCACAAAGGCAAGCCAGGCGGCCAACCAGGCAAGCCAGGCAGCTGCCAAACTGGAGAAGTTTGCCCATGTTCCTGGTCAGGCGACGGCCCAGACTCCCACAAAAACCCAGGCTCAGGCTCAGCAGGCCCAGACTGTTCGGACAGGGGGGGCGGGGGGGGGAGAAAAAGCCAAGGCCAGACCCAAGTAGCAATACTTACTACCCAGATACTATCAGCGGAAGGGGGGCAGCTGGTTGGGCAATTTCAGGCCCAGGAAATAGAGAGTACCCTGATATTGGGGGGAAGGCCTGATAAGGTAGAGGGGTCCGACCCAACGCTGAGGGAAGTGATGGAGGCTATTAATTTTTGTAGAACCTCCTTGAATGACATGACCCATCAGCTGAAAACAATACATGAGGATCTCTTTTGTATTAGGAATGAGCTACAAAAAGTCCAGGAGAGGACCACAATCTTGGAGGACAGACTAAGTTTAGTAGAAGACGATTTGGCACCACTAAAACGAGAAATGAATGAAATGAAAGATTTCCTGAATAGACAAGCAAACAAAATGGACGAGATCGAGAATAGGATGAGAAGGAAGAACATTCACATAGTAGGTCTCCCAGAACATTCTGAGGGTCCAGACCCTGCCGCCTTCTTAGAAAAGTGGCTCTCTGACATTTTTGGGCAGGACTCTTTTTCTTCGTTTCTCGCGGTAGAAAGAGCTCATAGAGTCCCTTCGAGACTCGTTAACCCCGGAGCCCCCCCAAGACCACTTTTGGCAAAATTATTATTTTTCAAAGACAAAGTAACGATAATTCGGAAAGCGAGGGAACTGGGTAATATTCTTTACAACGGCACGAGGGTGTCTATTTACCCGGACTATTCACCAGACCTTCAAAAAAGGAGAGCCAAATTCGGGGAGGTGAAACGTAAACTGCGCCAAGCCAACCTTACATATGCCTTGTTATACCCAGCAAAATTGAGAGTGACGGCTCCGGGGGGGACTATATTCTTTGATTCTCCCGAGGTGGTAGAGGACTGGATCAAAAAATTCAGAGAATGACTTCCAGATCATGAGGACTAACTTCGCACGCTGGGGGGCGTTTTTGGGGGGTGGGAGGAGCTGATGTTTGGATGGGGTGGGGGGCGGGAGTGGTGGGCGACACACGGGGGGTTTGTCCCCTTTTCTTTTTAAAAATTTTTTTTTCTCTCTTTCCATGGTGTCGCCTCCCCCTTCCCCCCCACCCCCCCTTTTTTCATTTTTTCCTTTGTTTCTTTAATTTTGGAGGCGGGGAGGGAGACGGGAGGGACTGATAGAGAGGAAGGCAAACAAAGGGCATTGCATTCCCAGGTTAGGGTGATGCAACAGGATGTTCTTAGGGAATGTATGTTTAGTATGATACTATTGAGCAAGGGGATGCAACAGGATGTTCTTAGGGAATGTATGTTGAGTATGACACTATGGTACAATTCTTGCACTGGGAGGGAGGGGGATGATTGGTTAGATATGGTGAAGGGGAGGGTTAGGGATAGGGACTATAAAAAGCAACAGACACTAAATCTTTTCTTGTTCATAAGGTGTGTTTGGGTTGGTCACAAGAGAAGGCCCTCGGCCGAACCTAGGAAGGTTAAGTATGAGAGATGTAAACAGAGTGCTGGGTATGATAGTGGTGAATGTGTGGGTGAATGGGTGAGGTATAATAAGTTCACAAGGCACAAGTATGCACGGAAAAATGTTGTACAGGTAAAAACTCACGTTCACAGTTTAAGATGGGATAGTAAGGCTCCACAAGTATTAAAAACAAGAACTAAATGGTTCACTATAATGAGTATGAGACTAAGGATTAATGTTGCTAATGTAATCACTTATTATTATAATCACGTATGATTAGTACTACACAAGAGGGTAAAAAAAAGCTCACTATTTGTTCCTGGAATGTAAGGGGACTGGGAGATCCAGGGAAGAAAGCTGCAGCACGATCCATGGTTAAGTCCTATGGGAGCTCTATCGTGTGTCTCCAGGAGACCCATTTTACCAATGCTGCCTTACCCAGGTTAGGGTGGGGGGAATTTGCCGCTCAGTTCCACTCGGTTCATTCATCCTTCTCTAGAGGCGTTAGAATTCTGATCGGTTCAGGGATCACTTTTAACTGTATCCAAAGTAAGATCGACGACCAGGGACGGTATATCTTCCTACATTGTAAGATAGAGAATAGAGTGGTGCTACTTGCTAATGTGTATGTTCCCCCTCCTTTTAATTTTGAGGTTCTTCTCGGCTTTGTGGATTTTGTGCTGGAGAGGCCGGGCTTACCGGTAATGGTCATAGGTGACTTTAATATGGTCCTGGACTCGACAATAGATAGATTTCCCCATGGGACTCAACGGAGTGGGCTAGTGGATAGCCGTCTCCACTGTCTCTTGGGGGAAATGGGCCTGAAGGACATTTGGCGCCTGAGAAACCCTGGGGGTTACTCCTGCTTCTCCAGCACATACTCCACACTGTCGAGAATTGACATGTTGCTTGGCAACGACGAACTGATGGCCATGATAGATAACATTAGGTATAGGCCAAGAAGTCTTTCGGATCATTCTCCTGTGACAGCTTCAATGGAGGTGGGGACGAGAAGTATCTATCGGGAGTGGAGAATCAACCCCTCCTGGCTGGAACTAATGGGACATCCCCAAGAGGTTCTGGACGCTTTGAGGGATTGTATCGAGTGGAATAAAGGCTCGGCCCCCCAGGGGGTAGTCTGGGACACACTCAAGGCTATCCTTCGGGGTTTGCTGATCCAGCAGATATCAAAAACAAAAAAACTGTCAAGAGAAGAGGAGGAAACCGCAGGGAACAACTTAATATCTGCAGAAGCTGCATACATAAGTAACCCAACACCTGTAAATTTTAGAACATGGACAGAGGCACAAAGGGTCTATCGCGTAGTCCTGCTGGGTAAAGCAGAACAAAAATACATTTTTCAAAAACAAGTCGCCTTCGGGGAGGGGGAAGGAATAAGTAGGATGCTCGCCCACCTGATTAGAACTAATTCTCCCTCATCGATGGTCCCATTGATTGACACAGGGGCGGGTAGGACATCTACTTATACACCCGAGATTGTGGATACTTTTCGGGAGTACTACGAGAGGTTATACCACTCTGAACAGGTGGATATGAAAGAGGAAAGGGATTCATTCTTCGAGGGGTTGACAGTCCCCTGTCTCTCTGAGGAGGACAGGGCCATGTTAGATGGCCCTGTCACCCTGGAGGAGATACAGCGGACCGTCCGGGAAATGGCAGGCCAGAAGTCCCCAGGACCGGATGGCCTTCCCATTGAAATTTATCGTAAGTATGGGGAGGTGCTTTTACCCGAACTGTTAGAGGTTTTTAATTCCTCGGCACTGAAAGGCGAGCTACCCAAATCAATGATGGAATCGACCATAATTGTGATCCCCAAGGAGAATAAGAACCCACTTTCCCCCGCCTCATATAGACCCATTGCGCTTTTGAATTCAGATATTAAAGTGTTAGCAAAGGTCTTGGCGGCTAGGTTAAACAAAGTTATTCATAAACTGGTGCATCAAGACCAATCAGGATTTATTCCTGGCAGGTCTTCTAGTTTAAACATTAGACGCCTTTTTTTAAATCTCCAACTACCCGTTGAAGATGGAGGCAATAGGGCTGTCCTTTCTTTGGATGCCGCCAAGGCTTTTGATTCCCTTGAATGGAAGTACCTCTGGAGAACCTTATCGGAATTTCGGGTGGGCCCGAATTTTGTTAAATGGGTAAGGCTCCTATACGGCTCTCCGGGGGCAAGAGTGAAAGTAAATAATGAACACTCTACCAGGTTTCGATTGCTGAGGGGGACGAGGCAGGGGTGCCCTTTGTCGCCCCTCCTCTTCGCCCTCGCAATCGAACCTTTGGCTCTCTCCCTGAGATCATCCCCTGAAATAAAAGGGTTCAAATGAGGGGACTTGGAGGAAAAAGTGATACTCTATGCAGATGATCTCCTTTTACTGCTTAACGACACTCAGGAGTCTCTACGCGAGACCATGGGCAGAATTAAAAACTTTGGCCTCTTGTCAGGATTAAGAATTAACTGGGATAAATCACATCTACTTCCTATAGACCCTATAGCTCTCCCCCTACCACACAAAGCAAACCAACTCCAAATAGTTCAGAAAATAAAATATCTGGGTATTAATATTTCAAGAGACCCTAAACAATTTGTTATAGAAAATCTGGTCCCACTTTTGAATAAATTTAAAGGGAAAACCCAAATTTGGAAAAAACTCCCCCTGTCTGCAGCAGGTCGGTGTAATTTAATAAAAATGGTGCTCATGCCACAACTTTTATATAGTCTCCATAATTCACCAATATGGATCTATAAAAAGTGGTTTAATAGGGTTGACACTATATTTAGAGAACTGGTTTGGAAAGGGGGGACCTCCCGGATTAGTCTTAGAACATTACAACTTCCAACTGGGTCAGGTGGAGTTGCCCTGCCGCATCCTTTCAGATATTTCTTAGCGGCTCAGCTGCAACATATCGGGGGATGTGAGGCTGAGAAAGAGGGGCCAGAGTGGAAGATCCTTCTCCACAAATCCCCACATAAGTCTTTGATGGAGATTCTGGAGGCAGGGACCTTCCAGAAGGGACTTCCCACCCAGGACCTGATGGCTAAAGTTTGGGGTACTGTAAAAAAAATGATGGGATATGGAGGGTTTACAGTTTTTTCCCCGTTATGGGAGAATGTTAATCTGTGCGAAATCCGAAAGATGGGGACTGTTAAAGAATGGGAGAGAGTGGGTTTAAAATACATTGCTCAGATCTATCATGAGGGCAGGATTAGAAGTTTCCAGGACCTTAGAGAACATTTTTCCCTCCCCAGGAAGTCTTTCTTTAGATACCTGCAGGTGAGACATGCCCTGGCAGCACAGTTTAAAGGTGAACCACCAGAATGGACTAACATGCAGGTACTACAGAGTGTGGCAGGGGCGGGAACCCGTAAGGGGATGATATCTAATCTATATCTACATCTATATAAAGGGAATAGGGAAGGTACACAACTATGTCCACATAAAGTAAAGTGGGAGAGAGACGTGGGAATCATCTCAGCTCTTCAATGGGAAAGGATACTCAAACTCGCCCCAATGGTCTCACTCTCCCCCCCTCAGAAGATGTCACACCTTTTTCTATTATACCGCGCCTATTATACTCCAAACAAGCTCTTTAGGTTCGGCCGTAGGCAAGATGATAAATGCCCTAGATGCAGGAGACCAGGGGGAGATCTTGTCCACATGTTCTGGAGATGTCCAAAATTATACGGATACTGGAAAGAGGTGGTGGACAAGGTCTCCCAGATATTCAATACCCATCTTGAGCTGGATCCCATTCAATGCGTTCTTGGGGGAGGAGAGGGAGGGGGCAGGCCTAAGGAAGGTCAGATTGCGGTTTTGCGCTGTCTTTTCCAGGCCAGGTTACTAATTGCTCGGAGGTGGCAGTCCTCTACCCCTCCGTCAGTTAATGAGTGGGAGCAAAATATGGATAGAGTGATCATGAAGGAGAAAACTATATATACAAAACGAGAGAGCCTTGCTAAATTCCATTTATTATGGAATCCATGGATCGAGAGAGGAACATGAGAATGCTTTAGATAAGTGCCAACCAAACCTAATTAGTTAGGTAAAAAGAACTGAGTGGATGAAATGACACTAACAGAGAGCAAGAGGATGGATACGAGAGCTAGGGGGTGAATGCAAGGAGGCATGAGTGAGTTAGATCCCACTTAAATACGCTTAACGATTTTTGCTTAACATGATCTGTGTAAGAGAGAGGAATGAGATTGTGTATAATTGTGTATAATTTGTATTTGTAAAAAAATTTGAAATAAAGACATAAAGTTAAAAAAAAAAAAAAAAAAAAAAAAAAAGATATGCGTCTCCTTTGGACAGAGCTTGGGGGGATGGAAACTGTGGTCTTTCCTCAGATTTTAGTCTCAAAAGTTTTGGGTTCAGTAAGGGAGAGATGCAGGCAGTTGCTGTGTTTGGTTTGCACTTCCTGCATGCTCTACATATTGAATCTGAAAAGAGGGAAAAGGCGGAATTAGAAAGAGATTTACTGAAGGAGCAGCTTGCAGTGGCATCCAAGTGTTTGGAAGAAACTGCAAGCAAGGAAAAAGATTTAGAAAGGAGGGTAATCAAACTTAAACCTGCAGTGGCTTCGAAGTGTGTTCAAACCCCTGTAGGCCGAGCTGAAGATTTGAATGAGCGGTGTGCAGCCCTCATGACCAAGTCTAATGATGCCCTAACAAAGGACAAAGGCCCAAAGCCTGTAAGCAGAAGTAGGACATGTGCCACTGTTACTTCTCATAACCGGGATTTGATCAGCTCAAATGACCGAGTTGAGTCAGATACAAGGAAGGCAAGGCCTATGATCTCCAGGAGACACATGTGGATTGATTTACTTAAGGTGGGGGTCCCTAGAGAGGAAATAGATGGGATTCCTACACCAACATTGTTTAAGAAGTGGAAGCAAATGGTTGGGAATGGTAGATTCAGTCACATTAAGTGTTTCTGTTGCCATAAAATGGGGCATTTTGCAAAAATGTGCCATGCTGTGAAGGCTGAACAACAGCAAGCTTGTGTGCTTCCCAGGACAGCACGGAGAGACATGCAAGTTTATTCGTTACGTTGGAAGTCAATGCCTTTCCGTGAAAGTATTTCAAGGCAACAGTGGGCACCCTACAATAGTTTTGCAGTTAGAAATGGGCAGATAGAGAAATGTGAGCAGTGAGCTATGTTTTTAGGCACAGTTGGAAGGAACATATAATCTGCTTTGTCTCTTACTCTTTTCAGGTATTGAGCATCGAGAGGTGGAGCAGGCAGAGCAGATGACCATGCTGGATGGGAGGAGACAGACCAGAAGAGAGCCTGAGAAAAGGTGGCTGAATTGGAGTGGACTTCCATCTGAGCATTTTCCTTATGACCAAGAAGAAAAGAGACTTTTCATCTGGGACTTTCTTTACAAACTGCCAAAAGACATTGTTAACCCTGCTCAAAAGTCAGCCTTCCAGGGACAAACCAATCGTCTGACCACCCACAAGATGGGGGTCGAAAGGGAATTTGTTCCTCCCATTTATACGGGGGGTTTATTTTGCCCTTTCCTGGACAAAAGGCTTGAAGAAGTTTCCTATATTATCCTATAAAGTCAAGAGGTGGTATGTGTTGCTATGGGCATTTGTATAGTGACTTTATTGCAATAATATAGAGTGTTTAGATTTAGTAACAGCATATGTCTACAAAGGCCTCTTCCACCTCCATTGATATGTAAATAAACTTCAGAAGTCTAGTCTTCCTTGGTTTTACCACAAGAACTTAATAGATAGACGCAGGCATAACACTCCAATGGCCGCCAATCTGACTCTTGGAAACTGCGGCATGATATCAACATGTAAAGGCCCCTCCCAATGCATTTTGTATGCATGCACGTCCTCAGGGGATCTGCCTACCTAGGACGTTCATGTGCACGAAATGCGTTGGGAGGGGCCTTTATGTGCTGACGTCACCCCACAATTTCCAAGGGTCGTATCAGTGGCCATTGGAGTTGGAGGATTGTTTGTTTTTATTACATTCCACGTGATATTTATTTTTTTACCATAATAAACTACTTTACTATATACAGTGCCTTGCGAAAGTATTCGGCCCCCTTGAACTTTTCAACCTTTTGCCACATTTCAAGCTTCAAACATAAAGATATAAAATTTTAATTTTTTTTTGAAGAATCACCAACAAGTGGGACACAATTGTGAAGTGGAACGAAATCTATTGGATTGTTGAAACTTTTTTAACTAATAAAAAAATGAAAAGTGGGGCGTGCAAAATTATTCGGCCCCCTTGCGTTAATACTTTGTAGAGCCACCTTTTGCTGCGATTACAGCTGCAAGTCGCTTGGGGTATGTCTCTATCAGTTTTGCACATCGAGAGACTGAAATTCTTGCCCATTCTTCCTTGCAAAACAGCTCGAGCTCAGTGAGGTTGGATGGAGAGCGTTTGTGAACAGCAGTTTTCAGCTCTTTCCACAGATTCTCGATTGGATTCAGGTCTGGACTTTGACTTGGCCATTCTAACACCTGGATACGTTTATTTATGAACCATTCCTTTGTAGATTTTGCTGTATGTTTGGGATCATTGTCTTGTTGGAAGATAAATCTCCATCCCACTTTCAGGTTTTTTGCAGACTCCAACAGGTTTTCATCCAGAATGGTCCTGTATTTGGCTGCATCCACCTTCCCCTCAATTTTAACCATCTTCCCTGTCCCTGCTGAAGAAAAGCAGGCCCAAACCATGATGCTGCCACCACCATGTTTGACAGTGGGGATGGTGTGTTGAGGGTGATGAGCTGTGTTGCTTTTACGCCAAACATATCGTTTTGCATTGTGGTCAAAATTTCGATTTTGGTTTCATCGGACCAGAGCACCTTCTTCCACATGTTTGGTGTGTCTCCCAGGTGGCTTGTGGCAAACTTTAGACGAGACTTTTTATGGATATCTTTGAGAAATGGCTTTCTTCTTGCCACTCTTCCATAAAGGCCAGAATTGTTGTCCTATGGACAGACTCTCCCACCTCAGCTGTAGTTCTCTGCAGTTCATCCAGAGTGATCATGGGCCTCTTTGCTGCATCTCTGATCAGTCTTCTCCTTGTCTGAGCTGAAAGTTTAGAGGGACAGCCAGGTCTTGGTAGATTTGCAGTGGTCTGATACTCCTTCCATTTTAAAATGATCACTTGCACAGTGCTCCTTGGGATGTTTAAAGCTTGGGAAATCTTTTTGTATCCAAATCCGGCTTTAAACTTCTCCACAACAGTATTACGGACCTGCCTGGTGTGTTCCTTGGTCTTCATGATGCTCTCTGCGCTTTCAACAGAACCCTGAGACTATCACAGAGCAGGTGCATTTATACAGAGACTTGATTACACACAGGTGGATTCTATTTATCACCATCAGTCATTTAGGACAACATTGGATCATTCAGAGATCCTCGCTGAAATTCTGGAGTGAGTTTGCTGCACTGAAAGTAAAGGGGTCGAATAATTTTGCACGCACCACTTTTCAGTTTTTTATTTGCTAAAAAAGTTTAAAATATCCAATAGATTTCGTTCCACTTCACAATTGTGTCCCACTTGTTGGTGATTCTTCACAAAAAATTAAAATTTTATATCTTTATGTTTGAAGCCTGAAATGTGGCAAAAGGTTGAAAAGTTCAAGGGGGCCGAATACTTTCGCAAGGCACTGTACTCCTTTTCTTGGCTCCATGGTGTGAGCATTCCCACTTAGGAGATCAATATTGTTCCCTGGAAATTGGATTGCTGAGGATTAGTTATCATACATGCCTTAACATTTTATCTGTCTGGTGAGTGCACATAGGAGGTGGAGGTTTTGCAAACTGCTGGTGACAGAGTGGAGTACCTTTATACTTTGGGAACTTTGCATGCACCATACAATGAAGAAGACTGGAGTTTATACGTGTTGATTTTGGTACTATTTATTTGCATTACTAGCACATTTATAATAGACGGATTTATTTTGTATACAATTTGTTGGGGGATATTCCTTGTATAGGAATTATTTCTATTATTTTGGTGTTATACTTGAGCACTGTTTTTTAACACTAATTTGTCACTAATGGTATATATGTACATTTTTATTGTTTTGCACGCTGCACTATTAGTGTATGTGATTTTCGTTTAGAAATGTCCATTCATTCCAAAATTTTGAAAGCAAATGCATTTTTTTTTGGTTCAATAGTTTTCATTGAGTTAAAAAGGTTTCCAAACAATGAGTATTGCACAGTTTAAAGACAGCTAATGTAGGTTACATACAGTATGCATATCTCAGTAGGAACATGTATACCAAATAAAGAATCATTTTGAACAGGTAAGTTGGGTATAACAATGTATTGGGCCCATAAGGGCACGTTTGTTGGGACTGGTTATTCCTTTTTGTCCAAAGTGACTAAACTTGGTTGAATTTGGCACGTGTGAGAGAGTTGATCGACAGTAGGCGTTCATATGAATATTTTAGTTGGACCATATTGATGACCTCAGAAATGTTCAGGGAATCATGTGTCATCCATTTCCTGAGTACAACACTGTGAGCTGATAGAAGGATGTGAGTTACCACTGGTCTAAAGGGTTGCTGGTATAAATCTATTCCCACATTGAGAAGCGCTAAACCTGGGTTTGGGATAATGAAGATCCCATGTTCGAGGACAATAGGCGAGGCATTTGTCTCTAAAAACTGGTCAGGCTGGGGCAGTCCCAAAGTGCATGTATTAAGCTACCAATTTGCCCGCAGTTATTCCAACACTCAGATGACATGAAGGGAGAGAATTTGGCCAGACTATAAGGAGTGTAGTACCATCTATTCATGATTTTGAGTATCATCTCCCAATGATTAATGCAATGTGATGACTTGTATACTGTGTGGAGGCTTATTGCTACTGTTTGGGGGAGTAAGAGGTATTAAGATTGGTTTCCCATTTCTGTATGTTTTTTTTTTTTTGTTGATAGGAATACTTATATCTTACATGCCTTAAATGCAGGAGCAAGTAAAATGTACATTCCCTAGGAAGAAGGTTAAACTCTTCCCTAAAAGCTTCCAGTGTTTTGGGTCTGGAATCACAGGAAGTCTTGCACTTTGGTCAGGCCATGAAGGTGGAGTGAGTTTGTATATAGCAGCGGTATCATGGCTTCTAAGGTGCGTAGAGGGAGTGTAGGAGTCTCAATCCATGAGAAGCCTTGTGATTGCTTATGTAGGGTTCTCCAGGCAAGGAGTGAGGCTCCTATGGATGGGGATAAGGTGGATATGTCTCACGGTTTCCATAGGTCACCTATGAGTAGGGAGTGTAGGTCCTGGGTGGGTGAAAGGTCTGTTTCTATATCAAGCCATCATTACTTCTGAACCAATGTTTGATTTGGTCCATGTGTACCACCCAGTAACAGTCCTGGATATCTACCAGCCCCATACCTCTGGCAGATCTATGCTTTATCAGGATTGCGTATGGGCATCTGGCTTTTTTGCCTCTCCAAATAAAGTTCCTTAGTAGGCCCGTGAGAGATTTGAAGTAGGATGCAGGGATAGGGGTAGGCAGCACCCAGAACATGTATAAAAGCTGGAGTAGGACTATCATTTTAAAGGCTGCTAATCTGGCAGACCAAGTAAGTTTATGTCATGGTATGTGTGATAACTAGTTTTTGACTGTCGTAAAATGTGGTTTGAGATTATGGGACCAGGGAAGCTGAAGAAGCTGTAAGTATGATACCCAGGTATGGGATTCCTTGGGAGCTCCATGTAAATGGTAGCTGGTGTTGGAGGACCTGTTTAGAATTGTAATTGTAATTGTATTGTAATTGTAATTGTCTAGTATTAAGGATTTAGTAAAGTTGACTTTATAGTAGGAAATAGCACTAAAGCGTGAGAATATTTGGTATGCATGTGGGAGTGATGTTAGTGGATTGGTCAAAAAGAGTATGATGTCATCCGCAAACAGGTTGATGTTGTGTGGTTGGGAGTGGAATTTAAACTCTGTAATATAGGGGTGCGTATGTATTGCTTCTGCAAGTAACTTTATCATGAGGTAAAAAGATGGTAGGGGATAGGGGGCAGCCCTGGCAAGTCCAATTTGAGATGGGAAAGGTCCTGGATAGGAGGCCTGATGTGTAGACCTGTGTAATGGGTTGAGAGTACAGAGCTAAGACTGCGGATAATAAAGGGCCTCGAAAGTCAAACTTATGCCGCGTACACACGAAGGGACTATCCCGCGGGATTATCCGCTGGACCGAAGTCCAGCGGATAATCCCCTCGTGTGTGGGCGCCGGCGGACTTTTTGGCGCCAAAGTCCGGCAGACTTTTTGGCGCCAAAGTTTTAAGTTTTGTTTTAAAATTATCCGCTGGACTTGGCAGTCCGGCGGACAATCGCGCCGTTAGTAGGCAAGTCCGCGGGACTTTTGAAATGAACGGACTTGCCGCTCATCGGCAAGTCCGTTCATTTAGCACGTGACTTCAGGTTACGTAGCTAGCGTAGGCAGTAAATGCCGCCGCGCTAGCTCCGTGACCTGGCATGGATTTAAAGGGACTCCCCACGCCAAAAAAAACGGCGTGGGGGTTCCCCCCAAATCCATGTCAGACCCTCATCCGAGCACGCAGCCCGGCAGGCCAGGAAAGGGGTGGGGACGAACGAGCGCCCCCCCCCCTCCTGAGCCGTACCAGGCCGCGTGCCCTCAACATGGGGGGTGCCCTGGGGAAAGGGGGGCCGTGCGGCCCCCCCACCCCAAAGCACCTTGTCCCCATGTTGATGAGGACAAGGGCCTCTTCCCGACAACCCTGGCCGTTGGTTGTCGGGGTCTGCGGGCGGGGGCTTATCGGAATCTGGGAGCCCCCTTTAATAAGGGGGCCCCCAGATACCGGCCCCCCACCCTATGTGAATGAGTATGGGGTACGATGTACCCCTACCCATTCACCTAAGGTGTAAAATGTAAAGTACAAAAACACACACACTTTTGAAAAAATATTTTATTGCACTGCTCCGGGGGTCTTCTTCCGTCTTGGGGGTCTTCTCGCCAGACTCCCCCGCCATTTACCAAGCTCTTTTACCGAGCGGGGGAAGTCCGGCTACCTTCTTCGTCGCCGCCGCCGTCGTCTGGGGGTCTCGATCCGCCTTCGGGGGTCTTCCAGGGGTCTCTTCTGTTCTTGCGGCGGTCGTCGTCTTCTGCACCGCCGGCGCCGCCTTCTTCTTCTTGTCCTTCTTCTTGTTCTTCTTCTTCTTCCGATGTTGACCCGACGCTCTCTCTGCCCGGAATGCCTGTGCCGCGCTGCGCTGGGACTTATATAGGGACATGGGGACAGGGTCACATGCTCATGTCACATGGTGACCCCGCCCCCTTGTGTTGTCACAGTGCCGGAGGATGCTGGGACTGTGACATCGCAAGGGGGCGGGGTCACCATGTGACATGAACATGTGACCCTGTCGCCAGGCCCCTATATAAGTCCCAGCGCAGCGCGGCACAGGCATTCCGGGCAGAGAGAGCATCGGGTCAACATCGGAAGAAGAAGAAGAACAAGAAGAAGGACAAGAAGAAGAAGGCGGCGCGGAAGACGACGACCGCTGCAAGAACAGAAGAGACCCCGGAAGACCCCCGAAGGCCGATCGAGACCCCCAGACGACGGCGGCGACGACGAAGAAGGTAGCCGGACTTCCCCCGCTCGGTAAAAGAGCTTGGTAAATGGCGGGGGAGTCCGGCGAGAAGACCCCCAAGACGGAAGAAGACCCCGGAGCAGTGCAATAAAATATTTTTTCAAAAGTGTGTGTGTTTTTGTACTTTACATTTTACACCTTAGGTGAATGGGTAGGGGTACATCGTACCCCATACTCATTCACATAGGGTGGGGGGCCGGTATCTGGGGGCCCCCTTATTAAAGGGGGCTCCCAGATTCCGATAAGCCCCCGCCCGCAGACCCCGACAACCAACGGCCAGGGTTGTCGGGAAGAGGCCCTTGTCCTCATCAACATGGGGACAAGGTGCTTTGGGGTGGGGGGGCCGCACGGCCCCCCTTTCCCCAGGGCACCCCCCATGTTGAGGGCACGCGGCCTGGTACGGCTCAGGAGGGGGGGGCGCTCGTTCGTCCCCACCCCTTTCCTGGCCTGCCAGGCTGCGTGCTCGGATGAGGGTCTGACATGGATTTGGGGGGAACCCCCACGCCGTTTTTTCGGCGTGGGGAGTCCCTTTAAATCCATGCCAGGTCACGGAGCTAGCGCGCCGGCAGTAACTGCCTACGCTAGCTACGTACCTGAAGTTACGTTCGAAATGAACGGACTGCTCCGTGTGTGGGCAAGTCCGTTCATTTTCAAAAGTCCCGCGGACTTTTGGCCGGCGGATTATCCGCCGGAGAAGTCCGTGCGTGTGTGGGCAAGTCCACACGCTCGGAAAGTCCAGCGGACCCAGCTGGAAAGTCCGGCGGGATTGTCCGCTGGACTAAGTCCGCCGGCAAAAGTCTGCACGTGTGTACGCGGCATTAGACAACACATTCAACATATATTGCTAATGGACTCTGTCGAACGCCTTCTCTGAATCTATGAATAACAGCAAAGAAGATGTTTGGGTTACTTCGGCAAAGTGTATAACATTCAGTATTCTCCTAATTGCAACAATAGGTTGCCTCCCCTAGCAAAACCCATCTCGTCACGTTGGATTAAAGTCAGAATAATGTCAATTAGACGTCTTGCTAATAACTTGGCGTATACTTTAACGTCAGTGTTCAGAAGTGAAATTGACCTAAAGTTGGCTGGCAATGTGAGCTCTTTTCCAGGCTTGGGTATTGATAGTATGTAAGCCTTCAGTATCTCAAGGGGAACGAGGAGGTATGAGCCTGATCCTTTGTAAAAACTGCAGTTAAGTGGAGACATAGTAATGTGCTGAAGAATTTGTAATATTATTTGGTGAAGCCATCAGGACCAGGTGATTTTTCAATTAGTTAGGGATGCTATAAACTTCTCTACCTCAGTCTCTAGAAGTAAAGGGAGAATTGAGATGTCAGAGTTGTGTATCAGAGAGTGTAGGAAGATTTAAATTATTTAAAAAAGCAGTTATGGCCCGCAGTGGTAGGGTGTGGAGTTTGTGAGTCTTCTTTAAGGTTATATAATGTGTTGTAATAGTCAGCAAATTGGTTGGCAATTTCTTGAGGTTTAACCACTTTATGCTTAAGGGTAGGGTGGATTAACTGCGTGATTCTGGATTTGGCTTGCACTGTTTTAATTCTGTTGGCCAGGAATTTACCTGCTTTGTTTGCATTTGCGTAGGATTGGAGTTTTAAGCAACGCAAATGTTTGTCACACTTGCGCATTAGTAATATTTCTTAGTTCTTCACTGAGTCTGTTAAGGGTTTTTGAGGCTACTGGTGTGGGTTTGAACTTGTTGTGGGCTTCCAATTTATGTATTTCTGCAGTAAGGTTTTTAAGTTGAAGATTATAGCATTTTTTTGCTCTGGCTCCCTGTTGAATGAGAATGCCCCTGATGAATGCCTTATGGGCATTCTATAGGGTGTAAGGATCAGTAACGGATGTGATGTTGGAGTGGAAAAAGTCCAGAAGATGCTGAGAGACAATATCAGAGCTTTTGGGCTCTTGTAGAAGCTTAACGTTACAGCATCAGATTGGAGCAGAGGGGAAGACAATGCTTCCTTCAATTACTAAAGAAATGGCATCATGATCTGACCAAGTGATGTCATGTATTGTAGAAGTAGATACACTTTGCAATAGCCACTTATGAGTAATAAACATGTCTCTGTGTGAGTATGTATGATGTCTGGGGGAGAAGTGGGTGTAGTCTCTTTCGTTCGCATGCTGACATCTCCAGACATCATACAACTTCTCTGAGTGGAGTAAATGATGCAGTGAGGCTGTGCAGCTTTTCCTATGTGAGTTAGTCTAGGTGTGGTTCTAGAGTCTAGGTGTGGTTAGAGTCTAGGTGAGGTTAAAGTCACCACAAAGGAGAAGGCGTCCATACTTGATAGAAGTAAATGCGTTTGAGGAGTCTGTGGAGGAAGCAGAGTGGGTGTGAGTTGGGAGCGTAGATCACCATCAGGGTATAAGGCTGTGCATTGGTGTCACAGGTAACAATGACATAGCGGCCTTCACAGTCCAAAGTGGACTCCTTAAGCTAAAATGCCAAGGTGTTGCGTATGGCTAAAAGGACTTCCAGTTTCTTCTCTGAAGGACAGGAAAACATGTGGATAGTATTTTTTGTGTACATTTGGGTGGTTTAGAAACCTGAAAGTGGGTTTCATGCCCCCTTAAAATATCAGCCTCCACCTTTACAGACTCCTTCCACATGGAGAATTGTTTTGCTGGATGGTTTAGACTCTTAACATTAAGGGACAATAATTTTAATTATTAATAATTTTACATTAACCACTTGACCACTGGGCAGTTAAACCCCCTTCCTAACCAGACCAATTTTCAGTTTTCGGTGCTCTCACACTTTGAATGACAATTACTCCGTCATGCAACACTGTACCCAAATGAATTTTGTGTCCTTCTTTTCACACAAACAGAGCTTTCTTTTGGTGGTATTTAATCACTGCTGGGTTTTTAATTTTTTGTGCTATAAATCAAAAAATACTGAAAATTCGGTAAAAAATAAAAAAATAAATTCTTTGTTTCTATTAAAAATTATTGCAGAGTATTGGCGAGTATTGGCAGAGTATTGGCGATTATTGGCAAGTATTGGCGAGTATTGGCAAGTATTGGCAAGTATTGGCAGAGTATTACAGTGTTGCACAGTATTGGTAGAGTATTGCACAGTGGTGGCAGAGCATTGCAGTGGTGGCAGAGCATTGCACAATGGTGGCAGAGCATTGCGCAGTGGTTGCAGAGCATTGCACAGTGGTGGCAGAGCATTGCACAGTGGTTGCAGAGCGTTGCACAGTGGTTGCAGAGCGTTGCACAGTGGTTGCAGAGCATTGCACAGTGGTGGCCGAGCATTGCACAGTGGTTGCAGAGCATTGCACAGTGGTTGCAGAGCATTGCACAGTGGTTGCAGAGCATTGCACAGTGGTGGCAGAGCATTGCACAGTGGTGGCAGAGTATTGCACAGTGGTGGCAGTGTATTGACCAGCGCTGTGGGCACTACACATCCAGCCCACAGCGATGGTCCCGTCTGTCCCCCTCTCCGCTTCTCCCTTCTCTGTACCGATCGGTACAGAGAGGGGTGGGAGGAACCGGCGTCATGACGTGACGCCGGTTTGTGTAAATGTGATCGCTCCGTCATTTGACATCCGTAGGACGTCCACTCAGGAAAACCCGACCGCGCTGTAGACGTCTTTCGACTATAGCGCGGTCAGCATGTGGTTAAGGTACGCGAGCCCCTGTTATCCTCGCCTCTTAAAGGGGACGTACAGGAACACCTATTTGCCCACCGCTGCCATTGTGCCAACGTATATCGGCTTGCAGCAGTCGGCAAGTGGTTAAATATGTGTTATCTCTCTATCTCTTTATATATATATATATATATATATATATATATATATATATATATATATATTTATATATATATGCCCCTTTCTGAGCTACACACTTGTCTTTATAACCAGCAAATTATTCATTTAACCACTTCAATAACGGGCACTTTTTCCCCCTTCCTGTCCATGCCAATTTTTAGCTTTTGGCCTAAATGTATTCTGCTACATTTTTTGGTGAAAATAACTCAAATAAGTGTGAATTATTTAGTCTGTAGCAAAGTTAAGTTAAGTCCATAAACTATGGTATATATCTGAAAATCGATCAATCCTGATGTACTGATGGCCTATCTCATTTCTTGAGGCCCAAAAATGCCAGCACAGTACAAATATCCCCCAAATTACCCTTTTTTAGAAAGTAGACAGTCCAAGTTTTTTGAAGCTGTAATCTTTTGGCACAATTTTTTGGAACAAGAAGTAAAAAAAAATAGCAATGCAGTACAGCATTATCATATAACGGGTGTGTTGGTGGGGAAACTGACTAGTGACAGCATCTAAAAAAAGTGCTGATAACTTCCTCAGAGTAGTACAGTGTTACTATGGTAAAGCTGTATTGCTCTGGTTACAGTATGTTAAAAAAAAATCATTAAAAAAAAAGAAAAAAAATGTCATAAAAAAGAAAAAAGGAAAAGCATTATGATATATGATATATGATATATGGTGATTAGGGAAACTAATTGGTGATATCATGTAAAAAAACAAAACAAAAACAATTTTTTTTCCTTTTTTTTCTTACCTTTTTATTTTTCTATGATTTTTTTCTTAACACACTTTAACCAGTGCAATACAATGTTACCATAGTAACTGGCAGCGGGCCACTACACTGATCAGTCATTGGCTGTGTCCAATGGGCACATCCGGTGACAGATCGTGCCACAGCGTGGCCCCAGGGCTGCTCTCAAGGCATGATCTTGGAGGACATCATATGACATCCACCCGTATCGAAGAAAGTCCCACACGGCCATCATTTTGCTCTAGGTCAGGTGGGACTTTTGTCAATCCGTGTTACTAAAACCCTTTCCACCTGAACTCCCTATATAAATGTCCCTCAGCATGATGCCCCCTGCTGAAGATATACTACCTAATGTTCCCAAATAGAATTAACAGCCATCACCTGTAACAGCTACTATTCTTGTGATAGTAGATGACAACTGTGCTGTGGAGCATTATGACACCCAATCAAAGTTATCACAGTGCTCTGCTAACAAACAAACCTCACTGGCTGAATTACCTTTCTATGTAAAAAACTATGTAAAAAAATGAAATAAATGAAAGGAAAATAATAATTTCAAAGTTCAAAAGTATTAAAAGTATTATAAGCTGCCCATTTGTTAAGTTATAATATTACATTTGAGCAAGGTACCGGTATTTAAAACTGTATCAAATAAAGCCTTATACTGTATATCCTGAAAATAAAAAAAAATAAAAAATACTAGCTAGGCAAAATTAGTTATAGCATTTTTAAAAAGCTAACTGACACTGCCAAATTTCACCAGGGTATCAAGACATCAAAGAACCCTGGTCACAAATGGTAAATCAATTGCTATATACACAATTTCCTTTTTTTTCCCCCTGTTTTTATTGAAAACGTGATTCATGGTAATATCAACTTTTTTCTGTATATTGAAAATATGTTAATGTACAGTATTTACTTACATGAGGTTTAACATACGTACCTTTCTCTTCCTATGTGGACAATAAAGCGAAGAAGGAACATGAAATAAAAGTGTAAGTGTCCACCATATGGTGTCCACCATATGACAAATGGCTAATAGCAAGTGATATTGCTATATTGGAAAATATATATATGACAAAGTGAACCACTGATAAACAAATAAAAAATGAATATAAAACAAATAAATAATAATGGTGAACATTTAGTCCACATGTGAGAAAAACTGTGTGGCAAATAAAAAACGTGTGTGCAAGCACAGCAAATGAAAAACATAAATATATATAAACTAGTGTGATGAATACTCAGTCCATGCGTTTAAAAATATATATATGAAAAAAGAAGAAAAAGTCTCTCACTATTAAATATCCAAAATTCCCAATAAAGTTACTTGTGCTGGTTTTCAAGTGATACAATTTTATCTCGATTTCTGTACAACAGATAAGTTGACTTCTTGTGCTCCCCCTTAGGTATATTCACTCACCAGAAGCCCTCACCCTTGCAGGAGTAAAGAGCATGTAGTAAATAAGATCTCCAATTCTGATGTCCCTGGAACCAATCTGCTCTCCTGCTCTGGAACAAGGTGCATGCAATGCGGTATCCACATAAAAATCTAAAACGGGCATCCATAGTGTAAATCTGATAAAAAGATTATTTATTTGACACAAATAAAAAATATAAAAGAGGACTTTCCATGAGCATAAAAAATGTAGGGCTCCAATTGCCCCAATTTAGTACAAAGCGTGTGGAAAAATTCCTAGGTTCCACAGACCGTGACCAAAGAACCAAGTAACCGTAAATGACATTGATGTGTACCAAGTCCGGCCTTACGCATTTCGTCACTAGACGTCATCTGAGGCATGTCCAAAAGCTTTGTACTAAATTGGGGCAATTGGAGTCCTACCTTTTTTATGCTAAAATTGATATTTAGATAAAATTGTATCACCTGAAAACCAGCACAAGTCACTTTATTGGGAATTTTGGATATTTAATATTGAGAGACATTTTCTTCTTTTTTCATATATATATTTTTTCACGCATGGACTGAGTATTCATCACACTCGTTTATATATATTTACATTTTTCATTTGCTGTGCTTGCACAAAAGTTTTTTATTTGACACAGTTTTTGTCACATATGGACTGAATGTTCACCATTATTATTTATTTGTTTTATATACATTTTTTATTTGTTTCATTTGTTTATCAATGGTTCACTTTGTCATATTTTTTCTAATATAGCAATAGCACTTGCTATTAGGCATTAGTCATATGGTGGACACTTACACTTCTTTAATCTGAATAGAGTTTTTAATTTTCACTCTTGTATTTTGGATATGATGTATTATACTATATAGGGACTCACTTTCATATATTTGTTATTGTCCCATAAAGATTTCATACTGTTACACAACCATTTTAAAAACCATCACGTTTAGGTGATACACATGCCAATTTCACATTCTTTTTAGCAGCGCCATTTTCCCCTTTTTGTGATTATTTGTTTTTTGGGCACCACTTTGTGGCATCTTGGCTTGGGGAGGCTGTAGCTATACTTATACCTAAGCGCGGAATTTTTAGTTTAATATGAAATAAAAGAGGTTAATTTCTGTTTTTTATTCTCTTCTAATCTACTTTAATATTTTTCAAAAATTCTCTTTACCTTTTAGTGCTGTATACCATATTTAGTTCAAAAGAACTATTATGTGAAATGCTTTCCTCTTTTATAATTTCCCTCAAATTTTCTGCAATATATAATGTGTTCTTTTTGAACAAAACTCTCCTGCACAATTTTTGATTAAATATTTTATTTAGTTCATTATTACTCTTCATTTACCCCTTAGGAATATAGGAGATCACATTAAGGTGACACTGACGGTTTATTATTATTAGAGAATTCCTAATAGTTTCTTTAGAAAAAATTTTTGCAAAAAATGTTATCCTCAAGTTTATATAATTCCAGATTTATAAACCTTGTTTATTCATTACTATATTGATAAGTGAATGATACAATCTATTCGTACTTGTTCAAGTAATTCAGGCATCTCTAGTTCCCATTAAAATAGACAATTATGTATAATTTTAAAAGTATTAGTGCTTTGTGTCTTTATAAATAAATTCCTCCTCCCACAGTGCTACAAACACCGTAGGTTGGCCATAATGGGTGAAAAATGTGCAGTTATAGCTATAGCTTTAATTTTCTGATATACTACGTAACAAAATAATTATATGTGAGTACAAACTTAATCTATTTATGTCACTGTGGGTGGAGGAATTGTACCTGATCTGTTTCTAACCAAAAGTTGGAGTTACATAAAAAAAAAAAGTTCATAAACAAAAGAATTTTTGGACATGTAACTGTAACAATGACAACACACCATGCATCAAATCAATGTAATATAACTTTATTTGTCTCTGGTAACAATTAACCTTAAAATTTCAAATATGTATATTGTTGTTATTGTTATATAGCTTAAGAACTCTGAAGAGTTTTGGGCATGCATGCAAGTTGAATTGAGAATGCAAAAAAACTGCACTGAATCATTTGTAAACTGACTGTGTCTTGAACTTTATGGTTTAGGAAATTATGATTAAAAACACTGTTTTAAATAGTCAGGTTTTTATCCAAATAAACTGAATAGAAGAGAAAACAAACGTTTAATGTGAGGCTATAGAATGAGAACTAACTGGCAGCCCTGGTGGTCTGAGAAACACTTTAGTTTTAAAACTAAACAAAATACTGATTGACTGAGAAACTCATTCCGACATACATTTCAATGAGAAAAATGGTTGTAACAGTGCTAGCAACTTAGAATGGCCAGACTATATTTTTTCTTAGGAACATTTAACGTTTTTTTTTCTGATATCTACTGTGTATATACAATACAATATACAGTATATATACTTATCCTACACATATACTATTCTTATATTCTTAACAGTGTGGTGTTGTTTATATTGTTTAATTGATGACACTCTAGATCCCTTAGTGATTTTATAACTAAGCATTACAAAATATAAACTCCCCTTTAACCACTTAAGGACCACCCACCGCATATATAGTGGCAGAACGGCCCTATTGTGTGAAACGACATACCTGTACGTTGTTTCATGCACAAGACACTGTGGGGGAGCTGATGCGCAGGTCCAGCGGCTGCAATGTCTGCCGGCCACACACGCTTGCTCCTCAGAGAGGCAGAACAGGGATCTGCCAATGTAAACAAAGCAGATCCCCATTCTGACAGGAGAGAACAGTGAGATAGTCTGTTCCTAGTGGTCAGGAACAGCGATCTCTCTGTACTCCTAGTTAGTCCACTCCCCCCACAGTCAGAAAAAGCTCCCTAGGACACACTTAACCCCTTGATCACCCCTAGTGTTAACCCCTTCCCTGCCAGTGCCATTTATTATTATTATTATTAGTAGTAGTAGTATACAGGATTTATATAGCGCCAACAGTTTGCACAGCTCTTAACAAAATTAAGACAGACATTACAGTTACATTACAATTTGGTACAAGAGGAATCAGAGGGCCCTGCTCACTAGAGCTTACGATCTAGGAGAGAGGGTCAATTGATACAAGAGGTAATAGCTGTGGGGGATGAGCTGATGGAGAAAGTAAAACAGTGTATTAGTTAGAAGCAGAATAAGCTTCTTTAAAGAGAAGGGTTTTCAGGGATCGTTTAAAGATGGATAGATTAGGGGATAGTCGGACATATTGGGGTAGGGAGTTCCAATGGATGGGAGAAGCTCTGGCGAAATCCTGTAGGCTAGCATGGGAGGCGGTACCAAGGGAGCTTGAGAGCAGGAGGTCTTTGGAGCACTGAAGAGAGTGGCTTGGTTGGTATTTTGAGACTAGGTTAGTGATGTAGCTAGGGGCAGAGTTGTGGATGGCTTTGTAAATTATTGTTAGTTCTTAAAATTTTATTCATTGGGTGAGTGGAAGCCAGAGCAGGGATTGGCAGAGAGGGGTGGAGGACACTGAATGGTTGTTAGGTGGATGAGTCTTGCAGTAGCATTCATTAAGGACTGAAGGGGGGATAGTGTATGTAAAGATAGTCCAATGAGGAGTGAGTTGCAGTAGTCAAGGCGAGAGATGACCAGGGAGTAAATTAGAAGCTTGATGGTGTCATTGGTTAAAAAGGGGGGTATTCTAGAGATGTTGCAGAGGCTAAGGCGGCATGATTTGGACAGGGATTGGATGTGGGCCTGAAAGGACAGTTCAGAGTCTAGGGTTACCCCTAGCACCTCGGCATGTAGGGATGGACTGATAGTTGTGCCATTGACAGAGAAGTCAGGGAAGGGGCACATGGGGGAAGAAATATTATGAGCGCGGTTTGAGATAGATTCAGTTTGAGGAAGTGGTGTGGCATCCAGGCTGATATGTCTGTTAGTAAATCTGTGATGTGTGAGGAGACTGATGGGGTGAGCTGAGGGGTAGAGAGATCGATTTGGGTGTCATTAGCATATAAATGGTAGTGGAAGCCATGGGAGGCTAACAGCTGACCCAGGGAGGACGTGTAGATCAAAAATAGTAGAGGTCCAAGGACAGAATCTTGGGGGACCCCAACAGTAAGAAGAGTTGGAGAGGAGGAAGTAGAGTTGTAAGTGACACTGAAGGTGCGGTAATATAGGTAAGATTCAAACCAACGGAGAGCACAGCCATGGGTACCAAGCAAATTTAGTTTTTTGAGGGGGTGATCAACTGTATCAAAGGCAGCAGAGATTTATACAGTGATCAGTGGATATTTTTAGCTCTGATCACTGTAATAATGTGATTGGTCCCAAAAAAATGTCAAAAGTGTCCAATCTGTCCACCGCAATGTCGCAGTCCCGCTAAAAATTGCTGATCACCACCATTACTAGTAAAAACAAATGCCATAAATCTATCCCCTTTTTCGTAGACGCTATAACTTTTATGCAAACCAATATAAATATGCTTATTGCAATTTTTTTACCAATAATATGTAGAAGAATACATATTGGCCTAAACTGATGAATAAATGTGTTTTTCTTAAAAAAAAAAATTGCACCCAAGAGTACTTAGGGAACTCAGTCAAGTAATTGCTAGACCATTGTTCCAAAGCCTACTGACTGGAATGGTACCAGAGAAAAGCCAATGTAGCACCAATATAGCCTAACATCAATAATATGTAAACTCCTGGAGGGGATGATAAGTGACTATATACAAGATTTATGTTTGGTAGATAGGTTAGATTAACCACTTCAGCCCCGTACCAATTGGCAGCCAAAGGATCAGGCCCCTTTTTGCGATTCGGCACTGCGTCGCTTTAACTGACAATTGCGCGGTCGTGCGATGTGGCTCCAAAACAAAATTAGCGTCCTTTTTTTCCCACAAATAGAGCTTTCTTTTGGTGGTATTTGATCACCCCTGCGGTTTTTATTTTTTGCGCTATAAACAAAAATAGAGCGACAATTTTGAAAAAAAATGCAATATTTTTTGCTTTTTGCTATAATAAATATCCCCAAAAAATATTTAAAAAAACATTTTTTTTCCTCTGTTTAGGCCGATACGAATTCTTCTACATATTTTTGGTAAAAAAAATCGCAATTAGCGATTATTGATTGGTTTGCGCAAAAGTTATAGCATTTTTATTAATTTTTTTTTTACTAGTAATGGCGGCGATCAGCGATTTTTATTGTGACTGCGACATTACGGCGGACACATCGGACATTTTTGACACATTTTTGGGGCCATTGTCATTTATATAGCAATCAATGCTATTTAAATGCATGGATTCCTGTATAAATGACAGTTGTAGTGAAAGAGTTAACCACTAGGGGGAGGGGAGGGGTTATGGGCTCTGACGTGTGTTGTGTTTTTTACATTAGGGGGCGGGGCTGACGTCTGACATCATTGATTGGCTTTCCCGATGACCGGGAACAGCCAATCAATGACAGGCAGCGTAGGAAGCGCGGGGAGAGGTTTGTTTACACAAACCTCTCCCCGTTCTTCAGCTCCGTAACCCGATCGTGGGACACCAGCGGCGATCGGGTCCGCTGGTCCCGCGGCCGGGGTCACGGAGCTCCCGACCTGGCCGCGAGCACGCCGCTGGCGGCGCGCGCGCAACCCACGGGCAGGCATTTAAAGGGCCACGTACAGGTACGTGGTTTTGCCTGCCCGTGCCATTCTGTAGACGTATATCTACATGGGGCGGTCGGGAAGCGGTTAATGGAGTGGGCAACTACATGGCAAATGAGGTTCAATGTAGAAATTTTTTAAATAATGCATTTGGGTGGTAAAAATATGAACGCAATCTATACACTGGGGGGAGAACCTCTGGGGGAATCTAGGATGCAAAAGGACCTGGGGGTCATAGTAGATGATAGGCTCAGCAGTGGCATGCAATGCCAAGCTGCTGCTAACAAAGCAAACAGAATATTGGAATGCATTAAAAAGGGGATTAATTCCAGAGATAAAACAATAATTCTCCCACTCTACAAGACTCTGGTCTGGCCGCACCTAGAGTATGCTGTCCAGTTATGGGCACCAGTCCTCAGGAAGGATGTGCTGGGAATGGAGCAAATACAAAAAAGGGCAACTAAGCTAATAAAGGGTCTGGAGGATATTAGTTATGAGGAAAGGTTGCGAGCACTGAACCTTTTCTCTCTGGAGAAGAGACGCTTGAGAGGGGATATGATTTAAATGTACAAATACCATACTGGTGACTTTTTTGCGGAAGGGAGTTTAACAAGACTTTGTGGCCACTCATTAAAATTAGAAGAAAAGAGGTTTATTCTTAAACTACGTAGAGGATTCTTTACTGTAAGAGCGGCAAGGATGTGGAATTCCCTTCTACAGGTGGTGGTCTCACAGGGAGCATCGATAGTTTCAAGAAACTTTTAGATAAGTACCTGAACGACCACAACATACAGGGATATACAAGGTAATACTGACATACAATCACACACATAGGTTGGACTTGATGGACTTGTGTCTTTTTTCGACCTCACCTACTATGTAACTATGTAACTATGTAACGTTGCATTACCATGCAATTGTCAGTTAAAGTGACGGCGTGCAAAAAATGGCCTGGTCATTAAGGGGGCAAATCCTTCCGGTCCTTAAGTGGTAAAAAAAAAAACACACACATACTCTCCTAGCTGGACTCAGCATCGCTCTGATGCTGCATCTGTCCCCCGCCACCTCTAAGTCCAAGAACAGAGCAAAGACCGTTCTTGATCTTCAGTGAGCAGAGAGGCGGTAATTGGGGGTGGGAATCTGGGGACCCCTGATTTAAAGGGGGCTTCCAGAGTCCGATAAGTTACCCCCTGCACCTCCACAACCAGGGTTGTGGGGAAGGGGACCTTGTTCTCATAGACATGGGGACAAATTGCTTTGGGGGTAGTCCCTCACAAAGTACCCTCCATGTTGAGGGCATGTAGCTTGGTATGGTTAGAGAGGGACGCTTGTTTCTCCCCCCTTTCTGGCCTACTGAGCTGCATGCTTGGATAAGGGTCTGGTATGGATTTTGGGGGAACCTCACTAAATTTTTTTTCACACACTAGTCTTTTTTTATTTTTTAATGTCAGCTCTTTTTTGGTTTACATTATGCTGCAGTGGAGTCACTTGTGTTAAGGATGTGATGGGTTATGGCTCCATAACAACCAGTTGAAATGTCATAGATTCCTTAGATAATGCATTCTTGGAACACTATTTATTTAATGCATTCATTTTATTTATTTACTTCAGTGAATTGATTTTAATGCTGTTTTATGTGGTATTTATTGAGCATGTTTGCTTTTTGAGGTAAATACCGCATTAAAGGAATAGCAAATTGACATTTTATGTATCACATTAGGAAAAATATGTCACGTGACCCAAATACTGCATACAATAGCCTTTTGTGAATTGAGCCCAATATCACCAAAAGAAAGTCTTATTTATCCCAAAGAAAAACTGATATATGTATTACATTGTTATGTTAAAGTGGTGCTAAACACAAAACCAAAAATGTATTATATTGCAGATTACCAGTCATTAGATATAGTGGTTGTATCTTCTGTTTTCTCTTTATGATCTGGCCAGTAAAACACCTCCTGTTTTATACAGACACCACTCTGGATGAATGAGCACAGTGGCAGATCTGGAAAACAAACCTGTAGGTCTGGAGGGACTTAAATACAGATTTAAATACAGTAACACATTGAACCTGAACTCCAGCTAATACTTTATATTCAGCTACAGCAACCCGTTTTTTTTCCTTTTGGGATACATTTTTAATCTAATTGAAAAAAACTGTTCACCCCTGCCAGTATTAAATGGTCTGACTTATCCATGTAACGGCACGAGAGCTTCCCTGATGAAAAACAACAGACTTACCATATTTTTCGCTCCATAAGACACACCTGACCATACGACACACCTAGGTTTTAGAAAAGGAAAACAAGAAAAAAAAATATTCTGAACCAAATGGTGTAATAAAATATTTAATAAAATATAACAGGTTATACTACTATAGGTGGGTGGTGGACACCATACCACTATCAAATCAGCTCATCTACACTATATCTGGGTGGTGGTGGTGGACACAGCAACCTCCCCCTTCCCAGATCAGCTCAGGGTAGCAGGGCGGACACAAACACCCCTTCAGCCTCTTCTCACACCAGCTCAGATGACTAGGCGATGGATACCATGCCAACCCACACCTCCCACCCCCTTATTACCAGCTCACCTCAGGCAGTGGAGGACACTGCCAATGCAATCCACATCCCCCTCCCCCGGTGGGTGGCTGTCTTTCAGCCTCAGATACACCTGGGCGGGCGGCAGCTAGGAAGGTCCAGAGGACTGTGGACACATTTAGCAGCAGCAGCTGCCAGTGGGGGGAGCAGGAAGTAACATACTGGACCAGACTAGTGCAGCCACGGCGCCGGGCGTGTTCCGACTGAAAAAAAAACTACGAAAGGGACCAGCCAAGGCTCTTGCCACTCTCAGGATAGTGTCACCTCTGGTGGGTGTCACCTGACCTGGGTGCGGAGCGCACCCCCATAGTGACGCCACTGACAGCCCCCTCATGTGTCAGTGGCGCCCCCCTTGGTACGCTCCTGCCAGGATGCGCCTCACATCCTGTCCTCCTCTCTTCTGCCACAGAGAAGCTGAGCACTGGTATTCTAACACGGCAGCGGAGGCAGCGACTGGGGGGAAAGTGGTCAATATTTGCTCCATTGGGGGTAAATGGTGTTTCTTATAGAGAGAAAAATACTGTACTGGCTGGATCAGCAGATGCACATATGTTGTAGAAGAAAAAAAGCCTAAAAAAGGAAACAAATACAGCCATCACATCTAATAACTGGTAATCAAATGTTTGATTTTGGGTTTAATACTGCTTTAAGTAATGACAAGTTATAATAGTTATAGACCCATAAACTCATAGGCCCATAGCCCATTACTCTGGTCAACAGAGGGTGTAGAGGTGTGAAAGATGAACTGGCTCAAGGATTTGGGCATTTGCAATGTTGCCATTGAAGCTAAATGGAAAGGCCCTCTTCTCCCTTTAAAACATGGTATTTTTTTTCTTTCATCCCTCAAGTTCGGATTCACTCATCCCTATTAGAAAACCACAGAACATCACTGCAAATTTAAAAACATGCAAAGTGCAATATAGAGCAGTGTTGTCTTGTGCGTACTCTGTACACCAGTGCAGGAAAAGATCATAGAGTAGGAGTTATCTGTCACATGTCTTGTCATGTCTTTTTACTCTTCTTCCTGTTTTGGCACATAATGAAGGATCACTAATGGTTACAGCAGTGCCAGTAACAGAAACAAAGTGGCTGCAATGTGCTACCATTAGAGTGTTTTAGTAAAACAACAGTAGAGGGGTTAATTGTGGGGGGTTTAAAATGTGTACTCTATAGTAGAATTTGAGTAAGCAGCACTGTAACTTAGAGGTTAGCACTTTTGCCTTGCAGTACTACACATAATTTATAAAGGGCTTTCAGGTGCATTTATAAACTGGACTACAGGAGTCTTATGGGCCAATATCATGGTAGATATGATCATCTTGGAGATATCTCCCTGTCTCAGAACCTGTGCTTCAAAAGACATGCCAATAAATATGGTTATTGAGAAGCAGAATGGAGCATTAGTCAATAGGACAGAAGATTTGGTTAGGCAGGAAAAGACCAAATTAACAATGCTGGAGTACCAGGTTCTTCTTGACTAATTCAAAGATATCATTATGATACCCTGTTATATCTGATATGGAATTTAAGGGGGAGCCCCATACTATTTTTTGTGGTGTCCTCCTAGAAATCCATACCAGACCAGAAGAGGCCGTTTTGAATTTGGGACAGTCAAATTGATATTCCTATCGCACTCGTTCCTGGTATATGTGGCTCATAAAAAAGACGGGTGCTGTAGCGATTACCAGTCGGGTCCTGGAAACATCAAACAAACGTACATATTCGCCAGCACACCATGGATCGAGGAAACTTCGTCCACTGGACGAAGTTTCCTCGATCCATGGTATGTTGGCGAATGTGTACGTTTGTTTGAATTTGGGACACTCACTACGTGGAGGAAAGGTATGTGGGGTCCCCTTATTATTATAGGAGGCTTCCAGATACTAATAAGCTTCCCACCTGCAGACCCCCACAACCATCGGTCAGTGTTGTGGGGATAAGGACCTTGTCCTCATCAACATGGGGGCAAGGTGCTTTGCCAAGGGTCATCCCTGTGAAATTGAAAAAGCTTACAACCAAAATAAATTTAAGCCAAAAAAGTAAAAAATTAGGAAAAAAAATCAGCAGAAAAATATTGAATAAAATAATAGCTAACGTAAGAAGGGGAGGGAGGAGTTAATCAGGGCTGTTAAAAAAAAAAAAAAAAAGTTAAATAAGGCGCATGCGTGGAGCTCCGACGATGGCCGCCTGAGCCAAGAGCTCCGCTCCAGACCGCAGCAGCGGCGCCCATAACTCCGGCCACAGCGATCCAGGAGCCCCCACATTTTCACTGGCTAATCCCCACACACCCGGGCATGGCTACATATGTACAGTTCCACCGTTACGCGGAATTTGGGGCCACAATTGGACAACATAGGAGCGGCAGAAAAATCCAAGATGGCCGCCGCAGCATCTCCTCAGGCACACAGACACAGCGCTGAGACACTGGCGGACTACAGGTCAGAGCAACCCCACCTCTCCACAGTGACTCATCTGGGAATCCTGATGGATAACACACCATCCCCTGCCTCCACTAAATCCCTGATTGAGAGATCCATAACTGTCTTCTCCCTTTCACCTCTGGGGCCTAATGCAGTACCACAACCAGGCTGCCACTATCACACTGACCACAATAAGGATTCAGCTTATCAAATAGAGGATCTCTTTCACAGATTTTCCGAACTCCTTGACAGAGGTCTGTCCCAAACGGCCGCTAAAATCACCGGGAACTTGAGGGCTGATTTGCTTAACATGGGCAATAGAATCGATGTGATCGAACACAAAATGGAGGAAACAATATCCGTGTCGAATCTAACTTCCAAGCACATCTCCACTTTACATGATCAGCTGGATCTGGCAATGTACCGTATCGACGACCTTGAATAGGTCCAGAAGGGACAACATCAGAATCAGAGGTCTCCCAGAAACCATCCTAAATGTACCTGAGGCAGTGCAGGATTTAATAAAAAATCTGCTTCCAGATATCCCCTCCCACCGCCTCGAACTAGACAGAGCTCACAGAGCTCTTGGACTACCCAGGAAAGATGGCACAGGTCCAGAAGGGACAACATGTACCGTATCGACGACCTTGAATAGGTCCAGAAGGGACAACATCAGAATCAGAGGTCTCCCAGAAACCGTCCTAAATGTACCTGAGGCAGTGCAGGATTTAATTAAAAATCTGCTTCCAGATATCCCCTCCCACCGCCTCGAACTAGACAGAGCTCACAGAGCTCTTGGACTACCCAGGAAAGATGGCACCCCTTGGGACATCATAGCAAAGCATCATCATAGCAAAGCCCCCTGACTATATTGATCCGGAAGGTAGATTTATCCTAGTTAAAGGTATCCTGGGGGGCCAACTCTACTCTCTAGTATCATCTTATACACCCAACAGAGGACCAGAAAAAAATGTTGCCACTCTAATGAGCACACTCTCCCCAAAACTGGAGGGGAACATAATCTTTGGGGGGGACTCCAATGTGGCATTCGACCTAGGCCTTGACAAATCCAAGCCTCCTAAGTTCCGCCTGACTCGTCCCACAAAAGTTAGTCTCAAAATCACAAAGATTTTACATGCTTACGGTCTCACCGATACATAGAGAGAACTCAACCCATCCAAGAGGGATTTTACCCACTACTCCCATCCTCACAACACAAATGCTCGGATCGACCATATACTCACTCCCCCTACCCTTCTCCCATTAATCCTCTCGGCCCGAATCAGGGACACAGCTCTTTCGGATCACTCACTAGTGATCTTAACTATTCGTGCAGGGGCTTCAGGGGGAACACGGGGTCAATGGAAATTGAATGAGTCCTTGCTCTCTGATCCTGTCAGAGTAACTGAATTGAGAAAAGCCCTAAATGAGTACTTTGACATTAATAGCACCACAGATACTTCCGCAGAAATGCTCTGAGCAGCACATAAAGCCTTTATTAGAGGCAGGCTCATTCAAATCTCTACCTAAGTCAAAAAAGAAAGAAGATCCGAAATAGAACGCCTCGAGAAAGTATACACTTCTTTAAAAGCCATACACAAAACTGACCCGTCCAGAATACCCATACTCCACCTGGATAAGGCTAGACTTGATTTGAATCTAGCACTCACGGCTTCAGCTGAAAAATCAATCAGATGGAGTGGACACAAATTCTATGCCCAAGCGGACAAATTAGGCCCCCTATTGGCTACTAAACTCTCTCCTCACCCAAAACTGCACAATATGTCCAAAATTAGGATAGAGGGTCAACCTCCTACTTCCAATCCAGCTAGGATTCTCAAAGCATTCCAAGGATTCTATTCTAAACTATACAGCACTACCACTCAGACTCACTCAGACTCGGTATCACAGTTCTTTGAAGGTTTACCCATCCCCTCTCTGAAAGATAGTCACAAAGACATAATGGACTCTCCTATCACAGGGGACGAAGTGCAGGAGGTTATCAAGAATCTCAAAAAGGGTTCCGCACCAGGTCCTGATGGCCTATCCATACCGTACTACAAAACTTTCTCAGACTCTTTGACGCCTCACCTGACAAACTTTTTCAACCATAAGTCCAAAGGTGACCCCCTTGATGTTCACCTTAATACAGCGTATATTACGGTAATACCAAAACCAGACAAAAATCCCGAAGATATCAGTAACTATCGCCCTATTTCCCTCATCAATAACGATTTAAAAATACTCACCAAAATATTAGCGAACAGACTAGCTTCCTTTATCCCCCAATATATTAATAAGGATCAGGTAGGTTTCATTCCCGGTAGACAAGGACCTGACCAAATACGGAGGGCAATCGACTTGATCTCGATCATGCAAACTAATTGGGCAGGCGGGACTAAACAACATGGATTCATCCTATCATTGGACCTACAGAAGGCCTTTGATAAGGTCTCCTGGCCCTACATATTTTCTTTATTTGAACGTTGGGGATTCGGGGATCGATTTATGGGCCTTCTTAGGGCCCTATATTCGCACCCAAAGGCTCTCATAAGGCTACAGGGGCACTATTCTGAACCCATAAACATCACCAGAGGCACCAGACAGGGATGTCCACTTTCTCCATTTTTTTTTTTGCAATTGCAATTGAAACCCTGGCAATTGCGATACATCTGAACCCTGACATTAAAGGTGTCACCTGTGGAGATCAGAGCCACAAATGTGGTTTCTTCACCGATGATATCCTTTTGTTTCTAACCTCCCCTCTCACCTCCCTACCCAACCTCTGCTGTACACTAGATGTTTTTGCTAGACTATCTGGACTGATAGTTAACTACTCTAAATCACAGGCTCTCAACATTTCCCTACCTCCTCAAACGGTTTCTCTACTGAAACAAAACTTCCGATTCACGTGGAACGACACTTCTATTCGCTACTTGGGAGTTTCATTGACGGCCAAGACGGAAACCCTATATACCTATAACTATCCCCCACTTTACAAAACACTGGAGGCAGATCTCAAACTTTGGTCCACGCATGGTCTCACTTGGATTGGCAGGATCAACTCAATTAAAATGACCCTATTGCCTAGAATCCTATACTTCTTCCTCTCCCTTCCCATACCAATCCGGAGAGACCATTTGAAATCCCTACAGAGTAAAATATTAAAATACATTTGGGGAAAATCAGGATATCGTATCCCTCAGAGCACACTATTTTTACACAGACGTAGGGGCGGCTTGGGACTCCCCAACCTATACAAATGTTTCCTTGCGGCTAGACTTGCCCAACTTTCTATGTTATACTCTAGGTGCGACAAACCAGATTGGGTGACTATTGAAAGGCAGGCTACCCCCAGCTTCACACTGGACTACCTTCTCTGGTGTCCCAATAAGACCCGTCCACCCATACTGTCTCCTGTCCTGTCTCATTCCTTCACGATATGGGACACTCTCAGAAACAACCGTGCTCTGGTCTCCTCGGGACGACCTCTCGCACATCTCTTTCACAACCCAGACTTCCAACCAGGTTTGAACATAACTGACTTCAGATGGTGGTTGGACAAAGGGTTATATCGCATAGGTCCCTACTTTACCACAAGCGGCCCTATCTCCCTCAGTTACTGTATCAAACACCTTAATCTTCCAGATTCAGAAAGGTTCCGCTTTTTTCAAATTTCACACTTCCTTCACAAATTATGGAAAGACAAACCCCTACCTCCTAAATTTACAGCTTATGAGACATGGTGCGGACAGGCCATGGAGCAGAAGGGAGGCGTCTCGTGGTTTATTCAGCCCTCACTCATACCACTGAAAAAAACTCCTACATGGTGGCCTGGGAGGCAGACTTCCAAAGCAAATGGGATCTGGAGACCTGGCAATCGGCAATCACCAAATCTTTCAAAGGAATTTAAACTGTTTCCTTGATAAAAGCTAGCATAAAAATTTTAGTTAGATGGTACCTTACCCCTACCAGGCTGGCAGCCATTTACCCTTCAGCAGATCATCTATGCTTTAGAGGCTGTCGACTGCTAGGCTCCATGGTTCACATCTGGTGGGAATGCCCCAAGCTACGTACCTTTTGGAGAAGGATATTTAACATGATCCACAAGGTGACCGGTTATCAGATTCCCAGATCTCCTGAGGTGGCTATCCTCAATGCACACATTCCACAACTTCCTAAGGCCGCACAAACACTAATCCACTTTATTCTTCTAGGAACTAAAATTTCGATAGCCAAAGCCTGGTAAATGCCTAAACCATCCCTACTTGCAGTGAAAAGGAAAATATCGTAGATTATGACACAAGAGAAGTTATCCAGTATATTATCAGATACTTTAAAACAATTTCAGAAGATTTTGGAACCATGGGCCACATACGTAGGCACTTCCCTCATTCCGGGTGTCCAATCTACAGCTCTTCTTCCCAGGGCCCCTTGCTAGGCGCAGTTTTCACCCACCACCCTTTCCTTCCCCTTCTCTCCTTCTTTTCCCTCTTTTCCTCTCTTTACTTCATTTTTTCTCAAATGTCATTGATGTTTGTTAATACAGATTCTAGACTCCAAGATACTGTCCTTATAATGCTGGTAATTCCCATATAGTTTAGCCTACTCTTGAATCTGAAAGTCTACTACTTCGAATGTAAAGGGGGGGAGGAACTTCATCTCTGGCACAGCATGAACCCGATAGGGGTGTCGGAGGTGGGGGACTCCTCGCTATACTCGAAACCCTATCGAAACCCTGTCCTAGGTTATGATGATTGATGATATGATGCTTAGCCTACAGGCTTGGACAGCTGTATAGGACAGTTTAATGAAATGTTTACGCTGCTTCACATTTTTGTTCATACACCTAGTTCTTATACTATGCAACATGTTATTCTGGGGATGTTCCCCACAGAATTTTTCTATATGTTTCAATTATACTGTATCTATGTTTTTGTTAAAACAATAAACATTTATTGAAAGTAAAAAAAAGGTAAATAGGAATCCATTTTATACAAAAAAAAAAAAAACTTGTAAGGTGTCTCTAAATGAGGTCATAGGCTGATATCAGGTCACCCTCTAAATGTACATATGGATGAAATAATAAATACAATGAAAGGTCTTAGCAAAATGCTGGGCCACCATGGGATAGCTCAAAGGGAAGCATATGTTTTCTCCTTGTTTTTATATGTTCACAGGTGCTATTGGAACGGTATCCCTGGGCAACCAGAAGGCCAGGGGATTGGTGTGCAGTAAGAACAGCTGATTGGTGTAATTTGGCGGTTGCATGCCCGCGCTATAGAAGCTTATAAAAGGACCTGGAGCGGTCCTCTCACAGACCGCTCTGACTAGAGCTGCAGCGCAGACGTCCTGCAGCATGAAGCGCCGTTCCCCGGGTGACCGCGAGTCCCTTCTTTGCCGCCTCCTTGAGAGGGCAGAGAGGGAAGGCGGTGAGGAATGGCTAATGAGATGCCTAGAAGAGGAGAGTGTCTCGCCTCTGCCTCCAATTACTCCCACTGAGGCGGAGGAAAGGCCGGCCTCAGGCGGAGGCGGTACAAGGCAAAAGCCTGGAAGAAAGAAAAAACGTCAGAGAACAGCTGCTTCTCCCAGCGTGACAAGCAGGGAGAGAGCTTGCAGTGCGATATCACAGAGTGCATCCTATCTGAAGGAGAGCAGCGTTACTCAGCCTTCACCTGTGGAGCCGAGTGATCAGCAAACAGTTTACAATGATGGTGAGAAATGTTCAGTGTCTCATAATGTTGGGATTTCAGGATTGGTTGAGTCTTTATCTAAAGTGTTACAACAATTTGAAGGGGCACATGCTAATGGTGCTGATGTTCATGCTGGTAAAACTGATTTTATGAGAATACAAGGAGCACAGTTATGTGGTGCAAATAATGTTAATACTAATAATGTTTCAAAGACAAAGCGTGGATTTTCAGGAGCACAATGTATTGGTGCTGAGCACGCTATGCAGCAGCATGGTTCTGCTTCTCAAGAAATTCAGAGAGCACAGGCATCTGGTGTGCACAATGATAATAAGAATAATTTGGTTTATAATGACACCGACAATATACAAACAGGGGCACATTTTTATAGTGCAATGGATAAGGTGAATTGTTCTGAATATATGAATGAAGCTGGTGCAGTTTGGCAGAATGTGGGTGAGCCTGCCTTACAGGAGGAGAATAAAGAAAATTTTTCATACCCTAAGGTTTTGAACCCAGCACTGTTTAACCCTCAATTGCCTCTCAGATCATCAGCTATGACAGTAGGAGAGTCTTCTTTCAGAGAGCCCCTGCCATGCGTTTTGTCACCGCTGGGCTTTCATCTGCCTAAGGCAGTTAAGGATAAAATTTGGAGGGGCGAATTCATTGACATTTTGTCGCTGCTACCTGCTTCAAAAGAATTTTTGTCTAAAATGGAGAAACAACCAGGGGATAGGTCTGAAGAGGATAGGAGGAGGGCTATCCCCAGAACCTTTCAAAATTGGTTGCAGGCTTTCTGCATATATGCAGCAGTCATGGGGGAATGGTTCCCAGGTAAATGTTTGGGTTTATTTCAGCATTTGGATATCATTGCGGAGGCCTTTCGCCATTTTGGGGGCTCTGCATGGTATACATACGATGAAAATTTTCGTCAAAAGCTGGCAGTGCACCCCTCATTGCACTGGGGGTCAAAGGACGTTGGCCTATGGCTAAATCGTATGCTGCCAACAAGACCCCAATTTAATCCAAGATTGTCACCTAATGTGCAATCTACATTTCGCAAAGGCTTATGTTTTGCATTTAATGAAGGGCAATGCAAATTCTTAGCGAATTGCCGGTACATGAGTGCTCACACTGTAATGGGAACCATTCAGCTAGCAGATGTTTTCGGAGATCGTCTGCTCCCTATTTTCAATCACTTCCCAAGGACACTCATGGGAAAAGCAACGACACCGGTGATTCTATCAAGAATGCTCCCTTGGTTAGAACGCTACCCAGACCTCAGGATGGCAGCTCTATTAATTAGAGGATTCAAGGATGGGTTTTTAGTGCCATCATTTATGGGTTCGGGTTGTAAGCTAGTTCGGAACCTAAAATCTGCTAACACATACGCTTAAGTAGTTCAGGACAAGATATCCAAAGAACTGGCAGAAGGCAGAATTTCTGGCCCATTAGTAGAACTCCCCCATTCCAGAATTTTTGCCTTTCACCACTGGGGATAGTCCCTAAAAAAGAAAACGGCAGTTATCGTATGATTCACCACCTTTCTTATCCCACTGAATCATCTTTAAATGATGAGGTATCCAAGGTATATGCCTCAGTATGCTATTCCTCATTTGATGAAGCTTTAGCTATGTTGAAACACTTTGGTCAAGGCTCCCTCTTAGCTAAAGCTGATATTAAGTCTGCCTTTCGTCTCTTGCCAGTTCACCCTCAAGGTTTCAATTCATTAGGTTTTCAATTTCAAGGGCAGTTTTATTTTGATAGATGCTTGCCTATGGGCTTTTCACTGTCATGTTTTTATTTTGAAGCATTTTCCACTTTTTTACATTGGTTATCGCCAACAATTTTTCCTCAAGGGGGTTTCTTACACTACCTGGATGATTTTTTATTTATTGGTCCAGCTGTCTCCCCTACATGCCTAGAATCTTTACACACCTTTTTCAGAATTTGTGAACACTTTGGTATTCCACTCGTGCATGAGTAAACGTTTTTTTTACAGCTACTTCGATAGAGTTTCTGGGTATTACCATAGACTCAGCCATTATGGAATTTAGACTTCCGTCACAGAAAATAAAAAAGATGAGATTGTTGATCTCTTCTTTTTTATTTAGAAAAAAGGTTCTGCTGAAAGAAGCCCAGTCCTTGCTAGGCCTTTTGGCTTTCGCAGCCAGGATTATCCCCATGGCTAGAGTCTTCTCTCGAAGATTTTCCCTGGCCATCAGGGGTTTTAAGAGCCAATATTCTCATATCCGTCTCTCTAAGAGTATTAAAGATGACCTTAAAATCTGGGACCAATTTTTGCATGATTTTAATGGATCAACGGTTTGGCAGCATGAGTTTATATCTAGCGACCAGCTAGAATTTTTTACAGATGCGGCAGGTTCTTCGGGCTTTGGAGCTTTTATGAAAGGACGATGGTTCACTGGTAAGTGGCACGAGGAATGGCTGCAGAAGAACGTTCTTCAGAACATTGTTCTTCTGGAACTATTCCCTGTCATAGCCTCTATGGTAGTTTGGCAAGATATTTTTCAAAACCGTAGGATCCTGGTTCGCACAGATAATAAAGGTGTTTTCTTTGCGATAAATACTTTATCCTCTAAATCTGAACTTGTGGTGAATCTGTTACTTTTCTCGTTTTGCATTGCATGCATTTTAATATTTGGTTAAAGGCAGAACACATAGAAGGCGCACGTAATAACATTGCTGATGCTTTATCTCGTTCACAGTTCGCAAAGTTTCGGGAACTGGCCCCATCGGCATAGCCGCACGGTTAGCCTTGCCCAGATTTAATCTGGGGCTTAATATGGAGCTAATAGCAGCCAACCTAAAAGAGTCGGTTTCACAGAAAACTTGGTCGGATTATAATCTTTCATGGTCCAGATGGTGTTCTTTTTGCCAAGGATTAGGTTTGGATGAACTAAGTGTGTCATCTTATGTTGCTTTGTCTTTCACATCATCACTATTACAATCTCAGCTTAGCTCTTCCTCTGTCAGCAAAATTTTAGCAGGAGTCTAATTTTTTCTAAAATTCGCAGACTTACCATCCTTGACTTCTTTCTTCCAAGTTAACCAAGTGTTAAAAGGTTTTAGAAGATCCAACCCTTCGCAGGACAATAGGCGTCCCATTTCGGTCACTTTATTGTTAGACCTTCTCGAAATTCTGCAAGTAGTGTGCTCATCAGATATTGAAACTCTTCTCTTCAGAGCAGCGTTCTCTATTGCCTTTTTTGGTGCCCTCCGGATAGGTGAATTCACTGCCATCAATAGGCGGTCTCTATCTTTTTAGCGATTTTCTCATGTGCTACTAAGCCAAGGGTCCATTCACCTTTTCATTTGCAGGTCTAAATCTAGACCACTAGGAAACGGTCAATGGTTTTCTTTGGCTAGTTCTACTAACACGGCAATCTGCCCAGTTTTACATGTCTCTAGGTATCTGTCAGTCAGACCTCCTTCTGATGGTTCTTTCTTTGTGCACCAAGACCTATCCTCATTAACCAGGTTTCAATTCTCAGCAGTTTTGGCCTCATGTTTAAAATGTCTAAATCTTTCAGGTTTTTGTTTTTCTTCCCATTCATTCAGGATTGGGGCGGCCACTACAGCCAACTCCTTGGGTTTTTTGGAAGATAGGTTGATGAGGATAGGTCGTTGGGATAGTGACAGATATAAATTATATGTCCGCCCTGATTTGCTAACAATATGAATTCTCTCTTTTCAGATCTTCTACAAACAATTGTATGGATAGTAGGTCACTCCTACGTTTTCTGGGCTGCCAAACATGCCGGAACTAGGATCTACTCTGCTAATTTAGGTCTGGACAATAAGTCTTTTATAGTTTTATGGTCATGTGTTAGGGGTCTTCGTTTTGTGGGATCTTCTGTTCCAGCTAAAGTATTTGGCAGGTATTTGGCCTGCCCCTCATATTTTGGTTATCCATGCGGGAGCAAATGACCTTGGTACGATGGGTACATGGGAATTGTTGTGTGAAATAAAGCGGGACCTTCATGCTATCAAACTCATGTTCCCGTCCGCTATCTTAGCATTTTCGGAAATGATCCCTCGGCTTTTGTGGTCACCTTTTGGCAAACTTTTTTATCTAGATAAAATTATCAGGTGGCTGAACAGGACAATTCACAGATTTTTAATTTCATCTGGAGATTTGTCCCTTAGACATTCTGAGTTGGAAGGTTTCGTACCAGGCTTATTCCGTGAGGATATGGTTAATTTATCCAAAATTGGGTTGGACATTTTCAATATGGCTCTGCAAAGTTTAATTGAATCAGCCACGGTGGTGGGGGGGGCCTCAGCCAATAGCTCCGCCATTGGCTTCAGCCGGTGGGGAGTAGTCATCCAGCATTGACTGGATGGACATTACTTAAATTTTGATTAAATAAATTTTAGCCAAGATGGCTTTATATTTATATTTTATTAAATTTGTAATTTTCAAGTTAGCCCCCCATGGATAACAACGTGGCCATATTTAAAATCCAATAAACAAATCTCTCGTTTAATACTGTGTTGTTTCGTTTATTAATGTATACCTTTGTGCTAGCCCATGAAATAACACATTGATTTTTTTTTTTTATAATTAAATGTTTATTCATCATGTAACAGTTTAACATATACATATTACATCTCCTTTTTCCATTTCAATAATCTATCCTTAAATTTGATGTGTTCACATCAATTCCTTCTGCATGCATTTACAGGCTTGAGATTGGCGCTCCCCGTGGCCCTCGACCCCCCGAAAAAGAGAGAGAGAAAAAATAATAATAATTTTGTGCATATCATTGAAGATTCAAAAAGATTCAAAAATGTTTCCCTGTAGTGTTACACTTCCTCTCCTACTGTGTTTCTTTTGTGTTTTACTTCTCGTTTATTTATTAAAAATTCCTCATGTGGTCATGTGTGTCTTATTAACCCTTCTAATTGTGTTTCAGTCCCAAAATTACTTTTCTTTACCTTCACCATTACCATTCCTCCACCCCCACCCCCCCTCCTCTCTGCCTCTTTCTTCCCTTCTCCTTTTGTGCATTTCCAGTTACGTGCATGTTTTTTTTTTTTTCAAAATACTCCTATGTGCTCCTCTTTTCTAATGTGATTTGTCCTGTGTTTGTGTGAAAAAAAAAAAGGGGGAGAAACTGATAAATAATTTTCTCTTTATGGTCTGTGGCTCTGGGGAGTGCCCCTCTCTTTTTACAAAATACATCAATCATCTCTATGTTCAGCAGATCTTTATACACTTTCATTTTAAAATCCCCTTATAGGGTGTCCAGGTTGTGGTCTCCCCCTATCTCTTTCCCTTCTCACTTCCTTCAGCTCCCTTCATTTTTTTTGGCGTGTTTTTCCCATTCTTCCCAGATTGCTTCTCTTGTTTGTTTCTCATTTTATATACCCATCTTTCTGCTTCCTTCCTTTTATCTACCTCTATTTTCCATTCCTCCAATGTTGGTCCCTTGACCTGCTTCCAGTGTCTTGGTATTAATCTCTTGGCTGCATTTAATAAATCCGGTGTTATACTTTTTTTATATACCGCCCTGGTGTCCATCGCCCCATGGAACAGGTAATGTTCCGGTTTCATCTCTATTTTCTCTTTTACCATCTTCCTGATCCATGGGGCTATTTCACACCAGAATGTCTTTATCACTGGGCAGGTCCACCAAATATGGAGATGAGTTCCCCTTTCTCCACATTCTCTCCAACAAAAACTCTCTGCGGTCAGGTATATTTGTGCTAATCGGGCCGGGGTTCTGTGCCATCTTGTTAAAAATGTATATGACATTTCCTGTGTGGATGAACTTATTGAAGATAAGTGAGTTGCTTCTATTACCTTTTTTATTTGTAGTGCTGTAAATTTATACTCTAATTCCCTTTCCCATTCCCTTACAAAATATGGGGTTGTGTTTTCCTCCTCGCTAAGTACTATTTTATACATCTGGGATAATAGATGGTTAGGTTTTGATATCTTTCTACACATTTTCTCAAACACCGTTAGAGTATCCTGTGATCTAACTTGCTTTTCTATTTTCTTAAAGAACTGTTTCATTTGATTATACCTCCATCCTACCATTCTCATACTTCCGTATTTTAATTCTAAGTCCCTCTGTGACATAAGGACCCCTGAGCATATCTTAAGCTCATCGTGTTCCCTTCTGTTTCCCAAGGTCCTAACGCTCCTATCTCCTCACCTGGGGGGAACCATGGATACCCGCCTAGTGGGGCTAGAGGTGATGTTTTTGGAGCATATTTGCCCGTTTTGTTCATTCTGTCCCATACCAACAATGTGTTTTTCGTTAATGGTGATGTCCAGTCGGACAGTCCCCTTTCTTTGGCTGGTATCCATGGTGCCCCCGCTAGGTCTCTACCGGCGAGATTTTTTTCCAGTGTCACCCATGCTTTGTTATCTGAGCCGTGACACCAGTTCAAAATTCGGACCAGTGTCATTGTTCTATAGTATTTTAACATGTCTGGTAACCCTACCCCTCCTTCTCCCTTATTCCTGCACAGCATTTTATGTGCTAACCTTGCTCTTCCTTTTTCCCATATAAAGGCGGTGAATATTTTACGGATTTTTTTGAAAAATTTCTGGGGGAGTGGGATTGGTAAAGTGTATAATACATATAACAACCTAGGCACTATGTTCATTTTTATCGTATTTATTCTGCCAAATAGTGTTAACGTCTGCCCTTTCCATTTTTCTGGTCCTCTTCTATCTTTACTAAAAGAGGACTGTAATTTTGTTCAAACAATGCTTTCACGTCCACTGACTCCTAAATAAAATAGTGACTTTTTATTCCACTCGAATGAATGGTTGTTTTGTATTTCTGTTTGTAGTTCTATTGGTATGTGAATGGGTAGTACTATCGATTTCTCAATATTGATCTTGAAATTTGAGAGATTTCCATATCTCCTCACTTCCCCCTTAACTTCTCTCAATGATTCTTGTGAGTTTGACAATAAGAACAATAAATCATCAGCATATGCTGAGACTTTGTATTCTCTAATGCCCATTTCTACTCCCTTTATCATCCTGTTTTCCCTTATTTTACATAGGAAAGGTTCTAATACCAAAGAGAAAAGTATGGGGGACAATTGGCAGCCCTTGTTCCATTTTTTATTTCAAATCCTTCTGATAGTGCTCCATTTACTTTTACCCGTGCCTTCGGTCCTGCATATAGTGCTGTCACCCATCCCATCATCCGCTCGCCCAATCCTATTTCCCTTAATACCTCCGTCATAAAGACCCAGTGCACTCTATCGAAGGCCTTTACGGCGTCCATCGATAGCATGACTCTTGGGGTCTTTTTGGGTCCATTCTGCATTCAATGTAGCAAGTGTAAAGCTCTTATGGTGTTATCTTTAGCCTCTCTGCCTACCATGAAGCCTGTCTGGTCGGAGTGCACTACCCGTGTTATTTTTTATTTTTTTTATGTTTCATAAATTTTTATTGAAAAAGTATGAACAGGTAATACAATTTTTTTTTTTTTTTTGTTTCATAAATTTTTATTGAAAAAGTATGAACAGGTAATACAATGTCATGTCAATAGAAAAACGTGAGCATATTACATTTTATGATGTTTAGAGATGACTAACAGCACTCACAAAATATATTAACAATGAGTTATTAACATAATTCCAGGCCTATAGAATTTAAAGGTAAATAAATTCTTATACATAAAAGTGGTTCAGATATATTTTCTTATATGTTTTGGTGTGGTCATACCACACTATACCATGGGAGTGTGGGGGGGGGGGGGTGGGGGGGAGAGAAGAGAGGGGGATGGGAAAAATAATAAAAAATAATAGATAGGTAGGGAGGGGGGGGGGGGGGGAGGAGGAGATAAGGGAGTATGCATTAACGTGAGACATTATTGTTTCATTATTATCACGGGTAGTCTTAAGAAGTTCCTTTCCAGTCGAAATATGTGTTTCTTAAGTGATAGTATCCTTATATTCTTGTGTGCTTTTAAACTCCAGCCAGTTGTACCATACAGATGTGAAAATGGTTATTTTCTCTTGGGAGATACTGATAAGTTCTTCTATTTTTTCTATACAATTTATTCTCCTGAACCATTCTTTTTTTTGTAGGGACTATATTCGTGCGCCAGTGACAGGGGATACAGTGTCTTGCTGCGTTTATCATGATCATGGATAATGATTTCAGGTACCTTTGTTTGGGTAAAGAGTTGTGGTGTAACAAGTACTGCGCAGGGGAATACCCCAGGTTTTCTGAAGTGATTGATGTTATGGTGTCATGCACCACCCTCCAAAAATCCTGGATTGCGGAGCAGGACCACCATATATGTATCATCGAGCCTTCCCCATCACCGCACCTCCAACATCTATCAGATATCTGGGGGTAAAATTTATGTAGAAGCGTGGGGGTTCTATACCACCTTGTGATTATTTTGAAGCCGCACTCTTGAGTGGCTACATTTAAAGATCCTTTGTGTGCAAAAACGTGTATTTTTTCCCAGTCTTCTTCTGAGATGTTTGTTTCAAGGTCTTTTTCCCACGCCTGGCACGACACACTGGAGAACTCCGCATTATCACCAAATAATGAATAGTATATGGACGATATAATATGTCTTTGTGGGGATTTTTTTGTGCACAGGGTTTCTAGTGTTGTAGGGAGTCTTGTCCAGTATTGGGCGGTCTCACTGTTTGTCAGGAAGTGTCGGATTTGCATGTAATTCCATTGCGATATCGTATTTGGGTCGATTTCCGTTTTAATTTCTTCCCTGGTTAAGAGATTACCTCTTTTAAAGAAATGTTTCACTTGTATGTCCTCATGAGGCCAGTCGTTGGTCAGGAAGTGTTGATCCTGACCAGGGGGAAAGTCAGGATTATCTCTGATCGGAGTGAGGGGGCTAAGCCAAGGGAAAGGACGAGTCTGTTTAAAGGTGTTTTGGAAGTTTTCTAAGGTAGGTCCTATGAGGGGATGAGCTTTGAGATTTTTAGAATGGTGCTTTGGGTTTAACCACGGTAGTACTTTTATCTGTTCGGAGAATTGAATTTGTTCCAGAGCTACCCAGTCTTTAACTGCCTGATGAATGTTCCAATCTACTATTCTGGCTAGGAGGGCTGCTTGATGATATTTTTTTAAGTCGGGCAGGGCTAACCCCCCTTTATTTTTTGGTAAGTTCAATTTGGTAAATTTGACTCTGGGCGGTTTACCTCTCCAAATAAATCCCGAGCATGCTTTGCGGAAGGATGCAAAGAATGATGATGGGAGACGGATGGGAATAGTTTGCATAGTGTATAAAAATCTTGGTAGTATTGTCATTTTTATTAGGGATGCTCTACCGAACCAGGAGACATTGAGGGCATTCCATCTTTTTAGGTCTTCTTGGGTTTCCTTCAAGATGGGAAGAAAGTTGATTTGAAAAAGTTCTTCTAAGTTTGTGGGGATCTCTATTCCTAGGTAAGTTATTTTTTGTTTGGCCCACGCAAAGGGGAAATTTTGTTTACATAAATCTACTGAGTTTTGGGGTAGAGTGATGTTGAGGGCGTTGGATTTTGAATGGTTGATCTTTAAGTTAGAGATTAATTGGAAGTGCTCTAGGTCTTGAATTAGGTTGGGTAGGGATATATGGGGTTCCGCGAGGAAGAGGAGCATATCGTCCGCAAAGGCTGCGACTTTATATGTTTTGTTTTGGATTTCTATTCCCTTAATGTCAGGGTTGGATCTTATTTTGTTTAGTAGGGGTTCTAATGTGAGTACGAACAATAATGGAGAAAGGGGACAGCCTTGTCTTGTACCATTTCGAAGATTGAAGGCGTTCGACAGGTGGCCGTTGACTCGGACCCTGGCTGTTGGGTTGGAGTATAAAGCTCTAATATATGCTCTCATTTGTGGTAGTATACCTACGTGTTTTAGTACTTCATCCATATAGTCCCAGGCCACTCTGTCGAACGCCTTCTCTGCATCTAGGGACAAGAAAAAACCTGGTTTCTTTTTTGATGTTAGCCAGTGATTTATATTTATTGCTTTGATTGTATTGTCTCGTCCCTCTCTACCTGGGATAAAACCCACTTGGTCAAGTGATATAAGGGAGGTTAGTAGTGGTAACAGTCTGTTGGCAAGTATTTTTGCGTATATCTTTACGTCAACGTTAATTAAAGATATTGGTCTGTAGTTCGTGACTTGGGATGCATCCTTGTTTTCTTTGGGTATGACTGTTATATGGGCCTCAAGCATTTGTTTTGGAGGGTTTTGATCTAAATGTAGTGATTGATAGGTTTTCAGAAATCTTGGTTTAAGAATATCTGTGAATGATTTGTAATATTGTAATGGAAGTCCATCGGGGCCTGGGGCTTTCCCTAGTTTCATGTCCTTTATTGCTTTATCAAACTCTGGGCCAGATATCGGTGCTTCAAGCTCTTGTGCTGTGTTTTCTGCTATGTGTGGTGGGCTGTATTTCTCGAGGAAGTTCTGAATGAGATTTACCCTCTTGGTTGAGTTAAGGGGGTAATTGGGATTAGACGGGATATTATATAGGTTCTGGTAGTATAATTCGAATTGTTTGGCAATCTCTTCATTTGAGGAGTGAATTTTCCCTTGGCTGTCTCTTATGTGATGTACTGTTGAGGCAGCTTTTTTACTCTGGACTGCTCTCGCTAGAAGTCTTCCGCTTTTATTTCCCTGCTCATAATAGATCTTATGTCTCAGGATATACTGTCGTTTGGTTTTCATGTTGAGTTCTTCAGATAATTGTGTCCTTACTCTAGTCAGTTCCTCAAATGCGGAGATCGCCAAGGTTCGTTTATGTGTTGTCTCTAGGTTGTGGATTTGGTCCAATAGGGATCTAATTTTGGCTTGGTGGTCTTTTTTAATTTTGGCTAACTTTCTAATGAATTCCCCTCTTATGACACACTTGTGTGCTTCCCATTGTGTAAGTAAAGAAGTTTCGTCATTTTCGTTTTGTGTAAAGTATTCTTTTAGGGTGTTTTTGAAGTGTAGTAAATCTATGGGGTCTTTCAAGACTGTGGTGTTGAGTCTCCAGGTCTTAGTAGAGGTATTTTTTTCTGGAAAAGTTAGTGTCATGGTAATCGGGTGGTGGTCGGAAATAGTCATGGATTCAATAGAGGTCATTACTAGGAGTTTGAGATCTGTCTGTGAAAGGAAGAAATAATCAATTCTGGAATATTTTTGGTGAATTGGTGAGAAATATGTATAGTCTTTAGTTTGTGGGTTCAGAGTTCTCCAGGTGTCGTGCAGCGCGAGTTCTTGCAATTGGGTTTTTATTTGTTTCAGTGCTCTGTAGGGAAGGCTCGACGTACCGTTTGATGTATCAATGAGAGGATCTAGGGGAGCGTTAAAGTCTCCACCCAGAATTAGGATACCTGTAGAAAAGGTTGTCAGAAGCTCTTTGATTTTGCGAAAAAACGCTACCTGCTTAGAGTTGGGGGCATAGATGTTTGCTATCGTGATAGGGTGGGGGCCTATTTTTCCTTTCAGAAAGAGGTATCTACCTCCAGGATCTGCCAGTTTGTCATGAATCTGGAAAGGTGTCTGTTTAGAAAATAATATTGAGACACCTTTGGTTTTCCCTTCCGGGTTGGTGGCGTGGAACACTGTTGGAAATCTTTTGTCCTGTAATTTTGGCGTTTTGTCTGATTTGAAGTGTGTTTCCTGTATGCATACAATATTTGCTTTTTGTTTGTGAAATTCGTTGAGAAATTTAGTTCTTTTTTCAGGGATGTTAAGCCCTTTTGCGTTTATTGAGAATAATTTTATCGAGGTTTGAATGGTTTGATGCTTGTAGGATGGCATCTTGAGTTTAGTCCGTAAGGTCAAAGGGCTTACTGTCTCAGAGATATTGAGAATAGGCTACGGTATTTGGAGTGGAAATTTGAGTGCACTCTTGAAACAAAAGTGTCTATTAGCTATGCAAATATTGTATATCACACAGAAGGTGTGGGAGAAGGGGATGAAGAAATAAAGAAGAAAAAAAAAAAAAAGAGAATAAAAATTGAAAAAGTGTATATAAATAATTGAGTAAATAAAAAATAAATTAATAAATAAAAATAAAGAAAAAAAAGTAAGAAATAAGTATGAGGGGGGGGGGAGGGTGGTGAGGGAAGGGGCAAGGGGTAAGGAGGTTTTCCGGAGATAGGTTAGGACCAGCTAGTCTAACCTATTTTAAAGGTCCGGTAAGGTCAAAGAGCAGGTAAATGCTCTTTGTGTGGGAACGAGGTCTAATTGGAGCCAGAAGATGTCTTGATATATTCAATAAACTACTGTTAGATATTTACAGCGGGCACTTTGGAGCAGCTAGCTAAATGTTGTACTTGATGTTACAGGCTAAATGGAGTACTATAATATCCGGGAATCGGGGATGTTGGGCATTAAGTGGGAAGGTATCTATCACATTATGTTTATTGGGATATTGAATGCTGGATTCATGTGTGTATTCTTTTTAGTGTAGCTTTTATTGTAATAAAGCTAGGCCATAAGAACATGTGTTGATTATTTAGACAGATTTAGTATGTAAAATAATCCCTTCTGCGATTCTGTTTTTTGGCCACAAGATGGGGCTAGTGTGTAAGAAAGTCCAGATTACCTATTCACTGTATGATAGTGAGATAGAACTTTTGGGGGAAAAGACCTGTTGGAAGTACCTTATTTAAGTCATGCTATATATATCTGTCTGGATTCTTGTATATCATTACCAACAATTATTAATACGTATTGTTTACCCATTATATCTATTACCGATAGGGCTGGATTGTATGTGAGGCAGCATGGCGGTCAGGAACTGTTTTCTAATCTTATCATGGCCTTGCTAGTTAATTGCGTGGGAGCCATATAACCAGCAGAGGTGTCATCAGGTTGTTTCACCTCCGACATGGGGAACACTTATTTATGAGGTGGGGAATTGGATATATTCTGTAGATTATGTTTCAGTTCTAGTGAGATATTCACAGAGATCCGCCATATTGCCTCATCGCCGTAATAAATTCAACTAAGCAAACATTGAAGGTAGATTTTTGTCATGAGATGGTAACCCTTCTATTTTTCAACATTTTATTGCTTAAAACGTAACTTAACTGTATCTGCCAAATTTTTCTACTTTGCCCTACATCAAGGCTATAAAGCGGAGAAATCAGGCTAGTAAACAAATAAAGACCGCAAAAAGGCGGAAACAGTGAAACATATAAAAAAAATAAAAAAAAAGAAAAAAAATTCAAATGTTCAGTTGCGGGTGGAGATAGCGAGAGTTCAAGTTCCCTGTTCATCTCGCGTAAGTCTTTTTTTTTTCCCTTAAAGTTGTGTATCATAAAGAGTGATACGTCATATAGGGCATAAGAGTAATGTGGGTAATGCATTCCCCTGTGTTCCTGTGATGTGTGGTTAGACTTAAGAAAAAAAAGACAGCTGTGTTTTAAGGTATACGTCTCGAGATTTACCTTTCTTGAGTGCATGGGGAAATTCGTTACAGTCCATTTACTCACGTAAAGTCATACCGGGTTCGTGCATACCGGTCTGCCGTTCATGTTTTGGGTTCGTTGTTTCCGCTTTGGGTCATCGGATTTATGTAGGTGAGCTTGTTGAAGGTGGATTTGCTGCGTCCCAGGTGTGTCAGTTTCCTGTAATGTAAAGGGGAAAAGGAGAAAGGGAAAAAGACAGAAAACTAATCTAAAAGCAATCTCCAGCCTATGGGGCGGTAAAAATAAACTGTTATCTTGAAGATGGCGATTTTCCGCTTTTCCACCGTAGGTCAGGTTTATGCTTGGGCGAAGAGTAGGTCAGGAATCGTATATTGCTGAAATGGCAAATGCATACTGGAACTGTAGAAGGCGATTTGTGTTTAGGTGTCCATCTGGTCATGGTGCTCCATGCGGTCTCTACGTCTCGGTGGTGAGAAACCAGGGCTTCCTTGGTTTAGGCCTCTCCTGCAGTGTTGAGCCGATGGTGATCGTCTGCGTCGATCTCTGTTTCTTTGGGTTCTGGGAGTGTAGTTGTTGGTCACTTCGATCCAGGTTTCATTCAGCATGTAAGAATTGTACCAATCCGGGACCTCGATTGGCGGGATATTCAGTGTTTCAAAGAAAGCACGGAGATCCTCAGGAGTGCGTAGTAATGCTGTTTGACCCCTCCATGTTGCTGAGAGACAAAATGGGAACTTCCATCTATAAGGTATTCCTCTCGTGCGTAATAGGTCTGTGATCGGGCGTAATGCTCTGCGTTGCTGCAGAGTAATGTTAGAAAGATCTTGGAACAATTTGATCTCCGTCCCATTAAAGTGCACCCTGCCTTTCTCTCTTGCTTTTTTTAAAATGGCTTCTTTGAGAGGGAAGTTTACCAAGCAACAAATTATGTCTCTGGGTGGGTCAGTGTCCCTTCCTCTCGGTCTTAGTGCACGATGGATTCTCTCAAAATCTATGGGGGAGTCTGGTGGTCTTTCCAGCAGATCATTGAATATTGTTGCCACAGTTTGTTCAAGTGGGTTCTGGTCAGTTAGTTCTGGGACCCCCCTCACTCTAATATTATGGCGTCTTCCTCGGTTATCAAGGTCTTCTAAATGGCGCTGTATTTCCACGATATGCGAGAGATGCATGTCAGAAGTCTTTTGCACCTGCTTTATCGCATCAGCTTGCCTTGCTGCTGTCTGCTCCACTGTTCCCAGCCGTGCTGCTACCCCTTGTATGTCTGCCTTGAGGTCTGTAATGGCGGCCGACAGGGTTGCCTTTATGTCTAGTGCCACAGCCTGCAAGTCTGATAGGCACAGGGTCTGGGTGGGTTGTTTTGGGGTGATTTCTACCCCTGTATGACTGTAAGGGCCGATCGCGCCATCCGGCGCGCCGCTGGAGCCGCCGAGCGGGCCGCATGGCTTAGGCGAGGCCGCGGCTTTTGGGCCTTCTCCCAGCGATGTCCGGAACATCGCTGGAATGTTGTTTAAAACGTTGGAGGTTACCTCTGGGGGGTCCCGGGGTGCTGTGGAGGACTTATCTCCCTTTCCCATCTTCGGATGGAGAGCGATTCGGCCCGTAGCTTATGATAGCTGCTCCTGTGTGCCTGAGAGTCTGGGTTAAGCGTCCATCTCGGTCCGGAGTTAGGCCACGCCCCCAGAGTCGGCAGTGAGGATTCTCTAATATATTCCCTTATTTTTTTAACTTGTCCCCCATTTTCCCCTTCTTCAGCTTTAATTTTTATGTTATATAGGTTTTTATAAAAGTTTTCAAACTCCTTTGCTATAGACAGGGCCAGATTAAGAGCATCATGGGCCTGGTGCTGAGGATTTTGGTGGGCCTTTTTATGGAAACAAAATGAAAATGCAAACAATTTTTCGCTAAAACAAATTAAATATACTCTCACCAGTAATATCACTCATGCAGCCTTTGAGCAGCAGCAACACCAGCAATACCACCTGCTATGCAGTCTCTCACCAGCAGCAACATAGAGAGACCACATTTCCAAACTGCCATTCAGGGACAACCCCCCCTTTCCAAAAAAAGATGAGGGTGGGGGATGTAGTCTCGGGGGTTGATGGGGAAATCGGCGGTGGAGGTGATTTGTCAGGCAAATGGCTGGTGTTAGCACTTAAAATCATCCTGACATCATCCTTGATATGGTGTCAGGATGATCAAATTCCATTATTTCTATTACTACATTGTAATATATAGTGAAATAGTTCAACTCACCATGATGCAAAATCAGTGGGAACCTGAGCTTGTCACTTCCCACCAGATGCAGCTTGTTACTTGCCACCATTGCTTGCCACCAGATGCAGCTTGTCACTTGCCACCCATAGCCTACCACCAGATGTAGCATATCACTTTTCAGAGTTACCTGCCACTTGCCACTGATAGCCTGCCACCGGATACAGCGTGCCACTTGCCACCGACATACTTCCACCAGATATAGTGTGTCACTTGCCACCAGCAGCCTGTCACCAGATACAGTGTGCCACTTGCCACCGACAGCCTGTCACCAGATACAGTGTGCCACTTGCCACCGACAGCCTGTCACCAGATACAGCATGCCACTTGCTGACAGCCTGTCACCAGATACAGTGGGCCACTTGCCACCGACAGCCTGTCACCAGATACAGTGTGCCACTTGCCACCGAAAACCTGTCACCAGATACAGTGTGCCACTTGCCACCTATAGCCTGCCACCAGATACAGCGTGCCACTTGCCACCAGATACAGCGTGCCACTTGCCACGACAGCCTATCACCAGATACAGTGTGCCACTTGCCACCGATAGCCTGCCACCAGATACAGCGTGCCACTTGCCACCGACATACTTCCACCAGATATAGTGTGTCACTTGCCACTGACAGCCTGTCACCAGATACAATGTGCCACTTGCCACCGACAGCCTGTCACCAGATACAGCATGCCACTTGCTGACAGCCTGTCACCAGATACAGTGTGCCACTTGCCACCGACAGCCTGTCACCAGATACAGTGTGCCACTTGCCACCGACATACTTCCACCAGATATAGTGTGTCACTTGCCACTGACAGCCTGTCATCAGATACAATGTGCCACTTCCCACCGAAAGCCTGTCACCAGATACAGCATGCCACTTGCTGACAGCCTGTCACCAGATACAGTGGGCCACTTGCCACCGACAGCCTGTCACCAGATACAGTGTGCCACTTGCCACCGACAACCTGTCAACAGATACAGTGTGCCACTTGCCACCTATAGCCTGCCACCAGATACAGCATGCCACTTGCCACCAGAAGCCTGCCACCAGCTACAGCGTGCCACTTGCCACGACAGCCTATCACCAGATACAGTGTGCCACTTGCCACCGATAGCCTGCCACCAGATACAGCGTGCCACTTGCCACCGACATACTTCCACCAGATATAGTGTGTCACTTTCCACCAGCAGCCTGTCACCAGATACAGTGTGCCACCTGCCACCGACAGCCTGTCACCAGATACAGCGCGCCACTTGCCAATGACAGCCTGTCACCAGATACAGCGTACCACTTGCCACCGACATCCTTCCATCAGATACAGTGTGCCACTTGCCACTGACAGCCTGTCACCAGATACAATGTGCCACTTGCCACTGACAGCCTGTCACCAGATACAGTGTGCCACTTGCTGACAGCCTGTCACCAGATACAGTGTGCCACTTGCCACCGACAGCCTGTCACCAGATACAGTGTGCCACTTGCCACCGACAGCCTGTCACCAGATACAGTGTGCCACTTGCCACCGACAGCCTGTCACCAGATACAGTGTGCCACTTGCCACCTATAGCCTGCCACCAGATACAGCGTGCCACTTGCCACTCCCTCCAGGACTTTTCCTGGATGGGTAGAAGGGACAGGGCCTACATAGTCAAACAAATCCCTGGGGCCCCCACCCCTCCTGAGCTGGGATAGTATGGCTGTGTGTAAAATGAATGCCATCAGTATTGATCAGACCAAGTTCTACAGAGGGGGGTGTGTACAAGCCTTTGGGCTCACATTGGTGTGCTGCAGTTTTGGCTGCACTGCTTGTGTATCTGCAGTTTTAGCTGCAGTTCTATTGATTTATATCAGGTTGCAGGTTTTTGCCGCATTTTTTTTGACAGTGCGCCAAAGATGCAGCATGCAGAAATTTTGGTGTGCTTTCAGAAAAAAACATGCAACCTAATATAAATCAATAGGACTGCGGGTATAACACAGGAAACCTGCGTATTTGCAAAGCCTTGGACACCCATGGCAACCATCATTTTTCAGGCTTTAACAATTGGGGGCATGAAGAGTACCTATCTAAATCATAAGGGAGCGCAATCTGGTCCTGAAGTCCAAAACATCCGGAACTGCAGCAGATGCCATCTAGGTCCCCAGGCTCTGGTCCTACGAGAGGCTCCATCTTCTCTCAGACCAGACTTAATCAAGGTCATCACTCTCTTGTCTTCCTTGTACGCTTCCTTCCACGCCGTGGTGCTGGTGCTGGTGGGGTGGCAGAAGGAGGAGGAGGAGGCGGAGCAAAATCACTCTCGCAAACATGTGTGAGGGGAGTCATCTCCCCAGCCATCCCCTCATTTAGTATTTTGAGGATGACATCCTCACACATGCTGCGTTGCCCCGCCTCCATACCCGACATTTTACTGCCAACCAAGGAGGCAAAGGCCTCCTCGTAGGTGGGTGTGGCATATAGGGAGGCTGAGGCATCTCGGATCAGCTGGAGCGCTGACTCTCCCACCTCCCCCATGTTTTTCGCCCTTCTGTAGGGAAGGCGGAGGGGAGGGACTTGGGAGACAGTCAGGCTCCTACGCCTACCCCCCTGTTGGCTGCCACTACCCCCTGCCTCCTCCTGACTGCCACCTTCCACAGCCACCTCCTGGTCTTCCTGTGTATGAAAAAGGGACATAGTTTCAGTTATTTGTTCATCAAACACACACAATTCTCATCTAGTGACTGTTGCAAAATGTTTACAAATAGAAAACCATACAATTCTCAGCCCTGCAGTTTAGACTCTTCCCAAAAATGTCTCCAACACTACTGTCTGTTGATATGTCAATCACGTTAGGAACTAAGCAATTGGGGATCCAGAATTAACTGAACATCATTCATTATTCCCCAAAATGGTTACAAAACTACTATACCTGGAACAAGCTGGGCTCCTGCACATATTCCATACTGGAAGGCCCAGGTTGGTCCTCGGAAGCCTCATCAGGGGTGGCGTGCGCGGAAGGACGCGTGCAAGGAAGAGTCGAGAGTGACTTCCTGACAGTAGCCTGGTCTTTGAGAAAGTGGAGCCTCTCATAGTACCAGAGCGTGGGGCATAGACATCATCTGCTGCAGCTCCAGATGCTAGGGACTTCCGGACCTTATTGCGCTCCCGGAAATAGGTACTCTTCATGTTGTTAATCTTCACTTTTAAGTTTGCCACGGTTGCCATGGGCAGGTTAGGCTTTGCAAATGCCACAAGTTTCAGCAGGGCTGCGTACCTCTTTGGTCTGTTGCTATAGTCACGATGTTTAGGTTGCCATAAGAGGGGGAATTCCCGGTATTTATCAATGAAGAGGGGGAGAAAACTCACGTCGTAGAAGGCCTCCATCACCTCTGCAAGACACAACACCACACCAAACAATATAAATAATGTCAGCCTAAACTCTCCTAATCTTCTCCATAAAGAAGCCTCAAGTTCTAATCAGTCTAGGCTAGTTATGTACCAACGTCAAATTGTACCTTCGTTTCTAGCGATCGTCTCGTGCGTGAGCTTTCTCTCCCCTCGTCTCCCAGATCGTGGCTACGACACAGGCGTGTGACGTTTTATATACAGTGCGCATGCGTCAAACTCCGCCCGCCCCTGATGATCTTTCTCGTCTATTCCCCACCCCTTCTCTTTACGGCGCAGTGGGGAGAGCACATGGCGGGGACACAGCAGGTGCGCCCCAAATATCCCACCAACGAGGAGGAGGACGAGGAAAGTCCGGAGGCACAAACGTCCCGATCCCGGAGCCAGAAATTCAAGGCCTCCAATATGTCATTTGGAGAAATGTTGGAGATGGTGGACATATTAAAGAGGAGCGACTATGATGGGAAGTATGGCCCTTACCTCAACCCCAATGTCCGCAAGGCCAAGATCATGTCTAAAGTTGTGAGGAGGCTGTACAATCATTTTGGGGTACAACGATCCAAGGAGCAACTCAGGAAACGCTGGTCAGACCTGAAACTGAGGGAGGCCGATCAGTACAGAAAGATCAAGCGAATTCTTCAAAAAAGTAAGTAGTTGTGTTTTGTGTTTGATTTCTTGCTTGCATACTGCTCCATGTGGTTTGATTTTTACAAAGTTGTACATTCCAAAATGGCCACTTTCATGTTCGTCTGTGCATTCGATCGTACTCAGCCTCGATCTTTCTGCCACTGTCATGGTCGTGTGTGTGTGTGTCCATTCGATCGTACGCAACCTCGATCGTTCGACCACTTATAATACGATGTTTGGTTTTTTATTTGGGGAAAGGAAGTTTGTTCTCACTAGAAATGTCATCAAGAATGTAAAGCCAATTTATTCAATGTAAAGGAGAGGTCACCCAGTAGCTGTTTACCCATCTGGACTCTAGAGCACTAGTGCTGGGACACCCAAACCCCCTTTTTATTAGGCTTTTCCACACATGTGCTCCAGTGGATACTAGAGGGGGGTCTCCATCACAAAAACTTCTACCAAAAAGCTAGTCAGTTTAGCACCTTTACAAAGTGACTACATTCATGTAGTTGGCATTTGTAACTGGCCAAACAAAAATAGTGTCCGTCACTTTCAAGCAATGTTTGTCATTTCCTATTTCTGCCCTCAATAGATTGTGTTGCTAAATCTTCCTTTTGTACATTCTCATAGGGGAGCGAAAACTTGAGCCGTCTGAGGAAACCCCAAAACCAACACCTCCCAAAAAAGGGGAAAGAGCAGAAGCAGAGGAGGAGGAGGAGGAAGGAGAGATCATCGAACTTGGAGAAATTGTCACCACAACAGGTGAGTGTGGGAGAACACAGCTACTGGTAAGCTAATCAATGTATGGCTGCCTCATTTCCAACACCCCATTTTTGTTTGTTTGTGGTTTTTAGGTGACGTGGATGTTGTGGAAGAAAAATCGCACTTTACCACAGAGAGTGCCCACGTACTCATCGGGGAGATAATGGTCTGCAATAGAGATCTAGATTACATAAAGCAAAACATCAATGATGTTCAACAAAAATTGAAGAACATCATTGATGTTTTAGGAAAAATATGAAAACGCACCAAGTAATTAACACACATTTGTGCCAGCTTCGGAACACATTTGCAACTTAAGAACTGTGTGAAATTTGGAACATGCACACATTGTGTCCACATGTGCTAGCTCCCATCATGGTGGATGAATGCCAACGTTTTTTGGGGGGTGCAAACACTTTACGAACTACGAAAGTGGTTGTGGTGAAGGGGTTGCACCCCCAAAAAACGTCCATTCATCCCCATGATGGAAAATGGCACTTTTGAAGCTTCTAGGCATGTGTTTTACCATCTAATGACCATTTTCCAAATTGTGTGCATGTTCTAAATTTCCACTTTCCAGGGGTGCCCCCCCATGTGATGAAGGCAAGATCAAACACACTTTGAACATATAGTCATGTCTGATCTTGTCTTCACTTTACAAAGTTGAACTTTCCAAGTTCATAGGTTCTGGTTTGCTCCATGCCTGGTTTTACCAATTGCGCAATGTTTGTAAACAATGTTGTAAATAACCAAGATGTTGTCAGTTTGGGCGTGAAGATTGTAAACGCACTTGTGAATGTTTTCCAAGTAAACTTTTTTATTTTTCTAAATGTGTGGCTTCCTTATTTCAAAAACACAATGCATTATGTATGTCAAATGTAAAGGATATGGGGGGCAATTGGTGTTATTTACTAAAGGCAAGTCCACTTTGCACTGCAAGTTTCTGTTCCAGGGCACTTTTTCACTGCACTTGTAGAGCATAGTGGATTTGACTTATGTAAATGACACCCACAGTGCTTTGTACGAAAACACGGAGCACAGCATTTTTGAGAATACACACATGTCTGACCTGGTGATGAAAAGGATTATTTTGGGTGTCAGTTATGCAGTACAAACCTTATCTAGACCAAAGATTAGGTAGCAAACACACAACATGAGACTAATATTTTTGGGAAGAAGAGACTGTTACCTCCTTTTGCCCAGAAAGTGCATTCCCACTGTCAAAGGCAAAGGGAAAAAATGTCAAGGTAAAATAAGATAAAAAGTATACTGAAATGACAAGAAATCATAGGTTGGTTGAAATATCAGATTTATTAAAAAATGCCTCTCACACATCGTCAGGCAGAGCAATAGCCCCCCTACCCACAAAGTACTCCATATATTGCTCGCGGACCGCGCGGGCATTTAGAGGGGGCAAGCCTGGACGTGCCACTTGAAGGGCTGTGAGGTCCGCATTTGGAGGGCCCTCCACATCTGGGCCAACGGGCACCACATAGTTCCTGTTATGTCTTTTGAGGAAGTTGTGCAATATGCAACAGGCAAGAACTATGTGGTTCAGTTTGTATTCCGCCAAGTTAAAAGCCGTCAAGAACAGGCGGAAGCGGCTGGCCAGGATGCCAAAAGTGTTCTCCACCACTCTTCTGGCTCTGGACAGCCTGTAGTTGAAGACCCTCTGGTCTGGGGTGAGGGTCCTCATCGGGAACGGCCTCATCACATGGGGAGTCAACGCAAACGCTTCATCTGCGACAAAGACGAAGGGGAGTCCTTCTGCATTCTCCTCTGGAGGTGGCAAGCACAGACTGCCACTTTGGAGACGCCAGTAGAACTCCGTGTGCGTAATGGCACCACCATCCGAGATCCGGCCGTTCATCCCCACGTCCACATACATAAACTCGTATGTTGCCGACACCACCGCCAACATCACTACACTATTAAACCCTTTATAATTATAATAGTAGGACCCCGGAGTGGGGCGGTGGGACGATGCGGACGTGTTTCCCATCAATTGCCCCTCCGCAGTTAGGAAAGTCCCAACGGCTGGCAAAGTGGGAGGCCACAGTCTGCCATTCCTGTGGCGTGGAAGGGAACTGTGGAGTGAAACAAGAAAAAATAATTAGTCACTTTGCACCTAAACATTGCAAGCAGATTAGACAATCAACATCTTGGAACAAGAGCATTGTATAAAATTGGAGGCTGGAAAGTATTTGCACAGAAAAGTAGAGGCTCCCCTTCACAGATTACTCACCCCCCATCAATCCCCACACTTCTGATGGGCCATTGGCAATAACTAGGGTTTTGGGGGGGGGTGGTGGACAGGTAACCCTCTGCACTTCATTGATTGGCAAATGGCTCAATAATGTGTGCTAGTTTGGGCAGACACTCTGTACTTAACACTATTGGCAGCCCCCAGGAAAGATAAAATAACATTTCAAACCCCCCCCCCCCCAAAAAGAAAAGGCAAGCACATTGTGACATTAGGAAATTACCAAGCAAGCTAATAGGAGGGAAAGAACACCAAAAATTAGGAAATGGAAAGTATGGAGCCAGCCCCTTGCACTACATGCTTTGCTGAATTCATCCCTAAAGATGCCCACTATAAAGAGGTAGGTATATAGTGTGTATGGACCTTGGGAAAGCCAGCAGATAGAGGATTGGTACCATCTGACAGAGCAGTTGGGGGAGGGGGTTCCTAATGAGTTCCCCCCCTCCCCCCCCCCCCCCCACCCCCACCAAAAACAATAAAAAAAAGGGGCTCTACATGAAGTAAACCACACAGCAAACATTTGTGCATATTTTAGGGGGTGTTTGAGGGCAAAAAATCCGATGCAGCAGACAAAATACTTTGCTTAAGTGACTAGGCCATAGGTGTCTATTGGGGCAGAAGAGCATGCTGGGGAGGTAAGTGAAGGGAAAAATGCATGAAGGAGAAAAGGGGCACAGCATATTAGAGCATATTGCAAACATGGTAATTAGGGAAGGAGGTCAAAAATACAAGACATTAGCAAACAGAGCATACATAGAAGGGAATAGTAAAGGAGAAATGTTACCTTAATATAGTCCTCCTGCAGGACCTGGATGATGGCAGAACAGGTCTCTGGAATAATGATTCCCAGGGCCTGGGGAGAGATACCTGAAGAGAACTTCAAATCCTGAAGACTTCTCCCTGTCGCCAAGTACCTCAACGTAGCAACAAGCCTCTGCTCCGGAGTAATGGCTTGTCTCATGCAGGTATCCTGCCAGCTGATAAAGGGGGTCAGCAAAGCCAAAAGACGGTGAAAATCGGGGTCCGTCATCCTGAGAAAGTTCCTGAAATCATCAGGATTATTCTCCTGGATCTCACGAAGCAAAGGCATGTGCGAGAATTGGTCACGCTGAAGCAACCAATTCTTGGTCCACATCCTCCTCGTCACTCTGTTCATGGACGGGTCTTGGGTCAAAGCTAAAAGCCCGACACCAATTCCGCGTACAGCACGAACTCGGCGACGAGTACGCACGGGAAACATCGCTCACAAGGTCACAAAAGGTCGGCTGGTCAGAACGGACAAACAGAAAGCACCGATAAACAGCAAGGCCTGAAAGAACGAAATGAATACCAGAAACGAGCAGACAATAAGCAGTGCAAATCAAAGCGTCCTATATCAAGATATAGGCCGCAATGACCAACAAATGCGAACTGACTACACGCACTAATAAACAGATACGCACGACAAGCACAAACTGAAGAGCAGTAACGATCTGAGTCAGAAAACTGAGAAGCGCGAATCTTAAGTCACCAAACTTCGACTAAATCTCGATAAACACGGGATCAGCAGAAGGAGCCCAACGGGTGCCTGACGTGGTGCTGAACTTCCCTTTTCTAATCTCGTGGACGACGACTTACGTCACGACGTTCTTGCAGACCGGATATTCCGACAACGTAGTCCGACCGTGTGTACGCAACACCAACATCGGACAAAGTACGACGGACAGAATCCGACCGACCTGGTCCGCGGATTGTCCGACCGTGTGTATGGGGCTTTAGACTTTTGCGGAGTTCTTTATATTACAATATGACACATTTACATTTTTGCACATAAAACAGTAAACCTTTTGGTAACATAACTGTGAAAACTAATTTTTTTGTCTGGCATTCTACTATAGGTCATATAAGTAGTGTACACAAAAAAAAAAGTTTTTAAAACAACAGTTTTTTTCAGGAGCAGTGATTTTAATAATGCTTAAAGTGAAACAATAAAAAGGAAAGATTCCTTTAAATATTATTCTGCCTGTAAAGTGGGCATATCTGTGCAATGTGTAGAACAGTGCTGCAGCAAAATTGACATTTCTAAAGGAAAAATATAATTTAAACTTGCTTGCGGCTGTAATGTTGTTCCACCCCCCGGCAATATAGATTAAAAAAACAAGGAATAGAAAAAAGGGCATGCGCCCCCCCCCCCTTGGAAGGGGTCCCACCAACTGCTGTATTTTCCCTTTGAAAGCTCTTATATAGGCAAGGACAGGACCACCCGCTGATGTAACTGGATGACCCCGCCCTGTCTGATGTCACATAACGTCAGAAGGGGTGGGTTAGATCACCGGGTGGCCCTGCCCTTGCCTATATAACAGCTGTCACAGTCAAGAGACAGCAGTTGTGGGGAGGCCTCCCATTGAGGTGGAGCTTTTTTATTTTTTCAATTTTTCAGGTCCGTTGGGCAGCGTGATTGAAGATGGATCACATGGGGGAGCCGGGATCTGGGGGCCCCCTTGTTAAAGGGGGCTTCCAGATTCTGATAAGCCACCCCGCCAACAGATCCCGACAACCAATGGCCGGGGTTGTTGGGAAGAGGCATTTGTTCGAAACTCAAACATCCAGACCACCCCTAGTTTATGTAATCAAAAGCTTGGATTTCTCATTACAGTATTAAGCAGCTGAAACTGTACAAAATCTATTTTATTTTTTGAAAATGAATGAGTATTTTATACAACAGCAGTGTTTTTGGAAACACAAAGTGAGCTGTTTGTCAACACAAAAACATGGCTGTAGGTTGATTCTTGCAAGGCAGTTGTCTCTTTTAACAGTTGGTCTGCAGCTGCTAAGAATACATTATTTTAAGGGTTTTAAGTGCATTATGTTATGTTTGTCTTTCTCCTTTTATGCTATGTGTGGCAAAACATAGAGGACCCTAGGGCTTTATTTTATATCCCTGACCCTAACTATTGAAACCTTCTGACCTGTGACTCTTCTCAGTTTTGGTTTAATGAATCTAGTTTTTACTTAAAAAAAGATGTATTTTGTTTACCTTAACACCGTCTCTTTCATCATTTTTCATGGTGACCTTTCAGTATTGGATTTCAGCTGCTAATAGTTTATAGCAACGCAGATTGCTTTTTCTAATAAATAATTAAGGATCTTCTGGGGGGTATGAGGCTTGCAGGAAGGTGGTATAAGCTGTAATCTGCAGATAGGAGAGGCTGGAAAAATCATCATCATAGATTTCTGGGATTGGTTGTGAATGTACAGCAAGCACATTACAGGAACATAATTCTAAAATAATATAGACAGTTGGGGTCCCTTAGAACCATCAACAAAGAAGACAATATATGATTCAACCAGGGTCAAATAATCAAAATGTTAGTTAAAGTAAAATAATCATGCATCATTCACCTCTCTTAATTCTGGATTTTTGTGTTAAGACTTTTTATTACAGGAATGGTCTTTACTTATTGTAATAAAACTCTGCTATATTTACTTATTTGTTCAATGTAATTAACAATAGGACTATTTGCTATACATGTAACTTAATTAAGGCATCTTACACTATTCGTGCACCATTTACTTAACATACTGTATATGTATTTTTATTTGAACATTACACTTTTTTAGGCTTTAATAGTGCAAGAGTTAAGGTTATATATTATTTAATAGTATTTTTTTCTCAGTAATATCCAATTAATATTCAATAGTTCTGTCACAGAAATGGAATATAAAGCTGCATACTAATTTATTTGCAGGAGAAAGGAGTAGTAGATTGTGGATAAGCTAACTTTTTTTGGGCATAGGTTACTAAAAAAGCAATGTGTAGTAAAAAAAATGGACATATTGTCAGGTTTTCTCACTTATATTTATGACTCAAACTATATAACACTACTTTCAAATATCTATATATACATATTCAAATGAGAAAATCACAAATTTACTCTGGTTGCATTCTACATACATATTCATACACACTGATACCGATCCAAGATCCAGTAACCCCTTTGTTTCCAGAACCTGCTCTCCATTTTTCACTTCAGGTGGCCAAACCATTTTTTGCCATTTTTCACTTTTTTTTATAATTTTTCACTTTTATATTTCAGAGTTTGTAAAAGACCCCCAAACCATATATTTTATGAAAGCACAAGACCAATATAATAAGCATATAATACTACTGATTTCATAGGTCCCATGAAAGATGTGCAAATGTTTATAAAATCTATATTTTCAATATAAATACACTGAAACCATTATTAATGCACACAAATAGAACATAACTTACAAAATAACATAACTTACAAAAAATAAGACTTCAATGAGTTAAAAGAACACCTGTCTGATTGCTGGTAAGCACTGGGAGGGGTCCTACAGAAGGAGAGCATACAATCAGTTGGCTGAGAGTGCAGCACAGGATGTGACCACAAACTAAGGGAATGCAGTAAATGTAATGCCGCGTACACACGTTCGGACTTTGTCCGCTGGACCTAGTCCGGCGGGACTTCCCCACACACGGCCGGACTTCCGAGCGTGTGACTTGCCCACACACGCCCGGACTTCTCCGGCGGACAATCCGCTGGACAAAGTCCGCGGGACTTTTGAAAATGAACGGACTTGCCCACACACGGAGCAGTCCGTTCATTTCGAACGTAACTTCAGGTACGTAGCTAGCGTAGGCAGTAAATGCCTGCGCGCTAGCTCCGTCACCTGACATGGATTTAAAGGGAATCCCCACGCCGTTTTTTGGTCCCCCCCAAATCCATGTCAGACCCTTATCCGAGCACGCAGCCTGGCAGGCCAGGAAAGGGGTGGGGACGAACGAGCGCCCCCCCCTCCTGAGCCGTACCAGGCCGCATGCCCTCAACATGGGGGGTGCCCTGGGGAAAGGGGGGCCGTGCGGCCCCCCCATCCCAAAGCACCTTGTCCCCATGTTGATGAGGACAAGGGCCTCTTCCCGACAACCCTGGCCGTTGGTTGTCGGGGTCTGCGGGCGGGGGGCTTATCGGAATCTGGGAGCCCCCTTTAATAAGGGGGCCCCCAGATACCGGCCCCCCACCCTATGTGAATGAGTATGGGGTACGATGTACCCCTACCCATTCACCTAAGGTGTAAAATGTAAAGTACAAAAAACACACACACTTTTGAAAAAATATTTTATTGCACTGCTCCGGGGGTCTTCTTCCGTCTTGGGGGTCTTCTCGCCGGACTCCCCCGCCATTTACCAAGCTCTTTTACCGAGCGGGGGAAGTCCGGCTACCTTCTTCGTCGTCGCCGCCGTCGTCTGGGGGTCTCGATCCACCTTCGGGGGTCTTCGGGGGTCTTCCGGGGGTCTCTTCTGTTCTTGCGGCGGTCGTCGTCTTCCGCGCCGCCGGCGCCGCCTTCTTCTTCTTGTTCTTCTTGTTCTTCTTCTTCTTGTTCTTCTTCTTGTTCCGATGTTGACCCGTCGCTGTCTCTGCCCGGAATGGCAGAGCCGCGCTGCGCTGGGACTTATATAGGGGCATGGGGGACAGGGTCACATGTTCATGTCACATGGTGACCCCGCCCCCTTGCGATGTCACAGTCCCAGCATCCTCCGGGACTGTGACAACACAAGGGGGCGGGGTCACCATGTGACATGAGCATGTGACCCTGTCCCCATGCCCCTATATAAGTCCCAGCGCAGCGCGGCACAGGCATTCCGGGCAGAGAGAGCGTCGGGTCAACATCGGAAGAAGAACAAGAAGAAGGACAAGAGCTTGGTAAATGGCGGGGGAGTCCGGCGAGAAGACCCCCAAGACGGAAGAAGACCCCCGGAGCAGTGCAATAAACTATTTTTTCAAAAGTGTGTGTTTTTTTACTTTACATTTTACACCTTAGGTGAATGGGTAGGGGTAGATTGTACCCCATACTCATTCACATAGGGTGGGGGGCCGGGATCTGAGGGCCCCTTATAAAAGGGGGCTCTCAGATTCCGATAAGCCCCCGCCCGCAGACCCCGACAACCAACGGCCAGGGTTGTCGGGAAGAGGCCCTTGTCTCATCAACATGGGGACAAGGTGCTTTGGGGTGGGGGGGGCGCACGGCCCCCCTTTCCCCAGGGCACCCCCCATGTTGAGGGCACGGGGCCAGGTACGGCTCAGGAGGGGGGGGGGGCTCGTTCGTCCCCACCCCTTTCCTGGCCTGCCAGGCTGCGTGCTCGAATGAGGGTCTGACATGGATTTGGGGGGAACCCCCACGCCGTTTTTTTTTTCGGCGTGGGGAGTCCCTTTAAATCCATGCCAGGTCACGGAGCTAGCGCGGCGGCATTTACTGCCTACGCTAGCTACGTACCTGAAGTTACGTTCTAAATGAACGACTGCTCCGTGTGTGGGCAAGTCCGTTCATTTTCAAAAGTCCCGCGGACTTTTGGCGGCGGATTATCCGCCGGAGAAATCCGTGCGTGTGTGGGCAAGTCCACACGCTCGGAAAGTCCAGCGGACCCAGCTGGAAAGTCCGGCGGGATTGTCCGCTGGACTAAGTCCGCCGGCAAAATTCCGCACGTGTGTACGCGGCAAAAGGCTTACTGAGCTAGCCAGCTGCAAATGGTTTCATTCCATCGTATACCTTTTGTCAGAGAAGTAAAGGGGCTGTAATTTCTGACTACCTTCTGAAATGATAGTTTCCTGGATGTTATGAGGACTCACTAACTTCAATACTTTCTGATTCACTAACTGGAAATTAACATGCAGATATGTGTCACTTTGTCAGTCCCCCCCCCCCCCCCCCCACACACACACACATTCATTGCTTTCATTACAGCCAGCACTAAAATCCTTAATGCCAGCCAATGAAGGATGCTAAGTATAGCTTTGAAGCTATTCTCTGATCAGATGACTCATGCATGCTCAGTAATTGGCTGGTGGATCCAAGCACTTCCACATTGGGCAAGGTTACATGCTCCCCAATGTGACCAGAGGTTAGATCAGAAAGGTAGTGCATCAGAAAATACTGAAGCTAGCGAGTCAGCATAACATCCAGTCTAAAGACCAGGAGTCTAAAGTACCAGGAGTCTAAAGAATCGTTATCTGCTTTTTTTCCCCCATTATTGACTCAATATATAAAAAATGGAAATCAACATAACTGTCATGCAACTAGCATCTTTATTGTACATTATGGGACACAGAGCAGGCTATAAATCATGACTACCTGCATTAGTCACCACCTGTAGCTGAATGGACACTGGCAGATAGAACAGACAGAAAGTTCCCCCATATAACCCTTCCTATTAAGGAAGCTCCTCAGTTTTTTCACTAGTGTCTGGTCAGTGATGGTCACTGAAGTGAAGCTCTCTGCATAGTAGTACCAGGTTCTCAACTGATTTCAGCAGGAATCAAGAGTTTGATTAGCTGGATCCATTCTTACAGCTGGGATGCTAAGACAGATGGTACCTGGGCCTTGCTGTGATGAATTAAACATTTAAGCAGGGATTGACTGTAATGTGGCTGGTCAGCATTGGAGCCTGTGAACACTGAACCCTACAGGGTATTTTACTGAACAGGGTGTTCGAGTAGGGTGCCCTACAGATTAAGGGCACTGGACATCAAAAAAAAAGGAGGAACTGAGTCCCTGAGGGTCCAGAGTGACACGGCCCAACTTGATGTGTGAACATTGGATCCTTGACCTATTGGCGGGATCCAGCGGTGAAAAATGGTAAGTGTCTTTAATCAGCTACAGCTGTCTAAGGTGTCTTTCAGCTTTTGGCCTCTAGAGGCAGTGGCCTGTGTTCCCTGTGCAGCTGCATCTATAGAGGGTTTGTTCTCTATGATGTGGTTTAAGAGAAGGGAACTATAGGTCTCTGGGCTTCAGTGTAGCTATTGGGCATTTTCTGTGAGTTCTCTTGGTTCGTTGTTTTTAATTTCTGTATTGGCCACAGTGAAGCATGGCAGGTGTGCATCGGTGAGCGCGTGGATGTGTACGTGCGCACATGGCGAAGAAGCTGGTGTTTTCTCCTAAGGCTTCTGGTGGTGGTGGAACCATTTGCACTTTGGTGCAACAGGGGGACACAAGGCAGGCTATCTCTATGCATAGTTACATCTGATATATAAATATATATATATATATATATATATATATATATATATATATATATATATATATATTTACACATCTGGACGCAGGAGCACTAGTGTGGGACACCATAACAACCTTTTTAGGGTGTCCCACACAGGTGCTCCAGTGGATACTAGGGTTCTCTCCATGTGTGAAACTTGCACAAAACAGTTAAGTATTCCAGCTTTTGAAAGGGAAAAAAATCGTGTCTTCACCTTGGATCTCTGCCAAAACAGACAATTGGGCGACACTTCCAAGCAATGTTTCATATTACTATTTCTAGACTCAAATATCTGTCTGCTAAGTATACCTTTTTTGTATTTACATAAGGGGGAAAAGAATTGTGACATCTGAGGACACCAGTAACCCCACATCTCCTGAAGAAGGGTAACTCTGCACACAACCTGAGGATGTGGATGCAGAACCTGAGGATGTGGATGCAGAACCCGAGGATGTGGATTCAGAGGTTCAGAAAGTGTTCAAAATGGTTTCACCAATAGGTCAGTGTCTGAGACCACAGCTTCAGGTATTAGACGTATACCTGCATATTTATAATACATGGTGTGTTTTTTTTTATTTTTAGCTGATGTGAATGTTATGGAAGAAGAAACTCATTGATGTTTTAGGCAAAATCTAAACCCCCCCAAAAATTTAAATGTTGTCATTATTGTTGTACATTTTTTAAAAGTTTTAAATTAATTGCAAAGCCAAATTATGAAGATGCACACAGTGTGTCAACATGTGCTATCTGCTATCATGGGATATCAATGTACGCGTTTTGTGGGTGCAACCCCTTACTCCAAACTAAAGTAGGTGAGAGGAAGGGGTTGCACCCCTGAAACACATCCATTGATCCCCCATGATGGGAGCTAGAATATGTTGACACACTGTGGCTTATTTTAAAAAAGCAAAACCACTTTGCACTACAAGTGCAATGCAAGTGAACTTAAAAGTGCACTTGTAGGGCAAAGTGGATTGTCCTTTCTGTATTAAGGCCCAGTGTGTCAGCATGTGCTAGCTCCCATCATGGGGGATCAATGGACGTGTTTTGGGGGTGCAAACCCTTCCTCTCACCTACTTTAGTTTGGAGGAAGGGGTTTCACCAACAAAACGCATACAATGATATCCCACGATGGCAGATAGCACATGTTGACACATTGTGTGTTTTGTGGCTTTAGAAAAATAGATGTAGGGAATATATGCACATTTTGCGCATGGGATCATAAGGGAAATCCAAATTTTGAGTCCCAATTTGTGTGCAATTTGTGTGCACCTGCAAAATTTGGCTTTTACAGGGGTGAGATCACCCCATCTGATGAAGGCAAAATCAACACAGTTTTGACATACTAATGTCTCATATGGCCTTCACTTTAGCAAAGTTAAACTTTATAAGTTCCTGAGTTGGGGATGTGGATGTTATGGTTTTAAACATGCCTGTTTAGCCACAAAAAGTCTATATACTGTCAAACATATATGTTATACACAACAATGTTGTTTTGTTAAAAAAACCTTTTATAACGCACATGTGAATATGCTTGGAGTAAAATGTTTTATACTCAACAACGTGTTGCTTCTTCTTTCAATGCTCAATACCATTTTTTGATTTAAGTTGGTGTAGTTACAGTGACAATGGGGGTGATTTACTAAAGGCAAATCCACTTTGCACTACAAGTGCACTTTCAAGTGTACTTGCAGTGCACTTGTAGTGCAAAGTGGATTTGCTTTTAGTAAATAACCACCACTGTGCTGTAAAATTGGCCAAAATCAGACCATTTTAGGGACTACAAGCAATTAATTCATGGATGATTATTTTTATCAAAAATGCATTACATACATTAACAACAAAAACATTGTGTGTAGCAGAACCACAGCACAACATAATAGTTAGCTCAAGAAGAGATTGTCACCTCATGTATCAAATAAGTTACGTTTGCACTATTGAAGAAAATAAAAGGCCATTGGAGAACCTAGGAGACAGATAAGAATCACAAACAGTAAATCAAATGAAATATGGTTTAGTTTTGCAAAGAAAAATTATTTTAAACAGCTTCCAGATTTGCTGGTAAATCAAATGCCATTAAAAGGCATGTTATCCGCTGGAGGTGGCAACCCCAAGCTGCCATTCTGGAGACGCCTGTAAAATTCCGTCTGTGCGATCACTCCTCCATCTGACATACGGCCATTCTTCCCGGCGTCCAGATATAGGAACTCATAAGTCGCTAACACTACCGCCAACATCACAATACTACTGTACCCCTTGTAATTGAAGTAGTATGACCCCGAGTTGGGGGGTGGGATGATCCAGACATGCTTCCCATCTATGGCACCACCGCAGTTGGGAAAGTCCCACTGCTGGTGGAAATGGGAGGCCACGGTCTGCCATTCCTGTGGGTTGGAAGGAAACTGTGGAGTCAAACAAGAAAAAAATTAAATTGTACTTTTGCACATAGCAACATTTTAGACACAAACATTCTTGGCCAACATGAATATAACATTTATTGAAATGAGTATTTAAAGACAAAAGTATAAGGTCCATTTATCAGATTTCTCACCCCCTCTGATGGCCCATTGAAATATTTTTAGGGTGGGGGGGGGGATGTTTTGGACAGGTAACCCTCTCCACTTCATTGAGAGCTAAATGCATAAATAATGTGTGTTACTTTGGCCAGCCCCTCCTTACTTACACTATTGGCAGCCCACTGGACAGGTAAGAAGTGTCATAATCCAAAAATATGAATACACACTGTCCAAATTGAAGCACATTTTTACATTCTACAATTACCTATCAAGATAATACGAGAACAAAACTTTAAACAGTACCATTTGAAAGTATTCAGACATTTGTGTGACGGTGTGTATGCAAGACAAGTTGGAGCCAACATCCTTTGAACAAAAATCCACAGTTTTGTTGTTGGAAAGTCCGATCGTGTGTATGGGGCATAAGACAAATGAGGCTGTTGAAAGGCCTACCATGTGCGTCACCAGATCAAGAATGTTTGGCTTTTATTTTGCTGAGCTCTCCTCAGCCATCACTCACCTCTGCCAGGGCCCTGAGAAGTGTGCACCTGAAAAGAAGTCCTGCCCACTGGATATAATGGCAGCTGTGGTAAATTACCACACAGCTAGGGTAAAATACCACACCAAATAAAAATAAATAAATATTGCAAAACATAGCAGAATACCGCATTTGGTTTTTAAAAATGTTTTTTTTTGTGAATGCCAAAACTTTTTTTGAAAAACGATGACCAGTATTTTACCGCATTCCTTAAAGTGGTAGATACCGCTTTGTGAATCAAGCCCACTATAACATACAGAATGTGGTGGTCAGGAGTTAGTAATACACTGAAAATTTCACAGTGTTCACAGAGTTCCGCACCAAGGAGTATGCCTGGGATATTTGAGAGCTCTATTAGACTGTGATTTTGGAGATGGGGAGTGGTTGCAATTATAGATTTCTTAATAAAACTTTGATAGGAATGGGAGACTTGGCAAGCTTTGCATGCTGTCTGGCCCAGACTGGATAATAGGGCACACCGGGCATTTGCCCAGTGGTCTGGGTCCAACGGGCCTACTTGTCCTTGTGGGTCCCAAAGCTGAGCTGCCCCTTTAGCCCACCTTGCTCACCCAGCTTCTCTGCAGCCAGCTGTCAGGGCTCGGGGGAATAATCTAGAGATCAGCTGACTCGTGAAGGGGGAGGAGCTGGATGAGGTCTCCCCTGTGTGAGCTGTGTCTCACATACTGCCGCTGCCTGACATGTGGAGGGAGCCAGCGAGAAAGGGCCAGTGATGATAAGGTAAGAACTTGTCAGGTGGGCAGGTGAGGGGGAGCCCTGGGGATGGGGGGACCAGGGATGATGATGGGGATGAAGGCTTCCATAGGAGGGTCAGATCTTATCACTGGTGTGTGACCCCTTCACCTCACTGCATCCTCTCCTCTGTCCACCTGGCTCCATCCTCTCCTCCACCTGGCTTCATCCCCTCCTCTCCTCTGTACGCCTGGCTCCATCCTCTCCTCCACCTGGCTGCATCCCCTCCTTTCCTCTGTCAACCTGGCTGCATCCCCTCCTCTACTCTGTCCACCTGGCTCCGTCCTCCCTTCCACCTGGCTGCATCCCCTCCTCTGTCCACCTGGCTCAGTCCTCCCCTCCACCTGGCTGCATCCCCCCTCCCTTCTGTCCATCTGGCTCCATATCCCCTCTCCTCTGTCCGCCTGGCTCCATCCTCCCCTCCACCTGGCTGCATCCTCTCCTGTGTCCACCTGGCTCCACCCCCCAGATCTGTCCCCTCTTCTCTATCCATCTGGATGCAGGACAATTGCCCCAGGTGGCCACGCTAGTCAAGTTTGTGGAGCCAAGTGCCAGATGCTTTTGTTTTATTTAACCATGCCCCCCCCAACTGTTAACACAATTTGGCCCCACCCACTGTGTGCACCACATTTCTGCTCTGCTTAGGACACCCAAAGGTGCCCCAGGTCTTTTACAATCCTATAGTGTATACTACAAGAAAATTACAACAAAAATGTGGAACATGATGCTGGCTCTCAATGGTAGCCAGGGCTGGACTGGGACACAAATTTGGCCCTGGACTTCATCCAGACCAGCCCACTTTCATTTTGCAAACACACACAAAAACAGTATCCTGTGCACTTGCGCACCGGCAACATTGACAGCACGCTGCTGGAGGGTTTTGCTTCTCTGGGTAGTGTGATCCCACTTCCTTCCAACTTTCACAAGAGGGATCACACTACCCAGAGTTTTTTTCTTCTTGCATTGGGACACTTTACTGTTACTGCTTTGATTGCATATTTTGCACAGGTTTTTTTTTCTCTGCACATTCAAAGAGACTAATTTGCAATTTTTTTTGCACTCTTTTTGCACTTTGATACTATGGACATAGACAGTTAGGCTATAATGGTTTTAATTATAAGCATGGCTTATATATGAATTTTTTTGCTGAAAATATTTTTATGCACTTCTTTTTGGCACATTTCAATATTAATTGAAAGTTTTGATGAACTTTTAGCTACGTAGAATTTTGCATATTATTTGAATTATTATTCGCCAAGAATGGATTTTTGATTATTTATTTTGGTTTATTATTATTGTTTTGGTTATTTTTATGTTATTTTAGTTAGTGCCACATCCTTTGCTATATATTCAATGGCTCTGCATTATGCGGCAGTGGCGGTTACCTGGACGAGTTCATCAGGGCTCAAAAAAATTCTGAGCGAATAGCCAGGCCTCAAGGGTTACTCGCCTTTAGAATTAGGTTCCAAATATAAATATTAACAACTTTATCAGTGCCCCTCAGCACAGCCTCACCAGTGCCCATCAAAGCAGACTCACCTTTGCCTATCAATGCAGCCTCGTCAGTGCCAATCAATACAGCGTGATCTGTGCCCACCAATGCGGCCTCACCTGTGCCCACCATTGCAGCCTCACCTGTGCCCACCATTGCAGCCTCACCTATGCCCACCATTGCAGCCTCACTGTGCCCACCATTGCAGCCTCACTGTGCCCACCATTGCAGCCTCACCTGTGCCTACCATTGCAGGCTCACCTGTGCCTATCATTGCAGGATCACCTGTGCCCACCATTGCAGCCTCACTGTGCCCATTATTGCAGCCTCACATTGCCCATCATTGCACCCTCACTGTGCCCACCATTGCACACTCATTTTGCCCACCATTGCAGCCTCACTGTGCCCACCATTGCAGCCCCACTGTGCCCACCATTGCAGCCTCACTGTGCCCACCATTGCAGCCTCATTGTGCCCACCATTGCAGCCTCACTGTGTCCACCACTGCAGCCTCAATGTGTTCACCATTGTAGCCTCACCTGAGCAGAGGAAGAGAGAGGGTAGCCGGATCATGACTGTGGGAGGAGGAGAGCCACGGGATCACAGAACAGCATAGCTCACCGGAACAGCTTACATTACAATTGACTCCGCTCTGCTTGCCATCATACATGGCCCCGCCTCCTCCTGAGCCTGTGACTGGCAAAAAGCATTCCAGAATTGGACCTGCATTCTATCACAGGCACGGGGCCAGGAGGGGGCGTGGCTGTGTATGACGGCAAGTAGATTGGAGTCAATTGTAATGTAAGTTGTACCAGCGGGCTATCCTGCTCTGTGATCCTGTGGCTCTCCTCTTCCTCCATGCTTTCTTCCCCGGGGCGATCTGGGAGAACGGCTCCCGATCAACCCTGCCCACCGGCGGTGCTCGCCCCCTGCTCCCAGGCAGCCCAGCTCTGAGTCCCCTGTCACAGAAACCAGCCCACTGAGCCATCGGCCCATTGGGAAACTTGATGGCCAGTACATCCCTGATGGTAGCTGCCTGTAAAAACCTAGCGGAGGCAGACAGAAAACAATCTCTAACATGATGTGCGTAGCCAGATTCTGTTTTCTACTTCCATATGAAGCAGGCTAAATATAACTAAAATATATCAAGAAAATGGTAGTTGTCTTTATTTGTAATATGGTAATATGGTTAAAAAATAGGCTGCTCAGTCTAAAATGCCAATGCCTATTTTTTTGTACCAGTTGGGGCCTGCTTGCAGAGCATTTGAAGCACAAGTTATAGACACTTTTCTGATATGTAGCAAGATTACATGGCAAGTCTCTAGCAAGAGCAAAGTTGCAGTGGTGAGTCTACAGGAAGAGCTCTGCAAGTCACAGTAACTCACTGTGGTGGGATGACTATTGCACAACATAACTGAACCATAACTTGCAGCAAACTTGCAGAATGTTTGCAAAGAAAGTTGATCTGGAGTCATGCAATGTGGACTTGCTGCAATTGTGCAACAAACTTGTAAAGCCTGGCAATAGCTTAGCAAGTGTTTTTTTAAGCTTGCAGCTTGACTGCTTGCAATCTGGGTACCTCCATGCCTGGTGGGCAGAAAGGGTGCGGGCCACCAGTCATGCTAATAGAGGCTTTAAAGCTCTTTAGCATATACCACCAAGAAACCAAGATAGTTTCCATAAATACTCCTGGTGAAGTAAAGACTCAGTTCCTTGGGTTCTTTTCATGTACATTCAATACAAGTTAATTGTGAAAATATATCAAATATGTTAAAATGTTATTAGTGTCAAACCCCTTGGTAACCGTTTTATTACAAAATAAGTATAGGGATATATATGGTATTTTGAGACAAACTGCTAGCTTAAAAATCCTTGTATGAAACAGAAATGCCTTTAACTGTTTCTGGAAATTACATTATAAGAAAATGTATACTTGACCTGGAGACTTTTAGAAGTTTGAATTGCTATAGGATTCTTTACCATCTTCTCACTTTCCTTTTTTTCATTTTTATATTTCCATATGTTCAATAAATGTTACCTCATAGAGAAATGAATTTGTTACTGCCATGACTACATTAACCATGGTAATTACCACTTTTTTAAAACATATTGTGCAGTGCTTTCAGGCAGCAGCAATAAATAATGTGCGTTTAGCTGCACCATTGGTCATTCACAGCCCTATCACAGCAACCTCCCCCACTCCAGGAAGATAAATGTGATTTAAATTAATAGCCAGTCCTAAATAACTCCTCAGCTTGTAAACGATGCATTTATCAGGCACAGACAGGCAGTGTCCTTTGATTCATAGTCCCCATTTTACATTGTGAAGGGTGCATACAAAAATTGTTATTTCTTTTTAATAAAGTGTAGCAGACAGTCTTCAGTCATTTATCAAGGATGGTGGCATTCTGACAAACAGAAATATTGTAGCCGCAGATGAATGAGATGGATAAAGCACACATTTCTCAACAAAAATAATCACTGCCCAAATAATCTCATAAAAGTCAGCACAGCTTTTAAGAGCCATGAAACAAAATACGTCCAAGTGAAAGATACAGCCATGATTTTGTGTTTAACTAAAGACAAAACTGAGGAAACTATTATAGACTACAATATATCTTTGTACAGAAAGACAATATAAATTTTCACCTACATTACTGCTTGTGTGCTATAGTAAAAACATGTTTTGCTGTACTATTTTTTTTTTTCAAAAGAAAAAAGAAAATAACTGACTTGTGCTTTTAAAATAAGTTCAAAATATCTGTATTTTTTAAATATTAGATTGTAGAAAACTGAACTGCATGTGCATGAATTAATTATTCGACTAGGTACACATTTTAAAATAAACTGGACAAAAATGCACCAATAATTTGCAGTTAAATATTTGTTTACAAACTATTTTATTGAGTGCAAAAGGTGGTACAAAAAGAGTACAAAAATATGCTGAAACTTGACAGTAATCATATGTTTTACATATGTAACAATGTAAAGGTACAAGTAATAAGGTAGTAATTCTTAACAATGGTACAATAGTTTTGAATATGGTCTATAGTACATTATAAAGGATAGACTGATGATTTATGTGTAGACATTCTCAGGTTGGATTGAAGAAGGAATCAATTCCTTTAGAACATTTAAAAACTAGAATAAACAACGTCAATCTCATGGAAAAAATATTTCATACCATTCAGAACACTTCACATTTATACAATAAAAAATGGGATCCTTGGTTTAAGCAGTTAAATATTTGGGACATAAAAAAATAACTTTTTTAAAATTTTCAGATTTCAACTGTAAAAACCTGTATGGCTCTGCTCTACTAGCAAAGTGAAACTGTGGGAATGATTTGTTAATGGATTTGAAAACGTTTAAACAATAAATTGTGTGAATATTCAATTTAATTATCCATTCATGTGCAGAAAAAAAATAATAAACAGGGATTTTCTTTTCAAATGACATGATAATTGACATGCATCTTCAGAATTTATTATGTGAACATTCTCAAATCCTTTAGTAAATCAACCATTATTACTTTTCAAAGTGATAGTTAGAAAATAAAGTAAAGCTGTTTTTACTTTAAATGGCCAAATCATGTGCTACCAAAAATTCAGTTTTTCTCTTTATTTTCCTCTTACTTGATTTAGAATTTGAAGGCAGGCGCTGCTAGGATTTTCGAGGGGAATTTTTGGCACACTCAGGAGTGAAACTGCTGGCATGTCTAGGTTGTGTCACACAATGGGCGTGGTTAAATGGGGATGGGCTGATTCCTTGCATATACTTCACATTTGCCACAGTCCTCATAAATTACACTGCCACAGGCAAGACTTTCCCAGGTGCACATAAACCTCAAGGCAAATGATCATAAAAAAAAAGAAAAAGAAAAAAAAAGAAACAATTCCATTAGGGAATGATTTCTCTGCACAAATAATATAAGCATTAAATTAAATCTTTGCTAACAAAAATTTTGTTAAAACAATGAGCATTAAAAAAAGGACAGTTTGCAACCAGCAACTATAAAAGAAAAATAGCATGCACCTAATGATATAAAATAGTCACTGGTTGTTGGATAAAAAGGTCCATAATATAAGTTCAACTGGGAAAGGATAGTTCACTAATGGCAGCTGATCCAAGAGTATAAAACAGGCTCTGCATATATCAAAAACCAAGCAAAAGCAATTAGCGCAACCATCCTCTGTGCTCCTAAAAAATGAAATTGTTGCTACCACAATAAAGTGATTCCACCACACTTATAAAAAAGTATAATTCACAAATATACAGTGTAGCGCAACTTTAAATAAAATCAATAAATCAAGGCCCATATTGCAATGAACACAATTATCTCAACTGTGTTACGTGTTATCTATTACCATTTATAATTAATAAAGTGCATCAATGTCCATATAAAGTGATTATATTAATTGCACTGTGATATAAAATAATAATCCATAAACAATGATAAATGATCCACCACCATGTGACAAGGCTCTGCATATAGGTATAAACAACAAAAAAAGAAAAGCACTTCTTTTTTTTTTATTTAAGGATTGCAGGATATACAAAAAGAAACTGAAGTCAAACATATTTCCCCTGTTCCCTTAATATTATACAGAACACAATACACGTCAAACCAAATACATATATGAATGAACAGCATCTCAATATCTATTATATCATTCTGATGGTGCCACAAATTGCTGGCCTAGATCCCTGTCGCTGCCAGCCCCTGTGGCTACACGAGAACTGCATGGGAAACCCTCTGGTCACTCCCAACCCAGGCTATAATTAGGTGGTAGCGCCCATGGGGGGCCTCTCCCTCTATTATGCAGGGATCCTTCAGGATATCACTTGTGGATTCTAAGTTTCGTTAAGGGAATTGAGGGAACAATACCAGAGGAATCCGGCAATCACAAGACTTTTATGTGGAATGTGGAAAGTGAAGGAGTGGAAGGGTCAAAAGGTGAAAGGTGGGAAAGACTACAGGAAACTAGTAGGGCAAGGAGAAAGAGGAGGGCAGTCAAGGACAGATAAAAGGGGTATGTGGAAGGGGTGTGGGCCTCCAGCAGGGCCGGGGACACCCAATCCTCAATCCATCCCAAAGGAATGGACTCACGTGTAGGTCTTATACTCCTCCGAAAATCGGAAGAGATTCCATTGCATCCAGCGGTTGTTGTGTTCCTCCTCCCTGTCCCCTAGGGAAGCTGTTCTGATGGATCCATCCGATGGATGTCGCTAATCCTTGCAAACCATTGCAATACTGCTGGTGGGGACTGCTGCTTCCACGCACTGGGAAGGCATGCCCTGGCCACGTTCAGAAGATGCTTCAGCAGAGATTTGCAGTACTTCTTTCCCGACAAAGGAGTCAGATTAAGGAGAACCGCTGCTGGATTGTCCTGGAGAGCGATATCAGTAAGCTTGTGGATGATTTGGAGAACTTGTCTCCAAAACGGAGTCAGGATTGGGCACTCCCAGAAGATGTGTAGCAAAGTGCCATTCTGTGTGCCACATCTCCAACACAGTGGGCTGTGTCCTGGGAATATGGCTGCCAGTACTGTGGGTGTCCTGTACCAGTGAGTTAAAATTTTGTAAGTAATTTCTTGGTATTTGCTACATAAAGAGGACTTATGAGCAAACATAAGTATACGATTCTTTTGATCCTCAGTAAACTTTGTGTTGAGGTCCCTTTGACCTCCGTTGTGGTCCCTCCCCCAAGCATAACTCCTCAAATGGTGTCATTGGTCTACGGAATCTGTTAACTTCCAGAAGAGATTTGAGGAAATGGGTGAGTTGAGACAATTTCCATCTACCCATGGTGGAAGCCCCAAGCCCTGGGTAAATACTCGAGGGGTCGCACCACCCTGGGGCACTCAAGAAAGTGGAAGCTCTGATCAGATTCTGGTCCTGGTGAAGCCAAAAGCATTTATTGGAACTACTTGGTAAGAAATCTGGGTGGCCTATTATAGGAGTTAGGGGCGAGGGGAAGTTACGTGCATCCACCAGCTTGAAGTACTTAGTTAGTTCCTGCAAGGTGGCCTCGATTAGCGGGTGCGGTAGAGTAAATCTGGAGAGATTGGCTCCACTCCAGGGTAAGCCCTCTATAGGAAATGGAACCGACATCCCTGTTCCAGCTGAACCCATAATTTGTGGGGCAAGTGCCTGCACCAGTCCACTACCCTGTTCATATGGGCTGCTGTATAGTACAGAGCTGGATCAGGAAGGCCAACACCTCCCTTGAGTTTAGGTCTCTGCAACAAAGATCTTCCAAGTCGCGGCGGCTTACCCTGCCATACATATCTAATGAAAGTGGTGCGCATTACCCTGAAGAAGGTCTGTGGAATCTTAATAGGTAATGCTTGTAGGAGGTAAAGTAGCCTCTGCATTATGTTCATCTTCAGAACATTGCATCTACCAAACCACAAGCTAAATTCTTCAATTTCTCCAGATCGGAAGAAAAGATTTTCAATAGGGGCTGAAAGTTAAGTTGGTAAATAAGTTGTTTGTTCGATTGGATCTTAATTCCTAGGTATTGGATGGCAGGGAGGTATGAGGTCCAGAGATGAAAAACAACAGGTTGTCTGTGTAAGCAGCGACCTTGTGGTGGTACGAGTTTTCCAGCCCCCTGATGTCAGGATTGAGCCTGACATGCTGTAGTAAGGGTTCCAACGTAAGTATGAAAAGGAGGGGGGAGAGTGGGCATCCCTGCCTCGTGCCATTGCCAATCTTAAAGAGGTTGGGACCTACACCATTAACTTTAACTGAAGCAGTAGGGGACGAATAGATGGCAGCTATCCAAGATAACATGGAGGATGGCATGCCAAGGTGTGGCCAGTAAAAATGTCCAATTTACCCTGTCAAGCGCCTTTTCGGCGTCTGTGGATAACAAGATAAGCAGAATTTTGAGATGTTTAGCCCTCGCTATTATGTCTATCGTCCTGATAGTGTTATCCCTCGCCTCTCTATTTCGAATAAAACCAACCTGGTCCAGGGGTACTAGACGTTGGAGGACAGGCTCTAGTCTCTCCACCAGGATTTTTGTGAAAAGTTTTAGGTTGCAAATTAAGCAGGGAAATAGGCCTGTAACTTGAACAGAGAAGTGGGTCCTTCTCTGGTTTCGGAATGACAGAGATGCTGGCTTGTAAGAGATCTGAGTCACCTTCCAGTATTGCATTAAAGGCTGTGGTGAAGTGAAACACTAGTTGGGTTTGATACTTTTTATAATAGGAGACCGTAAAGCCATCAAGGCCAGGTGCCTTGCCTCTAGGCGACTCTGCCAGGGCAGTCGCAAATTCCTCAGCAGTTATGGGTTGTGAGAGTGAGTCCACCTCTTCCTCGTTAAGAGAAGGCAGTTTCGCTGCCGCTAGATAGGTCCCAATGGCTTCCAATCTGTCCCGAGGCCCGTCTCCCGGGGAACTAGGGTGTAAGTTATAATAAGCACGGAAGGTTTCCGCCATTTCTGGTGAGTCATACATTTTAGTACCTGTAGTGGAGGATAGAGCCGGAATATAGGACTCGTTACGTTGAGCCCGTATAGCGTTCGCCAGCGACCTGCTACATTTGTCTCCGTGTTCATAGAAGGATCTACGAACCCATAGGAGCTTATTCTTTGAATGAAAAAGTGAATGCTCCCTAATTTGCTCATGAAGGCCAATCACCTCTGCTTCCAATGCCCTTTTCGGTTGGGATTTATGGTGTTTTTCGCAGTCATGTAGCTTGGAAAGTAAGTCAGTTAGTGTTTTCGCTTTCATAGCTTTAAGTGTGTCCGTGTTTGATAAGTATCCCCCTAATACCCAGACGGTAAGGGGATTGGGCACAGAGTCCCTATTACTCTCAAAGAACTGCTCCAGTTCGTGTTGTATATCTGAATGAACTGCAGAGTCTTTCAGGAGAGACTCATTTAGCCTCCAAGTGTTTGATCTAGGTGCCCCTTGACGAAGACCCAACACCATGGAGATTGGTGCGTGATCCGATAGGGCTATATGACCAATCTGGGCGTTAGTAACTAAGAGCATCATGTTGTGGGAGATCAGAAAAAGATCTATTCTCGGGTATAAGCCATGTACCTCAGAGAAGAATGTGTAATCCCTTTCCTGCGGATGGAGTATGCGCCATATATCTGTCAGGCGGTGGGAGTGCAATAATTCCCTAATTTGGTTGCGAACTCTCAAAGACATCGATGAGGAGCCTGTCGAAGTGTCCCTGCGGGTAATCGATAGTAAGGTTGAAGTCGCCCCCCAAGACTAAAGTTCCTTCGGTGAAAGAGGCCAGGCCATTTAGACATGCTTCGAGGGCAAGGAGCTGGTCCACATTCGGCAGGTATAGGTTAGCTAAGGTAAAGGTCTGGTAGTGGGCGAGGCGCTGTGATATGCAATAGGAAATTGCTTACTGTACAGTTTAGGTATCTTGTCCACTCGGAAATGGGTCTCCTGTAAGAAGACTACCTGGGGCCTTTGCCGCCAGAGCTTAGCAAGACAACTGGATAGTTTTTCTGGAACATTTAGTCCCTTCACATTCCAGGATACAAATTTTAGTGACATTATGGAGGATCTGTGTCGGGTCACCAGCATCCGCTAGAGCCCTGGTAGGGAAGAATCAAGGGGACGGGAGGCTGGTGGGTAAGGGGGGTGGAGAGGGAAGGGAAAAAAACACTGGGTGGGGACCAGAGAGAAATAAGTTGGGGAAGGAAAGGGGAGAGTTAGAAGAGAGGGGATAAGCTAAATCTCCAAGTGGAGTACTACTGCCTAACTGGGCAGCTAAGGCCTAGGGGGGGAAGAGGTAAGGCACTTCAGAGATTGGGTCCCTGTGGTACCGGACTTCCCTAGTAGCCCCCTGTCTAGAGTGGCCTTAAAGTGGGCCACATTAATATAGGTAAGCTTCTCTACTTAAGAAGAACATTGAAACAAAAATGCATCAGGTTGAAAGAAGAAAAAGAAACATTTAACTCTACTAAAATAACAATGTATAAACTGAGGAGTAGCCATCATTAATATCATTATTACCCCATCTTATTATAACAGTTTAACCATTCTGCGCCCTTCTGGAGGGATAGGGCTCAGTGAAAGTAAGCCAGAGTCAACACAATCCTACTAGGGGTTGCTCCTGGATCATGGCAAAAAAAAAAAAGGGGCAAATCTTACCCCTGATCACTCACCGATTATTAAAACCTATAACCAAATCTCCATTAGGAGTCATACTGTAACCAAAACTATTCTTGTTAAAGAGAACCTCTCAGGATCACTTTATATGGTCTATAAGTAAATTAAGACAGTAACTTTTTCTTAAAACCAGAATGACCTTCTAGTCAGTTTTCTGTGCTAATAGTACAGCAATCTTAGTAGTCTTTGTGTGGCGGGTCTGCTCGAACCTTGGGGCTCATAGCTTGAGGAGGGCGAAACAAAGCCCCCTAAGTCATTAATGGGGGAAGCCCAAGGGATCCAAGAAATGTAGGTACTTCTGTGGGGTGTCGTAAAGTGTATGAGCGACCTTCTTTGCGGGCAATGAGGTGGAAAGGGTGTCCCCACTTGCACGTAATTCCGTTCTCATTGAATTTCTCCAGCATGGGTCTCATACAGCGTCGCATCTGGAGGGTCCTCCGGGAGACATCCGGCAGAAGGGTGATCTGTGCCCCATCAAAGTCGATTTGTCCTCTATGCCAGGCTTTCTGTAGGATGTCTTCTTTAACTGAGTAACTGTGGATGCAACAGATAACGTCCCTGGGCCTGTCCTCCATTGGGCCCCTTGGGCCGAGGGTTCTATGGACCCTGTCAATGGCTATCTGTGTCTCTGGCCGACGCTCCAAGTAGTTATTGAATATGGCGGTGACCGTCAATTTAAGGTCAGCCTGACTCGTGGCCTCTGGCAAGCCGCGGATTCTGATATTCCGCCTGCGGCTGCGATTTTCAAGGTCGTCCAATAATAACTGCAACTGAGCGATCTGGTCTGTGATGTCTTCACGTGAGGCCTGCAGACTGGAAATGTCTTGCCGGAGGGCTGAGGTGTCAGTTTCCAATGAAGAGACCCTGGTGGTTGTCTCTGAGACCTCCTTTTTGATCCCTGTTATTTCGCAGAGCAGGGCTGTTTCGAATCTGGCGGCCATTAAGTCCAGGTCATTTTATTTGGCAGTTTTTGTAATAGGGACCATAACGCCTGGTCCAAGCCTGGCACCGCCGAGGAGACCATAGGGGGCATTTTCCCTGGCACTGTGAGCAGTGTAGCCTGTGGTCTCTGCTCCGGGGACGGAGGTGCACACAGCAGTGACCTCTGGTAAGACTGAGTGTCACGCTGGTACCATTACGGAGTTCCGCTGTGCTCAGGGCTGCCTATGGATGCCATGGACAGGGAGCGGAAGAGGCAGGGAGAGAGGTCGCTAGGTGGGGAGAATGGTGGCATGTCATTACCTCTGTCCCCTGTCCCCTCTCTTCCCGCTGGTGAGCCGGATTCAGATCCAGCGGCGGGAGCCGGCGCCATCTTGGCGGGGTCCGGAGTGGAGGCAGGCGGCTGGACCGGGACTAGGAACTTCTCCATCCACAGATCTGCAGGCTCTTCTCCTCTGATGCGTGGGTTGATCGGAGAGGCTGAAATAAGCGATAAATCTGTGCGGGTGAGCTGCTGAAGGGTCACGGACCGGGAGCTCAGAGAATCGCGCCCCTCGAAAAGCACTTCTAAGTGTAGCATCATCAGTGACATACATTTATTACATAGTTAAATAGTAGGCGAGGTTGAAAAAAGACACAAGTCCATCAAGTCCAACCTATGTGTGTGATTTTATGTCAGTATTACATTGTATATACCTGTATTTTGTGGTTGTTCAAGTGCTTATCTAATGCTCCCCGCTGAAACCACTGCCTGTGGAAGGGAATTTCACATCCTAACCGCTCTTACAGTAAAGAACCCTCTACGCAGTTTAAGGTTAAACCACTTTTAGTGAATGGCCATGTGTCTTACTAAATTTCTTTATGCAGAAAAGTTGTATCCCTATTGTGGGGTCACTAATATTTGTACATTGAAATCATATCCCCTCTCAAGCGTCTCTTCTCCACAGAGAACAAGTTCAGTGCTCATAATCTTTCCTCATAACTAATGTCTTCAGGATCCTTTATTAGCTGTGTTGCTCTTCTCTGGACTCTCTCCAGTTCCAGCACATCCTTCCTGAGGACTGGTGCCCAGAACTGGACAGCATACTCCTGGTGCGGCCAGATCAGAATCTTGTAGAGTGGAGAATTATTGTTTTATCTCTGGAGTTAATCCCCTTTTTAATGCATGCCATTATTATGTTTGCTTTGCTTGCAGCAGCTTGGCATTGCGTGCCATTGCTGAGACTGTCAACTACTAGGACCCCCAGGTCCTTCTCCATCCTAGATTCCCCCAGAGGTTCTCCCCCTCCTGTATTTTTGCCACCCAAATGCATTATTTGAAAATTTTCCACATTAAACCTCATTTGCCATGTAGTTGCCCCTCCTATTAATTTGTTCAGATATTCTAGCAAGGTTATCACATCCTGTGGAGAAGTTATTGTCCTGCTTATCTTAGTATCGTCCACAAATACAGAGATTTTACTTTTTATACCATCCTCCAGGTCATTTATGAATAAATTAAATAGGATTGGTTGCAGGACAGAACCCTGGGGGACCCCACTTTCCACCCCTGCCCATTCCGAGTACCTCCCATTTATAACTGCCCTCTTAACTCGCCCCTATAGCCAGTTTTCAATCCATGTACTCACCCTATGGTTCATGCCAACTGACTTTGTACAGTAAACATTTATGGGGAACTGTATCGAATGCTTTTGAAAAATCCAGATACACCACATCTACGGGCCTTCCTTTGTATATTTGGCATCTCACCTCCTCATAGAAGGTTAATAGATTGGTTTGGCAAGAATGATTCTTCATGAATCCATGCTGATAACTGCTAATGATACAGTTGCCATTGCTAAAATCTTGTATATAGTCCCTTATCATCCCCTCCAAGAGCTTGCATACAATTGATGTTAGGCTAACTGATCTGTAATTCCCAGGGATTTATCTTGGCCTTTTTTTTTTAAATATTGGTGCTACATTGGCTTTTCTTCAATAAGCTGGTACCATTCCAGTCAGTAGACTGTTCGTAAAATCTAGGAACAATGGTCTGGCAATTCCTTGACTGAGTTCCTTAAGGACCCTCAGGTGCAAGCCACCTGGTCCCAGTGACTTACTAATGTTACGTTTTTCAAGTATATTTCTAATTCTGTCACCTGTTAGCCATGAGGGTACTACCTGCGTCGTGTCATGAGGATAAACATTGCAGTTTTGGTTACTGAAGCCCCCCGATTCCCTCGTGAAGACTGAGGATAAGAATAAATTCAATACCTTCACCATCTCTCCATCCTTAGTAACAAGATTCCCTTCATCATTCTTTATGGGACCAATATGATCTGACCTCCCTTTCTTACTATTTATGTACTTAAAGAATTTCTTGGGATTTTTATTACTCTCCGGGCCTTTCGTGTTCTATCTTAGCCACTGATTGCACCCTCACATTTCTTGTTTGATTCTTTGTAAAGTTGGAATGCTGATGATGATCCCTCAGCCTTGTATTTTTGGAATTTCTTCTCCTTTGCTTTTATATGCATTTTTACATTGGAGTTAAGCCACCCAGGACTTTTATAAGCGCATTTAAATTTATTTCCCATTGGGATGCACTGGCTAATGCCCTTATTTAATATGCTCTTAAAGCATACCCATTTCTCCTGTGTGTTCTTTGTTCCTAAGATTTTATCCCAATTTGTATCTTCTAGCAAGGCTCGTAGTTTAGGGAAGTTGGCTCTTTTGAAAGTGTCTTTGTATTCCCCTAATGTTTCCTATTAGTGTGATTAATACTGCAACTAATTGACCTGTGATCGCAGTTTCCTAAATTGCCCCTTATTTCTACATCCATGATCAAGTCTGTATTGTTGGTAATCAATAGGTCTAGTAACGCTTTGTTTCTATTTGGTGCCTTTACCATCTGACCCATGAAATTGTCCTGCAAGACATTTTGGAACTGGAGAGTTAGATGAATGCACAGTTCCTTCCACCCAGTCTATGTCTGGATAATTAAAATCCCCCATTATGATGACACTTCCCATCCTTGCAGCTAATCCAAATTGTGATAGGAGGTCAGCCTCCGCCCCTTCCCTTTGGTTAGGGGGCCTATAGTATACTCCCATTATTACTTCCTCTTAGTTTCATCCCTTTGCAGCTCCACCCATAAGGATTCCACCTCCTCCCTTGCTCTCTTAGTGACATCTTTCACATTCACTTGTACATCATTTTTGATATGCAGGCTTACCCCTCCCCCTTTTTTACCCTCTCTATCCCTGCGATATAGGGAATACCCTTGAATGGTCACCAGCCAATCATGAGAGCTGTTGAACCAAGTCCATTAAATTCCTACAAAATCAGAATCCTCCTCGAACAACGGTAGCTCTAGTTCTCCCATCTTGTCCGCCAGACTCCTGGCATAGGTTAACATGCCACGTAGTTTAGACTGGTCGCATACTGTCTCCTTATTGGGTGTTCTGAAGTTGCAAATATGACTTGTTACTATACTTACCTTGGTTTAGGTGCTTTAGTCAACATACCACTAATGCCCTCAATACTCCCCTTTGGAATATGTTCCACACTGACTATCTCTACCTCTAGACCCCCCCCCCCCCCCCCCCCATTGCCTAGTTTAAGAGCGCCTCTAACTTTTCGGCAATCTTCACTCCCAGCAGATCTGCACCCTTCTCTTTTAGAAGTGTCCCTTCTTTAGAGCTGGTGACCGACTGAGAAGTCGGCCCAGTTCTCCAGGAACCCAAACCCCTCCTTACTACACCAGCTCCTCAGCCACTTGTTTACTTCCCTAATCTCCCTCTGCCTTTCTGGTGTGACTCAAGGTACCTGTAGTATTTTTGAGAATACTACCTTGGAGGTAATTTTCCTCAATTTAGCTCCTAAGTGCCTAAAATCGTTTTTTAGGACACTTCCTCTAACTTTGTCATTGGTGCCAACTTCCACCATGGCAGCTGGGTCTTCCCCAGCCCCTCCCAGCAATCTGTCCACCAGATCCACGATGTGCCGAACCGGAGCGCCCGATAGACAACATACAGTTCGGCACTTCAGGTCTTTGTGACAGATTGCCCTCTCTGTCCTTCTAAGAATTGAGTCCCCTACCAGAATCTGTAATTCTTTTACCTTGGCTTTACTCCCACACTCACTGGAAGAGTTATTCCCCTGGCAGCTAGGGGAGTCAATCAGCTCCAGAAGTACTGGTCCCGGACTGGTTTCACCAATGTCACTCAACAGTGGCATAATTAAAAGCCAAATGCTAGTCACTCACATGGTACAAGATAAAATCAGGCTCATCAGAAGTGTAAAGGACCTCTGTGGTGCTGAGGTGTTTTTGAGCACTATCCACAGGCCATCTGAAAAAGGAGGGGGCCAGCCACTCAGTGCCGGAGGCAACAATGGAAGCAGGAAGCTCTGCAGAGCTGTGGATTGCAGCATGGACTGCAGCACTGTCAGGAAGTCATCTTCACACCAAGAAATGTGCAACAAGTTTTGGAGCATGCGTAGTACATCAGGAGATGTCCGCGCATGCTCCTTTAACAAGCTTTTGGCTGGGGCATGAGGAGGCTAATTTATGCAAGGGGCCATTGCAGGATTAACTCATAAATGGCCTGCCAATAATATGGATAAATATACATAACATAAAATAATATTGTGACAGCATTAACAATATGTATTCATGAATTAAGAACCAATAACAAAAATAGAATAATAATGGCATTACTATAAAATGGTGGCCAGCAGTATATAAAACCTTTAAATAACCCAAATTATTAAGCTTATACAAATATCTGAGGAATTCTCATAAGGCAGTAAAAAATTAGGAAAAAATTAATGAAAAAATATTAATTAAATGAGAGTATTAAGGTTGATTTTATGTGTCATGGCTGTACTTATGCTGAATGTCTGGAAGAAACTACACACTCACAAAAAAAGAATATAGTAAACATTCCTAGGAAATATAAAAATGATTAGTGCCTAGTTCATCTTGTTATACATCTACAATGCATATATTAAAAATAGAAAATAATAAATAATAAAATAGGTTTAACTTATTCTAAAAATAGAGCAATTCTAGCGAAAACCTCTAGACTTACGTTTACGCTTAAAGAATAGTATTGACTTCAAGCTCTTCATTTAAGCCTCCTGATGAAAGAGTATCTAAGGTGTAAATCCAGAAGGTCTCCCATTGGCACAACTTGGAAAACCGCTATGCCTCAAGGAGATCCTTTGACATGGCCCCAATAATCCATACTTGCAAACCTTAAGGGCCGGATGGTTGACCAACATATAATAGTCCACAAGGGCAAGTAAGGCAGTATACCACAAATTCTGTGGAACAATTATAGAATATATTTATTTTTGCTGTGAATTGTTTTTGGCCATGATTTACAAAATTACAAGTTTTGCACAATGCTTTGCAGCAACGATACATCTCTTTGAGAAGGGTCAAGCACAAGGGAGCTCTAGTGATGCTGGATTGGTTAGATTTAAATTTACTGGGTGGAATTTTGTTTTAGAGCTGGTGCTTTTATATAGATGACTACAGGTCTATTATTAATGATTGTTTGCAGGTGGGGGTCTTGTGTTAACATACCCCAATGTTTTGTGAGAATCTTATCTTTGGGGCATTTAGGCAGTTTGCCTAGAAGACAAGTGTTATATGCCTCATCAACCAGATGCTCTGGGTACTGCTTTTTAAGGAAATTTTGTTTTAGTACAACACTCTGGGAAACACAATCAATCTCTCTGGTGCCATTCTGTCTCAGACAACAGAATTGTCCTTTTGGGATGTTTTTAAACCCATAGTGGATAGTGACAGCTATCATAATGTAAATACGACTTGGTGTAATCTCTAGCAAAAATGTTACTGAAATCATGTCCCAATTCTAGATCCAGGAAAGCTAATGTGTCGCTATTTTGGACAAAGGTGGATGATAAACCAAGGGGATTATTATTACAGTGTGTGACAAATTCATCTACCAGGGAGGAGGGCTGATCAGTACATTATCAATATAAATGACCATAGTAGATGAGATAGGCTGCAAATGGGTTATGTTGCTATATGAAGAGTGACTCCCAATATTGCATTAACAAAGTTCACCCTATAGCTGTTCCATGAATTTGCAGTTAGAATTCTTCATCAAATTTAAAATAGTTGTGCGTAAGGCAGAATAGGGTTGCGTCAAGTATAAAGACTGCCTGTCTGGGGTTCAGCATACAATCTTGAGACAGGAAATATCATGAGGCATTGATGAGTATAGAGATGTAACATCTAGTGAGACCCAGCAATAACTGGGTTCCCATGTATAAAGCTCCAGAAGTAGAAGAATAATATTTTGGATACAGGATGGGAGATTTTGGGCAAGTGGTTGCAAGAATAGGTCTATGTATTGTGAAAAGCCTTTAATAATACTGTTCATGGCAGCAACAATGGATATGCCAGGGGGGGGTTCTGTTTATTCTTGTGTACTTTCGGCAAGTGGTAGAAGTATGGGATTTGATAATAATCTCTTAAAAAAGGAAGCCTCTGCCTTACTAAAAAAAAACATCTCTGGGGCGGTGAGCCGCGGTGACGGTAAAGCAGCGCTATATTTAGCGCTGCTTTACCGTCGTTTTAACCGCGGTATTTGGCCGCTCGCGGTGCGGTTTTAACCCCCGCGAGCGGCCGAAAAGGGGTTAAACACCCCCCGCAGAGCGCCGCCGTAGCGGCGCTTTGCGGTATTGCCGCGGTTTCACCGCGGTGTCCCATTCTATTCAATGGGAAGGAGCGGTATAGGAGCGGTGAACACACCGCTCCTATCCCGCTCCAAAGATGCTGCTAGCAGGACTTTTTTTTGTCATCCTGCTAGCGCACCACTCCAGTGTGAAAGCCCGCCGGCTTTCACACTGGAGTTAAAGGGGCAGGATTTTTTTCATGCGGTGAACAGGCGCTATTTTTAGCGCTGCACCGCATGAAAAACGCTTAGGTGTGAAAGGGGCCTAAGAGCTCCCAAGACCATCTATTTTAAATGGAGGTAATGGTTCTTTGATTAATTAGACATAAGTATGTGTATCTGAGAGCAATCTCGCAGCCTCAGAGATGTAGTCTACCTTATCTTGTATAACAATTCCCCCACCTTTATCTGCTGACTTTATGATGATATAAGAATTGTTAGAGAGAGATTTAAAAGCTACTGATTCTGCAGGGCTAAGATTGTGGAGGGAGTATTTCTTATTTAAGTAGGTCTTTTTACATAATTTAAGAAATTTTGCATAGAAAACTCCATAAAAGCCCCTACTGAAGAGCGAAGTTTCCTCAAGGAACAGTGAGTAGGGATGGTCTGTCTGTTCGAGTCGAACATTGCCTGTTCGCCGAACAGCGAATAATTTGGGGTGTTCGCGGCAAATTCGAAAGCCGCGGAACACCCTTTAAAAGTCTATGGGAGAAATCAAAGGTGCTAATTTTAAAGGCTAATATGTAAGTTATTGTCATAAAAAGTGTTTGGGGACCTGGGTCCTGCCCCAGGGGACATGTATCAATGCAAAAAAAGTTTTAAAATCTACTGTTTTTTCGGGAGAAGTGATTTTAATAATGCTTAAAGGGAAACAATAAAAGTGTAATATTCCTTTAAATCTCGTACCTGGGGGGTGTCTATAGTATGCCTGTAAAATGGCACATGTTTCCCGTGTTTAGAAGAGTCTGACAGCAAAATGACATTTCTAAAGGAATAAAAGTTATTTAAAACTACTCGTGGCTATAATGAAATGTCAGTCCGGCAATACACATAAGAGTTCATTGATAAAAACAGCATGGTATTCCCCCACAGGGGAACCCCGAACCAAAATTGAAAAAAAAATGCGTGGGGGTCCCCCAAAATTCCATACAAGGCCCTTCAGGTCTGGTATGGATATTAAGGGAAACCCCATGCCAAAATAAAAAAAATGGCGTGGGGGGGTCCCCCTAAAAATCCATACCAGACCCTTACCCGAGCACGCAACCTGGCAGTCCGCAGGAAAAGAGGAGGGGGCGAGAGAGCTCCCCCCTCCTGAACCGTACTAGGCCACATGCCCTTAACATGGGGAGGATGTCCCCATGTTGATGAGGACGAGGGCCTCTTCCCCACAACCCTTGCACTGTGGTTGTGGGGGTCTGCGTGCAGGGGGCATCAGAATTTGGAAGCCCCTTTTAACAAGGGGATCCCCAGATCCCGCCCGTGTGTGGGCGGCGGTGGACTTTTTCCTCCCAAAAGTCCGGCGGACTAAGTTTTAAGTTCAGACTTAAAATTGTCCGCTGGACTCGGCAGTCCAGCGGACAATCCCGCAGTCTGTGTGCTAGTCCACGGGACTTTTGAAATGAACGGACTTGCCGACACAGGATCGGAAAGTCCGGAATGCCGCCGCGCTAGCCCCGTCACCTGGTATGGATTTAAAGGGGAATCCCTACCCCGAAAAAATGGCGTGGGGGTCCCCCAAAATCCATCTCAGACCCTTATCCGAGCATGCAGCCCGGCCGGTCAGAAAAGGGGGTGGGGACGAGCGAGCGCCCCCCCCTCCTGAGCCGTACCAGGCCGCGCGCCCTCAACATGGGGGGTGCCCTGGGGAAAGGGGGGCCCTACGGCCCCCCACCCCAAAGCACCTTGTCCCCATGTTGATGAGGACAAGGGCCTCTTCCCGACAACCCTGGCCATTGGTTGGTGGGGTCTGCGGGCGGGGGGCTTATCGGAATCCGGGAGCCCCCTTTATTAAGGGGGCCCCCAGATACCGGCCCCCCACCCTATGTGAATGAGTATGGGGTACAATGTACCCCTACCCATTCACCTAAGGAAAAAAAGTGTAAATAAAAAAAAACAACACCATTTTTTTAAATATTTTATTGCACAGCTCCGGGGGTCTCCGGGGGTCTTCATCATGCCGGAGGATGCTGGAACTGTGATATCATATGGGGGCGGGGTCACCATGTGACATGAGCCGGTGGCCCTGCCCCTTGTCCCTATATAAGTCACAACACCGCGCGTCTCTGCCATTCCGGCCAGAGAGAGCGACGAGTCAACATCGGAAGAAGAAGAAGACGACAACGCAGAGGGCGGCGACATCGGCAAAAAGGAACCGAAGAGCTGGAAAAGACCCCCCAAGGCGGAACGAGACCCCCAGACGACGGCGGCAACGAAGAAGAAAGCCGGGCTCCTCCACTCGTGAAAGAGCTAGGTAAATGGCCACAGTGTGAAAGTAGCTTCAGTCAACACATTGTTGATAGAATCTAACTATAAGACATTACTAAGATCACAGGTGTCTAACTGGCGGCCCTCCAGCTGTTGCAGAACTACATATCCCATGAGGCATAGCAAGGCTGGCAGTTACAAGCATGACTCCCACAGGCAGAGGCATAATGTTGCAGTAGTTTCACAACAGCTGGAGGGCCACCAGTTTGACACCCCTGACTAAAATGGTACCTACAAGAATTGCAAAAATGCACCTGACATCCTTACCTAACCGTTTTAGGCATTGGGACCATGTACCACATTTGGATCAGAATTTTTGCCGTTCAATTTGGTCACAGAAGTACATATTCACAGATCTCCTGAATTGGCTTTATCCAATAAATTACCCCCTGAGGTCCCAAAGAACTCTAGGGAGTTGATTTTGTATATGATTTTAGCAGCTAGGATAATGATAGCGAAACATTGGAAGCAGCCTGTGGTACCGCTTGAATATGTCATAACCAAATTAACCATATTTGAATTATGTTTAATAATAAGCTCACCTGTACCCTCCATTAAACCCATGAAACTTGACAAAATATGTCATCCATGGATCAGATACATATCTATTGCCTACCGAAATCCTGAGGCAGCCCTCCTCACCTTTTCTGCTGATACAAGCAATACTTTCTCTTTATTTCTCTTTCCATGTAACATGCTCTAGCATTCCCCCCTCACCCCCTGAGATCCCCCCATGACATGGGGAAGGGGTTCCTCTCCTCCTCATCCACTGCCACACAGCTGATTCATTCATTCACAGGGATCGGTGATTGAATGAACTACAGCCATGGCCAAAGGTTTGAGAATGACACAAATATTCATTTTCACAAAGTCTGCTGCTTCAGTGTTTTTAGATCTTTTTGGCAGATGTTACTATGGTATACTGAAGTATAATTACAAGCATTTAATGTGTGTCAAAGTCTTTTATTGACAATTGCATTAAAGTGGTTTTAAACCCACAAAAAAAACTGCAAGACAAAGGCATAATGAGCTAGTATGCATAGCATACTAGCTCATTATTAAATACTTACCTTAGAATGAAGCCCCCACATTGGTCCTGGCACACTGCTCTAGCCAGCGTAATTTTTTCTGGGTATCTCAGGATCTGGTGCTGTGATTGGCCAGAGCCACAATTATGCCACTCTCACACATGCGCGCTGGGGCTGCCGTTAACGGCACGTCAGCTGAAGAAACGGCACGCACGGTCCATTTCTTCAGTGCACATGTGCCGATGACTTCGACACATGCTGATACAGTGGATAGCTCCTAAACCATGCAGGTTTAGATATCCACGGTAGCTTCAGGTAAGCCTTTAATAAGGGGGCCCCCAGATACCGGCCTCCCACCCTATGTGAATGAGTATGGGGTACGATGTACCCCTACCCATTCACCTAAGGTGTAAAATGTAAAGTACAAAAACACACACACTTTTGAAAAAAATATTTTATTGCACTGCTCCGGGGGTCTTCTCGCCGGACTCCTCCGCTCTCTTCTGCTCTTTTACCTAGCTCTTTCACGAGCGGGGGGAGTCCTTCTTCGTCGTCGCCGCCGTCGTCTGGGGGTCTCGATCCGCCTTCGGGGGTCTTCCGGGGGTCTCTTCTGTTCTTGCGGCGGTCGTCGTCTTCCGCGCCGCCGGCGCCGCCTTCTTCTTCTTCTTGTCCTTCTTCTTGTTCTTCTTCTTCCGATGTTGACCCGACGCTCTCTCTGCCCGGAATGCTTGTGCCGCTCTGCGCTGAGACTTATATAGGGGAATGGGGACAGGGTCACATGCACATGTCACATGGTGACCCCGCCCCCTTGTGTTGTCACAGTCCCGGAGGATGCTGGGACTGTGACATCGCAAGGGGGCGGGGTCACCATGTGACATGAACATGTGACCCTGTCCCCCATGTCCCTATATAAGTCCGAGCGCAGAGCGGCACAGGCATTCCGGGCAGAGACAGCGACGGGTCAACATCGGAAGAAGAAGAAGAACAAGAAGGACAAGAAGAAGAAGAAGGCGGCGCCGGCGGCGCGGAAGACGACGACCGCCGCAAGAACAGAAGAGACCCCCGGAAGACCCCCGAAGGCGGATCGAGACCCCCAGACGACGGCGGCGACGACGAAGAAGGTAGCCGGACTCCCCCCGCTCGTGAAAGAGCTAGGTAAAAGAGCAGAAGAGAGCGGAGGAGTCCGGCGAGAAGACCCCCAAGACAGAAGAAGACCCCCGGAGCAGTGCAATAAAATATTTTTTCAAAAGTGTGTGTGTTTTTGTACTTTACATTTTACACCTTCGTGTGTACGCGGCATTAGTCTAGGCTTACCTGTAGTCAAAAAGTGATCTGTAAGGGTTTACAACCACTTTAAGTTTATGCAAAGTGTCAACATTTAAAATGGAGTTGACCCTTCTTTTTCAAGAGCTCTGTAATTCACCCTGGCATGCTGTCAATCAACTTCTGGGCCACATTCTGACTGATGGCTAGCCTTTCTTGCATAATTAATGGTTCACCCGCTTCTTGAGGATTGACCACAAGTTCTTAATGGGATTAAGGAAGGTCTGGAGAGTTTCCTGGCCATGGACCCAAAATTTTGATGTTTTGTTCCCCAAGCCGTTTAGTTATAAATTTGGCTTATGGCAAGGTGCTCCATCGTGCTGGAAAAGGCATAGATTGTCACCAAGCTGTTCTTGGATGGTTGGGAGAATTTTCTCATAGAGGATGTTTTTGTACCATTCTTTATTCATGGTTGTGTTCTTAGGCAAAATGGTGAGTGAGCCCACTCTCTTGGAATGAATGGTCTCAGGATGCTTTACTGTTGGCATGGCACAGGACTGATGGTAGAGCTCACCTTTTCTTCTTCAGACAAGGTTTTTTCCAGATGCCCTAAACAATCGGAAATGGGATTAATCAGAGAAAATGACTTTATCCCAGTCCTCAGCAGTCCAATCCCTGTACCTTTTGCAGAATATTAGTCTGTCCCTGATGTTCTTCCTGGAGAAAAGTTGTTTCTTTGCTGCTCTTCTTGACACCAGGCCATCCTCCAAAAGTCATTGCCTCGCTCTGCGTGCAGATTCACTCACACATGCCTGAGCAAGCTCTGCACTGGTGGTGCCCCAATCCTGCAGCTGAATCAAGACGGTCCTGGTGCTTGCTGGACTTTCTTCGGCTCCCTGAAGCCTTCTTCACAAATGCAGTGGAAATATTTTTTTAGGATTAAGTTCATTTTCATGGCAAAGTGGGACTTAACAATTATTTGCAATTCATCTGATCACTCTTCCCAACATTCTGGGGTATATGCAAATTGCCATCATTAAAACTGAGGCAGCAGACTTTGTGAAAATTAATATTTGTGTAATTCTCAAAACTGTTAAGTTTGATTTCTACTTGCTTTACAAGTTCCATCTGTCACTGCAGAAGATGGACTTGTAGTTCTCATGAGTGCACTGACCAATGTGCTGGTAGTTCACTGACATTTCCTGCACAGCTTTCTAACTAGGTGCAAAGCTGAAGGCTGTGTCTGCAGTAGCCTGACATTGTACCGACAGCTGAAGACAGATTACTGTACCAGCCCACTGCCAGTACCATGTGATTTCTGTGGCTAATCACAGCAGATCGTATAACAATTGTACACAATGAAATGCTTTGATTCCTAGTTACATAGTTACATAGTAGGCGAGGCCGAAAAAAGACACAAGTCCATCAAGTCCGACCTATGTGTGAGAATTTATGTCAGTATTGCATTGCATATCCCTGTATGTAGTGGTCGTTCAGGTGCTTATCTAAAAGTTTTTTTAAATTATCAATGCTCCCCCGCTGAAACCACTGCTTGTGGAAGATAATTCCACATCCTCACTGCTCTTACAGTAAAGAACAATCTGCGCAGTTTAAGGTAAAACCGCTTTTCTTCTAATTTTAGTGAATAGCCACGTGTCTTATTAAATTCCCTTTTGCAGAAAAGTTTTATACGTATTGGGGGTTGAAATCATATCCCCTCTCAAGCTTCTCTTCTCCAGAGAGAACAATTTCAGTGCTTTTAACCTTTAACCTAAGGTCCACCAGTCCCTTTATTCTTTTTGCTGCCCTTCTCTGGACCCTCTCCAGTTCCAGCACATCCTTCCTGAGGACTGGCGCCTATGCCTTTCATTGTGTACTGTTGTGATGGACTCTGTGATTGGTCACAGTGATCACATGGTACAGACAGGGCCAATAATAGCCCATCTGTACCATGCAATTCACTGTGGCCAATCACAGCTAATCACATTAGTAAACACTGAATGAATAGTTTTCCTTCAGAAAAAATTGTTGCTTATAACTATAAAATTCACACTTACAAGCAATCATAGTGTGAAAAAAATATTCTGATAACCTCCCCAGAGTAGTACAGTGTTACTGTGGTAACACTGTATTGCTCTGGTCACTGTATGGGAATAAATGTGCAAAAAAAAATTGGTAAAAAAAATAAAGTGAAAAAATAATATCATATATTTTTTTAACCTACTGTCACCAGTCAGTGTCCCTGAATACAGCCACACCAGTTATACAATGACACTGTACTGAACCGGTGTCAGTATGTAAAAACAATGTAAAAACTTGTGAAACATTTTTTTTTTTATTTCTTCATTTTCCAAAAAATTGTGACAAAAAATTACAACTTCAAAAAACTTGCCATGCCTCTTACTAACTACCTTGATCTGTCTACTTTCCAAAAAGCAATCACTTGGGGGATATATGTACTGTCCTGACATTTTCGGGCCTCAAGAAATGACATAGTTCATCACTACATCAGGATTGATCAATTTTCAGATATATAGTCCGGTATCTGAGCATTTTTGCGAGTACCGATACTCGCAAAAATTACTAGTATCGGTGCCGAGGGGGGGGGGGGAGGGGATATGGGGATAGGAGGGTTATTGGGAGACATGGGGGCAGAGGTAACAGCTGGTAGAGGGAAGGCGGAGACAACAGGCAGAAGAGACTGCAGGCATGGTACAGGAGAAAGTCAGAGACTGCAGGCATGGTACAGGAGACAGTCAGAGACTGCAGGCATGGTACAGGAGACAGTCAGTGACTGCAGGCATGGTACAGGAGACAGTCAGAGACTGCAGGCATGGTACAGGAGACAGTCAGGGACTAAAGGCATGGTATAGGAGACAGCCAGAGACTGCAGGCATGGTATAGGAGACAGCTAGAGACTGCAGGCATGGTACAGGAGACAGCCAGAGACTGCAGGCATGACACATGAAACAGCCAGAGACTGCAGGCATGGTACAGGAGACAGTCAGGGACTGAAGGCATGATACAGGAGACAGTCAGAGACTGCAGGCATGGTACAGGAGAGAGCCAGAGACTGCAGGCATGGTACAGGAGACAGTCGGGGAATGAAGGCATGGTACAGGGAGAGAGCCAGGGACTGTAGGCCTCGTGCTGCAAGGAAACAATGCTTGAGGGCTGTAAGGATGGGCGGGCCTGCACCTAGCGATGCCAATGGGAGGAGGAGGCGGGGAAGACACTGTCCGGAGGGGAGGAGGAGGCAGGGAAGGCACTGTCTGGAGGGGAGGAGGAGGTGGGGAAGGCACTCTCCGGAGGGGAGGATATATATATATATTTCCTTAGTTACCACATGTCTGAAAACATGTAATGTTCTTTTAAATTTTAGTTTGACTTTTTTTTTTTTTTTTTTTTTTTTATCAACAATAAAAATTTTGTTTCACTTTTTGAACTCGGCTGCACCATATTCTCAAAATATCTCACTGGAGTACAGGCAGCCAACCCAATATGAGAAGAAAACACTTCTCATCTGTTCTCCCTCTGACATGATCAAGAGAGACCCTGTATTTGTGATTCTCAAACTCAAACCGTGAACTTTTTGCGACTTGATTTATTATTTGGTTTGGAGGCATTTTTGAGATGTGATGCTCAGAGAGAACTTGATTTTCAATCCCTGTTGCAATTCTTGTTAACTATGGCAGACCTGAAATCTTTATTAACATGTATAAATGGAGTGCTAAAACATAAAATAGAAGATAAAAGACAAGATGTGACCCGGGTTGAATATTATATATATATATTTCACCTCGAACTTACACACAAGACCCATATCCAAAATTTGTTTGCCCTGCACTTACACTGTTACATTGAAGATAGGAAAAAATAAGTCCACATCATAGTTAAAAAAAAAGCAGATCTTTCATACAAACACCCTCTCAATTGCCATCACTATTCCAATTCTTGAAAATGGAGGCAATCCCGAACTCAAACTGACTGAATTTCTGATTGGACCCTGACACATCTCTTCATCTTCCACCCAGAGTTCCGCATCACAGCAGATTTCTATGCAGATGTTCTACCTTGGACTGAGCCAGAACTGTAATGGCATCCTCAATCACTGTTGACAAAACTGGCAAATACAGACTTTGCAGATGACTAACATTCACTCACATCTGCTTTAAACCACACATGACCAATATAACCTCTGCTCTTTAAAGCAATATTAAACCCCAAACAAAATTTTAATATAATGTAGCTTACCATTCATTGATTTTTTTTTTAGGCTTTATTTTTACCTGTTGATCCAGTCAAGTCTGTTATTTTTCAATTTCTTTTAACAGACCAAGATGTCCAGCAAAAGTTAGAGGGTTGAGACTAGGGATGAGCCCGATGTTCGACTCGAACATTGGGTGGTCGCCTGTTCGCCGAATAGCGAACAATGTGGGGTGTTCACGGAAAATTTGAAACCCGCGGAACACCCTTTAAAAGTCTATGGGAGAAATCAAAAGTGCTGATTTTAAAGGCTTATATGCATGGTATTGTCATAAAAAGTGTTTGGGGACCTGGGTCCTGCCCCAGGGGACATGTATCAATGTAAAAAAAAGTTTTAAAAGTTTTGGGAGCAGTGATTTTAATAATGCTTAAAGTGAAACAATAAAAATGAAATATTCCTAATAAATTTCGTACCTAGAGGTGTCTATAGTATGCCTGTAAAGTTGTGCATGTTTCCCGTGTTTATTTTTTGTTTAATCAATTTTTATTGAACAGAAGGAAAAACATACAAAACAAGAGAGAGTGACGACAACCGTGTTCAGTACAAATGGCCATAAGCCGCACATTTCAAGGGTATACAAAATCAGAGCACTGGGTGTCAGTCCCAGGTTAACCAACATGCGAGGAGTATGCTTCCCTTCAGGTTTCAGGGAGAAGCACACAGAGACTGAAAAAGAGAGGTAAAGGGGGAAGAGGGGGCACAGAGGGAAGAGAAGAGGAGGGGGGGGGGGAAGGGGTGGGGTTCTGCCCAAGTCCGTCCACAGGTAACAACACAATAAGCACATTCGGCACACAGTTTACACAGGGCTAGACATGATTTCCGCATAGGCGGTGGAATACTTGAAGGCAAACCAGCCGGTCCAGATCTGTCTCGCGAGGTCCGCTTTACCCCGCAAGGAGAGAGTCATATCCTCCATGCGGTATACGTAGTCTACCTTTATTAGCCACTGACGCAAGGTCGGAATGTTCTTAGACTTCCAAAATCGAGGAATAAGAGATTTAGCAGCGTTGAGTAGGTGGGGGGTCGCAGAGCGTTTATATGGACCGACTGGTTTGTCTGTACAGTGGAATAGCACACACCAAGGGTCATTGGGGATTACGCATCCCTGTATTTCTCTAATCCAATACAAGATAGCCAGCCAAAAGGGACGTAACCTCGGGCAATACCACCAGATGTGGGCATGTGTTGCCGTTTCACCACACTCCCGCCAGCAGAGAGGTGAGGTTTGTGGGAACAGCTTGTGTAGCAGAGCGGGGGTGTAGTGCCACCTGGTTAAGAGTTTATAGTTGACCTCTGCCATCCTAGAAGCACCGGAGGAAGTGTGGGCCAGTATAAGCACCTTGCTCTTTTGCTCGGGAGATAATTCTCTATGCAGGTCAAGTTCCCAGTTGTGAAAGAAGGCAGGGCTGCTGCTCGATTGGAGCGAAGTTAGCGTCTGGTAAAAGTATGAAATGGGTTTCCCAATAGCGTGTGGGTCGGAGAAAGCAATTTCCAGGGGGGAGAGGTCATCAAACGTTCTGAGAGGCTTTGGTAAGGAATGAACAAAGGCGGTGAGTTGGTGGTGTTTCCATTGATCCATGAAAGAGCAGGGAGTCGTTGTGAGCAGGGTGGACAGTGGAAGTATCCCTTTGGGGGAGGTTACTTGGTGCAGGAGAGTCTTTGTCCCCAGATACCAGGTTTGGGCGCTGGGCGGGAGGTTACCAGGAGGAAAGTAGTCATGCCCCAGCAGGGGAAGTAACGGTGAATTGTGTGGCCAACCATGCACCCTGCAGAGAGAGTCCCAGACCGCCAGCGAGGAACGGGTCAGCGGGGAAGCAGTGGGGGAAAGGGTCCTGTATTTCTTTGGGATCCACATGAGTGTAGAGAGGGTGGAGCCACACAAGTCCTTCTCCAGGGTTACCCATAGTTTGGTGTCTGCTGAGAATTTCCAATCTCGGAGTCTAGTCAAGACAATGGCTCGGTAATATAGCCTAAAGTCCGGTAGGGCAAGGCCTCCATCTCTCTTGGGTCTGATAAGGAGGGCCCTAGACAGTCTTGGCTTTTTCCTATTCCACACATACCTGATCACTAAGGAGTTTAAGATAGAGAAGAACCCAACAGGGATATTGTACGGAATCATCTGGAGCATGAACAGTACCCTGGGCAGTAGATTCATTTTGATCACTCCTATTCGGCCTAGCCAGGAGTGTGCAAGCTGTGACCACTTCTGTACGTCTGCCCGGAGGGTGTTGAGCAGAGGGATAAAATTTGTGCGGAAGAGGGTGGCCGGGCTGGCTGTAAGGTATATTCCCAGGTATTTCATTTGTTTTGGTTGCCAGGCGAAGGGGAAGGACTGCTTAAGACGGGACACTAGGCGGGTGGGGACAGATAAGTTTAAGATTTCAGACTTGGACATGTTGATTTTAAAATTAGAGACCCGGCCGTAGTCAGAGAATTCTGACATCAGGTTGGGAAGTGATATGAGGGGTTGTCGGATATAGAAGAGGATGTCATCCGCATATGCAGCGTATTTGTGTTCGGTCTGCGCGACTGTTATGCCATGTATGTTGGGGTTCTGTCTGATCTTGGATAGGAAGGGCTCAAGGGAGAGCGCGAATAAGATTGGGGAGAGGGGGCAGCCTGTTTCCCGTGTTTAGAACAGTCCATGCACAAAATGTAATTTCTAAAGGAAAAAAAGTCATTTAAAACTACTCGCGACTATAATGAATTAGCGATGTCTTTGACAAAGGTCAAGCCAGTAGTTTGCCTCCACACCGGTCATATGATTGTGCAATTGACCTTCAACTTGGTGCTATACCCCCTCGTGGCCAGGTTTACCCTTTGTCGGTCTCTGAGGATAAGGCCATGGAGGAGTATGATGCAGACGCACTTTCTCGAGGTTTCATTTTCAAATCCTCGTCTCCTGCAGGTGCTGGGTTCTTCTTTGTGAAGTGAACTGAGACCCTGTATTGATTATAGGGGTCTCAATCATTTCACGATTAGGAATGCTTATCTGATTCCGTTAATTGCTGAGTTTTTTGACCACCTCAAGGGAGCAGTGGTTTTCGCAAAGCTTGATTTGAGAGGGGCATACAATCTCATGAGGATTAAGGAGGGCGATGAATGGAAGACTGCGTTTAATTTAAGAACAGGCCATTATGAGTACCTTGTAATGCCATTTGGTCTTTGTAATGCTCCGGCAGTTTTCAAGGAGTTTATTAACGATGTCCTCCGAGATTTTTTGCAGTTATGTGTGGTGGTTTATCTCAATGATAGTCCCTGACTATCATTGAAATCAGACCGAGACAGAGGTACAGTTAAATCACACTTGTTTAATAATAAAAGTAAAAAGAACAAACATCAAAACATAGACAAAGTTAAGTAACCGGAACGGATAGTCAGACAAGCCAAACGTCAGTGAAACAGCAAGCAGGATCTGGAGCCAGAAGGGATGTCAGCAAAGCAAGTCTTGAACAGGATCGCAGGAGATAATTTCTGTGATGTTGACCAAGGCAAAGGCAGAGCTCCTTTGGACTGGACGGCTTAAGTAGGAAGGACTGATGAGCAGGATATCATCAACAGCTGAGTAACCGTGTAGCGATAGGAGTTGGCAATTAGCTGACAGCTGAGCGACCAGCTCAGAGAAGGAAGGGCTGAGCCCAGCCCTGACAGTTATGAAATTTCTACTGCTAGTTTTTCGATGGACCCAGAGACTTGCAGCAGTCCTACAGTGGCCCGACCCCTGGGGTTACGTCCTTTGCAATGTTTTCCTGGCTTTGCCAATTATTATCAGAAGTGTATTTCTAACTTTTCGTCTCTGGTCAAGCCCCTGACTGATATGACCAGAAAGGATGGTAATTCACAGAGTTGGACTCCGGAGTCCATTAAGGCCTTTGAGAGTCTCAAAGCTGCCTTTGTTTCTGCTCCTGTGTTGGCACATCCTGGTCCTATGTTACCCTTTATCCTTGAGGTTGATGCTTCTGAGACTGGAGTTGGCGCCCTTCTGTCTCAACGTCCTACCTCTGAGAGCGATATGCATCCTTGTGGCTATTTTTCCAAGAAATTGTCACCTGCGGAATGCAATTATGAGATTGGGGACAGAGAGCTGTTAGCGATCATTTTAGCCCTGAGGGAATGGAGACATTTTCTTGAAGGTACCACTGTACCACTGTTTTCATCCTTATTGACCATAAGAATCACACATTCTTGTCTGAGGCTAAACGTTTATCTCCCAGAAGAGCATGATGGGCTCTTTTCTTGTCAAGTTTCAATTACAATGTCTCATTCTTACCCGGCACTAAGAATGTAAGGGCTGACGGGCCCTCCCGCCCCCTCTGATGCCACGGGAAAGCCATAGGGAAGTCCCTGTGGCTTCAGAGGGAGCGGGGCCACCCAGGTGGCTTCGCCTTCAGTTATATAAGAACTGTCACAAGCAAAGAAGCGTCACACAGCGGGAGCCTCCCATTGAGGCGGATCAGTCCTGTTTTTTTTTACTTTTTCGGTCCATCGCGGGGGGAGATAGAAGAAGATGAATGGACATCGTGGGACTTTTTTTTTTCAATAAAGGACTTGTCCCCAAGCTGTGTCTTGTCGTTTTTAACATTTTAACTTTTTTTGTGAAATGGTAGGGGTTACAGATTTTGATAAGCCCCCCACCCGCATGGCCCTTGTCCTCATCAACAAGGTGCTTTGGGGGCTACCCCAAAGCACCCTCCCCATGTTGTGGGCATATGGCCTGGTATGGTTCAGGAGGGGGGGGGCGCTCTCGTCCCCCCTCTTTTCCTGCGGCCTGCCAGGTTGTATGCTCGGATAAGGGTCTGGTAGGGATTTTGAGGGGGGCCCCTACACCATTTTTTTTATTTTTGGCGCAGGGTTCCCCTTAAAATCCATACCAGACCCGACACAGGCATAGTCGATAAACAGTCCAGGTCATACACAGAAATAGTGGAAACTGGAAAAATATCTTCACTTCACATATACTTCACTAATAGTGTAGTGAAGAGTAATAGATCCGATAGCACTCTTCAATACAGAGGTCTGGCTGGGAGGGACATTGGGGACAGTAGTATCAGGTGTCAAAGCAAATTCCTTTACTTTTTTGGGGGGTTGTGGCCTGTTTGGGTAAGATGGAGGATATCGGGGAAGTGCCTTTTAAGTCTGGCTAATGTATCGGAGCAAATTTGCATGGCCATACGGATAGAGGGCTGTAATAATGTCCTCTTGAAATTGTTGATTTGGGTTTTAGATTTTAGAGTTAGGGATCTTTGTGTGCACTTGGAAAAAATAACATATGAATTGAACAGAGCTAGTTGAATTAAATAAATGGCGATTTTCTTATATCAAAACAGTAATATCCTGGTGGCCAAGTAGGGCTGCATCAGCTGGTCATTCATATCCCCCCCGCCCCCACCATGAATAGGTTTTATTCCTGTACACATTTTGGCTTCTGGATGGGACCTCGTCATGTCTGAAGTTCCACCAAGGTGTCGTCATGTATTTTGGAAAGGATGTAGATGTCGTATCTCTCCACTTTAGGGCTAGTACCTCTTCATTCCGCATACTGTATTTTTCCCCGTTTCAATTTTGTGGTGACCAATCTCTGTAGGAAGCCCTTGCAGTTGGTCCGTACTGTCCCACAGGCCACATTCTTCTTTAAGTAGAGATGGCAGAAAAGTGGGAGACTGTAGAAATTGTCTAAATATAGGTGGTAACCCTTCCCGAACAGTGGTTCTACCAGTTGCTAGACAATTTTGCCACTTGTCCCCATATAGGTAGGGCATCCAGGGGGGTTTAGCTGGCTGTCCTCTCCCTCATAATTTTTAAAAACATAAGTATAACCCGTGGCCCTGTCACCTTGCAAAATTTTGGCCTGTTTACTAGGGAGGTATTGCTTGATGCTAAGTCTTCCGTTGAAGTAGACTAGGGATACATCCACACAAATATTTATATTGGGATAAACATTTACTTGAAGCTAGAGCAAAAACAAAATTGATTAGGGGCCGAATTTAGAATAATTTGTCATAATCAGGATGATTTTGAGGGAGGCACTGGGCATTATTATTGAAATGTAATTTTTTTTTTTTTGTCAGTCCCATGTTCAGGGTTAGTCCAAGGAACATTTTTAATTCTTCCAAGGTGAGGGGTTTCGAATCAAATGAGCAGGCATAGGAAAAATGGGGAATGGTTGGCAATATGTCAGCTAGCGTACAGATTACACTGCTCCACAATGTAATTCAGCAGACCAGCCGTGAAATATAAATGGGGTTCCAATTTTCTGTTTGTATCCTTGGGCCTGGCTGCGCTGTAAAAGGGGGAATTACAGGTTCTGCCGCAGTAGCGGGCAGCCATATACGATACAGTGTACAGTGCGTCAGACATGGGAGTAAGTCACACATGTGCAAGTCATAAGCAATTCTCAAGTCTTAACCTTCAAGTCACAAGCAAGTCCCAAGTTACTGTGGCGAAAAGCAAGCAAGTCAAGTCGAGTCACTGCTAGAAGTCAAGCAAGTCAAGTCAAGTCATTTATTTTGGTCAAGTCACAAATCAAGTCAAAATACTGATCTACCCCATTTCCACCTTTAAATGAGTTAATGAGTGCCTCACTGTGCCCGTGTCTCACTGTGCCCATGTCTCACTGTGCCTGTGTCTCACTGTGCCTGTTCTTCACTTGTGCCTGTGCTTCACTGTGCCCAATGCCTCACTGTACCAGTGTCTTACTGTGCCCATGCTTCACTGTACCCAATGCCTCACTGTACCCGTGTCTCACTGTGCCCATGCTTCACTGTGCCCGTCAGCCGCGTACCTGACCGGCGGCGTCATTCCAGCATTCAAAAGCCGCGCCTCCTCCTCATCTGTGATAGGCGTAACAATCTCCCAGCATTCAGTGTTCCGCCTATCACGGACATCCGCTCATCCTCATAACACAGACAAGGATGAGAGGATGTCCATGATAGGCAGAACACTGCCTGTTGTGAAATTGAGTGTTCCGCCTATCACAGACGAGGAGGCGTGGCTTTTGAACACTGCAATGGCCACCGTCTGTCTGCATGACACGCTGATCAGGTAGGCAGATGGCGGCTTGCGGTTAGTGTTAGTGGGTAAAAAACGGTATGGCCTAATGATTATGAGTGGGAGTGGCTTATGGGGCGTAGTTAAACCAAACTCGGGCTTCCTGCTTTGATTGCTCTGCCACAAGCAAGAGTCTCACAGACACAAACCCCAGTAGAATCATTTAAAAAAATGAATAAAAAGCTTCCATTACAAATGGTTTTGCACACACTATGGAAAAGTGTGTTACACAAAGTGTGGAAGGATTCAGGAGTTTGTTATGTACAGAGTGAGAGGTTTAGGAGTTTGTTATGTACAGAGTGTGAGGTTCAGAAATGCGCTATGTACAGAGTGTGAGGTTCAGAAATGCGCTATGTACAGAGTGTGAGGTTCAGAAATGCGCTATGTACAGAGTGTGAGGTTCAGAAATGCGCTATGTACAGAGTGTGAGGTTCAGAAATGCGCTATGTACAGAGTGCGAGGTTCAGAAATGCGCTATGTACAGAGTGTGAGGTTCAGGAGTGCGTTTATATACAGAGTGCGAGGTTCAGGAGTGCGTTTATATACAGAGTGCGAGGTTCAGGAGTGCGTTTATATACAGAGTGCGAGGTTCAGGAGTGCGTTTATATACAGAGTGCGAGGTTCAGGAGTGCGTTTATATACAGCGTGCGAGGTTCAGGAGTGCGTTGCATACAGGAACTTCTAATTTCCCTGCAACTCAGAATATGCTGGGAGTTGTAGTTCCCCTGTCATTATGGTCATACTGGCAGTTGTAGTCACTTGTGACTAAGGCCATTGCTGGCAGTTTTAGCCACTCACCTCTGCAGCTCTCTAACGATCTCTCCAGTCTTGGTGACGATGGGCTCCCTCACAGCGTTCTCCACTGGCCGCACCTGGAGTTCATGGCCTGCAGGTTGAGGATCCGGTTCGGCACCGCGGGGGCTACCACACTACTCTTGGCCCTCCTGGGGGCCCTGGCATCCACCCTCCTCAGTCAGCTGCAGAGCACCAATCTCACCCGACCCCTCATGACACTGAAATATCCCGCTCTAGTGGCCTAAGTCAGGAGGAGGGGCCGGGTGCCCCTCTGTTGTGGGCGGAGTCAGGAGGAGGGGCAGGGTTCCCGTCTCTGACGGCTGGAGTCTGGTGGAGGAGCAGGGATGTGCTGGTGTGGTAGGCGGTGTTAGGGAGGGACAGGGCGGCTCTCTGTTTGTGGGGCGGAGTCAGGAGGCTGAAAGCGAATATCGGCCCGTCCATCTCCGACATCAGACACTGAATCTGACAGATGCACTTTCCCTCATTGCAGCCTTACCCCTGCCGGGTCGCCCACCAATCCCCGGTGGCAAGTCATTGCAAGTCAGTGCAAGTTGCAAGTCATATAGCCCAAGTCAAAGTCAAGTCGCAAGTCATTAGTTGCAAGTCAAAGTCAAGTCGAGTCATTTATTTAATTCTGTCAAGCAAGTCGCAAGTCCTAAAAAAGGTGACTCGAGTCTGACTCGAGTCAAGTCATATGACTCGAGTCCCCCACCTCTGCAGTGCGTTACTGCACATTTGACACAGTATATATCTGTGCGTTACTGCACATTTAATGCAGTATATATCAGTTTGTTATTGTACGTTTAACACAGTATATATCAGTGTATTACTGCACATTTAACACAGTATATATCAGTGCATTACTGTACGTTTAACACAGTATATATCAGTGCATTACTGCACGTTTAATGCAGCATATATACCGTGCGTTACTGCACGTTTAATGCAGTACATATCAGTGCGTTGCTGCACATTTCACACAGTCTATATATGTGCATCACTGCACGTTTAACGCAGTATATATCAGTGCATTACTGCACTTTTAACGCTGTATATTTCAGTGCATTACTGCACATTTAACACAGTATATATCAGTGCATTACTCTACGTTTAATGCAGTATATATCAGGACGTTACTGCACATTTAATTCAGTATATATCAGTGCATTACTGCACATTTAACGTAGCATATATCAGTTTTTTTACTGTACGTTTAACACAGTATATATCAGTGCATTGCTGCACATTTTACACAGTATATATGCGTGCGTTACTGCACGTTTAATGCAGTATATATCAGTGCATTGCTGCACATTTTACACAGTATATATGCGTGCGTTACTGCACATTTAATGCAGTATATATCAGTGCGTTATTGCACATTTAACGCAGTATATATTAGTGCATTACTGCACATTTAACGCAGTATATATCAGTGTGTTACTGTGCATTTAACGCAGTATATTTCAGTGTGTTACTGCACTTTTAACGCAGTATATATCAGTATTTAAAATTTAAAAAGGAGGGCAAGAGGCGGGACTTTGCATGAAGCACATGGAAGCAAATTAAATAAATTGGGTAAAAAACAGCTTTTAATTGGTTCAAATTGTCATATAATTTCATATTTAATTGTTATGCATTTTGCTATATATCAATATTTTTACATATCATTAGAACCAAATATTGCACATTAGTTAACATTCCAACGAGGAAATTACATATATTTTCAAATACATGGAGAAGTTGATGCATATTTACACACAATGCAGTTGATACCTGTACAGATTAGTGACCTACTGAGGTATCACCCTACTGAGGTATCACTGGGAGATGAAGAGAGATGAAAAGGGTTAAAAGGAACATCCATATAAGGTTTATGAATATATACACATAATGGTAGTTATCAGCTCTACGCTTTTATGGGCCTTTTAGCCACTCATCTGAGCAAAACCATAGTGATCATCTATAAGTAGGAAAAACAATCATATTTAAATGATCTAAAGGAATTGTGGGAACGAGTGGGCAAATATAGGATATGACAGACCCGCTCATATATACATTTGGCCCATATATCAGTACCCTACTGCATGTTTAACACAGTATATATCAGTGCATTATTGCACATTTAACAGTATATATCTGTGCATTACTGCACGTTTAACACAGTATATACCAGTGCGTTACTGCATGTTTAACGCAGTATATATCTGTGCATTATTGCACGTTTAACACAATATATATCAGTGCGTTACTGTACGTTTAACTCAGTATATTTGAGTGTGTTACTGCGTGTTTAATGCAGTATATTTCAGTGCGTTAGTGCACACTTACCACAGTATATTGCAGTGCGTCAGTGCAGCAAACACCACCTTCCATTGATTAAAGTACACCCACGTACACATTTCCACATCTTTATTACATTTTGTCAATAAGCGCCCCCCCCCCCACTATCATGTCTGGGAGACCAACAGAGAGAGACAGACATTTCCATGGCACTGTGAGGGATCCAGTAGCCTATGTGTCCACAGGCAAAGGTGGACATGGTCCTTCCTCAGCCAGGGCATAATTTTCTCTGTTTAGTGATGTTGCCCATGCCATCCAGCCACAGCATACACAGGAGTTGGTGGCCTGCCTTACTAAACCATCATCCTCCTCCTCATCCCCCATCACCCAAGAAAAGACTAGTGTGCAGTCCACTGCAGCTTCCAGAGTGGCTTATTTTGCCTCCTTGTCCACAGCTACTCTTGTCATAGCCCCAACATTAGGCATTGAGGAGTCAGCTGAGTTATTTGAACACAGCTTCAGCCACTTGCTCCTTGACGAAGCACATCCATTACTTGATTCAGATCCTGGTTCTGAGGTTGAGGAAGGTAGGAACATGAGCCTACAAAGAGGGGAGAACACTGGTAAAAAAACAAATTGGCAATCATGTTCCCCCCAGCCACAGTGTATTTCCAAGTTGTCTCCAGTGATAATGAGGGTGGAGGGGATGATGATGATGCTAAAGTCACTGATGCGACTTGGGTGCAGGATAGAGAAACTTTGCCTCAAAGCACATCAAGCGTGGCAAAAACCCCAGACATTTGGGTACCACATGCCCGACAAGGTATTTAACCTCCCACCACTCAGCCCATTGGCAAGAGTACCTGAAAGTCACACAAAAGGGACGCAATTCTGCTCCCCTTCACTCCTCGCCTTTCCTGTATACCCATGCCTCATGACCTCTCAGCAGCCTCCACTGATAGGGATGATGGTATAGCGCAGGGTGTCCCAGGATGTTGCAGCACATCTGCCAGTAGCACACCACCATCTGTAGACTACAGCAGGCAAATTTCTCTGCCCCACCTGCTGCACCGAAAAAAAAATACAGTCACTGCCACCCACATGCCCAGCATCTAAATTCAAGCTTGTCAAAGCTGCCGACTTTACAACTTCTACCTTTCCGTCTGGTGGATTCTGCCCACTTCCATGAATTTGTAGAATGTGCTGTACCACTATGACAGGTTTCCAGTCGCTATTTCTTTTCATGTAAGGCTATTCTAGCTCTCCACCATCACATGGAAGGCAATGTTGTGGCATCCTTGTGTAAGGCAGTCAGCCGCAAGGTCCATATTACTGCTGACACGTGGTCCAGCAAGTATGTCAGGGATGATATATTTAGTTCACAGCACACTAGGTAACTCTGCTTGCAACTCAGAAGGATGCAGGACAGGGCACAGTGCTGCAGCTTGTTGTTCCGGCATGTCTCCATACAGTAAGTCGTGATGATGCAGGATTTGTCAGCTCCACCCCCTCCTCCTCCTCCTCCATGTCCACCTCTGCTGAATTGCCCCATGAACTACAAGTACCCCCTAAGCATTCAAGGGGCTATTCAATGAGTCAGGCTGAAAGGTACCATGCAGTGCTTCAGCTGGTCTGTCTACGGCACAGGAGCCACAATGGAGCAGAGATTCTGGCAGCTCTGCAGGGGCAGGCCCAGAGGTGGTTCATGCCACGCCAGCTGGAGCCAGGAATGGTGGTGTGCAATAATGGCACAAACCTCCTGTCCACCTTTAGACAGGGAAAGTTGACACATGTGCCATGCCTTGCACATGTCCTCAATTTGGTGGTGCAGTGTTTTTTTAAATAGGTACACAGGGTTGAAAAATCTGCTGAAGCAGGCCAGAAGAGTATGGCCATTTGAGGCGGTCATACACAACCAGTGCTCGGTTGGCTGAAATACAGCGGGAACTTGACTTTGGTAATACTGCAGCGGCTGCACATGCAGCAGAGGGCTGTCAACGAGTACATGTGTGAGTATGGCACAATGACAGTGCCAGGTCGGCTTTTTTTTCCCATGCCAATGGCTACTGATAAAGGATGCATGCACTGTAGTGTCACCATTTGAGGAGGCCACAAGGATGGTGAGCTGTGACAATGCATGCATCAGTGACACAATCCCTGTTGTGTTCCTGCTGGAGCAGACTCTGTGTGGCATTATGGACAGGCACTCGAGGCAGAGCAATGGAAGGAAGAGGAGGACCTTTGCTCTCAAGGACCGTTTTATGCAGACACCATTCTTTCTATGCCACAGAACACACAAGAGGAGATGGAGGACGAGGATTCATGTAGCTTTGGAGGCACTGAAGCAGAGGAAGACATACGTCAACCCTTAACAGATGGTTTTCCATCCCCAGAACCCTTGGGAGTAGTACGTGGCTGGAAAGAGGCAGTTCTAGACACTGTAATCCTCACTGACCCGAGGAGTCTGCTCCTCATGCCTTTGCAAACTTTCAAAAGGACCCTAGAATACGTGGCATCAAGAAGAAGGATCACTATTGGTTGGCAACCCTCCTTGACCACCGTTACAAGGGGAGAGTCTCGGAACTCATCCCATCCCCACAGAGAGAGCAGAAGATGAAAACTCTTGAGGACCCCTTTAAGAGGAGTTTATGTAACACCTTTGCTGACTCTGGTAGGTTACAGTCTGGTGGAAAAAAACAGAACTCTAGATGACATACAGAGGGACCCCATGGCAAAGAAATAAAACTCCTCCCTGTTGTATACACATATACAGCATTAGAACTGGATACACAAAGCATAGTCTGTCAATGAATTTTTGCAAGAAACACAATAGTGAGAGACACTAGGGACTTAAGATTTGCAGGTATAGCGAAATTGCAGCCCCAATGGGGGGGGGGGGCTTGCAATCGCACCAGGGAAATATCAATAGAAATGTATTGGTTATATGAATTAAAGTTCTACGCACCCCATGGCCACAATATAGAATGGAACATGAATTGCTTAAGAGATACTGGCTAGAGCCCTTATACATGGGATTTTCATTACCTCCTCTTGATTTATATACAAATGACTAGTGAGTATTATGTTCTTTATATATTTTGTACAATTTGGGTAGATGCTCATTAGATTTATGTGGTCCTATTCAGTATTTTGTAGGGTTGCACCGATACCGATAGTATCAGGTATAGTATATATAGTATATAGTATCGGTATTGGTGCCAATACTGAGCATTTGCACGAGTACTTGTACTCGTGCAAATGCTCCAATGTTTGACCCGATACCTGGGCAGTCAGGTGTGAACGTGTGGGGGTGGGGGGAGTTACAAGCACTGACCTCCCTGTATAGATTTCAATAAAGCAGCTGACAGCCACTTCCCCTTCCCCCTGCAGCTTTCAGCTGCTTTATTGAAATCTATACAGGGAGATCGGTGCTTGTAACTCTCCCAACCCCCACACCGATCATCCTTAACTGTCCCCTGTGTCCTTCTCTGTGTCCTCCTCTGTGTGCTCCTCCGGCCCACCTCTCTGTGCTCCTCCGGTCCTCCTCCAATCTCCATCTATGTTCTCCATGCTCCTCTGGTCCCCCTCCGTGTCCTCTGTCTCCTCTGTGCTTCTCTGGTCTCCCTCCATGTCCTCCGTGCTCCTTCGGTCCCCCTTCACATCCTCTGTGCTCCTCCAGTCCCCCTCCATGTCCATCGTGCTCCTCCAGTCCCTATGTGTCCTCCGTGCTCCTCCAGTCCCCCTCTGTCCTTTTCCAGGCCTCCCTGTCCTGAATCTGTCAGGATGGAGAGTGAAGGAAGGAGCCGATAAATCTGTTATTTACCGGCTCCTTCCTTTTCTGAATGAGCAGAGTCAGTGATTACTGACTGTGCAATCACAACTGTGTTAACGATGTCTCAGTTTATGAATGGAGAAAAGTCTCTGTCTCCTGTCCATTCATTTTCAGTGCAGTTGAGGCTGCAAAGAAAGTAACTAGGGGATTTTGGTCCACAGTCTCTTTCTCTGTCTCAAAGGGGAGATATCAGGGGTCTAAAAAAATAATAAATATTTAAAAGGTAAAATTGTACAAAAAATTTTTAATAAATAAAAAAACACAGATGCCGTCCACTCCCCCTCCCCCCAAGAAAAAGAAAGCATTGTAAAAAAAAATAACAAAAAAATATGAATTTTAAAAAATAGTAATAAAAAATAAATCTAAATTACTGCCGGCTGCTTTATGTCAATCATGAGCCTGGGCAAGCAGCGTTAATTACTGTTTTTTATTATTTTTTATTGGGATGTAAGTAGCCATGTCAGTATTTTGTTTCTGACTTCCTGGATCACTAGGAAAATGGCACCGATCAGGAAGTGATGCAATAGACCACATAAAAATGGCTGCAATAAAATAATATAGAAACCCCTGAAGATGCACATTAGTGCGAATTGTTAAGGGTAGGGACCTAGAGCGTGAACGTCAGGCAACCACCACATTGTACCAGGTGGCGGCATATGATGTGAGTTAAGTGGTAATCCATTTAATGTTTTGGGGTTTTATCCTGATGTTTTACCTGTATGTCCAAGTACTGCCATAAATACTACACTATGAAGTAAATGTTTGGGTTATTGCTCCTGGTACTTTGGGCCATATGAATGGAGCACTCCTCAGAGAAAGGAGAGAGTCTGGGAAGGAGTTTGCAGTTTGATGCCAGTTACCAGTGTCCACTGCACCCATAATTCTGTTTAAAATCCAGTTGGCGGTGAGTGCACATTGCATGGGTGAAGGCTGATGATCGGTGATTGCACACTTATCTGCACTTATTGTCACTATACTCACCTGGGTGTGATTATCGCTTATATTAAGGAGTATTACACCATATTAGTTTATTTTTTGGATTTATTCTTGGAGTCCTAAATATTGAGAATTACTAAGAAGAAACATCTGTCCCCTGAGGGTGATGCTGTTTATGCATGTTCGCTGCACTTTATTGAGCAGCCAATATTTCTGGTAAACTTCTGATCTTAATCACTGGAAGAATATTCTTACTCTTCACGTGTGTCAATTGGAACCACAGGAGGATATTTTCTGTTTAACACAGGACACAGAGGGACTGTTTATACTTTTATCTGTGGACCATTTATTATTTAGGACAAACGTCAAACCTTAAGAGATAGTTTTCAGTCCCCAGAAACCTTGGCAGTAGTACATGGCTTGGAGATAGTGTAATCCTCAGTGACCCCGAGGACTCTGCTTCTTAAGCCTCTGCAAACTTGTGGTGCTTTATTCCTCAAAGCCTGCAAAAAGACCCAAGAATTTGTGGCAATAAGGAGAAGGATAATATTTGGTTGGCAACTCTCTTGACCACTGTTACAAGAGGAATGATTCGGAACTCATCCTGCCCTCGCAGAGGGGGCACAGGATGAAATATCTTGAGGACACTTTAAAGAGGAGTTTATGTAACACCTTTCCAGACTCTGCCTGGTCCTGCGTGGCTCTGAAACGTTGCAATCTTCTGTAACAATGTGATCGCTGATAAAAGCTCTGGACCTACTCTGGAGATCCTTGGTGTGCTGGTGACATCTGTTTTACCTTTCTGGTAGTTTACAGTCTCATGGAAAAGGCAGTTTTGAGGCTTATGTTGGTCAAAGGAGGAGTGATAGAGAAGGGGGCTGCCTAAGTTTTGCATTTTAACATTTTTTTAGTCTTCGGTGCCCAAGGCTGTCAGCTTCTGCATCATATGGTAGAAGATTATCTAGGGGCAAAAACAGACATGGAGAGCTTTCCAGTAGATGATTCACTGGGTTACTGGTCATGAGAATAGACCACTGGCCAGAACTTACCCAGTATGCAGTTGATTTGACAGGTGCATATAATTTAAATTTGTAAAGCAAGGGCAGTTCTTGCTTTAATTAAGAGTACCTCTATAGGGTTACAGTGTGAAGGCACAACCAACACCCAAAGCCCAATTTCTCCACACCTTTTTAACAGGTGCATACTATTTCCATTTTTTACAGAAAGGCAGATTCTTGCTATTAGGGATGGGCCCGGTGCTCGATGCGAACCCATGTTCGCATCGAGCACCGGGTGTTCGCTCGCTCGGCGAGCCCAGAACTATTTTGGCCGCGCGCATAACGTTCGTGTGATGCGAGCGGCCCCCCAAAGCATTGCGGCCGGCGCGGCCGGCGCAGTGCATTGCTGGCTGATGATTGGCCAAGCATGCACTGTGACCCCGCATGCTTGCCAATCACAGCGCCGGAAACTCGAAGAGCCATAATTGGCTACAGGCAGGACGCCTGTAGCAATTACAGCTCAGGGGCTTTAGTACACGCCCCCTCTTATAAAAGGCCGCCACGCCGTCGGCGCCGGTCACAAGCGTTCCGGCGTTAGAGAGAGCAGGATCATTCTGTGTCACTCTGCTAGATTCAGTTAGAAAGATTTAGTTAGAGAGATTTAGTTAGAAAGATTCATTTAGAAAGATTCATTTAGAAAGAGGGGCTTGTAGTGTGTTCGTGGCAGGCAGGCACTGGCAGGCAGTGGCAGCAAACAGAGCTCCTATATTTTGTTCCCAGAAGCACCTATAGGACTGTAGTGTGTTCGTGGCAGGCAGGCAGTGGCAGCAAACAGAGCTCCTATATTTTGTTCCCTGAAGCACCTATAGGACTTGTAGTGTTCGTGGCAGGCAGGCAGTGGCAGCAAACAGAGCTCCTATATTTTGTTCCCAGAAGCACCTATAGGACTTGTAGTTGTTCGTGGCAGGCAGGCACTGGCAGCAAACAGAGCTCCTATATTTTGTTCCCCGAAGCACCTATAGGACTTTAGTGTGTTAGTCCCATCACACAGAGATCATATATTTTGGTGTTGAGTCCCATCACACAGAGCTTTATTTTCTTCCCAGAAGCACCTATAGGACTCCCATCACACAGAGATCATATTTTTGTTCCCAGAAGTAGGACTTGAAGTGTGTTAGTCCCATCACACAACTATATTCCCAGAAGCACCTATAGAACACTATCTTAGGAAGAATCCTATATTTGTTCCCAACCAATATTTTCTGCAAGTCCCAGTGTGTTAGTTTGACAGTCCCATCACACAGAGATCCTATATTTTCTTGCATATAATTTAAATTTGTAAAGCAAGAAGCACCTATAGGCAGTTCTTGCTTCCCAGATAGCAGCCTATAGGACTTGAAGTGTGTTAGTCCCATCACACAGAGCTATATTTTGTTCCCAGAAGCACCTATAGGACTTGAAGTGTGTTCAGTACCTCCCTATCCTATATTTTGTTCCCAGGTTACAGTGTGAAGGTCCCATCACACTATATTTTGTTCCCAGAAGCACCTAACCTATAGGACTTGAAGTGTGTTAGTCCATCACAGACCCCAGAGATCCTATATTTTGTTCCCAGAAGCACCTATAGGACTTGAAGTGTGTTAGTCCCATCACACAGAGATCCTATATTTTGTTCCCAGAAGCACCTTAGGACTTGAAGTGTGTTAGTCCCATCACACAGAGATCCTCTATTTTCTTTTTTAACTTCTAGTGTGTTAGTGGCATCACACAGAACTCCTATATTTTCTTCTCAGCAGCACCCACAGGACTTCTAGTGTGTTAGTGGCATCACACAGAGCTCCTATATTTTCTTTGCAGAAGCACCCATAGGACTTCTAGTGTGTTAGTGGCATCACACAGAGCTCCTATATATTCTTCTCACCGACTATATGGCTGGAAGACCGCCAAGGGGAGGCAGAGCGTCTGTTTCTAGTGGACGTGGCCGTGGACGCGGTCGTGCATCGTCATCAGCACGTGGCCATGGGACACGCGCGTCTTTGTTTTCGGCAGCTGGACATGTGGAGCCGCATCATGCTGAAGGCTTGGTAGAATGGATGACCAAGCCCTCCTCATCCTCCTCATCCTCTCTCACCCAGGCTCAGGGTACTGGCAGAGCAGCTGCCAACGCATACTCAATGGCATCATCAGCCACCCCTTCCCTAGACCCACCATGTCCTCCTGAGGAGTCCCCCGAACTCTTTGAGCACAGTGTTGGGTACATGCTCCAGGAGGATGCCCAACGATTCGAAGGCTCGGATGATGATACCCAGCTTGAGGAATCTGGCAGTACTGTTCCACCAGCTGCAGCTTACTGCCAGGTTTGCTCTAGTGGTGAAGAGGGAGGGGATGATGAGGTCACTGACTCCACGTGGGTGCCTGAAGGGAGAGAGGATGAGGAGGAGGACGAGGAGGAGGAGGATGCAGCGTCACATGTCCAACGAGGCAGGATGCCCCCTGGAGGCCAGGTAGAGGCCAGCACAGCAACTGTACAACACCGCAGAGCTCCGCCTGTGCAGGGCGCTGCCTCTGCACGTTATCAGAAAAGTTCTTTGGTGTGGGCCTTTTTTGAGACGAGTGCATCAGATCGCACCACTGCTATTTGCAATATTTGTCTCAAGCGTATCTCGCGTGGCCAAAACATCAGCCGCTTGGGCACCACAAGCATGACCAGACATATGTCGACCTGCCATGCAGCTCGTTGGCAGGCACACATAAAAGACCCACACCAAAGAACTAAGCGGACCTCTCCTTGCTCCTCATCAGCTGGGATCTCCATCCCCACTACACCTTCAGTCCTCTCTGAAAGCTGCTCTGAGAGGACTGAAGGTGTAGAATTAGGTGTGTCACAACCAAGTACTTGCAGTACACCGACGTCCGATTGCAGCAGGCAAATTTCCCTGCCCCAGCTGCTGGACCGTAGAAAGAAGTACACTCCCAGCCATCCACATGCCCAGCGGTTGAATGCTAGCTTGGCTAAATTGCTAGCACTTCAACTGCTGCCATTTCAGTTGGTAGACTCGGCCCCCTTCCGTGAGTTTGTTCAATGTGCGGTTCCTCAGTGGCAGGTTCCCAAACGCCACTTTTTCTCACGGAAGGCGATTCCGTCTCTCTACCGGCATGTGGAAGGCAATGTCCATGCCTCGCTGGACAGGGCGGTCAGCGGTAAGGTGCATATTACCGCTGACTCATGGTCCAGCAGGCATGGACAGGGACGGTACCTTTCTTTCACGGCCCATTGGGTCACTCTATTGGCAGCTGGGAGGGATGCAGGACAAGGTGCAGTAGTGTTGGAGGTTGTTCCGCCACCACGCCTCCAAAACTCTACTACTGCTACTGGTTGTGACACACCTCTCTCCTCCACCCCCTCCTCTTCTTCTTCCTCCAGTGCTCTGTCCTTGGAACCAGCGGTGCTCCGTAGGCGTACAAGGGGCTACGCAAGCACGCAGGCAAAAAGATGCCATGCCGTGCTTGCGCTGGTGTGTTTGGGGGACAGGAGCCACACTGGGCCAGAGGTTCTGGCAGCTCTGCAGGGGCAGGCCGAGAGGTGGTTGACGCCACGTCAGCTTAAGCCAGGAATGGTCGTTTCTGACAATGGCACCAACCACAATTTTTCAGCCCTAGTACTTACAATTTTTTTAAAAAATTTCCTGCTCTCTCCGGTGGTGTGTTCTCAGGCTATTCGCAACACGTGTGACTGCGCTGTGAGGGGTTGTAGTGTTGTGGAAATGTTTTCTGTTTTCCTTTCACTGCTGTGCTCCAAGGTATCTATAGATCAGCAGTTTGGCTTCAGGGCTGGCAAGAGAATGAGTTTGCCACTCCACCACCAAACCCAAAATCAGGTGCCATTCCTAATTAATTGCCTTACTTACAGGTAAGCCAGTAATAGTGAAACTGAAGTAGGGCAAATTTCTGGGTATACGCCAGGCCCCTACTTTCAAACATCCAACTTACAAAAATGCAAGGGATGAGAGGAAATCTCTGGTCTCTGGGAAAAAGTGATACTTTATCACCAATCCTTGATTTGTCATTGGGCGGAAAGTGAGGTACATGTTCTGAACAGATGTGCAAAGACAATGTTACAGAGGTGATATGCAGCTCGCCAGTACAGAAGTGGAGCTTTTTTTTTTCCTTTATATTGCAAGGACAGTTCTGGGGAATTTTCTGGACATCATAGTTTTTAAAAGAGAAATTGTCCCCTAATAAGATGTAATAACTTTTGATTTTATTGTATATACAAAGAGTAGCGAAAGCTCATCCCTACTTGGATGAAGAAGATAGCGAGAGCAAGCGGCAGAAAGAATTTCAAAATTATTATCTGGTTTTTTATGAATATTCGCCAGTACAGAAGAGTATAAACTTTACTAATAAGATGTAATAATGTATTGTATATACAAAGAGTAGAAGAGGATGAAGAAGATAGCGAGAGAATAAAAGAATTTCAAAATTATTATTTTTTTATTTTGAAACTTTACTTTTTAGGTTATTGTTGGACATTGTTTTTGTATGTTTTCTTAAGAAAAATAAACCGATTTTTCTTTCACGAGTATCTCTATAGCGTTACGATGTGAAGGCACCACCAACACCCAAACCCAATCTTTCCACACCTGTTACTTCTATACAAAGTCTGCGAAAGAGACACCAGACTTTATCTAAAAAAAAAAAATGATAATCTTGACCTGAGTGTACTATAATTTGACTTCTTCACATAAGGCTTACTCGCTGTGATGCAAAAATGTATTTATGTTATTTTCATCCAAAGCCTGCCAAAGAGAAACCAGAATTTATTCAAAAAAATGTTTAATCTTGTTCTAAGTGCACTAAATTGTGGGCTCATCATACAGACCAGCAAAAATCTATTTAAATGCATTTTTTTTCTTTATCTATGTCAGTTTTGCTGCAGCAGGATCTATACACCAAAAAGATGTGCCATTTTACAGGCAGACTAAGGGGACCCCCCCCCCCCCCCCCAGGCTCTAGGTTTAAAGGAATTCTTCATTTTTTTTTAAGCATCGTTAAAATCACTGCTCCTTAAATTATCTTTTATAAAAAGAAAATGTTTGCATTGATACATGTGCCCCAGGGAAGTACCCGGACCCCCATACCCTTTTTATGGCCAATAACTTACATAAAAGCCTTCAAAATGGGGACGTTTGAGTTTTTAATTTCGAATCCCATAGATGTTAATAAGGTTTGCATTTGGGTCCGAACTTTTGCAATGTTCAAGAGTTCTGGCGAGAACCGAACCAGGGGGTGTTCGGCCCAACTCTAGTTGGGAATAATTAGTTTGGGCCAACTTGGCCAAATCTTGGAGATCAGCTTTCAAAGTAATTAAAAATACACACATAGCATTATGCATCTGGTGCACTCAGGATCATTCAAATGTATGCAGTTTCCCCGCTAGAATGGTGATTGGCACCATCTAGCATTGTGCCTGATTACTAACTGGCCTGATGTCACTAGACATGTGCAAATGTATTTTCGTGGTATTTTCGTTTTTTTTCTTTATCACTATCGTTATGATTTAACAAACGTTAACGAACGTGCAAAATTCGAAAACCAAAAGATCCAACATAAACAAATGCTTTATTTTCTTTACAACAGTTTGATATAGATAGGCGATTCGACATGATGCTGACAATAGCGATCTGTGTCCATCGAACCTGTGGTCGAATGTGCCTAACCTTAGCTCTTTTAGTTCAAGATTTCTCTACAAGATTCGACATAGAGAGAAAAGATTTGACATTATAGAGACAATAGCAAAAAAGGTCGAATGTGCTAACCTAACTCTATTAGTCAAGATTATTTGACATAGAGAGAAAAGATTTGACATGAAGATTTGATGAAGCAGTCGCCGTGAGCAGACATTTATGGTCAAATGCTCCGCCCATAGGCTATAGAAGAATTCTAATGTTGGTTGACTAGAAATAATAATTAATAAATATTATTATTACTAGTGTCATACAACATTAGAATTCTACTATAGCTTGTAAGTGGAACATTCGACTGGAAATGTACAATTGCGGCGTACAGTTTAGCGGCTCCGTCGAATCTTCTTAGAACATTCGACAGACACCATAAGCCTTCAATGACAGATTCAACCTTAATTATTTCAGATTTTCAGACAAATGCATTTTTTATGAAACAAAATAAATAAAAACGAATTTCGGGAGTAACTAAATACATTTATTTTTCGGACGAAAACAAAATTCCGAAACAAAATATTTCAGTGTGCACATGTCTAGATGTCACCTGGTTCTGCCCATCTGAGATTTGTTTTACAATATTTATTTTTAAGAGGAGGTGGTGCACATGGGGGAGAGAAGACAATTATTGTTAATATAGATATACATTGTTTTAACCATTTACGTACCAATGTATGTTTCTGAATGGCAGATCAGTGGCCCTTTATTTACCCAGTGCCATTTATGAATGGCATTGGATAAAAAACATTCAGGGCTCTAAACCGCTGGGTGATTGCTGTCTTCGGAGCTGCCATTAGACACCTCCGCACACAGAGACACTGTACCCAGCCGATCTGAGGGGTTGGATACCATGTGATTTATGTGGTTGGTAATCACAGCAAACACATGGACTATTTACAGTGCTGATCCCTACCCTTCTCTAGGAGAAGAATAAGTGCATCTGCTGATTCATTCATTTTGTTGAAGTGACACAATATTTTTATTTTCTTGCCCCCTCCTCTCCTATATATATTATATCCAAAACTGTCCCTAGTGACCTGTAAATTGACCCCTCACCTCCCTTATCCTGCCCATCTGAACATAAGCCCCTTCATCTCCATCTTATCAGAGTATGTGACCAGTACATTAACCCCTTCACTTCCTCAGTGTATGACCTGGACATTAATGTGTCTAGTGCACCATTGCCAAGCTCCTTGTTTAACACCCTCAGTACCAGCATGTTTTTTCATTTCCAAAAAATGGTGGCATAAAATGAGACCACCTTCGCTAACCCCCAATGCTTCAAGGGATGTGCCCTACAGGGCTCCATGGCCCACATATGGTGGGAATGTCCCAAAATCTGTTCATTCTGGAAAAGGCTGTTTACCCTGATTCACACAGTAACTAGTAACTACTACTAGTAACTAGTAACTACCCAGAACCCCTGCAGTAGCTCTATTGAACGCCAATATCTCAGGGGCTACTAAATGGAGCGGGAAATTGACCCATTTCATTCTCTTGGGCGCAAAGTTAACCATTGCCAAGGCCTGGAAAAAACCTGGGGTATCCCTCAAAGCCGCCAAGCACAAAATCTCATGGATTATGTCCCAAGAGAAATTGACCAGTGTTCTCCTGGACTCCAAAGCACAATTTGAATCCACCTGGGAACCCTGGGCAAACCACGTGGGCATCTCCCTCATCCCTGGTATACAAACGTAACCAGGGCGCATCAACAATTTCCCTACAACCTTCTACCTGTCAGACGGCTCCCCCTCCTTTTCTCTCTACTCCCCACCTTTCCCTCACCCTCTTCTCCTTTTATTCTCTCTGGTTTGATTTTTATTTTTCTTTTGCATTTCATCTATTAACGTATGCATTGCATGGGCTTGTTGTGGCCATTTAGTGAGTGCAATTTTCAGCGCGGTGTAGGGGCCCCTGGATTTGGGGATTTTTTCCCCCCTGGGAACACCTGCACCGAGTACGTTTTCCACAGCTTACGCAATCCTGTGAGCCACAATTAGGAATTGAAAATGCCCCGGAGGACTCGGGGGGGCTGCTCCGACACAGTTTGATCCCCTTAGGGGTGTCGGGGGAACCTCCCGGAGCATGAGTTTTAAGGAGCGGGGGGACGCGGGTGACACAGGGTAACACCTGGGGAGCCTTGATCTCAACGTTCGCAGCACTCCTAGGGAGGTCCTTTGAGTGGTTTATGGAATATATCAACTCCTTGACTACTAGAGGTTCTTAGTTTCATATATGTTCTTAATGATTTGCAACTTGCCTCTATACAATGACTGTATGTATTATCTTGTTTTATTATTGTTCATGTTTCTTTTTTCTCTCAATAATAAAAAATTTTGAAAGCAAAAAAATAAAAAATGAGACCACCTTGCAGTCTCTGCTTTCCAAAAATATTTTGGGAGTTTTTGTACTATTCTGCCATTTTAATTTTAAAATAGAGTAAGGGAAATTGTTTTTTTTCAAGATATTCATAGTTTTTTTTTCTTTTTTTTAGTAAAAAAAAATAAAAAAAGTTAATGATATTCATAAAAAATTGTATAAAATATATTTTTTTTTTTTTTCTTTTTTTATAGTAAAACATGAGACTCATTGCCCTTTGTATATATCATCATTGCTTCTTTTTCCATGATCTGTTCTGCATCTACACACCCTGTGTTATAGTACGTTGGTGATTTTAGATTAAATAATTTATTTAAAAAAAAAATGTTATGGTAGTATGTTAAATAAGACAATAAGCATTGATGTATGCATGTGATGTATTGGGAGTCAATACTTCCAGACTGCAGGGATAATACACATCACATGCTGATATATCATGATGACTGTGTAAAATATAGATTTGAGAATATGTATGAGTTGATCAATAAGAATAAATGCAATTGCATGTATATGTAAATATACAGTGCCAATAGCTTGTGCTTTTTATATATAGCCCTTAATGAGTTCAGTTTTTATTATTTTGTTTTATCAGTATAATTTTACATTATAGTCTGTAAATCCTTAAATGTATTTCAAATAAAATACAAGCAGATTTAAACTAAAGGTTTGAATTGTCACATGCAATCTATTTGAATTTCTAAATTAGCATTTGTCCTTGGTTATCAAAAAGACCATCACACCCAGTTCTGCAAATGTATTAGGCTTTTAATTCAGTTTCCCTTAGAAAAAAAATGCAGACGCTATCCCCTTGTGTGTAGGGTAACACTTAAGCCTCATACACAGGTAACAGTCAATCCATTAACCTTTGCTTTTTTCTTAACCTGTATGCCTTGCGCATCACAATTGTCCTTCTTTTTAATACCTTTTCCGTAATAGTAGCTCACCCAGAACTGAAAAGGGCAGAGCAGCTCTTCATGACATTGACTGTGCTGCTACAATAATAAGCTTTCCTTTTTTTTCTTCCCCTCACCACCCCCCACCTCCTCCTCTACTCTCTGAATCACTACACTGTCAGCAACCATTTTTTGGAAGGTAATCTAAAAAGAGCTGTAGAGGCAGGGGTCATGTTAAACTGTAACACAAATGTTATTCCTCGATTATCTAGCTGGGGTAAATGTCAACTGCTTCAGGCTAAAGCAATTGGAAAAGTAGAGTGTGTGAATCTAACAAAGAAGAAAAGACACAGAAAGAGGTTGTGACTGGGCTTGGCTGAAAGGCTGCGAATATGAAAGCAGGAACTCTCTCTATTGAGTTTTCATTTTTCTTCCCTGTGGTCATGCCACATCAGCTTGATCATTGCACGATACCTCTTACTCTTGACTTTTTTTTTTTTTTTTATTATGCCTGCTTGTATTAGCAGCCGTTACCAAGTCACTAGCTGACCCTCTGCAATACCATATGCTGATTAACACATTTGGAAAACCGGAACACTCATTATTAGACAGCTCTCTGCATATTTGGTTTATCAGTGCACAATGCAAAGTAACATTAATCTCTTCCTATTTTTTATTTGTCATACTTTGACATACAATATATTATGCTATGATAAACTATATTTCTCTTTGTGGTAATTTAGATAGAAAGAGCTGCATAGGAAGGTTTAAAGACCATGCAGTTACTTAAATTGTATTTTCTCATTTGCAGCCAAATTGGGATTACAGCTACTTTATATTTGGTGCATGCTATCATTCACATAGCCTTAACTTAAAAAGAAAAATGTTCTTACATTTTATTTACACTTTCCAGAAAACTCAAAAACTGACTGCTATGCAGAGGGGAATCGGAGTTAAAGTGTCACGAAATCCCACATCAGAAAAAACTATCAACAAATGCTGTACTGTATTACATGCTGTTCATATACACTCGGTCACTATGGGATTTGTTTTCTCTATCCTGCAAAAAAACCTGGTTGATCTTGCATTTCTCTATCTCTCTCTTCTGTCCAAGTCCTCAATTCAGCTAGGGATTTTGCAGAGCATTGTTGGCAGCTCTGCACATGCTCAGTTTTTAGTGAGTTTCTATGCTGAGCATTTCCTCCCTATCACATCTGAGAACCCCATGTGACTATAGAGTCACACATGTGGGTGTATACACAGTGGAAAACGACAGCCCAATCCCTCCCTCCTTCGCCATGCCCACTAACCAGCTAAACACCATGGGGGTGGGATATTACATGTAGACTAATGGAGGCTTCACCTCCCTCTTATTCTAAGACACAGGATGATCTTTCTATTACTAACATTCATGCCCCTAACTCCCCAGGCACACCCTTCTTTCAGGATCTCTTGGCCTGGATAATGAAGGCACCTGAAAATCTCCATCTGGTAGGGGGCGAATTCAACCCAAGTTATGGAGCCCTTTTAAGATAGGTCATTGAACGTGAGACCTTTGCTAGCGGGTGAGTCTATTTCTACCCCCCTTAAACCAGGCAATTACCTCTCTGCATTTTTCTGATATTAGGCATATCACGCATCCTATGGAGAAGGAATATTCATTTTATTCCATACCCGACAATTCTTTTTCTAGGATAAACAATTTTTTTGGCTCATTTTCGCTCCTTCCCCTGATAAGTGATCTGTCAACCATTACCATCTCAGATTATAGTCCTGCTCTAGTCACCATTGGAGATTTCGGCCCACATAGATCTCAGAGTGTGTGGAGGTTCCAGTCATACCTGCCCATTAATGAGGACCTTAAACATGTTATCTATTTAGCATGGTCTAAGTATGTAGATAATAATGGTGCACATTTAACAGACTCAAATATCTTTTGGAAAGCAGGGAAAGCCTTCCTGCAAGACAAAATTATTTCCTTCAGTACCCAATTTAAAAAACGAATGATGGAACAATGTGGATTAGCCAGTAACACCCTTCATATGGCCCAGTCCAACCTAAACGTTGGAACATACACAGGCATGACATACAGCTAAGCGCCAATTTGAGCATCGGCCCCACCGACAAGAGAGAACATTAAATCCTACTATGCTGCAATTCAATACCATAGATTTTGAAACAATGCAGGCAGACTTCTGGTGCACCTGTGTAATGGCCCTTCTCACAATTCACATATTACAACTCTACAATCCCCTTTGGGGTATGTCCTTACTTCCTCTAAGAATATTGAATCTCTCCTGAACGATTATTATAAGCGCCTTTATAAGGCTGACCCCATTGACACGACCAATGCTTCTATTTTCCTGGAGAATCTCTGACTACTAAATATTACCTCAGATCAACTTAAGGCGTTAAATGCCCCAATCAACTTATAAGACATATTTTACACTATGAAAGGACTAGCCAACCACAAGGCCTCAGGGCCTGATGGCTATATTGCTGATTTTTTTTAAGATGGCCCAAGATTATCTTTGTAGCACCTTATGTTCTGTCTATGTGGTGATGTGGCAAGGCGGACCTTATCTCCTCAAGGGGTCACAGGCCCTTGTTAAATTAATACCAAAAAGAGGGTAAGGACCCCACATTGCCAGGGTCATATAGGCCCATTTACCTTATTAATGTTGATGTCAAAATCCTCTCGAAGATTGTTGCCACTCATATTGCCACTTTGCTGCCTGCCATCATCCACCTAGCCCAAGCGGGCTTTATCTGGTCCCCCTCCCCAGCTTTTATCTTGGGACCCATTGGTCTGGGCAAAGGGACTCTGCAAGGGTGTCCCTCATTGCCACTACTTTTTAATATAGCTATAGAACCCCTATCTAGACTACTTAACACTACTACATGATTAAGTGACATCGCGATTGACAAACATGCTCTCTGGGACAAGCTTTTTGCGGATGATATTGTAATATTCTCCTCGACCCCCTTGTCTGAAATTGCCACCATTCAGGAAATTTGTGCTTCCAGATGTGCTTCGATAAAAGCAAAAATTATCCTCTGAACCCATCCGCCTCTAAAAAGTGGGCACATGCCTTCCTTTGTGTGTAGCTAAACATCACATTACATATCTGGGGACTTATTTTGGCCACAAGCCTTCCTCGCTATATTGTTAGAGACTAGAAAAATCATGGACTTTATAGGCACATATGTGTAAAATGAAAAATGTTATTGATCTGCATTAAAATATTAGATTTCCCCTCTATATTATTATAATAAATGCTTTCATTGTCATTCAATGAAACATAATATTTGACATATTTAATTATAGGGCTACATCACTCGCTTGTATTAGGGGTATTAATGCTCCCCATGGGCCAACGCGCCTATAAAGTAAAGTTAAAGTGTGACCTATGTATGCATGTATCATCTCCCTTTGCCCCCTTAAATAGAAATTAATCATAGAATACTACTCAATCCAGGGTTTGCATCAATATAGGTAATACAGCTGTTAGGATAGGTATAACAGTCCCACAGATTGGGTTCTCATCAACAAGTCTGTCTCAGATTAATACACAATCCATATTAGAGGTGCTGAAAAACATAATAAGCCCAGGTATTTATGGAAGGGGGGGGGGGGACAAGGTAGAGGAAGGCAAGTAAACTGGATCAGAAGGAGCAGGAAAACCTCCCTCTCATATCCAGAGAGGGAGCGAGGGAAAGCACATAAGAAGGGAGAGGCCAGTCTGGCCAAACAGGATTCTGTGCAAATTTCAGCTCTTTCCTGTTCTAAGTTGTGCCTCCTAATAGTAGCCATCCACACCCACTCCAGAGGGGGAAGGAAGAAACATAGGGGAAATCAGTCTCTATCTGAGCATCTGGTAATCTGCGCTCACCTCCCCAGTATTTGTATGTCCCGACCGGGGATCACACACCGGCCCGGCATCTGACGTCACACCGGCCCAGCTGCCAACCTACCACGCATGCACCGCACCCCGGAGCGTGCACACCAAGATGTACGGCAGAGGTTGGAACAGGTCCTAGTGCCCGCTGGGTATGGGCACCTACGGCAAGATATGGGGACACCACAATGGCACTGCAGATTTGCTGCAGAGGGCCACGCGCTCCCCTAAAAAACATCCGGGGAGGCAGGAACAACAGCCTTCATGGCCTGGGGTGCCCCAGATCTGACTAAGCCAACAAAGCCATCACAGGGATCCCCCAGGTGGCCAGCTGCTAAGCACAAACATCCCTAAACACTAAAGAGCGAGCATAACTCAAACTCCCCATATCTTGCCATGGGTGCCCATACATGGCGGGCACTAGGACTTTTTCCGGCCTCCGCCAGCTGTCCTGGTGGGCAAAGGATGAGTTGTAACCAGCAGCTGAGGACTAATGGTTTCTCCTGCTTATGTTTCCCTGCAGGCAGTCTGGGAAACAGCTGGGTCTTGTGACAGCTGTATATCAATAAGGAAAAGGGTATTTCGTTTTTTTTTTTAATTAACATAATTACAGTACCATCCTTCACATACACATAGAGAAGGAATAATGTAAATTAAACAGTGTATTTTTATTATCACTGTCTGCATTGTGCTGTCAGATCTCATTATCAGTTGTAAACTAGATTTGAATGGGCTAATGATTTAGAAGCTGGGCTTCTGCATTGTATGTTAAAGAGGGAGAGCTTAGTGTGTCCCTCTTTGTCAGTGAGGAAAGATTGAGTTTCCTCTCATTTCAAAAGCCTGTAGTCTGTCTGAGATCTGCTCCAAACAAACACCTAGGCATGTTATGTAAATGGAAGCACATAACAAATAGTGGGGGGTTCTTAATTTAATTGCAAAAGTGTAAATGCAAAATACAAGTAAGGGCTTTTGACTGCCAGTTTATATACAGTAAGTAGAAAATCCAGTTACTATGTGATGCACACACCCCATAAAGTAAACACAAAACTTCCTTTACCTTCCCTGACTGAGGCAAATCCTACATCATTTGTGTCACATGCTCCCCCCTTCCAGACACTGCAGCCCACAGTTGGAGTGTTTCAGCAAAAAAAACATTGCTCTCAATCCAGAAAGCAATAACAGGACTTAAGCCCCATACACACAGTCGGATTTTCGCATGGATTCTGTCCTATCGGACAATGTTGTCGAAAAATCAGACCGTGTGTAGGCACCATCGGACAGTGTACGTCGGATTGTCCGACGGACCAAGTCCTATCTCCTGCTGGATAGATTTTTCGACAACAAGGTCCGATCACACCAAATCCGATCGTGTGTATGGTAGTCCGACAGACAAAGTGCTACGCATGCTCAGAATAAATTCTGTGACGGAAGCGCTCGGTCAGGTAAAACTACCTTTCCTAATCGACACAGCACATTCGTCACGCTGCAATGTTAAAATGTCTTTAATGCAGCGCATTCTCTTTTTCTTTACAATGCAAGAAGAATCACATGTTTTAGCTGCTCCTAGTCACCCTCACTTCTCCCAAACTTAGTTCTTTATTACTTTTCAGGATTTCTAGACTACATGTTTATTTTTACTCAGATCGTAAAAGAATCTTTGTTATATTTTTTGGATGATTTATCATTGTTTTTTTTTTTGTTGGAATACATATTTTAAGGAGATTTTTTTTTTTTTTTTTAGGGGGGTTACGTGTCTCAACTTAGCAAAACAACATTATTCACATTTCTATTTGTTGCTTAAATTTACTAGGAGTTTGTTTGTTGTTGGTGCCCCTTGTTAATTATACTTTATGATTAGTGAAATGTACCTGCCTACTCACAACTAAACTGTCATTGTAGAAAAGTAAAACACAATAGGCAATGATTATTTCAAATCAAAAATACCTTTATTTAGGTCTCAGCAACAAACCAAAGAGGAACGCAGCGATGGAGAAACTTGGGGAATTTGCAAAGCCTTGGACCCCCACGGCAACCATCCTTTTTGAAGCTTCTAAAATTGGGGGCCTGAGGATTACCTATCTAAATAATAAGGGAGTGCTATCTGGTCCTGAAGTCCAAAACATCCGGAACTGCAGCAGATGCCATCTAGGTCCCCAGGCTCTGGTCCTACGAGATGCTCCATCTTCTCTCAGACCAGACTGAATCCAGGTCGTCACTCTCAGGTCTTCCTTCCACGCTTCCTTGCACGCTGTGGTGCTGGTGGGGTGGCAGAAGGAGGAGGAGGAGGCGGAGCAAGGTGACTATCGCAAACATGTGAGAGGGGAGTCATCCCCCCAGCCATCCCCTCATTTAGGACCTTGAGGACGACAGTCTCACACATGCTGCGTTGCCCCGCCTCCATACCCATCATTTTATTGGCAACCAAGGAGGCAAAGGCCTCCTCGTAGGTGGGTGTGGCATATAGGGAGGCTGAAGCATCTCGGATCAGCTTGAGCGCTGACTCTCCCACCTCCCCCATCCTTCTCGCCCTTCTGTAGGGAAGGCGGAGGGGAGGGACTTGGGAGAGAGTCAGGCTCCTACGCCTACCCCCCTGTTGGCTGCCACTAACCCCTGCCTCCTCCTGACTGCCACATTCCACAGCCACCTCCTGGCTGAGGTCTTCCTGTGTATGAAAAAGTGACATAGTTTCAGTTATTTGTTCATCAAACACACACAATTCTCATCTAGTGACTGTTGCAAAATGTTTACAAATAGAAAACCATACAATTCTCAGCCCTGCAGTTTAGATTCTTGCCCCAACTGTCTCCAACACTACTGTCAGTTGATATGTCAAACACGTTAGGAACTAAGCAATTGGGGATCCTGAATTAAGTGAACATCATTCCTTTTTAACAAAAATGGGTACAAAACTACTATACCTGGCTCAAGCTGGGCTCCTCCACATCTTCCAGACTGGAAGGCCCAGGTTGCTCCTCGGAAGCCTCATCAGGGGTGGCGTGCATGGAAGGACGCGTGCAAGGAAGAGTCGAGAGTGACTTCCTGACATTAGCCTGGTCTTTGAGAAAATGGAGCCTGTCATAGTACCAGAGCGTGGGGGCATAGACCTCATCTGCTCCAGCTCCAGATGCTTGGGACTTCCGGACCTTATTGCGCTCCCGGAAATAGGTACTCCTCAGGTTGGCAATTGTTATTCTTAAGCTCTCCACGGTTGCCGTGGGGAACCTTGGCTTTACAAATGCCACAAGTTTCAGCATGGCTGCGTACCTCTTTGGTCTGTTGCTATAGTCTCGGTGTTTTGCCTGCCATAATAGGGGCATTTCCCTATATTTATCAATGAAGAGGGGGAGAAAACTCACATGGTTGAAGCCGTCCATAATCTCTGCAAGACACAACACCACACAAAACACTATAAATAATGTCAGGCAAAACTCTCCTAATCTTCTCCATAAAGAAGCCTCAAGGTCTAATCAGTCTAGGCTAGTTATGTACCAACGTCAAATTGTACCTTCGTTATAGCGATCGTCTCGTGCGTGAGCTTTCTCTCCCCTCGTCTCACAGATCGTGGCTACGACACAGGCGTGTGACGTTTTATATACAGTGCGCATGCGTCAAACTCCGCCCGCCCCTGACGATATTTCTCGTCTATTCCCCACCCCTTCTCTTTACGGCGCAGTGGGGAGAGCACATGGCGGGGACACAGCAGGAAATATTGCAGCAACGAGGAGGAGGACGAGGAAAGGCCGGAGGCAGAAACGTCCCGATCCCAGAGCCTGAAATTCAAGGCCTCCAATATGTCATTTGGAGAAATGTTGGAGATGGTGGACATATTAAAGAGGAGCGACTATGATGGGAAGTATGGGCCTTACCTCAACCCCAATGTCCGCAAGGCCAAGATCATGTCTAAAGTTGTGAGGAGGCTGTACAATCATTTTGGGGTACAACGATCCAAGGAGAAACTGAGGAAACGCTGGTCAGACCTGAAACTGAGGGAGCTCGATCAGTACAGAAAGATCAAGCGAGTTTTTCAAAAAAGTAAGTAGTTGTGTTTTGTGTTGGATTTCTTGCTTGCATACTGCTCCATGTGTTTGGATTTTTACAGTTGTACATTAGAAAATGGCCACTTTCATGTTCGTCTGTGCATTCGATCGTACTCAACCTCGATCTTTCTGCCACTGTCATGTTCGTGTGTGTCCATTTGATCGTACTCAACCTCGATCGTTCGGCCACTTATAATACGAGGTTTTTTTTTTTTGGGGGGGAAATTAAGTTTGTTCTCACTAGAAATGTCATCAAGAATGTAAAGCAAATTTATTCGATGTAAAGGAGAGGTCACCCAGTAGCTGATTACCCATCTGGACTCTAGAGCACTAGTGCTGGGACACCCAAACCCACTTTTTCTTATGCTTTTCTACACATGTGCTACAGTGGATACTAGAGGGGGTCTCCATCAGACAAACTTCTACCAAAAAGCTACTAAGTTAAGCACCTTTAAAAAGTGACTACATTCATGTTGTTGTCATTTGTAACTGGCCCAACAAAAATATTGTCCCTCACTTTCAAGCAAGGTTTGACATTTCCTATTTCTGCCCTCAATAGATTGTGTTGCTAAATCTTCCTTTTGTACCTTCTCATAGGGGAGCGAAAACTCGTGACGTCTGAGGAAACCACCAAACCAACACCTTCCAAAGAAGGGGAAAGACCAGAAGCAGAGGAGGAGGAGGAAGGAGAGATCATAGAAATTGGAGAACTTGTCACCACAACAGGTGAGTGTGGGAGAACACAGCTACTGGTAAGCTAATCAATGTATGCCTGCCTCATTTCCCAGACATTTTTTTTTTTGGTTGTTTTTAGGTGACGTGGATGTTGTGGAAGAAGAATCGCACTTTACCACAGAGAGTGCCCACGTACTCATCGGGGAGATAATGGGCTGCAATAGAGATCTAGATGACATAAAGCAAAACATCAATGATGTTCAACAAAAATTGACTCATTGATGTTTTAGGAAAAATATGAAAACGCACCAAGTAATTAACACACATTTGTGGCTGCTTCTGAACACATATTCAAATTAAGAACTGTGTGAAATTTGGAACATGCACACATTGTGTCCACATGTGCTAGCTCCCATCATGGTGGATGAATGACAATGTTTTTTTGGGGGTGCAACCACTTTACGAACTACTAAAGTGTTTGTGGTGAAGGGGTTGCACCCCCAAAAAACGTCCATTCATCCCCATGATGGAAAATGGCACTTTTGAAGATTCTAGGCATGTGTTTTACCATCGAATGACCATTTTCATAACCAAATTGTGTGCATGTTCTAAATTTCCAGTTTCCAGGGGTGACCCCCCATGTGATGAAGGCAAGATCAAACACACTTTGAACATATAGTCATGTCTGATCTTGTCTTCACTTTAGAAAGTTGATCTTTCCGAGTTCCTATGTTCTGTTTTGCTCCATGCCTGGTTGTACCAAATGCGGAATGTTTGTAAACAATGTTGTCAATAAACCAGATCTTGTCAATTTTGGCAAGAAGTTTGTAAACGCACTTGTGAATGTGTTGCAAGTAAACTTTTTTAATTTTCTAAATGTGTGGCTTCCTTATTTCAAAAACAAAAAAGCATTATGTATGTCAAATGTAAAGGATTTGGGGGGCAATGGGTGTTATTTACTAAAGGCAAGTCCAGTTTGCACTGCAAGTTTCTTTTCCAGGGCACTTTTGCACTGCACTTGTAGAGCATAGTGGATTTGACTTATGTAAATGACACCCACAGTGATTTGTTGGAAAACACGTAGCACACCATTTTGGGTAATACACACATTTCTGTCATGGTGATGACAAGGAGTATTTTGGGTGTCAGTTATGCACTAGAAACCTTCTCTAGACCAAAGATTAGGTATCAAATACACAACATGAGAAGATTATTTTTGGGAAGAAGAGACTATTACATCCTTTTGCCCAGAAAGTGCATTCCCACTGTCGAAGCTAAAGGTCAAAAATGTCAAGGTCAAATAAGCAATAATACGGAAATGACAAGAAATCCTAGGTTGGTTTAAAAAAGAGATTTATTAAAAAAATGCCTCTCACACATCGTCAGGCAGAGCAATGGCCCCCCTACCCACAAAGTAGTCCATATATTGCTCGCGGACCGCACGAGCATTTAGAGGGGGCAAGCCTGGACGTGCCGCTTGAAGGGCTGTGAGGTCAGCATTTGGAGGGCCCTCCACATCTGGGCCAACGGGCACCACGTAGTTGCTGTTGTGTCGTTTTAAAAAGTTGTGCAATATGCAACAGGCAAGAACTATGTGGTTCAGTTTGTATTCCGCCAAGTTAATAGCCGTCAAGAACAGGCGGAAGCGGCTGGCCAGGATGCCAAAGGTGTTCTCCACCACTCTTCGGGCTCTGGACAGCCTGTAGTTGAAGACCCTCTGGTCTGGGGTGAGGGTCCTCATCGGGAAGGGCCTCATCAGATGGGAGTCAACGCAAACGCTTCATCTGCGACAAAGACGAAGGGGAGTCCTTCAGCATTCTCCTCTGGAGGTGGCAAGCACAGACTGCCACTTTGGAGACGCCAGTAGAACTCCGTGTGCGCAATGGCACCACCATCCGAGATCCGGCCGTTCATCCCCACGTCCACATACATAAACTCGTATGTCGCCGACACCACCGCCAACATCACTACACTATTAAACCCCTTATAATTATAATAGTAGGACCCCGAGTTGGGCGGTGGGACGATGCGGACGTGTTTCCCATCAATTGCCCCTCCGCAGTTAGGAAAGTCCCAACTGCTGGCAAAGTCGGAGGCCACAGTCTGCCATTCCTGTGGCGTGGAAGGGAACTGTGGAGTGAAACAAGAAAAAATAATTAGTCACTTTGCACATAAACATTGAAAGCAGATTAGACAATCAACATCTTGGAACAAGAGCATACTTTAACATTTTAGGCTGGAAAGTATTTGCACAGAAAAGTAGAGGGTCCCCTTCGCAGATGACTCACCCCACATAAATCCCCCCACTTCTGATGGGCCATTGGCAATAACTAGGGTTTTGGGGGGGGGGGGGGGGGGGCCCCCTGGACAGGTAACCCTCTTCACTTCATTGATTGCCAAATGGCTCAATAATGTGTGCTAGTTTGGCCAGACCCTCTGTACTTAACACTATTGGCAGCCCACAGGAAAGATAAAATAACATTTCAAACACCCCCCCCCCCCCCCCCAAAAAAAAAAAGCACATTGTGACATTCTGAAATTACCAAGCAAGCTAATAGGAGGGAAAGAACCCAAAAAAAGAGGAACTGGAAAGTATGGAGCCAGCCCCTTTCACTACATGCTTTGCTGAATTCATCACTAAAGATGCCCATTATAAAGAGGTAGGTATATAGTGTGTATTGACCTTGGGAAAGCCAGCAGATAGAGGATTGGTACCATCTGACAGAGCAGTTGGGGGAGGGGGTTCCTAATGAGTCCCCCCCCCCCCCACCAAATAAAAAAAAAAAGGGGCTCTACATGAAGTAAAACACACAGCAAACATTTGTGCTTATTTTAGGGGGTGTTTGGGGAAAACAATACTATGCAGCAGACAAAATACATTGCTTAAGTGACTAGGCCATAGGTGTCTATTGGGGCAGAAGAGCATGCTGGTGAGGTAAGTGAAGGCAAAAATGCATGAAGGAGAAAAGGGGCACAGCATATTAGAGCATATTGCAATCATGGTAATTAGGGAAGGAGGTCAAAAATAGAAGACATTAGCAAACAGAGCATACATAGAAGGGAATAGTAAAGTAGAAATGTTACCTTAATATAGTCCTCCTGCAGGACCTGGACGATGGCAGAACAGGTCTCTGGAATAATGATTCCCAGGGCCTGGGGAGAGATACCTGAAGAGAACTTCAAATCCTGAAGGCTTCTCCCTGTCGCCAAGTACCTCAACGTAGCAACAAGCCTCTGCTCCGGAGTGATGGCTTGTCTCATGCAGGTATCCTGCCGGCTGATAAAAGGGGTCAGCAAAGCCAAAAGACGGTGAAACACGGGGTCCGTCATCCGGAGAAAGTTCCTGAAATCATCAGGATTATTCTCCCGGATCTCACGAAGCAAAGGCATGTGCGAGAACTGATCACGCTGAAGCAACCAATTCTTGGTCCACATACTCCTCGTCACTCTGTTCATGGACGGGTCTTGGCTCAAAGCTAAAAGCCCGACACCAATTCCGCGTACAGCACGAACTCGGCGACGAGTACGTATGGGAAACATCGCTCACAAAAGGTCGACTGGTCAGAACGGACAAACAGAGAGCACCGATAAACAGCAAGGCCTGAAAGAACGAAATGAATACCAGAAACGAGCAGACAATAAGCAGTGCAAATCAAAGCGTCCTATATCAAGATATAGGCCGCAATGACCAACAAATGTGAACTGACTACACGCACTAATAAACAGATACGCACGACAAGCACAAACTGAAGAGCAGTAACGATCTGAGTGACAAAACTGAGAAGCGCAAATCTTAAGTCCCCAAACTTCGACTAACTCGCGATAAACACGGGATCAGCAGAAGGAGCCCAACGGGTGCCTGACGTGGTGCTGAACTTCCCTTTTCTTGTCTCGTGGAAGATGACTTACGTCACAACGTTCTTTCAGACCGGAAATTCTGACAACGTTGTCCGACCGTGTGTACGCAAAACCAACATCGGACAAAGTACGACGGACAGGATCCGGCCGACCTGGTCCTCGGATAATCCGCGCGTGTGTATGGGGCTTAAGTGTGGCTGATTAACAATCTACAGAACTGTGAATCAGCAAGTATGATAGCCACATCCATTAATGTGGCAACTGTGTTCCGAATTCAGGAGCGGTGCCACACCATGATAGGAAGCTGCATTAGGTGGACTTCACCAGCAAGTCTAATGCCGCTTATACGCGGTCCGACATTCCGACAGAAAAACTCAGATGGGAGCTTTTCATCGTATATTCCGACTGTGTGTATGCCCCATTGGACTTTTTCCATCGAAAATTCAGACAGACTTAGATAGAGAACATGTTCTATATTTTTCCGATGAAATACATTTCTAGCGGAAAAAAACGCTCGTCTGTATGCTGTTCCGACGCACCAAAAATCATGCATGCTCTGAAGCAAGTACGAGACGGAAGCGCTCGGTCTGGTAAAACTAGCGTTCATAATGGAGATAGCACATTCCTCACGCTGACATTTTTTAAATAGTTTAATGCAGCGCATTCTCTTCTTCTTTATAATGCTAGAAGAATGAAGTTGTTTTGCTGCTCATATTCACACAGAGTTCTCACAAACGTATTTCTTTATTTTTTCTCGTGATCTCAAGAATAATCTTTTTTTTAAAGCCAGATCTCCATAATAATGTTTATAATTATTTTTTAGAGTTATTTTTATTTATCTTTTTATTTCATCAAGATCTTTTTTTTTTTTATTTTTGAAAAAAAAAAAATTATAGTGATCTCCATATATAATTTTTTTTTGGGTGTGAAGTTACCACAATCGACCGCGCTGCTGGATGGACGTGTGAGAGACCCGCTCCGCTCCAGCATCGGGAATAGAACAACCTAAGAGCGACACTGCCGCCCTAGAAAACCCACCACCGAGCATCTAAGGTCCGGGTAAGCTGCGGGGATGACACGCAAACGAAAGGGCACTGTCTCCTTGAAGAAATTAGAGGATTTCTTCACCCCTGCAGGCCGCGATCCGCGCCAAAATGGCGCCGGCGGCGGGCATGCAAACAACACATCCTCTCCCTCCGAGGGCAGCTCCCGCTCAGCCACTTCCAGCCCAGGAATGCTAGATCCAGTACCCCAGGGATCACCAGGAGCCTCCACACCACTGTCAAGTAGCCCAGCCAAGTCTAAACCACGGAGGACAACAGAGGCCTCACAGGTGAGCACAGGCCAAGATTCCATGGAGGAAACTAGAGAGCTAATTGACCCCTTCACTGCCTTCCCCACCACCGATAGACCTATTTCCGACACCATGCTAAAAGACATGCTCCTCTCACTCCGTACCTCCATGCACAATGACATGTTACACTGCATTAACAACTTCAAAACTGAGGTAGGAGAGCTGGGCACGAGAGTAGAGCACATAGAAGGTAAAATGGGGCAATTTGCAGCATCGCATAATGATCTGATTGACGCCCACAGCGACCAAGCAGATGAAGTCGCATGGCTGAAAGCCAAAGTCGCAGACCTCGAGGATAGATCCAGGAGGAACAATGTTAAGATCAGGGGGGTGCCAGAAGCAATCCTCCCTGCACAGCTCCAGCAGTATGCCCAAAAACTAATGAAAGTGTACCTACCAGAAGTAGCCCCATCGGAAATGCAAATTGATCGCATCCACAGGTTGCCAAAACCCGCTTTTCTCCCCGACAACATCCCCCGGGATGTTCTGATGAAAGTGCACTTCTATCAAACCAAGGAACACCTCATGGCTGCGTTTCGCAAACACCAACAGCCCCCAGAGGAATATGCACACCTTCAATTGTTTGCTGACCTATCCCAGTTCACAATGCAAAAAAGGAAAAGCCTCTTGCCGGTGACTAAAGCCCTCAGAAACCACAACATCCCATACAGATGGGGATTTCCAGTGAAGCTTACGGTGACACATGAAGGTACAACAACAGTAATCACATCGATTGATGAGGGACTCAAACTGCTACGTCTACTTGACATCCTTCCTGCACCATCCTCTGAGGCACCATCTGCAAACCCTTCACAGAAGGTGCACCTCCAACAAGAATGGCACACTGTCTCTAGCAAGAAGAAAAACAAAAAGAAAAATACCTGACCTTACTCCACAAATATGCGGTAAGACGCAATTGCTAAAATAACCATGTTCCCGCTGCACTGAGGGCTCTCAGTGCTTTTGTTTCCCCCCCCCCCCTTCACAGCAATGGGCAGAACATATGCCCTCAGGTTCAAAAGTGAACCTACCTTTTTTACTGGACTATATTATTTTATTGTTTCATTTTTTTCCTCTCTCCGTATCTACCCTCCCTCTTTCCTCTCCATCCCTGGTGATCCGGCCCGCACAAGTCTACCCACCGAATCCCTCCAAGACGACCTACTCTACACATCCGGAGATGACCTCCCACAAGAAGAAGGAACGAACACGCAGAAAGAAATAAGGTACTACCACCATCTACACTATAGACTCCCCTATGGCTATTAATATAACATCATTCAATGTCAATGGTCTCAACCACCCGGTCAAAAGAGCCTCTGTCTGGAGGGAAGCTACCAAACTCCACACAGATGTCCTTTGCATCCAAGAGACTCACTTTGCGGCAGACAAAGCACCTCTTTTCCGCCACAAACAGTTCCCCCACATTTTTCTTGCCTCAGGACCTACTAAGCAAAAAGGTGTACTTATTGCCATTAGAGATACAATTGCCTTCAATCTCAAAGAAGTACACTCTGATGCAGCTGGCCGATACATTATCTTGCAAGCCGAACTCAATAACAAGCCATACACCATAGTAAATTTATACGCCCCCAACTCACATCAGATCCGGTTCTTGAAAAGACTGTACCACAAAATTGCTACACTCAAATGGGGCTCTTTGATCATCTGTGGAGATCACAACCTTGCTCCAGACCACGATGCAGATACTACCTCCACGGCAAAAAGACTACCACCATCCCTCCAACCCCTGTTACATGCAGAGGACTTGTATGATGCTTGGAGATGCCAACATGATGCAGAACGTGACTTTTCTTTTTTTTCCTCTAGGCATAATTCTTATTCAAGAATAGATTTGATATTGGTTGACAGGCTTCTCCTGCAGGCGGTGTCCTCCTCCACCATCCACGATATCACTTGGTCTGACCACGCTCCGGTTTCAATCACAGTGGTGGAGGGGAACACCCCAGGTCCTGCATACATTTGGAGAGCTAACCCACGTGTATTTCAAATGTCTGCGCACACCACTAGCATCGCTAACCACATTTCAGAGTTTTTCTCCCTAAACGACAACTCTGTCTCAGATCCAATGATGCTGTGGTGCGCGCACAAAGCGTATATAAGAGGGGTGATATTACAAATTTGTGCTAGGGAAAAAAGGCAGAGGACGCAGAGGATTGACCAACTCCTTGCTAATATCAAGGCATTAGAGACCCTAAATAAAAAAAGTTCCAACCTGCAACTAGCCCAGAATCTTACTCAATACCGCATCGATCTCAGACGCCTACTGCTTGAACAATACGATAAACATATTAGATCACTAAAATTGTCCCACTACTCCTCCGGAAACCGAGCTGGCAAATTTTTAGCGCAAAGGCTCAGAACAGCTAGACTTAAAACTAAAATATCCCACCTTATTCAACATCCCGATAATAGGAAAATATATGACCCAAAAAAAATAGCAGACTCCTTTGCAGAATACTACGCTAATCTGTATAATTTAGCAAAAGACCCAAACACACCTCAGCCCTCTGAGGAGAATATACAACAATTTCTCACAAAAATAGATCTACCATCCCTTAATGAGGATCAGCTGTCTTCTCTAAACTCACCCATATCGGAGTCTGAGATCGAGCGTGCAATTAAAGCTCTCCCCCTGGGAAAATCCCCAGGTCCAGATGGCATTCCTAATGACTATTACAAGGTTTTCCACGAAAATCTCTCCGCAACACTTAAATCGGTCTTCGCATCGGCAATGTCCTCTGCCTCGTTTCCCCCTGAAATGCTTAAAGCGTATGTGGTTACCATCCCAAAACCAGGCAAAGAACCCACTACACCGGCCAATTTCAGGCCTATTTCCTTGCTCAACACCGACGTCAAATTGTATGCGAAAATACTTGCACACAGACTTCTCCCAATGCTACCTCTTCTCGTCAAACCTGACCAGTCTGGATTCACCCCGGGCAGGCAGGCTTCTGATGCGACTAGGAGAGTGATTGGTATTATGCAATATGCGGAGTCCTGTCGGGTGCCTTCTCTGCTCCTTTCCTTGGACGCGGAGAAGGCATTCGACAGGGTCCACTGGGGATACATGAGGGCCACCCTAGAAAAATTTGGGTTCTCAGGCCCTATACTATCATCAATACTGGCCCTCTACTCCTCACCATGCGCACAGGTCTACACCTCTAACATGCTCTCGAACACATTCCACATAACTAATGGTACCAGGCAAGGCTGTCCCCTGTCTCCCACGATCTTTAACCTTCTAATTGAACCGCTAGCAGAAAGAATTCGTTCCCATCCCCTCATATCAGGATTTTCCCTACCAAACAACTCCCATAAAATAAATCTTTTTGCAGATGACATCATCTTGTTTTTAACCTCACCACAAACCTCCCTCATACATGCACATAACATTCTTGAAGAATTTAGTAGGGTGTCTTATTACAAAGTGAATTGCACTAAATCTTTGATCCTCCCGTTGGGTATCCCCACGTCACTTTCCACAGTCCTGAAAAAGAAATTTCCCTATACATGGGTGAAATCTGACATAACATATCTCGGTCTGAAACTTACCCCTAGCCTCAAACATCTAGCTGAAGCCAACTACGTCCCTCTTCTAGCCAAACTCTCCTCGGAAGCCCTCAGGCTTTCCAAAACTGAACTTACATGGTCAGGCAGGTTGGCTGCATTCAAAATGCTACTCTTACCACAAATACTGTATATCTTTAGAACTCTCACAATTCCTATAAACCAGACGTATATGAAATCCCTAAACTCGCTGCTTAAGAGATTCATCTGGCAATCCTCCAGACCGAGATGCGCGAAATCCCTCTTAGTCAAACACAGATCAGTGGGAGGTATGGGCCTAGTAGACATAAATGATTATCACAAAGCTTCCTTACTCACCCAACTCAAACACTGGTTCACGCATGGACCTGATCACCACTGGTGCAACATTGAACAAACTCTAGCCCCAACTAAAACTCTCAAAGATCTACTACTCTTAGATGCCTTACACCCGTTCCCCATTTATAAATTGCCTCTTACTATTCAGGCTTCACTATCAGCTTGGAGGGACCTACAAAAGGTGTCGCTCCATCCTACCAGGATGGTCAATATCCCAATCCCCATACTGACTCTCCAACAAGCAATACCCGATCTTTCCATTACAGAATGGCCAGGTGGGGGAATTAAATTCCTACATGACCTCTTCATTGATGACTCTCTGATCCCCTTTGATACCCTCCAATCCAAGTTCAATATAACATCTAGAGATAAATATAAATACCATCAAATCTCCCACTTTCTTAAATCGCTCAAGTCACCCATCATTCACATTCCCAAGATAGTATGGCAATACTTTACTACAAACCCAACCTCTGGGAAAGCCATCTCATTATTTTATAATCTATTACAACAAAAATTGCTTTTTGTTAAATCCAGGCCCTACCAAAAATGGGAAGCAGACCTCAACACCTCCTTCACGGATTCACAGTGGACTGATGCCTTTAAATGGATATATAGAGCCTCGAAATGCATTAACCACTGGGAATTGTCCCAAAAGATAGCCCTTAGATGGTATCTTGGCAATTCTTAATATAGGTATTGATCTATTCCCCCCAGAATTTAGAGTGGTAATTACTCACATCCTACTGGTCGCTAGATCCTTAATAACCAGACACTGGAAACAAGACATAGCACCCAAGGTAGCAGAGGTATTTGCCACAACACAAACCCACTACGTTTACGAATCCCTACTTGCTGCTAAGAATCTTACCAAAAAACAGTTTGATAATAAATGGCACATATGGACTACTTGGTATAACACACGAGTATAGAACATAATTATTTTTGTTTGTGTATGTAATAGTTAAATTTATTTTCATAAATATGTGTATACACTTAAGAATCCCATAGGGGCACCATGCTCCAATGAAACGTAAGTCTACATCCCCTATACCTGTAAACTCTGAGCTGATCGCTACTTTGAAGTCATATCTCTCTAGATGAGAGAGTATAATTGGGTGATAAACTCCCAGCAACACACCCCAACAGTATCAACCTCCCTGGGGAGGTCCCATTGGAGTCTACACTCCCGGTTTGCTATGACTAAGTATATGTTATCTATTGCAATTTAAACTTACCTATTTCAGGACTCATGTTTTGTTCATATTCCTATATATGAAAATTTTGTTTTCTTTCTTTCTTTTCAATAAAAACTAATTGGAAAAAAAAAAAAAACACGGTGGTACTGCAAACCCTTTTTGGGGATAACTCGGAGTCCCTACCTCTTTAAGCTGTTTTTATAGTACATTATGTCAATATATTTTGTTTGTGTATGTAATAGTTACATTTATTTTCAATAAATATTGTGTAAAAATTCTAATCTGTGCCTATAAAGTCCATTTTCCTTTTTTTCTTCGGAAAAAATGTCCTTTTTGACAATTATGTAGGATGTGGCACGTTACTATATATGGGTGTTTTTTGATTGCCACCCCAGTGCCTAGCAATCTATTTCTCTGTCTAAGTTACCACAATAACATTATTATCTTGTATTTTTTAACCTCAAGGAGGATGGTGTCCCTTGTTAGTTTGACATTGTCTTTTTAAAATGTACCTGCTTACTCACAAACAAACTGTCCTATTTGAATAAAAACACATAGGCAAGTATTTTCAGAAAATAAAATATCCATTTACCGGTATTCTGGGTAACAAAATAAAGAGGAAGGCCACGCTGGAGAAACGTTTGGAATTTGCAAAGCCTTTTGGTCCCCATGGCAGATATCAAGTCTGTGGAAAAGAAAATTGTTAGCTTGAGGAGTCCATATAGTTTGAAGCCCAATTTGGTCCAGGACTTCCAGAGATCAGGACCAGCAGCAGATGAAATGTATGTCCCCAGGCTGTGGTACTACACCAGCCTGCGTCTTCTGTCAGACCAGACTGAAGCCAGGTCATTACTTTCTTCTCTTCACTGCAACCTTCCCTCCACTCTGCCCTGCACCCTTCCCTGCAGCCTTCTTTGGAGGCTGTGGCTCTGGAGGTGGACTTGTGGCAGGAGGAGGAGGATGATCGAGCTCACGTACGTGGCTGTTCTCAGTCAGCTGGCCCTCAACCCTTTCTGAAGGGCCTGAGAAAAAATTCCCTTACAGAGGAGGCATTGGCCCTCCTCCAATTTCATCAATCTAGTGGCTAGATAGTAGCCATAGGCCTCTTCAGCGTCGGGGGGGCTTCTGAGGACAGCCCGTGCTTCCCTAATGAGGCCCAGTGCTACCTCTTCCATCATCGTCCCCTTCCTGGGCCTTTTTGTGGTAAGGCGGAGGGGAGCCACCTGTGATTGGGTGAGGCCACTGGGCCCACCCACCTCCTGGCTGACACTGGGCACGGTCTCCTCCTGGCTGACACTGGGCACGGCCTCCTCCTGCCTGACACTTTCCAGACCCTCCTCCTGGCTGAGCTCATCCTGTGTATAAAAAAGAGACATAGTTTTAGTTTTTGGTTCATCAATCACACACAATTTTCAGCTCATGACTTGCAAATTAAATGTTAATAAATAGAAATGACTATCATTCTGACCCCAGCATTTTTCAATCTTGTCCCAAACCTTTTTGGCCACTACTGTATATTGATATGTAAATCACTTTTTTTTTAAATCATTAATTTGTCATCAATTATAACATCTAGTTAACATCATTAATATTAGGACAATAAATATGTCTAAAAATAATATACATGACTCCAGCTGGGCGCATCCACTTCTTCCGGGATGGAAGGCCCAGGTTGTTCCTCATCAGCCTCTGCTGGGGTTGAGTGAAGGGTGGAGGGAAGGCTGCAGGGAAGGGTAGAAAGTGATTCCCTGGCTTCAGCCTGGTCATCCAGAAACCGCAGTTTGTTGAGGTACCACAGCCTGGGTACATACACATCCTCTGCTGCTGCTCCTGATCTAAGTGATTTCTGGATCTTTTTTATGCTCCTTCTTATACATGTTCCTCAAGATCCCAATTTTCTTTTCCAAGAACACGTTGCATCGGGGACCCGAGTTTTCACAAATTCCAGAAGTTTCTCCAGCGTTGACCTCCTAGCTTTTTCATTATAATATAAGCTGTGTTTCACCTCCCACAAATTCCTCATCTCCCTGTACCTGTCTATGAAACTGAACATGAATTCTGGGTCCATAATGTGATTCATATTTGCTGTAAGACAATACACAAGACAAAAACATTAATGTCAGCCTAAACTCTCATAATCTTATCCTAATATAGGCCTCAATCTTGAATGCCACTGATGGCCGAAGTTTAAATTCTACCTTCGTTTAGGATGCTCGCCACTTCCGTTCCTCCTTCCTCCACACACAGAACGTAGGTACGACACATGCGTGTTAGCTTGAGATACACTGCGCATGCGTGAAACTCCACGCCCATTGCCTGCCCCTGACGTTCTTTCTAGTCTATTCCCCACCCCTTCTCTTCAGCGTGCAGTAGGAGCGACATGGCGGAGACACAGCAAGTGTGTGTTAATTCCAGTAACGAGGAGGAAAGCCCAGAGACAGAAACGTTAGATTTAAGGGCTCAAATATGTCCTTTGGTGAGATGGTGGACATCTTGAGGAGGACCGACTATGATGAGAAATGTGGACCGTACCTAAACCCATATGTGAGAAAGGCCATGATCATGTCTAAAGTTGTGAAGAGTCTGCACAGGAATTTTGGGGTACGACGATCCAAGGAGCAATTGAGGAAATGCTGGTCAGATCTGAAACTGAGGGAGCTGGATCAGTACAGAAGGATCAAGAAAGTGCTTCTAAAAAGTAATTATTTCTCCTGTATTTATTATTATTACTTGCATGCTGCTCCATGTGCTTTTATTTATACTGTAGGACATTTTAAAATGGCAAGTTTCAGGTTAGTTGGCACAGTAATCGGTCGTAGTAAACATTGTTCGCTTATTAAATACGATGTTTTGGGCAGATATAGGTTAAATACATTTGGTCATCCCTATTTGTAGAAAAATAAGTTTTGTACATTGCTGTCTAGATGTGTTTATAACTAAAATTAAATGCAAGCTTGATTCCATGTAAATGAGAGGACACTCAGCAGCTGTTTACACATCTGGACTCAGGAGCACTAGTGACGGACACAAGAAGAAACTTTTTTAGGGTGTCCCACACAGGTGCTCCAGTTGATACTTGGGGTGTCTCCATGTGTGAATATTGTCCAAAAAAGGTAAGTATTCCAGCTTTAGTAAGGTAAAAAATCATGTCTTCAGCTTTGAACTCTGCCAGAACAGACAATTGTACCCCACTTCCAAGCAATGTTTCATATTCCTATTTCTGGACTCAAATATCTGTGTGCTAAGTATACCTTTTGTTTCATTCTCATAGGGGAGCAAAGTCTCGGAGGACACCACTCAGAGGACACCAGGAAACCCCCACCTCAGAAAGAAGGGGAACTCAACACAACACCACACCCTGAGGATCTGGAGGAAGGAGAGGTGGAGGAAGTGGGCGAAATTGTCACCACAACAGGTCAGTGTCTGACACGCCAGCTTCAGGTAATATATGTATGCATGCATATTTATAATACATGTTTTTGCTCAAATTTTTAGGTGATGTGCTGGTTGTGGAAGAGCAAGCTCAACATTTCACAAGTGCACAAATCCTAATCCAGGACATCATAATGTGGAATCGTGAAATATACATCATAAGGAATAAACTCAATGTTCTTGAACAACAAATGAAAAACATGATTGATGTGTTAGGGAGAATCTAAATATCTTCAAAATGCCGCCATTTTCCTTTTTTGGAATAATAAAAAAAAAAATGTTTGTACATTTTAAAAGCCAAATTTTGAAGATGCACACAGTGTGTCAACATGTGCTATCTGCCATCAGGGGATATCAATGTATGCGTTTTGTGGGTACAACCACTTCCTCGCAACTCTAGTAGGTGAGAGGAAGGGGTTGCACCCCCAAAACACATCTATTTATCCCCCATGATGGGAGATAGCACATGTTGACCTTATGCATGGGTTCAGGAGGGAAATACCCATGTTGACTCCCAAATTGTGTGCATCTTAAAAATGTGGCTTTTACAGAGGTGACATTACCCCATCTGATGAAGGCAAGATCAACACATTTTGGACACACTATAATGTCTGATATTGCCTTCAGTTTTTCTAAGTTGAACTTTGTAAGTTCCAGAGTTGTGTATGTTATGTTTTGATGTTATACCAAAAAAAAGAAAAAAATAGAAAAAAAACATGTTTTATTTTACACAAAAATTTTAGAACGCCCATTTGAATGTGCACAGAGTATAACAAGTTTGCTAATCAACAATGTGTGGCTTCTTCTTTCAATGCTCAATACCATTTTATTTTATTAATTTTGTGTTTACAGTGACAATGGGGGTTATTTACTAAAGGAAAGTCTACTTGGCACTACAAGTACACTAGGAGAACCTAGGAGACGGAAAGGTTTCTTCACAGTAAGAGCTGTGAAAATGTGGAATAGACTCCCTCCAGAGGTGGTTCTGGCTAGCTTAGTAGATTGCTTTAAGAAAGGCCTGGATACTTTCCTAAATGTACATAATATAATGGGGTACTAACATTTATAGGTAAAGTCGATCCAGGGAAAATCCAATTGCCTCTTGGGGGATCAGGAAGGAATTTTTTTCCCTGCTGTAGCAAATTGGAGCATGCTCTGCTGGCTTTTTTTGCCTTCCTCTGGATCAACTGTGGGTAATAAATTGTGTATATTGGATTGTACAATATTTTTTTTTTTTTTTTTATGGTTGAACTGGTTTTTATTAAAAATAGTTTTAGATATTGTCTGGCATAGCAATGGCCCCCCTACCCATAAAATAATTGATGTATTTCTGGCGAACTTCATGGGCACTTTGGGGGGCCAAGCCAGTACGGCCAGTATTCAGGTCGGTCAGGGGATTAGTAGTAATAAGTCCGGCCTCAGGCCCAACTGAGGCAAGATAATTTTGAGCATTTGTCCGTAAAAAAATGTGCAATATGCAGCAGCATAATATTATGTGGTTGATTTTGTAGTCCGCCATATGGATTGCTGTCAGAAACAGACAGAACCAGCTGGCCATTATCCCAAAGGTATTCTCAACGCCTCTTCTCGCTCTGGCCAGCCAGTAGTTAAAAACCCTCCTCTCCGGGGTGAGGATCCTCTGGAATGGCCTCATCGGGTGCTCGCCCAGACTGAATGCTTCATTAGCAAGAAAGACAAACGGGAGTCCTTCAATGTTGTCCGCATCAGGTGGCAATGCCAGGCCACCAGTCTGGAGACATTGGTAAAACTCTGTCTGGGCGAAGACTCTTCCATCTGACATCTGGCTATTCCTCCCCACGTCTACATAGAGGAACCCATGTTGTGCCGACACCACCGCCATTAACACTATACTATTAAACCCCTTATAGTTATAATAGTAAGACCCCGAATAAGGTGGTGGCACGATGTGAACGTGCTTCCCATCTATAGCCCCTCCACAGTTGGGAAAGTCCCAACGTTCGGCAAAATATGGAGGCCACAGTCTGCCATTCCTGTAGCGTTGAAGGAAACTGTGAAGTCAAACCAGAAAAAAAAAATATCAGTACTTTTACACATAACATTGCAAGCAGATTACACAAAAACATTCTTGCCCAACATCAGTATAACATTTATTTCAAGGAGTATTTAAACACAAAAATATAGGGCCCACTCATAAGATTCTCCCCCCCCTCCCCTCTGATGGCCCATTATAAAAATTTTAGGGTGGGAGGGAGGGTTCGAGCTGAGTTTGGGACCCAAAAAAAAGCCTATGACACTCTGCCTGAATTTAAGGACAACAATAACATTTGTACACATTTTAGGGGGTGTTTAGGGTAAAACACTACAGTGGAGCTGACAAAATACATTGTTAAGCGACTAGACTAGGTGTATATGGGCCCAGGATAGCATGGTTAGTGCTGGCAAATATGCATGTAGGCCAAAAAAGGAGCATTAAAAGCTTACAGCATGCATGAGGACAAAGGGGACATTCACAGCATATTACAATCATGGTAATTAGGGAATGATGAAAGAAATACAATACATTAGCAAACATTAAATACATAGAATGTGATGTTAAAGGAGAAAGCTTACCCTAATATAGTCCTTCTGCAGGACCTGAATAATAGAACAACAGGTCTCTGGGATAAGGATCCCCAAAGCCTGGGAGGAGATGCCTGTAGAGAACTTGAGGTCCTGCAGGCTTCTCCCAGTTGCCAAGCACTGCTCCGGAGTGATGGCTTGCCTCATGCAGGTATCCTGCCTGCTAATATAAGGGGCCAGAAAAGCCAACAGATGGTGAAAAACGGGGTCCGTCATCCTGAGAAAGTTCCTGAAATCATCAGGATTATTCTCCTGGATCTCACGCAGCAAAAGCATATGAGAGAATTGGTCACGCTGGAGTAACCAATTCTTGGTCCATGAACTCCTCCCCACCCTGTTCATGGACTGGGATTGGGTCAAAGTAAGAACCCCAACACCAAGCCCCCGCACAGCACAAACTCTATGACGAGTATTTACCCGCAACATGGCTTCAAAATGGTCGGCTGGTCAGAACGAACTAACAGAATGCACTGAAGAACAGTAAGGCCTGTGAAGAGCGAGCTGAAAATCAGCAACGAGCAGACAAGAACGCACTGAAAAACAGATACGAACTGACTACACACACTGAAAAACAGATACAAACCCACAAGCACAAACTGAACAGCAGTAAAATGATCTGAAAAAGCACGAGTCTGAAAAGCGCGAATCATCTCTAACCAAACTTTTACTAACACGAGATAAACACAAGATTAGCAGAAGGAGCCCAAAGGGTGGCGCACTTGGTATTGAACTTCCCTTTTATAGTCCCGTTGTACGTGTTGTACGTCACCGTGTTCTTGGCGGTCGGAATTTGGTGTGACCGTGTGTATGCAAGACAGCTTGAGCGGAATTCCGTCGGAAAAACCGGCTGTGTGTACAGGGCATAATAAGTGTTTGTGGACTTTGCAGGGGAACCAAGGCAAAACTGTAGGAGCAGATACAAATTTATCACCACCCAAAAAATAAAAATGAGTCTATACATACTAAGTAACTAAGTAACATACTAAGTAATATTTAAGTAATATTTAATAAGCTTTCATACAAACTTCATATGCTATAGCCTTTGCATTTTACTAGTAATTACCTTGTTGAGCCAACAATGCTGTGTACTTCTACAAATTATTTATTCTTGACATCTGTGGTAAGGAGACACGTCCTCTTACAAAAGTGTATACTCATTTTGAAGGTAGCTTTGACCCCTGCAACTGCCTACCTTCCTTTGGCTAACAGGAAGCAGCCGTTGTGATTGGGTCATTCTGGGATCATGCCATTTCCAGGCATTATGTCAGGCTTGCTGATAGTGTCTTTCAACCACCCACAGAGTATCAAATTACTCAAAGAGTTTGCTGTTACACAGTGATGGCTGGTGCTAAAAAATTTTGGGGGGCGCAAACAAACTGAAAAATACTGAAAACAAACCCCATCAATTGCAGCCTCACTGTGCCCATCAAATGCAGTCACTGTGCCCATGATATTCAGCCAATGTGCCCATCATATGCAGCAACTTGTACCCATCAAATGCAGCCACTTGTGCCCATCATATGCAGCCACTGGTGCCCATCATATGTAGCCACTTGTGCCCATCAAATGCAGCCATTTATGCCCATCATATGCAGCCACTTGTGCCCGTTAAATGCAGCCACTTGTGTCCATCAAATGCAGCCACTTTTGCCCTTCAAATGCCGCCACTTGTGCCCATCAAATGCCGCCACTTGTGCCCATCAAATGCTGCCACTGTGACCCCCACCCACTGTCTGCCCAGCACTTACCCCATCTTAGTGGTGGGTCAGGCAGCGGGTGACAGTGGCGAGCTGTGGGACGGCTCCTGTGTCCTCCATGCTTCCCCTCCTCTCTTCTTCCATTCTGCTAGGCGTCCAATTGGGGCACCTGTGCCTTCAGCCAATCAGGTGATAGGTATTAGACCCGCGCTACCTGATTGGTGGAGAGGGGGTTCAGTGTTAGAAAAGCAAATATTCATTTGCTTTTCTAACACATCTGGGTGGACTGCGAGCACAATGCTCTGTGCTCCAAGTCCACCTTTTTAAAGCTTATTAGAGCCTATGGCTCTATTTAGGTCCTAAAAAAAACAATTCAGACGCCTGTTGTCCAAAAAGAGGCCAGACGCTTGAATAAGGGGTGGCAGCGGCGGCCATGGATAGATTCATGCAATACATGAATTTATCCATTAGTCATAGAGGGGGAGGCTGGAGAGAGGGGGCGGTGCCCGTGCGCCCTTAATAGACGGGCTGCCCCTGCTGTTACATGATCATAACTAAACACATTAAGACATTTAAGCTGCATTCACACCTGAGCGTTTTGTAGCTTGAAAAAACGCTAGAGGGGAAAAAATACATTATTCTCTATGGAGATGGTTCACATCTCCACTCCAAAACGCCTGAAGCCCTACGCCTGAAGCTCAAACAAGTTCCGGACCCTTTCTGCGAATCGGGCAGATTTGGGCGTTTTTATTCTTTTTACATTGGTGACCTTTTGCTCTGCACAAAATTCGCGGCAAATCGCGGTAAAAAACGCCGCAAATCGCGGTAAAAAATGCCGCAAATCGCGGTAAAAAACGCCGCAAAAAACGCCGCAATTCGCGTGATTTTCTGCCTGAAAAGCTACGCTCAGGTGTGAATGTAGCCTTAGACCTTTTTCACGCTGATGCCACTTTTCAGGCATTTTTGCGAAAATGCTATCTTAATGTAAGCACTTGGTAATCCACAGAAATAAAATTTAAAAAAACTAACAAAATCAGTGAAAGAAGCAGATTGATTGAACATCGTAAATATTTGGTATGTCATAAATGTTTGCCTCGGCAAATCCTTAGTATTCTCTCTTTTTTTACAGTATGTGAGAAACACCAATGGGTCTGCAAGGGCGTTGTATCCTCAGAATCAAAAAGATTCCAAGATAATCAGATACATTAATTACCAAAAAAACTGTCTGAACTGTTACATTACAACAAAGCCTGTATGAGAAACTGACGTTTTAATCAGATAGGGCTATGCCCCCTGTATGTATCTCAAAGTTTAAAGTTGAACTCCAAACTAATATAAAAGACACAAATGGATACAGGTCTGAAATTATTAATGCACGTTTTTTTTTTTTTTTTCTTAAAAAACAAAAGTTCAGAATTTGCAATCCCCTGTACAGCAGAGCACAGACTGGGAGGGTGGAGGGTCATGGAGAACCAAATAATTTCTGCTGTAGTACAAGAAGCCTGCTTATAAGAGAAAAGAGCAGAGTGGCAGAGAGATGAGTTGATCAGTCTTCTGCTTCTCCTTCACTGTTCAATCACAGGCTGGGGAGAAGACTTCAAAGAAAAATCTGGATGTCTTCCCTGCCATACAAGGCTTTGCAATCTCAGGACTGGGTGGAAAAAAATACAAACCCTCTAGCAGTTAAAACAGATTTCGTATATATTGTACATTTCTTATGTGTATTTAGCAGTTTGCCTGGAGTTCAGCTTTAATTTCCAAATTGAATGGAGCCTACAATGCAATTTTTTTTTACTCTTTGTAAAATTATCATAGTGCAGGGACAGCAAAGTCAGTTTCCATAAAACAGTAAAAGCCAGTAATTATCTACTCTCTACAATATAAACAACCCCACTGCCCACAGCTGCCTAGAAAAAAAAGAGGTTCCCATATTTTTAAATAAACTAACACAGGATTTCTCTTGTTTACCAATGTAGACTGTAAATCAAAGGACTAATGTAAAATCTCTCTATAGTCACTATGTTTCTTATAACATACCTGATGACTCTACCAGAAAAACAGTTGTTAAGGCAATTCCTTTGTTGTGGTTACAAAGCTGACAAAGCTGCCACACTGTCCTTGAAATTTTCTTCTGGGCTACAAGCATACATGCTAATGTTGAAAATGCTAACACATCACAATCTTGATTTTATATTATCTCCAACTCCTATTTATAGAGGAAATCAAAGTGCCATTCTAGTTGTAGTGCATGCAACTTACCCATCAGGGACTCACCTTCCATGTTCTCATCCAGCCAGGTAGCTGAGGCATCTGCACACAACCTTTTCTGGCCTTTTCTATAGATACTTTACACTCATCTTCCTCTGCTCAATATTTCGACAAGCATGCAGATGAGCTTCCCTGAGACGTTTTTTGACAGTTTGTGCAGAAATTCCTTGGTTATGCAAACTGATGTTGCAGCAGCTGTCCGGGTGGCTGGTCTAAGACGATCTTGGAGGTGAAGATGCTGGATGTAGAATGGCTTATGGTAGAGAAATTAACATTCAATTCAAGGGCAACAGCTCTGGTGGACATTCCATAAGTCAGCATGCCAATTGCCCTCTCCCTCAAAACTTGTGACATCTGTGGCATTGTGCTGTGTGATAAAACTGCACATTTAAGAGTGGCCTTTTATTGTGGCCAGCATAAGGCGCACCTGTGCAATAATCATGCTGTCTAATCAGCATCTTGATATGCCACACCTGTGAGGTGGATGGATTATCTTGGCAAAGGAGAAGTGCTCACTAACACAGATTTAGGCTCCTTTCACACTTATACGACTTGTCCCACGATTTGGAACTGCAAAGTAGCATGACAAGTCGTTCCCCATGATTTCCAATGACAGCCCGTTCCGACTTCAAAGTGGTCCCTGCAGTACTTTGGTCCGATTTTGATGCGACTTACAAAGGCATTCTTTGAAATTTCAGCAAAAATTGCGGCAAAAATCGTGGCTGCGAATCGCGGCAAAATCGTGGTAAAATTGCGCAACATTGAAGTCGCACAAGTGTGAAAGGGGCCTTAGACAGATTTGTGAACAATATTCGAGAGAAAAAGGCCTTTTGTATACATAGAAAAAGTCATAGGTCTTTCAGTTCAACTTATGATAAATAGGGGCAAACAAAAAAGTGTTGCGTTTATAATTTTACTCAGTGTATTTGTATTTTGCTGTGATTTTGATATATTTGGTACTAACTTTTTGCTCCTCACCTCACTTGCCCTCCTTTTACAAGAATAATCTTGCTGTGGAATGGTCTTCTGGTTAAATCCAGATAATCCAGTTCTTAGATTCTCTGGGAGTGCACGAATATTAGTACACACATATAAGTATCTTAAAAGGATGGCCACTATAGGTGAAGTGTGTCGCAATAGTGGTCATATGGTGTTAACAGAAACATAATACTCACACTACCCTGTTAGACTGGAGGTACATTGCAAAGTGGAGCTATGTTCTAAGATGGTCTCATAATATTCTAAAAGAATAGAAGTCCTCATCAAAAGTAAAAAGGAGAAGGAGGAGAAATCCCCCATTCTTACCCGTGCAAATGCCAGAACAGTTTATTACTATGTATGTTATTAATTGGGCCATGAGCTGTTATTTTTCTATGCTTGGATTAGTTGATAAACAGTATTGCATTGCGTGTAACACTTTTGAAGAAGTTAATGAGATTTTATTATTAAGTAAAAGAATTACAGTAACAAGGAAATTTTTTCCTTTTTTTAAGGCTAACAAGGATATCATAACTTCAGCTACAAGAAAAATATTTCCCCTTGGAATTGGACTTTAACGGCACTTAAACTCATGTAACAATCATGAAGTAGAATATGTCAGAAACCATGAAATCAGACCGAGACAGAAGTACAGTTAAATCACACTAGTTTAATAATAAAAGTAAATAGAATAAACATATTTAAAACATCCAATAGTTCGGTAACCGGAACTGATAGAGAGTCAAGCCAGAAGGTCGGGGATCAGTGTAGTGAAACATCAAGTAGGATCTGGGGCCAGAAGGGATGTCAGCCGAGCAAGTCTTTAAACAGGAATGCAGGAGAATAGTCTCTGTGATGTTGACCAAGACGAAGGCAAAGATCCTCTGGGCTGAATGGCTTAAGTAGGCAGGATTGACAAGCAGGATATTATCAACAGCTGAGTAACTGTGGAGATATAGGATCTGGCAATTAGCCGACAGCTGAGCGGCCAGCTCAGAGAAGGAAGGGCTGAGCCCAGCCCTGACAGAGTAGAAAAATTATTTATTAATAACACATGATTAAAAATAGTAACATGGAATTTACATAGCAATAAGCAACTGAGACTGCACCAACTGTAACATGATTGACAATATAGATGCGTTTCAGAGTCTGGTTTATCTCCTTCCTCAGGGGTAGGGAAGATATACATTTTCTATAATGCAAATGCAGAAATCAATAGTAATTCATATAAATATATACTGTTCAAATATATTTGATTCCGCATCTACAACTACAGTCACTTCAGTCATGTATGAGCACACATTCCATGTAGATTAAAAGCAAAAAACACTGCCCCAAAGAACTGCTGCCTCCTTCATCTCCACCAAGCGTGAGGTGTGTTATATTGTAGATTTAAGTAAAAACAAAAATGTTTTACAATTATATCAAGGGAGCATCAAAGAGCCTCCCCTGAACATGGTAAAACCAGATCCACTGAGGCCTAAAGATAGGATCCTGTAATTAAAACATAATGATAAATAGTGTATGTACTGACAAAAAAAAAAATATCCTATCTATATATGAGTAATAATTATGTCATTTTAATATGTTGAATCAAGCATAGTTTCATGTAGAAGCCAGATGTACTGTAAATTGGGCCTGCTCCGGATAGATGATATTAAAAAATGGTAAAAAGTTGTAAATAGGGGTGTATCAAGGCAGCAACGTGCGCCAGATGATTAAAACCCAGTGAAAGAATAACAAAGGAAAAAGAACAGGGGGGGGGGGGGGGTAGGGTTTAGGGGGGGTTTAAGGGAAGGAAAGATGAACCCCAATGTGTGGGGTTAAAGGAGGAAAAACTGAAATTGAGGGGAAATCCCCTCAATTTCAGTTTTACCTCCTTCAACCCCACACATTGGGGTTCATCTTTCCTTCCCCTAAACCCCCCCCTGTTATTTTTCCTTTGTTATGCTTTCACTGGGTTTTAATCATCTGGCGCACGTTGCTGCCTTGATACACCCCTATTTACACCTTTTACCATTTTTTATCCTTTATTCACTTGGGTGTAGTTGTCACTGTGGATGCCTAATATTCCCCAGCCCTTCACCTTCAGAGTGGGCCCTGTGGGAACTAATCACTCTCTTCACTTTTTTTCACCCTTGGTGATGATACGGTCCCCGCCACCGACGCCCTAAAATCTATGGGCAAGGTGTGTTGTTCTAGGCCTTCTAGCATATTTTAACATATTATCATTTCCCCACGCCTAGATTGACCTGTTGACCCTATATGGTCCCTCCCCAATCGCCACGGGAGGCTCCGCCGAGCCTATAGGGCATACAAGTGGGGTAAGAGACTGTATATCTTCATGTATTGCTTTCCCCTTACACTATGTCTGAACAATCGGCTGCTGAATGTTGATGCAGCTGATTGAACTATATATACATGGTTATAAATTGTAAATTTTCTCTTGCAGACTCAAACATTGTATTTCCTGATGAAGCTATCTCTATAGCGAAACTAGTTGAAATACCCCACGTATGCATCTGTTTTTATGATTAGAAATTTGTTCTGTAAAAATAAAAAACCTTGTATTTTTTTATATATTGGTTTACAAACTAATTTTGTTACATTGTTACACCTTACCGTGATAGTCCGACAGCTCCCCCCCACTAGGGGGTTCTGGTTGGGGACCAGATCCCCCTAAAAAACTCCTGCAGACATGCAGTCTCTGACTCGTCTCAGAGGAATGGGAGTCCACCTGACTCCCATGCACTGACTTCCTGTCTGTTGGGTGGAACACTTAACCATAGCCAGGTCAAAACGAAATAGCCCAGCACATAGCGGTGCAATCAGCGTGAATTTCCCTCCACTATCTGGCGTAAACCAGCAATCTTCCAGGTAGCACAGGGTTCTACTGCCACAATATATATATATATATATATAAAATCATAGTAGCCATATGCCTCAATCCTAGATTGTTGTAATACTCGCCTATTTGGGGGCTTAAAGTATGGTCATGCACATAGATATAGAGTGAGTAATTCAGTAAAAATTACATAATAATAAGGTATGGCTTCTTTAACCACTTGCCGACCGTGTCATGCAGATATACTGTGGCACAATTGCTCTCCTGGGCGAAATCACGTACGGGTACTTCCTACCCATTTTCTGCCACCAGATGGGGGGGACCCGATGTGCGTGGCCGGTGGGCACAATCGCCGCCAGACACACGCGAACGCGTGCACGAGCGTCAGTGCAAACACACAAATCCCTGTACTGTCAGAGGAGATGAGCCATATTGTTTCTTCCTACGAAGTAGGAAAAATGATATGGCTCCTCTCCTAGTCACTCACATCCCCACACAGTAAGAATATGCTGAGGGAACACACATTTAACCCCTTGATTGCCCCCTAGTGTAAACCCCTTCCCTGTCCATGACATTTACACAGTAATCAGTGCATTTTTATAGAACTGATCACTGTATAAATGCCAATGGTCCCAAAAAAGTGTCAATCTGTCTGTCCGTCGCAAACCTGCCCACTGTCCCAAAAGTCACCACAGGTGATTCTGGGCGTTGGGCCTTGTCAGTCAGTCTGATATGCCCATAGCCATGTATAAGTTGATGCAGCAATTGGTGTCCACCATCTAGTGGTCAGAAATTGACAAGGTGAATTCATATGTAATACAACACAATGACACTTGATATACGAATAAAAATGGCATCCATCCTTAGGGCAGCATATTCATATAAAGAACCAACTAAATATACAAAGAATACATTTAAATCCATACATTGGTCATTACATGGTACATTATTTACATAAGTACAACCTATAAGTATATAATAATGTGCATATATAGGATATTATCAAACGAATAGTCAGGGCAAGCTCAATGTTCTTCTTCTTCAATAATTCAGCTACATCATTTTTAAGATGCATCAGAAGTCAGTTTTAACAGGCATAGTACCATAGTCAGGTAATACCTATTAAATGTGGAAATATATTGTTGTGGGTATACAACAGCTTCAGATAAACATTTATGGTAGATCTCCTTCTCCAGCAATTTTTTTGTGATTTTCCTAACTTTATCTGTATGATCAGGATAAATAAACAAGGAGCCTGGCTGAAGGAGGATAGGAAAAGAGCATGGGAAAAGGGAAAGGGGAGATGAAGGGATGTGGTGAGAAGACACATTACTCTCCAACAGTACAGATATTTGTGGGGACTGTGCAATCTGTAAAGTAGTTTTACATTAGTGTCTTGGTATCTTTTAAAATTAGAAGATTTGTGTGTGAAGAATTCTGTTTGTTTCTGGTTAGTGCAAATGACATGAAGAGGCCCTGGCCCATCTCTGTAGGGAAGGAGGTGTCTCTACCCACTCCAGGGGTTAACAGTGAATGTATAGTGGATAAAGAGGGATACATTGGAATGTAGTGTAGGCAGTACTTCTCTATTGGGAAGGGTAGTGGAGTAGTACCTGTTTATTGTGTTTTAAAATAAGGTAAAAAAAATCATATCATCCAGTTGTCTAAATCTTCATGTTAACCATTGTGAAGAAGAATCCAAAATGTATGAGGATTTGTAGACTGCCATTTTTAGCATTAGTGATCAGCACAATAAAAACTGGTTTATTACCAAACTCTCAAAAAGCTCTTTTACATAATGTTGCATGTGCTTTGGCCTTCCCTTTTAATAGAAGCTTGTGTTTGTCTTACTAATTTTAGGACTACTAAATGTGCATTGGGAGGCTTGTGAATAATATTTAATTATTTTATACAATACTGTTTTTTTCTTTGGTTTCCAAGTTTATTAAGTATGGCTCTAACTTAACATTTGGGGGTTTTCTATAGTGTCCAAGAGGTGGTACCCTCTTCTTCAACATTCATAAGAAATAATTCAAGGTCTTTTTGAAGTTTTAATCTGTTCAAAGGACCATGGACAAAGGACTTATTTAGACTAATTTTGTTTGCAATGACACTGCAATTATAATGTGTCAGTACTGGGCTCAGCCCTTCCTTCTCTGAGCTGGCCGCTCAGCTGGCAGCTAATTGCCAGCTCCCATCTCTCTCCATAGTTAGGCCTCTTTCACACGAACGATCCGTTCAGGTCCGTCTGTCAGTTTTTTAGGTGGACCTGAATGGATGCTTCATAGAACTCTATGGAGCGTCGGATGTCAGCAGTGACATGTCCACTGTCATCTGACCCGCTCCGATCCGAAAAAGTGTGACGGAGGTAAAAATCTACTTTTCCATCCATCTGCGGATCGTATCGGGTAACGATAGACTCTATGGTCTGCTGTCATCCGATCTCCCATAGGGGAGAGCGGCGCTCTGACAGGTCCATCCCTGCACAGAGTGCAGAGACAGACCTGCCATCTGTCTGTTCAGCGGGGATCAACGGAGCAATCCCCGCTGAGCAAGTGGATGTCAACGGGGCGGATCATCACGGATCCGTCCCATGTGAAGAGGCCTTACTCAGCTGTTGATGATCCTGCTCGTCAGTCCTGCCTACTTAAGCCGTTCAGTCCAGAGGAGCTCTGCCTTCGTGGTGGTCACATAACAAGAAACTCTCCTGTGTTCCTGTTTAAAGACTGGCTTTGCTAACATCCCTTCGGGCTCCGATCCTGCTTGCTGTTCCACTACATTAATCCCTGACTTCTGGCTTGGCTTACTATCCATTCCGGTTACTGAACTTTGGCTATGTTTTGACTATGTTTGTTCTTTTTACTTTTATTATTAAACAAGTGTGATTTAACTGTACTTCTGTCTCGGTCTGATTTCATGGTTTCTGACAGTAGGCGAAGGCCATCAATTCAGAAGATACAGTCAATCCACTTGTTGGTAATATTTTTTCCAGATTGGATGAGCAAGATCACCGCATGGATCAGTTTGCCATAGCATTACAAACGCTCCTGAGCCGCACGGCTCACCTGGAATCTCCCACTGTGGCTGCTCCGGTACAACCTGAGTTGCAGGCCATCCCTGCTGCTGCGCCAGTCTCTGTGCAGGCACCTGCCTTGAGTATTACCTCTATAAGAGGTACGTCTGGTTTTGCTCCGCTTCCCCATCGATTTGGGGCCGATCCAGTTCAATGCAGAGGGTTTCTCAACCAGGTTGAGATATACTTTGAGATGCTGCCCCAGGCATTTTCCACGGACAGAAGCAAAGTAGGTTCGGTGCTAACTTTGCTTTCTGAGAGAGCCTTGGCCTGGGCAAACCCTCTACGGGAGATGCAAAAACCTGTTGTCTTGAGTTACCCTGAGTTTGTGGCCTCCTTTAAAAGGGTATTTGACGTTCCCACACACTCCACTTCTGCTGCCAAGTGCCTTGTGTCCATCAAACAGAGTATGAGAACTGTTGCCGACTGCGCCATTGAATTCCGTACTCTGGCAGCAGAGGTTGCTTGGAACAATGAGGCCCTCATGGCTGATTTTTCTCATGGTCTCTCAGATTCCATCAAGGATGAGATAGCAGCCCGAGATATACCCACTGAGCTGGAGAAGTTGATCACATTTGCCATCCTCATTGACTCCAGACTCAGAGAAAGACTCTATTTTAAGGAGCGCTTGCGGAAGCCTCCTGTACGTTTGCCTCCAAGCTTTGCAGTCCCACCCTTGCCTCCCTCACCTCCCATGCCTTCTGGTACAGAGTCGGTCAGTGAGGTCGTGCGTCTCTCTGCGGATGAGAGAACCTTTAGGAGGAGGGAGTGATTGTGCCTTTATTGTGGCCAGGCAGGTCACTTTTTTAAGTCTTGTCCTACCCGTCCAGGGAATGCCCAAACCTTGAGATCCTGTCACGGACAGACCTTAGGTGCCGTTGTTTCATCCCCAATTATCCAGAAAGATAAGCCCTTGGCTTCGGTCACCCTTTCTTGGGCTGAGTCATCCATCGAGATACAGGCTCTAATCGACTCTGGGGCTGCAGGCTGATGCTGCCTTTGTATCAAAGCACTCGATTCCGCTGCAGCTGCATGACACTCCACTTGCAATTGAGGCTCTTGACGAGAGACCTCTACAGCCTGCCCATGTGACTCATGAGACGATTCCGTTGGAATTGGATTATCTCATGGTGAAATGCCCCTTCAGCCATGTAGGGGCATTTCACCATGAGATAATCTAATTCCAAGTTATTTCCTGACCTAAGTTTCTGCTAGTTATTGGTTATCCTTGGTTACAGAGGCACAACCCCTCTTTGGATTGGCTCAGTGCTGAGGTTCTCTCCTAGTCACCACAATGCAGTGAGACATGCTTCCAGAAGGTAGCCAAGGTCCTGTGCACCTCTTCACTCTACTACCTGCCGGAGGAGTACCGCAATTTTAGCAATATCTTTGACAAAGCTCAAGCCGGTAGTTTGCCTCCACACCGGCCGTATGATTGCACAATTGACCTTCAACCTGGTGCCATTCCCCCTCGTGGCCGGGTTTACCATTTGTCGGTCTTGGAGGATAAGGCCATGGAGGAGTATGTTGCAGACACATTTTCTCGAGGTTTCATCCGCAAATTCTCGTCTCCTGCTGGTGCTGGTTTCTTCTTTGTGAAGAAGAGTGGTGAACTGAGACCTTGTATTGATTATAGGGGTCTCAATCATTTCACGATTAAGAATGCCTATCTGATTCCGTTGATTACAGAGTTATTTGACCGCCTCAAGGGAGCAACGGTTTACACAAAGCTGGATTTGAGAAGGGCATACAATCTTGTGAGGATTAAGGAGGGCGACAAGTGGAAAACTGCATTTAATATCAGAACAGGCCAATATGAGTACCTCGTAATGCCTTTTGGCCTTTGTAACGCCCGGCAGTTTTCCAGGAATTTATTAACGATGTCCTCTGAGATTTGTTGCAGGTATGAGTGACGGTTTATCTCGATGATATCCTCATATTTTCCAAGTCCCTGGAGAGCCACCACACAGATGTCTGTTGCGTGCTTTAGAAACTAAGAGAGAACAATTTCTATTGTAAACTGGAGAAGTGCGAGTTCCGTCGTGAAAAGGTTAAATTCCTGGGCTATATCATTTCCACTGCTGTTTTTTTGATGGACCCAGAGAAGGTTAAATTCCTGGGCTATATCATTTCCACTGCTGTTTTTTTGATGGACCCAGAGAAACTTTTGTTAATCCTACAGTGGCCCTGACATGTGGGTTTATGTCCTCTGCAGCCTTTCCTGGGCTTTGCCAACTATTATCGGACGTTTATTCGTAACTTCTCGTCTCTGGTCAAGCCCCTGACTGATATGACCAGAAAGGACGGTAACCCACAGAGTTGGTCTCCGGAGTCCATTAAAACCTTTGAGAGTCTCAAGGCTGCCTTTGTTTCTGCTCCTGTGTTGGCACATCTTGATCCTATGTTACCTTTTATCCTTGAGGTTGATGCTTCTGAGACTGGTGTTGGCGCCCCTTCCAAGAAATTGTCACCTGCGGAGTGCAATTATGAGATTGTTGACAGAGAGCTGTTGGTGATCATTTTAGACCTGAAAGAATGGAGACATCTCCTCGAAGGTACCACTGTGCCAGTTCTCATTCTTACTGACCATAAGAATCTCACATTCTTGTTTGAGGCTAAATGCCTCTCTCCCAGAAGGGCATGATGTGCTCTTTTCTTGACAAGTTTCAATTACATTGTCTCATTCTTACCCGGTACTAAGAATGTAAGGGCTGACGCCTTGTCACAACAATTTTTCTCTACTTCCAAGTTGGAGTCAGTCCCGGTTCCTGTGATTCCTCCTGATCGTATTCTGGCTACAGTTCTCACCAAAATTCTTGCTGTTCAGGTCCATGCTCCTCATGATAAACCTTGTGACCGCTGCTTTGTCCCAGAGAGTCTTTGTACTCCCATGCTCCAGACTTATCATTCTCCCAAGGCAGCTGGCCACCCTGGGAAGAATCAACTTGTTTGGGCCATTTGCCCAACATTTTGGTGGCCTAGTCTACGTGCTGATGTAACTGCCTTCATAGCTGCCTGTTCCGTGTGTACTCAGAGTAAGACTCCACGACACCTTACAATGGGCCTCCTACAACCCATACCCAATGAAGAAAGACCCTGGACCCACCTGTCTATGGATTTTATTGTGGATGTACCCAATTCCCAAGGCAACACTGTTATCCTCATGGTGGTTGACCGGTTCTCAAAGATGTGCCATTGTATTCCACTTAAGAAGTTGCCCATTTAAGGAACTGGCTTCCATTTTTGCTTGGGAGATCTTTCGCTTAGATGGGCTACCCAAGGTGATTGTATTGGACAGGGGTAGTCAGTTTGTGTCCCGGTTCTGGCGAGCCTTTTGTGCACAGTTGGGAATTCAGCTTGCTTTTTCCTCTGCGTATCACCCGCAATCTAATTGGGCTGCAGAACAAGCCAATCAGTCCTTGGAGCAATTCCTACATTGCTATATCTTTGACCATCATAACAACTAGTCAGACCTATTACCATGGGCAGAGTTTGCTCACAACAATGGCTTGAATTCTGCTTCCTGATTGTTCCCATTTATGGCAAATTATGTTTTCCAACCTTCCATGTTGCCTGATTTGTTGGTTCCGCAGAGTATTCCTGCATTACAGGAGCATCTCTGTGGTCTTCGTTCTACTTGGGCACAAGTCCAGGAGGCTTTGCGACATGCTAATGATAGGTACAGACTCCATGCTGACCGCATACGCCTGCCTGCACCTTCCTACCAGGTTGGGGACAGGGTCTGGCTGTCATCTCGCAACCTCTGACTTCATGTTCCCTCACTGAAGTTTGCACCTCGGTTTATTGGGCCTTTCCGTATTCTTCGCAGGATTAACCTAGTGGCTTACGCATTAGACCTTCCTTCTAATATGCATATTTTGAATGTATTTCATGTCTCCTTATTAAAACCTTTGGTCTGCAACCGCTTTACCACCTTGGTGCCACATCCTCACCCTGTACAGGTTGAGAACCATGAGAAGTATTAAGTACAGTCCATTGTTGTCTCCCGTAGGTTCCATGGGGGCATACAGTACCTGGTGCATTGGAAAGGGTACGGTCTGGAGGAACCCTCTTGGGTCTCATCCTCGGACGTACATGCCCCTGTCCTCCTCTGTAATTTCCATAGACATTTTCCCCTCAAGCCTGGTGGTCCTCCGAGGGGTAGGGGTCATTGAGGATGGGGTGCTACCAGTGCTGGGCTCAGCCCTTCCTTCTCTGAGCTGGCTGCCCAGCTGTCGGCTAATTGCCAGCTCCCATCTCTCTTCACAGTTACTCAGCTGTTGATGATCTTGGTCGTCAGTCCTGCCTACTTAAAGAGGAAGTAAAGCCTCTTAAAAAAAAAAAAGACACCCTGCAAGGCAAAGGCATAATGAGCTAGTATGCATAGCATACTAGCTCATTATGAAAAACTTACCTGAAAACGAAGCATCCGAAGCCCTCCTTATCCTCGATCTTCTTCGCCGCCATCCAGGGCCGGAGTGACTTCCGGGTCTCGCCGCTCCAACGCTATCATTCGCTGGATCGGTGAGATGTCACTCCCGCGCATGCGCACGAGATCGGCATATCGCCGTGATCTCGGCATATTCAGTGCGCCCCCAGTGCGCCTGCGCGCCGCTGTCTACGGCGCATGCGCCGTAGACAGCGATGCCTTTTTCATCGCTAAATATCTCCTAAACCATGTAGGTTTAGGAGATATTTATTGGACCTACAGGTAAGCCTTAATCTAGGCTTACCTGTAGGCCAAAGTCATATGGAAGGGTTTACTTCCACTTTAAGCCTTCCAGTCCAGAGGAAATCTGCCTTCACCATGGTCACATCACAAGAAACTATCTCCTGTGTTCCTGTTGAAAGACTGGCTTTGCTGACATCCCTTCTGGCTCCGATCCTGCTTGCTTTTCCACTACTTTGATCCCTGACTTCTGGCTTGGCTTACTATCCGTTATGGTTACTGAACTTTGGCTATGTTTTGACCAGGTTTGTTCTTTTTACTTTTATTATTAAACAAGTGTGATTTAACTGTACTTATATCTCGGTCTGATTTCATGGTTTCTGACATAATGATGTAAGATAAATGTGCCTGGTCAGAGGAAAAAATTCTACACTTTGTTGGGCAAAGAAATAATTTATGTGGGAATACAGTATGTATAATCAGCCAGAAATACTGTATGTGTAGTCAGGTGTATTTGTATTTACAGTCTGTCAAACATAAACTAAGAGGTGATCATGTAGGTCTAATCCCCCAATCACACTTGAGATTTTTTATGCTTGCATCCCTACGCCTGACTGCATTTTACTATGCCTGACTATGAATGACTATACAGAATCTCATTATTTATAACTGTGCCTGTTCATACTTGTACACTCAGTCACGTTATGCACTATGCCCTACACTCAAAAAAGTACCACTTTTTTTTGGTTCAATGATTTTTTATTAAAAGGAATTTTTGCCAAAAAACAGAATGACAGATACAAGAATAACCGTTCCATAATACAGTCTCTGATGTCACAGTAAGAATTACAATAATATGCCAACAATAACCACGTATAGCACAGGAACCATTCAACAAGTGCAACCAATGTGATTGCCGTAGTTCTATGTGTAGAATACTATCTCTTTTACAGAAAAATAATAAACAAATGACCTATATATTAAGTGAGCCCTCAAAATCAAAGGTAGGTGTATGCCAACTCCACTTCAATATAGGTCCACAGCCAGTTCAAAGGCAAGATAGCACCCAATGTATTACAACAACTATGTAATAATCTTAAGAACGTGCAGTCAGGGTATCATATTCAGAGGAATAAGTAACAGAATATAGGAGGAGAATATAAAAGAAACAGAAGAGAAAGGTAAGTGGAGATAGACTGGATCAACCCAGGTAGACCACCATCTCCCCCAAGAAAGATGGCAATTTGAGATATTTAATCCAAGGTGTCCAGGCCTGTTCAAACCTGATCTGTTTATCGCATAGAATGCTGGATAATTTTTTCATGGACCATAATCCAAAAGATTTTTAGTTTAGTGGCCGCATAACAATAGTGGGTTTTTCCACGCTCTGGCAATGGTCACTCTAGCTGCTGAAAGCATTAAAAAAAATGCTGTCTTGGCATTTTTAGCAATATTAGGGCCAGTTACGAAGTATATAAGATTAAAAACTCAGATTCAGTAACGTTGGACTGTAAAACAAGACCACCAGACATGGTACATAGTGCCTTCCTGATTGCAGCCTCTAAAGCACAAGGTGATATGGTAGGGTACACTTAGGTAAATTAGATTCACCTAGCTTTTTGTTAATGATCCGCTTATGCACCCTTACCAACCACCAAGCCCAGTCTTTCTCCACAATGTATGTGCCCAGTTTCGCTTCCCAAGCCATCTGGTAAGAAAGTGTACCTGCAGTACAAGAAAAAGGCATAGAGTTCAGAAATATCCCCCTTGTATCCAGACACCGCAGGCATCTGTTTTCAAAAAGGGTTTATGTGAACAAGTCATCTGTCTGGTGTTGGAGCGTGATTAGGAAGTAATGTATTTGAGTAGGAAGTGATGTATTTGAATTCAATCATCTCAGATAAAGTAAGGTCCAAAGTGTAGATAAAATACCCAAGGGGCCTAATCCCCTTGTCGTCAAGGACAAGCTCAATCATATATATAGGCCTTTATTGAACCACCACTGAAAGTCATGGGGGGGTTGACCTGGAGGGAAACAGTGGATTATTAAAAAGGAGGGCTAAAGGTATATGAGGACGTTTAGGGGGATAAAGCTTACAAGCCATGTCTCAGAGACAGAGGGACTGTGACAATGTAGGGCATAAAATTGCCCTGCAAGCTTTCAATGGGAGACAAAAAAGGAGGTCTATTGGATGTGAGGCGCCTGTCTGAGCTACGAGCCAAATCTAATCCGGCCTGTAATTAGTGGAGAAAATTTGTGTAAGCACAGTCAGTTGTGCAGCTCTATAATACAGTATCTTGGGAGGTGAAGGGTTCCCAGACCACCACAGGATTTGGAAGCATACAGTATATAGTCATGCGGGCTACCATACAGCATCTAGAGCCCCAAATAAATGTGAAAAAAACAACATATGAAGTTTGTTCAAATAAGATAATTGCACCGATATGGGAAGGATGTGGAAGTGTCACAATGGTCTAGGGAGGGCAGTCATTTTTATTGTGGCTATTCTACCCATCAAGGAAAGAGTATGAGTGTCCCACATGCATCTCTAATGAATAATTCACCTGAAACAATGACGAAAAGTCTAAAGTAAGTTGTATCCCCATGTAAGCAAGTTCATGAGCATTTCATTTAAACTAGAAGGAGGCCTTAAGAGACCCCAGAGAGTCAAGATTAATGTCTAAAGCTTCAGATTTGCTCTGTTCGGATTCGGTTGGACTTTCCGAAGTAAAATGTGCGATCGGAGCTTGATGTCGGAAATTGTGTAGACTCCATCGGACAGTTTCCATCGGAATTTCCGTCACACAAAATTTGAGATCTGGTTCTCAAATTTTCCGACAACAAAATCAGTTTGCATAAATTCCAATTGTGTGTACACAATTTCGATGCACAAAGTGCCATGCATGCTCAGAATCAAGCAGAAGAGCCGCACTGGCTATTGAACTTCATTTTTCTCGGTTTGTCGTAAGTGTTGTACGTCACCGGGTTCTTGAAGTTTGGAATTTCCAACAAGATTTGTGTGACCGCGTGTATGCAAGACAAGTTTAAGCCAACATCTGTTGGAAAAATCCATGGATTTTGTTGTCGGAAATGTCCCATCAATGTCTGATCATGTTTACGGGGCATATCAGTACAGATTTATTTTTTTAGTGCATTCAGTCATTTTTTATTCCATAGACTTTAGTGGGAACACCTCTTAACCGCTTCCCGACCACCTAACGCCAATATACGTTGGCAGAATGGCCAGGGAAAACCACATAAATATACGTGGTCCTTTAAGAGGCCTGCCGTGGGTTGTGCGCGCGCCGCCAGCGGCACACTCGCGACCCGGTCGGGAGCTCCGTGACCACGGCCGCGGGACCAGCGGACCCGATCGCCGCTGGTGTCCCGCGATCGGGTCACGGAGCTGAAGAACGGGGAGAGGTCTGTGTAAACAAACCTCTCCCCGCGCTTCCTACACTGACTGTCAGTGATCTGCTGTTCCCTGTCCTCGGGAACAGCCGATCAGTGACGTCAGATGTCAGCCACGCCCCCTACTGTAGAAAAACACACAACACGTCACAATAACTCCTCCCCGCCCCCTAGTGGTTAACTCCTTCACTGCCACTGTCATTTACATAGGAATCAGTGCTATTTAAATAGCACTGATTTCTGTATAAATGACAATGGTCTCAAAAATGTGTCAAAAATGTCCGATGTGTCCGCCATAATGTCGCAGTCACAATAAAAATCACTGATCGCCGCCATTACTAGTAAAAAAAAAAAATATTAATAAAAATGCTATAAAACTATCCCCTATTTTTTAAACGCTATAACTTTTGCGCAAACCAATCAATAATCGCTAATTGCGATTTTTTTTACCAAAAATATGTAGAAGAATACGTTTCGGCCTAAACTGAGGAAAAAAAATGTGTTTTTTTATATATTTTTTGGGGATATTTATTATAGCAAAAAGTAAAAAATATTGAATTTTTTTCAAAATTGTCGCTCTATTTTTGTTTATAGCGCAAAAAATAAAAACCGCAGGGGCGATCAAATACCACCAAAAGAAAGCTCTATTTGTGGGAAAAAAAGGACGCCAATTTTGTTTGGGAGCCACGTCGCACGACCGCGCAATTGTCAGTTAAAGCAACTCAGTGCCGAATCGCAAAAAGGGGCCTGGTCCTTTGGCTGACAATTGGTCCGGGGCTGAAGTGGTTAATACACAATATGCAACATTTGGAGATGTGTGCTATTTTTTTCTTTAATAAAAAGAAGCTTGCAATGAAATGTTATTTGCCAGAAATTTTAAACACATATTCCTGTCATCATTGCAATCAGCTGAAATGTTAGGAATAGACAGGATAATAAGGATGACTGGACAGCAAAAATACTTTATTTCTGCTGAAATATCTTTAAAGGCAAGAATATTTTCTGGAGAGCTTGATCTAAAACTATGTTTTCTGATGTAAAATATAGATAAGTCAGATATGGAAATTAACTATGCCTGTAGGTTTTCATTGAATTTTACAAATATAAAAAAAAAGGTTTATAATAAACAATTAGTAGGGAGGATTGCTCAGATATTCAGAGTTAAGTTCATTATTCTCTGCAATAACATTTCCATTCTTAAGGCTAATGTATCAGTTCAGTAACACCTTTGGCAAATGTATTCATTATACTCAGTTATTCCCCAAGTCTGGTAAAAAGTAAATGAATTGCAGTGAATTTAAATAAGCTTTGCTTCTGGATTTATTTTTTGTTTCAAGGAGTTTTTGTGCTGAATTGTTAACATGTTTTAATTAAAAGATTTAACAGGGCTAGGAAAACAATAGATATATTGAAAGTATTTCTCATGGGGTTCTATTATTCTAGAAATTTTGAAATATGATATAAGCTTTTCTACTTTGAAAATACAAAATTTGTGTGTCTGGGTTTAAAATCAGGGAGGTACTAAAATTAAAAAAGAACCTTCTTACGTTTCATATAAAAATAATCTAATGCTGTTTTCAAACTATTTTGTTTTATGACTTATACAATACTTTTATGACACTAGACCTTTTTAACTAAGATTTGCCACAAGGGTTTCACACTTTTGGAAAGTGCATGTATACTTAAAAAAAATTATCTTATTTTTTCTATAACTTTTGTTTTTTTATTATCATAAAAAATATAATGATAATAATAAATATATAATAATAATAATAATAATAATAATAATAATAATAATAATAATAATGATATAGTGATATAGTGATAATGACATTTAAAACATGTGCAAATGAATACATTTCTTTTTAGTGTAATAATACATGTAAGATATTCTATCAGCCACCAAATTAGGCTTGAAAATGTATGCAAAGTAAGAGCCTCAGTGAAAAATAAGAATTGTATATATGGGGGATAATGTAAGCTTTTCCTTCAATAAATTGTCACCATTCAGTGATGCATTAGGTTCAAAAGGAAAAGAAAAATTAGGGCTGCTTTAAATGGCTTCTGAGGTAATTGGTAATTGGCATTGGCTGCAGCTGCTTTTATCCAACAGGGCAGTTGAATTAAAATTTCAGTGGCCAAACATGGTTTGAAATTTGGCCCATCCCTGCTGAATAGGCCGAATTTCGATCCATCCATTGCCCTCCTTAAGCTTGCCATAGACGGTGTAATTTTCTTTCCTGCAACCAGGGGTTGAGGGGCATGGGGAGCCTTCCCTGCTGCCAGAAGAACACAGTGATTATTGCTAGCACCCATAGCTTCTGGCAATAATTGCATGAAAAATTGGACATGCTGGTTCTACCCAGCTTGAGTTCGATCAACTTGATTAGAATCAACCTGCCCATACATAGTTACATAGTAGGCAATGTTGAAAAAATACACAAGTCCATCAAGTCCAACCTATGTTGCCAGCTTTATTTGTTTTTGTCGGATTTGTTAGAGGACCGATAAGTCCTGAGGTCCAGGCCAATGATTTATAGCCTGGACCTGCTTATCGGTCCTGATGAATGAAATCCTTCACCTGCCTGTGTAAGTGTAAACACAGACAGGGGGAGTGATGTCATCTCTCTTTGTGGAGTCTTTTTGATTCCAGTGAAAGGAGAGAGAACGTCTGAGTTGCACTCGGTCCAGTCTTCATTTCTTGGGTCGAGACTGTGTACAGATCTCCGGAAGCCAGGGTCCGTACTGGTACTGTTCTTTCCCCACCCTTCCCTCTGGGTAGAGGAATGAGACAGCCATGCCCCCTCTCCCCAGGACTTTTTGCACTGGCAATAGAACCCATGGCAATCGTCTTACGATCCAACCCTGAGATACACTCTATGCCGACAATACCCTCCTAAATCTCTAGGACAACGGGAATTCCCTACAGAATGCGCTATCGGCTATCAGGAGTGTGTACAAATTGGGGGAAATCCATACTGTTTCGGCTCCATTCCGGCAACAATTCCCGACCCTTAGATGCGCAACTCCAGAGGGTTTCCCAGTTCAGATACCTGGGGGTGGAGGTACACCGAGACCTAAACCAATTTATTGCCCTAAACTTGAACCCAGTAGTCTCCCAATTGTCCCAAAGATGCGCAGCCTGGAAGTCTCTCCCACTCCAGTGGGACAAGTCAATCTTTTTAAGACAGTGCTGCCCAAATTTACCTACATCTTTAGGCAGACTCCTATAGTTATACCTGTTTCCTTTTTTAATAGATTAGATAGCATAATCATCGCCTTCGTATGGAAGGGAGCGGTACCTAGAATAGCAAAAACGACACTACAACTACCGACTACACTGGGTGGCCTGGCTCTACAGAGATTTATAAAATATTACTGGGCCGCAGTTCTGGTTACCGTGAGGTGGTGGCTAGCCGAGACTCTGGTCAATCCCGCGTCCACGCTAGAAGCAGCACTGCTGGGCTCCTACGCAGAGCTGAGAAACCTAATTCACATGGGCCCTAAATCCAACCCGCAGGTGACCCCACCCATGAGGGCAACACTTAAGGTATGGGACACGGTTAACTTGAAGATTAGGAATCCAAACACATGGTCCCCTACAACACTGCTATGGGGTAACCCATGTCTACCCCATTTCCACCCTATCAGTGACCCGATTATATGGGCTAGACATGAGATTACATAGTTGGGAGACATTGTACCCGGGGGACAGATGATTTCTTTTGATATCCTGAAGAGGGATAAAGGCCTACCGAATCACATGTTCTTTAGATATCTCCAGTTACACCATGCCTACCGCCAGGGGCGTACCTAGAGCATTTGGCACCCGGGGCGGATCCTATATATGGCACCCCCCACCCCACCTTAAAATGTAAAAACACCCCACTGTGCCCCCTGCATACCTCTGCATCCTTCAATATCTTTTTTGTCACTACTGTGTACCCCCTCTCCACAACTTCCCCTCTGGACCCCTTTACATTATGCAGCACCCTGCACCTCTGGACCCCTTTACATTACACAGGACCTTGCACCTAAGGACCTCTTTACATTACACAGCACCCTGCACCTCTGGACCCCTTTACATTACACAACCCTTGCACCCCTGGACCCCTTTACATAACACAGCACCCTGAACCTCTGGACCCCTTTAAATAACACAGCACCCTGAACCTCTGGACCCCTTTACATTACACAGCACCCTGAACCTCTGGACCCTTTTACATTAGACAGCACTCTGAACCTCTGGACCCCTTTACATTACACAGCCCTTGTACCGCTGCACCCCTTTACATTACACAGCCCCCCACAGCTCTGGACCCCTCTACAACATTACACAGCCCTTGTACCGCTGCACCCCTTTACATTACACAGCCCCCCACAGCTCTGGACCCCCTACAGTGCAGACCCCGTCCCTACAGTACAGACCTCCCCTACAATGCAGACCCCCATTTACAGTGCAGACCCCCCCATCTACAGTGAAGACCCCCCATCTACAGTGAAGACCCCCCCTACAGTGCAGATCCCCTACAGTAAAGACCCCTCCCCCCCTACAATGCAGACCCCCCTACAGTACAGAATCCTCCCCTACAGTACAAGACCCCCCTACAGTACAAGACCCCCCCTACAGTGCAGACCCCCCACAGTACAAGACCCCCCCACAGTGCAGACCCCCCTACAGTACAAGACCCCCCTACAGTACAAGACCCCCCCCCTACAGTACAAGACCCCCCTACAGTACAAGACCCCCCCTCCTACAGTGCAAGACCCCCCCTACAGTGCAGACCCCCCCTACAGTACAAGACCCCCCTACAGTACAAGACCCCCCCCTACAGTACAAGACCCCCCCTACAGTAAAGACCCCCTACAGTACAGATCCCCCCTACAGTAAAGACCCCCATCCCTTCAGACCCATAATGTACCTCAGAAAACATGGGGAGAGACCGAGGCAGTGGCATTTTGGGGGGGGGGGTGCGAGACACCTGTCGGCAGTGACCCGGGACCCGGCGCAATGATCATCTTCTCTCAGTGGTCACGGTTCTCAGCCGCGCCGCGGCTGTCACAGTCGAGCAGAGTGAAGCCGCCTCCCCTTCCTCCTTTAAGTCTACATGCAGGAGGAGGGGGAGGTGGCTTCACTCTGCTCGGCTATGACAGCCGCTGCCGAGACTGATAACAACCACGACCACAGAGAGAAGGAAATAGCGCCGGGTCCCGGGTCACTGCCGACAGGTGCCACTCAGCGTGCGGCTCGCACCCCCCGGCCCCCCTCCCCCGCAATGCCACTGCCTCAGGCACTCAGTGTGGTCTTTTACCGAGTGGTGCCGCTGCATAACGTGTCGCTGTAACCCTGTCACCCCTCCTCTTCAGTCGCGGAGGGGGGAGGGCGCAGGCCTGACACCCCCCCCCCCAGTGTGTGGAACCCGGGGCGGCCCGCCCCCCGCCCCCCACTTAGTACGCCTCTGCCTACCGCTCTCAATTCCCTCTTTTGATAACACTGCAGATGTCAGATCTGGAGAGTATGCTGCGATCCCTGGAAGGAGGTGGAACACTTTCTATAATCTATAATACGCTGGCTGTTCTGGACACATCTAAGGTCTCTCAACTATTCACGGCATGGCAGAAGGATATTCCAGCCCTGGTTGATGATGATTGGGAGGAGGGTATTCAGCAGTACTTGCCTCTGATGGTCTCAGCCAGAGATAGATACACTCAATTAAAGTTTATACACCATGCCTATTGCTCCCCAGTATGCTTGGCGAGAATCTATCCTGGTCGATCGGCAATATGTCCCAAATGTGGCTCAGATGGTGCAGATTTTTTCCATGTAGTCTGGTCCTGTCCCAAAATAGAGGAATTCTGGAGGGTAATCCTGAACAATATCAACTCGATAGGGAAAATAAAGGTCCCACGCAGTCCTATTCCTCTCCTGCTAAGTATTTGTGACTTCCTTGAGGCTCCCCAAAGGAAAAAAATATTTGTCTTCTACGCGTCTTTCTATGCTAGAAAGGCAATTCTTTTAAAATGGAACCAAACTCAACCCCCCACTAAGCAACTCTGGATGTCCCTGGTAAATGCTGCCCTACCTCTCTATAAACTAACCTACCTAGGAAGAAACTGCCTGAAAACATTTGATAAAATATGGGCCCCTTGGGTAAAGGCATGGAATCTGACTCTAGAATAGAGACTGGCAGTTCCTTATCCCTCACACCCAATCAACATCACACACCTTAAAGATCACTCTTAATCCCTAATTAGTGGGTAGGTGTTAGATGATATGATTGATCCTACAGGACTCACCTGTCCCGCCCCCCGCCCCCCCCCCCCCCCACCCCCTAGAACCTTAAATGTAATTTTTTATAACTGTAGTTATTAACTGCAATCCAAATGATTGTTACATGTATTATATTCAATTTTCCATGAAAACATGTACTACTGTCAAGCGATTATGTCTGAATTTACTTGTACCGTGATCTATTCTCTGTCTGTCTGTTAAAATTAAACTTTATGTTAAAAAAAAAAACATGAGTTGCACAACACTACACTAACACCAGTACACATAGGTATTAGTGTTATGGGTGACGCTGGTTAGTTAGTTTGTTTTTTATAGCCTCAGGGCACCCACCATATATTACCAAATAAAAGTTTATCTCCCTGATTGCCCGGTGGGTGATATCAGGTTTTAGCATCAGTCAGGGTCTGCGTCACCCCAGGCAGCGTCAGATTAGTTCCAGTAGCGCTAGCACCCCCACACACAAAACAAAAATACCAAGAGGTGACTGATTGTAATCTCACCCAGGCTCAAAATGCAGAAATTAGATAGATGTTGAATATAACATATATGATCCATATAAAACCTAAGGACCCAGCTCTTAAGGGCTCAATGACAACGTTTTTCAGCTGTGTGATGGGCATAATCACTCATCATCCCTCAGGCATCTGCTCCCTCCGCTCATCATCCGTCTCTGAGATCTGAAGCATCTCAGACATCTTTAAATCACAGCAGTGGCGCCTCGAGGCCTCAGACGAGATGGTACAGCTTTGTGGAGAAGACGACTTCGGTGAAGACTCACAGTCTGCTTTCGAGAAGGTGGTAAGGGGCACAGCTACACCCGACCACCTGCTTACTCTGACCGATATGACAAAAAAGTGGCAGATATTAATCTATTCCAAGATCTCTCACCAATTACTTCAAACAATCGACATGCTTTGCGAGTCCTGCAAGAAGTCCTCCACAATAAGAACATCCCCTACAAATGGAAGTTTCCTTTTGCCCTGAATGTGACTTTTTAAGGCAAGCAGTTCTACCTGCGAACACCTGATGAACTATACTTTTTTTGTGATCATTTTCAGATTCCAATTGTAGATTTGCTGGATTGGTATAAGGATTTCCGCAATTCACCGCAGACCTGCAGTGTATCCAATACACCTAAATCTACACTAACTAAACCTACCTCCAAAAAGGGGATGAAAGAGGTGGTTGAGAGCCCCCCTAATATATATTTCTTGTTTTGGGTTATTACTTCTTTAAATATATTGTTGCTCTGAAGTTAGACGTAAGAGAGATGTTTCTGTAGAGAAGATGGAAGTCTTGGTTTAGTTTTATGTTAACCACAAAACGAGTGCCTGGGTCAAAGTGATGTGATAGCCTGTGTATTGTTATAAAAGCTGTTATAAAAACTGTCTAAACATTGACAGGTGAGAAATGCTATGAATAACTGTATGTACATGAGGGAGGTGTTTGGCATGGCTTGGATTGGTAATATCCTATTGGTGGGCTATATCTTGCATGTGTACTATAAATATGCTCTACCAGGACCAATAAATCGAACAGTGTATAGATCTAATAATCTGTGTTGGGTCACTTTTATAAATACATTGTTCCCTGTGCAGAATCTGGGTGTGATGAAATAAGGAGTGCCGGCAACAATAATAAGGTAAGATTAATAATAATAAGGTGATAGCTAGGATTAGAGTTTATAGGATCCAGAAGTATCCTATCAGGGGAAATATCACAAACAACATCCACCTGGCTCCTTTCGCACCCCAGCACACGCTAAGAGCTCTGGAAAAGGATAATGAAAACAATTGAGTGTTGTAGTCTATTGGAAACTCAATTGCTCTTTTATCTACTGCAGACTTCCTCTTTTATAAGGCCACGGTTGGTATGTTACGATATACCATTTATGTTTGTAAAGTGAAACTTTACTTTATGTTTTTCATGCAACTAATCCAGTTGCTAAGACAAAATGTGTCTCCTCCTCCTAATAGGAAGAGATTCAAGTTTTGAGCTTATTCAACAACTGGCTGATCCAGAAGGCCAATATCTATTTGTTAAGGGGAAAATTGGGAATCTATCAATCACTTTAGCCAACGTTTATTTTCCCAACGCAGCACATATCTCTTTTTGCAGCAAAATCAATGATGAGTTGACCTGGTTTGCCTCTGGGTGCCTTATCCTGGGGGGATTCAAATATTCCACTGGACCCTCTTCAGGATATCTCAAACACAAGTCAGCCATTGTCTTTCAAAAACACATAAGAATTAAGGTATTACTGAATTCCTTGACCCTGGTGAATGCGTGGCATGTGGTAAATGGACAGGGGAGAGATTTTGCTTATTAGCCCGCTGTCCACAATAAACATTCACGCATAGACTACATTTTAGTTTCCCAAAGAGATCGGACATCCTTATTAGAGACACAAATAGGGATTCAAATGTTCTCAGATCATGCTCACATATCAATTTTGCTACAACTACATAATACTCCTACCAAATCATACACATGACAACTTAATCCCACACTGTGGACAGATCCCTCGACCATGACACGCATTTCGGATACTGTGATTCAACACTATTTAGAACATAGTGGGTTACCTAGTTTGAACGCTTCAGAGGCTGAAAACCTTCATAAGCAAATTGAAATGACAGAAATAAAAAAAGCAATCAAAACATTGAAATCTGGCAAGATCCTGGGCCCAGATGTTTTTTCAGCTATCTATTATAAAATCTTCACAGCATTAATCTCAAAACCCTTGCTTTACACACTAAACTCCCTGAAAAAAAAACACAAAAAAAAACACAAAAAAAAACAATTTGCTTTACAATGGCCCATATTACTATGTTGCCCAAACCTGGCAAGGACCCTGCCGATTGCACAAGTTATAGACCAATATCTTTGCTCAATTTAGACATGAAACTCTTAGCAAAGATCATAGCAACAAGGCTTCACAAGCATCTCCCAGGGCTTATTGGCCCAGAACAAACAGGCTTCATGCCAGGTAGGGAGGCACAAAATAATGTTACTAAGGCATTGAACAATATTTACCTCCTCAAGGGACACAAAGAAGAAGGTCTTGTCCTATATACAGATGCAGAGAAGGCCTTCGATAGGGTAGCCTGGGATTTCATGCTCTCGGTTTGCACACACATCGACCTACGGCCTAATATGCTAAAATATATGCTAAAATGTATTTTGTCATTATATCAAAACCCAGCAGCCAGACTAAAAATCAATGGTACACTTTCAGACAATGTGCAGATCCATAACCGCACCGGACAGGGTTGCCCACTATCCTTCATATTATTTAAACCTACCCTGGAACCATTCATCTGAACCGTTGTTATGCTTTGTGTATATCTATTAAGTTATTGTGGTAAAACCAAGGAAGCTTAGACTTCTGAAGTGTATCAATGCTTTACTAAACAAGGAAAAATCTGCACATACAAACTGTAGGATGAACAATACAATACAACACAACTTATAGCTTCACATATAAGCATGTATAATATGTACACATTAAGTAAACTAAACAGTTACTCAACTTAGGGGTTAAGATGTCCTTCATAGTTCCTTGTTCAAAGTCCAACTCACAAAAGTGTCTCCAACGTTATCCAGCTCCTTGGAAGCCATCTTCTCCTCTGTCCTCCAAAACACAACTGTTCCTCTGTCCCAAAAACACATGTTTCTTTCAAATCCTCTCCATGCCCCTCCCACCCACTTCCTGCATAAACCAACTTCCTCTGCTCATCTTCAAAACCTGGCTATCTGGTTTATTTACATATCAATGGAGGGGGAAAGGGCTTCTGTAGACATATGCTGTTACTAAATCTAAACTTTATATTGCAATAAAGTCACTATACAAATGCCCATAGCAACACATACCACCTCTTGACTTTATAGGATAATATAGGAAACTTCTTAAAGCCTTTTGTCCAGGAAAGGGCAAAATAAACCCCCCTGTATAAATTGGAGGAACAAATTCCCTTTCCACCCCCATCTTGTGGGCGGTCAGACGATTGGTTTGTCCCTGGAAGGCTGCAACATTACTTTTGAGCAGGGTTAACAATGTCTTTTGGCAGTTTGTAAAGAAAGTCCCAGATGAAAAGTCTCTTTTCTTCTTGGTCATAAGGAATGCTCAGATAAAAGTCCACTCCAATTCAGCCACCTTTCCTCAGGCTCTCTTCTGGTCTGTCTCCTCCCATCCAGTATGGTCATCTGCTCTGCCTGCTCCTCCTCTCAATGCTCAATACCTGAAAAGAGTAAGAGACAAAGCAGATTATATGTTCCTTCCAACTGTGCCAAAAAACATAGCTCACTGCTCACATTTCTCTATCTGCCCATTTCTAACTGCAAAACTATTGTAGGGTGTCCACTGTTGCCTTGAAACACTTTCACGGAAAGGCATTGACTTCAGACAATAAACTTGCATGTCTCTCCGTGCTGTCCTGGGAAGCACACAGGCCTGCTGTTGTTCAGTCTTCACAGCATGGCACATTTTTGCAAAATGCCCCATTTTATGGCAACAGAAACCCTTAATGTGACTGAATCTACCATTCCCAACCATTTGCTTCCACTTCTTAAACAATGCTGGTGTAGGAATCCCATCTATTTCCTCTCTAGGGACCCCCACCTTAAGTAAATCAATCCACATGTTTCATAGTTTCATAGTTAGTAAGGTTGAATAAAGACATCAGTCCATCCAGTTCAACCTGAGTGAGTGTCTACAATTGTCCCTATCCCTGTACATTGCACACTCACACCGGTCCCTACCCTCAAGGAGCCCACGATCCAAGGTCCTCATTCATATACTAGGGCCAATTTTTTGGACAGAAGCCAATTAACCTACCTGCATGTCTTTGGATTGTGGGAGGAAACCGGAGTACCCGGAGGAAACCCACGCAGGCACAGGGAGAACATGCAAACTCCAGGCAGGTAGTGTCGTGGTGGGGATTCGAACCAGCGACCCTTCGTACTGCTAGGTGAGAGTGCTAACCACTACACCACTGTGCCGCCTGTGTCTCCTGGAGATCATAGGCCTTCCCTTCCATGTATCTGACTCAACTCGGTCATTTGAGCTGATCAAATCCTCTGCTTCCCGGTTATGAGAAGTAACAGTGGCACATGTCCTACTTCTGCTTACAGGCTTTGGGCCTTTGTCTTTTGTTAGGGCATCATTAGACTTGGTCATGAGGGCTGCACACCGCTCATTTAAATCTTCAGCTCGGCCTACAGGGGTTTGAACACACTTCGAAGCCACTGCAGGTTTAACTTTGATTACCCTCCTTCCTAAATCTTTTGCCTTGCTTGCAGTTTCTTCCAAACACTTGGATGCCACTGCAAGCTGCTCCTTCAGTAAATCTCTTTCTAATTCCGCCTTTTCCCTCTTTTCAGATTCAATATGTAGGAAGTGCAAACCAAACACAGCAACTGCCCGCATCTCTCCCTTACTGAACCCAAAACTTTTGAGACTAAAATCTGAGGAAAGATCACAGACTCCATCCCCCCAAGCTCAATGCTTTACTAAACAAGAAAAAATCTGCACATACAAACTGTAGGATGAACAATACAACACAACTTGTATCTTCACATATAAGCATGTATAATATGTACACATTAAGTAAACTAAACAGTTACTCAACTTAGGGGTTAAGATGTCCTTCATAGTTCCTTGTTCAAAGTCCAACTCACAAAAGCGTCTCCAACGTTATCCAGCTCCTTGGAAGCCATCTTCTCCTTTGTCCTCCAAAACACAACTGTTCCTCTGTCCCAAAAACATATGTTTCTTTCAAACCCTCTCAATGCCCCTCCCAGCCACTTCCTGCATAAACTAACTTCCTCTGCTCATCTTCAAAACCTGGCTATCTGGTTTATTTACATATCAATGGAGGGGGAAAGGGCTTCTGTGGACATATGCTGTTACTAAATCTAAACTATATTGCAATAAAGTCACTATACAAATGCCCATAGCAACACAACCGTAAACAGAAATATGTCCTTAAAGGGAATTACACACAATGCAAGCTTGCTGCATACGCAGATGACCACCTTTTCTTCCTCACCCACCCACATAAATCTGTCCCGCACCTCTTGAAATAATTTGATCTTTTTCCATTCTTAAAAACAACTATCCTAAATCAGAGGCACTTAATATATCACTTACTACTAAAAACTCACAGGATACTCAACTGAACTGTGCCTTTCAAATGGGTATTGTCAGCTCTTAAATACCTAGGGATATGGCTTACTCCCAATTTGGCAAATTTATACACACAGAATTTTAAACTTATGCTACAAAAGCTGGGAGTCAAAACCCTTCTCATGGTTTGGCAGGGCTGCAGTGGTGAAGATGACAATATTACCCCAAGTACTGTATCTTTTCCACAATTTGCCCATAACACTATCTAAAAGGTATTTCACCCAACTAAACTCAATAGTACATGAGTTCATTTGGTCAGTCAAAAGGCCACGTATTAGCATGCAGACTTTATCTAAACCAAAGAGCTGGTGGTATTAATCTACCTAACTTCCTACATTACTATTATGCCACTCATCTGGTGAGGATTATTGTTTGAAACCGCCATGCCAACCACAAAGACTGGGTCAACATTGAGGGATTCTAGTCCAAGACCCCTTCACGGTTTCTACCTTGGGTCCCCAAGGAAACGTGTCCATCCATCCTTAAGGCCCCTTTCACACTGGGGCGTTTTTCAGGCGGTACATCGATAAAAATAGTGCCTGTACAGCGCCTGAAAAAATCCGGCCCCATTCACTCCAGTGTGAAAGCCGACGGGCTTTCACGCTGGAGCGGTGCGCTAGCAGGGCGGTCAAAAAAGTCCTGCTAGCAGCATCTTTGGAGCGGTATAGGAGCGGTGTATTTACCACTCCTATACCGCTCCTACCCATTGATTTCAATGGGACACTGCGGTAATATCGCAGCAATACCGATTTTAACCCTTTTTCGGCCGCCAGCGGGGGTTAAACCTGCACCGCTAGTGGCCGAATACCGCGGCTAAAACGACGGTAAAGCAGCACTAAATATAGCACTGCTTTACCGTCGCCGCGGCTCCCGCCCCAGTGTGAAAGGGGCCTTAGTCACACCCCATAATAGGGTCGACACTGAAGATTTTTCAAACAGTGATTAAGAAATATAAATTTGCTTCCTCCCCTGGCCCCCTAAACACCTCTAGCATATAATCAAGATTTTTCTCTGGGCCTCACAGATGCAGTATTACCACATAGGGAAGAGTCAACTCATTTCTCATTGTATAGATCAGGGTAAACTTAAGTCTTTCAAACAGTTACAGGCAGAAATGCCTACAAGGCATTTTACACAATGGCAATATTTACAGCTCCATAGCTATGTCCACTATCTTGCTAAATGTAAACACTTCCTAAGGCAAATGACACACATTGTGCATTAAGGGTGCAGCCAAAAAAAAAAAATCAATCTCCTTGATGTATAATTGGCTGGAATCCTATTCAATGGAGACAACCACTAGACTTTAAAAAGAATGGGAGTCAACTATCAAAACCACTTTCACAGATAAACAATGGCTCAATATATGCATCTTGGCTCACAAGTGCTCTATTGGTACTAGCATCTAGGAAACATCATGCAAACTTCTGACCAACTGGTATACCACTCTTGCCAAGCTGCGTGCATGGTACCCAGACTCCCCAGATACTTGCTGGTGATGTGGTACAGATAAAGGTACAATGTTATATATATGGTAGGATTTCTGTCTACAAAAAGATATATTGCACTATGGAGATGAAATTAAAACTCTCTCCAGAGTACAGTCTATTGCACATCTCAAATTATTCCCTGAGCAAATACACAAAGTCATTAATGAGACACTTACCATAGGTTCACACCTATGCATTTTTCTGTGCATTCTGCAGTTTGCAGAAAGGTACTACAGTCCATTTAACATGGCTTCCTATGGTACACGTTCACATCAATGCATTTTGCAGCCAGCGCATTTTTGGAAAGGGTCGGAGACTGTTTTCCCTGTGTTTTGCATGTAATAAACTTCAATGGAATCGCACCATAAATGCTGTGTTGTGATTGGGATGCGATTTGTGATGTGTTTTGCGTTTTGCGGTTTTTATTTTTTCCTTTTAAATACTGTATATAGCTAGTCATCAGCTGTCAGCAGATGTAAAAAAATAAATTGCCAGCAAAAAAAATTTTGAAAAAAATGGCATGGGGTCCCCCCAGGTCCATACCAGGCCCTTCAGGTCTAGTATGGATTCTGAGGGGACCCCCACGCAATTTTTTTTTTTTTAAATGGCGTGGAGTCCTCTCCAAAATGAATACCAAACCCTTATCCAAGCATGCAGCCCAGAAGGTCAGGAAAGGGAGAGGACGAGTGTGCGCCCCCCTCCCCATTCCTGAACCATACCAGGCTACATGCCCTTAACATGGGGGGATGGATGCTTTGGGGCAGGGGGGCCTGCATGTCATGGACTGGTGCATGCTGGGTCGGTGACATCACAAGGGTGTGGTTCCACCTTTAAGAAAGGGGGCCCCTGGATCCCAGCCCTCCCTTATGTAAATGAGTATGGGGTACATTGTACTCCCCCCAAAAGCAGTGATGTGTTTAAAAAAAAGAAGAGACAGTTTTTGACAAGTCCTTTATTAAAAATTAAAAATGTCCCCCGTCATAGCTCCAATGTGTCTTCTTTCTCCAGTACCGATGTCTTCATCCTCTGGTAGTTAGTTAGGGATGAGCTTGATGTTCGGGTCAATCCTAAGTTTGACTAGAACATCAGGTGTTTATATATATATATATATATACACTCTGCATCCAGTGTAGCCCATATCTACACTGCATTCAGTGGTGTACAGTTTTTACTACTTTTTTGGTAGTGTGCACAGTATTTACTTCAGTGTATACAGTTTCTACTACACTTCTGATGGTGTACACAGTATACAATACAGTGCAGCCATTGTACAGTTTCTAACACACTTCAGGCGGTGTACACAGTATCTAATACAGTGTAGTGTGTGAGTTACAAAACAAAATACATCATGTTCAGAAGGCCACCAAGGAGAAGCAGACACTCACAGCACCCTAAAAGAGGGCAAGCAGCCTCCGTGACTACAGTCAACAGTGGTGGTTGTGGACACGTTGCATCCTCTACAGGTGGCCCTGTGGCATGCTTGTCCTTTTTTCTGCTGCTGTTTCTGCTGCTGTTTCTGCTGATGGCCGTGTTATTAAGCCAGAACATGCAGAAGAGTTGGTGGAGTGGATAACAAAGCCATTCTCATCCTCCTTATCCTCTGTCACCCAGTCTCAGAGTAGTTTGCCTTCCAACGCAGCTGCCAAAGCAGCCTATTCCACCGGCTCCTTGTCCACAGTTACTCCTTTCGTAGCCCCACCATCATGCATGGAAGAGTCCCCAGAATTATTCGACCACAGTGTTGAGTACATGCTGCTGGAGGATACACAGCGATTTGAAGGTTCCGATGTTGGTTTCTAGGTTGAGGAAAGGAGTAACGTGAGCCTAGAGAGAGGGGGTGCCCAAGAAGGACAGGAAACTGCCAGTCATGTTCCCCCAGGTGCAGCTGCCAAGTTTGCTCCAGTGACGAGGAGGGAGGGGATGATGAGGTCACTGACTGTACTTGGGTGCCTGAGAGAAGAGAGGAGGAGGAGGCACAACTCCAACGAGGCAGGATTTTCTCTAGGGGGCAGCTTAAGGGCAACCACCATATTGCATCACACTGCAGAGCTCTGCAAGTGCAGGGCGCTGCTGACTCCCCTCTGCCTTTAAAAGTTGCTTGGTGTGGGCTTTTTTCGACACATGTGCAGCAGATCACACCATTGCTGTTTGAAACCTATGTCTGAAGCAGATCAAGCATGGCCAGAACAGCAGCTGCTTGGGCACCACATGCTTAACTAGACATATGAAAAATGATCCCACAAAATTGACAAACATCAATAATGTGTGTGAAGTGGTTACATGTCTGACATCTGATAAATTATTACATAAGTGACATGATTGAATAATAACCATAAAATTATTTCATAGATACCAAAATTGAATAAGTGATAAACCACAACCTAAATGTGGTAAGAAAATATATTTATGGTCTAGAGCCCTACGGACGACATGAGTAAAGATGACATATAGGAACAACACAAAACTCACCAACATGAAATAGACCTGAAAGTGTGCCTTGGTCTACCGTATGGTACACCAAAATAAGGGGGCATACCCTAGATAAAGAATGATAAGAAGTAGTTATGGAATAATGTGGAATGAGTATTCAGTCTGAGGTAAGAATACTTGGAAGAGGCTTTTAAAATGGGAGGGTGGGTGGGTATCACGCACAGGAAACCGACAAAGACCGGCGGCCTTTGGGCTGCTTAAATACCCTCCGGGCTCCTCCCATAACTTCAGGCCGGTACCCGGCCTTCCAATTTATGGTCTAGAGCCCTACGGACGACATGAGTAAAGATGACATATAGGAACAACACAAAACTCACCAACATGAAATAGACCTGAAAGTGTGCCTTGGTCTACCGTATGGTACACCAAAATAAGGGGGCAAAAACCTTCAGGTAGGGGATAATTATTTATTAAGGTAATGTCACTGAGTAAGACGAGCAAAGGCCTGAGCCACCTCTAACTGTGGGTTAGGAATGTAGCGAGAGAAGCAGGCCGATTCCGCCGACCCAGTTCCTTGATCACATGGTCCGGAACCCCCTGTCTTGAGGCCGTTGTGGCCGCCCCAATCCGGAATGAATGCCCGGAGTACTGGCTGGGGTCCAACTGAAGATTGCCGAGAAGGACCCGGACATGTTCCACGAACTGCGACGAGTTGAGGGGTTATACCGGAAAGGGTAGAAGCGGACTGGACCCTGGGCGGTCGGATAGCAGTGCCGTCAAGCGGTTTAACACGGCAACTGGGCACCAGTTGTTGTGAGTCCTGTACAGGTGAACATCTACTCCGGAACCTCGCTGCTGAGTTTTGGATGTCGCCAAGTGAAGGACGTAGTGATCCTGGTGGCGGCAGAGACTACTTCTATGCAAGGCTGGACCGGCTGGGTGGCTGCGAGTGAACTCGCTGGCCGTAGAAACCCATAAAACGCCATGTGTATCGCAGCCTGCAGGACGGTGCTGAGGAGGAGACCGAAAGGGGACCTATCCAGGATGTCAGACATTCCCTTGAAGATCTCCCCCGTGGTAGGCAGCCGCTTCGGGCTGACTGGCGGCTGGTGTTTCTGCACTCCCCGTAGTAGAGCCCTCACTGCGTGGCAGGAGAACACCGAAGGCCTCGCGGGGTCTTGAAGCGACAAGTAGTGCGGCACCCCGGCCACGTACTGGCGTATCGTGCTGTGTGACAGTGCTAGGTGAGAATGACAATAAGCGCTGAGTTAAACTTCCCTGGATTGAATGAGCAGTAAACATTGAACTGATGCTGTAGGGACAGCTGGACCAGTCTGCGGAGGAAGGACATGACGGGCCTGGATTTAGGCCTGCCCTTGCTGCTGATCTTGGCTGAGGCTTGATTGTCTGTCGTGAAAGCCACAGTCTGTCCAGACCAATGGTGACCCCATAGGTGAGCGGCTGCTACGATGGGGAAGAGCTCAAAGAGGGCTGACGTGGTAGTGAAGCCTGGTGTGGCTAGTAATTGAGGAGGCCAAGGGGCGGCGAACCACAAATGGCCAAAAATGGCGGTGCATCCTGTGGATGTCGCCGCATCGGTCACCACCTGAGGTGACTGCGTGGACACGACTGGGATGAACAGGGACACACCGTTCCAATTACCAAGAAAGTGTTCCCCCATGGCCAGATCTGCCCTGGCTGCCCAAGGGCTACTCTTAGACCCGAAGGTCAAATTGGTCGCGAAACAATATCGCTCCCTCCACTTGACGAGGGGACGAGCGAGTTGAGACTGGGAGCGACGGAAGAATGAGGCGCTGACAGATCACACACCAGACGTTTTTATTTGAAAAAATATTCCCTGTACAAGCCCGATAGGGCTAACCCTCCAGATGTTAAAGGGAGACTGACTGAACGGGCCTATCAAGAAGTCCCGATCCAACTCCGTCTGCAGAAGGACGTCAATCGCTGGCTCATCTGTTGCTGCTGAGCGTAGGTTCGGACATTCGTGGGTGGAGTGGGGCAGGGTGATGAGCCCGGTATGAAACCCATCGGTGAAACCCCGGATGAGGTAGCTGGCGAGTGACGGAGTGGGGTGTGAGGTCAAGTAAACACCGAGCCAAAGGGCATTGACCCGGCTTAGTCGTGGTTCTTCTGTTTGACCTCACATAGAATCCTGGGGTGCGCCCTCTGGCATAGGGTGCAAACGTGCAAGAGCCTGCACTGGCTGAAATTGCAGGAGCCGTAATTGAAATTGTTGCAAATGGCGGCTCCCCCAACCATCCGCACCGGACGTCCCAACTTGTCCACCTTTTGCCCTTGCGCCGGGGCCTGCTGAGCCTGGCTCGTGCTGGTAGAGGCCGTGCTAGCTATCGGATGGACAGAGGCTATGTTGGCACACCAGACCGTGGTGTGGGACGCTGACTGACAGACAGCACATAGCGGGGAGCGAAGACCCGCGAAGTGGCGGCAGAACAACTCCGTGTCCACTACGCTCCAGTCCGTTGTCAAATGAAACTGTGAGAATCTGGCTGCGGCTTTGGCCGAGAAGGACCGATGATAGTCGTAGAACGCTGAGCCACCGTATTTGATCAAATGGAGGTAGAGGTCCAGTTCCTCCCGTCTGCCGGGGGAGGCTGAGCACAGCACGTCCCTAAACATGCCGTAAGCGAGCGTGAACTCGGGCACCGTGAGCTTTCTGTTGAGCCTCGGATCCTTCGCTTTCAAAACCACCGAGACGTCCCCCCAGGTGTAGGCCTTGTTCTCGGCCAAGTCATGGACCGAGATCATGAGTGAGGCCAGGTTAACGTCTCTGCCCTCTAAAATGTCCTTCCTTACGCTGGGTGGCACCAGGTGGGAAGGGTGAACGGTAGTCGTGGCAAGCACACTACCTGCGGCCGGTGCACTGATGGCTGGGACCACCGCAGGGTCCGGAACCGTGGCAGCCGGGCTAGTCTCTAGACGAGACACCCTGTCCTGGACCTCAACGATCGAGGAAGACAGGGAAGACACGAGGGTGTGTAGCTGAGCGACGGCGGCTGAAATCGATTCCAGAGACGCCTGCTGGCTGCTGGGGCTTGCTGCGGCCGGTGGTGGGAAGAGGAGCCTGAATATCTCCGCCTTCCTGGCCGCGGCCGAGAAGGGTATCCCTCTGCGTCTCAGCTCGGCGGACAGCCTGGGAATTGTCCATGCCCTAAGGGACTGGACACTGCCAGCCTCGGAGGCTGATGCCGGAGATAGCGGGGTGGTGAGGTCATCTCTGCCGACTGATGACATGGCGGCTGCCAAGACCCGTTACTTAGTAGACTGGTCACGTGTCTGCAGGCTGGGCCTATAAAGAGGTGACAAGCAATGAGTTTGAATGTGTCACCTATGATCTACGTACCTGCCATGAGAAAGCAGGAGCCCCTCGTGCCCCAGCGTTTTTTTTTTTTTTTTTTTTTTTACCTGCTGGAACCCTGATGAAGCTGGTGCAGGTGGACCTACTGAATCCGACTGACCTGAGGGAGTGTGAGAGAAAGTACCCATTGAGAGCCTAAACTGCTGCCGTCCAGAGCGACGGAACCCAACGTAGATGATAACAACAGGCGATAGTGACTTAAGTCGACTACCGAGACCGCTGTGGGATCAAATGACAGATGACAACACGAATGACTGACTTGACATGTTGCCTTAACTGAACGAACTTCCCGTGACAGGGCCCGGCCTGTTCGTACCGTATGGGGGTGCCTGTGAGCCGGACTCTGGAGCACGTACAGGAATGAGGCAACCGTGACACGAGGCTAACTGCCTGGGTATTGCTGAGGCCGAACTGTGACATCCAGCTGCCACCGGGTCCGACTCCAAGCTCCTTTTTTTTTTTTCTTTTCTGTAGAAATGCGGCCGGCCTAGGGCACGCCGGCGCGAATTCGTACAGGCAGGTGGCAGACGAAAACGGAGCTCACGAACCGGCACCAACAGCGCTTGTCTCAAACGAGTCGGTCCTAGATGTCTGACGTATCAGATATCACGCACAGGAAACCGACAAAGACCGGCGGCCTTTGGGCTGCTTAAATACCCTCCGGGCTCCTCCCATAACTTCAGGCCGGTACCCGGCCTTCCAATAAATAAAAATGAATGTGAGTAAGTCCAGTTATTGTCCCAAAAAACCAAGAACCAAAATAAATGTACATATGAGCTCCATTGATGTCTTTTGATGATGCCCTGGAGGAGGGGCGAAACGCATCGATGTAATTTCCGGCCAAGGATCTAACCACTGACGCCACTTCCTGTTCCCGTGGAGCGCACGCTAAACCAGCTGCAACCGCGGAAGTATCTGAGAAGTTTGCCTTCCTTTATGCATCCTGTAAGTAGCGCAGAGCACGCATTTTAAAAATCCTTCTACAACACTTTAAAATTTGCTCTCTTCTATTATCGGTACAATATCTCCAAGAACATCACTGTGCCTTGTGTGCATGCATCGCTCCCTGGATCCTCTCATCCCACTGGCTTGTTTATTCAGCTCTGCTTTTGTGCCTACTTGCCGAACCACAGTTTGTCTGCATATCTGCCCTCTGCTTTGCTGCTCTGTCTGTCTGCTAGCCCGGTGAGTCTATTCCAAGAAGGAGCTCATATGTACATTTATTTTGGTTCTTGGTTTTTTGGGACAATAACTGGACTTACTCACATTCATTTTTATTTATATATTTTCTTACCACATTTAGGTTGTGGTTTATCACTTATTCAATTTTGGTATCTATGAAATAATTTTATGGTTATTATTCAATCATGTCACTTATGTAATAATTTATCACACATATTATTTGATGCTAGTTTATTTTTTATGGGATTGGTTTGTGTCAGACATGTAACCACTTCACACACATTATTGATGTTTGTCAATTTTGTGGGATCATTTATTATTTTGTCACAATTTTTGTTTGCCAGCGCTGTTTTATTGGTTTGAGCATTTTCTGAAGGTTATAGCACTTTCTTATCAGCAGCTGCACATTTTTTGTGTTTTCTTTTTTTCGTTCAATATTGCACACGTCTATTCCAGCGCCGTTTCTTTGTTTATATAGACATATGAAAACCTATCATGCAGTCCGTTGGCAACAGCACTTGAAAGACTCACATCAAAGAAAAATGCGGACTTATCCTTGCTCCTCATCTGGGATCTCCAATCCTACTATACCACCAGTCCTCTCAAAAACCTGCACTGAGAGGAATGAAGGTATAGCAATCGGTGTCCCAAGTACTTGCAGCCAATATGCTAGCAGTACACCACCATCTGATTTTAGCAGACAAATTTCCCTACCCCAGCTGCTGAACCGTAAAAAGAAATTCAGTCCCAGCCATACGCATGCTCAGCGTCTAAATGTTAGCTTGGCCAAATTGCTAGCACTGCAACTGCTGCCTTTTCAGCTCATAGACTCTGCCCCCTTTTGTGAATTTGTGGAATGTGCTGTATCTCAGTGGCAGGTTCCAAAATGCCATTTCTTTTCACAGAAGGCCAATCTGGCTCTCTACCGGCATGTGGAAGGCAATGTTTTGGCTTCATTTGACAGGGCATCAGCAGTAAGGTTCATATTACCACTGACTCATGGTCCAGCAGGCATGGGCAGGGGTGTTACCTTTCCTTCACGGCGTACTGGGTAACTCTGCTGCCAGCTGATAAGGATGCAGGACAGGGTTCAGTGTTGTTGGAGCTTGTTCCACCACCACGCCTCCAGAATGCTAGTGGTGATTCTGCCACAGCTCTCTCCTCCACCCCTCCTCTTTTTCTTTCTCTATGACCTCTTCTGCAGATTTGTCCTCTGAACCAGCGATGCTCCATAAGCATTGAAGGGACTATGCAAGCAGTCAGGCTAAAAGATGCCATACAGTGCTTGAGTTGGTCTGCCTAGGGGACAGGAGCCACACAGGGGCAGAGATTCTGTCAGCTCTGCAGGGCCAGGCTCAGAGGTGGTTGACGCCACACCAGATTCAGCCAGGAATGGTTGTATGCAACAATGGCACCAACCTTCTCTCTGCCCTCCGACAGGGACACTTGACCCATGTTCCATGTTTGGCACACATCCTGGATTTGGTGGTGCAGCGGTTCTTGAGCATGTACCCAGGCTTACAAGATCTCCTGAGGCAGGCCAGAAAAGTCTGTGGTCATTTCCGCTGGTCATACAATGCTAGTGCATGTCTGGCTGACATTCAAAGGGAATGCAACCTGCCCACTAACTGCCTCATTTGTGACATGCCCAACAGGTAGAGCTCAACTTTGGCAATGCTGCGGCAGCTGCACACACAGCAGAGGGCCATCAATGAGTACCTGTGCGAGTATGGCAACAGGACAGAGTCAGGGGAGCCTGGATTCATTTCCCCACACCAGCCGCTACTGATCAAGGATGCATGCACTGTCCTGTCACCATTTGAGGAGGCCACGAGGATGGTGATCAGCAACAAGGCATGCATCATTGACACTGTCCCTCTTGTCTTCCTGTTGGAGCACACGCTTTGTGGAATCATGGACAGGGCACTTGAGGCAGAACAGCGGGAGGAAGAGACCACTTTATACAGATAGCATTCCTGCGGGCCCGCCAAACACACTGGAATGAAGAAGAGGGGGAGGAGGATTGTGTCAGCATGGATGTAGAGGATAAAACTCAGCAGCAGTTTTCGAGGGATGGTTTTCAGTCCCCAGAAACCCAAGGAGTTGTACGTGGCTGGGAGGAGGTAGTTATGGATCATGTGATCCTTAGTGACCCCTGGGACTCAGAATCGAATGCCTCTGCAAACTTACGCTGCATGGCCTCCCTGATTCTGCGAAGCCTGCGAAAGGACCATAAGATTCGTGGTATCAAGGAGAGGGATCATTGCTAGCTGGCAACTCTTCTTGATCCACGTTTCAAGGGTAAGGTTGCAGAAGTCATCTTGCCTTTGCTGAGGTAGCAGAGGATGAAACATCTTCAGGATGCCTTGAAGAAAGGTTTGTGCAATGCATTTCCAGACCCTGGGAGGTTACAATTTCCTGGTGTTGGACAACGTGTTGCTGAGGCTTCGTTCAGTCAGAGGAAGAGCGATGGAGAAGGTGGCCGGCTGACCGATGCCTTTAAACAATTTTTCAGTTCTCAGCGCCAAGGTCTGATTGATTCAAGCAACTATCGCCAGTGTCTGCATTACATGGTGCAGGAAAATCTAGGGGCAAGAGTAGACTTGGAGACCTTTCCAACAGAGCATCCACTGGGTCTTGAGGATGGACCACTGGCCAGAATTTGCTCAATATGCAATTAAGCTACTGGCCTGTCCTTCATCCAGCATGCCTTCTGAATGCACATTCAGTGCTGCTGGAGGGTTTGTAATGGATCATAGAGTGCGCCTGTTCACAGACTTTGTTGATAGCCTCAAATTTATAAAAATGACTCTGTATTGGATCAGCAGCTATCAAGCACCTGATGCTGATGTAACTCATTGAATTTGCTATGGATGTGGGATCCCTTGAAGACTGCCTATGCTGACTATCCTATTCCTCCTCAATCTTGATGATGCTAGCTTCCAACAATATTTTTGGTTTAGGGCACCACCACCCAAGGCCCAATTTTTTCTGCCCCTGTTTAACAGGGGCATGTATTTACAATTTTTGATATAATATTTCACAGTGGGCCCCATTCCTGTGCCCAACAAGAGTATCTGTAAGGGGTTAAAGTGTTGTGGCATCACCACCACCAAAGACCAAATTTGTCTGCCCCTTTTTGAACAGGGATATGTAATTAAAATTTTTGATATAATATTTCACAGCAGGGCTCATTCCTGTGCCCAATAAGAGTATCTGTGAGGGCTTACAGTGTTGTTGCACCACCACCACCACCGCCCAAGGCCCAATTTTTCTGCCCCTGTTTAACAGGGGCCTGTAATTACAATTTTTGATATAATATTTCACAACAGGTCCTGTTCCTGTGCCCAACAAGAGTAACTGTGAGGGCTTACAGTGTTCTGGTACCATCAACACCTAAGGCCCAATATTCTGCAGAGTATATAGGGCAGGCCGTATAGTATATATACTGCTGTTCAGAGTATATAGTGCCTAGGGGCCTGGGGGACCCCCACGCCATTTAAAAAAAAAAATGGGTGCAGGGTTCCCCTTAATATCATTACCAGACCTGAAGGGCCTGGTATGGATTTTGGGAGTGACATCAAAGCCATTTTTTTGGTATTTTTATCTATATTGGATCCGACAATACATTACAGCCGCAAGCAGTTTTAAGTTAAATTTTTTTCTTTAGAAATGTAATTTTGCTGTGGCATTGTTATAAACAAGGGAAAGATGTGCTACTTTACAGGCATACTAAGGACCCCCGGGCACGATATTTAAAGGAATATTTTATTTTTATTGTTTCACTGTAAGCATTATTAAAATCACTGCTCCTGAAAAAACTGCCGTTTTTTAAATATTTTTTTTGCATTGATACATGTTCCCTGGGGCAGGACCCGGGTCCCCAAACACTTTTTATGGCAATAACTTGCATATAAGCCTTTAAAATTAGCACTTTTGATTGTTCCCGTTCTTGTCCCATAGACCTTAACAGTGTTCACGCGTTCAAACAAATTTTTTGCCTGTTTGCACGTTCTGCTGTTCGGCTTCCCTATTCTTCTCCTGGTTCTGTCTTCTCATGGTACTGTATTTTTGTTGGGCTGTCTTCTCCTTAAGCTGTCTTCTGCTTGTGCTGTCTTCTCCTTGTGCTGTCTTCTTCCTTGCCGCCGCTTACCCACTAAAAACAAAAAAAGCCGATCCTCTTCTAATGCTGTCTTCCTCCGTTGTGTTGTCTCCCACTGTCTGACATTTCTTATATAGCCAGGGGGCGTGGCCATCCCATGATGTCACCCGGAGAACTGCCCCTATGTGATGTCATGTGGAACATCATGTGTTATGTGTGACAGCTGATGACTCATCGATTGTTAAGGACTTCCCATCCCGCTCCAATAGCAACCAGCAAACTACAGTGTGTTTAACTGCTTCAGCCCCGGAAGATTTGGCTGCTCAATGACCAGGCCATATTTTGCAATACAGCACTGCGTAGTTTTAACTGACAATTGTGTGGTCATGCAATGCTGTACTCAAACAAAATTGGCATCCTTTTTCCACAAAATTAGAGCTTTCTTTTGGTGGTATTTGATCGTCTCTGTAGTTTTTATTTTTTGCGCTACAAACAAAAGAAGAACGACAATTGAAATAAACACACATTTTCCTCAGTTTAGGACAATATGTATTTTTCTACATATTTTTGGTAAAAAAAAATGCAATACGTGTATATTGATTGGTTTGCTCAAAAGATATAGCGTCTAAAAAATAGGGTATAGATTTATGGCATTTTCATTATTATTATTTTATTTTTTTACTAGTAACGGCGGCGATCTGTGATTTTTATCGGGACTGCGACATTATGGCAGACAAATTGGAAACTTTTGACACATTTTTGGGACCATTGACAATTATACAGCGATCAGTGCTATAAAACTGCACTGATGTTCTAACTGTAGGGGGGATGGGACTGTCTAGCAGGAGAGAGAGAGATAGGTGTTCATACATAGTATGAACACACGATCTGTCTCTACACCCCCAAAAGAACCGGGATCTGTGTGTTTACACACGCAGATCCCGGTTCTTGCTCTGTCATGAGCGATCGTGCATCGGCTCTGGGCACACTTTGCGGGTGCACACGCCCCTAGAGGCCAAAAGGCGTAGCGACGTAAGGTAGCATGGAAACTGCATGCAAAAACACATAAAAAAACGAGAGTTTAAAGACTTGAAACACACTGCAAAACACGCATGAAAATGCATCAAGTGCACCAGCATAGATGTGAACCTAGACTTACTGAACGCAGCCAAATCTGTTATCCCCAGACATTGGAGATCCACACATGCTCATACAGTCTGGAATGGCTGAATACAGTGCAATCTATCAATAAAATGGAGGAAACAGTAGCCATTGCCTCAGAATGCACAGAAAAATTCCATAAACTATGGAGACCTTGGTTCTTATTTAACTATTAACCAGTAACTATTTAACTAACTGGTGTGGGGTTGTTTTTCAGGGGTTGGGCTTGGTCCCTTAGTGCCAGTGAAGGAATATCTTAAGATGTCAGCATAGCAAGACGTTTTGGACAATTTCATGCTCCCAACTTTTTGAGAACAGTTTTGGGATGGCTCTTTCCTGTTCCAACATGAATGTGCACCAGTGCACAAAGCAAGGTCCATAAAGACATGGATCAGCGAGTTTGGGGTGGAGGAACTTTACTGGCCTCAACCCGATAGAACACCTTTTGGATGAATTAGAGCGGAGACTGCGATCCAACATCAATGCCTGACCTCACAAATTTGCTTCTGGAAGAATAGTCAAACATTCCCATAGACACACTCCTAAAACTTGTGGACAGCTTTCCCAGAAGAGTTGAAGCTGCTATAGCTGCAAAGAGTGGGCTAACAATACTGAACAGGCTAAAGCCCCATACACACGGTCGGATTTTCCGATGGATTCTGTCCTATCGGACAATGTTGTCGGAAATTCCGACCGTGTGTAGGCACCATCGGACAGTTTCCATCGGATTGTCCGACGGACAAAGTTCTATCTCCTGCTGGATAGATTTTTCGACAACAAAGTCCGATCACACCAATTCCGATTGTGTGTAGCGTAGTCCGACGGACAAAGTGCTACGCATGCTCAGAAGAAATTCTGTGACGGAAGCGCTCGGTCAGGTAAAACTACCGTTCCTAATCGACACAGCACATTCTTCACGCTGCAATGTTAAAATGTCTTTAATGCAGCGCATTCTCTTTTTCTTTACAATGCAAGAAGAATGACGTGTTTTAGCTGCTCCTATTCACCCTCACTTCTCACAAACTTATTTCTTTATTCGTTTTCAGGATTTCTAGACTAGATGTTTATTTTTCCTCAGATCGTAAAAGAATCTTTGTTATATTTTTTGGATGATTTTTCATTTTTTTTTTTTTTTTTGGAATACATATTTTCAGGATAATTTATTTAGATTTTTGAGGGGGGTTGTGTGTCTCAACTTAGCAAAACAACATTATTAACATTTGTATTTGTTGCTTAAATTTACTAGGAGTTTGTTTGTTGTTGGTGCCCCTTGTTAATTGGACTTTATTATTTGTGAAATGTACCTGCCTACTCACAAATAAACTGTCATTGTAGAAAAGTAAAACACATAGGCAATGATTATTTCAAATCAAAAATACCTTTATTTAGGTCTCAGCAACAAACCAAAGAGGAACGCAGCGATGGAGAAACTTGGGGAATTTGCAAAGCCTTGGACACCCACGGCAAACATCATTTTTGAAGCTTCTAAAATTGGGGGCCTGAGGAGTACCTATCTAAATAATAAGGGAGTGCTATCTGGTCCTGAAGTCCAAAACATCCGGAACTGCAGCAGATGCCATCTAGGTCCCCAGGCTCTGGTACTACGAGAGGCTCCATCTTCTCTCAGACCAGACTGAATCCAGGTCGTCACTCTCAGGTCTTCCTTGTACGCTTCCTTGCACGCTGTGGCTGTGGTGCTGGTGGGGTGGCAGAAGGAGGAGGCGGAGCATGGTCACTATCGCAAACATGTGTGAGTGGGGTCATCCCCCCAGCCATACCCTTGTTTAGGACCTTGAGGATGACCCCCTCACACATGCTGCGTTGCCCCACCTCCATACCCATCATTTTTGTGGCAACCAAGGAGCCAAAGGCCTCCTCGTAGGTGGGTGTGGCATGTAGGGAGGCTGAAGAATCTCTGATCAGCTGGAGCGCTGACTCTCCCACCTCCCCCACCCTTCTCGCCCTTTTGTAGGGAAGGCGGAGGGGAGGGACTTGGGAGACAGTCAGGCTCCTACGCCTACCCCCCTCTTGGCTGCCACTACCCACCTCTTGGCTGCCACTAACCCCTGCCTCCTCCTGACTGCCACATTCCACAGCCACCTCCTGGCTGAGGTCTTCCTGTGTATGAAAAAGGGACATAGTTTGAGTTATTTGTTCATCAAACACACACAATTTTCATCTAGTGACTGTTGCAAAATGTTTACAAATAGAAAACCATACAATTCTCAGCCCAGCAGTTTAGATTCTTGCCCCAAATGTCTCCAACACTACTGTCTGTTGATATGTCAAACACGTAAGGAACTAAGCAAATGGGGATCCTGAATTAAGTGAACATCATTCATTATTCCCAAAAATGGTTACAAAACTACTATACCTGCCACAAGCTGGGCTCCTCCACCTCTTCCAGACTGGAAGGCCCAGGTTGCTCCTCGGAAGCCTCATCAGGGGTGGCGTGCATGGAAGGACGCGTGCAAGGAAGAGTCGAGAGGGACTTCCTGACATTAGCCTGGTCTTTGAGAAAATGGAGCCTGTCATAGTACCAGAGCGTGGGGACATAGACCTCATCTGCTGCAACTCCAGATGCTTGGGACTTCAGGACCTTATTGCGCTCCCTGAAATAGGTACTCCTCAGGCTGCCAATTTTTAGTCTTAACTTCTCCACGGTTGCCGTGGGGATCGTTGGCTTTACAAATTCCACAAGTTTCTTCATGGCTGCGTACCTCTTTGGTTTGTTGCTGTAATCTCTGTGTTTAGCCTGCCATAATAGGGGCATTTCCCTATACTTATCAATGAAGAGGGGGAGAAAACTCACATGGTTGAAGCCCTCCATAATCTCTGCAAGACACAACACCACACAAAACACTATAAATAATGTCAGGCTAAACTCTCCTAATCTTCTCCATAAATAAGCCTCAAGGTCTAATCAGTCTAGGCTAGTTATGTACCAACTTCAAATTGTACCTTCGTTCTAGCGATCGTCTCGTGCGTGAGCTTTCTCTCCCGTCGTCTCACAGATCGTGGCTACGACACAGGCGTGTGACGTTTTATATACAGTGCGCATGCGTCAAACTCCGCCCGCCCCTGACGATCTTTCTCATCTATTCCCCACCCCTTCTCTTTACGGCGCAGTGGGGAGAGCACATGGCGGGGACACAGCAGGTGCGCCCCAAATATTACACCAACGAGGAGGAGGACGAGGAAAGGCCGGAGGCAGAAACGTCCCGATCCCGGAGCCTGAAATTCAAGGCCTCCAATATGTCATTTGGAGAAATGTTGGAGATGGTGGACATATTAAAGAGGAGCGACTATGATGGGAAGTATGGGCCTTACCTCAACCCCAATGTCCGCAAGGCCAAGATCATGTCTAAAGTTGTGAGGAGGCTGTACAATCATTTTGGGGTACAACGATCCAAGGAGCAACTGAGGAAACGCTGGTCAGACCTGAAACTGAGGGAGCCCGATCAGTACAGAAAGATCAAGCGAGTTCTTCAAAAAAGTAAGTAGTTGTGTTTTGTGTTGGATTTTTTGCTTGCATACTGCTCCATGTGTTTGTATTCTTTCAATGTTGTACATTAGAAAATGGCCACTTTCATGTTCGTCTGTGCATTCGATCGTACTCAACCTCGATCTTTCTGCCAGTGTCATGTTCGCGTGTGTCCATTCGATCGTACTCAACCTCGATCTTTCTGCCAGTGTCATGTTCGTGTGTGTCCATTCGATCGTACTCAACCTCGATCGTTCGGCCACTTATAATACGAGGTTTGGTGAAGTTTTTAGTGAAAGGAAGTTTGTTCTCAATAGAGATGTCATCAAGAATGTCAAGCTAATTTATTCAATGTAAAGGAGAGGTCACTCAGTAGCTGTTTACCCATCTGGACTCTAGAGCACTAGTGCTGGGACACCCAAACCCCCTTTTTATTATGCTTTTCCACACATGTGCTCCAGTGGATACTAGAGGGGTGTCTCCATCAGACAAACTTCTACCAAAAAGCTAGTAAGTTTAGCACCTTTACAAAGTGACTACATTCATGTTGTTGTCATTTGTAACTGGCCAACCAAAAATATTGTCCCTCACTTTCAAGCAATGTTTGACATTTCCTATTTCTGCCCTCAATAGATTGTGGTGCTAAATCTTCCTTTTGTACATTCTCATAGGGGAGCGAAAACTCGGGACGTCTGAGGAAATCAGAAAACCCACACCTCCCAAAGAAGGGGAAAGACCAGAAGCAGAGAGGAGGAGGAGGAAGGAGAGATCATAGAAGTTGGAGAACTTGTCACCGCAACAGGTGAGTGTGGGAGAACACAGCTACTGGTAAGCTAATCAATGTATGCCTGCCTCATTTCCAAGAGACATTTTTTTGTTTTTGTTTTTTTAGGTGACGTAGATGTTGTGGAAGAAGAATCGCACTTTACCACTGAAAGTGCACACGTACTCATCGGGGAGATAATGGTCTGCAATCGAGATCTAGATGAGATAAAGCAAAACATCAATGATGTTCAACAAAAATTGAAGAACATCATTGATGTTTTAGGGAAAATCTGAAAACGCACCAAGTAATTAATAACACACATTTGTGGCTGTTTGTGACAACATTTGCAACTTAAGAACTGTGTGAAATTTGGAACATGCACACATTGTGTCCACATGTGCTAGCTCCCATCATGGTGGATGAATGACAACGTTTTTTTGGGGGTGCAACCACTTTACTAACTACGAAAGTGGGTGTGGTGAAGGGGTTGCACCCCCAAAACACGTCCATTGATCCCCATGATGGGAAATGGCACTTTTGAACATTCTACGCATGTGTTTTACCATCTAATGTCCATTTTCAGACCCAAATTGTGTGCATGTTCTAAATTTCCAGTTTCCAGGGGTGACACCCCATGTGATGAAGGCAAGATCAAACACACTTTGAACATATAGTCACGTCTGATCTTGTCTTCACTTTAGAAAGTTGAACTTTGCTAGTTCCTATGTTCTGTTTTGCTCCATGCCTGGTTTTAACAAATGCGTAATGTTATTAAACAATGTTCGAAAGAACCAAGATCTTGTCAGTTTTGCCAAGAAGTTTGGAAACGCACTTGTGAATGTGTTGCAAGTAAACTTTTTTAATTTTCTAAATGTGTGGCTTCCTTATTTAAAAACACAAAAGCATTATGTATGTCAAATGTAAAGGGTTTGGGGGGCAATGGGTGTTATTTACTAAAGGCAATTCCAGTTTGCACTGCAAGTGTATTTTCCAGGGCACTTTTGCAGTGCACTTGTAGTGCATAGTGGATTTGACTTATGTAAATGACACCCACAGTGCTTTGTACGAAAACACGTAGCACACCATTTTTGGGAATACACACATGTCTGACATGGTGATGAAAAGGAGTATTTTGGGTGTCAGTTATGCAGTACAAACCTTCTCTAGACAAAAGATTAGGTATCACACACACAACATGAGAAGATTCTTTTTGGGAAGAAGAGACTGTTACCTCCTTTTGCCCAGAAAGTGCATTCCCACTGTTGAAGCTAAAGGGCAAAAATTTCTAGCTCAAATAAGCAATAATACGGAAATGACAAGAAATCATAGGTTTGTTTAAAAAATAGATTTATTTAAAAATGCCTCTCACACATCGTCAGGCAGAGCAATGGCCCCCCTACCCACAAAGTACTCCATATATTGCTCGCGGACCTCGCGGGCATTTAGAGGGGGCAAGCCTGGACGTGCCGCTTGAAGGGCTGTGAGGTCGGCATTGGAAGGGCCCTCCACATCTGTGCCAACGGGCACCACATAGTTGCTGTTGTGTCTTTTCAAAAACTTGTGCAATATGCAACAGGCAAGAACTATGTGGTTCAGTTTGTATTCCGCCAAGTTAATAGCCGTCAAAAACAGGCAGAAGCGGCTGGCCAGGATCCCGAAGGTGTTCTCCACCACTCTGCGGGCTCTCGACAGCCTGTAATTGAAGACCCTCTGGTCTGGGGTGAGGGTCCTCATCGGGAAGGGCCTCATCAGATGGGGAGTCAGCGCAAACGCTTCATCTGCGACAAAGACGAAGGGGAGTCCTTCAGCATTCTCCTCTGGAGGTGGCAAGCACAGACTGCCACTTTGGAGACGCCAGTAGAACTCCGTGTGCGCAATGGCACCACCATCCGAGATCCGGCCGTTCATCCCCACGTCCACATACAAAAAATTGTATGTCGCCGACACCACCGCCAACATCACTACACTATTAAACCCCTTATAATTATAATAGTAGGACCCCGAGTTGGGGGGTGGGACGATGCGGACGTGTTTCCCATCAATTGCACCTCCGCAGTTAGGAAAGTCCCAACGGCTGGCAAAGTGGGAGGCCACAGTCTGCCATTCCTGTGGCGTGGAAGGGAACTGTGGAGTGAAACAAGAAAAAAAAGAAATAGTCACTTTGCACATAAACATTGCAAGCAGATTAGACACTAAACATCTTGGAACAAGATCAGACTTTTACATTTTAAGACCCTTAAAAGGCCAGACCCTCCTTACTTAACACTATTGGCAGCCCACAGGACAGATAAAAGAACATTCCAAATCCCCCCCCCCCCCCCCCCCCCCAAAAAAAAGGGAAGCACATTTTGACATTCTGCAATTACCTAGCAAGCTAATAGGAGGGAACTAACCAAAAAAAAGAGCAAATGGAAAGTATGGAGCCAGCCACTTGCACTACATGCTTTGCTGAATTCATCCCTAAAGATGCCCACTATAAAGAGGTAGGTATATAGTGTGTATTGACCTTGGGAAAGCCAGCAGATAGAGGATTGTTAGCATCTGACAGAGCAGTTGGGGGAGGGGGTTCCTAATGAGTTTGGCACCCCCCCCAAAAAAAAATGGGGACAAAATGGGGCTCGGCATGAAGTAAAACACACAGCAAACATTAGTGCATATTTTAGGGGGTGTTTGGGGGAAACCAATACTATGGAGCAGACAAAATACATTGCTTAAGTGACTAGGCCATAGGTGTCTATTGGGCCAGAAGAGCATGCTGGGGAGGTAAGTGAAGGGAAAAATGCATGAAGGAGAAAAGGGGCACAGCATATTAGAGCATATTGCAATCATGGTAATTAGGGAAGGGGGTCAAAAATACAAGACATTAGCAAACAGAGCATACATAGAAGGGAATAGTAAAGTAGAAATGTTACCTTAATATAGTCCTCCTGCAGGACCTGGATGATGGCAGAACAGGTCTCTGGAATAATGATTCCCAGGGCCTGGGGAGAGAGACCTGAGGAGAACTTCAAATCCTGAAGGCTTCTCCCTGTCGCCAAGTACCTCAACGTAGCAACAAGCCTCTGCTCCGGAGTGATGGCTTGTCTCATGCAGGTATCCTGCCGGCTGATAAAAGGGGTCAGCAAAGCCAAAAGACGGTGAAAAACAGGGTCCGTCATCCGGAGAAAGTTCCTGAAATCATCAGGATTATTCTCCCGGATCTCACGAAGCAAAGGCATGTGCGAGAACTGATCACGCTGAAGCAACCAATTCTTGGTCCACATACTCCTCGTCACTCTGTTCATGGACGGGTCTTGGCTCAAAGCTAAAAGCCCGACACCAATTCCGCGTACAGCACGAACTCGGCGACGAGTACGTATGGGAAACATCGCTCACAAACGGTCGGCTGGTCAGAACGGACAAACACAAAGCACCGATAAACAGCAAGGCCTGAAAGAACGAAATGAATACCAGAAACGAGCAGACAATAAGCAGTGAAAATCAAAGCGTCCTATATCAAGATATAGGCCGCAATGACCAACAAATGCGAACTGACTACACGCACTAATAAACAGATACGCACGACAAGCATAAACTGAAGAGCAGTAACGATCTGAGTCACAAAACTGAGAAGCGAGAATCGTAAGTCCCCAAACTTCAACTAACTCGCGATAAACACAGGATCAGCAGAAGGAGCCCAACGGGTGCGGGACGTGGTGCTGAACTTCCCTTTTCTAGTCTCGTGGAAGACGACTTACGTCACGACGTTCTTGCAGACCGGAAATTCCGACAACGTTGTCCGACCGTGTGTACGCAACACCAACATCGGACAAAGTACGACGGACATGATCCGACGGAACTGGTCCTCGGAAAATCCGACCGTGTGTATGGGGCTTAAGACTGAGATGCCATTAATGTTCATGTGGCATTCAGTACTTTTGACAATATATATGTGTATATCTACATAAGAAATGTTTTTTTTGTTTATAGCTCAAAAAATAAAAAAGGCAGAGGTGATCAAATGCCACCAAAAGATAGCCTTATTTGTGGGAAAAAAGGACATACATTTTATTTGGGTACAGCGTTGCATGCCCATGCAATTGCCAGTTATAGTAACGCAGTGCCGTATCGCAAAAAATAGCCTGGTCATGAAGGGGGGTAAATCTTCTGGAGGTCAAGTGGTTAAGGAAACCCTTGACATTATACAAACACATACTGGATGCTTCTCTACTCTGGCAACCTTGGGTTCAGTGGCATAAAACTAGGCATTTCAGGAAGTAACCCAATTTATGAATATTACTCTGTACCCTCTTATGAATGTGTTAGTTTTACAATACTAAGCCTTTTTAGTGAAAATATGCTATTCTGTATCTAAGATATGATGTATATCAATGTTGACTCTTTTGTCTTGTTATGCCCCATACACACGGTCGGAAATTCCAACGGAAAATGTCCGATCGGACCATGTTGTCGGAAAATCCAACCGTGTGTGGGCTCCATCTGACTTTTTCCGTCGGAATTTCCAACGAAAAAAATTTGAGATCCTGCTCTCAAATTTTCCGACAACAAAATCCGATCTGACTTTTTCCGATTGTGTGTAGAGAATTGCCACACATGCTCAGATCAAATTAGGAGACCAAACCTATTGGCTAATAGCCTCTACATAGTTCCGTCGTATGCCACGAACGTCACCACGTTCAGAATGATCGGATTTTCCGACAACTTTGTCCGACCGTGTCGGACAAAATCCATCGGAAAAAATCTGATGGATTTTGTGGTCGGAATTTCTGACCATGTGTATGGGGCATTACACTTAACCCTTTACTTGCCTATGGGGGAACATGGAGATTCTATTAATTCTATTTAAAAAGTAAATTTACTACTCACAGAGTAATCCAAAGTTTTTTTGTATGTGCAGGAGAAAAGGGCCAGAGTGAATGTCACTGCGCAGTTCAAACATGTGCACACTGAAATATTTTGTTTCAGAATTTCGTTTTCGTCCGAAAAATACATTTATTTAGTTACTCCCGAAATTCGTTTTTATTTATTTAGTTTCGTAAAAAAAAGCATTTGTCCAAAAATCCGAAATAATTAAGGTCGAATCTGTCATTGAAGGCTTATGGTGTCTGTTGAATGTTCTAAGAAGATTCGACGGAGCAGCTAAACTGATTCGACATAGAGAGAAAAGATTTGACATAGAGAAAAAAGATTCGACATAGAGAGAAAAGATTTCACATAGAGAGAAAAGATTCGACATTATAGAGACAATAGCAAAAAAGGTTGAATGTGCCTAACCTAACCTTATTCGACATAGAGAGAAAAGATTCGACATGAAGATTCGACGAAGCAGTCGCCTCAATCGTACATTTCCGGTCGAATGTTCTGCCTAAAAGCTATAGTAGAATTCTAATGTTGTATGACACTAGTAATAATTATATTTATTAATTATTATTACTAGTATAGGCAGAGCATTTGACCAGAAATGACCGCTCGTTTTTTTAACATTTTTTTTTTTTTTACATTTTTTTTAACGTCCATTTAAAGAAAATAGGGTTTAGTAACCCTTGAAAGGAAACTGCAAAAAAAATCTAATTTCTAAAAAAATATATAAAGGTGTATTGTACTGTGTATATACATATCTTTGTGTTCATTTTGGTGCTTAGTGAGGCAGCCCTATTATTTATGTATTGATTTTTTTTTTTCTTTTTTTTTTAATATGCTGACATGGAAAATCCATACAACACCTTATTTACATAGAAGGTGCAGAAGCAGAATTATTTAAATGGTCAAGGCACATAGTTAACTAGTACCATAAATATTGAACATCAGTGTTCAATCAGCTAGATAAATTCAGGGACAGAGTTTGCTGGGTGTGAGTACATCCACATGCACGTATGTTCCCACAATGCAAGATTATTAAAGTGTTTATCTCTACTCTTGTTTATTTGCTTTAGTAAATCAAGCTTACTGCATCAACATATGTCTATGTAACAATTGCTCCATGTATTAGTCATGATAATTCAAGTAACCAATATTAGCATTACAAAAAAAAAAGGAGAAGGCATTTTCTTTAAATCTTCAGATATTACTGAGATAAAGAACAATAACAGGACACTACATGTGTTACTTCATTGCAGCGAAAAAAAAAATAAAGAAAATATGCACTATAATGTATATACAGTATATGTTGGGGAAACATAGGGTTACTCAAGGGTCTAATTGTTTAGTTTCAGATTATCAAATCTCTGAGCGTATGGTCAGCTTCCAGTGCATGTACTGGTGCTTTAATTTAATTCAGGAATTAATGTATTCAAATTGATAAGTATATCTTCTTTCATATGACATGTATAAAACAGTATATGTTATGTGTAAAAATATAGTATTCACATTAAAACTGTTGTTGTGAGCAAAAAATAATGTATTTCTCAGTTTTTTAGATCTGGGCATGGCACTCCTTCCTAAAAAATATATTTTCAATCTGTTTTACCCTCAGCTCAAAGTGGTTGTGAATCATCATCAATCAGCAAACTCATATGTCCCTGAGCCTGTGTGGTAAATCTGAGACTAAACAATAAAAAAACATTCAAGTGGAATAAAAAGGAAGGGAACTAGGGAAAGAAAAATGATTAAAAAAAGAAAATAAACTCAGTCTGACTCGCTAATGGAGTTACATTTGGGGTTTAACTGACAGCCAGATATTATAAAAGACAGAACTGATTATGGATCTATGAGGTCAAGCAATGAAAGACTAAAGTTTATTACTGCCATTGCCTGATAAAAGCAGATAGAAAGAACAGGCAGTTATAAGGATAATTTAGTTATATATATCTATGAATGCTATTGTATTCTCAATATGTTTGCTTCTTGTACACAACTGCACATTGTGTTCATAGATCTAAAGGTTTCTTTTTTTACTGTGACAGCAGTTTATCTGGCAATCTTGCAGTCCTTGTATAGAAACATTGTCATCTCATGTTTTTTCTAGTGTAATAACACCAATAAGGTAACCTCTGGCTAGGCACTGAGGATTAGCAATACTGCTGTGTTGTGTAAAAATAGATTTGTAGAGAAGGCAGAAACAAACATATATCCCATAGTGCTGCTCTCTGTTTCATAGCTGGCTCGTCTATTCTGTGTATAACTCTGACATAGTAAGTTTACACTTATTTATCTACAAATTGATACAGGCATTTGATATTGCCATATTCATGCATTCTATGGTAATTGTTACTATAATGTGAACATGTATTTACAAAAAATCTGCAAAAACAGTGGGGTTCATTTTATATTCTACAAAAACAATGTGAAAGAAAAGGCATAGGGGGTTTCAAGTTCCCCCAGCCCCTTTTCTAATGGGACAGCGGCAGCTAACAGGTTTCAAAGCTCCCCCCGAAAGTAGGTCACATAAGGTAGTGAGGTGCATTGAAACAGTTAAAAAAGGGGATCCTTGAAACCCATAATCTGGTCCTGGAAGCTTCTAGAAGCTTGGAGGACCCCTATATAAAGGGGGTTCCATCAGAGCTCAACTGCCAATCACCTCAGGAAGTCATCAGCGGTGGAGCTCTGCAAAAGGGCTGTAATACACATCGCTGCTAACTCCTGAGGTGACATGAAGACACTACTAAGAAGACTGTTTGAGAGACCGGAGACAGTAGGAGGAGAAGATTGGCTGCGTCAGTGCCTCGCCTTACCGGACAGGCTGAAGGCTGAAGCATCGGCTTAAGATGTGAGCGGCGTCGGATCCAGAAGCGATGATCATGTCAAAGGAGAAGCTGACTCGGAAGACATTTGGCAGGAAGAAGAGGAATTGTTTCCAGTTCCGAAGCGGCGGGTTCAAAAGTCAGAAGGAGGAGCCGGGGCAGCCATGGCGAAAGAAGAGGAAAGGAAAAAATCGGCAGCCATACAGCCCCCCTGTAAAGAAGAGCAGCAGAGAAGTTGGCGTTTCTGGGGGCACAGGTATACCAGCATGATGTCAATATAGGCATGGCTCAGAAGAAGAAGGGATGGAGCCAAGCAGCGAGCAGTGAAAGAGGGTCCCCTAGGCAACCGAATACACAAGAACCAAGGGCAAGCAGTAGCTGCAACGGTGACATGCCCAGAAGAAGTGTCAGCACAGACAAATCTTTTCAATCATCGGCAGCGAGGGGCAATACATTTCCCAGAAGCAATGAGATTCCATTGCCTTCTGCTGCTGTACAAGGTGAGTTAGATAATACTGATACGATAACTACCTTGTATAGGTCAATTTCTCAATTAGCTTCTTCTTTGTCATTTACCAGAGATGTGTCAACAAATCAAGTTGGTAATAGTACTAATTCACAGGATGTCTGGACAGTTCTAGATCAGTTATATTCCAATACTAACTTAGCTGTTACAAATAAAGCTACAACATCTAACTCCGAACATTTAGTTAGGAGTTGTGCTACCAAAAATAACGTACCTGAAATATGTACAAAAGAAAGTATGCTTTGTCAGTCTTCACAGCTGGGTTTTCATTTAACTTCAACGGTTAAAGAAAAAATATAGGATGAAGAATTTGTTGATTTATTATCATTGCTTCCTTACAGCAAATCATTTCTTAGGAATGATAAATAAAAAACTGAAGATGATAGGAATTTTAACAACTGGCATATGCAAGTATAATATGTGAAAAATACCCTGAGCGTAGTATGTGCATATTTCATCACATAGACATCATTCTAGAAGTTATTTGGTTGGTTCATCTATGATGAGTCATTTAGACAGAAATTAGCAGTGCACAAAAACCTTCCATGGGGAAGTAAAGACATTTGTTTATGGCTAAATCATTTATTGCCACAAAAACCTCCGATGGTGTATCCTCAGGCTTTGCCAGTTAACAGTAATACTACATCTTACAAAAAGGGCATTTGTTTTGTCATTATAGACATGAGTGTGCTTTTTGCTCTGGCCCACACTCGGTGATGAAATGCTTCAAAAAAATGGCTTCAAATCAAGCACAGAGCAAGGAGTCCTTTGTTAAAAGCTCCATCGCTGGTGATCATACAAAACATACTACCATGGCTACACAAGTATCCAGATCAGCAGACGGTGCTCATGCTTTATAATGGTTTTACGGAAGGTTTCGAGTTAACATCATTTAATGGAAAGGGTCGTAAAATTGTAAAAAAACTGAAATTGGTGAATACTTTAGAAGATATAGTAAGAAAAATATTAACAATGAAATTAAAGCACATAGAACTGCAGGTCCTTTTAAAAATCCACCTTTTTGGGATTTTAGAATATCTCCTTTAGGAATATTACCCAAAAAAGAACCTACTCAATTTGGAGTTGATTAAATACCTGGTGAGATTCCTTTGGTTGCATATGCATCATTCGAAGATCCAATAAAATTGGTAAGAAAATTAGGTTCAAATGCGTTATTAGCTAAAAGACATAAAATCGGCTTTTAGATTATTGCCTATTCACCTGATTCACCCTATTCACAGTTTCAATTCTTTGGGATTTTATTTTGAACAAGTGTACTACTTTGATAAATGCTTACTGATGGAGTGTTCCCTTTCCTGTCAGTATTTCGAGGCATTTTCCACTTTTATTGAATGGGTAGTACGGGAGATTTCAGATTCTTCATATTTAATACACTACTTTGATTTTTTATTTCTTGGTTCCTATGGGTCGGAAGATTGTATGAATATTTTACAGTTATTTTTTAACATTTGTAAGAATTTTGGAATTGCATTAGTAAAAGAATAAAACCCGCTACCCACTAATTGCCTAGAATTTTTTTCGATACATCCCTTATGGAATTTCGACTCCCACTAAAAAAAATTTACTCATAAATCTAATTCTTAAGAAAAAGGTGTTATTTAAAGAAATGCAAAAGTTACTAGGATCATTAGCTTTTGCTACAAGGATTTTAATAGTTGGTAGGATTTTTTCCAGAAGGCTTCATTTTGCTGTAGCTGGTTTAAAAAGTCCTTATTCTCATATACGCATGTCCTCTGATATGAAGGAAGACATGATTGTGTGGATAACATTTTTGACACACTTTAATGGAAGAACCATATTGCAGCATGAATTTATTTCAGATAAAGAATTTTGCTTAGAAACTGACTCTTCTGTATCAGTAGGTTTTGCTGCAATATGGAAAAATCATTGGTGCGCAAAAAAATGGTCTTTATGGTGGAAACATCTTGGTTTATTAAAAAATTTTGTTTTATTAGAACTATTCACAATTGTAGCTATAGAAACTTGGGGAAAATATTTTAGTAACCATCACTTGCTTAGTACAGATAATAAGGGAGTAATGTTTTCTATTAATTGTTTATCATCTAAATCGCCTCCAGTTACAAAACTACTAAGGTATCTGGTATCAAAATGTTTATTGTTAAATATTTGGTTGAATGCTCAATACATTCCAGGTAAAGATAACATTGTAGCAAATGCTCTCACTTGGTTACAGATGACGCGATTTTTTGAACTGCTCCCAGAAGCGGACAGGATAGGTATGGTATGACTTCGACTTCTACTTCGATCTTTGGGACATGATTTAATATATGACCATATAAAAAATTCATTGGCACCCAAGACTTGGTTAGGATATTCTTCAGCCTGGTTTTCATGAATATCTTATTTTAATTCACATAATATACCTTGGGCAGCTTTTAATGAAGATATGGTGCTTTCTTTTCTTAATATTCTGATGGAAAATTAATTTTCGTGGTTGCATATTAACAAAATATTATGTGGAGCTTCATTTTCTCTTAAGTTATACGCATTTCCTTCACTATTTCGTTTTTTTCCCATGCGTTAAGCAATGAAAGGTTATAGAAAAGCAAAATGTGTAGTCGATGACATACACCCAATTTATTCAGAGTTATTAGAAAAATCTGTTTAAGTACAGACAGTATTTGTTTTTCCAAATTTGAGGCTTGTTTGTTCAAAGTGGCTTTTTCAATATGTTTTTTCGCAGCCTTGAGAACTTCTGAATTAGTACCACACAACAAGAAAGGCTCAAATGGCCTTTGGTTTGCAGCAGTGGAAAATAGGGACCATTGTGTTAGAATGTTATTGTAAAGATCGAAAACCGATTAATTAGGCAAATGTTCATGGATTACTTTATATAATTGTAATAATCCAGTGATTTGCCCAGTTCAACTTTTAAATAAGTATCTTAGTGTGTGACCTTATGGTCAGGAATTGTTATTTGTACATTAGAATAATTTACCATTGACCAAATTTCAATTCAGTAGAGTACTGGAAAAATGTCTGCGAGTTCTTAAATTAGACAAACGTTCAAAGTTCTGCGGGTAAACTTGGATTAGATAAGGATACGATCAAACAAATTGGCAGATGGAAATCGAATGCTTATACTTCCTATGTTAGGCCTACTGTACAATTTTGACTTTCAGATACTCTGAAAATAATATGGATCATCGGACACTCCTTTGTGTTCTGGGCCCAATAGAGAGCATTAAAAAGAGTTTACTGAGAGAATTTGGATTTGGATCTGAACATTTTTCTAATGTATTGGTTTGGTAAGTGAGGGATGGTTTGGGGGGAATTGACGTCAGTATTGGGAAGATTGACAAATGGATGGCCTTTACCTGATGTTTTCTGTTTCTGAAACAATTAGGAAGCGCATTAATAGGCGTATTGAAAAGTTTATGTCGTTAGGATATGGCATATTTTTTAGACATGTGGATTTAGAAGGAGGACTATATCGAAGAGATGGAATACATCTTTCTGATATAGGTCTGGATATTTTGAACTTACATTTTTAGACAGCCATTGAAAAGGCCACGGGATGGGGGAGGTAGGCAGGAGGCTTGTTATAGCTCCTACCTTTTTTGGGACAATTTATTATTAATTGTATGCTTGTTATAATACAACTCGAGCTATAAAAGCTGAGTTGTTCATTTCAATATTTGTATTTATGCTGAAAAAAAGTTATTGATGAATTCTGGTGAAAGAATTATTTATAGAGTTGTTTAATAATATTTGATATTTAATATGGTAAACCAATAAACAAGGCAAACGCCAATAAAATAAAATATTTTATTAATCTAAATATATTGTCTGGGTGTATTTATTCAATGACTGTCTAGAAAAGACATTTAGCTGCTTGCTGTCCCATGATTTATGGAGTCATAGTTTTTCTGTCTAATTATGAAATACAAGTTAAAAAAGCAGCTAAAAAATATATCATGTTATGTTAACAAAAGTAACTTCAGCTCAAACCCCCATGGAATTTTAAATCATCACAGGCTTACTGGTTGAGATAATTCCTTTGGGACATCAACTAAAAGATAACTTGTAACTCTAAAGTGATTAGTGATCTATCTAGTGTTCATTGCTAATAGTGTTTACTGTATTTTAAGCATGACTGAACAATACTGTTACTAATTTTTTTCAGATATTAATAGCTGCAGATTTATTGATTTTACTGTCTTTGACTGTCAATGACATATTGCTCTTTCGAGCGAGAAATGTAACATTCTCTAGTAATCAAGTTCACAGCTGCACTTCAAAATGTAAAAATGAGTCTCCAAACTCCCCTCCCCACCACCTTACTACTAACTGTAAGCCCTGTCATTTTCAGCCTCATTGCTAGGTTTAAGCCCAAAAACATCCTGGCCCTAGGGCCTGTGGATTCCATGCTCCAAATTTCCACAAGTAGCACACAACAGATTGCAACTGACATTGCAAGAAAGTTTTGGTTTTGTCATACAATATGTATACAGTATGTGTTAAAAAAAATAAGTAAATGTAAGACAATATAAAATATACAAAGACACATATGCCACTATTCATGCTGCAAGCATGAATATCCCTGCACACATTAAATGTTTAGGATCAAAATTGTTAGTATAATGCTAAATGGATGAATTAGTAATGTTTTTATGTAAGTCACTAAGATACAGTGTTTAATTTCTTGTGATGAAATACATCATTTTAAAATGTACACACATATTTTTATTATTTAACTCAATACAGTTATGTTCTTTTATATTTAATATAAAATCCTGACATTGTGTTCTGTTTGTTTGTACTAATACTGATGTTGATGTATTTTTTTTATATTATACTTCTTGGTAACAATTCTTCAACTGTCATGACATATAAAAAATCAACTTTATCAACAATACTATAATTTATTTTATGTGTTTTAACTATATTAACATGATTAAATCATTTGAAATGCTGTAAGCACATAATACATCTAGGCTTGATTTGAGATAACTTTGAGATAACTTCTTTTCAGAAAATCACCTAAAACAACATGATAATAGTAACCCAATGAGCTTCCAGAAACAGTACTGTTTGTGTATAACTGTATTTTGTATGTGTAGTTCTATATTAGAGATTGCATCGTTGTGACTAATACCAGTGCTTGCAAATAATAACAGTTTGGGCTATGTGAAAATGGCCTATACTGTACAGATATGTGATTTCAGAATTTTACCTAAACTGTGCCTGCTGTGTGGTTGTTATAGTACTGTGTATGTGTATATAATGTGTATGTCAAACAAAAACTTTTGGATAGTGTGGGGAATGGTTAACACTCCTGTTGTTTTTTTTTTTTTTGCTTTCTAAAGCAGGGTATTCATTTATTTCAACCATTGAAAAAAATGGGTTCCGGCATCCACAAATATGATATGGATGCAGGGATCTCTCCCAATACTCTATTGAATTCTTCCCCCTCCCCCTGCAGCCAGAATACACTGACCAGCACTGCAGCCATTGACTGCAAGCACTGATCAAACGTTGCTTTTCCAGCAGGACCATTCAACTGAAACCAGTCGCTAGACAAGCTTCTGTTGAACAGGGAGCAGTGCACAGGTACCAAAATTCAGCCTCTGTGACATGAAGTGTTGCTGCCGAACCACCCAAAACTCAGTATTTATACCCAGCTAGCTGGATACACACTATACAACTTTTGTTGTCTGATTTTCTTTTAGATTTACCAAAACCATGTAGTTCAAGGGCCTGCCTGATTGCATACATATTGAAACTGTTAAGGTTTGACCTCATATTATATGGTTTTGGTAAATCTAAATTAAAAATCTAAAGAAAATTGTATAGTGTGTATCCAGCTTTAAGCCCAATACACATTATTGGATTTTCTGCAGGCCTCGTACATGCTGTACAAAAATCAGAAAGGAGAAGTTTGAAGACAAGCTGTCTGCAAATTTTCGGATCGTCAGTACAGCACATTCGACAGACGATTTGACTTTTACATCAGACAAAAGCTGGATGTGCAGGCTATAAAATTTTTGTCTGATGTGAACTCAACGTCTGATTTTTGGATGGTCAGTACAGAAATCTGTCTCTCAAAAGTCAAAAGTACAAACACGCATGCTCGGAATCAAGGAATGACTGGGAAGGGTTTGGTCTTGTAAACTACTGTTCGTAATCTAGAATTAACATTTGTGTGACGTGGCAATTGATGAAATGTCAAAATTCTCATCTTCTTTAACTGCTTCCTGACCGCCTCCTGCACATATACGTCGGCAGAATGGCACGGCTAGGCAAAAGCATGTATATATAGGTCCCCTTTAATTGCCTAGCCGTGGGGTTGCGCTCGCGACCTGGTCGGGAGCTCCGTGACCGCGGCCGCGGGACCAGCGGACCCGATCGCCGCTGGTGTCCCGCAATCGGGTCACAGAGCTGAAGAACGGGGAAAGAGGTCTGTGTAAACAAACCTCTCCCCTCGCTTCCTACACTGCCTGTCACTAATCATCTGTTTCCTGTCATCGGGAACGCAGATCAGTGACGTCAGACGTCAGCCACACCCCCTACTGTAAAAAAAAGCACACACACGTCACACTAACTCCTCCCAGCCCCCTAGTTGTTAACTCCTTCACTGCCACTGTCATTTACATAGGAATCAGTGCATTTAAATAGCACTGATTTCTGTATAAATGACAATGGTCCCAAAAATGTGTCAAAAATGTCTGATGTGTCCGCCATAATGTCGCATTCACAATAAAAATCGCTGATCACCGCCATTACTAGTAAAAAAAAATATATATTTTTACCAAAAATATGTAGAAGAATACGTATCGGCCTAAACTGGGGAAAAATAATTTTTTTTATATATTTTTTGGGGATATTTATTATAGCAAAAAGTAAAAAATATTGAATTTTTTTCAAAATTGTTTCTCTATTTTTGTTTATAGCGCAAAAAATAAAAACCACAGGGGCGATCAAACACCACCAAAAGAAAGCTCTATTTGTGAGAAAAAAAGGACGCCAATTTTGTTTGGGAGCCATGTCGCACGACCACGCAATTGTCAGTTAAAGCAATGCAGTGCCGAATTGCAAAAAGGGGCCTGGTCCTTTGGCTGCAAATTGGCCTGGGGCTGAAGTGGTTAATGGGATAATAATGAAGCTGCTTTGCATGTAGTTATGCCAAACGTATTTTAAAAGGCATTTGTTTTGTACGATCCGAAAATCATGAATCAATGCTCACCAAACTTCTACTAACATGCAATTAGCAGAAGGGGCCCAAAGGGTGGCACTTGAGAAATTAACCTGCTCTTTATACTCTCATAGTACGTCACTATGTTCGTGTTTTTCAAATGACAATTTGCGGATAGTTAGTATGCTAGACAAAATCCTGTGCTTTTGACAAAAATCAGACGCTTGGTCGTACAACAATCAAACCATGAGCATGAGGCCTAAGGCCTCGTACACACGGTATGAAAATCAGAAGGGAAGGTCTGATGTTGAGCTGTCTGCAAATTTTTGGATCGTCTAGTACAGTGCATTTCGACAGAGAATTTGACTTTTGTATCAGACAAAAGCTGGATGTGCAGGCTGTAAAATCTTTGTCTGATGTGAACTCAACGTCTGATTTTCGGATGGTCAGTACAGAAATCTGTCTCTCAAAAGTCAAAAGTACAAACACGCATGCTCGGAATCAAGGAATGACTGGGAAGGGTTTGGTCTTGTAAACTACTGTTCGTAATCTAGAATTAACATTCGTGACGCAGCAATTGATGAAATGTCAAAATTCTTATCTTCTTTAATGGGATAATAATGAAGCTGCTTTGCATGTAGTTATTAGAAACAAGTGCAGCGCTTAAATTATCAAACAAACCAATGTCCCTGATTTTCACGTGAACCCCACAGGAATAATCGGCCTGTGGGTAATACTGTGAGCCAGGAGTTTCTTTGATAGGTGTCCCCGTGAATGGGAATGCCAGTGGAATTTCTTCACTGGTATGTGCAAATATAATGAAAAACAAAACAGCAACAGAAATAATAAAGTGTAGGGGGAAATAGCAAGTGATTCACCCAAATGGTAAGTAAAAAAGAGGAAGGTTGGCCCCTGGTTAGAGTAGGCCTATATACAATCTCCTTCTAGTGTAGAAAAATGAATTTGTATACAACATGGGTTTTTCTCAAAATTGCAGCAGAGCAGAGTGTTCAAATCCTTAAAAAAGAAAACATCATGAAAGGTATATTGTAGGTGTCACGTCAATCGAAATGTGGAATAGGTAGATAAAAGGGTTACATTAAAGAAAACTTTCAGACCTATAGCACATTCCGTATCCTAAATTAAAGAATACTACGCCATTACTGAGATAACAAAATCACATCTGGTACTTAGCATGAAACTGGACGATACATCCAGGAAAGTGTGCAAACCAAATGTCTATTCTGCAGACCTCTCATCAGTCCAAAGCAAGAACTGACACAATGTATAAAAATGGTAAGATAAAAAACAATGAGAGGTGGTCAACAGTAAAACAACCGTATCAATCCTACTCTCATGCTAAGATTAGTCCAGAGTGAGGCATGAAAGGTAGTCCTGTTTGTAGGGTGTATCTTTCCACTAAGATAATCTGATCAGGTTTGCAGAGTCCTCAACAGGGTGCAGTGTATCGCTGGGGGTATTCAAGGTGTATGATCAGCTTAATAACCTCTAAATAAGAAAAGGATGGGTACCCTTACCGGAACTGATGGACTCACGGACCTCTCGTGTGAGTCAATAGAGCTTAGACCGGGTAGACCGGATGGATGGTAGGTGTGTTGTAGTCTGCCAGCTTAACTGGAGCATTATCCAAGCAAAAGTGTGGTCGCTTACCTACGGCTTGTTGGAAACGCCAGGTGGTGAATGGAAAGCAACAAAACTTCCTGTAAGGGTCCTCATCCACGGCAGCTCAAGCAAGGGAAAAAGGAGAGAGAGAGGCAACTCCTCATAATGTGAAACCCAATTTTCCAATTGGTGTTTATTTGAGTAAAAGGATTAAAATCAATTTTCTTTGCGCAAAAGAAGATAAAAAGGGGTTAGATGTCTACCTAAGCCACTTTTTATCTTCTTTTGCGCAAAGAAAATTGATTATTAAGCTGATCATACACCTTGAATACCCCCAGCGATACACTGCACCCTGTTGAGGACTCTGCAAACCTGATCAGATTATCTTAGTGGAAAGATACACCCTACAAACAGGACTACCTTTCATGCCTCACTCTGGACTAATCTTAGCATGAGAGTAGGATTGATACGGTTGTTTTACTGTTGACCACCTCTCATTGTTTTTTATCTTACCATTTTTATACATTGTGTCAGTTCTTGCTTTGGACTGATGAGAGGTCTGCAGAATAGACATTTGGTTTGCACACTTTCCTGGATGTATCGTCCAGTTTCATGCTAAGTACCAGATGTGATTTTGTTATCTCAGTAATGGCGTAGTATTCTTTAATTTAGGATACGGAATGTGCTATAGGTCTGAAAGTTTTCTTTAATGTAACCCTTTTATCTACCTATTCCACATTTCGATTGACGTGACACCTACAATATACCTTTCATGATGTTTTCTTTTTTAAGGATTTGAACCCTCTGCTCTGCTGCAATTTTGAGAAAAACCCATGTTGTATACAAATTCATTTTTTTACACTAGAAGGAGATTGTATATAGGCCTACTCTAACCAGGGGCCAACCTTCCTCTTTTTTACTTACCATTTGGGTGAATCACTTGCTATTTCCCCCTACACTTTATTATTTCTGTTGCTGTTTTGTTTTTCATTATATTTGCACATACCAGTGAAGAAATTCCACTGGCATTCCCATTCACGGGGACACCTATCAAAGAAACTCCTGGCTCACAGTATTACCCACAGGCCGATTATTCCTGTGGGGTTCACGTGAAAATCAGGGACATTGGTTTGTTTGATAATTTAAGCTCTGCACCTGTTTCTAATATTTTCTGTACAATTCACGTCTAATTGTTGTGCTAGCTGCTATACTATATTTAGGTTTGGCGCAATATTTTCCCACATAACTTGCATGTAGTTATACCAAATGTATTTTAAAAGGCATTGGTTTTATACGATCACGAATCAACGCTCACCAAACTTCTACTTACATGAAATTAGCAGAAGGGGTCCAAAGGGTGCCACTTGAGAATAGAACTTCCTCTTTATACTCTCATAGTAAGTCACTAAGTTCGTGTTTGCCAAACGACAATTTGCGGACAGTTAGTATGCTAGACAAAATCCTGCACACGCCCTTTTGACAAAAATCAGCCGCTTGGTCATCCAACAATCAAACCGTGTGTACGAGGCCTAAAGCCTCGTACACACAATCGGATTTTCCAATGGGAAATGTGTGATGACAGGCTGTTGGCGGAAAATCCAACCGTGTGTATGCTCCATCGGACAATTTTTGTCGGATTTTCCGAGTGTGTGTACACAAGTACGTCGGTCAAAAGTACAAACACGCATGCTCGGAAGCAAGGATGATCCAGAAGCGGTCGGTCTTGTAAACTAGCGTTCGTAATGGAGAATTAACATTTGTGACATGGCAAATTATGAAATCTCCAAATACAGCACACATTCTCTTCTTCTTTAATAAGATAATAATGAAGCTGCTTTGCTGGTGATACTGATGGAGTTATTGCAAACAAATTTTCAAAGGCTTTTTTTTTTCTAGTGATATCAAGAATAATATTATTTTTATTTTTTTTCTGGGCAAGTTACCACAACACCATTATCCTGTAGTTTTTAAGATCAAAGATACAACTATGTTGGTGCCCCTTGTCAATTTTACATTGTATTTTTTTAAATGTAACTGCCTACTCCCAAACTGTCATATGAAGTAAAACACATAGCCAAGTATTATTCTACACAATTTTTTTATTGTGCATTTAAAAAAAAAAGAAAACAAATAAAATTAGACATGCTATCTGCCAATAAAACTTAACCAAAAAGTGCATTCTATAAAAAAATATAGAAAATATACCAAATCAAATCATTATTCAGCCAAAAAAAAAATGGCAAAGCAATAACTCCAAGGCCAATAATAAATAACACATTATCTCCTCCGATTCCGCAACATGTCTGGTTGATGAAAGGCCGTTCAGAAACAAACTGAAAAGCACAAAATGAAAAGCGCAAAATTAAAAGCGCAAATCAACACTTACCAAACTTCTACTAACACAAAATTAGCAGAAGCAGCCCAAAGGGTGGCGCTAAAGAGCTGAAAAGCCATGTAGTACGTCACTACGTTTGTGATTGTTGGCCAACAATTATGTGCCATGTGTATGCAAGACAAGTTTGGGCCAACGCTCTTCGGGCAAAAGTCTCATCTGGAACATTTCCCTTCACTTCATGTCCCAGAAGCACAGCAGGAAGTAAAGGGGATATTGCTTTTTAGATGGTTGTCACCAGAAAAGGTGTCCCCATTGAAAGATTCTATCTCACCTTTTCTTCCTTTGGCAATTCAAAAATGTTAGATGTGCTATCACTTTCTATACCAGAGACAATTTTCACCAGGACCAGACGTGTTTTAATACACTTCAAACCTGACTTTCAGGCCCAACTAAAACACAGCTACAGTATTCACAAGATAAACACTATCAGCCCCCAGCTATATGTTGTCTTTTTCAATGTCTCACCAGCAAAAGCAATCAAACCCTATTTCAGCCTATATTAAAATCCTATGTGGCACCTCCTGCACATCTTCAAAACTCTGTACACTACACTTGTTGTACCTTTCTAAAACAACTTATGCCTACATAAATCATGGGAGCATATTTCAAATGATTAACACTGGTAGCTACATTTATATTAGGAAAAATACATTTGTAGTTAGCATGATCACTATTTAGGCTATTTTCCTATTATTTTTTTAATGTACTTTAACCACTTCACGACCGCTCACTGTATATATACGTCATTTTTTTGAAGAGGGATATCTCGGTAACGGCAGCAGCTGCTGCCACAACCGAGGTATCCCTCTTTACAGTGAGCGGTCCCCTTTCCGATAATGGTGGTCATCGCGGCGGATTCGCCGCGAGATCACCGTTATCGGCGGCGGGAGAGGTGCCCCCCCCCCCTCCCGCCGCTCTCCCGTGCCTTCCGCCGCTTACCGGAACCGTCGGCAGTGGCGGAGGCGATCGGGTCCGTTCCCTGCCTGTGTATAGAGATGAGTGAGGCTAAGATGGCCGCCACTCATCTCTATACCATAGGAGGGCGGAAGCGACGTCAAAAACGTCACTTCCGCCCATACGTCTTAAAGGGAAATTTACAAATGTCATTTTTTTAAATGACATTTTTAAAATTTTTTTTTTTTTTTCCCATTGAAGTCCAAATATGAGATGAGGACTTTTTGACCCCAGATCTCATATTTAAGAGGACCTGTCATGCTTTTTTCTATTACAAGGGATGTTTACATTCCTTGTAATAGGAATAAAAGTGATCAATTTTTTTTTTTTAAAAAAACTGTGTAAAAAATAATACAATTAAGTAAAATAAATAATAAAAAACAAAAAAAAAATTTTTAAAACACCCCGTCCCGACGAGCTCGCGCGCAGAAGCGAACGCATACGTGAGCAGCGCCCGCATATGAAAACGGTAGTCAAACCACACATGTGATGTATCGCCGCGATCGGTAGAGCGAGAGCAATAATTCTAGCCATAGACCTCCTCTGTAACTCAAAAAATGCTACCTGTAGAATTTTTTAAATGTCGCTTATGGAGATTTTTGAGGGTAAAAGTTTGACGCCATTCCACGAGCGGCCGCAATTTTGAAGCGTGACATGTTGGGTATCAATTTACTCGGCGTAACATTATCTTTCACAATCCAAAAAAAAATTGGGCTAATTTTACGGTTGTCTTATTTTTTTATTCAAAAAAGTGACTTTTTTCCAAAAAAAGTGCGCTTGTAAGACCGCTGCGCAAATACGGTGTGAAAAAAAGTATTGCAACGACCGCCATTTTATTCTCTAGGATGTTAGAAAAAAAACAATATATAATGTTTGGGGGTTCTAAGTTTTTTTCTAGTAAAAAAAACAGTTTTAAACATGTAAACACCTAAAATCCAAAACGAGGCTGGTCTGGAAGTGGTTTTTAAGTTCAACATTAAAACAAGTTAGTGCACTTGGGTCACCTGCTACTACCTGCTGAATAATCATCTGTTAGGCTGAGATATAAATATGACATGGAAATAATTTAAATAATAACCATGTATTAAAATGGAAGTCAAATATATTACAGTCTTAATAAAAATACAATGTTCGTGCATTACTAAAAATGTGAAAAGTTAATTTAGCCCAGGGAATTAGAGTTAACTATTTTGATTGCAGTGGAATTTAAAACAGTAGCGATTACCCTTGTATGTAATTGGATGATTGAATTAAACACAGCTTTCTATTAAACATTCTATTTCATTAATAATAAAAGGGTTGTATGCAAATACAACAGGGACTCTTCACATCTAATACAGATTTCTCAGGACACTTTTACAGTCTTTTTTAATATGGTAAATACTTTTGTTTTTATAAAGTAATTAAAGTGTATTTCTAATCAAAATATATATAATAGTGAAATATGTTTTTTTGTTGTTGTTGTTGTTCTCTGTGTCTTGTGATGTGTGGACTGCTATAAAATGTGCTACTTATTTATAAAAGTTGTTTTACTACACTTAGCCCCCGGTCACACCATGCAACTTGTCATGCGATTTGACCGTTCAAATCGCATGACAAGTCGCACCTATTGTCCACTTTGGAAGCGGTCAAATCAGTGCAACGATGATGTGGCAATGATTGTGAAAGTGGTTCCTTTTTGCAAGCTCAGGTGCGACTTGCATAAACATCTGTGCATGAAGTCGCACAGATGTCTTCTAGGTCGCACCTGAAGTAGCACTGAAATGCTACTTTGAAATCGTGTCACTTCAAGTGAAGTAGCACAATTTAAATGTCGAGATTGGTGTGACTGGGGTGTAATTGCTCTATCCAGCCTCTATATTCATGCTTTAGGTATTTCTTAAATCTATTCTAAAGGAAAGTATGTGCTTACAAAAAAGCACAACTATTGTTATCATATAGGAGTTTTTTTTTTTGTCTATATTTTTGTTAAAAGCCATACCGCTTTCTCATCTCAGAAAGTTGGAATGTATGTGGTTCTATCACTCCTGAATAAGTTCAACAGTGCATATAATTCAATCTCCCTGCTATTAAGGTTTATTTGAAAAGTAGCAGCTATTGAAAGAAACAGCAACTTTTCTTGATTGCAGGCAGGTATGTGCTATCAGTAAAGTAAATTATTAAATAATTATACTATAGATTTTTTCTGACATAAATAGGCCACTAAATTATCCTCTCTGATTTCCACCTGTGACAACATCGTGCCCATTCTCACATGTGAGGCATCTGTATGGACCACAATTGCATTTTTTTTAACGTCAGGAGCTATCAACATGGCTTTTCTACATAGGGCCTGGAAACTGGAATGCCCTGTCAGTATAAGTGCCTCACTAGTTCTTCCCTTTGGGTAAGGCCAATAATGGGTGGTTGTTGGAGCCATTTTTTCCAGTTTTGCACACACGCTGGATGAGATAGAGCTATCACATCTACACTATTACCATTTAGGCAAGCATGAGTAACTTAGGATGAATTGAAATAATTCTGATTAGGCTTTGGTATGTATGAATTATTTCTAATATTTATATAGGTATGTATCACAGCTCTGTGAGGTCTTTGCATGCCTGACCCCTTTGTGTTCCCACATCATCTTCTTTTCTTACATTGTTGGGATTTTGTAAGTACATTCAATTGTATTGGACATGTGCTATGGTTTATTTAACTAGTGTCCATTGGTAATGTGCTATTTTCTGTTTATGTTTAGTCCAGCACTTTTTCTGCCCCAAAGGGCTCCAGAGGAAGTGGCTCACTGTAAAACATGTTGAGCTTAAAATTGAAGGGATGGTGGCCCTCCCCATAATAATAATAAAATGGTTATCCATCAACATTAGAAATACTTGTACTAAGAGGGCAGCGCCTCCATAACAATGGGGTGAAATGTGAATGTGGATTTTTAGATAATTCATTAATAAACTTTGTATGGTTTTACTAGATGGTGGTGGTGCCTAAAATGTCCATGTTTCAAATGTTTGCATTTCTACCCTGTAATTTTGACGTGGCACTCAGGAATAGAGTTTTAGACATGTTTCCACATACCGTATATACTCGAGTATAAGCCGAGTTTTTCAGAAAAAAAATTTGTGCTGAAAATGCCCCATTCGGCTTATACTCGAGTCAAGCATTTTCTGCAGCAGAGAATGACATTTTCCTACCTGACTTTGGGGCCATGTATCTCGGGGCCACTTGGTGCAAAGAACCCCACATTTGGTGTGCAAACCCAGTGGAACTAGCAGTACTAGCTCCAAGTGGCCCGAGATACGGGGCCCCAAAGTCGGGTCGGAAATTGTCATTCTCTGCTGCAGAAAAGTGCTTGACATTTTCCGAACCGACTTTGGGGCCCCGTATCTCAGGGCCACTTGGTGATAGAAACCCCAAGATACGGGCCCCAAAGTCAGTCAACTGTGTCCATCTGCAGCAATGTCATTTCGGATCCTTTTGGTTCCAGATACTCCAAATTTTGGCTGCAGCTAGGGGGGATCTAGGAACCCTTACTTGTCAAGTTTGGGGGGGACCTATGGCTGCAAATCGGCACAGTGAGGCATGCAAATGGGCACAGTGATGCTGCAAATGGGCATTGTTGACCCTCTTTTCCACTTAAAGTAGCGGCGCATATCTCACCCTAGGCTTATACTCGAGTCAATAAGTTTTCCCGTTTTTTTGTTGTAAAATTAGGTGCCTCAGCTTATATTCGGGTTGGCTTATACTCGAGTATATACGGTAATCACCCAGTAGTTTTTCGTAGTTGCTATTTGAGGGCCCATTATTGCACAACGGGCTTCCGCGCTGACAGCTAAATGAAAAAAAAAAACATTGCCAGCATTAAAAAATTGCGAAAAGCAGTGTGCCCCCCCCCCTCCTAATCCATACCAGGCCCTCTGTGTCTGGAATGGATTTTAAGGTCCCCTACAATTTATACCAGCCCCTCATCTGAGCATGCAGCCTGGCAGGCCAGGAAAGGGGGGGACGAGTGAGCACCCCCCCATCTTGAACCATAGCAGACCACATACCTTTAACATGGGGGGTGCTTTGGGGCAGCCCAAAGCACCTTGTTCCAAAGGTTGATGGGGATAAAGGCCTCTTGCCGACAACCCTGGGCTGTGGTTGTGGGGGTCTGCAGGCAGGGGGCTTATCATAATCTGGAAGCCCCCTATGTGACTGAGTAGGGGTACATTGTACCCTACTCATTCACCAAAAAAGTGTCAGAAAGAAATAAAAACGGTTTTTGACAATTCCTGTATTAAAAATAAAAAACAAGTGGACACAATTCTAACTCCTCATATGTCACTGCTGGTCTACACTCTCCTTAAGACCAAAATATGGAATGCATTAACCTACACCTGAATCGAGCATCAACCACACCCCTCTGTATCTTTGCCCTTCCAGCTCCTAACCTCAAAGGGTGTTGTCTTCCTATTCCAATGACATAAACTCTCATACTACCCCAGGTCACCCTCACCTTCTTCTCGCTCCAATTTTATGTCAACCAACAGCAATAGGGGTTTACCAACTACTCGCCCTTGAACCCTAGCCAACATAATTACCATGGTGCAATGCTGCAAAATTATATATGTACCTCTTTTAGCCTGTGATCCATCCATAGTATCCAAACCATGATTCTTGCTTCTTCCAAACTTGCTCTTTGAATCACAATGTGTCATATCCAGCCCTCACTGGGTCACGGTCTTTGCGCATCTGCCTCCCTCCCAGGGGGTATGACATCAGAACTCTCATCCCACCTGCCCTTTCCCTCTCTCTCTCCAGATTGCAGTCAAGGAGGGGTGATGCTGGAGGGACTGGAATGTTACCAACCCCCCCCCCCCCCTGTATTTTCACTTGTAACTTTAGCTCCTCTGTTACTCTACCTTACTGCATATATATATATATATATATATATATATATATATATATATATATCTCACACAAGTGATTACATGTGAGTCCTCACATTTTTGTAAATATTTTATTATATCTTTTCATGTGACAGCACTGAAGAAATTACACTTTGCTACAATGTAAAGTAGTGAGTGTTCAGCTTGTATAACAGTGTAAATTTGCTGTCCCCGCAAAATAACTCAACACAGCCATTAATGGCTAAACTGCTGGCAACAAAAGTGAGCACACCCCCAAGTGAAAATGTCCAAATTGGGCCAAATTAGCCATTTTCCCTCCCTGGTGTCATGTGACTCGTTAGTGTTACAAGGTCTTAAATTGGATGTTATCGCACTGACTCTCTCATACTGGTCACTGGAAGTTCAACATGGCACCTCATGACAAAGAACTCTCTGAGGATCTAAAAAAAGAATTGATGCTCTGATCCAAACCCGAATGGCTTGAAATGGAAAGACAGGCTATCCCCGAGTTCACAATCGATTATCTCATATGGCGCCCCTCAAAATCTAGACCCCCGATCATGTCCCCTTCACTCTCTCACTCTCTGGCCCTATGCAACACAATACATAAACTAAACATCATTACTTCAAAGTGGAAACCCCTTGCCCATATTTTCAACAACCCCTCTTTCCAGCCAGGGATGGATATAAAGGCATTCCAGTGGTGGCTAGACAAAGGCCTATACAGGATAGGGCAATTTTTCAATTCAAATAGACCCCTCAAACTAAGCCAATGCACCTCAAAACTGGAAATGCCCGCCTCCGAGAGATTTTGCTTCCAACAAATAACACACTTCTTACATACATTATCCTCCCAAGACACTCTCCCCCTTTCAGTCACACCGTATGCACAATGGTGTTCCTCAGCCATGGACATGAGGGGGGGAATATCTCTGATCTACTCTGCCCTAGCTGAACCTCAGGAGAAAGCACAATTCATGCTGGGCTGGAAACGCGACCTGGAATTCGAGTGGGACTTGGACACCTGGCACTCCTGCTTCACAAACGCTTACAAGGGGATCCTAAACACCTCATTAACCACTTCCCGACCGCCCCATGTACATATACGTCAACAGAATGGCACGTACAGGCAAAACCACGTACCTGTACGTGCCATTCTTCAGGCGGTTGGGGGGTCCGATCGGACCCCCCTCTGCCTGCGGGGACGGTCGGGATCGCTTCAGGATCGATCCGGGAAGAGGGGACGGCCAGTGGTTTCTGGCCACCCCCTCGCGATTGCTCCTGGCGAATCACATTCTCCGTTGCCTGTGTAATTGTAAACACAGGCAACGGGAAGTGACGTCACGCTCCTCGTGTCGGTCTTTCTGACCGGGAAGCTGAGCGGTGAAGACGCAGAAGTAAGTGCACAACACTACACTGACACCAGGCACACATAGGCACACAATCCACCCCCCTGTCACCCCCAGATCACCCCCCAGATCACCCCCTGCCCCCCCAGTCACAGTGTCACTGATTGCAGTGATCATTTATTTACTGATCACTGCATTTAGTGTCAGTGTGACTGTAATAACTGTCAGGGCAGTTAGTTTTAGGCCCCTTTAGGTCTAAGGTAGCCCCCTACCCCCCCCAATAAAGGTTTAACCCCTTGATTGCCCCCTAGGTAACCCTTTCACCCCCTTTTGCCAGTGTCACTAAGCAATCGTTTTTCTGATCGCTGCATTAGTGTCACTGGTGTCGCTAGGTAGCCAGTTTTTTTTTTAGGTAACCGCCAGGTTTATATAGGTTCATAAATAGGTTTATAGGTCAGGTACCCCCATATTACAACCTAAATAAAGGTTTTAACCCCTTGATTGCCCCTAGAGTTAACTCTTTCACCAGTGATCACCGTATAAGTGTCACTGGTGACGATGGTTAGCCAGTTAGTTATTTAGTTAATTAGGTTCCCCCGTCAGGTTTTTATATAGCGTCAGGTACCCCCATATATTACCTAATAAAGGTTTTAACCCCCTGATTGCCCCTAGTTAACCCTTTCACCAGTGATCACCGTATTACTGTTACGGGTGACGCTGGTTAGTTAGTTTGTTTTTTATACTGTCAGGGCACCCGCCATTTATTACCCAATAACGGTTTAACCCCCTGATCGCCCGGCGGGTGATATCAATTAGGTTTTAGGGTCAAATAAGGTCTGAGTCGCCCCAGGATAGTGCCAGCACTGCAAACACCCACGCGCAAAGCATACACCTACCTTAGTGATATAGTATCTGAACAGATCAATATCTGATCTGATCAGATCTATACTAGCGTCCCAGCAGTTTAGGGTTCCAAAAAAACGCATTGTTAGCGGGATCAGCCCAGATACCTGCTAGCACCTGCGTTTTCCCCCTCCGCCCAGCCCAGCCCAGCCAACCCAAGTGCAGTATCGATCGATCACTGTCACTTACAAAACACTAAGCACACATAACTGCAGCGTTCGCAGAGTCAGGCCTGATCCCTGCGATTGCTAACAGTTTTTTTGGTAGCGTTTTGATTCAGTCGCCAGCTGCCTAGGAGCTTTTTTTCCTGTGAATCTCACTAGTGTACTACTAAATTTAGAGCCCAAAATGGCAAATCGCAAGTACACTAGTGAACAGGCCTACTTGTTTCTGAGTATGTCAGATAGTGAAGAGGAGGTCACTCATCTGTCAGAATCAGGCTCAGAATACGACCCAGTAGACGACAGCGGCTCCATGACAGATAGCTCTGGCGACGGAGGTGAGGTCCCTGCTAAGGTCAGGCGTACCCGATCCCGATCTTCTGCTGTTGTTGAGGTGCAGGAACCGCAGGTCTCTTGTATGGAGCAGAGAAGTACTAGCGCCGCTATTCCTTCTGGTGAACTGGCAAGCACCAGCGGCCTAGTACACCCTGGACGTAGTCAAACCAGCACTGCAGTAACACTTGGTGACGTGGCGAGTCCCATAAATGCAGTTCAAGCTGGCGAGGTGGCAAGCACAAGTAGTGTCCCGCTGCCACCAAGAAGAAGACAAAGGCAGGCCCGTCGATCACATAGTGTCCTTCCTGCAGAATTCGCCAATCCTGATTGGGTGCCCACCACTTCTGCAGGACCCGTACTTCCCCCATTCACTGGCCAACCCGGTATTCAGGTGGAAACAGCTGATTTTAAGCCATCCGATATTTTATCGCTGTTTTTCACGGAAGATCTCTATAGATCTATTGTGGACCAAAGTAATATATACGCTGGTCAATACATCGCCGCTAATCCCCAGTTGCCTTCCCTTGCCAGAGATTGGAAACCAATTACGGTTTCCGAATTTAAGTCCTTTCTGGGCCTTTCCCTCAACATGGGCATGCATAAATTCCTGACTCTGAGGACTTATTGGTCCACCCTCGCAGTCCACCATATGCCCGTGTTCTCTCGCTCCATGTCCAGGGCATGATACGAACAGATCTTGCGGTTCATGCACTTCAGTGACAATGAACTCTGTCGTCCTCGTGGAGCCCCTCATAAACCACTTCAACCAACGTTTTGCAGCCTTGTTTACTCCCAATCAAGTTGTCTGTGTTGACGAGTCCCTGATTAAGTTTTCTGGCCGCTTGTCTTTCAAACAGTTCCTTCCCAGCAAGCGTGCCAGATACGGGGTCAAGCTCTACAAGCTCTGTGACAGGGCAACAGGCTATACGTGGAGCTTTTCGGTTTATGAGGGAAAAGATAGTCACGTAGAGCCGGAGAACTGTCCAGATTACATAGGGAGCGCTGGCAAGATAGTGTGGAACTTGGTGTCACCCTTATTCGGAAAGGGGTACCACTTGTACGTGGACAATTATTACACGAGCGTGCCACTGTTTAGTCACTTGTTTGATCATCAGATTGGAGCATGTGGCACCGTGCGACCTAATCGCCGGGGCTTTCCCCAGCGGCTTGTAGATTCCCCTCTTAGGCTGGGGGAGAGAGCCTGCTTGAAGTGTAATAATTTGCTCGCTGTGAAGTGGAGGGATAATAGGAATGTTTTCGTTCTTACCTCCCTTCATGCAGACACGACAGTCCAAATTCGTACGGCGGCTGGTGTTGTGACGAAACCCCTCTGTGTCCACGAGTATAACCTTAATATGGGAGGGGTGGACCTCAATGACCAGTTGTTGGCGCCGTACCTAGTTGCTCGTAAGGCTAGACGCTGGTACAAAAAAGTGTCTATTTATTTGTTCCAATTGGCTTTCCTGAATGCTCATGTGCTATACGGAGCTTCAGGCGGGAGGTTACCCTTCCTTGAATTCCAGGAAGAGGTTCTCACAGACCTTCTGTTTCCAGACGGTTCTGCACCTCACCATTCCCTACCAAATGCAGTTAGCCGGCTGTATGAGAGGCATTATCCTTATGCCGTCCCGAGTACCCCTACCCAACGAGCCCCCCAAAAAAGATGTCGTGTCTGTACCAAGCGCGGATGTAGGCGTGACACCCGTTATTATTGTCCACGCTGTCCTGACAATCCTGGTCTCTGCATTGGTGAATGTTTTGAACGCTACCACTCACTAGTGAGGTATTAGCGTAGGGTACAGCATTTCACAGGCTAGGATACACTTTCACAGGGTCTCAAGAATGCCATCGCATTTTGAGACCCGACCGTTAGTTAAAATTATAGTTACAGGGTCTCAAGAATGCCATCGCATTTTGAGACCCGACCGTTACAGTTAAAATTATAGTTATAGTTTAAAAAAAAAAGTGTAAAAAATAAAAATAAAAAAAGTACAAAAAAAAAAAAAAAAACCCAAAAAAATATAAAATAAAAAACCCAAAAATAGTTGTCGTTTTATTGTTCTCTCTCTCTCTCTCTCTCTCTATTGTTGCTCTTTTTTTACTCTATTCTATTCTGCAATGTTTTATTATGTTTTATCATGCTTGCTTTTCAGGTATGTAATTTTGTGTACTGTGTTTTATTGTTAACCATTTTTTTGTTTTCAGGTGCGCCATTCAGTTGCAGCGCGGATTTATTTATCTTGACAGCAACAGCGTTTGCTCCCACGATACATAAAGCCACGACTCCAACGCTGTAGGAGGTGATTTCACCACCACAGTTAAAAAAAAGAGCATATATGCCGAAGCATGGGGGCAGCAGAGGGCGGAGGAGCGATTTTGCTCCTAATGCCACGTACATACGGTCGAAAAAAGTCCGACCATGTGTACGTGGCATAACTTTTTTGCGGGAGGATGCCCCCATGCTTCGGCATATATATATTTTAGGCACCGGTTGCGTTAACAAAATGTTTTATTTTTTACTATGTTTTTTTTTTGGTATTTGCTTTGCAGGTATGGTATGGTAAGGTCTTACTGTTATACTGTAATGTTACTTTGTTTTAATGTTAACCATTATTTGCTTAGCAGGTACGCCATTCAGTTGCAGCGTGGATTTATTTATCTTGACAGCAACAGCGTTTGCTCCCACGATACATAAAGCCGCGACTCCAACGCTGTAGGAGGTGATTTCACCACCACAGTTAAAAAAAAGAGCATATATGCCGAAGCATGGGGGCAGCAGAGGGCGGAGGAGCGATTTTGCTCCTAATGCCACGTACATACGGTCGAAAAAAGTCCGACCATGTGTACGTGGCATAACTTTTTTGCGGGAGGATGCCCCCATGCTTCGGCATATATATATTTTAGGCACCGGTTGCGTTAACAAAATGTTTTATTTTTTACTATGTTTTTTTTTTTGGTATTTGCTTTGCAGGTATGGTATGGTAAGGTCTTACTGTTATACTGTAATGTTACTTTGTTTTAATGTTAAACCATTATTTGCTTAGCAGGTACGCCATTCAGTTGCAGCGTGGATTTATTTATCTTGACAGCAACAGCGTTTGCTCCCACGATACATAAAGCCGCGACTCCAACGCTGTAGGAGGTGATTTCACCACCACAGTTAAAAAAAAAGAGCATATATGCCAAAGCATGGGGGCAGCAGAGGGCGGAGGAGCGATTTTGCTCCTAATGCCACGTACATACGGTCGAAATTCCGACGGAGGCTTGCCCGTGGAAAAGTCCGACCATGTGTACGTGGCATAACTTTTTTGCGGGAGGATGCCCCCATGCTCCGGCATATATAAATGGTGCATGTATGCCAATCATTAGAAGTGGGTGGATGAAGGGAGGTATTCTAATGGTGGGCATACCCACTGCGCCATTGGGAAATTGGGAAAGCATTTTATCACACCGATCTTGGTGTGGTCAGATGCTTTGAGGGCAGAGGAAAGATCTAGGGTCTAATAGACCCCAATTTTTTCAAAAAAAGAGTACCTGTCACTGCCTATTGCTATCATAGGGGATATTTACATTCCCTGCGATAACAATAAAAATGATAACTAAGAAAAAAAAAATGGAAGGAACAGTTTAAAAATAAAACAAAAAAGCTAAATAAAAAGAAAAAAAAAAAAAAAAAAAAAAAAAAGCACCCCTGCCCCCCCTTCTCTTGCGCAAAGGCGAACACAAGCGTTGGTCTGGCGTCATATGTAAACAGCAATTGCACCATGCATGTGAGGTATCACCGCGAAGGTCAGATCGAGGGCAGTAATTTTAGCAGTAGACCTCCTCCGTGAATCTAATGTGGTAACCTGTAAAGGCTTTTAAAGGCTTTTAAAAATGTATGTAGTTTGTCGCCACTGCGTGTTTGTGCGCAATTTTAAAGCATGTCGTGTTTGATATCCATGTACTCGGCCTAAGATCATATTTTTTATTTCATCAAAAATTTGAGCAATATAGTGTGTTTAAGTGCATTCAAATAAAAAAAAGTGTATTTTTTCCACAAAAAATGCGTTTGAAAAATCACTGCGCAAATACTGTGTGGAAAAAAAAAATGCAACACCCACCATTTTAATCTGTAGGGCCTTTGCTTTAACAATATATATAGTGTTTGGGGGTTCAACGTAATTTTCTTGCAAAAAAAAAAAAATATGTTTTCATGTAAACAAAAAGTGTCAGAAAGGGCTTTATCTTCAAGTGGTTAGAAGAGTGGGTGACGTGTGACATAGGCTTCTAAATGTTGTGCATAAAATGCCAGGACAGTTCAAACCCCCCCCCCCCCCAAATGACCCCATTTTGGAAAGTAGACACCCCAAGCTATTTGCTGAGAGCAATGTTGAGCCCATTAAATATTTTTTTTTTTTGGTCCCAAGAGATTGAATAATGAAAAAAAAAAAAAAAAAGTTGTCACTAAATGACATATTGCTCAAACATGCCATGGGCATATGTGGAAATACACCCCAAAATACATTCTGTTGCTTCTCCTGAGTACGGGGATACCACATGTGTGGGACTTTTTGGGAGCCTAGCCGCGTATTTTGGGGTGTAATTCCACATATGCCCATGGCATGTGTGGGCAATATATCATTTAGTGACAACTTTGGGCAAAAAAAAAAAAAATTGTAATATTCCCGCAACTTGTGGCAAAATATAAAATATTCCATGTACTCAACATGCCTCTCAGCAAATAGCTTGGGGTGTCTACTTTCCAAAATGGGGTCATTTGGGGGTGGTTTGTGCCATCTGGGCATTCCATGGCCTCCGAAACTGTGATTGGCAGTGAGGAGTGAAATAAAAAAATGACACCCTTAGAAAGCCTGAAGGCGGTGCTTGGATTTTGGGGTCCCGTACGCGGCTAGGCTCCCAAAAAGTCCCACACATGTGATATCCCCGTACTCAGGAGAAGCAGCAGAATGTTTTTTGGGGTGTAATTCCACATATGCCCATGGCATGTGTGGGCAATATATCATTTAGTGACAACTTTGGGCAAAAAAAAAAAAATTTGTAATATTCCCGCAACTTGTGGCAAAATATAAAATATTCCATGTACTCAACATGCCTCTCAGCAAATAGCTTGGGGTGTCTACTTTCCAAAATGGGGTCATTTGGGGGGGTTTTGTGCTATTTTGGCATTTTATGGCCTTCGAAACTGTGATAGGTAGTGAGGAGTGAAATCAAAAATTTGCACCCTTAGAAACCCTGAAGGCGTTGATTGGGTTTCGGGGCCCCGTGCGCGGCTAGGCTCCCAAAAAGTCCCACACATGTGGTATCCCCATACTCAGGAGAAGCAGCAAAATGTATTTTGGGGTGCATCTCCACATAGCAATATATCATTTAGTGACAACTTTTTTTTTTGTCTTTATTCAATCACTTGGGACTAAAAAAAAAAATATTCAATGGGCTCAACATGCCTCTCAGCAAATAGCTTGGGGTGTCTACTTTCCAAAATGGGGTCATTTGGGGGGGTTTTGTACTTCCCTGCCATTTTAGCACCTCAAGAAATGAGATAGGCAGTCATAAATTAAAAGCGGTGTAAATTCCAGAAAATGTACTCTAGTTTGTAGACGCTATAACTTTTGCGCAAACCAATAAATATACGCTTATTGGCATTTTTTTTACTAAAGACATGTGGCTGAATACATTTTGGCCCAAATGTTTGACTAAAATTGAGTTTATTGGATTTTTCTTATAACAAAAAGTAGAAAATATCTTTTTTTTTCAAAATTTGCGGTCTTTTTCCGTTTATAGCGCAAAAAATAAAAATCACAGAGGCAATCAAATACCATCAAAAGAAAGCTCTATTTGTGGGAAGAAAAGGACGCAAATTTCGTTTGGTTACAACATTGCATGACCGCGCAATTACCAGTTAAAGCAGTGCAGTGCGAAATTGAAAAAAGACCTCTGGTCCTTTGGCTGCCAAATGGTCCGGGGCTGAAGTGGTTAATGGAAGCAGACATTAAAGTCTTTACCCGCTGGTACTTAGTACCGACACGTCTAGCTAAATTCTACCCCCAGTCCTCCCCTGTATGCTTTAGAGGCTGCAGCCACCTAGGATCTCTGCTACACATCCTATGGGAATGTCCCAGAATCAGAGGCTACTGGAACAAGATCTTTAACCTAATCCGTAAAGTCACTGGCATTGCGGTCCCCCAATCTCCAACAATAGCCCTGCTTAACCAGAAAATCCCTAAAACCACAAAAAACAGCCAAATCTTGATCCATTACATTTTCATCGGAGCTAAATTGACAATAGCCCGGTCTTGGAAATCCCCAAAGGTCTCCTTCCCATTAACTAAACAGAAAATTACCTGGATCATGTTCCAGGAAAAAACCTCAAACATCATTCTTAACAAACTGGAAAAATTTAAATGCGTGTGGGAACCTTGGGCCCAACACATCGGGACTCTCCTCTAATCCAAAACCCAAGCTCATATTCAGATGACCACCCAGATATGAACTCCTTTGATCTCTTCAGGCTCTCCTTGACACAGGCACCTCTCTGTCCTCGACCCCCTGTCTCCTTTCTCCTCCCCCCTCTCTCTTGCTGCAGAGGTTGAAGGGGTGGGGGGTAATCAAATTGGTCTGCATGGCTGTCATCCCAGAAGGAAGACTCTTCTAAAGATGATGCACAAGAAAGCGTACAAACAGTTTGCTGAAGACAAGCAGACTAAGGACATGGATTACTGGAACCATGTCCTGTGGTCTAAAGAGACCAAGATAAACATATTTGGTTCAGATGGTGTCACGCGTGTGTGGCGGAAACCAGGTGAGGAGTACAAAGACAAGTGTGTTGTGCCTACAGTCAACAATGATGGTGGGAGTGTCATGGTTTGGGGCTGCATGAGTGCTGCCGGCACTGGGGAGCTACAGTTCATTGAGGGAACCATGAATGTCAACATGTACTGTACTGTGACATACTGAAACAGAGCATGATCCCCTCCCTTCGGAGACTGGGCTGCAGGGCAGTATTCCAACATGCCAACGACCCCAAACACCTCCAAAACTACCACTGCCTTGCTAAAGAAGCTGAGGGTAAAGGTGATGGACTGGCCAAGCATGTCTCCAGACCTAAACCCTATTGAGCATCTGTGGGGCATCCTCAAAATGAAGGTGGAGGAGGACAGGGTCTCTAACATCCACCAGCTCAGTGATGTTGTCATGGAGGAGTGGAAAAGGACTCCAGTGGCAACCTGTGAAGCTCTGGTGAACTCCATGCCCAAGAGGGTTAAAGCAGTGCTGGAAAATAATGGTGGCCACACAAAATATTTTCACTTTGGGCCCAATTTGGACTTTATACTTAGGGGTGTACTCACTTGTTGCCAGTGGTTTAGGCATTAAAGCGGTTCTGCACCCATCCATAGAAGTATGTCTCTATGGCTTCCCTAGCATGTAAGATGACAGAAGTGATGGTTCAATTCTGCATCTTTTAAACTTACCTTTCCTGATGGCTTCATCTGTATTCTTCTCCCTGCAGGGGTGGGCGGGCTCTCAGCGGGGATCGGCGTAATTTCCTGTTCAGTTCGCTGTGTCTCCTGGGATCTCGTGTAATCAATCCCAGGAGACATTGCGGGGGTTCCGACGCGAAATCTTGCGTGATTTGCATGACGTCATTACGCCGGTGATCTATCAAAAACTGTCCCCCATCATATTCTGCGCACTAACACGCTTCACATCCCATTCTCCGGAAATGCCGAACATAAACAGCTGACCATTACGTTTGATTCATGCATGCGCACTTCATCCCCGCACGTTCTCGACGCTCGTTACAGTTTTGAAGGTGGCGTCTTTATCCATCTCCGCACGTTCACGGGGCTCTTACAACTTTCAAAGAGGCGTGTTTTCGCCCGCTTATACTCCCTCAACTTACTAAGGATCACTTTATGGGGCGGTGACAAGGGCGGACATTAATAAAGGCAGCCTTCAGTTCACTAAACACTCGCCCTCCTGCATTCCATACATCATTGCACAAATACGCCCCCACCAGTGCCAGGAGCGTGCGGGAGACTGTGAGATAATGCATGAGGTACTGCGCAGGGGCCACTTTTAGCTGTGAATCGTCAGAGACTTTTGCCGAATGCCGTGAATCGATAATGCATGAGGTACTGCGCAGGGGCCACTTTTAGCTGTGAATCGTCAGAGACTTTCGCCGAATGCCGAACATAAACAGCTGACCATTACGTTTGATTCACGCATGCGCACTTCATCCCCCTCCAGCGCCAGGAGCGTGCGGGAGGCTGTGAGATAATGCATGAGGTACTGCGCAGGGGCCACTTTTAGCTGTGAATCGTCAGAGACTTTAGCCGAATGCCGTGAATCGATAATGCATGAGGTACTGCGCAGGGGCCACTTTTAGCTGTGAATCGTCAGAGACTTTCGCCGAATGCCGAACATAAACAGCTGACCATTACGTTTGATTCACGCATGCGCACTTCATCCCCGCACGTTCTCGAGGCTCGTTACAGTTTTGAAGGGGCGGCTTTATCCATCTCCGCACGTTCACGGGGCTCTTACAACTTTCAAAGAGGCGTGTTTTCGCCCGCTTATACTCCCTCAACTTACTAAGGATCACTTTATGGGGCGGTGACAAGGGCGGACATTAATAAAGGCAGCCTTCAGTTCACTAAACACTCGCCCTCCTGCATTCCATACATCATTGCACAAATACGCCCCCTCCAGCGCCAGGAGCGTGCGGGAGGCTGTGAGATAATGCATGAGGTACTGCGCAGGGGCCACTTTTAGCTGTGAATCGTCAGAGACTTTCGCCGTCTCGTTTGCAATGCTTAGTACGCATGCGCACTTCAAAGTGGACACTTTTTGATAGGCGGACGGATTCTGTCAGAACACCGGCAATGAATGCTGGGAGGGGAAAAAGAAGGGAACCAGGAAGAGTTTGCTTGTGGGTTTCAAATGCCCACAAGCAAAATGACATCGCTCACGAGAGGATTTTAAAACTACTCATTCTACATAAAAACTGACGTAGGAACGCTGCAGCACCTAAACAAGTAAGTTTCTTTTAAGATGCATACTTTGCACATAGATGGACCAAAAAAAAAAAATTGTATTTGTCAGTGCAGAACCGCTTTAATGGCTCAGAAAGTCAGTGCGATAACATCCAATTTAACACACTTGCTCACCATTCACACCTGAGACCTTGTAACACTAACGAGTCACATGACACCAGGGAGGGAAAATGGCTAATTGGGCCCAATTTGGACATTTTCACTTGGGGGTATGCTCACTTTTGTTGCCAGCAGTTTAGCCATTAATGGCTGTGTGTTGAGTTATTTTGAGGAGATAGCAAATGTACACTGTTATACAAGATGTACACTTACTACTTTACATTGTAGCAAAGTGTAATTTCTTCAGTGTTGTCACATGAAAAGATATAATAAAATGTTTACAAAAATGTGAGGGGTGTACTCACTTTTGTGAGATACTGTATCTATGTATATATATATATATATATATATATATATATATATATATATACATTTTCTGTTTTGACATTTGTTGAACTTCTCCAGTATTCCCCCTGTGTGTGGAACATAATTTTGCCTGTTCTTGGTTCTATCTGATTCTTCAGGTTATACCTAAACATGTTAATTTTGTTTGCTACACTGTCCTTTTCTTGTTGGAAAAAAAACAATAAAGTATTTTCAAAAAAATAAAAAAACAAACTGTCAGATGGCAGAGCAGGCAGAAGGAGGTTAGCCTACATTGCGGGTGGAGCTTTTTTTTCTCGGGGCCGGATTGGTTATGGATCTACATTGGGGGGGCATTGTTTTTTTATTTTTAACCGCTTCCCGACCGCCTCACGCAGATATACTGCAGCAGAATGGCACGGGCAGGCAAAATCACGTACCTGTCCCTTTAAATGCCTGCCCGTGGGTCACGCGCGCGCCGCCAGCGGCACGCTCGCGACCCCGTCGGGAGCTCCGTGACCCCGGCCGCGGGACCAGCGGACCCGATCGCTCCTGGTGTCCCACGATCGGGTCACAGAGCTGAAGAACGGGGAGAGGTTTGTGTAAACAAACCTCTCCCCGCGCTTCCTACTCTGCCTGTCATTGATCGGCTGTTCACGGTCTTCGGGAAAGCCGATAAATGACATCAGACGTTACCACAAAAGCAGCTTTCTAGTTGCTATTTCTTTGCAAGTAAGGCCATTCCAGCTCTGTACCATCACGTGAAAAATAACGTTTTGGCCTCATTGGGCAAGGTAGTCAGCAGCAAGGTCCACAATACTGCTGACATGTGATCCAGCATGGTCACTGACATTATATTTCATTCATAGCACACTGGGTAACTCTGCTTGCAACTAGGAAGGATCCAGGACAGGGCTCAGTGCTGGAGCTTGTTTTGCCGCCATGTCTCCATACAGCTGGTGGTGATGATGCGAGATCTGTCAGCTCTACCCTCTCCTCCCCCTCCAACACCTCCTCCTTGCCCCCCTCTGCTGAATTGTCCTATGAACTACCAGCATACCTAAGCGTTCAAGGGACCATTTAACGAGTCAGGCTAAATGATGCCATGCAGTGCTTTAGCTGGTCTGTCTAGGGGACACACTGGAGAAGATATTCTTTCAGCTCTGAGGGGGCAGGCCCTGAGGTGGTTCACGCCATGGAAGCTTGAGCCAGGAAGGGTGGTGTGCGATAATGACAGTATGACATAAATAACACCTGTCTGTAATCCGCCTGATTTCTGACATGCCCACCAGGTGGAATTTAACGTTGGCAATGCTGCAGGGGCTGCACATGTAGCAGAGGGCCGTTAAAGAGTACCTGTGTGAGTATGGCACATAGACAGGCTCATGGCAGCTCAGCTTTTTTCCCCACGCCAATGGCTGCTAATAAGGGATGCATGCACTGTACAGTCAAAATTTGAGGAGGCGACAAGGATGATGAGCCGTGACAATGCATGCATCAGTACACAATCCCTCTTGTGTTCCTGCTGGAGCACACTCTGCGTGGCATTATGGACAGGGCACTCGAGGCAAAGCAGCGAGAGGAAGAGGAGGGCTTCTTTTACTCTCTAGGCCTGCTTTATGCAGACACCATTCTTGCGAAGCCACAGAACACAAGTGGATAGAGAAGAGGAGGAGGAGGATTCTGGCAATTTTGGAGGCATAGAAGCAGAGGAAGTCATACAGTATGTCAAACCTTAAGAGATGGTTTTCAGTCCCCAGAAACCTTGGAAATAGTACGTGGCTGGGAGGAGGCAGTTCCAGTTACTACAATCCTCAGTGACCCCGAGGACTCTGTTTCTCATGCCTTCACAAGCTTGCAGTGCATGGGCTCCCTTATGTTTCAAAGGCTGTAAATGTACCTGAGAATTTGTGGCATCAAAGAGACGAATCATTATTGATTGGCAATCCCCCTTGACCACTGGTACAAGGAGAAAGTCTCGAAACTCATCCTGCCCTCGCAGAGGGAGCACAGGATGAAATATCTTGAGGACACTCTAAAGAGGAGTTTATGTAACGCCTTTCCAGATTCTGGTAGGTTACAGTTTCATGGAAAAGCTAGTTTTGAGGCTTCTGTTGGTCAAAGGAGGAGCGGTGAAGAAGGGGGCCACCTCAGTGATGCATTTAAAAAAAATGGTGTCCTCGGGGCCCAGGGCTGTCAGCTTCAAGATCCCATCAGCAGCATCTGGATGTTATGGTGGAAGATTATCTAGGAGATATATATATATATATACAGTATCTCACAAAAGTCAGTACATCCCTCACATTTTTGTAAATATTTTATTATATCTTCTCATTTGACAACACTGAGGGAATGGCACTTTGCTACAATGTAAAGTAGTGAGTGTACAGCTGGTATAACAGTGTCAATTTGATGTTCCCTCAAAATAACTTGACACACAACCATGAATGTCTAAACCGCTGGCAACATAAGTGAGTATACCCCTAAGTCAAAATGTCCAAATTGGGCCCAAAGTGTCAATATTTTGTGTGGCTGCCATTAATTTCCAGCACTAACTTAACCCTCTTGGACATGGAGTTCACCAGAGCTTCACAGGTTGCCACTGGAGTCCTCTTCCACACCTCCATGATGACATTATGGAGCTGGTGGATGTTAGAGACCTTGCGCTCCTCCTCCTGTTGTTTGAGGATGCTCCACAGATGCTCAATAGGGTTTAGGTCTGGAGATAGGCTTGGTCAGTCCATCACCTTTGCCCTCAGCTTCTTTAGCAAGGCAGTGGTCCTCTTAGAGGTGTGTTTGGGGTTTGATCATGTTGGAATACTGCCCTGCGGCCCAGTCTCCGAAGGTAGGGGATCATGCTCTGCTTCAGTATGTCACAGTACATGATGGCATTCATGGTTCCCTCAATGAACTGTAGCTCCCAGTGCTGGCAGCACTCATGCAGCCCCAGACCTTGACACTCTCACCACCATGCTTGACTATAGGCAAGACACACTTGTCTTTGTACTCCTCACCCGCCACACATGCTTGACACAATCTGAACCAAATAGGCTTATCTTGGTCTCATGAGACCACAGGACATGGCTCCAGTAATCCATGCCCTTAGTCTGCTTGTCTTCAGCAAACTGTTTGTGCACTTTCTTGTGCATCATCTTTAGAAGAGGCTTCCTACTGGGATGACAGCCATGCAGACCAATTTGATGCAGTGTGCAGAGTATGGTCTGAGCACTGACAGGCTGACCCCCCACCCCTTCAACATCTGCAGCAATACTGGCAGCACTCATACATCTATTTCCCAAAGACAACCGCTGGATATGACACTGTGCAAGTGCACTCAACTTCTTTGGTAGACCATGGTGAAACCTTTCCTGTTAAACCACTGTATGGTCTTGGCAAATGTTCTGCAGCTCAGTTTCAGGGTCTTCTTATAGCCTAGGCCATCTTTCTGTAGAGCAACAATTCTTTTTTTCAGATCCTCAGAGAGTTCTTTGCCATGAGGTGCCATGCTAAACTTCCAGTAAGCAGTATGAGAGAGTGAGAGCGATAACACCAAATTTAACACACCTGCTCCACATTCACACCTGAGACCTTGTAACACTAACGAGTCACATGAAATCGGGGAGGGGAAATGGCCAATTGGGCCCAATTTGTTGCCAGCAGTTTAGACATTAATGGCTGTGTGAAAAAATATGTGGCCTCTTGTAAAGCAAAGGAAAATTTAGGCGTGGGTAGAAATTTGTACCATCATCCAGGAATCAAGTGGTGTGGGAATTGGGAGTCTAGTCCCCAACTAGGCTACCAAAGAATGGGGGGCAAATTGGACTATCACGGTACAGTAGAAATAATATAACAGAGAAATATATAAAAATTTACAGAAGATTTTATTGATGCCGCAAAACAATTAACAAATAAAGCAAAAACACTCTACACAGTATGTCACCACATGTGTATTCATAATGGTACAGTTGATCACAGATATGATTGTCCTCGACTAGTTTTGCGGTCAAGCCGCTTCATCTGGAGGTTATCTGTGATTTGATCAAAAAGACAGTGATGTAACAGGTAGAAAGAAACATATCATACAGCATCAAGCTTTAGCAAATCTTCAGAAATAAAGTGGGGGAGAGGGGCACAGCTGCTTACCCATGCTTTAACGGACATCAAGCGCAGAGTGCTACCACCTGTTTAATGGTCTCCCGCGGCAACTCGGGGGTGCTACTAAATAAGCTGGGCGGAATCTGAGTAGATCGATGCAAAAATGATTATGGTCAGAGCAGGTCATTTTACCAATTAGTGAAGTGCAGGGACTGGGGTTTATGTGCAGGTGAGTGAAAGTGGTGAAACAGAGTGAGGAGGGGGAGTGGAAAAAAGGGAGGGGGGGAGGGGAAAGGGGGAGGGAAAGAAGAGGGAGACGGGAGGGTGTTTGAGGCAATATGCATAATTTGTGTGAAAGTATAGAAAGTTAATTGAGGATGGGATGCAAGTGAAATGAAAAGGGGAATATGTACACAGTGTAGATAAGGATAAAATGATAAAACATTAAAGGGAATGTGTGGGAGACCAGGTGAAGGGAAGAGGAGGATGGTGCAGTGTGGGGGGGGACCCCCCAATAAGGGAGGGGGGGGGAATGAGGAGGAAGGAGGGGGGGGGTGTTTGTTTGGTGACCGAGTGCAACGAGTGCACCATATATGTGAGGACACAGAGAAAAGGCACATGAAAATAAACGAGTGAAATGAGCAAATTAAAAACGAATGGTGAAGTGGTGGGACAAAATGAGGAGAGGAAGACAGCTGGGAAGCCTGGTGAGGGGGAGAAAGGAAAGAGGTGATGGGTGAAAAAAATGAGTGAGTTGTATAACTAGTGTAGGTGAGTGTGATGAGGAAAAATGGCAAATACCTGGTCATAATGTTGTTAGATGATAGGGGATTTCCGGGAGAGTAACCCCACTAGGGGTAATAATGGGGATATGTGGTTCCAGTATGCAGCCATAGAGACCACAGGTCAGGGGTACAAGCCTGATAAGGCTTGACCCCCGTGCTAGTGGCTCCTATAAAAGAGAAAAACACAGTAGTAAAGTTAAAATTAAGAGACCAATACACCCATGGTAGGGTGTACTGCCTCGGGGTATAAAGGGAGTTAATCTGCTTTTAGTTGTTGACTTACTGGGGGCTGGCTGGAACGTACAATCCCGTGGTCCCTGATCCACAACCCATCCGTACAGGCAAATGCCTGTTCTATGTAGCACCCAACCGTGCACCGCCCAGATGACTCCGGCTGACGCCGGCACGTGACGGCGCAGGGTCAGGGCTCCCGCATTGCGCATACGCAGGGTTGTTCGCATGCGCGCTAGCCCGACGACTAGGGGAACAGGTCCCTGTCGGGGCCAGTGCAGGGGGAGTAGTGTCCCGTATGGGGCCATCTCTCCCACCAGGGAGCTCACCGGGCTGCCGCGGAAAGACACAGGTGGAGCAATCCGCACCCATGCCAACCATAAAGGGGGGACAAAAGGGAAGACAGCGGGCTCCATTAAAAATTTAATAGGGGAGGTTTATAAAGAGGTAATATCAAATAAACATTGTTTAACATAAATAAAAATGTTTAAATATCAATAGGACAAAATTAGTAACTGGTGGTTAGGATAAACATCCTATGGAACCCATGCAAGCTACCGACACGGCAGGCATCTACGGTACACAGGGGCACGGAACTAGACACCATGATGGGGTACATCATGGTGAAGGGTAGGCTGATAGCCTATGGTGAGGATAATAACTTGTGTCTGGCCCGACCAGTAGATGTCTGGAGTGAATGGTTGCATAATGGTTCACAATTGCAACACATTATAACTAATGAACTCAGGATAATTATATGTAGCAGGAGGCCCTCCCCTATCGGACACATGGTCGAGAGGGGAGGTTAAAAATGCTAACGAGGGATTCAAATTGGAGACATCCGAGTGGAGGGCAAAGGGGGAGCCCTAGCCAATCGGGTCGTTCACCAAAGGAAACCCCACTCAGCAGGGGGCCGGGTGTGTTATCCACCCAATGAATATGAAAAAAATATGTGGCCTCTTGTAAAGCAAAGGAAAATTTAGGCGTGGGTAGAAATTTGTACCATTATCCAGGAATCAAGTGGTGTGGGAATTGAGAGTCTAGTCCCCAACTAGGCTACCAAAGAATGGGGGGCAAATTGGACTATCACGGTACAGTAGAAATAATATAACAGAGAAATATATAAAAATTTACAGAAGATTTTATTGATGCCGCAAAACAATTAACAAATAAAGCAAAAACACTCTACACAGTATGTCACCACATGTGTATTCATAATGGTACAGTTGATCACAGATATGATTGTCCTCGACTAGTTTCGCGGTCAAGCCGCTTCATCTGGAGGTTATCTGTGATTAGATCAAAAAGACAGTGATGTAATTAATGGCTGTGTGTTGAGTTATTTTGAGGGGAAAGCAAATGTACACTGTTATACAAGCTGTACACTCACTACTTAACATGTCGCAAAGTGTAATTTTTTCAGTGTTGTCACATGAAAAGATATAATAAAATATTTATAAAAATGTGAGGGGTGTACTGACTTTTGTGAGATACTGTATATATATATATATATATATATATATATATATATATATATATATATATATATATATATGTCACTTTCTTTCTTTCTTTTATGTTGGCAGTATTTTATCATCCAATAAGAGAGGGATTCATCTGTGCCCTGTTTGGTAACTTCAGTAGTATGTCTCCTGGGTTCACCTGGAGACATATCAGAATGGCGGCAGTAGATATCCTGTGTTTTTAAATATGATGGCCCTTTTCTTCTGTAAAGTTTTCATTGATGGGTTAGTATTAAGACAACCATGATAATACTTTACTAATATTCATGTATAGTAAGGCCCCATGCACACGAGACGCAGATGCAAACTCTGCTAAACGCATGTTTTAAAAAGCAGAAACCTGCGTTTAAAAACGCACGTTTTGCTGAGTTTTCATGCCGCGTTTAGCCGCGTTTGCGTCTATAAGTGTTTGTAAAGATAACATCATATAGACCCTCCCCAAGCTCAGAAAGCATGTATTACTAACTATTTCTGCCATTTTGATCAGAGTGAGCAGCAGCAGCAGAGAGAGCAGTTGTACACTTGCATTTGCCTCTCTTTCTGTGTTTTTTTTTGGAAATGGATCCCATATTGAATATATGTCAGGAAATGCTCCTGATGTTGCTCATGATGAGGCAGCAACGTTGCAAATTTGCATGAGAGGTCCAGAATCAGAGCTTGTCGATATTGGACCCATCCGTTGATGGCACAGCGAATGTCCGTTGGATATTTCACAAACATGTATGCATTTCACAAACATGTATGCATTTCACAAACATGTATGCATTAATGAGTATATATGCTCTATGAACTATCTAAACTAATTACGACATTTTAAACCAATTTTTCTAGTATTTTTTATGGTTTACCATCATATTTCTGAGTTTTCTGGTCCAAAAAATTGGGTTCCTTTAAAAAGGCTTATAAACGCAAACGCGGCTAAACGCAGGTGCCTGCGTTTAGCCGCGTTTAGCCGTGTTTAGCTGCGTTTTGCATCTGAAACGTGGAAAAGCAAAGTGTCTGAACACATTTTTTTGCTTCTGGAAAAACGAGGTTAAACGCCACTGCATAAAAACGGGAAAAAACGAGACTGTGTACATGGACACATAGGATAACATTGCATGCGTTCAGGTGCAGTTGAAAAAAGTGTCCAACTGCCTCTGAACGCGTGTTTAACAGCGTCTCGTGTGCATGAGGCCTTACAGTATTTGCAGCATTTCTTGTTGGCATCTTTATATCTTAGGTTGCTTCAACTTAGATTTAGGCCCCTCTAAAGAAGTGTTACAAAACCCTGCCTCGAAAACGCATCAGGTACCATTACATTTTCAAAAACGTTATTAGCCTGTCCCTGTATAATCCCATACAAATAGGGTCTTTTCTTCTAAGTATTATTGGTGGAATTTTGGGAATCATATACATGGTTTACCTGGATCCAGAGGAGAGTGTTTGACTAAGGGACACATCTGGTGACATCCCTTAAAGGGACATGTGCATTTGACCTATTGTCCGTAGGCCATATAGAGAGGTGAGCTGCTAATGGTGGTGGGGTGTGCAGCACATGGTGTGTTATATATTCATCAAGAATCAGAGGATAATTTTAAAAAACACTTCACGTGGACTTTTATGTATATATATATATATATATATATATATATATATTTATTTATTTATTTATTAGGGGGTTAGATCAATGGGGATCACCCTTCCTTGGGAAAAAGGTAGTGCAAGTTCTCTTAAAATCTAACTTGTAGCCAGTTTTTTGAAATTTTGCATGATAATTAAGGATGGGCCCGGTGCTCGATGCGAACCCATGTTCGCATCGAGCACCGGGTGTTTGCTCGCTCGGCGAGCCCAGAACTATTTTGGCCGCTCGCATCACATTCGTGTGATGCGAGCGGCCCCGCAATGCATTGCGGCCGGCGCGGCCGGCGCAGTGCATTGCTGGCTGATGATTGGCCAAGCATGCACTGTGACCCCGCATGCTTGGCCAATCACAGCGCCGGAAACTCGGAGAGCCATAATTGGCTACAGGCAGGACGCCTGTAGCCAATTACAGCTCAGGGGCTTTAGTACACGCCCCCTCATTTAAAAGGCCGTCACGCCGTCGGCGCCGGTCACATGCGTTCCGGCTTTAGGAGAGTGCAGGCTCATTCTGTGTCACTCTGCTAGATTCATTTAGAAAGATTCATTTAGAAAGATTCATTTAGAAAGATTCATTTAGAAAGATTCATTTAGAAAGATTCATTTAGAAAGATTTGCTCTACTTTGCTAAACCATTGCTACCTGTCATTGATCGTCCATTGCTGCTGCTGGTTAGTGTGTTTTTAGCTGCTGCTGGGGGTTAGTCTGGTGCATGTCTTACTGTTAGTACAGTATTTCAGTAGTACCAACCGCAGTGCTGTTAGTACAGCACTGCACCCCAAAAGCACCCATAGGGCTTGTAGTGTGTTCGTGGCAGGCACTGGCAGCAAACAGAGCTCCTATATTTTGTTCCCAGAAGCACCTATAGGACTTGTAGTGTGTTCGTGGCAGGCACTGGCAGCAAACAGAGCTCCTATACTTTGTTCCCGGAAGCACCTATAGGACTTGAAGTGTGTTAGTCCCATCACACAGAGCTATATTTTCTTCCCAGAAGCACCTATAGGACTTGTAGTGTGTTAGTCCCATCACACAGAGATCCTATATTTTGTTCCCAGAAGCACCTATAGGACTTGAAGTGTGTTAGTCCCATCACACAGAGCTATATTTTCTTCCCAGAAGCACCCATAGGACTTGTAGTGTGTTAGTCCCATCACACAGAGATCCTATATTTTGTTCCCAGAAGCACCTATAGGACTTGAAGTGTGTTAGTCCCATCACACAGACCTATATTTTCTTCCCAGAATCACCTATAGGACTTGAAGTGTGTTAGTCCCATCACACAGAGATCCTATATTTTGTTCCCAGAAGCACCTATAGGACTTGAAGTGTGTTAGTCCCATCACACAGAGCTATATTTTCTTCCCAGAAGCACCTATAGAACTTGTAGTGTGTTAGTCCCATCACACAGAGATCCTATATTTTGTTCCCAGAAGCACCTATAGGACTTGAAGTGTGTTAGTCCCATCACACAGACCTATATTTTCTTCCCAGAAGCACCTATAGGACTTGAAGTGTGTTAGTCCCATCACACAGAGCTATATTTTCTTCCCAGAAGCACCTATAGGACTTGTAGTGTGTTAGTCCCATCACACAGAGCTCCTATATTTTCTTCTCAGCAGCACCCACAGGACTTCTAGTGTGTTAGTGGCATCACACAGAGCTCCTATATTTTCTTCTCAGCAGCACCCACAGGACTTCTAGTGTGTTAGTGGCATCACACAGAGCTCCTATATTTTCTTTGCAGAAGCACCCATAGGACTTCTAGTGTGTTAGTGGCATCACACAGAGCTCCTATATTTTCTTCTCAGCAGCACCCACAGGACTTCTAGTGTGTTAGTGGCATCACACAGAGCTCCTATATTTTCTTCTCAGCAGCACCCACAGGACTTCTAGTGTGTTAGTGGCATCACACAGAGCTCCTATATTTTCTTTGCAGAAGCACCCATAGGACTTCTAGTGTGTTAGTGGCATCACACAGAGCTCCTATATTTTCTTCTCAGCAGCACCCACAGGACTTCTAGTGTGTTAGTGGCATCACACAGAGCTCCTATATTTTCTTTGCAGAAGCACCCATAGGACTTCTAGTGTGTTAGTGGCATCACACAGAGCTCCTATATTTTCTTCTCAGCAGCACCCACAGGACTTCTAGTGTGTTAGTGGCATCACACAGAGCTCCTATATTTTCTTTGCAGAAGCACCCATAGGACTTCTAGTGTGTTAGTGGCATCACACAGAGCTCCTATATTTTCTTTGCAGAAGCACCCATAGGACTTCTAGTGTGTTAGTGGCATCACACAGAGCTCCTATATTTTCTTCTCAGCAGCACCCACAGGACTTCTAGTGTGTTAGTGGCATCACACAGAGCTCCTATATTTTATTTGCAGAAGCACCTATAGGACTTCTAGTGTGTTAGTGGCATCACACAGAGCTCCTATATTTTCTTCTCAGCAGCACCCACAGGACTACCGACTACAATGGCTGGAAGAACGCCAAGGGGAGGCAGAGCGTGCAGAGCCAAGAACACAGGGCAGGCAGGCTCTGTTTCTAGTGGACGTGGCCGTGGCCGTGGTCATGCATCGTCATCAGCACGTGGCCATAGGACACGCGCGTCTTTGTTTTCGGCAGCTGGACATGTGGAGCCGCATCATGCTGAAGGCTTGGTAGAATGGATGACCAAGCCCTCCTCATCCTCCTCATCCTCTCTCACCCAGGCTCAGGGTACTGGCAGAGCAGCTGCCAACGCGTACTCAATGGCATCATCAGCCACCCCTTCCCTAGACCCACCATGTTCTCCTGAGGAGTCCCCCGAACTCTTTGAGCACAGTGTTGGGTACATGCTCCAGGAGGATGCCCAACGATTCGAAGGCTCGGATGATGATACCCAGCTTGAGGAAGTCAGTAGTGTGCGCGCAGAGAGAGGGGATGCTGAAGGACAGCAATCTGGCAGTACTGTTCCACCAGCTGCAGTTTACTGCCAGGTTTGCTCTAGTGGTGAAGAGGGAGGGGATGATGAGGTCACTGACTCCACGTGGGTGCCTGAAGGGAGAGAGGATGAGGAGGAGGACGACGAGGAGGAGGATGCGGCGTCACATGTCCAACGAGGCAGGATGCCCCCTGGAGGCCAGGTAGAGGCCAGCACAGCAACTGTACAACACCGCAGAGCTCCGCCTGTGCAGGGCGCTGCCTCTGCACGTTATCAGAAAAGTTCTTTGGTGTGGGCCTTTTTTGAGACGAGTGCATCAGATCGCACCACTGCTATTTGCAATATTTGTCTCAAGCGTATCTCGCGTGGCCAAAACATCAGCCGCTTGGGCACCACAAGCATGAGCAGACATATGTCGACCTGCCATGCAGCTCGTTGGCAGGCACACATAAAAGACCCACACCAAAGAACTAAGCGGACCTCTCCTTGCTCCTCATCAGCTGGGATCTCCATCCCCACTACACCTTCAGTCCTCTCTGAAAGCTGCTGTGAGAGGACTGAAGGTGTAGAATTAGGTGTGTCACAACCAAGTACTTGCAGTACACCGACGTCCGATTGTAGCAGGCAAATTTCCCTGCCCCAGCTGCTGGACCGTCGAAAGAAGTACACTCCCAGCCATCCACATGCCCAGCGGTTGAATGCTAGCTTGGCTAAATTGCTAGCACTTCAACTGCTGCCTTTTCAGTTGGTAGACTCGGCCCCCTTCCGTGAGTTTGTTCAATGTGCGGTTCCTCAGTGGCAGGTTCCCAAACGCCACTTTTTCTCACGGAAGGCGATTCCGTCTCTCTACCGGCATGTGGAAGGCAATGTCCATGCCTCGCTGGACAGGGCGGTCAGCGGTAAGGTGCATATTACCGCTGACTCATGGTCCAGCAGGCATGGACAGGGACGTTACCTTTCTTTCACGGCCCATTGGGTCACTCTATTGGCAGCTGGGAGGGATGCAGGACAAGGTGCAGTAGTGTTGGAGGTTGTTCCGCCACCACGCCTCCAAAACGCTACTACTGCTACTGGTTGTGACACACCTCTCTCCTCCACCCCCTCCTCTTCTTCTTCCTCCAGTGCTCTGTCCTCGGAACCAGCGGTGCTCCGTAGGCGTACAAGGGGCTACGCAAGTACGCAGGCAAAAAGATGCCATGCCGTGCTTGCGCTGGTGTGTTTGGGGGACAGGAGCCACACTGGGCCAGAGGTTCTGGCAGCTCTGCAGGGGCAGGCCGAGAGGTGGTTGACGCCACGTCAGCTTAAGCCAGGAATGGTCGTTTCTGACAATGGCACCAACCTCCTCTCCGCCCTGCGACAGGGGCAGCTCACCCATGTGCCCTGTATGGCTCACGTCCTCAACCTGGTGGTGCAGCGGTTCTTGGGCAGGTTCCCAGGCTTACAGGATGTCCTGAGGCAGGCCAGGAAAGTCTGTGTGCATTTCCGCCGATCTTATAATGCCAGTGCTCGGCTGACTGAGCTGCAAAAGGAGCTGAACCTGCCCAAGAACCGCCTAATATGTGACATGCCCACCAGGTGGAACTCAACGTTGGCCATGCTGCAGCGACTGCACACGCAGCAGAGGGCCATCAATGAGTACCTTTGCGACTACGGCACCAGGACAGGGTCAGGGGAGCTTGGTTTTTTTTCCCCACGTCAGTGGAGCATGATCAGGGATGCATGCACTGTCCTCTCACCATTTGAGGAGGCCACGAGGATGGTGAGCAGTGACAGTGCATGCATCAGTGACACTGTACCTCTTGTCCACCTGTTGGAGCATACGCTGCGTGGGATAATGGACAGGGCACTTGAGGCAGAACAGAGGCAGGAAGAGGAGGTCTTCCTTGCCTCTCAAGGCCCCCTTTATCCGGACAGTGTTCCTTCTGTCCCACCCATCACACAGGAAGAGGATGAGGATGAGGAGGAGGAGGAGGAGGAGGATTGTGTGAGCATGGAGGTGGAGCCTGGCACTCAGCATCAGCAGCAGCAGTCTTTTAGGGATGATGTACAGTCCCAACAAACCAGTGGACTTGTACGTGGCTGGGAGGAGGTGGCTGGCGATCATGTCATCCTCAGTTACCCAGAAGACTCCGGACCGAATGCCTCAGCTAACCTGCATGGCCTCCCTGATCCTGCAAAGCCTGCGGAAGGATCCTCGTGTTCTTCGGATCAAGGAGAGGGACCATTACTGGCTGGCCACTCTCCTTGATCCACGGTACAAGGGTAAGGTTGCGGACCTTATCTTGCCGTCGCAGAGGGAGCAGAGGATGAGACATCTCAGGGAGGCCTTGCAGAAAGGTCTGTGCAACGCGTTCCCAGAAACTGGGAGGTTACAAACTCCTGGTCCTGGGCGACGAGTTGCTGAGGCTTCGGTCAGTAGCAGAAGGAGCGGTGGGGAAGGTGGACGTCTGACCGATGCGTTCAGACAATTTTTTAGTCCGCAGCCCCAAGGTATGATCGGTTCCAGCAACCATCGCCAGCGTCTGATATACATGGTGCAGGAATACCTTGGGGCAAGGTCAGACTTGGACACCTTTCCCACCGAAAATCCTCTGGCTTACTGGGTCCTGAGGATGGATCACTGGCCAGAGCTTGCACAGTATGCAATTGAGCTACTGGCCTGTCCTGCCTCCAGCGTTCTTTCCGAACGCACATTCAGTGCTGCTGGAGGATTTGTCACCGATCATAGGGTGCGCCTGTCCACCGACTCGGTTGATCGACTGACCTTCATCAAAATGAATCAGTCTTGGATCACCACCAGCTACCAGGCACCTGAAGTGGATATAACGGAATAATTTATAATGTCACATCCCTTCAAGACTGCCTATGCTGATGCTGAGTGACTGTCCTCTTATGTTCACTGACTATCCTCTTCCTCCTCCTCAATGATCCATGCCACCACACCAGTGCCTAAGGCACAATTTTTCAGCCCCTGTATAACAGGGGCGTGTACTTACAATTTTTTTAAAAAATGCTTCGCAACACGTGTGACTGCTGTGCTCAAAGTACAGTATCTGTGAGGGGTTGCAGTGTTGTGGCACCAGCACCAGTGCCTAAGGCACAATTTTTCAGCCCTGTTTAACAGGGGCGTGTACTTACAATTTTTAAAAAAAATGCTTCGCAACACGTGTGACTGCTGTGCTCCAAGTACAGTATCTGTGAGGGGTTGCAGTGTTGTGGCACCAGCACCAGTGCCTAAGGCACAATTTTTCAGCCCCTGTTTAACAGGGGCGTGTAATTACAATTTTTTTAAAAAATGCTTCGCAACACATGTGACTGCTGTGCTCCAAGTACAGTATCTGTGAGGGGTTGCAGTGTTGTGGCACCAGCACCAGTGCCTAAGGCACAATTTTTCAGCCCCTGTTTAACAGGGGCGTGTAATTACAAATCTTGATCTAATAGTTCACAGCAGGGCCCATTCCTGCGCCCACCAAGAGTAACTATGAGGGCCTACAGTCTTGTGGCAACACCGTCCACCACCACCGCCAAAGGCCCAATTTTTCTGCCCTGTTCATCAGGTGCTTGCAATTACAAATCTTGATCTAATAACTCACAGCAGGGCCCATTCCTGCGCCCACCAAGAGTAACTGCGAGAGCTTACAGTCTTGTGGCAACACCGTCCACCACCACCACCACCACCGCCAAAGGCCCAATTTTTCTGCCCAGTTCAACAGGTGCATGCAAGTACAAATCTTGATCTATTAACTCACAGCAGGGCCCATTCCTGTGCCCACCAGTCTTGTGGCTACACCAACATCTAATAGGGCAAATTTCTGCAGAGTATATACGCCAGGCCCCTACTTTCAAACATCCAACTTACAAACGACTCCTACTTGCAAATGGAAAGAGAAAACAGGAAGTGAGAGGAAATCTACCCCTAGGAAGGGAAATTCTATCCTGTTAGATTTAATTTGGGAAAAAGGTATCTCCTCTCTACTGATACTTTATCACCAATCCTTGTTTCAATTAAAACCCCACTTTTTCCAAAAACATTTGTCATTGGGACGGAAAGTGAGGTGACATGTTCTGAACAGATGTGCAAAGACAGCAAATGTTACAGGGGTGATAACCCCTCCCTATGTTCTCCAAAAAGCTTAAAAATAGATTTTTTTGGGATGGAGCTACACTTCATAATGTACCTGTTCAGATTCTACTTAAGAACAAACCTACAGTCCGTCTCTTGTTTGCACCGCCTATATACTGCTGTTCAGAGTATATAGGGTTGTAGGTATAGGGTTTTATTTTGGGTGCGGGGTCCCCCTTAATATCCATACAAGACCCAAAGGGGCTGGGGTGGGGGGGGGGGGTGATGGGGTAGCCATGCCATTTTTCTCAAGGATTTTCAGCCATATGGCGGCCAGGACAAGACATGACATTAAAGCCGCAAGTGGTTTTAAATGGCTTCTTTTTTTCCTTTACAAATGTCATTTTGTGCAAGGATAGTTCTAAACACGGGAAACACATGCCACTTCACAGGCATACTTTAGACACCCCCCAGGTACCATATTTAAAGGAAAATTTCACTTTTTTTTTTTCACTTTATGCATCATTAAAATGACTGCTCCCGAAAAAACGTTAGTTTTTAAAAGTTCTTTTTGCATTGATATATGTTCCCTGGGGCAGGACCCGGGTCCCCAAACCTGTTTTATGACATTAACATGCATATTGGCCGTTGTAATTAGCACTTTTGATTTCGAACGTTCGCGTCCATTATAACGTATAGGGTTCGAAAATTCGCACGAACTTTCGCTCCGTTCTAAGGTTCTGGTTCGAACCGAACCCGGGGGTGTTCGGCTCATCCCTAATGATAATGAATCAAAACAGAAAATAAATCCTTGCCATCCAGGCACTAAATAAACGATTCAGGTTCCTAACTCACAGGTGAAGGGCTTCTCCCAGTCACCCACAAACAAAGATAATGCAAACCTTTTTATTTCTCTCACAAAGCAAACTTCCCATCAATAGCTCTCTCAGGCTTGGCTTCCTGAGTCCCAGGCCAAGAGCACTCTCTTGCTCCAGTCCTGCTTTATATATACCACCTGCTGGTGGTCACTAGTGGACTGTAAAATTTGGGCTGGAACCAAGACTGCCAAGGTGGCCCAGAAAACCTAGCCCGGATTCCACCTCAGTTTCCTGCATATGAGTGCATACAAGGTGATACATAGCATCCACCCATCACCTAACCTTTCATAATGTCACCACTGTATTGTCAAAAGAATTGGGACACCTGCCTTTACACACACATGAGATTTAATGGGATCGCAGTCTTAGTTCATAGGGTTCAATATTGCATTGGACTACCCTTTGTAGCTATAATAGCTTCAACTCTTCTGGGAAGGCTCTCCACAAGGATTAGGAGTGTGTCTATGGGAATGTTTGACTATTCTTCCAGAAGCGCATTTGTGAGGTCAGGCATTGATGTTGGATGAGAAGGTCTTTTGCGAGGTCAGGCATCTAATTTATCCCAAAGGTGTTCTATCGGGTTGAGATCAGGACTCTGTGCAGGTCAGTAATGTTCCTCCACCCCAAACTTGCTCATCCATATATTTATGGACCTTGCTTTATGCACTGGTCCAAATCATTTGGTGGAGGGGGGATTATAGTGTGGGGTTATTTTTCAGGGGTTGGACTTGATCCCTTAGTTCCAGTCAAGGGAACTCTTAAGGCGTCAGGATACCAAGACATTTTGGATTATTTCATGCTCCCAACTTTGTGGGAACTGTTTTGGGATGGCCCCTTCCTGTTCCAACATGACTGTGACCCAGTGCACAAAGCAAAGTCCATAAAGACATGAATGAGCATGTTTGTGGTGTAAGAACTTGACTGGCATGCGCAGAGTCCTGACTTTAACCTGATAGAACACCTTTGGGATGAATTAGAGCCGAGCCTGCGAGCCAGGCCTTCTCGTCCACATCAATGCCAGACCTCACAAATGCACTTCTGGAAGAATAGTCAAACATTCCCATAGACATACTCCTAAACCTTGTGGACAACATTCTCAGAAGAAGCTGTTAAAGCTGCAAAGGGTGGGCAAACTCAATCCCAAGAAAAGATGTAGCCGTCAACTCCAGAATCCCATGAAAATCTTTATTTGCTACATAAAGGTCAAAATTAAAAACAGCTGACGTGTTTCGGCATACAGCCTTGTTCAGAGCATTTTCACCAAATAAATGACAGAACATTTATACTAGATATCTCATGAGGAAGAGCAGTGTCAATAAAACAATTATTCAATTAAAATCAAAACCTGGCAGATGACAGAAAAAAAGCAACACTGGGTCCTTTTCCTATCGGATGTGGGCTTACAATACTATGAAAACATACAGCATATCAAAAAGACACTATGCATAACAATAGGCTTGTGCAAACTGCTATCTAGATTGATGTTATGCCCTACAAAAAAAAAAGAAAAAAGAAAGCATTCCATTATTAAAAGCAATAGCGGTGGAGCAGCAGATATAAAACATCCAGTACAATCAATACTTTATATTATTTGTTTTATTTTATTTTAGAAATAAATCCAAATCCCACATTGAATTCATACCTGCAGGGGTTCTAGTACCGATAGTAAATATCAACCAGACCTCTCTCTCAAGTAGTCTATGGTGGAGATAACCTCCTCCATGAAGTTTATTAACCCTTTCCACAGCATTACATAGAAAAGATTCCATATTTCTAGCATGCACATGTGTAAAGTGTGTTGATGCATTTGAGAGATTCCTATAATTAGAATAAGATGCACCATTATAGTGTTCACTCATCCTGACCCTAAAGCCGCGTGCGCCCGGTCAAATTTTCCGACGGGAAATGTTCGATGAGAGCTTGTTGTCGGAAAGTCCCACCATGTGTATGCTCCATCGAACATTTGCCCTCGGAATTTCCACACACAAATGTTCCGACAACAAAACTTGTTGTCGGAAAGTCCGATCGCGTTCACGCCTGCTATGAATCAAGCAGAAGGAGCCGCACTGGCTAACTTCCTTTTTCTCTGCTTGTTGTACGTGTTGTATGTCACTGTGTTCTCATGTTTGAAATTTTGGCCAACATTTGTGTGACCGTGTATATGCAAGACAAGTTTGGGCCAACATCCTTTGGAAAAAAATCCACGTTTTTTTTGTCGGAAAATCCGATCATGTGTATGGGGCATAAGAGATCTGGAGGTGCATCCTACATATTGGAGTGTGTATGCTGTGCATTACACAAAATACTTTGTGCCACAATTAATGAAATCTCAAACTGTGTATTCTCTGCCAGTGGATTGAGAGACAATGGTCTTGTTATTACTACTGTGCTAATCACAATAACGGCAGGTTCGCAGGCCACAGCGGAGAGAGCCATGAGTGGTTAACCATGTATGTCTAAAACCACCAGATTAATAAAAGGCTAGGAGACAAAATATTGCCAAGTGTCCTACCACATCTGCTGGAGAACCTGCAGCCCTTAAGCCCCATACACACGGTCGGACTTTTTCATGGATTCTGTCCGATCGGACAATGTTGTTGAAAAATCAGACCGTGTGTATGCACCATCGGACAGTGTATGTCGGATTGTCCGAAGGACAAAGTCTTATCTCCTGCTGGAAAGATTTGCCGACAACACGGTCCGATCACACCAAATCCGATCGTGTGTACGGTTGTCCGACCGGACAAAGTGCTACGCATGCTCAGATCACATTACAAGACCAAAGCTATTGGCTACTAGCCTCTACGTAGTCCCGTCGTAGGCAACAATCGTCACCGCGTTCAGAATGATCGGATTTTCCGACAACTTTGTCTGACTGTGTGTATGCAAAACCAACATCAGACAAAGTATGACGGACATGGTCCGACGGACCTGGTCCGCGGATTGTCCGACCGTGTGTATGGGGCTTTAGAATGCACAGGAATAAGACCCTTGTCCGCAGAGAGGTGTCCTTTTATGAAGCAGTGAAATCTATTCAGTTGAGTGAAGGAGTGAAGAGATCTACAAACGCTTCCAACACTGGAGAACGGCCCCTTATACTGGAATCTCGTGAGACTTTACGAGATTACAGTACCAGAAATTCACAGAAACACTGAGTTTATTAAGTAGTGATAAATTATCACCGCTCAATACACAGACAGATGGTGTGATTAATGTTAATAAAAAAAAAAAGAGTCCCCCTACAATATATATACATATATACACACACACATTATATATACATGTATATACACACACATTATATATATATATACATATACACATATATTTATTTATATATATATGTATACACATACATATGACAGGGGGACAAGGTTACTGTCTTGGGGGGTCTGAACGATGCATAAGGAAGTTAATTATCTTCCTCTTTCCCCCTCAGATCCCCCCACATTCCCTCTTCACTCCCCGATTCTCCACCTCTGAGTTGGTGAATCAGGAGTGTGAATTCTGACACAGATCGCCAGTGAAGCAGCTTCATAAACTGGCCGTTACTGTGTCATTCAATGAGGATTCTCAGTGTGTGGAGATAATCGGCGGGAGAACATGTTTAAACACTTCTCCCCCCGATTATCTCTGGTTCATAATCTGTTTATGGGCTGTGATCAGCAGCGATCCTCGGGATCTCCGCTGATCACTGCTTCATAAACAGACACCAGAGTACAGGCAGATAATTTGATATAATGCCTTTAATTTAGTTGAATTCCTGTGAAAAGGTGGTAACAAAAGTGACAGGATTACCTTTGTTAGATTCAGACAAATGCCTGTTGCTTGTCTTGGTGAGGAGTGTGCCTCTATCTCTATTCTTGGTGAGGAGTGTGCATCTATCTCTCTTCTTGGCTTTTGTAACACCCCTATTGATGTGCCAATCCTGGTAACCCCTACCTCTAAGCCTCTAGGTGATGTTATTACATTCCTGCAAGAAGCTAACGGTGCTGGAACAATTCCATTGTTCTCTAATAAATTCCCATACAGGAATAGAATGTATGGTGTGGGAGGGGTGACAACTTGTTTCCAAGAGAAACAAATTACCAGCACATACTTTGCGGAATGTATGGGTGTAAACAGTACATGTTGTGTGATCCCCCACAAGAGTGACATATATATATAGTTAATCATGTTACAACTACTCTCATGGCTAAACTCCAAACCAAGGTGATTGGTATTGACATAAGACAGATCCATAACGGCCCCACCCCATACAAGTATGAGGTCATCAATAAACCTGCCACACCATCTAATGGCACCCGCACATGGATTGGAATGGGAGAATAGGAACTTCTCCTCCCACCAGCCCATGTACAAGTTCGCGAAAATTTGGCACCCATAGAGGCTCCTCTACATTGTAGGTAAAAGATCTGATCAAAAATAAAATAATTGTGTTGTAACAAAAACTGACATGACCAGAAACTCTTTCAACTCTGCACTGTATGTGCTATAACAAAGTAAATGGAATCTCAAGGCATCCAGCGTCAAATTGTGAGGAATGCCTGAATATAAAGACCGAATGTCCAAAGTGACCCACAGATATGACCCCTGCCACTTAAAGTGGGGTGCCCCTTAAAAACAAATTAAAAGTCAGCAGCTACAAATACTGCAGCTGCTGACTTTTAATAATCGGACACTTACCTGTCCCAGGGTCCAGCGATGTGGGGGAACGAAGCCCCCCTTCCTACCGCTACGCTCGGCGGCGCCGGCATTCTTACTGTGGGCACCCGGCTGTGGCTTCACAGCTGGGCATCCGCTGCGCATGTGCGTGCGGCGCTACGCGCCGTGATACGCCGTGCAGTCATCTGGGACCTGTCTCAGATGACTGACTGCGCCGAGGGGAAGTGATGTCACCAGCCCGGGCACTGAAGGAGGCAAACTACGACGGAACCCCCTAGCAACAGGCATTTAGAGGCGAGTTAAAAAAAAAAAATTTCCAAATGTTTTATTTTTTTAGGAATTTTAATCATATTTTTTTTGGGGGGGGGAAACACCACTTTAATATCCTTGGTATGAGACAGCACCGTGGATGTGTCCTTATTGTAGCCTAGCAGTCATTTTACCAATGGCTGCAGGTATTGGTCAACCCATTCCCCAAGTTTTTCAAGTAGGGAGCCAATACCTGCAACTATCGGTTGTCCCTTAACTGGAGTGTCACCTTAACGCAATATTGAACTCTACGGACTGAAGTTCATGTGCATGTAAAGGCAGGTGTCCCAATACTTTTGAAAATATGATATATAAATAAATAATATATATATATATATATATATATATATATATATATATATATATATATATATATATATATATTGTTTCACCACTTTTATTGGTTTATCACTTTTATGGGTTTATCATTAGAGAACTTTTGGTAATTCACATATTCACATATACGGTGTTGATTTTTGGTTCACCGCTGAATTACTTTGGTTTAATAATTCAATTATTACTTGTGTAGAAGTGAGTAGTACACTTGTATATTCTAGCAGCAACGGTTCACATGTTTTTGATTTTATATATATGTATATATATATATATATATATATATATATATAGTATACAGGTGTGCGTAGGGGTATTATAATTTGTTTTGGAACTGAGAAGAATGGTGCACAAGCAAAAAGTACAATCATGTATGTGCTGACAAAATTTGCAGCAGCGGGTATTTTTTTGCACTTCACACAGTTATAAAAATTGCTTTTAATTATATGTCAGATAAAAATTAACATTCCTTGTTAGGGTTTACCTACATACACACTATTAAAAGTATGGGGAGCATGAATCATAAAGCTAAAGCTCAGTACCTACATCCGCTAATAGAGGCAATATAACAAGAAACCTAGAAAGTAGGACTGTAGTGGTACCAAATTAAATCATTATGTATCTCTATTTGTATAGGAAAACACATATATTTATTGTATAAAAGCATAACATTTTATTGCAAAATCATTTTAAACATTGTAAAAAAAAAAGGTTGGCCTTAGCATGTTTGTAAATCTACTACAACTACAACCACAATGTTTTAACACATCCCAGGCTAAGCCCATTATTTATGGCTTCTGAATTTGTTCTCAAATATAAGTTCATGTATTCATGTCAATTAAGTCCTTGATTGTCAGAGAGGAATTAAGAGAGGGGTCATGGTTCTTTACAAGTTTCTTGGATCAAGGTCCATGTTATCAGGAAATGTGGAGGTGTTTCTGTAAATTGTTAAAATGAATGATTAGGAATTCAGCAAACTTGTACAGGCTACATAGTGCCATAACATCATATCCATCAACAATATAATTACTTACATATATAAATCTGTGCATGGAATTATTTACAATCTTAAATTAAAACAATATTTGCAATATCCTCTGGGAAGGGTTAAGGGGAGATGCAGGGTAATTTATATATACAGTTGCAAAAAAAGTATGTGAACCCCTTTGGAATGATATGGATTTCTGCAAAACTGTAGTCCAATCAATGAGATGAGATTGGAGGTGTTGGTTACAGCTGCCCTGCCCTATAAAAAACACACACCAGTTCGGGGTTTGCTTTTCACAAGAAGCATTGCCTGATGTGAATGGTGCCTCGCACAAAAGAGCTCTCAGAAGACCTACAATTAAACATTGTTGACTTGCATAAAGCTGGAAAGGGTTATAAAAGTATCTCCAAAAAGCCCTGCTGTTCATCAGTCCACGGTAAGACAAATTGTCTATAAATGGAGAAAGTTCAGCACTGCTGCTACTCTCCCTAGGAGTGGGCTTCCTGTAAAGATGACTGCAAGAGCACAGTGCAGACTGCTCAATGAGGTGAAGAAGAATCCTAGAGTGTCAGCTAAAGACTTACAAAAGTCTCTGCCATATGCTAACATCCCTGTTAGCGAATCTAAAATCTAAAACACTAAACAAGAATGGATTTCATGGGAGGATACCACAGAGGAAGCCACTGCTGTCCAAAAAAAAACATTTTGCACCAGAGCACCTGGATGTTTCACAGCAGTACTGGTAAAATATTCTGTGGACAGATGAAACCAAAGTTGAGTTGTTTGGAAGAAACACACAACACTATGTGTGGAAAAAAAGAGGCACAGCACACCAACATCAAAACCTCATTCCAACTGCGAAGTATGGTGGTGGGGGCATCATGGTTTGGGGCTGCTTTGCTGCGTCAGGGCCTGGACGGATTGCTATCAACGAAGGAAAAATGTATTCCCAAGTTTATTAACACATTTTGCAAGAGAACTTAAGGCCACCTGTCCACCAGCTGAAGCTCAACAGAAGATGGGTGTTGCAACAGGACAATGACCCAAAGCATAGAAGTAAATCAACAACAGAATGGCTTAAACAGAAGAAAATATGCCTTCTGGAGTGGCCCAGTCAGAGTCCTGACCTCAACCCGATTGAGATGCTGTGGCATGACCTCAAGAAAGCGATTCACACCAGACATCCCAAGAATATTGCTGAACTGAAACAGTTCTGTAAAGAGGAATGGTCAAGAATTACTCCTGACCGTTGTGCACGCCTGATCTGCAACTACAGGAAATGTTTGGTTGAAGTTATTGCTGCAAAAGTAGGTTCAACCAGTTATTAAATCCAAGGGTTCACATACTTTTTCCACCTGCACTGTGAATGTTTACATGGTGTGTTCAATAAAAACATGGTAACATTTAATTCTTTGAGTGTTATTAGTTTCAGCAGACTGTGATTGTCTAGTGTTGTGACTTAGATGAAGATCAGATCACATTTTATGACCAATTTGTGCAGAAATCCATATCATTCCAAAAGGGTTCACATACAGATAGAGAGATACATAATGATTTCATGTGGTACCCACTTTTTAGGTTGTTTTTTTCCCACTTTTTAGGTTGTTTGCTGTGTTAGGTTTTACAAAAAAAAAGTTTAAAAAAGTTTAAAGACTAAGGCACTACCAAACATGGGGTGAGTGTGTGTTTTAGTCAGAACAAAGATTTGAAGGAGAAGGCTACATGAATAACTGGAAGAAAAAATGATAAAGTGATTCTAAACCTTACATTTTTTTAAACATGTTAATAATAAACATGTTATACTCACCTGTTTTGCACAGAGAAGCACTGATAATTCCACCACCTGGTGCTCAAGTAATTTAAAGTTTGCATTTGTGTACAGTCTGCATTTTCCTTTAGGACACTATAATACAAATGGCCAAGGTCAGAAGAGTAGACATTAGAGGTACAGTACATTGTTTCACATGACAACTTACATTGTCAATGGGATGTCACTGTATATTATAATTACAGATCCTACCTGTAATTGTACTTTGAAATTGAAAATTTTTGGATTTTAACTTTTTATTAATTTCTTGCAGTACATGGACTTTTTTGATTATCTTTAATTTTATTATTTATTGTGAATCTTACATGTTATTTTTCTGTAACAAGTGTTTGGCTTTTAAATAGCTGCACAGTTCATTTTAATCAACAAAAGTAGAGAAGACATGGTTGTAATTTTAAATAAACTGCTGCACATGATATGCTTGTGTTAAGCACCTACAGTATATAATAGGAAAAGTAATAGTTGCCTTTATAAATCACACTACGCTACTTCAAAAAGATACGATATCTTATGATTGCCTCACCAGGAACTGGTAAAATGGTGAACAGGAAATTGAAACTGTTACTATACAGGAAATAATCATGCTCTGTCAAATTCTGCAGAAGAAAACATATGTTCCAACTTACTGTCACCATCTTACCTATCTGATCTAATATATAAAGAGAGCAAAATTACAAGAGCCATTTTTGTAATATCAGCTGAGGGCTTAGGATGCTCTACCACAGTTAGGAGAAAAAACCTTTCAACCTCATAAAAGAGTTTAATGCAGACTATCAGATGGAACAGATGTCCAATAATAATTTCAAAGAAAAGAACATTCACAACTGAAAAAGTAAAAAAAAAAGTACTTTGAAACAATCACTTAAAAGAATCTATCTGAGTCATGTTTGTAATAAAGCTTAGCATTTAGAAGATTTAAGAATCTAATCCCCTTAATGCTCTGCACACTTCAATGTTAACATTAATAAACATTTGACATACAGCATATGACTTTAAGTACTATTAATTGATTGAAAAGGAAATGGAGCTTTTATAAACTAATGCATTTATCATTTATATTCAATTCTGTTTTCTTTATAGATTATTTATTATTGGAGGGTATATACATGTATTTATTACACCAGTATTAGTGTTGTTTTATCTTAATGCAGCTTTTATTCATTTAGATTTTAAAACTGATTAAAACATTGCTGTAATTTGTATCTTTCATTTTAATTATGTTGCACAATAAATCTTTAAACAACTGTTTACTTATATTGAGACTGATATGTATATCACCCATACACATAAGTGAATTTTGCTCTAAGTATGACATCATGTAACCTTCCAAATGTAATAGTTAATACTATGTAGCACAGGTAATATTGATCAATTCAAGGAAGGAAGGAATGTCTAGCACAAAAAAAGCAAGAAAAGTGTTGACAGGGGGTAGAGACACTATAGCTGGTTGCTAGTTAACCACTTTAAGACCAGCCTCGTTTTGGATTTTAGGTGTTTACATGTTTAAAACAGTTTTTTTTGCTACAAAAAAACTTAGAACCCCCAAACATTATCTATTGTTTTTTTTCAAACACCCTAGAGAATAAAATGGCGGTTGTTGCAATACTTTTTTTTCACACCGTATTTGCGCAGCGGTCTTACAAGCGCACTTTTTTTTGGAAAAAATTCACTTTTTTGAATAAAAAAATAAGACAACAGTAAAGTTAGTCCAATTTTTTTATATATTGTGAAAGATAATGTTATGCCGAGTAAATTGATACCTAACATGTCACGCTTCAAAATTGCGCCCGCTCGTGGAATGGCGTCAAACTTTTACACTCAAAAATCTCCATAGGCGACGTTTAAAAAATTCTACAGGTTGCATATTTTGCGTTACAGAGGAGGTCTACAGCTATAATTATTGCTCTCGCTCTACCGATCGCGGCGATACCTCCCATGTGTGGTTTGAGCACCGTTTTCATATGCGAGCGCTACTCATGTATGCGTTCGCTTCTGCGCACGAGCTCGTCGGGACGGGGCGCTTTAAAAAAAATTTTTTTGTTTTTCTTATTTATTTTTCTTGATTTTATTTATTTTTACACTGTTTTAAAAAAAAAAATTATTGGCTCACTTTTATTCCTATTACAAGGAATGTAAACATCCCTTGTAATAGAAAAAAGCATGACAGGTCCTCTTAAATATGAGATCTGGGGTCAAAAAGTCCTCAGATCTCATATTTGGACTTCAATTAAAAAGAAAAAAAAAATGTCATTTAAAAAAAATGACATTTGTAAATTTCTCTTTAAGAGGTATGGGCGGAAGTGACGTTTTTGACGTCGCTTCCGCCCTCCTATGGTATAGAGATGAGTGGCGGCCATCTTAGCGTCACTCATCTCTATGCACATCAGGGGAAAGGACCCGATCGCCTCCGCCACTGCCGACGGTTCCGGTAAGCGGCGGAAGGCGCGGGAGAGCGGCGGGAGGGGGGGGCACCTCTCCCGCCGCCGATAACGGTGATCTTGCGGCGAATCCGCCACGATGACCACCATTATCGGACAGCCGACCGGCGCCTGAAGAGATGGATATCTCGGTTGTGGCAGCAGCTGCTGCCGTTACCGAGATATCCCTCTTCAAAAAAGGGACATACATCGTCGTGCGCCGGTCGGAAAGTGGTTAAACAACGTTTTTTTTTTATTTTTTTTGTTCACTAGAGTAATGCCCTGTACACACGGTCGGAAATTCTGACGGAAAAGGTCCGATCGGATTATATTGTCGGAAAATCCGATCGTGTGTGGGCTCTATCAGACTTTTTCCTCCGGAATTTCCGACGGAAAAAATTTGAAAGCAGGATCTCAAATTTTCCGACAACAAAATCCAATCAGACTTTTTCTGATCGTTTGTAGAGAATTCCGATCGGACAAAGTGACATGCATGCTCAGACCAAATTACGAGACCAAATCTATTGGCTACTAGCCGCAACGTAGTCCCATCGCAACGAACGTCACCACGTTTTACAACTCTTGGAAAGAGCCTGATTTATACTTCCTGCCCCCTAGCTAAAATGCCTTGTACATATTACTTTATTCTGCCAACAAAAATGCACAAACTCTGCAGGGACAGCAACAACGAGGGAGCAGTCAAACTGCACTGGCAAAAAGGATGGCAGTCTGGAACTCTGGAACCTGTTATTATACAAGGCAATGACAGTCAGCAACATTGTGTTTTGATGGCTTTATGCCATCCCTGGAATCCATGAAATTCATCAAGACAACAGACAATGTTGGATATGAAGCAGTGGCGTCACTAGGGTTGGTGTCACCTGGTGCAGTAAAATATGGTGTCACCTCCCCATGCTACCCCCTCGGTCATTGAGCAATCTGGGGCACTGAGCAGGCTAGCACACCAACACAGCTCTCCCCCAGCCTGCCACAGTGCTCTGTAGACACTGGGCAGACTAGTGCATCAAGCTCTCTTCTAGCTAGCCTGGCATAGTGCTTTGCAGGGCGCTGGGCAGGCTAGTTTTGGGACTGCATCGATCACCGTGTGCACCCCAAACCGGACCTTGTAAATGTTGTGGTTTTATGCCAGTGCGCCAATTCATGCACTGTCACGGATGGGGGTGACACCATCACAGTCGGGTATCACTTCCTTCTTAATGGTGTCACCCAGGCCTGGACAAAAAAAAACCCAGGCATTTTAGACTGAGCAGCCCAGGGTAATCCCCAAGTCTAAATCCCCCTGTGTAACCCCCCCTGTGTAAGCCCCCCTAATGTAGCCACCCCCTGTGTAAGCCCCCTAATGTAACCCCCCCGTGTAATCCCGCTAATGTATCCCCCTAATGTAACCACCTCCCCGTGTAATCCCCCTAATGTAACCACCCCCTGTGTAATCCCCCTAATTTACCCTTCGTGTAATCCTGCTAATGTATCCACCTAATGTAACCACCCCCTGTGCAATCCCCCTAATGTACCCCTGTGTAATCCCCCTAATGTACCCAACCCCTGTGTAATCCCCCTAATGTAACCACTCCCTGTTTAATCCCCCTAATGTAACCCCCCCTGTGTAAGCCTCCCTAATGTAGCCACCCCATGTGTAAGCTCCCCTAATGTAACCCCCCCTGTGTAATCCTCCTAATGTATCCCCCTAATGCAACCATCGCTTGCGTAATCCCCCTAATATACCCCCCTGTGTAATTCCGCTAATGTATCCCCTAATGTGCCCCCCACTGTGTAATCCCGCTAATGTAACCACCCCCTGTGTGATCCTCCTAATGTAACCACCCCCTGTGTATTCCCCCTAATGTACCCCCCGTGTAATCCTGCTAATGTATCCCCCTAATGTAACCACCCCCTGTGTAATCCCCCTAATGTAACCTCCCCCCTGTGTAATCCCCCCTAATGTAACCCCCCCTGTGTAATCCCCCTAATGTACCCCCCTGTGTAATCCTCCTAATGTATCCCCCTAATGTAACCACCCCCTGTGTAATCCCCCTAATATACCCCCCTGTGTAATTCCACGAATGTATCCCCTAATGTACCCCCCTGTGTAATCCTGCCAATGTATCCCCTAATGTAATCACCCCCTATGCAATTCCTCCAATGTACACCCCCCATGTAATCCCCCTAATTTCCACCCCCATGTATATATGCCCATTGTGACATTGTGTATATCGCCCCTCCCTACATTCACAGACCTCATATCAGTGTAGCTCTGTCCACATTCATGTTCCTCCTCCTAGGCTCATCCTCCTCTTGTGGACGTACTGTCAGGGTGGATGAGGAGCCTGGGCTCAGTCGGCTGTGAACATTGTAATTGTAATAGGCGACTGGCACCACTCCCTGCCTGCCTTTCACAATAATAGGGGATTGCAGTGCCGGTTCATGGAGGACATGCAGGTGCCGGGCACTGGGCTTTGGCTGTCTGCCTCTCTCAATCCAGCCTCTGCTCTCTCAATCCAGCGCTGTGCTGGGTGTCACCGCTCTGGAGGGTGTCAATTGAGTGCGGCCCCCACCCCCCGCTCCCCCTAGCGATGCCACTGATATGAAGAAATCTAGCCTTGCCATTACACACAGTTATGTAATTGGTTAGGTTAAACAATATGTATGTCCATTATGTTTAAACCTAATCAAAAACATTTTATGCATCTTTAACAATACTTAAAAGTGTTTTTAATATTTTAAAATGTATATCTTTAAATAAAATACCTGATGATCATATCATAAAGTTTCTTGGACAGGTGCTTCCTGTGATGAAGTGACAATTCTATGTTCCTGTTTCCAAATGAATCCCCTTGTCAACTTGTTGCACACTCTTCTAATGGATAATAAATGTTGTTATACAGGTGCACAGCAAGGTCCACTGTTGTAACCATGAGAAAATCCACCCTGAAAAAATATGTGCAGAACAGGGGCGTAACTATAGGGGGTGCAGCAGTCGCAAAAGGCAACCGGGCCCTGTGCTGCAAGGGGCCCATGTGGCCCCCTCTACATATGGCCGGTGGCAGCATAGGCGGTTAGGTACCGGGTGAATGGGTGGCTGGAGGTGGGGGGTGACTAGCAGAGCTCCATGCTCGACTACCGCACTGGCTGCTCTTTAGTTGTGCATTCCCCACACAACCTGTGTCCTCTGCCGCTCCTCCGGGTCCCCCTCTTCTGTTCCACGCTGTGCTGCTCAGTCCGTTGTCTGTCCTCCCCAGCCAGAGTCCCGCCCCCTGAGTCCGTCTCACACTGCACTGCACGCTTCTCCCGGGCAAACAAACTTTAAGCACACAGATGCAGTGCAGCCCTATGAGAGCCGGCTCCCCAAAAGACACCGCAGGCTTGTCTGCCAGCACCCCCCTCCTCCCTGTACAGATGTTGACAGGTCTTTCTGGGAGATATGTCCCCTAAGGACAGGGACCCTATCTCCCCTGGGGACAGGGCCCAGTTCTCCCTAAAGGACAGGGACCCCATTTCCCTGGGGGACAAGGACCCCATCTCCTCTGGGGACAGGGCCCACTTCTCCCCAGAGGACACGCACCCCATTTCCCTTAGGGACAGGGACTCCTACTTACGTGGGGACAGGGACTCCATCTCCCCTAAGGACAAGGACCCAATCTCTCCTGGGGACAGGGCCCACTTCTCCCCAGAGGACAGGGACCCAATTTCCCTTCTTCCTCTTTGTCTCAAAGGTGTAACATCATAGGTCTGTTTAGACCTCTGATATCTCACCAAAGTCCCCCAACGGGACTCCTAAAAAATTTTAAAAAATAATTTAAAAAACTGCTGATACCAGTGGTGGAACTCCAGGGCTCACAAAAGTCGTACCTGTTACCGAGCCCTGGAGTTCCACCACTGGACTCGGCGGGAAGGGCTTCGGCTGGGGTTCAGGGGGGCCCTTAATGGTTTCTTGCACCGGGGCCCTGAAGGTTCTAATTACACCACTGGTGCAGAAGTTACCTGTGTGACCTTCTCATAGGTAGACTTATAAAGCACATACAGTGCATCCGGAAAATATTCACAGCACTTCACTTTTTGTTATGTTACAACCTTATTCCAAAATTCTATAAACAATACCCCATAATGACAACGTGAAAGTAGTTTGTTTGAAATCTTTGCAAATTTATTAAAAATAAAATACAAAAAAAAAATCACAGGTACATAAGTATTCAAAGCCTTTGCTTAATACTTTGTTGAAGCACCTTTGGCATCAATTACAGCCTCAAGTCTTTTTGAGTATGATGCTACAAGCTTGGCACACCTATTTTGGGCAGTTTTTCCAATTCTTCTTTGAAGGACCTCTCAAGCTCCATTAGGTTGGATGGGGAGTGTCGCTGCACATCCATTTTCAGATCTCTCCAGAGATGTTCAATTGGGTTTAAGTCTGGGCCCTGGCTGGGCCACTCAAGGACATTCACAGAGTTGTCCTGTAACCACTTCTTTGTTACCTTGCTGTGTGCTTAGGGTTGTTGTCCTGTTGGAAGATGAACCTTTGCCCCAGTCTGAGATCCTGTGCCCTCTGGAGCAGGTTTTCATCAAGGATGTCTCTGTGCATTGCTGCATCCATCTTTCCCTCAATCCTGACTAGTCTCCCAGTTCCTGCCACTGAAAAACATGCTGCCACCACCATGCTTCACTGTAGGGATGGTATTGGCCAGGTGATGATCGGTGCCTGGTTTCCTCCAGACATGATGCTTGCCATCCAGACCAAAGAGTTCAGTCTTTGTTTCACCAGATCAGAGATGCACTGTTAACTGTGGGACCTTTTATGTGCCTTTCCAATTTATGTCCAATCAACTGAATTTACCACAGGTGGACTTCAGTCAAGTTGTAGAAACGTCTCAAGGATCAATGGAAACAGGAGGCGCCTAAGATCAATTTTAAATGTCATGACAAAGGCTTTGAATACTTATGTACATGTGCTTTTTTTCATTTCGTTTTCAAACAAATGTCTTTCATGTTGTCTTTATGGAGTATTGTTTGTAGAATTTTGAGGAAAATAATGAATTTAATCCATTTTGGATTAAGGCTGTAACCTAACAAAGTTTGGAAAAAGGGAAGTGCTGTGAATACTCTCCAGATGCACTGTAGGAACATGGGACAAAGTGCTACATGTACTTTGTACCCGGGGGAACAGAACACTAAAAAACTTCAAGTGAGGGTTCTTCTTTAAGCAATGTAACTGGCATTCAACGCAGGTTAACATTTACTGTACAGAGAAAAATCTTTTATTTCCTTATATAATCTCCCATTTGATCCAGAGCATGGCAAATGCCTTTAAAAAGCATTTAGGGTGATGAAAATGTAAACTTTAGAATGCCTCAGAACCCTTATTTTCCATATTTTAAGACTAGAGATAGTTCCCCTTTAAATCTTGACCTGTTTATGTAGATAAAATATAATAGTAATTTCCATTTAAGTCTGCAAGAAGACTTCTAATATCAGTTATGCACTTAGTTATTCTTGTGCATTTATGAGCAAATCCTATTGCAGTAAGTGAAATGTATTGATTATGCAATATTACTCACATAATATAAAAGGAACCTTGCAGAATTAAATTACCTTAATTCCGCAACTGTACCTTATTCAGACATGTAATATGCTGGAATAAAATGTTCTATTTTAAATGGATTGTTTTTGCATGAGGAAATTCCAAAATTTACTTGGCCTGACTTTAAATGATTTATGCTAATGCTCAATTAATGCAATAAATGATAAATCTTTGTATGGTTAATAGTGGAAAAGAGGCTTTATTTGCTAATGAATTATGTCATAGTCCTTTTAGTGCTGTATTTAAACATCACATAGAAGTAGATCATGTTTTTAGAAGTCATGAGTAGCCCCAGGCATACCATAATTTTAATTGATGTAAATGAAGAAAATAATGAAAGCTTGTGTGAGCTGACCCTGTTATGCAGGATGGATCACCCCAATTAATCAAAGAACCTCTAGAGATGGTACATTCATCTGGCCTCAGTGAGAGGTCTTAAGCAATTGTCCGAAAAAATTGTATACAGTAGCTGTTATATAGAAAAACTAAAATGCATTTATAAGATCTGGAATCTCTCTCCATATGAGGCTTAAAAACACATCATACAAATAAATAAAGATTTGTTGCAATCAGCTTACAAAAGATGATTTCTAGTTTAAATAGTTTTCCTCTGATCCTAACCACCTAATATAGTACAAGAGAAGAAACGCCTTATTGTATTTCTTTTTTATGTTTGAACTGTCAATTGCTACTCGTTGCCTTTCACAGGGCAAAAGTAACATTCCCTAACATTCAATCCTAAGAGAAAATAGCCTCAAGAACATTCAATCAGCAAAGTTAAAGGATATCCAATAGAGAGAATAGCCTAACATTATAGGCTAAGAACATTCAACCACACATGGAAATAGTATTAGGGATACCTCTATATTGTAAACGAAGGGGTGTATTTCCCAAAAAAGTGGCGGAGCAATTCATCCTTAAAAAAACTGCATGTACATTTTTTTGAGCAAATGGGGGTACAAATTAATGATAATAGGGTATTTTCTCTCCAGTTTGAATGTTTCTTATTTAAAGGAATAGAGTGTATCAGGAAAATACTCTATTAAGATCACTATATGAAGCCAACCTTTATAGTTATATGTGTTTAAAGTGGAACTTCACTCCCCCAATCAACACTGACTATCTAGCATTAGTAAATAGAACACAGTAAAATGGAAAATTGTATCAAATACTTACTGTAATTTTCCTTTCCTGATGCCAAACCATGGCAGCATACTAGTTATAGGCTCCACCTATCCCACTCCCTCAGGACCAGTGAATAGCATAAATTAAAGGCCTAGTTAGGCCCCCACCCCATTCTTTGTAATTAGCTACATACCAAAACGTACAAGGGTGGGTCCATTTGCTGCCATGGTTTGGCATCAGGAAAGGAAAATTACGGTAAGTATTTGATACAATTTCCAGTTTTCCTGATGCCACCATGGCAGCATACTAGTGATAAATAACTAGCTGACAGTTCTACTTGTCGAATCAATTTTTAATTAGAATGGGACAGAAGGAATAGTCCTTCCTCCACAGTCCATTAATGGCATGAACTCCGAATCTACTCCGTACCGCTTGAAAAGGTATCCTGGCGTGACCATGATACTTCCCTGCAGATGGATTCCATGGACACCTTCGAATGGGCAGCCCATAAGACCGAAACCGCTCTGGGAGAGTATGTATCCACTGCTGAAGGAGGTTCACGACCCCTCGCCCTATATGCACGACCAAACCTACTAAGTCCAGGAGGTAACCTCTTTTCCCTGACGAATTCCAGCTGGATGGAAAGATGAAAGGCTTATTACATGATCTGAAAAGGGCAATTTTGGATAGGGACTTCAAGTTCTGTACACATCCAATTTGTGTGACCCTCCTGAGTGATTGGCTTCTGTCTCATGAGATGAATTGCCACGAAACCTCAAGGCCCTCATTGTCAAAATGGAGGAATAGATATGACTACCATGTTCACTCTCGACAGCCTCAAGAGGAATCTCATTGCGAGAAATGTTTTTGGAAAATATATAGGCTAGATTGCAGATCCATGGAAAAAATCAAGGCATTTGTCCCATCTGCCTTGGTGTGCGGAACTGATTCAGACATTCTCCTAAGTTTAAAATTGCTGTGAGAAGCAATGTAGTCTGTCTGTGGTTGGCCCCACCTGTGGACCATCTCATAGAAGACTTATAGTGTAGGGCCCACTCATGCTCTGGAAAGTTTGCATGGTGGTCAGTCTGTCTGTGAGTTCAAGTCCCGTAGGAGGTAAACTCCTTTCGGAATTTGCATTTCCTGACCTTGACAGTGTGGGGTTCACCTCTCTTAATAGCATATTGCCACAAGTTCCTCCTTGGTGATGAATAGGCAACTGATGCTATGTTGTTCAACTGCAAAGAGACTGATCTTTCCTTGATACTGTGTAGTAAAGCGAAAGGTACTAAAGAAGCTGCTTGCATTTCTAGGGTATTTAAAACTACCCCGCTTGGCTGGGAATCTCCCATTGGACTGTACCAACAGTTTCTCGCAGTGTCCTTTCCAGGCTATCTTTGCCGAAATGAATAGTAATTGTGATCTAGTCTAATGGGGCGACTTCATCACATTCCCCCTCTTCAGCCACCACCGTATACCCCTACTCATACTGAGTGACAGTTGATAACTGTGCCAGACTCTGTTTCCTCTAGTGTGCTAAGAATCCCAGCTTAAACTGTCGAACTCAGAGCGCCCAAGGGATTATTGGTATGACGACATTGTGCTCCAAAGATTGAGGCACTGAGAAATGGTCAAACAAGTGGAGATTACTGGCTTCAGCATTCCTTCTTTGACTTCCACCATTTTCTCAGGTGGAAGCCGAACAGAGGAGTTGGCAGAGTACCTCCCGACATACTAACTGTTAAGTTAGAGAGAGTTATTAAACCAGCCATATCCCTGCAGGGTTTTAATGAGAATCTCTTGGTGCGTCAGCAATTGCTTCAGACCTCTGGATAGAAGAATAATGTTGTCCAGGTATCGGCGCAACCCGGAGAACTTGTTGTCTGAGTGAAGCTAACACTGCACTAAGAACCCTTGTGAACAGTCTCAGAGATCTGCATAGGCCAAAAGGCAGACTTTTAAACTGAAATTTTGTCTAGCTGTTCGCAAGCTTACCAATTATGAAAGAAAGAAATATTTTGGGATGTTTAGATCCAAAAATAGCATGTTGTCATCTGGTTGTGCTGGTTTAATGGACTCCATTTTGAAGATCTCTAAGTGGATAAAAAAAAGTTAAACATCTTCCTTCAATAATGATATTTGAGTGTTACCTGTCAACTGAAAACTCCTCCAGGCAGTCTTTACTCACCAGCCTATTGGTCATAGGTCCATAGGTACAGCCATAGGTATTGCGCCACAGGCGCTGCAGGACTTTTGCTGGGATGGTAGAGTGGCTCTAGGAAGAAGCGATGAGACTAGACGTCATTTGGGACAAAGTGGCCCAAACAAACTATGTAAAGTGTATGAAAAGATGTATTTCAGCTTTAAATAATTTGTAAAGGGTTTCAGTCTGGTAAACTTGTCAAACAATGGAGTTCTGTGTCTGCAAAATGGTATCAATTCTGTATAGCAGTTTGCTCTGCAGTATCTGGTTCATTACACTGTCAGTTGTCAGCAAAGGAATCTCCATACACCTATCAGGGGTCTCTCTCATATTATTTATAAGGGCACTTTCACACTGATCTGTGGCAAAAATGCGGTAAAGACACATATACATTTTTGCCACAATTTTACTGCGATTTTAACCGCGTTTGCGGTACATTTTTCACAGGACATGTCACTCAAAAACTGCATCAAAAACACAACACGGGCAAATTTTTGATGCATTTTTTCCCGTGTTTTCAATGTATTACAATGGGAAGGTTTTTTTTAGAGTGCCAAAAATGCAGCAAGCAGGATTTTACTAAATGCAGCAGACCCGCAATGGATCAGTGTGAATAGTTCCATAGAATTACATGGCCACATGTAGCAGCTGAATGTTCTTAGACTATAGTGATAGGCTATTTTTAGATTGGTTGAATGTTCTTCACCTCTTCTGGTTGAATGTTCTTAAAGAGGAGTATCCATTTAAAAAAAAAAAAATTAAAAGTCAGCAGCTACAAATACTGCAGCTGCTGACTTTCAATAATCTGACAGTTACCTGTTCCAGGGTCCAACGATGCGGGGGGTCGAAGCTCCGCTCGTCGCCCCCTCTGCTCGGCGGTGCCAGCATTGCAACTGTGGGCACCCGGCTGTGGCTTCACAACCGGGCACCCACTGTGCATGTGCGAGTGGAACCGCGGGCCGTGATTGGCCGCAAAGTCATCTGGGACCTGTCACGTGTCCCAGATGACTGACAGGAGGGAGGGGGCAGAGCTGAGCCCTTCCTGCGCCGAAAGGAAGTGATGTCACCAGCCCAGGCACTGAAGGAGGCAGACTACGAGGGACCCCCTAGAAACAGGCATTTAGAGGTGAGTTAAAAAAAACTTTCTAAGAATTGTAATCATCTTTTTTTTGGGGGGGGGGGGGGGACACCATTTAAGGTTATTTTCTCTTAGGCATGAATGTTAGGGAATGTTACATATTTAGCACATATTATAAACATTAATGGCATTGTCATTGACTTTTGCAAAAATGCTAAAACATTTACAGTTGTTTTTACAGTTGTTTTTAAATAAATAGGCATCTTAAAGTAAACATTTCCTAAGAGAAATATGGAGGCTGCCATTGCCAGTCTCCTTCTAAAATGACTGGTTACCTGGTTGCTATGCAGATCCTCAGGCTTCAATACCTTCCGAGTCCCTGACCTGAAATCAAGTTCTTACCTGCATTAGAGGGCTTTCACACCAAGCCGCCCATAGAGTCAGTGGTAAAACGCCGGATTTGCGGCACAGAAAGGGTTAAAACCACTCGCAATACGCCACAATAGTGGTGTTTTGCTGGTGGTATTGCAGCACTGCCCCATTGATTTTAATGGGGAGCAGCAGTGGAGGAGCAGTAAACACACCGCTCCTTCACCGCTCCAAAGAAGCTGCTGGCAGGACTTTTCCTGACGTCCTGACTTTTGCCAGCGCACCGCTCCAGTGTAGGGAGGGGTGGGGGAGGAGGACAGCGGGAGACAGAGGAGAGCTGCATAGCTGCGGATGACGAAGGCACGTAAACTGACCACGGTGTTAGGGCTCAGCAGCCTCGTTAAACCCGTAGTCCGTTTACAGGGGGAAAAGCACAGCCAGGCAGGATCAGCCAAGTATTTCAGGTGATACATGGGGCCAAATTACACAGCACAAGCACTGTACTGTATAACATGCTTTAAGGGAACATTGGATTGCAGGCTCTATTTCTAACGCTATAGCGCCTGCAAAGCGCCCTCGTGTGAAAGGGGTCTTATTCTGGGTTAGTTATTTAAAGTAATAAAGCAAGTGGGTCTGCATGACAGACAGACAATTTTGTAATTAGAAGTCAACATTATCATACTCTAGTTTTCTTTTTTGGGGGGAAAACGTTGTCACCTTTTGTAATAGTACATTTTTTGTTCTGATAATTCTTTAAGTTTCCCATTATACTTGTAGAGAGTGTTTTCACATTACAAAGTGAATGTTCTTGAAGCTGAGCAAGTAAAGGGCAGCTGTGCTCAATGAAATGAAATAAACAATCCTGTATGTCTACATTTCCCTTGCACATGATTATTTTCCCTTGCACATGATTATTCCATTAGGGCTACTAGGGATAGATTTATGATTTACTTTTAGGAGTTTGGTTTCTGGGTTAAAGCCCAACCTCACCATGTAACCATTGCTGTTCTAATCATTATTTTATTTTTAACATCAGCCAATTTTGTCTTCCGAATGGCATCCAGCAACCTCCAGTTTAGAGCATTGCTGTTATGACAGCAGTGGCATCACAAGTGGGTGTTTTCTAAAGCAGGGTGCATGCTACTGCATTCCACTTTGTAAGCACCACTTTTCTTGAATGACAATTGCGCTGCTCTATTCTGCAATAAAGATAATGGAGTTCTGTGCTCTCCTATCAGTGCAAATGCAGATGCTTTCAGCCCCTCCATCACTATCATAGAGCACTATCAAGCCCAGGGCACCGGTTTACTGGAACTGTGCATAAAAAGTGTTACTAAAGTCATATTTTTTTAAAATTAAAATAACAAACATGTTATACTTACCTGTACTCTGCAGTGGTATTGCACAAAGTGGCCTGATCCTCCTCTTCTGAGGTCCCAGTGGCGATCTTGCCTCCTCCTTTTCTTTTTAGGACAACCATAGCCAGCCACTTGCTATGGGGAGAAATGTAGTCTGCACGCTCCCAACCTGTGTGTCTATGGAGCCGCACTCCATAGACTTACACAGCGGGACTTAGGCCCACCACCACTTCCTCTTTACTGCATTTGATTGACAGCCAATGGCCCCTGCTGCTTCTCGAATGCTGTGTGAAGAGGAAGTAAGGGGAGAATAGATGCAGCTGTGAACATCGCTGATCTCTTCTCCTCTCTCTTATTTTTCACACAGGGAAGGGAGAGGGGGGGGGGGGGGCACAGGGAAATTGAAAATATTGTTTATCTTAATTCAAACAATGCATTAAAGTGGTTGTTAAGCCACTATCTGATCTTTATACCATCCCTATTGTTAGATAGGAACATGTGTCCTAGTGTATGTGCTTTATAACAAAAAAAGCAGATTTCTACCTGATTTCACAGCACCTCCCAGCGCTTACGTGACTCCTAGGCTCCCTCCTCTCCCCATCTGACAGCTCCAGTGGGCGGGGCTAAGAACTCCCACTGACGTCAGCCGGGGAGGTGAGAAGGAGAGGAGGAGAGAGCCGGGAGTCATGTGAGCACCGGGAGGCGCTGTGAAATCAATTTTTTTTATATAAAGCAAAGACAATAATACACAGGTTGTTATCTAGCAATGGGGATGGTATAAAGATGACATAGTTTTGTAGCAGCAGGGAGGGGAGGGGCGTAGAGTGGCGCTACTGATAGCTGACAGGCAGGGAGGGGTGGGGGAGGAGGACAGCGGGAGACAGAGGAGAGCTGCATAGCTGCGGATGACGAAGGCACGTAAACTGACCACGGTGTTAGGGCTCAGCAGCCTTGTTAAACCGTGGTCAGTTTACAGGGGGAAAAGCACAGCCAGGCAAGATCAGCCAAGTATTTCAGGTGATACATGGGGCCAAATTACACAGCACAAGCACTGTGTTGTATAACATGCTTTAAGGGAACATGATCCATGATTTTATGGTAAAAAACACTTTAACCACTTTCAGACCGGACCATTTTGCTGGCTTAAGACCAGAGCACTTTTTGCGATTTGGTACTGCGTCGCTTAAACTGACAATTGCGTGGTCGTGCGACGTGGCTCCCAAACAAAATTGGCATCCTTTTTTTCCCACAAATAGAGCTTTCTTTTGGTGCTATTTGATCACCTCTGCGGTTTTTATTTTTTTGCGCTATAAACAAAAAAGTGCGACAATTTTGAAAAAAAAACACATTATTTTTAACTTTTTGCTATAATAAATATCCCCCAAAAATATCTAAATAAATATTGTTTCCTCAGTTTAGGCCGATACATATTTTTCTACATATTTTTGGTAAAAGAAATTGCTATAAGCGATTATTGATTGGCTTGCGCAAAAGTTATAGCGTTTACAAAATAGGGTTTAGTTTTACAGCATTTTTTTTAATATTTTTTTTTTAACTAGTAATGGCGGCGATCAGTGATTTTTATTGTGACTGCAACATTATGGTGGACACATCGGACATTTTTGACACATTTTTGGGACCATTGTCATTTATACAGCAATCAGTGCTATACAAATGCACTGATTCCTGTGCAAATAACACTGGCAGTGAAGGGGTTAACCAGGGGTGGCAGTGTAGGGGTTAAGTGTGTCCTAGGGGCGTGTCACTAACTGTGGGGGCGTGGCTGTGTGTTAAGGTAAAAAATGTTTTTAGGTTTAGTAACACTTTAAGTATAAAAAGTGAACATATCTTCACCTTATTCATTTTGCTTTCTTTTACAGAAAAATCTGAACTCCTTCCCCTCCCTCCTTCCTTATGTTCAGGAATTCATAGGTTTATCCTTCAAAAGAGCTCAACAGAGAAAGCAGAACCAGGCTAGGTCTGTAAAAACAGCTAATGTCGGCCTGGCAGGATGTCCAGGCCTATCTTAAAACTGTCACCCTCACAATTCAGAGAACCAGCAAATAAATACTGGTCATAAATACCTTAGTGCACATAAAGCTTAACCGCTAGCCGACCAGCCGCTGCAGATGTACTGCGGCAACATGGCTCGGCTGTGCGAATCACCGTTATGTTACGTCGCTCCCTCTGGTGGCCACTAGAGATTCCAGTTCTCTGAGGGGAGAAGTGACAGATTGTCTGTTCAAAGTATGAACAGTGATCTGTCATCTCCCCTAGTTAGTCCCCTCCCCCCTTCAGTTATAACACACACTAGGGAACACAATTAACCCATTGATCACCTCCTAGTGTTAACCCCTGCCAGTGAAATTTTTACAGTAATCAATGCATTTTTATAGCACTGATTGCTGTATTAATGCCAATGGTACCAAAAATGTGTAAAAATTGTCTAATGTTGCCACCATTACTAATAAAAATGCTATAAATCTATCCCCTATTTTGTAGACGCTATAACTTTTGCTCAAACCAATCAATATACGCTTATTGCGATTTTTTTTGCCAAAAATATGTAGAAGAATACATATCGGCCAGAGGAAAAAAATTTTTTTATATATATTTGGGGGATATTTATTATAGAAAAAAGTAAAAAATAATGTGTCTTTTTCAAAATTGGCGCTCTTTTGTTTGTTTATAGAGCACAAAATAAAAACCTCAGAGGTGATCAAATACCACCAAAAGAAATCTTTATTTGTGGGGAAAAAAAAGGACATCAATTTTTTTGGGTGCAACGTCGCACGACCGTGCAATTGTCAGTTAAAGCGACGCAGTGCCGAATCGCAAAAAGGGCTCTGGTCATGAAGGGGGTAAAATCTTCCAGGGCTGAAGCGGTTAAACAGTGGAATAAGTATGAAATTTCAGGATGTTTCACAACTTCCAAAGTAATAATAGCACAGCCATAATATGGACATATTTAGTTTCCTCAGATGATTTGTAACGTTTCAAGTCCAGACACCCCTATGTCAGGTCATATGGGAAACCACTGGTACCCCTTATTCCAACTAGGTAAACTAGACATTGGAGACATGGCATGTTTATATCTGTTTTGAAAGAAATCTCATGCTGAACAATAATATGGATATTTGCAGTCTGTAAACACTATAGATGCAGAGATATGAATATGTATCACAAAGTGTACCTGGGACATGATCATGAGTGTAGACACCTCCCAGCAACCCATCCCTAAACAAGATGACCAGACGATTGGTCACTGGTCGCTGTCAACACCCCTTTGATCTGACAGAAAAGAGGAGATGCCAAGACAATTGTCAGTTCTCCTTTTACCATCCAAGCAGGAAAATCTGAGAACTGATTACCTAGCTCATCGATCGAACTCTGATCAACCCTCGGACAGTAATTGGAAGTATTCTTCTTCCCTGATTCTACCTTATTTCTTTGTGGCTGTATATTGTCTTTTTCTCTTTGAAACATCTTTTTTTTGTAAATGTTTTATTTGCAGCAATTTTGACTTTTTCACACTAAACCCTTATGTTGAAACGTGTTAACCTTGTTTCATAGTTTCATAGTTTCATAGTTAGTAAGGTTGAATAAAGACATCAGTCCATCCAGTTCAACCTGAGCAAGTGTCTACAATTGTCCCCATCCCTGTACATTGCACACTCACATCAGTCCCTACCCAAGGAGCCCACAATCCAAGGTCCCCATTCATATACTAGGGCCAATTTTTGGACAGAAGCCAATTAACCTACCTGCATGTCTTTGGATTGTGGGAGGAAACCGGAGTACCCGGAGGAAACCCACGCAGGCACAGGGAGAACATGCAAACTCCAGGTAGGAAGTGTCGTGGTTGGGATTCGAACCAGCGACCCTTCTTACTGCTAGGTGAGAGTGCTAACCACTACACCACTACACCACTAATGCAAGCTATAAATGAACCTGCCTCTTGAAGAGCGCTACTGTTGTAGAGTAAGGCCTATGAGCAGACTTTTCTGTGGTGGCAGTGTGTGTTGCAGACGCTTATTCTAAAATGATAATTGGTATTGCTAAAATCACGAGTCTCCCCGGCTCAGTCTAAACGGGGGTGGTGGCAGTTAAATGGTTAATTGCGTAATTAGCCCAGTGACAATCGCTCTCAGGCTGATGGCACCTAGATTGTGGTCCCGTAAGCTGGAAAATCTTTGTGCTGGGCACAGCTGAGAGTGGCATTGTTACACAAGTGACAGTGTAGTATGAGGTTGGCCGGTCCTTTGTCGCAAGTTAGCGAGGAGCGCGGGGATCTGACACACGCATTCGTCACAAAGATCAATGTCTTAAAAGGCGGACAGACAGAAACCTAGCATTTTTAGCAGTGGCAACCTAAACATTGTCTTTAAAAATAAAAATATAAATACATAAATAAATAAATATGTATAAAAATAAATATAAAAATTAAGTTAAAATCTATGGTTGTATAATGGATTGCTTTAAATCCCAATAGTGTCTTTTAAAAAAACAATTTAAGTATAAAAGAGGATATATGGTTTCTCATTTGTAATCAATAATTTTACTGCATTGCTCTTTATATTTTTAATAGTTACTGTATGCTTCTAGTAGCTGCTTGTAATTTATTATAGACAGAAAAAGAAGCACTATTTCATCAGACAAATTTATTTTCTAATAGATAGTTTCCTGCATCTTTAACATAACAGATGACGAGAAGATGAGATACAACTGAGGTCCTAGAACACACCAGCTGTTGCTGTTGCTCCTCCCTGCTGTGCCATGAGACTTGTGCCCTCTCTGGAAGGCATGGCAATCAGTTGACATCTCTTGTGCTATGCTACTGCGGGACACTCGGTTGATTCTAAGGTAATGATCATCTGGTTGAATGCACAAAAATCAATGCCTATAGTGTAGACGTGGAACAAACACACAAAGCAGATGGCTGGAGGCCTGCTCATTCCTGTTTCTGGAGCTGTTTACATTCTTAAGTGACTAATTTTGACATGTTATACTACTGATGAAGTTTTTTTTGTATGACTTAGTAAACGGTGTACAGTATTGTCTGGGGCCTTACTGATTGTATTGTGGAGACTCATTTCTGCTGTTTTTAGTTCAATGACAAGCAATCAATTAAAAACTATGCATGTTTGTTTAAATATGCCCTCTGTGGACAAGACACAGTTTAACATTTTTGTGCTTAGTGTCAAAATACATTAAGATTAGAGAAAGTGATCAAAATGATCATATAACAAGAATACAGATAGTATATGTTTTTTGTGGTCTGACATACAGTAATACTTTTCAAGGCATTACTATTAATGAGAAATACATCTAATGTAAAACTAAATAATATAGATAAACTTTATATTTGGCCAATTTACCAACCTGTCTGAATCTTTGGCTAATAAAGCTGGAAGTCTATCATTTAGGGACGGTAGCACTACCAGTGCTAAATTACTTCACAAATGTAATTTACAAACAGGCCTCTGTTTGCAAACAACCCAGTGGGATCCTGAATGATTACATACAGAAACTGGTGGGGGATCTGTCATTTGTGATAGGCGTAATGGTGGATGAAAAGCATCAGGGGGGGGGGGGGGCATGGCGCTTGCACGGCAAGATGGCCGCTTAACTCCAGAGCTCTGCTCTGGTCCTGGGAAGATACAAATCGGCAGAAGCCCCTAGACACTTTAAAGTGTTGACCTGTGGCTGCCATGATGGCTGAATACCCACTCTTCCTGGTGGCATGCGGTGGCACCAACAAGACCTGGCACTGCTGAAGAAATTCCCAAGCTTCTTTTCCATCATGCGCCATGGGCTCCAACAAAATGGTGGTGGAGACTGCCCAGTATGAGCCAATCCTGGGCTTCTAGGGGTAGAACCAGAAACACAGCCAGCTGAATGTGAGATGAACATGGGGCCTGCAAAAGAGATCTCATTATCCTGGCAATCTACTCCATCTACCCACAGCCCAATTAAATTGTGGCCCCATACGGACTCTTCTGGTGACCTGGATGGTGACCCATTTATGGAGGTGAGCGACTCATCACAGAAAGCACCCAGAGGCCTCACGGTCTCACCCTATAGCAGCATTCCCCACTACATGGCAGCCAGTGTCCAACACTACCTTGAAGGATATGCTGCTCTCCCTATAAACCTCCTTACTGTAGTAATATAACTGAACCAAAGTGACTCCATCTTGGTCACCATAAGTTCATATACCTATTATTCAGTCTCAGACTTATATTCTAGCTCATTTTGTATTTCCAGCTTTGTAACCACATGTTGCAAGAACACACAGCAAGACAGCTTGCATAAGCATTTATAAGCATTCATACGCTATATATAAATTGTGGGCCAGTCTGGCTTTCCTGTGCCTTGTTCTTTGTCCTGGGCCAGGAAAGCATGACTTATGAGTCATGGCGAGATAGCCTATTCACTTTTTGTAACCTATGTCGACCATGTTTTTAGGGGTTATAAATTTGTATAACCATATACTGATGAATTGTTTAATTATTAATGATATTCAATATATTTCTTTACTAACTACTCCCCCCTCCCCTATTGTGATTGGTAAAGTTGAACCAAATATAAGCTGTATACCCGCCTAATAAAAGGCAGACACTTTTTGAACTTACTCCTTGCATCTTGCGTTCATTTGAAAGTGTCTCCCGGTACCGGGAGTCTTCGGTAGTCTGCAGTATTAACCATTGGTTGGTCTGTCATGTACCTTGAGGTACATCCGACCCCCAGAGATTAGGCATAGTAGAAAGAATGAATAGGACTTAAAGATAAAATCAGGAAGGCCTCCGGGGGAACTTTCAACGTATGGAAAAAGGTACTGCCTGCAGTCCTTGCAGAGGTAAGAATGACTCCCTGCAGAGCCACAGGCTTCTCTCCATTTGTCCATAAGTCTTAATGGGAAGGACGTTCCCCACTCCATGGGCCAGACAGCCCCTAATGTTAGAAAGAGGGGATCTTGATCTCGTACAGGAAGAGTATGTTAAGAAATTGGTTGAAACTTTGGACAGAGTTGAAAAACATGTCGCTCGCACCTCTCCTTTTTCTTCACAGGAACCAACTCACCCGTTCCAGGTGGGAGACATTGTGGTGGTCCAGTCCTTGAACCAAGAAGCAAGAGTACCCGTTTGGACCCCCAACTACAGTGATCACAGTGACCCAAACAGCCATCCTGGTAGAGGGACAGCAGGCTTGGACCCATGCCAGTCATGTGAAGAAGGTGAACCAAACATCTAAGAAGCAAGATAAAGTACAGAGAGGCGAAGCAGGTGGAGCAAGTCCACGAATAGGGAGTGAAGCATGTGGTCTAGACTCTGAAAAAGATGACCTTGCTTATTTCACCACAGACTTCTGGGAAGGTCTTGGGCCTCCTGCTCATACTGACTTTGATGCTGTTCCTACCAACATGGATCATAACTCACTGTATTTATCATCCTGAAGAACTGGGGGCCCTTAAGGTCATATGTGGCTCACCCGATAACACCACTAATAATACACTTACTAGACATAGAAGGGATGTGTATTTGGAGTCTGGGGAACTAAAACTGATATGCCGCGTACACACGATCGGATTTTCCTACGACAAAACCATGGATTTTTTTCCGATGGATGTTGGCTCAAACTTGACTTGCATATGCACAGTCACACAAATGTTGGCCCAAAATCCCGAACATGAGAACGTGGTGACGTACAAGACATACGATGGGACTATAAAAAGGAAGTTCAATAGCCAATGCGCCACCCTTTGGGCTCCTTCTGCTAATCTCGTGTTTATCTTGTGTTAGTAGAAGTTTGGTGAGAGGCGATTCGCGCTTTTCAGCCTCGTGCTTTTCAGTTTATTTCTGCATTTCAGTTTGTGCTTGTGGGTTTGTATCTGTTCTTCAGTGCATGTTGTCCGTTCGTTCCTGTCTTTCAGTGCGTTATATTTATAGTTAGCTTCTGATTTTCAGTGCGTTCTTGTCTGCTCGTTTCTTAATTTCACCTCGTTCTTCTCAGGTCCTTTCTGATTTTCAGTGCATTCTGTTAGTTCGTTCTGACCAGCCAACCGTTTTCTAACTATGTTGCAGTTACGTTCTCATCGGAGAGCTTGTGCCGTTGTTGGGCTTGGTGTTGGAGTTCTTGCTTTGACGCAAATCCAGTCCATGAACAGGGTGAGGAAGAGTTCATGGATCAAGAATTGGTTGCTCCAGCGTGACCAATTCTCTCACATGCCTTTGCTGCGGTAGATCCATGAGAATAATCATGATGATTTCAGGAATTATCTCCAGATGATGGTTTTCACCGTCTGTTGGCTCTGCTGTCCCCTTATAATATGAAGCAGGACACCTGCATCCATCACTCCTGAGCAGAGGCTCGTCGCTACCTTGCGGTACTTGGTAGCGGGGAGAAGTCTCCAGGATATTAAGTTCACGACTCCACACAGGCTCTGGGAATCATTATTCCAGAGACCCTTTCTGCCATCATTCAGGTCCTGCAGAAGGACTATATTAAGGTAACTTTTATCCTTTAACGTCACATTCTATGTAATGTTTGCTAATGTATTGCATTTATTTCATCATTCCATAATTACCATGATTGTAATATGCTGTGAATATCCTCATGCATGCAGTAAGCTTTTAATGCTCCTTTTTTGTCCTTCATGCATATTTGCCTTCACTAACCTCCACAGCATGCTATCCTGGGCCCATACACACCTAGCCTAGTCACTTAACAATGTATTTTGTCAGCTCCATTGTAGTGCTTACCCTAAACACCCCTAAACGGTGTCCAAATGCTATTGTTTTACTTAAATTTAGGCAGAGTGCAAGAGGCTTTTTTTGGGGGGCCAAAACTCATTTGGAACCCTCCCTACCCCAACTGCTAAGTCAACCGATACCAATCCTCTATCTGCTGACTTTACCAAACCCATGCACACTATAGCTACCTCTTTTGTTGTCATATCTATGGATGAATTCACCAAACCATGTAGTGTAAGGGCCTGCCCGAATACTTTCAAATGGTACTGTTTCAAGTTTTGATCTCCTATTATCTTTATAGGTAATTGCAGAATGTTTTCATATTTTGAAATGAATTCATATTTTTGGATTATGAAACTTCTTACCTGTCCAGTGGACTGCCAATAGTGTAAGTAAGGAGGGGCTGGCCAAAGTAATACACATTTTTTTATGCATTCAGCTCTCACTGAAGTGTAGAGGGTTATCTGTCCAAAACATCTCCCCCCAGCATAACATTTTTACAATGGGCCATCAGAGGGGGTGAGGAATCTGATAAGTGGACCTTATACTTTTGTCTATAAATACTAATTTCAATAAATGTTCTACTTATGTTGGCCAAGAATGTTTGTGTCTAATCTGCTTGCAATGTTATGTGCAAAAGTACTATTTTTTTTTTCTTGTTTGACGCCACAGTTTCCTTCAAACCCACAGGAATGGCAGATTGTGGCCTCCCAATTTGCCCAGCAGTGGGACTTTCCCAACTACGGTGGGGCAATAAATTAGAAATGTGTCCACATTGTCCCACCCCCAATGGGGGTCATACTATTATAACTACAATGGGTATAGTAGTATCGTGTTGTTGGCAGTGGTGTCAGCGACTTATGAATTCCTCTATGTGGACATGGGGAAGAATGGCCGGATGTTGGACGGTGGAGTCCTCGCCCAGACGGAGTTCTACAGAATGGCAGCTTGGACTTGCCACCTCCAGAAGACAACATGGCGGGCCTCCCATTTGTCTATGTGGCAGATGAAGCCTTTGCGCTGGTGGACCATCTTATGAGACCATTCCCTATGAGGACCCTCACCCCAGACCAGAGGGTTTTTAATTACCGGCTGGCCAGAGCCAGGTGAGTGGTTGAAAATGCCTTTGGCATAATGGCTAGCCAGTTCCGCCTATTACTTACTGCACTCAATATGGCGGAATATAAACTAAACCACATTATTCTTTCCTTCTGCATTTTGCACAAATTGTTAAGAAAAAATGCAGCCAACTATCTGGCACCCACGAAGTATGGCAAAGCTATCTTGAGTACTTTGCGGGTAGGGGGGGGGGGGGTAGTGATATGCCAGGTACAGTTTAAAAACGATGTAAAATAAATTTGTTGTTAAAAAACTGAACTCATATTCCATTTGATTTAGTGCTTGTGTTTCTTTTATCTGTCTCCTAGGTTCTCCAATGGCCTTTTTTTGGGGGGGCATTTTCTTCAATAGTGCAAACGTGTAACTTACTTGATACATGAGGTGACAATCTCTTCTTCAGCTAACTATTATGTTGTACTATGGGTCTGCTACACACACACAATGTTTTTGTTGTTAATGTATGTAATGTAAAGTGATTTTAAATGAATAAAACAGCAGCGCTAATAATCACAGTGTCTGTGAATAAACTAAATATTTAACCTGTGTAGACAATACTGAAAAATAATCACCCTGTATAAACAGTGCTAAAAAAACAACAACACAATTAATCACCTATAAACATAAAGTGAAAAATTAAAGTGAAGTATGATTATATATTTCTTGCAGGTGTCCAAATAAAGAAAACAAATCCAAACAAAAGTCCATAAACTGTTACTTGTAGTGATAATGTTTCAAAAAGTGACAGAAAAAAGTGAATGAAAAATCTTGAAGCAAATAAAGTTTTGAAGTGTCTTTAACCACTTGCCGACCGCCCCATGTAGATATACGTCGGCAGAATGGCACGTACAGGCAGAACCACGTACCTGTACGTGCCATTCTTTAGGCGGTTGGGGGGTCCGATCGGACCCCCCTCCGCCGGCGGGGACGGTCGGCATCGCTTCAGGAGCGATCCGGGACGAGGGGACGGCCAGTGGTTTCTGGCCACCCCCTCGCGATCGCTCCTGGCGAATGAAAAGCTTCCCCTTCCTGTCTATTGTATAGACAGGAAGGCGGAAGTGATGTCACGCTCGGTGCGCCGGTCTATGTGACCGGAGACGCCGAGCGGCGAACATGTTAAGGTTAGTGCACAACACTACACTGACACCAGTACAGTTAGGCACACAAAACACCCCCCTGTCACCCCCTGATCACCCCCCAGATCACCCCCTCCCCCCCCAGTCACAGTGTCACTAATTGCAGTGATCATTTATTTACTGATCACTGCATTTAGTGTCAGTGTGACTGTAATAACTGTCAGGGCAGTTAGTTTTAGGTCCTAGGTAGCCCCCTACCCCCCCCGAATAAAGGTTTAACCCCTGATTGCCCCTAGTTAACCCCTTCACCCCTTTTGCCAGTGTCACTAAGCGATCGTTTTTCTGATCGCTGCATTGTGTCGCTAGGTAACCATTTTTTTTTTATTTTAACCGCCATGTTTTATATAGGTTCATAAATAGTTTTATAGGTCAGGTACCCCCATATTACAACCTAAATAAAGGTTTTAACCCCCTGATTGCCCCTAGAGTTAACCCTTTCACCAGTAATCACCGTATAACTGTCACTGGTGACGCTGGTTAGCCAGTTAGTTATTTCGTTATTTAGGTTCCCCGTCAGGTTTTTATATAGCGTCAGGTACCCCCATATATTACCTAATAAAGGTTTAACCCCCTGATTGCCCCTAGTTAACCCTTTCACCCCCTTTTGCCAGTGTCACTAAGCGATCGTTTTTCTGATCGCTGCATTAGTGTCGCTAGGTAACCAGTTTTTTTTTAGGTTAACCGCCATGTTTATATAGGTTCATAAATAGGTTTATAGGTCAGGTACCCCCATATTACAACCTAAATAAAGGTTTTAACCCCCTGATTGCCCCTAGAGTTAACCCTTTCACCAGTGATCACTGTATAACTGTCACTGGTGACGCTGGTTAGCCAGTTAGTTATTTCGTTATTTAGGTTCCCCGTCAGGTTTTTATATAGCGTCAGGTACCCCCATATATTACCTAATAAAGGTTTAACCCCCTGATTGCCCCTAGTTAACCCTTTCACCCCCTTTTGCCAGTGTCACTAAGCGATCGTTTTTCTGATCCCTGCATTAGTGTCGCTAGGTAACCAGTTTTTTTTTTGTATTACTGTTACGGGTGACGCTGGTTAGTTAGCTTGTTTTTTATACTGTCAGGGCACCCGCCATTTATTACCCAATAACGGTTTAACCCCCTGATCGCCCGGCGGGTGATATCAATTAGGTTTTAGGGTCAAATAAGGTCTGCGTCGCCCCAGGTTAGTGCCAGTACCGCAAACACCCACGCGCAAAGCATACACCTCCCTTAGTGGTATAGTATCTGAACAGATCAATATCTGATCTGATCAGATCTATACTAGCGTCCCAGCAGTTTAGGGTTCCAAAAAAACGCAGTGTTAGCGGCATCAGCCCAGATACCTGCTAGCACCTGCGTTTTCCCCCTCCGCCCAGCCCAGCCCACCCAAGTGCAGTATCGATCGATCACTGTCACTTACAAAACACTAAGCACACATAACTGCAGTGTTCGCAGAGTCAGGCCTGATCCCTGCGATCGCTAACATTTTTTTTGTGGTAGCGTTTTGATTCAGTCGCTAACAGTCAGGAGCTTTTTTACCTGTGAATCTCAAAAAAATAAAAAAAACAAAAATAGTTGTCGTTTTATTGTTCTCTCTCTCTCTCTATTGTTGCTCTTTTTTTACTCCATTCTATTCTGCAATGTTTTATTATGTTTTATCATGTTTTATCATGCTTGCTTTTCAGGTATGTAATTTTGTTTACTGTGTTTTAGTGTTAAGCATTTTTTTGTTTTCAGGTGCGCCATTCAGTTGCAGCGCGGATTTATTTATCTTGACAGCAACAGCGTTTGCTCCCACGATACATAAAGCCGCGACTCCAACGCTGTAGGAGGTGATTTCACCACCACAGTTAAAAAAAAGAGCATATATGCCGAAGCATGGGGGCAGCAGGGGGCGGGGAGGAGCGATTGGCTCCTAATGCCACGTACATACGGTCGAAATTCCGACCGTGTGTACACGGCATAACTTTTGCGGGAGGATGCCCCCATGCATCGGCATATATAAATGGTGCATGTATGCCCATCATTAGAAGTGGGTGGATGAAGGGAGGTATTCTAATGGTGGGCATACCCACCAATCAATCTCTTTTTTTCGTTCAGCCAAGAGGCTGCATGAAAAAAAAAAAGATTACAATATATGTCCAGTATGTTGCTGGACTTTGAATGGTTATACCAGAATGATGCCTGCAGGTTTAGGTATCATCTTGGTATCATTCTTTTCAGCCAGTGATCGGCTTTCATGTAAAAGCAATTCTAGCGGGTAATTAGCCTCTAGACTGCTTTTACAAGCAGTAGGAGGGAATGTCCCCCCTCCCGGATATAAACCGCGCCATTGGGAAATTGGGAAAGCATTTTATCACACCAATCTTGGTGTGGTCAGATGCTTTGAGGGCAGAGGAAAGATCTAGGGTCTAATAGACCCCAATTTTTTCAAAAAAAGAGTACCTGTCACTGCCTATTGCTATCATAGGGGATATTTACATTCCTGAGATAACAATAAAAATCATAACAAAGAAAAAAAATGGAAGGAACAGTTTAAAAATAGAATAAAAAAGCTAAATAAATAAAAAAAAAACTAAAAAAAAAAAAAAAAAGCACCCCTGCCCCCCCTTCTCTTGCGCAAAGGCGTACACAAGCGTTGGTCTGGCGTCATATGTAAACAGCAATTGCAGCATGCATGTGAGGTATCACCGCGAAGGTCAGATCGAGGGCAGTAATTTTAGCAGTAGACCTCCTCCGTGAATCTAATGTGGTATCATGTAAAGGCTTTTAAAGGCTTTTAAAAATGTATGTAGTTTGTCGCCACTGCGTGTTTGTGCGCAATTTTAAAGCATGTCGTGTTTGGTATCCATGTACTCGGCCTAAGATCATATTTTTTATTTCATCAAAAATTTGAGCAATATAGTGTGTTTTAGTGCATTAAAATAAAAAAAAGTGTATTTTTTCCACAAAAAATGCGTTTGAAAAATCGCTGCGCAAATACTGTGTGGAAAAAAAAAAATGCAACACCCACCATTTTAATCTGTAGGGCCTTTGCTTTAACAATATATATAGTGTTTGGGGGTTCAACGTAATTTTCTTGCAAAAAAAAAATATGTTTTCATGTAAACAAAAAAGTGTCAGAAAGGGCTTTGTCTACAAGTGGTTAGAAGAGTGGGTGACGTGTGACATAGGCTTCTAAATGTTGTGCATAAAATGCCAGGACAGTTCAAACCCCCCCCAAATGACCCCATTTTGGAAAGTAGACACCCCAAGCTATTTGCTGAGAGCAATGTTGAGCCCATTAAATATTTTTTTTTTTTTGTCCCAAGAGATTGAATAATGAAAAAAAAAAAATATATATATTTTTTTTACAAAAAGTTGTCACTAAATGATATATTGCTCAAACATGTCATGGGCATATGTGGAAATACACCCCAAAATACATTCTGTTGCTTCTCCTGAGTACGGGGATACCACATGTGTGGGACTTTTTGGGAGCCTAGCTGCGTACGGAACCCCAAAAACCAAGCACCGCCTTCAGGCTTTCTAAGGGAGTAATTTTTTTATTTCACTTCTCACTGCCAATCACAGTTTCGGAGGCCATGGAATGCCCAGATGGCATAAACCCCCCAAAATGACCCCATTTTGGAAAGTAGACACCCCAAGCTATTTGCTGAGAGGTATTGTGAGTATTTTGCAGATGTCGCTTTTTGTCACAAAGTTTTGAAAATTGAAAAAAGAAAAAAAAAATTTTTTTTTCTTTACTTTCTTCATTTTCAAAAACAAATGAGAGCTGTAAAATACTCACCATGCCTCTCAACAAATAGCTTGGGGTGTCTACTTTCCAAAATGGGGTCATTTGGGGGGGTTTTGTGCTATTTTGGCATTTTATGGCCTTCGAAACTGTGATAGGTAGTGAGGAGTGAAATCAAAAATTTGCACCCTTAGAAATCCTGAAGGCGGTGCTTGGGTTTCGGGGCCCCGTACGCGGCTAGGCTCCCAAAAAGTCCCACACATGTGGTATCCCCATACTCAGGAGAAGCAGCAAAATGTATTTTGGGGTGCAATTCCACATATAACTATGGCATGTGTGAGCAATATATCATTTAGTGACAACTTTTTGAAGAAAAAAAAATTATTTTTTATTTTTGTCTTTATTCAATCACTTGGGACTAAAAAAAAAATATTCAATGGGCTCAACATGCCTCTCAGCAAATAGCTTGGGGTGTCTACTTTCCAAAATGGGGTCATTTGGGGGGGTTTTGTACTTCTCTGCCATTTTAGCACCTCAAGAAATGAAATAGGCAGTCATAAATTAAAAGCGGTGTAAATTCCAGAAAATGTACTCTAGTTTGTAGACGCTATAACTTTTGCGCAAACCAATAAATATACGCTTATTGGCATTTTTTTTACTAAAGACATGTGGCTGAATACATTTTGGCCCAAATGTTTGACTAAAATTGAGTTTATTAGATTTTTTTTATAACAAAAAGTAGAAAATCTCTTTTTTTTTCAAAATTTTCGCTCTTTTTCCGTTTATATCGCAAAAAATAAAAATCACAGAGGCAATCAAATACCATCAAAAGAAAGCTCTATTTGTGGGAAGAAAAGGACGCAAATTTCGTTTCGTTACAAAATTGCATGACCGCACAATTACCAGTTAAAGTAGTGCAGTGCGAAATTGAAAAAAGACCTCTGGTCCTTAAGCTGACAATTGGTCCGGGGCTGAAGTGGTTAAACAAAATTCTTGAAGTGACTTGAAAAAATATCTTCCACCACACCACCTGTGTTCAGTGCTACCGCACCCTAAGGAAACGCACTCACCAGCAGTATATGCCTTGCACTCTCATGCTCGGCCAACTCGCTTATTAGCTCCACATGGGTCACAGATGGATCCAGACAGAATGTTAGACAATTGCACTCCACATATAAGGAAAAAAGAGATGCTTCCAATAGTGAAGTAGAGTAAACCATTTATTTCAACAGCACACAAAATTCCTCAACCATTGTACTCACATCCTTCATATAAAAATAAGGCACTTCAGCATAATCTTTTCAACAGGAAAAAGGACCCAGCAGTGGTGACCCGATATATTATGGTTTTGGCGGACCCGGCGTTAATACCAATATGTCTCACCCTCCACTCTGTCTCATTTCTCTTTCACTTCACTTCAAACGGCACAGCACACCCAGTAACTGGAATGTTGAATGTTAAATGCTCCTCACAGTTGCCATGTAACCATACCTAGACATGTTTCGTCTAAGTGACTTAATCATTAGGGTTTGTCGTATGTAATGCATTAATGATAAAAATAATCATCCTTTTCAACTCCATGAATTTATTGCTTGGAGTCCCAAAAAATGCCTTATTGACGCAAATTTTAGAGCACTGTGGGGGTTATTTACTAAAGGCAAATCCACTTTGCACTACAAGTGCACTGCAAGTACACTTGAAAGTGCACTGAAACTGTAATGAAAAGTGGATTTGCCTTTAGTAAATAACCCCCGTTGTCACTGTAACTACACCAACTTACTCCAAAAACTGGTATTGAGCATTGAAAGAAGAAGCCCCAAATTGTTGAGTATAAAACATTTTACTCCAAGCACATTCACATGTGCATTATAAAAGTTTTTATTTTAATAACCAACATCTTTGGTGTATAACACATATGTGTGACAATATACTGTATACAAGCATGTTTAAACCCATAACATACACATCCACAACTCAGGAACTTACAAAGTTCAACTTTGATAAAGTGAATGGGCAATATGAGACATTAGTATGTCAAAACTGTGTTTATTTTGCCTTTATCAGATGGGGTGATGTCACCACTGTAAAAGCCAAATTTTGAAGCTGCACACAAATTGGGACTCAAAAATGAGTATTCCCATCATGATCCCATGCCTAAAATGTGTGTCTTTTCCCTACATCTATTTTTCTAAAGCCACAAAACACACAGTGTGTCAACATGTGCTAGATCCTATCATGGGGGATCAATGGACGTGTTTCGGAGGTGCTACCCCTTACTCTCATCTACTTTAGTTGCGAGGAAGGGGTTGCACCCACAAAATGCGTACATTGATATCCCATGATGGCTGATAGCACATGTTGACACACTGTGTGCATTTTCAAAATAAAGCTTTCAAATTACTTTAAAATTTATATAAAATCTTAAAAAGTAACTACAACATCAAAAAAATTTTTTTTAGTTAGATTTTGGCTAAAACATCAATGATGTTGGTGAGTCTTTTTTCAACATCACTGGTGTGTTCCTTAACTCTAATTTACGATTGCACTCCATTATTTCACTGATCAGGATTTGTGCACTTGCACTGCTGAAGTGAGTTTCTTCTTCAACAACATCCACATCACCTAAAAAAATAAAAAAACACACCATGTATTATAAATATGCAGGCATACAGCTGTGGTCTCAGACACTGACCTGTTGTGGTCACCTTTTCGCCTACTTCCTAAACCTCGGAATCCACATCTTTATGGTCTGTGGGGAGTTCCCCTTCTTCAGGAGGTGTGGGGTTCATGGTGTACTCAGATGTTCCGATTCTTTTCTCCCCTATGTGAATACAAAAAAGGTATACTTAGCACACAGATATTTGAGGCGAGAAATAGTAATATGAAATACATTGCTTGGAAGTGTTGTCCAATTGTCTGTTTTCGCCGAGTTCCAAGCTGAAGACATGATTTTTTTCCCTTTCCAAAGCTGGAATACTTACCTGTTTTGTTAAAGTTTCACAAATGGAGAGACCCCTAGTATCCACTGGAGCACCTGCGCGGGACACCATAAAAAGGTGTTCTGGTGTCCCACACTAGTGCTCCTGCATCCAGATGTGTAAACAGCTGCTGAATGTCCTCTCCTTACACTGAATCAAGTTTGCATTTCATTATAGTTACAAACACATCTAGACAACAATGTACTAAACTTCTTTTCATACAAATAGGCATGAACAAATGTAGTTAACCTGCATCTGCCAAAAACGTTGTATCAGTGGTCGAACAAACGATGTTTAATACGAACGATTACTGTGCCCACGAACCTCAAACTTGCCATTTTAAACTGTACAACAGTAAAGAAAAGCACATGGAGCAGCATGAAAGTAATAATAATAATAATAGGAACACACGACAAATACTTACTTATTAGAAGCAGTTTCCTGATCCTTCTGTACTGATCGTGCTCCCTCAATTTCAGGTCTGAGCAGTGTTTCCTCAATTGCTCCTTGGATCGTTGGAACCCCAAAATTCCTGTGCAGACTTCTCACAACTTTAGTCATGATCTTGGACTTTCTCACATTTGGGTTTGGGTAATGTCCATACTTCTCATCATAGTCTGCCCTCTTCAAGATGTCCACCATCTCTACAAAGGACATATTTGAGGCCTTATATCTCCTCCTGGATCGGGAACTGCCTTGCTCAGGGCTTTCCTTTTCGGTGCTGCTCTCTGTATGCACCTACTCTGTCTCTGCCATATGTTCTCTAAAAAGAGAAGGGGCAGGGAATACACTAGAAAGAAGGTCAGGGGCAGAGTTTCATGCATGCACAGTGTATATAAAGCATAACGCGCGTGCGTCGTACGTACGATCTGTGAGCGGAGGGCGGTGTAGCGTAATCGCCAATTGTGCAAACAAAGGTACAATTTTAACTTGGGGCATCAGTGGTTAGTGGCCTATACTGCTTATAAATTGAGGTCTATAGTGGGTCAAGATTAGGAGAGTTTAGCCTGACATTAGGGTCTGTCTTGTGTTGTGTCTTGCAGAGAAAATGGATACATTTACAGACCCAGACTGCCTGCCTAACTTCATAGACAGGTACAGGGAGCTGAGCAAAATGAAAATAAATAAACCGCGCTAGGTGGAAAAAAGGAGAGGAGGGGGGGAGGGAAGGGGTAAGGAATAAAGGATGGGACCCTAACCCAGAGAAAGGCTGCTGCTGGAAAGTGGGATACTCACACCTATAGCAAATGAAAAATACATAAAGCTGTGCCAATATAAAAAAAAAAAATGACTAAATAAATTGATAAATGTAAAAATCAATATAAAACATATGACCCATCAAAGTGACCATGAGAGATTGCACGAATTGATTTAAACAGTCCAGACTTTTAGTTATGATAGTCCAGTTTGAGATGCTTCTTGACACCAGGAAATATAATTAACGTGTGACTCGTAGGTATAACTTGTTCAAAGAAAAACACCTCAGTGACAGTTCTATAGTTTCACGCTGTGGCATGCAGAAAAAATAGTTTCATCCCGACCACCTATTGGATTGAAGGCTTACCAGATGGCTATATGATTAGGGCACTGTAAACAAAGCCTGTAGTTGTCCCCGTGGGCGAAAGCTGATAGGGTTAATCAACCCAGGAAAGATCACTCAAATGGAGGAGAGGGAAACCGCCACACCAACAGCTCCAAAAACAGATATCCAGCCCATTCCAACTAGTTTCCTGCAGTCCCCTGAGAATCCAGATCTATGAGGCATTATGGTGGCATTAGATCTGGATTCTCAGGGGACTGCAGGAAACTAGTTGGAACGGGCTGGATATCTGTTTTTGGAGCTGTTGGTGTGGCGGTTTCCCTCTCCTCCATTTGAGTGATCTTTCCTGGGTTGATTAACCCTATCAGCTTTCGCCCACGGGGACAACTACAGGCTTTGTTTACAGTGCCCTAATCATATAGCCATCTGGTAAGCCTTCAATCCAATAGGTGGTCGGGATGAAACTATTTTTTCTGCATGCCACAGCGTGAAACTATAGAACTGTCACTGAGGTGTTTTTCTTTGAACAAGTTATACCTACGAGTCACACGTTAATTATATTTCCTGGTGTCAAGAAGCATCTCAAACTGGACTATCATAACTAAAAGTCTGGACTGTTTAAATCAATTTGTGCAATCTCTCATGGTCACTTTGATGGGTCATATGTTTTATATTGATTTTTACATTTATCAATTTATTTAGTCATTTTTTGGTTTATATTGGCACAGCTTTATGTATTTTTCATTTCAGGTACAGGGAGCTACCATGCCTCTGGCAAGTCAAAAACAGTGACTACTCCAACAAGCTAAAGAGGAATGCAGCGCTGGAGAAACTGTTGGAATTAATGAAGCTGGTGACTCCTGCGGCAGACATCACCTATTTATAGGCCAAAATTGGTGGGCTGAGGAGCACATATAATAGGGAGTACAAAAAGGTCCAGGATTCCAGGAGATCCTGAGCAGCAGCAGATGACGTATATGTACCCAGGCTGTGGAAATACGACAGACTGCGTTTTTTGTCAGAGTGAACCCAGGCCCTCGCTCTCAACCCTTCCTTCCACACTTCCTTCCACACTTTCTTCCGCACTTCCTTCAACATCAGATGAGGCTTCAGATGTCCAACCTGGGCCTTCCATCCAGGAAGATGTGGAGGAGCCCAGCTTGAGCCAGGTATAGCATTGTTCAACATATTTTTGGACAAAAATTGAATGATGTTAACTAGATGCTATTATTGATCACTAATTTCTGATTTAACAAAGTGGTTTACATATCAATAGACAATAGTAGACAATAGTAGCCAAAAATGATTGGGACAAGAATGATAGTCTTTTCAATTTGTTAACATTCAATTTGCAACAGTCATGAGCTCAAAAGTGTGTGATTGATGACCAAAAACCTAAAACTATGTACCATTTTCATACACAGGAAAGTCTCACCCAGGTGGAGGCTGTGGAATGCAGCCAAACTGAATACCAGGTTCCTCCCCTCCGCTTTCCAACCAAAAGGGCCAGGAAGGCGAGGAACCTGGAGGAGTCAGCGACTACTTTAATTTGCCAGGCCAACTGTTTCTCCAGCATTGCCTTCCTCTTTATTTAGTTAAGACCCCTATTTCTAATTTTTGTTTTGACAAATACTTGGCTATGTGTTTTACTTCAAAAAGGACAATTTGTTTGTGAGTAGGCAGGTACATTTCAAAAATACAATGTCAAATTAGCATGGGTCACCAACATAGTTGTATCTCTTTGAGTTTAAAAAATACAAGATAATAATGGTGTTGTGGTAACGTGACACAAAAAAAACACAAAAAAATATTAGGGAGCTCACTATATAAAAAAAGATTATTCTGGAGATCTAGAAAAAAAAATATTCTTGGGATCTACAGAAAAAATTGGCGGTTTCATGCATCAGAGAGGGGCGGGTCACCGGGTGGCCCCGGCCTCCGTTATATAAGACCTGTCAGAAGAAGAGAAGCATCACACAGCGGTAGCGGAGCGGCCCAATAAAGAAGAAGAGACTGTATGTGGGTGAATCCCTCGCGCTACTGTGAGTAATTAGGGTCAATAATGGTTTAATAATGATGATGGGTATAGAGAGTAATTTGCAGCAAAATTAAAAGTGTTCACAATATACACAAACAAGGAATAGTATAGGTGGATGATTTCGCGCAAATTAAATAATAAAGTGAATCAGTGCAGTGATGGCTGAATGCCAGCTAGTGACACTAAGAAAAGTAATTGATCTGAAGGTATTCGTATTCAATAAGGAAAATAATGGATTGGTAAATTAGGTAATAAATCGCATGTAAAATTGCATATAAAATCTTATACATTATGGTGGGTAATAAAGACAATAGTGACAATTGACTAATATTGTAAGTGCCCAGTGCTTGTATAAGTGACATATAGTGTAAAGATGAATCACATGTGAAAAAATAATAAGACAAAGTATCAAAAAATAAATGACGATGAATATAAAAATATAAAATATATAAAATAAATTTAAATATATAAAATAATGGTGCAAGAATATATAGATACATGGTATGATAAATAAATAAAAAAATAAATAAATAGATGAATCAAATAGGAGCGTAAAAAAGGCCACGCTAAATATATCAGGTAATAATAATACTAATTGTCCAATAGTGCTCCAAGGTATTTCCAGGTAATTCCGAGCATAAGTCTATGCGTTTGGCTATATTGGTAAATTGATTATGTTCCACTGATATTCATCTATTTTTGGGGTATCCTTATCTGGTCTCTCTAGCCTCTCACCTTAGGTCTGATTGGTATGCGCCTTTCAGGGGTATCCCGTATCCCCAATGTAAGGGTATCTGGAGCTTGCAGAGCCTAGTGGGTGTATCAGCAAAATCCTTCTCCTTTATATTGCCTCTGGATCATGGACCTACAGTGCTCTAAGTTGATGGACATAGACAGCAGCCTCCACCTCCTCCTCTGTCCTGGAGATCTCTGCACTGTGCACCCCCTGCCTGGGGATCACACAACACTTCAAGAAGATGCCGGCAATATAAAGGAGAAGGATTTTGCTGATACACCCACTAGGCTCTGCTGTGGACGCTGTGGAGGAAGATGCCGGACGAGAACACCGGAGCAAGAAGAAGCGGATCGGAAGAAGAAGAAGAATAAGATGGAGGAAGAAGATGGAGGAATAAGAAGATGGAGGAAGAAGATGAAGAAACCGAAGGATGAAGAAAGGAAGAAGGAAGAAGACCAGAAGAAAGAAGACTTTAATAAAGGACTTGTCAAAGACCGTCTCCTGTCATTTTTAACTCTTTTGTCACCTTTTTTGGTGAAATGGTAGGGGTACTTTTGTACCCCCTTACCATTTCACACAAGGGGGGAGGCCAGGGTCTGGGGGTCCCCTTGTTAAAAGGGGCTTTCAGATTCTGATAAGCCCCCTGCCTGCAGACCCCACAACCAACGGCCAGGGTTGTGGGGATGAGGCCCTTGTCCTCATCAACATGGGGACAAGGTACTTTGGGGGGGACCCCAAAGCATCCTCCCAATGTTGAGGGCATGTGGCCTGGTACGGTTCAGGAGGGGGGGGGCGCTCTCTCGTCCCCCCTCTTTTCCTGCAGCCTGCCAGGTTGTGTGCTCAGATAAGGGTCTGGTATGGATTTTGAGGGGGACCCCCACGCCATTTTTTTTTGGCGCGGGGTTCCCCTTAATATCCATACCAGACCTGAAGGGCCTGGTATGCTCTTGAAGGGGAACCCATGCGTTTTTTATTAAAATTAAAGTCGCCTGGCCTGGGGGGCGACGTAAAGTCGCGCTGTAAGTCGCCCCAAGTCATGTTGTAAGTCGTGCTGGAAGTTGTGTTGTAAAGTCGCCCCAAGTCGTGTTGTAAGTCGCGCTGGAAGTCGTGTTGTAAAGTCACCCCAAGTCGTGTTGTAAGTCACGCTGGAAGTCGTGTTGTCTGTGTGTGAATGGACTGTTAATGATAACGGCGTGCGCTATTCGCTGTGCGCCGGTATATTATGTGTTGCTTATGTGTGCGCCCGTTCATATGCTCAAGTAATAATTTATCTGGCGCACCAATTGTGGTATGAACCGGCGCAGCGCATTCATCTTGGTAAATCAGCCCCAATGTCTCAACAAATGGTCAATATCAAGGAGATGCATATAACTGTGTCACGGATCCTTCCAGAGCCAACCAATACTTCACTGTGGCAGATTTGGGAGCAAACAAGAGCCAAATAGCAGGCAGCTACAAACTAAAAAGTTAAAGCAAACATAGGGAAATTGCCAATTAGTCCAATGTGACTGCAGTGTCTAAGCTAGATGGATGCGTGTTTGAAAATAAACAAGTGTCAAAAAAAGTGGTCAGCACACCTACCAATAGAAATATACCATTGGCGTATTGGAAACTGACCCTGAGCAATAAAAACAATTATATCTTAATGTTTGAAAAAAGTATCACAGTAGCTGAGCAAAAGAAGCATCAGAATATGCATCCCTGTATGCATTCACATAGGCCATCTTGAGCACTGTATAACAGAAAAAAGAAGAAAGGAGCGTAATTTGCTTCCATAGTTGGGGAGGGAAGTGCTAAACACACCAACAGAGTTCCCACTCCCAAATTTTAGGAAACAATTGGCCTGACCAGCTGAGGGGTACACACACACGATCAGAATATTGTACAAAAGATACAGCTTTTAAAGTGATTGTGTGATAATCTGATCGTTAGTAAACAGCTTTCGCCCAAAAATGTCCAAAGGGACAAACAGGAAATTTTTTTATCTTAAAAAACAATACAAATACATTACATCACATTTGAATTTGTATTCTGCTGTACGAGAATTTTCGCAGTTTAGTAACCTATTTGTTTTTGATATGGAGACTAGCATGCAAAAAAAAAAAAAAAAAAATGGACAATCATTTGTCGATAATCTCATTGTGTGTACTAGGCTGTATAAACCTCCTCAGCTGGATTCTCAGAGGTAATCAGTCTAGAATCATACCACCATCAAAGTAAGAGGTAGATAGATCAAAAGATAAAGTCTCTAATCCTATTGATGTAGTACACAGTACCTCTTCATATGTCCCATCAATACAAGGGTCCGCTAAAATACACCATCCAAAAGCGAGATGCACTGGCATCTCTTATCTTACTCCAGGTCAGCACACACAGCCGGTGCAAATGAATGCATCCATGTCATCACCGGCTCTTAAGTGCGCATGCGCAGAAGTATGTTGTTGCGTGTGCTGTACTTAGCACTGAAGCCACCAAATGTAGGCATAACACTCCACAAAGCAGCCAACCAGCTCAAACGGAGGACAGAGCAAGGAACTTTTAAAGGCCCACAACCCCTCCTCCCATCCTGAGAGCTGCGTACCTGCCCCAGAGAGAAGCACATGGCGGCCACAATGCAAGATCCAATCCACGGCACCCAATCCCCACAAGTCGGAAAATGATGCAGTATCCATACACTTTGTCGGGGGGGGGGGGGGGGCAGCTTTGGTTTTATACATCTCCCTGGAAATTGATCCAGTAATCTCTTGGATCTGGGGACACAGGCCATGGTTTTGGCTCCCTGTGTCTCTTTGCCCCATCCATGCGCGCTGGTGGATGCCCGATGTGTGATGTAATCCCGCCGGGCTGGGCGGGGCTATGCTGTGCGCCTTCCATTGCTCTCACTGCCTTTTACGCGTGACATCACTCCACCGCGAATGGGCAGAGCCAGGCGTCAAATCCTTCCAGTGTGGCTGACCAGACTGGAATGCACACCAGCCATGCAAGAGGGGGCCAGTCACCATACTAGCAGTTATTTTTTCACCACAGCTGCTTTATAAGCCCACCCCCAATCACTGGCCTATAAGGGGACCCCCAGATCACACCCCCCCCATGTCAATTGGTAACGGGTACATTGTAGCCCTACCATTTCACAAAAAAGTGTCAAAAATAGTAAAAAAGACAGGAGACACTTTGGGACAAGTCCTTTATTAAAAAATAAAAATGTTCCATGATGTAGATCCATCTGATGCTGTCTGACGAGCCAAAAAAAGAAAAAAAAAGCTGCAACAGCTCCGCCTCCATGGGAGGCTCCCGCTGAGTGCTGCTTCTTCTCGATGACAGCTGTTATATGGCTCAGGGGCGGGGCCACCCGGTGATGTAAATGGGCGACCCCGCCTTCCTCTGACATTAGGGGGGTGGGGTCACCCATTTATGTCACCTGTGGCCCCGCCCTCAGCTATATAACAGCTGTCACCAAGAAGAAGCATCACTCGGCAGGAGCCTTCCATGGAGGCGGAGTCATTGGCCTAGACCTGTAGATTGATCGGTTCTGAAACGAGTCCGATCACCGAGGGCATGGTGGGAGTGCGGGCAACTACCTGTGGGCGAGAATCACATACATGTACATGATTTCACGCAGCCAGGCTGCCCTGCTGCAGTAAATGTATGTGGGGCAGTCCAGAACAGGTTAATGTTACATCTAAGCATAATAATTGGTAACATCTACTGGTAATATTTTATAGGGAATAGAATAAACAGTTAACTTCCATCAAACAACTGCTCTTTTAATTAATATCAAAAGAGGATATTATCCTCTGCATTTCAAATCCTGCAAGTAATCTATGTTGTTCCCTCCTACTGTTACAAGACCTGTTTTAAACACATGGAACTGTGGAAACAACAAAGCAAACCTGAGGAGAAGATATGTTATATTATACAGAAACAAATCTAAAAATAGAAAAAAAGGTGAATATTCTTTGGGCCACATCAATCCAGACAAAGCACACACATTTTCTGGACTGACTATGGGACACATACAACAGATTTAATGCAGGGAAATGAATGGCACAAGAAATCTGATTAAAAAGTAGTCTCAGTAACAGTTACTACATTGTCTCCATTACATTTTCTATTATTTTCTTTGTAAGAAATACAGTGCACTGAGAAAGTTTCAAATGGATCCTTTTTTTTTTTTCTAGCTGAAAGGATATTTTCGCATATTGATTGTCTTCTTTCTCAGAAAAATGCATAAAAAGGACTTAATGCCACAGTGAAATAGAGAAAGGAAACGCATCAATAAACACAGACCACAAGCCATGTATTTGAATATGCACAAATAAAAAAAAAAGGTGATGTTCTCTATGACAGACGACCGATGAATATCTTGAATTATAAATATCTGTGTTCAGAAAAGTAAAATATTTTCTGCTGTTTTTGAAGGAATATATAACTCTTTCCTGACCAGGCCATTTTTTGCGATACGGCACTGCGTTTCTTTAACTGAAAATTGTGCAGTCGTGCAACACTGTACCCAAATAAAATGTATGTCCTTTTTTCCCCCACAAATAGAGCTTTCTTTTGGTGGTATTTGATCACCTCTAGGTTTTTTTCTTTTTTGCTCTAGAAGCAAAGAACGACTGACACTTTTTTAAAAATATATATATTTTTACATCCTGTCCTAAAACACATCCAATAAAATAAATGTAAAAAATATAATTTCTTCATCAATTTAGGCCAATATTTATTCTACTATATATTTTTGGACAATTAGGATGCCTAAGTGACACTATTGACACTTTTTTGGCGGACCAGTGACATTATTACAGTGATCAGTGCTAAAAATATGCACTGTCACTGTACTAATGATGCTGGCAGGGAAGGAGTTAACACCAAGGATGTCATAAACATCAAAGGGTTAACTGTTTGCCTGAGCAGTGCTTTACTGCTGTGGGGGAGGTGCTTTTACTAGTGGAAGACATGGATCAGTGTTTCTGCTTTACGGAAACACAGGATCCATGTCTTCTGTACTGACATAATGACAATCTGCCTTGTTTACATAGGCAGACTGGCATACTGTCGGTGTACCAAACGATTGGCGGGTCCCGGCGGACATTGGGTCTGCAGGACCCGCTGATCGGCTCCTGCTGTGTAAAATCACAGCGGGAGCAAGCTGCTGGCCACGCACACTCAAGCCCAAAAGCCAGAAGTGCAGAATCACGTATATACTTGATTCTGCTATGGGCGGTCGTCAATCGATTAATAATTTGGGGTATGCTTCCTCCCACTAATCAGCAATGCTAGATAATTATTTCTTCTATTGTCCACCGCTGCCAGGGCACTCTTCCTCTCCACTGACCACCAATGTTGTGCGAACATGCAATCTTGCTTGCCAGGAAGGGGGGAAGGTGAGTGTGTGCCCCCTCTCCAAACCAAACCAGGCCACATGCCCTCAATATGGGGAGCACCTTGCTTTGCCTTGACCCCCTCTGGTCATGTGTATTAGTACAACATGGGAAAGCCTCGCACTTTTTCTCTATGCAACTTTGTTTCCAATTCACTATCAATTATGATTCCTTAGCTGACAGCAGAATAAGCAGAATAAGCTGGGTGTCAATAAGTTGTGTTTTTTTGTTCCCAACCACTAGTCAGAGGGGAAGCTGTCACATTAAGTAGTGGTAGTAATACCACTGCTTAATACAGTATCTCCCAAAAGTGAGTACACCCCTCACATTTTTAATTATATCTTATATTTTATTATATCTTTTCATGTGACAACACTGAAGAAATGACACTTTGCTACAATGTAAAGTAGTGAGTGTACAGCTTGTATAACAGTGTAAATTTGCTGTCCCCTCAAAATAACTCAACACACAGCCGGTGTCATGTGACTCATTAGTGTTACAAGGTCTCAGGTTTGAATGGGGAGCAGGTGTGTTAAATTTGGTGTTATCGCTCTCACTCTCTCATACTGGTCACTGGAAGTTCAACATGGCACCTCATGGCAAAGAACTCTGAGGATCTGAAAAAAAGAATTGTTGCTCTACATAAAGATGGTCTAGACTATAAGAAGATTGCCAAGACCCTGAAACTGAGCTGCAGCACGGTGGCGAAGACAGTTTCCACTCAGAACAGGCCTCGCCATGGTCGACCAAAAAAGTTACGTGCACATGCTCAGCGTCATATCTAGAGGTTATCCCTTCTAAAGATGATGCACAAGAAATCCTGCAAACAGTTTGGTGAAGACAAGCATACTAAGGACATGGATTACTGGAACCTGGATGTCCTGTGGTCTGATGAGACCAAAATAAACATTTTGTTGCAATTCCTTTATTGAACCAGCAGTCAAGCAAGTTACAATAGCATAGGTATACTAGAGACACACATTGAACACCTGCCTCAGCTTCAGCGGTAACTTAATAGATTCAAGGCATATTTAGAGTAACACATTTAACGCATTAAAATTTTTCTCAACTGGGAGGGCATAACGATAACCATCTCTAATTGTCCAGGCCTATATAGAAAGCCCTAGTCAGTAGTGTAACCCTGTGGGGTCAAATATAATAAGAAATATTGGGATCAGGAGAAGACCCCGGGTGGCCAACAAAGTTCGGTAAGCAGACAAAGTCCATTTTATGTTGTCAGCTATATAAAACAGTGAGAAAACTACAGCAATGTAGCTTCCAAGCGGAATGTGATCACATTAAATGGGAGGGAGCAACAGGAGGGGAAACCGGATGGGGAAGAGTATGGAAAACAGATAGAAGGGAGGAACTAACAAGGAATAGGGATGAGCCCGGTGTTCGATTCTAACCCATGTTCGAATCAAAAATCGTCCGTTCATCCGTTCGTCTGTTCGTCGAAACCAGAACTTTGTGGGCCGTTCTTATCAAATTCGTGTGATACGAACGGCCCACAATCGCAGTCGCAGTGCATTGCTGGCTGATGATTGGCCAAGTATGCACTGTGACCCAGCATGCTTGGCCAATCACAGCGCCAGCAGCGAGGAGAGCCATAATTGGCCACAGGCAGGATGCCTGTGGCCAATTATAGCTCAGGGGGTTTTAGTACACGCCCCACACTATATAAGGCCGCCAGTGCGGTGGCCTTGTGTAGTGTTGTGCGGTGTTCATAGAGAGAAGGATAGGCAGGGACAGTGTCAGCTGTGCTTTATACTTCTTTAGATAGCGCTGTTACAGTGAGTGTAGTGTTCAGGGAGAGAGCAGGATAGGCAGGGACAGTGTCAGCTTTGCTTTTCTTCCTAACCTAGCGCTGTTAAGCCCCATACACACGGTCGGATTATCCGAGGACCAGGTCCGTCGGATCATGTCCGTCGTACTTTGTCCGATGTTGGTTTTGCGTACACACGGTCGGACAAAGTTGTCGGAAAATCCGATCATTCTGAACGTGGTGACGTTTGTTGCCTACGACGGGACTACGTAGAGGCTAGTAGCCAATAGCTTTGGTCTTGTAATGTGATCTGAGCATGCGTAGCACTTTGTCCGGTCGGACTACCATACACACGATCGGATTTGGTGTGATCGGACCGTGTTGTCGGCAAATCTATCCAGCAGGAGATAGGACTTTGTCCGTCGGACAATCCGACGTACACTGTCCGATGGTGCATACACACGGTCGGATTTTTCGACAACATTGTCCGATCGGACAGAATCCATGTGAAAATCCGACCGTGTGTATGGGGCTTTAGAGTGGGTGTAGTGTGCCTCCTGCATACTGCACATCATACACCTGACTCTACCCCCTCATTGTTGGTGTTGTGTAGTTGATTTGTGCAACACAGGCATCTGCCTAATATTCAGTCAGTGTAGTGTGCCTCCTGCACACTGCACAGCATACACCTCAATCTACCCCCTCATTGCTGGTGTTGTGTAGTTTATTTTGTGCAACACAGGCATCTGCCTAATATTCAGTCATGTCATTTACACAGAAATCAGTGCATTTAAATAGCACTGATTGCTGTATAAATGACAATGGTCCCAAAAATGTGTCAAAAATGTCCGATGTGTCCTTCATAATGTCGCAGTCACAATAAAAATTGCTGATCGCCGCCATTACTAGTAAAAAAAAAATATTAATAAAAATGCTATAAAACTATCCCCTATTTTGTAAACGCTATAACTTTTGTGCAAACCAATCAATAATAGCTAATTGCAATTTTTTTAACCAAAAATATGTAGAAGAATACATATCGGCCTAAACTGAGGAAAAAAAAATGTTTATATATTTTTTGGGGATATTTATTATAGCAAAAAGTAAAAAATATTGCCTTTTTTCAAAATTGTCGCTCTATTTTTGTTTATAGCGCAAAAAATAGAACAGCGCAGAGGTGAACAAATACCACCAAAAGAAAGCTCTATTTGTGGGAAAAAAAGGACGCCAATTTTGTTTGGGAGCCACGTCGCACTACCACGCAATTGTCAGTTAAAGCGACGCAGTGCCGAATCGCAAAAAGGGGCCTGGTCATTTGGCTGCAAATTGGTCCGGGGCTTAATTGGTTAAATGGCTTTTTTTCCTTTACAAATGTAATTTTGTGCAGGGACAGTTCTAAACATGGGAAACACATGTCACTTCACAGGCATACTTTAGACACCCCCCAGGTACCATATTTAAAGGAATATTTAACTTTTTTTTTTCACTTTATGCATCATTAAAATGACTGCTACAGAAAAAACTTCCGTTTTTAAAACTTCTTTTTTGCATTGATATATGTCCCCTGGGGCAGGACCGGGTCCTCAAACCTTTTTTAGGACAATAACATGCATATTGGCTGTTATAAATAGCACTTTAGATTTCGAACGTTCGTGTCCATTGTAATTCATAGGGTTCTAACGTTCGTGTGAACTTTTGGTCCGTTCGCAGGTTCTGGTTCGAACCGAACCCGGAGGTGTTCGGCTCATCCCTAACAAGGAGGTGTAAGACAGAAGACAAAAGAAAAGGCCAGAGAGAACCAGAGAGGCAGATTCTCTCACGCAGAGCCTTGCAAAACCCATAGAGAAAATCAGCTGTGTTGCAATACCACCTGCAGATATGCATCTGATATGCATCTGTGAAGACAAAGTGTTGCCATGGTCTCCATGTCTCACAAAAGGACTCCTCCCGATTGTGAAAGGTGGCTGTAAGGTCCTCCCTAAGTTCATTGATTTTAGAGAACAAAAAAGACCCCGAAGGCGGGTTCACAGACTTCCAGCACAAAGGAATACACACAAGCTTTGGGCGCATTTAGTAGCTGGCTGGTGAGGGGGGTCTTGTATTTTTTAATGGGCCATTGCGTGAGGTGCAGCGAGCATGCTGCGGGATTATCAGCTAGATTGACATTGGTCAGATGTTTGAATGGTTTACTTTTAGGGTAGACATGTGCACACTGAAATATTTTGTTTCGGAATTTCAGTTTCATTAAAAAAATAAATTTATCCCGAAATTAGTTTTTATTTATTTTGTTTTTAAGTAAATTAATTAAGGTTGAATCTGTCAATTGAAGACTTATGGTGTCTGTCGTATGTTCTAAGAAGATTTCACAAAGCAGCTAAACTCTACGATTCTGCGATCGTAAATTTCCGGTTGAATGCTCCGCCCACAAGCTATAGTAGAATTCTAATGTTGTTTGACTATTAAGAATTATAATTAAGTGTTCTTTAAATAGCAAGACCACTTATTGTTATCTCACATTTATATTATTATTCATATTATAGCCAAATTTTCCACCCTAACTCCTCCCACAGCTTTTACACTACATATACCGAATATATACCAAAACGTGCAGATTGTTCCTGAATGGTGTGCTATTACTTTGTGGAATGTTTCACCAAATGGTTCATGAAATATCTTCGTTTTTGCGGCGAAATTTGGCCCATAGGAATGAATAGAGAAATGTTCAAAACTAGAGTAGGAGGTGACAAAAGCTCTGAGGAGAATTATATCTCCTCCCACACAGCTCTGAGGGGAATTATAGCTCCTGCCTCACAGCTCTGAGGGGAATTATAGATAGTCCCACACAGCTCTGAGGGGAATTATAGCTAGTCCCTCACAGCTCTGAGGGGAATTATAGCTAGTCCCACACATCTCTGAGGGGAATTATAGCTAGTCCCTCACAGCTCTGAGGGGAATTATAGCTAGTCCCACACAGCTCTGAGGGGAATTATAGCTAGTCCCACACAGCTCTGAGGGGAATTATAGCTAGTCCCACAGAGCTCTGAGGGGAATTATAGCTAGTCCCACACAGCTCTGAGGAGAATTATAGCTCCTACCACACAGCTCTGAGGAGAATAATAGCTCCTCCCACACAGCTCTGAGAGGAATTATAGCTAGTCCCACACAGCTCTGAGGAGAATTATAGCTACTCCCACACAGCTCTGAGGGGAATTATAGCTAGTCCCACATGATCAGCCAAAACATTATGACCACAACATGATCAGCCAAAACATTATGACCACAACATGATCAGCCAAAACATTATGACCCCCCCGTGATCAGCCAAAACATTATGACCCCCCATAAACTAAAATAAAATTTGAAAAAAAAATAATTTTTGAAGAAAAAAAATAATTTTTGAAGAAAAAAAATAATTTTTGAAGAAAAAAAATAATTTTTGAACAAAAAAAATGTTCAGCTCTTTCAGCTAATGATGGGACTTTTTTACTACTATTTATACTTTTTAAAATATTAAGCTTTTTAACACTTTTCACAGTTACTCAAGCCACTCCACCCAGTTACTTCGCCCACTCCAGTAGGTGGAGGCAAGAACACGTCACACAATTTCCCCAGAAATTGTAGCTTTTCTAGTTATTAATTATTATTACTAATCAAACAACATTATAATTCTTCTATAGCCTATAGGCTGATCATTTGACCATAAATGCTTGGTCAAATCTTCATGTCTCTATAATGTCAAATCTTTTCTCTCTATGTCGAATAATCTTGGACTAAGAGTTAGGTTAGGCACATTCGACCTCAGGTTCGATAGACACAGATAGCTATTGTCACGTCATGTCAAATCTTCTGTCTATCTGTCTATCAAACTGTTGTTGCAACGATACCAAAATATAATGGATATGAAAATAAAGCATTTTTTATTTCGGATCTATTGGATTTTGGATTCTGCATGCTCGTTCTCGTTTTGTTAAAAACAAACGCGAAAATCCCCGAAATTCGGATGAAAATGCATTTGGATGAAAACTTGTCTATTTTAGGGCAGCCCCAGAAGATGTGCAGCATAGTATCTAGCCCAACATTACATCGGCAGCCTGTGTCAGGCACTTGCGGAAAAATAAAGTGAAGGGTCGTGGTTACCCTATACCACCTCGTCAGGATCTTATAGCTGGTTTCTTGCACCTTCATGACTATGGAAGATTTCTGTACAGCTGGGGATAGTTTGCCGTCTGACCCCAAGAAATTCCAAAGATGAGCAGAGCTGCCGGATAGCAACCGAAGAAATTTGGAGTTCCGAAGACCCGGCTCAAACTCCGGATTGCCTAAAATAGGGATCATAGGGGAGGGCAGAGGAGAGATTGATGTGCTACAGAATGTAGCCCTAGATACTTGTAAGGTGTTTCCCAGCATGGGGTGATCACCAAGTGATTTCGGGAGCAGCGAGGTAATCCATGGTCAACTTTTGGCCGTACCGCCTGAATCCTCCAATTCCATAGCCACCCAGAGCCTCAGCATGACAATACGAGTCAACTAGCTTTGTAGGATTGGTCACCCTGTAGTAGGTCCGCACATCAGGTAGTCCAACTCCAACTCAACTTTTAGGGAGATGGAGAAGCTGTAGCTGGATGCGTTGTTTCAGATGGGACCAAACAAACTCACGGAACAGGGAAGTTATGTGTTTGAAAAAAGAACGGTGCAAAAGGATAGGGAGCGCCTGCATCAAATACAGGATCTAAGATCTAAGGAACTAAGTAGTAAAGTCATCTTCAGGGCACTACAGCAACCAAACCAAGTCAAGGTAAGTGTATGCCAGTGTAGTAGATCAGTCTTCACTTGGGTAAGCAGAGGATCAAAATTAGCTGAATACAGTGCAGCCGGGTCTGAGGTAATGTTAACTAGACATGTGCACTGCTGAAAAATTTGTTTGTTTTCATTTTCGTTTCGTCCATTATTTTTTTGTTTTTCTCGGAAATTTGAAAATTCTAAAATTCGAAAAATTTGTAAATTCATAGATTTGAAATGTCGGATTTTGTAATTTTGAAAATTCGTAATTTTGAAGATTCAGAATTTTGAAAATTCAGAATTTTGAAAATTCAAAATTTCAAAAATTTGGAAATGTGAAAATTTGGAAATGTGAAAATTTGGAAATGTGAAAATTTGGAAATGTGAAAATTTGGAAATGTGAAAATTTGGAAATGTGAAAATTTGGAAATGTGAAAATTTGGAAATTTGAAATTTCGGAAATAGTTAGGTTAAGTTATTATTAGTTAGTTATTAGTTATTATTTCAGATTTTCGAGTTTTCGGGATTTGAATTTTCCGATTTTTGTTCCTTTTTTCTGATTTTGGTTCTTTTGAATTTTCTGATTTTCATTCTTATTTTTTGGATTTCCGAATCCCCGAATTTCCGTATTTTAGAATTTTCAAATTTATAATTTCCGAATCTCCGAATTTTCAAATTCCGGATTTCCGAAGTTTTGAATTTTTGGATTTTCAAATTTCCAATTTCTGAATTTCCGAATTTTCGAATTTCCGAAATTTAGAATTTTTTGAGTTTCGAATTTCCGAATTTCCGAAATGTTGAATTTTCAAATTTCAGAATTTTCGTATTTCTGAATTTCCTAATTTTCTAATTTCCGAATATTCGGAAAATGTTTAAAATTCTGATATTTCCGAATTAACTAATTTGTCTAAATTAGTTAAAAAAAACTAATTTGGAACTAAACTAATTGCACATGTCTAATGTTAACTCCCGAATAGCAGATAGCATCGGACGTCCACAGGAAAGAGAAGGAGGGATGGAGACTATTAACCATGGCCTGGTCTAGCAAGATGGGAAGAGAGGAGGACTTTGGATAATATGCCATATGTCTGTAATGAATCTAACAACTTTGGTAAAGACACCAATGGGTCAGTCAAAAAGAAGATCAGATCGTCTGCAAAAGCGGCCACCTTATGCACCCCAGAGGCCTTCCGGTAACCCATGTTTCCGGGGTCTGACTGAACTGTACACAAGAAGGGCTCCAAGGATAGGATAAAGATTGAAGGTGATAAAGGACAGCCCTGGCGTGTCCTGTTTGTGATCGTGAAGAAATCTGAAGAAATCTGAACAAGTTCCATTGACCTTGACCACAGCTGAGGGGTGCAAGTAAAAAGAGGAAATCCAATTCATCATTGAAGACCAAAGCCCAATATTTTCTTTTTCAATGATTACATAATTCTGTACTATACTGGAACGTATGCAATGTTTGTACTGTTTCTTTCTGGTTAAACCAGAAAGAAACAGTACAGACATCGCATAAGTTCCAGACAAAGTGTTGCCATGGTCTCCATGTGTCACAAAAGGACTCCTCCCGATTGTGAAAGGTGGCTGTAAGGTCCTCCCTAAGTTCATTGATTTTTAGAGAACAAAAAAGAGTTAGGTTAGGCACATTCGACCTCAGGTTCGATAGACACAGATCGCTATTGTCACGTCATGTTGAATCTTCTGTCTATCTATATCAAACTGTTGTTGCAACGATACCAAAATATAATGGATATGAAAATAAAGCATTTTTTATTTCGGATCTATTGGATTTTGGATTCTGCATGCTCGTTGTCGTTTTGTTAAAACAAACGCGAAAATCCCCGAAATTCGGATGAAAATGCATTTGGATGAAAACTAATACACATGTCTATTTTAGGGCAGCCCCAGAAGATGTGCAGCATAGTATCTAGCTCAACATTACATCGGCAGCCTGTGTCAGGCACTTGCGGAAAAATAAAGTGAAGGGTCGTGGGTACCCTATGCCATCTCGTCAGGATCTTATAGCTGGTTTCTTGCACCTTCATGACTATGGAAGATTTCTGTACAGCTGGGGATAGTTTGCCGTCTGACCCCAAGAAATTCCAAAGATGAGCAGAGCTGCCGGATAGCAACCGAAGAAATTTGGAGTTCCGAAGACCCGGCTCAAACTCCAGATTGCCTAAAATAGGGATCATAGGGGAGGGCAGAGGAGAGATTGATGTGCTACAGAATGTAGCCCTAGATACTTGTAAGGTGTTTCCCAGCATGGGGTGATCACCAAGTGATTTCGGGAGCAGCGAGGTAATCCATGGTCAACTTTTGGCCGTACCGCCTGAATCCTCCAATTCCATAGCCACCCAGAGCCTCAGCATGACAATACGAGTCAACTAGCTTTGTAGGATGGGTCACCCTGTAGTAGGTCCGCACATCAGGTAGTCCAACTCCAACTCAACTTTTAGGGAGATGGAGAAGCTGTAGCTGGATGCGTTGTTTCAGATGGGACCAAACAAACTCACGGAACAGGGAAGTTATGTGTTTGAAAAAAGAACGGTGCAAAAGGATAGGGAGCGCCTGCATCAAATACAGGATCTTAAGTAGTAAAGTCATCTTCAGGGCACTACAGCAACCAAACCAAGTCAAGGTAAGTGTATGCCAGTGTAGTAGATCAGTCTTCACTTGGGTAAGCAGAGGATCAAAATTAGCTGAATACAGTGCAGCCGGGTCTGAGGTAATGTTAACTAGACATGTGCACTGCTGAAAAATTTGTTTGTTTTCATTTTCGTTTCGTCCATTATTTTTTTGTTTTTCTCGGAAGTCTGAAAATTCTAAAATTCGAAAAATTTGTAAATTCATAGATTTGAAATGTCGGAATTTGTAATTTAGAAAATTCGTAATTTTGAAGATTCCGAATTTTGAAAATTCAGAATTTTGAAAATTCAAAAATTCAAAAATTTGGAAATGTGAAAATTTGGAAATGTGAAAATTTAGAAATGTGAAAATTTGGAAATGTGAAAATTTGGAAATGTGAAAATTTGGAAATTTTAAAATTCGGAAATAGTTAGGTTAAGTTATTATTAGTTAGTTATTAGTTATTATTTCAGATTTTCGAGTTTTCGGGTTTTGAATTTTCCGATTTTTGTTCCTTTTTTCTGATTTTGGTTCTTTTGAATTTTCCGATTTTCATTCTTATTTTTGGGATTTCCGAATCCCTGAATTTCCGTATTTTAGAATTTTCAAATTTATAATTTCCGAATCTCCAAATTTTCAAATTCCGGATTTCTGAAGTTTTGAATTTTCGGATTTTCGAATTTCCAATTTCTGAATTTTCGAATTTTCGAATTTCCGAAATTTAGAATTTTTGGAGTTTCGAATTTCCGAATTTCCAAAATGTTGAATTTTCAAATTTCAGAATTTTCAAATTTCAGAATTTTCAAATTTCAGAATTTTCAAATTCAGAATTTTCAAATTTTCTAATTTCCGAATATTCGGAAAAATTCTGATATTTCCGAATTAACTAATTTGTCTAAATTAGTTAAAAAAACTAATTTGGAACTAAACTAATTGCACATGTCTAATGTTAACTCCCGAATAGCAGATAGCATCGGGCGTCCACAGAAAAGAGAAGGAGGGATGGAGACTATTAACCATGACCTGGTCTAGCAAGATGGGAAGAGAGGAGGACTTTGGATAATATGCCATATGTCTGTAATGAATCTAACAACTTTGGTAAAGACACCAATGGGTCAGTCAAAAAGAAGATCAGATCTTCTGCAAAAGCGGCCACCTTATGCACCCCAGAGGCCTTTCGGTAACCCATGTTTCCGGGGTCTGACTGAACTGTACACAAGAAGGGCTCCAAGGATAGGATAAAGATTGAAGGTGATAAAGGACAGCCCTGGCGTGTCCTGTTTGTGATCGTGAACAAATCTGAAGAAATCTGAACAAGTTCCATTGACCTTGACCGCAGCTGAGGGGTGCAAGTAAAAAGAGGAAATCCAATTCATCATTGAAGACCAAAGCCCAATATTTTATTTTTCAATGATTACATAATTCTGTACTATACTGGAACGTATGCAATGTTTGTACTGTTTCTTTCTGGTTAAACCAGAAAGAAACAGTACAGACATCGCATAAGTTCCAGTATAGTACAGAATCATTGAATACAGTATACCACAAAAATTAAAATTCATTAGTCATTATTTAGCCATATATTAAACCGTCACACAATTCCCTTTCCAAATATTCCATGACTTGGAGAAGATGGCATATTTTAAAGTATTAATTGCCAATATGCGCTCAAATGTGTAGTTTTGGTCAACCATTCTCACCACGTCAGAGTGATTAGGAGCCAAGTTTGATTTCCAGTTTCATAGCACCACTAAACGAGCTGCGAGTAGTATATGGTTAACAACAGCTTGGTACATAGATAGGTTTAAATCTATCCCAATGTTCAGCAAGGCCAGGGCAGGGTTGGGGTTTACAAAAATCCCAGTGCAATTGGCTAGAAGCTGAAATATTTGTCTCCAGAAGCTGGTGAGTTTAGGGCATCCCCAGAGAACATGTATTAAATTCCCTATGTGTCTGCAGTCACGCCAGCACAAGAGCGATAGAGAGGGGGAGAAGCTTGTCAGTTCCTTTGGGGTTCAGTACCATCTATTGGTTATTTTCAATGCTAATTTGTTGTGGTTAGTACAATGGGTTGCTTTAAGAATTGATCTCAGAGCAGTTTGCCATTGAGAAGGTGAGAGAGGAGTATAGAGATCATTCTCCCATAATGACATGGCCCTAGATTTACTGAAGGTAAGTTTGTCTTGGAGAATAGAATAAAAGAGGGAAATATCTCTTATATTGGGCTTGGGCTCGTTATATCTCCAGGCATTGGAATGGAGGTTGAGCTTAGGAGTGGGGTATTTAGATAATAGGTGGAGCATTCATAAAACATGTGAACATTTGCTGTTCAGGTATAGAGTATTTTTGTTCTAATTCCACAAGCGCATAGGGGGAGTCGCCATGAAGGAGATCTGATACTTTGGAAATACCATAGCGAGGGAAGAGGTAGTGGAGAGTGGGGAGATCAAAGTCTCAAAAGATATTGATTGGGAGTGATGGTTGAATAGGTTCACTGTGTTCTGGTTTGGGGGAGTTGAGGTACCTCCAAGCCAGCATCGATGCTTGCATTGGCAAGGATAAGGTTGTAAGATCTTGTTCCCGCCAGCTGTCACTCAAAAGGAGTAATTAAAGATCTCTTTATTGGGGTTAAGGTTTGATTCTATCTCTACCCACAGTGGGCAGTCCTTGGATGGGAACCAGTGTTTAATCTGATACAAGATACTCAAGCGGGAATCTTTCAATTGCAAAATCTTGTGCACCCGGTCACACGTACTCTCTTGTCTTTCCCAGAACTACAAGCAAAACATGATCTTCCTGCCTCCCTCCTGTATTCATACGTACAATTTAAACATTTTTTTCTTTCCGAATCCCCCTCAACCTCCTTGGAGAAACCCACAGATTTTGAAATCTTATGCGCTAATGGTCCATATGAATCCAAACAGATTGCATCAATATATAAAATCCATGAAACCCCGCCTCTAACGGAATTTACACATAGCTATATGAAAAAATTGTATCATATATTACAACATCCAATTTCATTATTAGATTGGGAAAAAATGTGGGATTCTATGTCAAAAACCTGACGCTGTGTAGTGCAGAGGGAAACTGCTTTTAAAATCTTGCTATTATGGTATAGGACCCCGGATTTGATGCCACCCTCTCTAAGTTCTGTTGGAGATGTAAAGAAGCTGTGGGTTCCCTTTTTCATATATTTTGGGAATGCCCTCTCATTAGCCCTTTTTGGACTAAAATTCAAGAGCTCCTACAAAAGTTATTAGCTATTCCTATATTTTTGACTCCTATACATTTCCTTTCAGGCCTACAGTACCTCTCCAGAGTTTACCTAAAGCTTTGAGGAAACATATGTCCTTTATTCTTTTGGCCGCAAAGAGAGCCATCGCTAGGCATTGGCTTTCCATCTCCCCTCCCACATTCCATCATGTTCTTTCTATAATAGCTGATACACATAGGATGGAACATTTGACTGCTAAGATAGAAGACACATTACCTCTCTTTAATAAAACATGGAAACTATGGGACGATTCAGAATTTCCACTTGAATCTGAAAATTTTCATGACACTTGACCTTCCTGGTGCCACCTTTTGATTGTACTATGTTATCTTTTTCCCTTTCTTCTTTATTTTCCTTTTTTTTTTTCTTTTATTTAGAGCTAAATATTTTCTCCATGTAATGTTTGCCATAAGATACAGTATGTTAAATATGCTTTGATGATCCCTTGTTGGAAAAGGCTTCATCTGAATATACCTGTATCCATGATGTGCTACACATACGACTGTTAGTTCTACTCTGTACTAACCTTTTTTTTTCTGTATCACATTGTATGATGTGCACAAACTTCTATAAATAAACAATTAAAAAAAAAAAGATTTGAGGGAGGATGTTTATCTTCAGAGCCACCAACCGGTCGTACCAGGACAATTCAAATTGTGCCATCCATTTGAGCTCTTCTCTATCCTAGGGGGTTGTAATAAGTGGGGGCCAAGGATTTTGATGTGGCTGTGAGGGTGATGCCCAGATATTGGATCCCCTCAGAGCTCCACGTGAATGGATACTGAGATTGTAGGCTAGTTCTTGTGGCCAAATCCAGGATCACATATTTTGTGGAATTCCCCTTGTAGTATGATATGTGACTGAACCTGAATGCCTGAGTAAGGGACCAGTCAGGGTTAGTCAAGAGGAGAATAATATCATCCGCAAAGAGATTAATTTTGTGAGTGGAGTCTTGAAATTTGAAACCTGTAATAAGTGTGTTTGAGCTTATGGCTTTGGCTAACGGCTCAATCATTAGATTAAAGATTGTCGGAGACAGTGGACATCCCTGTTGGGTACCATTGAATATACCAAAGGGTTTGGACAATAAACCAGAGGCATTAATTTGTGCGGAGGGATTGGAATGTAATGCCAGAATAGCAGACAATATTGGCCCTCTAAAACCAAATCTTTCCAGGACATGTATAACCAGTGCACCCTATTGAACATCTTAACTGCGTCAATTGATAGAAGCAGAGAGGACGTTCGTGTTTTTTCAGCGTGATATATAAAATTCAAGATTCTCCTGGTCACGTCTGATGTCTGTCTTCCTGAGACAAAACCCATTTCATCTTTCTTGATCAGGGAGGGTAAGACAAGCATCAGACGTTTGGCCAAGAGTTTTGCATTACCTTAACATCCGTGTTAAATAAAGATATCAGACAAAAATTGGCAGGGGTGGTGGGCTCCTTCCCAGGCTTGGGTAAAGTTACCACCTGAGCCTTCAGCATCTCTGGGAGAAATGAGGAGGTTTGAATTGCTTTAGTGAAAACTACATTTACTGATTGAGAAAGGACAGAGTTAAATATTTTGTAGTACTCATTTGACAGACCAGGTCCAGGGGATTTGTCATTAGGTTTAGAGGATCTGATACAGTGGTGTGAAAAAGTGTTTGCCCCCTTCCTCATTTCCTGTTCCTTTGCATGTTTGTCACACTTAAGTGTTTCGAACATCAAACCAATTTAAACAATAGTCAAGGACAACACAAGTAAACACAAAATGCAATTTGTAAATGAAGGTGTTTATTATTAAAGGTGAAAAAAAATCCAAACCATCATGGCCCTGTGTGAAAAAGTGATTGCCCCCTAAACCTAATAACTGGTTGGGCCACCCTTAGCAGCAACAACTGCAACCAAGCGTTTGCGATAACGTGCAATGAGGCTTTTACAGCGTCCTGGAGGAATTTTGGCCCACTCATCTTTGCAGAATTGTCCTAATTCAGTTACATTAGAGGGTTTTCGAGCATGAACGGCCTTTTTAAGGTCATACCACAACATCTCAATAGGATTCAGGTCAGGACTTTGGCTAGGCCACTCCAAAGTCTTCATTTTGTTTTTCTTCAGCCATTCGGTGGTGGACTTGCTGGTGTGTTTAGGATCATTGTCCTGCTGCAGAACCCAAGTTCGTTTCAGCTTGAGTACACGAACAGATGGTCGGACATTCTCCTTCAGGATCTCTTGGTAGACAGCAGAATTCATAGTTCCTTTTATCACGGCAAGTCTTCCAGGTCCTGAAGCAGCAAAACAGCCCCAGACCATCACACTACCACCACCATATTTTACTGTTGGTATAATGTTCTTTTTCTGAAATGCAGTGTTCCTTCTACGCCAGATATACTTGGACACACACCTTCCAAAGAGTTCCACTTTTGTCTCATCGGTCCACAGAATGTTGTCCCAAAAGTCTTGGGGATCATCAAGATGTGTTGTGGAGAAATTGAGACGAGCTTTGATGTTCTTTTTGCTCAGCAGTGGTTTTCTCCTTGGAACTCTGCCATGCAGGCCATTTTTGCCCAGTCTTTTCCTGATGGTGGAGGCATGAACGCTGACCTTAACTGAGGCAAGTGAGGCCTGCAGTTCCTTGGACGTTGTTGTGGGGTCTTTTGTGACCTCTTGGATGAGTCGTCGCTGCGCTCTTGGGGTAATTTTGGGCGGCCGGCCACTCCTGGGAAGGTTCACCACTGTTCCATGTCTTCGCCATTTGTGGATAATGGCTCTCACTGTGGTTCGCTGGATTCCCAAAGCTTTGGAAATGGCTTTATAACCCTTTCCAGACTGATAGATCTCAATTACTTTCTTTCTCAGATGTTCCTGAATTTCTTTGGGTCTCGGCATGATGTGTAGCTTTTAAGGATCTTCTGGTGGACCTTACTGTGTCAAGCAGCTCCTATTTAAGTGATGCCTTGATTGTGAACAGCTGTGGCAATAATCAGGCCTGGGTGTGGCTAGAGAAATTGAACTCAGGTGTGGACAACCACAGTTATAGTATGTTTTAACAAGGGGGGCAATCACTTTTTCACACAGGGCCATGATGGTTTGGATTTTTTTTCACCTTTAATAATAAACACCTTCATTTACAAATTGCATTTTGTGTTTACTTGTGTTGTCCTTGACTATTGTTTAAATTGGTTTGATGTTCCGAAACACTTAAGTGTGACAAACATGCAAAGGAACAGGAAATGAGGAAGGGGGCAAACACTTTTTCACACCACTGTATTTCCAATCTCTGAATCAGGAATTGGAGCATTAAGCACCTGAAGTTGCTCATCTGACAGCGTTGGGAGATTTTAGTTGGTTAAGAAGTGTTGTATGTCAGATGAAGAAGGTCGGGGGGTATTAGGGTCATCACAGAGGTTATATAGTGCACCATAGTAACTAGCAAATTCATCCCCAATTTCCTGTGGGTTAGTTATCTTGTGTTTGAGAATGGAGATATGAGATGGGAAATGCGAGTTATCCCCTGAGTAGTTTTTAACCTATTCACTAGATATTTCCCCGCTGTTGGATCCTGCATAGGATCATAAGTCTAAGGCGCCTAAGGTGCTTATCGTATTGTTCTGTGAGGTGGAACCATAGATCCCCTCGTAATTTTGCAAGGGAAGCAGAGGTAGAGTGGGAGGGTGCAGATTTATTGCTAATTTCTAGGTTGTGGATTTCTGAAAGGAGATTGGTTAGAGTGAGGTTGTATTGTTTCTTAGCCCTAGAGCTTTGCTGGATACATATGCATCATATAAAGGCTTTATGTGCCGTCCATAGGACATAAAAGCCTGAAACGGAGTGTTCATTAAAGGAGAAAAACTCCTGCAGATGCTGACAGATAACCTTAGAGGAGTCATTTTCCTGCAAAATTGTAACATTACAGTGTCATGTAGAAGACCTGTGGGGGGTTTCCTGCTCTTCTATCGGCCCAGTAATTGCTGTGTGGTCTTACCACATAATGTCGTAGATAGAAGAGGATAATATTTTCTGAAGAAGCTATATATTAGACACAAACAAATCAATGCGAGAAAAAGTATGGTGTCTGGAGGAGAAAAACGTATAGTGCCTCTCATTGGCATGTTGGCACCTCCTGTCAGGAAGGGCATGCCAGCACCCAAGATGGCTGCCGAAGAAGACGACCTGTTACCTCTGCCTGTCAGGAAGGGCATGTCAGTACCCAAGAAGGCTGCAGAAGAAGATGACCTGTTACCTCTGCTCCTGTCAGGATGCCCTATGACAGCTTTTGATGCCCAAACAGGCTATTTAAACTCAGCCAGTTTCCAGACTCAGTGCTGTCTGCTCTACAGCGTTCCCTGTGTATCCTGCTATTACTTACCTGACTTCTGTTCCTGTTGTGACCCAGCTTGCTTCCTGACATTCCTGTTTCCTTCCTGCATCTGACCCCGGCTTGTCCCCCACTCTGCACCTGCCTGCTCCTTCTGCCACTCCGCTGCCAGCCTGTTGACGACCCGGCCTGTAATCTGATTCCGCTTCTGCTTCAACCTCTGTTCCTGACGTGCCCGTTTGTGTATGACACGGCCTGCCTGTACCTGCCTTCTCTTGAGCCTTGAGGGTGCCACCATTATTATTTTATTATTATTATTATACACGATTTATATAGCGCCAACAGTTTACGCAGCGCTTTACAATGTATAGGGGGGACAACACAATTACAGTACAGTTCAATACAAAAGGTACAGGAGGGCCCCCTCGTAGAGCTTACATTCTTAAGGGAGGGGGTGGTGGTACAAAAGGTAATTTTTCTTCTTCTTCTTCCTTCTTCAGCATCTGCACTTCTGCCTGTGGGGACCTGTTGTCTACTCCCTCCAGCTACCTGCCTACCACTGCTCTGGGATTCCTACAGAAACCTCTACAAGCCCGGCCGAGTGCTCCGATCCAGCTCCAGATTTAGTGATCCCGCCAGGCACTCGTGCGACTCTGCATCTTGGTGCTTCCTGTCAGCTCTACCAGGGGCTTCAAGTCAGACTTGTAAGAGAGTCCGTCCTCTGCATATCAGGCTCCATCACCAGGTACGTGACACCTCCATACATCATAAACCTCTTCTGCATTAGGAAGCTAGGGGAAAACCCTTCTAGTTCTTTCACTAATTATCGGATGTGGCATACATTTTCTAATTCTCCCAACTTTTTGAAGAGGGTGCATTTCTTCTGCATTAAAAAGGTTCCTCAGTGATGGGTATCGCCCTTTTGTAGGAGAACTGGAGTCCATTCGTGGATCAGCAGTTAGATTAAAGTCCCACAGACATATTAATAAATGACCTAATCTATGGGGTGTGATGGCCTTGAAGACTCTCCTCAAGAACCTACTTTGGTGTGTGTTGAGCGCGTATATGGTTACCAGGGTTTATGGTTTGAAATTGAGATCACCTGTCAGTATGATGAATCTGCCATCTGGGTCCAGATGGGATGACTTTAGCTGAAAGGACATTGATTTACCAATGGCTATTAGGACACCCCTCTTCTTCTCTGTAGCACTCGCCAAAAATATATGTGGGTAGTCTTTGTGCGTACATTTGGGGGTAGCTGCCTGGTGAAAGTGTATTTCCTGCACACAAATAATGTCTGCTTTGGCCTTCGATGCCTCCTACCAGAGGGAAAACCTCTTAGTGGGGTGATTGAGACCCTTTACATTAAGGGAAAGGCACTTCAAAGGCATAATAAACACGGGTGTGATTTCTTTTGATTACTCAGGTCACAGCTGGAGTAAAGGAAGACAGTGCCAGTTCAGCGTACACAGAACCAATTTGATGAGTAGGAAAACTGAACTTGTACTGGAGAAACAGAAACGATAGAGAACTTGTGCTCTATATAAGAGAACAAACAAGAAAAAGAGCGTAAAAAAGGGGCCCCTTAGCTGAGAGGACATAGGGAATAAGATTACACATTCCCTTGGCCGGATTTTGTCGATACTTGTGTGGTGGGATGAAGTCAGAAGTCAGATGATTTCTTCTTGGATGACCTTCTATGGGAGACCACTTGCCATTCAGATGTTAGAGCTACAGGTTGTTGGTGAGGAGATTCCCTCATGGGGGGGTCAGGGAGAATACTCCACTGCTAGACCTTCTTCTAGTGTCGTTACCTTCACCATTACTCCGTTGTGGGGAATGAAATGGGTAGCTGGATATTTCCATTTGTGGAGTATTTTGTTGTTACGCAGTGCTTTCATCATTGTTGCCAGGTACCTGTGACGTTGGAGAGTGTATTGAGAGGTCTGAAAGCAATTGTATAGAGGAAAAGTATTCCGGGAGGTTATCTGACTGTTGGAATGCTGTTAGGATTTTTTCCTTCGCTTGATAAAAGTGCACTCTCAGCAGCACATCTCATGGCACATAATCAGGGAGGAAGGAAGGTTTAGGCAGTCTATCTTCTATCAGTCAATCATCATCAGGGAGGAAGGAAGGTTTAGGCAGTCTATATTCTATCAATGGCAAGGTCTAGTCCCATCAGGGATGGTACCAGGGGCAAAGTCTTGGGCAAATTGCTGCAGCTGGGAGTTGGACACTGATTCAGGGATCCCCCTGAGTATGATGTTGTTCCGCCTGGTCCAGGTCGGCTACTTTGTCCCTTAACAATGCGATTTCCTCTGAGTGTGCAAAATGAGCATCAACCATAGTATTGTATGATGAGGTATATTCACCCAGCGAGGACTCCAGCTTTTCAACCCTGTCCCCCATGTATTGCAGTTCCCCTTTAAACTGGTGTACATAGGACATCATGTCAGAGTGCAAAGAGGAGCGCAGTGAGAGGAGCATTTATTTTAGGACTGTCAGACTGTCCCAGTGTTGGAAAGGCTGATATGGGATCTGGACAGGGTTGTGAGGCCTGTGGAGCACTCACCTCTATTCCTGAGTCTTACAGGGTCCTGTGGGGCGATGCCCTGTGGGGCTTTGACTTGACAGGGCTGCTGACTAATATATGACGCTTCAGGTATGAGTCCTTAATCTGCCATTTTGCAGTTATATATATCTATCTATATATCTATATATCTATCTATCTATATCTATCTATATCTATCTATCTATCTATCTATCTATATATATATATATATATATATATATATATATATATATATATATATATATATATAGATATATAGATAGATAGATAGATAGAGATCTATATATCTATATCTATATATTTATCTATATATATCTACATATATATATATTTATATCTATATATATATATATATATATATTATATATATATATATATATATATATATATATATATATATATATATATATATATATATATATGTGTATATATATATATATATTTACACAATGTTCTCTTTCACAGCATACCCACTGGATCTGTCACACATTCTGTGCCAATACCTAATTGTTAATTGGGGACTACACCACCACTGATGTTTCTTATATCATTCCCTTGGGCCTCAGTGCGGCCATGGACTTGCAGCCTCAGCTACCCTTGGGATGTCTGTTTTCCATGACGCCTTCAGTTGTGAATATTATTAAGTTATATATCTGTAGCACCGGCTCCTAATGAGCAGACGCTATTATTTTTCAAAATTAAGTTGCCGGAGGCCACAGTTGGGCTTCAGGCTAATTTCTCTAAATTACTGGTTTCTGTACCAGTTCAGCTGGGTTGCACTGGGTTCTCCTTGACCGTAGGTGTCACTGTCACCACCGGCAAGAGTAGAAACGCAGTCTAGCTGGATGTATTGAATGCCATCTATTGCTCGGAACCAGCCCAGTAGGAGTGTTTTCCTGCTGTGCATTCTGGGAGATTATATTTAAGGTACTGATGCAAGGTTGCTGGGTTTTTCTTTTTGGTTCTTGATTGGGTCCCTCTTGACCCAAACCCCATGGCCCTCCTGGCCTGGCTATGTATCCTGTGTCTCGGGGCCGGCTGGCCCAAGGCGGCACAACTAAGAGGATAGGCCCGAGCGAATCTCGGAGCCTACTGATCCAGGGATGGTCCGGTACTGTCTCATCTGAAGGGAGAGGCCCAGAAACTGAAGGACCCAGGGGAGGACTCTTTCAAGAGAAGACTGTGTGCAAGGCTGGTATCTCTGGAGGAGCCTGGAGACTCAGTTGAAGGACGCAACCCGGATCATTATACCTACAGTACCGCCGGTTCGGCTGAAAGAGACTGGTATTGTATGGAAATATTCTTAAATCTCTCAGTGACGCTTAAGTTTAAATTCACAAGTCTGTGGCAGAGACTGAGTCAAATACCCCACCAGCTGCCAGGTCCAGTGAGAGGGGCTTATACGGTGGTGGCTGGATCTAGTGAGTGTAACTATTGTCTTCTTGATCTAAAAAGAGATCTTAAACCCACAGTACTGGGTGCCTGAACTCATCCTTAACCCTCTGACCATTTTTATTGAAAGACTTTGCTTTTATTTTGAATAAATAACCATAAAAAGGTCTATTATTGGAAATTCACATTATTTGGGCCACTTTCCACGGGATCCCCAAGACGGAGATGCAAGCAGGTGAGGTAACGGTAAGCCCAAATAAAACCAGCAGCTCCTTCGGGGGTTAGTGCTACATATCCAATTCATATGTAGGTAAGAGTGCTTGGAAATCCTCCATCCCTCCTCTGTCCTATTTTCCCCTTGAAAAAAAAAAAATGCCAAGGGGCAGGACTTTGAATGAAGCACGCAGTCAACAGTGGGAGGTCAAAAATGGTGTATTTGATATGTATCATAATAAAATTCATACAGAGTAATAATTAATGTCACAGTGTATTTGATCTATATACATATAGGAACATGATAATACATGACAGTGGAGAGAGAAGTAACTACACCACCTGTAGGACTTCCTATTACATTGAAAATTATTGATGATCAGAATAATATAACAAATGCTCATATAAGTAGAATTCAACACGTGATCGGTTTAAACATTGCATGTACAGAGGCTCAATGCGTTTGGTGGAGTTTTATCCACTCTTCAGGAGCAAACGTGTGTATATCTGAAATGAGATATATGGGTTTTGAAATCACTGCTTTTATAAAGGAAAAAACTAAATAAAAGGTGTAAATTGGGGTAAACCATTGTCTGGAAAATAGAAAGTGTAGCATAAAGAGCCGGATGCTCCCATTGAGGGCATCTTTTCTGGGAGCTGTGGCAGCATGTGGCTCATGCGGGACCCCCACAGGGCAACAACAGGGGAGCACAATTATCCATGAAGTGGTGGTCCCTGAAGGTAGTTGCAAGTGTAGCCAGCTCCCAGAAAAGATGCCCTCAATGGGAGCATCCGGCTCTTTATGCTGCACTTCGTCACACGGCGCTTGTGCATATTTTCCAGACAATATATGTCATCCGTATCAAGTAAATGCCAATATTTTAGAACAATTCCACGAGCCTAAATATTGGCATTTACTTGCTACGGATGACATTTTGTTAAAATATGTAGGGAAATATCCTCAAATTACCTACCGCAAATCTAGATCTTTGAAAGATCAATTAGTACATAGCCATCTCTGTCCTAGAACTAATACTAAACAAAAAGGAATCTATGCCTGTGGAAGATGTGAATTCTGTCATTTACTCACCAATACCGCAGAGGTGGTTCTTTACTAATCGCCAAGTTTATAAACCCAATTTTTTTGCTGACTGTAAAACAGTTGGTGTCGTTTACTACATGAAGTGTGTATGTAATGCATTTTATGTGGGTAAAACAAAAGGCCTTTTTTTCACAGAATAAGAGATCATGTTAAGTTACTAAATAAAAAAAAGATAGAAACTCCAATTAGCAGGCACATGGGGCTAGATCATGCCTTTGATGCCTCAAAGATGCAATTTTTTGCATTAGAACATATACCAGATTGCGGTAGGGGCGGGGATATAGACAAAATACTTCTTCAACGAGAATCAAAATGGATACACAATTTATCTGCAGGCCTAAATGAGTCTTTGAGCTTTAACCACTTGCCGACCGGCGCACGACGATATACGTCGACAGAATGGCACGTACAGGCAGGAGGGCGTATATATAAGTCCCTCCTTTAGCCTGTCTGTGCCATCGGGAGCGCGCCGGGAGCGTGCCGGGAGCGGTGCGCTCCCGCGCCGGTCGGGACCCCCGTGAGTCCGATCGCGGTCCCCGCTGACTCGATCGCCGCGGGGACCCCCGCGATCGTCTCACGGGAAGGCTGAACGGGGAGATGCCGAGATAAACAGCATCTCCCCGTTCTGCCTAGCAACTAGTGACGCCGATCTCTGCTCCCTGTGATTGGAGCAGAGATCAGCATTCACTAGCTGACAGCCACGCCCCCCCACAGTAAGAAATACACCCCTAGGCATACTTAACCCTTACACTGCCCCTTGTGGTTAACCCCTTCACTGCCAGTGTCATTTATACAGGAATTAATGCATTTAAATAGCATTAATTGCTGTAAAAATGACAATGGTCCCAAAAATTTGTCAAAAATGTCAGATGTGTCCGCCATAATGTCGCAGTCACAAAAAAAATCGCAGATCTCCGCCATTACTAATAAAAAAAAAAAAATCATTAATAAAAATGCTATAAAACTATCCCCTATCTTGAAAACGCTATAACTTCTGCGCAAACCGATCAATAATCGCTTATTGCGATTTTTTTTACCAAATATATGTAGAAGAATACGTATCGGCCTAAACTGAGTAAAAAAAATGTTTTTTTATATATTTTTTGGGGATATTTATTATAGCAAAAAGTAAAAAATAATGCATTTTTTTCAAAATTGTCGCTCTATTTTTGTTTATAGCGCAAAAAATAAAAACCGCAGGGGTGATCAAATACCACCAAAAGAAAGCTCTATTTGTGGGAAAAAAAGGACGTCAATTTTGTTTGGGAGCCACGTCGCACGACCGCGCAATTGTCAGTTAAAGCGACGCAGTGCCGAATCGCAAAAAGGGGCCTGGTCCTTTGGCTGCAAATTGGTCCGGTCTGAAAGTGGTTAAGCCTTTTCTGTAGGGATTCAGCCTTTGTTTATTGAAAAATGTATATTTCTCTGTCTTTATTAAATATTTTTTGTAGATTTTTTATTGTTAAATTGAGTTGTTTTTACTTTGTATTTGGTACAGACTGATTTTGCGCTGAACATTGTGTATGTCTGACTATTCACGGCACCTTATTAATAATTGAGATTATAATAACAAAGGAAAAGAAGAGAAGGGAAAGAGAAAAAAAATATGTTTTTTTTCCCTGTGAATCCTCATTCCATTTTCGTGGATATTTATCTTGGTTTTTGATGTTGGAGGTTTTTGGCTGTGGGCTAGATGCACCATATGGACACCCAAGGCATTTATCTAAGGGTTACTCTATGCGATCCTCCACTTCCTCTCTTGCTCCCTTGGCTGCCATGATGTTATTTCCGGCGCGCCAGAATGGATGGAAAAGTCATTTCCTGTGTGACAGGTCTCTGGTCCAATCCAGCCAATCATGTGTCCTCAGACCTTTTTTGGAGCCAATTTTTGGCGCCAAAACAGTCTGGAGGGGGTCCATGGAAGGAGGCATGCTGCCTAGGGCTTCTGAAATTACCAGGTAAAGATTCATTTGGACTTTGTTACCTAATGCCTTGTACACACGGTCGGACATTCCGACCACAAAATCCGTAAATTTTTTCCGACAGATTTTGTCCAAAACTTGTGTTGCACACACACGGTCAGACAAAGTTGTCGGAAAATCCTATCGCTCCGAACGAGGTTACGTGCAAAACGTACGACGGGACTACGTAGAGGACAGTAGCCAATAGCTTTCGTCTCCAAATTTCTTCTGAGCATGCGTGGCACTTTGTGCGTCGGAATTCTCTAAACACGATCGGAAAAAGTCAGATCGGATTTTGTTGTCAGAAAATTTTAGATCATGCTCTCAAATTTTTTCCGTAGGAAATTCCGATGGAAAAAGCCCGCTAGAGCCCACACACGATCAGATTTTCCGACAACATAATCCGATCGGACATTTTCCATTGGAATATCCGACCGTGTGTACGGGGCATTAGTCGTCATTCAAAAAATATTTTTTATTGTAACTTTGTTTTTGTATTTCTTTTTAAGGGAATTTTGGAATACTTTGAGAATCTTTTTGATTCAAAAAGTATTTTTTTTCCCCTTGCTTGCAAATGGAGCAAATGTAACCTGCTGTTGCTATCAAGATCTTGACTGGCTCAAAATTTATTGAAGTAGGCTATTAGGGAGTTTGCTTTTGCAACCCTCTCCTTCTTTTCTTTTTTTTTCCCTGTCCAAATGTTCAAATATTTATTTATACTCATGTTTTTTGCTTCTTTACCTTCAATTTAGATGGACTTTCTGTTCTTCCCAGTCTATTACCCTTCTCTATGATGCTCCCAAATGGCCCTGTTTGCCCTTATTCCGCTATTGATGACTGTATTTTAGAAATTTTGAAGGTTGGTGCTGTGGTTAGAACATGCTTACTGTTCATTGTTTATCAGTCTATGATACTAAAATCTCTATGGATTGTTGTTTGCTGCTTTGTTTTTGTATGTTCTTTTTTCTATATTGTGTTTTTTGATTTGTATACTTTTCTATTATAGTGATCAGACAATAAACTCTGTGTAGATAGAAACATAATCTCCTGAAGAACCTGTGAATGGCAAAACATGTAGAGAATCAATTTACTTCTGTTGATATTTGTTACTGATTTACTGTGGTTTTACCCTTTTTTCAAATATGTATTTTTAATTCAATAAATATTTTCTATTTTTCAAAATTTTGTATATGTGTGCGCTTTAAAAGTACAAATTTCTCTCCTTCTATGTTATTCTTGCAATAAGGGATGTGGCGCCCAAATTGAGTCTTTCCAACAGACTAGCTCTAAAACTATACTTAAAGCGGTTCTGCGCTCGTTTTTTTTTTTGGGCTATATGCCAAGGGCATATAGCTCAATTGGGGGACTTACCTGTTCCATCTTCCATCTCGATCGCCGCCGGTTTTCCTCCGATAAAATTCTTCATCTTCTTCTTGTCTGCTGGGGTCCATCTTGCCTGTGGGCATGTGAAACCCCACAGGCACTTTAGATGGCCCAGCATGCACCGCCGTTACTCGCGCGTGCGCAATAACGGCACATCTGCCGACATCTCACGAGATTTCGGAAGATGTGTCCGAAATCTCGCGAGATTTCGGAAGATGTGGCCGAAATCTCGCGAGATTTCGGAAGATGCCCGCACTGACTCCTGGGATCAATGACACCAGATCCCAGGAGACAGTGCGGCGTGACGAGGATCGACGCAGAGACCCCGCCCACCGCCGCAGACACAGAGGACAGGAAGTCATCAATTACAAGGTAAGTAAAAAAAAAAAAAAAAAAACACATTTTATTTAGTACTCTTTGCCTGATTTGGAAGGCAAAGAGATTTACTAAATGAAATGTGTGCCGAACCGCTTTAACAAAGTAGTGGTCAATGGCAAAATTTGGCAGGCACTTCAAGAAAGACCATTTAATAAGGCAGCATTTCCCGAGTTTATGCTCACCTTCAACCCTATGACAATTTTACCAAACAGCATCCATGTAAGCCTGGGAAAGGGACATGCAAAAAATAAAGTGCAGCGTTAGGTTATGCACATGCATGAATAACGTGTATCAAAATAATAAGAGTGCAAAACAATACAGTAAATGTGCAATATGACCTAAAACATAAGTAACATGAGTCCAATAAAGTGCAACTGTGCAGTGCAATATAATAGACAATATTATGTACAATCAAAATGCTATGTTCTATGCGACTAAGTATAATGAAGCCAGAATCACATACAGAACACACGTGCTAAAAATGCAATAAGAATACAAAAAAATAGGTTGATATCAATAGTTCATGTATTGCTGGAATCCAATAAAGTGACTTCAAGTGCAATGTGGAACATAGATCGAGTGCTTGACACCATGATACCCGTCACCTCATTAAGATAAAAGGCTTACCAGAAAGCCTGAAACCTCCCTTACTCAGGGGGGTCAAACAGTGCATAGTAAAATCAAAGATCCACTGATGGAATACTCTGGCGTTCCCCTCCGGAGAGATCCATAGACATCAGATGGAAGACCAATAGTGTAAACAGCAGGAGTTGACAATATGTTTAAAAAGAAGAAAAAACTCCAATAGTGTAGAGTATCTTTCAAAGTGTTTTATTAATAAAAAAAGGGAGATTGCAATACATAAAATCTCCAATCTGGGTGTAAAAACACAGCAGTATTCCTTGCAAGGAAAAAAAACATACAAGTCCGTTTGTATCAAATTGCGCATGCCTATGGGAACTATGAAAACTATGAGTATCTAGAATGGAAACAAGCTAGGAAAATCACTTCTAAGCCCCCGTACACACGGTCGGAAATTCCGACGGAAAATGTCCGATCGGATCATGTTGTCGGAAAATCCGCCCGTGTGTGGGCTCCATCTGACTTTTTTCGTCTGAATTTCCGACGGAAAAAATTTGAGATTCTCCTCTCAAATTTTCCGACAACAAAATCCGATCAGAATTTTTCCGATAGTATGTAGGAAATTCCATAGGATAAAGTGCAACGCATGCTCAGATCAAATTACGAGACCAAAGCTATTGGCTACTAGCCTCTACGTAGTTCCGTCGTACGCAACAAACGTCAGCGCGTTCAGAATGATCGGATTTTCCGACAACTTTGTCCGACCGTGTGTTTGAAACACTAGTGTCGGACAAAATCTGTCGGAAAAAATCATACGGATTTTGTGGTCGGAATTTCCGACCGTGTGTATGGGGGCTAAGGCCTTTAGGTGTGTAAACCATTGGAATAATTTCCTGAAACTGCTACACAGAAATGATCTCACCCCCTATAGACTATCTAAAATGTTTCACAAAACCACCTCTCTTTGTTGGAGAGACTGTGGTATGGTAGGAATTAGGGATGAGCCGATGTTTGAGTCAAATATAAGTTCGACTCGAACATTGGGTGTTCACCTGTTCACCGAATAGCGAACAATTTGGGGGTCCGCAGCAAATTCAAAAGCCGCGGAACACCCTTTAAAAGTGTATGGGAAAAATTTAAAGTGCTTATTTTTTATCGAAATTTTTTTATTTCAAAATGCATTAGTCATACATAAAGCATAAGTCATACAGAAGTAAACATTAGCGTATGAGTAGAGGCCTTGTAACTAACAAAGGTTATGGCAGATAGATACAAGATTACAAGTCAAGTCCAGGACTTTGTGGAAGACTAACTGTTGGCATTTCCATTGTAGATTTGAAAAAGTCCAGGGTAGAGGTCCGCTCCCACCAGCACCCCGAAAGGGAGCAATGGACTTTTTAGGCACCATAACACAGTAATTTAATAAAGTAATTTTATTGAATATATAAAAGTGCATACAAAAAAAATTAAAAGATCTGCCAACATCAATTGTATCCAAAAAATTGTATTTATATGTATATTACTGCTACTGAATCCTAATCATATAACAATTGGACAACATGAACCAACTAGAATAGTTGAATTTCCATGATATAGTTGAATATCCAATGAAGATATGTTGTTTCAAGAGGAGTTGCTCAACATGTTTCGCGTATATATTACACTTCTTCTGGAGCTTAACCTTAATGGCTAGCGGAAAATAGAAAAAAAAAATAAGTATAATATAAAGAGAACCATGATTATACAAAATAAAAACATTTTTCAATTACTTGAAAACGTATAACAAAGTCAATATGTTAGTCAATTTACATGCATTCTGGACAGTATCGGCTCAAATGGTCAAACTGCAGCAAGAGGAGGGGATCAGTGCATTATGGGGGCGTGCATAACATCATAAACACCGGTAATAGATAAATGTAGTATATAATTATTCCATATTAGATAATATACATATGTGTAAAAGAACAAAGGGTTAACTTACTGGATCAGTAATGAAGAGACGTATAGAGATGTCAAACAATCCCCAAATCAGGGGCAAACAATGCCCATAGCCACAACTGGTAGATATGCTAGGAGGTATAGGTAGTTTGTAGCCATGAATGTCTTACTAAGGATGTCAAAATAGTACCTAAGAGAAAAGGATTGGATATGGTAACGTAGGGAAAATTATAAATAGATAGATAGGTAAATAAAATTTTTGTTTCCATACAACGGAAAATAATCCATAGAATGGAATTATATAATTGGTTTGAAGGAGCTTACCAGGTAAGGCAACAGTGGTACTGAGGTAATTTGTCCTAGACAACTCTTAAACGGCAGTATATGCAATCTTGTGGTATGTAGGCTACAGTATATCAATATGGTAATTGCAGGGAGTGCATCACAGTACAACATCCAACCATGAATATCCTGTGCTAGATAAGTGCCAGATAACCAAGCTAGCGCCTGAAAGGTAAAGAGATAGTAAACAGTGAGCCAAAGCGCTCATAGTATGATGAAAAAGTATTGCATTACTGATAAAGCCGAACGTTGCCAAATCCATATGAAGCTTACCTAGAGTGTATCTATGGGTACACGCTCCCCGGCGTCACAGAAGCAGTATGGGTATTCTGGGGATTGCCATGTAAGGCGCAGTGTTAATACGGCGGGTCCGGATGACATCACGTCGGCACGTTGCCGATTGGTTGACAACGGGCAGGACGTGCATATTTAAGCACACATATGGTGTGCCTTACATGGCGACAGTTCATTTCTTCCAAAAGGGCGCAAGCTGTGCCAGACGGGAAGACCCCCTCCCTACCTACATTCCAGAGCCCTTCTTTCGGGCCGAGGCGTATACCGGGTCATGTACAACATACCAAAATCAAATTGAATAGTAAAGATAAAAACAGGAAACAAAAAACTCAGACTCTACCAGAGACCTTAACCTATTGACCTCTAGACTGATGTACATTTAATTAGAGTCAAAAAAAGGGAGGAGGAAAAGCATGAAAGCTCAGAGCGAGCAGAAAGGAGAAAGAAAGAGGAGCAGCACCTAATACTCTTATGCCTCGTACACACGGTCGGAATTTGCGACGGAAAATGTCCTATCGGACCATGTTGTCGGAAAATCCGGCCGTGTGTTGGCTCCATCTGACTTTTTCCGTCGGAAATTTCCAATGGAAAAAGTTTGAGAGCTGGACCTCAATTTTCCGACAACAAAGTCCGATCACGCAAATTCCGATCATGTGTAGCCTAGTCCGACGGACAAAGTGCCACGCTTGCTCAGAAGAAATTCTCTGACGGAAGCGCTCGGTCAGGTGCGCTCGGTCAGGTAAAACTAGCTTTCCTAATCGACAGAGCACATTCGTCACGCTGCAATGTTAAAATTTGTTTTAAGAATTACTTTTTTTGCTGCTCATATTCACACTGACTTCTCCAAAACTTCTTTCTTTATTCTTTTTCCTGATTTCATGGCTAGAATTTTTTAATTCGTCAGATCTAAAGAATGTTTTTTTTTATTTATTTTTTTACATTTATAGTGGTTGGTTTTTTCAAGATTTCCTTTATCTGTAATCTTCTTTTTTTTTTTTGGGGGGGGGGGGGGTTGTGTGTCTCAACTTATCCCAACACCATTATTATCTTTTTTTTTTTTTTTTTGGCTAAAATCACTAGGAGGTTGTTTGGTGTTGGTGTCCCTTGTTAATTTGACTTTCTGAAATGTGAAATGTACCTGCCTACTCACAAATAAACTGTCCTTTTTGAAGTGAAGCACATAGGCAAGTATTTCTTCAAACCAAAAAAAATCTTTATTCGGTGTCATAAACAAAAAAAAAAGGAAGGCAACGCTGGAGAAACGCGTCCATTTGGCGAAGCCTTTTGGTCCCAACGGCAGACATCAAATATGTAATAGCAAAATTGGTTGCATGAGGAGTACATATCTGAGGGAGTACAATCTGGTCCAGAAGTCAAAGCGATCAGGAAGATCAAATGACATCTATGTCTCCAGGATGTTGTCAGACAAGAGGCTGCATCTTCTGACAGACCAGACGGAACATCACTCTCTGGTCTTCCTAAGGCACTTCCCTCCAGGCTTCCTTCCAGGCTATGGCTCAGATCTTCTAGTTGTGGCAGCAGGTGGAGGAGGAGGAGGGCGAGGGTCAACCTCCCGGCTGCCACTTGCCACAGCCTCCTCCCGGCTGCCACTTGCCACAGCCTCCTCCCGGCTGAGGTCTTCCTGTGTATTAAAATGGGACATAGTTTTAGTTCTTTGTTCATCAATCACACTATTTTCAGCTCATGACTGTTGCAAATTGAATGTTAATAAATAGAACAAACTATCATTCTGAGCCCAGCATTTTTTATTCTTGGCCCAATGCTTTTTGGTCACTACTGTCTATTGATATGTCAATCACATAAATGTCATTTGGATCTCCTGATCGCAAGGAACCTGGAACCTCTGGCGCTCCCTCAGATAGGTGCTCCTCAGGGCACCAATTTTGACTATCACATAGGTGATGTCTGCCGTGGGAGCATGATTTTAACGTAACAGAGTAGTTTCTCCAGCGCTGCCTTCCTTTTGCTTAGATTCTTATAATCTGGGTGTGAATTCTGCCACAGGCAGGGCATCGCCCTGAGCTCATCAATTATAAGCTGATTGAGAAAAGGAAATTTAAAAGGGTCCATAGTATTTTCTGCAAGACAAACCATTATAATGTCAGGCTAAACTCTCTCTAATCTTGTACCCAAATAAGCCTCAATCTAGAAGCAGTCTAGGCTAGTCATGTACCAAGTTCAAATTGTACCTTTGTTCTAGCGCTCGTTGCGTGCGTCAGCTCTCTGCTCACAGATCGTGCGTACGACATACGCGTGTGACGTTTTATATACAGTGCGCATGCGTGAAACTCCGCCCGCCCCTGACGATCTTTCTCGTCTATTCCCCGCCCCTTCTCTTTACGGCGCAGTGGGGAGAGCACATATCGGAAACACAGCAGGTGCGCCCTAACTATTCTAGCAACGAGGAGGAGGACGAGGAAAGCCCGGAGCCAGAAACGTCCCGATCCCGGAGGAGAAGGTTTAAGGCCTCAAATATGTCTTTTGGAGAAATGTTGGAGATGGTGGACATATTGAAGAGGAGCGACTATTATGGGAAGTATGGGCCTTACCCCAACCCAAATGTCAGAAAGGCCAAGATCATGGCTAAAGTTGTGAAGAGTCTGCAGAAGAATTTTGGGTTACGACGATCCAAGGATCAACTGAGGAAACGCTGGTCAGACCTGAAACTCAGGTAGCACGATCAGTACAGAAAGATCAAGCGAGTTCTTCAAAAAAGTAAGTAGTTGTCGTGTGTTCATATTATTTTTCTTGCTTGCATACTGCTCCATGTGCTTTGTTTTTTAATGTTGGACAGTTGAAAATGGCCACTTTCATGTCCGTGTGTTCAATCGATTGTAATAAAACTTGATCGTTCGACCACTTATAATACGATGTTTGGTGAAGTTGGAGTTACCTACATTTCTTCAGGCCTGTTTCCAGTCAAAGGAAGTTTGTTGTCTATAGGGGTTTGTAATAGAATGAACTCTAGATCTGGACTCTAGAGCACTAGTAGGGACACCAGAACACCCTTTTTATTAGGGTGTCCCACACATGTGCTCCAGTGGATACTATAGGGGTGTCTCCATCTGACAAACTTGCACCAAACAGGTAATAAGTATTGCAGCTTTACAAAGTGTCAAAATTAATGTTTTTTGGCTTTGAACTTGGCCAAAAAACACAATTGTACGACACTTCCAATCAATGTTTCAGATTCCTATTTCTGCCCTCATAGATTGGTGTGCTAAGTATTCCTTTTGCACATTCTCATAGGGGAGAGAAGACTCAAGACGTCTGAGGACATCAGGGACCCCACACCTCCCAAAGAAGGGGAAATACCAACACCAGAAGCAGAGGAGGAGGAGGAAGGAGAGATTGTAGAAGTTGGAGAAATTGTCACCACAACAGGTGAGTGTCGGAGACCACAGCTTCAGGTAAGCTAATCAATGTATGCCTGCATCTTTAAAATACACAGTGTTTTTTTTAGGTGATGTGGATGTTGTGGAAGAAGAATCACATTTTACCAGTGAAAGTGCACACGTCCTCATCGGGGAGATAATGGTGTGCAATCGGGATCTAGATGATATCAAGAAAAACATCAATGATGTTCAACAAAAAATGAAGAACATCATTGATGTTTTAGGGAAAATCTGAAACACCAAAACTAGCTACCAGACATTTTTGGGTTTTTAAAAACACAATTTTTACATAAGAAAATCGGCAAATTTGGAAGATGTCAACATGTGCTATCTCCCATCATGGTGGATCAATGACAAACTTTTGTGGGTGCAACCCCTTACTAACTACTAAAGTGACTGAGGTGAAGGGGTTGCACCCCCAAAACACGTACATTGAGCCCCATGATGGGAAATTGCACATTTTGACATTCTAGGCATGGGTTCTTGCAGAAAATGCTCAGTTTGATCCCCAAATTGTGTGCATCTTCTAAATTTGGCTTTTCCAGGGGTGACACCCCATGTGATGAAGGCAAGATCAACACAGTTTGGACATACTCATGTCTGATCTTGTCTTCACTTTTCCAAGTTGCACTTTGTAAGTTCCTGTGTTCAGTATGTTCTGCTTTGATACATGCCTGTTTACACAAAAACGCCAAGTTATTAATGTTATTAACCGCTTCAATACCCGGCCATTGTCATATGACGCCCACAAGGTGGATCTACCATCCTGGGTGGGCGTCATATGACGTCCTCGGATTCCCGGCCGCCTGGGGGGCGCGCGCGCGCGCCGCCGGCGGCGCGCGCGCGCGCGCCCGCGGCATCGCTCGGGACCCGTTGCGAGTGCCCGGCGGCCGCGATGTCCGCCGGGCACCCGTGATTGCCCGTTAAAACAACGGGACCGGGCGGGACCGTGGAGCTGTGTGTGTAAACACACAGCTCCACGTCCTGTCAGCGGGGAGGAGACCGATCATGTGATCCCAGTACGGAGGATCACATGATCGGTCTCCTCCCCTTAAGTCCCCTCCCCCTACAGTTAGAATCACTCCTATTAGGGACACACATTAACCCCTCCAGCGCCCTCTAGTGTTAACCCCTTCCCTGACAGTCACATTTACACAGTAATCATTGCAATTTTATAGCAATGATCGCTGTGTAAATGTGAATGGTTCCAAAAATGTGTCAAAAGTGTCCGAAGTGTCCGCCGCAATGTCGCAGTCACGAAAAAAAAATCGCAGATCCCCGCCATTACTAGTAAAAAAAAAAAAAAAAATTCAATAAATCTATCCCCTATTTTGTAGACGCTATAACTTTTGCGCAAACCGATCAATATACGCTTATTGCGATTTTTTTACCAAAAATATGTAGAAGAATACGTATCGGCCTAAACTGAGGAAAAAAAAATATTTTTTTTTTTTAAAAATGGGATATTTATTATAGCAAAAAGTAAAAAATATTGTGTTTTTTTTCAAAATTGTCGTTCTTCTTTTGTTTATAGCGCAAAAAATAAAAACCGCAGGGGCGATCAAATACCCCCAAAAGAAAGCTCTATTTGTGGGAAAAAAAGGACGTTAATTTTGTTTGGGTGTAATGTCGCACGACCGCGCAATTGTTAGTTAAAGCGACGCAGTGCCGAATCGCAAAAAGTGCTCTGGTAAGGAAGGGTGTTTAAAAGCCCTGTATTGAAGTGGTTAAAGAATGTTATAAACACCAAATATGTTTTTTTTTGGAAAAGCCTTTTCGAAAGGCACATGTGAATGTGCTTGAAGTAAAATTTGACTGTATCAACAATGTGTGGCTTCCTTATTCCAAAACCCAAAAGCATTATTTGCGTAAAAAGTTGTTGTTTTTGGTGACAATGGGTGTTATTTACTAAAGGCAAATCCACTTTGCACTCCAAGTGCAGTTCCAAGTGCACATTTGCAGTGCACTTGTAGTGCATAGTGGATTTGTCTTTTGGAAATTACACCCACAGTGCTTTGTAATAAACCACCTATCACGCCATTTTCAAGAATCCACACATTTCTGTCATGGTGCTGAAAATGAGTATTTTTTGGGTCAGTAAATGCTCTACATACCTTAAGTAGAAAAACTAGCTGTTTGTATCAGACCCACAACATGAGAAGATTATTTTTAGGAAGAAGAGACTGTAACCTCCTCTCGCCCAGAAAGTGCGTTTACACTGTTGAAGCTGAAGGCCCAAAAATAAACCATAAAATAAGCAAGAACACACCTACAAGAAACCCAAGCAGTAAATGAAAACAAATCTTAGTTCAGTTTTCAAGATAAGTTTATTAAAAAATGCCTCTCACATCTGGCATATCAATGGCCCCCCTACCCAAAAAGTACTCCATATATCTCTCTCGGACTTCGCAGGCATTTAGGGGGGCAAGCCAGGACGTGCAGCTTCAAGGGCTGTCAGGTTGGCATTTTGTGGGATGTCGGCATCAGGGCCAACAGACACAACATAGTTTGTGTAATGGCTTTTTAAAAAATTGTGCAAAATGCAGCAGGAAAGCACAATGTGGTTCAGTTTATATTCCGCCATGTGGATGGGTGTCAAAAATAGGCGGAAGCTGCTGGCCATGATCCCAAATGCGTTCTCCACCACTTTTCGGGCTCTGGACAGCCGGAAATTAAAGACCCTCTGGTCCGGGGTGAGGGTCCTCATCGGGAAAGGCCGCATCAGATGGCTTGACAAGGCAAACGATTCATTTGTGACAAAGACGGGGGGAAGACCCCCTCCCTACCTACATTCCAGAGCCCTTCTTTCGGGCCGAGGCGTATACCGGGTCATGTACAACATACCAAAATCAAATTGAATAGTAAAGATAAAAACAGGAAACAAAAAACTCAGACTCTACCAGAGACCTTAACCTATTGACCTCTAGACTGATGTACATTTAATTAGAGTCAAAAAAAGGGAGGAGGAAAAGCATGAAAGCTCAGAGCGAGCAGAAAGGAGAAAGAAAGAGGAGCAGCACCTAATACTCTTATGCCCCGTACACACGGTCGGAATTTGCGACGGAAAATGTCCTATCGGACCATGTTGTCGGAAAATCCGGCCGTGTGTTGGCTCCATCTGACTTTTTCCGTCGGAATTTCCAATGGAAAAAGTTTGAGAGCTGGACCTCAATTTTCCGACAACAAAGTCCGATCACGCAAATTCCGATCGTGTGTAGCCTAGTCCGACGGACAAAGTGCCACGCTTGCTCAGAAGAAATTCTCTGACGGAAGCGCTCGGTCAGGTAAAACTAGCTTTCCTAATCGACAGAGCACATTCGTCACGCTGCAATGTTAAAATTTGTTTAATGCAGCGCAATCTCTTTTTCTTTACAATGCAAGAAGAATTACTTTTTTTGCTGCTCATATTCACACTGACTTCTCCAAAACTTCTTTCTTTATTCTTTTTCCTGATTTCATAGCTAGAATTTTTTAATTTGTCAGATCTAAAGAATGTTTTTTTTTATTTATTTTTTTACATTTATAGTGGTTGGTTTTTTAATCAAGATTTCCTTTATCTGTAATTTTGCTCATCTTCTTTTTTTTTGGGGGGGGGGGGGGGTTGTGTGTCTCAACTTATCCCAACACCATTATTATCTTTTTTTTTTTTTTTTGGCTAAAATCACTAGGAGGTTGTTTGGTGTTGGTGCCCCTTGTTAATTTGACTTTCTGAAATGTGAAACTGTCCTTTTTGAAGTGAAGCACATAGGCAAGTATTTCTTCAAACCAAAAAAAATCTTTATTCGGTGTCATAAACAAAAAAAAAAGGAAGGCAACGCTGGAGAAACGCGTCCATTGGGCGAAGCCTTTTGGTCCCAACGGCAGACATCAAATATGTAATAGCAAAATTGGTGGCATGAGGAGTACATATCTGAGGGAGTACAATCTGGTCCAGAAGTCCAAGCGATCAGGAAGATCAAATGACATCTATGTCCCCAGGATGTTGTCAGACAAGAGGCTGCATCTTCTGACAGACCAGACGGAACCCAGGCCATCACTCTCTGGTCTTCCTAAGGCACTTCCCTCCAGGCTTCCTTCCAGGCTGTGGCTCAGATCTTCTAGTTGTGGCAGCAGGTGGAGGAGGAGGAGGGCGAGGGTCAACCTCCCGGCTGCCACTTGCCACAGCCTCCTCCCGGCTGCCACTTGCCACAGCCTCCTCCCGGCTGAGGTCTTCCTGTGTATTAAAATGGGACATAGTTTTAGTTCTTTGTTCATCAATCACACTATTTTCAGCTCATGACTGTTGCAAATTGAATGTTAATAAATAGAACAAACTATCATTCTGAGCCCAGCATTTTTCATTCTTGGCCCAATGCTTTTTGGTCACTACTGTCTATTGATATGTCAATCACATAAATGTCATTTGGATCTCACCAATGCTATACCTGTCTCAAGGAACCTGGAACCTCTGGAGCTCCCTCAGATAGGTGCTCCTCAGGGCACAAATTTTGACTATCACATAGGTGATGTCTGCCGTGGGAGCATGATTTTAACGTAACAGAGTAGTTTCTCCAGCGCTGCCTTCCTTTTGCTTAGATTCTTATAATCTGGGTGTGAATTCTGCCACAGGCAGGGCATCGCCCTGAGCTCATCAATTATAAGCTGATTGAGAAAAGGAAATTTAAAAGGGTCCATAGTATTTTCTGCAAGACAAACCATTATAATGTCAGGCTAAACTCTCCTAATCTTGTACCCAAATAAGCCTCAATCTAGAAGCAGTCTAGGCTAGTCATGTACCAAGTTCAAATTGTACCTTCGTTCTAGGGCTCGTTGCGTGCGTCAGCTCTCTGCTCACAGATCGTGCGTACGACATACGCGTGTGACGTTTTATATACAGTGCGCATGCGTGAAACTCCGCCCGCCCCTGACGATCTTTCTCGTCTATTCCCCGCCCCTTCTCTTTACGGCGCAGTGGGGAGAGCACATGGCGGAGACACAGCAGGTGCGCCCTAACTATTCCAGCAACGAGGAGGAGGACGAGGAAAGCCCGGAGCCAGAAACGTCCCGATCCCGGAGGAGAAGATTTAAGGCCTCAAATATGTCTTTTGGAGAAATGTTGGAGATGGTGGACATATTGAAGAGGAGCGACTATTATGGGAAGTATGGGCCTTACCCCAACCCAAATGTCAGAAAGGCCAAGATCATGGCTAAAGTTGTGAAGAGTCTGCAGAAGAATTTTGGGTTACGACGATCCAAGGATCAACTGAGGAAACGCTGGTCAGACCTGAAACTCAGGTAGCACGATCAGTACAGAAAGATCAAGCGAGTTCTTCAAAAAAGTAAGTAGTTGTCGTGTGTTCATATTATTTTTCTTGCTTGCATACTGCTCCATGTGCTTTGTTTTTTAATGTTGGACAGTTGAAAATGGCCACTTTCATGTTCGTGTGTTCAATCGATTGTAATAAAACTTGATCGTTCGACCACTTATAATACGATGTTTGGTGAAGTTGGAGTTACCTACATTTCTTCAGGCCTGTTTCCAGTCAAAGGAAGTTTGTTGTCTATAGGGGTTTGTAATAGAATGAACTCTAGATTTGGACTCTAGAGCACTAGTGCTGGGACACCAGAACACCCTTTTTATTAGGGTGCCCCACACATATGCTCCAGTGGATACTATAGGGGTGTCTCCATCTGACAAACTTGCACCAAACAGGTAATAAGTATTGCAGCTTTACAAAGTGTCAAAATTAATGTTTTTTGGCTTTGAACTTGGCCAAAAAACACAATTGTACGACACTTCCAAGCAATGTTTCAGATTCCTATTTCTGCCCTCATAGATTGGTGTGCTAAGTATTCCTTTTGTACATTCTCATAGGGGAGAGAAGACTCAGGACGTCTGAGGACACCAGGGACCCCACACCTCCCAAAGAAGGGGAAATACCAACACCAGAAGCAGAGGAGGAGGAGGAAGGAGAGATTGTAGAAGTTGGAGAAATTGTCACCACAACAGGTGAGTGTCGGAGACCACAGCTTCAGGTAAGCTAATCAATGTATGCCTGCATATTTAAAATACACAGTGTTTTTTTTTTTTAGGTGATGTGGATGTTGTGGAAGAAGAATCGCATTTTACCAGTGAAAGTGCACACGTCCTCATCGGGGAGATAATGGTGTGCAATCGGGATCTAGATGATATCAAGAAAAACATCAATGATGTTCAACAAAAAATGAAGAACATCATTGATGTTTTAGGGAAAATCTGAAACACCAAAACTAGCTACCAGACATTTTTGGGTTTTTAAAAACACAATTTTTACATAAGAAAATCGGCAAATTTGGAAGATGCACACAGTGTGTCAACATGTGCTATCTCCCATCATGGTGGATCAATGACAAACTTTTGTGGGTGCAACCCCTTACTAACTACTAAAGTGGCTGAGGTGAAGGGGTTGCACCCCCAAAACACGTACATTGAGCCCCATGATGGGAAATTGCACATTTTGACATTCTAGGCATGGGTTCTTGCAGAAAATGCTCAGTTTGATCCCCAAATTGTGTGCATCTTCTAAATTTGGCTTTTCCAGGGGTGACACCCCATGTGATGAAGGCAAGATCAACACAGTTTGGACATACTCATGTCTGATCTTGTCTTCACTTTTCCAAGTTGAACTTTGTAAGTTCCTGTGTTCAGTATGTTCTGCTTTGATACATGCCTGTTTACACAAAAGCGCCAAGTTATTAATGTTATTAAAGAATGTTATAAACACCAAATACGTTTTTTTTTTGGAAAAGCCTTTTCGAAAGGCACATGTGAATGTGCTTGAAGTAAAATTTGACTGTATCAACAATGTGTGGCTTCCTTATTCCAAAACCCAAAAGCATTATTTGCGTAAAAAGTTGTTGTTTTTGGTGACAATGGGTGTTATTTACTAAAGGCAAATCCACTTTGCACTCCAAGTGCAGTTTCAAGTGCACTTTTGCAGTGCACTTGTAGTGCATAGTGGATTTGTCTTTTGGAAATTACACCCACAGTGCTTTTTAATAAACCACCTATCACGCCATTTTCAAGAATCCACACATTTCTGTCATGGTGCTGAAAAGGAGTATTTTTTGGGTCAGTAAATGCTCTACATACCTTAAGTAGAAAAACTAGCTGTTTGTATTAGACCCACAACATGAGAAGATTATTTTTAGGAAGAAGAGACTGTAACCTCCTCTCGCCCAGAAAGTGCGTTTACACTGTTGAAGCTGAAGGCCCAAAAATAAACCATAAAATAAGCAAGAACACACCTACAACAAACCCAAGCAGTAAATGAAAACAAATCTTAGTTCAGTTTTCAAGATAAATTTATTAAAAAATGCCTCTCACATCTGGCATATCAATGGGCCCCCTACCCAAAAAGTACTCCATATATCTCTCTCGGACTTTGCGGGCATTTAGGGGGGGCAAGCCAGGACGTGCAGCTTCAAGGGCTGTCAGGTTGGCATTTTGTGGGATGTCGGCATCAGGGCCAACAGACACAACATAGTTTGTGGAATGGCTTTTTAAAAAATTGTGCAAAATGCAGCAGGAAAGCACAATGTGGTTCAGTTTATATTCCGCCATGTGGATGGGTGTCAAAAATAGGCGGAAGCGGCTGGCCATGATCCCAAATGCGTTCTCCACCACTTTTCGGGCTCTGGACAGCCGGAAATTAAAGACCCTCTGGTCCGGGGTGAGGGTCCTCATCGGGAAAGGCCGCATCAGATGGCTTGACAAGGCAAACGATTCATTTGCGACAAAGACGAAGGGGAGTCCTTCCGCATTCTTCTCTGGAGGTGGCAAGCCCAGACTGCCACTAGAACTCTGCGCAATGGCTCCACCATCCGACATCCGGCAATTCTTCCCCACGTCCACATAGAGAAATTCATATGTCGCCGACACCACCGCCAACATCACAATACTATTAAACCCTTTTTAGTTGAAATAGTATGACCCCGAGTTGGGGGGTGGGACGATACGGACGTGTTTCCTATCAATTGCACCTCCACAGTTACGAAAGTCCCAACGGCTGGCAAAGTGGGAGGCCACAGTCTGCCATTCCTGTGGCGTTGAAGGAAAATGTGGAGTCAATAAAGAAAAAAAAAATTGTCATTTTGCACATAAACATTGCAAGCAGATTATACAGAAAATTTTTGGAACAAGATCAGAATAACATTTTGCCTAAAAAGTATTTACAAACCAAAGTATAAGGTCCCCTTAGCAGATTCCTCACCCCCCCCCCCAACACTCCCCCCACTTCTGATGGGCCATTGCCAAAAACTAGGGGGGGGGGTGTATTGGACAGGTAACCCTCTCCACTTCATTGCGATCTGAATGCCTAAATAATGTGTGATAGTTTGGCCAGACCCTCCTTACTTAACACTATTGGCAGCCCACCGGACAGGTAAGAAGTGTCCTAATTCCAAATAAAAAAAAAAAAAGAAAATGCATAAATGGAAGCACATTTTGACATTATGCTCTTACCTATCAAGCTAATAATAGTAGTAAAAAAAAAAAATGTATCATTTAAAAGTATTGAGGCAGGCCCTTGCACTACATGCTTTGCTGAATTCATCCCTAAATCTGACCACTAAAGAGGTAGGTATAGTGTGTATTGAGCTTGGCAAAGCCAGCAGATAGAGGATTGGTATCTGCTGACCTAGCAGTTGGGGGAGGGGGGTTCCTAATGAGTTTGGCCGACCAAAAAAAAAAAAAAAAAAAAACACTGCATGAAGTTAAACACACAGAAAACATTTGTGGATATTTTAGGGGGTGTTTAGGGGAAACCAATACTATGGAGCAGACAAAATACATTGCTAAGTGACTAGGCCATAGGTTTATATGGGCCCAGAAGAGCATGCTGGGGAGGTAAGTGAAGGCAAAAATGCATGAAGGACAAAAAAAAAAACATTCCAAGGTTCCAGCATGCATGAGGACAAAGGGGCACAGCATATTACAGCATATTGCAATCCTGGTAATTAGGGAACGAGGAAAGAAATACAAGACATTAGCAAACAGTAAATACATAGAAGGGAATAGTAAAGGAGAAATCTTACCTTAATATAGTCCTCCTGCAGGACCTGGATAATGGCAGAACAGGTCTCTGGAATAATGATACCCAGAGCCTGGGGAGAGATACCTGTGGAGAACTTCAGGTCCTGAAGGCTTCTCCCTGTCGCCAAGTACCTCAACGTGGCAACTAGCCTCTGCTCCGGAGTGATGGCTTGCCTCATGCAGGTATCCTGCCTGCTGATAAAAGGGGTCAGCAAAGCCAACAGACGGTGAAAAACTGGGTCCGTCATCCTGAGAAAGTTCCTGAAATCATCAGGATTATTCTACCGGATCTCACGAAGCAAAGGCATGTGCGAGAATTGGTCACGCTGGAGCAACCAATTCTTGGTCCATGAACTCCTCCTCGCCCTGTTCATGGACTTGGCTTGGGTCAAAGCTAAAAGCCCAACACAAAGCCCCTGCACAGCACGAACTCTACGATGATTACATACACGAAACATGGCTTCCAAACGGTCGGCTGGTCAGAACGGACAAACAGAAAGCACCGATAAACAGCAAGGCCTGAAAGAACGAAATGAATACCAGAAACGAGCAGACAATAAGCAGTGAAAATCAAAGCGTCCTATATCAAGAAGATATCAAGATATAGGCCGCAATGACCAACAAATGCAAACTGACTACACGCACTGATAAACAGATACGCACCGACAAGCACAAACTGAAGAGCAGTAACGATCTGAAGCACAAGTCTGAAAAGCGCGAATCGTATGTAACCAAACTTCTACTAACACGCGATAAACATGGAATCAGCAGAAGGAGCCCAAAGGGTGCCGGACGTGGTGCTGAACTTCCCTTTTCTAGTCCCGTTGAACAAGGCTTACGTCACAGTGTTCTTGAAGACCGGAAATTCCGACAACGTTGTCCGACCGTGTGTACGCAACACCAGCTTCGGACAAAATTAGACGGAAATGATCTGACGGATATGTTCATCGGAATTTCCGACCGTGTGTACGGGGCATAAGAGCTTTTCTTGCTACATTATCCAAGATATCTTCTTTTTAGCTGCAGAAAATGATACTGTCGGTTGTTTCCATGCTCTAGCCACTGTAAGCTTAGCCCCTAGCAATATAAAGTGGATTAACCTCCTAGAGGATTTGGTAAGTAATGGGATCTGATCATTTAAGAGGGCAATCATCAGGGTTCTGGGAATCCGACCTCCAACAAACTTGTCAATTAAGTTGAAAATTATTTTTCCAAAGGAGCGTATTCTAGGGCATTCCCACCATATGTGGGCCATCGTACCAACATGTTTGCATCCTCTGAAACAAAGAGGGTCAGCCGTTGGGTAAATTGAGGCCAGTCTGGAAGGGGTGTAATACCTCCTTGTAAACACTTTCAGGCTGGCTTCCATCAGTGCATAGTTGAGGATACCTTTAAAGGATTTAAAAGAGGCAATCTGCCATTTGTCCAGATCCCATTGGAATTGGAAGTCGGATTCCCAGGCATGCATATGAGCTTCCTTGGAGGTCATAGAGGTAAGCGGCGAGTAGATTAACGATATACCCCCCCCCCCCCCCTCTGGTCCATGGCTTGTCCACACCATAGCTCGTAATCAGTAAACTTAGGTGGGTTTTTCCTTCCAGAGAGAATTTAGAAAGTGCGATTTGTTGAAACCTAAAGCGTTCCGAACTAGGTAGATCTAGTTTTTTGACACAGTGACTAAGGGAGAAGGGGCCCGCTGCTGTAAAGGAATGACCAATTCGGTACAGTCCCTTCTCCAACCACCAGTTAAATGCTAATACATTTTTCCCTGGGGGAAAATTTGGGTTGTTAAAGAGGTGAGATTAGGGTCTGTATGAGGAGACCAATGCATTTGAGGTGCTTAGCTTATCCCAGATGGCGAAGGAGTGGGACAGGGTTGGGGCTAAAATCGGGGGCCTGTCTTTTAGGAGATGCCATAGTAGGAAATCTAGTGTGAATTGTGGGGTAGCGTGTTTTTCTATAGTTTACCCAATCTGGCTTTTCATATCTAGAATAAACTATGGACAGCTGGGCTAGCCTGGCAGCCTGGTAGTACTTGTAGAGGTGTGGCAGGCCTAGACCTCCCTTCTTCCTATTCAGGTATAACACTTTTTGGGGTAGTCTATACCCTGCCTTTCCCCAGGTAAATTTCAGTAATGTACTCTGTAATGATTTAATGTGTTCTTTCCGTATGGGTATGGGGAGAGAGCGAAACAGATATAACAACCTTGGGAGCAGCGTAATTTTTATTGAATTCACCCTTCCTAACCATGACAGGTTATTTTTAGACCAGGTAGTTATATCTGCCTCTAGCTTCTGATACAGGGGGGGGTAGTTATTTGCATAGAGGGATTAAGTCCTAGATGTCAGGTTAATGCCCAGGTACCTGATGGAGGATTCGCTCCAAGCGAACTTAAAGGATTGTTTTAGAAGGGCCACTGTTTGGGTCTGAAGGGAAACATTCAGGGCTTGGGATTTAGTGTAGTTCACTTGTAGACCAGAAACAGTAGCAAAGTCATCTAATTTTTTACATATGTTCAGAAGGGAGGTTATGGGGGAGGTGACAAATAGCAGAATGTCGTCCGCAAAGAGGCCAAATTTATGTGTTTGGGGACCACAAGAGACCCCTTGTATGTTCGGATTTTGGCTAATTGCGATAGCCAATGTTTCAATGGCTATCGCAAAAATGAGAGGGGATACAGGACAGCCTTGCCTAGTTCCTTTCTGTATAGGTATGGACTTGGAGTAACATCCTTGGAGTCTGATATGGGCCGTTGGGTTAGAGTATAGTGCATGGATCAACCCCAGAAAACGTGTGCCGAAACCCCAGCGTTCTAATATAGCAAAGAGATAAGGCCAGGAGAACGAATCAAAGGCCTTGTGTAGGTCCAGAGAGAGGAGCATCCCCAGTTGCTTTGATCCCCCCACCCAATTTGTTTGAAGGATAGAAACAATATCTATCGCCCGCCTTATGTGATCAGGGCCCTGCCTACCTGGGATAAACCCAACTTGATCCTTGTGTGTATACGAACTGATTAATGCTGCCAAGCGATTCGCTAATATTTTTAAATCACTATTAGGGAGATGGGTCGATAATTGCCGATCTCTTCTGGATTTTTGTCTGGCTTGGGAATTACTGCAATATATGCTGTGTTAAGCTATGAATCAAGAGGGTCCCCCTGCGTTTTTGAATTTAGAAATTTTGTAAGATGCGGCACTAGGGTTTCGGCAAACGCTCTATAGTAGGGGTCCGAGAGCCCATCTGGGCCGGTGGCAGATCCTAATTTTAGGTCTTTAATCACACCCAGTACTTCCCCCTCAGTAAAGGGGGCTTCCAGCTCTCCTTTGTGCTCTGGTGATAGTACAGGAATGGAAAGACCATCTAAGAATTTGTTCAGGGGAGCATCCTTCCCGGTTGTGTGTGGGCTATAGAGATCCGCCTAGAACGACTGAAAGGCGTCCAATATTTTTGAGGGGTTGGAGGTGGTGCCAAGCCCAGGGATCCTAATTTTGGACATGGTTTAAGATCTGATTGGGGCGTTAGCTTAACGGCCAACATAGAGCCCATCTTGTCTCCGTGGGTGTTAAATTTTTTTCCCGCTCCATCTAATTTGTTTTTCTGCTTTGGCTATGAGGGCTAGATTGAGCTCCAACCTGGCCTTATCAAGTTGTGTCGCCGTATTGGGGGAGGGGTCTGATTTGTGCTGGGCTTTCAGTTGTGCATACATCCCTTCCAGCCTTTATATATCTACCGCCCTATCCCTCTTGATTTGAGCAGACATCCTAATGATTTCCCCTCTGATAAAGGCCTTGTGAGCTGCCCACAGGATTTCTGCTGCTATTCCCCCTACATTGTTGAATAGGAAATATTCCTTTAGAGCTTAGTCCAGCATGGTGACATGGACAGGGTCAGAGAGAATAGACTCGTTCAGTCTCCAATGTCTCTGGCCTGGCCTCGAGCCATGAGTTTGTATAGACATGATCACTAATGAGTGATCTGACAAGACCATGTCCCTGATGTGGGACTTTACAACTAGTGGGAGCGGTTCGGGACAAGTAGATGGTTAATGCAGGCATATGAGTTGTGGGGATGCGAGAAGTGCGTATAATCGCGCTTAGTCGGATTTAGTTCTCGCCAAACATCGGTCAGACCCTGTGCGTGTATACGTTTTGCTATTTTCAGGCTCTCCTTAGTTGGCCGTGTTAGTTGGGCTGAGGGAGGTTTAGTTCTGTCCAGATCCTGATCAAATGCTGTGTTAGAGTCCCCCCCTGAAGATGACTGTGCCCTCTAACATAGGAGCCAGTGTTCTAAATAGCTGTTTAACCGCTTCCCGACCGCCCACTGCATATAAACACAAAACAAAAAAATCCAAACCATCATGGCCCTGTGTGAAAAAGTGATTGCCCCCTAAACCTAATAACTGGTTGGGCCACAATTAGCAGCAACAACTGCAACCAAGCATTTGCGATAACGTGCAATGAGGCTTTTACAGCGTCCTGGAGGAATTTTGGCCCACTCATCTTTGCAGAATTGTCCTAATTCAGTTACATTAGAGGGTTTTCGAGCATGAACGGCCTTTTTAAGGTCATACCACAACATCTCAATAGGATTCAGGTCAGGACTTTGGCTAGGCCACTCCAAAGTCTTCATTTTGTTTTTCTTCAGCCATTCGGTGGTGGACTTGCTGGTGTGTTTAGGATCATTGTCCTGCTGCAGAACCCAAGTTCGTTTCAGCTTGAGTACACGAACAGATGGTCGGACATTCTCCTTCAGGATCTCTTGGTAGACAGCAGAATTCATAGTTCCTTTTATCACAGCAAGTCTTCCAGGTCCTGAAGCAGCAAAATAGCCCCAGACCATCACACTACCACCACCATATTTTACTGTTGGTATAATGTTCTTTTTCTGAAATGCAGTGTTCCTTCTACGCCAGATATACTTGGACACACACCTTCCAAAGAGTTCCACTTTTGTCTCATCGGTCCACAGAATGTTGTCCCAAAAGTCTTGGGAATCATCAAGATGTGTTGTGGAGAAATTGAGACGAGCTTTGATGTTCTTTTTGCTCAGCAGTAGTTTTCTCCTTGGAACTCTGCCATGCAGGCCATTTTTGCCCAGTCTTTTCCTGATGGTGGAGGCATGAACGCTGACCTTAACTGAGGCAAGTGAGGCCTGCAGTTCCTTGGACGTTGTTGTGGGGTCTTTTGTGACCTCTTGGATGAGTCGTCGCTGCGCTCTTGGGGTAATTTTGGGCGGCCGGCCACTCCTGGGAAGGTTCACCACTGTTCCATGTCTTCGCCATTTGTGGATAATGGCTCTCACTGTGGTTCGCTGGATTCCCAAAGCTTTGGAAATGGCTTTATAACCCTTTCCAGACTGATAGATCTCAATTACTTTCTTTCTCAATTGTTCCTGAATTTCTTTGGGTCTCGGCATGATGTGTAGCTTTTAAGGATCTTCTGGTGGACCTTACTGTGTCAAGCAGCTCCTATTTAAGTGATGCCTTGATTGTGAACAGGTGTGGCAATAATCAGGCCTGGGTGTGGCTAGAGAAATTGAACTCAGGTGTGGACAACCACAGTTATAGTATGTTTTAACAAGGGGGGCAATCACTTTTTCACACAGGGCCACGATGGTTTGGATTTTTTTTCACCTTTAATAATAAACACCTTCATTTACAAATTGCATTTTGTGTTTACTTGTACTGTCCTTGACTATTGTTTAAATTGGTTTGATGTTCCGAAACACTTAAGTGTGACAAACATGCAAAGGAACAGGAAATGAGGAAGGGGGCAAACATTTTTTCACACCACTGTATACGTGAGCAGAATGGCGCGGGCAGGCAAAAGCACGTACCTGTACGTGGCCCTTTAAATGCCTGCCCGTGGGTCGCGCGTGCGCCGCCAGCGGCGCGCTTGCGACCCGGTCGGGAGCTCCGTGACCCCGGCCGCGGGACCAGCGGACCCGATCACCGCTGGTGTCCCGCGATCGGGTCACGGAGCTGAAGAACGGGGAGAGGTATGTGTAAACAAACCTCTCCCCGCGCTTCCTACTCTGCCTGTCATTGATTGGCTGTTCCCAGTCATCGGGAAAGCCGATCAATGACGTCAGACGTCAGCCCCGCCCCCTAATGTAAAAAAACACACACGTCACAGCCCATAACCCCTCCCCTCCCCCTAGTGGTTAACTCTTTCACTACAACTGTAATTTATACAGGAATCAATGCATTTAAAAAGCATTGATTGCTGTATAAATGACAATGGTCCCAAAAATGTGTCAAAAATATCCGATGTGCCCGCCATAATGTCGCTGTCACAATAAAAATCGCTGATCACCGCCATTACTAGTAAAAAACTAAATATTAATAAAAATGCTATAAAACTATCCCCTATTTTGTAAACGCTATAACTTTTGCGCAAACCAATCAATAATAGCTAATTGCGATTTTTTTTACCAAAAATATGTAGAAGAATACGTATCGGCCTAAACTGAGAAAAAAAAATGTTTTTTTATATATTTTTGGGGGATATTTCTTATAGCAAAAAGCAAAAAATATTGCATTTTTTTCAAAATTGTCGCTCTATTTTTGTTTATAGCGCAAAAAATAAAAACCGCAGGGGCGATCAAATACCACCAAAATAAAGCTCTATTTGTGGGAAAAAAAGGACGCCAATTTTGTTTGGGAGCCATGTCGCACAACCGCGCAATTGCCAGTTAAATCGATGCAGTGCCGAATCGCAAAAAGGGGCCTGGTCCTTTGGCTGCCAATTGGTCCGGGCTGAAGTGGTTAAAAAAGGATGTTTGACCTTTGTTGGGAGTGTAGTAAGAGATTAGGGAGTATAGATGGCCTTCAATCGTGACCTTCACTAGAATGTATCTGCCCTCATGGTCTTTTTTGTCTGCTATCCAGGTAAATTTGCATGATTTTGCAAATAAAATACCCACCCCCTTGGACTTATTGGCTGCACTGGCCAAATAGAAGTTGGGGAAATGTGAGTGGAGGAAGTTGGGACTGTACCGAATCGGGAAGTGGGTTTCCTGTATCATAACTATGTCCAGGTTAGAGGATTTGTACGCGTTAAAACGTTTTCTGCGTTTGAGGGGAGAGTTTAGCCCCTGGACATTATGTGTGGTGACCTTTAGGGTCTTCAAAGTGTGATCAGCCATGGATCCAGTGGTGAAGCGTGCTGCGATATCTACCGTCACTTACCTTTGAAGTCTTATGCAGCACCATTACAATGATATGAATGCTGGTGCAGTATCTCCTGGAGCCCTCGGGTCGGATATCCAAACAAAATGGAATATCTACAAAAAATAAAGCGGTTAGGCGATGCTCGGAAAAGGATAGTAAAGAGAGAAAGAGAGAAAGGAAAGAAAGAGAGGGAGGAAGTTTTCCCGACCGAAGGGTAAGCGTACCCTGTGGGAGGGAAAACATCCTAAGGAACATCTCACGTAAATTTGTGAGATTATATTGACAATTCAACAACTCCAGGTTATACACCTTGGAGATCCTATCTCTCGAAGACCAGCCGGTGTTCAAGGGATAGGAGGAGGCACATGGGAACCACCCCAGACCAGGGCGCCCTGTAAATTCGAAACATATAAGCTCTTGGAGCAACCTGAACAAAAAAACATTCAAGAACAATTAGCAAATACGTAGGAGTGATGATTTGGGGAACCGCCCTCTGCCCACCCCCTAGTAATGTCCCCCAGCCCCCCTGTATAATCAGGGGGGGAAGGGATATCAGTCAATCTTTGAGCATATGTGGTGTGGACCTAAACCCTATCGTCTCAGGAAAGAGAGGACAGTTTCTCCTTTGTTTACTGGATGGTCGAAAAGGCAGTCCTTGACTTGGGGCAACATAGGCAAAATTATCTAATAAGGCAAAAACTGTCAACAGACAGAAATAATACACCTGAGGAAACTATTTCTAAAGTCTCACAGGAGCCAGTGACCTAGGGATAGAAAAAAAAAAGGACGGATGCATCATGTAATTCGGGATCCAAAATAAGCGCTCTTCAGAGGCTCATGAGGGTCCTTTGTGCGATGATCTTCGGGTCTTGCACTTGTTCCAAAGGGGATCTTGTGGGCTATTAGGAGGCGGTCGTTTGTTTGATCCCGTAGATGATGTTGAAGTTTCCATATCCATCTCCTGGGAAATAATCTTGAGATTAAGAAGTAACTTTTCTCCCTTGGCAAAGTTGGAGAAAGCAGGGTTTTGTCCTTTGTAGGTGAATTTAACTGCGAAAGGGAAGGCCCATTTATATTTGACCTCTTTCTGGGTCAGTGCTCTATGAGCCATGTCCAGCTCCAGGTGGGGTATAGGGATGTTGGGGATCAGGGACTTCATAAGATCCTGTGTGGCCATCTCAACATCCAGAATTGATTCAGGCAGACCTCTAGTCCTAAAATGATATCTTCTGGATCTGTTCTCCAGGTCATCTATGCGGGAGTTAGCTGTATCCAGTTGGTCAGGGAGGGTTTGAATGAGGTCAGAGTTCTGATGCGTAACTGCTGCAGTTTTATCTAGCTTGCATTCAATGGTGTCCATCCTGGAACCTATGTTTTGGAGGTCCGCCTTAATTTCACCTGTTATTTTGGCAGCTGTGGTGGCTAGGCCTTTCTCCAGGAGGGCAGACAGCTTAAGATATAGGTCTTCTGCATTAAATGAATGGTCTGGGCCTGTGGTGCCATGAGGTTAAAATCCTGTGTGGGGGGAGTCTGCAGGCTCAGCCTGGGAGTAGGCCTGTTCTCTGAATGAGTGACTCAGGAGGGATTCTGTGGATGCAGGAGAGGGAGTGTAAGGTTGCTGGCCATAACCCTGTAGTCCAGGGGTGAAGGTCAGGAGAGCGGGGGCCAGGACTTGCCTGTTTTCTGGAGTTGTTTCAGAGTCTGGGGCCTGTGGCTGAGAGGAAGCTGCAGCCGCGGCGGCCATCTTGTTACACCCGGGCGGGGTGGAGACGGTGAACTCCGGCTCTAAATTACGGGTGTGCTCACCGATGTTGCGGGATGACTATTCCCGTTCTGCTGAGGCCCGAGGGTGGCGGGATCAGGTGCAATGCGCGCTGCTGGTCTGGGATGGTGCAGAGCTCCGAGTTCAAGCGGCCATCCTGGAACTCTCACGCATGCGCACTCAAAAGTGCTAATTTTAAAGGCTTATATGCATGGTATTGTCATAAAAAGTGTTTGGGGACCTGGGTCCTGCCCCAGGGGACATGTACCAATGCAAAAAAAGTTTTAAAAACTACCGTTTTTTTTCAGGAGCAGTGATTTTAATAATGCCTATAGCAAACAAAAAAAGTGAAATATTCCTTTAAATTTCATACCTGGGGGGTGTCTATAGTATGCCTGTAAAGGGGTGCATTTTTCACGTGTTTAGAACAGTCCCTGCACAAAATGACATTTCTAAAGGAAAAAAAGTCATTTAAAACTACTCGCAGCTATAATGAATTGTTGGGTCCCGGCAATACAGATAAAAGTCATTGAAAAAAAAGCATGGAATCCCCCCCAGTCTATTACCAGTCCCTTTGGGTCTGGTATGAATATTAATGGGAACCCTGGACCAAAATTTAAAAAAGAAATTGCGTGGGGGTCCCCCCAAATTCCATACCAGAACCTTCAGGTCTGGTATGGATATTAAGGGGAACCCTGCACCAATTATTTTTTTAAATGGCGTAGGGGTCCCCCTCAAAAATACGCCACTTTACAGGCATACTGTAGACACACCCCAGGTACGAAATTTAAAGGAACATTTCACTTTTATTAAAGGTTTTTATTAAAGTAAAATACAATACAAAGGTATATCAATACAATGCGGTCAATTTTGTACAGTGACATTTATAACATGTTATTAAATCAGCACCTATCTACTGATCAGTAAAAGCAAGTGGAAAGAGCAAATAAGTGATCTGAGAACAATTGGTCATTTTCGTTTCCCCGTGAGTAAGGTTTGTATCCTGCGATATATAGCTAAATATGTACTTAGGAAAACTTCCTGTGGTACATTCGGGGTTGATATCTGTTTTATTGATCCCCAAAGTGGTAAGTAAGATGAAAGTCGGAGAGAGAAGTGGATAGGGGAAGGGGGGAGGGGAGTGAGGGGAGGGAGGGGGAGTGGATGGGGGGTAGTGGAGGGGATAAGACCCCAAGAAAGGGGAAAAAGGAAAAGAGCGGAGGGAAGAAGAGGAGGGAAGGGGTCAGCCACCAAAGTAGCTCTGTAGTATCAGTAAGCAAGTCTTTCCTGGTTTAGTCTGGTGCGCTGTTTCGTTCTGCAATAAGTTCTGTGTAGGTCTCTGAATATTTAAATATGATCCATGGTTGCCATGTTTCAAGGAAGCTCTCCACCCTTTCATTGGACTGAGCCAGGGTGTTTTCTATTTCGTGGATTTCTGTTACCTTATGAAGCCAATCCTTTGTGGTCGGGACCCGAGTGGTTTTCCAAAGAACTGGGATCAACAACTTAGCAGCCCCCAGTAAATGTATGGTGAGCGAATGGAGGACCAATTTGTTATATGTAAAAGGCAGCAGGCGGCATCTAGGTTTAGTGTGGTTTCAGTGATGGATTTAATGAGGCTCCTTACTGCTCCCCAAAAGGGAGCAAGTGCAGGGCATTGCCACCAGATGTGCAGCAAGGATCCTACCTCCCCCAAGCATCTCCAGCATTGGTTGGATACCTGGGGGTTCCATTTGTGTAGCTTAAATGGGGTGAGATACTATTGCGTCAGCAGTTTGTATGCCGTTTCTTGGATCTTAGTACTAATAGAGCACTTATGTGACAAAATACAAGCATTCCTCCACTGTTGTGGGCTGATCATTACCTTCAGGTCTTCCGACCATCATCTTGTAAGTCTGTCATCTGGTGGGTTTTTTACCTCTTGTAACCAAGCGTATGCCAATGAGGTAGCCCTAGTCACCTGTTCCCCTGCAAGGCACACCGACTCAAACTCTGTCAGGGGTCTGGAGAATTCACCCTGTGTCCCATGTTTTTGGAGATAGCTACGTAGCTGTAAGTATGTCCAGAATGGGAGGTCAGACAGATTGTTGTCCGATTTTAGTTCAGGGAAGCTTTTTATCTTTGATTGTGTGTAGCAATCTTTGGCTATGAGGGGTCTCTCAGAATTTGCATGCAGAAGGCGTGTGTTACCTACTCTTGGTATGAATTCTGGATTGTCTTTTAGAGGGGTTAAGGGGCCTCTGGGGGATGAGTGTCTCATACTTTTATTGAGGTCTTGGACTAGTTTCAGGGTCGTACCCGTTAATGGGTGTCGTTTTACATCTTCCGGGCTTTCTGACCAAGGTATCCATGGCGAGAATGTCAGCGGAATTGATTTGTCGGCCATTTCCAGTACCACCCAATCTTTGGAATCACTGTGGCAATGTCAATCAATAGTCCTAGCCATGTGAGCGGCCATGTAATAATTTCGGAAGTCTGGAATTCCCATCCCCCCGTGCTCCTTTGCCTTGAGTAAAGTCTCATATTTAATTCTAGGTTTCATATGAGCCCAGATAAACTGCATGATCATGGATCGCAGAGAGAGAAACATTCGTCTAGGAATCGTGATTGGGAGTGTGCGTATTAGATAAAGGAGCCTGGGAAGGACAGTCATTTTTATTATAGCTGCACGTCCAAACCACGAAAAGGTTGTTTCAAGTCATGTTCTATGGATTGGAGCAAGGGTAGGAAATTTTGTTCATAAATGGATGAAATTTGTGGGGTGAGCCTGATTCCTAAGTACTTAAGGGATTTGGAATCCCATCTAAAGGGAGAATTGGCCCTTGTTAGCTCAAGTGATTGGTTTGGTAGAGAAATGTTCATGGCTTCAGATTTGGTGTAGTTTATTTTCATATTAGATATGTACCCGTATTGTTTAAATGCTTTTGTCAAAGTGGGCAGCGAAAGGTGTGGATTGGTAAAAAAAAAGAGCAAGTCGTCTGCGTAGGCGGCGACCTTGAACTCCCTGTCCACCACTTTGAAACCCTCTATAGAGGGATTTGCCTTGATCGTTCTGATGAATGGTTCTAAGGAAAGGATAAATACGAGGGGGGATAAGGGACATCCCTGCCTCGTGCCATTTGTGATAAGGACCTTCTCGGAGAGTGTACCATTTATCTTGAGTCTGGCTGTGGGCCTTTGGTACAGGGCTGAGATCCATGCCATCATTCTAGCGCCCAAGCCTGAGTGTCTGCATGTGGCCAGCATGTAATCCCAAGTCACCCTATCGAAGGCCTTCTCCGCATCCGTGGATAGGAGAAGACCCTCGATCACGCTGGTTTTAGCCGAGTGAATCAGTAGTAGGGATTTGATTACGTTATCTTTGGCCTCTCACCCAGGCATAAATCCTACTTGCTCAAGGCCTATTACCTTATTTAAAAGTGGTTTCAATCTCTCTGCTAGAATTTTGTCAAAAATGTTTAAGACTAGATTTAATAAGGAGATTGGCCGATAACTTGCACACTCTGAGGGGTCCTTACCAGGTTTGGGCAGTACCGTAATGTGGGCTGAGAGACAATCCGGCGTCACCTCTTTGGGTTCGGACAAGGAGTTCAAGGCCGCCAGCAGTGGGTTTGTCAATGAGTCAATAAAGGTTTTATAGTAGATAGCAGTAAAGCCATCTGGACCAGGACTTTTACCTAGCTTCATTGACTTAATTGTGTGTCTGACTTTGTGTGCTTCTATCGGATTTTCAAGGGAGCTGGTCTCTGCGTCCTCCAATGTTGGAAGGCCGCTTTCTGATAGGAAATTCTCTATGATCTGTTTTCTTTCTCCAACCATCTCAGGTTGTCTGTGTTGTTGCTGAAGGTTATAAAGATTGGAATAATAGGTGTGGAAATGACCCGCAATAGCCTCAGTGGTAATATCCACTGCACCATCTTTCCGTTTGATGCCTAGAATGGTGTTACTCTGGGTGTGTTCTTTAAGTGCTCTTGCTAGCGTCCTGCCTGTCTTGTTGCATGATTCATAATACAACTTTTTTTTGAAAAACAAAAACCGTTTGGCCTTTTTTTTTTTTTTAAACTGCTGAAGTAATTTTCTTGAGTCTAGTAGTTCCCTGGCCAATTCTATGGAGAGGGATTATTTGTGCAATGCTTCTAGTCTGTTGATGCGGTCTGTTAATGTTTGAATTTCTTTTTTTTCCCTGTCGTTTGCTTAGAGCCCCCATATTCATTAACTCGCCTCTCAATGTGCATTTGTGGGCCTCCCAGATCACTAAGGGATCCATTCCGGGTATAGCGTTGTGTGTAAAAAAGTCTTTGACCTTTTCTTTAAGCGTGGGCAATAGCGTTTGGTCTGATAGCATGGAAGAATTCAGTCTCCAGGTCTGTGGTTTGGGAGGTGACAAAGTCATGTCCAAGGACAGTGCGATGGGAGCGTGGTCTGATATAGTTTGTATTCCAATCCGTGTGTTCACAATTTTGGTTAGATCGTTTTGGGATACAAAAAGGTAGTCTAATCTTATGTATTTTTCATGGGGTATTGAATAAAAGGTGTAGTCACGGCCGTTTGGGTTGCTGAATCTCCAGGAGTCTACCAAATGCAAGGATTGTAGGAGCATCTTGATTTGTTTAAGAGTCTTATACCTAATGCTTGTTTTGCCGGGGGATGTATCCTCCAGAGGGTTTAAGGGGATATTAAAGTCTCCACCCACTATCAGGCACCCCGTTGCAAACCCTGTTAGTAGGTGAATTAATTGTCTGCAAAAAGTCAAGTGGGTCCTATTAGGGAAGTACACCTTCACAATAGTAATGGGCTTCCCTCCATATCTCCCTTTTAGGAGTATGTACCTGCCATCTTTGTCTGCTAACTGTTCAGTCAGCTCAAAGGGAGACGATTTGTGTATCAGTATTGAGACCCCTTTAGACTTATCCAAGCTGTTCGTAGCGTGAAAGGCCCTGGTGAAGGTCGAGTCGGTGAGCCTAGGCACATTATTGGTTTTGAAATGTGTCTACTGCAGTAGGACAAAGTCGGGCTTACCTTTCTTGAGTTCTCTTAGTAGCATGGAGCGCTTCTCGGGGATGTTTAGTCCCCTTACATTGTGCAAAATCACTGTGGGGTTGCGTCCCAAGGAGGTGTAAGCCATGGTGCAGACTCAGGAGCGGTGGTGGTCTTGCGTTTCCTGTTGAAGCAAAAAGATAAGAGCGACACCAGAAAATTTGTGTTAGAGAGATATGACACTTTGATATAAAGTCAAGGTGGCTGACCCCAAATCCCTGGAAAAGAAGTAATAGGAGATCTTTAGGGATATGGAGATAGAAAAATGTTAAACCTCTAGATAGAGCCCTATCTAGTAGTAGTGTGGGGGCTCTGGTGAATCCAGAACCCCTGGTGGGGAGAAAGGGAGACAGCCACTCAGTAAGTGTCTTAGAACTGAAGTCTAGCTCCAGCACACATCTGGTGAACTTGTTCAAGATTCAAAAATGTCTCCATGTGACACACGACCTAAATGAAATTTCTTAATAAACAAAAACAGCAAGTAATGAATAACCCTGAGAGACTGGGTCCCAGTGCCCACCAACTTTGTTCAGCGCGCTAAGTATAGCGGGCATCTTCGGCCCCCCACGATCATCGCCTTTCAAGCGTCATGATAGCAGCCGTGTTCCCCTGCCCCAGTGACCATCAGCAGTAAAGTGCCTATTCTTGTCTGACCTGGCCCCCTCGTAAATAATAGGCTGGCTCGGAACTATAACAAGAACTTGAACCATTTGAGGAATAAGAGTCCAGCAGCTGAGGGGGATATCAGGTCTTGTGTCTGGGTCTTCGTTTCCGAGTGTGTGGGGCTATTACTCCTCTTGACGGTGGTCTAAGCTGCCGACTTCTATGAGGTCTTAGAAAGTGATTGCAAACCTGCTTGTGAAGCACATATGTCAGGAATATTCAGTTCCGGATGAGAGAGCAAAAATTGTAGGCAATAAGGGAGGCAAACTGGAAATTTAAAGCCTCAAGTGCATAGTGTCTTCAAGGAGAGGATAATCCTAGTGACAAGGTGTTGGTGTATCGTGGCATCCAGAGTCTGTTGAAAACGGGTATTCGTTCTAATCAGCGATGGCGGGGGGCAACCCAGAACTCCTTAGTCGGCTGCCAAGTCTCTTTCAGGGGCTCCCCTTGGGTTTGGGGTGCCACATTTTGACCCTCCTGACCTGCCAAGTTTCGGCTTTTTGCTGGAGGATTTTTCCAGTGAGGAGAATGTAGAGCGTGATATATTCCTGTTGTGGGGCGGTAAAGCAAACTCCACGTATCAGTCTTTTAGATCAATGTAGTCTAGGCCTAGAGCTGCATAGAAATCAGGTAGATCTGTTGGGGAGCGGAGGACATGCTGGCGGCCATTAGCTGTAACAGTGAGCGCAAAGGGAAAGCGCCAAGTGTATTTTAAGTCCTTGTCTCTCAGTTTCTCAAGTAGGGGTCGCAGAGCCCTGCGGTTCCTGAGTGTGATCTGTGACAAGTCCTGGAACAACATAATGTTCTCTTCGTTAAAAACAATCCTGTCGTTCCTTCTGGCTCCGTGCATAATGTCTTCCTTTGACTGGAAGTTTTGGAGACAGCATATTGTTCTGCCCATCAGATGGATATATTCTGATTATCTGCATTTGTGTTGTTGTAAATGACATTTAATGTTGTTACCTTTTATAGGAATCATTTGCAGAGCGTAGGCGCCATCTAGCGTCCCTTTTTGGTATTGTTTCTATTGTGTAAATGTTGTTATTAAAGTTTATAACCTAGGAAGTACTTGGAAGGCAAAGTATTCTGGGTAAAGTCTCACAGGAAGGGACACATTCATCATGCTTTTCTAGACTGCAAGATGTCCTGTTTCAATCTCTTACCATCAATCCCTCATTGAACTTAAAAAGTGAGTGTTTACTGTCTCATATTGTACTGTGTATATTTGTCTTTGAAATGTATGCTAAATTTATGGGATATTGTACTTATCAAGGTTTATTCTTGTTATTTGTAGTTTCACCTAGCTTGTTCCAATAAACTGCGATCGAAGAAATATGGTATCATGTTTATGGGATAAGAATGGTTTAGCTGAATGTCCTTGAGACAGAACAGTGAAATTTTTAAGCTGACCTCTGAAGGGAAGATAAGCTGACTTCGGAAGTCTGTACAGCCTGGGGCTACACAGTACCATACAGTCAGAAGCCTTAAAGAAGCAGGCCTGTGGGAGGCAAAGCAAGCAGCCACGCTACACAGAGACGCGCTCTGTCAAGCAGTACCGACACTAGAACGGTCTCTATACAGCAAGACAGCTTCTTCCCCGCAGCCTCACAGTAGAACATCTTCTTACAAAACACGATCACAAGCAAGCTCATCTAGGTCATCTGTCGCAAATGCAGCAGCTATCGCCCGTTCGAAAGCTGAAGCAGCAAGAGCCAGGGCCGCATTCGCAGACCAAGAACTGCAGATGAAAAAAGAAAAGGCCCACCTTGAAGCAGAAAGAGTACGCATGGAACAAGAGAGAGAGCAAGAAAGGGTGAGACAGGAACAAGAGAGAGAGAAGGAAAGAGCTCAGCAGGAGGCATCTCTGAAACTGCAGCAAGCTATCTTGGAAGCTAACATGAAGAAGCTGGCAGTGGAACGAGATGCTGCCGCCGCCATTGCAGAAGCAGAAGCTCTAGAAGCAGCCATCTACGATGAGCCAAGAGCAGGTAGCAGCATACCAGGCCTAGAAGAAGAACACCAAGATTCTTCGCAACGCACGTCGGATTATGTCTACCAGCACTGTGACCCAAGCAGCATCCCACAACAAGAAATTAAACATGATGTCAGGGAGTCACACCAAATCAAGCAGCAACAAGACGACCTTGGACCCCAGTACCACAGGCAAGAAAAATCTGACAGTGTTCCAGACGTTCCAGTCCCAACCAAACCTTCTACTCCACAAGGTACTCAACCTTCATACAAACATCAAACACCTGTCTTCACTCCAAAGGTGTATGCAACGAGCCGGTACGAACTGCCAACCGCATGCAAGTTTGAGCCCAGAGAGCCTAAAGAAGAGACTTCTATCAGGTATGCCTTTACACCGCACCACAATACACCAGCAGCCTACCCCAATGCCAATCAGGCTACTGTAGACTTTGCCAAGTTCCTGGCCAAACGCGAGTTAGTTACCCAAGGACTTGCCAAATTTAGTGATCGCCCTCAACACTACAGGGCGTGGCGATCCTCTTTCCAGAGTGTTATCCAAGGTCTAGATCTATCTTGCAGACAACAAATAGAACTCCTTGTAAAGTGGCTTGGCAATGATTCTGCTGAACACGCCAAAAGGATCAGAGACATTAATATAAACCACCCTGAGATAGGCCTTACAAACATCTGGAACAGACTGGATAGATGTTATGGCTCACCAGAGGCTATAGAGAGTACACTGTTTAAAAGGATAGAAGACTTTCCAAAAATACCTAGCAGAGGTTACCAAAGACTCAGAGAATTCAGTGACCTATGTATGGAGTTACAAGTTGCTAAAGCGGAAGGTGACTTACCTGGCCTTTCTTATCTTGACTCTGCCAGAGGTATTAACTCCTTAGCTCAAAAACTTCCTTATGAGTTACACGAAAGATGGATTGCTCATGGTTGTAACTACAAACGGAAACACAATGTGCCCTTTCCACCATTTAGTGAGTTTGTGGACTTTGTAGACAGACAAGCAGGAACGAAAGATGACCCCAGCTTCATTTTTCCAGTGTCTTACATCACTTCTGCTGGCCCTAAGCAACTCAGAGCTCCAGTAGCAGTGCACAAAACTAACATTTCTTCCCACAGATTTGCAGAGTCTCAGCCAGAGGATCAAGACAATGACCCTACGAAGTTCTGCCCTCTACATAAGATGCCACATCCTCTTCTGAAATGCAGAGCCTTCAGGACAAAGACCATCCAGGAACGCAAAGCTTTCCTCAAAGAGAACAACATCTGTTACAAGTGCTGCTCTTCGTCTACACACTTCGCCAAGGACTGTAAGGTCAGTGTCAAATGCACAGAGTGTGACAGCACAGAGCACCACACAGCTTTACACCCAAGGCATACTCCAAGAACCTTCCCACCTGTCCAGGGTGACAAGGAGCAAGGCAGGGAGACCAAAGACTCTCGTACAGATACCACAGCAATCACTTCACAGTGCACTGAAGTCTGCAAAGGAAGTACAGGTGGCAGATCTTGCTCTAAAATCTGTCTAGTGAAAGTTTACCCAAAGGGACGCAGAGATAAAGCAGTCAAGCTCTACGTCATTTTGGATGATCAGAGTAATAAGTCACTAGCCAGACCTGTGTTTTTTGACATTCTAAACCTTAAAGGCCCCAGCAGCCCCTACTCCCTTAGGACTTGTGCAGGTACAGTGGAAACGGCGGGGAGAAGAGCTGACGGCCTACAAATTGAATCTATGGATGGTAAGACATGCCTACCCTTACCGACCATAATAGAGTGCAACCAGATGCCAGACAACAGATCGGAGATTCCCACACCAGACGCAGCAGCTCACCAGACTCACTTGAAGCACATAGCACATCTCATACCAGAACTTGATGATCAGGCTCAGATAATCTTACTCCTAGGGAGGGATATCTTGCAAGTCCACAAAGTAAGGAAACTGATCAACGGTCCTAAAAGTGCGCCATATGCCATATCTTGGGTGGGTCATTATAGGTGATGTTTGCCTGGGAGGTGCACACAAACCGGCATCTGTTAATAATCTGCTCACTAGTACCCTCGAGAATGGTCGTCCTTCTCTTTTCCAACCCTGTCAAAATCGCATCCTCATAAAGGAGCTACCTCACAACAACCCTGTACCTCTTCCTTTCCTAAGTCCCCTCTGTGACAGCAATACCTATGACGATGACCAAAGCGACTTAGGACACTCAGTGTTCAGGAGAACAAAGGAAGACAACCAGGTAGCAATGTCCATTGAGGATATGATCTTCCTAGAGGTTATGGAAAGCAGTATGGAGAAAGACGTGACTAATAACTGGGTAGCACCTCTTCCCTTTAGGCCACAGAGACAACGTTTGCCTAACAACAGGGAACTAGCATATAAACGCCTCACTTCCTTAAGACACAATCTGCAAAGGAAACCAGAGATGAGAGAACATTTATTTTCCTTCATGGGCAAAATATTCCAAAATGGCCATGCTGAGGTAGCTCCAGACCTCAAAGACTCAGAAGAATGTTGGTACTTACCCATATTTGGCGTCTATCACCCTAAGAAGCCAGGGCAGATTAGAGTGGTGTTTGATTCCAGCGCCAAGCATGAAGGTGTCTCTCTAAATGATGTCCTTCTTTCTGGCCCTGACCTCAACAACAGACTATTGGGAGTACTTCTCCGCTTCCGCAAGGATTCAGTCGCATTCATGGCAGACATACAACAAATGTTCTATTGCTTTCTTGTTAAGTAAGAACACCGAAACTTTCTGAGGTTTCTCTGGTTCAGGGACAACGACCCCTCTGGAGACATCACAGAATATTGCATGAAGGTGCACATATTTGGCAACAGCCCTTCCCCTGCAGTTGCTATATATGGCCTCAGACACTCTGCTAGAGTGGGAGAGTCAGAGTATGGGTCAGACGTCAGACAATTTGTGGACAAGGATTTCTATGTAGACGATTGCTTGAAATCACTACCCACAAATGAAGCCGCAATCAGTCTCCTCAAAAGAACTCAGGCAATGCTTGCGTGTCCCAACTTAAGGCTCCACAAGATTGCTTCCAACAGTAGAGAAGTTTTAGAAGCCTTTCCTGTCCAAGACCATTCCAACGAGTTAAAGGACTTAGATCTAGGCACAGACTCACTTCCCATGCAACGCAGCCTTGGTTTGCTTTGGGACTTAAGATCTGACACCTTCACTTTCCAAGTAAACACAGAGGAAAAACCCTTTACCCGTAGAGGTGTCCTGTCTACCATAAACAGCCTATACGATCCTTTAGGCTTTGCAGCACCTGTCACCATCCAGGGTAAGGCACTACTCAGAGACTTAACCTGTGAGTCGCTAGATTGGGACCACCCTCTCCCCACCGACAGGAAGAACCTATGGCTAGAGTGGAAGGACTCACTAACAGCGCTATCTAATCTTAAAATTCCACGCCCATATGCACCTCTGTCATCTGCAGATGTTCAGATGCAAAGACTTTGTGTGTTTGCGGATGCTTCTGTTAAAGCAATTGCTGCTGTAGCTTACCTGAAAACCATAGACACTAAAGGACAAAGCCACATAGGGTTTGTAATGGGAAAAGCAAAACTTGCACCACTGCCTGAACACACCATACCCAGGCTGGACACTTCAAGTTTCATTAATGCTCTTAGACGTTTCATTGCAATCCGAGGCCCAGTGAAACTCATTCGCTCTGACAGAGGATCTAACTTTGTAGGAGCAGTGAAAGAACTGCAAATTCCTTCCAACTTGGACATCCCCAGTGTAAAAAGGTATTTGAGTAAGCAAGACTGCACATGGATCTTCAATCCACCTCACTCTTCTCACATGGGAGGTGTGTGGGAGAGGATGATAGGCATAGCCCGCAGAATTCTTGACTCTATCTTCCTACAAGTAGGAACTGCAAGGCTTACTCACGAGTGTTTAGTGACATTTATGGCAGAGGTTACAGCCATCATTAACGCCAGACCCTTAACTTCAATTTCAAGTGACTCTGAAGATCCTATGGTTCTCACACCTACCATGTTGCTCACGCAAAAGACTGGTCTTGTAGGTACTCCAGCTGGAGAGTTTTGTGAGAAGGACCTTTACAAACGTCAATGGAGGCAAGTTCAAACTCTTGACAATACCTTCTGGAGTCGGTGGAGGGAGCAATACACATCTACTCTTCAACTAAGGAGGAAGTGGCACTCAGAAAAACCTAACCTTAAACTTGGTGATGTTGTGCTCATGAGAGATTGCCAGACACTAAGGAACATGTGGCCTTTAGGTCTAGTCACCAAAGTACTGCCAAGCAAAGATAATCTTGTCCGTAAGGTCGAGGTCAAGACCTTTCAACAGAATGAGGCCAAAGTGTTCTTGAGACCAGTGACCGAACTTGTTCTGTTACTTTCTACGGAGGACTCTGTTAGTGACGTCACTTGACGTCAGGCGGGGAGTGTTCTGCCCATCAGATGGATATATTCTGATTATCTGCATTTGTGTTGTTGTAAATGACATTTAATGTTGTTACCTTTTATAGGAATCATTTGCAGAGCGTAGGCGCCATCTAGCGTCCCTTTTTGGTATTGTTTCTATTGTGTAAATGTTGTTATTAAAGTTTATAACCTAGGAAGTACTTGGAAGGCAAAGTATTCTGGGTAAAGTCTCACAGGAAGGGACACATTCATCATGCTTTTCTAGACTGCAAGATGTCCTGTTTCAATCTCTTACCATCAATCCCTCATTGAACTTAAAAAGTGAGTGTTTACTGTCTCATATTGTACTGTGTATATTTGTCTTTGAAATGTATGCTAAATTTATGGGATATTGTACTTATCAAGGTTTATTCTTGTTATTTGTAGTTTCACCTAGCTTGTTCCAATAAACTGCGATCGAAGAAATATGGTATCATGTTTATGGGATAAGAATGGTTTAGCTGAATGTCCTTGAGACAGAACACATATCACATCTCTGGGCGGTGCAGTGTCTGGTCCTCTTGGTCTGAGGGCCCTGTGCGCCCTAACAAACTCCATTTCCATGTCCTCTTATCTTTCTAAAAGGCTATTAAACACTCTTTGCAAGGCCGGGGCAATTTGGTCACTGTCAACAGATTCAGGTATTCCTCTTACCCTGATGTTGTTCCTCCTGCCTCTGTTGTCGAGATCTTCCAAATGCCTGTTCATTTCTATAAAATGTTGTGTATGGGCTACCGCCACTTCGTCAAGTCTGTGCAGGGCCTTGTCTCTCTGTCTACCCGCATGCTCTGTGGCCGCTAGCTTCTCAGTGAGAACCACCAGGTTTGTTTTCAGATCGGTTATTGCCACTGAGAAGGTGGATTTAATGTCCGCCGAGAAGCAGGACATATCTGCATATGTCAGGGGTTTACTCGACCTTGATTTTCCCCTACCTGGGGCCTCCGTGGCTGAGTCTGAGTCCCCGCTGCGTTCCTCCTCCTGGTGCTGTGACGGCGCCATCTTGGAGCCGGACGCTGTGTGTCCACCGGCAGGCCTCTGTTTGAATAGCTCCGAGATATTTCTCGCGGCGGAGGAGGTCTGTCCACGGCGTGGGTGAGTTGGAGCTGAGCTGTAGAGTTTTCTGCCTGGCATTGAGGGCTTGGTGGGGGGTTATTGTGTAGTTAGGCCGTGTGTCTGTCGGAGCTCCTCTAATGTGCTGCCATCCGAGCCACGCGCCAATCCACGCCCCCATTTCACTTTTATTGTTTCACTTTAAGCATTATTAAAATCACTGCTCCCGAAAAAACGTTAGTTTTAAAAACTTTTTTTTGCATTGATACATGTCCCCTGGGGCAGGACCCAGGTCCCCAAACACTTTTTATGACAATAACTTGCATATTAACCTATAAAATTAGCACATTTGATTTTTCACGTTCGTGTCCCATAGACTGTAATGGTGTTTGCGTGTTCGAACAAATTTTTTGCCTGTTCGCATGTTCTGCTACGAACCGAACCGGGAGGTGTTCAGCCCATCCATAGTCACAACCTACCCAAGTAGAGAGCTGAAGGCTGGGGATTTGGATTTCAAGGTACTCTATAGGGACAGGGATTTTTTTTTGTTGTACAGAGTTGGAATAATTGTGTTTAGATAATATGTTCATTGTCTGAATAGAAGGGTAGGGTGATTTGTGTGTTTGAGTGTGTAGGAGACAAGCTGTTTTATGAGTCCTGGAGTGTCTAGATGGCAAGAGAGCATTTTCCATACGGGTCCAGATTTTTTGTGGATCTGGGGTTCCCCAGTAAAGCCCCATACACACGGTCGGACTTGGTCATCAATTTGGTCCGATCGGACAAGGTTGTTGAAAAATCAGACCGTGTGTATGCACCATCGGACAGTGTTCGTCGGTTTGTCGGACAAAGTCTTATCTCCTGCTGGAAAGATTTCCCGTCAACCCGGTCCGATCACACCAAATCCGAGCGTGTGTACGCTTGTCCGACGGACAAAGTGCTACGCATGCTCAGAAGAAATTCTGTGACGGAAGCGCTCGGTCAGGTAAAACTACCTTTCCTAATCGACACAGCACATTCGTCACGCTGCAATGTTAAAATGTCTTTAATGCAGCGCATTCTCTTTTTCTTTACAATGCAACAAGAATGACATCTTTTAGCTGCTCCTATTCACCCGCACTTCTCACAAACTTACTTCTTTATTACTTTGCAGCATTTATACACTACATGTTTATTTTTACTCAGATCGTAATACAATCTTTCTTATTTTTGTACCCAGATTTTTTTTTTTTGGGGAAATACATATTTGAAGGAGGTTTTTTTTTTTTTGGAGGGGGTTTGTATGTCTCAACTTAGCAAAACCACATTATTAACATTTGTATTTCTTGCTTACATTTACTAGGAGTTTGTTGGTTGTTGGTGCCCCTTGTTAATTCTAGGATTAGTGAAATCTGGTCCTGAAGTCCAAAACATCCGGAACTGCAGCAGATGCCATCTAGGTCCCCAGGCTCTGGTACTACGAGAGGCTCCATCTTCTCTCAGACCAGACTGAGTCCAGGTTGTCACTCTCTTGTCTTCCTTGTACGCTTCCTTCCACGCCGTGGTGCTGGTGCTGGTGGGGTGGCAGAAGGAGGAGGAGGAGGCGGAGCAAGGTCACTCTCGCAAACATGTGTGAGGGGAGTCATCTCCCCAGCCATCCCCTCATTTAGTATTTTGAGGATGACCTCCTCACACATGCTGCGTTGCCCCGCCTCCATACCCGTAAATTTACTTGTAACCAAGGAGGCAAAGGCCTCCTCGTAGGTGGGTGTGGCATAGAGGGAGGCTGAGGCATCTTTTATCAGCTGGAGCGCTGACTCTCCCACCTCCCCCATGTTTTTCGCCCTTCTGTAGGGAAGGCGGAGGGGAGAGACTTGGGAGACAGTCAGGCTCCTACGCCTACCCCCCTCTTGGCTGCCACTACCCCCTGCCTCCTCCTGACTGCCACCTTCCACAGCCACCTCCTGGCTGAGGTCTTCCTGTGTATGAAAAAGGGACATAGTTTCAGTTATTTGTTCATCAAACACACACAATTCTCATCTAGTGACTGTTGCAAAATGTTTTCAAATACAAAACCATACAATTCTCAGCCCTGCAGTTTAGATTCTTCCCAAAAATGTCTCCCACACCACTGTCTGTTGATATGTCAATCACGTTAGGAAATAAGCAATTGGGGATCCTGAATTAACTGAACATCATTCATTATTCAACAAACTGGTTCCAAAACTACTATACCTGGAACAAGCTGGGCACCTGCACATATTCCTGACTGGAAGGCCCAGGTTGGTCCTCGGAAGCCTCATCAGGGGTGGCGTGCGTGGAAGGACGCGTGCAAGGAAGAGTCGAGAGTGACTTCCTGACAGTAGCCTGGTCTTTGAGAAAGTGGAGCCTGTCATAGTACCAGAGCGTGGGGACATGGACATCAGCTGCTGCAGCTCCAGATGCTTGTGACTTCAGGACCTTATTGCGCTCCCGGAAATAGGTAGTCTTCATGTTGTTTATCTTCACTTTTAAGTTTGCGACGGTTGCCATGGGCAGGGTAGGCTTTACAAATGCCACCAGTTTCAGCAGGGCTGCGTACCTCTTTGGTCTGTTGCTATAATCCCTGTGTTTTGCCTGCCATAAGAGGGGGAATTGCCGGTATTTATCAATGAAGTGTGGGAGAAAGCTCACGTTGTAGAACGCCTCCATCACCTCTGCAAGACACAACGCCACACAAAACAATATAATAATGTCAGCCTAAACTCTCCTAATCTTCTCCATAAAGAAGCCTCAAGTTCTAATCAGTCTAGGCTAGTTATGTACCAACGTCAAATTGTACCTTCGTTTGTAGCGATCGTCTCGTGCGTGAGCTTTCTCTCTCCCCTCGTCTCCCAGATCGTGGCTACGACACAGGCGTGTGACGTTTTATATACAGTGCGCATGCGTCAAACTCCGCCCGCCCCTGACGATCTTTCTCGTCTATTCCCCACCCCTTCTCTTTACGGCGCAGTGGGGAGAGCACATGGCGGGGACACAGCAGGTGCGCCCCAAATATCCCCCCAACGAGGAGGAGGACGAGGAAAGGCCGGAGGCAGAAACGTCCCGATCCCGGAGCCTGAAATTCAAGGCCTCCAATATGTCATTTGGAGAAATGTTGGAGATGGTGGACATATTAAAGAGGAGCGACTATGATGGGAAGTATGGGCCTTACCTCAACCCCAATGTCCGCAAGGCCAAGATCATGTCTAAAGTTGTGAGAAGGCTGTACAATCATTTTGGGGTACAACGATCCAAGGAGCAACTGAGGAAACGCTGGTCAGACCTGAAACTGAGGGAGGCCGATCAGTACAGAAAGATCAAGAGAATTCTTCAAAAAAGTAAGTAGTTGTGTTTTGTGTTTGATTTCTTGCTTGCATACTGCTCCATGTGGTTTGATTTTTACAAAGTTGTACATTCCAAAATGGCCACTTTCATGTTCGTCTGTGCATTCGATCGTACTCAGCCTCGATCTTTCTGCCACTGTCATGGTCGTGTGTGTGTCCATTCGATCGTACGCAACCTCGATCGTGCGGCCACTTATAATACGATGTTTGGTGTTTTTTTGGGGGAAAGGAAGTTTGTTCTCCCTAGAAATGTCATCCAGAATGTAAAGCCAATTTATTCAATGTAAAGGAGAGGTCACACAAACTTCTACCAAAAAGCTAGCAGTTTAGCACCTTTACAAAGTGACTACATTCATGTAGTTGACATTTGTAACTGGCCAAACTAAAATAGTGTCCGTCACTTTCAAGCAATGTTTGTCATTTCCTATTTCTGCCCTCAATAGTTTGTGTTGCTAAATCTTCCTTTTGGACATTCTCATAGGGGAGCGAAAACTTGGGCCGTCTGAGGAAACCCCCAAACCAACACCTCCCAAAAAAGGGGAAAGAGCAGAAGCAGAGGAGGAGGAGGAGGAAGGAGAGATCATCGAACTTGGAGAAATTGTCACCACAACAGGTGAGTGTGGGAGAACACAGCTACTGGTAAGCTAATCCATGTATGGCTGCCTCATTTCCAACACCCCATTTTTGTTTGTTTGTGTTTTTTAGGTGACGTGGATGTTGTGGAAGAAAAATCGCACTTTACCACAGAGAGTGCCCACGTACTCATCGGAGAGATAATGGTCTGCAATAGAGATCTAGATTACATAAAGCAAAACATCAATGATGTTCAACAAAAATTGAAGAACATCATTGATGTTTTAGGAAAAATATGAAAACGCACCAAGTAATTAACACACATTTGTGCCAGCTTCAGAACACATTTGCAACTTAAAAACTGTCTGAAATTTGGAACATGCACACATTGTGTCCACATGTGCTAGCTCCCACCATGGTGGATGAATGGCAACTTTTTTTTGGGGGTGCAAACACTTTACGAACTACGAAAGTGGTTGTGGTGAAGGGGTTGCACCCCCAAAAAACGTCCATTCATCCCCATGATGGAAAATGGCACTTTTGAAGCTTCTAGGCATGTGTTTTACCATCTAATGACCATTTTCAGTCCCAAATTGTGTGCATGTTCCAAATTTCCACTTTTCGGGGGTGACCCCCCCATGTGATGAAGGCAAGATCAAACACACTTTGAACATATAGTCATGTCTGATCTTGTCTTCACTTTACAAAGTTGAACTTTCCAAGTTCCTAGGTTCTGTTTTGCTCCATGCCTGGTTTTACCAATTGCGGAATGTTTGTAAACAATGTTGTAAATAACCAAGATGTTGTCAGTTTTGGCGTGAAGATTGTAAACGCACTTGGGAATGTTTTCCTAGTAAACTTTTATTTTTCTAAATGTGTGGCTTCCTTATTTAAAAAACACAATGCATTATGTATGTAAAATGAAAAGGATATGGGGGGCAATGGGTGTTATTTACTAAAGGCAAATCCACTTTGCACTCCAATTTTCTTTCCCGGGGAACTTTTTCAATGCACTTGTAGAGCATAGCGGATTTGACTTATGTAAATGACACCCACAGTGCTTTGTACGAAAACACGGAGCACAGCATTTTGGAGAATACACACATGTCAGACCTGGTGATGAAAAGGAGTATTTTGGGTGTCAGTTATGCAGTACAAACCTTCTCTAGACCAAAGATTAGGTAGCAAACACACAACATGAGAATAATCTTTTTGGGAAGAAGAGACTGTTACCTCCTTTTGCCCAGAAAGTGCATTCCCACTGTCGAAGGCAAAGGGAAAAAATGTCAAAGTAAAATAAGCTAAAAAGAAGACTGAAATGACATGAAATCATAGTTGGTTAAAATATCAGATTTATTAAAAAATGCCTCTCACACATCGTCAGGCAGAGCAATGGCCCCCCTACCCACAAAGTACTGCATATATTGGTCCCGGACCACACGGGCATTTAGAGGGGGCAAGCCTGGACGTGCCACTCGAAGGGCTGTGAGTTCGGCATTTGGAGGGCCCTCCACATCTGGGCCAACGGGCACCACATAGTTCCTGTTATGTCTTTTGAGGAAGTTGTGCAATATGCAACAGGCAAGAACTATGTGGTTCAGTTTGTATTCCGCCAAGTTAAATGCCGTCAGGAACAGGCGGAAGCGGCTGGCCAGGATGCCAAAAGCGTTCTCCACAACTCTTCTGGCTCTGGACAGCCTGTAGTTGAAGACCCTCTGGTCCGGGGTGAGGGTCCTCATCGGGAACGGCCTCATCACATGGGGAGTCAACGCAAACGCTTCATCTGCGACAAAGACGAAGGGGAGTCCTTCGGCATTCTCCTCTGGAGGTGGCAAGCACAGACTGCCACTTTGGAGACGCCAGTAGAACTCCGTGTGCGTAATGGCCCCACCATCCGATATCCGGCCGTTCATCCCCACGTCCACATACATAAACTCGTATGTTGCCGACACCACCGCCAACATCACTACACTATTAAACCCTTTATAATTATAATAGTAGGACCCCGAGTTGGGCGGTGGGACGATGCGGACGTGTTTCCATCAATTGCCCCTCCGCAGTTAGGAAAGTCCCAACGGCTGGCAAAGTGGGAGGCCACAGTCTGCCATTCCTGTGGCGTGGAAGGGAACTGTGGAGTGAAACAAGAAAAAAAAATTTGTCACTTTGCACCTAAACATTGCAAGCAGATTAGACAATCAACATCTTGGAACAAGAGCATTGTCTAAAATTGGAGGCTGGAAAGTATTTGCACAGAAAAGTAGAGGCTCCCCTTCACAGATTACTCACCCCCCCATCAATCCCCCCACTTCTGATGGGCCATTGGCAATAACTAGGGGTTTTGGGGGGGGGGGGTGGACAGCTAACCCTCTGCACTTCATTGATTGGCAAATGGCTCAATAATGTGGGCTAGTTTGGCCAGACCCTCTGTACTTAACACTATTGGCAGGCCACAGGAAAGATCAAATAACATTTCAACCCCCCCCCCCCCCCCCCCAAAAAAGGCAGGCACAGTGTGACATTATTAAATTACCAAGCAAGCTAATAGGAGGGAAAGAAGACAAAAAAATAGGAAATGGAATGCATGGAGGCAGTCCCTTGCACTACATGCTTTGCTGAATTCATCCCTAAAGATGCGCACTATAAAGAGGTAGGTATATAGTGTGTATGGACCTTGGGAAAGCCAGCAGATAAAGGATTGGTACCATCTGACAGAGCAGTTGGGGGAGGGGGTTCCTAATGAGTTTGCCCCCCCCCCCCCCACCAAAAGAACAAAAAAAGGGGGCTCTACATGAAGTAAACCACACAGCAAACATTTGTGCATATTTTAGGGGGTGTTTTGGGGCAAACAATACTATGCAGCAGACAAAAGACATTGCTTAAGTGAGTAGGCCATAGGTGTCTATTGGGGCAGAAGAGCATGCTGGTGAGGTAAGTGAAGGGAAAAATGCATGAAGGAGAAAAGGGGCACAGCATATTAGAACATATTGCAATCATGGTAATTAGGGAAGGAGGTCAAAAATACAAGTCATTAGCAAACAGAGCATACATAGAAGGGAATAGTAAAGTAGAAATGTTACCTTAATATAGTCCTCCTGCAGGACCTGAATGATGGCAGAACAGGTCTCTGGAATAATGATTCCCAGGGCCTGGGGAGAGATACCTGAAGAGAACTTCAAATCCTGAAGACTTCTCCCTGTCGCCAAGTACCTCAACGTGGCAACAAGCCTCTGCTCCGGAGTAATGGCTTGTCTCATGCAGGTATCCTGCCGGCTGATAAAAGGGGTCAGCAAAGCCAAAAGACGGTGAAAATCGGGGTCCGTCATCCTGAGAAAGTTCCTGAAATCATCAGGATTATTCTCCCGGATCTCACGAAGCAAAGGCATGTGCGAGAACTGGTCACGCTGAAGCAACCAATTCTTGGTCCACATACTCCTCATCACTCTGTTCATGGACGGGTCTTGGGTCAAAGCTAAAAGCCCGACACCAATTCCGCGTACAGCACGAACTCGGCGACGAGTACGCACGGGAAACATCGCTCAGAAGGTCACAAAAGGTCGGCTGGTCAGAACGGACAAACAGAAAGCACCGATAAACAGCAAGGCCTGAAAGAACGAAGTGAATACCAGCAACGAGCAGACAATAAGCAGTGCAAATCAAAGCGTCCTATATCAAGATATAGGCCGCAATGACCAACAAATGCGAACTGACTACACGCACTAATAAACAGATACGCACGACAAGCACAAACTGAAGAGCAGTAACGATCTGAGTCAGAAAACTGAGAAGCGCGAATCTTAAGTCACCAAACTTCCACTAACTCTCGATAAACACGGGATCAGCAGAAGGAGCCCAACGGGTGCCTGACGTGGTGCTGAACTTCCCTTTTGTAATCTCGTGGACGACGACTTACGTCACGACGTTCTTCCGGACCGGATATTCCGACAACGTAGTCCGACCGTGTGTACGCAACGCCAACATCGGACAAAGTACGTCGGACAAAGTCCGACCGACCTGGTCCGCGGATTGTCCGAGCGTGTGTATGGGGCTTAACATGTATGGTCTAAGATAGAGGCTAGGTGATAGTGGTAGTGGTATGGAAATGGGGATAATAATATAGTGCGAAAAGGGTATAATAATTTATGTAGTACAATCATTTTAAATACGTTTATTCTACCAGTTACAGATAGTTCCAATTTTGATAGGGTGGTCAATTCTCCAGGGACTTTCTCAAGGAATGTTTGGAAATTGTACTTATAGGCGTTAGCTGATTTGGTGGGGATATTGATTCCTAGCTATTTAATAGACATATTAACCCAGGTAAATGGGAATTGTTCTGTAATATAGTTTTTAAGTGGGGTTGCTATATTAAGGCCCAAGATTTTAGATTTACTTTCATTGATTTTATAGTACAAGATTGAACTAAAGGTATGAAGTATCTCTTGAAGTTCCTAGAGAGTGTGGAGTGGTTTGTGGAATCACATCAGAATCACATCATCTGCGAAAAGTTCAATTTTATTCTGTGTGGGGCCTATTTGTATTCCTGTCACATTAGGAGAGGTGCGGATCATGTGTGCAAGGGGCTCCATGATTAAAGAAAAATAAGCGGGGATAATGGGCATCCTTGCCTGGTACCGTTAGTGATCATGAATTCTGAGGAAAGGGTTTCCGGAAATCAAGACTTTGGCTGGTGGTTGGGAGTAAAGTGCCAATACGGCTGACATGATTGAACCTGAAAATCTGAATATGCTTAGGACAGCCTCTAGGAATCCCCAGTGCACACAATCAAATGCCTTCTCAGCATCTAGTGTTAAGAAGAGCGAAGGGGTTTTGTGTAATTCTGCATGTTTAAGAATATTTAAAATTCTCCTTGTGGCGTCTGGAGCTTGACGTCCTTTGATGAAGCCTACTTGGTCTGGATTAATTAAAGTGGGTAATATATTCAATAGTCTGAGCGCCAATGTTTTTGCATATATTTTTATGTTCAAATTGAGTAATGAGATGGGTCTATAGTTGCTAGGGAGGGAAATATCTTTGTCTGGTTTGGGCATAGTGGTGATTACTGCTTGTAGCATTTCTTTAGGGAAGTTATCTTTGATCATTGCTATGTTGTATATGTTTACCATTTGAAAATATTCATTAGAGAATCCATCGATCCCTGGGGCTTTGGATTTAGGCAAACTGAAGAATATGATTTTCTTGATCTCTGGTGTGGTAAATGCTCGAGAGGGTGGTCAATTGGTCATCAGTTAACTTAGATAAATGGAGTGGTTGGAGGAAGGATTGTATCTGGTCTGCAGTGGGTTGTGGGGGTCTGAGTATCTGATTTAAGGTCATATAGGCTAACATAATAGTTTTTAAAGATTTCTGCAATAACATCTGGGGAAAAAACTTTGGCAACAGAGGTTTTGTTCAGCATAAATTGGATTTTGTGTGAGAGTCATTTGCCTTAAAAGCGTTTATCTAGAAAGGCACCTGCCTTGTTGTTGAGGGCATAGAAATCAGCTTTGAGTGTTTTGGTGTGTTTTTCATATTGGTATAGTAATAAATCTTTAAGTGATATTCTCAGTTCCATGAGGTCTATTGAGGTTTGGTGAGTAGGATTGTGTTTGTTCACTTCTTCCAGTGATCGAATATCCTGCATAATTTGTTTGAGGCGTTTTGAGCGATGTTCTTTAGCTCGAGAGCTGAGCTGAATGAAAATGCCTCTCCTGAACGCCTTGTGAGCATTCCATAATACAAAACAGTCAGTTGAATCTATATCATTAGTGAAGAAGAATAGGTCATGTGCCTCATCTATGACTTTCTGTTTTTTTCGGGTAGTGAGAGCAGGTAAGTATTCAGTCTCCAAATAGAGGTTGGCCTAAGTTTGGCTGAATCAGAAAAGGTGATCATAATGGGGGCATGATCTGACCATGGTCTCGATCGTGGAAGAAGTAACATGTGGGAGGGTCCATTGGTCAGAGATCTATGTGTGTATATGTGTGGTGGACCAAAGATAAGAAAGTATAGTCTCTTTCAGTATTGTGGTGGCACCTCCAGATGCCATACACATTGTTTTTGCGCAGAAATGTATTGAGAGAGTATGGTTAATGCTTGGCTTTGGTGGATGAGTCAATCAAAGGGTCCCCTACTGAGTTAAAATCTCCACCAATTATTAAAAAGCCTTGTTGGCAAGATTAAAACTTCTTTAGGATTTTTTTTAAGAAAGCAATCTGTCTGACATTTGGGACATATATATTTACCAGAGTATAAAGTACACTGGTAATTTTACATACTAGAATAAGAAACCGTTGTCATCTTGCTGTAGAGAGACGAGTTGAAAGTTCAGAGAATCTGCAATGGCAATGAGAACTCCAGCTTTTTTCTTTTCAGAGTTTGCGGTAAAGATGTGGGTAAAGTTTTGCAAATAGAGCTGGGGCGCTTTATTTTTTGCAAAATTAGTCTCTTGTACAAAAAGGATGTCTCTGTGAAGTGATCTGACATCATTTTTCAAAGCTTTCCATTTAAAGGGACTGTTGAGGCCGTGCACATTAAATGAGATGAGCTTAAGAGCCATGGTAAAGTAATAGCCAGCTAATTATGTTGTCGCTCCTTAAGTGAGGCATGGGTGATGTGTTGGTATCGTCGTAGTAGAGCCCTGTGATGTGAGTTTTAAACGGGAAGTCTCTGTGAAGTCGTACCTGTAAAGTCTGCGGCTGTGTTAGAGGCGTTAGTTTTATGTGTGTTGCATCGAAGCAGAGATTAGGTTCATAAAAATCCAGCAGCAAAATAAACAAAGGGGTAGTAAAAAAAAATCTGGAAAAAAGCCCAGAAACCATGGGCAAATTAACTTATGCAATGCCGTGAGGGCAATGTATTCAGGAGAGGTTAAACAGGAAATGTTGATGTAATGTCGGTAGGCCTGAGAAGGAAACAAGTATGGTGCATGTCCTTGTTGTCATCCGGACGTGAGCTTGACATACTTCAGGGAGAATTTAGGACCACTCCATTGCCACTTTGGATGGCGGATATTTGTCTGGGATTATAGCATCAGGTGGTAGAATCTTCCACTCCTTTAGCATCTTGAGGCCTTTCTCCAGGGAGTGTACTGCATATTTCTTGTGTTGTTTTGTAATCAGCAGCTTAGTAGGTCGACCCCATTGAGCTTTAGTTAGCATGATGAATTGCTTCTTGGTGTGAATAGTGGCTGCAGATAGATCAGTGTATAGGGTAATTCCAGCAAATTTTCCGGATAGTGTGGGGTTAGCTCTTGATTAGGTTTGAGCGAACCCGAACTGTAAAGTTCGGGTCCGTACCGGACTTTAGGGTGTTCGGGTCCCGGACCCGAACCCGAACAATTGACTGTATGTTCGGGTTCGGGTCCGGTGTTCGGGGATTTAATGTTGCTTTTAAAAATGTCTTTTAAAAGCACTCGCGGCTATATGAATTGATATTCATATAGCCGCGAGTGCTTTTAATACAGAGAACAGTCATTAAAGTCATTTATTTTTAAAAAGTTAGTAATAAAAAGTGTTTGGGGACCTGGGTCCTGCCCCAGGGGACATGTATCAATGCAAAAAAAACTTTTAAAAACAGACGTTTTTTCGGGAGCAGTGATTTTAATAATGATTAAATTGAAACAATAAAAGTGTAATATTCCTTTAAATTTTGTACCTGGGGGGTGTCTATAGTATGCATGTAAAGGGGCGCATGTTTCCTGTGTTTAGAACTGTCTCTGCAAAAAGTGTCATTTTTTGCAGAAAAGAAAGCTATTTAAAATCACTCGCGGCTAATGTTAATTGTCGGCTCCCGTAATACAGAGAACAGTCATTCATTGAAAAGTCATTCATAAAAAAAAGTCATTGATAAAAAATAAAAAAAACAAAAAATAAAAAGCGTAGGGGTCCCCCAAATTCAATAACCAGGCCCTTCAGGTCTGGGATGGATATTAAGGGGAACCCCAGCAAAAAAAAAAATGGCGTAGGGTCCCCCTCAAAATCCATACCAGACCCTTGAGGTCTGGGATGGATTTTAAGGGGAAACCCAGCCAAAAAAAATGGCGTGAGGTCCCCCTCAAAATCCATACCAGACCCTTATCCGAGCACGCAACCTGGCAGCCGCAGGAAAAGAGGGGGGACGAGAGCGGCCCCCCTCCCGCCTGAACCGTACCAGGCCACATGCCCTCAACATTGGGAGGATGCTTTGGGGGTCTAAGACCCCCAAAGCCTCTTGTCCCCATGTTGATGAGGACAAGGGCCTCGTCCCCACAACCGTGCCCGGTGGTTGTGGGGGTCTGCGGGCGGGGGGCTTATCGGAATCTGGTAGCCCCCTTTAACAAGGGGACCCCCAGATCCCGCCCCCCCCTGTGTGAAATGGTAAGGGGGTACAAAAGTACCCCTACCATTTCACCAAAAAAGTGTCAAAAATGGTAAAAATTACAGGAGACGGTCTTTGACAATTCCTTTATTAAAATCTTCTTTCTTCTTTCTTCTGGTCTTCCTTTCTTCCTCTTCTCCTTCCAGCATCTTCTTCTTCCATCTTCTTCTTCCTCCGATTCGCTTCTTCTTGGCCTTCTCGTCCAGCATCGGTGTCTCTTCTGGGCCGCTCCGCGCAATGGGAGGCTCCCGCTGGGTGAGGCTTCTCTTCGGTATCTTCTTCCACGGCGGGAGCCTCCCATTGCGCCGAGCGGCCCAGAAGAGACACCGATGCTGGACGAGAAGGCCAAGAAGAAGCGGATCGGAGGAGAAGAAGATGCCGGAAGGAGAAGATGAAGAAAGGAAGACCAGAAGAAAGAAGAAAGAAGATTTTAATAAAGTAATTGTCAAAGACCGTCTCCTGTCATTTTTACAATTTTTTACACTTTTTTGGTGAAATGGTAGGGGTACTTTTGTACCCCCTTACCATTTCACACAGGGGGGGCGGGATCTGGGGGTCCCCTTGTTAAAGGGGGCTTCCAGATTCCGATAAGCCCCCCGCCCGCAGACCCCCACAACCACCGGGCACGGTTGTGGGGACGAGGCCCTTGTCCTCATCAACATGGGGACAAGAGGCTTTAGGGGTCTTAGACCCCCAAAGCATCCTCCCAATGTTGAGGGCATGTGGCCTGGTACGGTTCAGGCGGGAGGGGGGCCGCTCTCGTCCCCCCCTCTTTTCCTGCGGCCTGCCAGGTTGCGTACTCGGATAAGGGTCTGGTATGGATTTTGAGGGGGACCTCACGCCATTTTTTTTTTGGCTGGGTTTCCCCTTAAAATCCATCCCAGACCTCAAGGGTCTGGTTATTGAATTTGGGGGGACCCCTACGCTTTTTATTTTTTGTTTTTTTTTATTTTTTATCAATGACTTTTTTTTTATGAATGACTTTCAATGAATGACTGTTCTCTGTATTACGGGAGCCGACAATTCATATAGCCGCGAGTGATTTTAAATAGCTTTCTTTTCTGCAAAAAATGACACTTTTTGCAGAGACAGTTCTAAACACGGGAAACATGCGCCCCTTTACATGCATACTATAGACACCCCCCAGGTACGAAATTTAAAGGAATATTACACATTTATTGTTTCAATTTAATCATTATTAAAATCACTGCTCCCGAAAAAACTGCAATTTTTTTTGCATTGATACACGTCCCCTGGGGCAGGACCCAGGTCCCCAAACACTTTTTATGACTAACTTTTTAAAAATAAATGACTTCAATGACTGTTCTCTGTATTAAGGGGGATGGGAGCCGACACTTTATTATAGCCGTTCGGGTCCCCATTGACTTCAATAGGGTTCGGTGTTCGGGGTCAAGTTCGGGTCAAGTTCGGTCCCGAACCCGAACTTTTTTCTGAAGTTCGGCCGAACCAGCCGAACCCGAACATCCAGGTGTCCGCTCAACTCTACTCTTGATGCCTTCATCACTTTTTCTTTAATATGAAAGAAGTGAGCTCTGGCCAGGACATCTCTTGAAATTGTGTCTACCAAAAAGGGTGTTTTGGGTATTCGGTGAGCTCTATCAATTATAATACATCTCCAATTTTTTCTTCTGCTTGGGACACCCTGAGGAAGAGATCTTGGATGGTTGTTGTGACTCCAGCAAGCATTCTGGACATGTCCGTGTGGAAAAAAATGTGCAGAGACAATAACATATTATATCAGTCAGGGGGCAGGCTGGGAGGATGCTGGCAAGCCCTCTAGTAATGGCGTGGAGATAGGATAGGCTGCGTTCGGGTTGGAAGCATGAGGTGAGAGGGCTTCCTCTTCTCCTTGCTTACTTTTTTTGCTCTTAGTAGGGCTGCATGTGGTGGGGCTGTCTGGAGGTGTTGACTCACCTTGTAACATTTTTGAAATTCTCGTTTAGGCTATATTGTTTTCCAATATTTGATATATATATATTGTATGTGTTTGGAGATACGGGACTGTCAAAGGTACATAATCACAAAAAGATTGCATATATGATAAAAATTGTATTTTATTAACACACAAGAGATTTTAAAGGAAATATATTTAAATGACCTCGTATACAATAGTACAAAATATATCAAAGTTCAGGGGTTTATGCATACAATCCCTAGTGAAACTAAACATATTCATATACTAGAGACACGCAAGTCAAGGTACTTGTCCATTTGTTCTCGACATGTTTCGCCAGAATGGCTTCTTCAGGAGACAAGGGTAAAGTACGAGTAAAAGATGAGAAAGGTTTATAAGGATGTTTCCTTGTTTCTAGAATATGCATATAAAGGAGAAATAATAAGTAAATTTATTGTATAAAAGACACAATTAAATATTTATACATTTACAAAAATGCTGTACTATAAATGCCAATGCCATGTGCAAGAAAGAATTCTCCCGAGTGTATGCCCGACCTCTTACCTCCAAATTAAGAGAGTCTACATACTCCCAAGGACATCAGATATGAAAAATTGTGGCAGATCCGCGGTAAGGCGTCCTACCCAGAACTTCCAGAGGGGGCTTATACCCAAAAGGCCCGAGCCAGGAACAGTGGCTAGGGAACCGTAGGGGGAGAGTGAGATCCTATCGGTCTGGAATTGAATTGTCATAGGGCCTGTAAAGTACAAAGTAGTACTTATTAACTGTACACATAAAGTAAAAAAAATAATAATAAATAGCCAAAATAGCAGAGACAGTCTGATCAGGTCCCATATTATATCCGACTGAACCTACCTCAATGGCACCTTATTGGAGAAAAGCTTATAGGAGGCTCGGGTCTGCCTTCAAAGAAGGAAGGGAGAGACATTATCTTCTAAATGTTCAAAAAGAAAAATAAATTTCTGTAAATGAAGAAAATGAGAAAATACTAGTAAAAGATACCACATTATGTATATATTATCTCTGCTATGTACCCCAATGGTTTCTAGCCCCCCCTACCTTATGGTGGAGTGCGTAAGTCACCAAATCAGGGTATTACAGAGATTTTCCCACCGATGGCAGCAGCTCCCAGTAGGGGGTAAAGTATACCCGCTGGGTCCTATAAAGTTTATATGAGTATAAATAAAGGTGCATTTAATAGGTAATTATATGGAGGAATACCTCCATAAACAAAAGTTGTAGCCAATGTAGTTACCTAGAGTAGAGTCCCTCCACGTTTGCCGAGCCTCCAAATCCCACCACAGCCTGACCTCAGTCAGGCTGGGCTTAAATGGTCTCCCCCCGTGGCGCCAATTGCGTGGCGTGTGACGTCACGCCACGCCGGCGTCACGTGGACATAATGGCGGGACCCGATGCGGCGCCGACTGGACACCCCGTGGCCGGAAGTAAACGTCACTTCCTGCCGGCCACGGAACCGGAAATAGATATTATCACCGGCGCGCTGCTGGAAAGGCCAATTATGGACATCCTCTGCTGACAATACTTGTCAGAGAGGAGTCCACAGAGGCAGAGTGGAAAATTAACATGCAGACTAGGTCAAGCCGGCGCCGCAGAGCGGTCCCCGCTACCGGACGCATGATGGGAACTTAGAACCGCCACCTGATATGGGGGCGCGCACATAGCCCCACCATGCCTCCGGAGTAAACCCATACGGCTCCCCTAAGCCCAAAGCTCCGGCCCAATGGGTTCACCCCCCCCCCCCCCCCCTACAAAAGCAAGAAACAAGGGGAGAGGAGAGGAAGTGTAGATGTTAATAAAGCCTGGGGCAACGTAGTTAGCGCACATCTGTCAAAGCAAGGGGAGAAAAGAAGAAATACATAAGGACATTGTTGGGGCACCATAGCAAGAACATTTATCCAATACAGCATTTTATTGATTTATATACATAAAGTACATTGAGACATTCATGTGCCCCTAGATCGGGCCCCATCATTTTCTATTCAAACATAGATAAGCAAATGATAATAGTAATGAATTACTTCACCCCTACGCAGAGGGGGGAGTCAAAGAAATAAAAAGAAAAAAAAATAATATAATAAAAAATGAAAAAACAAAAAACAAAAAAGAGATGAGCATACTCCGGATCAAGAGTGGGCAGAACCGAATATAGCACCCTAAAAGAGAGCCAGTACAATAATGCTGGCAGGGGTGCCTTTGCAACATCGGGGCCTGAAATGCAACCTACATGTAACTGAAGGGGAAGGTAAGGATGAGGGATAACCAATATTTTAAAGAAAAGGTTTAAAGCTAATTCCCTCGTTGAGGCCCGGATACCGGGTCGCTTTCAAAAGGTAGATCCATCTTGTTTCGATTTGCAATAGTTTCTTATCTAGGTCACCCCCCCGTTCTTGTTGGGGCAGATGTTCAAGGCTGTAAAAGCCCACATAGTCAAGATTGAATTTATGATATAAGCCGACATGGCGGCTAATAGGGGTCTCCATTTTATGTTTGGAAATAAGGGATACATGATCTCTTATACGGCAAAAGAATGGGCGTTTTGTTTTCCCTACATAAAATGCTCCACATGAGCACTTCATCAGGTATACTGATCCCACAGATTGGCAGTTTGTTCGATATTTTGGGGTCCAGGTTTTACCGTCCGGCAGATCTATACTCCTGCCCTCTATAATAAAACGGCAAAAGCTACATTTACCGCAACGGTATGTCCCTGGAGTCTTTTTGGTAGATACTTGTTCATTTGTATGATGACTACTTACAAGAGTATCTCGCAAAGAGCGTGATCTCTTATAAGTAATTTCTGGATATGGTTTGATGTGTTTGGAGATTTTTTGATCAGTGGATAGGAGATACCAAAACTTTTTATAGATGTTGCGTACCTTTTTATGTTGCCTATTATACTTGGTGATAATTCGTGTACTATCCTGCGTTTTCACACGTCTGGGTTTATATAGCAGCAGCTGTCTATTAGTGCCCGCTACCTGGTTATATGCCCTCCGGAGGCATGTTTTACTGTACCCTCTCAATAAGAGACGATCACGCAAGAGGTTTGCCTCCCGCTGAAAGTCAGCAAGGTGCGTACAATTCCGTTTAATCCGTAAAAACTGACTATAAGGAATGCTCCTAATCAGTTTTTCGGGATGTGAGCTACTCGCATGTAGCATACTGTTGCCTGCAGACGCTTTTCTATAGAGAGTGGAGCACAAGGTTCCCTTCTCGTCCACAAATAGTTCAACATCAAGGAAAGTTATCCTCTGTTGGTCGTAGTTAAAGGTAAACTTAAGATTATATTCATTGAACTGTAGTTCATCCAAAAATATCACCAAATCATCCCTTGATCCTGACCATATCATGAGGACGTCATCAATGTAACGACTCCATGATACGATCTTGCCAATAGATTCAATTTTGTTCTCATCTGAGAACAGGTCACGCTCCCACCCCCCCAGGTACAGGTTCGCATAGGAGGGCGCACATTTAGCTCCCATAGCGACACCCTGCACCTGGAGGTAGTGGGAGCGTTTAAATACAAATATGTTATGCATCAAAATGAAACTAAGTAGTTCCAAAACAAATTCGTTGTACTTCCAAGAGTCTATATCTCTTTCCATCAAAAATTCACCTATCACTTCAACACCTTTCTTATGAGGTATTGAGTTATAGAGAGCCTCTATGTCTATAGCCACCAGCCATGCGTTGGGGGGTATTTGTAGACCATCTGTACTTTTAAGGAGTTCTATGGTATCCTTAACATATGAAAATAAACATTTGACGTGTGGATAAAGATACTCATCAACCAATTGGCTGGCTCTTTCTGTTAGAGATCCGCAGCCAGAGATTATGGGGCGGCCTGGTGGGGATGTTAAGCTCTTATGTACCTTTGGCAAGGCATAAAATGTCGGGGTAGTGAAAATGGTCATGTCCAGATATTCAAAGGTCTTGACATCTATGATGCCATTCATACGTGCCTTTAATATGATTGCTCTATATTTGTTCATGTAATAATTGACATGAGAAGCTGGGACCTTTCTGTACCAGACCTTATTGGATATTATATCCAAACACATCCTTTCATAGTTTTCTATATCCAGTATGACCAGATTCCCGCCCTTGTCGGACGGTTTAATTATGATATTATTGTTTGATTTTGAATTATGTAAAGCTTCTTTCAATTCTTTAGGGAGATTGGTCTGTATTCCCCCCTTCCAATTAGTAGATTCTATCTCCTTTGTGACTTGAATCACAAAGGCCCAGATGTTGGAATTGCCCTGTAGAGCAGGAAAAGACCTTGATTTGGGCTTATAAGTCTTAGTAGTACCAAAAATGGGCCCACAGGACCCCGAGGGGCCTGGGAGGCGAGAGCAAAGGGGAGGAAAAGTAACTCCCGTCTGAGTGAGGGGGGGTGTACAGTTGGTGAATGACCAACCCTCCTCCTCTGGGTTGCTCTCGTCCCACAGGTCCATCAGGTCCCGTAGGGCTCGTAGGTCCTCAAAGGTGACCCCTTCCATGTTGGAGTTATTTTGTTCATTCAATGGGGCATCAGGAGGTGTTTTGTCATAAATGACCTTGTACATCAACCGACGTGCAAACAAGTGAAGATCTTTGACTAATTCAAATCTGTCCGCATCTTCATCCGGACAGAATGTGAGACCTAATTGTAGTACTTTAGCCTCATTGTCCGAAAGTGGATATGAGGATAAATTTATAATATCGAAACTGTCCCGACTCTCCGAAATAGGGGGGCCGGGACACGCTATTTTAAAGGCTGATTTGTTTTTTTCAAAGGTGTGACCAAAGGCAAACTACGTTTGCGGTCGCCAGGATTACTGGAGAAAATTGGGGCCGTTTTGGCTTCAATGTGTGAGCCTGAATTAAGGGGGCCTTGTTCAGGGCCCTGTGTGGGGAGACCCGCCACCAGGGAGATAGAGTCAATGTTCCTGGTGGGAGTGGTTAGTGATACAAGAGAATGATTCAAAGTACTATTTGATAGGGTCGTGTTCAGGGTAGTACTATTTTTGCTCTGATGAGAGCGTATTTTCTTATCCTTACTATTAATTTTGTCCTCAGATCTTGGTTGGCTTTGTGAGCTGGTTACACTATCTTTCTTCCTTTTACGAATCGCCCCCCCCTGTTGGGTTTTTTCCTTACGTACAGCAATGGGTACAAACGACGTTGAGGAAATGGATGATGTATCCAGGTCCCCAAGGTCCAGATTGGGTGTGTGTGAACCCTGATTTGGGTTCCCCCGTCTAGGGGGGTATTTATTTGGTTGGTTCCATTTGTATGCTTGTTCATAAGTGTAGGCCTTTTTGTCCCGTTGAAATTTATTTTCTTTAGATTTAATTATACTTGTCGCGTATTTGGTTAGATGGTCTCTAAGATTTTTCTCCTTGTCCCCAAAACTGGCATGAGATCCCAGATTGGCATGCTCAGCCTGCCATTTCAGAATTTCAAGATCCAGTTCAGCAATATCAGTGTCATATTGTTCGCTAAGAATCCGCATCATTTGCAGAGAGCATGTCTGCAGATTCTCTTCCCAAATTTTTTTGGTATTTGGTTCTACTTTTTTGATGTTTGGAAAGATCTGTATACGAAGGCCCCAGGGTACTATCATATTGGATCTATACTTATCAAAGAATTCTTTATGCCAAAAAAGGCGAGTCTTTTTTTCAACCAGTCGCTGGAGACCGGTAAAGTATGCATTCACGTCCGTTTCACTAATGTCCTCCTTAGAACGAAAGAGGTTAACATCTGTCACAAAACCCCCCCAGGCTTGACCACAGTATTCTGACATGCTTGCAGAAGAGAAAAAGGTATCTAATATTCCACTTACCCTGTTGTCCCCTCCCTGGTAGATGTAAATTACCTAAAACATAAGGGTGGACTCACAGGATAGGATGTGTAGATCGTATTCAATTCGGTTCGGCCCATATGTCCAGAGCATGCTCATCATAAAAGATACACAAAATAAGATAAACAGTTATTTACATATAAATGTTTTCATAGAGGTATCTAATGTTCCAATGTTTTCAATCATTTTTATACAAAAAGGCGCAACAACGAAAATAATAATAATAAACAGACAGACAGGAAACACATTCCAGTCCGTATAGGACTATAGAGGTGTTTGGGTCTGTAAGTTGGTTAATTTGTATGTGGAAAACGGGATAGCCAACGAGAGAAGTGTATCGTGGGTGTTTTGACCACCCTGGGTAAAGAATTTTTGAAATTCTCGTTTAGGCTATATTGTTTTCCAATGTTTGATATATATATGTTGTACCATCATCCCACATTGTTATAAGAAAAAATATGTGTTTGGAGATACGGGACTGTCAAAGGTACATAATCACAAAAAGATTGCATATATGATAAAAAATGGTATTTTATTAACACACAAAAAGATTTTAAAGGAAATATATTTAAATGACCTCGTATACAATAGTACAAAATATATCAAAGTTCAGGGGTTTATGCATACAATCCCTAGTGAAACTAAACATATTCATATACTAGAGACACGCAAGTCAAGGTACTTGTCCATTTGTTCTCGACATGTTTCGCCAGAATGGCTTCTTCAGGAGACAAGGGTAAAGTACGAGTAAAAGATGAGAAAGGTTTATAAGGATGTTTCCTTGTTTCTAGAATATGCATATAAAGGAGAAATAATAAGTAAATTTATTGTATAAAAGACACAATTAAATATTTATACATTTACAAAAATGCTGTACTATAAATGCCAATGCCATGTGCAAGAAAGAATTCTCCCGAGTGTATGCCCGACCTCTTACCTCCAAATTAAGAGAGTCTACATACTCCCAAGGACATCAGATATGAAAAATTGTGGCAGATCCGCGGTAAGGCGTCCTACCCAGAACTTCCAGAGGGGGCTTATACCCAAAAGGCCCGAGCCAGGAACAGTGGCTAGGGAGCCGTAGGGGGAGAGTGAGATCCTATCGGTCTGGAATTGAATTGTCATAGGGCCTGTAAAGTACAAAGTAGTACTTATTAACTGTACACATAAAGTAAAAAATAATAATAATAAATAGCCAAAATAGCAGAGACAGTCTGATCAGGTCCCATATTATATCCGACTGAACCTACCTCAATGGCACCTTATTGGAGAAAAGCTTATAGGAGGCTCGGGTCTGCCTTCAAAGAAGGAAGGGAGAGACATTATCTTCTAAATGTTCAAAAAGAAAAATAAATTTCTGTAAATGAAGAAAATGAGAAAATACTAGTAAAAAATACCACATTATGTATATATTATCTCTGCTATGTACCCCAATGGTTTCTAGCCCCCCCTACCTTATGGTGGAGTGCGTAAGTCACCAAATCAGGGTATTACAGAGATTTTCCCACCGATGGCAGCAGCTCCCAGTAGGGGGTAAAGTATACCCGCTGGGTCCTATAAGGTTTATATGAGTATAAATAAAGGTGCATTTAATAGGTAATTATATGGAGGAATACCTCCATAGACAAAAGTTGTAGCCAATGTAGTTACCTAGAGTAGAGTCCCTCCACGTTTGCCGAGCCTCCAAATCCCACCACAGCCTGACCTCAGTCAGGCTGGGCTTAAATGGTCTCCCCCCGTGGCGCCAATTGCGTGGCGTGTGACGTCACGCCACGCCGGCGTCACGCGGACATAATGGCGGGAACCGATGCGGCGCCGACTGGACACCCCGTGGCCGGAAGTAAACGTCACTTCCTGCCGGCCACGGAACCGGAAATAGATGTTATCACCGGCGCGCTGCTGGAAAGGCCAATTATGGACATCCTCTGCTGACAATACTTGTCAGAGAGGAGTCCACAGAGGCAGAGTGGAAAATTAACATGCAGACTAGGTCGAGCCGGCGCCGCAGAGCGGTCCCCGCTACCGGACGCATGATGGGAACTTAGAACCGCCACCTGATATGGGGGCGCGCACATAGCCCCACCATGCCTCCGGAGTAACCCATACGGCTCCCCTAAGCCCAAAGCTTCGGCCCAATGGGTTCACCCCCACCCCCCCCCCCCACAAAAGCAAGAAACAAGGGGAGAGGAGAGGAAGTATAGATGTTAATAAAGCCTGGGGCAACGTAGTTAGCGCACATCTGTCAAAGCAAGGGGAGAAAAGAAGAAATACATAAGGACATTGTTGGGGCACCATAGCAAGAACATTTATCCAATACAGCATTTTATTGATTTATATACATAAAGTACATTGAGACATTCATGTGCCCCTAGATCGGGCCCCATCATTTTCTATTCAAACATAGATAAGCAAATGATAATAGTAATGAAATTACTTCACCCCTACGCAGAGGGGGGAGTCAAAGAAATAAAAAGAAAAAGATAATATAATAAAAAATGAAAAAACAAAAAACAAAAAAGAGATGAGCATACTCCGGATCAAGAGTGGGCAGAACCGAATATAGCACCCTAAAAGAGAGCCAGTACAATAATGCTGGCAAGGGTCACACACACCCAATCTGGACCTTGGGGACCTGGATACATCATCCATTTCCTCAACGTCGTTTGTACCCATTGCTGTACGTAAGGAAAAAACCCAACAGGGGGGGGCGATTCGTAAAAGGAAGAAAGATAGTGTAACCAGCTCACAAAGCCAACCAAGATCTGAGGACAAAATTAATAGTAAGGATAAGAAAATACGCTCTCATCAGAGCAAAAATAGTACTACCCTGAACACGACCCTATCAAATAGTACTTTGAATCATTCTCTTGTATCACTAACCACTCCCACCAGGAACATTGACTCTATCTCCCTGGTGGCGGGTCTCCCCACACAGGGCCCTGAACAAGGCCCCCTTAATTCAGGCTCACACATTGAAGCCAAAACGGCCCCAATTTTCTCCAGTAATCCTGGCGACCGCAAACGTAGTTTGCCTTTGGTCACACCTTTGAAAAAAACAAATCAGCCTTTAAAATAGCGTGTCCCGGCCCCCCTATTTCGGAGAGTCGGGACAGTTTCGATATTATAAATTTATCCTCATATCCACTTTCGGACAATGAGGCTAAAGTACTACAATTAGGTCTCACATTCTGTCCGGATGAAGATGCGGACAGATTTGAATTAGTCAAAGATCTTCACTTGTTTGCACGTCGGTTGATGTACAAGGTCATTTATGACAAAACACCTCCTGATGCCCCATTGAATGAACAAAATAACTCCAACATGGAAGGGGTCACCTTTGAGGACCTACGAGCCCTACGGGACCTGATGGACCTGTGGGACGAGAGCAACCCAGAGGAGGAGGGTTGGTCATTCACCAACTGTACACCCCCCCTCACTCAGACGGGAGTTACTTTTCCTCCCCTTTGCTCTCGCCTCCCAGGCCCCTCGGGGTCCTGTGGGCCCATTTTTGGTACTACTAAGACTTATAAGCCCAAATCAAGGTCTTTTCCTGCTCTACAGGGCAATTCCAACATCTGGGCCTTTGTGATTCAAGTCACAAAGGAGATAGAATCTACTAATTGGAAGGGGGGAATACAGACCAATCTCCCTAAAGAATTGAAAGAAGCTTTACATAATTCAAAATCAAACAATAATATCATAATTAAACCGTCCGACAAGGGCGGGAATCTGGTCATACTGGATATAGAAAACTATGAAAGGATGTGTTTGGATATAATATCCAATAAGGTCTGGTACAGAAAGGTCCCAGCTTCTCATGTCAATTATTACATGAACAAATATAGAGCAATCATATTAAAGGCACGTATGAATGGCATCATAGATGTCAAGACCTTTGAATATCTGGACATGACCATTTTCACTACCCCGACATTTTATGCCTTGCCAAAGGTACATAAGAGCTTAACATCCCCACCAGGCCGCCCCATAATCTCTGGCTGCGGATCTCTAACAGAAAGAGCCAGCCAATTGGTTGATGAGTATCTTTATCCACATGTCAAATGTTTATTTTCATATGTTAAGGATACCATAGAACTCCTTAAAAGTACAGATGGTCTACAAATACCCCCCAACGCATGGCTGGTGGCTATAGACATAGAGGCTCTCTATAACTCAATACCTCATAAGAAAGGTGTTGAAGTGATAGGTGAATTTTTGATGGAAAGAGATATAGACTCTTGGAAGTACAACGAATTTGTTTTGGAACTACTTAGTTTCATTTTGATGCATAACATATTTGTATTTAAACGCTCCCACTACCTCCAGGTGCAGGGTGTCGCTATGGGAGCTAAATGTGCGCCCTCCTATGCGAACCTGTACCTGGGGGGGTGGGAGCGTGACCTGTTCTCAGATGAGAACAAAATTGAATCTATTGGCAAGATCGTATCATGGAGTCGTTACATTGATGACGTCCTCATGATATGGTCAGGATCAAGGGATGATTTGGTGATATTTTTGGATGAACTACAGTTCAATGAATATAATCTTAAGTTTACCTTTAATTACGACCAACAGAGGATAACTTTCCTTGATGTTGAACTATTTGTGGACGAGAAGGGAACCTTGTGCTCCACTCTCTATAGAAAAGCGTCTGCAGGCAACAGTATGCTACATGCGAGTAGCTCACATCCCGAAAAACTGATTAGGAGCATTCCTTATAGTCAGTTTTTACGGATTAAACGGAATTGTACGCACCTTGCTGACTTTCAGCGGGAGGCAAACCTCTTGCGTGATCGTCTCTTATTGAGAGGGTACAGTAAAACATGCCTCCGGAGGGCATATAACCAGGTAGCGGGCACTAATAGACAGCTGCTGCTATATAAACCCAGACGTGTGAAAACGCAGGATAGTACACGAATTATCACCAAGTATAATAGGCAACATAAAAAGGTACGCAACATCTATAAAAAGTTTTGGTATCTCCTATCCACTGATCAAAAAATCTCCAAACACATCAAACCATATCCAGAAATTACATATAAGAGATCACGCTCTTTGCGAGATACTCTTGTAAGTAGTCATCATACAAATGAACAAGTATCTACCAAAAAGACTCCAGGGACATACCGTTGCGGTAAATGTAGCTTTTGCCGTTTTATTATAGAGGGCAGGAGTATAGATCTGCCGGACGGTAAAACCTGGACCCCAAAATATCGAACAAACTGCCAATCTGTGGGATCAGTATACCTGATGAAGTGCTCATGTGGAGCATTTTATGTAGGGAAAACAAAACGCCCATTCTTTTGCCGTATAAGAGATCATGTATCCCTTATTTCCAAACATAAAATGGAGACCCCTATTAGCCGCCATGTCGGCTTATATCATAAATTCAATCTTGACTATGTGGGCTTTTACAGCCTTGAACATCTGCCCCAACAAGAACGGGGGGGTGACCTAGATAAGAAACTATTGCAAATCGAAACAAGATGGATCTACCTTTTGAAAGCGACCCGGCATCCGGGCCTCAACGAGGGAATTAGCTTTAAACCTTTTCTTTAAAATACTGGTTATCCCTTATCCTTACCTTCCCCTTCAGTTACATGTAGGTTGCATTTCAGGCCCCGATGTTGCAAAGGCACCCCTGCCAGCATTATTGTACTGGCTCTCTTTTAGGGTGCTATATTCGGTTCTGCCCACTCTTGATCCGGAGTATGCTCATCTCTTTTTTGTTTTTTGTTTTTTCATTTTTTATTATATTATCTTTTTCTTTTTATTTCTTTGACTCCCCCCTCTGCGTAGGGGTGAAGTAATTCATTACTATTATCATTTGCTTATTTATGTTTGAATAGAAAATGATGGGGCCCGATCTAGGGGCACATGAATGTCTCAATGTACTTTATGTATATAAATCAATAAAATGCTGTATTGGATAAATGTTCTTGCTATGGTGCTCCAACAATGTCCTTATGTATTTCTTCTTTTCTCCCCTTGCTTTGACAGATGTGCGCTAACTACGTTGCCCCAGGCTTTATTAACATCTACACTTCCTCTCCTCTCCCCTTGTTTCTTGCTTTTGGGGGGGGGGGGGGGGTGAACCCATTGGGCCGGAGCTTTGGGCTTAGGGGAGCCGTATGGGTTACTCCGGAGGCATGGTGGGGCTATGTGCGCGCCCCCATATCAGGTGGCGGTTCTAAGTTCCCATCATGTGTCCGGTAGCGGGGACCGCTCTGCGGCGCCGGCTTGACCTAGTCTGCATGTTAATTTTCCACTCTGCCTCTGTGGACTCCTCTCTGACAAGTATTGTCAGCAGAGGATGTCCATAATTGGCCTTTCCAGCAGCGCGCCGGTGATAACATCTATTTCCGGTTCCGTGGCCGGCAGGAAGTGACGTTTACTTCCGGCCACGGGGTGTCCAGTCGGCGCCGCATCGGTTCCCGCCATTATGTCCGCGTGACGCCGGCGTGGCGTGACGTCACACGCCACGCAATTGGCGCCACGGGGGGAGACCATTTAAGCCCAGCCTGACTGAGGTCAGGCTGTGGTGGGATTTGGAGGCTCGGCAAACGTGGAGGGACTCTACTCTAGGTAACTACATTGGCTACAACTCTTGTCTATGGAGGTATTCCTCCATATAATTACCTATTAAATGCACCTTTATTTATACTCATATAAACCTTATAGGACCCAGCGGGTATACTTTACCCCCTACTGGGAGCTGCTGCCATCGGTGGGAAAATCTCTGTAATACCCTGATTTGGTGACTTACGCACTCCACCATAAGGTAGGGGGGCTAGAAACCATTGGGGTACATAGCAGAGATAATATATACATAATGTGGTATCTTTTACTAGTATTTTCTCATTTTCTTCATTTACAGAAATTTATTTTTCTTTTTGAACATTTAGAAGATAATGTCTCTCCCTTCCTTCTTTGAAGGCAGACCCGAGCCTCCTATAAGCTTTTTTCCAATAAGGTGCCATTGAGGTAGGTTCAGTCGGATATAATATGGGACCTGATCAGACTGTCTCTGCTATTTTGGCTATTTATTATTATTTTTTACTTTATGTGTACAGTTAATAAGTACTACTTTGTACTTTACAGGCCCTATGACAATTCAATTCCAGACCGATAGGATCTCACTCTCCCCCTACGGCTCCCTAGCCACTGTTCCTGGCTCGGGCCTTTTGGGTATAAGCCCCCTCTGGAAGTTCTGGGTAGGACGCCTTACCGCGGATCTGCCACAATTTTTCATATCTGATGTCCTTGGGAGTATGTAGACTCTCTTAATTTGGAGGTAAGAGGTCGGGCATACACTCGGGAGAATTCTTTCTTGCACATGGCATTGGCATTTATAGTACAGCATTTTTGTAAATGTATAAATATTTAATTGTGTCTTTTATACAATAAATTTACTTATTATTTCTCCTTTATATGCATATTCTAGAAACAAGGAAACATCCTTATAAACCTTTCTCATCTTTTACTCGTACTTTACCCTTGTCTCCTGAAGAAGCCATTCTGGCGAAACATGTCGAGAACAAATGGACAAGTACCTTGACTTGCGTGTCTCTAGTATATGAATATGTTTAGTTTCACTAGGGATTGTATGCATAAACCCCTGAACTTTGATATATTTTGTACTATTGTATACGAGGTCATTTAAATATATTTCCTTTAAAATCTCTTGTGTGTTAATAAAATACCATTTTTATCATATATGCAATCTTTTTGTGATTATGTACCTTTGACAGTCCCGTATCTCCAAACACATATTTTTTCTCACCTTGTAACAGTTGTGGGAGACAACAGCATGACTAAGAGCCAGTGTGGCCCTGAGCGTGTATTCAGATGTTAAGTCATGCTGCGGCGGTGTCGGGAGTGGAACGATGTAGCTCCGCTGTAAATGTTGCTTCGGTGCACCTTGTTCCTTGGAGCTCCTTCACTCTGCAGCCATCACGGTCCACGCTCAGCCACACCCCCTATTTCCGGTACATGAAATGGTTGGTTTAATTGAGACAATTCTATTTTCGAAAGTGTGGGTAGGTTTATTGATGCCAGGAAGTCAGATATAGTTTCATCTGTTGGTTGATATGTATCAGGGTCATTTTTAAGATTATAAAGTGATTCATAGTAGTCGCTGAAGGCGTCCGTAATGAATATTAAATTAGTGCATAAGTCATGTCTGGTGAGAAACAATAGTTCTCTGATTTTTTTGTGTAGTATTTTGTATGTTTATGCTTTCTAGGTGTTGTATTTTAGATAACTGGTCATTGAGACGCTTTGTCCGTTGCTTTTTTATTTTTGCACTTAATTGTATAAGTAATCCTCTGATATAAACCTTGTGAGAGTTCCACAGTGTGAGGGATCATCAACTGAAGGGGCATTAAGGTCAAGGGCTTTAAGAATTTGTTTTGCGTTCTCTGGTTGAGAGAGGGTATAGATATTGTTGCGCCATGTAATGAAATGTATTTTTGACTTAAAAACCTTTTGCAGCATAAGCTTGTCTACCAAAAATAAATGGATGCGAGAGTATGTGTGAAGCACATTGGAGAAAAAATGTAAATCTCGTTCTAAGTGTTGACATCTCCAAACATCAAACATTCCTGAGGAGAAGATAAAATGAGCCAATGTCGCTCTGCGTTGTTGGCATCGTGTGTTACTGGAGAGGTCCAGGTCTTTATCTGGAATTGTATTAAAGTCCCCGCATAGGATCACATGTCCTTGACGTATTGAGGAAACTTTTTTCCAAACTTTTTTCAGGAAAGATATTTGCTTCGTGTTGGGAAGGTATAGGTTGACCAACGTATATTTGGTGTTATTAATTTCGCAGATGAGGACTATATATCTGCCTGAGACATCCAAGTGTGTTCCTAGATGATTAAATTGAATAGAATCTTTGATAGCAATTGCGATTCCTCCTTTTTTTGAGGGTCCATTAGCCTTAAATACATGTGAAAAGTTGCGTTGTTGAAAAAACAGAGGTTTATGGGATACAAAGGGGGTTATTTATGAAGGGTAAACCCACTTTGCACTGCAAGTGCACTTCAAAGTGCACTTGGAAGTGCAGTTGCTCTAAATCTAAGGGGTAGATCTGAAATGAGTGGAAGCTCTGCTGATTTTATCATCCAATCATGTGCAAGCTAAAATGCTGTTTATTTTCCTTGCATATTCCCCTAAGATCTACAGTGACTTTACTTCCAAGTGCACTTTCAGTGCACTTTCAAGTGCACTTGCAGTGCAAAGTGGATTTGCCTTTAGTAACTAACCCCCAAAGTGTGTCTCTTGAAAGCATATGACATCACATTTGAGATTATTTGCTTCCTTCCAGGCCATCTGTCTCTTAGTAAGACTGTTCAGGTCTTTCACATTGAAAGATTACATTTTAAATGCCATTGTGTATCACTAGAGATGTCAGTAGGGGTGTGTTTTTGGCAGTTCTTTATGACAGAAGACACCTGTGCAGTTATATTACCTGTTGGGAGGTTAGTTGCTGATGAAGCTTTAGTATGTGCATATTTATCGACCTGAAAGAACGTGAGTGTTCAAGTATTCAGAGATGGAAGTCAATAGTGAAGAAACTTTACAGGAAATGTACCTTAGTAATGAACCAAAAATAAAAATAAACAAAGATAAAAAATGAACAATTCTGTGTAGAATCTGTAAGGGAAAGGTAACCACTAAAACCTGTGGGGTTAAAAGAAATAGCAATGTGGCAGTCGCCTTTGTCATTAGAGAATGGAATGAATTTGTAGTAGCTAGTTATACAGTTCAGCCTGTTTCCACATCTAAGTTGTCTAGAGTAGACAAAGGTGAGCGAGAGAAACCTTCTTCTGCTGTACATGGCTCTATGATTTGCCACTCTCGCATGAGGCGGAGGCCTTCCTTCACATTAGGGATCACATAGGTTGTGTCATCTTTTGTCACCAGTAACTTGGCAGGGTAAAGCCAGCGGTAAGTGATGTGGTGGTTATTCAGAGGTTTTGTAAGTGTGGCAAGTTGCCTTCGTTGTTGCAAGGTGAATGCTGATAGAGCGGCGAAGAATGACAGTTGTTGTAGATTTTGAGGCAAGGTTTCACTGTGTCTTATGGCTGTCATGAACTGGTATTTTATGTGATAGAAGTGAATCCTGACTATAGTGCCCCTGGGCAGATGAGAGGGGATATGCTTGGGTATTGGCAACCTATGGAAACGATCTATGAGGAGATCTTTTAACAGTGCGTCAGAAAGTACGTCTTTCATGAGATTGGTGAAATAATCTTTCAGGTCTGGAGGTTTGACCAATTCCAGGATCCCTCCAAATGTTGACATTATTTTGTCTTGATCTGCCCCTAAATCTGCTATTTTAGTTTTCATCCGCAGTAACTCGTCCTCTCTGTCATTGTGAGCATCTACTAGGTTATTAAAGGTAGATGCAAATTCCTCCATTTCTGTTTCAATTTTGGAGACTATCTTGTTTACTGCAGAAACTTCTGATTTAAATTGTTGTGCCAGTATGTCTGTATGTAAGGTTGAGCGCAGTGACACTAACATATCTGTCAATGTGGTGTCCTTGACTGGCGCAGGCATCTCTCTGGTGAGGTATTCTTCTTCTGCTTGCTCTTTGCTGGGCTAGATGAGGATAATGGTGGTTGAGAGTGTCCTCCTTGCCCCTATCTGTTGCCATGATCAAGTTCATTTTATGGGCTGTGCTGTGCTGCAGGTAAGAGCCACGTGTAAGTTCAGCAGAGCCGCCAGCGACATTTTGGTTGATGTAGCTGCGCAGGTTCTGGAAGAAGTCGGTCAATTTCCCCAGCTTTGTGCACTCCTTTCTTTTCCGTGATGGCATTGGGATGTGAGCATGCTGTATGGGAGCCTAATGGCAGTTTGGTCCGAGGCTTTGTGTTGCTGTATTCATCCCTGATGGCCCATGGTGGAGAGGAGCTGTCTCAGTGTGCAGCCATTCACTCTGCTGGCTAGCCACGCCCCCTTTCTCTTGACTTTTGACAGATGACGCACGCATTATACATCACCATATGAAAAAGGTAAACAGCAACTTTTTTATACCAGTAAAAGGACTTTCTAATTGGTAAATAGGGGTGTAGCATTCGGTCGTTTAAATCCACCCCCCATGAACAGATTATAATTGTGTGTTCATTCAGGCTTTATAATGGGACAGTGTCTTCCGGGAATCTCCACCAACGTGTCATTGTGGATGGTGGACACCACTTAGATGTTTCTCTTATCCCTCCTCTTCATGGCCAATACTTCCTCATTCCTCATACTTGCTGATTCCCCCCTTTTGTAGTCTTGTTGTAACTAAGTTTTGTGTTTTTTTCTGGTGGTACCGCAGGCCAAGGCTTTTTTCACGGTACAGGTGGTGGAAAAGGGCACTGCCAGTTGTCATTGAAATGCAGGAAGTGCATGATCATGTCATAGCATGTCCTGTCCATGTGGTGGATGGGGTTGGTAAATCAGTAGGCATGAGGAATTTTAAATGGAAAAAACAGCGCTGTCTCTACTGTGAATAATAGCTGCATCTACATGCTTTTAATTGTCTTCCAACATGTGAGTGACCATTTTTATTATTTACAATAAATGTTTTTTATTTAAACGGTATCACACTATGGGCCCTATCTTTTCTCCTTTGCTATATGTAACATTGGGAAGAACAACATTATACACTGACCAATACACTTTAAGGTGGATACCCCTTTACTCAATCTAGTGACGGATCCTCGCCAAGTCGGTACATATTAGAAGCCGGAGTCGTTGCATACTCCTCTGGGTGTGATTACACCAACAAGCCTTTTAGACTCATTAGGTATATGCCTAGTTGAGTCCAATATACCCAGTAAGCCTTTTTCCATATGGTGGTGGATATCTGCAGACAACTCACACAGCCACTTCATTTATTTCAGCACTTATGGACTTTATCACGGATTTAATATTGGTTTGATTCACATGAATATTTGTTATCATTGTATTGGTATAATTTATTTTATCCCGATTCACTTTATTGTAATATTGTTATATTAAGTATGCACAATATTAGTATTATTTGATGGTGAAATTTCATTATCATTAGCACTGCACATTACTTTTCCAAATCAGTAGGCATGCACTTTGTTTTTCTTTGTAAGCCCCATATTAAATGTAAGACTCAAAAACAATCTACTGTGAGACATCGCCAATGAAACATATGGGCATAGGAAGAATTGGGCTTGTTGGCAATAAATTGCTCTGCAAAAAGATTTGTTTGGTCCACAATGTACTACAACAAATTTTAAGGGCAAAAAAATTTAAAAAATCAATTTCCGAAATATTGTCAGTGTTAGGCTGCACAAACAGCTATGCAGTGAAAGGGGGATTGTTGCTGACCCTGAGCTGGAAGGCAGCCATAAAGGGTTTTCCATGGCATCAGGAAGGTAGGTTTGGGCCCGGATTCCCTTGGGTCTGGTGCCTTATTTCAGTACTGGTACTGAGCCTTACTTCCAGGGGTCTAACGCCATTGGTGTTGGTGACGTTGGGGTGTATGGTGGTAAGTAAGTAAGGATTGTATATGCCTCGTCAGGTGTAAAACATCTTTTGGACATGGCAGCTGATGTGAAGCTGCAAAGTGTACACTGCTGTTGGGCGGCAGTGATGTTGCCTCTGTGGCGGGTGACACTGATAGTGGCACTAATGGACTGCGCTGACAGATCCACTGAAGGGGCTATATGACAGATCCACTGACAGGGCTGTGTGACAGAGCCACTGATGGACTGTATGATAGATCCACTGATGGTGGCACTAAGGGGTTGTCCTGAGAGTTCCACTGATGGGCTGTGTGACAGATCTGCTCATGGCGGCATTAATGGACTGTGTGACAGATCCACTGATGGCGGCACTAAGGAGTTGTCCTGACAGATCCACTGATGTTCTGTGTGACAGATTCATTGATTGACTGTGTGACAGATCCACTGATGGGTTGTGTGACAGATCCACTGATGGCGGCACTGATGGGCTATGTGACAGATCCACTGATGGTGACACTGATGGGCCATGTGACAGACCCGCTAATGGCCGTACTAATGGACTGTATGAGAGATCCACTGATGGTGGCACTAATGGACTGTGTGACAGTATGTTTATACTTGTGACTGGTTGTAATTGGACACAGCCAATAACGTGGTAAACAGCCAATTTCATTGGCTGTTTATCCTGATCGGGATGGGATGTGTCCTGGAGATTAGCGGCGCATCCTGATCGGCGTCATTTGACGTCCAGTCAGGATGGCAGAGACCCCACCTGGCAGTCAATCCGCTATAGGGCAGACAGGATCTGGTTAAGTAAAGCTTTTGAATCTTTGTCTTTGTGACTATGTGTAGAGTGTGGAATGACATTGCCAGGGAGCTGGAAATGGTTTTACTAGAGGTATCCAAAAGAAAATTGTATATCAAAACCAAAGGATATTTGAACTAGGGGGTAGAAATAGCAGACTATTGGCATATTTATCCAATCCAGACTATCAACCCTGTTTCATCCCAACAATTATAGGTGTCACAGGTAGAATGGTTGATAATAGTAAGGATGCTGTACAGTAGGGTGTTTCTTTTTCTAATGGAAAAAAATAAACTGTAACATTTTTGCAGACTTTGCCTATGCCCCGAGTATGAGTGATGTAAAAGATATATATATGCTAAATTTCAAGAAGATGCACACAATTTCAAAGGTTGCACACTTTGATCTGTTTTGTAAAAGTAGGCAAAAAATAAGATTTTTCAATGTTAATTACTTTTATTGGGAAAACTAGAAATCACAAACTTAAAATACTATTAAAACTATACACTAAGGTTAATAGGTAATATGATAGGCAAAACATGTGTTATATTAATCAACTTTGAACGACGCAATCCCTTGTTTTGTTTGCTTGGTGGTGACTTTTCTGTGATGCTCGACTACCCTCAACAAGAATTGTTTTTGTTGTTCATCCCTGACCGATTCGTTATACTTTTTTATCAGAGCAATTCCTCTTTCTGCGGTATCATTGACAACCTTAAGAGCGTTCACATGGCTTCTTAGAGAATCACTGCAGTATTCTGTCACGTCGTGGATCCCAAACAATTCAAAGAACGTCTTTGTTTTATTAGTAACGAAATGGCTCATGTCTTTTCCTTCAAAAGCCATGTTTTTACCCTCTAATCGTTTCACTTTATTTTCCTTTGCAGGTTTGGTTTCTACATTTTTTGTCATATTTTCCTTAACAGCCTGAGTAATACGTTCGTCCAAAAAAGCCAATCCTACGTTTGTTTCTGACAGATACCCAAGGTGTCTCTTAGCAACTGTGAGAGCACATTTTTTGATGTCTGCATCTGGGTAAGTGCTCAAAAGCTGTAGCATATCCAAATCATTCTTTGGAGCCCATCGACTTATAATTGCCTCATGCCAAAAGCAAACATATATGAGGCTGACAAAATGTGCAACCCATTTCATTCCTTCCAATTATCGTTGAGGAATATTCAACTGTTTAGTGAAGAGGACAATTTTAAGTGCGTATATTGCCTTTGCCATCCACCTGGCTTTATGCAGTGCCCCTGGGATCCTGTAACTGAAGTTGTTTTTAGACCAACCTCCTAGGTACAGGAGTAAGAGTTGTAATAACTCTTTGTAGTCTTCTCTTGGATGACATCCGTCTTTTAGGACATTTTGGATGTAGTTAACCATTTTTACTCGTTGTTCTTCTAGAAAGCCTTGAATGGGAATTTCTTCATCCAGCATTGTTGTATATGACTTCTTATCAAGTGAAGGCAACAGACTTTGCTATGATAAAAGTGATCAATGTGTGCAACCCCTAAATATTATCCAATCTTCTTGAAATTTGGAACATATATCTTTTACATCACTGAGACTCGGGGCGTAGGCAAAGTCATATGAAAATCACATCTATGGAAAAATGAAACACCTGACCGTACAGTCATTTCTAACCTTCTATGCTTATCTTTATATATCTGGGCTGCATTATACTATAGTAGAACTGGATGATTATTTGTACCCTATTAAGCATTCTAGGTTGTTATCTGAACAGTTTACCCTACTAGAAGCACCCTTGATAATGGAAGAACTGGAACTCACTATATATTTATTTGCACGTAACATGCCAGGACCTGACGGCCTCCCTTAAGAGTGGTATATCCACTACAAGGAGATCCTGATCCCACATCTACTTAGACTATTTAAAAGTGCATTTGAGGAAGGGCACCCTCAGGCTTGTTCTTCATACTACCACACCATGTGGAAACACTGGGTATTTCTGTATAAAGAGCTCCACTCTGGGGATCATTTTTCTCCCATGGGCCAGCGAGACTATACCTCATTGGATATTCCACAAGTACATCACTGTGTGGTCTAGTTACAAGATGCATGAAAAGTGTATAAATTGAAATCTCCTAAAAAGAAACCACTTGTGTGATCATGTACATTTATAGATTACATTTCTAACATAAGTGTACTTATACTTGATCACTGGAGGGGTATTTCAAATCCTACTACCTACCATTTGTGGCCAGAGGCGTAACTATAACCTTCAGGGCCCCAGTGCAAGAAACCATGAAGGGCCCCTGAACCGTAGTATGATGGTGGGTATTGTGAATAGATGGGGGGGGGGGGGGGGGCAGTGTGATGGGGCATTTTGACAGGAGAAGGGCAGTGTGACCAAAGAAGGGTATCTGGAAAATGTGACCAGAGGGGGGAGTGTGAAAGAAGGGGGGCAGTGTGATAAGAAGGAGCAGTATATTGGGGGCAGTGTGACAGGGGGATATTGTGACAAGGGGGGGGGGGGGCAGTGTGACAGGAAAAAATACCTGGGAAGTATGACAGGAGGGTGCAGTGTAATGAAGGAGCACTGTGAAAGGAGGGGGGCTGTGTATCAAGAGGGGGCAGTATGACGGGACAGTGTGACAGGTGGGGGGCAGTGTCACAGGTGAGGGGGCCAGTGTCACTGGTGGGGGGGCAAGTGTCACACGTGAGGGGGCCAGTGTCACACGTGAGGGGGCCAGTGTCACACGTGGGGGGCCAGTGTCACAGGTGGGGGCCAGTGTCACAGGTGGGGGCACTGTGAAAGGAGGGGGGCTGTGTGAGGGGGCAGTATGACGGGACAGTGTGACAGGTGGGGGGGCAGTGTCACAGGTGAGGGGGCCAGTGTCACTGGTGGGGGGGCAAGTGTCACACGTGAGGGGGCCAGTGTCACAGGTGAGGGGGCCAGTGTCACAGGTGGGGCCAGTGTCACAGGTGTGAGGGAGGCAGTGTCACAGGTGGGGGGGCCAGTGTCACAGGTGGGGGGGCCAGTGTCACAGGTGGGGGGGCCAGTGTCACAGGTGGGGGGGCAAAGTGTCACAGGTGGGGGGGGGCAAGTGTCACAGGTGGGGGGGCAAATGTCACAGGTGGGGGGGCAAATGTCACAGGTGGGGGGGGGCAGTGTCACAGGTGAGGGGCAAGTGTCACAGGTGGGGGGGCACAGTGTCACAGGTGGGGGGGCCAGTGTCACAGGTGGGGGGGCCAGTGTCACAAGTGGGGGGGCCAGTGTCGGTGGGGGGGCAAATGTCACAGGTGGGGGGGGCAAATGTCACAGGGGGGGGCCAGTGTCACAGGTGAGGGGGCCAGTGTCACAGGTGGGGGGAGTGTCACAGGTGGGGGCCAGTGTCACAGGTGAGGGGGCAAGTGTCACAGGTGGGGGGGCAAGTGTCACAGGTGGGGGGGCAGTGTTGGGCTTACCTTACATGAGAAGTCCCAGCAGCAGCCCTTGTACATACTTCCTTGTGACATCTGCAGGATGTCCCCCCAGCCAGCACAGTTCACTTCCTGAGTGTCAGTGTATACAATGGAGAGGGGAGGGGCCTCTGACCCGAGCAAGACTCAGAGTGTGCCAGCAGAGGGACAAACTTGTGCACTGAATCTGGTGTCTGCTCGGGTCAGAGGCCCCTCCCCTCTCCAGTATACACTGACCAACACTCGGGAAGTGAACTGTGCTGGCTGGAGGGACATCACAGAGCTGCCGATCGCCCCCCCCCCCCCGGTATAGTTAGAGAGGTACAGTGAGAGCTGCTATGAGTGTACCTGTGCTGTGCTGCTGAGCCAGATTAGAGCGGGGGCGGCGGCAGCATAACTATTCTTCAGGGACAGTCTGTCACTCCCTGCTTCAATGCCATCCTGGTGCCCGAGCAGCTGTCTTTCGCTAGAACCGGCTATGTGACTGTGACACAAGGAGAGGAGAGAGGGGAGCAGTCCTGACGCTTCGGCGCCCCCCCTCTGCAGCGCCGGGGTGCAGAGTGGACTTCCCAGTGTACTGTGCTATCTCCCGGGCAGCGGCGGGCCCCCCTACAGTGGCAAATGCGACTGGTGCGACCCTGGTAATTCTGCCACTGTTTGTGGCAATATATTTTCTTTAGGGATGATACCCTCCACTGGCATATATTTCGAGTTGATCACCTCCCCTATGTATATGAAGGGTGGAATGTCAGTACTTAATCATCAGACATACTATATTGCCTCATGACTTACCCATGCCCATATGCATTTCTTAAAAATCTAACACATAGGCAATGTACCTTAAAACATGACAGTACAGTTTTAGCTATGACACTTCAAATATTCTGAGTGTCTCACTTGGTCCCGTTAGGTGAAAACACTGCCTGCTGACCTAACACCCTTATATGGCATAACTTACTATTTAGGGCATTTTTCTTTGGGTATAGGCAGTTTATTCTGGGCTATACATAAGGTTAAATATGCCTTTCATCTTTATAACAAGGGTATGTTCACATTTTTTTTAGCCATTAACTACAGCATACTTTAGGTATGCCACACCGCTGTGGCCCAATTTAGCAATGTAACATTAAAACTCACTGAACTTGAGAAGCCTATGTCCCTTTATTATTCTGCTTTACTCCACGCTAAAACTAAAAGACTCACACTAACTATATCTCATTGGGTAAATGATTTTCCTGAATAAATAGATGAAGCACGGCAGAACATTCTGTCCTCTCATGCCCTCATTGTCTCTTCCAGAGATAAAGTAATCCTAGTCATTTTCTGCATCGTATATTTTATACTCCCTGTATCCTTTTTAAATGAGTAGGCTACCTTCTCCTTCTTGCCCCAGACTCATAGAATGGTACATTTTACCATATGGTATTTGTTTGCCCAGTCATACACATCGGTTGTTTTTATTCTCCCGTTAATATCTGATTTGCTGTATTATATACTATGTGCTATTGGAAATCCAGGACATGCATTCTTGCTCTTTATGGCAGTAATATGTAATAATATGAGTGGACTCAAGTTCATTTACTTTCTATTTTTGTTCTCTTTGTTCTAATTTAGTACATTATATGCTTATCTTTGTATCTGTGTTTATGTCCTTAAATTTTTTTTTTATTTCTGTCTGTGTTAATATAGGAGAGTTCGCCTTACTTCGTGTATAGTAAACATTGCTACTGCTAGTAGGACAGAAAGTGGAGGTATATCTCTCTAAGGCTCGATGCACATTTATGCATGTTGCTTTTGAGCGTTTCTGCAGTGCTTTTTGCCGCGTTTTGGACACACATTTTTACTGTGATTTTACTGCGATTTTGCTGCAATGTGTGTTTTTTTACACTGTATATAGCTGGTTGCTAAGGAGGGGGCCGGGAAGCCGACCGCCGCATCCTTAACAACCGATGAATCAGTCAGCGGGCTTCCCGATCAATGTAAAAAAAAAAGAATTGCAGGCTAAAAAAAAAATTTGATAAAAAATGGTGCGGGGTCCCCCCAGGTCCATACCGGTCCCTTGGGTCTAGTAAGGATTTGGAGGGAACACCCATGCCAAAATAAAAAAAAATGGCGTGCCCCCCCCAAAATCCATACCAGACCCTTATCCAAGCATGCAGCATGGCAGGTCAGGAAAGGGGGGACGAGCAAGTGCCCCCCCTCCTGAACCATACCAGGCCACATGCCCTCAACATGGGGGGTGGGTGCTTTGGGGCAGGGGGGCTCTGCGCCCCCCACCCCAAAGCACCTTGTCCCCATGTTGATGAGGACAAGGGCCTCTTCCCAACAACCCTGGCCATTGGTTGTCGGGGTCTGAGGGCGAGGGGCTTATCAGAATCTGGGAGCCCCCTTTAATAAGTACCCTCCAGATCCCGGCCTCCCACCCTATGTGAATGAGTATGGGGTACATCGTATCCCCGCCCCCTCTGACGTCATGGGGAAAGCCATAGGGAAGTCCCCATGACGTCCCCGTGCGTCAGAGGGGGGCGGGTCACCAGGTGGCCCCGCCCTCCATTATAAAAGAGCTGTCAGACGCAGCGAAGCCTCACACAACGGGAGCCTCCCATTGCGTGGAGCTGCCCAAGAAGAGACCGACGCCATGGAAGAAGATGCCGGAGCAAAGCCTCAGAGACCGACGCCGTGGAAGAAGATGCCGGAGCGAAGCCTCACACAGCCGGAGCTTCCCATTGCGCGGAGCGGCCCAAGAAGAGATGCCGACGCCATGGAAGAAGATGCCGGACGAGAAGACCAGAGCAAGAAGAAGCGGATCGGAGGAAGGAGAAGATGGAAGAAGATGAAGAAACCGAAGGATGAAAAAAGGAAGAAGGAAGACCAGAAGAAAGAAGATTTTAATAAAGGAATTGTCAAAGACCGTCTCCTGTCATTTTTAAAATTTTTGTCACTTTTTTGGTGAAATGGTAGGGGAACTTTTGTACCCCCTTACCATTTCACACAGGGGGGGCGGGATCTGGGGGTCCCCTTGTTAAAGGGGGCTTCCAGATTCCGATAAGCCCCCCGCCCGCAGACCCCCACAACCAATGGCCAGGGTTGTGGGGACGAGGCCCTTGTCACAGACCCCCAAAGCACCCTCCCAATGTTGAGGGCATGTGGCCTGGTACAGTTCAGGAGGGAGGGGAGCCGCTCTTGTCCCCCCTCTTTTCCTGCGGCCTGCCAGGTTGCGTGCTCGGATAAGGGTCTGGTATGGATTTTGAGGGGGACCCCACGCCATTTTTTTTTTTTTTTTTGGCCGGGATTCCCCTTAAAATCCATCCCAGACCTCAAGGGTCTGGTATGGATATTTAGGGGGACCCCCACGTCATTTTTTTTTCAATTTGAAGTGAGGTTCCCCTTAATATCCATAGCAGACCTGAAGGGCCTTGTAATTGAATTTGGGGGAACCCCCACGCTTTATTTTTTATTTTTTTATCAATTACTTTTTTTTATCAATGACTTTCAATGAATGACTGTTCTCTGTGTTACGGGATCCGGCAATTCATTAGCCGCAAGTGATTTTAAATAGCTTTTTTTCCTGCAAAAATGACACTTTGTGCAGGGACAGTTCTAAGCATGGGAAACATGCGCCCCTTCACAGGCATGCTATACAACCCCCCCCCCCCCCCAGGTACGAAATTTAAAGGAATATTACCCTTTTATTGTTTCACATTAAGCATTATTAAAATCACTGCTCCTAAAAAAAAATGCAGTTTTTTTTTTTTTTTTTTTTTTGCATTGATACATGTCCCCTGGGGCAGGACCCAGGTCCCCAAACACTTTTTATGACAATAACTTGCATATTAGCCTTTAAAATTAGCACTTTTGATTTTGAACGTTCGAGTCCCATAGACTTTTATAGGGTTCTAAAGTTTGCACAAGCTTTAGGTCTGTTCGCAGGTTCTGGTGCGAACAGAACAGGGGGGTGTTCGGCTCATCCCTATAACACACCTATGTACTCTGTACTGTTAGATAAACTACAAGAAAATACTTTAAATTAAGCACATCATTCCTCACAGCAAACAGTCATTAATCACATACGCATTACTGTCTTTTTTACTGCAATTTAATAAATGTTTATTGTATTTACTTTGTGTAATTCATTTGCTTTTATTTTTTGCAATAATCAATGACATCTATTTGAGTTAGGCTTTCTGTCACTCTTCCAACTTTTGAATCAGACAATTTCATTCATTATTATTAAGCTTTTGTGTTTTGATCTCTGCTTTGGGAAGACATGAGTGATTCAAAATCTTTTTTAGTCACAACAGCTGGACACAAGAAACATTCTGGAAACAGAAGCAATTATAGACATTTATACGCCAGTATGGCATTTATTCAATTACTGTCTTCCAATCTTTTGTAAACTCACAAGCAAATGGTTTGGTGGTTAATTTTCCTTCTCAATACAATGCTAACATTCAATTACACTAGAAACAGACAAACAAGAGGTAAAGTTGTTGGTCTTGTTATGGTGACTTTTTGTGTGCTTTACTTGCATTTACATGTAGTACCATTAATCTTATTGAAATGCACTTATTGAAAACTGCACCAAAAATGCTTCAAGCATAATTTTTTTTAATGAACCCCCCTAAAAATCTTGCAGAATTTTCTAAAGAGTGATGAACAAGAAGGCAGTTACAAAATAATCAATGTCCATTCGGACGTTTCTGCTCTGGGGCTTTGTACTAACACACATGCATAGATGTGTGTTGCATTACAGCACTCCATTCAAATAAATGATACACAAATCAGCCATGCACCTTTTTTCCAAGTCATCATATTGCAATGCATAGTAGTGCATTAATGTCCATTGGGGTGTGCTGGAACATATTGTATGTGCATCAGAGGTGAATTAACTTACTGTCTTGGGGTACTATTGAAAATCAATAGCATTGCAACATGCTATTCATTGCACCATGTTTGATAAGTATTACATAGTTTCATAATTTCATAGTTGGTAAGGTTGAATAAAGACACTAGTCCATCCAGTTCAATCTGTGTACTTGGTGTATGTGTGTTCATGTTGATAATCATTTCCCATATCCTTGTATATTGTATGCACTAAGATGCACATTCAAGAGTCTTTTAAAACTATGAATACTTCCTGCTGACACCACCAATTATAAATGAGCGTTCCACATCTTTACCGCTCTGACAGTGAAAAATCACAGCTTAAGGTTAAACCATTTCTCCTCCAATCTCATTGTGTGGCCTGTGTCTTCTTACACTGAAACTGAATCGTTTCCTACCTACACTAGGATCACCATTGGGATATTTGTATATTGCTATCATATCTCCTCTTAAGCATCTCTTCTCCAAGGAGAATAAGTTTAGTGCTTGTAGTCGTTGTTCATAATTAAGGTCCTCTAGTCCCCTGATTAATTTTGTTGTCCTTCTTTGGACTCTCTCCAGTTCCAGCACATCCCCTCTAAGAAAAAAGTGAAAAAGAAACTGCGCTACGGAAAAGCACACCGAGTGTGCATACAAACTGTCATGGACCTAAAAAGGCCTAGCTGGAAGCTGCGACTCTACTGCAAAACATAACTACAGTGGAACGTAAATAGAAAATAAAAAGAGCAGCGCTAAACCAAAAATAAACATCCAATGAATGAACAGTGCTTATTACCAACCCCAGTCGGTAATATATATACAACACCTGTGAAGAAAAAGGGGGGGGGGGGGGGGGGGGTATGACCCTCCTCAAATCAGAAAAAATTACCTAAATAAAATAACATAGATCATATAACACTCTATGACTTCCCCACTCACTTGTGAATGTCACATATAAGCATAAATAATCATAAACATGAATATAGTGCTAAATGCTGTGAAAGGAAAAAGGGAAACAGTCCAGAAATATTGAGTGTAGTTGAATGATGTTTCCACCCGTGCAACATAAAATTATTAATTGTGAAAATAAATCAGAAGAGTAACAGTCCATCTAGCAGTCTTCAGATTTTAAGTGATCCACCACCAAGGGAAGCAAGATAGGATTTACGTCTTACCAAAACGCCATGACACACCATTACAGAGTGTCATGGTAAGCCTGAGCAGAAATGTAACACTCCTCGGATCCTGGATGGTATAGCAGACTCCCACAGCCTAGACAGACCACTCCACACTCTTTGATAACTCCCTCAGTGAAGGTTCAGCGGTGTATGCCAATGCCCATGAAAAAAAGAAGGGGCTCCAATAGTGTAAAATCCAAGGTTTAATGTACAAAAAAGGAAATAAATGCACTTACATTTAAAAACGGAATTTAAGCCTTAAGTATGATGCGCCGGCCAGACGCACACAACACAGACCCGTCCTTCCTGGAATCCCAATACAGCATAGAGGTGACGTCAGCGCGTCGCTCCGCCCTACCGGTTTCGCAATAGAATTGCGTCGTCCAGGGGCACGGGCGGCGCACCGTGTCACCTCTCCTTATGTGATTGCCGACTGACCAAGCCTCGTCCTGAACTTCCAATCATATACGGGGAATGCTCTGTCAGCTCAAAACCTTGCGAGATCTGCAGCTCGCAGAGTATGTAAACATAGAAATGACTACTATGTGTTCATACAAAAATAGGGGCACAGAGCCGCTACACCGCTGCGCTTTAAACAAGAAAGACACAAAGGAGGCTAGCAGCATGTTGTGAGACCGGATTGAGCATCCGTCACAAGTCCAAAGCAAAATAATTGCAATATGTAGGGCATGCTGTATTATCCTCGCTAATTCCTTGATCTAATAACGGAAGTGGTCTCTAAACTAGGCATGGGGGACATCCAAACCTGCCACCCCATACCGTGATCATAGAGATCTTGATGCATCCAAAACCCCACACTACCATGTGAGATTTGGATATATCATATGAAAAACCTTATTACAAAGGGTAATGGAATTAAAATAAAAATAAAATGGGAATAAAAATAAATAAAAAAATAAAATATAAAAATAAAATAAATAAAAATTGTTAAATGTCCGGATGGACCCAAAAGGTCCTCTCAGGCATTGTTGGGATACTTAACCTCAGTTGGTAATTTATATAGGAGTAAACCATCACATTCCCGAGGTTTAGTATGCAACTGTTATGTACTCCTTAAGGTTGCAACAGTGGAATAAACTAAAATGAATAATGAATATATGAGTGGCATTAAAGACACTCACATAACAATTAATAAATAAAAATACATATCTGTATTTAAAAAGGATTTTGCACAGTACGTCAGCCAAACTTGTGTTGGGGAAAGTGCATACTCCCAATATATAATCTAAAAGGTGTATGTTCCTAATCATGAAGAAAACCTAAAACTCAAAGGACTCAGCTTGATGGTCAGTCAACCTTCACTCACATCGAGTACTGCAGCCTTGATATCATGTACCCAAACATCAAAGATAAACATCCAAAAGCACAAAAGGTGTAGAACATGGCAATCAGCCCCTACATTCTACTCTTCCTGCTATATAGATTAACATCCTGTATCCCAAACAAAAAGTTGGAGGCTGAAGCACCTGAGTCTGACATGCACCACAACAGACACTACATGTAGCATCAATCGTGCTGCAGCCACACAGGCCCGCCATGGCCATAAACAACTCAGGAAACCACCGGATTCTCAATGGTGGACACAGTGCGAACGCAATCATGAATTATTAATGAAAGCGTTCACGTCTGTGTCCACATTGAGACCATAAGGTACATATGTCTTCAAACGGTAGATCCAGGCCATTTCCTGTTTTGAGATCTCCCTAACTAGGGACCCCCCTCTCCAGTGGGGCCTATACTTGTCTATCCCCATGTAAAGGGTATTAGATGGATCTCTGTTATGAGCCTGGTCATAGTGTCTCGAGACTGAGTGCTTGTCATATCCTCTCCTGATATTGTTAATGTGTTTGTTTAGTCTAACGCGAAGGGCCCTTTTGGTCCTCCCCACGTACTGAAGACCGCACGGACATTGTATTAGATAAACCACCCCTTCGGAGGAGCAAGTTATGAAAGGCTCAACTTCGAAGGATCTCAAGGTGCTGGTTGACACAAAATTGCACATTTTTCTATCCTTACATCTATTTAGGGTGCAGACCTGACAGTTCTTACACCTAAAATATCCCGTAAGGTTCTGAAAAAAACACCTACTATTCTTGGGTGGGTCCTGCACACTGGGTGCAATTCTGCTGCCCAATGAGGAGGCCCCTTTAAAGATCACCCTCGGTCTTTCGGGTAAGACCGCTCCAAGTACCTGGTCACTCACCAGAAGGTGCCAATGTTTTTGTATCAAATTCTTCACGCTTCGAAATTCGAAAGGACCCTTTGCGTTAGACTAAACGAACACATTAACAATATCAGGAGAGGATATGACAAGCACTCAGTCTCGAGACACTATGACCAAGCTCATAACAGAGATCCATCTAATACCCTTTACATGGGGATAGACAAGTATAGGCCCCACTGGAGAGGGGGGTCCCTAGTTAGGGAGATCTCAAAACTGGAAATGGCCTGGATCTACCATTTGAAGACATATGTACCTTATGGTCTCAATGTGGACACAGACGTGAACGCTTTCATTAATAATTCATGATTGCGTTCGCGCTGTGTCCACCATTGAGAATCCGGTGGTTTCCTGAGTTGTTTTATGGCCATGGCGGGCCTGTGTGGCTGCAGCACGATTGATGCTACATGTAGCGTCTGTTGTGGTGCATGTCAGACTCAGGTGCTTCAGCCTCCGACTTTTTGTTTGGGATACAGGATGTTAATCTATATAGCAGGAAGAGTAAAATGTAGGGGCTGATTGCCATGTTCTACACCTTTTGTGCTTTTGGATGTTTATCTTTGATGTTTGGGTACATGATATCAAGGCTGCAGTACTCGATGTGAGTGAAGGTTGACTGACCATCAAGCTGAGTCCTTTGAGTTTTAGGTTTTCTTCATGATTAGGAACATACACCTTTTAGATTATATATTGGGAGTATGCACTTTCCCCAACACAAGTTTGGCTGACGTACTGTGCAAAATCCTTTTTAAAAACAGATATGTATTTTTATTTATTACTTAATTTTTATGTGAGTGTTTTTAATGCCACTCATATATTCATTATTCATTTTAGTTTATTCCACTGTTGCAACCTTAAGGAGTACATAACAGTTGCATACTAAACCTCGGGAATGTGATGGTTTACTCCCATATAAATTACCAACTGAGGTTAAGTATCCCAACAATGCCTGAGAGGACCTTTTGGGTCCATCCGGACATTTAACAATTTTTATTTATTTTATTTTTATATTTTATTTTTTATTTATTTTTATTCCCATTTTATTTTTATTTTTATTCCATTACCCTTTGTAATAAGGTTTTTCATATGATATATCCAAATCTCACACGGTAGTGTGGGGTTTTGGATGCATCAAGATCTCTATGATCACGGTATGGGGTGGCAGGTTTGGATGTCCCCCATGCCTAGTTTAGAGACCACTTCCGTTATTAGATCAAGGAATTAGCGAGGATAATACAGCATGCCCTACATATTGCAATTATTTTGCTTTGGACTTGTGACGGATGCTCAATCCGGTCTCACAACATGCTGCTAGCCTCCTTTGTGTCTTTCTTGTTTAAAGCGCAGCGCTGTAGCGGCTCTGTGCCCCTATTTTTGAATGAACACATAGTAGTCATTTCTATGGTTACATACTCTGCGAGCTGCAGATCTCGCAAGGTTTTGAGCTGACAGAGCAATCCCCGTATATGATTGGAAGTTCAGGACGAGGCTTGGTCAGTCGGCAATCACATAAGGAGAGGTGACGCGGTGCGCCGCCCGTGCCCCTGGACGACGCAATTCAATTGCGAAACCGGTAGGGCGGAGCGACGCGCTGACGTCACCTCTATGCTGTATTGGGATTCCAGGAAGGACGTGTCTGTGTTGTGTGCGTCCGGCCGGCGCATCATACTTAAGGCTTAAATTCCGTTTTTAAATGTAAGTGCATTTATTTCCTTTTTTGTACATTAAACCTTGGATTTTACACTATTGGAGCCCCTTCTTTTTTTCATGGGCATTGGCATACACCGCTGAGCCTTCACTGAGGGAGTTAACAAAGAGTGTGGAGTGGTCTGTCTAGGCTGTGGGAGTCTGCTATACCATCCAGGATCCGAGGAGTGTTACATTTCTGCTCAGGCTTATCATGACACTCTGTAATGGTGTGTCATGGCGTTTTGGTAAGAAGTAAATCCTATCTTGCTTCCCTTGGTGGTGGATCACTTAAAATCTGAAGACTGCTGGATGGACTGTTACTCTTCTGATTTATTTTCACAATTAATAATTTTATGTTGCACGGGTGGAAACATCATTCAACTACACTCAATATCAATCCCTTTTTCCTTTCACAGCATTTAGCACTATATTCATGTTTATGCTTATATGTGACATTCACAAGTGAGTGGGGAAGTCATAGAGTGTTATATGATCTATGTTATTTTATTTAGGTAATTTTTTCTGATTTGAGGAGGGTCATACCCCCCCCCCCCTTTTTCTTCACAGGTGTTGTATATATATTACCGACTGGGGTTGGTAATAAGCACTGTTCATTCATTGGATGTTTATTTTTGGTTTAGCGCTGCTCTTTTTATTTTCTATTCTACATCCCCTCTAAGGACTAGTGACCAGATTGGGATGAAATAGATGTGGCTGAACCAGAGTTTTATAAAGCGGCAGGATTATAGTTTTATCTTTGGAGTAAATCCCCTTTTTAAAACCACTTCACGACCGCCTCATGTACATTTACGTTGGCACTTTGAAGAGGGATATCTCGGTAACGGCAGCAGCTGCTGCCACAACCGAGATATCCTTCTTTACATGAGGCGGTTCTGTGTACAATAATGGTGGTCATCGCTGCGGATTCACCACGAGATCACCATTATCGGTGGCGGGAGAGGTGCCCCCACCCCTCCCACCGCTCTCCCGCGCCTTCCGCCGTTTACCGGAGCTGTCGGCAGCGGCGGAGGCGATCGGGTCCTGCGATCGGGTGGGTATGGAGACGAGTGAGGCTAAGATGGCCCCTACTCGTCTCTATACCATAGGAGGGCGGAAGCGATGTCAAAACGTCACTTCCGCCCATACGTCTTAAAGGCACAATTTTCAAATGTCATTTTTTTAAATTACATTTTATTTTTTTATTTTTTTGCATTTAAGTCCAAATATGAGATCTGAGGACTTTTTGACCCCAGATCTCATATTTAAGAGGACCTGTCATGCTTTTTTCTATTACAAGGGATGTTTACATTCCTTGTAATAGGAATAAAAGTGATCCATTTTTTTTTTTAAAACAGTGTAAAAAATAATAAATTCAAGTAAAATAAATAAGAAAAACAAAAAATCGAAGTGAACGCATACGTGAGTAGCACCCGCATATGAAAACGGTAGTCAAGCCACACATGTGAGGTATCGCCGTGATCGGTAGAGCGAGAACAACAATTCTATCCATAGACCTCCTCTGTAACTCAAAAAATGCAACCTGTAGAATTTTTTAAATGTCGCTTATGGAGATTTTTGAGGGTAAAAGTTTGACGCCATTCCACGAGCGGGCGCAATTTTGAAGCAGGACATGTTGGGTATCAATTATATCAAAAAGTAGCTGCTGACTTTTAATAAGTACACTTACCCTCCCAGGGTGCCCGCGATGTCGGTCGTGGAGGCCGAGATGTTCCTCGGCGCTCCGGTCCCAGTGCCGCCATCCTCAGTAAGGGAAACGGGCAGCGATCGCTGCCCGTTTCCTACTGCGCATGCGCGAGGAGTCGCGCGGCCTACTGCGCATGCGCGAGTCGTCGCGCGGCGCTTTGTGAATGGGGAACGTGATGTGTTGTGGGACATAGTTCCCATAAAACACTGCACCCTATTCACTAGAAGGCGGCGCTAGGAGAACAGCTCCGAGGAACAGGAAGAGGCAGATTAGGACGATTTGCCTAGCAACAGCCATTTCTGGTAAGTAAAAAAATTTTTTTTTATTTTTTTTCATTTTAAATTTGTATTAACATTTTTATCTAGTTTTGTTTTTCAGGGTGACCCTCCACTTTAAGTGGTTAATGCATGCTAACAGTCTGTCTTGCTTGCTGCGGCTTGACATTGCATGCTATTGCTCAGCCTGTCTTCAACTAGGACCCCCAGATTTTTCTCCCAGAAGTTCCCTCCCTAATGAGTAACTTACATTCAAATTTTTAGCCCCCAAGTGCATTACTTTACATTTTGCAACATTAAACCTCATTTGCCACCCCATTATTGTATTCAGGTCTTCTTGTAAAGTCTCTATAACCTGCTGTGAAGTTATTGCCCTAGTTATTTTTGTGTCGTCAGCAAGAGCTGAGATTAAGCTAATTATACCAATCTCTATATCATTTATGAATAAATCCATCCCAGGACAGAGCCTTGGGATACTCCAGACCAGTCTGACTTTGGACGAGCCCCTGTAACCAGTCTTGGATATAGTCCCTTATCAGTCCCTCAAGTAATTTACAAACTTCCAATGTTAGACTGACAGGCCTACAGTTTCCAGGAATATATTTCTGCCCTTTTTTTTAAATTGGTACCTCGTGGGCTTTTTGCCAATGAGATGGTACAAATCCTGTCAGTATGCTGTCCATAAAGATTAGGAATAGCGGTCTGGCTATAACCTGACTGAGTTCTTTGAGGACTCTTGGGTGTAAGCCATCTGATTGTGGTGAGTTATTTGTGTTAAGCTTTTCTAGTATTTTCTGGACACCAGCTTTTGTTAGCCACAAGAGTTGTTATATCCCTCCTTTTGCTGTGTAAAAACTGAGGAGAAGAAAGCATTTAGTACAGTTGCCTTCTCATTGTCATCTGTAACCAACTTCCCTTCATCATCCTTTATGGGGCCAATTGACCTTGCTTTTTTACTGTTAATATAGTAAAACATTTCTTGAGATTTTGTTTGCTCTCCTCCACTATGTGTCTCCCATAGTCTTTTTTAGCCACCCTGATTGCATTCTTACACTTCTTATTGCATTCCTTGTAGTGTTGGAAGTATGACAATGATCCCTCCGCTTTATATTTTTTAGCGGTAATTTTTTTTTTTAATATGACTTTTTATGTTATGGTTTAGCCACCCAGGTTTAACCTTTGTTCATCTATATTTATTGCCTATTGGAATGCACTGGATGATACCTATATTTAATATGTTCCTGTCAGAAACAACGAATCAGACTGAGACAGAAGTACAGTTAAATTACACTTGTTTAATAATAATAAAAAAAGGTAAACATAGTCAAAATATAGCCAGAGTTCAGGAACCGGAACCAAAAGACAGACAAGCCAAAACGTCAGGGAGCCAGAACAGTGTAGTAGAACAGCAAGCAGAAGGAATGTCAGCCAAGCAAGTCTTTAACAGGAACACAGGAGAGCATCTCTAGAGATGTGACCAGGGCAAAAGTAGAGATCATCTGGACTGGACAGCTTAAGTAGGCAGGACTGACAAGCAGGATATCATCAACAGGTGAGTCACTGTGTAGAGATAGCAGCTGGTAATTACCTGACAGCTGAGCGGCCAACTGAGAGAAGGAAGGGTTGAGCCCAGCCCTGAAAGTACCCCCTCCTCAATGACCCCTCCCCTCAGAGGACCACCAGGCTTGAGGGGAAAACATCTATGGAAATCATGAAGGAGGCCAGTGGCATGTACGTCTGAGGATGAGACCCAAGAGTGTTCCTTGGAACCGTACTCTTTCCAATGCTCCAGGTACTGTATGCGCCCACGGAACCTACGGGATTCAACAATGGACAGTACTTCATAATCCTCATGGCTCTCAACCTGTACAGGGTGTGGACGAGGCACCGAGGGGGTTAACCGGTTGCAGACCAAAGGTTTTAAAAAGGAGACAAGAAATACATTTGAGATACACATATTTTAAAGGAAGGTCTAATGCGTAAGCCACTGAGTTAATCCTGCGAAGAATACGGAAAGGCCCAATAAACCGAGGTGCGAACTTCAGAGAGGGAACACGAAGTCAGAGGATGCAAGATGACAGCCATACCCTGTCCCCAACCTGGTAGGAAGGCGCAGGCAGGCATCTGCGGTCAGCATGGAGTCTGTACCTACCATTAGCATGTCGCAAAGCCTCCTGGACTTGTGCCCAAGTGGAACAAAGTCCACAGAGATGCTCCTCTAGTGGCAGGAATACTCTGTGGAACAAATGAGTCTGGCAACATGGAAGGTTGGAAACCATAGGGACAATCGGGAAGCATAATTCTATTCTAATATTGTGAGCAAACTCCGCCTACAGTAAGAGGTCGGACCAGTTGCAATGATGGTCAGAAATATAGCAATGTAGGAAGTGCTCCAAGGACTGATTGGCTCGTTCTGCAGCCCCATTAGACTGCCTACGCAGAGGAGAAAGCAAGCTGAATTCCAAACTGTGCACAAAAGGCTCGCCAGAACCGGGACACAAACTGACTACCCCTTTCTGACACAATCACCTTGGGTAGCCCATGTAAGTGAAAGATCTCCTGAGCAAAAATGGAAGCCAGTTCCTTAGACGCGGGCAACTTCTTAAGTGAAATACAATGAGACATTTTCGAAAACCGGTCAACCACCATAAGGACAACTGTGTTGCCCTGGGAGTTGAGTAACTCCACAATGAAATCCATAGACAGGTGGGTCCAGGGCCACTCTCCATTGGGTATGGGTTGTAGGAGGCCCACTGGAAGGTATCATGGAGTCTTACTCTGAGCACACATGGAACAGGCAGCAACGAAGGCAGTTACATCAGCACGTAGACGTGGGTTCTATACAGGAAGTCTCGACCCTCTGGGAAGCTCACAAGACCTACTTCCGGGGCTTATGTATTGCCGAGCGCTCTCACCTAAAGAGAGATAGCGAGGGCCTTCGAGTATCTTTAACAGCGGATTTGAAGCTTGCGGAGCGTAGGCTTGTGGGTGCCCCTACGGTTGAGGGCCTTCGTAAGGTAGTATCATTACGCAATCAGTTGAAATCTCTAGCATTAAACAAGGCAGCTAAATCCCTGATGTGGGCTAAACAAAAATGTTTTGAGTTTTCTAATAAGCCACACAGAATGTTGGTTAATAAGCTTCGCCCCTGCCCTTTCCACTGTTTTCCAGACCTACTCATTCAAATTGATGGTACTCCCACCCACTGTCCTTAAACCATGACTAAGGTTTTTGGAGCTTTCTACAGTAAACATTATAATTGTCTTACCCCGGAAAATCACTTTAACTTTACACAAGATATTTTTGACCAATTTGTCAAAGATCTTTATCTACCTAAACTAACCTCCTCAGACCTTGAAAAACGTAATACCCGTATTTCCCCTGAGGAACTTGCAAAAACAGTCAAAGATATTACCCTTCATAAATCCCCAGGCCTTGGTAGTCTCACATATCACTACTATAAAACTTTTTTCCCACTTTGACACCACTTATGCTGGAGCTGTTTAGAACATTGTTCCATGGAGACACCCCACACTCCCAGTTTACTCATTCCTATATTTCAGCCATACCCAAACAGGGCAAATGACCCTCTGTACCGGACAATTATAGACCTATAGCCCTACTAATCTCTGATTAAAAGATGGAGATCAAAATCCCTCCCCCTCGCTTATACTGAGTTTAGATGCCCAAACAGCTTTTGATCAATTAAGCTGGCCCTACATGTTTTCCACGCTTCAATGATTTGGGTTCAAATGTCCTTTCCTTAAAGCCTTGCAGGCTCTGTATTCACAAACGTCTGCCCAGGTACAGATGGCCTCCTTTTTGTCACCTCTTTTCCCCATGTCAAATGGTACCAGACAGGGGTGCCCTTTGTCTCCCTCCTCTTTATTCTTTGTTTGGAGCCTTTAGCCGAAGCTATCCGAATACACATTACTGGTGTATTGATGAGACAGCGGGAGTACACTTTATCCCTTTTCACCGATGATATTCTATTAACACTGACGAACCCTATCATTTCACTTCCTTCCCTACATGCTCTTCTGCATTCATTTGGGGCCATATCGGGTTATGAAGTTAAAGGGGTTGTAAAGGTTTGTTTTTTATTTTCTAAATAGGTTCCTTTAAGCTAGTGCATTGTTGGTTCACTTACCTTTTCCTTCAATTTCCCTTCTAAATGTTTTTTTTCTTTGTTTGTTTTGTCTGAATTTCTCACTTCCTGTTCCTCCTCAGTAAGCTGTTCAGTAAGCTGTTCTGGCTCACTAAACACCGCTCGGTTGATGATGTGAAGTTTACTGAGGAGAAACAGGAAGTGTGAAATTCAGACAAAGAAAAAAAACATTTAGAAGGGAAAGGTAAGTGAACCAACAATGCACTAAAGGAACCTATTTAGAAAATAAAAAACAAACTTTTACAACCCCTTTAACACTGCTAAAACTGAAGCTCTACCCTTACACATACAGTACCACCAGATTTATTAGCACAACTTAAAAGTACATACCCTTAAAAATGGTGCCCTCAATCCCTTAAATACCTTGGTATCCAGCTTACCCCCTCTTATTCTTTTTTTATTTATTTATTTTTTTTTTTCTCCACATTCAGATAGATCAGTAAGGGGTAATGTCAGCTCGGCCCACATCTCCGTCCCCTTTTTGTCTTAACATCATTTGTGGGTACTTTTGAATTTCTTGTCTTCCCCTTTTTTTTTTTTTTTTTTTCCCGAGGGGTTTATTCCATTTAAGTTTTACATCGTTGGGATACAAAAGTCAAAGCAGTAAGGGTGGTGGGCCGGGTCATTACCAATCTGCCCCATGGTCAGTATATAGATTAGGCCCTTTTTCCCCTTTTTGTTTTCCAGCCTCCCGAGAGAAGCTTTCTCTTACATACTCCCTCTAACTTATTTTTTTTTTTTTTTTTTTATATTATTATTTATTGTTTTCCCCCTGCTAATATGATATTCCCCTCATCCTCCCCCCCCTCCCCCCCCTCCGCTACTGATATACGGCTCTTTTTTTTTTTTTTTTTGTTGCGGGTACTTGCTGTTAAAACTTCATCCCCTTGGGCATCTATGGATGGGTCCTCAGGACCTCCGAGTAGCTCCATGATTTTTTAAATTTTCTCCAACCTTCCCACTTCTCTTTCATTGCTTCCCTACCCCCCCATGCAATTTATCACGCACTCCATTGTATATGCGGATTCTACCTCATCCACCCAAAGCCACAAAGGAGGGCATTCCCGGTCCATCCAGCATCTCGGAATCGCCCCCTTTGCTGCGTTGAGAAGATGGGGGACCAGAGAGCTTGTATATTGGCTGATTCCCTGCGTGGTTGCGTGCATGAGAACAACCCAGGGGTCCCTTTTCACCTCCACAGTGGTAATTTCTTTTATATATTTTAGGATGGTCTCCCAGTATTTTTTTATTTTGTGGCAGTCCCACCAAAGGTGACCCATGGTCCCTCTCTCCTCGCAACCCCTCCAGCACTTGGCTGATGTATCCCTCTGGTATTTGCTTAGCTTATCCGGGGTCCTATACCACCTGGCCATGAGCTTAAAGTTCATTTCAGTCGGCGGCTGAACCGTGGGCTAATTTTAATATTTTCCTAGCTGTGTCTGAATCTAAATGTGAACCCAGTTCCCTCTCCCATTTCCTAAGGTATGGGGGTATGGGGGTATCTCCGGTCTTTCCTGCTCCAAGAGAAGTTTGTAAATTTTCGAGATTCTTTTTTTGGAGTTCTCTGCCGTAAAAAAATTTTCTAGCTTCGTCAGGTCGTTGATGTCCCTTAACGGCACTGGAAGCGAGCTAATGAAATGACTTATCTGGAGATACCGCCATACATCTATGGAAAACAACTCACCTTTAGTCTGTAACTCCTGCAGTGCCAATACTTTCCCATTACTAATAATTTCTCCTATACATGTGCTATCCTTTTTAATCCAATCTCCGCTTACCCCTTTTTTCCCTGGAGGGAAAAAGGGGTTTTCCTTAAGTGTAATTAATGGTGAATTATATGCTTTATTAAATATTTTATATGTCTTATCCCAAATTTTGAGTGTGTTCCGTGTAATTGTGTGCGTTTTTTCACCCAGTGGTCTACATTTTGGGGGGTTCCATACAATCTTCCCCAATTTTACTTCGCTAAGTGCCTCCTCCAACCCAACCCATCTTTTAACATTATGTGTTTTAACCCATTCTGGTATTCTAAGTAGTGCTATAGCGTGATAGTATCCCTCGATGTCTGGGACTGCTAGGCCGCCTAAGTTCTTATCTTGCTTTAAGATTTGAAGGGAAATTCTGTGTTTTTTATGCTTCCATACAAAGTTCATGACCAATGCTCTTAATTTTCCAAGATACTGTTTTGGGAGAGGGAGTGGAAGCATTTGGAGTTTATACGTGATGATCGGCAGTATCATCATCTTTACCGTATTGACCCTACCTATCCATGATAGGGCTCTTCCGTTGTATTCTTGGCATTTTTTTTTAATTTCCTCAAGCAGTGGAATAAAGTTTATTTTATACATTTTCCGTGGATTATTGGCCAACTCAATGCCCAGATATTTTATCTGTTTTTTCCAGACGAAACTCACCTCTTTCTGTATATTCTGTTTTTCGATATTATTGAGGTTAATATTTAAAATAAAGGTTTTCGTGCTATTGATTCTAAAATTTGTTAGTTCGCCGTACCTAGCTAGGATTTTTAGGAGGTTGGGGATTGACTTCTGCGGTGACCCGACATAGAAAAGGACGTCATCTGCGAACGCAGCGAGTTTATGTTCCTCCCTGCCGACTCTGCATCCCTCTACTCCCCGACTACCACGGATTGTGGACAGCAGGGGTTCCAGAGACAAGACGAAGAGGAGAGGGGATAGCGGACATCCCTGCCTGGTCCCGTTATGCATCTCGAACATAGACGAGACTATCCCGTTAATTCTTATATTTGCTTTGGGATGCGCGTAAAGGACTTTAATTTTCTGTATGATCCCGGGACCAAATCCCATTCTTTGTAAAGTTTTAAACATGAACCCCCAGTCTACCCTGTCAAATGCTTTTTCTGCATCAATTGAGAGCAGTAGACTGGGGGTTCGCGTATCCCTCATCCTCTGCATGGCAAGTAGTGTCCGAATCCCATTATCTCTCCCCTCCCTGCCCGGGATGAAGCCCACTTGGTCCGGATGGATCAGCGTGCACAAGTGTCCCTTAATTCGCTCAGCCAAAATCTTGGCGTAGAGTTTTGTATCGAAATTTAGTAGTGAAATGGGTCTATAGCTTGAGCACACTGATCCATCCTTCCCCTCCTTGAGCAGGACGGTTATCGTCGCCAGAAGTGACCCCTCGCTCATGTCGTATTCTGTCCCCAGGCCATTCATATAGCGCTGTAGTCTTGGGACTAGGATTTCCTTGAAGGTTTTATAGTATAGAACGGTAAACCCGTCGGGGCCCGGGCTCTTTCCTGAAGGGGAGTTGTTTAGGGCTCTGAGGATTTCGTCCTCTGAGATCGGTCTTTCCAGAGCTTCACTGTCTTCTGTGTTTAGGGATGCCAACCCTGCCCTTCCCAGGAAATCATCTATTTTCGTGCTGTTTTCGCCCCCTTTGTTACCGCCCTCCGGGTCTACCGAGTAGAGTTCTTCGTAATACTGCCTAAATGTTGCTGCTATTTCTCTAGATACATGTTTAGTCTCCCCATTGCCGGTTTGAATTTTCTCGATAAAATTTCTCGATTTTTTCTTTTGGAGTTTTCTGGCTAGAAATTTCCCCGGCTTATTTCCCCATAAGTACTGGTCCTTTGCCATCTTGTTAAATACCTGTCTAGCTTCTTGTTCGGCCAAATCTTTTAACTCATCCCTCTTTTCCACCAGCTCGAGGTATGTGTCGTGCGCCTGGGCCCCCCCTATCTTGTGTTTTTGTTCAAGTCTGGCGATCTCGGCCGTCACTTCCTGTGTCTGTCTCATCCTCTCTTTTTTCTGCCAGGATGCCTTCGCTATAAAGATACCCCTGACGAACGCCTTATGTGCGTCCCAGATAACTGCTTCTGAGACTTCGCCATTGTCATTATTTTGGAAAAAACATTCGAGTTCTTTTCGAATGGACTCCCTTATGTCTTTATCGTATAATAGTTCTGTATTCAATTTCCACCCGCTCGAGGGTTGTTTATACTCTGGAATGCTTAAATTCATTGTGACTGGGGCGTGGTCTGAGAGGGACATTATTTCTATGCTGGATTTGGTGATTCTCTCCAATAGTCCGTGTTCAACCAGGATGTGGTCCAGACGAGAATACGTCTGGTGTACTGGGGAGAAGAACGTGAAGTCCCTTTTCTGGGGATGCTGGATCCTCCATATATCCACCAGTTGTTCTCCAGAGAGCCTTTTTTTTAGTCTCTTGAGTTGGGCGGTCCCTGTCCCCTGCACAACAGACGTACTATCACAGGGTGGGTCCATTACGAAATTTAGATCCCCCATGAGTATCAAATAACCCTTTTTAAAGGCCCTTAGCTTTGATAGAATTGATTCTAAGTATCTGATGGGTCTTGTGTTGGGGGCGTATATATTGGCTAAAGTGATTTCTGTCCCGCTGAGGGATCCCCTTAAAAAGAGGAACCTCCCCTCCGGGTCCGTTTTCCTGTCGTCCAATGTAAAGTTGATGTCTCTGCCAAACCCAATGGCCACCCCTCTTGCCCTGTTTGTTACAGTGTCTCCGTAGTACCACATAGGATATGCGGGTGAGAATAGTCTGATATTGGAGACATGCGTCAGGTGGGTCTCCTGTAGAAAGACTATTCCCGCCCCATATCTCCTGATCTCCTCCAGGACCCTATATCGCTTAATGGGGGAGTTCATTCCCTTAACATTATAGGTAAGAAGCTTGATTTCGGTCTTCATTTCTCTGTTAGGGTGTTTTTACGTTTTTTAATAGAGAGTTTTCCCTTTGTTCTGGTTTGGTAATTAAGTTGTTTAAGAACCGATGCCCTGTCAGTAGCGGAGGGGGGCCCCCTCCCTAACCCATCCCTCCCTCCCCTTTCTACTTCCCCCTTCTCCCTCTCCTTACCATACCCTCCTACCCCCCATCCCTCCCCCCTTCCCCCTTCCCCCCTCCCCCCTTCCATCCCCTCTCTGACCCCAACGTGGGTCTCTAGGTCCGTGGGTGTTGTCTTCATGCGGCACCCTTGGGCACTAGATTCGTGGTGAGGTGGAGCTCGATCCCAGCCCCCCCTTTTCTCCCCTTGTCTGTCCCCTCTTTCTTCTCCACCACTTCTCGGAATACTCCGAAAAATAGTGGAGATTAGGCTGAGTCTTTTGGGGCTTACTGGTAGACTTTTTTACACACGCCCCCCCCCCTTTTTCTGCCACCATTTTAAGTGAGATCATCTAAGCCCTCTTTTTCTTTCCAGCCGGGTAACTCTGGGACTGGTCCCAGCTTAGCACAGAAACCCTGAAGCTCCTCCGGGAATCTCAGCTTAGCCGCTAGCCCCTCTTTTAGGCCTATTAGGCACGGTGGGAAGCCCCAATTGTACTTGATGTTTTCTTTCCTGAGAATTTCTAATAGGGGTTTTTGGAATCTTCTTCTCTCCAGGGTACGGGCCGATAGGTCGGCATATACCTGAATGTCTGTGTCTTCGTACCTCAATGGTGTGTTGCCCCTGATTTTTACCCAGATGTCCTCTTTCTCTTTGAAGTGGAGAAATCTAATAATTATGTCTCGCGGTCTATCTGGGCCCGACCTCTCAGGTCTCCCCACTCGATGGGTCCTTTCAATTTCAGGGAACTGATCCTGATTTTTGCCACTAATAGGGCCCAAAATAGAAAAAAAAAAAATTTCTCGAGGTCTTCCCCTCTTTGTTCTGGGACCCCGCGTAGTCTCAAATTTTGCCTTCTGTCCCTATTTTCTTGTTCTTCAATTTTGTAAGCGGTGTCTCTCTGGTTTAGTTGGGATTTTTTCAATAGGGTTTTTAGATGAGAAATTTCCTGATCGGTATTATCTGCTCTGGTTTCAACCGTCTCTACCCTGGTTAGTAAATGACCCATGTCCTCTCTGAGGGTATTCATTTCTAGTTTAATGGCGTTTTCTAGGCGCAATAGCATAGCCTCCATTTCCGTTTTAGTGGGGACATGTGTTCCTGCCTGATGATCCTCGGTCCGACTCATGTCGATCTCGCTTTCTGTAGTGTAGTCTGCTCTTGAATGGTTGTTAACCCCTTCTGCCCCTACACTTCTCTCCAAACTGACCCCCGCCTGAGATGCGGTCCCTGTGGTTTTTGGACTGGCTCCTTGTCTGAGATAATGTTTAATCGTGCTTGCTTCTCCTTTGGTGCCTTTAGAGGCTCCCTTTTTTGACGATTTGGGTACGTCTTTGCTCATGATGCCCTTTTTTATGCCTCTTATTCTCCTCCCCAGTTTTGCTTTTTGTTAGGAATCCCCTATTTCCTTTCTTCACCCCTGTTTGCCCGGCCAGGACCCTTTTCTTGTGTTTGATCTTTTAGTGTTAAAATGGGATTGTTCCTGGGTTAGGGTCCTCTTCCTAGGTATTCTGTTGCCGGGGGGTGGGGCTAGATGGAGGGTCCCCACGGCCCTAGTGCCTTATCTTCTTTAGGTTTCCCCTTGGGTGGCTTGTGGTGTCCAGTATACTTCCCTCACCGGTTGGGCCCTGCCCGTCCTGTGAGGGGGAGTCTAAGGAAAAGCAAGTGCAGGGGTCTGGGCAGAGGTACCACTACCACTACCACTACCTCTCTAGGGGTTGGTGTTAGTCCCTTTGTTCAGTTCTATTTGATGTTTAAGTGGGGTAGTTCCTGGGTTAGGGTCCTCTTAGGGGGTACTCTGTTCTCGAGGGGTAGCGCTGAGTGGGGGGTCCCCACTGCCCTGGTGCCCTACCCTCTTCCTCTTTCCCCTTAAATGGGTTGTGTGGTCTAAGAGGGCCCGGGGCGGCCTTGCCTCCCTCTCGGGCTAGGCCCTGCCCGTCCTGTAGGAGAGAAAGCTGTCGTTCAGCCCGGAAGTACGGGTGGACTCAGAGTAGCTATTACAGCTACAGATGGGTTATTTGTGGAGGTATAGCCTGCGAGGTATTGGGTATAACTGGTTTCAACATCCGAGGGAGGGAAGGCCAGGAAAAAAGGGAACAAAAACACAAAAAGAAAGAAAAATACGAAGTCGGGACAAAATTCAGCTTGGGAAACCTTATATCCAATTTTACATGTCCATATTCGAGATCTGTAAGTGGGGTGTCTTTTTCTCTAAAGTCTATATAGTGGCTCCGTTCTATGCGCTTTAGTGAGTATGAAAGGGACCCAATTTCAAAAGACAGGTCTCCAAGTACTATACTTAGCCAGCTACTTGCCAACAGCTTGCTTATGAGGAGGTGAACCTAATAAGGATTAGCTGGCAGCTTAATAAACCACCTTTACATTTTGAAGATGTTCTGCATCTTTGCACAAATATCATAAGTAACGTTTCCAGTATGGTATAATAGCTGCTCAAAGAAAAAAAGAATATTTAAAGGCACTATTTTTTTGCGGCAAATCCCATCGTCGCTGACGGTACCTCTTATGTTGGAGCCGACTAAACAATAGGGTTGCCGACTGTCACAGGGGAGACAGTTTCACCTACTTTCATTATCCACGTCCTTTAACATGTAAGCATAGACAGTTATGTCAATTAGGAAACACTACTCTTTAAGAGGCATACTCAGAGTAAAAAAAAAAAAAAAACGAGTACAGTAATCCAAACCGGGGCATCGCTGCCTTTCTAGATGTTTGGTGTTGGTATCTGGAAACAAACATGCATAAGGAGGACCTACGGTACAACAGATACCCGGGAGAGTACACCAAAAAAAAAAAATAGAAAAACAGAGCAGGAGGTGAAGAGCGACCACGTTGCAGGGGCTATGGTGCGGTCATGTCATTTTAATATATCACTTCATATCGGGTCGTGCATTGCAATACAGACACATGCGTTTTCTGTGTGGACGGAACCATTCGTCTCCACAAGTTGGTGTGTACTCTCTCAAGTTCAGCGAACACAGTCCCCAATTGGTTTCAGCTAGGAGCCTTTAGTGAGTACTTCCAACAGGGTAGAGCGGGCTGTGCCCCCACCTAAGATACACTATACGGGGGGAGCCACTTTAAACAGCCCCCCGGGGATAGCTCCTTTAGACCATTGCGTAACCGTAGTTCCATTTTTAAGAGGTAGTTAAAATTGCATCACTAGACCGTGTCACCCGCGGGCGTCCGGAAAACCTTGCTATGCTATGCGCTTACCTTCCAGGTAGATGTAGTTCTGGTTGGCTGTGTTCCTGTTTGTTCCTACTTACATACTTTACCGGGGATATCTCCTGTGACCCCCTCTCCCTACGTCCTCCAGGGGCTCCGGGTAGTCTTTGCTATGGAGCAAACTTGGTGGCGGGGTGAGGGGAGAAGTGTGCTGGATGAGGCTGGCGTTATGGGGCCCGACACAGATCTCCTGCCGTCCTGGTTCCTCTGCAATGCTTTGGAGGGAGACTCGCGGCGCCCAAGTCTCCTATCCCGGGTGGGGACATAGGCTTCCGCGGCGCCTCTCCCTCGTGGCGAAACAGAGTCGTTCCTGCCTGCACATCCACGCTCCTCGGCCCTCTGAGGGCGACGGCTGGGATCGAACTCCTCCCTCCGTACGGACGCTACGTCAGTACGTCCATTCCCCTGTCCCCCGGTAAATGTGTTCTAATTGCATTCCTTGGGGCAGCTGAAAGCTGACAGCTTCCGCTTCCCAGCTCATTATCAGAGCACATCAAGGACTCGTTCCACCCCCTCTTATTCTAGCATCTACTCTGCTATTAACATTTTGTCTGTTTTACCACGATTGTTATATCTCTTTGAAACATTGCCAGTTGCTATACCTATTAGCCAACTTAAAGCTATCCACAGATGTTTTCTGAAATTCATATGGAATAACAAATCACATCGTATTGTCAGCTCAGTGGTCTTTTCTCTGAAAACTCAAGGTGGTCTAGGAGCCCCTGATATTATTAAATACTACTATGCCTCAGGGCTGTTATCTCCTGGTCTAGTCAGGTAGCTCCAAACAGGTGGTCAGAAATCGAATGGGGTGTCCTATATCCAGTACATCCCTGTTCCTTGGTATGGTCCCCTTCTCTCCGAACTGACCCCGTATTGAAGCAAATGTATCTAGCACCAATGCTATTCACCATGTCCATCTGGTTTAAATGTGCCCTAAAGTACTCTCTCTCCTCACCATGCCCTCCTCTATCCAATATTCTTTTTAATCCAGTCCTGCCAGATAGTCTGTCCTATAGATGTTTGTTGCCATGGATTCAGACCCCTCTTTTTTAATTACACAATCTGGTGCACAATGTTACTCGCAGATTACATACTTTTGCGACACTACAGGAAAAGTTCTCCTCAAAATGTATTTTATTTTTATCTGCAAGCCAGACATTTTTTCCAATCAATGTCCCCTTCCCTTACCTTAGATGTTCCTACACCCTTTGAACATGCGAGTGCTGAGAGGCCACACCAACTACATTTCATTTTCTCCATATATCGTATACTACAGGATTCCATCACTTTACTAGAAGACACACATTTATGTATGCGTAAATGGAGCGCGCTCTTAGGGCGACCTATATCTCTTCAGATGTGGGAAAAAATTTGGTCATCAACTTGTAAATCCTCTAATGCCGCGTACACACGATCGGAATTCTTGTCGGAAAAAACTCTGACGGTTTTTCCGACGGAATTTCGCTCAAGCTGTGTTGCCTACACACGAGCACACCAAATTCCGAATGTCAATAACACAGCGGCATAAAACACATTCGACAGCACTATAAAAGGGAAGTTTAATGCTTCCGAGCAAGCGTTAAATTGTTTCCGAGCATGCGTCGGAATTATGCGTGTCGGAATTGCATACACGCGATCGGAAAATCCGATAGAAAGGTTTTCCGTCAGAAAAATTGAGAACGGGTTCTCAATTCAAAGTCCGTCGGAAATTCCGACAGAAAAAGACCGTTGGGCATACACACGGGCGGAAAATCCGATGAAAAGCTCCCATCGGACTGTTTCCATCGGAAATTGCGACCGTGTGTACGCCGCATAAGTGTGTGGCGCAGAGAGAGAGACTGCTGTGAAGATTCTAATGTTTTGGTAGAGGACTCCGGAGATTATTCATCATTTAGACCGTACCCTTTCAGCTGTGTGTTGGCGATGTGGGCTGGAGATGGGTTCACATTTCCATATATTTTGGTCAGGTCCTCTTGTTCAGTCATTTTGGTCTGAGGTAATGCAAATACTTCAGCATGTGATAGGCCTACCACTCCCTTTAGACCCCATCCATTATTTACTAGGGATCCCTTTTTTGGGTATTGCAAAACCGGTTAACCGTTTGATCTTATATATACTTTTAGCTGCTAGTGTTGGTTATCAATTGTTCCTCCTTCCCAATTACAACTGTTGCAACTCATAGCGGAAATCAGGAGGATGGAATACATTACAGCCACTGCTCACGACACAATTTTCCAGTTCAATTTCACAATTTCTGAATATGGGGAGCGCATATCCTAATTTCACCACTGGAGTCTACTGCCTTTTGTGATCGCATGTGTTCTTATAGTTGCTTCCCTGTATGATCTCTTATTACTAGACAACACTCTAATGCAGGGGTCTCAAACTGGCGGCCCTCCAGCTGTTGCAGAACTACAATTCCCATGAGGCATTGCAAGGCTGACAATTACAAGCATGACTCCCACAGGCAGAGGCATGATGGGACTTGTAGTTTTGAAACAGCTGGAGGGCCGCCAGTTTGAGACCCCTGCTCTAATGCCAGGTACACACGATGGCACATTCCGACAACAAAATCCATGGGATTTTTTTCAACGGATGTTGGCTCAAACTTGTCTTGCATACACACGGTCACACAATGTTGTCAAAAATTCCGAACGGCAAGAACGCGGTGACGTACAATGCATACAACGGCACTAGAAAGAGTACAATACCAAGTGCGCCACCCTTTGGGCTCCTTCTGCTAATCTCATGTTAGTAGAAGTTTGGTGACATACGATTCACGCTTTTCAGCCTCGTGCTTTTCCGATTGTTACTGCTCTACAGTTTGTGCTTGTGGGTTCGTATTTATATTATGTATTTGATTTTCAGTGCGTTCTTGTCCACTCATTTCTGATTTTCATCTCCGGACTTTCTGTTTTTCAGTGCTTGCTGTTAGTTCGTTCTGACCAGCTGACCGTTTTGAAGCCATGAGGAACCTCACCCCCCGGACCAGAGGATTTATAACTACCCTCTGGCCAGAGCCAGAAGAGTGGTGGAGAATGCTTTCGGGGCAATGGCCAGCTGGTTCCGCATATTCCTTACACCAATCATTATGGCGAATTATAAACTTAACCATATAATCCTTGCATGCTGCATTCTACACAACTTTTTAAGGAGAAATTCAATAAATTATGTTGCCTCTGTTGGGCCTGAGGCCGGACTTCAAGAAGAAACCCTGACGGCACTTGAAGCTGTCCTGGCTTGCCCCCCCAAAGCACCCGCAAAGTAAGACAACAATATCTGGAGTACTTTGCTGGTTTGCATTGATATGCCAGAAACTGTTTAAGAAACATTTTTTTCAAATAATTTTTTACTTAAACTGAAAGAAGATTTCCTTTGATTTACTGCATGGGTTTCTTTTAGCTGTCTCCTAGGTTCTCCAATGGGCTTTTCTTTTTGGCCATTTTCGTCAATAGTGCAAATGTAATTTATTTGATACCTGAGGTGACAATCTCTTCTTCAGCGAACAATTATTATGTTGTGGGTCTGCTACACACACACCTTGTTTTTGTTGTTAATGTATGTAATACATTACTGATAAAAATATTCATAATTTTCAGCACCATTAATTAATTTTGGTGAGTCACAAAAATGGCATGATTGTGTCAAATTATAAAGCACTGTAGGAGTTATTTACTAAAGGAAAATCCACTTTGCACTCCAAGTGCACTGCAAAACTGCACTTGAAACTGCAAAGTGGATTTGCCTTTAGTAAATAACCCCCATTTCAGTGTAAACACCAACTTAGTCCAAAAAATGATATTGAGCATTGAAAGAAGAAGCCACACATTGTTTAGTAGAAAACTTTTTACTCTGTGCACATTCACATGTGTGTTAGAAAATGGTTTTGGAAACAACCAACATATTTAAGTAAGACAGTACAAATAGCCTTTTTTGTGTTCAAACAGGCATGTTTAAAACCATAAAACAATACACAACTCCGGAACTTTCAAAGTTCAACTTTGACAAAGTGAAGGCAATATCAGACATTAGTATCCAAACTGTTTAGTATTAGTGTCCAAACTGTGTTGATATTGCCTTAATCAGATGAGGTGATGTCACCCCTGTGAAAGCCAAATTTTGAAGAGGCACACAAATTGACTGTCAAAATGGGGATTTCCCGCCTGATCCCATGCCTAATGTCAACATGTGCTAACTCCCATTATTGGGGGATCAATGGACGTGTTTTCGGGGTACAACCCCTTCCTCTCTGCTACTATAGTTGGCGAGGAAGGGGTTGCACCCCCAAAACGCGTACCTTGATATCCCGTGATGGCAGATAGCACATGTTGACACACTGTGTGCATCTTCAAAATCTGGCTTTCAATTTTTTTTAGAAAAGTTAGAAAAAGAGAAACAATTTTAGAAATGTTGGTGTGTTTTCGATTCTGCCGATAACATCAATGATATTTTTGAGTCTTTTTTCCACATTGATGTCTTCCTTTTTTTTTTTTTTACTTTAATCTTTATTGATCAGTTTTTTACAGACATTCACATTTGCAGAATATATAACAAGCCTATACAATGTTTGGTCCTGTCTGTTATTACCCCCTTTCCTTTACCTTATTATTCTCCTTCTATCCACCCTCGTCTACTATCTCCCTCTCCAACCCCCCCCCCCCCCCCCCTCTTTTTGCACCCAGCCCTATTTTCTGGTACTTTATCTTAATTCTTTGACAACCATGGTCTCCACATTTTCTCAAACTCTGTGCGATTTCCTCTTTTCATGTAGGTTACTCTTTCTTTGGTGAGCGTTTCGTTTACACTTTCTACCCAGTTCTCAATTGTCGGTGGGTACCTTGATTGCCACCTCAGTGTAATCATCTTCCTCGCTTGAAACAGACTCCTCAAAATGGCCACCGTGGTACTCTTCTTTTCCCCTTGCTCCTGCCTATACCCCAGAATACACACCATCGCCTCGTTTACCAGCCCCGTGGAAAATCTTTCCCTCAGAGTCTGACTCACCCCCTCCCAATAGCGAAAAAGTTTCGGGCATCTCCAGACCATATGTAGGAGGTCCCCTGTTCCCTGACATCTAGGGCATTTGTCATCTACTCTTTTGCCAAATTTATACAAGCGTTTTGGGGTATAGTAGGCTCTGTTCAATAACATTAAATGAGATATCTTTTGCGAGGCTGAGACTGACACTAGTGGGCTCATTTCAAGGACCCTTCTCCACTGCTCCCGTGATATTTCCCCTATATCCCGTTCCCATTTACTTCTTACTAGGTCAAGTTTCACATTACTTTTAACTGTTGTACTTATTTGCCCATGTATTACCGAAATTAAACCCTTCGTGGGGCCCGACCTGGATATTCGTTGTAGGAGGGGGACGTCCACCCACCGTGGTGATTGGCCACTAAACTGGGATCTCAAGGCGTGCGCTATTTGGAGATACGTGTAGTGTGTACTCTGGGGTATTTTGAATTCCATTTTCAGGTCTGCGAATGACTTGAGGTTATTTCCCACATAGAGTTGGTTCAATCTTTTTATTCCACGCAATACCCATTCTTTGTTTCTACCTATCAAGAGTGTCTCTTGCAGCTTATTATTATTCCATATAGGCGAGAATTCATTCCACCCATTGTAATTCAGTGCTCTTTTGGATGCATTCCATATCTTTGTTAGCATCCGAATTGATGGATACCTACAAGGGAAAAAATCTGCTTCCAATGCCTCTGCTAGTGAGTCATGCGTATTATCTGTCATCAGAATTTTCCCGTTCGGCGTACCTCCATTCTCCTCCCCGCACCCCGCCAGTTGCTGCAGTTGTGCCGCCCAGTAGTAATGCTCCGGGTTAGGAAGTGCCACTCCCCCCTCCCCTACAGGTAATTGTAGTGTACGTAAGCTTATCCTGAATTGTCCCCCCTTCCATATCAGTTCTCTAAATAAACTTTCAATCTTATTGAACCATTTTTTAACAATCCACACCGGTGCATTATGCAACATATACAGCAGTTGGGGCAGCCATATCATTTTTATCAGGCTACATCTACCTGCCACCGACAGAGGTAATCGCTTCCAAATATCGTTTTTTTTCCCTAAATTTTTTTAGGAGAGGGAGAAGATTTTTTTTTATGTATTGGTTAGGATCTGTCGTAATAGTTATCCCTAGGTACTTTAAGGCATCTACCACTGCCAACTGAGGGATCCCTGGTAATCTTATTTCCCCTTGTAAGTCTATCGGCATTAACTCTGATTTGGTCCAATTGATCTCCAGCCCCGAGAAACTGCCGAATATCTCCACCAGGCTCATTGCCTTAACCAAAGACTGGCCCGTATCCCCCAGGAACAGGAGGATATCATCCGCGTATAACGCAATTTTTTCCTCTCCTGAGCTCCTCTGGAATCCCTTTATCTCAGTACACTTTCTTATGGCGGTAGCCAGTGGCTCCATGGCCAAGGCAAAAAGCAATGGAGATAGTGGGCATCCTTGCCTTGTACCCCTCCCCAGTAATATCCTGTCTGACAATTTATTATTAATTTTTAATCTTGCTGTGGGTTCGTCATAGAGCAATTTGATCCAGCCGATCAATGAAGGGCCGAATCCAAATTTCTCCAACACTTTCCAAATATACTACCATTCTATGGTGTCAAAAGCTTTTGTCACATCCAGTGACAATATCGCTCTTGCCCCCTTATTTTTTACTGGGGATTGTAAATTTAGAAAGGTCCTTCTGATGTTTGTGCTAGTAGATCTATTGGGTATAAACCCTGCCTGGTCTGGATGGACCAGTCCCTGAATGAGCCCTTTCAGCCTATTTGCCAGTGCTTTTGCCAAAATTTTTGCATCTGCACACAGGAGTGATATCGGCCTATATGCCGCCACGTCCGTTGGGTCCCTCCCCTCCTTGTGTAGTACGATTATTGTTGCTTCTAGCATTGAGGTGGGCAAGTGTCCCATTTCCCTCGCCCCCTCCAATGTTTTTAGCAATTCCGGTATCAGTATCTCTCCATAGTACTTATATGTCTCTATGGGTAGCCCATCAGGACCCGGGGACTTTTGGTTGGCCATTTCTGCCACTGCTTGATGTAACTCCGCAAGAGTTAATGGGGCTTCCAGTAGATCTCTTTCTTCTTGTGAGATAATTGGGATCTCCAGGTTACCCAGGAAATCATCCATTATTTCCTCCCTGCCTTTCTTTTGGGCTGTATATAGTTTTTGATAGTATTCTTTAAATGCCTGTATAATCTGAAGGGGGTCTGAGGTCTCATCCTGTCCTGTGGGCCTGATTACCGTGATTGTGGATGATGGCGAGTTGGTCTTCACCAACTGCGCCAGCATCCTTCCCACGGTTTTTCCCTCCATAAAGGAGACTTGGCGCTGCAATAACAGTTTTGTCTCTTCTCTCTGCATATTTACCAGCCTATATTCTTGCTGTTTAGCCAACCATACTATTTTCCTCTCCGGGGACTGATCTATTATGTAGTTATTTTCCGCTGTCATCACTTCCGCCCTTATATTTTCCTCTTGTGCCCTTTCTGCTTTGTTGTGTTTGGCGATATGCTGTATGAGGACGCCTCTTAGAAAGGCCTTTAACGTATCCCATATTATCCGGACGTTTGCGGTTCCGGCATTTTTATCTACAAATTCCCTCAAATAGGAAAGGATGTATCTTGAGTCTTTAAATAGTTCAAACCAGTGTGCATTTATTTTCCATTCCTCCCATTTTCTTTGATCCCCCAATTTTAATGCTATCGTTAGTGGTGAGTGGTCTGATATCCCTCTCGGCCAATACCTAGTCCCCTCCGTAAGCTGTAGCATTCTGTCATTTCCCAATGCCATATCTATTCTAGATAACGTAGAGTGGGTTGCAGAATGGCAGGAATATTGTTGGACCCCGGGGTTCCGCACCCTCCAGAGGTCCACTAAGCCTACCTCCGTCAGTAGGCGACTTAACCTGTTACTCTCCATAGTTCCTGCCCCCCCCCCCCCTTTACTGGGAGCCTATCAATCCTGTCATCCAGAACCTCATTAAAGTCTCCTACTATTATTGTTGGGGTATCCTGTTTATCTATCAAAAAGTCATTTAATTTTAACATGACATCCACTTTAAAGGGCGGAGGGATATATATATTAGCCACCACTAACGCTTTGTTATTAATACTACAAAGAAGAAAGACGTAACGGCCCTGTTCGTCTATAATGACCTGCCTGCAGGAGAAATTCACCCCTGTCTTTACCAGCACACTCACCCCCCTGCTATAAGAGCTATAGACTGAGTGGTACTGTGCCTGGTATTTCTTTTTCACTCGGATTTGCTGAATTGTATCCTTAGTGAGGTGTGTCTCCTGCAGGCAGATCAGTTCTGCTCCGTATTTCTCCATCATAGAGAATACCACCGCCCTCTTCCCCACTGTACCTAAGCCTCTTACGTTCCAAGATCCTACTCGCAATGTTTTAACCTGCATCAAAAACACTCTCCATCATATATTTCTTCAAATAACTTTTTTTTGGTTTCTATTTTTCCTCTTTTTTCCACCCCGATGTATATCATTAATTTCACTCGTGTTTCACTCGTGTTTCACTCCTCCTTTTACGTGCAAAAACAAAACCATAAAAAGTATTATCATTCTTGATCCTGCATTGTGTTATTACTAACTTTAAATCCTTATTTTTGGTGCTTCTCACTTTTTTTTCCGTTATCAAAAAATCCTTTAAGTATACTAGTGTGCCCTTCCCCTCCCTCTTATTTACTACATCCTCCCCCCCTCCCTCCTCCCTCCACCTTCCTTGGTGTCCCCCTAAGGGGCTTTTAGTGACCATTACCCACTCCTTTTGCTCAGTCTTCCAAACTTTCTCATCCATCATTTACCCCCCCTCCCATTCACTGTGTGCAATCCCCCCTCCCTCCGCCCCCTTCTCCCTTTTCACAAACCATACTTGTGCTATCATTATACATATACATCTTCAGTTACCTTTCCCCCTACCCCCCCTAGTTTCTTCTGTAAATCCTGATTGCACACCATGATCTCCTCGATGAGGACTTGTACACTTGTGAAATTTGATTCTTCTTCCACAACATCCACATCACCTAAAAAAAATAAAAAACACACCATGTATTATAAATATGCAGGCATACATCTATTACCTGAAGCTGTGGTCTCAGACACTCACCGGTCACTATTTGGGCCACTTCATAAACCTCTCCTTCCTCCACATCCTGAGGTTGTGGTTTTGGGATTTCCCCTTCTTTAGGAGGTTGGGGGTCCCTGGTGACTTCTGACATCCTGAGTCTTTTCTCCCCTATGTGAATAAAATAAAGGTATACTTAGCACACAGATATTTGATGCAAGAAATAGAAATATGAAACATTGCATGGAAGTGTCGTACAATTGTCTGTTTTGGCAGAGTTCCAAGCTGAAGACATGATTTTTTTCCCTTACTTAAAGCTGAAATACTTACCTTTTTGGGTAAAGTTTCACACATGGAGACAACCCTAGTACCCACTGGAGCACCTGTGTGGGACACCCTAAAAAGTTTGTTCTGGTGTCCCACACAAGTGCTCCTGTGTCCAGATGTGTCAACAGCTGCGGAGTGTCCTATCCTTACACTGAATCAAGTTTACATTTCATTCTAGTTACAAACCCATCTAGACAACAATGTACTAAACTTCTTTTAAGACAAATAGGCATGACCAAATGTAGTTACCCTGCATCTGTCAAAAACATTGTCTTAGTGGGCGAACGAACGATGTTTACTACGAACGATTGCTTTGCCCACGACCCTGAAACTTGACATTTTATACTGTACAACAGTAAAGAAAAGCACATGGAGCAGCACGAACGTAATAAGAAGAATAGGAACACACAACAAAATACTTACTTTTTTGTAGCACTCTCTTGATTCTTCTGTACTGATCCTGCTTCCTCAATTTGAGGTCTGACCATCGTTTCCTTGGATCGCCGTACCCCAAAATTATTCTGCAGACTTTTCACAACTTTTGACATGATCTTGGCCTTTCTCACATTTGGGTTTGGGTACGGTCCATGCTTCCCATCATAGTCGGCTCTTTTGAAGATGGCCACCGTCTCCACCATCTCTATAAAGGCCATATTGGAGGCCTTAAATATCCTCCGGGATCAGGATGTTTGTGGCTCTGGGCTTTCCTCGTCGTTGCTGCTGCTGCTGTCTGCATACACTTGTTGTCTCTCCGGCATGTGCTCTCCCACTGCTCCAAAAGACAAGGGGTGGGGAGTAGACTTGAAAGAACGTCAGGGGTGGGCAGAGTTTCACGCATGCGCAGTGTATATAAAGCATAACACGCGTGCACTGTACGTACAATCTGTGAGAGGAGGAAGGTGTATCAGAAGCACCGTTCGTTTGAACGAAGGTACAATTTTAACTTGGTGCATCAGTGGCCTATACTGCTTATAGATTGAGGCCTATATTGTAATAAGATTAGGAGAGTTTAGCCTGACATTAGGGTTTGTCTTGTGTTGTGTCTTGCAGATAAAATGAATCTATTGAATGATCAGGACTTTATCCCTATATTTATTGATATGTACAGGGAGCTGCCCTGTCTGTGGCAGGTAAACCACCCCTTTTATAACAATAAAACAAAGAGGAAGGCAGCGCTGGAAAATTTCTGGAATTTGTGAAGCCGGTGATCCCCACAGCAGACATGCCCTATTTGAAGGCCCTAATTGAGGAGCACTTATATTAGGGAGCACAAGAAGGTCCAAGATTCCCAGAGATCTGGAGTTGCAGCAGATGACATTTATGTACCCAGGCTGTGGTACTATGACAGACTGCATTTTCTGGAAGGTCAGACTGAACCCAGGCCAGCACTCTCCAATCTTTCCTTTAAGGCTTCCTTCCACCCCAGGCTTCCGACGTACAACCTGGGCCTTCCAGCCAGGAGGATGTGGAGGAGCCCAGCTTGAGCCAGCATTATAGTATAGTATAGCATTGTTCAACATATTTCTAGTCAAATCATTAACCACTTGACATCTGCACTATGGCCGAATGACGGCCACAGCGTGGATCTGAATTCCTGGGAGGCTGTCATATACAGGGCACGCGCGGAGCATGCTGTGATCACAGAGTCACTGAGACTCGGGTGATCAGCAATCCGAGTAAGGGACCGGTCCCAGCCCTTTACCATGTGATCAGCTGTCAGCCAAAACAAAAGCTCTGTGATCATTTTTTTTTCTCCTCACGCTGACGATCACCGGCTCATCTTAAAGGGACATCAGTCCCGAAAAGGAAGAGGCAATTATGCCTCATTTATGCCACATGACAATGCCCACAAGTGCCACCTATCAATGCCCACAATTGCCACATATCAGTGCCCACAAGTGCCACCTATCAATGCCCAAAAGTGCCACCTATCAATGCCCACCAGTGGTGCCAATCAGTGCCACCTAGAAGTGCTGCCTATCAGTGTAACTGATCAGTGCCCATCACTGCCACCCATCAGTGCCCATCATAGCCACCCATCAGTGCCCATCACTGCTACCTATCGGTGCCGCCTCATCAGCGTACATCAATAACGGACAAAAATGACCCGTTTTAACATTTTATAACAAAATAAAAAATAAAAAAAATTTTTATTTTTTAAATTTGTTTTTTTTTACATTTTTTAAACAAAAAATACAAATTGCACAGGTGATAAAATACCACCAAAAGAAAGCTCTATTTGTGGGAAGAAAATGATAAAAATTTAATTTGGGTACAGTGTTGTATGACCGCGCAATTGTCATTCAAAGTGCGACAGCGCTGAAAGCTGAAAATTGGTCTGGATAGGAGGGGGGTTTAAGTGCCCTGTAAGCAAGTGGTTAAAGATGTTAACTAGATTTTATTATTGATCAGTAAGTTCTGATTTTTCAAAGGGTTTTACATATCAATAGACAGTAGTGGTCACAAATGATTGGGACAAGAATGAAAAATGCTGGGGTCAGAATGATAGTCTTTTCTATTTATTAACATTCAATTTGCAACATTCATGAGCTGAAAATTGTGTGTGATTGATGAACCAAAAACTAAAACTAGGTCCCTTTTTCATACACAGGAAAGTCTCAACCAGAAGGAGGCTGTGGAAAGTGGCAGCCAGGAGGTGTCCGGGCCCAGTAGCCTGCCCGAATCACAGCCCCCCCTCCACCTTACACAAAAAAGTGCCAGGAAGAGAAGTAACCTGGAGGAGGCAGCACTTGGCCTATTTCTGAAGGCTACTACGGCCCTCAGAAACCCCCCCAGTCTTCAAGAGGACTATGCCTACATGGCAGCCTGCAAAATTCTGGAAATGGAGTAGGGCCAACGCCTCTTACAAGCCCTAAATAAGGGGTTGAGGGGCGAACTCACAAGCCAAAGCCACGTTTGTGAGTTCAACCATGGTCCTCCTCCTCCACCTCTGGCCACAACTACAACACCAGACCCACAGCCTGGAAGGAAGTGTGGAAGAAGACAAGAGAGTGATGGCCTGGGTTCAGTCTGGTCTGGCAAAAGATGCAGGCTGTTGGATGACCACACCCTGGGGACAGATATGTCCTCTGCTGCTGTTCCTGATCTCTTATAGTCCTGGACCATATTGTGCTCACTATTATAAGGACTCCTTAGGCCACCAATTTTGACTGTAAAATAATTGATGTGTGCCCTGGGGTACAAAGACTTCGCAAATTTCACCAGTTTCTCCAGTGTTGCCTTCCTCTTTATTTTGTTATGACCCAGAATAAATGGCTAGTTATTTTTCAGAAATATTTACCCTTGTGTTTTTCTTCAAAAAGGACAGTTGGGGGGGCGTGGTTTGCCTTGGAAGAAGATGGCCGCTTAACCCTTGAGCTCTGACAGACCTCGGCCAATTATCAGCTCCATCAGGGGTTTACCGATATCTCAATATCGCTAAGTATGGGGACTTCTTCCCGCAGCTCATCTGCATCCAGATCTCGCTCTCCGAGAGACACTGACGGCCGCAATACTCATATCCCGGACATCTTTCGGACACACAGATCCAACATGGCCGCCTCTTCTTCCCCCTCAAACTCCTCACAGATCTCTAACGAGATCGTTCTCACTTCTACTACCACTGGGTCGACTCCTCCGATGCCGGACAACACTCAACCAGCGTTTCAACAACAACTCAGCCTGCATGACCTCCACACAGTGGCCGCCGACATCAAGAATACACTTTTTACGGCCATATCGGATCTCCGCCATGAAATACAGGCGATCTCGGGCAGAGTGCAGGAAGTCGAACGTACAGCTGACTGCCACCGCGCTGCTTTCCAGTCTGTCCACCACAAAGTGGATACTCACACCATGCAACTCCGGGCTGTACAGAGATACGTCGAGGAATTAGATAATAGGGGACGCAGGCATAACCTACGGGTGAGAGGCCTCCCCGAGTCTGTTGAACCCGATCGCTTACTTTCAACAGTGACTGAACTATTTAATCAGATTCTGGACAAGCCTCGTCTAACCCCCATCGCAATGGAACGGATCCATAGGGCACTGAGACTGAGAAGCAAGGACTCTGATCCCCCCCGAGATATAATCTGTTGTTTGGTTGACTTCCACATTAAAGAAGACATCCTCAGAAAAGCCTGCGCTGCTGCACAACTCCTGTATGAGGGACATGTAATCCACATATACCAGGACTTATCAGCCATCACACTCAGACACCGCAAGGATCTGCGCCCTCTGCTGGATGTCCTACGAGCCAAAGGAATCCACTATAGATGGAAGTTCCCGTTCGGCCACTCTGCTCTCCTCAGAGTCCCGGAGGAACTAGAAAACTTCTGTAAGATTATGGACGTCCCGCTTGTAGCTGTACCTGATTGGTATGCAGAGTTCGAGACCCTAACTCTGAATCAACAACCTGCAGGAGAAGAGCCGATGGAATCCCAGGACACGCGACATTGTCGAAGACGCTCTCCATCCACACCCAGAACCACATCTAATCTGCCTCTTCAACACCTCTCCAGCCCCTTAACGGCTCCCGCTTCCCGAAGACCACGTTGGGATCGCTGGTCCACCTAGTCCTTCTCCTGAATCTAGATAAGTACACTCACCTCCTACTCTTTCCTGTACCTGTCGCTTTGCATGCCTCACTCAGCAACCTTCACGCTCTCTTCCATGCCTCACATCTTTATCTCCCAAGCTGCCCTAGAATGCTGATGATTCCTCTCCCGGGCATCAGAGACCTATCCTGCCTTCTACTTCGTTCTCTTGGAATTCCTCACATCCCATCTAGACTTTCACCAGTAGCATTGGTCAGCTGTATGGTCACTCCCCGGCTATTTTTCCATATCTCTGCTCACCATTCCTTATTATGCATGCAAACATGTATATATGTATTTGTGAATGGACGCATCTACTACGTATTATTCTTCCTCCTTTTTAGGTTAACTATATTTATCCATTGCACTATCCTTTTATATGTTCTTCAACCTTCAAAGCCTCCTGAACCTCTCTGCCACTTGATGGACTATCTATCTATCCAGAGATTGAGCTCCTATTGTGCTCTGATCGGTTCCGGATTCCACTCTGCTTCATTAATGGTCATATCTGTAAGTTTATAACTGGCTTGTACTCCCTATAACTTTAAACACAAGCCCTGTGAGGATGTATACTGTGCCGCACATGACTGATGCCTTTGCCATGACCTCACTCCTGAATGACATGACATACGTTCTTCTGTTTAATGCTTGCACCCAAAAGCCTTTTGCTTTTTAGAGTATACTTTCTAAGATCATATTTTGTCATGTTTCTATGCTGTTCATATATATAGGCTAAACTCCCATCACATTAGTGACAGCACGGAGGCTTCTACATTTGCCTGATAGGTGAGTTTTATGATACGCTACTCTCCTACCATCCCATTACTACCATCCCCATGATATCTTATACTTGTCTGAGTCACTCCTCTCCTGAGGACTTATTATGTTTTGTTTTATTATACATGAAAGGTCATCACTACAATTCTAAAACGCCATCTACTTTCGCCTATCATTTGCAGCGATGGCTACCTCTTATTGCTAGGCTTCATGACCCCCAGATGGTGACCCATTCCTTTGTATTCCATGATTTTCAGACATTTGCTGTCCTACACGCTCAGGAGATATCTCTACTATGCCATTTTTCAACATAACCCCACAACGTTTTAATACTCACCTCTTACACACGATATTTCCTGTTGTTGTGTCCACATAACAAGTTATGCTACATCTGATAGCTTCACATAAACGTATATGGGACGCCTGATACCGTTTGTTCTACAACGTCCTACATACAGGTTGTTATATGTTAAAACAGGTTTTATGCTCAGGTTTACATGCTCTTGTTTTTTTAATTGTGAGATGTTTTTACTTACTCAAACTACATGCACTTTCAGTGCGTTTTCATTTAATTACTTATCTTGTTATTATTCTATATTGTTGATGACATTTGATTTCGTCCTATTGAAACCCGAATTTCAGTCAACACAGGGATTCTCTTTCGAATCCCTCTCACAAATAAAAATGGACCCTTTATCACATACGGTTAACCAAAACCCCCTCAAAATCATCTCACTCAATGCACGGGGACTTAATGTACCAGAACGACGATCCAAACTCCTCCTCACAATGAAACGCAACAGAGCGGACATTATATTCGTTCAAGAAACACACTTCCGCACCGATTCTATGCCACGCTTCCAGAACTCTCTCTACCCTACTGCATATCATGCTACCACCCCTTTGTCCAAGTCGAAGGGTGTATCCATATTGATAGCGAAACACTGTCCCTTTCAGATCTCGGACCAGATGTCAGATGAGGAAGGACGATTCCTCTTCATCAAAGGATCTCTTTTTGGCCGGAAAATCACTCTAGCAAACATATATGCCCCGAACTCTCACCAGGTGACATTTTTCCGCAACATCACTGATATCCTCACCACATTTCAAGAAGGCATCCTTGTCCTAGGTGGAGATTTTAACGTACCTCTTAACCCACTCCAAGATACTTCCGCAGGCACGTCTTCCCTTCCCTACTATGCTTTGCGCACCATTAAATCTCTTCTTCAAACTCTGTTACTTCATGACTCGTGGCGCACACTGAACCCTAATGGTAGGGACTTCACTTTTTTTTCCGCGCCTCATAACAAATATTCCAGAATAGATTACCTTTTCCTCTCACAAACCGACCTACCCATTCTCAAGTGCACATCCATAGACCCCATGTTTCTATCAGACCATCACCCTATTTCCATATCTTTATCACTTTCCGAACCTCACTCACATTCACGCTCCTGGAAACTTGATCCCTCCCTGCTTACGGATTCAGTTATTGCGGGTGAAGTCAAACTCCGCATTAAACAGTATTTTGCCGAGAACAATCCCACCGACACATCCCCTATTATCACTTGGGAAGCCCATAAATGTGTTATAAGGGGCATCCTAATAGCAGCTGCGGCCAAACGCAATAAAGAACGCCGACTACACATCCTTGAACTCACGACACAAATCCAAAGACTGGAAGCTGCACATAAACGATCACAAGCCTTAGACACTCTACAAACCCTCATACACACTAGAAGCAAACTACTAGACTTACTCAACAAACAAATCAAACGTAAATACGTCCTCTCACAACGACTCTTTTACGAATATAGTAATAAATCAGGAAAACTCTTGGCCCTACAAGCCAAAAAAGCTAATAAGACCGTACACTTTCTAACGGATCCTGAGGGTCACAAACTGACTGCAACTCCGGACATAGCCAAACATTTTGTCAACTACTATTCACAACTTTACAATCTAAATCCAACAGGTCACTCAGCTACTGACACAGCTAGGAAACAAGCAATCAAAGACTTTCTACAGCTTTACAGCCCCACTCCGATTTCAAACTCCTTAGCTCTGGACCTAGATGGTCCCTTAACCTGTGAGGAAGCAGACACCACGCTGAAACAAATAAAACCGGGTAAGAGTCCAGGCCCCGACGGACTAACTGCAGCATATTATAAAACATATCCCGACCTTCTCACCCCGTTTTTTGTCTCGGCATTCAACTCTTTTGCTATACCTACTGAACCCCCTCGAGATCTACTCGAAGCCCATATCACAGTAATCCCAAAGCCAGGGAAGGACCCTTCCTTAGTCACAAATTACAGACCAATATCTCTTCTCAATGTTGACCTTAAATGGTACTCCAAAATACTTGCAAATCGAATTCTTCCTCTACTTCCCCAACTTATTAACTTGGATCAGGTAGGCTTCATTCCTGGTAGAGAGGCAAGAGATAATACGCTCAAAGCGATAAACATCCACCATTGGCTTACTTCAAATCAAAAACAGGGTTTCCTACTCTCCTTGGATGCGTAGAAGGCATTCGATAGAGTGGCCTGGGACTATATGATAGAAGCCCTACGATATATGGGTTTCCCCCAACGCCTGTTACACTTCATACAAACACTATATTCTAATCCGACCGCAAGGGTCCGAGTCAATGGCCACCTATCGAATGCCTTCACCATATCCAATGGGACCAGACAAGGATGTCCCCTCTCCCCACTTATCTTTGTCCTCACCCTTGAACCACTATTGAGACGCCTCAGATCAAATACTGATATTGAAGGAATATCCATTGCCCATCATGAATACAAAATAGCAGCATTTGCTGACGATATTCTGCTTTTCCTTACAAAACCTCTCACGACACTCCCTAATCTTCTTCATGACTTCAAAACTTTTAATTATCTTACTAATCTACAAATTAACTTCGCAAAATCCGAGGCTCTCAATGTCACACTGCCCCCTGATATATGCACGCAATGTCGAGCTAATTTCCCGTTTCAATGGCGTACTCACTCACTCACATATTTGGGAATCAAATTGCCTTCTTCCCTTACTGACCTATACTCTATTAACCATCTCCCACTGCTCCAAAATATTATCAAAGACCTTAAGAAATGGTCCTCGGGGACATTCTCTTGGTTCGGAAGAGCTGCCATAATTAAAATGAACGTCCTTCCCAGGCTTCTTTATTTACTACAGACGGTTCCAATCAGACTTCCACCGGCGTTCTTCTCCACGTATAGAAAAGCATGCACAGATTTTATATGGGGTACACTACGCCCTAGAATAAATTATACCAGACTTACCGTCCCTAAACTTAAAGGAGGCATAGGTCTCCCAGACCTTAGAAAGTACCAACAAGCCTGCCACTTAAGCAGGATAGTTGATTGGAATGTTCGCTCCAAGACCAAAGCTTGGATCGCTCTGGAGCAATCCTTTTTACCTGTCCCACTTGGCCAAACTCCTTGGATTTTACCGATCCAAGTTCCTACTGCGTACAAGTCGCACCCGCTCATTCACCCGACGTTGACTTCCTTTCATAATACATGTTCTAAATACAAAATCTAATCACTTCGGGGCCCCATGACTCCTCTCAGGTTTAACCCAGAATTCTCTCCAGGAATGTCCTCCTCCTTTTTGCTTTCTATATGGCCACACACGACGGTCCGGGCAACACATTTCTTCCAGGGCAACCGCTTATTATCCCACTCCGACCTAGCCACTAAAACGACAACAGGCACTTTCCCCTTCTGGACTTATGTCCAAATCAGACATTTTTTTGACAAACTCTGTCCGAAACCGGATTGGTCGAGGCCAGCCACACCCTTTGAATCCCTATGTCTAAGTACTGAACCTCTTCATCACCTGATTTCTTGCACATATATGATACTATTTTCAGAACACCTCCCCAAGCTAAATTGGGCTAGCATCAAATGGGAACAAGAACTTTCTCTCGATTTAACTCACCGGGAATGGGAAAACATTTACACATGCATTCACAAGGGTACAGTCAATGTACACACACAAGAAAATGCTTTTAAAATCTTTTCAAGATGGTACAGAACTCCCCTACAACTGCATCTCATCTATCCATCCCTTTCACCTTCTTGCTGGCGCTGTGGGACTGCACCTGGTTCCCTCATACATATATGGTGGACATGCCCTAAATTGCAGCCATTCTGGCAGGAAGTCCATCGACTCACCAAGCAAATATCCACATACGACCTAGAATACACACCGGCACAATTTCTCCTTCACCATTCAGACCTCCCTACGAAAACTTATATGCGTTCTCTAGCCTTTCACATGGTCAACGCGGCCAAATTGTGCATACCTGTTAAATGGCGCTCCCCTGACCCGCCTTCTAAAACCGACTGGTTTAAACGCATACAAAAAATAGCAGACATGGAGGAATTGATCCATCAAGCACATGACACGCAATGCAAGTTCACTGCTATATGGTCTACCTGGTTCCATTTTACTACGACAAACGAATATCACTGCACACAGAAGGGGGTGACATGAACGAAATTCCTGAGTCACCCACCCCCCGTTTATTCTGTTCCTAGGTCGCTTTAACTTACTCCCCTCCGTAACTTCAAAATCCCCTCACTACTCGTGTCCATTTATCCAATTACTAACATAGACTGTGTCGCATCCTTATCCTTTCCTATCTGTCCCTCCCCTCCCCTCACACCACACCCCTTTTTTTTCTTTTTTCTTTTTTAATTTTCTTTTCTCGTTTTGAAAAATGAATGATTATCAACACATAGTCTCCTCAGTAATGTTATGCTTAATGTTCTATCAACTTACCTGTATCATACACAGTTGAATTCCTGTACAGGAATATATGTATGTATTATTTCTACAGGTGTTGTTTTTTCTTTCTGTTGCAGTCTTTACAGCGGCTGCGTCCGCAAAATGGCTCTGTATTCTTACCTCGTTGAGTTAACATCTGCATTCTTTTCAATAAAAACGTTTGAAACAAAAAAAAAAGGACAGTTTGTTTGTGAGTAGGCAGGTACAAAAATACTATGTCAAATTAAAAAGGGACACTTCTTTACAGCGCAAAAAATAAAAACTGCAGAGGCGATCAAATACCACCAAAGAAAGCTATATTTGTGGGGAAAAAAGGACGTCAATTTAGTTTGGGTGCAGTGTCACACGACCGCGCACTTGTCAGTTAAATCGAAGCAGTGTCGAATCGCAAAAAATGGCCGGGTCATTCAGCAGCCAAATCTTCCGGGGCTGAAATGAGTAAAAAGTGTCACAAAAATCTGAAAAACTGGTCTTTAAATGGAAATATGTATTTGTAAAAAAAAGAAATATGTGTTTGTAAAGAAACATTTAAAGGATGTGTTTAAAAAGAGTGTACAGATTGAGAAAATTAGTGGAGTACACTGATTTTACAAATTATTTTAAACATATGTTTAACAAAAATGCCTACTCATTTGAAATTTGACATTTGAAATAAAAGTATGCAAATCATTGACTTCAGACATTTTTATTTATATGTTTTATAGGAGCACGGGTCACCAGAATCAATAAATTAATCAATTTCAACCTAGCACTATAATCCACTCTGCCTCTCTGCCAGATGCACAATTCATTTAAACCTTAAATGACCCTTTAAAAGATTATCATAAAATAGATTGCTTCATTATATATTAATAGGTAAAGTATGCTAAAGCACACAATGCTAGAATGAGTGATCTTTAAATACTATAGATAAATGCAGCATATATAAAATGACAAAATAATATTTTGAGAGGTCTGCTAGGACATTCCCTTCCCTTAAGCTAATTTTATTTTTAATAAATAATAACTTTTCAGATTTTTAACACCTTCTAACACCTAAATTGTAGAGTGTTCTATGAAATATATTACTTGAAATGTTAAGCTCTTTTCACACAGGGGTGCTTTGACACGTTTTTCCAGGGTGACAAAAGCACATGAAAACTATTCACCATAAAATCATATGTAACTATTCACACTGTATATGTGCTGTGCCTTCCAAATCATTTGGTGAAGGGGTAATGGTGTGGGGTTGTTTTTTAGGGGTTGGGCTTGGCCCCTTAGTTCCAGTGAAGGGAACTCTTAAGGCATCAGCATACCAAGACATTTTGGACAATTTCACGCTCCAAACTGTGGGAACAGTTTGGGGATGGCCTCTTCCTGTTCCATCATGATTGTGCACCAGTACACAAACAAGGTCCATAAAGACATGGATGAGCGAGTTTGGGTTAGAGGAACTTGACTGGTCTGCACAGAGTCCTGACTTCAAACCAATAGAACACCTTTGGGATGAAGATGATTAGAGTGGAGACTATGAGCCAGGCCTTTCCATCCAACATCAGTGCCTGACCTCACAAATGTGCTTCTGGAAGAATGGTCAAGCATTCCCATAGACAAACTCCTAAACTTTGTGGACCGAGTTCCCAGAAGAGTTGAAGCTGTTATAGCTGCAAATGGTGGGCCAACTTAATATTGAACCCTACTGTTGTGAGTGTGGTATGGAATCTTAACAATACATATGGGGAATTTGAATTAGTAAGATCTTAATGTTTTGCTCAGTTCCTCCAACCTTATGGTCCAACCTCCAATCTTACATCATAGCAACTGGTCCGACCTCTTACTGTGGGCAGAGTTTGCTCACACTAGTGTCTAGAATTCTGCTTCCCGATTTTCCCTGTTTATGGTGAACTAATGTTTTCCACTTTCCATGGTGCCTGACTCATTTGTTCCGCAGAGTATTCCTGCGTTAGATGAGGATCTCTGGGGTCTTCGTTCCACTTGAGCATAAGTCCAGGAGACTTTGCGATATGCCAATGATAGATACAGTCTCCATGCTGACCGCAGACGCCTGCGCCTTCCTACCAGGTTGGGGATAGGATCTGGCTGTCATCTTGCAACCTCTGACTTTGTGTTCCCTCTCTGAAGTTTGCACCTCGGTTTATTGGGCCTTTCTGTATTCTTCGCGGGATTAACCCAGTGGTTATGACCTTCCTTCTAATATGCATATCTCAAATGTATTTCATGTCTCCTTATTAAAACCTGCAACCACTTTACCACCTTGGTGCCTCGTCCTCACCCTGTACAAGTTGAGTACCATGAAGAGTATGAAGTACAGTCTATCGTTGTCTCCCATAGGTTCTGTGGACCCATACAGTACCTGGTGCATTGGAAAGGGTATGGTCCGGAGGAACGTTCTTGGGTCTCATCCTCGGACGTACATGCCCCTGTACTCCTTTGTGATTTCCATAGACGTTTTCCCCTTAAGCCTGGTGGTCCTCCAAGGGTGAGGGATCATTGAGGAGGGGGTACTGTCAGGGCTGGGCTCAGTCCTTCCTTCTCTGAGCTGGCCACTCAGCTGTCAGCTAATTGCCAGCTTCTATCTTTCCACAGTGACTCACCTGTTGATGATATCCTGCTCATCAGTCCTGCCTACTTAAGCCGTCCAGCCCAGATGATCTCTGCCTTTGCCTTGGTCACATCTCTAGAGACGCTTTCCTGTGTTCCTGTTAAAGACTTGCTTGACTGACATTCCTTCTGGCTCCAGATCCTGCTTGGTGTTCTACTACGCTCATCTCTGGCTCCCTGACGTTTTGGCTTGTCTGACTATCCGTTCCAGTTCCTGAACTCTGGATATGTTTTGATTACGTTTACTCTGTTTACCTTTTTTTATTATTATTAAACAAGGGAGATTTAACTGTACTTCTGTCTCAGTCTGATTCATGGTTTATGACAGAATGTCCATTTATTGCCTACATGTATCAATTTCCCACATGTTGCCCATGTATTTTTCATAGGTAGTATAATAAAAATCCATTGCAGGCCTTTCACTATCAAAACCATGTGAGTGTCCTGTGATACGCTGCACTACTATTTTCCATATCCCTTGTAACATGGGGGTTCATTAGCTCTAGTGGTAGATGCATTTCAAGTGATTCACATTAGTCATCACTTCAGTTTTAGGGCATGGCAGCCCATTTTTATGGTAGAAGGAAAACAATAACAATACATTTTCATACTGCGCTCCTATTCAAAATAAATGTGCAAACCAACATAAATAAAGTGCTAAATATATATTAATTGTTGGATATAAAAATGTCCATACACCACCACCAGATGTCTCCAATCAAGTGAAAGTGAAGTATATCTTCCTTATAATTCATATGTGGAAAAAACAAGGTGCCTTCTTTCACCAGCCCCTAGGCAAACATCCTACTCACCGGACATATATGATACCCATCACAGGTAGTCATATTATGCAGTATAACAGAGATGTAACCTCCAGTGAAAACAGCACAGAATGATGTACGCCCGCCGGTTGAGGATATAGTCAATCACATATACAGTATCAGGGGAAAAAGAGAGAGCTCCTCATAGTGCAGTGGGTAACTTTTATTATTTCCACAATAAAAATATCTCACTTACAATGTAGTAGATCTTTAAAAGCCCATAAAAACAAGGAGGTCCGCCGATCGCTTTCCACCTACGTTCCAAAGAGATGGCAGAAGTGTAAAGTTTAAAGCCAGTGATTGAAACAGTTCTAAAATATATAAATATAGTATGTCTCCTTCGGTCTCCTAGTGCTCTCCCAAAGGTTGCACGAGTGTGCACCCCCAAACTGGAGCCAGATGAAGCTTATATAGTGTAGTATTTATTGTAAAATACAGTATAACAAGTAAAAGACTAAAAACTAAAGGAACAGTCTCCAGGACTTACAGTACAAATATAGCTGCACATGCACATGATAGTACACATGCGGCGGCGTGAAGTCAGCACTCTGTCTCCGCCCCAACATGTTTCATGCTGTAGCACATCAACAGGGATCAAAGAGTGCTGGTCACAAAATGTCCTGCTGTATCCGACTTTTTGACCCCTGATGATATTTGGTAACCAGCACTCTTTTTTAGACATGTGCACTGCCGAAAAATTGTGTTTATTTTTGTTTTCATTTCATTCTGTTTTTTTTTTGGTAATTTTTTAAATTCTAAAATTCGGAATTGGTAAATTAAAAAATTTGTAAACTTGAAGATTCGAAAATTCGGAAATTCAAAAATTCAAAAATCCGAGATTTTAAAAATTCTAAAATTTGGACATTTAGAAATTCGAAAATTAAAAAATTTGAAAATCCAAAAATAAGAAAGAAAATCCGAAAATCTGAAAGCTCAAAATAATATCTAACTAATAATAGCTAACTATTAAATTATAGGTATTGAAACTTCCTTTCAAATTTGGCTTAGTGATTGTAACAAATATAAATTTATTTGAAGTTACAAATTATCCAAAATAATGAATGCCGCATCTAAACAAATGTAAGGTAACAAATTAATAATAAATAATAATAATAAAAAGAAATTTGTTATGTTCCATTCGTTTTGTCTTTTCGGATAATTCGTAACTGCAGATACATTTGTATTCATTACGTTCACTAACAGCCAAATTTAAAAAGAAATTCCAATACCTATAAATTAATAGTTTAGTAATAGTTATTATTAGTAAGTTAGTATTTCTGATTTTCGGGTTTTAAATTTTCAGATTTTCATTATTACTTTCGGATTTTCTAACTTATAATTTTCGGATTTTTCGAATTTTAAATTTTCAAATTATCGATTTTTCTGCTTCCAGGTGGAAAGGTGTTTAGGAGAGCTAGGCAAACACCCTGTGTGCATAAGGCCTTATTACACTTGATCCCCACAGAATGGTATTTTTTGTTTTTTTGTTTACAAAAGTTTTATTAGAATCTTAGTAAGACAAAGTTGGTACAAAGCAGATGCTCATGTGCAATAAAATTTAATTGTACAATATATCACAAACAGAGGAGTTATTTAAGTAATATTGTCTAGGAGATATGACTAAAGGGATTACAGTAGTGATGGATACAGTAGTAAATACAGGTAAGGAGAGGTCAAAAAAATTAACGAGGGTCCCAGTATGACCATTTTTTGTTGAAAATATGCATGTTGTCTTGGAGAGTATGATAGATTCTTTCAGTGAGTTTCATTGTTTCCATTCTGAATAATACTTGTGACCAGATGAGGTTAGTTGATTTCCAATTCAAAACAATCATCCAATGTATGGCGCTAAATAATGAATGTATTAGTCTATTACAAGGAGTGGGGATATTCGGGATAGAAGCATTCAAGAGACTTATTATGGGTGTAAGTTCAATTGTTTGACCTGAAACTTCTTTAATCTTATCATTTGCAGCTTGCCAGGTCGGTTTCAGGAACTTACAGCTCCAGAATATGTGTATCAGAATCCCTCGTTCTGCGCTAACTCTAAAACAATTGGGAGATGGGTAAAAATCATGGATTTTTTAAGGGGTTAGATACCATCTGGTTAGTAGTTTTATTGGTGTTTCTCTAATTGAGATAGCACGGTTGCTCTTGCGGAAGTTATCTATCTTAATTTCCCAAAATGGGATTGTGAAGGTGCAGTTTAGGTCAAATTCCCAATGAAGCATAGGTCCGGATTTCTCTGGGAGGGAGAGTCTGTTTATGTGACTGTATAATCGTAAAATTATACCTCTAGCATGTGGGGAGTTAATACAAATGTGCTCAAAAATTGTATATGTGGGGTTGTAATTAGAGTGTATAGTGGTCTTCAAAGAATTTTCTAAATAGATTATATCTAGGAAGTTCTGAATTTGGGAGTCCATATTGAAATTGGTAGTGTTCGAACGTGGGGAACTTCAGCTCCTTGACAAGGGATCTAAGAGAGGTTTGTTTATTGTTAATCCACATTATAAAGGAGCTGCAATCATTGTATGCCTGTGTGAATCTAGGACCGCCTAGGAATGAGGCTAAGGGGGGGCTTCTGAAGAAAGTTTAAAAGTATTTTTGTGTTTAAGCCATAGTTGGAGAGAGTGTGCGACTATTATATTTTGTTTAAGTACTTTACGGTGAGTGTTTGTATCTGGCCATAGGAGACCTGGGAGGAATGGTGGAAAGATCGAGATATTTTCAAAGGATAACCATGGTATAACATCTATTCGTGCAGACCATTGTGCTAATTGTGAGAATCTGGCTTCTAAAAAGTATTGCCAGATGTTTGGTAATCCCAAGCCTCCTTTAATTTGTGGTCGATGCAACAGGGTGTAACTGAATCTGGGTTTTTTATCTGACCATATGAATTTATTGATTTCCCTCTGGAGATGTTGACCGGAAGAGTTTTAAAGAAGTAGAGAAGTTATGGGAGTATTGTCATTTTAAAAGCACATATTCTACCTAAAAATGACATGTGATAGGAAGACCATAATTTTAATAGTGAATAGGGTTGAGCGAACCCGAACTGTAAAGTTCGGGTTCGTACTGGACTTTTGGGTTTTTGGGTCCCGGACCCGAACAATTTACTGTATGTTCGGGTTCGAATTTTGCGTTTGGCAATGAATTGGCGCTTTTTAAAAAGCTGCAGGGCAGCCAATCAACATTGTTTAACTCGTGTGCCCTTAGAAGCCATCACAGCCATGCCTACTAATGGCATGGCTGTGATTGGCCAGTGCAGCATGTGACCCAGCCTCTATATAAGCTAGAGGCACATAACACAGCATGTCACTCTGCTTTAGATAGTGTAGGGAAAGGTTGCTGTCGCTGCTTTGAGGGAGAGAATTAGATAGGAGTCCTGATTCAGAAATCTAATTACTCAGCGATCTACCTTGATTTTGTTGTGTGGGTGCAGTGCACAATCTTTTTACACTGCCCTGAGCCCAGTGCCAGAGAAAAGATAACTTTAATCTGTCTGTTAGTTAGGTTGGCGTCGGCGGGCATTTTATGCAAGCTCAGTGCACCAGCACTGCATATGTTACTGTGAGATACACCCTTTAGATACTGTTCCTCTATTCTTCTATTCTAAAAACACCCATTTAGGGCAAAAAAAAAAATATTTTACAGTGTTTCCTGCATATCTGTACATGTGAGATAAACACTTTAGATACTGTTCTTCTATTCTGCTATTCAAAAAAATAATAATTTAGGGCAAAAACATATTTTTTGGTGCGTTTTCTGCATATCTGTACGTGTAAGATACATCCTTTAGATACAGTTGCTCTATTCTTCTGTTCTAAAAACACCCATTTAGAGCAGATAAAAATATTTGACAGTGTTTCCTGCATAACTGTACGTGTGAGATACACACTTTAGATAATGTTGCTCTATTTTGCTATTCAAAAAAACACATTTAGGTGAAAAATCATAAATTGTGGCCTAGTCTGTATCTGTGAGATACACCCTTTAGATACTGTTGTTCTATTCTGCTATTCTAAAAACACCCATTTAGGGCAAAAAATATATTTTTCAGCGTTTGCTGCATATTTGTACATGTGAGATACACCCTTTAGATACTGTTCTATTCTATTCAAAAAACACCCATTTAGGGCAAGATCCTAAATTTGAGAAATATGAGGAGAACGTCAAAGAAGGGACGTGGCCCTGGTCGTGGTGCTGCTGGTGGAGCTCCTGTTGCAGGGAGAGGACGTGGTCGATCTATGCCAGCTACACGCACTAGTGAAACACCTTCCTCAGGTGCAAGTAGGCGACAGAGCCTGCAGCGGTATTTGGTCGGGCCTAATGCGGCTCTACCAATGTTGAGGCCAGGACAAGTACAGGCGATAGTAGATTGGGTTGCTGACAGTGCCTCCAGTTCCTTCACATTGTCTCCCACCCAGTCTCCTGCTGAAAGATCAGAGTTGGCACCTGCAGCCGATGTCCATCAGTCTTTCACCTCACCCCCTTGCAAATCAGCCAAGCAGTCTGAGCCCCAAATCATGCAGCAGTCTCTTCTGCTTTTTGATGACTCTGTTAGCAGGGTTTCCCAGGGCCATCCACCTAGCCCTGCCCCAGAAGTGGAAGAGATTGTGTGCACCGATGCCCAACCACTTATGTTTCATGATGAGTACATGGGGGGACCATCACAGCACGTCTCGGATGATGACGAAACACAGGTGCCAACTGCTGCTGCTTTCACAATTGTGCAGACCAACAAAGGAGGGCAGGGGTGCAGGCTGGGTGGAAGATGATGTGGAGGACGATGAGGTCCTCGACCCCACATGGAATCAATGTCATGCAGGTGACCTGTGCGGTTCGGAGGAAGAGGCGGTGGTCGCACAGAGCCACCAACACAGCAGAAGAGGGAGCAGGGTGCAAAAGAGGAGCGTCCGTCCCCTGGACAGTATGCCTGCTACTGCCCAATGCAGCAAGGGACCGATCACACCAAAGCCAGGAGTTCCCTAGCGTGGCAGTTCTTCAGACAATGTGCTGATGACAAGACGCGAGTGGTTTGCACGCTGTGCAATCAGAGCCTGAAGCGAGGCATAAACGTTCTCAACCTGAGCACAACCTGCATGACCAGGCATCTAAGTGCAAATCATGAGCTGCAGTGAAGTAGACACCTCAAAAACCAAGAAAGGTCTCTGGCTCCTCCTGCTTCCTCTTCTGCTGCAGTCTTGTCCTCTTCATCCGCCTCTGTAGTGACAGTGGCACCTGCCAACCCACAAACAGAGGATCTGCCAGCAACACTACCACCTGGGTCACCAACCATCTCCACAATGTCCCATGGAAGCGTTCAGCTCTCTATCTCCCAAACACTGGAGCGGAAGAGGAAGTACCCACCTACCCACCCGCGATCCCTGGCCCTGAATGCCAGCATTTCAAAATTCCTTGCCTTTGAAATGCTGTCACTCCATCCGGTGGAGATGCAGAGTTTTAAGCTTGATGTAAAAGCCTGATGGCATTGGCTGTCCCACAGTACGTCGTGCCCAGCCGCCACTATCTTTCCAGGCGAGCCACCCCTTCCCTGCACAACCAAGTAGGGGACAAAATCAGGTGTGAACGGCGCAACGCCATCTGTGGCAATGTCCACCTAACTACGCATATGTGGACCAGTGAGTCGACATTATATCTCCCTAACAGCACACTGGGTAAATGCAGTGGCGGCTGGGCCTTACGGGGATGGCAGTTTGGCGCATGTCCTTCGACCACCGAGGATTTTCGGGGCGCTTCAGTTTGCCTCCTATTGCTAACTCCTCCTACTCCGCTTCCTCATCCTCTACCGCCTCCTCATCCGGTCAGCGTAACACCTTCACCACCAACTTCAGCACAGCCAGGGGTAAACAACAGCAGGCAGTTTTAAAACTGTTGTGTTTCTTAAAAATGACCCCCATATGCCAGAGCTGTTGCAGAAAGTGTGGGCCGTCTGTGCGCACTTTCGGCATTCTCACCCTGCTGCTGCTGCTGCTCGCCTGTCAGCGCTGCAGCGAAACTTCGGCCTTCCCACTCACCACCTCATATGTGACGTGCCCACAATGTGGAACTCCACCTTGCACATGCTGGCCAGACATGCGGGCAGCAGGCGATAGTGGAGTATCAGCTGCAGCACGCACCCGTGAGTCGCTCTGCGGAACAGCACCACTTCACCACCAATAACTGGGCCTCCATGCGAGACCTGTGTGCCTTGTTGCGCTGTTTCGAGTACTCCACCAACATGGCCAGTGCCGATGATGCCGTTCTCAGCGTTACTATACCAGTTCTATGCCTCCTTGAAAAAACGCTTTGGGCGATGATGGAAGAGGATGTGGCACAGGAGGAGGAGGAGGAAGAAGAGGGATCATTTAAAAAGGATTTCAGGGCGGTCATTCACAAGTGGCTACAAGGGTGGGTTCCTGCACCAACAAACACCAGGTACACAATTGTCCAGCAAGGGCACAGTTCTAGAGGATGACGAGGTGGAGGATGAGGAGATGGAGGAGGAGGAACCATGTTCACAGCAGGGTGGCACCCAGACCAGCTCATGGCCATCACTGGTGCGTTGCTGGGGGGATACAGAGGACACAGACGATACACCTCCCACAGAGGACAGCTTTTCGTTGCCTCTGGGCAGCCTGGCACACATGAGCGATTACATGCTGCAGTGTCTCCGCAATGACCGCCGAGTTGCCCACATTCTAACTGGTGCTGATTACTGGGTGGCCACGCTGCTGGATCCCCGTTACAAGAACAATATACTGTCCTTAATTCCCTCACTTGATCATGATCGTAAGATGCGTGAGTACAAGCGCACGCTGGTAAACGTGCTGCTGGTGGCATTCCCACCAGACAGCGGGGGCACGATGGAAGCACAAGGCAAAGGCAGAGGAGGAGGAAGAGGTCACCAACGCAGCCGGGGCACCGCCAGCACCTAAGAAGGCAGGGTTAGCATGGCTGAAATGTGGAAAAGCTTTGTCAGCACGCAACAACAACCAGCACCACCAGCTGAGATGGAACGTCTTAGCAGGAGGTAGCATTTCACCAACATGGTGGAGCAGTATGTGTGCACACGCCTACACGTACTAAATGACGGGCCTGCCCCCTTCAACTTCTGGGTCTCCAAATTTGGCACATGGCTTGAGCTTGCCCTTTACACCTTGGAGGTTCTGGCCTGCCCTGTAGCCAGTGTATTATCTGAACGTGTATTTAGCACGGCAGGGGGCGTTATCACAGACAAGCGCAGCCGCCTGTCCAGAGCCAATGTGGACAAGCTCACGTTCATTAAAATGAACCAGGCATGGATCCCACAGGACTTGTCCATACCTTGTGCAGAATAGACATGAATAGCGGTGTTCTGACAAAAACTGTCCGGCCATCAGATAGTGTCCACCCCGTACTGCGCAAATCTCCGAAGATGAACGGTGCCTGCGCCGTGAGTGCAGGTTCAAGCTCCACCATCCAAGTGGACATACGGTAGCACATAGTAACAGGGCCCCCTCGCTTCGCTTGGCTATTTTTTATTCTAACTCTATGTCCACTTGGATGGTGGGGCTTGTGCAGTACAGGCAGACACTATCTGACGGGGGACAGAATTTGACACATCACCAGCCTTACCCAGCCATTGCTGTATTTTTGATCTTTCTCACTCTTTTGGGGTGTACCCTAATTTAAAAAAAAAATTATTAAAAACCAGTGTTGGCTACCTCCTCCACCGCCGCTTCCACCTACACTGCCACATCCACCGCCACCTCAAACTCCTACTCCATATGGACCTCGTTCTCCTAGGTCAAGATTATTATTTATTTTTTTTTTATTTCAAAGTATTTTATTTTCTATCACAAGAATAATACATTTTTCTTCTGTTTTTGCTGTGTGGTTGATTCCCAGGTATTTAATGGAAGAGGTACTCCATTGGAAATTAAAGTTCTTTTGTAAGAGGTTTACAGTGTCTCGTGGAAGGGAAATGTTGACGGCTTGTGACTTTGAATAATTTACTCATAGGCCTGAGATCTTGGAAAATTCATCTAAGGAATGGCAAAGATTGGGGAGAGAGGTTATAGGGGAGGTAAGGAATAGAAGGATGTCGTCTGCAAACTGGCCACATTTATGAACCTGAGAGCCACATTGAACTCCTTGTATGTTGGGGTCCCGACGAATGGAGATGGCAAGTGTCTCAATTGCTATTGCAAAGATTAGCGGAGATAAAGGACAGCCTTGTCTGGTGCCTTTGGCTATATGTATTGGTTTGGAGTAGTGGCCTTGAAGCCTAATATAGGCTTTAGGATTTGAATAAAGAGCTCGGATCAGGCCCATAAACTTGTCGCCAAATCCCCAACGATCAAGGATTGTAAAGATGTATGGCCAGGAGACCAAATCGAAGGCCTTTTGAAGGTCCAGTGATAAAAGCATGCCTGATTGTTTTGGACCTCCTGGCCAGTTTTTCTGGAGGATGGAGACTATGTCTATGGCTCTTCTGATCTGATCAGGGCCCTGTCTGCCTGGGATGAACCCCACTTGATCCTTATGAATATATTGGTTAATGAAGGAAGCTAGGCAATTTGCAAGGAGTTTGGTAAGGATTTTTAAGTCGCTATTGATGAGGGAGATGGGTCTATAATTACTGACTTCTTCCAGGTTTTTATCCGGTTTCGGTATTACTGCAATGTAGGCTGTGTTTAGGTGAGGATTAAGTGGGGTTCCTTGTGTCCTTGTGTAAAGCCAATACCCACTGAGGGGCGGCTAAGGATTTTCTGGGCTTACCGATTACCTCCTCCTTGTAGCTCGTCATTCATTGTCTAGGGGTTCCCAGGGTTAGTACCCAGTAATAGCGGAGACTGACACTCAAAGTCCTTTTGAGGATTTTTTATTTGCAAAAAACATTTAAACATAACACAGTCTCTTAGTTGGGAATAGAGGGCATGGGTGATAAAGCTCAGGCACTTAAGAACTGCTGACATCAAATAAATGTCTCTTTAGATAGCCCAGAGAGTAGCCACTCGCAAATGGACTCTTCACTGTTGGATAAACCCTTGTCTGTGGATCTAGCAGCCAACAAGTGATTCGGAATTAGCAAAGTCTCTGCCACAGACTAGGTTGTGAAACTTCAAGTGAACAATGCAAAAGTCTCTGCCACAGACTATGTTGTAACCGAAGGATGGGTTAGGAACTTTTCCTATGGTACCTGTATCTTTCAGCTGTTGCGGCGATACCATAGGTAACGTGGATTCAACTAGTGTCCATACATCGCTTCCAGGCTCTTGCTGAGCAGCCAGCTTCATGGCCCTCCTCCGAAGAGTCCTCCCCTGGTCGCTTGTCCCGGTATCTCGAGAGGACACCGGGACACTTCAGAATCCTCCTTCAGTTACTGCGCCTCAAACTAGCCAGTTCTGAGGCTCGGAAACGGATGGATCCCCACCCCAGACCATGAGGGCCTCTGGGGCTGGTCAGGGTGACCAGGCTTACGGGGACAGCAGACACTCCTGGGCCCGGGACCCCTTGCAGGGTTTGTCCGGACCGGAACCAGGAATCAAAGAGCAAGCCGAAACCCTGAACACGTGACCTCAGCATCTTAAATACCCCTTCCCGGAATACAAGTCCATTCTAGGCAGGCCACATTGGTAGCTGTTAATCTAATTGTGCATAGACTCTGTTCTACACATCAAAAGGGTGTTAAGGTGGTATCTGTTAATCTAATTGCGTATACTTGTTGATGTTAATATGCAAGAATGCAGATTAGGGCATCTTATGACTACAGCTGGGGGTGATCTTCTGTCAGTCTGGAAGACAGAAGCAGGTCAAAGCATTTAATGGAAACAGCCAATCAAATTGCTCAGCCATTCAGTGTGTGGGGGATATAGGAGCTCTGCCTGCCTGCCACTAACACACTACAAGTCCTATAGGTGCTTCTGGTAACAAAATATAGGAGCTCTGCCTGCCTGCCACGAACACACTACAAGTCCTATAGGTGCTTCTGGTAACAAAATATAGGAGCTCTGCCTGCCTGCCACTAACACACTACAAGTCCTATAGGTGCTTCTGGTAACAAAATATAGGAGCTCTGCCTGCCTGCCACGAACACACTACAAGTCCTATAGGTGCTTCTGGTAACAAAATATAGGAGCTCTGCCTGCCTGCCACTAACACACTACAAGTCCTATAGGTGCTTCTGGTAACAAAATATAGGAGCTCTGCCTGCCTGCCACGAACACACTACAAGTCCTATAGGTGCTTCTGGTAACAAAATATAGGAGCTCTGCCTGCCTGCCACGAGCACACTACAAGCCCCTCTTTGTCAATCAATCTTTGTAACTGAATCTATCTAACTCAATCTCTGTAAGTGAATCTCTCTAACTATCTAAATGCAGCAGAGTGTCACAGAAACAGCCTGCTCAATCTGCGCCGGAACAGCATGTGACCGGCGCAGACGGCGTGGCGGCGTTTTATAGGGGGGGGGGGCGTGTACTACAGCCCCTGAGCTGTAATTGGCTACAGGCGTCCTGCCTGTAGCCAATTATGGCTCTTCGAGTTTCCGGGGCTGTGATTGGCCAAGCATGCGGGGTCACAGTGCATGCTTGGCCAATCATCAGCCAGCAATGCACTGCGTCGGCCGCGCCGGCCGCAATGCATTGCGGGGCCGCTCGCATCACACGAACGTGATGCGAGCGGCCAAAATAGTTCTGGGCTCGCCGAGCGAGCGAACGCCCGGTGCTCGATGCGAACGTGGGTTCGCATCGAGCACCGGGCCCATCCTTAATATATATATATATATATATCTATATAGATAGATTAGATAGATAGATAGATAGATAGATAGATAGATAGATAGATAGATAGATAGATAGATAGATAGATCTATATATATATATATATACCATTTTTTTCTTAAATATGAAAGATGATGTTACACAGAGTAAATAGATACCTAACATGTCATGCTTTAAAATTGTGTACGCTCATGGAATGGCAACAAACTACTTGATTAATAAAGTAATAATGCGCTAAAATCAACCTTCCAATATTACATACATTTATACACATTCCAGTGGCATAAAAACAATAGGTGTAAAATATAAAATAGCAGCCGTGAAAGTCCAATATGTGAACAATTAGTCACCACCACCAGTTAGTGGGTGTACTGCTCACCTAACGGTTAATTATTTGATTGCCAAGAGAAAGGAAAAAACACACACATCTATCTTGATTGAGAGAAAGATCCCTGGAGTTTTATCCAGATAGAAGCTCACATCAGAGACTGATAATCTTAAACAAATGATTTATTTTCGTTTTCGTTGGGACAACAGTTCGATATAGATTCGAAATGACACTGACAATAGTGATCTGTGTCCATCAAACCTGTGGTCGAATGTGCCTAACCTTAGCTCTATTAGTCCAAGATTATTCTCCATAGAGAGAAAAGATTTGACATAAAGATTTGACGAAGCAGTAGGCGCGAGCGGACATTTATGGTCAAATGCTCTGCCCATAGGCTATAGAAGAATTCTAATGTTGGTTGACTAGTAATAATAATTAATAAATATAATTATTACTAGTGTCATACAACATTAGAATTCTACTATAGCTTGTAGGCAGAACATTCGACCGGAAATGTATGATTGCGGGTCGTACAGTTTAGCTGCTCCGTCGAATCTTCTTAGAACATTCGACAGACACCATGAACATTCAATGACAGATTCAACCTTAATTATTTTGTATTTTTGGACGAATGCATTTTTTAACGAAACAAAATAAATAAAAACGAATTTCGGGAGTAACTAAATAAATGTATTTTTCGGATAAAAACGAAATTCCGAAACAAAATATTTCTGTGTGCACATGTCTAACGCTTATAGAGCGATCAGTGCCGACAGCTGAATCTGTCTCCCTCCAAATCCAGCACATTCAAGCACCGTGGGTAATGTCACTGGCTCCTTTTTGGGATCTAAAATCTTAGGAACAAAGAACACAGAGGAGAGATGGGTTTGATTTAAGAGCATATTAAATTCAATTGAATTAAATGCATGCCGTTGGGTAATAAATTTAAAAGAGAAAACAAAAATCCTGGATGGCTTAACTCCAATGTAAAAATGCATATAAAAGCAAAGGAGAAGGCCTTCAAAAAATACAAGGTTGAGGGATCATCCTCAGCATTCAGACTTTATAAAGAATGCAACAATGAAATGAAAGGGTGCAATAAGGATGGCTAAAATAGAACATGAATGACACATAGCAGAGGAGAGCAAAAAAAATCATAAGAAATTCTTTAAGTATGTAAACAGTAAAAAAGGGAGGACAGACCATATTGGCCCCATAAAGAATGAGAAAGGACATCTGGTTACAAAAGATGGGGAGGTGGCGAATGTATTGAATTTATTCTTCTCCTCAGTCTTCACGGGGGAATCAGGGGCCTTCAGTAACCAAAACTGCAGTGTTTATCCTCATGCCACATCACAGGAAGCACATCCATGGTTAACAGAGGACAGAATTAAAATTAGACTTGGGAAACTTAACATTAATAAATCACCGGGACCAGATGGCTTGCACCTGAGAGTACTTAGGAAACTCAGTCAAGTAATTGCCAGACCATTGTTCCTAATTTTTACCGACAGTCTACTGACTGGAATGGTACCAGCTGATTGGAGAAAAGCCAATGTAGCACCAATATTTAAAAAAAGGCCCAAAATACATCCCTGGTAATTACAGACCAGTTAGCCTAACATCAATAGTATGTAAACTCTTGGAAGGGATGATAAGGGACTATATACAAGATTTTAGTAATGAGAACGGTATCATTAGAAGTAATCAGCATGGATTCATGAAGAATCGTTCTTGTCAAACCAATCTATTAACCTTCTATGAGGAGGTGAGTTGCCATCTAGATAAAGGAAGGCCCGTTGACGTGGTGTATCTGGATTTTTCAAAAGCATTTGACACAGTTCCCCATAAATGTTTACTGTACAAAATAAGGCCCGTTGGCATGGACCATAGGGTGAGTACATGGATTGAAAACTGGCTACAAGGGCGAGTTCAGAGGGTGGTGATGAATGGGGAGTACTCGGAATGGTTCAGGGGTGGGTAGTGGGGTCCCCCAGGGTTCTGTGCTGGGACCAATCCTGTTTAATTTGTTCATAAATTACCTGGAGGATGGGGTAAACAGTGCATTCTCTGTTAATGGGGATAATACTGAGCTAAGCAGGGCAATTACTTCTCCGCAGGATGTAGAAACCTTGCAAAAAGATCTGAACAAATTAATGGGGTGGGCAACTACATGGAAAATGAGGTTCAATGTAAAAAAATGTAAAATAATGCATTTGGGTGGCAAAAATATGAATGCAATCTATACACTGTGGGGAGAACCTCTGGGGGAATCTAGGAGATGATAGGCTCAGCAATGGCATGCAATGCCAAGTTGCTGCTAACAAAGCAAACAGAATATTGGCATGCATTAAAAAGAGGATTCATTCCAGAGATACAATGATAGTTCTCCCACTCTACAAGACTCTGGTCCGGCTGCACCTAGAGTATGCTGTCCAGTTCTGGGGACCAGTCCTCAGGAAGGATGCAATGGAAATGGAGTGAGTACAAAGAAGGGTAACAAAGCTAATAAAGCAGGGGTCTCAAACTGGCGGCCCTCCAGCTGTTGCAAAGCTACAAGTCCCATCATGCCTCTGCCTGTGGGAGTCATGCTTGTAACTCTTAGCCTTGCAATGCCTCATGGGACTTGTAGTTTCGCAACAGCTGGAGGGCCGCCAGTTTGAGACCCCTGTAAAAGGGTCTGGAGGATATTAGTTATGAGGAAAGGTTTGCGAGCACTGAACTTATTCTCTCTGGAGAAGAGACACCTGAGAGGGGATATGATTTCAATTTACAAATACCGTACTGGGGACCCCACAATAAGGATAAAACTTTTTTTGCAGAAGGGAGTTTAACAAGACTCGTGGTCACTCATTAAAATTAGAAGAAAAGAGGTTTAACCTTAAACTACATAGAGGGTTCTTTCCTGTAAGAGCGGCAAATATGTGGAATTCCCTTCCACAGGCGGTGGTCTCATCGGGGAGCATCGATAGTTTCAACAAACTATTAGATAAGCACCTGAATGACCACAACATACAGGGATATACAAGTTAATACAGGCATACCCCATTTTTAATTACACAATGGGATTTATTTACTAAAGCTGGAAAGTGCAAAATCAGGCTCACTTCTGCATAGAAACCAATGAGCTTCAAGGTTTTATTACCAAAGCTTAATTGAACAAGCTGGGGTTAGAAGCTCATTGATTTCTATGCAGAAGTGAGCCTGATTTTGCACTTTCCTGCTTTAGTAAATAAACCCCATTGTGTACTTAAAAGTGGGGTATGCCTGTACTGACATATAATCACACACGTAGGTTGGACTTGATGGACTTTTTTCAACCTCACCTGCTATATAATTATGTAACACCATCTATAAAGAATCAGAACTTCAAATAAAGGGTCAAACATCACTATATAGCAGCATATATAATGATGTAGGCGGTATTTGGTATTGACAGGGTATTGTAAGCTAACCTGCTCCACCAGGTCACTATCCACTCACTATAGGATTCAACACTCTGTTCTGGAAGGAGTGCACCATTATTGCCACCAACCAGAGGCCCATGCGAAGGATACCAAATACCACCTACATCATTATATCTACTCCTATATAGTGATGTTTGATACTTTATTAGAAGTGCGGATGCTTTATAAATGGTGTTACCAATGTACACACTAGCAGTGGTCCTCAGCATCCCCAATATCCTGCATATACTAAAGATCCCTCAGACAATATATATTAGACAACATGTCCTACTTGTAATTCCATATGTATTAATTATTATAGCATTACAGCTACAGGCATATTTTTGCACTAGGTGGGATAGTGACATAATCATTTGGGATTAGGCTAATTTATCTGCAATGTTTGTGAATGGGTTCCTGACTTTATTGTGATATTAATGGGTATGTCAATAAAAATCAATTGCTTTTACATATGATTGAGTGGATGCCTTAAAAGTCCACTTGGTATACAATTTTCTGGCTTTTTATATAGCTCTTTGAAATAGGATGTGCTCAATTTTTTTTTTATATATTTCTAGTGATACTATGTACATGTGTGGGGGCCCTAAAAGTCCTCTTGGTGCTCAATTTTTGAAAATAGTTTCAGCCAGGGTCATACAAATGTTTTTTTTTTTTTTCTGTCTGTGTTGCACCTGGGGGATTTCCTTTTACTTCTTATCCTATAGATGCACAAGGAAGTGAGAGTAAATCTCTGCAAATTAAGGGCTAGTTCTTTTTCAGACAGTTGTCACAGATGTTTCTCTGGAAAGATTTACCCAGACCACATGTTCTGATAACAACTCCTAGTCCTAGCCATAACTCCACAGAAAAACACAAATCTTTAAACACTATGCTTGGGGGTTTCCTGAAGCAAAAGTGACATTATCCTTGATGAGGGTCTGGTATGAATTTTAAAGTGACCCCAAACAAATAAAAAAATGTCATGGGGTGCCCCCCAAATTTATACCAGACCCTTATCTGAGCATGCAACCTAGCTGGCCGTTGAGGGGGGTCCTCCTCCTGAACCATACCTGTCCACATACCCTCAACATGTGGAGGGTACCTTGCCAGAGAAGCCCCATTGGCAAAGCACTTTGTACCTATGTTGATGGGGACAGGTCCTCTTCCCTACATTACTGGACTGGTAGATGTGGGGGTCTGTAGGGAGTAATTATCATAATCTGGAATCCATCTTTAAAATAAAGGGACCCTCAAATATTTGGCACCCCAGGTATTTGAGGGACATAATGACTAAGGGGTGCCTAGGTGCATAGATACATTTCTATTTACAATAAACAATTAAATGGCAAATAAACACACCACACATTTATAAAGTATTTCAGTAAACAATAAAAGTCCCAAAAAAGGCCCACAGTGTAAACCCATCATCAACCATGTCATTCAGAGATGTATATCTAAGTTAGTTTTGCAATGAACAATGCCCACTGACTTACCAAAACAAAACTTCCCAACCACAGACATGATGCAGTCCTAATGGACTCTTAAAACCAATTACATTTCCCAGCCCAACAGTTGAATGTACAAAGGGTTAGGGATCTTGGGTGATGTCAATGGCCAAATGTAAACATGCACCATAACAACCAATGGCTGTGCAGATGCCAGTGTACTAGCAACCAATTATATGATTGCATGCTAGGACACAGATGGCTGCCCCTGTCCGTTGATTGTTAGTGTGCAGGCAGCTGACAGCATCCTAACAACCATTGAATGGGGAGCAGAAGCATGGCCTTGAGCAGGAATCTGTCAACTTTATTGGCAGTGTTAATACCGCCACTTAAAGGAGTCTCCAGGTTTTTCACCTTAATGCATTCTATGCATTAAGGTGAAAAACCTTCTGTGGTTCAGCTGCTCCCAAGGGCCCCCCTTTTTCTTACCTGAACCTGATCGTCCCATCGATGAGAATGAGCCCACCAGCTTCAGCCGCTGTCTCGGGTCCTCATTGGACAGATTGATAGCAGCAGGAGCCATTGCCACCTGCTGCTGTCAATCAAATCCAGTGACATGGGGACCAGGGGTGGGGCTTTTAATGGACACAGCAGCAGGAGTAGGGAGCACGCCCGCATGAGTGCCCCCATGGAATGCGGATCTCCATGGGGAAATTTGATGAGGAGGAGGAGCCAGGAGTTCTGCTGGGGAACCCAGAAAAGGAGGATCAGGGCCGCTCTGTGGAAAACTGTTATTAAAAAAAAAAAAAAACGTACCTTTACAATCACTTTAATATATCACTATTTCCTGCAGGAACCAGAAGTTCATTGCGTTGGCCAGCTAAACTGCTTAGTTCTCCTGCTTGGTGAACAGTGATTAGCCAGAATGTGTTGCAAACCATGTGTTGCCCCAAACCCCATCCCTAATCTTTACAAAAAAGTTATTAAATTAAAAATGACTCCTAAATTATGGAGAAGAGAAAATTATTTTGAACTGTGGCACTTTCTTTTAATTAATTTAATTTGTGTATTTAATCTAAAAGTGTTAATAGCATTCTCTTTGGTCTCACTTCATGTTTAAATTAATTTGCCATCTAGGCTACAGTTATACAAAAAATCAATCTAACTTTCATAAAAAATGAAAAACTGTATTTTTTAGAATACTTTTACTATAATATAGGGATTAACACTGCCGACTTGCAGCACAGGTTTGCAACATAGCACACTGTATATAGGGAATGTATATTTGTTGAAATAGACATTTTCAGTCAGTGCAGGAGCAGATCTATACTTGAAAGGTGCCCATAACAAAATTATTATAGGAATCTGTGACAAGCCTGTGACATTTTTAAATCAGTAATTATTGCTACAGCATGGTAATATTGACTGCTATATCAAGGCAACCATTGTATCCGATAGATTAACATTTAGGTAAAGACCTATTCCTCTGGAAATTCACCCAGAAGTAACGTTTTTATTTTCGTAAACTTTTTATGATGTCCCCATTCTAGCAGTACCAACCCAGAACTTCAAGGTTACTGACCACTTTTCATGTTGCTTGAAAAAGTATTCATACCTCTTGACATTTTTCACATTTTGTCATGTAACAACCAAAAACAAAAATGTATTTTATTGAGATTTTATGTAATAGACCAACACAAAATGGCACATAATTGCGAGGTGGAAGGAAAATAATAAATGTTTTTCAACGTAATTTTTTTACAAATAATATGTGAAAAGTGTGGCATGCATTTGAATTCAGCCCCCCTGAGTCAATACTTTGTAGAACCACCTTTCACTGCAATTACAGCTGAAAGTCTTTTTGGGTATGTCTCTACCAGCTTTGCACATCTAAAGAGTGACATTTTTGCCCATTCTTTTTTGCAAAATAGCTCAAGCTATGTCAGACTAGGTGGAGAGCATCTGTGAACAGCAATTTTCAAGTCTTGCTACAGTTTCTCAATTGGATTTAGCTCTGGACTTTGGCTGGGCCATTCTAACACATGAATGTGCTTTGATCTAAACCATTCCATTGTTGCTCTGGCTTTGTGTTTAGGGTCATCGTCCTGCTGGAAGGTGAACCTCCACCCCAGTCTCAAGTCTTTTGTAGACTCTAACAGGTTTTCTTCTAAGATTGCCCTATATTTGGCTCCATCCATCTTCCTATCAACTCTGACCAGCTTCCGTGTCCCTGCTGAAGAAAAGCATTCCCACGTGATGCTGACACCACCATGTTTCACAGAGGGGATGGTGTGTTCAGGGTGATGTGCAGTGTTAGTTTATTGCGTTTTGCCACATAAAGCGTTTTGCTTTTAGGCCAATAAGTTTAATTTTGGTCTCATCTGACCTTCTTCCACAGTTTTGCTTTGTCCCCCACATGGCTTTTCGCATACTGCAAACTTGACTTTTTATGGCTTTCTTTCAACAATGGTTTTCTTCTTGCCACTCTTTCATGAAGGCCGGATATGTGGAGTGCACGACTAATAGTTGTCCTGTGGACAGATTCTCCCACCTGATCTGTGGATCACTGCAGCACCTACAGAGTTACCATGGGCCTCTTGGCTGCTTCTCTGATTAATGCTCTCCTTGCCCGGCCTGTCAGTTTAGGTGGACGGCCATGTCTTGGTAGGTGTGCAGTTGTGCTATACTCTTTCCATTTTCGGATGATGGATTGAACAGTGCTCCGTGAGATGTTCAAAGCTTGGGATATTTTTTGTATAACCTAAAACTGCTTTAAACCTCTCCTTTACCAACCTTTCGGTCTGGTAAAACTAGCGTTCGTAATGGAGCTCCCAGATTCTTCACACTGGAATTTTTTTAATTCTTCAATGTGCCGCTCATTCTCTTCTTTATAATGCTAGAAGAATGAAGTGGTTTTGCTGCTCATATTCACACAGAGTTTTTACAAACGTATTTCTTTATTATTTCTAGGTCTCTCCAGAATAATATTTATATTAGAATTTAAGCCAGATCTGCATAAAATATATATAATTTTTTAAAGTGTTTTTTTTTCTTTAATAATAATATTTGTATTATTGTATTATTTTCTTGTGCTCTCCTTTTTTTTATGTTATGTTTCCACAACACCATTATTAAGTATTATTTGTAAACCTGTTTGTTGTTGGTGTCCCTTGTTAATTTTGACATTGTATTTTTGAAATGTACCTGCCTACTCCCCCAAAATAAATTGATTTGCTCTTTGTATTAAAACACATAGGCAAGAATTTTGTGAAAACAAAATAAAAATGTATTTCACATCATAATTACAAAATAAAGATAAAGGCAACGCAGGAGAAATTGCTTCAATTTGTGCAGCCTTTGGCCCCCAAGGCAGACATCAAAAAAATTGGTAGCTTGAAAAGTCCATAGAAAAAGGAGGACAATGAGGTCCAGGAGTCCCAGAGAACCGGAGCAGCAGCAGATGGTATATGTATGCAGTCTGTGGTCCTACAACAGGCTGTGGGTTCTTTGAGACGTGAAGGCAGGGGATCACTTCCTGGTCTTCCGTAGAGCCTTCCCTGCAGCCTTCCCTGCAGCCTTCCCTGGAGGCTGTGGCTCTGGAGGTGGCATTGTGGCAGGAGGAGGAGGAGGAGGAGGATGGGGGAGAGAACATAGATGTTGGTTGTCAGACATTTCCCCACTCAACCCCTTGTGTATAGTATAAAAAATTATTTTTTCACACTTTCGCCGTTGGCCCTCCTCCATCTGTTGCAAATTAGAGGCAATAGAGATGCCATAGGCCTCTGTAGCATCAAGGGGGATCTGAGGGACTCATTAGCCTCCCTGATCAGGGCCAGTGCTGCCTCCTCTGCTTTCGTGCCCTTCCTCTGTCGTTTGTAGGGAAGGATGAGGGGAGGCACCTGCGATTGGGTATTACTGGGCCCTGCCCCCTCCTGAGTGACACTTCCCCCTGCCTCCTCCTGTGTGCCACTAGCCAGAGCCTCGTCCTGGCTGAGGTCATCCTGTGTATGAAAAAGGGACATAGTTTTATGTTCATCAAACACACACCATTTTCAGCTCATGACTGTTGCAAATTTAATGTTAATAAATAGAAAAGACTATCATTGTGAGCCCAGCATTTTTCCTTCTTGTCCTAATCTTTTTTGGCCACTTCTGTCTATTGATATGTGAAACACTTTTTGTTAATTCATTCATTTATTAGCAATAATAGCATCTACTTACCAACAATCTTTTTTTTGCACAGATAAATTATGTATAAAAAACCTATACCTGGCTTCATCTGGGCTCCTCAATCTCCTCCTGTATGGAAGGCCCAGGTTGGTCCACAGATGCCTCAGCTTGGGTAGAGGGAAGGCTGGATGGAAGGCTGGTTGGAAGGCTGGAGGGAAGGGGTGCCGGAAGAGTAGAAAGGGATTCCCTGCCCTCCATCTGGTCATCTATAAACCTCATCCTGCTGTAGTACCACAGACTGGGTACATACACCTTATCTGCTGCTACTCCGGACCTCAGGGACTTCTGGACCTTCTGGTACTCCTTCTTATAGGTGCTTCTCAAGCTACCAATTTTTGCCTCAACAAATTTGATGTCTGCATCGGGGACCCGGGTCTTCACAAATTGAAGCAATTTCTCCAGCGTTGCCCTCCTAGCTGGTTTATTATGGTACAAGGGGTTTTTTCACCTCCCAGAGATTTTTCATTTCATGGTATTTATCTATGAATTCCCCAAGGAATTCGGGGTCCTTAAATGGCAGCATTTTCTCTGCAAGACCAAACAAAATACAAAAATAAAAATCTCAGGATAATCTTTCAACAAAATATAGGCATCAATCTAGATTCAGTATAGGCCGCACATGACTCCAAAAAGTTGTAAATCTTACCTTCGTTGTAACGTTCGTCGTTGTTCGACGTTCTTCGTGGCGTCCGTTCCTCCTTCCTGTGCACACAGAACGTAGTTACAACACACACGTGTTTGAAGCTTTATATACACTGCACATGCGTGAATCTCCGCCCGCGTCGCCCGCCCCTGATGCTCTTTCTAGAATATTTGCCGCCCAGTCTCTTTCGTTGAGGTGGGAGCGGAACATGGCGGAGACACAGCAGGTGCATAAAAGTAGTAACGAGGAGGAGGATAGCCCGGAGCCTGAAACGTCACGATCGAGGAGGAGATTTAAGGCCTCAAATATGGCCTTTGTGGAGATGTTGGAGATGGTGGACATCTTGAGGAGCAATGACTATGGCGGGAATTATGGTTTGTACCCCAACCCAAATATGAGAAAGGCCAAGATCATGAATAAAGTTGTGAAGAGTCTGTACAGTAATTTTGGGGTACGACGAACGAAGGATCAACTGAGGAAACGATGGTCGGACCTCAAATTAAGGGAGCACGATCAGTACAGGAAGATCAAGAAAGTTCTTCGAAAAAGTAAGTATATTATGTCGTGTGTACCTATTATTATTAATATTGCATGGTGCGCCATGTGTTTTCCCCTAATAAGGTCTTGTACACTCCAAAATGGCTACTTTCATGGTCATACGCAGTAATCGTTCGTTGTAAACCTCGTTCGTTATCCAAAATACGATGTTTTTACAGATAAATGATTAAATACTGTAGGGCCTTCAATTTTTAACATTTATCCAAAAGAGTTTTTAGGACATTGTTGTCTAGATGTGTTTGAACCTAGAAGGAATATCAATATTCATTCAGTGTAATGTATGTAGAGGACACTCTGCAGCTGTTTACACCTCTGGACTCAGGTGCACATTTTAGGGTGTCAAACACAGGTACTCCAGTGGATACTTTGGGGTGTCTCCAGGTGGGAAAATTATCCAAAAAAGGTAAGTCTTACAGCCTGAGGAATTAAGAGAATAAATAATGTATTCAGCTTGGAATTCTGCCCAAACAGACAATTGTCCCCCACTTCCAAGCAATGTTTATCATACATATTTGTTGGCTCAAATATCTGTGTGCTAAGTATACCTTTTGTTTTATTCTCATAGGGGAGCAAAGAATCTGGAAATATCATGTCCCCAGGGACCGCCCATCTCCAGAACTAAAGGAACAGAGGTCACCACCAGATGAGGATGTGGAGGAAGGAGAAGTGATTGAGATTGAGACCACAACAGGTGAGTGTCTGACACCCCAGATTCAGGTAATCAGACATGTATGCCTGCCTATTTATAATACATGGTGTGTTTTTTTTATTTTTAGGTGAAGTACAGGTTGTGGAAGAACAGTCACAGTCACATCATTTCACCACTGACAGTGCCCAAAGGCTAATCCAGAACATCATGTATTGTAGTCAGGATTCAGAAATGATTCGGAAAAAAACTTGGGATATTGAAGTTAAACTTAAAAACATGATTGATGTCCTTGGAAGAATATAATTTTTCCCAAAATGTCCAACCTTTGATTTTTGCTGTTTAAAAGTTTACAACATTTTCAAAAGCCTAATTTTGAAGATGCACACAGTATGTCAACATGTGCTATCTGCCATCAGGGGATATCAATGTACGCGTTTCAAAACTTCCTCAAAACTCAAGTCAGTGAGAGGAAGGGGGTTGCACCCCCAAAACACAGACATTGATTCCCCATGATGGGAGATAGCACATGTTGACATTAGGCATGGGATCAGGATGTCAATCCCCAGTTTGCCAGAAAATGTGTGTGCATCTTCAAAATTAGGCTTTTACAGGGGTGACTGCACCCCATCTAATGAAGGTAAGATCCACACATTTTGGACAATGTAATGTGTGATCTTGGCTTCAAAAGTTTTTCTACGTAGAACTTTGTTATGCACCAGAGTTGTGTATTTTAGTTTTGGAAACATGGCTGTTTAGGTACAGAACCCCAATTTTTTGGGGCAAAAATGCAAAACTTGTTATTTTTGTAAAAAAAAACAAAAAACATGTGAATGTGTACGGAGTAAAAAAAAAATGTTTTGCTCAACAATGTGTGCCTTCTTCTTTCAATGATCAATAACATTTCTTTGTGTTTAAATTGGTGTTTACAGTGACAATGGGTGTTTAGATAATAATGTGCAAACCACTTGGCACTACAAGTGCACTAGGAGACCCAAAAAAGAAACACAAGCAGGAAATTCAAAGCAAGATTTTTTAAGATAAAAAAAGGTAAAATTTATTCAATCACTGCTGGCAAAGCAATGGCCTCCCTCCCCGAAAAAAGGTCTGAATAATTTTGCCGCACTTCACGGGCGCTTTGGGGGGGGCAAGCCAGGACGGGCCGCTTCCAGGGACGTGAGAGATTGTAGCCCAGCGTCAGGCCCAAGTGTTACCACATAATTTGGGTTTGTCCGTTTGAAAAAATTGTGCAAAATGCAACATGCTACCACTATGGTATTCAGTTTATATTCCGCCATATTTATGGCCGTTTGGAACAGGCGGAACCGGCTGGCCAGAATACCAGCCGGTAATTAAATACCCTCTTCTCTGGGGTAAGGGTCCTCTGGGGAAACGGTCGCATCAAATGGTTAGCCAAACCAAACGCCTCGTCTGCCACGAAGACAAACGGGAGTCCCTCGACATTCTCCTCCGGGGGTGGCAATCCCAAGCCACCACTCTCGAGATGTCGGTAGAACTCTGTCCGGCAAAAGACTCCTCCATCCGACCATTTCACCCCACGTCCACGTATAGGAACTCATAGGTCGCCGACACCACCGCCATCAACACGATACTATTGAACCTCTTATAGTTGAAATAGTATGACCCCGAATGGGGTGGTGGGACGATGTGGACGTGCTTCCCATTGATTGCCCCTCCGCAGTTAGGAAAATCCCACCGCTGGGCAAACTGGGAGGCCACAGTCTGCCATTCCTGTGGCGTGGAAGGAAACTGTGGATTCAAACAAGAAACATATAATTAGTACATTTGAGAATAAACATTACAAGCAGATGCTACACAAACATTGTTGGCAAACATCAGTATAACATTTCTTGTAGTATTTAACGGCTAAAATATAAGGTCCACTTATCAGATTCCTCCCCCCCTCTGATGGCCCCTTGTAAATATTTTAGGGGGGGAGGTATGTTTTGGACAGATAACCACCCTCTCCACTATGTAATGGAGTAACAAAGTAATGTGTGTTAGTTTGGCCAGCCCCTCCTTCATTACACTATTGGCAGCCCACTGGACAGGTAAAAAAAAAGGAAAATGGAAGCACATTTTCGGATTGTGCTATTTTACCTATCACAATAATAATAGGAGGAGAAGAATTAAAACAGTAGCATTTGAAAGTATTGAGGCAGGCCCTTGCACTACATGCTTGGAAAAATTCATCCATAAATATGACCACTATAGAGGTAGGTATAGTGTGTATTGGGTTTGGCAAAGTCAGCAGATAGAGGATTGGTATCAGCTGACTGAGCAGTTGGGGGAGGGGGGGTTCAAAAAAGATTTGGGACACCACAAAACCAAGCCTCAGGCACTCTGAAGGGATTTAAGGACAACTATTTCATTTGTACACATTTTAGGGGGTGTTTAGGGTAAAGCAGTACAATGGAGCTGACAAAATACATTGTAAAGTGACTAGACTATAGGTATATATGGACCCCAGATAGCATGCTGGGGGGGGTTAGTGAAGGCAAATATGCATGAAGGACAAAAAAGGAGCATACAAAAATCCAACATGCATGAGGACAAAGGGGCACAGCATATTACAGCATATTACAGCATATTACAGCATATTGAAATCCTGGTAATTAGGGAACGATGAAAGAAATACAATACATTAGCAAACAGTAAATACATAGAATGTGATGTTAAAGAATACAACTTACCCTCATATAGTCCTTCTGTAGGACCTGGATGATGGCAGAACAGGTCTCTGGAATAATGATCCCCAGAGCCTGGGGGGAGATGCCTGTCGAGAACTTGAGATCCTGAAGGCTTCTCCCTGTCGCCAAGTACCTCAACGTGGCAACTAACCTCTGCTCCGCAGTGATGGCTTGCCGCATGCAGGTATCCTGCCTGGTAATATAAGGGGACAGCAAAGCCAACAGACGGTGAAAAACGGGGTCCGTCATCCTGAGATAATTCCTGAAATCATCAGGGTTATTCTCACGGATCTCATGAAGCAGAGACATGTGCGAGAATTGGTCACGCTGGAGCAACCAATTCTTGGTCCATGAACTCCTCCTCGCCCTGTTCATGGACCAGGCTTGTGTCAAAGTAAGAACCCCAACACCAAGCCCCCGCACAGCACGAACTCTACGACGAGTACGTACACGTAACATCGCTTCTAAACGGTCGGCTGATCAGAACGGACTAAAGAAAGCACTGATAAACAGCAAGGCCTGAAAGAACGAAATGCAAATCAAGCAACGAGCGGACAATAAGCACTGAAAATCAAAGCGTACTATATATAAATATATAGGCCGCAAAGACAAACAAATGCGAACTGACTACACGCACTGATAAGCAAATACGCACCGACAAGCACAAACTGTAGAGCAGGAACGATCTGAAGCACAAGTCTGAAAAAACACGAATCGTCTATAGCGAAACTCCTACTAACACGCGATAAACACGAGATCAGCAGAAGGAGCCCAACGGGTGCCGGACATGGTACTGAACTTTCCTTTTATGGTCTCGTCATACGTGGTGGACGTCACCGCGTTCTTGGTAGTCGGAATTTGGTGTGATCGTGTGTAGGCAACACAGCTTGAGCGGAATTCCGTCGGAAAAACCGTCACAGTTTTTTTCCGATGAGAATTCCGATCGTGTGTACGCGGCATAAGGCCCAATACACACTATTAAATTTTCTGCAGATTTTTCTTCAGATTTACCAAAACCATATAATATGAGGTCAAACCTTAAAGAGGAAGTAAAGCCTCCTCCAAAAAAAAACGTAACCTGCAAGGCAAAGGCATAATGAGCTAGTATGCTTAGCTGTCATTCGCTGGAGCGGCGATGACGTCACTCCCGCGCATACGCACAAAAGCGGCATATCGCCGTGATCTCGGCATGCTCAGTGCGCCTGCGCCGTAGACAGAGATGCCTTAATCTAGGCTTACCTATAGGTCAAAGTGGTTTGTAAGGGTTTACAACCACTTTAAGAGTTTTCATTTGTATGCAATCAGGCAGGCCCTTGCACTACATGGTTTTGGTAAATCTGAAGACAAAAATCTGCAGAAAATCTAATAGTGTGTATGGGGGCTTATTGTATAGTGTGCTGAATGCTGTTCTTTTACAGAATTCTGTAACACAATTGATCAATTAATTTTTTTGTTGGTGCTAGCTGATTATAGTGCTGCTCTATTATATTTACCCTCATTTTCAGTTTTCTACAGTAATTCCAGTTAATTCCAGCCCCATATGCATGACATTTTAGTATACACTGTAAATTAATTATGATGACCTGACTACCCACAAAGGTCTAAATGCTGGGGAATTCCCCATCATCAGTGAAAAAGAAGTTTGGATGAGTGGTGAAAACATCAAAAGTGCTTTATTTTATTTTATTTGATTGGCTACTGTTTGATACCCTAAAACCTGCATGATTGAAAACTTTCCTAGCTAGTGCTGACAGTACAGTACGATTTTTAAACCAAGATTATCATTTAATAACAATGTATTAAGTTGCTTAAATGTCTGCTGATGTGTATAGTCTGTGAATGATCATACAAATCAATAATCACAACTGCCTAGTTTTCTGAATTATGTTATTCTTTGAAAGAAAAGACAGACTGGAAAGCATATATTTTGGTGAATAAAAAAATTTAATCCCAAATTCTCCTGATTTGATCATAAAAAGTAATGGGTATATGCTTTGATTTTACACTTTTTTTTTAACAAAACATGCATTACTGAAGTCAGCAGACTATTGGCATCTATTATAGCTTGCATTTTTCAGTCATCATCTTTAATAGTTTTTAACCACTTCAATACAGGGCATTTATACACTCTTCCTTCCCAGACCAATTTTTAGCTTTCAGCGCTCTCACACTTTGAATGCCAATTACTCAGTCATGCAACACTGTACCCCAACAAATTTTTTATAATTTTTTTCATACAAATAGAGCTTTCTTTTGGTGGTATTTAATCACCACTGGGTTTTTTATTTTTTGCGACATAAGTGAAAAACGAGCAAAAATTTTGAGAAAAAAACCCCACTTTTTTTTAGTTTCTATGATACAATTTTGCAAATAAGTAATTTTTGTTCATACATTTGGGCCAAAATTTATACTGCTACATCTCTTTGGTAAAAATAACCCAAATTAGTGGATATTATTTAGTCTCTTTGAAAGTTATAGAGTCTACAAGCTATGGTGCAAATCATTGAAAATTGATCACATCTGATCACACCTTATGTCACTTCTTGAGGCTCTGAAATGTCAGGAAAGTACAAATACTCCCCAAATGACCCCTTTTCGAAAAAAAGAAGACAGTCCAAGATATTTGGTAAGAGGCATGGTGAGTTTTTTAAAGTTGTAATTTTTTTCCCACGATTCTTGGGAAAAAGAAGAATGTTTTTTTTTACAAAATTGTCATAATTCAAAAGTTATTTCTCACACACAGCATATGCATACTTCCAATTACACCCCAAAATACATTCTTCTAGGAGCATAAATGACACCTCTAATTTCCTACCTATTAAATTTATGAAGGCCCTGGAGCACCAGGACAATGGAATTACCCACAAAATGACCCCATTTTGGAAAGCAAACACCCCAACGTCTATTCTATGAGGCATAATGAGTCTTTTGAACAGTTAATTTTTTTTTCACAAGTCTTCGGTATACGTGGAAAGAATTTTTTTTTTTTTTTTTTTTTTACACAAAGTGGTCAGTTTATAAGATATATCTAACTCAAAGCATGTACATAGCAAAAATGACACCCCAAAATACATTCTGCTACTCCTCCCGAGTATGGCAATACCACATGTGTGTGACTTTTACACAGCCTGGCCACATACAAAGCCCCAACATGCAGGGAGAACCTTCAGGCCTTCTAGGAGTATAAATGACACCTCTAATTTCCTAACGACCTATTACATTTGTGAAGGCCCTGGAGCACCAGGACAATGGAATTACCCACAAAATGACCCCATTTTGGAAAACAAACACCCCAAAGTATATTCTATCAAGCATTATGAGTCTTTTGAACAGTTAATTGTTTTACACAAGTCTTCAGAATACATGGAAAGAAAATTAAAATCTTTTTTTTTTTTACACAAAGTTGTCCATTTATAAGATATTTCTAACACATAGCATGTATATAGCAAAAATTACACCTCAAAACACATTCTGCTACTCCTCCTGAGTATGGCGATACCACATGTGTGAGACTTTTACACAGCCTGGCCATATACAGAGGCCCAATATTGAAGTAGTACCTTCAGGCGTTCTAGGAGCATAAATTACACATCTCATTTCATTCCTACCTATCACACTTTTGAAGGTCTTGGAGCACCAGGACAATGGAATTACCCACAACATGACCCCATTTTGGAAAGCAAACACCCCAACGTGTATTCTATGAGGCATGGTCTGCAAATAGGTACTCAGGTAATCTGATGGGCTGGAGACAGGTACTCGGTTACTCCGATGGGCTGGTGACAGGTACTCGGGTACTCCGATGGGCTGGTGACAGGTACTTGGGTACTCCGATGGGCTGGTGACAGGTACTCGGGTACTCCGATTGGCTGGTGACAGGTACTCGGGTACTCAGATGAACTGTGACAGGTACTTGGGTACTCAGGTACTCAGATGGACTGTGACAGGTACTCGGGTACTCAGATGATCTGTGACAGGTACTCAGGTACTCAAATGGGCTGTGACAGGTACTCGGGTACTCAGATGGACTGTGACAGATACTCAGGTACTCAGATGGAGTGTGGCAGGTACTCAGATGGACTGTGACAGGTACTCAGGTACTCGGGTACTCAGATGTGCTGTGACAGGTACTTGGATGGACTGTGACAGGTACTCAGGTACTCAGATGGGCTGTGACAGGTACTCAGGTACTCGGGTACTCAGATGGACTGTGACAGGTACTCAGGTATTCGGGTACTCAGATGGGCTGTGACAGGTACTTGGGTACTCAGGTACTCAGATGGACTGTGACAGGTACTCGGGTACTCAGATGAACTGTGACAGGTACTCAGGTACTCAAATGGGCTGTGACAGGTACTTGGGTACTCAGATGGGCTGTGACAGATACTCAGGTACTCAGATGGAGTGTGACAGGTACTCAGATGGACTGTGACAGGTACTTAGGTACTCGGGTACTCAGATGGGCTGTGACAGGTACTTGGATGGACTGTGACAGGTACTCGGGTACTTGGGTACTCACATGGGCTGTGACAGGTACTCAGGTACTCGGGTACTCAGGTACTCAGATGGGCTGTGACAGGTACTCAGTTACTCAGATGGGCTGTGACAGGTACTGAGGTACTCGGGTACTCAGATGGACTGTGACAGGTACTCAGGTACTCAGATGGACTGTGACAGTTTTACACAAGTCTTCAGAATACATGGAAAGAAAATTAAAATCTTTTTTTTTTTACACAAAGTTGTCTATTTATAAGATATTTCTAACACATAGCATGTATATAGCAAAAATTACACCTCAAAACACATTCTGCTACTCCTCCTGAGTATGGCGATACCACATGTGTGAGACTTTTACACAGCCTGGCCATATACAGAGGCCCAATATTGAAGTAGACTGTGGATGGACTGTGACAGGTACTCGGGTACTTGGGTACTCAGATGGGCTGTGACAGGTACTCAGGTACTCGGGTACTCAGGTACTCAGATGGGCTGTGACAGGTACTCAGTTACTCAGATGGGCTGTGACAGGTACTGAGGTACTCGGGTACTCAGATGGGCTGTGACAGGTACTCAGGTACTCAGATGGACTGTGACAGGTACTCAGATGGGCTGGGACAGGTACTCGGGTACCCGGGTACTAAGATGGGCTGGGACAGGTACTCGGGTACTCAGATGGGCTGGGACAGGTACTCGGGTACTCAGATGGGCTGTGACGGGTGATTACAGGTACTTTGATGGCTGATAACAGGTACTTTGATGGCTGGTGACAGGTACTTTGTTGGCTGGTGATAGGTCCTCTTTATTAGGGGGTAATCAGTGTGGTTGGTGTACACTAAGCGGTAACGAGATGTTACCGCAATCTCCTCCTCACACACGATCAGTGTGTGAGAAGGAGAACCCGGTAACATCTCGTTACCGTGGTCTGTTGACATTCTGTGACCGGCTGTGATTGTCCAGTGTGTCAGATTTCTGCACCCATGCAACATTTCTGCAATCCTTAGGTCCCCCGGCCCATCATTCAGGTCCCTTTTAAAAGGATCGCCATGGATTTGGTTGACCCCTTGCTGAAGCCCTCTAGAGGGCACCAGCTCATCTTGGTGATAATAGACTATGCCACCCGTTACCCAGAAGCGATTCCTCTCTGAAACACCTCTGCCAAAACCATTGCCAAAGAGCTATTTCAGGTTTTCAGCCGTGTGGGTCTTCCTAAAGAAGTACTAACTGACCAGGGCGCCCCATTTATGTCTAGAGTAACCAAAAAGCTTTGCAAACTTCTGAAAGTGACCCAATTATGTACTTCACTGTATCACCTTAAAACAGATGGGCTGGTTAAAGGATTTAACAAATCATTAAAACAAATGCTGGGGAAGGTGGTTGATAAACACTGAAATAATTGGGATTGTCTACTCACTTATTTGATGTTTGCTATCAGAGAGGTTCCCCAATCGTCCACAAGGTTATCTCCTTTTGAGACACTGTATGGGAGGCACCCGCAGGAAATACTGGACATTGCCAGGGAAACATGGGAGAGTGAGAGTTCCCCTCATAGAAGTGTGATTGAACATGTGGTACAAATGCTAGACAGAATTGTGCTAGTGATGCCTATTGTTAGGGAACATTTGTGGATGGGTGGGTGAATGGGTGGATAGATAGATAGGTGGATGGATAGGTGGATGGGTGGGTGGATGGATGGATGGGTGAATGGATGGGTGGATGGATGGATGGATGGATGGATGGGTGGATGGATGGGTGGATGGATGGGTGAATGGATGGGTGGGTGGATGGGCAGATCAGTGGATGGATGGGTAGGCGGGTGGGTGGATGGAACAGGAGATGGCAGATCTGCCTGTCAGTGTACTGATCCAGCACAGATCAGTGTACAGTGAAGGATGCTTGTCTTCCCCTCCTGCTGTCATCTCATATCCTCCCAGCACAATGTCACCATTCCATCAAGTATGATCAGATCCCCCCCGCCAGGGAGAAGCTCTGATCTCTGCTCTCAGACTGGGAGTAAATGCAGCTGGGTGAGAGGAGAGGACAGCCCGAACAACTAGCATAACATTACCCACTGTGTCCTGGCTGCCGCTCCCTCTACCTGCCACACATGTAACACTAGCAGCCCCATCTAGATGTACTGTCCTGGGAATGCGCTAAAAGCTTCTCAACCCTTCACTGCCTCTGCACTCCCAAATCCTCCTCCCCAGATCCACTACACAGGCAGCTGCTGTGATCACACTGCAGGTCTGAGAGCACAACACAAGTGTGCTCTGCTTAATCTTACCTCCTAGCAGCTTCTTCATGATATGCCTCGATCACCAGCTGCCTCCTCTGCTCATGTCTCATGTTCCATCGGACCAGCCAGGATGAGTCACTCAAAAACTGGAATTGATTGGCAGATAAAAGCAACGCCCTACATCCTATGGACCCACCAATCACTAACCACCACAGGACACATAATGCCAGAGTGGGAGTGCGGAGAGCGCAGAGCCTTTCGCTCCATGGGCAGTCTAAACACCAGCCGATAGATCTGCTTGCCCACAATCACATGATTGTGATGATGTAATGCATCCCATAGCACCTCTGTGTCTGGCGCCCTGTCCCCCTGTACACACTTAACCGCTTAAGGACCGCCTCCTGCACATATACGTCGGCAGAATGGCATGGCTGGGCACAATCACTTACCTGTACGTGGCTCTTTAAGTATCCAGCCGTGGGTCGCGAGCGTGCCACCACCGGCATGCTCGCGACCCGGTCCTGAGCTCCGTGGCCGTGGCCGCGGGACCAGCAGACCCGATGGCTGCTGGTGTCCCGCGATCGGGTCACAGAGCTGAAGAACTAGGAGAGGTCTGTGTAAACAAACCTCTCCCCGTGCTTCCTACTGAGCCTGTCACTGATCGTCTGTTCCCTGTTATAGGGAAAGACGATCAGTGACGTCGGACACTAAGCCACGCACCCTACAGTTAAAAAAACACACACACACTTAACCCCTCTGTCACTCTATTTTTGTTTATAGCGTAAAAAATAAAAACCGCAGAGGTAATCAAATACCACCAAAAGAAAGCTCTATTTGTGGGAAAAAAAGGACATCAATTTTATTTGGGAGCCACGTCGCACAACCGCGCTATTGTCAGTTAAAGCGACACAGTGCCGAATCACAAAAAGGGGCCTGGTCCTTTGGCTGCAAATTGGTCCAAGGCTTAAGTGGTTAAAGGGACATTTTTTTTTTTTTTTGGTCAGTAGCTTTGGGGGGGGGGGTGGCGTCACCGCTGCGGCCCCTATGGACGGGCCGCCACTGGGTGTTGGTCCCCATGGTCGAAAGTAAATTCCTAGCCAAATGGCAGGGTCCCTATGAAGTGTTGGAAAAATGGGTGATGTGAATTATAAAATTAGCCAACCAGGAAGACAAAAGCCTATCATGTGAATTTGCTAAAACCATGGAAGAATCGGGAATACTTGGTTGCTGAGACTACCCCACTTTCTGCTCAATCTAACCTGGTTATCCCTGAATTCAGGATAGCGGAGACTCTGTCCAAAACTTTGTGCTCCGAAATAAAGAGACATTTTCAGAATTGCCAGGTTGGGTATTTGGGGTTGAACATTCCCAATCCCAAAATTCCATGGGTTAGATTCGAAAGAGATTCCATCAAACCCTATTCCATCTCAGGCTTATTATGGGGAAACAAGATCGCAAACCACACCATCGAAGCCCTCAATAAAATAGTCTCACAATCGTATCATCTATGGAAACTATATAGTAAAAAATTCAACCTTATATCTAATTCTCCCCCACACGCCTCCTTCATAGGTGACCCAAAATTTTCCTATAATTTTAACGACCTAGCTGACTTTTCATGGTGGATTAATAATAACCTGACATCCCTTACAAATTTCATAGATAACAATAATTTTACCTCATTCTCTTCTCTAAAGAGCAAACACCAAATTCCTAACACTGAGTTTCATAAATTCCTGCAGATCAGACATTTTTTTAACACATACTTTCAAACAACAAACTCTCCGCCTCCCTCATTTTTCGAAAACATATGTATAAAGTCCCCAAGAAAACCTGGCCTTTTATCAGAGATTTATTCGAACATAATTAACAACACAGAAACAAACAAACTACCATACATGCTCAAATGGGAACAAGAATTAAACATCTCTTTCTCTGTCCAAAACTGGGATACATGCATTAACAACTTGCATAAATGCACTAGATCTATCACAGTTAAGGAGACAGCACTGAAACTATTCACCAGATGGTACTATACCCCAGTCAAACTACACTCCATATTCCCCACAACACCACAAACATGCTTCAGAGGATGTGATTCCCCTGGATCATACATTCATATTTTCTGGGACTGTAATAAGACTACACATATATGGAAACAGCTAGAAAGATTTGCCTCTATAATCTCAGATAACAACATTGTCCTAACCCCACACAGCTGTCTCTTATTCGCACCTGTTACTGGTCTCTCAACACACAATACCAGATTAATACATACAATCTGTGTTGCAATTCACTGGTTAATTGCATATCATTGGAAATCCCAATCCATTCCTTTAGAACATTTAAAAACTAGAATAAACAACGTCAATCTCATGGAAAAAATATTTCATACCATTCAGAACACTTCACATTTATACAATAAAAAATGGGATCCTTGGTTTAAACATTCCATATCCTTCTTCAATCCAACCTGAGAATGTCTACACATAAATCATCAATCTATCCTTTATAATGTACTATAGACCATATTCAAAACTATTGTACCATTGTTAAGAATTCCTACCTTATTACTTGTACCTTTACATTGTTACATATGTAAAACATATGATTACTGTCAAGTTTCAGCATATTTTTGTACTCTTTTTGTACCACCTTTTGCACTCAATAAAATAGTTTGTAAACAAAAAAAGAACATGACATTGTCACCACACCAGGGCAAAGGATCAAGTTGAAACCTTATCAAATTCCTGAAGCCCGGCGAGAAGCAATTCCCCAAGAAGTAATAAAAAATTGTGAGCTGTGGGTCATAGAAGAGTCAAATAGTGATTGGTCCAGTCCCATTGTGTTAGTGCCCAAACCAGATGGAAGTTGGTAATTTTGTAATGACTTTCACCACTTGAATAAAATCACTAAGTTTGACACCTATCCCATGCCCCACATAAATAAACTACTTGATCGCCTAGGGACAGCCCAGTATATGATGACGTTAGACCTGTCCAAAGGGCATTGGCAAATTCCTCTTTCGGAATCGTTCAAGAAAAAAAAAAAATGTAACTCCAGAGGGGTCTTTCATGTAATGGATAGGACCCTTCAGTCTCATCAAGCATATGCTGCTGCATACTTAGATGATGTAGTCATCCATAGTGAGGATTGGGACTCACACTTACCAAAGGTTCAGCCTGTGTTAGATTCCATCTGGAAATCCGGGTTTACAGCCAATCCAAACAAATGTACCCATGGGCTAGAGGAGGCAAAGTATCTGGGATATACCATTGGGGGAGGTCTAATAAAGCCCCAGGTAAACAAAGTTGAGGCTATTCAGAGTTGGCCACGCCCCACCAACAAGAAGCAAGAAACAAGAGGGGGGATATGTGACAGTAAGCCAGGAAAATCTATGACTTGTGTCCAAGATGAGAGATATATTTTTCCCAGGTTTATGCTGTACACTGATTGCTTTGGGGTTTCTGCTGGGTAGTGAGCCTGTTTGGGGCTCAATGAAGGTTAATAAGCTCAGGTGTAACATATGAAGCACTCAGGGCTTTATAAAACTCCCATGTTGCTTCAACAAGGGACTCCACCCTGTGACCAGATTCCTGCATAGGACTGGGGAGCAGCTTCTTCTGAGTGGTGAGATTAAGTTGGTATGACTAAAAGACTGTGTGTCAGACAGGTTTTTTTTCTGTGTGTCAGACAGGTTTTTGGGCAGTGGTAGGTTGTTCCAGACCAGGTAGATAGGTGTGTTTTGCAGTTAGACGTTCAAAGTGGCAAGGGTTAATTTTCTGTTTTGTTTCATTTTTGCTGTTTTTGATACCTGCACTTGTAACCACAGACTTGGAAATAAATCACTGTTTTGTTTTCACAAAGATCCCGCTGCCTGTCAATGCCTACTTCACTGTGCTGTGACCCAAACAGGGGGTCCCCCACACCCTGCTACTGAGCTAATCTCTTACATTTTATTATATCCTAGATCAATATAATTGTTTTATTTTATTTAGAAGATCATGTTCATTAGGTAATTTTTTCATTTTTGATATATATCCTGTAAATAGATTGTATAACGATGATATACTATATAGCACTTGTGATAAATATTAATATATCATAAATAGGAATATCAGGCATAGGAAACATCCTGTCTGTAATTTAATATTGCCTCTGAGCCTGCAGTTATAAACAGTTTCTTATTTTCATAATTTATTCAAATATGTGAAAAATGCACAATGAATAATAATTTGAAATTCTGCCTTTAAAAAGGTCTAGATTACACAAATGAAAAGCCTGTTATTTTTCTTCTACAAATGATAGTCATGTTTCAGTGGTCCAGCATGTGAGTCTTTTGCCCTGCCTTGTCCTCTTAAAAGATCATTAATCATCATCCCACTTTATAAGGCATAAAGGCCAACTTGCTGTGAGCGATTATGAGGTTGAAGCTCCACAGAAGTACTTAACAAATTCCCAGAACCATGCTAAGGATTTCTCTCCCTCCCCTAGGTAGCCAGATAATTTATCATCCTTCTCCTGTTGAGGCAGAATGAATTTGGCAGCAGAATGCTTGAAAGCACACAGTCTGAACAAGTGAGTTGTTAAAGGATGGGGAACCCTATTATTTCAAAAGAGTTCTTTATCCTTTTCTGTTATATAAACCCATTCACTTGTAGATTGGGTTGATTAAATAATTTCTCATCATTCTAATATAAAGGCAAATGCTGCTTTAATATAGGCAAGCTACTAATAATTCATAAAATAATTAAATAGCATGCAATGTGAATCAGCACAACTGTTTTTGCTGAACCTTTTTTTTTCACATACCTGCACAAAGCGTGACTGAGGAAATGAAATATTGTGTAATTAATAACATTTGGATTATAGTGGGGACTAATAATGTATTTGTTTGTAATATAACTCTTAATAATAGCAACTTCAGTACCTATTTTGTATCTTAAAATATTAGACAGAATACACTATACAGTAACCTCTGTTCAAATGTTTTAAATTAACAATAGTTTAATGCTAAATCTATGAATACGTAAAAGATGACCTGAGAAGTTAATTAAAGCAGAAGTCTAGTATGAACCCAGGTCACAGTAAGTCTGAAGATGTCATGTATCCTTCCTCTTCTTCTCTGGTGGTTGGACTCAGTCCTTAGTGCTGTATTGAATGGTGCTTACCTAATTATATTTGAATGCTATGCAGTTCAATATTACTTTGAGCCCAGACTAAAATTTTGGGAAAAAATAAACTGTTAGTAATACAGAACTTAACCACTTTCCTACTGGGCACTTAAACCCCCCTCCTGCCCAGACCAATTTTCAGCTTTAGGTGCTCTTACACTTTGAATGACAATTAATTTTTTGTCTTTTTTTTTCATACAAATAGATCTTTCTTTTGGTGGTATTTGATCCCCTCTGGGTTTTTAATTTTTTGCGCTATAAATAAAAAAAGACCAAATATTTTGAAAAAAAAAAAATGATTTTTCTTTGTTTCTGTGAGAAAATTTTGCAAATTATAAATTTTTCTTCATGAATTTTGGCCACAATTTATACTGCTACATATCTTTGGTAAAAATAACCCAAATTAGGGGAGCATGCGCGGCTTTCCGAGATGGCGGACGTGTGACTCCTGAGCTCCGCTCCCGCCTGGTGATCCACGGCCCTCGTACAGCATCTATAGCTATAAAAAGCTCCGGGGTGACTCTCCATGACTCCCCGACTCCCCCCAGTCACTGTATGGGTAAAATCGGAGACCAACGAGACCACTATCGAGCCACAAAGCGCCTGCGGACTCCGTCCAGCATGGACCGCTTCCTGACTAGGCCGACATCCCCGGCCTAGATTTTACATGGAGATCCGGAAAACTACGCAGCAGCCTTTTCTCCCACATCCTGCTGTATCCTCTCAAATGACCCTGACCCCGGAGATGATGGATCTCAAGCTCCAGGCCTTGGCCCAGCAGGTAACCAGGGACATTGCCCAGGAAATGGGGAGAATTTCTAGGGAGCTCAGGGGGGAAAAAGACGCCCTTGGTGAACGCACAGCCACTATAGAAACAAAATTTGATGAGACTTTGCACTATATGCAGGCTCTTGAAGAGGAGAATGCTCTTCTCAAAAACTCAGTGTCCCAACTACAACTCCAACAGGAGGACCTTGAGAATAAGGAACAATGCCAGAATCTCAGGATCCGCGGAGTTCCAGAAACGATCGCTGACAACAACATTAGGCCTTATTTACTAGGCCTTTTCAATACCCTTGCCCCTGAAATTGTGGATATTGATTGGCGCCTGGATCGCGCACACAGGTCTCTGGCCACCAAACCCCCTGTGGGGGCCAGACCTCGTGACATAGTGGTACGCTTCCACTTCTACGAAAGCAAGGAGACTCTGACTAGGGCCACACGCAACAGATCTGGCATCGATTACAAAGGGGACAAGATTCAGCTATTTAGTGACCTCTCCCCGATTACACTGGCTAAACGTCGTTCCCTAAAACCCATCACTTCCCATCTCCAGATGCACAAGGTCCCTTACTACTGGGGCTTTCCCTTCTGCCTTAATGTTACCCAAGATAGGGTTCAACACATCCTCCGAGACCCCCAGGAGGGGGATGCATTCATTAAGCCTCTGGGCCTTCCTCCACTCCCTCCAGAGGTGGAACAAGCCATCCCAACCACCCCAAGACCACTCTCAGCACCGTCCAGAATTTGGACCCCAGTAAGAGGAAAAGAATCGAGGGCCTCAGCGTTCTCAACGTCCAAGATTCCCCACCTGATCCAGTTCTAGTGGTCCTTGTACACACACCTTCTTGTTTTCCCGGCTGGGATCTCGACAACTGGTCAAACCCCCCCGAGGGAGCTCATCAGGGGTTTGTTTCCGTTTCTAAGTTTTTCCATATGTTTTGCTGATGTTTTTTTTCTTTTAAGCAGACACCTGCAAGACTGACATAATTACAGTCATTGCCACTCATCAGACTGCTTCTGGAAGAGTCCATTCTGCTAACAGTTTAGGTGGACTGCCGTGGCGGGTAGTCACAGGTCCCTCACCATGTTGGAGACTGCTTTGCTCCCCTTCAGTTCCTCAGACCAAGGTCGAGCACTCCTGCGTAGCTTATGCTACTCAGACCTACTTTTTGAAATTTTTGTTTTTTATTTTTTTCTTATGTTTTTAGACCGTATAGGTCTTCTTGTTTTCAAGCCATCCAGTCCTCCCAGTCCTTTTTTTTTTTTGGTTTTACCAGGACAGATCCGACCGTGCTCTTTTTTTTTTTTGTTAATTTTTTCTCGTCACTGCCACTACTACTGTTTTCTTTGTATTTTTATTTTTTATATCACTGATCATCCCACTGAAGGTGATTTTTTTTGGTCAGACCCAGTTCTGACCTATGGCTACTTAAACATGTATGTAATGCAGGGCTATTGCCCAAGGTTTTGAAAATTTTAAAGCTGGTTCATAATGCTTACTTATGGCTTTGAAACTATTATCCTATAATGTGAAAGGTTTGAATTCCATTAAAAAAAGGTGGATGGCCTTGAAGGAATTCAGGGCCTCCGGTGCGGATGTAATCCTGGTTCAGGAGACGCATTTCCGCGCCGGGGGTCCCTGAAATTTGCTTCTAGACACTTCCCAGTGTCATATTTGGCCTCTGACCCATCTGGAAAGGCGGGAGTGGCGGTCTTGATCAAACGCTCCTGTCCCCTCCAGATTAAGTCTACCGAATTAGACCCTCATGGTCGTTATATAATTCTAGAGGGCACCTACCTTGCCAGTCCTATAACAATCTACGTCTACGTCCCTAATACGGGTCAAATTAAATTTTTGAATGAAACATTTGACAGACTGCAAAGAGTATCACACCCCTTTATGATAATTGGTGGAGATTTTAACGCTGTTCTCTCGCCCACTAGAGACAAAAAATCCCTGTTCCATACCATGCCCTCTTCAACCCCACGCTCTCTAGCTACCTCTTTTAGGAAATTGATCCAAAAACAGCGCATATTTGATATTTGGTGAAACAAACATCCTATGGGCAGACAGTACTCATTCTATTCCCCCTTCTCACAAGATGTTTTCCAGGTTGGATTACTTCTTGATATCTGCCCCACTACTCTCTCACTCGGTAGGTTCCGATCTGGGTCTGATCACCTGGTCGGATCATGCCCCTCTATCATTGGACCTATGTCTCTCCACTGCATTCCCCAAGAAATGTCATTGGAGGCTTAACGAATCCCTACTAAAACAACCCAAAACTAAACCCAAACTCCTTGCCGCCCTAACAGAATATTTTCAATTAAACGCAGGTTCCGTGTCCAGCCCGTCTGTCCTATGGGAAGCCCACAAAGCTTTTTTCAGAGGACAATGTATCTCTATCGGATCCCAGAGGAAGAGAGATTCAGCCCTCTTAAGATCCTCTCTTATTTCTGACCTTGCAAATGCTGAATGCTCTTTGATTACCGCTCCCACGATGGACCGGCTGCGCACGGTTACCTCTCTTCGAAATCGAATAAAGTCCCTAGATATGTCTAAAATTGATAAATCTCTACTTTGGGCCAAACAAAAATTTAATGAATTTTCCAATAAACCCCATAGGATATTGGTCTCTAGGCTCAACCCTAGGCCCTTCCTTTCCTTCCCAGACCATTTAAAACGTGCTGACGGGTCTCCTACTCACTGCCCTCAGACGATGACCCAAGTTTTGGGCGAATTTTATAATAAACTTACAACTGCCTCACTCCTGACCAACATCCTCCATTTACCCAAGCAGCTTTCAACACATTCATGACTGACCTCCAACTCCCCTCACTTACTGAGACGGATGTACAGACCCTGAATAACCCCATCACTGCAGAAGAAATTGCTTCCACCGTTAAACTCTTCCCATCCCATAAATCCCCAGGACCAGACGGCCTCCCATACTCCTACTACAAAACTTTTTTCCCGGTCCTCTCAACTTACCTGACCTCTCTTTATAACTCTCTCCTCCAAGGACACCACCCCCACCAACAGTTCCTACACTCTTATATCACTGTAATACCCAAACCGGACAAAGACCCCTCACTGCCTGACAGCTACAGCCCGATTGCACTTCTGAATTCTGACTATAAGCTTTTTACTAAAATTCTAGCTAACCGCCTATCCCAATTCCTGACGAAACTGATTGACAGAGACCAGGTGGGGTTTGTCCCCTCTCGACACGCTGGAGACAACACCAGACGAACCATCGATCTCATCGACATACTTAACATAGTTAAACGTCCTGCCCTGATTCTTAGCCTTGACACCCAAAAGGCCTTTGACAGATTAAGCTGGCCCTACATGTTTGCAACCCTCAGTAAATTTGGCATCAGTGGTCCCTTTATTTCGGCTTTACGTACCCTCTACTCTAACCCCTCTTCCCAAGTCCAAATGGCCTCTTTCACGTCCAGTTCATTTCCTATGACTAATGGTACAAGGCAGGGATGTCCCCTATCTCCCCTTCTTTTTATCCTCTGCCTTAAGCCATTGGCTGAGGCCATTAGGTCGCATCCAGACGTACATGGGGTTCCCATGAGACAAAGGGAATATAAATTATCTCTTTTTGCTGACGACGTGCTTTTGACACTTACCAACCTCCACACCACTCTCCCATCCCTTCACGCTCTCCTTGCCCAATTTAGCTCCCTATCGGGATACAAAATTAATACGTCAAAAACAGAAGCTCTGCCCCTACATGTTCCCTCTGATGATCTCATCTCACTTAAGAATTCATACCCATATCGATAGTGCTCCTCCTCTCTCAAATATTTGGGAATTCAAATTACTCCGTCCTACTCCACCCTTTATTCAGCTAATTACACCCACATGTTCACTTCTATCAAACAAATTCTAAACAGATGGAACCCCCTTCCCATATCATGGATAGGTAGGATTAACGTGCTGAAGATGACAGTAATGCCAAAGCTGCTATATCTCTTTGAAACTCTCCCTGTATATATCCCTTTGGCTCAAATGAAGCTCCTCAAGCGATGGTTCTTAAACTTCATATGGAGGGACAGGGCCCACAGAGTAGCCAGTTCAGTCATCTTCTCCCCCAGAGGTCAGGGAGGTATGGGAGCCCCAGACATCCATAAGTACTATTTGGCTTCTCACCTACGTACGATGGTAGCATGATCTAGTTTACACCCCCCGAGCAGATGGGTGGAGATAGAGATGGGTTCCCTGTTTCCAACCCATCCCTGCTCCTTGATTTGGTCTCCTACCTTATCCTTGGATCCCAAGCTCCGTGACCTCTGTTTAGGTCCCATGTTGTTCTCACTCAAAATATGGCGCTCCTCCTGTGTCAAATTCTCCTTAACTTCTCCCTGTCCCCCCCTCTCGAATGTTCTCTTCAATCCACTCCTCCCAGATAGCTTATCCCATTCTAGAATGTTTCCGTGGGCTGCAGCAGGTCTGTTCCAGCTCCGACACTTTGTACATCCTGCCACTCGCAAACTTTTCATATTCACAGACCTCCAAACTAAACACCAAATTCCTAAACATCTATCATTCTCATACCTTCAAGTATCTCACTACTTAGCCTTCCTCTCACCAACGCTCACCCTAACCCACTCATTTTGAGATCATCTGTTCTCAGGGACCGCATCAATGGCAACTCATATCCGATATATATCGTATACTACAAGAAAACCTTCCGCTCTCCAGTGTTCCCCACTCTTACATGATCAAATGGTCTCATGCTTTACAACAACAAATATCACCTTCCAAATGGGCAAAAATTTGGTCATCCACCTCCAAAATTTCTCGATGTGTGGCACAGAAAGAGACAGCGTATAAGGTGTTATTCTTTTGGTACAGGACCCCTGAGATATTACATCGCTACGATCCGTCCCTCTCTCTCCTATGCTGGAGATGTGGTAGACTTAGGGGTACCCATTTTCATATCTTTTGGCAGTGTGAATTGATAACATCCTTTTAGTCTATGGTATCAACAATACTTCAACAGGTCTTAGATATTCCCATCCCACAAGACCCAATATATCTCCTCCTAGGCCTCCCAATCCCTGGGTTGGGAAAGGCCTCCAATAAACTGGCCTCATTCATTTTATTAGCAGCCAAAAGAGCTATTCCAGTATGTTGGTTATCAACTACCCCCCCTTCCCAGAACCAACTAATACAAAGTATTATGGATATCCGCAGAATGGAACATATGACAGCCCTAACAGAAGAGGATGACATTGATAGATTCGATAAGATATGGGATCCCTGGGATCATTCAGTATATGGCTCCTCCCATGGTGAATACATATCCTGACCCTTTTGAACTTCAACTAAGGTATCCCAGAATCCCCCCTCTTCCCCCCTCTTATATACCCATCCCCCTCCTCCTTTTTCCGAATCTCCTTGGCTAGGAAGACAATATCGCAAATTAAAGTGATGAAGTTTGCTAAGATGATCACCTCCTACAGTGGTACACTCGCCTGATGTTTATTTACCTTTTTGTTATTTCGATGTATTTTAATTTATATTTGCTGTATTCTTTTTTTTTTCTTTTTTTTTTTTATTTTCTTTTATTTAAATTTTTCTTCATTTCCTGGACTTCCTCTATTAATCCGACTCACGATATGTCCTGTAATGTTTCTTATCTATACAAGTATGTATATGCTGTTCTTGAAATATTGTACGATAAGTACTGTTATGTTGTTTCTTGTATCTCAATAAAAATACAATTAAAAAAAAAAAAAAAATAACCCAATTTAGCGGATATTATTTGGTCTTTGTGAAAGTTAGAGAGTCTACAAGCTGTGGTGCAAATCATAAAAAATTGATCACACCTGATGTACTGGTGGCCTATTTCATTTCTTGCGACCCTAACAAGCCAGGAAAGTACAAATACCCCCCAAATTACCCCCTTTTGGAAAGCAGACATTCCAAAGTATTTAGTAAGAGGCATGGTGAGGTTTTTGATGTTGTCATTTTTTCCCACAATTCTTTGCAAAATGATTTTTTTCCCCACAAAATTGTCATTGTAATAGGTTATTTCTCTCACATGGCATGTGTATACCACAAATAATGCCCCAAAATACATTCTGCTACTCCTCCTGTGTATTACGATACCACATGTGTGCGACCTTTTCACAGCCTAGCCACTTAGAGAGGCCCAATATTCAGGGAGCGCTATCACGTGTTCTAGGAGCATAAATTACACATCTAACTTGTTGACTTATGAAAGGCCCTGGAGCCCCAGGACAATGACATGTGACACTGACGTGGCACTGATGACAGATGGCACTGATACATGGCACTGATGGCACGTGACACTGATGACAGATGGCACTAATACGTGGCACTGATGACAGATGGCACTACTATGTGGCACTTATGACACGTGACCATGATGACAGATGGCACTGATATGTGGCACTGATGACACATGACACTGATGACAGATGGCACTGATACGTGGCACTGATGACACTGATAACAGATAGCAAGTGACACTGACAGGGGGCACTGATGACAGATGGCACTGATACATGGCTCTGATGACACTTGATACTGATAACAGATGGCACGTAACACTGACAGGTAGCACTAGGGACAGGTGGCACTGGAGACAGGTGGCACTGGGGACAGATGGCACTGACAGGTGGCACTGGGGACAGGTGGTACTGGGGACAGATGGCACTGATAGGTGGCACTGGGGACAGATGGCACTGACAGGTGGCACTGGGGACAGGTGGCACTGGGGAAAGGTGGCACTGGGGACAGGTGGGCATGTGTGTTGTGTGTGTGTTTCACTGTGTTAGTGTGGCACTGTGTGTTTACTCACGTTTCACTGATGCTGCAGCACGGAAGCTCTCCCTCCTCACATGCTGTCTCTGTGTGAGTAGGGAGAGCCGGCGATGAGAGATGATCTCATATGTTTACATATGAGATCACCTCTCATTGGACATGCCGATCGAGTGCTAAATGGCCGCTGTGATTGGCCATTTAGCATGATCTGTGATTGGCTGTGTCTAAGGGACATGGCCAACACAGAACTTCCCCAATGTGCGGTGCACAGAGGGTAGGTAAACAGGAGGATGTCCAGGGACGCCCTCCCGATAATTGGCGTCCGCGCTTTAGACGTCTTTCATCTATAGCTCGGGCGCTAAGTGGTTAAATAGGCATTTATCAGGTGAATATGTATCACTGCTGCTAGATAAAATATTGAAAATGTTAATGTTTAAGTCAACTGTTAAAGAATGCACTAAATGTAGCATGAATCAGTATTTTTTTTTTAAAACAGTAAATAAACTTTATTCGGAATCCATCTGACATTTTGTAATAAGTTAGGGCTTTTTGGAATCCCCTCTTGATGCACTGATGTCATTGGGAATTTGCTGCAAGTGATGGCCACCCTTACCCTCTGAGGGTGTCCTCAGCATGACTGCTTGCAAGTCGCATTGGATCGGTCCTTGCCGCCTTTGGGACACGAACGGGGTATGGACCCTCGGGAATCATCCAACGGTTTTAAATTTCTGGTCAGGAGTTCTCTCTTTTCACCTTTCAGTGGTAACTATACCTTGAATAGAGATGAGCTTCATGTTCGAGTCAAACCCATGTTCGACTCGAACATCGTCTGTTTGCCCGAATCCCAAACATTATGGGCCGTTCGTGCCAAATTTGAGTGGCGCGTCACAGCCCATAATTCACTGCGGCATTGCAGTGCATTGTTGGCTGATGATTGGCCAAGCATGCACTATGACCCCGCATGCTTTGGCCAATCACAGCGCGGAAAAAAACTGAGAGCCGTAATTGGCCAAAGCCAGGGTGGCTTTGGCCAATTATGGCTCAGGGGGTTTAGTACACGCCCCACATTATATAAGGCCGCCGCGCAGGTGTGTGTAGTGTGTGTCTAGTGTGTTGTGGCTGCGGAGAGAGATACACAGAGAGACAGTGTGATTTCATTTGAAGCTGTTGCAAATACAGTCGGTGTATTGTGCCATCTGCACAGTGTACGCCTAAAGCTACCCCAATTGCTGGTGTTCTGCTGATCCTATCCGCAGGCAGCTGTAGCAATTACAGTTGGCGTATTGTGCCATCTGCACAGTGTACGCCTAAACCTACCCCAATTGCTGGTGTTCTTCTCATCCTATCCGCAGGCAGCTGTAGCAATTACAGTATGCGTATTGTGCCATCTGCACAGTGTATACCTAAAGCTACCCAAATTGCTGGTGTTCTGCTGATCCTATCCGCAGGCAGCTGTAGCAATTACAGTCAGCGTATTGTTCCATCTGCACAGTGTACGCCTAAAGCTACCCCAATTGCTGGTGTTCTGCTGATCCTATCCGCAGGCAGCTGTAGCAATTACAGTAGGTGTATTGTGCCACCTGCACAGTGTACGCCTAAAGCTACCCCAATTGCTGGTGTTCTGCTGATCCTATCCGCAGGCAGCTATAGCAATTACAGTCAGTGTATTGTGCCATCTGCACAGTGTACACCTAAAGCTACCCCAATTGCTGGTGTTCTGCTCATCCTATCCGCAGGCAGCTGTTGCAATTACAGTGGGTGTATTGTGCCATCTGCACAGTGTACGCCTAAAGCTACCCCAACTGCTGGTGTTCTGCTGATCCTATCGGCAGGCAGCTGTAGCAATTACAGTTGGCGTATTGTGCCATCTGCACAGTGTATGCCTAAAGCTACTCCAATTGCTGGTGTTCTGCTTATCCTATCCGCAGGCAGCTGTAGCAATTACAGTCAGCGTATTGTTCCATCTGCACAGTGTACGCCTAAAGCTACTCCAATTGCTGGTGTTCTGCTGATCCTATCCGCAGGCAGCTGTAGCAATTACAGTAGGTGTATTGTGCCACCTGCACAGTGTACGCCTAAAGCTACCCCAATTGCTGGTGTTCTGCTGATCCTATCCGCAGGCAGCTATAGCAATTACAGTCGGTGTATTGTGCCATCTGCACAGTGTACACCTAAAGCTACCCCAATTGCTGGTGTTCTGCTCATCCTATCCGCAGGCAGCTGTTGCAATTACAGTGGGTGTATTGTGCCATCTGCACAGTGTACGCCTAAAGCTACCCCAACTGCTGGTGTTCTGCTGATCCTATCGGCAGGCAGCTGTAGCAATTACAGTTGGCGTATTGTGCCATCTGCACAGTGTATGCCTAAAGCTACTCCAATTGCTGGTGTTCTGCTTATCCTATCCGCAGGCAGCTGTTGCAATTACAGTGGGTGTATTGTGCCATCTGTACAGTGTAAGCCTAAAGCTACCCCAATTGCTGGTGTTCTGCTGATCCTATCCGCAGGCAGCTGTAGCAATTACAGTTGGCGTATTGTGCCATCTGCACAGTGTATGCCTAAAGCTACTCCAATTGCTGGTGTACTGCGCGTTATTCCAAAAGTTCTTTGGTGTTGGCCTTTTTTGAGACGAGTGCATCAGATCGCACCGCTGCTATTTGCAACATATGTCTCAAGCGTATCTCGCGTGGCCAAAACCACATGCTTGACCAGACATATGTCGACCTGCCATGCAGTTCGTTGGCAAGTGTACCAAAAAGACCCACACCAAAGAACAAAGCGGACCTCTCCTTGCTCCTCATCGGCTGGGATCTCCAACCCCACTATACCTTCAGTCCTCTCTGAAACTTGCACTGCGAGGAATGAAGGTGTAGAATTAGGTGTGTCACAGCCAAGTACTTGCGGGCAATCTGCTATCGGTACACCAGCTGCTGCACCATCGAAAGAAGTTCACTCCCAGCCATCCATATGCCCAGCGGTTGAATGCTAGCTTGGCTAAATTGCTAGCACTTCAACTGCTGCCTTTTCAGTTGGTAGACTCTGCCCCCTTCCTGAGTTTGTGGAATGTGCGGTTCCTCAGTGGCAGGTTTCCAAACACCACTTTTTCTCACAGAAGGCGATTCCAGCTCTCTACCGGCATGTGGAAGGCAATGTCTTGGCCTCACTGCACAGGGTGGTCAGTGGTAAGGTGCATATAACCGCTGACTCATGGTCCAGCAGGCATGGACAGGGACGTTTACTATCTTTCATGGCGCATTGGGTGACTCTTCTGGCAGCTGGGAAGGATGCAGGACAAGGTGCAGTATTTTTGGAGGTTGTTCCACCACCACGCCTCCAAAATGCTACTACTGGTGATTCTGACACACCTCTCTCCTCCACCCCCTCCTCTTCTTCTTCCTCCATGGCCTCTTCCTGTGCTTTGTCCTCTGAACCAGCGGTGCTCCGTAGGCATTCAAGGGGCTACGCAAGTACGCAGGCAAAAAGATGCCATGCGGTGCTTGCCCTGGTGTGCTTGGGGGACAGGAGCCACACTGGGGCAGAGATTCTGTCACGTACCTGAATCGTGAGCCTGACGTGTAGAGGAGAGCCTCCCTTGCTGCACCGGCTTGTGGGCCCTGAGGTTGAGACAGTAGCCACAGAAGCACTATGATGCAGGAGTGCCTGGGTTCAGTCCGGTATTGGTATGGCTGGATGCTCGTGGCAGGAGATGCAGCAGGCAGACCAGTAGAGCTGGGTAGACCAAGACCGTGGTGGACTGTAATGCAGCAGGAGCAGGAACTGGTGCGATCCACAGGGCAGGATTGCAGCAGGCTGGAGGAGCAGATGCACAGTCAGGCAGGCCGTGCCGGTAACGTTCTGGCAGATCAGGCAGAGCAGCAGGCAGAAGGGAAGTCCAATAAGCAAGCCGAGGTCAGGGTAACAAGCAGACAAGGTTAGTAGGAGCAAGCCGGGTCAGCGATCAGAAGCAGCACAGATAACGGGTTTCAGGGTACACAGGGGCTGCAGACCAAACAGCGAGAAGTCCTGGGTGCAATCACCTTAAATAGCCCCATTGGCGCCAACGTTGGTGACAGGCGCACGTGTGCGCCAATGTGCCGATTTGCCGTTAATGTGCACTTCTGTTGTGCAATTCCTGCTGCACAGCCACGCCTTTCCTGACATTGCCCCCCCAACGGGCAACTTCCAGGTGTCCAACTGGTTTCTCTTCAAGGGGTGGTTCTGGAAAAAAGCGTGAACCAAGTCCCGCGGCATGCACATTACTACTGGGTTCCCAAGAGTTCTCTTCCAGGCCATAACCCCTCCATTTAATTACATACTGAGTCTGTCCCCTTCTTTTCCTGCAGTCTATAATGGACTCAACTTCATATTCCTCATCTCCATTAACAGTAACAGGTGCTGGGGGACCTAAACTACGATTCGGAAATGAATCTGGTACTGCCGGCTTTAACAGGGATACGTGGAATACGGGATTTACCTTAAGGGACTCAGGTAGGATCAACTCATAAGACACATCATTAATTTTTCTCCTTACTGGAAAGGGTCCCAAGAATTTCGGTGCCAACTTCTTGGATGGGCAAGTTATTCTCAAGTTCTTTGTGGCGAGCCATACCTGGTCCCCCGGTTGCAGCAGCAGATCCCCTCTTCTCCTCCTATCGAAGATTCTTTTGTTGTTCTCTTGGGCTTTCTTTTTGTTTTCATCAATAGTTTTTATTGAAATTTATCAAAACAAATAACAGTGAATTTGACAAGATAACAAATCAATTATAACAATTAGATACATAGGAAAGAGGTATCTATAGATATAAATTAAATAATAAAATTGTAATAAAACAGATAAGTATAAATATTATCTTTATACCTGTATGCGTACTACCGGTTCAAGTGATTCAGATGTAAAGAGCGTAAATGAAGCGTAAATATAACGTAAATCTGATCCTGAACACCCCTGTGGGTGCTAAACTGTGTGGGATAATGATGTGAACCTTTTTTTTTATGGTAGAAAATAAACAATGGTACCAGAGAGGAGCGAGATAAGGAATGTTTTAGTTAAGTAACTTAGAAACATAAAACTCGAGCAATGTTTTGAGGACTAGCCCATTTTAACCATGGCTGCCACAACTTAAGTAATTGTTCTTTATTATGAGGACGAAGAGCTAATATTGACTCATAAGTAAAGTGAGTATGAGTCGATTCTACTACTTCTTTTATGGAAGGAGGATCTGGGTTTTTCCATTTTCTTGTAATACTAGTTCTGGCAGATAACAAAATATGTGTGAACACATTTTTGATCGGAGTGGGATAGCGAGTGAGATCAAGGGATAGTAGAGCTAATGAGGGATCTGGAAGTAAGATTGCATTGTGAATTTCAGACATGATCTGAAAAATTTGTTCCCAATACTTCTTAAGTTTTTGACATACCAAAATGTATGCATCATATCTCCTTTTTGTCCGCACAATCTCCAACATTTATCGTCTAATGAGCAGTTAAATTTTGATATTTTGTCAGGAGTAAGATACCAACATTGAGTCAGTTTAATGGATGTCTCCCATAGCGTTGAACAGCATGTGGCCTTATAATAAGTGGTATTACAAGCCTCTTTCCATTGGTCTACCGTATAGGTGCATCCTAAATCTTCTTCCCATAAAATTAGAGGAGGGGTCTTTATGAACACACTTTTTTGTTGAAGAAGATGATAGAAAAGGGAAATCCCTTTTTGATGATGTAAGGGGATTTTAAGGAAGGACCAAGCTGATTGGGGTACATTATATGTCCATGATGGGAGATTGGTAATGCAATTCTTAGTTTGGATTTAAAGGAATATATCCGAGTTTGGCAATTGAAAATTCCTTTGAAGTGTAGGGAATGGTTTAATCTCCCCATTGTCTAGTAGGTCTGATAGAAATTGAAGTGTGCATGAAATTGTAAAGTCTCCAATGGGATTTGTACTGTGGTAGGGAGAGGGTGCGAAGAAGATAGGTGTAGAAATCACTTCCAGGATTTAAGAGATGCTAATATTGTTGAGGAGATGCGAGAAGGTATCTTGGCTCCAAGTGCTATGGAAGGGATCCATAAAGATACATTTTTCCCGGGACGTTAGCATTTTCCATCTTCCCCCATATTGTCGATGGATTTGACATAAACCAGTCTTTAGATTGTGTAAGCACCGAGGCTAAATAATAATCTTGAAAATCTACATACCCCGTTCCACCAGCTTGACGTCTCTTCACTAAATTTAAATGTGCGCATCTAGACTTCTTACCCTGCCAGAAGAGAGTTTGAAGTGATTGGAGAAAAATCGACGGAATTGGGATCCTAAAAGTCCTAAGAGTCCTAAAAAAGTACAATATTTGTGGAACATGAAGCATTTTAAAGGCTGCTAGACGCCCCATCCATGAAAACTCATGAGATGCTAGTTTAGTAAGATTTTCTTGTAGAGAATTACGCAGGGGAATGTAATTATATTGGAACAGTGTTTTACACGAGTTTGATAGATGAATACCCAAATATTTAATTGTATTTTCAGCCCACATATAAGGAAAGTTTAGTTTAATGTATTTAATGGTATGATCATCAATGCCCAGATTTAGTATACAGGATTTATTCGCATTAAGCTTATAGTAAGAGACTTTACTGAACATATTTAGTGTTTTCTGAATTTCTGGTAAGGATTTCAAGGGATCAGCTATCATAATAACTACATCATCCGCAAAGAGGTGGATTTTATGTTCTTGTTCGGCTATGTGAATTCCTAAGATATTTTTATTGGATCTAATGCTCTCAGCCAAGGGTTCGATAACAAGATTAAAAATTAGAGGGGATAGAGGGCATCTTTGTCTTGTGCCATTCGTGATTGGGAATGGACATGATAGAGAGTCTGCTGTAAATACTTGAGCCAGTATTGCTTTATTGATTTGACCTGTTAATCCAATTTTTTTTTTTAAACCGATAATAGGTAGCCCCAATGCACTCTATCAACCGCTTTTTTCGGATGGTGTTTTAGTTCTACATTGTGAATCACATTTATAATTTTTCTAGCAGCGTCCGATGCTTGTCTTCCTTTAGTGAAGCCCGATTGATCCCTATTAATTAAATAGGGTAACAAATTGTCTAATCTTTTATCTATGAGCTTCGCATAAATTTTTATATCTAAATTGAGTAGGGAAATTGGTCTAAAATTTTGTGGTGAAGATGGTTCTTTATCTGGTTTCAGGAGAGTTACTACTAGAGCTTTGAGCATTTCATTGGGAAATGAAGAGGAATTGGCTGCTAAATTATAAACGTCGCACAGTAAAGGAGCTAGAGTACATTTAAATTTTTTTAAATATTCCCCAGTGAAGCCATCTGGATCAGGTGATTTTAGATTGGGAAGGATATTGATAGTTTGTAAAATTTCAGGGATAGTGAAGGGAGAATTAAGAAATTCCAATTGTTGTGAGGAAATGGATGAAAAATGAAAAAATGAAGATTGACACTATCTAAGAAGGCGTCAATTTCCTCCTGAGAAGGTTGAGGGGTATTACTATCATTCTTAATGTTATATAGATCTTCATAGTACAAGCTAAATGCATTGGCTATGGAGGAAGGTTTGAGCAATTTCTCTTTAGTATGTGGGTGATAGAGGAAATGGATTTTAGTCTTAGATCTATAACCTTTAATGCCTAGTGCCATATTTTTCCCCGCTTAATTCCCCATTGCATAAGTGGTAGCTCTAAATTTTTTGTACGATTTTTCATGTGACTCTAGAAGTATGGACCGTAATTCATTTCGCAATTGGACAATTTGTGTTTTGAGAGAGAGAGAGGGAGCAGTTTTGCTAAGTTCCTCAGCCTGTGCTATACCCTTAGTAAGTTCATCCAATTTTTGAGTTCTTTTTCTTTTAGCTCTGGAACCTAATTGCATTAACACACCTCTCATAACAGCTTTATGAGCATTCCATAGCATCATTGGGTCAGATACGGATGTCGAATTAATGGAAAGAAATTCATTGAGATGTTGTTGAAGTATTGTGGAGTAATAATAATTTTGGAGGAGATAATTATTAGCTCTCCAGATGTATGTATTGGGTTGAACTGATTTGGCTGCTATGGAAATACTAATAGGAGCATGGTCTGACCAAGTGGCCGTATGTATATGGGAGGATGAAATCTTATCCAGTAGCCATTCATCAGTCAAGAACAGATCAATTCTGGAGTAAGTATTGTGACGTGGTGACAGATACGTGCAATCCCTTTCATTAGCATGTTCACATCTCCATATATCAAATAGGTCGTTTGAAGCTTTAAACTTATCAAGGGGAGAAGCATAGCGTTTTGATTTAGCAGTGGAATCCAAATCATTATTCAGAGTGAGATTGAAATCTCCACAAACCAGGAGATAGCCTTTCTGAATCTTCTTAGCTTCCTCTATAGTTTTTTTAATAAAATGCATTTGTCGCATATTTGGGGCATAGATGGATACTAAAGTTTAGGGTATATTATTGATGGTACAAATCAAAAAAATATATCGTCCTTCTGGGTCAAATTGGAACGTAAGGGTGTTTCTAATGGCTATTAACACACCTTTTGTTTTTTAGAATAAGTAGCTTGAAAAATATGCGGAAATTGTTTGTGTTGGCATTTAGGAGATGCATCCTTAGCAAAATGTGTCTCTTGGACACACAATATGTCACATTTAAAGGATAAAGCAGACCTCCACATAGAGGTCCGTTTTGCTGGATGATTCAGTCCTCTAGCATTAAGGGACAATATTGTAAAAGACATGTTAAAATATATGGAAATGGAAAATGCTTTCTTTCAATATTTTCCTAAGATAATATATTTCAATATTATAATTGTGTAAATATAAGTGCTAAACAATTATTTACTTGAACCGTTTAAAGGTACTATATTATTGTTCAGACAACAATTTAACTTAATAACTGTAATAATAAGCAATTTATCACTCTATTAAAAGTAAGTCGGTAATAAAAAATTGTCGATCAAAAAAAAAGATTTTAGGAAAACAAAAATTCAGGAGTCAGCAATAAACAACTTGGAGAGATGCTGACCAAGATTAGGGGTAAAGCACAAGAAGTAGAGTATTCAGCATATAGCCAGACCGTATGTTTCTATAAAGCATATCAGGTAACGGGCAGGAGCAGTTCACTTGTATTTGATCCTGCTTTGTTCGCGGTTGTGTCCGAAAAGGAACACATTTGGTTTTCCTCTTAAGGCAGTGGTATTTTGTGGAAGATCAACTATGATACCCCATGATTGGAGTAATTGCATGCCTCTTTCAATGGTGGATATGGCAACATTTTTCCCATTATAGGTGATCAGTATAGTAGCTGGAGGTAGCCATTTATATGTTATCTTGTGGTTTGACAAGGCCTTTGTTACAGTTTTGAGCTGTCTTCTCATTTGAAGTGTAAATTGCGAGAGATCCGCAAATAATTGGATTTCCGAGTATGGTGGTGGAAGAGTATTTAGTTCCCTAGCTTTGGAGAGGATTTGCTCTTTGGCTTGAAAAAAGTGGATCCTTAGAATGACATCCCTAGGAATCTATTCTTCTAGATGTCTTGGTTTGGGAATTACATGAATTTGGTCGATGCTGAGTTCAATCGTTGACAATTCCAGTAATAGTGTCGAAAACAGTGTATTGGCATAGTTAGTCCATAGGTAGAACTGACTCTGGTATTCCTCTCATTTTGATATTATTTCAATGAGAGCGGTCCTCAAGATCTACCAATTTCGCTTTGACCCATACAGAATCACTGTGTCAGTGCATTCCTCCATTTTGTTTTCAACATATTGTAATCTGCCATCCATTTGTTTCATATCAAGAGAAAACTTGTGGATTAAAGATGATAGATTGGATACAATGGATGATTGTAATGATACTAGCATATCTTTCATTGTGGTATCTAGTACCGGCTGACCTGATGTTGTAAAAGCTGCTATGGATGACTGTAATGAGGACATAGCATTATCATTATGCAGAACTGAATTAACAGCTGCAGCGGCCTGGTAAGATGAATCAGCTTCATCCTTGATTTAGCAGGTCCCTGAGAGGTTGGGGATAGATGAGAGAGAGTCACTGGGATATGAGGATGATAATTCTTCATCCATTTCAGGTGGATGGCAATCAGGGAGATTAGGATGTACCTTATTATTTTTCCTCACAGCTCTGGCGGCGCCATCTTGGATTTTATTCAGTGCTCCGCTCTGCTTAAATGTGAAAAATGTCAGCCTTTTTGGTTCCTTTTCCTGTCCTCTTTTGCGTGAAATTATGGTCCCTGGTGATTCCGGAATGCAGTGGGGTAATTATTAGCTGATTTGGGTAATGATATTGCCCGTTATATGCTGTAAAAACTGCTGGCTGTGGAGATCTCTGGGCTTAAGCGGCCATCTTCCTCAGCGTGCAAGCCACGCCCCCCCTCTTGGGCTTTCTTGACCGCCCCCTGTAACAACAAGTTATTAAAATTAAATAAAAAGCTGCGCTAAAGGACCCCACTGGTGTGAGCCCTCCAAATCAAATCATTCCTCAAGTGTTTGAAAACGTGAAGATAAAGACCAGGTGTAGACTAATTAGAGGCACCACCTATTCTTAATCATAGAAAACCCAGACAATGGCACCAAACCAATGAATCTTAAAAAGGATTACATGTGACACATATCCATTTTAAATAAACCCCCATAAAGAAATCCGCGAAACCACATATATATATATATATAGGTGACAGTGAAAAGGATATGTAGCAATATCTGTGAAAATGAATGTATATAATGAATACAAAAGAAACTAGATGATAAAGTTCTTAAATCTGAGAGTCAGTTAATTGATTCCACAGTCCTGAGAATAATAGCAAAATCAGGGGAATGTTCCAACTTAAGTTCCAATCCTATATTCCAAGATGAGAGATCATCAAATGGTAAAGTGAGTGAGGCTCCTTACCTCATCTGATGGACTCCCTTAAGAGCAGAGTCTACAGCGCAGGCAGAAAACAATCCTCTGCAAGGATATAGGTGATTCATCAGCTCTTCTCCGTTCCAGTCTGTCTTCTCCCCCCAGGGGAACGAACGCAGCCCGGAACTCAGATGTCAATCTTCAGATTCCCCCGGCCGCTGCACACGGGCGGAGCGAAATTGATTGACAGCGCAGGTGACCAATCCCAGGAGTCCTGCCTCGTCTGAACACACCAGGACTTAGGGGGCTCCCCAAAAGAGCTGCAAATTCACGGGGGCCCTCCGAGATGGCACCTGCAGTTAAAAATCAGCACTCAGGCCCCTCGGCCATGAGTGGAGATGTGAGGGGGAAGAAAAAAACGAACCCCAATAGTGAAACACCGCTATGAACAGGGGGATGTTTTATTGAAAAAATATATACATAAACCCAAGATGCAATTCTTAAGGTCACAGTGTAGTACAAAGAAAAACTTATTCACATGAGTATTAAAAAATAAGCTTAACTTGTACACAAATATAAAAGAAATTAAAAAATCATTAAAAAAAATGGTTAAATTAAAAACAAAATATACACCCGTGCATGGGAATCTAGTGGACGTGATGATATCAACATAACCTGCCCGACATGTTTCGCAATACCTTGCGTCTTCCTGGAGCACAGGTGATATGTTGATCCATCACTTAAATATGCCGCTGCACACGGGCGGAGCGAAATTGATTGACAGCGCAGGTGACCAATCCCAGGAGTCCTGCCTCGTCTGAACACACCAGGACTTAGGGGGCTCCCCAAAAGAGCTGCAAATTCACGGGGGCCCTCCGAGATGGCACCTGCAGTTAAAAATCAGCACTCAGGCCCCTCGGCCATGAGTGGAGATGTGAGGGGGAAGAAAAAAACGAACCCCAATAGTGAAACACCGCTATGAACAGGGGGATGTTTTATTGAAAAAATATATACATAAACCCAAGATGCAATTCTTAAGGTCACAGTGTAGTACAAAGAAAAACTTATTCACATGAGTATTAAAAAATAAGCTTAACTTGTACACAAATATAAAAGAAATTAAAAAATCATTAAAAAAAATGGTTAAATTAAAAACAAAATATACACCCGTGCATGGGAATCTAGTGGACGTGATGATATCAACATAACCTGCCCGACATGTTTCGCAATACCTTGCGTCTTCCTGGAGCACAGGTGATATGTTGATCCATCACTTAAATAGTACTGGGTCCAAACCAAGCCTCTATTTGGTTCGGTCACCATTTTTCCTTGGTTTTTCACACCATTGTATCTAAACCAAGCCTCGGCTTCATTTAGACACCATTTTCTTGTGGTCCAGGAATGAACCCAAACCAAGCCTCTATTTGGTTCGGTCACCATTTTCCCTTGGTTTTTCACACCATTGTATCTAAACCAAGCTTTGGCTTCATTTAGACACCATTTTCTTGTGGTCCAGGAATGAACCCAACCATTTAATAAAGGATCACTTTCCTTGTTAAACTCATCTGGTTTAATGTGATAGTTAGTAAACCGAGATTTTACCCGAATTATTTTCTATCAAAAAAAAAACAACAAATGGAGACAAATTAGTCTGAGACTATAATTTTTATATATGGGATCAAAAGGGGGCAGGATGTAATTGTGTAAGGTATATATGTACTAATATACTCCCTCTCTCCATTATTGAAAAACATTTTTAGGGTCTCATTCATTCCTGTACACACTATATAGATATTACCGCTAGTCGCAGAAGATAAAGAGAAAGAAAAATTATTTTGTTTTTTTCAGTAAAAAGTGAATCTAATATCCTTATCACCCTCTTAGATGCTATCTTATTATGAACAGGTGAATATTAGTTTTCAAGCATTGTCTATAAAGGCATTTATTTCAATATCTACATTGAGGCCAAAGGGTTTAAGACTTTTGATTTTATATATCCAACTCATCTCGAGTTTTGATATAGCCCTTCTCTTAGGTTCCCCTCGCCAGGGTAACTTCAATTTATCAATCCCTATTAAAGAAGTACCTCTAGGATTTCGATTGTGTGTTTCCAAATAGTGTTTGGAAACAGGGTGTCCCTTGAACCCCCGCCTTATATTGCCCAGATGTTCACCCAACCTGACTTGAAGTGGTCGTACTGTGCGTCCTACATAGTGAAAGCCGCAAGGGCAGGTTAAAAGGTAGACAACACCTGTTGTTGAACAAGTTATGAAAGACTTTATGGGAAAAATCAGTTTCGTAACTCGTGAACAAAATTCTGTAGTCTTCTTTACTTTTACATCATTGACTGTACAAACCACACACTTACTGCATTTGTAAAAACCTGTCATTTTCTGAAAAAACATAGGTTTGTATATAGGTGGATCACAAACATTTACTGCAATTTTCTGTTTAATTGAAGGCACCCCTCTAAAGACTACCTGGGGCTTGTCCGGCAATGATGAACCTAAAATATGGTCATTTTTTATTATGTGCCAATGTCTCCTAATCATTTTTTTAATAGAAAAGTGTTGTTGTGAATATCTGGTGACAAATGGACATTGAAAATTGTTGAAATTAGTCTCATCTCCTTCACCTCGTATTTTTTCTTTAAGGAGGAGGTCGCGATCAACCGACCTTACCTCCATATATTTCTCCCTAAGGGACCCCGTGTCATAGCCCTTCACTGTTAATCTTTCTGCTAGAACTTTTGCTTGTATGTCAAAGTCTTCCACACGTGAACAATTCCGCCTCATCCGGATAAATTGGCTTTTCGGTATTGACTCTAGCCATGCTTTATGATGACAACTGTCCCGAGGGATAAACGCGTTCCGGTCTGTGTTTTTGAAAAAGGTGGACGTCATAAGTGTGTCCCCCTCATTCCAAATAGTCAGATCCAGAAAATTAATGGTTTGTTAACTGGCCATGTACTTAAACTCAATTCCCCTGTCATTATTATTGAGGTTAGACATGAATCCTTCTAAGGATTCCAGGGTACCACTCCATAGGAGGAGGACATCATCTATATATCTGGCCCACAGGACTAGCTCCGCCCTCCTGTCAGAATAGATGACGTCCTCCTCCCACTTCCCCATAAACAGGTTGGCCAGACTGGGGGCACATTTGGCCCCCATGGCCACCCCCTTTTTCTGGAGATAATAACTATTAGCATGCCAAAAAAAGTTGTGTGTGGTGGCGTATTCTAGGAGTTCCATAATGAAACCCTTCTGTAAATTGGACAGGGAAAAATCCTTGTCCAAAAAATGTTTGACGGAGGTGAGTCCCCACTGGTGTGGAATAATGGTATATAGGGATGTCACGTCCGCTGTGACCAACCAGTAACCTTCCCTATATCCACTTTCTTTCAAGATATTGATCGTATGTCTAGTATCCTTGATATAAGCCAGAAGGAGTTTGACTAAGGGTTGTAGAAACCCGTCAATATATTTACCTGCCCGAGATGTCAGGGAATCAATCCCACTGATAATGGGCCTGCCCGGCGGGTGAACCGGGTCTTTGTGTATCTTGGGCAGGTAATATATGACGGGTATTCTAGAAGAAACAGGGACCAAAAATGATTTTTCTTTCTTATTGAGGATACCTACGTCAAAACCGTATTTGACGATACCTTCTAGTTCTTTTTTGAATTTAAACCTGGGGTCCCCCGGGAGGGGCTTATAAGTCCCACTATCTCCTACAATTTTATTGAGTTCTGCGAGGTAGTCGGATTTATTTAAAATAACAATGCCCCCCCCCCCCTTATCAGCAGATCTAATCACTAAATCTTTATGTTTACATAATTGATCTAACCCCAGTTGTAATTCTCTATTCATCTTTGCTTGTTTGAGCAAGGGCCCCCGTGAATTTGCAGCTCTTTTGGGGAGCCCCCTAAGTCCTGGTGTGTTCAGATGAGGCAGGACTCCTGGGATTGGTCACCTGCGCTGTCAATCAATTTCGCTCCGCCCGTGTGCAGCGGCCGGGGGAATCTGAAGATTGACATCTGAGTTCCGGGCTGCGTTCGTTCCCCTGGGGGGAGAAGACAGACTGGAACGGAGAAGAGCTGATGAATCACCTATATCCTTGCAGAGGATTGTTTTCTGCCTGCGCTGTAGACTCTGCTCTTAAGGGAGTCCATCAGATGAGGTAAGGAGCCTCACTCACTTTACCATTTGATAATCTCTCATCTTGGAATATAGGATTGGAACTTAAGTTGGAACATTCCCCTGATTTTGCTATTATTCTCAGGACTGTGGAATCAATTAACTGACTCTCAGATTTAAGAACTTTATCATCTAGTTTCTTTTGTATTCATTATATACATTCATTTTCACAGATATTGCTACATATCCTTTTCACTGTCACCTATATATATATATATGTGGTTTCGCGGATTTCTTTATGGGGGTTTATTTAAAATGGATATGTGTCACATGTAATCCTTTTTAAGATTCATTGGTTTGGTGCCATTGTCTGGGTTTTCTATGATTAAGAATAGGTGGTGCCTCTAATTAGTCTACACCTGGTCTTTATCTTCACGTTTTCAAACACTTGAGGAATGATTTGATTTGGAGGGCTCACACCAGTGGGGTCCTTTAGCGCAGCTTTTTATTTATTTTTATGTCTTGTTGCCTGGTAGATATTGTACGGTTACTGGCTGCAGCTTTTGCCACATATTTTTTCACTCAATATTTTTTATTTCTAGCGCGGTATTAATTTAATTTTCTAAACAACAAGTTATTAGAACAAAATAAATCCAGAGTACTCTGGACAGCAGGAACATCAGTTTAAGGAATTAAGTCAGGTAAAAAGGTTGGATGGAACCCGTAATTTGAGAAAAATGGGGATTGCTTAGTGGCAGAGTGGCTGGTGTTATTATACGCAAATTCTGCCAAATGAAGAAGACATACCCAGTCATCTTGAGCAAAGGACGTAAAACATCGGATATATTGCTCCAGGGTTTGATTGGTCTGTTCTGTCTGACCATTGGTCTGGGGGTGATATGCTGATGGGAAGGATAGCTCAATCTTTAGAGAACCACATAATGCCTTCCAGAACCTTGACGTGAACTGGACTCCACTGTCAGATACAATGTTCATTGGAATACCGTGGAGTCTGACAATCTCTTTGATGAAGACCTGGGCGGTCTCGGCTGCAGATGGGGTTCCCTTTCAGGGGTAGGAAGTGCACCATTTTTGATAAGCGATCCACCACCACAAAAATATCTGAACGGTCTTCAGAAGGTGGAAGCTTGACAACAAAGTCCATGGCGATCATCTTCCAAGGCCTATCAGGTATGGGTAAGGGTCTAAACTCCAAGCTTTATTTCGGGTACTCTTGTTCCGGGTGCAGATAGCACATGATTTAACATAGGCCTTGCAGTCCTTTTTCAACCCAGGCCACCAAAATGTACGCTGGACCAATTCTATGGTTTTGTGGGTACCGAAATGGCCTGCTAATGGGTGGTCATGACAAAGTCCTAGGACAGCCACTCTGGAAGGTTCCGGTACAAAAATTTGTCCCTCTTTCCATAATATGCCGTTCCTTGCCTGCAAAGTGACCTCAGGAGGACGGGTTGTGCCTGCTGAGGCTTGCTGTATTTGGGATAATAGGCCTGACTGTAACAGGAGGAAGTTTCCAGCTGGTAGGATGGTGTCTGGTGGGGTTGTGTCCTTTGGATCCTCAAACATGCGCGTTATCGCGTCAGGTTTAGTATTCTTTCATCCGGGTCTGTAAGTGATATGAAAAATAAACCTTGAGAAAAACAGAGCTCAACTGGCCTGACGTGGCCTCAAACGTTTTGCAGTCCTTAGATATTCGAGGTTCTTATGATCTGTGAGAACTAATATCGGGTGAGTGGCTCCTTCCAGCAGGTACCTCCACTCCTCTAATTCTGCTTTGATGACTAGAAGCTCCCTATCCCCCACATCGTAATTCCTTTCTGGCTGGGTAAGTTTCAGAGAAAAGAATGCAACTTGGGGGATCACATCCTTGGGCCCTTAGCGCTGAGACAGGACGGCTCCGACCGCGCTCTCTGATGCGTCCACTTCCAAGATGTAAGACAGGGCAGGGTCTGGATGGCTTAGAATAGGAGCAGTGGTAAAATTTTCTTTCAGGGTCTCGAATGCAGCTTGTGCCTCTGAGGACCAAAGGAAATGGATGCCTTGCTTAGTAAGTTGAGTGATCAGGGAAATAATGGCTGAGAAGTTCCTGATGAATTTACGGTAAAAATTGGCAAAGCCTATGAAACGCTGGATTCCTTCTTATCGGTAGGGGCTGGCCAATCCAGAATTGCAGATATTTTCTGGGGATCCATCCAGATTCCCTCAGTGGAGATAATTAATACAAGGAACTGGATGCTCTACTGCTCGAAGTCGCACTTCTCCGCTTTAGCATAGAGCCCATGCTGGCGGAGTTGGAGAAGTACGCTCTTGACATGCTTTCTGTGAATTTCTAATGAGATAGAGAATATCAGGATGTCATCTAAGTACACAACAACAAAGATATCAAGGAAGTCTCTGAAGATGTCGTTGATGAAAAACTGAAAGGTAGCTGGAGAATTACATAAGCCGAACGGCATGACCAGGTACTCATAGTGACCAAATCGGGTACGGAAGGCTTCCACTCATCGCCCTCCCTAATCCGGACTAGGTTGTAGGCTCCTCGGAGATCGAGTTTGGTCAATACCTTAGCAGACTTGAGTCTCTGAAAAAGTTCCGGAAAAAAGGGCAGTGGGTATCGATTCTTTACTGTGATCTTGTTTATGTCACGGTAATCTACACCCTGTTCCAAATTATTATGCAAATTCTATTTCAGTGTCACAAAGATTAATTATTTTGTTTTTCAGTTTAACTCATGGATGGCATTGTGTCTCAGGGCTCTTTTGATCACTGAAAACAATCTCGGACACATGTGATAATAAAATCGCCATGTGAGCCCAATTAAAGGAAAAACTACTAATGGAAGGTGTTCCACATTGTTAAGCAGAGCACCATTTTTAAGCAATATGGGGTTAAAAAAAGTATCTCTCTGCTGCCGAAAAGAGTGAAATAGTTTAATGCCTGGGACAAGGTTTGAAAACATTAGGTATTTCACAAAAACGTAAGTGTGATTATCGTACTATTAAGAGATTTGTGGCTGATTCAGAGCACAGACGTTTTCGCGCAGATAAAGGCACATTGAGGAAGATTTCTGCCAGAGCCATGCATCTGATCAAGAGAGCAGCTGCTAAAACACCATTACATAGCAGCAAACAGATATTTGAAGCTGCTGGTTAGGGATGGGCCCGGTGTTCGATTCGAACCCATGTTCGAATCGAACATCGAGCGTTCGCCCGTTCGGCGAGCCCAGAACTATTTGGGCCGCTCGCATCACATTCGTGTGATGCGAGCAGCCCGCAATGCATTGCGCCAGTCGCAGTGCAATGCTGGCTGATGATTGGCCAAGCATGCACTGTGACCCCGCATGCTTGGCCAATCACAGCGCCGGCAGCGAGGAGAGCCATAATTGGCTACAGGCAGGATGCCTGTAGCCAATTATAGCTCAGGGGCTTTAGTACACGCCCCACGGTATAAGAGGCCGCCGCGGCGGCGGCGGCCTCGCATATTGTGTTTCATTGTCAGCGTGCTGCTGACTGCTGACAATATGTGCTGTATTTCTGGGGATTTGTGTGTGCGTGCTGTTAGTACAGCATTGCAGTATCACATCTGGGGGGTGTCTATAGGTTGCCTGTGAAGGGGGGCAGGTTTCCTGTGCTTAGAACTGTCCCTGCAAAAAGTGTAATTTAAAAGCACTCGCGGCTAATGAATTGATGGCTCCCGTAACACAAAGAACTGTCATTCATTGATAAAAAAAAAAAAAAAAAAGCGTGGGGGTCCCCCCAAATTCAATAACCAGGCCCTTCAGGTCTGGGATGGATATTAAGGGGGACCCCAGCCAAAAAAAAAAAAAAAAAAATGGCGTAGGGTCCCCCTCAAAATCCATACCAGACCCTTGAGGTCTGGGATGGATTTTAAGGGGAACCCTAGACAAAAAAAATGGCGTGGAGTCCCCCTCAAAATACATACCAGACCCTTATCCGAGCACGCAACCTGGCAGGCCGCAGGAAAAGAGGGGGGATGAGAGCGCCCCCCCCCCTCCTGCCTGAACCATACCAGGCCATACTACTCTATAATACTCATAATCATAATACTCATAATAATACATAATCATAATACTCTACTATAGAGTAGTATGCCTGTGAAGGGGCGCATGTTTCCCGTGCTTAGAACTGTCTCTGTACAAAGTGTCATTTTTGCAGGAAAAAAAACTATTTAAAATCACTCGCGGCTAATTGCCGGTTCCCGTAACACAGAGAACAATTCGAATCCAACTACTACCAAATATCTAATTTCAACTAATATGAAAGAAATTATAATAGTGGATATAACGAATGCTTCGAATGATTCAAATGATTTGAGATTCAGTATATCTAATATTGAGAACTGTTCCTGCACAATGTCATTTTTGCAGGAAAAAAAGCTATTTAAAATCACTCGCGGCTAATGAATTGTCGGGTCCGTAACACAGAGAACAGTCATTCATTGAAAGTCATTGATAAAAAAAAGCGTGGGGGTCCCCCCAAATTCAAAAACCAGGCCCTTCAGGTCTGCTATGGATATTAAGGGGAAACTCCACTTCAAATTTAAGAAAAAAATGACGTAGGGGTCCCCCTAAATATCCATACCAGACCCTTCAGGTCTGGAATGGATTTTAAGGGGAACCCCGGCCCAAAAAAATGGCGTGGGGTCCCCCTCAAAATCCATACCAGACCCTTTATCTGAGCACGCAACCTGGCAGGCCGCAGGAAAAGAGGGGGGGACGAGAGCGCCCCCCCCCCCCTCCTGAACCGTACCAGGCCACATGCCCTCAACATTGGGAGGGTGCTTTGGGGGTCTGAGACCCCCAAAGCACCTTGTCCCCATGTTGATGGGGACAAGGGCCTCATCCCCACAACCCTGGCCATTGGTCGTGGGGGTCTACGGGCGGGGGGCTTATCGGAATCTGGAAGCCCCCTTTAACAAGGGGACCCCCAGATCCCGACCCCCCCTGTGTGAAATGGTAAGGGGGTACAAAAGTACCCCTACCATTTCACCAAAAAAGGTGACAAAAATAGTAAAAATGACAGGAGACGGTCTTTGACAATTCCTTTATTAAAATCTTCTTTCTTCTGGTCTTCCTTTCTTCTGGTCTTCCTTTCTTCTTTGGTTTCTTCATCTTCTCCTTCCATCTTCTTCTTCCATCTTCTTCTTCCATTTTCTTCTTCCATCTTCTTCTTCCGATCCGCTTCTTCTTCCTCCGGTCTTCTCGTCCTTCTCGTCCGGCATCTTCTTCCATGGCGTCGGCGTCTCTTCTTGGGCCGCTCCTCGCAATGGGAGGCTCCCGCTGTGTGAGGCTTCGCTCTGGCTGACAGGTCTTTTATAACGGAGGGCACCTGGTGACCCCCGCCCCCCTCTGACGTCATGGGGAAAGCCATAGGGAAGTCCCCATGACGTCCCCGTGCATCAGAGGGGGGCGGGGTCACCAGGTGCCCTCCGTTATAAAAGACCTGTCAGCCAGAGCGAAGCCTCACACAGCGGGAGCCTCCCATTGCGAGGAGCGGCCCGACAGAAGAACAGACGCCGACGCCATGGAAGAAGATGCCGGACGAGAAGACCGGAGGAAGAAGAAGCGGATCGGAGGAAGAAGAAGATGGAAGAAGATGCCGGAAGGAGAAGATGAAGAAACCGAAGGATGAAGAAAGGAAGAAGGAAGACCAGAAGAAAGAAGATTTTAATAAAGGAATTGTCAAAGACCGTCTCCTGTCATTTTTACCATTTTTGACACTTTTTTGGTGAAATGGTAGGGGTACTTTTGGGGGCCGGGATCTGGGGGTCCCCTTGTTAAAGGGGGCTTCCAGATTACGATAAGCCCCCCGCCCGCAGACCCCCACAACCAATGGCCAGGGTTGTGGGGATGAGGCCCTTGTCCTCAGCAACATGGGGACAAGGTGCTTTGGGGGGGACCCCAAAGCACCCTCCCAATGTTGAGGGCATGTGGCCTGGTACGGTTCAGGAGGGGGGGCGTTCTCGTCCCCCCCTCTTTTCCTGCGGCTTGCCAGGTTGCGTGCTCGGATAAAGGGTCTGGTATGGATTTTGAGGGGGACCCCATGCCATTTTTTTTTTTTTTGGCTGGGGTCCCCCTTAATATCCATACCAGACCTGAAGGGCCTGGTTATTGAATTTGGGGGGACTCCCACGCTTTTTTTTTTATCAATGAATGACTGTTCTCTGTGTTACAGAGCCGACAATTCATTAGCCGCGAGTGATTTTAAATAGCTTTTTTTCCTGCAAAAATGACACTTTGTGCAGGAACAGTTCTCAATATTACATATACTGAATCTCGAATTCATTCGAATTATTCAAAGCATTCGTTATAACCGCTATAATAATTTATTTCGTATTAGTTGAAATTCGATATTTGTAGTTGGATTCGAATTGTTCTCTGTGTTACGGGAACCCACAATTCATTAGCCGCGTTAACGATTCGTAACGATTCGTAACTTTTCTAACGATTCGTAACGATTCAAAAAAAAATACGATTCGTACGAAATTCGTATTTCGTACGAATTCGAACGGAATTTCGTACACGAATTACAATTTTTTTTATTTACGAAACGGAACGAAACAAAACAAATTTTTTGACAGTTCCCATGTCTATTTGTGGGTAATTCCACTGTCCTGGTGCTCCAGGGCCTTCAAAATTGTTATAGGTAGGAATGAAATGAGATGTGTAATTCATGTTCTAACCTGAAGGTACTACTTCACTGTTTGTCCTCTGTATGTGGTAGACATGTGCACAACAAAAAAAATCGTTTATTTTCGTTTCGTTTTTTTCGTTTCCGTTGATTCGTAACGATTCGTACATTCGTAAGTCGTCGGTGCTCGTATTCGTAACGATTCGTACATTCGTAAGAGTTATTTTTTCGTTGATTTGTTCTTTCGTTGAATTTCCGGACGCATTCGTATTTATTCGTACATTCGTAACATTCGTAGATTCGTAATCGGAGCATAATTCATAATTTTATGTAATGTGTATGCTATTATTACATTTTAATAATTTACAAATCGAAAAAAAAAAGTTACGAATCGAAAAAAAAAAAGTTACGAATCGAAAAAAAAAAGTTACGAATGTACGATTTTTTTTGTTCAATCCATTCGAAGCACGTTTAGCAGCACCATTGTAAGGAACACGGAAAATTACCAATTCAACAAAAAAAAAGTTACGAATTTTTTCGTTCGTTATCATTTTTCGGATTTTCTTCATTAGTACATTCGTTGTTTCTAATTAGTTTTTTTCGGATTTTCGTTGTTTTTCGGATTTGTTCGCTTCGAATGATTCGTTAATCGGATTCGTACGATTCGAACGATTCGTTATTCGGATTCGTACGATTCGAACGATTCGTTCATTCGTACGAAAACGAACAAATGAAAATAACGAAAAAAAAAACAAAAAACGAATTGCACATGTCTAGTATGTGGCCAGGCTGTATTAAAGTCTCACACATGTGGTATCGCCATACCGATCGTGTGTGAGAAGGAGATTGCGGTAACATTTTGTTACTGCTTACAGTACACACCAACACACACTGATTGCCCCCCTAATAAAGAGGACCTGTCACCAGCCATCAAAGTACCTGTCACCAGCCATAAAAGTACCTGTCACAGTCCATAAAAGTACCTGTCATCACCCATCAAAGTACCTGTCACCAGCCATCAAGGTACCCGAGTACCTGTCACAGTCCATCTGAGTACCCGAGTACCTGTCACAGCCCATCTGAGTACCCGAGTACCTGTCACAGTCCATCTGAGTACCCAATTACCTGAGTTCCTGTCACAGTCCATCTAAGTACACGTGTACCTGAGTACCAGTCAGAGCCACAGCCCTGTCACAGCCCATCTGAGTATCTGAGTATCTTTCATAGCCCATCTGAGTACCTGAGTATCTGAGTACCTGTCACAGTTCATCTGAGTACCTGAGTACCTGTCACAGTCCATTTGAGTACCCGAGTATCTGAGTACCTGTCACAGTTCATCTGAGTACCCGAGTACCTGTCACAGTCCATCTGAGTACCCGAGTACCTGAGTACCTGTCACAGTCCATCTGAGTACCTGTCACAGTTCATTTGAGTACCTGTCACAGTTCATCTGAGTACCCGAGTACCTGTCACAGTCCATCTGAGTACCCGAGTACCTGAGTACCTGTCACAGTCCATCTGAGTACCTGTCACAGTTCATTTGAGTACCTGTCACAATTCATCTGAGTACCCAAGTACCTGTCAGAGTCCAACTGAGTACCTGTCACAGTTCGTCTGAGTACCCGAGTACATGAGTACCTGTCACAGTTCATCTGAGTACCTGAGCACCTGTCACAGCCCATCTGAGTACTTGTCACAGTCCATCTGAGTACATGTCACAGCCCATCTGAGTACCTGACTACCAGTCACCAGCCCATCAGAGTACCCGAGTACCTATCTGTAGCCCATCAGAGTACCCGAGTACCTGTCACCAGGCCATCAGAGTACCTATAACCAGCCCATCAGAGTAACCAAGTACCTATCTGCAGCCCATCATAGTACCCAAGTATCTATCTGCAGCCCATGCCTCATAGAATATACATTGGGGTGTTTGCTTTCCAAAATGGGGTAATTTTGTGGGTAATTCCACTGTTCTGGTGCTCCAGGCCCTTCAAAAGTGTTATAGGTAGGAATGAAATGAGATGTGTCATTTATGCTCCTAGAATGCCTGAAGGTACTACTTCAATGTTGGGCCTCTGTATGTGACCAGGCTGTGTAAAAGTCTCACACATGTGGTATTGACATACTCAGGAGGAGAAGCAGAATGTGTTTTGGGGTGTAATTTTTTCTATATACATGCTATGTGTTAGAAATATCTTATAAATTGACAACTTTGTGTAAAAAAAAAAGATTTTCATTTTATTTCCACGTTTTCTGAAGACTTGTGTAAAAAAATTAACCATTCAAAAGACTCATAATGCTTCATAGAATATACATTGGAGTGTTTGTTTTCCAAAATAGGGTCATTTTGTGGGTAATTCTATTCCAGGGCCTTCAAAAATGTAATAGGTTGTTAAGAAATTAGAGGTGTAATTTATGCTCCTAGAACGCCTGACGGTGCTCCCTGCATGTTGGGCCTTTGTATGTAGCCAGGCTGCATAAAAGTCACACATATGTGGTATCACCATACTCAGGAGGAGTAGTAGAATGTATTTTGGGATGTAATTTTTGCTATATACATGCTTTGAGTTTGAAATATCTTATAAACTGACCACTTTGTGTAAAAAACAATACGTTTTAATTTTCTTTCCACGTTTTCCGAAGACTTGTGGGAAAAAATGAACCATTCAAAAGACTCATTATGCCTCATAGAATAAATGATGGGGTGTTTGCTTTCCAAAATAGTCTCATTTTGTGGGTAATTCCACTGTCCTGGTGCTCCAGGGCCTTCACAAATGTAATAGGTCGTTAGGAAATTAGGTGTAATTTATGCTCCCTGCATGTTGGACCTCTGTGTGTGGCCAGGCTGTGTAAAAGTCCCACACATGTGGTATCGCCATACTCGGGAGGAGTAGCAGAATGTATTTTAGGGTGTAATTGGAAGTATGCATATGTTGTGTGTGAGAAATAACTTGTTATTATGACAATTTTGTGGAAAAAAAAATCTTAATTTTTCCAAGAATTGTGGGAAAAAATTACAACTTCAAAAAACTCACAATGCCTCTTACTAAATACCTTTGACTGTCTACTTTTCAAAAAGGGGTAATTTGGGGGGTATTTGTACTTTCCTGAGCTTCAAGAAATGAGATAGGCCATCAGTGCATCAGGTGTGATCAGGTGTGATCAATTTTCAATGATTTGCACCATAGCTTGTAGACTCTATAACACAGCTGTCAAAAACAAGGCCCATGGGCCAAATCCAACCCTCCAGGCCATTTCATGTTGCCCTTGCACCTCAGCCCTCCTCTGGTCCAGACTAGGGATGAGCCGAACAGCCCCCCGGTTCGGTTCACACCAGAACCTGCGAACGAACTGAAAGTGCGAACATTAGAACCCTATTAAATACAATGGACGCGAACGTTCAAAATCTAAAGGGCTAATTATAACGGCTAATATGCATGTAATTGTCCTAAAAAGGGTTTGGGGACCCAGGCCGTTTTTTCGGGAGCAGTCATTTTAATGATGCATAAAGTGAAAAAAAAAGTGAAATATTCCTTTAAATATGGTACCTGGGGGGTGCCTAAAGTATGCCTGTGAAGTGACATGTGCTTCCCATGTTTAGAACTTTCTCTGCACAAAATTACATTTCTAAAGGAAAAAAAGCCAATTAAAACTGCTTGCGGCTTTAATGTAATGTCTGGTCCCGACAATATGGATGAAAATCTTTGAGAAAAATGCCATGGCTACCCCATCACCCCCCTACCCAAGCCCATTACCAGCCCCTTTGGGTCTTGTATGGATATTAAGGGGAACCCCACACCCAAAATAAAACCCTATACCTAAAACCCTATATACTCTGAACAGCAGTATACAGGTGGTGCAAACAAGACAGGGACTGTAGGTTTGTTCTTAAGTAGAATCTGTTTGTAATTTGGAACAGGTCAATTTTTAAGTGTAGCTCCAGCCTAAAAATCTATTTTTAAGCTTTTTGGAGAACATAGGGAAGGGTTATCACCCCTGTAACATTTGTTTTGCTGTCTGTGCACCTGTTCAGAACATTTCACTGCACTTTCCATCCCAATGACAAATGTTTTTGGAAAATTTGGGTTTTTATTGAAACAAGGATTGGTGATAAAGCATCAGTAGAGAGGAGACACCTTTTTCCCATATTAACACTTACAGGAGAGAATTTCCCTTCCTAGGGGTAGATTTCCTCTCACTTCCTGTTGTCTCCTTCCGTTTGCAAGTAGGAGTCGTTTGTAAGTTGGATGTTTGAAAGTAGGGGCCTGCCGTATATACTCTGCAGAAATTTGTCCCTTAGATGTTGGTGTTGCCACAACACTGTAAGCCCTCACAGTTACTCTTGGTGGGCGCTGGAACGCCCTGCTGTGAACTATTATATCAGGAATTGTAATTACATGCCATTGTTGAAAAGTGGTAGGAAAAATTGGGCCTTTGGTGGTGGTGCTGGTGCCACAACACTGTAAGCCCTCACAGTTACTCTTGGTGGGTGAATGAATGGGCCCTGCTGTGAATTACTAGATCAATAATTGTAATTGCATGCCCCTGTTGAACAGGGGCAGAAAAATTTGGCCTTTGGTGGTGGTGGTGGTGTTGCCACAACACTGTAAGCCCTCACAGTTACTATTGGTGGGCGCATGAATGGGCCCTGCTGTGAATTATTAGATCAAGAATTGTAATTGCATGCCCCTGTTGAACATGGGCAGAGAAATTGGGCCTTTGGTGGTGGTGGTGTTGGTGGTGTTGCCACAACACTGTAAGCCCTCACAGTTACACTTGGTGGGCGCAGAAATGGGCCCTGCTGTGAATTATTAGATCAAGAATTGTAATTACACAAAGAAATTGGGCCTTAGGCACTGGTGCTGGTGCCACAACACTGCAAACCCTCACAGATACAGTACTTGGAGCACAGCAATGAGCCCTGTTGCAAAGTATTGAATCAAAAATTGTAATTGCATGCCCCTGTTAAACAGGGGCTGAAAAATTGGGCCTTAGGCACTGGTGCTGGTGCAACGACACTGCAACCTCTCCCAGATACTCTAGTTGGAGTGCAGGAATGAGCCCTGCTGCAATGCATTGCATAAAAAATTGTAATTACATGCCCCTGTTAAACAGGGGCTGAAAAATTGGGCCTTAGCCACTGGTGGCGGCACCCAGAACCAAAAATGTTCTTCCAAGCTATCAGCAGGATTATTGAGGAGGAAGAGGATAGTTAGTCAACATAACAGGACAGTCACTCAGAATCAGCATAGGCAGTCTTGAAGGGATGTGACATTTCAAAATAAATTATTCGGTTACATCAGCTTCAGGTGCTTGGTAGCTGGTGGTGATCCAAGACTGATTCATCTTTATGAAGGTCAGTCAATCAACCGAGTCGGTGGACAGGCGTACCCTGTGATCGGCGACAAAGCCTCCAGCAGCACTGAATGTGTGTTCTGAAAGAACGCTGCATGCAGGACAGGCCAGTAGTTGAATTGCATACTGTGCAAGCTCTGGCCAGTGATCCATCCTGAAGACCCAGTAAGCCAGAGGATTTTTGGTGGGAAAGGTGTCCAAGTCTGACCTTGCCCCTAGGTATTCCTGCACCATGTAAATCAGATGCTGGCGATGGTTGCTGGAACCAATCATACCTTGGGGCTGCGGACTAAAAAATTGTCTGAACGCATCGGTCAGACAGCCACCTTCTCCACCGCTCCTTCTGTTACTGACCGAAGCCTCAGCAACTTGTTGTCCAGGACCAGGAGTTTGTAACCTCCCAGTCTCTGGGAACACGTTGCACAGACCTTTCTGCAAGGCCTCCCGGAGATGGCTCATCCTCTGCTCCCTCTGCAAAGGCAAGATAAGGTCCGCAACCTTACCCTTGTACCGTGGATCAAGGAGAGTGGCCAGCCAGTAATGGTCTCTCTCCTTGATCAGAAGAATACGAGGATCCTTCTGCAGGCTTTGCAGGATCAGGGAGACCATGCAGCGTAGGTTAGCTGAGGCATTCGGTCCGGAGTCCTCTGGGTCACTAAGGACGAAATGATCCGCAGCCACCTCCTCCCAACCATGTACAAGTCCACCGGTTTCTTGGGACTGTAAATCATCCCTAAAAGACTGCTGATGCTGAGTGCCAGGCTCCACCTTCATGCTGACACAATCCTCCTCCTCCTCCTCATCCTCTTCCTGTGTGATGTGTGGGACTGAAGGAACACTGTCTGGATAAAGGCTGCCTTGAGAGGCAAGGAAGTCCTCCTATTCCTGGCTCTGTTCTGCCTCAAGTGCCCTGTCCATTATTCCACACAGCGTATGCTCCAACAGGTGGACAAGAGGTACAGTGTCACTGATGCATGCACTGTCACTGCTTACCATCCTCGTGGCCTCCTCAAATGGTGACAGGACAGTGCATGCATCCCTGATCATGCCCCACTGGCGTGGTAAAAAAAATCAGAGCTCCCCAGACCCTGTCCTGGTGCCATAGTCGCACAGGTACTCACCGATGGCCCTCTGCAGCGTGTGCAGTCGCTGCAGCATTGCCAATGCTGAGTTCCACCTGGTGGGCATGTCACATATAAGGCAGTTCTTGGGCAGGTTCAACTCCTTTTGCAGACTTTCCTGGCCTGCCTCAGGACATCCTGTATGCCTGGGTACCTGCCCAAGAACCACTGCACCACCAGGTTAAGGAGCCACACAGGGCACATGGGTCAGTTGTCCCTGTCGCAGGGCAGAGAGGAGGTTGGTGCCATTGTCGCAAACCACCATTCCTGGCTTAAGCTGGCATGGTGTCAACCAGATCTCGGCCTGCCCCTGCAGAGCTGACAGAACCTCTGCCCCAGTGTGGCTCCTGTCCCCCAAACACACCAGCGCAAGCACGGCATGGCATCTTTTTGCCTACGTACTTGCGTAGCCCCTTGAACGCCTATGGAGCACCACTGGTTTGGAGGACAAAGCACAGGAAGAGGCCATCGAGGAAGAAGAAGAGGAGGGGGTGGAGGAGAGAGGTGTGTCACAACCAGTAGTAGCATTTTGGAGGCGTGGTGGCGGAACAACGAGAGGGTGGTAGGTTCAACAGGCCCCCATCACCCCTACAGGAACTACTCGCTCCAACCAAGCAACACACCGCAGCTGTCATCAGCAGCATTCTTCTGGTCCAGGATCCCTCGCAACAAGCAGAGGCAGCTGGAACAGCCAGGAACCTACTACCCAACCAAACCAGGTCCTCACACATAGGGCACCACACGATCGACTTGCTGGCTTTAGTCTACGCGGCGGCAAGTCTGATACCTGGACTGATAACAGGACAAACCCGGATCAGCATCTTCACACATAGGGCACCACACGATCAACTTGCTGGCTTTAGTCTACGCGGCGGCAAGTCTGATACCTAGACTGATAACAGGACAGACCCGGATCCGGATCATCAGCTCAGTCATCCCAGGACCATTAACTTCATCCTCTGGCCATGTGCTACTTTAAATATTCAGCAGAAGTCCTCCACAGACTAAGAAATTCCACCGCAACATTGCCAGCTCCCATTCAAAAAATTCTACGGAAAGAACGTCTATTAAAGACCGACCTACAATCAACCTGCAAAAACAGGAAGATACCAACCCAACCACAACAATTAACATGCGCCATGATCAACACCAGCTCTGCAGCCAAACACAGACTAGAAGTACACGACTTCATCACCCAAAACAATATAGACTGCCTCTTCATCACGGAAAGCTGGCTAACACCCAACTGCAACACCATCCTCACCGAATTGGTGCCGGAGAACTACAGGATCCTAACTGAACATCGGATAGGAAAAAAAGGAGGAGGCCTAGCAGTGATTTTTAAATCGCACCTGGCACTCACCAAACCAATCTTACAGAACCCAGTGCCTTTTATGGAAACATTGACGCTACATCTTCAATCAACACCCCATGACACCACCCATATTCTACTGTGCTACAGACCACCAGGACCAAAGACCAATCTGCTTACACCACTCACGGAGTTTATCTCAATACACACACTGAAATCCAAAAACCTCCTGGTACTTGGAGATTTCAACCTCTGGGCAAACTCTACTCAAGACCCTATCGCCACCGCCTGCATCAACCAACTGGAAGAACTGGGTCTCCAGCAACTGATAAAGACCCCCACACACGGATCAGGACACACTCTGGACCTCGTCTTCAAACAAAATCTAGACATCAACACAGTAGACAACATACCACTACCATGGACGGATCACCACGCCATCAAATTCAAAATCTCCACCAACATCACCCACCAAAAACAGAAACCTGCAACAACGACGCATTGGACCAGATCGCAGAAAAAACTGCATTCCGATTCCTTCAAAACCACCTTATCAAACAAAATAGCAACTCTGAATTTAACCCTTTCATCGGAGCAAACTCTCAGCACCCTAAACAATGTATTACTACAATCAGCAGACTCAGTGGCTCCAAAACGCAGAACACTCATCAAGAGGAAAAACGCAGGATGGTTTAATAGCTCGCTCACGCTACTGAAGCAAGAACGCAGAAGAGCCGAAAGAGCATGGAGAATAAATCCCACCAAGGGAAATCACACAAAATACAAAGGACTCACACAGAATTATCAGAAGGCAATCTTCAAAGCAAAAAAAGACTATTTCTCAAATACCATCTCAGCGGCCTTAAATCGGCCCAGGGAACTTTTCAAAATAGTCGCTCAGTCGATGAACCCAGCATGCTTAGAGCCCCCCGCTAATGAAACCCAAGATTTCTGCAATGAATTATAAGATTTTTTCATCAATAAAATCGTCAACATTAGGAAAACAATTGATCAGAAAAAGACATCCGACGGCAGGCAGTCAGAGCAAAAAGTCGATATCGACACAAATATCCCACAACCACCAAGGTTTTCTCTGATCCCAATCACCACGGAGACCACTAAAAACATCATCAAAAATCTCAGAGACAGTACATCTTCTATTGACATCATCCCCACAAAACTCCTGAAAGAATGCTCCGACATCCTGGCTCCCACCATAACGCACCTCATAAATCAAACGTTCAAAGAAGGGATTGTTCCAGGCGCCCTCAAACAAGGCATCATCAAACCCCTGCTAAAGAAACCCAACCTCGACCCCCGGGACCCCAACCACGAAGACCGATAACAAGCTTGAACAACATTTCCAAGATTATGGAGAAAGCGGTAGTACAACAGATACAACACCACCTGGACACACACACACTCCTGGATCCGTTACAATCAGAATTCCGCCCAGGCCATGGGACAGAAACCGCACTACTGAAGATTTGGGATGATACCCTCGAAGCAGCGGATGACGGAGAATCATGTCTCCTGGTACTGTTGGACCTCAGTGCAGCGTTTGATACTGTGGACCACAATACTCTACTCATCCGCCTTACAGAAGTAGCAGGAGTCACCGGCTCAGATCTACAATGGTTCAGATCCTTCTTAGGAAATCGCTCTCAGACGGTGAAACTAGGAGCTTTCACCTCTGAAACCCGGGCAATCTCCTGTGGAGTCCCTCAAGGATCACCCTTGTCGCCAGTGCTCTTCAACATCTACATTCGCCCACTCCTCAACATCATCAGAAGATCAGACCTCTGCTTCCACTCATACGCTGATGACACTCAATTATATTTTCGCATCACCGGACAAAAAGACCATCATCAGCAATTAGGAAAATGCCTCACTATGATAGACGACTGGATGACTACTAGCTCCCTCAAACTTAATGAATCAAAGACAGAACTTCTTATTCTACATGCAAAGCATAACACCCGAGCCAAGATCCCTTGGACACCTCCTACCATCTTTGGACGGACCATTACCACTAGGACCAAGGCCAAGAGTCTCGGAGTCATTTTTGACTCAGAAATGTCAATGGATGCCCAAATAGGAGCAGTAGTCAGTGGATCACACTATCTGCTCCGCCTGCTACGCAGACTCATCCCCTTCATTCCAAAGGAGGACAAAGCAGTGGTAGTTGGAACAGTCATCAATTCTCGACTGGACTACGCTAACTCCCTCTACATAGGATTACCCCAATATCAACTTGCGCGCTTACAACTTATCCAAAACACGGCGGCAAGACTGATAACAGGGAAAAAACCCTGGGAATCCATCTCCCCTTCCCTGAGGAACCTACATTGGCTAAACATAAGGAATCGGGTCGCATTCAAGACCCTCTGCCTCACCCACAAATGCACACATGGAAACGCTCCGCAATACCTTCGCGAGAAAATAAAACACTACACACCGAATCGCAGTCTTCGATCGGCTAATCAAAATCTTCTCCTCATTCCTAAATCCCGCTACAAATCAAAGGGGGAACGGAGATTCGCTGTCCAGGGACCACGGCTATGGAACGCTCTACCAACCGACATTCGCATGGAAGAAAACCATCAGGCTTTCAGGAAGAAACTCAAGACCTACCTCTTCTAGAAGCTTGATAACCAAACGCCAATACAGCGCCTTGAGGCGATTCAGTTCGCATTGTAGCGCTATACAAGTTATTCATTCATTCATTCATTCAACAACCTCCAACACTACTGCACCTTGTCCTGCATCCTTCCGAGCTGCCAAAAGAGTGACCCAATGGGCTGTGAAAGATAGGTAACATCCCTGTCCATGCCTGCTTGACCATGAGTCAGCGGTAATATGCACCTTACCGTTGATTGACCACCCTGTCCAGCGAGGCATGGACATTGCCTTCCACATGCCGGTAGAGAGCCGGAATTGCCTTCCGCTTCCAGCAGCTGGGGCAGGGAAATTTGCCTGGTACAATCGGACGTCGGTGTACTGCTAGCAGAGTGCCCGCAAGTACTTGACTGTGACACACCTAATTCTACACCTTCATTCCTCTCAGTGCAGCTTTCAGAGAGGACTGAAGGTATAGTGGGGTTGGACATCCCAGCTACTGAGGAGCAAGGAGAGGTCCGCTTTGTTCTTTGGTGTGGGTCTTTAAGGTACGCTTGCCAACTAGCTGCATGGCAGGTCCACATATGTCTGGTCATGCTTGTGGTGCCCAAGCGGCTGATGTTTTGGCCACGCGAGATACGCTTGAGACATATGTTGCAAATAGCAGCGGTGCGATCTGATGCACTCGTCTCAATAAAAGCCAACACCAAATAACTTTTGGAATAATGCGCAGAGGCAGCGCCCTGCACAGGCGGAGGTCTGCGGTGGGATTCAGTCGATGTGCTGCCCTTAAGCTGGCACTCGGAGGACATCCTGCTTCGTTGGTGATGTGCCTCCTCCTCCTCTCTCCTATCAGGCACCCACGTGGAGTCAGTGACCTCATCATCCCCTCCCGCTTCACCCATGGAGCAAACAGGCAGTATGCTGCAGCTGGTGGAACATGACTGCCAGATTGCTGTCCTTGAGCATCCCCTCTCTCTGCGCTCACGCTATCACCTTCCTCTAGCTGGGTATCATAATCAGAGCCTTAAAAATGCTGGGCATCCTCCTGGAGAATGTACCCAACACTGTGGTCAAACAGTTTGGGGGACTCCTCAGGAGGACATGGTGGGTCTAGGGAAGGAGTGATTGATGACATTGAGATGAGGGAAGAGGACGCGTTGGCAGCTGCATTGCCAGTACCCTGAGCCTGGATGAGAGAGGATGAGGAGGATGAGGAGGGCTTGGTCATCCACTCTACAAAGTCTTCGGCATGATGCAGCTCAACACGTCCAGCTGCTGAAAATAAGGACAAGCCCATGGCCACGTGCTGATGATGATGGACCGTGTCCACGTCCAGCACTGTTGCCTCTAGACAAAGAGCCTGCTTGCCTGCTTTTAATGGCTTGTGACTGTCTGCCTCCCCTTGTTGGCCTTCCAGACATACTAAGGGAGATGGGAAAACCAGGTATAAGGGGTAGCTTCAGGTGTATACTGTGCAGGAGGCACCAATACCCACTGAAAATGCTGCAGATGGAAGGCGCATGCGTGGCGCGAACGTGGAAGGATGCACAGGCTGAGAGCTCCGTGACGAGCGGAGACTAGATAGCTTCCCCGGGGCTATATTCACAGCTTTTTTGGCACGATTTCACTCCGCACCCCCGGCGAAACACTCAGCGCATGCCGGGACCCAAAAACCGCCGAAGCACACCGGCTCAAAAGTCGTTAACGACGTACCTCCTGAGAGTGCGGGAACAGAGCGGGATGTCCCAAAATGGCGCCCAGAAGACACAGGCACGGACACCGCCGCAGGCCGCAGCTTCATCCACGACACACTCAGCTGCCGACAGTGAGTACTCGTTACAACTGACCAAATCCGACCTAGACGAAAGCCTGACCCTGATGTACGATAAGCTTGCCCAAAAATTCCAAACTGAGCTGCACAAATCCACCAATACCCTCTCCCTGGAGATTGCGGCCTTGGGCAGCAGGACTGACCTACTTGAGACCAAACACGATGAGCTAGCGCTGGTTTGCTCAAACTTGGGGAAGGAACATGAGGCCCTATCCGAAACAGTCTCCCAGCTTCAGGCCCATATCGAGGATTTGGACAACAGGAACAGGCAAAACAATTTGAGGGTGAGGGGGATCCCAGAAACGGTCACGGAACTTATACCGGCAATACAGAGACTGTTTCAGTCCCTGCTACCTGAGACCGCGGTGGAGGCCTTTGCATGCGATAGGATCCACAGGGCACTACGTCCCCCCCCTCCCCCAGATAAGCCTCCTCGGGACATTGTTCTTTGCCTTAAAGACTTCCTAGTCAAGGAAGATATCCTCAGAGCCTCCAGATCCACCCAAAATCTGAGACTGGACAACACACAAGTCCAGATCTACCCCGACATTTCCCCTACCACCCTGGACAAGAGACGGAAGATGAAAGAGGTCACCACAGTATTGCAGTCAGCCAGGATTCGCTATCGCTGGGGATTCCCCTTTAAACTACAAGTTCCTCACAACGGCACAACTTACACGGTCACCACGCTGCAGGAAGGAAAAGAACTGTTAGTTAAATTGGGACTTTTGGATGCTGCTATGCTCCCTAGGATGCCTTCAACCCCACGCCACTCTGCTATATGGGCAACCCCCACCAAGAAGAGACCACCGATGAGGCAGCAATAGAACTCTTATTAGATTCTGCACAAGATGTCAGGGGGGGAGGACAGAATTTGCCTCCTTTTCCCTCTCACTTCCCCCCCTCTTTTCCCCCTTGTGTTTTTTTGTTTTGGCGTTTGTGTCTCTCTACCCACAGGTCTGCTCCTCTCGGCTTCTAAGCCATGACACAGAGTGAACTCCATCTCAGATCGCAGATGTCTCCTGCTGAACACTACCGGCATGCTCCAAACTCTCTTCAGTCTCCTGCTCCAGAGCCACGCGGAAGATTGTAGCGCTGACATGCCCTCCAGCTCCTCTCCTCTGGAGTTCCACTGGATCTACAGACTCTCATCACAGGATGGGCTGGATAGCCCTAAGCAGGTACCACCTGGCACAACATATGTCACTCAGGGTGCTGGGATCCACTGTTGGACTCTGGAGTTTGGAGCTTTGGACCTTCTGGTCCAGTTTCAATTTTTTCTTAGGGTACTAGGGAGCCTCTCTCCCTGTACCCCCCAAGACTTTGCTAAGCTGTTTTTTGGTGAAGCTAGTAACCGTTTGTTACTGCTCTTTGATTCCTGTTTTCTGACCCTTTTTTTCTTTCTCACATTTATGATTTTTTTTTTGCTTGACAATTCCAATAACCTCAAGGCAACTCTCCTGGACAGCTCTCATAGTGATGTATTTTCTAACCACAAGTGCCTTACTTTCAGGTTGTCTCAAGTTTCACATTTATGGCACTGTGTATGGTTTATTATGCTGTATGCCTATGGTCCCCCCTCTCGCCCTGGACTCCCAACAGATATATTGCAATCTACTCCCACTAAAACATGGGGATTAAGGTCTTGACGCACAATGTCAAGGGGTTTAACTCCCCGCAAAAAAGAAGGAAAGCGATGAGGGCATACAAATCCCTGGGGGCGGATGTTCTCCTCCTGCAGGAGACACACTTCTCAACCAACAACCACCCCTCCTTCTTTGACAAGGCATTTAAACAATGTTTCTACACAACCTTCGAGTCCAGGTCCAGAGGGGCGGCCATATTCATCAAAAACTCAGTCTCCCTACAAGTACAGAAGACTTTCATTGATCCACAAAGCAGATATGTAATTGTGCAGGGAATAATACAGAACAAACCCCTGACATTGGCCTCGGTATATGCCCCAAACGCATCTCAGGCTACTTTTTTTAGGGAGTTCTTTCTAACACTTGAAAAGTTTCACTCCCCCCACATGATAGTTGGGGGGCGACTTTAATTTGGTGGCACATTCGACATTAGATAGATCCCGTGGCGTCCAGTCCTCCAGTGCTTTCCCTAAAACCCTACAGCATTCCCTCCGTACTCATCAATTGATAGACGTCTGGAGGGCTCATAACACTGGTTCCAGAGAATACACCTTTTACTCCCACCCCCATGACACTTACTCCCGCCTGGACTATATATATTGCACACCCACCCTTCTGGCCAACTCGACATCCTCCACAATTCACGTTTGCCCATGGTCAGACCATCATATGGTCTCTAGCCAGATTTCTTGCATAGGCCTCCCCTTATCAAATAGAACATGGCGCATCAACGACTCTCTTCTCACCGACCCTATTGTCCTTTCGCAATTGACAGATCGCCTTACGGAATACTTTAGATTAAATGACGTGGACAATATCTCCCCTATGACCCTATGGATGGCCCATAAGGCAGTGATCAGGGGTCATCTTATTGAGGTAGCCACCACTAGGAAACGACAAAAAGCCCAAGAAGCCTGACAGCTTACCCTAGACCTGGGGGACCTTTACCACAAACACCACCAGACTCCCTCCCCTGACCTATTGACACAGATCACTGAAAAAAGGATGGCGCTGGATGCCATTCTTTCTGGACATACAGAAAAAGCCCTTAGATGGGCCAACGCTAGGTTTCTCCTACACAGCAACTCGGCCTCTACCATGTTCGCACGGAAACTTAAACAGCAGACCAACCCGACCCATGTCTATAAGCTTAAAAATACTCAGGGACAACTTACCTCTCACCCTAAGGAAGTGCTAGATATCTTTTCCTCCTTCTATCGCTCCCTATACTCGGCCCCAAAAGACTCACCTCCTGACCCCCCACACTCTTGGCTCAACCATGTAACTCTCCCAAGCTTATCAGAAGATCAACTTTTAACCCTGAACGCTCCTTGCACGGCGGAAGAAATAGCCTCCATAGTTTCTTCACTCAAACCCTCTAAAACCCCTGGCCCAGACGGCTTCTCAGCCTCTTACTATAAAAAATGCTCAGAACTTCTAATCCCAAAGCTGACCAAGCTATTTCATTTTATTTTAAAGGGCAACCACTTTCCGGATGAGATGCTGTGGGCTAACCTATCTCTGATCCCCAAGCCAGGCAAGGACCACTCCCACCCTCAAAACTTTAGGCCTATTTCGGTCATTAACAACGACTTAAAAATATTTGGCCGCATCCTGGCTGACCGTCTGGCCACAATTGTCACCACTTTGATCTCCCCCGAACAAACGGGCTTTATACCCTCTAGGCAAATCACGGATAACATCCGTCTAGCCGCCAACATCATACAGGATGCTGATGCCAACAGAAAGAAGGTCCTGCTACTAAGTCTTGATATCAATAAGGCATTTGATAGTGTGCTCTGGCCATATCTCAAATCAGTTTTATCCAAGTTTGGGTTTGGGGGTGCATTTGTTCACGGATTTAGAGCCCTATACCATCGCCCACACACTAACATCAAGATCCCAGGTTGTAACTCCGAATACTTCCCCCTAGAGAGGGGGACCAGACAGGGGTGCCCTCTTTCCCCCCTCCTGTTTGCCCTCGCTATGGAGCCCCTCACAAAATCTATACTAGACAATCCCAACATAAAGGGCTATTCCAAGGGCAACCAGGAATTTAAGTTGAGTCTATATGCAGATGATGTTCTATTATTCCTTTCGGATCCATTGATCTCCCTTCCTAACCTCTTCGCTACCTTGACCCACTTTCAACAAGTCTCAGGACTAGGAGTTAACCCGACCAAATGCACGGCCTTGCCCATTTACCTACCTGATACAGTCCTGAATGCCCTTAGAGACTCCTTCAGGTTTTCCTGGGACCTCTCCTCCCTGCAGTACCTGGGGGTTAGACTCGCTCCTACTCTTAAACAACTATACACCCAAAATTACCCACAGGCCTTCTCCTCAGTTAGAAACCTGCTCCTCCAATGGTCCACTTACAAGATTCCCTTCTTAGGCCGCATCCAAGCTGTCAAAATGACCATACTGCCCAAACTGCTCTTTTTTTTTCGCTCCTTACCGCTATATATCCCAAGGACCATCCTTGACAAACTCCAATCAGAGCTACTCTCTTTTATCTGGCAGGGAAGGAAACCCAGGCTTGGGCGGCAGGTGATGTTCGGGGCCCGCTCGGGAGGTGGTCTGGGATGTCCGAACCTGTGGAAATATTTTCTTGCGGCCCGCTTGGTGCAAACGGCCCAATGGCACGCTAATTCGTCCTCCATCCCATGGCTACGTTTTGAAATTGTTTCGGTTGCCCCATACCTCCTCCCGGGACTTTTATGGTCCGGTTCCATCCCCCATAGGGAGATTTCCCCACTTAATGCTATTGTGGGACAGTCCCTCTATCTTTGGTCTCTTTACGAGAAAAAATTTAACTTAAAATCAAGAGCCCCGCCTTTGGCCACTTACCTGGGAGAACCCCGCTTTCCCCCGGCATTTCGCAAACACTCCACTTTCGCTGAATGGGCAGATAGAGGCCTTACTACACTGAAGTCTTTCGTGGGTGACTCCTCCTTCTGCTCATTCGCATACCTGCAACAGCACTATGCTATTGATCGGAGTGTATTTTACCAGTTCCTCCAGATTAGGCACTTTTATACTAGCAACTTCCAAGGACTCACTAGAACAACTGGCACTCAATTTGAAGCTCTGTGTGGAGGTGCCTCCAGGGATCGGGGCACTATATCTAGCTTATACGGGTACTTGAATGATCACAACTCAGCCCCCAAAACAGCGGCGATGCTGGGCTGGGAGGCAGAGGTGGGGCAGGAGTTTGAAGTGGAGGACTGGCGGGACATGGTAGACAATATGCACAAATGTACACACTCCATTTCAGTGAAAGAAACGGTCCTCAAATTGCACACCAGATGGTACTACACCCCAGATCGCCTGTTTCCCCTGGTTCCCGACACATGCTGTAGAGGATGTCGGGCCAGGGGCACATTGCTGCACACGTTCTGGGCATGTGATTCCCTGACACACATTTGGACCAGAGCCACCGCCTTGATCCCTAGGATCACGGATGTCTCTGTGGCCCTAACTTTTCAAATGTGCATCCTGTATGCTGATATACCCGGGGCTATTCCCCCCCAGCAGAAACTGATTCACACTCTTTTCAGTGCCATACAATGGGCAATTGCACTGAACTGGAAGAACCCCTCAGTGCCATGGCCACAGGTATTGACCCGTATGGAGTCTATCAGGATGATGGAAAGGATCCATCACACCCTTATGGACACCATGCATATCTTTGATGGCAAATGGAATAAATGGTCTGCTTTTCAGCTTAGTAATGCTTCTCAGGACAAATAAAGCACCAAGTGCAGAGGGATAACTTTCCCCCTCGACTATAATCAGAAACAGTATACCCCATGAATGTCAAGCAGTGTTACTTATTATTTTGGTTTGTGTCTTTTTCTTTTCCCCCATTTCTCACTTCCTTGGTTTTTCATAGTTGAACTATTTCAGGTCTGTTTATAGACCTAGTTGTCATGCTGCTGAATTGGACGCATTATCTATGCATATGTTCGATTCTTCGTAATTTGAGTTGTACTGATACTTGCTGATGTTATATTTAACATGTAAGACTCTCTCTTGTACAAGATTTGTCAATCACCTGTACACTCTGTTTTTGCACTGTTCTCCTTTGTATTTTCTTAAACCAATAAAAACGTTTGTAAACAAGAAAATGCTGCAGATGCCTGTGTTGCACAACAGAACTACAGAACAACACCAGCAATAAGGGGTAGCTTCAGGTGTATACTGTGCAGGAGGCACCTAAACCCACTGAAAAGCTGCAGATGCCTGTGTTGCACAACATAACTACAGAACAACACCAGCAAAAAGGGGTAGAATCAGGTGTATACTGTGCAGGAGGCATCTACACCCACTGAAAATGCTGCAGATGCCTGTGTTGCACAACAGAACACCAGCAATAAGGGGTAGCTTCAGGTGTATACTGTGCAGGAGGCACCGACACCGACTGAGAATGCTGCAGATGCCTGTGTTGCACAACAGAACTACAGAACAACACCAGCAATAAGGGGTAGCTTCAGGTGTATACTGTGCAGGAGGCACCTACACCCACTGAAAATGCTGCAGATGCCTGTGTTGCACAACAGAACTACAGAAGAACACCAGCAATGAGGGGTAGCTTCAGGTGTATACTGTGCAAGAAGCACCTACACCCACTGAGAATGCTGCAGATGCCTGTGTTGCACAACAGAACTACAGAACAACACCAGCAATAAGGGGTAGCTTCAGGTGTATACTGTGCAGGAGGCACCCACACCCACTGAAAATGCTGCAGATGCCTGTGTTGCACAACAGAACTACAGAACAACACCAGCAATGAGGGGTAGTTGCAGGTGTATACTGTGCAGGAGGCACCTACAACCACTGAGAATGCTGCAGATGCCTGTGTTGCACAACAGAACTACAGAATAACACCAGCAATGAGGGGTAGCTTTAGGTGTATACTGTGCCGGAGGCACCTACACCCACTGAAAATGCTGCAGATGCCTGTGTTTCACAACAGAACTACAGAACAACACCAGCAATGAGGGGTAGCTTCAGGTGTATACTGTGCAGGAGGCACACTACACCCACTGTAACAGTGCTAGGTTAAGAAGCAAAGCAAAGCTGACACTGTCCCTGCCTATCCTGCTCTCTCCCTGCATGCCAACACACTACACCCACTGCAACAGCACTAGGTTAAGAAGCAAAGCAAAGCTGACACTGTCTCTGCCTATCCTGCTCTCTCCCTGCACACCAACAATCTACTCAAGGCCGCCGCACTGGGTACTAAACCCCCCTGAGCATCTTGCCTGTGGCCAATTATTAATCTCCTCGCTGTGATTGGCGCTGTTATTGGCCAAGCATGCGGGGTCACAGTGCATGCTTGGCCAATCATCAGCCAGCAATGCACTGTGATGGCGCAGTGCATTGTGGGCCGTTCGTGTCACACGAATTTGTCGCGAACGGCCCACAAAGTTCTGGGTTCGCTGAACAGGCGAACGGCCGATGTTCAATTCGAACATGAGTTTGAATCGAGCACCGAGCTCATCCCTAATACTGAGTATGGATGGGTATGCTGAGCATGGATGGCTGAGCATGGATGGATGGATGAGTATGCTGAGTATGGATGGGTGAGCATGGATGGATGGATGAGTATGCTGAGTATGGATGGGTGAGCATGGATGGATGAGTATGCTGAGTATAGATGGGTGAGCATGTATGGATGGATGAGTATGGGTGGATGAGTATGCTGAGTATGGATGGGTATGCTGAGCATGGATGGGTATGGATGGCTGGAATGGGCACATATCAGCAGCGCTGTGGGCTTGATGTGTAGTGCCCACAGCGCTGCTGCCACCAATCTCTCCCCTCTCCACTCACACTGTTCTAATAGGACGTGTCGCCAGCGATAACGTGGCATAACGTGGTGATCACAAGCGATCACAATGTGGTGTAACATGGTGACAGGGCCGGACTGGGCATAAAAACCAGCCCTGGAAATAATTTCATAGCAGCCCCAGTGGTGTAGAATGGGTTGTCATTTAGCACTCCGAGTCCCTTCCACTCGTACAGTATATTTAGCATAAGGTACCCATATGGTACCTCATGGATGTACCATACTTCCTTTGTTCTCCTTTCTTTCCCTTTTATCTCTCTCTATCCTAATGTCTCTTTTTTTTCCCCCATATATCGCTCTCTATCCATCTGTCATGTTCTTTCTCTCCCGCTTTCTTTGTTCCTCCCCGTTTTTTTTTTTATTCCTTCTCCTCATCTTTGTTTTTTTACCCCCTCTCTCACTTCTTTATCTACACACACACACACACACACACACTGTATGTATTTACACCTATATGTATATTGCACCCAATGAATTATTGTCTTTTGGGGGAGGGTGGATTCCAATGTGAAGTGTGCCTTGGCCATAGCGCCCACCATAAAGCATCCTCCCTCTTTACTGGTCCAGGACTGGGGGCTGTAATATACTTCTGCTGTGGCAGATGGGGAAGTGTGTACAGTGTGTGTGTCCTCTCCTGCAGGGATTGCAGACACATTACAGGAGATGGTCAGAGGCTGCAGATAAAGTACAGGCAGGGATTTTTTCAGCTGGAACTTGGTGGAACTCAGTAGCACCACCTGCTCCCTGCTGACCACTATCGCTCTGTGGGAGCCGGACTTCTGTGTTTACAAGTGACAGCTTGGCTCCCTCAGATCTGATCTCCTGAGTGGCTCCCACTAAATGCAGGATGGGGAGAAGGGGGATGCAGGTGCCTGGAGTGTGTGCAGGGCATGGCTGAGTCCCTGCACCTATTCTCTGAGAAAAAAAGCCATGAGTACAGGAGAGGGTCAGAGACTGCAGCCATGGTACAGGAGAGGGTCAGAGACTGCAACCATGGTACAGGAGAGGGTCAGAGACTGTAGACATAGTACAGGAGAGGGTCAGAGACTGCAGCCATGGTACAGGAGAGGGTCAGAGACTGCAACCATGGTACAGGAGAGGGTCAGAGACTGCAACCATGGTACAGGAGAGGGTCAGAGACTGCAACCATGGTACAGGAGAGGGTCAGAGACTGCAGCCATGGTACAGGAGAGGGTCAGAGACTGCAGCCATGGTACAGGAGAGGGTCAGAGACTGCAGCCATGGTACAGGAGAGGGTCAGAGACTGCAGCCATGGTACAGGAGAGGGTCAGAGACTGCAGCCATGGTACAGGAGAGGGTCAGAGACTGCAGCCATGGTACAGGAGAGGGTCAGAGACTGCAGCCATGGTACAGGAGAGGGTCAGAGACTGCAGCCATGGTACAGGAGAGGGTCAGAGACTGCAGCCATGGTACAGGAGAGGGTCAGAGACTGCAGCCATGGTACAGGAGAGGGTCAGAGACTGCAGCCATGGTACAGGAGAGGGTCAGAGACTGCAGCCATGGTACAGGAGAGGGTCAGAGACTGCAGCCATGGTACAGGAGAGGGTCAGAGACTGCAGCCATGGTACAGGAGAGGGTCAGAGACTGCAACCATGGTACAGGAGAGGGTCAGAGACTGTAGACATAGTACAGGAGAGGGTCAGAGACTGCAGCCATGGTACAGGAGAGGGTCAGAGACTGCAACCATGGTACAGGAGAGGGTCAGAGACTGCAACCATGGTACAGGAGAGGGTCAGAGACTGTAGACATAGTACAGGAGAGGGTCAGAGACTGCAGCCATGGTACAGGAGAGGGTCAGAGACTGCAGCCATGGTACAGGAGAGGGTCAGAGACTGCAGCCATGGTACAGGAGAGGGTCAGAGACTGCAGCCATGGTACAGGAGAGGGTCAGAGACTGCAGCCATGGTACAGGAGAGGGTCAGAGACTGCAGCCATGGTACAGGAGAGGGTCAGAGACTGCAGCCATGGTACAGGAGAGGGTCAGAGACTGCAGCCATGGTACAGGAGAGGGTCAGAGACTGCAGCCATGGTACAGGAGAGGGTCAGAGACTGCAGCCATGGTACAGGAGAGGGTCAGAGACTGCAACCATGGTACAGGAGAGGGTCAGAGACTGCAACCATGGTACAGGAGAGGGTCAGAGACTGTAGACATAGTACAGGAGAGGGTCAGAGACTGCAGACATAGTACAGGAGAGGGTCAGAGACTGCAGCCATAGTACAGGAGAGGGTCAGAGACTGCAGCCATAGTACAGGAGAGGGTCAGAGACTGCAGACATAGTACAGGAGAGGGTCAGAGACTGCAGACATAGTACAGGAGAGGGTCAGAGACTGCAGACATAGTACAGGAGAGGGTCAGAGACTGCAGACATAGTACAGGAGAGGGTCAGAGACTGCAGCCATAGTACAGGAGAGGGTCAGAGACTGCAGACATATTACAGGAGAGGGTCAGAGACTGCAGACATAGTACAGGAGAGGGTCGGAGACTGCAGACATAGTACAGGTTAGGGATCGCAGACATGATTGATTCAGGAGACTGCATTTAAAGCTGAACTCAGTGTACAGGTATATAGTATCGCAGGGCTGCTCCACTCTATTTAAACCATCTCTGCAAGATCAAGTCAGTCATTTTACTTTGAAAGTACAACCAAGTGACAGAACACAGCTTCACATCCCATTTCCAAAATACACATTTTCTTGCAAACACTAAACTGCTCAGGATTAGTGGAGGACGGTAACCAGTTAATGGGGCTGTGAAGCTTTAAGCCTGATCCAGCAGTACATCCTCCAAAAAAAAAAAAAAAAACCCAAACAATCTGTGCAGCACAGAGGGAGCTCTGGCTAAATAGCTGATTATAAGCTGAAAGGGTTAACAGCCATGTGTCCTGGTCTCATAGAATGCTGCAGCGTCTTCCAGAGATCTTATCAGTGTCATCCCACAATGTGCAGGTCAGGTTAGCAAATAAATAAAAAAATAATCAGGGAGACAAGAGGGAGGGGAGGCTGATCGGTAACCTGCACAATGCCTGATCACATTTGGAAGACACTGCAGCCGGCCAGCAATATGTTACTGTGCTCCAGACGATCCAGACTTGTGAGTCCTGCAGAACTTACATTGTTGTAGTCATATCTCCTTGTATCTCCCTCCTGGCGACCCCATTCAGGATTCAGCCCCACCACTCCAGCGCTTACAGTCAAATGTGAGCGGGGGAGGGCTACACTGCCTGCTGATTGGCTGTGGATGGATGGGAGGAGGAGCAAGTCCCCTAAGCAGCCCTATTGGCTGTGGGTTCCCTGCTAAAAGAAATGATCAGTCTACTGCCCAGTAAAACACACAGTAAGCGTCCATGCTCCCTCCCTCCTGCACACCACAGACCTGCCTGCCGCACTGCTAGAATTCGATTCCTCAGCTAGCCCCGCCTCCTGTTCACAGCTCCTAGCTGACAGCGGCCCCAGGGCAGCCAGCCTACCGGGAAATCTCCCGCTATCCCGGTAGGCCAGTCCGGCCCTGCATGGTGATCACAAGCGATAACATGGTAAATGGCCGCTATCAGCGGCCGTTTACCGTGATCCATGATGCCACGTGGTCACGGATGTTGTCGGGCGCGCTCCCCAGGGGTGAGCGGGATTCTGGGAGGAGGTCATAGTACGCCCTCCCAGAGTTATCCGACCGCGCTCAGCCATCATTCGGCTATAGCACGGACAGCAAGTGGTTAATATGATGAACCTGCCTTCTTTATCACAATGGCTTTGTTTGATTAGGATCGCTACCCTTCGTTTTTTAGACATAGCATTAGCGAAGTAGGTATGTGAATATTGGCTATGGGTTAAGTTTGGATGATTTTGTGCTTTAAACCACTTAAGGACCAAGCCTGTTTTTCACACTCTGTGTTTTCATGTTTAAAACATTTTTTTTTGCTAGACAATTACTTAGAACCCCCAAACATTATATATATATATATATATATATATATATATATATATATATATATATATATATATATATATATATTGTTTTTTTTTCTAACACCCTAGAGAATAAAATGGTGGTCATTGCAATACTTTTTTTCACACCGTATTTGCGCAGCGGTCTTACAAGCGCACTTTTTTTGAAAAAAAAAAAAAATTTTGAATAAAAAAATAAGACAACAGAAAAATTAGCCCAATTTTTTTTTTATATTGTGAAAGATAATGTTACGCCGAGTAAATTGATACTCAACATGTCATGCTTCAAAATTGCGCCTGCTCGTGGAATGGCGTCAAACTTTTACCCTCAAAAATCTCCATAAGCGACATTTAAAAAATTCTTCAGGTTGCATATTTTGAGTTACAGAGGAGGTTTAGGGCTAGAATTATTGTTCTCGCTCTACCGATCGCGGTGATATGTCACATGTGTGGTTTGACTACCGCTTTCTAATAAAAAAAAAATGACATTGAAAAAAATTTTCCTTTAAGACGTATGGCTGGAAGTGACGTTTTGACGTTGCTTCCACCCTCCTATGGTATAGAGATGAGTGGGGGCCATCTTAGCCTCACTCGTCTCCATACCCGATTGCCTCCGCCCCTGCCGATGGCTCCGGTAAGCGGCGGAAGGAGCGGGAGAGCGGCGGGAGGGGGGGTGGCACCTTTCCCGCCACCGATAAAGGTGATCTCGCGGCGAACCCGCTGCAGAGACCACTATTATCGTAAACAGAACCGCTCACTGTAAAGATGGATATCTCGGTTGTGGCAGCAGCTGCTGCCGTTACCGAGATATCCCTCTTCAAAAAAATGAAGTATATATACAGTGAGCGGTCGGCAAGTGGTTTTAAAGTGTGTCTCTTGAATACAGAGTACATCGCTTTTTGGGTTCTAGCCTCTCTCCACAATGTCTTTTCTGTGGACTGTTCAGGCCATTAACGTTCAGGGATGTTATTTTAAATGACATCTCTAAGTAGGAGGCAGCATTTTTATTTGGGATTAATGTATTTGTTTTTTTAATTTGTGATTCTTTCTTACCCCTTCGATGAGTGGACAGGCGTTGAGAGTCTATATGTACAATAATCCTTATCTAAATGATAGAATAAGCAGCGCTAAATATAATATAAATCCACACCAGTGAATTTAGAAATGCTAAATACTATAGATCCATTCCAGTGAACATGAATTACTAAATGATACTTCACTGTGCAAACCCTGCCTTGTGCATACAAAAAAAAAAATATATAAATAAATAAAAACAAAAAAACAAAATAATAAATAATAACTTGTATCAAAATTAATTAGCACAAATCATTATATAGTGCATATCACCAAATGAGTAGTGATGGCAAATACATACAATCTTTTGAAACAGATCACCCTGTGACTAAATAATTGTTCAACACTGAAAATAAATAAATAAACAAAAAACGGGAATCAAGTGAATTGTTTCAAGTTCTATCAGACAGTGTCCACTTCCTAAAATTTTTTTTACAATCACCACTGTGAAACTTCCTGAGAAAATAATATAATGTAACAAAGTAAAATCATAGTCCATACGTTGAATCTTCAAATCATAGTCCAAATAATGAAGCAATGAAGAAACTGTGAAAAAAAAACGGTGAAATAAACATTAACCAGTGTCTCTTGAATAAAAAGCAGATTACATCTACACTCCTCCACCACACTGCTCTAGCTGTGACTCCTCTCCCCTTATGTGATTACACTCACCAGCTGTATATGCCTCACACTTTCGTGTTTGGCTGGACATGCTTTTCCCCTTTACAGGGTTTAAATAGGATATCCAAATTTCCAATTCAGAGCTGGTGCCACGGCTGTTCTTATAGATGCCACGGCTGTTCTTATAGATGCTCTCATGCAAAAAAGGGAGATTTGCTTCCATAGTGTGATACAGTATAAAACTTTTTAATCACACATAAAAAACCTCTCACATTACACTCACATCAAAAGATGAATAGACACGCCAAATATAAAAAGTCACAGAACACTTGAATAGCTAATGCTGAAGCATGGGTGGTCACGGCGGACCCAGGATATGCGGGAATGATGGATGGTCTCTCACCGCTCCTTAACTGTACCGCCGCTTTACAGGGATCGATGTAAGATGTTTCGTCATACAGTTGACTTAATCATGGAACTCATGAGAGTCTATAGTCGGCTGGTTCATAGATCCTCGCTTGCACGATATGTTGTTGATCTATAGACTGATAAGAGAGTTTTGTATATCTCTTTATGTAGAGCTTGCAAGAAATTATTTGAAACTAGGAAAAAAACAACACTCTCGGGAATAAAGTGAAACAGTAAAACAGAAACGTGTGCGGAACTATGTACACTTTAAAAACTTTTGATACTTTTGATTCCTTTTTAAATCTGAGTAGGGATATAACCTGCTGATTTTGGGGTTCACAAATAACAGGTTTTAGGCACTGGTTAGATCTTCCGGAGTGTGTTGGTCAAAGTAATGCCGCGTACACACGATCGGCTTTTCTGACGGGGAATGTTCGATGTGAGCTTGTTGTCGGAAAGTCTGACCATGTGTATGCTCCATCGAACATTTGCTGTCGGAATTTCCGCCGGGTTCTCAAATTTTCAGCCAACTTCACTTTGTTGTCGTAAAGTCTGATCATGTGTACACAAGTCCTCGCACCAAAGTTCACGCATGCTCGAAATCAAGTACGAGGTGGAAGCGTTTGGTCTTGTAAAACTAGCATTTGTAATGGAGATAGCACATTCATCACACTGCAAATTTTGAAATCTTTCAATGCATCGTATTCTCGTCTTCTTTAGAATGCTAGAATAATGAAGTTGCTTTGCTGCTGATATTCAAAACGGATTTTATATTATTTCTCGTGCTCTCCTGAATAATCTTTGTTTTTGTTATTTTTTTTCTCAAGATCTCCAGAATATAATTTTCTTTTATTTTTATTTTTTTCTAGTTCTCCAGAAGAATCTTTTTTTATATATATAGTGATCTCCATAATTTTTTTGGTGTTTTTTTGTGCCAAGTTACCACAACACCATTATTATCTTGTATTTTTTAACCTCAAAGTGATAAAACTATGTTGGTGTCCCTTATTGATTTGACATTGTATATTTTAAATGTACCTGCCTACTCACAAACAAACTGCAATTTTTTAAGTAAAACACATAGCTAAGTATTGTCAAAACAAAAATTAGGAATTTAATAGGGGTCTTAACAAAATAAAGAGGAAGGCAACGCTGGAGAAACAGTTGAAATTGTTGAAGCCTTTGTACCCCAGGGCAGCCATCACTTATTTGACAGGCAAAATTGGTAACCTGAGGAGTGCATTTAATAGGGAGCACAATACGGTCCAGGACTCCGAGCGTTCGGGAGCAGCAGCAGATGACATATATGTCCCGAGGCTGTGGTCTTACAACAGCCTGCATCTTTTGCCAGACCAGACTGAGCCCAGGCCATCATTCTCAACACTTCCTTCCACGCTTCCTTTCAGGCTGCTGTGGTGAGTTGGGTGGCTGTGGGGGTGGTCTTCCTGGAGGTGGTGGAGGAGGATGGTCCAACTCACACAGATGTCTTTAAGTTGTGAGTTGGCCCCTCATCCCCTTGTTTAGGGCCTGAAGAAATATATCCTCACAGATGAGGCGTTGGCCCTCCTCCATTCATTCCAGTTTACTGGCTGTCAGACAGCCATATGACTCAGGGCCACCAGGTGTCGATGTTAGTACCGCAGTAGCCTGGCAAATTAAATTAGTCGCTGACTCTTCCAGGTTCCTCGCCTTCCTGGTCCTTTTTGGTTGGAAGGCATAGAGGAGGAACCTGGGATTCAGTCAGGCTGTTTTCCACCGCCTCCTCCTAGCTGAGACTTTCCTGTTTATGAAAATAGTACATAGTTTTAGTTTTTTGGTCATCATTCACACACAATTTTGAGCTCACGACTGTTGCAAATTGAATGTTAACAAATAGAAAAGACTATCATTCTGACCCCAGCATTTTTCATTCTTGTCCCAATAATTTTTAGCTAGTATTGTCTATTGATATGTAAACCACTTTGTTAAATCAGAAATTAGTGATCAATAATAGCATCTAGTTAACATCATAAAATATTTGTCCAAAAATATGTTGAACAATGCTATACCTGGGAGAGATTTTGTGTGATACTGCACCACTGGGTATACAAAACAGGAGATAAATAAGGCATGTATGAAAAAAGAGAGAGAGAATTGCTGCCCCTATATAATACTTCCACCTAGATGGAGTAAAGATGTGTTAATTAAAAGGGATGTAGGTGTGGCGCTAGTCCTCCTTGAGGAGACCTATTGCAAGTGCTTAAACTACTAAGATTATAATCATGAGATAAAGAAGCTTCAAAAAGTGTTTATGTATATGTGACAACAAAATCCTGTAATAGATTGTGATTTTACACTTACTGCAAAATGTGATGTTGAAATAGTTGGACAAAGAAAAATGTATTTTGTAAAAATGATAGGTGCTTGTGTGTTGCACCCTCTGTAACATGCAAAATTGCAATGGGGGATGTGCTAAAAAATATATTTAATTGTATCACTTCCTTCAAAATGCAGCTATTAAGTGCATTTTAAAATAGAAAAAAAGAAGAGAAGAAGGAAATGGCCATTTAAAGTGATAAATAATTGTGTGTTTCACCCTCTGCAAAAGAGAGGGTGCCATAACAGACTGATCCTGGTACCGGTGGCGTGTATGAGGATAATAACCCTCTATTTTTATACACTGATTTATTATTCTACAGTAAGTGAAAAAACAAATGTGTTTGACCCTCTGTTTGCAACATTTGCAACAGTGGTAGAAAAAAATGCTTAATAAAACAGTGCAAAAATGCAATTGAATATACAAACAATCTCACTGTAAGAGAAAAAATGTGCAATAACCGCAATAGATATTAGTCCATTGATACAGTAAACAAAGTTCTCACATAGATAAAAGAGGGGAGTGCCCATAGCGTGATACTGCTTTTGAAATATATTTATTATGATAAAGTGTGAAAATATACTCACATATTACTTTTTTTCCCAGTAAAACTATTTTTTTTCAGTAAACTAAAGATATGTAGTTGCATATATTAACATTTTTTATATTTTATATTCCGCAGTAGGGCGGTGATTAAGATGGGGTTTACCTCCTCACTAATTTTATTCCATGTATTTTATTTTATTTGATTCATATTTCTTCCATTGCCCAAATTCACATATTTTTTTTTATATATGTAATACTAATTCTTACCGTGGTGTATTTTTAATTGTTTAGTTTTAATTGTATTCATTTTTATTGTTGTAATAATCAGCCCACCAATAGTCACCGGCTTCACCAATTCCAACAGTTGCTCCAGCGCTGCATTCCTCTTTAGTTTGTTGGAGTAGTCCCTGTTTTTGTCTTGCCAGAGACATGGCAGCTTCCTGTACCTGTCTATGAAGTTTGGCAGGAAGTCCGGGTCTGTAAATGTATCCATTTTCTCTGCAAGACACAACACAAGACAAACCCTAATGTCAGGCTAAACTCTCCTAATCTTGTCCCAATATAGGCCTCAATCTATAAGCAGTATAGGCCACTAACCCCTGATGCCTCAAGTTAAAATTGTACCTTTATTTGCACGATCGGAACTTATGCTACTCCATCATCCGCTCACAGATCGTAAGTACGATGCACGCGGGTTATGCTTTATATACACTGTGCCTGCATGAAACTCTGCCCCTGTCCTTCTTTCTAGTGTATTCCCCGCCTCTTCTCTTTCAGCACAGTGGGAGGGCACAGGGCGGAGACAGAGCAGGTGCCTGCAAAGAGCAGCAATGATGAAAGCCCGGAGCAAGGCAGTTCCAGATCCAGGACGAGATATAAGGCCTCAAATATGTCCTTTGTAGAGATGGTGGAGATGGTGGACATCTTGAAGAGTGCCGACTATGATGGGAAGTATGGACCTGACCCAAACCCAAATGTGAGAAAGGCCAAGAACATGACTAAAGTTGTGAGAAGTCTGCACAGGAATTTTGGGGTACGGAGATACAAGAAGCAATTGAGGAAACACTGGTCAGACCTGAAATTGAGGGAGCATGATCAGTATAGAAAGATCAGGAAAGTGCTGGAAAAAAGTAAGTATTTGTCGTGTGTTCCTTTTATTATTACTCCTTAAGTGCTGTTCCATGTGCTTTTCTTTACTGTTGTACTGTTTAACCACTTTGCGACCGCCGGCCGTCAAATGACGGCCAGGCGGCGCATCTCTCGTTCCGGGAGGGCGTCATATGACGTCCTCCCCTTCTGTGCACTGCAGGGAGCGCGCGCGCGCCACCGGGAGCGCGCGCGCGCTCTCGCCGTGTCACTGGGCACCCGATGCGCGTGCCCAGCGGCCGCGATGTCCGCTGGGCACCCGCGATTGCCCGGTAACACAGCGGGACCGTTGATCTGTGTGTGTAAACACACAGATCAACGGTCCTGTCAGAGGAGAGGAGCCGATGGTGTGTTCTCTGTACAGAGACACACCGATCGGTCTCCTCCCCTTGTGAGGCCCCTCCCCCACAGTAAGAAACACTCTTAGGGAACATAATTAACCCCTCCCCGCCCCTAGTGGTTAACCCCTTCACTGCCAGTGTCATTTATACATGAATCAATGCATTTAAATAGCATTGATTGCTGTATAAATGACAATGGTGCCAAAAATGTGTCAAAAATGTCCGATGTGTCCGCCATAATGTCGCAGTCACAATAAAAATCGCTGATCACCGCCATTACTAGTAAAAAAAAAAATATTAATAAAAATGCTATAAAACTATCCCCTATTTTGTAAACGCTATAACTTTTGCGCAAACTAATCAATGATCGCTAATTGCGATTTTGTTTTTTTTTTTTTTTTTTACCAAAAATATGTAGAAGAATACGTATCGGCCGAAACTGAGGAAAAAAAAAAATGTTTTTTTATATATTTTTTGGGGATATTTAGTATAGCAAAAAGTAAAAAATATTGTTTTTTTTTTAAATTTGTCGCTCTTCTTTTGTTTATTGCGCAAAAAAAATAAAAAACGCAGAGGTGATCAAATACCACCAAAAGAAAGCTCTATTTGTGGGGAAAAAATGATAACAATTTCATTTGGGTACAGTGTCGTATGACCGCGCAATTGTCATTCAAAGTGCGTCAGCGCCAAAAGCTGAAAAATGGCTTGGTCAGGAAGGGGGTGAAAATGCACTGTAGTGAGGTGGTTAAAATGGGAAGTTTGAGGTTTGTGGGCACAGTAATCGTTCATAGTAAACATTGTTTGTTCGACCACTAATACCACGTTTTTGGCAGATGCAGGTTAACTACATTTGTTCATGCCTATTTGTATGAAAATAAGTTTAGTACATTGTTGTCTAGATGTGTTTGTAACTATAATGAAATGCAAACTTGATTCAGTGTAAGGAGAGGACACTCAGCACCTGTTTACACATCTGGAGGCAGGAGCACTAGTGTGGGACACCAGAACAACCAGAACAAACAGACAATTTGACGACACTTCAAAGCAATGTTTCATATTCCTATTTCTTGCCTCAAATATCTGTGTGCTAAGTATACATTTTTTGTATTCACATAGGGGAGAAAAGAATCAGGACATCTGAGGACAACAGGAATCCCACACCTCCTAAAGAAAGGGAACTCCCCACACACCATGAAGATGTGGATTCAGAGGTTTACGAAGTGGGCAAAATGGTGACCACAACAGTTCAGTGTCTGAGACCACAGCTTCAGGTAATAGATGTATGCCTGCATATTTATAATACTTGGTGTGTTTTTTTTTTTTTTTAGGTACAGGGGGTCCCCGAGTTACGAACTCGTTAGGGACTGCACGCCTGTACGAAAGTCGGAAATGTTCGTAAGTCGGCCGTGCATGCGCAGACCGACAAATACAGAGATTTCCGATGTTCCGTCCAATGCCGTTCTGCGCATGCGCGCCAAATTATGGACATTTCCGGCATTTTCCGAGGCTCCGTATGGCCGCGCAGAACAGCCGGAGCACGGCGAAAAACAACGAAAAATGGCGGAGGGTCCCCACAGCGCCCCGTTCGTAAGTAGGGGTTGTTCGTAGGTCGGGCGTTCGTAAGTCGGGGACCCCCTGTAATGTGTATGTCATGGAAGAAGAAGCTCACTTCAACAGAGCCAGTGCACAAATCCTGATCAGCAAAATTATGGTGTGCAATTGCAAGGAATACATCAATGATGTTGAAAAAAGACTCACCAACATCATTGATGTTTTAGCCAAAATCGAACAAAAAAATAAAAATTTCAAAGTTGTCGTTAATTTTTATGTTTTTATATAAATTTTAAACTGATTTGAAAGCCAAATTTTTGAAGATGCACACAGTGTGTCAACATGTGCTATCAGCCAGCGTGGGATATCAATGTACGCCTTTTGTGGGTGCAACCCCTTCCTCGCAACTAAAGTAAGTGAGAGGAAGGGGTTGCACCCCCAAAACACGTCCATTGATCCCCCATCATGGGATCTAGTACATGTTGACACATGTGTGTTTTGTGGCTTTAGAAAAATAGATGTAGGGAAAATACACACATTTTAGGCATGGGATCATGATGGAAATCCACATTTTTGAGTCCCAAATTGTGGGCATCTTCAAAATTTGGCTTTTACAGGGGTGGCATCACCCCATCTGATGAAGGCAAAATCAATACAGTTTTGACATAATAATGTCTCATATTGCCTTCACTTTATCAAAGTTGAACTTAGTAAGTTACTGAGTTGTGGATGTGTATGTTATGGTTTTAAAAATGCCTGTTTAGCCACAAAAAAGGCTATATACTTTCACACATACATGTTATACACCAAAGATGTTGGTTTGTAAAAAAACCTTTTTTATAATGCACATGTGAATATGCTTGGAGTAAAATGTTGTATACTCAACTTCTTCTTTGTGGCTTCTTCTTTCAATGCTCAATAACAGTTTTTGGAGTAAGTTGGTGTAGTTTACAGTGGCAATGGGGGTTATTTACTAAAGACAAATCCACTTTGCACTACAAGTGCACTTTCTGTGCAGTTTCATTGCACTTTCAAGTGCACTTGCAGTGCACTTGTAGTGCAAAGTGGATTTGCCTTTAGTAAATAAACCCCACAGTGCTCTAAAATTTGCCCCAATAAGGCCATGTTAGGGACTCCAAGCAATTAATTAATGGAGTTGAAAAGGATGCTTTTTTATCATTAATGCATTACATACATTAACAACAAAAACATTGTGTGTGTGTAGCAGACCCATAGTACAGCATAATACTTAGCTGAAGAATAGATTATCACCTCATGTATCAAATAAGTAACGTTTGCACTATTGAAGAAAATGCCCAAAAAAAAAAGGCCATTGGAGAACCTAGGAGACAGATAAAAGAAACACAAGCAGTAACTCAAATGAAATATGATTTCAGTTTTTAACAATACATTTTTTTTCCATAGGTTTTAAACAATATCTGGCATATCAATTGTCCCCCTACCCACAAAGTACTCCAGATAGCTTTGCCTTACTTCGCGGGCGCTTTGAAGGGGCAAGTCAGGACGGCCAGGTTCAAGTGCCATCGTGTTTTGGTCCAGTGAGCGGGCCTCAGTCGCAACTGAGGCCAGATAGTTGGCTGCATTTTTTCTTAAAAAATTGTGCAAAATGCAGCAGCAAAGAATAATGTGGTTTAGTTTATATTCCGCCATGTTTATTGCAGTAAGGAATAGGCGGTAATTAAAAACCCTCTGGTCCGGGGTGACGGTCCTCATAGGGAATGGCCACATAAGATGGTCCCCCATCGTAAAGGCATTATCTGCTACAAACACGAATGGGAGGCCCGTCACGTTGTCTTCTAGAGGTGGCAAGCCCAAGCTCCCATATTGGAGCTGCCTGTAGAACTCCGTCTGGGCGAGGACTCCACCATCCGACATTCTTCCCCATGTCCACATAGAGGAATTCATAACACCACCGCCAACAACAGGATACTACTATACACCTCATAGTTATAATAGTACGACCCCGATTTGGGGGGTGAGACGATGTGGATGTGTTTCCCATCTATTGCCCCACCACAGTTGGGAAAAGTCCCACTGCTGGGCAAATTGGGAGGGCACACTCTGCAATTCATGTGAGTTGGAAGGAAACTGTGGAGTCAAACAAGAAAAAAAAATTGTACTTTTGCACATAACATTGCAAGTAGATTAGACACAAACATTCTTGGCTAAAATAAGTATAACATTTATTGAAATGAGTATTTATAGACAAAAGTATAATGTACACTTATCAGATTCCTCACCCTCTCTAATGGCCCATTGTACAAATGTTATAGTGGGCTGGGGTGGTTTGGAAAGGTAACCCTCTCCACTTCATTGAGAGCTGAATGCATAAATAATGTGTATTACTTTGGCCAGCCCCTCCTTACTTACACTATTGGCAGCCCACTGGAAAGGTAAGAAGTTTCATAATCCAAAAATATAATTGCACACTGTACAAATTGAATGAAGATATGTATAGAACGGCAGTGCTCTGCAAATTTGTTGTGCCACATCCAATAGTAAAAAACTAGAAAAGAAGGGGACCCCTGGTGGTGGATTTTGAAGGCACATACAACAATGAAGTAAATGAAGAGCAATTTTATTTATTCACTAGATAATTATAAAATCATGTCATAAAAAACATATAAGTATTTATGAACAACATAGTAGTTGACAAAACGCCATACAGTGTACTAGTAAACTGTCACCTATATATGATATAGTTAACTAGAGAGCTTGTTACCCTACGCGTTTTGGAGCGCTGGAAGTCTCCTTCCTTAGGGGTTGATAAAAAGCATAAAGCGTCATTCTGATGGAGAATACAAATGACAGGGTATTGGCACAGGAATAATTGGTTTACAAAGATTGATTGCTTATTTTATCCATGTCCTTACATATCAAAATATGGTGTTGTACAAGTATGGCGTAGTATTCATTAAAAACAGCAGGACAAGTCAGGTAAGATGGATGGCTTCCCAGTGTCCAGGGCTCCCATATATGAAAGATGTTGGATGTAATTTTGAAGTATGTAGTTTTTACTGCCAGTAGGCAGAGGGGTCTTGGAGATTCCCAAAGAATGGTTCTGCTGGGTGGGTCCGGGAGAAACACTGGGGCGAAAAAGCGCTAAGCCCTATAAAGGTGAAAATAAAGATTGATTAAAAACGAATGTATTAGGAAATATAACCATAATACTAGTGTCATTCATTTTAGTCTAATGCTAAATAATGGCTGGAAGGGGGGCAGAGCTTGCCGCTGACGGAGATGGACACTCTATAGAGGAGCTCCACTGCATACAGGGACACACCAGCACACATCAGGCTGCTTTATCCGCTACAACCCGCTCCAAACATACACCGGAGCTGTGGTAACACCCGGGGCATCGACTGACTATGACAAGGCAGAATAAGGAGGCGAGGAAGCCGCAGAAGTTCACAGAATACTACCCGCTGGGGCCTAAGCAAGATGGCAGCGGTGGGCCTGAAGCGCGAGGCAGAGCCAGCACTCCACAATCTGCACCTTCTAAAGGTAATCCTATCAAAAGAATGGCACTGCCAAAAAGCCCACAATCTCCCATACATACCCCATCATCGGGAAGCCCAGAAAAAGTGAGGTTGAGGCTGGATGCCACGGATCCTAGCCTTAACCAGTCCCAGGGCCCAAATTCAGGGGAGGACACCAGGGGTCTCCCTGACTCGATTGATGCATTCCCCACATCTAATCAACCTGTGCTGGACACAACTTTAAAATACATGCTAGTCTCCCTTAGGAGCTCACTTCATGCCGACATGCTATCCTGTGTCCATAAATTTGGGATGGAATTGAAAGAAATCTCATCTAGAACAGACCACATAGAACACAAGATGGGTGAGTTTGCGACCACCATCAATGATCTGGTAGACGCACATGATGACCATGCAGATGAAATGGATGCCATTAAAGCAAAAATAGCAGATGTTGAGGACCGCTCACGAAGAAACAATTTAAAAATAAGGGGTGTCCCCGAGTCGGTTGTGCAGTCAGATCTGCGTGTGTATGCAACCCAGCTATTTCAGGCTATGATACCGGAGCTGACTGAGCTGGACATAACAATGGACAGGATCCACAGACTACCCAAACCGTCTCACCTGCCGGACAACATACCCAGGGATGTCATTCTTAGACACATAAAAGAACGTCTAATGACCGCATCGCTAAATAGGGATCAGTCCCTCCACAATATATAGATTTGCAATTTTTTGCGGACCTTTCCTAGTTCACTTTACAAAAATGGAGGAACCTCAATACGATCCCCAAAGCATTGAGAAACCACAAGATCTCATATAAATGGGGGTTCCCCACAAAATTGATTATCACTAAGGATGGGAGGGACCACATGGTGGACACCCTTACTAAAGGGATGCATCTTCTCCAAAAATGGCATATCATTCCTGAGCACACTCTGGAGTCCTGCAACTCTCGTAGCCCTAACCGTACTGAGGAAGACTGGAACTTGGTCACTTCAAGAAATGCCCGCAAACACACCTAACCTATCTGCAGCCAGTTTTAAGATACTATCTACTGTTCCCTGAATAGGAGAAAAAATTTGCTGCTAGGCTGAACTATTCTTTTTTCCTTAATTTTTTCTGTTTATTTTTTCGCCTACCACTCAAAAGTTTTATGAGTGACTATTTGTCACACTTAGGTCTCAATGACCTTTATGTTCTCTCACCTAAGTTCTACATGTGTTTTTCTACGTTCCTTTTGTTTCACCTAACTAATGTTTATGCCCGCAGTAGCAGACGACACCAATCCACCGAGAAGATGTTCCTACTGCAGCCTCTCACCCTAGTACACCGCAAGCCTTCAGGACTCAAGTCCTTTCGGGATTTCTTCAGGATCAGATGTAAGTGTTACCAACACATGCAACACTACACGCACCAGATTGACTTTACAAATGGTCATTACTTTCTTGACAATTAACGCTAGAGGGCTTAACCACCCTGCGAAGCGCAAATCCATGTGGAAAGAGGCCACTCAACACAATGGAGACGTTCTCTGTGTTCAGGAAATGCACTTTAAAATGAAGGCCCAGCCCAATTGCTCTCACCCCAAGTTCCCATTTGTTTTCTTTGCCAGTTCAGAAGTTAAAAAAAGAGGGATGCTGACTAGGGTTGAGCGAACCTGAACTGTAAAGTTTGGGTCCGTACCGGACTTTTGGGTGTCCGGGAACCGGACCCGAACCCGAACTATTGCCTGTAAGTTCGGGTTCGGGTCCGGTGTTCGGCGCTGTATTGGCGCCTTTTTAACAGCTTTAGGTCAGCCAATCGACGATCGTTTCACTAGTGTGCCCTTAGAAGCCATCACAGCCATGCCTACTAATGGCATGGCTGTGATTGGCCAGTGCAGCATGTGACCCAGCCTCTATATATAGTACACACACAGCACACAGCGTCATTCTGCTATAGACAGACACTGTTTGTCAGGTTCCTGTGCTGCAGAGAGATAGAGGATTTTAGGAGTTAGTGTGCTAAAGTCAGTTAGTCAGTCAGTCCACATTCCTTGAATTTTATTCGAATTAGTTAGATCAGTGAGCGATCTAGATAGCTAGAGAAGGGAGTGTCTATATTAAGCAAAAGAAAGAGGCAGAGATAATTATTGAAGAGATTCCTAAATCAATTGTACCCTGGCTGGGGTGCAGTGCACAGTCTTTTAACAGTGCCATGAGGCCAGTGCCAGACAAAATATAAAAGTTTTACCTGCAAGCTCAGTGCAACATTAGGACCAACACTGCATATACTAAGAGATACACCATAGTCAGTGTGTATTCTGCTATTGGAAAAACATTGCATAAAAATTAATTTTTTATTTTTTTTTCCCAATAGCATTTTCTGCGTGTTCATACATACACACTGTAGACACTAACCGTGTATTCTGATATTGCAAAAACATTGCAAAAAATTTTAATTTTGCAGTGTTTTTTTTCTTCCCAATAGCATTTTCTGCGTTTTCATAAACGCTTTACATACTGTCCGTGTATTCTGATATTGCAAAAACATTGCAAAAAAAAATTTTTTAATTTTGCAGTGTTTTTTTTCTTCCCAATAGCATTTTCTGCGTTTTCATAAACGCTTTACATACTGTCCGTGTATTCTGATATTGCAAAAACATTGCAAAAAAAATTTAATTTTGCAGTGTTTTTTTTTCTTCCCAATAGCATTTTCTGCGTTTTCATAAGCGCTTTAGACACTGTACGTGTATTCTGCTATATACAAAAACACCTATTTAGGGCAAGATCATAAATTTTGAAAATATGAGGAGATCATCAAAAAGGGGATGTGGCCCGGGTCGTGGTGCTGCTGGTGGCGCTCCTGTTGCAGGGAGAGGACGTGGTCGATCTGTGCCAGCTACACGCACTAGTAAAACACCTTCCTCAGGTGGGAGTAGGCGACAGAGCCTGCAGCAGTATTTTGGCGCACCTAATGAGGCTGTACGAATGTTGAGGCCAGGACAAGTCCAGGCGATAGTAGATTGGGTTGCTGCTGACAGTGCCTCTGGTTCCTTCACATTGTCTCCCACCCAGTCTCCTGATGAAAGTTCAGAGTTGGCACCTGCAGCCGATGTCCATCAGTCTTTCACCTCACCCCCTTGCAAATCAGCCAATCAGTCTGAGCCCAAATCATGCAGCTGTCTCTTCTGCTTTTTGATGACTCTGTTAGCAGGGTTTCCCAGGGCCATCCACCTAGCCCTGCCACCGAAGTGGAAGAGATTATGTGCACCGATGCCCAACCACTTATGTTTCATGATGAGTACATGGGAGGACCATCGCAGCACGTCTTGGATGATGACGAAACACAGGTGCCAACTGCTGCTGCTTTCGCCATTGTGCAGACCGACAAGGAGGGCAGGGGTGAATTTTGGGTGGAAGATGATGTGGAGGACGATGAGGTACTTGACCTCACATGAAATCAACGTCATGCAGGTGACCAGTGTAGTTCAGAGGAAGAGGTGGTGGTCGCACAGAGCCACCAGCACAGCAGAAGAGGGAGCAGGGTGCAAAAGCGGAGCGTCCGTCCCCTAGACAGTACGTCTGCTACCGCCCAACACAGCAAGGGACCGAGCACACCAAAGCCAGGTGCAAGAAGTTCCCTAGCATGGCAGTTCTTCAGACAATGTCCTGATGACAAGACACAAGTGGTTTGCACGCTGTGCAATCAGAGCTTGAAGCGAGGCATAAACGTTCTCAACCTGAGCACAACCTGCATGACCAGGCATCTAAGTGCAAAGCACAAGATGCAGTGGAGTAGACACCTCAAAAACCAAGAAAGGTCTCTGGCTCCTCCTGCTTCCTCTTCTGCTGCAGTCTCGGCCTCTTCATCCACCTCTGTAGTGACAGTGACACCTGCCAACCCGCAAACAGAGGATCTGCCAGCAACACTACCACCTGGGTCACCAACCATCTCCACAATGTCCCATGGAAGCGTTCAGCTCTCTATTTCCCAAACACTGGAGCAGAAGAGGAAGTACCCCCCTAGCCACCCACGATCCCTGGCCCTGAATGCCAGCATTTCAAAATTCCTCGCCTTTGAAATGCTGTCATTCCGTCTGGTGGAGACGCAGAGTTTTAAAAGGCTGATGTCATTGGCTGTCTCACAGTACGTCGTGCCCAGCCGCCACTACTTTTCCAGACAAGCTATCCCTTCCCTGCACAACCAAGTGGGGGACAAAATCAGGTGTGCACTGCGCAACGCCATCTGTGGCAAGGTCCACCTAACTACAGATGCGTGGACCAGTAAGCACGGTCAGGGACGTTATATCTCCCTAACAGCACACTGGGTAAATGTAGTGGCGGCTGGGCCTGAGGCGGATAGCAGTTTGGCGCATGTCCTTCCACCACCGAGGCCTGGTGGTGTGCGATAATGGGCAAAATCTCGTAGCAGCTCTGGGCCTTGCCGGTTCGACGCACATCCCTTGCCTGGCGCATGTGCTGAACTTGGAGGTCCAGAGGTTCCTTAAGAATTACCCCGATATGCCAGAGCTGCTGCAGAAAGTGCGGGCCGTCTGTGCGCACTTTCGGCGTTCTCACCCTGCTGCTGCTCGCCTGTCAGTGCTGCAGCGTAACTTCGGCCTTCCCGCTCACCGTCTCATATGTGATGTGCCCACAAGGTGGAACTCCACCTTGCACATGCTTGCCAGACTGTGCGAGCAGCAGCAGGCGATAGTGGAGTTTCAGCTGCAGCACGCACGCGTGAGTCGCTCTGCGGAACAGCACCACTTCACTGCCAATAACTGGGCCTCCATGCGAGACCTGTGTGCCTTGTTGCGCTGTTTCGAGTACTCCACCAACATGGCCAGTGCCGATGACGCCGTTCTCAGCGTTACTATCCCAGTTCTATGCCTCCTTGAAAAAACTCTTCAGGCGATGATGGAAGAGGATGTGGCACAGGATGAGAAGGAGGAGAAGGAGGAAGAGGGTTCATTTCCAAGGCTTTCAGGGCAGTCATTTACAAGTGGCTACGAGGGTGGGTTCCTGCACCAACAAGCGCCAGGTACACAATTGTCTGGCAGCAAGGGCACAGTTCTGGAGGATGACGAGGTAGAGGATGAGGAGGAGATGGAGGAGGAGGAGGAACCATGTTCACAGCAGGGTGGCACCCAGACCAGCTCATGTCCATCACTGGTGCGTGGCTGGGGGGATACAGAGGACACAGACGATACACCTCCCACAGAGGACGGCTTTTCCTTGCCTCTGGGCAGCCTGGAACACATGAGTGATTACATGCTGCAGTGTCTCCGCAACGACCGCCGAGTTGCCCACATTTTAACTGGTGCTGATTATTGGGTGGCCACCCTGCTGGATCCCCGTTACAAGGACAACGTGCCGTCCTTAATTACCTCACTGGAGCGTGATCGTAAGATGCGCGAGTACAAGAGCACGCTGGTAGACGCGCTGCTGGTGGCATTCCCACTTGGAAGCGGGGGTACGGTGGAAGCACAAGGCGAAGGCAGAGGAGGAGGAAGAGGTCGCCAACGCAGCCGGGGCACCGCCAGCACCTCGGAAGGCAGGGTTAGCATAGCCGGAATGTGGAAAAGCTTTATCAGCACGCCACAACAACCAGCACCACCAGCTGAGATGGAATGTCTTAGCAGGAGGCAGCATTTCACCAACATGCTGGAGCAGTATGTGTGCACGCGCCTACACGTACTGCATGACGGGTCTGCCCCCTTCAACTTCTGGGTCTCCAAATTGGGCACATGGCCTGAGCTTGCCCTTTACGCCTTGGAGGTGCTGGCCTGCCCTGCCGCCAGTGTATTATCTGAACGTGTATTTAGCACGGCAGGGGGCGTTATCACAGACAAGCGCAGCCGCCTGTCCAGAGCCAATGTGGACAAGCTCACGTTCATTAAAATGAACCAGGCATGGATCCCACAGGACTTGGCCGTACCTTGTGCAGAATAGACACATATACCGGTGTTCTGACGAAAACTGTCTTGCTATCGGATAGTGTCCGGCCACTTACTGCGCAGGTGCAGTGCTTGCACAGTACGGAGGACAAGGAGATTCACAAAATCTCCAAAGATGAACGTCGCCTGCGCAGTGAGTGCAGGTTCAAGCCCGACCATCCAAGTGGACATACGGTAGCACATAGTAACAGGGCCCCTCACGGGCTCGCTTGGCTAGGCTTCAACCTCGGATGATGTGGCTTGAACCTGGAGTCACCGCGCATCGTCTTCGGACAGTTTCGAAATCCCCTTGTCCTACGTACTGAGCAAGCTCAGTACAGGGCGGACACTATGCGACGGGGGACAGAATTCGACACATCATTCACCACTAGCCTTACCCAGCCATTGTTGTATTTTTGAACCAGTGTTGGCTACCTCGTCCTCCTCCAACGCCGCTTCCACCTACACCGCCACATCCACCGCCACCTCAACCTCCTACTTCATTTGAATTTCGTCCTCCTAGGTCAATATTTTTTAATTTTTTTTAATTTCCAAGTATTTTATTTTCCCACTATCTTATCCATTAAATTGTGGGGTATTCCCACCATATGTGCGGCATTGTGCCGTTGAGTTTCTGAGGTTCTTAATGACTTCCTGTACCTCTTCTGCTGAGAAGGGGGCCTCCTGCATTTTATTTTTATTTTTTATATTTTTATGTTATTTTAAGTCATTTCCCTATCCACATTTGTTTGCAGATCACTTGCCATGCTCTTAACAACATTTTGTTGCCATTTGCAGCCCTCTAGCCCTTTCCATTACCTTTTTACAGCCATTTTAGTGTTCAAAAGTCCGGGTCCCATTGACTTCAATGGGGTTCGGAGTTCGGGGTCAAGTTCGGGTCAAGTTCGGTCACGAACCCGGACTTTTTTCCGAAGTTCGGCCGAACCCGCCAACCCGAACATCCAGGTGTCCGCTCAACTCTAGTCATGATCTACATCTCATACTGCTGGGGGATTTTGAAAAGTCCTCCAGGAGATTGAAAATGACGTACTATGCAAATGGCAACAAGGCAGGAAAGCTACTGGCAGCTCGCCTCTGAGGAATTATACATAAAACTAAAATAGCCCATATTATCCACCCTCATCATCACTCCAAATTATACCATCCCCAAGACATCGCAGATGCATTCAGTGCCTATTATGGCTCACTATATAACCTAAAAGACGATCCGAGCACAACACAACCTCTGCCCCATAAGATAAGAGAATTCCTGAACAAAGTAAGCATCCCTCAACTCACTGAAGAACAAAATACTTAACTGAACTCCCCATTCACACTTAAGGAAATCTCCCAAGCAATTAACACTTTACCATGTAACAAATCTCCTGGACCTGATGGTTTCATAGGCGAATACTTCAAGACCTTTAAGGACATTTTAGCTCCTAAACTAGTTGAGATATTCAATCATGCTGCCTCCTCCTCATATTTCCCATCTGAAATGCTGAAAGCAATGATAATTGCATTACCGAAGCCAGGGAAGGAACCCAATACCCCACAAAACTTTCGTCCGATTTCTTTACTTAACAATGACCTGAAAATCTACGCCAAATTAATAGCCAACAGATTGGTAGATCTGCTTCCTTCACTATTTCACCCCGACCAGTCTGAATTTACAAAAAGTCGCCAGACAGTTGACGCCACTAGGCAATTGATTAACATCATTCACCTTACTAACAAGACCAAAACGCCTTTTCTGCTCCTCGCACTGGATGCAGAGAAGGCGTTTGATCAAATCCATTGGGATTATCTAAAACAAGTCCTTTGTAGGTTTGGTTTTCATGGTCAAATGCTTCAGGCCATCATGGCATTGTATACAACCCCTTCCGTTCAAGTATACGTATCAGGTATGTTATCCACCCCTTTCAACATTACAAACGGAACCCGACAGGGATGCCCGCTGTCACCTTTTTAATCTATTAATGGAACCCATGGAGGCATATATACGTCAACACCCTGACATTACTGGGGTTTTGTCAGGAGGCAAGATGCATTCTATTAGCTTATTTGCGGATGATATCATCCTGATGCTTACCAATATCCCTACTTCCCTGGCTTCGGTTCATCAGGCTTTGCAAATGTTCAATGAAGTATCTTACTATAAGGTCAACGAATCCAAGTCATATCTATTAGGCTTAGGGCTTTCTTGGGCAGCAAAACAACACATCACTGCCAATTTCCCTTACACATGGAAGGATAGTGGCATAGCGTACCTGGGGATCACCCTTACCCCTAACACATCAGACCTAGTCAAGGCGAACTATACTCCTTTCATAAACTCTCTACGAGCTAAACTAGCAGCCCTACAAACATTTGAACTCTCTTGGACAGGTAGGTTAGCCGCTTTTAAAATACAGATTCTCCCACAATTTCTCTACCTATTCAGATCCTTGCCCATACCTGTTCCCGATTCCTTTTTCCAACAGGCACAACGAGACATAAATAGGTACTTATGGATAGGTAAAAAAGTGCACTGCGCCTTTCATAAACTTATCTAACTAAAACAAGCTGGGGGGATAGGATATACTTCAATAAAAGACTACTATGTAGCAACAATACTAACTCAAGTGAAGGCTTGGTTCCCTGCTCAACCTTAAAACTTATGGGCGGAACTGGAAAGTTGCCAGATTAGAGGGGGGAACTTATATGATTACTTAATAGCTAATCCTTCACACTCACTTTCCGTTAAAATGTCTAATATATCGCCCACTATTCAGGCATCTACTGATGCCTGGCAACACCTTATTAAATCCGCCAAATCAGATGGACCTTCTGTTTCTCTCAAACTCCCTATCACAGCTCTGTCATTCATGATCCAAGACATATCTTTACATAACTGGGGTACCACCTCCACCCAAGAAATCCTATATAAGGACCTCTTCGTTGGCCCCGCACTTAAAACTTTTAGGGCATTGCAGATTGAATTTTCTATCCCACCCTCAGATCTCTACCAGTACATCCAGCTAACACACCTTATTAAGGAGAAAGGGGAGGGGATCGTCACCCGCCTACCCTGGCAGGTGGCGATGTTCTTCACCAGCAACAACACAAACCTCAAAAGGAACATCCCTAATATACAAACACCTACAGGACAAACAGTCCTTCAGCAAAACCACACATATAGAGTCCTGGGAAAAGGATTTTGGGAAACTTTACTCAACGACTCAATGGGAGAATGCTCTAAAGATAACATACATATCCACGAGGAGTGCCAACCTCTGGGAATTATTCCAAAAATTATTATCGAAATTTGCTCCTTAAGCATCTCCGCGCTGCTGGAGACAATGTGGGATGACGGGTACTCTAATACATACAATGTGGGCATGTCCATGTATCAAAAGATTCTGGATACTCATCTTCCAGATAATAAAAGGTGTCACAGATATCACGGTCGTCCCTTCCCCGGGCATGGCACTCCTATCATTAGAAGTAAATGAGTTCTCCACTCCACTGAGAATGCTCTAACATACTCATTGCTGCTGCTCACCATAGTACACCACTGGAAGGAAACTAATCCACCTACCATTGAAGAAACACTGCAGATATTAAATACCCATAGTGCATACGAAATACAATTTGCCTACAGTATTGGTAACTACAACAAAATTTGCATGATATGGGAATCTTGGCACAAATGGTACCCACAACACGCAGGTCTTAAATTCTTTGGAGCGAACACATGAAAAGAAAGCTCACTAAGATATTCTCATTTGGTTTGAAAGTGACTGCACCACACTGTACTCAGAGAACATTGGTTGGTTAGAGTTCATTTCTTACCGGGCTAGTTATGGTGAATTTTGTTTTTCTTTTTTTGTATCCCTATAATTTCCCATCTTCTTGATTCTCCTACTCTCTCCTCTCCGAGACACTGTTGACAGACTTTTAATAATACAAATAATTGATACTTGAGTGCATCTGTAAGGTTGAATTGCAAGGGGGGGGGGGCGTGGCCTCTACCCACTCAGGCACAGTTTGTTCCCAGATGGGGTGCCAGGGGGGGGTGGAGGAACCACTTAATTCCCCACCTATAGCGAATACAGTGAATACAGCAAATCTCAATTATTTTCTGACTCCGCATAAATACATGCCATATTAACCCACTTTTACCCTTTCTTTATGTAAGAAATTGAATGTTAACAGTGGTCTACTTTATTTTCTTGTATGTTATTGTACGATAACAGTTTTCTACTTTTGTTACTAATGATGTTTTTGTTGGAAAAATTTTCAATAAAGAAAAATTGGAATTAAATAATGGCTGAGATAACGTTAATGCTAACATAGATATACCTGACACACTGAAGCAGAAGGGATAAATAGATTGGCGAGAATTCCAAGCCCGCAATATGCAATGGTAGCTGTAAAAAGTATTAATGCAATTATAAGAAATGAGTAAATAAACACTTTTTTTATATATGACAAAAGCATATATTAATGAAGCCGAGATTAGTAAGGATAACTGTAAAATGGTTGGTAATGGTAATTGTAATTACTAATATGCAATAGGCATGTATAGAGAAAGTAAGTAAAGTAGTTGTAATAATAAATGTGCATACACATGCACAGAAAAAGATGATAGTTAGTGGCAAATGCAACTAGGTGTTAATAACAAAGAAATATTCACAGATAATAGGACTTTTAATAAGTAGGTATGTTGCAGCCTAGTACTACCCATATGATTTATTGTGTGAAAAATAAAGTTAGAGACGTGGCTTGGTATATCTATGTGTATTAGATAGTCGATACACATGTATGTGTGCAAGCGTAGGTAGGGAGAAGATGGATATTTACCTTGTTTAACCACATTGGAAATACACACCAGACTGTCCGCTCGGTGTCCCACAGGCTCAGCTGTGGAGTACTGGCGGACATGATGCCTGGTGCTTAAATGTACCTCCCTCTCCAATCAGCTGGCGCAGAGCAAATTTCAACAGCTGGCGGAGAGGGAGGAGAGCACAAACGAAAGAAATTTGTCAGACAAAGAAAATTTAATAAACATCCTGAGTGTGGTAAATTTTAAAACAGGGTACAGCACACAGTCCGACGTCACAATCCGGACAATAGAACCGGGTTTCTTTTCTGATTTTCTTCCGCCTGTCATCTTTGTTGGAACAGCAAACCACGCACATCCTGGTAGGTGCTGCCTTTCTTGCGGTTGGTGTATATAGTCCATAAAATGACGACCTGTTAGGCGTTCTGGGTTGACAACACCAGCAGCATGTAGGATTTGATGCCAAACCGCGCTCTTTTCGATGCAACCTTTTGTGTGGACCATGGCAGTGGAGGTACTGTGCACAGTGCTCATGAGACACACGTCTTTCTTGTCTCGCCAACGTATTGCCATCATCTTCCCCTTCTGCCAGGCAACACTTTCACCGGTTTTCAGTTTTTTTTTGGCAAACCTAGATGGCCTGTCACGTCGGTTAGGCCTAACCGTACCATAAGCATCAGTTTTGTTTTGGATCAAAACCTCCAACAGCTCTGGCGACGTAAAAAAATTAAGACTGATGATGTGGCCATCCCATAGCCGCTGTACCTGGCGTTGAATTTCGTGCCTTTACCGGTGGAAATGACAGAGTTCCATATGTACCCAGTGGATGACTCGCAGCATGTAGGATTTGATGCCAAACCGCGCTCTTTTCGATGCGATATACTGGATCCAGCGTAGGCGTCCCTTATAGGCCATCAAGCTCTCATCCACACTGACGTCCCTTTCTGGCAAGTAGGCCCGCTGGAAATTGTTCCCAATCATTTGGTACTTTTCCAGTTGCGAAGTATGATAGTTCTGGTTGCTAGGAGTAAGTGAGTTACCATTGCTCTATCTTCTCGAGGGAAGGGTTCTAGTCCTATGTGGAGTACCGCTAGCGAGGGGTTGGGGGTAGTTAGTATACCGGTGAGGTCCGATATCAGTTGGAAGGTTTTGTTCCAAATGCTGGTTAGGCTTGGGCATTCCCAGAGGGTATGTATTAAGTTACCTACGTGTCCGCATTGTCTCCAGCATAGTGGAGATGAAGCTGGAAAAAAGACGGAGAGTCTATATGGTGTGTAATGCCACCTGTTGGCAATCTTCAGGGTCATTTCCCAGTGGTTTACACAGTGTGAGGCCTTTTGTATCGTGTTAAATGCGTGTAACCATTGGTCATCTGAGATGGCAGAGTTTAGGTCTTTTTCCCATTTGCTGAGAGCTGATGATTTGGTAAAATCGCGTTTGTTTTTCAGGAAGTTGTAGAATAAGGATATACCTTTGTGTGGATTCGTTGTTGCGTAATAGAATCTCCAGATCTTTAACGGTATGGCTATGGTAGGCAATGGGTGTGCTCTCAGGAAATGGGAAATGCGCGTGCAAGAGAACCATAGATCCCCGTGTAGGTCAAACTCGGTCATTATTTCTGCTGTACTTTTGGGTATACTGTTCGTGATCAAGTCTTGTATATGGTGTATATTGTGTGATTTGAGGCTAGTAGTTTTGAGATGTGGAATCTTGGCTTCCAATAGTTCTATCGGGAACTCGTATGCAATCTCCTTGCTGTCAGTGGTCTTGTGTGATAGTAAAAATCTCCAGGTTTGGAGATTTACTTTCAGAGTGGGAGGTAGGCCTCCGGTTTCCCAAGGATCCCATACGTCTCCCATGAGAAACGAGATGAGGTCATTCGTGGGGGTAAGTGCTTTTTCTATGTTGACCCATAGTGGGCATTCTGAGTGTGAAAACCAGTATTTTAGTTGGTCCAGTCTAGTGGCCCACAAGTAGTCCTGTATGTCCACATAACCAGCTCCCCCCACGGATTTGTGTGGTAGGAGGTTGCTACGTGGACATCTGGCTCTTTTCCCACCCCAGGTGAATTTCCAGGCGGATTGCGTAAGGGCAGATATGTAGTGTTTTGGGATCGGAATTGGCAGAGAGCGGAAAATGTAAAGGATTTGTGGTAATATAGACATCTTGTATGCCGCAATCCTGCCAAGCCAAGAGATTTCACATTTACCTATGTCTGTGAGTTGTTTATCCAATTTGGCTAAGAGTGGTTTGAGATTAATATCTGCTAATGTGGACGTGTTATTGGATACTAATATGCCCAGGTAGGTTATGTATCTGTTGGTCCATGAATATGGCAAAGAGCTCTGTAGTTTGTGTTTGACCTGCGCATGCACCCCTAGGTCCAGGATCTGGGATTTGGTAAAGTTTACCTTGTAGTAAGAAACTGATCCAAATTCCGAAAGAACTTCATGTGCTTTTGGGAGGGAGGTCAGTGGTTCAGTTAGTAGCAGAATGACATCATCTGCGAATAGATTTATGACCTGTTTCGTCTCACCTATCTGGAAGCCTTTTACGGCAGCATTTGTGCGCATGTGTTCCGCTAGCGGTTCTATCATTAAGTTGAATATTGTTGGGGAGAGGGGACACCCTTGGCGAGTACCATTAGAGATTTCAAATTTTTTGGATAGAGTACCAGATGTGTAGACTTGAGCCGAGGGGCTTGAGTAAAGGGCCATTATGGCTGTGAGTATTGAGCCTTCAAAACCAAATTTTGTCAGAACCGCTTCCATATATTTCCAGTGTACGCGGTCAAACGCCTTCTCTGCATCTATGGATAGAAGCAGAGAAGGCGTTTTGGTGGACGTAGCATAGTGAATGATATTAACAATACGCCGCGTGGCGTCTGAGGTCTGTCTCCCCTCCCCTCACACAATCCCATCTGGTCTTTTGGTATAATATTAGGTATGATGTCAGTCAGTCGTTTCGCTATTAGTTTTGCATAAATTTTTATATCCGAGTTTAGGAGAGATATTGGCCTGAAGTTGGCTGGGGTGGTAGGTTCTTTGCCTGGTTTTGGGAGTGTTATGATGTGGGCTTTCAGCGCTTTATGAGAGAGCAAATTTCAACAGCTGGCGGAGAGGGAGGAGAGCAGGGCCGAGCACAGACACGCCCCCGAGTGGTGTGCGCGTGGCCCTGTCCCCAGCGCGCATGTCAGAAACACTGGCACAGGAACGGGGCCCCGGCCACTCCACCCACCGACACAGTAAGCTTCCCCAGTGGACAGCACATGTGCACTGGGGTTGCAAGATGGAGAACAGTCGGCGATGGAGATGCCGACTGAAATCTCCTTATACGCCGCCACGAGTTAATAAGCCCGGGTGGCTTAGTGTGCCGGGTGTACCCCCGAGACGCCCACATAGGATGGGGAAGAAAACAGGACATATTATACTAATGCACTTGTACAAAGGAATTAAAAATAAATAAAGACATACATTGTATGAACGTAGAGGGAAAGGTAGAGAGCCGGGGACGGTTCTAAGAGCCTAGACTTGAGCATGGAATTTACTCATGTGGAGATGTATATATTTATTACAAATAAATCCATAGGGCAGAATAGGTACGAAATACCTGTCAGGAGAAATATACAGGGGGCCCTAGAAACTGGGAGCCACAAGTTACAACAATATTAGAAATAGATAGAGGATTGCAACCAATACAATTTAAAATAGACATTGACAATCACCAGTCATTGCAATAAATTCAAGGTGTTAGAAAAGAAACATTGTATAAGCACAGAGATGACATAATTTCAAAATATCAATGCATGTTATAAACAAAAGATATATTAATGTAGAAATCTCAAGTGAAAGAGAAATTAACCACTTCAGCCCCGGACCAATTGGCAGCCAAAGGACCAGGCCCCTTTTTGCGATTCGGCACTGCGTCAGTTTAACTGACAATTGCGCGGTCGTGCGACGTGGCTCCAAAACAAAATTGGCATCCTTTTTTTCCCACAAATAGAGCTTTCTTTTGGTGGTATTTGATCGCCCCTGCGGTTTTTATTTTTTGAGCTATAAACAAAAATATAGCGACAATTTTGAAAACAATGCAATATTTTTTGCTTTTTGCTATAATAAATATCCCCAAAAAATATATAAAATTTTTTTTTTTTCCTCAGTTTAGGCCGATACGTATTCTTCTACATATTTTTGGTAAAAAAAATCGCAATTAGCGATTATTGATTGGTTTGCGCAAAAGTTATAGCGTTTACAAAATAGGGGATAGTTTTATAGCATTTTTATTAATATATTTATTTTTTACTAGTAATGGCGGCGATCAGCGATTTTTATTGTGACTGCGACATTATGGCGGACACATCGGACATTTTTGACACATTTTTGGGACCATTGTCATTTATACAGCAATCAATGCTATTTAAATGCATTGTTTCCTGTATAAATGACAGTTGTAGTGAAGGGGTTAACCACTAGGGGGAGGGGAGGGGTTATGGGCTGTGACGTGTGTGTTTTTTTTTACATTAGGGGGCGGGGCTGACGTCTGACGTCATTCATCGGCTTTCCCGATGACCGGAAACAGCCAATCAATGACAGGCAGAGTAGGAAGCGCGGGGAGAGGTTTGTTTACACATACCTCTCCCCGTTCTTCAGCTCCGTAACCCGATCGCGGGACACCAGCGGCGATGGGGTCTGCTGGTCCCGCGGCCGTGGTCACGGAGCTCCCGACCGGGTCGCGAGCGCGCCGCTGGCGGCGCGCGCGCGACCCACAGGCAGGCAAATGCACGATCACGTACAGGTACGTGCTTTTGCCTGCCCGTGCCATTCTGCTGACGTATATATGCAGTGGGCGGTCGGGAAGCGGTTAAAACATAAAATGCATGTACAGATACTGGTTTCAACTAGTAATAGTTAGAATCTAACAAAAGAGTACAGGGCTTTGACGCCTAAAAATAATGTTTATATATACATTGAACATTTAGTATAGGAATAGAGATACATATCGGTATAGTTTTAATGTATACCTGAAAGCTAATATAAATATGAAAGTAAATGTACTATGGTAAGTAAGTGTGGTGACATTGGGAAAAAGATGTTACTTTTCTATACCACCTGATGAGAAGACTTCTATACCACCTGATGACAAGAAATGGTTTGAACTAGATGCTGTCATTTAGACCTGGTGGCTGGGTGGCTTTAAATTTATGTATCCACCGAGATTCCAATTGGAGGAGGGCCTTGTTCCAGTCCCCCCTCTTGGATCTGGGTGTATGCGGTTCAGGATCAAGAATTTGACCTTTGGAAATGTACCTTTATGGACTATAGAGGTATGGCGACCAAGCGGCAGATCTGGGTCGCAAGATTGCATGCTCGAAATATGTCTATAGGCCCTTTTTCAGAATTCAGTTTTTGTTTTTCCGATATAGAAACAGTTACACTCGCAAGGTAGTAAATAGATCACCCCAGGCGTTCGGCAGTTGGCAAAATGCCTGGGGTGAAAAATTGGGCCGTTAGGTAAAGTTAGATTTATTTGTACTAGCATATATTTGCAGTAGTGACACTTTCCACAAATGAAGGTTTCTCTGTACTTGCAAATTGAAGCACATTTTTACATTCTGCAATTACCTATTAAGATAATAGGAGAACAAAACTTGAAACGGTACCATTTGAAAGTATTCAGGCAGGCCCTTGCACTACATGCTTTGGTGAATTCATCCATAAATATGAACACAAAAGAGGTAGGTATAGTGTGTATGGGTTTGGAAAAGTCAGCAGATAGAGTATTGTTATCGGTTGACTTAGTGGTTGGGGGGGAGGGTTCAAAATTAGTTTGGGCCCCAAAAAAAAGCCTCTTGCACTCTGCCTGAATTTAAGGACAAAAATAACATTTGGACACATTTTAGGGGGTGTTTAGGGTAAGCACTACAATGGAGCAGACAAAATACATTGTTAAGTGACTAGGCAAGGTGTGTATGGGCCCAGCATAGCATGCTGGGGAGGTTAGTGACGGACAAAAAAGGAGCATTAAAAGCTTACAGTATTCTTGAGGACAAAGAGGACATTCACAGCATATTACAATCATGGTAATTAGGGAATGATGAAATAAATACAATACATTGGCAAACATTAAATACATAGAATGTGATGTTAACCACTTCAGCCCCGGACCAATTGTCAGCTTAAGGACCAGAGGTCTTTTTTCAATTTCGCACTGCACTACTTTAACTGGTAATTGTGCGGTCATGCAATTTTGTAACGAAACGAAATTTGCGTCCTTTTCTTCCCACAAATAGAGCTTTCTTTTGATGGTATTTGATTGCCTCTGTGATTTTTATTTTTTGCGATATAAACGGAAAAAGAGCGAAAATTTTGAAAAAAAAAGAGATTTTCTACTTTTTGTTATAAAAAAAATCTAATAAACTCAATTTTAGTCAAACATTTGGGCCAAAATGTATTCAGCCACATGTCTTTAGTAAAAAAAATGCCAATAAGCGTATATTTATTGGTTTGCGCAAAAGTTATAGCGTCTACAAACTAGAGTACATTTTCTGGAATTTACACCGCTTTTAATTTATGACTGCCTATTTCATTTCTTGAGGTGCTAAAATGGCAGAGAAGTACAAAACCCCCCCAAATGACCCCATTTTGGAAAGTAGACACCCCAAGCTATTTGCTGAGAGGCATGTTGAGCCCATTGAATATTTTTTTTTTTAGTCCCAAGTGATTGAATAAAGACAAAAATAAAAAATAATTTTTTTTTTCTTCAAAAAGTTGTCACTAAATGATATATTGCTCACACATGCCATAGTTATATGTGGAATTGCACCCCAAAATACATTTTGCTGCTTCTCCTGAGTATGGGGATACCACATGTGTGGGACTTTTTGGGAGCCTAGCCGCGTACGGGGCCCCGAAACCCAAGCACCGCCTTCAGGATTTCTAAGGGTGCAAATTTTTGATTTCACTCCTCACTACCTATCACAGTTTCGAAGGCCATAAAATGCCAAAATAGCACAAAACCCCCCCAAATGACCCCATTTTGGAAAGTAGACACCCCAAGCTATTTGTTGAGAGGCATGGTGAGTATTTTACAGCTCTCATTTGTTTTTGAAAATGAAGAAAGTAAAGAAAAAAAATTTTTTTTTTTCTTTTTTCAATTTTCAAAACTTTGTGACAAAAAGCGACATCTGCAAAATACTCACAATACCTCTCAGCAAATAGCTTGGGGTGTCTACTTTCCAAAATGGGGTCATTTTGGGGGGTTTTATGCCATCTGGGCATTCCATGGCCTCCGAAACTGTGATTGGCAGTGAGAAGTGAAATAAAAAAATTACTCCCTTAGAAAGCCTGAAGGCGGTGCTTGGTTTTTGGGGTTCCGTACGCAGCTAGGCTCCCAAAAAGTCCCACACATGTGGTATCCCCGTACTCAGGAGAAGCAACAGAATGTATTTTGGGGTGTATTTCCACATATGCCCATGACATGTTTGAGCAATATATCATTTAGTGACAACTTTTTGTAAAAAAAAAATATATATATTTTTTTTTTTCATTATTCAATCTCTTGGGACAAAAAAAAAAAATATTTAATGGGCTCAACATTGCTCTCAGCAAATAGCTTGGGGTGTCTACTTTCCAAAATGGGGTCATTTGGGGGGGGTTTGAACTGTCCTGGCATTTTATGCACAACATTTAGAAGCCTATGTCACACGTCACCCACTCTTCTAACCACTTGAAGACAAAGCCCTTTCTGACACTTTTTGTTTACATGAAAACATATTTTTTTTTTGCAAGAAAATTACGTTGAACCCCAAACACTATATATATTGTTAAAGCAAAGGCCCTACAGATTAAAATGGTGGGTGTTGCATTTTTTTTTTTCCACACAGTATTTGCGCAGCGATTTTTCAAACGCATTTTTTGTGAAAAAAATACACTTTTTTTTATTTTAATGCACTAAAACACACTATATTGCTCAAATTTTTGATGAAATAAAAAATATGATCTTAGGCCGAGTACATGGATACCAAACACGACATGCTTTAAAATTGCGCACAAACACGCAGTGGCGACAAACTACATACATTTTTAAAAGCCTTTAAAAGCCTTTACATGATACCACATTAGATTCACGGAGGAGGTCTACTGCTAAAATTACTGCCCTCGATCTGACCTTCGCGGTGATACCTCACATGCATGCTGCAATTGCTGTTTACATATGACGCCAGACCAACGCTCGTGTACGCCTTTGCGCAAGAGAAGGGGGGGCAGGGGTGCTTTTTTTTTTTTTTTTTTTAGTTTTTTTTTTATTTATTTAGCTTTTTTATTCTATTTTTAAACTGTTCCTTCCATTTTTTTTCTTTGTTATGATTTTTATTGTTATCTCAGGGAATGTAAATATCCCCTATGATAGCAATAGGCAGTGACAGGTACTCTTTTTTTGAAAAAATTGGGGTCTATTAGACCCTAGATCTTTCCTCTGCCCTCAAAGCATCTGACCACACCAAGATTGGTGTGATAAAATGCTTTCCCAATTTCCCAATGGCGCGGTTTATATCCGGGAGGGGGGACATTCCCTCCTACTGCTTGTAAAAGCAGTCTAGAGGCTAATTACCCGCTAGAATTGCTTTTACATGAAAGCCGATCACTGGCTGAAAAGAATGATACCAAGATGATACCTAAACCTGCAGGCATCATTCTGGTATAACCATTCAAAGTCCAGCAACATACTGGACATATATTGTAATCTTTTTTTTTTTTCATGCAGCCTCTTGGCTGAACGAAAAAAAGAGATTGATTGGTGGGTATGCCCACCATTAGAATACCTCCCTTCATCCACCCACTTCTAATGATGGGCATACATGCACCATTTATATATGCCGATGCATGGGGGCATCCTCCCGCAAAAGTTATGCCGTGTACACACGGTCGGAATTTCGACCGTATGTACGTGGCATTAGGAGCCAATCGCTCCTCCCCGCCCCCTGCTGCCCCCATGCTTCGGCATATATGCTCTTTTTTTTAACTGTGGTGGTGAAATCACCTCCTACAGCGTTGGAGTCGCGGCTTTATGTATCGTGGGAGCAAACGCTGTTGCTGTCAAGATAAATAAATCCGCGCTGCAACTGAATGGCGCACCTGAAAAAAATGCTTAACACTAAAACACAGTAAACAAAATTACATACCTGAAAAGCAAGCATGATAAAACATGATAAAACATAATAAAACATTGCAGAATAGAATGGAGTAAAAAAAGAGCAACAATAGAGAGAGAGAGAGAGAGAACAATAAAACGACAACTATTTTTGTTTTTTTTATTTTTTTGAGATTCACAGGTAAAAAAGCTCCTGACTGTTAGCGACTGAATCAAAACGCTACCACAAAAAAAATGTTAGCGATCGCAGGGATCAGGCCTGACTCTGCGAACACTGCAGTTATGTGTGCTTAGTGTTTTGTAAGTGACAGTGATCGATCGATACTGCACTTGGGTGGGCTGGGCTGGGCGGAGGGGGAAAACGCAGGTGCTAGCAGGTATCTGGGCTGATCCCGCTAACAATGCGTTTTTTTGGAACCCTAAACTGCTGGGACGCTAGTATAGATCTGATCAGATCAGATATTGATCTGTTCAGATACTATACCACTAAGGGAGGTGTATGCTTTGCGCGTGGGTGTTTGCGGTACTGGCACTAACCTGGGGCGACGCAGACCTTATTTGACCCTAAAACCTAATTGATATCACCCGCCGGGCGATCAGGGGGTTAAACCGTTATTGGGTAATAAATGGCGGGTGCCCTGACAGTATAAAAAACAAGCTAACTAACCAGCGTCACCCGTAACAGTAATACAAAAAAAAACTGGTTACCTAGCGACACTAATGCAGGGATCAGAAAAACGATCGCTTAGTGACACTGGCAAAAGGGGGTGAAAGGGTTAACTAGGGGCAATCAGGGGGTTAAACCTTTATTAGGTAATATATGGGGGTACCTGACGCTATATAAAAACCTGACGGGGAACCTAAATAACGAAATAACTAACTGGCTAACCAGCGTCACCAGTGACATTTTATACGGTGATCACTGGTGAAAGGGTTAACTCTAGGGGCAATCAGGGGGTTAAAACCTTTATTTAGGTTGTAATATGGGGGTACCTGACCTATAAACCTATTTATGAACCTATATAAACATGGCGGTTAACCTAAAAAAAAAACTGGTTACCTAGCGACACTAATGCAGCGATCAGAAAAACGATCGCTTAGTGACACTGGCAAAAGGGGGTGAAAGGGTTAACTAGGGGCAATCAGGGGGTTAAACCTTTATTAGGTAATATATGGGGGTACCTGACGCTATATAAAAACCTGACGGGGAACCTAAATAACGAAATAACTAACTGGCTAACCAGCGTCACCAGTGACAGTTATACGGTGATTACTGGTGAAAGGGTTAACTCTAGGGGCAATCAGGGGGTTAAAACCTTTATTTAGGTTGTAATATGGGGGTACCTGACCTATAAAACTATTTATGAACCTATATAAAACATGGCGGTTAAAATAAAAAAAAAATGGTTACCTAGCGACACAATGCAGCGATCAGAAAAACGATCGCTTAGTGACACTGGCAAAAGGGGGTGAAGGGGTTAACTAGGGGCAATCAGGGGGTTAAACCTTTATTAGGGGGGGTAGGGGGCTACCTAGGACCTAAAACTAACTGCCCTGACAGTTATTACAGTCACACTGACACTAAATGCAGTGATCAGTAAATAAATGATCACTGCAATTAGTGACACTGTGACTGGGGGGGGAGGGGGTGATCTGGGGGGTGATCAGGGGGTGACAGGGGGGTGTTTTGTGTGCCTAACTGTACTGGTGTCAGTGTAGTGTTGTGCACTAACCTTAACATGTTCGCCGCTCGGCGTCTCCGGTCACATAGACCGGCGCACCGAGCGTGACATCACTTCCGCCTTCCTGTCTATACAATAGACAGGAAGGGGAAGTTTCTCATTGGCCAGGAGCGATCGCGAGGGGGTGGCCAGAAACCACTGGCCGTCCCCTCGTCCCGGATCGCTCCTGAAGCGATGCCGACCGTCCCCGCCGGCGGAGGGGGGTCCGATCGGACCCCCCAACCGCCTAAAGAATGGCACGTACAGGTACGTGGTTCTGCCTGTACGTGCCATTCTGCCGACGTATATCTACATGGGGCGGTCGGCAAGTGGTTAAAGGCAAAAACTTACCTTAATATAGTACTTCTGCAGGACCTTAATGATGGCGGGACAGGTCTCTGGAATAATGATTCCCAGAGCCTGGGGGGAGATCACAGTCGTGAACGTAATATCCTGGAGACTTCTCCCCGTCGCCAAGTACCATAAGGTGGCGACGAGCCTCTGCTCGGGAGTGATGGCTTGCCGCATGCAGGTTTTTCTGCTTCGTAATATAAGGGGACAGCAAAGCCAACAGACGGTGAAGAAAGGGGTCCGTCGTTTGGAGATAATTCCCAAAATCGTCAGGATTATTCTCCTGGATCTCCCGCAGCAAAGGCATGTGAGAGAATTGGTCCATGAACTCCTCCTTTCTCTGTTCATGGACTGGACTTGGGTCAAAGCAAGAACTCCAACACCAAGCCCAACAATGGCACAAGCTCTCCGACGAGAACGTAACTGCAACATGGCTAGAAAACGGTCGACTGGACAGAACGCACTGAAAATCAGAAAGGACCTGAGAAGAACGAGCTGAAAATCAGAAACGAGCGGACAAGAACGCACTGAAAAACAGAACCGAACTATAAATAGAACACACTGAAAGACAGGAACGAACTGACAATGCGCACTGAAGAACAGATACAAATCCACAAGCACAAACTCAACAGCAGAAACGAACTGAAAAGCACAAGGCTGAAAAGCGCAAATTGTCTTTTACCAAACTTCTACTAATTCGAGATAAACACAAGATTAGCAGAAGGAGCCCAAAGGGTGGCGCACTGGCTATTGAACTTCCTTTTTATAGTCCCATTGTACGTGAGTTCTATATTGCTGAGACCCGACAATTCATTACAGCCGCGATCAGTTTTAAATGACAATTTTTCCTTTAGAAATGTCAATTTGCTGTGGTACTGTTCTAAACATGGAGAAAATGTGCAACTTTACAGGCATACTATAAACACCCCCCAGGCACAATATTTAAAGGAACATTTAATTTTTATTGTTTCACTTTAAGCATTAAAAAAAATCACTGCTTCCAAAAACGGCTGTTTAAAAAAAAAAATTCCATTGATACATGTGCCCCGGGGAAGGACCCAGGTCCCCAAACACTTTTTATGACAATAACTTGCATATAAGCCTTTAAAATTAGCACTTTTGATTTTTCATGTTCATGTCCCATAGACTTTAAGGGTGTTCGGGCAGCTTTCGCAGCTTTCGCATATTATTCGCTGTATGGCGAACAGGCGAACGCCCGATGTTCGACTCGAACATCAGGCTCATCCCTACTGGTGACCCCACAATAGGGATAAAACTTTTCCGCGTAAGGGAATTAAATAAGACATGCAGCCATTCACTAAAATTTGAAGAAAAGCGGTTTAACCTTAAACTGCGTAGAGGGTTCTTTACTGTAATAGCGGTTAGGATGTGGAATTTCCTTCCACAGGCAGTGGTTTCAGCGGGGAGCATTGATAATTTCAAAAAACTATTAGATAAGCACCGTAACGACCACAACATACAGGGATATACAATGTAATACTGACATAAAATCACACACATAAGTTGGACTTTATGGACTTTTTTCAACCTCACCTACTATGCAACTATGTAAAGTGAAAGTGAAACTGCAACATAGAAAGTCCCGCTAGACAGGGCTGTGTTGTGAAGCAGAGCTGTGTAAAGTTCAGGACTGAGTGAACAGAAATATAAATGCTTAGACAGGTAAGACAGCTCTCATAAATGTATTTTATCTGTATATTTAGATATTTGACAGTAATTCAGCTTTGACTCATTCCTCATTCTATCTGTGTTATCATAAGGAAGTGATCAAGGCATTGGATTATTTTTCTTTAGTAATGTAATTTTGGTGTTTCATTTAATTTTTAAACATTTCTTATTGCCAAAAATGTAATTACACATGAAAATATATTACTCCTTTTTTATAACAGCATTAACTTTACCCTTGTATGAATAAATAGATCGATATTTATTGATAATTATAGTATCTAATTCCAAAAAATAGGATAGCAATATAGGATACAAAACATAAAATGTTCATTCACTGTATAGTCTAAAGTAAGAGTGACAACCGTAAGTGGAATAGACAGTTTCCATTACCCCCTCACCCTCACTGGAGAATAATTTGCAAAGGCTGAGTAAATTGTGTTTTAAGAAGTGTAATGACGTGTAATAATTTCCTGTCAGCATGTCATTTTCCACACAGACTGAGTCAGGTCTTTTATTTTTGGGCAATGTAGGGAGGGATTAGAATTAGGATAAGAGCACAAATGTGCAGGCCTTTTTGTGATGTGAACTGTTTCAGAGGATAATGAAAATATAATTGCAAAGAACATGCATAGTGTGAGATAAAAGCACATTGTTCAGGAGCTCAAAGAGATAATATACATGCTTTTGAAATAGTATACATAAGCTTTTTCACAGATGAGACCACAGTGCTAATACAATTTCTAACCAATCAATAAGAGTTATTTAGAGCAAAATCAGAGCAATTAGATTTAACTGCTCTGTTCAAATTAGAAATTATTATCAATAATTTGCATTTTTAGTTAACATGTATGAATTTCTATGAACCTTTGTGTCAGACTATGTAATGTATACAGAAACAGACTATAGATGGAACAAGCAGCCCTATCTCATTCTAAAGTAAAGGTGTATTTGACTGTGGATGCAAAGATTTAGAGATGAATTAAAAGAAAATATGCTAGTTATTTATCTATTGAAACTGCATGCATTTTTGTTCTGTGCAAATGGAGCAAAATCAAATGTTCTTAAGCTAATTAAATATGTGAATAGGAAACATACTGCATTGTGGCCACTAGGTGGAGATGAAGAGCATACCTATTTTAGATGATACTGTAAATGTGTACTAATGCACTTCAATATACTGCAGTAAATGTGCCTAACACACTTCAATATACTGCAGTAGACGTGAACTAACGCACTGCAATATACTGTAGTAAAAGTGCACTAACGCACTGCAATATACTGCCGTAAAAAATGTGCACTAACACACTTCAGTATACTGCAGTAAAAGTGCACTAATGCACTTCAATATACTGCCATAAATGTGCTCTGAAGCACTACTATACTGCAGTAAAACTGCCCTGACACTCTACACTGATACACTTCATTATACTGTAGGTAACCTGCCCCGAAAACCAAAAAACTTTTTTTGCTTTATTGTACATGGGGAAGTTGGAATCACAGATCAAGTTTATGAACTGTTTGAATTTATTAATAATATATGGAAGAGGATTTGGGACTTTTAAGGTGCAACACACCTTTTATTACTTATCGTATATGCTGTGGAGCACAACATTCATTAACTGTATATATTACTTTGGAAGATTGCACTTAGCACTTTATTTATACTTTATTTATATATTATGGTTTTCACAGAAATCAATTGAGTTCTTATGGATTTTGTGATTGTTAGAATCACTTTGTAAATAATTTCATCAATATTCATCAATTACACACTACAGCACACAAACTCACTAGTAGCAAAGAACAGAGCTCTGTTCTATCCATCTTCACTCCAATATCACACTGAAAATGGCTGCTCTGGGAAGAAATCTTTTATAGTGTGGGTGGGTCTATGAGCATTGAACCATGATTGGGCACAATCATGATTAATTTCTCCAATCATGGCTCTGACAGTGTTCTGTGCCTTGATTGGGCAAATCCTTCCTTCGATCCAATCAAGGAAAAAGTATGTGAAGCGCTAAAACACAAAAAATTGTGCAAAAATGCCGGGAAAATAAATATATATGTATAAAAAATAATATGATATAAAAAAATGTCAAAACAAATTTAGTGTGACAGAACTAAAGTATAATAAATAGCGATAAAATTAGTGAACAAAAAGTCTTTTTTTTTCAAGATAGACGCTAGTGAGGTAGGTGGATGGAGATTTCTCTTCCGAACGTGGTCATGTGTACAATCTGATATTGTAGAGGTGCTATACACACAGAAATGTGTGAATGTGATCCCAGGGAAATTAAACACTGGATAAGGTACTTCTTACCTGAAAGGATGGATGCACATACCATACGGCAGTGAGTCAAAAATGCATGTATGTTTCTCCTTATGGGTGCTGGAAGGTGGTTCCAAGTCCTACAGGCACGTCTTGTGGATATGAACACGCAGCCTTGCGGTATCGCTGAACCGTCCAGGAGTAGACACACGATGGATAGTCCGGTAGACGCACGATGAATCATCCAGGTGGTTGGCACACAGTGTGGAAATTTGACTCCGACTCGTCCGAGATCACAAATGTTGGGACATGGTGTGGAAAACAGGAAAAAAATGCTCCATATGGTGCAAATTAACCAATAACGATTTATTGGGGTAAAAAGTCTCACAATGAAGGAGCAAGCAAAGGCAGTCCAGTTTAAAATGTACAAGCATAAAAAACAGTAAAGGGCAATGTGAAAAGAATCGAATAAAATCCCTATGCGTTTCGACGCTAGTGGTCATCAACAGGGGCAGTTAATGACCAATCAAGGCTTCCAATGCACTGTGCGGTGAGCAGTGCATTGTGGGGTGTTCAGTGGGCTGAACAAATGGTCGAACGCCCTGACAATTCTGGTGTTCACCGAATGGGCGAACAGCCAATGTTCATCCCAAACTCATGCTCTGGCTGAACCATTTGCCCAACACTATCCACCTGTAGTGACAGCTGTAAACCATACACAAGATAGGGAGGGACACCCACACATAGTTCAAGTTGGTTTGTCATGCACTTTTATGTATCAAGACAACAAACAAACACTGTTTTATTCCAGGAGGGCATTTGTACAGCAAGTCAATAGCACAAAATAACACAAAATGTTTGCCCACCTGAGCAGCTAACTAAATTTAAATAATTTCCTGAAAGACAGATTACCTCCTCATTGGTTCCTAAAAACAAACAGGTAGCACATATAACTTTTTAGTGTTCTGTCAGTACTTAGCCTTTTTATCCAGCAGCAGGCTCCCACAGCAAAGAGAGCAAGAGATAGAGCCTTGAGGTTTTGCTATCATGTAAGATGTACACCTTTCCGTTTTATTTCCACCCAAAGCTTCTGGACTCCAGGATGCAGGTTAGGATAAATAAAATAAATAAAACATTGTTACTCCATGTAATCAATATAAGTCCAAAAAAGTCAGTATATAATTAATTAAAATTATCCACACTAGTATGTTAATATCCTCCGAAGGACTTAATGCTAAACGAATGTGGTATATTATTCACTGTGCTTGTATTCAAATAAAATGATCATTCTTTCAAGTATCCCCATATGTGTACTCTCCAGCACCACAGAGGACACACTCACCAAAAGTATTGGGCTGCTATTGCTAAAGGTCAAACGTAATTTGATTAAAGATCCAAAACTAGATCTTTTACTCTCAATTTTACTCAACTTTTCAAAGATATCCCCCAGCATTTAATCCAGGAAATCAGTCAGAGGAAAATTGGTTCTGGTTGGCCTAGTCAAGTTGAACTTAGCACATGGGGAAAGAATATATGCCCACTGTATATGCTACTGAAACAAAGGAAGTTTGTGAAGCATTCATGTATATGTACATGAGTGCATGCTAACATTCCCTATGGTGTCAAGCTATGTGTTTTTTTTACAAATGCTTTTCCACCAGGCTGTCTGAGTTGATCAAAGTGTTTACCTTTTTTAGCACAGGAATTACATACATTTGTTTTCCTGGCTCAGCATGTGGCAGGGCAACACCTGCCAACTTGAAAAACATAAATAAGCATCTGTCCCTCACATTGTCTGTCACACTGCATAGACTCATTAATTAGTGGATAGTTTATCCATACATTTACTCAAAGCAAATGGGTAATCTTTTCAATATGCAAGCAACAAACAAGCATTTGTGACAATTTGAGGGCAAGAAATGAGCAGTCCTGGGAATACAAGGTCAAGTAATGCAATAGAGACAAAACACCAGCAAGCAATTGTGACAATATGCAGGCAAGAAATGGGCAATTCTGATAATATGCAGGAAAAAATGAACAATCATTGCAATACATGGACAAGAATTGGATAGTTGTTACAATAAAAGGGCAAAATCAGCAATTGTTTCAATAAACAAGCAATAAACGTGCAGTCATTATATTACACTGCAACAAATGGGCAATTATACAATATGTGCGAAACAAGTAATGATTGTGACAAAATATTGTTTTCCTTTTAATATACATTACCTTGTTTCTTATCAATTGGCACAATTGTATGTCACAAGAGTAGGTCTAGAATATTTAAAAGGAGTTTCTCTAACCCCCTGGGGCCATTAAAAGTCAACTTTGGGGTCTATTTATTAATGGGTTCATTGAAAATTCATACAATTTTCATATATATATACTGTAACTAAATCAAATAACTGCATATGGAGAACCGAAAAACCAAACCCAGAGGAAGGCAAAATGTTCTTATAAAGCATGGTCCAATTGGCTCCAACAGGAAAAAAAATCCTTAGTGATCCCCTGATATTTCCTGGATTCATAATCAATAAAGTTAAATTAGAAAAATGGCATTCATTTAAAAAAAATGTGTGAATCTTTCATGAAAATTATTGATAAACAGACCCAATAAAAAAACACCCAATGTCACCCTATTTTACCATAATACCCTGTCCTTTTGACGTTAATACATTTTTCTGTAATTGTGAAATCTCATCAACATTTTATGATTTTCACTGACATTTCAGTCATTCAAGAACTCATATTGTCACTAATTAATGTAAAACTTAAACGAGATTGTTGCATAGAAGAAACACATCTGTACCATATGAGAGGGAGGGGGTACAGGAGCAATACAGCCTGAGGAAGGAGCACATATGCTCCATAACATGTAGCTAGGCCCCCACCACCCTCCACTCTGGATCCTGACTTTTGCTTTCACCCCATACGTTCTAGGTTGGTTACTGAAGTTCCCATCAGAATTTCAGCTCTACCTTGACAGCAGATGGCTGTACTTTCTTCAATCATGCGGGATCTGCTGAACTGTGAGCTTTTGGTAGCTCTGGATGCTTTCCATGAGTATTTTTTATACTCAAGCATGTATTGCAAATTTTTGGTTTTAATAAACCCTTTGCTATAATGCTGCAATTAGATAATGTTTTCCTTGTTTTCTTCAAAATCCACTAATGTGGATGCTAAGAAAGTGTTCCATATATCTAATATACCCACGTTATATTCTACCCCATCAGCCAGGGTTCAAGTAAATGGTTCTCTCTCTTCTAGATTGTCTATCAATAATTGTACCTGACAGAGCTGTTCCTTATCACCTCTTCTTTATATTTTAATAATGGAGCAGTGGTGGCTTTAAGAAATAATAACATTCCCAGACATTTCACTTTATTTCCAAATGTTGGTCCTGATGAAACTTCTCAACTGGTTACAAAATGTTCTATTTGAGTTGTGGGTCCAGATTGAACAGTCTCTATCCATACTTGATCTTTGGGCTCTCCCATGAATATTACCAAATAAGAGGAAGGACACAGGTGCTGTATTGTCACTCACAGACCAAACTTTCATTTTGAGGGACAAGTGGATTGCTATCTCTGATATTTCTTCATATGTAGGCCCAATGACACTATTATTTAACAATCATTTTTTTTTCCTATTGGTATACATAGATCAACAATTGGTCCCTGGGACAAATACAATCACGGTATTTTGACAATGGGGATCCTATGCTGTTAGAATACACTGATAAGAGGCTGTAGCCACTGATCGAGAAAAAATGTTCTCCCTGTGTTGCTGCTCCCACCCAACAGAAGTTGATTAAGCCCCCGTTCACACCTATGCAAATTAGATGCGGCTTACACCGCATCCATTTCGCAGAACAAATTAATGTATATTGTTCACATATGTGCGTTGCATTCGCACTGCACATTGCACAACAAACGTGTGCGTTTTCTGGGCATTGCGGTGCAAATTACAAGCACATTAACCTCTATGGGAACGCATCTGATTTGCATATGCATTCCGTTCTGAACAAGGAATCTCTCCTTGTTTTCACTACACCTCCCCTCCTCTCCCCCTCTCCCTGCTCAGCTGATGCGCTCATAGAACGGAGTGGCACCGCTGAACAGCTACATTTTCTCTTCACAGAGAAAATGTAGCTGGAATTCGCACCGCACTGGTGTGAACCCAGGCTTAATGATTGAATTCTGTTGGACCGGCTTGTTGGAAAAATGTTTTAAAACAGTGACCGCAGCCAATGGTCTGCACACGCTGATCAGTGTATTTTGACAGTGGAGAGTCCCTACTGTCAGAATACAATGTCTCTGAAGAGATGTATCCTCTATCCACCTTGATTGGGTGGATGGAGGAATTCGTTTTTTTTTTTTTTTATTCAGCCTGATTCCAGGGACTAATTGAGGAAACTGCTAGCAATGCTTAAGTCCAGGGGAAGGGGGGCATCCCAGCTGGAAGACCACATACTGATTATTGCCAGCTGCTACAGCCGCTGGCAATAATCACATTAAAAATCGGACAGGCTGGTTATATCCAAGCTGATTGATCAATCAACTTGGATACAATCAGCCTGCCCATAGATGGTTCAAATCTCGGCCGGTCCATGCTGAGTCAGCCAAGACTCAAACTGTGTATGGTTGGCTTTAGACTGCAGTAGATCCAGGTAAAATACCTTTACAATATGGTCCTGATTACTCGCTACAACATTGAATTGACAAATAAAAGGCAGCAAACAGCATGCATCACCGGGAAATATCTGAAATTCAAGCCATGCATTATCAGCTTAATGGGGAACACAATCAGGTGTTAGCGTAGGAAAATGTTGCAATTCAGTTCTGGCCTTTTAAAAGAATCATAGACAAGCTATCGAAAACAAGGTGGATTAGGCAGTGCTATTGGGCACATATACATAGAACACAGTTATTGAACAAAAACTATTCATCAAGGGGAGAAACTTTCCATTCAGCTTATCTCCACAGTTGAAATAGCACAAATTATTTAAATTACATGCCTTAAAATACACGTGCTGTAAAAAAAAGCAGTACAATATAGTTTTCTGAAAATGACATTTAACAAATATATCTCACTTTAGAATTTTCATGATTCTGATAGCTTCACAGGAGAAAGGAGTATAGGGTACATAAGAAACCCTTATTATTTATTTTCTGAAAGTTTTCAATGTAAAGAAATAAGTAAACTTTCAAAAGTCCTCTAAATCAAAAAAAAAAACATAAGAAAAAAATAATAATGTACCCCATTGTCATGAAAGGACAATCACAATGTCCCCTGACGTTCTGCTGCACCACAATCTGTACCCAGCACATTCCTGGCAGTTCATAAACACAGCATGGGAGATCCAGAGAGATGTACAGTCACTGAGAATTTTTTTCGTGTTAGACATCAATGGGACTATTGTTCAGCTAAGTGAGTTTTGTCTGTTAGAGGCAAATTTGTCTGTTAGAGTTCCTAATTTGAAAGACGTGATCTGGCATTTGCCAAACTCTACACCAATCGCATGTGTTTAAGCCCCCGTACACATGGTCGGACATTCCGACCACAAAATCCGTCGGATTTTTTCTGACAAATTTTGTTCGAAACTGGTGTTGCATACACACAGTCGGACAAAGTTGTCAGAAAATCTGATCGTTCTGAAGGTGATGACGTTCGTTCGTTCTGACGGGACTACGTTAAAGCTAGTAGCCAATAGCTTTGGTCTCGTAATTTGATCTGAGCATGCGTGGCACATTGTCAGATCAGAATTCTTTACAAACGATTTTGTTGTCGGAAAATTTGAGATCCCGCTCTCAAATTTTTTCAGTCGGAGTTTCCGACGGAAAAAGTCCAACAGAGCCCACACACAATCGGATTTTCCTACAATATAATCCGATCGGACCTTTTCCGTCAGATTTTCCGACCGCGTGTACAGGGCATTACTCTGTTAATGAGAGAAAAGTTGAGAAATCAGTCATTTTGAAAATGCAACACAAAGCAAGGCATGCCAATGATCCACTTCAATTAGCCAATAGTCTTTGCAGCAAACACTGACCATAAACACACACATCTTACATAGTTGAAAAAAAGACACCAGTCCATCCAGTCCAACCTGTGGTGTGTGAGTGTGCATGTGTTTATGTTAATAGTACATTGTGTATCCCGGTATGCTGTGATTGTTAAGGTGGCCATTTAATCGTTTTTTAAAACTAACTCCCTGCTGATACCACTGCTTGTGGAAGAGAATTCCACAACTTCCACAACTTTAACGTTCTGACAGTAAAAAAGACTCTATACAGTTTAAGGTTAACCTGCTTCTCTTCCGATTTCAATGAATGGCTGCATCTTTTTAAATTCTCTTACATTGAAAAGTTTTTTTTCCCTATGCCATCAGTATGGTATTTGTACATCGCTAGAATATCCCCTCTCACGCCTCTCCTCTCCAGAGAGAATACGTTCAATGCTTGTAGTATTTCCCCATAGCTGAGATCCTCTAGTCCCTCTATTAGCTTTGTTGCCCTTCTCTGGACCCTCTCCAGGTTCAGAAGATCCTTCTTGAGGACTGGTGCCCAGAAGCACCAGATGTGGGCAGACCAGTCTCGTAGAGTCAAATAATTATCATTTTATCTCTGGAGTAAATCCCTTTTTAAAGCATGCCAATATTATGTTGGATTTGCTTGCAGCAGCTTTGCATTGCATGCCATTGCCGAGCCTGTCATCTACTAGGACCCCAGGTCCTTTTCCATTTTTCCTAGATTCCCCCAGTGGTTCTTCCCCTAGCAAGTGACTTGCATTTGTATTTTTAGCACCCAAATTAATTACTTTACATTTTTCAACAATAAACTTCATTTGGCATGTAGTTACCCAACCCATTATTCTATTTAGGTCTTCTTGTAAGGTTTCCACATCCCACGCAGAAGTTATGGCCCTACTTAACTTTGTATCATCCGTAAATATTGAGATTGAGCTAATTATGTCATCTTCTTTGTCGTTTCTGAATAAATTAAACTGAATTGGTCCCAGGACAGATACTTGGGGGACCCCACTTACCACACCCGACCATTTAGAGTAATAGATATTTAACACCACCCTTTAGGTACTCACCCTACGGTTAATGCTGACAGACCACAGTTTGTAAACTTAACGTTTGTGGGGAACTGTATCAAAGGCCTTTGAAAAATATATTCATGAATCCATTCTGATTACTACTAATGATAATGTTTTCATTATTAAAATCTTGGATATAGTCCCTTATCATCCCCAATAGCTTGCAGACTATTGATGTTAGGCTAACTGGCCTGTAGTTCCCAGAGACGTATTGTATCTCAACCTTTTTTTGAATATTGGTACCGCATTGGCTTTTCTTCAATCAACTGGTACCATTTCAGTCAGTAAACTGTTTATGAAAATTAGGAACAATGGTCTCGCTATCACCTTACTGAGTTCCTTAAAGAGGTGTTCCACCTGGGAAAAAAATAAATAAAAGTCAGCAGCTACAAATACTGTAGCTGCTGACTGTTAATAAATGGACAATTACCTGTCCAGGGAGCCCGCAATGTCGGCACCCCAGCCAATTTTTGGATCGGCTGTCGGGTGCTGCCACCGCCATCTCCACTAAGGGAAACTGGCAGTGAAGCCTTTTGGCTTCACAGCCTGTTTTGTACTGCACATATGCAAAGCAAGCTGTGCTTTCTAACTGGCCCAGTGGCGGAGGAAGGAGGAGGGGGCCGAACTTCCAAAAAGTGGGGAAGGGTACCTGTCAAAAACAGGTACCAGTTCCCCCCTCCCCCCTGAAAGGTGCCAAATGTGGCACCAGATGGGGGGAAGCAGATAAGTGGAGGCTCCACTTTTGGGTTGAACTCTGCTTTAAGGACCCTTGGGTGTAAGCCATCTGGTCCTGGTGAAATTTTTCAAGTCTATTTCCGATACTGGCTTCTGTTAGACATGAGGGTGCATTCTGTGATGTGTTATTAACACATAGCAGTCTTGATTACTATACTATACTTTTCCTTTGTGAAAACTGAGGAGAAAAATGCATTTAAAACCTTTGCCTTCTCTTTGCCTTTTGTAACCAAATTCCCTTAATCATCCTCAATATATTCTGGCCTCACTTTCTTCCTGTTAATATATTTAAACAATTTCTTTTTTTTTTTTTTACTTTCCTCTGTAATGTGCCTTTAGTCTGACCTGATTGTGCTCTTACATTTCTTTTTGCATTCTTTGTATTGTTGGAATGCTGACAATGACCCCTCAGCCTTATATTTTTTTGACGGCCTTTTCTTTTGCTTTTATATGCATTTTTACATTTAGCCACCCAGGATTAATTTTAGCTCTATTAAACTTATTTCCCATTGGAATGCACTGGCCAATACCTTTATTTAGTCTGCTACCAAAGCACTCCCATTTTTCCTCTTTGTTCTTTGTTCCTAGGATTTTATCCCATTTAATATAGTCTAACAGAGAGCACAGTTTAGGGAAGTTGACTCTTTTGAAACTCAGTGTACTTGTAATACCATTGTGCTTATTATTTCTGTGATTTATGCTGAATTGAGTTGTTGTTGTTTCCCAAGTTTCCCCGTATTTCCACATCCGTGATCAGGTATGTATTGTTTGTAATCAGTAGGTCTAGTAATGCATTATCTCTTGTTGGTGCATTCACCAACTGACCCACAAAATTATCCTGCAAGACATATAGGAAATGGCGAGCCTTAGACGAATGAGCGGTTCAATCAGCCCAGTCAATATCTGGATAATTATAGCCCCCATTATAATGATATTTCCCAGCCTTGACACCATTCCAAGCTGTGATAGGATGTCAGCCTCTCCCTCCTTTCTCAGGTTAGTGGGCCTGTAGCATATGCCCACCATTACTTTTCTTTTATTTTCCTCCCTTTGGAGCTCCACCCATAAGGATTCCATCTCCGCCCTAGCTCCATTAGTGATGTTGTCCCTCATGTTCACTTGCACATCATTCTTGATATACAAACATACCTCTCCCCCTTTCCTACCCTCACTATCATTATGATACAGTATATGCAAGTTTCTGAAATTCCCACAAAATCAAATCCTCCTCGCACATTAGCAACTCCAGTTTTCCCATTTTATTAGCTAGACTTCTAGCATTAATGTACAAGCCTCGTAATTTTGCCATGTCACATATTATTTCCTTGTTAGTCATTATGAAGCTGCAATTTGTCATCTGTCATGGTAAGAAATTTACAAATGTTTGGTGCATAACATCACACGACAACACAACATTACAAGTTTAAGTAAGGTACAAGAAGAAGAAAATAGAACATATAGAGGACAAAGGCCTTTTTAGGATGTGCAATTGCCAAAGAGATAACAAAGTGAAATTCATGTGCAATAAATCCAAAAGTGAAAATACAATAATCTAATAGTCCACAAAAAACAGTATTAAAAATAAATAAAGTGCAAAAAAGTATGTAAAAAAATGTGCAAATGTTGCAAAATAGTTTAAAGTCCAATAGCTGATAATCCAAATTAAAGTGCAATAATCCAAAGGTGATAAAGGTGAACTTCAATTAATTCAATTTAGGTGAGTTCATATAATATAATATACATATATAGGTATGCATAAATATACATTATGTATCAAAATGTTTATATCATATCCTAATTACAATCTATCTTCTCAAACAAAGACACAGAAGCTCCTGAAGAAGCAACAAACTAGGTTGCAAAACATGTTGAGCAATTTTTAACTCTTCTAGGACCGTTGAACACCCCAATAGTGCAAGCCGTATCCAAGTTTTTCTGACGTATACCAAGTACAGCCCCACAGGAAGTGTACAAGCGGCTTCTAAAATGCCCCAGCCTCTCACCTCAAAGAAACCCCTTAATAGGTCTTATGGCGCTTCTGGTCACTGCAGACCTTTAGGAAATCCTCTCTTTGTGATATCCCATAAAGTAGTGGTATATGGAAATGACAATGGATCAAAGCAGAATGATATTCCTTTTGGATAGATAAACTTTCCTTAAACTCCTCCACTCTCCTCCATTACACTCATAAGAAAACAAAACAAAATCTCCATAGTGTAGTAATTCAGGTAAAACAGACTTATTCAATAGTAGTAACTCACATAAAAATTCAGTCATCAGCATCGATCTATTGATGGTCTCGGCCATGACCAGAAGTAGAACGTCACCAGCCTCCCTTCCCGATGCGTTGCGTCACAGATCGCGTTGCGTCACAAATCACGTGACTTTCTCAAGAAACTCTTGCCCCCACACGGTTAAAACACACCCAGGGAACACAGTTAACCCCTTGATTGCCCCCTAGTGTTAACCCCTTCCCTGCCAGTGTCATTTATACATTAAGCAGTGCATTATTTTAGCACTGATCACTGTAATAATGTCACTGGTCCCCAAAAAGTGTCAATCAGGGTCAGATTTGTCCGCCGCAATGTCGCAGTCCCACTAAAAATCACAGATCGCTGCCATTACCAGTAAAAACATAAAAAAGTCCATAAATATTTCCCATAGTTTTTAGACATAATCAATTTTGCACAAACCAATCAATATACACGTATTGCGATTTTTTTTTTTACCAAAAATATGTAGAAGAATATATATTGACATAAACTGATGAATACATTTGTTTTGTTGTTTATTTGTTTTTGGATATGTATTATAGTAGAAAGTAAAAAAAAAACTTTTTTTTTTTTTTTTAATTGTCTGTCTTTTTTTACTCTTAGCTCAAAAAAACACAGAGGTGATCAAATACCACCAAAAAAAGCTCTATTTGTGGGAAAAAATGACATCAATTGTGTTTGGGTACAAGTCGCACGACCGTGCAGTTGTCAGTTAAAGCGATGCAGTGCCGTATTGCAAAAAATGGCCTGGTCAGTAAGTGGGTAAAACCTTCTGGGGCTGAAGTGGTTAAAGATGTATTTAATATTAAAGCTAATCTAGATGCTCTGGTTAACTGGGAAACTACATGGCAAATGTACTTTAACCACTTGCCGACCAGCCGCCACAGTTATACTGCGGCAGGTTGGCTCGACTTCACAATTTGCCATAGGTTTACGTCGGGCTCGTACATGGCAATCTGTGGGCGTGGGGGGAGCCAATCAGCGGTCGATCTTTTTTGTTTATAGCGCAAAAAATAAAAACTGCAGAGGTGATCAAATACCACCAAAATAAAGCTCTATTTGTGGGAAAAAAAAGGACATCAATTTTATTTGGGTACAGCATCGCACGACCACTCAATTGTCAGCTAAAGTAACACAGTGCCGTATCACAAAAATGGCCTGGTCATTAAGGGGGCAAATCCTTCAGGGGCTGAAGTGGTTAATGTTGATAAATGTTAAGGTGTTCACTTGGTATTGACCAGTTTGTGTCCTGACCTTCAGTGTGGATTTTCACTACCTGTATAATGAAACTCCCCTTAAAACTGTCTACCATAAGAGATTACAAAAGCAAAACTGTATAAAGTACATTTGAATGATCAACATCTACCAAGATATCATTAGGGCTGATTTTATAAAGATTTTGCTCATCATTTATGCACAGACAACTCATTTACTGTATATCCTTAAAGAGGTGTGCCCATCAAAAAAAAAAAAAAAATTAAAAGTCAGCAGCTACAAATACCGCAGCTGCTGACTTTTAAGAATCGGACACTTACCTGTCCCAGGGTCCAGCGATGCGGGGGAACGATGCCCCCCCCTCGTTCCCCACTCCGCTCGCGGCACCGGCATCCTTACTGTGGGCACCCGCTGTGGCTTCACAGCCGGGCACCCACTGCGCATGCGCGAGCGGCGCCGCAGATCGTGATACGCCGCACAGTCATCTGGGACCTGTCTGTGATATCTTTTTACCACTTCACTCACTTAGGACCTATAGGTACATCCTCAGGTTTAAGTGGCTGTACCCTGAACATTACTGCAGCTGCAGCCATGATCCTGTGACCAACATTTTTAGTCAGCAATGAGCTTTACTGTAGAAGTGATCTGAGTGGCTCTACAGCCACCCGACCACTTCTACAGGGCACGGAAGGACCCCTGTACCACTACCCACTGCCTTTACTGGGCTCTCCCATGCTGTCAGGAAGCCTGGCACTGCCAACATTCAGATACCTGGTGCACTGAAAGAGGAGGAAGGTACATATATACCTACTTCCCCAATCTGATGTAAGGAACTGGAAGTGACAAGGATTTTGCCACTTCCGGATTCGGATAATAATATATTATTTTAATTTGATCAGATGCTTTTGAGCACAGAGGACCTGTAAAGAGGACCTGTAAAGAGGACCAGTCATGGCCCACGCTATCACAATGGATGTTGTTCATTTCTTGTGATAGCAATAAAGTTGATTAAAAAAATAAAGAGAGAGTAAAAAAAAATATGAAAATAAATAATAAAAAATGTAATTTAATTAAAGTGTTCCTTTCCCCCTTGCTCAAATGCAAATGCATACATAGGTCCTGCACACATATTGCAACAATGATTACACCACACATGTAAGGTATCACCACGAATGTCAGAGCAAGAGCAATAATTCTAACAGCAGACCTGGAAAGGCTTTTGAAGCATCACCTATGGAGGTTTTTAGGTACCATCATTTGTTGCCATATCACTGGTGTATGCAATTTTAAAATGTTAGGTATCTATTTACTCAGACAATACATCATCATGTTTTTCTAAAAAAAAAAAAAAATGGTATTATATTGTGTTTGTGTTCATTGAAGTGTATTTTTTCCTTAAAAATTGTGTTCTAAAAATAAGTGCACAAATAGCAGGGAACATACAAAATTCTAACCACTATTTTATTCTTCAGGGTCTCTGCTTTCAAAAAAATTATACTGTTTGGGGGTTCTAAGCAATAGAAAAAGATGCAGATTTTAATATGTATGTGGAAAATGTCAGAATTGGCCTGGTTTTGAAGTGGTTAATATTCATTGTTATCGTATTATTATTTATTATTTAAGCTTTAGCTACTGAGGCTTATAAACAACAAACAATTGTAAGAAAGCAGATTGGCCTGAAAAACTGAGCTTTGTCTTCTGAATGAAAAAATATATATTAACACATTGTATGAAGTTGTGTTTTAACATTTGTGGAAACAATATGTGAAGCGCTAAAATGTGAGGATGTGCAAAAATTGCGGTAAAATATATGAATATAAAATTACATATAAAATTAAAAAGTACAAAAATTACATAAATAAAGTGCGGTAGTGATGAATGGGGTGGTAATAGTAACACTAATGTTAAAAAAGTCTCTCTTGTTCAAGATGGACTGCTGGAGTGGAGATATGGAATTTTCTTTTCCAAACGTAGGTGAAACTGGTATGGAAGAGCATTCAATATACCAAAGTGTAAATGCGATCCGGAGACAATATTAATACTGGAAAGGGTACTTCTTACCGGATGAGGTGGACACACATACCGTATGGCAGTGGGTCAACAGCGCTTGTGTGTTATTTCTCCCTTTAGATGCTGGTTCCAGGTCCTGCGAATACGTCTTAAGAGTAAGAACACGCGGCCTCAGGGCATCAACGGCACTTCCAAGGGTAAACACACCTTAGATCATCCAGTGGATGCACACAATGGTGCAAGGGGAAGGACTTGTATTTCCAGATCATCCAGGATCACATGAAGTAGGACATAGTGTGAAAAAGCAAAAAATGCTCCATATGGTGCAGGTAAACCAATATAATTTATTGGAAAAAAGTCTCACAATAAAGGAGCAAATTAAAAATAATCCAGTAAAAGATACAGGCTAAAAACAATAAAGGGCAATGTGGATAAAATCAGATAAAATTCCCTACGCGTTTCGACCTAGTGGCCTTCAACAGGGGCAATAAGTGATCCCCCACATTGCTGCAATATATATAGAAAACAAAATGGAAGAAGGGTACCTCCCATGTGACCCGTGAACCGGAAGTACTAGTCCAACATGTGGACCAGGTTCACAAAATGTATCCGGGTCACTGAGGCGGAGGGATATTAGTATAAATAAGTGCGGATTGGGGATATGAATGGATAAAGGATCTATGTAATCATCAGACAATTTACAATTAATATTAAAATATTAAATATAGAATTGTGCTATTAGCAAATCACTTTAAGGAGAAAAATAATGTAACTGTCAGCAGAAAGGTCCCTGTTAAAACTTCTGGGGAATGTGATCCACTTCAATAAGGGAGTAATAACAAGGTCAGGACGGTTACATTTATTTTATAGTGATGAGTAATGTGTAACACAGGGATGATGTAACTGTCAGCAGAGGAGGTAATTAATGGGGTTACGACAAGGTTGCTATACATCACTTCCAGTGAGTATAGAAAGAGGAAGAGGGGGGCGGATCTGTGCGTTCCAACCTCAGCCTATGGGCGGCGAGCTGGAACGCAACGTCACTTCCGGCCCATTCTGTGTCTAACCGGAGTGATCTCGGAAGCAGTCAGGGGGGGCCTGACATCTGTCATAATTGTCCCCCAAAAAGAAAACAAAGTAGGGGCTAGGGCTGTATGTGTTTTCCGGTCCTCCGCCTGCATCGGTGGGGAGGAACCTAGCGTCATTTCCGGCGGCGCCCGGAGAGCCCGACATCATTTCCGGAAATGTGCGCTCCAAGCCTCCACTTGGATGCCAGGAGGTGAAGCGCACAACTACCAGGGAGACGTCAAAGGCGGGCGGGCGGGACGGATCGGCCAATGACCCATGTGACATACTAGCCATAGTATTTAATAATAATAATTATTAAATACTTTAATAGTATTATAATAGTATTTACCTGGCTAAAATTATTGTGAATGAATGAATTTCCTTGTGATTCCTCTGCGATTGAACTACTGACTACAAAATTAAAAGTTTATACTCCACCTTAGTGGATGTAAGAGTAAATCCTTTAAATAAATGCAGAAAAATATGCTCACAAGCTAAACCAAAGTAATCCTAGAAGGAAAAAATATACATTTACTGTATATTATAAAATATTTTTTAATATATTTAAATATTTTTTAGAACATTTTTTCATTAATTAAATAATTTACTCAATAATGTTATTTTAAAATATGCTTTCGTAATTGCAACCACCATTTTTATGCCTTCTCAAAATGTTTAATGTCTTAGTTTTCTTTTTTGCAGGGAGTTTGATGAGCAACCGATCAACTTCTGAGCTGCAGGCACTTCGGTCATGTAACAAGTGTGGGAAATGATTTCTAACTGCAGTTAAAATTATTAAAGTTCAATTATTCATGCTGGCAATGATTACCTCTCCCATCACTGACTATCCCAACCTCCCCATTTAGATGAGATACTTAGTCCATAGACAGCCCTTGAGGAAGGAATTAATAATTGAATACAAGTTAATGATAATTACATGATAACTTTATTGGCGAAGCTCAGCACACAATTTGATGGAAGCCTTGACTAATATATAATGAAAACATTTTAGATATAATATGAAATATGAGCTAAGCAATCATTAGTAGAGACATAGAACACATTTCTCATTTTTCTTCTGTATGTTTAATAACTTTTTTGATTTTCTTTCAAATAGAGAGAATATAGCTGTTAAACAAACATTTGCATATTTGCTTCTTTTTTACTGTTGATTCTTATTGAGAAGCTAAAACGTCACATTATCACATATTTAAGCATATGTAATAATAAATTAGTACTATACTATTCAATACAGAATAGATGTTAAATGGCAGTCTTGGACAATGAGGCAGCCAAAAAAACGTTATTATCTTCAGTTTGGCCTAAAATGCCTATGATATGACATGCCTATAATCTCATAATAAACTATGAGATTACATTCTCTATCATCTATGGCACTTCTTTTCTCAAGTTGTCTTTTACTCTATGCACTGTGGAACTGTTGTGTAAACCTGTTGAACTTATAGGTGTGCTGAACAACAGCATATAGAAAGCATTTTTGTCAGTTTGTTGCCTGAGTAATCAAAATCATTTAGCAGTTTCATAGCGTAGATTAGTCTTCAGCTTTTAATTTGGTTTAGGTTGTTCATGTGCTACAAGTATTAAGTCGTACCAAACAATTTTAACCTGCATTTGATAGACTTATGAACCTTCACCTGCTTTACATTAGCAGACCTTGGATTGTCTACACACGTGTCTCACGTATTCCACCCTATTCTATCTGTTTATCCCCAAATCACTATGCCCAAACCTTATCTTACTTTTTCCTCTTTCTTCACCTGTTTAATTTCTTATCTTTGACAGTGCTACACTCAGTAAGATGTTCCAAGGAACATTTTGTAACATCATCAGACATCTTGAATCTGTTATGTTTATACTCTGTGCCTATATAATCTTTAGTTTAAAAATATAAATAAAAATATTCAGTTAGAAAAAGGAAAAAATTTGTCGCCTTTCTGATAGTGGCATCTTAGCAGAATCATCCCTGACATTTTACAGTAAAACTTTAGTAATCAGTGTCATTTTTGGATGAGCATATAACTCATTATTGTAAAATATTTTAATATAGTAGGGCCCTCTAATTCCTCCTGCATTGAACTGTACTGTCTGCCCTCGTGTTGTGAAGCGCTGTGCAAACTGTTAATGCTATACAAATCCTGTATAATAATAATAATAATATAGGAGCACTGAACCTCAATGCTACATCAACGCTGCCATGCACAGAACATTCTTTGTCTAAAATTGTAAATTTTGTTACTTATTTTCAGTCTCTGAATTTTCCTAATTTGCTGACTGTGTAAGGCTGCTCCTCAATCTACAAAATAATTAACACGCCTTTACTCTGTAATCCTTATCAATGTCAATTGCAAATATAATTTGTTAGATTAAAATACTTTTTACTAACATAGCTCAGTAGACTGTAATTGAAAATATTGAACATGCAATATTTACATGTGTTTATTCTGTAATGAAAAAAAATATATCTTATGCAGCCCTACTTGGATGTTGAATGCAATTTCTTTTGACTTCAGAAAATAGTTAAAAAAAATGCTTGTAACAAATGAAACACAATGAAGAATTATCAAACTGTTCTCCCTAGGAATCATCTGCAGTACATGTTTTTATTTAATAAACAGAAGATGGCTTCATTATACACATTTGATTTCCATAAGCAATCGTTTCCATATCTGTCACTTGTATCTAAGCAGGGCACATTATACAAATCTGGAAATGAAAAATTTAGATCAGGGGCACAGGAAACTCATTTAATGTCGAGAGCAGTCAAAATCAAGATTTCTTTATTTGTAGTAACAACACTGTTAAATCAGAAAATTACTCTCCCTTTCTGCATGTCCTTCTTCTTTTACAATTCAGTTGTTTGATCATAAATTGTCGAGTGCAATGACTTGTCTCCTCCACTTTCCACACTGGTCAAGACAGATTAAAACTCCAGCATACCTCCAACCAGCTTCAGCATACCATTAGCATATATATGAGATTTGAGACATTTTCTAATATTCTCTAGCAGAACTCATCTGTCAACCCAGAGATGAATTATGTAAAATAAAAAAAATAAAAAACTCTTTGCTTTTTTTTGGGATAAATGACCCACCTTTTATTCATCCAATCTATATACCATTTGGGGTACACTGTTAATTTATCACTATACATGTAATGATACACACTGTAACAATTTAACCCCTTTGTGAATATGTAAATTATTTTTTGTTGCTTATTCTTCATTGCAAAACATAATTTTCAAAATGTGAATCATGCTACAGTATAGTAAGAAATTCAAAAAAACTAACAAAAAAATTAAACTGCAGCTCACCAATTCTAAAATGTGGTACCTGCATTTGTTTAATTTTTGTATTTTAGATTTTTTTTTTACTTTATTTTCAACTGGTGGTCCAGTCAGTAAGTCTGCTATGTTTCAATTTCCTTTAACAGACCAAGCTGTACAGACAAAGTAGCAGTTAGAGGGTTGAGACAAAAATCCTGACCAGAATGCTTACTATGGTAAGCTTTTATTTATTTATGTTATACCAAAAGGAAAAAAAAAACTGTTTACTGTAACTACTTATAAAGTGCCAGCTAGAGTTCAGCTTCAATTTGTTAGTCAAGTTCATCTAAATCTGCTTGTCCAACATTACTTTCCCCCCAGACTCATAATTCAGCTGTTGTAAGGTGCCTACTTTGCTACTTCATCCAGAATTCAGACAACCTAAGACACAAAGGGGGTTATTTACTAAAGGCAATGTGCACTTGAAATTGCACTGAAATTGCACTTGGAAGTGCAGTCGCTGTAGATCCGAGGGGGTGCAAGGAAAATAAAAAACTGCATTTTAGCTTGCACATGATTGGATAATAATATCAGCAGAGCTTCCACTCGTTTCAGATCTACCCATCAGATTAGATCTGAAATGAGGGTAAGCTCTGCTGATTTTATTATCCAATTATATGCAAGCTAAAATGCATTTTTTTCTTTTCCTTGCATGTCCCCCTCGGATCTACAGCGACTGCACTTCCAAGTGCACTTTCAGTGCAATTTCAAGTGTACTTTGCACTTGTAGTTTGCACTTGTAGTGCAAAGTGGATTTGCCTTTCGTAAATAACCCCCATTATGTGTTGCTGAGCGATCACCAAGTAAAATAAAATAAATAAAGTGTCTACAAATAAAAAGACAAATAAAGCAGCCACCACATCTAAGTATGTTTAAACTGCAATATATTACATTTTTGTTTTTGTGTTTATAACTGCTTTAAGTAACAACATATCACATACACTTTCAGCTGTTTTCTACATTTCAAAATTGTCTTTGTTTTTAATTGTTACATCACAGAAATACCCTATAGATAAGATTTTAATGTAAATGGCTATGCAATATCTCTTTCTACAGGTTTTACATTTAAAGACATTGAGGTTGATTTATTAAAGGAGTAGAGGCTGTTCACTAAGTAAAGTGAGTATTCACTGAACACTAATAAGCAAGGGAAATTAAGAAAAAATTAAGAAAAAAATTAGATTTTTGTTTGGACGATTAAAGTGAACTCAGCTTCACCTCATTAATTAAGCTAAGTTTAAATTCATATATAAACAAAGAAATCGGCGCTGGAAATAATATTAAATGTGAAAAACTAAAAAAATATCAAATAGTTTGCAGCTGCTGTGAAAAAAAGTGCTAAAACTTTCAGAAAATGCTAAACCAATGGAAACAGAGCTAGCAATGATGATAATAATGACCCAACAAACAAAAAATAAACTCATTTCAGTGACCGCAAAAAATTACTAGCATTATAAATGTGTCCAACATATAAGTGCTCAACATATAAGTGTCCAACATATAAGTGTCCAACATATATGGCATATGCAAAATTATAATGCATAAGAGAAGACCCATTCACAACCTTACAAAATGCATAATAAAGTGTCTAATTGGTGTCCAAAAAAATGCAAACAAAAAACTCTTCCTTGGACTGAACTCACCAAGCTGGCAGGCAGGCAAAGCTAGAAGCAAGCAGGCAGGCAGGCTGATGGTAGCAGACAGGCAAGCGAGCAGAGCTATAAAAGCAGGCTAGTATGCTGATGGTGACTGAGAGGGTCCAAGAGGTAATGAATGTACACTGGATCACAGGGGTATTCTCATAAGGTTTTCGCGTTTCGCCCCTCCTCCAGGGCGTTATCAAAAGACATCCACATGTCTTTTGATGATGCCCTGGAGGAGGGGCGAAACGCATCAATGTAATTTCCGGCTGAGGATCTAACCACTGACGCCATTTCCTGCCTCTGTGGAGCGCAAGCTGATCCAGCAGCGATCACGGAAGTATTCTCTGAATGTTTGCTCTTACATTGCATCTAGTAAGTAGCGCCTAGCGCGCATTTTTAAACAACAGCCTCACAGTACTTCACCATATGTAGTTTTTCTTCTCCCATCGGTGGAAAAACCTTATGAGAATACCCCTGTGATCTAGTGTGCATTCATTACCTCTTGGACCCTCTCAGTCACCATCAGCATACCAGCCTGCTTTTATAGCTCTGCTCGCTGCCTGCTCTGCATTTTTTTGGACACCAATTAGACACTTTATTATGCATTTTGTAATGTTGTGATGGGTCTTCTCTTATGCTTTATAATTTTGCATATGCCATATATGTTGAACACTTATATGTTGGACACTTATATGTTGAGCACTTATATGTTGGACACATTTATGATGCTAGTCATTTTTTGCGGTCACTGACATGAGTTTATTTTTTGTTTGTTAGGTTATTATTATCATCATTGCTAGCGCTGTTTCCATTGGTTTAGTAAGTTTAAATTCAGTTCACAAACTGACTTTGCAAAATAAACATGCTAAATTAACCCTATTGTTAGATAAAAACTGTCATATTATTTTCTCATATTTTGGTAATTTATGAAGAAAATGTGTCTACATAATATAATAGACTAACAGCTAATAAGAGTTTTATTAACATTTTTTTTGCTTTATTTAAGGGAAACACATGCATGGGATGGTCATCATGTGGTACTTGGTATATCAGGGTTTATGAATGACTGAAAGAGCAAAGGATAAAAAAAAGCTAAATTACATTGGAAGATCACTGCGGGTAGAAAAGTTCATTGTAATGTCTACCAATTCCCTTTTTCTCTTTGTTAATACAGAAATATGCACTGCACTATTGTTCACAGTCTATAAACATCATATCTGTGACATATGTAACAATATTTTTGTTACAGTTTGGGGGTTGGTTGACTAAATGCAAATGGTCTGTTCACTTTGTAGGGCAAATGTCAATTTACAAATTAATTTCCCCTTAGCTTAGTGAATGCATTGAAGCTCTGATGATCTCTATCATCCAATCATGTGAACGAAAAACACTGTTTTTGTTTTGTTTTTAATTTTGTGATTGGGTGTACCTTTACAAAGAGAATGTTTCCCACATTCATTAACGTGATTGTAAAGGATCACCTTGTAAAACAACCCATTTAATTGAAAACTGGAATGAAAAGCAAAACATTTGTATATATATATATATATATATATATATATATATATATATATATATATATATATATATATATATATATATATATATATATATATATATACATATATATATATATATATATATATATATATATATATATATATATATATATATATATATATATATAAACATTATAAATACCTTTTTTCCTTTTTTTTTTATAAGTGATAACATTCCCTCTGTTCCATCTGTTCTCCTCTGCATAAGAACTGGGGGGAGGAGAAGCAACAGTACACTGAGCTTCCCAGTGAGAGGCTATGCAGAGGGGGCATGTCAGGAAAAGTCTGATCATTGGAGGAAAAGCTAGCTAGAGAACTGACCATGGTGTGTTCTCCTGTTTAGTGTGGGATTTCACACAAAGGAAGCAATACAAAGAGAACAGGATACTTTCTCATACAAGTACATGGTATAGCAGGCACATATCAAGAATATGAAATGCTGAGGTAACAAACACTTTAAGCTTAAGGGAAAGTGCAAATTCTCTTGCAAAGTGAACAGCCTATTTACCTCTAGTAAATAAACGCCACGGTCAAAACATCTACCTTCAAGCACTGATGCAGTAGTTGTGGCTGAATGCCCTTTTATTTCCCCTCATACAATGTTTTTACATCCTCTTCTTGCATTATTGTCATTAGGCATAACTGTATACTTTTTATTGTAAAATATGTACAAAATATTTACCAAATGGTGCATGATTTGCACTATGACAGCCTTTTTACACTCTGTCATCATGTTAATATAGTGGATTTAAAAGAGTGCATAGATTGTATTACTGTGTTAATAAAAATGTTTGTTTTTCATCAACTTTTGTGTTGTTTTGAGCTGCTAACTTTGGGAGAATTATTATGTAATATAAAAATGACAGTATCGTATAATCATCTTATGTTGCTAATCTAAGGAGTGACCAGTCATTCTAAAGGACCTTATTACAATATTACAGCATATTACTATTATATAACAATATTATCGAAAATATATGCTTTTTAGATTTTTTTCATTATGTTTTTTAGTTTTAGAACTAAAATATATTATTTTCTCATAGTTTCTCAGACTCATTTTACACATTCCTCATGGAATACCCTAATAATTGTGTACCAGAATGTTTCTATGTATTGCTCTTTTCCTGAACCTTTGGATTAGACACTCAAGTTTCATTAAATATGATCTTGCAAGTAGCCAAGAGCAATAATCAATAGCAAGCTATACTCATTGCAATTTGCTGTGTTTCTGTGTTTAGGTAGGAGAAAGTGAGACCAACTCAATTAAAATTACCTGAATTGCTAAGTGTGAGGGGACAGAAGTAACAGCCTGAGGCCTACTTAGATCCAAAATCTAAAATTAAATTATATTAGACAACACAATCTAGGAGGACTAAGTATATCATTTTGAAGGATGACTATCTTCTAAACGTGTAAGCCCTCTGGCTGTTTACAAGGTAAAAATCACCTTGCTAAACAGAGATTAGGCAATTTGCTGCCTGGGAGTGGGTGAATCCATAGACATCTTAATCAAGATGTCTTTTTAGAGTTTGTTAAATATATGTTGCAGTATCTAGGTGATATAATGCAGAAGGAGGAGAGCACACACAGACAAAGATTAGTTTGTAAGCTTAATAACTCCTCAAGTGTGTTGTGCAACTTGGCACATACAAATAATAATAATAATCATAATAATAATTGGTATTATTATTTTTATTTGAAAGAAATATGTTATGCTGAGTGTGAGGAAATATTACTTATACAAACAAATTACAGCATTTAAAGAGAAATCTGGGAAATATTGCTACTGTGCAGTCAGAAAAATTTCTCAGTTTACCCTTAACCCTTTCACTACAAGGCTTTGCATTTTAAACTTCAGGTGGCCAGGCCATTTTTACCATTTTCACTTTTCTTTTTTCTTTACAGCTTTAAGAGATGGCAAAAGATCCCCCAATCCATATATTTTCTGAAAGCACAGTACCAGTGAAATAAATAGATTGTGCTTCTGATTTTGTGGGTCCCTTGATAGCTGTTCAAATTTTTATCAAAATGATATTTTCAATTAGAAAAAACATAAATTACTATTAGTAATAAAGTGATTTTAAACCCTCATCTTGTAAAATAACCCATTCAGTTTAAAATATAAATAAAAGGTAAAACATTTGTGTATAAATATAAAAAAAAAAAAAAAAAAAAATTATAAATACCTTTTTTATCATTGGGGAAAAGCAGGCTCAGTTCCCAGAAAACTGACCATGATGTATTCTCCTGCTTAGTGTGGTCAGTTTTAAATAGGAAAGCAGAGAGACTAGCAGAACACAAGGGATTTTACACAAAGGAAGTAATACAAAGAGAACATGATAGCTGGCAGTGGTTTTCACTAGAAGATGTAGTTAGGATGAAAAGAAGGAGAAAGAAAGGGGGAAATCCCTATAATGGCGTATAATAATGGAGGCAAGCTTCCTTCAAAAAATTCATAGAAATGTCCCAAACTGGTATGATCTTGTTGACTTAATTAACTTGGTATTTAATGTCCACATTTCTCTCACCACTTTAACCTTCATTTTGGGATGGCTAGAACCACCAGAGGAGAATCACTTCTAATGTGCAATCAGCCAACTTATATTTATTGCCAGGAAACATTTAGCTATAACATAGTTGTTGCCCCTGCTTCCTACAGTGAAGTTTTGGAATCAAAGAAGTTAATGCTTCCCTTTGTTTAGAAGAGTTAACCACTTACAGACCAGAAGATTTTCCCCCTTAATGCTCAGGCCATTTTTTGCGATATAGCACTTGCGTCACTTTAACTGACAATTGCGCGGTCGTGTGACACTGTACCCAAACAAAATTGTCATCCCTTTTTTCCAACAAATAGAGCTTTCTTTTGGTGGTATTTGATCACCTCAGTTTTTATTTTTTGCGCTATAAAAAAGTCTTCTTAAGTTTAGGCCAATATGTATTCTACATATTTTTGGTAAAAAAAATCGCAATAAGCTTATATTGATAGGTTGAAAAGTTAAAGCATCTACAAAATAGGGATAGATTTATGGCATTTTTATTATTTATATTTTTTACTAGTAATGGTGGCGATCTGTGATTTTTAACGGGATTGCGACATTGCAGCGGACAGATCAGACACTTTTGACACTTTTTTGGGACTATTGACATTTATACAGTGATGATCAATGCTATAAAAATGAACTGATTACTGTGTAAATGTCACTGGCAGGAAATGGGTTAACACTAGGGGGCATTCAAGGGGTTACATGTGTTCCTTGGGAGGTGTTTATAACTGTGGATGGATGGGGTGGACTGGAGGAGGAAAAACATCATTGTTCCTAATCACTAGGAACAGCAGATCTCTCTCTCTCTCTCTTCTCCCCTGACAGGTCCTTGCAATGTGCAGGGCCGACATGGGACAGCATAAGGGGAATGCAGTTGTGTGATTACAGGTGGCTATTGGCTGGAGACAGGGCAGCAACAGCAGCTGATTGGTGGTGTTTCGGCGGGAGCAGAGTTCCGCAGGACAGAGGTGATAAAAGAGGCCGTCCGGCCGTTAGAAGGACACAGTACCTCAGGACCGGGACTCCCACAGGACTGTCGGACATGCAGCGCACACCTGAGGGGAGAGAGAGCCTGTTACGCCGCCTCATTGAGAAGGCGGAGGGCGCCGGTGGAGAGGAGTGGCTTCGTCTATGCCTGGGGCTGGTCAGTTAGAGGCTCCGCCTGGCCCTTCTGATATATCTCTGACAGAGAAAATGGAGGAGACCGCTGTGCACATGCGCAGTCCGCGCCGCCAGCGAAGAGAGGGAAGAAGAGACTTCAGTCCCCAGCTTCTCCTAAGCTAGGTGAGGAGAGAGCCCACAGCCTTCCAGCAGCAGTGACATCCCCAAGCCAGGAGAGAACATCACAGCCAGCAGCTGCCAGCAGTGTGCATGACAGGAGTTCACCTAGTGGTGAGACATGTTCTTTATCTGTACCTGAGTTGAATGCTTTTCTATTGTCATTATCTAGCATTGTGAATGACCTTAAGGGGGTGCATACTGTTGGTGCTAATGTGAATAGATATGAAGGGGCACAGTATTCTGGTGCTTTGCATGATGCTAATAATATTTTTAAATTAAATGAGGGGGCACAGTATTCTGGTGCTGTACATGATATCCAGTCTAATTATAATTCAGGGGCACAGCTTGCTGGTGCGTTATTACACTCTGGTGCATGTGGTGGTTTAAAAGAAACTGAGGTGGCACAGTGTTCTGGTGCTTTTCAAGATAATTCTGGTATTCCTGCTATTAACAGGGAAGCACGGTTGCATAGTGTTTTTCCAATTAGTGACAATATGACACAGCAAAATATGGATGATGTCAGTCATGTCTGGCGCAATGTGTCTGAATTACCAGTTAATGCGAACGTTGCGGACAGCAGTTTTAGGAAGCAGGTGCTTAAGCCTGTTCTTTCCCCACGCACGGTGGTAGAATCCTCCTTTAAGCGGATAGGCAAGTTTATTGATTTGCTGTCATTGCTGCCTTCTTCCAAAGAATTTGTGGTTAAAGTGAATAGGAGATTAGAGGAGAGGGCTGATGATGATAAAAGGAAATCTGTCCCTAGGACTTTTCAAAATTGGCTGCAGGCCTTTTGCATATATGCAGCCGTTCTGAGTGAACATTTCCCGGAGAAATGTTCGGGTTTATTCCAACATGTGGACAGCATTGCTGAAGCTTTTTGCCATTTTGGCGGCACGGCATGGTTCACGTAAGACGAGAATTTCAGACAGAAATTGGCAGTCCACCCGACATTGCAATGGGGTTGTAAGGATGTGGGTCTCTGGCTGAACCTCATGCTGCCGCAAAAGCCTCAGTTTGTTGCTCGGCCAGCTAATCCTCAGCAAGCCTTTCGCAAGGGCTTCTGCTTCGCCTTCAATGAAGGGCAATGTAAATTCTTTTCCAACTGCAGATACAGGCACGAATGCTCTTACTGCAACGGTAATCACCCCGCAAGCAGGTGTTTTTTCGCAAAACCACAGCATTATCTGCCGCCCCCTTGCCCCGTGATTCGGTTGGGAAAAGACATGACCCCAGTGAGCTTGCCAAGAATGCGGCCTTGGCTAGACCAATACCCAGACCGCACGATGGCCAGGTTACTAATTGATGGCTTTGAAGAAGGGTTCTTGGTTCCTGGTTTTTCTGGATCTGGATGTGTTATGGTTAAAAATTAGCTTTCAGCCAGAATGCATCCGGATGTTGTACAAGAGAAAATTGATAAGGAAGTGTTGGAGGGCAGGGTTGCGGGGCCTTTTGACCATCCACCCTTTCCAAATTTCTGAGTTTCTCCTTTGGGCATTGTACCCAAGAAGGAGCAAGGCAGCTTTAGGCTTATCCATCATTTGTCCTATCCACCAGATTCTTCGCTCAATGACGAAGTGTCTGATGTGATGGCCCCGGTTTCCTATTCCTCTTTTGACGAAGCACTGGTAGTATTGAGACGTTTCGGGCAGGGGGCTTTGTTGTCAAAGGCAGATATTAAATCAGCCTTTTGCTTGCTCCCCGTGCACCCTCAAGGCTTTAATTCCCTGGGTTTGCATTTTCAAGGTAAATTCTATTTTGACAAATGCCTGCCCATGGGGTTTTCCTTATCATGTTTTTATTTTGAGGCCTTTTCAAAGTTTTTGCATTGGGGGCTGTCCCAGTGTTTTCCGGCAGGAGGTTCCCTGCATTATTTAGACGATTTTTTATTCATTGGCCCCGCTACTCCCCTGTTTGCCTTAGTTCTTTGAATACATTTTTGACGATCTGTGAGTCATTTGGGGTGCCTATTGCTAATGAGAAAACGGTTCTTCCTTCGCCAATTATTGAATTTTTAGGTATTACCATTGATTCGTCATCAATGGAATTCAGATTGCCGGAAGAGAAATTGCATCGGATGCGTTACATGATTTCCCTCTTTATAACCAAACGGAAGGTTTGGTTGAAGGAGGTACAGTGCTTGTTGGGTTTATTCGCTTTTGCAGCCAGGGTTATCCCTATAGCTCGAGTTTTTTCTAGAAGCTTTGCTTTGGCTACCAAAGGCTTGAAGAACCCATGCGCACATGTGCGCATTTCGGCTAGAATTAAGGAAGATCTAAGAATTTGGGATACTTTCCTTGTCCATTTTAATGATTCTTCGGCATGGCAACATGATTTTACAGATAGTTTGCAACTAAACTTCTTTACGGATGCCGCAGGTGCATCCGGCTTTGGAGCTTTTCTGGATGGCCGTTGGTGTGCTGCTGATTGGCACCCCAGCTGGCTTCATCAGGATATTGTGCACAATATAGTGCTCCTTGAATTATTTCCAGTGGTAGTCTCGATTGTTATATGGAAAGAACAATTTATTAATTGCAGGGTGATAGTGCATACTGACAACAAAGGTGTCCTCTTTGCTATTAATATGCTCTCATCCAAGTCTGAAGTTGTCCTCAAACTACTGCGCTTCTTAGTCTTACATTGTTTACGTTGCAATATTTGGTTAAAAGCTCGCCATATAGCTGGTTTGGAGAATAACATAGCTGACGCTTTATCTCGCCTGCAGTTCGAGAGAATTCGGATTTTGGCTCCATTGGCGGATCTACACGGCACTCCTTGCCCAGACTTCCTCTGGGGCTTAATATGGGACTGATATCAACTTACCTCCATAATTCTATCGCACAGAAGACTTGGCGTGAATACGAATTGGCCTGGGCCAAGTGGTGCTCCTTTTGTGCCAGGGTAAATATTGACATGCTTGAGGTGAATGCTTTTGTTTCATTGGCATTTGTATCCTTTTTGATTGAATCACAATTACGTCCTGCTTCGGTTAGTAAAGTTTTGGCAGGGGTTGCATTTTTTCTAAAATTTGCTGGACGTCCAGCTCTGAATTCCTTTTTTCAAGTCTGTCAGGTACTTAAAGGTTTTCGTAAGTCTGTCCCCGCTAAGGATGACAGACGTCTCATTTCGGTGGACTTATTGATCAAGCTGCTGGTGGTTTTGGAGACCGTTTGCAGCTCCATGTTCGAAACGCTCTTATTTAGAGCAGTTTTTTCGGTCATATTTTTCGGCGCCTTAAGAATTGGGGAAGTGGTGTCTCCGAACAGGACAGCTTCTTCTTTCCTTTTGTTGGGTCATGTAGTGATAGACCAAGATTGCTTACATTTGTTTATATGTAGATCTAAGACTTTTGGTCTTGGCAATGGGCAGTGGGTGGTTTTTGTCCAGGTCCCCTAACCCAAAGATTTGCCCGTTGTCTAATGTTAAAAATTTCTTGTCTATTCATCCTTTTTGTGAAGGTTCCTTTTTTATCCACCAGGACCAGACTCCATTGACCAGATATCAATTTTCGGCTGTTCTCTCATCCTGCCTGAAAAGTCTTAACCTATCTGGTTTTAAATTCTCTTCGCACTCATTCCGTATCGGGGCAGCCACAACTGCTAATCTCCTGGGGTTTGATCCGGAAGGCCAAAAGAGGGTTGGTAGATGGGCTAGTAACAGATATAAAATTTATGTCCGTCCTGAATTACTTATCTGATAATTTTTTGTTTCAGATCCAGCTAAATATACAGTTTGGATTGTAGGTCACTCCTATATCTACTGGGCTGGTAAGCAGGCTGCATCTAGGAGTTATTCTAGTAATTTGGGTTTGGACTTTCAAGAATTTTCTGTTTTATGGTCAGGTGTCCGGGGCCTTCGTTGGCGAGATTTGAAAAGTCATTTAACTTATTTGGCATCCATTTGGCCGTCTCCTGATATTTTGGTCTTCCACTTGGGAGCCAACGATATCGGTAAGGTTCCTACCTGGGACCTCCTCTGTGAGATAAAACAGGATTTCTATGATATTAAATTATCATTTCCAAATGCTATTCTGGCATTCTCTGAGATGGTCCCTCGTCTTCTTTGGTCTCCCAGTGGAAGCCTATTTTATCTTGATAAGGTTAGGAGACGGCTAAATAGAACAATCCATAATTTTATAATCTCTTTGGGCGGTTTATCTTTCCCCCATATGGAGCTGGAAGGTTTCCTTCCGGGCTTGTTTAGAAAAGATCTGGTTCACCTGTCAGTGATTGGTGTTGATATATTTAATATGGGTCTACAAAATTTGATTGAAGGTGCTATGGTGTTGGGGGGACCTCAGTCAGTAGATACTCTACTGCCCTCGGTCTGTGGGGATTAGTCGTCCAGCATCGGCTGGATGGACAAAATATAAATAAATTGTGATGATTGTGTTATAGCCAAGATGGCTTCATTTATTTAAATTTATAAATATTTATGAGGATTAACCCCTTTAAACAACACCAGGGCCAAAATATTATTTACCAAGGAATTCAATAAAAAAATGTTAAAAGAAAAAAGAAGTCGTAAGTGTGTTATTTGTTCATGTTAATGACTCCTTAGTGCGGGCCCATGACAGGTCCTTGCAATGTGCAGGGCCGACATGGGACAGCATAAGGGGAATGCAGTTGTGTGATTACAGGTGGCTATTGGCTGGAGCCAGGGCAGCAACAGCAGCTGATTGGTGGTGTTTCGGCGGGAGCAGAGTTCCGCAGGACAGAGGTGATAAAAGAGGCCGTCCGGCCGTTAGAAGGACACAGTACCTCAGGACCGGGACTCCCACCCCCCCTTCCCCTTTTTTATTTTTATAATTGTCAGGGTTTTGTTTATTGGGGATTAGTCGTCCAGCATCGGCTGGATGGACAAAATATAAATAAATTGTGATGATTGTGTTATAGCCAAGATGGCTTCATTTATTTTAATTTATAAATATTTATGAGGATTAACCCCTTTAAACAACACCAGGGCCAAAATATTATTTACCAAGGAATTCAATAAAAAAAATTTAAAAGAAAAAAGAAGTTGTAAGTGTGTTATTTGTTCATGTTAATGACCCTGTTCGGGCCCATGTCAGAACAGGGATCTGTCTATTTACATTGACAGATCCCCGTTTTGGCTCTCTTTCCTGCAATGGCTCTTAAAGGAGACGACGTACACCTACGGTGATTTACGGGAATGAGCTGACCTGCCACAGTATAATGATGGTGGTTAACTTCACAATAGAGATTGTGCCCTAAGTTTGAAAAAAAAGTGGTCAGCTTGGCTAAATACACCCATGGTGTCGCCGGTGGCATTACTACAAGACAGTTTGTTATCTTGATTCTCCAACCCTACTATAACAAATATTGCATTGGTGATGTTATTTCTCTGCTCATGATAGCTATTACTAGATGCAATATATTGGGTTGCTGTTTATTCTAAATGGTGCATAGCAGATTAAAGTAACGGAACGCCCCGAACTCCACTTGAGTGCTTTCATCATATACCGCCTCCTTCCAGTCTGAATATAGATATCAGATCTTCCCTACCACTTGCAACCACAAACTAGGCATACAGACACAATAGAACAATGGAATACAACCACACCCCAAACGATCCGAGCAAAGAGTCCAACAGTATGAGACAACACACAATATAGACATATATACAACATTCCAGTGTGTATATATGTATAATATGTGTAATCTGCTGCCTGAGCTCCAAATATTCATCCACAGACACAGTCCTGGAGTATGCTGAAAGTACGATCCGCAGCAGCCCTGGAAACTCTGATGCCAGATCCATATCTCCGCTGGGGTGACCGATGTCTGCTATCCTGATCTTGGATCCAGGTGGAGGTTTGGATGTCCCAGACTGCTTGCCACCTAAGTAACGGAATGTCCCACACTCCACTTGAGCGTTTCGTCATATACCGCTTGCTTTCAGTCTGAATATAGATATCAGATCTTCCCTACAACTTGCAACCACAAACTAGGCAGTACTCGTTTTGGTTGCTGGCCAAAAACTGTTTATTCAAACACATGTACAGAGAGGTAACACTCTGGGACAACCCCTCCCATTGCATTCAGGGCGGGGTAAACTGTCCAATAACAATAGATACACAGGTCAGGTGTAGTCAAACTTCTCATCAGTAAACATCTTACCAGCAGGGAGGGGCTGCTGGAGGAATTCCCCCCTCCACATAGACATACATATATATACTTTTCTCCCAAGGCAGACAGACACGATAGAACAATGGAATGCAACCACACCCCAAACAATCCCAGCAAAAAGTATTTGCCCCTTTCTGATTTTTTATGTTTTGCATATTTGTCACACTTAAATGACTCATATAATCAAAAAATTGTATTATTACACAGAGATAACCCAAGTAAATACAAAATGCAGTTTTTAACCACTTCCCATCCCACCCATAGTCATATGACATCCACAGAGGGGATCTCCCATCCCGAGCATCATATGACCTCCTCCACTTCCCACCCGCAATAGCTCGTAACAGAGCAGGAACGTGGATCCGTGTGTGTAAACACACAGATTCATGTCCTGTCAGGGGAGAGGAGACAGATTGTGAGTTCCTAGTGTATAGGAACTCCTCCCTCAGTCAGTCCCATCCCCCCACAGTTAGAAAACACAGTCAGGGAACACATATAACCACTTGATCGCCCCCTAGTGTTAACCCCTTCCCTGCCAGTGACATTTATACAGTAATCAGTGGCTATTTATAGAATGGACCGTTGTATTGAAGTGGTTAAATGATGGTTTCATTTATGAAGGCAAAAAAGCTGTCCAAACCTGCCAGGCTTTATGTGAAAAAGTAATTGCCCCTAAACCTAATAACTGGTTGTGCCACCCTTGGAGGCAACAACTGCAATCAAGCATTTGCGAAAACTTGCAACGAGTCTTTCACATTGCTGTGGAGCAATTTTGGCCCACTCTTCTTTGCAGAATTGTTTTAATTCAGCCACATTGGAGGGTTTTTCAGCATGAACGGCCTGCGTAAGGTCATGATACAGCATCTCAATTGTATTTAAGTCTGGGCTTTGAATAGGCCACTCCAAACCCTACATTTTGCTTTGTTTGAACCATTTGGAGGTGGACTTGCTGCTGTGGTTCGGATCATTGTCCTGCTAAATAACCCAAGTACACTTGAGCTTGAGGTCACAAACTGATGGCCGGACATTCTCCTTTAGAATTTTCTGGTAGAGCTCAGAATTCATGGTTCCATCAATTATGGTAAGTCGTCCAGGTCCTGAAGCTGCAAAGCAGCCCCAGACCATCACACTACCACCATGTCTGACTATTGGTATGATGTTCTTGTTATGAAATGCTGTATTCGTTTTATGAAGAGATTGGAAGCCTAGACCCCAGCTAGGCTGCCAATAAAAATAGGGGGCAAATTGGACTATCGCGGTACAGTAAAATAATGTAACAATACGTGTAAAAAACAAAGGGATTTTATTGATGCCGAAAGAAGGTTGGTGGTTTGTTTAAAAACATATACAACATCATTACTAAACACAGTATGTCACCACAGTGTATTCATGATAATACAGTTGATCACAGATATCGTTTTCCCCGACTAGTTTCGCGGACATTAGCCGCTTCATCTGGAGGTAATCTGTGATTAGATCAAAAGAACATAGTATAGTATAGTGGTCAACAAGTAAAACATTACAGACATTTCATACAGCATCATATTAAAAAAGCCCCTTGGAAAATTAAGACGGGGAAGGGGGCACGGCTGCTTACCCGTGCTTTAGCGGACATCCAGCGCAGAGTGCTACCATCTAGTAAGTGGTCCCCCGCGGCAACTCGGGGGGGCTATTAAGTATGATGATCGGCGTCTGGGTAGATGGGTACAATGGTGGTTATAATCAGGTGTATCGTGACAATTAGTGGGGTGAAAAGGGACTGGGGTACGTGTGGGGTTAAATGCAAGTCATATGTGAAAACAGATGGGGGAAACAGAGGGGGAGGGAGGAATGGGAAGGGAAAAGGGAACACAGGCACAGTGCATAGTGGGGACAAAAGAAAACAGGTGGGGTGATTGGATAATAAGTGAATGCAAGTGAGGTGAAACACAGGTTGATGCAAAGTTTGAAATAAAGTATGATAATAGAACGAGCATAAGCATGTTGAGAAACCAGGTGAGGAAGGGGGAGGGGGAAGAGAGGGGGGAAAAAAGGAGAAAGGGGGAAAAGAAAAAGGATATGGTGTGGGGAAAGTTATTAAATGAGTGGCTGGAATGAGTGGGTATAAATAGAAAAAGAGAAAAGACGGGATATACCTGGTCACAGGGTGGTGATTGAGGGAAGTCCCGGGAAAGCAGCCCACTGGGGGTATAGATCGGGATCCATACAACCCCAGTATGTAGCTGTAAGAACCACAGGTCAGGGGTATAAGCCTGGTAAGGCTTATCCACTCGTGTCTGTGTCTCCTATGGGTGAAGCAAATGATAACAGGATTAGCATGGAAGGTCCAGTACCCCATATTAGGGTGTACTGCAGGATAGATTAGGGTGGCCATTTGTGGGTTACTTACTGGGGGCTAGCTGGAGCATATAGTGCCGGGATCCCTGGTCCGCATCATCATAGTACAGGCGGATGCCTGTTATAAATAGCGCCCAACCGTGCGCCGCCCCATTGACGCCGGCTTACGCCGGCACGTGACGTTGCAGGGTCAGAGCACCCGCATTGCGCATGCGCAAAGGATTCGCGCGCATGCGCGCTGGCCCGACGGCCACTGGAAACAAGTTCCTGCCGGGGCCAGTGCAGGAGGGGGAGAGGCTTATGGAGAGACCAACTCCCCCACCAGGGAGCTCACCGAGTTGCCGCGGAGGGGCACAGGTGGAGCAATCTGCGCTTGTGTCAGTCATAAAGGGGGAAATAGGGGAAAGCAGCGGGCTCCATTGTATGTAAATTGGGGGAATTATAGACATTATACTAGCAATAGAAATTGTTTAGCAGTAGTAACAACAAATTAAGTGACGATTTGTGACTTTCAAATTAAGTGACCCCATATTAGGGTGTACTGCAGGATAGATTAGGGTGGCCATTTGTGGGTTACTTACTGGGGGCTAGCTGGAGCCGTATCATCATAGTACAGGCGGATGCCTGTTATAAATAGCGCCCAACCGTGCGCCGCCCCATTGACGCCGGCTTACGCCGGCACGTGACGTTGCAGGGTCAGAGCAATGCAAGCTGAACACGACATGCATCTACGGTACAAGGGGGCAAAGAACTAACAGTCATGATGGGGTACATCATGATAAAAAAGGGATGGCCCGGTTGGTTGTGGCTCTCCACCGGGACGCCCCCAAATTTACCCCCTCGTTAGCTTTTTTTCTCCCCTGTTTTTTGACCTTGTGTCATCTCGGGGAGAGCCTCTTGTGCTATATATAATTACCCCTGTATATCAATTAACAACTTATTGTAATGGTTAGCCTTCATGCAACTATCCACTCCACACATCTATCGGTCGGGCTAGATACTATCCATTATCTTTACCATAGGCTATCCGCTTTTTTATCATGATGTACCCCATCATGACTGTTAGTTCTTTGCCCCCTTGTACCGTAGATGTATGTCGTGTTCAGCTTGCATTGGCTTCATGGGATATTTATCCCAACCACCAGCAATTAATCTTGTTTTATCGTCACTTAATTTGTTGTTACTACTGCTAAACAATTTCTATTGCTAGTATAATGTCTATAATTCCCCCCATTTACATACAATGGAGCCCGCTGCTTTCCCCTATTTCCCCCTTTATGACTGACACAAGCGCAGATTGCTCCACCTGTGCCCCTCCGCGGCAACTCGGTGAGCTCCCTGGTGGGGGAGTTGGTCTCTCCATAAGCCTGTCCCCCTCCTGCACTGGCCCCGGCAGGAACTTGTTTCCAGTGGCCGTCGGGCCAGCGCGCATGCGCGCGAATCCTTTGCGCATGCGCGCGAATCCTTTGCGCATGCACAATGCGGGTGCTCTGACCCTGCAACGTCACGTGCCGGCGTAAGCCGGCGTCAATGGGGCGGCGCACGGTTGGGCGCTATTTATAACAGGCATCCGCCTGTACTATGATGATGCGGACCAGGGATCCCGGGACTATATGCTCCAGCTAGCCCCCAGTAAGTAACCCACAAATGGCCACCCTAATCTATCCTGCAGTACACCCTAATATGGGGTACTGGACCTTCAATGCTAATCCTGTTATCATTTGCTTCACCCATAGGAGACACAGACACGAGTGGATAAGCCTTACCAGGCTTATACCCCTGACCTGTGGTTCTTACAGCTACATACTGGGGTTGTATGGATCCCGATCTATACCCCCAGTGGGCTGCTTTCCCGGGACCCCCCTCAATCACCACCCTGTGACCAGGTATATCCCGTCTTTTCTCTTTTTCTATTTATACCCACTCATTCCAGCCACTCATTTAATAACTTTCCCCACACCATATCCTTTTTCTTTTCCCCCTTTCTCCTTTTTTCCCCCCTCTCTTCCCCCTCCCCCTTCCTCACCTGGTTTCTCAACATGCTTATGCTCGTTCTATTATCATACTTTATTTCACACTTTGCATCAACCTGTGTTTCACCTCACTTGCATTCACTTATTATCCAATCACCCCACCTGTTTTCTTTTGTCCCCACTATGCACTGTGCCTGTGTTCCCTTTTCCCTTCCCATTCCTCCCTCCCCCTCTGTTTCCCCCATCTGTTTTCACATATGACTTGCATTTAACCCCACACGTACCCCAGTCCCTTTTCACCCCACTAATTGTCACGATACACCTGAATATAACCACCATTGTACCCATCTACCCAGACGCCGATCATCATACTTAATAGCCCCCCCGAGTTGCCGCGGGGGACCACTTACTAGATGGTAGCACTCTGCGCTGGATGTCCGCTAAAGCACGGGTAAGCAGCCGTGCCCCCTTCCCCGTCTTAATTTTCCAAGGGGCTTTTTTAATATGATGCTGTATGAAATGTCTGTAATGTTTTACTTGTTGACCACTATACTATACTATGTTCTTTTGATCTAATCACAGATTACCTCCAGATGAAGCGGCTAATGTCCGCGAAACTAGTCGGGGAAAACGATATCTGTGATCAACTGTATTATCATGAATACACTGTGGTGACATACTGTGTTTAGTAATGATGTTGTATATGTTTTTAAACAAACCACCAACCTTCTTTCGGCATCAATAAAATCCCTTTGTTTTTTACACGTATTGTTACATTATTTTACTGTACCGCGATAGTCCAATTTGCCCCCTATTTTTATTGGCAGCCTAGCTAGGGTCTAGGCTTCCAATCTCTTCATTATTCGATTTCTGGATGATGGTACAAATCCCTATCTATGTTTAATTCTTCATTATCTCAGAAGAGGCCACACTTATTTTTCGTATTCGTTTTATGTCAGATGTAATGGGATACACACCTTGCAAAAAGTTAAATTTTTGTCTCATCAGTCCACAGAATATTTGCCTAAAAGTCTTGGGGATAAGCAAGATGTTTTTTGATAAATGTGAGATGAGCCTGTGTTCTTTTTAGTCAGCAGTTCTGGGTTCTTATATGACCTCCTGGAGGAATCATCGTCATGCTCTTGGAGTAATTTTTGTAGGCCGGCCACTCCTGGGAAGGTTCACCACTGTTCCAAGTTATCTCCATTTGTGGTTAATGGCTCTCCCCGTGGTTCACTGGAGTTCCAAAGCCTTAGAAATTTGAAAAACCCTTCCTAGACCAACACATGTACATTACTTTGTTTTCAATCTGTTCTTGAATTTTTTTAGATTGTGGCATAATGTGTGGCCTTTTGTGATTTGTTAGTGTGCTTCACTTTGTCAGATAGCTTCTATTTATGTTATTTATTGATTCAACAGGTCTGGCAGTAATCAGGTCTGGGTGTGGAAAGTGAAATTTAACTCAGCTTTCCAAAAAATTGTGGTTAATCTCAGTTCATTCATGATTCAGCATGTGGGTGGGTGGGGCAATTACTGTCACGTACTTGGTAGGAGTCTGATATGATGAGGTCGGCCTCCCTTGTATCTCCGACCCAAGCTCCACTGAATGTGGAACAGGTGGTAGCTAGAGTTTGGAGGAACACGAGTGCCTGGGTGAGTTGTTTGCAGAACTTGCAGTGGAGGCTGTAGGGTGGACAGATCTGGCAGGACAACAGGCAGAAGTCAGAGATCAGATTCAGTGGATCCGCTGAGGTTAAGGCGGCACTCCAACCGATGTGCAAGTTCAGGAATCGTGTCCTGTTAGAACTTCCTGAAGACTGGAGACGGAAGCGGAGTCGTGAGGATAGCCAGGTTCGGTAACAAGCGGGCAATGTGGTACAAAGCATCAGGCAGGAGCAGAGGGAGATCAGGCTGGGATCAGGAAAACAGAAGACACAGGTAGCAGAGACCAAAGAGAGGGTCAGGGCAAGCCGGGGTCAACAACGGGTATCAAGCAGGTTCACAGGCAGAGTACAGAGGCTCAGGACAAGCTGAAGACCAGTCAGCACTTGTTTGTGGGCAGAGCACCCTTTAAATAGCCCATCTGGTGTGAATTGCAGTTAGGGGTGCGCGCGCTCCATTGCGTGAACGTGCGTGCAGTTGCGCGCACGCATGCGCATCAGTGGTTCCAGAGGTCTGTAGTAGTCTGTGTGCACGCCCATGCACGTTAGTGCTTCCTGGAGGGTTGTTGCTGCTTGTGCGTGCGCACGTGCACACAAATGTGCGCGCATGCGCACGTGTGTGCGCAATGCGCGGATTAACCATTTCCTTACAATTACTTTTCACATAGGGCCAGGCATGTTTGAACAGCTTTTTTCCCTAATAAATGAAATAATAATTTAAAAACTGCATCTTGGATTTACTCGAGTTATCTTTGTGTAATACCAACATTTTTTGATGATCTGAATGTGTGATAAGTGTGAGAAATAAGCAAAAATCAGGAAGGGGCAAATACTTTTTCACACAACTGTACATATATACAACATTCCAGTGTTGCTGTACAGCGAGTCTGACTAGAACAGATCAGACTGGGGTTCTCGGTCACCCTGTGCCCCTAATGAACACAGGGTGATTTACACATAGGAGGGGCCGGGGAGCTGGACACAGAGTTTCCAGAGCTCTCCAAGGTAAGCAGGGTTCCACAAGTCCCCTCCCAAAGTGACTTCTGTCATAGATGATATTCAAGATCAGATATGTTGTGATGTTTTAGGGATGACATATGACCCTAACTTACAGTGCCTGGATTGGAATGTATTCAATTACTTCAAACAGTGTAAAATCGATCACACCAAGTTTTGTATTGTATAAAGAAAATTATAAAAAGATTCAGAAAGCATCTCATATAATGCATCAAACAGTACTGCTGGAGTACATGCTATTGGTCACAAATGCTTATTACAATCTGCCAATGATTTTACAGGACTATTACTCTAAAGCTAGACAGCTTCATCCTCACTAACTGTTTAATGATTTCCTGGTAGATTGGTGGCATCTAATATTACGCATTTCACAGATAAGATTTGCTCCTTTATGAAGCTTCCTCTATGATGAATGATATGATTAGATGAAGTTTCTTCTATGGAGTTAATAAATAACAAATATTTATACATTTCAAATTGTGCCACTATGCAAAATGGTAGAAATTGAAGGTAAGCAAAGCAGTAAATAAGCAACTTACGCTAAAAAAATCTGGAGGCTGACTTCATACCTATGCATTATGATAATACCCAATCACAGTGCTATGTGTGCACTGTCTTGGTGTACATTAGGGATGAGCCGAACACCCCCGGGTTCGGTTCGCACCAGAACCTTCGAACGGACCGAAAGTTCGCGCGAATTTTCGAACCCTATACGTTATAATGGACGCGAACGTTCGAAATCAAAAGTGCTAATTACAACGGCCAATATGCATGTTAATGTCATAAAACAGGTTTGGGGACCCGGGTCCTGCCCCAGGGGACATATATCAATGCAAAAAGAACTTTTAAAAACTAACGTTTTTTCGGGAGCAGTCATTTTAATGATGCATAAAGTGAAAAAAAAAAAGTGAAATTTTCCTTTAAATATGGTACCTGGGGGGTGTCTAAAGTATGCCTGTGAAGTGGCATGTGTTTCCCGTGTTTAGAACTGTCCTTGCACAAAATGTCATTTGTAAAGGAAAAAAAGAAGCCATTTAAAACCACTTGCGGCTTTAGGTTTGTTCTTAAGTAGAATCTGAACAGGTACATTATGAAGTGTAGCTCCATCCCAAAAAAATCTATTTTTAAGCTTTTTGGAGAACATAGGGAGGGGTTATCACCCCTGTAACATTTGCTGTCTTTGCACATCTGTTCAGAACATGTCACCTCACTTTCCGTCCCAATGACAAATGTTTTTGGAAAAAGTGGGGTTTTAATTGAAACAAGGATTGGTGATAAAGTATCAGTAGAGAGGAGATACCTTTTTCCCAAATTAAATCTAACAGGATAGAATTTCCCTTCCTAGGGGTAGATTTCCTCTCACTTCCTGTTTTCTCTTTCCATTTGCAAGTAGGAGTCGTTTGTAAGTTGGATGTATGAAAGTAGGGGCCTGGCGTATATACTCTGCAGAAATTTGCCCTATTAGATGTTGGTGTAGCCACAAGACTGGTGGGCACAGGAATGGGCCCTGCTGTGAGTTAATAGATCAAGATTTGTAATTGCATGCACCTGTTGAACAGGGCAGAAAAATTGGGGGTGGTGGTGGTGGTGGTGGACGGTGTTGCCACAAGACTGTAAGCTCTCGCAGTTACTCTTGGTGGGCGCAGGAATGGGCCCTGCTGTGAGTTATTAGATCAAGATTTGTAATTGCAAGCACCTGATGAACAGGGCAGAAAAATTGGGCCTTTGGCGGTGGTGGTGGACGGTGTTGCCACAAGACTGTAGGCCCTCATAGTTACTCTTGGTGGGCGCAGGAATGGGCCCTGCTGTGAACTATTAGATCAAGATTTGTAATTACCCGCCCCTGTTAAACAGGGGCTGAAAAATTGTGCCTTAGGCACTGGTGCTGGTGCCACAACACTGCAACCCCTCACAGATACTGTACTTGGAGCACAGCAGTCACACGTGTTGCGAAGCATTTTTTTAAAAAATTGTAAGTACACGCCCCTGTTAAACAGGGGCTGAAAAATTGTGCCTTAGGCACTGGTGCTGGTGCCACAACACTGCAACCCCTCACAGATACTGTACTTGGAGCACAGTGTTGCAAAGCATTTTTTTATAAAAATTGTATGTACACGCCCCTGTTAAACAGGGGCTGAAAAATTGTGCCTTAGGCACTGGTGTGGTGCCACAACACTGCAACCCCTCACAGATACTGTACTTGGAGCACAGCAGTCACACGTGTTGCGAAGCATTTTTTTAAAAAATTGTAAGTACACGCCCCTGTTAAACAGGGGCTGAAAAATTGTGCCTTAGGCACTGGTGCTGGTGCCACAACACTGCAACCCCTCACAGATACTGTACTTGGAGCACAGTGTTGCGAAGCATTTTTTTATAAAAATTGTATGTACACGCCCCTGTTAAACAGGGGCTGAAAAATTGTGCCTTAGGCACTGGTGTGGTGGCATGGATCATTGAGGAGGAGGAAGAGGATAGTCAGTGAACATAAGAGGACAGTCACTCAGCATCAGCATAGGCAGTCTTGAAGGGATGTGATGTGACATTAAAAATTATTCGGTTATATCCGCCTCAGGTGCCTGGTAGCTGGTGGTGATCCAAGACTGATTCATTTTGATGAAGGTCAGTCGATCAACCGAGGCGGTGGACAGGCGCACCCTATGATCAGTCACAAATCCTCCAGCAGCACTGAATGTGCGTTCGGACAGAACGCTGGAGGCAGGACAGGCCAGTAGCTCAATTGCATACTGTGCAAGCTCTGGCCAGTGATCCATCCTCAGGACCCAGTAAGCCAGAGGATTTTCGGTGGGAAAGGTGTCCAAGTCTGACCTTGCCCCAAGGTATTCCTGCACCATGTATATCAGACGCTGGCGATGGTTGCTGGAACCGATCATACCTTGGGGCTGCGGACTAAAAAAATTGTCTGAACGCATCGGTCAGACGTCCACCTTCCCCACCGCTCCTTCTGCCACTGACCGAAGCCTCAGCAACTCGTCGCCCAGGACCAGGAGTTTGTAGCCTCCCAGTTTCTGGGAACGCGTTGCACAGACCTTTCTGCAAGGCCTCCCTGAGATGTCTCATCCTCTGCTCCCTCTGCGACGGCAAGATAAGGTCCGCAACCTTACCCTTGTACCGCGGATCAAGGAGAGTGGCCAGCCAGTAATGGTCCCTCTCCTTGATCCGAAGAACACGAGGATCCTTCCGCAGGCTTTGCAGGATCAGGGAGGCCATGCAGCGTAGGTTAGCTGAGGCATTCGGTCCGGAGTCTTCTGGGTCACTGAGGATGACATGATCGCCAGCCACCTCCTCCCAGCCACGTACAAGTCCACTGGTTTGTTGGGACTGTACATCATCCCTAAAAGACTGCTGCTGCTGATGCTGAGTGCCAGGCTCCACCTCCATGCTCCCACAATCCTCCTCCTCCTCCTCCTCCTCCTCCTCCTCATCCTCTTCCTGTGTGATGGGTGGGACAGGAGGAACACTGTCCGGATAAAGGGGGCCTTGAGAGGCAAGGAAGTCCTCCTCTTCCTGCCTCTGTTCTGCCTCAAGTGCCCTGTCCATTATCCCACGCAGCGTATGCTCCAACAGGTGGACAAGAGGGACAGTGTCACTGATGCATGCACTGTCACTGCTCACCATCCTCGTGGCCTCCTCAAATGGTGAGAGGACAGTGCATGCATCCCTGATCATGCTCCACTGACGTGGGGAAAAAAAACCAAGCTCCCCTGACCCTGTCCTGGTGCCGTAGTCGCAAAGGTACTCATTGATGGCCCTCTGCTGCGTGTGCAGTCGCTGCAGCATGGCCAACGTTGAGTTCCACCTGGTGGGCATGTCACATATTAGGCGGTTCTTGGGCAGGTTCAGCTCCTTTTGCAGCTCAGTCAGCCGAGCACTGGCATTATAAGATCGGCGGAAATGCACACAGACTTTCCTGGCCTGCCTCAGGACATCCTGTAAGCCTGGGAACCTGCCCAAGAACCGCTGCACCACCAGGTTGAGGACGTGAGCCATGCAGGGCACATGGGTGAGCTGCCCCTGTCGCAGGGCGGAGAGGAGGTTGGTGCCATTGTCAGAAACGACCATTCCTGGCTTAAGCTGACGTGGCGTCAACCACCTCTCGGCCTGCCCCTGCAGAGCTGCCAGAACCTCTGGCCCAGTGTGGCTCCTGTCCCCCAAACACACCAGCGCAAGCACGGCATGGCATCTTTTTGCCTGCGTACTTGCGTAGCCCCTTGTACGCCTACGGAGCACCGCTGGTTCCAAGGACAGAGCACTGGAGGAAGAAGAAGAGGAGGGGGTGGAGGAGAGAGGTGTGTCACAACCAGTAGCAGTAGTAGCGTTTTGGAGGCGTGGTGGCGGAACAACCTCCAACACTACTGCACCTTGTCCTGCATCCCTCCCAGCTGCCAATAGAGTGACCCAATGGGCCGTGAAAGAAAGGTACCGTCCCTGTCCATGCCTGCTGGACCATGAGTCAGCGGTAATATGCACCTTACCGCTGACCGCCCTGTCCAGCGAGGCATGGACATTGCCCTCCACATGCCGGTAGAGAGACGGAATCGCCTTCCGTGAGAAAAAGTGGCGTTTGGGAACCTGCCACTGAGGAACCGCACATTGAACAAACTCACGGAAGGGGGCCGAGTCTACCAACTGAAAAGGCAGCAGTTGAAGTGCTAGCAATTTAGCCAGGCTAGCATTCAACCGCTGGGCATGTGGATGGCTGGGAGTGTACTTCTTTCTACGGTCCAGCAGCTGGGGCAGGGAAATTTGCCTGCTGCAATCGGACGTCGGTGTACTGCAAGTACTTGGTTGTGACACACCTAATTCTACACCTTCAGTCCTCTCAGAGCAGCTTTCAGAGAGGACTGAAGGTGTAGTGGGGATGGAGATCCCAGCTGAGGAGGAGCAAGGAGAGGTCCGCTTAGTTCTTTGGTGTGGGTCTTTTATGTGTGCCTGCCAACGAGCTGCATGGCAGGTCGCCATATGTCTGGTCATGCTTGTGGTGCCCAAGCGGCTGATGTTTTGGCCACGCGAGATACGCTTGAGACAAATATTGCAAATAGCAGTGGTGCGATCTGCTGCACTCGTCTCAAAAAAGGCCCACACCAAAGAACTTTTCTGATAACGTGCAGAGGCAGCGCCCTGCACAGGCGGAGCTCTGCGGTGTTGTACAGTTGCTGTGCTGGCCTCTACCTGGCCTCCAGGGGGCATCCTGCCTCGTTGGACATGTGACGCCGCATCCTCCTCCTCCTCGTCCTCCTCCTCATCCTCTCTCCCTTCAGGCACCCACGTGGAGTCAGTGACCTCATCATCCCCTCCCTCTTCACCACTAGAGCAAACCTGGCAGTAAGCTGCAGCTGGTGGAACAGTACTGCCAGATTCCTCAAGCTGGGTATCATCATCCGAGCCTTCGAATCGTTGGGCATCCTCCTGGAGCATGTACCCAACACTGTGCTCAAAGAGTTCGGGGGACTCCTCAGGAGGACATGGTGGGTCTAGGGAAGGGGTGGCTGATGATGCTCTGTCAGTACCCTGAGCCTGGGTGAGAGAGGATGAGGAGGATGAGGAGGGCTTGGTCATCCATTCTACCAAGCCTTCAGCATGATGCGGCTCCACATGTCCAGCTGCCGAAAACAAAGACGCGCGTGTCCCATGGCCACGTGCTGTTGACGATGCACGACCACGTCCACGTCCACGGCCACGTCCACTAGAAACAGAGCCTGCCTGCCCTGTGTTCTTGGCTCTGCACGCTCTGCCTCCCCTTGGCGGTCTTCCAGCCATTGTAGTCGGTAGTCCTGTGGGTGCTGCTGAGAAGAAAATATAGGAGCTCTGTGTGATGCCACTAACACACTAGAAGTCCTATGGGTGCTTCTGCAAAGAAAATAGAGGAGCTCTGTGTGATGCCACTAACACACTAGAAGTCCTGTGGGTGCTGCTGAGAAGAAAATATAGGAGCTCTGTGTGATGCCACTAACACACTAGAAGTCCTATGGGTGCTTCTGCAAAGAAAATAGAGGAGCTCTGTGTGATGCCACTAACACACTAGAAGTCCTGTGGGTGCTGCTGAGAAGAAAATATAGGAGCTCTGTGTGATGCCACTAACACACTAGAAGTCCTATGGGTGCTTCTGCAAAGAAAATAGAGGAGCTCTGTGTGATGCCACTAACACACTAGAAGTCCTATGGGTGCTTCTGCAAAGAAAATAGAGGAGCTCTGTGTGATGCCACTAACACACTAGAAGTCCTGTGGGTGCTGCTGAGAAGAAAATATAGGAGCTCTGTGTGATGCCACTAACACACTAGAAGTCCTATGGGTGCTTCTGCAAAGAAAATAGAGGAGCTCTGTGTGATGCCACTAACACACTAGAAGTCCTGTGGGTGCTTCTGCAAAGAAAATATAGGAGCTCTGTGTGATGCCACTAACACACTAGAAGTCCTATGGGTGCTTCTGCAAAGAAAATAGAGGAGCTCTGTGTGATGCCACTAACACACTAGAAGTCCTGTGGGTGCTGCTGAGAAGAAAATATAGGAGCTCTGTGTGATGCCACTAACACACTAGAAGTCCTATGGGTGCTTCTGCAAAGAAAATAGAGGAGCTCTGTGTGATGCCACTAACACACTAGAAGTCCTGTGGGTGCTGCTGAGAAGAAAATATAGGAGCTCTGTGTGATGCCACTAACACACTAGAAGTCCTATGGGTGCTTCTGCAAAGAAAATATAGGAGCTCTGTGTGATGCCACTAACACACTAGAAGTCCTATGGGTGCTTCTGCAAAGAAAATAGAGGAGCTCTGTGTGATGCCACTAACACACTAGAAGTCCTGTGGGTGCTTCTGCAAAGAAAATAGAGGAGCTCTGTGTGATGCCACTAACACACTAGAAGTCCTGTGGGTGCTGCTGAGAAGAAAATATAGGAGCTCTGTGTGATGGGACTAACACACTTCAAGTCCTATAGGTGCTTCTGGGAAGAAAATGTAGGTCTGTGTGATGGGACTAACACACTTCAAGTCCTATAGGTGCTTCTGGAACAAAATATATGATCTCTGTGTGATGGGACTAACACACTTCAAGTCCTATAGGTGCTTCTGGGAAGGAAATATAGGTCTGTGTGATGGGACTAACACACTTCAAGTCCTATAGGTGCTTCTGGGAACAAAATATATGATCTCTGTGTGATGGGACTAACACACTTCAAGTCCTATAGGTGCTTCTGGAAGAAAATGTAGGTCTGTGTGATGGGACTAACACACTTCAAGTCCTATAGGTGCTTCTGGGAACAAAATATATGATCTCTGTGTGATGGGACTAACACACTTCAAGTCCTATAGGTGCTTCTGGGAAGGAAATATAGGTCTGTGTGATGGGACTAACACACTTCAAGTCCTATAGGTGCTTCTGGGAACAATATATGATCTCTGTGTGATGGGACTAACACACTTCAAGTCCTATAGGTGCTTCTGGGAACAAAATATATGATCTCTGTGTGATGGGACTAACACACTTCAAGTCCTATAGGTGCTTCTGGGAACAAAAATATAGGATCTCTGTGTGATGGGACTAACACACTTCAAGTCCTATGGGTGCTTCTGGGAACAAAATATATGATCTCTGTGTGATGGGACTAACACACTTCAAGTCCTATAGGTGCTTCTGGGAACAAAATATATGATCTCTGTGTGATGGGACTAACACACTTCAAGTCCTATAGGTGCTTCTGGGAACAAAATATAAGATCTCTGTGTGATTGGACTAACACACTTCAAGTCCTATAGGTGCTTCTGGGAAGAAAATATAGGTCTGTGTGATGGGACTAACACACTTCAAGTCCTATAGGTGCTTCTGGGAACAAAAATATATGATCTCTGTGTGATGGGACTAACACACTTCAAGTCCTATAGGTGCTTCTGGGAACAAAATATAAGATCTCTGTGTGATTGGACTAACACACTTCAAGTCCTATAGGTGCTTCTGGGAAGAAAATATAGGTCTGTGTGATGGGACTAACACACTTCAAGTCCTATAGGTGCTTCTGGGAAGAAAAATGTAGGTCTGTGTGATGGGACTAACACACTTCAAGTCCTATAGGTGCTTCTGGGAACAAAATATATGATCTCTGTGTGATGGGACTAACACACTTCAAGTCCTATAGGTGCTTCTGGGAAGGAAATATAGGTCTGTGTGATGGGACTAACACACTTCAAGTCCTATAGGTGCTTCTGGGAACAAAATATATGATCTCTGTGTGATGGGACTAACACACTTCAAGTCCTATAGGTGCTTCTGGGAAGAAAATGTAGGTCTGTGTGATGGGACTAACACACTTCAAGTCCTATAGGTGCTTCTGGGAACAAAATATATGATCTCTGTGTGATGGGACTAACACACTTCAAGTCCTATAGGTGCTTCTGGGAAGAAAATATATGATCTCTGTGTGATGGGACTAACACACTTCAAGTCCTATAGGTGCTTCTGGGAACAAAATATAAGATCTCTGTGTGATTGGACTAACACTTCAAGTCCTATAGGTGCTTCTGGGAAGAAAATATAGGTCTGTGTGATGGGACTACACACTTCAAGTCCTATAGGTGCTTCTGGGAACAAAATATATGATCTCTGTGTGATTGGACTAACACACTTCAAGTCCTATAGGTGCTTCTGGGAACAAAATATATGATCTCTGTGTGATTGGACTAACACACTTTAAGTCCTATAGGTGCTTCTGGGAACAAAATATATGATCTCTGTGTGATTGGACTAACACACTTCAAGTCCTATAGGTGCTTCTGGGAACAAAATATATGATCTCTGTGTGATTGGACTAACACACTCAAGTCCTATAGGTGCTTCTGGGAACAAAATATAGGAGCTCTGCCTGCCTGCCAGGAACACACTACAAGTCCTATAGGTGCTTCTGGGAACAAAATATAGGAGCTCTGCCTGCCTGCCAGGAACACACTACAAGTCCTATAGGTGCTTCTGGGACAAAATATAGGAGCTCTGCCTGCCTGCCAGGAACACACTACAAGTCATATAGGTGCTTCTGGGAACAAAATATAGGAGCTCTGCCTGCCTGCCAGGAACACACTACAAGTCCTATAGGTGCTTCTGGGAACAAAATATAGGAGCTCTGCCTGCCTGCCACGAACACACTACAAGTCCTATAGGTGCTTCTGGGAACAAAATATAGGAGCTCTGCCTGCCTGCCAGGAACACACTACAAGTCCTATAGGTGCTTCTGGGAACAAAATATAGGAGCTCTGCCTGCCTGCCACGAACACACTACAAGTCCTATAGGTGCTTCTGGGAACAAAATATAGGAGCTCTGCCTGCCTGCCAGGAACACACTACAAGTCCTATAGGTGCTTCTGGGAACAAAATATAGGAGCTCTGCCTGCCTGCCACGAACACACTACAAGTCCTATAGGTGCTTCTGGGAACAAAATATAGGAGCTCTGCCTGCCTGCCACGAACACACTACAAGCCCCTCTTTCTAAATCAATCTAAATGAATGAATCTATCTAACTCAATCTCTCTAAGTAAATCTCTCTAACTAACTAAATCCAGCAGAGTGTCACAGATCTAGCCTGCTCTATCTGCGCCGGAACAGCATGTGACCGGCGCAGACGGCGTGGCGGCCTTTTATAGGGGGGGGCGTGTACTACAGCCCCTGAGCTGTAATTGGCTACAGGCGTCCTGCCTGTAGCCAATTATGGCTCTTCGAGTTTCCGGGGCTGTGATTGGCCAAGCATGCGGGGTCACAGTGCATGCTTGGCCAATCATCAGCCAGCAATGCACTGCGCCGGCCGCGCCGGCCGCAATGCATTGCGGGGCCGCTCGCATCACACGAACGTGATGCGAGCGGCCAAAATAGTTCTGGGCTCGCCGAGCGAGCGAACGCCCGGTGCTCGATGCGAACGTGGGTTCGCATCGAGCACCGGGCCCATCCCTAGTGTGCATTATGATGAAATGTTGCAAACATATATTTTATTGCAAATCACCATTACAATGATGCCAAAATAGGGTTATATGAATGTAATTAAAAAAATAAAACAAGGAAGGTGCATGCGAGGTATCTAGCAGATCGGTCATGCTTTGCTAGAGCTCCGCTCCATGAGGGTTTAGCAGATGCCGTATACAGCTCACCTGAAACCTGCTGAACATCACACCATCCCCCGCTGACTCCCACGGCTCCAGAGCGCCGATTGGATCTTCCACCATGGTACTGGAAGGCACCCGCACAAAACTAAAGAACACTAAACAGAACATTAAGGAAGCGATGGCCCATGCCCCAGCTAAGATGGCGCCGACACCTTCTTCCTCCAGCAGTGCAGCGTGCTCTCGCAATCAGCTGCTGACACAGCCAGACTCCCAGGATGAGTCACATAATAAATTCTCCCTCTCCCCAAACGCTGCAGCAGATCAATCAACCACTCCAGCACTCCTAAAACAGATAGAGCGTATGCTTCATAAAACTCTAAAGCTAACCTCAGAGCACATTACTAATAGTCTCACTAAGGAGATTAAAAAGCTAGGCACCCGCACTACACTACAGCGCTGGAGGTGAGAGTGGATGAGATGGAGTACACAGCACAAGACTATATGGCTGAACTCAAGAACCTCAAGGAAGAAAATATAACTCTACAAACCAGACTCGAAGATTCCGAAAACAGAGGGAGGTGTTCTAATTTGCATATTAGGGGCATCCCTGAATCAGTAATTGATTTGCAATCTACCATGACTGCCCTGTTTCAGGAATTTCAGCCTGCTATCCCAATAGAATGCCTGGAACTGGACAGAGCACACAGAGCTCTTACTCAAAAGAAACCTGACGACCCCCATGCGTCATCATCGCAAAGTTCCATTACTACCGCACCAAAGAACAATTCCTGGTTTCAGAACAAAATAAAGGATACCCTTAACTTTCAAGGGCATAATTATTAGCTCTTCTAAGATCTGTCCCAGCTGACATCACCAAACGTCAAGCTATGAAACCCCAGCTCCTGGAATTGCAGTGGCACCACATTACCTACCAATCAGGTTTTCCATTCTCGCTTCACTTTACCTACCAAGGTTCCAAATACACCTGCAGATCACCAGAGGAGCGGCAACAGACCCTGTAAAAACTGCACCTAGTGGAAAACCTTCCCAACGCCGTCACTTCCCCCAGAAGGTCTGCCTCAACCTCCCCACTCAAACCTCCATAATCCTATGGTAAACATGGAGACCAACACACGCATAAAAGGGGCAATTCATCTCTCCAGCCCAAGATAAAGAATATTCTATGGACTGAGGACTGACCCCCCCCGAATCCTTCTTCACTCACACACCGTGGGTTCGGTATTCCACTGGTTGTCATGCAGCTCCAGATGACCAACTTTGCGCAATACTCTGTACAATTCAGTTTAAATTTTGTCTTGTTCTTGTTTAAAACCTGGTTCTCAATTCCATTTTTTGTCCCTGTTGGACAATGACCATACCCTCTTTTTCCGTGGGCCTACTACTGATGCAATCAGAGGATATGAATAGTAGCTCGCCCAACTTCTTCCATATACTCTGTTGTGCATTATAACTGTAGTACTAAACTAAAACCTCAACCTTTATGAACTTTAATACTGATCTACAACCCTTCAGTTCTCCATTGATTTCAACAACTAGATTTGTTCTACCCAGCAGTGAATGTTCCTACATGACTTTTGTCTGACAAAAGCTTCCATGGGCTACTGGACCACTAGGCACCCATCTGGCTTCAGTAAATGTACTTGTATTCGACCTGCAAATCTGAGAGAATTCTCAATTATTCTCAATACACTTATTAGCCTTATTGTTCCTGCTTAATTATACTGCCTATGTCAGGACCTCTATAACTTTGAATGCTTTTTGACCTACTTCCCTCCTAACCCCTAACCCCAGACCCCTAATATAGATTGTTTCTGATCTATCTTAATTGTCGCCACTGACACATCCCCAGCCAGTTATTGTTGCGTGCATTCAAAGTTAACCGGTTCTGGACTAGCCGCTGCAGTTATACTTCAGCAGGCTTGCTCTCCTGGGCGAGGGGTTGTAGCTGTACGTTGGGCACGCGGCCACCTAGGGGGCATGCGTGCAAACCCGGTGCCCCCGCAGGCAATCAGATTTGCTTCGGAACCGATCAGTCTCCAGGCCCAGGCCAATGATTTCTGGCATGGACCTGGTGATCGGTTCTGGCGAATGGAGACTGTCCCCTGCCTGTAAGTGTAAACACAGACAGGGGAAGTGATGTCATCTCCCTCTCTGGAATTCTTTTCCGTTCCAAAGAGAGGAGAGAGAACATCCAAACGTGAGTTGCACCAATACTAAACTAACACAGTACACATAGGCAAATATTTCACCCCTCAATCACCCCCCCCCCCCAGTTAACCCCTTCACTCCTTGTCAGAGTTTCACCAAGTGCAGTTTTCATATTTTTCTTTGATCACTGTGCTAGTGTCATTTGTGACACTAATCAGCATTAGGGTACTTAGTAGTAGGCCTAGGCCCATATAGGTCTAGGGACCCCCTCAAACCCCCTAATAAAGGTTTAACCCATTTCTTCACCCCTGTGTGTAGTTAGCCAGTTAGCTAGTTACTGTCACAGTCAGGTTTTTATAGCATCAGGGTACCCGCCATATATTATAAAGGTGAATAAAGGTATAACACCCTGATTGCCCAGTGGGTGACATCAATTAGGTTTTAGCATCAGTTAGGGTCCGTGTCACCCCAGGAAGCATCAGATTAGTGGCAGTAGTGCTAACACCCATGCACGCACCATACACCCCCCTTAGTGTGTGAACGGATCAATATATTTGTTCTGAATAGAACTATATTAGTGTCCCCAGTACTTTAGGGTTCCCAAAAATGCAGTGTTAGTGGGATCAGCCCAGATACCTGCTAGCACCTGTGTTTAGCCCCTCCGCCCAGCCCAACCCAGCCCACCCAAGTGCCTTGTGAATGCTAATGCTATGTACACACGATCAGACATTCCAACAACAAAACCGTGGATTTTTTTCCAACGGATGTTGGCTCAAACTTGTCTTGCATACACACGGTCACACAAATGTTGTTGGAAATTCCGATCGACAAGAATGCGCTGACATAAGACACATACGACGGCACTATAAAAAGGAAGTTCAATAGCCAGTGCGCCACCCTTTGAGCTTCTTCTGATAATCTTGTGTTAGTAGACGTTTGGTGAGAGACGATTCGCGCTTTTCAGCCTTGTGCTTTTCAGTTCGTATCTGTTCTTCAGTTTGTGCTTGTGGGTGTGTTCCTGTCTTTCAGTGCGTGTTGTTAGTTCGAATCTATTTTTCAGTGCGTTCTTGTCCGCTCATTTCTATTTTTCAGATCGTTCTTCTCAGGCTCTTTCTGATTTTCAGTGCGTTCTGTTTTCTAGCCATGTTGCCGGTACGTACTCATCGTAGAGTTCGTGCTGTGCAGGGGCTTGGTGTTGGAGTTCTTTCTTTGACCCAAATCCAGTCCATGAACAGGGTGAGGAGGAGTTAATGGACGAAGAATTGGTTGCTTCAGTGTGACCAATTCTCGCATATGCCTTTGCTGCGGGAGATCCAGGAGAATAATCCTGATGATTTCAGGAATTATCTGATGGACTCCGTTTTTCACTGTCTGTTGGCTTTGCTGTCCCCTTATATTACGAAGCAGGACACATACAATGCGGAAAGCCATCACTTCCGAGCAGAGGCTCATTGTCACCTTGCGGTACTTGGCGACGGGGAGAAGTCTGCAGGACGTCAAGTTCTCGACAGGCATCTCCCCCCAGGCTCTGGGAATCATTATTCCAGAGACCTGTTCTGTCATCTTAACAGGTCCTGCAGAAGAACTATATTAACGTAAGTTTTCTCCTTTAACATCACATTCTATGTATTTATTGTTTGCTAATGTATTGTATTTATTTCATCATTCCCTAATTAGCCTGATTTGTATCCTCTTTGTCCTCATGCATGCTGGAAGCTTTTAAAGTTCCTTTTTTGTCCTTCATGAATATTTGAGTTCACTAACCTCCCCAGCATGCTATCCTGGGCCCAAACACTCTTAGCCTAGTCACTTAACAATGTATTTTGTCAGCTCCAGTATAGTGCTTACCCTAAACACCCCCTAAAATGTGTCCAAATTTTATTTTTGTCCTTAAATTCAGGCAGAGTACAAGAGGCTTTTTCTTTGGGGGGGGGGGACTCATTTGGAACCCTCCCCCTCCCCGCCCAACCGATACTAATACTCTATCTGCTGACTTTGCCAAACCCATACACACTATACCTGCCTGAATACTTTCAAATGGTACTGTTAAAGTTTTGTTCTCCTATTATCTTGATAGGTAATTGCAGAATGTAAAAATGTGCTTCAATTTTTACAGTGTGTATTCCTATTTTTTTTTATTATGACACTTCTTACCTGTCCAGTGGGTTGCCAATAGTGTAAGTAAGGAGGGGCTGGCCAAACTAATCCACATTATTTATGCATCCAGCTCTCAATGAAGTGGAGAGAGTTACCTGTCCAAAACATCTCCTCCCCCCCTAAAACTTTTACAGTGGGCCATTATTAGAGGGGGTGAGGAATCTGATAAGTGTACCTTATACTTTTGTCTTAAAATACTTATTTCAATAAATGTTATACTTATGTTGGCCAAGAATGTTTGTGTCTAATCTGCTTCAATGTTATGCGCAAAAGTACTAACTTTTTTCTTGTTTAACTCCACAGTTTCCTTCAAACCCACAGGAATGGCAGACTGTGGCATCCCAGTTTGCTCAGCAGTGGGACTTCGCTAACTGTGGAGGGGCAATCGATGGGAAGCACATCCACATTGTCCCCTCCCCCAACTTGGGGTTATACTATTATAATTATAAGGGGTTTAATAGTATTGTGCTGTTAGCGGTGGTGTTGACGACATACAAGTTTTTGTATGTGGACGTGGGGAAGAATGACCGGATGTCGGATGGTGGAGTCATCGCCCAGACGGAGTTCTAGAGATGGCTCCAGAATGGCTTGCCACCTGCGGAAGACAATGTGTCTGGACTTCCTTTTGTGTTCGTCGCTGATGAAGCGTTTGGGCTGGGAGACCATCTGATGCGGCCGTTCCCCATGAGGACCCTCACCCCGGACCAGAGGGTTTTTAACTACCGGCTGGCCAGAGCCAGAAGAGTCATGGAGAATGCGTTCGGAATAATGGCCAGCTGGTTCTGCCTATCTCTGACAGCAATACACATGGCGGAATATAAACTGAACCATATTGTACTTGCCTGCTGCATTCTCCACATTTACACACTAGAACTATGTGGCCTCAGTTGGGGCTGAGGCCGGATTTCAAAATACAACTCTGACGGCACTTGAACCTGGCCGTCCTGGCTTGCCCCCCCCCCAAAGCACCCGCAAAGTTAGACAGAAGTACGTTGAGTACTTTGCTTGTAGGGGGGGCATTGATATGCCAACCAGTGTGAAACATTTTTTAAATAAATATTTTTTGATAAACTGAACTAATATTTCATTTGATTTACTGCTTGTGTTTCTTTTAGCTGTCTCCTAGGTTCTCCAATGTTATTTTTTTTGTCCATTTTCTTCAATAATGCAAATGTAATTTCTTTGATACATAAGGTTACAATCTCTTCTTCAGCTAACTATTATTATGTTGTGGGTCTGCTACACACACACATTGTTTTTGTTGTTAATGTATGTAATGCATTAATGATAAAAATAATCATCCTTTTCAGCTCCATGAATTAATTGCTTTGAGTCCCTAAAGTAGCGTGATTGTGGCAAATTTTAGAGCACTGTGGGGGTTATTTACTAAAGGCAAATCCACTTTGCACTAAAAGTGCACTTGTAGTGCAAAGTGGATTTGCCTTTAGTAAATACCCCTATTGTCACTGTAAACTACACCAACTTACTACAAAAACTGTCATTGAGCATTGAAAGAAGAAGCCACACATTGCTGAGTATAAATTATTTTACTCAAAGCACATTCACATGTGCGTTATAAAAGGGTTTTTTAACAAACCAACATTTTTGGTGTATAAAATTTTTATGTTTGACAGTAGAAATATCCTTTTTTGGGTTAAACAGGCATGTTTAAAACCATACCATACACAACTCAGGAAAGTAAAAAGTTAAACTTGGATAAATTGAAGGCAATATGTGACATTAGTATGTCATAACTGTGTTGATTTTGCCTTCATCAGATGGGGTGTCACCCCTGTAAAAGCCAAATTTTGAAGATGCACACAAACTGGGAGTGAAAATGTGGATTTCCCTCCTGATCCCATGCCTAATGTCAACATGTGCTAGCTCCCATCATGGGGGATCACTGCATGTGTTTCGGGGGTGCAACCCCTTCCTCTTATCTACTTGAGTTGCGAGGAAGGGGTTGCCCCCACAAAACGCGTACATTGATATCCCGTGATGGCAGATAGCACATGTTGACACACTGTGTGCATCTTCAAAATTAGGCTTTCAAATTATGTTAAAACTTTTTAGAAAATAAAAAAAAATATAATGACAAAATTTAACATTTTTGGGGTGTTTTATATTCTGCCTAATGCCGCGTACACATGGCTGGAATTTCCGATGGAAACAATCTGATGGGAGCTTTCCATTGGATTTTCTGACGGTGTGTCTGTCTTTTTCTGTCGGCATTTCCGACAGACTTTAGATTGATAGCCCGTTCTTAATTTTTCTGACGGAAAACCTTTCTATTGGATTTTTCGATCTTGTGTATGCAATTCCGACACGCAAATTTCTGACGCATGCAAACAATTTGATGCATGCTCAAAAGCATTAAACTTCCCTTTTATAGTGCCGTCGAATGTGTTGTATGTCGTGGTGTTATTGACCGTCGGAAATTTGGTGTGACCGTGTGTAGGCAAGACAGTTTGAGCGAAATTCCATCGGAATTCCGACGGGAAAACCATCAGAGCTTTTTCCGACGACAATTCCGATTGTGTGTACGTGGCATAAAACATCAATGATGTTGTTGAGTCTTTTTCAATATCATTGATGTTTTCCTTTATCTTCTCTAATTCCCGATTGCACACCATGATCTCCCTGATGAGGATGTGTGCACTTGCACTGGTGAAATGAGTTTCTTCTTCCACAACATCCACCACATCACCTAAAAATAAAAAAAAACACACCATGTATTATAAATATGCATGCATACATCTATTACCTGAAGCTGTGGTCTCAGACACTGACCTGTTGTGGTCACCATTTTGCCCAATTCCTCAACCTCTCCTCCCTTTACATCTTCTTCAGAGAGTGTGTGGGGATTTCCCCTTCTTTAGGTGTGGTGTTCTTGGTGTCGTCAGATGTCCTGAGTCTTTTCACCTCTACGTGAAGAGAAAATAAGGTATACTTAGCCCACAGATATTTGAGGCAAGAAATAGGAATATGAAACATTGCTTGGAAGTGTCGTACAATTGTCTGTTTTGGCAGAGTTCCAAGCTGAAAACATGTTTTTTTTTCCCTTTCTAAAGCTCGAATACTTACCTTTTTTGCTATTAAAGTTTCACAGATGGAGAGACCCCTAGTATTCACTGGAGCACCTGTGTGGGACACCCTAAAAAGGGTGTTCTGGTGTCCTACACTAGTGCTCCTGCGTCCAGATGTGTAAACAGGTGCTGAGTAGGGATGAGACGAACAACCCCCCGTTCGGTTCGCACCAGAACATGCGAACAGGCAAAAAATTTGTTCGAACACGCGAACACCATTAAAGTCTATGGGACACGAACATGAATAATCTAATTTTAAAGGCTTATATGCATGGTATGGTCATAAAAAGTGTTTGGGGACCTGGGTCCTGCCCCAGGGGACATGTATCAATGCAAAAAAAAGTTTTACGTTTTTTCGGGAGCAGTGATTTTAATAATGCTTAAAGTGAAACAATAAAAATGTAATATTCCTTTAAATTTCCTACCTGGGGGGTGTCTATAGTATGCCTGTAAAGGGGCGCATGTTTCCCATGTTTAGAACAGTCTGACAGCAAAATGGGTCCGACAATACACATAACAGTTCATTGATAAAAACGGCATGTCCATACCAGACCCTTATTAGAGCACGCAACCTGGCAGGCTGCAGGAAAAGAGGGGGGGACGAGAGAGCGCCCCCTCCTGAACAGTACCAGGCCACATGTCCTCAACATTGGGAGGGTGCTTTGAGGTAGCCCCTCAAAGCACCTTGTCCCCATTTTGATGGGGAGAAGGGCTTCATCCCCACAACCCTTGCCAGGTGGTTGAGGATTCTGTGGACGGTGGGGCTTATCAGAATCTGAAAGCCCCCTTTAACAAGGGGACCCCCAGATCCCGCCCCCCCCTGTGTGAAATGGTAATGGGTACAAATGTACCCCTACCATTTCACAAAAAAAGTGACAAAAAGGTTAAAAAACACAAGAGCTGTTTTTTGACATGTCCTTTATTAATTTCTTCTTCTTCTGGTCTTCCTTCAGTGTTCTACTTGTTCCTCCAACTTCTTCTTCTTCTTCATCTTCTTCTTCCTCCGCTCTTCTCGTCCCGCATCTTGCTCCGGCTTCTTCTCCGCTCCACCAGCACGATCCGCTTCAGTGGGAGTCTTCAGCCGTGTGACGCTTCGATTCTTCTGACACTTCTTAAATAATGGAGGGCGGGGCCACCTGGTGACCCACAGGGACTTCCCTATGGCTTTCCCTGTGTTGTCAAAGGGGGGCGGGGTCACCAGTCTATGTAAACTGGTTACCCCATTACCATTTCACACAGGGGGGGGGGTGGAATCTGGGGTCCCTTTGTTAAAGGGGGCTTCCAGATTCCTATAAGCCCCCCGCCCGCAGACCCCCACAACCCCCGTGCAAGGGTTGTGGGAATGAGGCCCTTCTCCCCATCAACATGGGGGCAAGGTTCTTTGAGGGGCTGCCTCAAAGCACCCTCCCAATGTTGAGGGCATTGGCCTGGTACGGTTCAGGAGGAGGGGCGCTCTCTCCTGCGGCCTGCCAGGTTGCGTGCTCGGATAAGGGTCTGGTATTGATTTTTGGGGGGACCCCACACCATTTTTTTTTGTTTTGGCGCAGGGGTTCCCCTTAATATCCATACCAGACCTGAAGGGCCTGGTATGGAATTTAGGGGGACCCCCATGCATTTTTTTTTTTACATTTTGGTTCGGGGTTCCCCTGTGGGGAAATCCCCATGCCACTTTTATCAATGAACTGTTATGTGTATTGTCGGACCCGACAATTCATTGTAGCCGCAAGTAGTTTTAAATGAGTTTTTTATCCTTTAGAAATGTAATTTTGCAGTCAGGCTGTTCTAAACACGGGAAATATGCGCCCCTTTACAGGCATGCTATAGACACCCCCCAGGTGCAAAATTTAAAAGGAATATTACACTTTTATTGTTTCACTTTAATTGTTTCCCATTAATAAAATCACTGCTCCCGAAAAAACTGAAGTTTTTAAAACTTTTTTTTGCATTGATACATGTCCCCTGGGGCAGGACCCAGGTCCTCAAACACTTTTTATGACAATACCATGCATATAAGCCTTTAAAATTAGCACTTTTGATTTCTCCCATAGACTTTTAAAGGGTGTTCCGCAGCTTTCGAATTTGCAGCGAACACCCAAAATTGTTCGCTGTTCGGCCAATGTTCGAGTCTAACATGAGTTTGACTCGAACATAAAGCTCATCCCTTCCACGCCACAGGAATGGCAGACTGTGGCCTCCCACTTTGCCAGCCGTTGGGACTTTCCTAACTGCGGAGGGGCAATTGATGGGAAACACGTCCGCATCGTCCCACCGCCCAACTCGGGGTCCTACTATTATAATTATAAAGGGTTTAATAGTGTAGTGATGTTGGCGGTGGTGTCGGCAACATACGAGTTTATGTATGTGGACGTGGGGATGAACGGCCGGATATCGGATGGTGGTGCCATTACGCACACGGAGTTCTACTGGCGTCTCCAAAGTGGCAGTCTGTGCTTGCCACCTCCAGAGGAGAATGCCGAAGGACTCCCCTTCGTCTTTGTCGCAGATGAAGCGTTTGCGTTGACTCCCCATGTGATGAGGCCGTTCCCGATGAGGACCCTCACCCCGGACCAGAGGGTCTTCAACTACAGGCTGTCCAGAGCCAGAAGAGTGGTGGAGAACACTTTTGGCATCCTGGCCAGCCGCTTCCGCCTGTTCCTGACGGCATTTAACTTGGCGGAATACAAACTGAACCACATAGTTCTTGCCTGTTGCACAACTTCCTCAAAAGACATAACAGGAACTATGTGGTGCCCGTTGGCCCAGATGTGGAGGGCCCTCCAAATGCGGACCTCACAGCCCTTCGAGTGGCACGTCCAGGCTTGCCCCCTCTAAATGCCCGCGTGGTCCGCGACCAATATATGGAGTACTTTGTGTAGGGGGGCCATTGCTCTGCCTGACGATGTGTGAGAGGCATTTTTTAATAAATCGGATATTTGAACCAACCTATGATTTCTTGTCATTTCAGTCTTGTTTTTAGCTTATTTTACCTTGACATTTTTTCCCTTTGCCTTCGACAGTGGGAATGCACTTTCTGGGGAAAAGGAGGTAACAGTCTCTTCTTCACAAAAAGATTCTTCTCATGTTGTGTGTTTGCTACCTAATCTTTGGTCTAGAGAAGGTTTGTCCTGCATAACTGACACCCAAAATACTCCTTTTCAGCACCAGGTCTGACATGTGTGTATTCTGAAAAATGCTGTGCTGCGTGTTTTCGTAAAAAGCACTGTGGGTGTCATTTACATAAGTCAAATCCGCTATGCTCTACAAGTGCATTGAAAAAGTTCCCTGGGAAAGGAAATTGCAGTGCAAAGTGGATTTGCCTTTAGTAAATAACACCCATTGCCCCCCATATCCTTTACATTTTACATACATAATGCATTGTGTTTTTTAAATAAGGAAGCCACACATTTTGAAAAATAAAAAAGTTTACTAGGAAAACCTTCACAAGTGCGTTTACAATCTTCACGCCAAAACCGACAACATCTTGGTTATTTACAACATTGTTTACAAACATTACGCAATTGGTAAAACCAGGCATGGAGCAAAACAGAACCTATGAACTAGGAAAGTTCAACTTTGTAAAGTGAAGACAAGATCAGACATGACTATATGTTCAAAGTGTGTTTGATCTTGCCTTCATCACATGGGGGGGTCACCCCCGGAAAGTGGAAATTTAGAACATGCACACAATTTGGGTCTGAAAATGGTCATTAGATGGTAAAACACATGCCTAGAAGCTTCAAAAGTGCCATTTTCCATCATGGGGGATGAATGGACGTTTTTTGGGGGTGCAACCCCTTCACCACAACCACTTTCGTAGTTCGTAAAGTGTTTGCACCCCCAAAAAAACGTTGGCATTCAGCCACCATGATGGGAGCTAGCACATGTGGACACAATGTGTGCATGTTCAAATTTCACACAGTTTTTAAGTTGCAAATGTGTTCAGAAGCTGGCACAAATGTGTGTTAATTACTTGGTGCGTTTTCATATTTTTCCTAAAACATCAATGATGTTCTTCAATTTTTGTTGAACATCATTGATGTTTTGCTTTATGTAATCTAGTTCTCCAACACTCACCTGTTGTGGTGACAATTTCTCCAAGTTCGATGATCTCTCCTTCCTCCTCCCTTCCTCCTCTCCTCCTCTGCTTCTCTCTTTCCCCTTTTTTGGGAGGTGTTGGTTTGGGGGTTTCCTCAGACGGCCCAAGTTTTCGCTCCCCTATAGAATGTACAAAAGGAAGATTTAGCAACACAATCTATTGAGGGCAGAATAGGAAATGACAAACATTGCTTGAAAGTGACGGACACTATTTTAGTTTGGCCAGTTACAAATGTCAACTACATGAATGTAGTCACTTTGTAAAGGTGCTAAACTGACTAGCTTTTTGGTAGAGTTTGTGTGATGGAGACCCCCTCTAGTATCCACTGGAGCACATGTGTGGAAAAGCCTAATAAAAGGGGGTTTGGGTGTCCCAGCACTAGTGCTCTAGAGTCCAGATGGGTAAACAGCTACTGGGTGACCTCTCCTTTACATTGAATAAATTGGCTTTACATTCTTGATGACATTTCTAGTGAGAACAAACTTCCTTTCCCCCAAAAAAACACCAAACATCGTATTATAAGTGGCCGAACGATCGAGGTTGCGTACGATCGAATGGACACACACACGACCATGACAGTGGCAGAAAGATCGAGGCTGAGTACGATCGAATGCACAGACGAACCTGAAAGTGGCCATTTTGGAATGTACAACTTTGTAAAAATCAAACCACAATGGAGCAGTATGCAAGCAAGAAATCAAACACAAAACACAACTACTTACTTTTTAGAAGAATTCGCTTGATCTTTCTGTACTGATCGGCCTCCCTCAGTTTCAGGTCTGACCAGCGTTTCCTCAGTTGCTCCTTGGATCGTTGTACCCCAAACTGATTGTACAGCCTTCTCACAACTTTAGACATGATCTTGGCCTTGCGGACATTGGGGTTGAGGTAAGGCCCATACTTCCCATCATAGTCGCTCCTCTTTAATATGTCCACCATCTCCAACATTTCTCCAAATGACATATTGGAGGCTTGAATTTCAGGCTCCGGGATCGGGACGTTTCTGCCTCCGGACTTTCCTCGTCCTCCTCCTCGTTGGTGGGATATTTGTGGCGCACCTGCTGTGTCCCCGCCATGTGCTCTCCCCACTGCGCCGTAAAGAGAAGGGGTGGGGAATAGACGAGAAAGATCGTCAGGGGCGGGCGGAGTTTGACGCATGCGCACTGTATATAAAACGTCACACGCCTGTGTCGTAGCCACGATCTGGGAGACGAGGGAGAGAAAACTCACACACGAGACGATCGCTACAAACGAAGGTACAATTTGACGTTGGTACATAACTAGCCTAGACTGATTTGAACTTGAGGCTTCTTTATGGAGAAGATTAGGAGAGTTTAGACTGACATAATTGAGAGGGTTTTGTGTGGTGTTGTGTCTTGCAGAGATTATGCAGGGATTCAACGACATGAGTTTTTTCCCCCTCTTCATTGCCAAATACAGGGAATTTCCCATTTTATGGCAGGGTAAACACCCACATTACACCAACAAACCAAAGAGGCACGCAGCCCTGGAGGAACTTGTGGAATTTGTCAAGCCAAGGTTCCCCACAGCAACTGTTGATGATATAAGAAAGAAAATTGGCAGCCTGAGGAGTGCGTATATCAGGGAGCGCAAGAAGGTCGTGAAGTCTGAGGAAACTGCAACTTCAGCAGATGAAGTCTATGTGCCCAAGCTCTGGTACTATCAGAGTCTCCATTTTCTGAAAGACCAGACTGATGTCACGGAGCCAACCTCGACTCCTCCTTCCACGCTTCCTTGCGCGCAGGCCACCCCTGATGAGGCTTCCGAGGAGCAACCTGGGCCTTCCAGTATGGAAGAGGTGGAGGAGCCCAGCTTGTTCCAGGTATAGTATTTTTGTTACCATTTATGGGAATAATGAATGATGTTCACTTAATTCAGGATCCCCAATTGCTTAGTTCCTAACGTGTTTGACATATCAACTGACAGTAGTGTTGGAGACATTTGGGGCCAGAATCTAAACTGCTGGGCTGAGAATTGTATGGTTTTCTATTTGTAAACATTTTGCAACAGTCACTAGATGAGAATTGTGTGTGTTTGATGAACAAATAACTGAAACTATGTCCCTTTTTCCCTTTTTCATACACAGGAAGACCTCAGCCAGGAGGTGGCTGTGGAAGGTGGCAGTCAGGAGGAGGCAGGGGTTAGTGGCAGCCACCAGCTGGGTAGTGGCAGCCAAGAGGGGGCTAGGCCGCGGAGCCTGACTGACACCCAAACCCCTCCCCTCCGCCTTCCGTACAAAAGGGCGAGAAGGGGGGGTTATGCGGCACAGTCAGCGCTCCGCATGATCAGAGAGGCTTCAGACTCCCTACATGCCACACCCGCCGACGAGGAGACCTTTGGCTCGGTGGTTGTCACAAAAATGATGGGTATGGAGGTGAGGCAACGCAACATGTGTGAGGGGCTCATCCTCCATGTCCTAAATAAGGGTAGGGCTGGGGAGATGACCCCAGTCACACATGTTTGCCATAGCTACCATGCTCCGCCTCCTCCTCCTCCTCCTCCTCCTTCTGCCACCCCACCAGCACGACAGCCACAGCGTGCAAGGAAGCGTGGAAGGAAGACCTGAGAGTGACGACCTGGAATCAGTCTGGTCTGAGAGAAGATGGAGCCTCTTGTAGTACCAGAGCCTGGGGACCTAGATGGCATCTGCTGCAGTTCCGGATACTTTGGACTTCACGACCAGATTGCAACCTAAATAAAGGTTTTTTTGATTTGAAATAATCATTGACTATTGTGTTTTACTTTGCTACAATGACAGTTTTTCTTTGAGTAAGCAGGTACATTTCACTAATCCTAAAGTAGAATTAACAAGGGGCACCAACAACAAACAACCTCCTAGTAAATTTAAGCAAGAAATACAAATGTTAATAATGTGTTTTTGGTAATTTGAGACACACAACCCCCCTCCAAAAAAAACAAAAAAAAACATTCAAATATGTATTCCCCAAAAAAAAAAAAAAAAGACAAATCATGGTAAAAAAATAACAAAGATTCTTTTCCGTTCAGAGTCAAAATAAACATGTAGTGTATAAATGCTGCAAAGTAATAAAGAAGTAAGTTTGTGAGAAGTGCGGGTGAATAGGAGCAGCTAAAAGTCATTCTTGTTGCATTGTAAAGAAAAAGAGAATGCGCTGCATTAAAGACATTTTTACACTGAATCAAATTTGCATTTCATTCTAGTTCCAGCAGGAGATAAGACTTTGTCCGTCGGACAAACCGACGAACACTGTCCGATGGTGCATACACACGGTCTGATTTTTCAACAACCTTGTCCGATCGGACAGAATCCATGAAAAAGTCCGACCGTGTGTATGGGGCTTAACACTGAATCAAATTTGCATTTCATTCTAGTTACAAACCCATCTAGACAACAATGTACTAAACTTCTTTTCATAGAAATATGCTTGAACAAATGTAGTTAACCTGCATCTGCCAAAAACATCGTATTAAGAGTCGAATGATACTTAGTGTGAATGAACGATGTTTACTGTGAATGACGATTACTGTCCCCACACAATTTTAAAATGTACAACAGTAAAGAGAAGCACATGTAGCAGCTTTGCAAGTAATAATAATTGTAACACACAACAAAATACTTACTTTTTTGCAGCACTCTCTTGATCCTTCTGTACTGATCCTGCTCCCTCAATTTGAGGTCTGACCAGCATTTCCTCAATTGCTCCTTGGATTGTTGTACCCCAAAATCATTCTGCAGACTTCTGACAACTTTAGTCATGAACTTGGCCTTTCCTACATTTGGATTGCTGTACTGTCCATAGATCGGGATGTTTGTGGCTCCGGGCTTTCCTCGTCCTCCTTGTTGCTGATAATATCATGCACCTTTTGTCTCTCTGCCATGTGCTCTCCCACTGCGCCGAAAGAGAAGGGGCGGGGAATGAACTAGAAAGAAGGTCAGGGTGTAGATAAAGCATAACACGCCAATTGTGCAAACGAAGGTACCATTTCAACTTGGGACATCAGTGGTTAAAGGGCCTATACTGCTTATAGATTGAGGCCTATATTGGGACAAGATTACGAGAGTTTAGCCTGACATTAGGGGTTGTCTTGTGGTGTGTCTTGCAGAGAAAATGGATACATTTAATGACCATGATTTCCTCCCCAACTTTATTGATAAGTACAGAGAGCGGCCCTGTCTGTGGCTAGTGAAACACCTATTTTATAATAATAAAATAAATAGGAAGGTAGAGCTGGATCAACTGTTGGATATGGTGAAGCTGGGATTCCCACGCCAGACATCACCTATTTGAAGTGCAAAATTGGTGGCCTGAGGAGCACCTATTATAGGGAGCGCAAGAAGGTCCAGGATTCTATGAGATCCGGAGCAGCAGCAGATGACATTTATGTCCCCAGGCTCTGGTACTATGAGACTGCGGTTTTTGTCAGATCAGAGTGAACCCAGGCCCTCACTCTCAACCTTTCCTCGCACTCTTCCTTCCACTCTTCCTTCCACCTCAGATGAGGTTTCAGACATACAACCTTGAGCCAGGTATAGCATTGTTCAATATATTTCTTGTCAAAAATTTAATTATGTTAACTAGATGCTATTATTGATCACTAATTTCTGATTTCACAATGTGGTTTACATATGAATAGACAGTAGTAGCCAAAAATGATTGAGACAAGAATGAAAAATGCTGGAGTCAGAATGATAGTCTTTTCTATTTGTTAACATTCAATTTGCAACAGGCATGAGCTCAAAATTGTGTGTGATTGATGACCAAAAAACGAAAACTATGTCCCACTTTCATACACAGGAAAGTCTCAGCCAGGAGGAGGCCATGAAAAGTGGCAGCCAGGAGGTGGCCAGGGAAAGTGGCAGCTAGGAGGTGGCCGGGGAAAGTGGCAGCTAGGGGTGGCCGTGCCCAGTAGCCTGACCGAATCGCAGGTTCCTCCCCTCCACCTTCCAACAAAAAGGCCAAGGAAGGGGAGGAACGTGGAGGAGTCAGCGATTGGTTTGATTCGGCAGGCTACTGCGGTCCTCACAAACACCCCTAATGTCCAGGAGGCCTTTGCATGTATGACGGCCAGTAAGGTGCAAGAAATGGAGGTGGGCCAATGCCTTATTTGTGAAGAGGTCATCTTTCAGGCCCTACATAAGGGGGTGAGGGGCCAACTCACAAACAAAAGTCATGTATGTGAGTTGAACCATACTCCTCCTCCACATCCTGCACAAATCCAACACCACAGCCACAGCCTGGAAGGAAGCATGCAAGGAAGTCTTGAGAGTGATGGCCTGGGCTCAGTCTGGTCTGGCAAAAGACGCAGGCTGTTGTAAGACCACGGCCTGGGACATATATGTCATCTGCTGCTGCTCTCGATCTCTCTGAGTCCTGGACCGGATTGTGCTCCCTATTAAATGGACTCCTCAGGTTAACAATTTTGCCTGTTAAGTAATTGATGTCTGCCTGGGGTACAAAGGCTTCTCCAATTTCAACAGTTTATCCAGCGTTGCCCTCCTCTTTATTTTGTTATGATCCCTAATAAATAATAAAAAAATTCTAACAAATACTTGGCTATGTCTTTTTGTTCAAAAAGGACAGTTTGTTTGTGAGTAGGCAGGTCCATTTCAAAAATACAATGTCCTCAGATGAATACAAGTCCTACACCTGAATAACTTGTCCCAAGGAAAGTTGAAGCATAGGGCTGTCGACCCCACCAGAGCCCTTCACCCCCCCCCCTCCCCTGTGTACCGACCCTTTACCACTCCTTTATTCTTTATCCTTTTGTTTTTTTCTCTTTGTTTCTTTCCCCCTTTGCCACCCCTAGTGTCATCCACTCTGTTTTCCTTTTAAAGAGAAAATTCCTCTGGATTGCGGTAATCTTCTGATACTGCCCCTGCAAAATCAGGGCTAAAAAACACATATTAGTTAAAGTACATTACTTAAGTTTGGTAACCTAAAATACAATGGTTTGATTTCTGCCAAATAAGGAAAGTTCACACTAACTCCCAGGTTGTCTTTCTTTAGCACTCCCAACTATTGGGCTTTGCAGGCCCAATAAAACTAACCATATTTCAGGATAGGGAGTACTCTTTACTGTTACAGGCATCAAATACTGTGGAGTTCTTAGACCCAGACTCCTGATCCAATATAACTATAATATGAAACCATACATGTTTTTTTTCACTATTCCAAGTGGACTTCTCTGAAAAGTTTTCAAAGCTCGTTAGACTGGAATGTTTTCCAAGTAGTACTAATATATATTGTACCATCATCCCAAATTGATATAGAGAATAAAGATATTGGAGATACGGGACTGTCTAAGGTACATAGTTACAAGACGTGTTTGAATATAATAAAAAGAGTATTTTATTAACACATAAAATCTAAAAAAGATGTTTTGACTTTGTGTACAGCAGTATATATATCATGGTTCAAAGGTTATGCATACAATCCCAATTGGAACACAGAAAATTAATATACTATAAGCACACGCAGGTCATGATACTTGTCCATTTGTTCTCGACATGTTTCGCCAGATAAGGCTTCTTCAGGAGACAAACGTGGGGTACAAGTGATTGGAAATATTGAAGATATTTTCTTGTTCTAAAGTATGCATATAGAGATAATATAAGGTTTATTATATACAAAGAACGATATTATTGATTTACAGTTGTGCTGTATGGATTTATAGTGGTGATTGCGCCAAATAGGTCCCAGGTATGTGTACGACCTCTTACCTCCAATGATAGAGAGTCTGCACATCCCCAGATTACCAAGAAAGAAATTAGATAAATTCACAACAGAGTATCCTCCAAAAAGATCCACACAGGGCTAAATCACATAGCCATGACCGAGATAAGTGGTCCTATTATTTCACGGTTGTATTGGAACAAGGCCTGCAGAGTACAAAAAGTACTTCTTGAGTACTCGTATACAATATATCACATTTAGCCAAAAGGCAACAGTATAGTTTGGTCAGGCCCCATATTTTATCAAGCTATACCTACCTCTTTGGCAATTCATAAAGGAGAGAAAATGCAAAGGAGGCTCGGGTCCACCTTCAAATGAAGGAGGGGGGGATCTGTCTTTAATTTAGGTAGTGTCTATAATGACAATGGTATTCTGAAAATATAGAGAGAGGACCCCAATAAGGTTACAAGGATCTATGTTATTTGCACTGAGCTTCCCAGATGAATTTCAGCCTTCCTACCTTGTAAAGGACTGTATGGACCACCAGGATGTGTTTCAAGCAGTTTTTCTGCTATGCAGATAGCCCCATATAGGGGACAAGGTATGTGATCCAAATCCTATAGAAAATATAGGGTAAATAAAGTGAATCTTTAAGAGGGTTTTTTTTGGGAAAAAAAAAAAGGTCCATCCATATTCAAGGCATAATAGTTTGTATGTTTACCTATTTGTCAGATTCCCATCATTTCCCGAGCCTCGCAGCTTCACCACAGTCTGACATCCAGTCAGACAGGGTTTAAGTAGTCTCCCCCCCGTGGCGCCAAATGCGTGGCGTGTGACGTCACGCTGTGCTGACGTCACGCGGACGTTTGGCGGGAATCGGCAGGCGCCAGACTCATACACCGGAACCGGAAGTTTCCATGACGGGAATACCTCCGGTTCACAGCGCAGCAAAGCTCCTCAAGACATCCCTTGCTGACAGTGGCAATGATCCCATGTCAGAGTGGAGTCTATGAGGGTCCGTATGTGTCCCGCCGCAGCTCTTGGGCAGAGCTGGCACTGCAAATCGACTCCCGATCTGGGCGCATGGAGGGGGGTAATCCACCACCTAGAAAGGGGCGGGCAGAGCCCCGCCATGCATCCAGATATGTCCATACGGATCTCCTAAGCCCAAAGCCATGGCCATGTAAAAACACCCTCTGCCCGCCCCTTTCTAGGTGGTGGATTACCATAAGTGCAGTTTAGGCTGGTGCGGTGGCTAGCACAAGTAGTGTCCTGCAGCCACCAAGAAGACAAACACCACATATTACATACAAGAGAAATAGCTCTTTAAAGGATATGCTAGTCTCCAGTCATTTTGCCAGAAACAGAGGTTTGGACCCTTGTGGGTCTCTCCAATGAGCTACCTTTAAATGTGGTATGGGCAATTATGGTCGTTATATTCAACCAGGCAAGGTGGTAAATTTACCCAATGGTAGAATCTGGAGACTGATACATTTTGTTAATTGTAATACAATAGGTGTAGTATACCTATTGACATGCAGGTGTGGATTTTGGAGAAGCCAGTTGCAAGACATTTCACTAATGCCGCGTACACACGGTCGGAAGACCGAAGAAAATGCGACCGTGTGTAGGCTCCATCGGACTTTTGCTGGTGGAATTTCAGCCAGCAAATGATTGAGAGCATGTTCTCAATTTTGCCGACGGAAGAAGTTTCTATCGGAAATTCCGTACGTGTGTATGCAATTCCGACACGCAAAATTCTGACGCATGCTCGGAAACAATTTGACGCATGCTCGGAAGCATTAAACTTACTTTTTATAGTGCCGTCGTATGTGTTGTACATCGCTGCATTATTGACCGTCGGAATTTGGTGTGACCGTGTGTATGCAAGACAGTTTGAGCTGAATTCCGTCGGAATCCCGTCGAAAAAACCTTCGGACTTAATTTCGATGGCAAAACTGGTCGTGTGTACGCAGCATTAGTGTCAGAGATACAAATGTGATTTGTTACACTTTCAGGCTAGGATATATCCCCCTTAAGGGAGGGGATTTTGATAATAACATTTTTCAGGAGGAAACTAAATAGATAGGAACCTTAGGGCCAAATCAGGATTGGGGCTAAATGATGATATAAGTTATGCCCCTTTTCTTCTCAAAGATGATTAAGATCTAATAATTCTTCTTTGGGGACATTAAATATAAATAATGGATTCTTTTTTTTTCTTTTTTTTCCCTTCTCTTTTTTCCCTACAGGTACGTGCGATAGATAAACGAGAAAAAAAGAAAAAAATATATATTTTATATTCTATCTATCTATCTATCTATCTATCTATCTATCTATCTATCTATCTATCTATCTATCTATCTATCTATCTATCTATCTATCTATCTATCTATCTATCTATCTATCTCTATCTATCTATATATATATCTATATATCTCTCTATATATATATATATATATATATATATATATATATATATATATATATATATATATATATATATATATATATATATAGATATAGATATAGATATTATACTTTTTTATATGCTGTGGTCTTCCTTTTTAGGCCCTGGCGGTCTGTGTCCCCATTTCTCCCTATTCTATATACAGTATCTCACAAAAATGAGTACATCCCTCACATTTTTGAAAATATTTTATTATATCTTTTCATGTGACAACACTGAAGAAATGACACTTTGCTACAATGTAAAGTAGTGAGTGTACAGCTTGTGTAAACAATGTACATTTTCTGTCCCCTCAAAATAACTCAACATACAGCCATTAATGTCTAAACTGCTGGCAACAAAAGTGAGTACACCCCTAAGTGAAAATGGCCAAATTGGGACCAATTAGCCATTTTCCCTCCCCAGTATCATGTGACTTGTTTGTGTACAAGGTCTCAGGTGTCAATGAGGATCAGGTGTGTTAAATTTGTTTTTATCGCACTCACTCTTTCATACTGGTCACTGGAAGTTCAACCTGGCACATCATGGCAAAGAACTCTCTGAGGATCGGAAAAAAAAGAATAGGCTATAAGAAGATTGCCAAGACCCTGAAACTGAGATGCAGCATGGTGATCAAGACTAGGGATGAGCCAAACACCCCCCAGTTCGGTTTGCACCAGAACATGCGAACAGGCAAAAAGTATGAGCGAACATGCGAACCCTATTAAAGTCTATAGGACATGAACATGAAAAATCAAAAGTGCTAATTTTAAAGGCTTGTGTGCAAATTATTGCCATAAAAAGTGTATGGTGACCTGGGTACTGCCCTAGGGAATATGTATCAATGAAAAAAAAAAAAAAAAGGTTTTAAAACAACCCTTTTTCAGGAGCAGTAATTTTAATAATGCTTAAAGTGAAATGAAATTGCCTTTAAATACTGTTCCTGGGTGGCCCCCTTAGTCTGCCTGTAAAGTGGCACATCTGTGTGATATGTAGAACAGTGCCGCAGCAAAATGAAATTTCTAAAGGAAAAAATTTAATTTAAACTTGCTCACGGCTTTAATGTATTTCCGCCTCCCGGCAATATAGAACCATACCATTTATACTTCTATCCTGGAATCTTTGCGTCTCCTACCAGTTTCTATCCAACTATCTCATCGTTCACTCAGTTATCTACTCCAATTGTCCCTCTTACTGACGATTATTCTACGGTACAACTTCATTGCCGCTTGTGTCTTCGATGTTTATTGCAACAACTGAATCTGTGTCTTTCCCCCTATTACCTACGGGCTCATCACACCTTCCTTATAGGTCCGACACTCTCTTTTTTCACCCTCAAATTCCCCCTATCTCAGCACAGTGTGCTCCCATGAGGGGTGCTGAGGTTAGGAGGGAATCCACCCGGATCTATTTAAAGGCACTTATTTCTTTGCATATGTCAGATCCCTGTAATGGACCCAAACTCTGGACACTCGCTTCCATTTACAATTACTAACCTATCTAAACCTAAACCTTGGCCCATACCTCCTACAAGTTCACCTTTACTCTAATCTATTGTGGCATCTTTGTACCCTATACATATTAGGATGACCGAGGGTTATTTTCACTATGCTCCTAATATGTAAATCTATATATATGATCTATATCAGTTGTCATGCTTTCTGTTGAAGTTCTGAACATTTATTTACTGTATATGTAGAATGTATTACATTTGACACATGTTTTGTGTCCATTTTGTTACCTTGTATTTCTCAATAAAAGCTTTATTGGAAAAAAAAAAAAAAATAGAACCATACCAGGCCACATGCCCTCAACATGGGGAGGGTGCATTGAGGTGCCCCCTAAAGCACCTCTTCCCGACAATCCTGGCCATTGGTTGTCAGGGTCTGTGGGTGGGGGCTTTTGGGAATCTGGAAGCCCCTTTCACAATGGGGCCCCCATGTGAATGGGTATCGGGTACATTGTACCAAAAAAAAGTGTCAAAAAGTAAAAATCACAATAGAGTTTTTTACAATTCCTTTATTTAAAAAAAAAAAGTGTACTGCGATGTCCATCCATCTTCAATCACGCCACTAGATGGACCTGAAAAATAGAAAAAAAAAATGAAAAAAACTCTGCCTCCATAGGAGGCCTCCAGGTGACTGATGTCTTTTGGTTTTGACAGCTGTAATATAAGCAAGGGCGAGGCCACTCATTGATGTAACTGAGTGAATCCACCCCCTCTGACGTCACATGACATCGCATCAGAAGGGGGTGGGGTCACTCAGTTAGCCCCTCCCTTGCCTATATAACAGTGGTCAGCTGCCTTTGGCCAATCATGGCTCTCACAGCAGATCACGCTGTGATTGGCCAAGGCATGAAGGTCAGGTGCATGCAGGTCAGGTGCATGCTTTGGCCAATCAGCATCCATCAATGCACTGCGATCTCTCAGTGCATTATGGGGTGCTCAGCAGCACTGGAATTTACCACAAACGCATAGAACAAGCTCTAATCTTTCCTTGTTTTCTATTCCTGTGTCCTGTTGAAGTAAATACCCTTGTATTAATATATATATAATTGTATATTGTTATTGTCATTGTTTATAATGATCTACTAATAATTCAATATCTTGTCTATCTCTAGTTTAAAATTACATACTATTAACATATGTGGATACGACAGAGGTCTGAGAGGTCCTAAGGAAGCAGGATTGCCTGCGAAACATGTTGACACCTTGTTCGCTAATGTCGACCTTCCAAGCTGGATGTTGCTGTTATCATTTGTTGACCTTGTACACATGACTTAAATGCGTTTATAATGTGTATGTAACAATCATGATTTAAACTTTTGTATACAATAAAGATTGATGACATGTTAATTCATGTGTATTTACTGCTGGAGGTATAAATAAAGTCCCATATTTCTTCTGTTTTGGCTCACGATTTTAGGGATGATACTTCCTCTGGTATACTGATGGTTAAAAAGGTCACCACTTAAATGCTTATATTTGTACCAACATGCATAATGTGCTTTATCACTGTATTTGAAATAGACCTCTACAATATGTGTGTGTGTGTGATGTTTAAAACCTCACTCACATGATCACAAAGGGCCATACAGCATTAAGAATGAGCTTATTTCTATTTCTGAGAGTCACAGTTTGAGCAGCCCAGTGGCAATCCAGGATGTATGTTTTTATGTGTACAGCCACTGTGTCTGTCAGTCTGTCATTGATTTGTACCGGATGCTGCCCTTGGTTGTACCTAAACACCTATGGCTCCTGGTGCAAATATTCACTTTGTGTTTCAAATAGATCTTCATTATTTTTATTTTTTTTTTTTTATATATATTTATTTTTTTTTATTTTCAATTTCGCACTGCACTACTTTAACTGGTAATTGCGCGGTCATGCAATTTTTTTTAATTATTTTTATATTTTAATCTAATTAATTTTTTTAACAATCCTGTTGGGTAGGCTTTGATGACATACCAGAAGTCTAAACAGGCCCTTGACGCTTGAATTTCTAGACAGAGGAAGATTTTTTCATTATTCAATCTCTTGGGACCAAAAAAAAAAATATTTAATGGGCTCAACATTGCTCTCAGCAAATAGCTTGGGTGTCTACTTTCCAAAATGGGTCATTTGGGGGGGGTTTGAACTGTCCTGGCATTTTATGCACAACATTTAGAAGCCTATGTCACACGTCACCCACTCTTCTAACCACTTGAAGATAAAGCCCTTTCTGACAGTTTACATGAAAACATATTTTTTTTTTGCAAGAAAATTACGTTGAACCCCCAAACACTAGATATATTGTTAAAGCAAAGGCCCTACAGATTAAAATGGTGGGTGTTGCATTTTTTTTGCCCACACAGTATTTGCGCATCGATTTTTCAAACGCATTTTTTGTGGAAAAAATACACTTTTTTTTATTTTAATGCACAAATTTTTGATGAAATAAAAAATATGATCTTAGGCCGAGTACATGGATTCAAATAACATCAAAGTCTACACCAAATCCACACTGATGTACAGCCATGGCCAAAGGTTTTGAGAATGACACACATATTCATTTTCACAAAGTCTGCTGCCTCAGGGGGCTACCTTGGACCTAAAGGGGCCTAAAACTAACTGCCATGGCCAAAGGTTTTGAGAATGACACACATATTCATTTTCACAAAGTCTGCTGCCTCAGTTTTTATGATGGCAATTTGCATATGCTCCAGAATGTTATGAAGACTGACCATATGAATTGCAGTTAATTGCAAAGTCCCTCTTTGCCATAAAAATGTACTTATTCCCATAAAAAAAACATTTCCACTGCATTTGTAAAGAAGGCTTCAGGGCACCCAAGAAAGTCCAGCAAAATGCCAGGACCATCTCCTACAGTTGATTCAGCTGCGTGATCGGGGCACCATCAGTGCAGAGCTTGTTTAGGAATGGCAGCAAGCAGATGTGAGTACATCTGCACACACAGTGATGGGAAGACTTTTGGATGGCCTGGTGTCAAGAAGGGCAGCAAAGAAGCAATTTCTCTCCAGAAAAAACATCAGCGACATACTGATATTCTGCAAAAGGTACAGAGGGCCTCCAGATCTCATGCCCCCTGCCCATGCAAATGAGTATGAGGTACATAGTACATATAAACAGGAAGCAGTTTTGACAATTCCCTTATTAAAAATAAAATAACATTGTCCCTCCCAATGTAAATCCATTGTCAATCACGAGGCCGACACCACCGTTGGACCTGAAAAAAAATGCCTGCATGTACCGGTCGGTGATGTCATGAGGGGGTGGTGCCACCAAGCTACATCGCCAGATGGCTCTACCCATTACCTATATAAGAACTGTCAAACGGCAAGCCAGGCTTTTAACAACTTCCCCTAGATTACGGCAGAACATTTTTTTTCTTATTTTTCTGGTCCGGCGGTGAGGTGGCGTCATGATTGACGATCGATCTACATTGGGATCTACATCGGGGGCCATTGTTTTTTTATTTTTAATAAAGGAATTGTCAAAAACTGTCTCTGTGTCTTTATTACATTTGACACTTTTTTGGTGAATGGATAAGTACTCATTCACATGGGGGGGCAAGATCTTCCAGATTCCGATAAGCCCCCTGCCACAGACCCCCCACAACCACAGCCCAGGATTTTGGGGATAAGGCCCTTGTCCCCATCAAGCACTCACCTTTTCATGTCGAGGGCATGTGGCCTGGTATGGTTCAAGAGGGGGGCTCTCGCTCGTCCCCCCTTTCCTGGCCTGCCAGTCTGTATGCTTGGATAAGGGTCTGGTATGGATTTTGGTGTGGGATTCCCCTAAAATTCATACCAGACCCAAACTTTTGCTCGGCCCAAACCATTCACCCAACTCCAATAAGTAACATATTTTTACGCTTTAAGTCTGTGTGGGGTTTTTCCCTGTTTGACCGAATACACACGAGTGACCTTTGCTCTGCTCCTTCTGGAAAGTTACCATAGTGGGTTGTACTTTTTTGATTTGATTTTTATGAGAAAAGAAGTGATATGTCCGTAAACAGAGTTACACTGTGCTTGCCTTCCTGATGAGGTGGGCTGTTGACCCATGAATCATGCCAAAGTCTTAGCAAGCAACTCAGCATCTTCATTTGTTATGGATGAGGAGGAAAACAATATGTGATATGTATATTTATTAGCTATCTGTATGAAACTACCATATATGTGATCACAGTAGTTTGATATACTTACATTGTTTTAACATTTGTAATAATAAATATCCTACATTTTATATGTATTTTTCTTTATTTTTCTCTTTTTGGGTACCGTTAAAGTCCTAAATTTCTTTAGTTAGAGTTTACTTTTTGTGTATTTATGGAGGATGTGGTAATGAACCTAAAAGTGTCTAACATGCAGAAGGTGTTCCATTTGGGATTCCTTCCTCCCAGCCAGGGGTGTTGCTAGGTGGCAAAAATACCAGGGGCTTCAGCCCGTAGTCCAAGGCCGGCACATGGGGGGGGGGGGTGGTGTGGCTACTTTAGTGCGCAGGTTTTTTTGGCTGGGAGGTGGGGTTGTGTGATTGTGTGGTGGGGGTAAGCTCACTTGTTGCTTGACCTACCTGACATACACACACTGACCTACCTGACATGCACGCACTGACCTACCTACCTGACATGCACTGAACTACCTGACATGCACTGACCTACCTTCCTGACATATACTGACCTACCTACCTGACATGCACTGACCTACCTACCTGAAATTCACTGCCCTACCTACCTGACATACACACACTGACCTACCTGACCAGGAGACAGACTTAACGTGTCCTGCAGGCTGCAGACTCCAGAAGGCGGGACCTGCTATGTGACTCGGCCGCACTCAGCGGCACTCAGCGAAGGTCGGTATTCAGATCGATCCCCGCTCGGCTGCAGGAGGCATCGCTTGGGGCTAACAATAGAACAGTGCCCACCCGAGAACCGGGGCTTTTTGGGGTCCCACTGTCAGCCCCCCCTGCCGACGCCACTGCTCCCAGACAATAAAATCTTTGTGCATAGTAACCAATTAACTTCTAGATTGTATTGTCTAAGCTCAATTGAACAAGCTGAAGTTAGAAGCTGATTACTATGCACAACTACACCAGATTCTGTGTGCATCACTTCCGAGCGTGTGACTTGCCCACACACGCCCGGACTTCTCCGGCGGACAATCCGCTGGACAAAGTCTGCGGGACTTTTTAAAATGAACGGACTTGCCCACACACGGAGCAGTCCGTTCATTTAGAACGTAACTTCAGGTATACGCAGCTAGCGTAGGCAGTAAATGCTGGCGCGCTAGCTCCGTCACCTGGCATGGATTTAAAGGGACTCCCCATGCCGAAAAAACGGCGTGGGGGTCCCCCCCAAATCCATCTCAGACCCTTATCCGAGCACGCAGCCCGGCAGGCCAGGAAAGGGGTGGGGACGAGCGAGCGCCCCCCCCTCCTGAGCCGTACCAGGCCGCGTGCCCTCAACATGGGGGGTCCCCCTTGTGATGTCACAGTCCCGGAGGATGCTGGGACTGTGACATCACAAGGGGGCGGGGTCACCATGTGACATGAGCATGTGACCCTGTCCCCTTGTCCCTATATAAGTCCCAGCACAGCGCGGCTCTGGCATTCCGGCCAGAGAGAGCGACGTGTCAACATCGGAAGAAGAAGAAGAAGAAGAAGAAGAGGAGGAGGAAGAAGAAGAAGAAGGCGGCGCAGAAAGCGACGACAGAGGCAAGAACAGAAGAGACCCCGGAAGACCCCCGGAAGACCCCCGAAGGCGGATCGAGACCCCCAAACGATGGCGGCGACGACGAAGAAGGTAGCCGGACTTGTCCGCTCGGTAAAAGAGCTAGGTAAATGGCGGAGGAGTCCAGCGAGAAGACCCCCAAGACGGAAGAAGACCCCCGGAGCAGTGCAATAAAATATTTTTTCTAAATTGTGTGGTTTTTTACTTTACATTTTACACCTTAGGTGAATGGGTAGGGGTACATCGTACCCCATACTCATTCACATAGGGTGGGGGGCCGGGATCTGGGGGCCCCCTTATAAAAGGGGGCTCACAGATTCCGATAAGCCCCCCGCCCGCAGACCCCGACAACCAATGGCCAGGGTTGTCGGGAAGAGGCCCTTGTCCTCATCAACATGGGGACAAGGTGCTTTGGGGTGGGGGGCCGCACGGCCCCCCTTTCCCCAGGGCACCCCCCATGTTGAGGGCACGCGGCCTAGTACGGCTCAGGAGGGGGGGGGGGGGGCGCTCGCTCGTCCCCACCCCTTTCCTGGCCTGCGGGGCTGCGTGCTCGGATAAGGGTCTGAGATGGATTTGGGGGGGACCCCCACGCCGTTTTTCGGCATGGGGAGTCCCTTTAAATCCATGCCAGGTGACGGGGCTAGCGCAGCGGCATTCACTGCCTACGCTAGCTACGTATACCTGAAGTCACGTGCTAAATGAACGGACTTTCCGATGAGCGGCAAGTCCGTTCATTTCAAAAGTCCGGCGGACTAGCCTACTAACGGCGGGATTGTCCGCCGGACTGCCAGATTGTCCGCCGGACTGCCAAGTCCAGCGGATAATTTTAAAACAAAACTTAAAACCTAGTCCGCCGGACTTTTGGCGCCAAAAAGTCAGCCGACGCCCACACACGAGGGGATTGTCCGCTGGACTTGAGTCCAGCGGATAATCCCGCAGGATAGTCCCTTCGTGTGTACGCGGCATTAGAAATTCGGTATACAGCCCTATAGAACTGACAGTGCACAGTCCACATGGGCTTTGTTGCTTCTTAACTGTAGACAGGAAACAATAACTTTTTTTCAGGGTAAGACATAGAGCATAACATAGATGCAGCCACAAACTTATAAACACTGCCATCTACTGGTTGAAGAGTATATCTCTGCTAAATACTGATGTACAGTAGTTGTTGCACAAAGTAAAATTCTGTATTCCAACAGTATCGCACATAGAGCGCCTTGAGGTGATTCAGTTCGCAGTTGCAGCGCTATACAAATGTTTCATTCATTCATTCATAGAGGTTGATTTACAGGCATACCCCACTTTTAAGTACACAATGGGGTGCCCTCGTGACGAAGTCGGATATGACGAAACGCGCGTCAGGGACGTAGACCAGAGAACCAGGAAGTGACGTTGCTTGCGCTCCAGCCTTGCGTTTCACCGCCCAGGAAGCCCTCAGGATGCTGGAATCACCGCTCCACAAAGCGGAAACTAGCAGAGTGGATCCGGAAAGGGAACCCAGGCACAGTGCAATATCTACATTTATCTTTTATCAATTCCAATGCTGATTTTTATGTTTTGTTTGGTACGCATTTAATACTAAGGGGTTTTTACTATCCATTTTAGGGGGAGGGTGAATAAAATGTTTTAAGCAGTATCACGCTATGTGGTTGCAATTCTTTTTACACATGACCTGGCTGGCAATGGTGAGCTGTTTATTAAGAGGCTGTGAAGGAGAGTTGGAGGAGACCGGTAAAGGAAGGAGCAGTGTCCTGACGAGAGATTGTATATGCCTATATTTTCTTTAGCTCTGGTGAGTGCATCCCCAAAGGGGAACCTTTAAACACGTGGTGGAGTGTACTGGTGGATAAACTGATCAGATTGCGGCACATTGAATATAGAACTATCATCTTTGTCATCCTATTATGGATAATATTGGACTATGTTTTATTAATCAATGAATGATTAATTCCTCTTATTTGATCCTTTATCAATTTATTTATTGCTACATTTTATTAATCTTTATATATATATTATTTATTTGATACACTTATTTATTCGATATATTTATATATATATTATTTATCTGAACATTAGTTTATTACTAATTTTATCCACTATTATATCAGTTTTTTATGCTCTGATATTGAATGTATATGGTTAGCACAGCTCTCTTTACCTTTATTTAAGTTTGTGTTTCATTGTGTTTTTCTAATTGTTACTTGTATACTGTGGGGTTTATTTACTTAAACTGGAGTGTGGAAAATATGGTGCAGCCCTGCATAGAAACCAATCAGCTTCCAGGTATTATTGCTACAGCTTAATTGAACAAACTGAAGTTAGAAGCTGATTGGCTACCATACACAGCTGCACCAGATTCAGGGTGTACCAGTTTTAGTAAATTTCCCCCTGTCTGTTTAAAAAGTTTATTTTGCTTTTTACTGCTGTCCACTTGTTCTATCTGTAGATAAAATAAACATATACTGTATATGTGTGTGTGTGTGTGTTTATATATATGTAGCACTAACCCCCGAAGGAGCGGCTGTTTTTATTTGGGCTTACCGTAACCTCACCTGCTTGCGTCTCCGTCTTAGGGATCCCGTGAAAAGTGGCCCAAAGAATGTGAACTTCTATTTCTATGGTTAGTTATTAAAAGTAAAGTCTCTCAACAAAAAGGGTAGAGGATTAGGGATGAGTTCAGGCACCTGGTACTGCAGGTTTTAAGAGCTCCTTTTGAATTCCAGAAGACAATAGTTTCACTCACTGGATTCAGCCACCACCGGATAAGCCCCTCTCACTGGACCTAGCAGCCAGTGGGGTATTTCACACAGTCTCTGCCACAGACTTGTGAACTTAACTTAAGCGTCACTGAGGTATTAAAGAGTATTTCCATACAATACCAGTCTCTTTCAGCCTCACCGGCGATACTGTATGGGTGGTGATCTGAGTTGCGTCCTCCAACTGAGCCTCCAGGCAATCTCCAGAGATACCAGCCTTGCGCAAGGTCCTCCGTTGGAAAAAGTCCTCCCCTGGGTACTCCAGTTTCTGGGCCTCTCTTCACTTGAAACAGCAACGGACCTTCCCTAGACCAATAGGCCCCAAAACTCTTCTGGACCCATCCCCTCAGTGGCGCAGCCTCGGACCAGCTGGTCCCGAGGCACAGGATACATAGGCTGCACACCCCAGGAGGGCCCTGAGGTTTTGGGGCAGCAGGCCCCGCGCACAGCCAGGAAAAAAAAACAAAAATTCCACCCATCAACATGGCATCAGTACCTTAAATACCATCACCCAGAATTCACAGCAGGATAAACTCTCCCACTGGGCTGGTTCAGAGCAATAGGTGGCATTCAATACATCCAACTGAACTGCGCTTCTAAACTCACCGACGGTGACAGCGACACCTACGGTCAAGGAGAAACCAGTGCAACCCAGCTGAACTGGTACAGAGACCAGAACTTTAGAATAATTAGCCTAAAACCCAACTGTGGTTTCAGGCAACTTAAATTTGAAAAAACAATAGCGCCTGCTCGTCAGGAGCCAGCACTACATTATTATATATATTGTACAGGACACCGGGAATGTGTTCTGGATGGCAGGTACATTCCCCCAATATTTGAGTTTTGGTCCCTTTAAACCCTTTCAAACCCTGACCACTAGTACTTTGGTACTGAAGGGGTTAAGTCCCAGGGGAGGGAGGCTTGAAAGGCAGCAGAGTGAAATATGTACCTGTGTCAAGGAAGTGAGAGAGAGTGTCTCACAAGCTGTGCAGCCAGTGTGAGCTCTTTGACCTACGGAGACACAGGCTGCTGACCCCTTCTGGCTGACCTACCTGGCACCCTTGCTCTAGTGAAGACTAATCCCTGTATGGGACCCAAGAAAAACTAGCAGTGAGCCTACTTAAATTACCAATACCAGGATTTTGGACTGTTATTTACTATGGCTGAAGTAAGCTGTCATTTTGTTTAGTTTTGATTGAAATAAATAAACAGTTTGCTTTCAATAAACTGGCTGGCGGTTATTACAGAGCTACCCCAGGTTACAATATATATATATATATATATATATATATATATATATATATATATATATATATATATATATACACACAGAGAGAGAGAGACAAACATATATATGTAATAAATGTGAGGGATGAGCTGATGTCAGAATCAAAAGTTCAGTTGTTATGTGGTGGCTTGATAGGCTTCCCTAGAGATGAGTTTTCAGGAATTGCCTAAAGGGGGATAGAGATGAGAGAAGAAGATAGTTAGACATCCTGAAGTAGAAAGTTCTAGAAGATTGGAGAGTCAAGCATAGGAGGAGGAAAAAAGAGATCTAGAGAGCAAGAGGTCTTGGATGAGACAAGGTTGGTGACGTAGCTTGAAGCAGCGTTGATGTTGTACGTATGTTGTATTTAATTCACTGAGCAATCGGAAGCCGGTAGAGGGATTGGCAGAGAGAGGTGGCAGACACTAAACAGTTGGTAGACTGAAGGGAGAGTGTAGAGGTAGACTTTTGAGAAGGGAGTTACAATAGTCAAGGCAAGAGATATGAAGGGAGTGAATGAATAGCTTGGTGGTTTCATTAGGTAAAAGGAGAAAATTCTAAAGATGATACAAGGGCAAAGTCTACAAGCTTTTGACAGTGATTAGATTTGGGGGTAAAAGGACAGGTCAGATGCTAGAATTACACCTAGTACACTGGCATGATGGGAGGGACCAGTAGTTGTATTTTTGATCTTGATAGAAAAGTCAGAGAGCATGGGCAGGGCAATATTACAAGAAGTGCTGTGACTTCCATGCTGGTATGTCAGTTAGTAATGCAAGAGGAGACTGAAGGAGAGAGAGATAGATTTGGGTGTCATTGATGCACAGATGGTATTGGAAGCTGTGAAAGGTTATTAAGTGACAAGTGCGGAGGTGTAGACAGAGAAGTGGAGAGGAGGAGACAGAGTTCTAGATAGAAGGATAACCGGCAACAGACCAATCTGTTAATTTGGGCATCTTAGGGAAATTAATCTTTAGAGATATGGGAAGTGTTAGAAATATAATACATACACACATCCACACAGGTTGAACTGGATGGACTGGTATTTTTTTTTAACTTTACCAACTATGGAACTATGTAACAAGGAAAGAACAGAATCTTGGATGCAAAGGGAGTCGAGTTTATTAAGGAGAAGCAGGTGGTCAACAGTAACAAAGGCCACAGAAAGGTCTAGTAAGAGTATGGTGTAGTAGCTATATTATAATGAAATGAGAACCTGAACATTATATTGTCCTCCTGATACCACTACTGCTTTTTTTAAATAATTAAATCTTTGGGACCTGGTTATCTTCCTGGTGAGGCAGATTCCCCCATCCAGACAAGCAAGATAGATAGAGGAATCCTCTCCACATTATTATTATATTTCGTCAGCAGGACTCCTCTGCTGTCTGAATACACTGACCAGTGCTGCAGCCGGTTGTTTGCAGCACAGATCTAACAAAAAAATTTCCAGCAATCCCATTAATGAGAAGTTGATCTTTAGACTGACTTCTCATGAACAGGAACAGCCATAGATGGATTGAAATTTGGAATATATGTTCAATTCTTGTCTGATTAAAAAAAAATATGTTCCATGTATGCCCAACTTAAAGGGATTGTAAACCCTCGTGTTTTTTCACCTTAATGCATCCTATGCAGCCATTGGCTCCCACTGCTGTCAATCAAATCCAATGACGCCAGGGGGTGGGGCCTAGTCTGGCATTCATGTCTGTGGACACAAATGCTGGACTCGGGAGCACGCCCACAAGGTAAACCCCTCGAGAGAATGCTTCTCCAAGGGGGTTATCTGATGCGGGGAGGAGCCGCAAGAGCTGCCGGGGGACCCCAGAGGAGGATGTTCAGGGCCATTTATTTAAAAAAAAAAAAACAATCCTTTACAATCACTTTAACTCTGCTGCATGCACATGTGCTGACAAGGATGGAAAGATGCTTCAGGATTAAACTCTGGTGATTGTGCCACTTTAGAGTTCTCAAATCTTTTGATCATGGGGGTATACCTTTCAACAATCTTGTCATTTTTCTAATATTAATAGTTTCACTCAGAATTTCTTTCAATTAAGTATTTTATTATACAGTACATAGTTACAATATACTATCACTGTTTTTTTAATACTATCTTTTGTTGTGTATTTATAATGTTTAGCAATGTGATTCAAGTTATACAAGTGCATTTTTTGACTGTTGTGTTTCGTTTCAGATCTGTCTTGCATATTAGAATTTAAAGCATATTAAATATTAGAACTTAGTACTTTTTGTTATTGCCTAGCCAACAATAGTTGTCCTTTGGGTTTTAAAGACTAACTTCACCATTTACATAACATAGCCAAAGCAGACAAGGGGCCTTAGTAGTTATAAATACACTATGCCTTTTGTAAAAATACTGTTAATGCAAATGCTATACCTGTAGGCATTTTTTCTCACCCAGTCAGGTGAAATACTACCATTGTTTACATCCCTATGTCCTGGCTTATTTCAGGACATGGACTACAAAAAAATGGCCACTGAGGCTCCTTTTCAAGGACAATTAAAGACTATGTTCACCTTTTGGGAAAACATAATACATGCACATATTTCTGCAGGAAAAAAAAATGCATTTAATAAATTGCTTCCCACAGGAGCCTAGAAAGCATTGCATCACTGATTTATTTTATGTTGTATAAAACATTTCTACATTCATTTTTGCAAGAAAATTCTAAAACGAAATTCTTCCTAGGGCAAAACTTTTTTATAGGAAATAATATGCTCATTAAAGTGCCTTACAAAAGTCCAAAGAGTACTTTTTTTGCATGTAAAAATAAATGAGCCCATTGATTTGAATAGAAGTCGCACCAGAAGTCGGATCAAGAGGATCTGACTTGCGGTGTGACTTGTGTGCTGAGAAGGGGAACCCCGCCAAAATGTAAAAAAAATGTTTGCGTGAAGTTCTCCCCCAAGATGATATCAGACCCTTAGGTCTAGTAAAGATCTTAAGGCCCCCCCCTAAGATCCATACCAGACCCTTATCTGAATACGCAGCCCGGCAGGTCAGGGAAGGGGGTGCGGATGAGCACCCCCCTCCTGGATCATACCAGGCCACATGCCCTCAACATGGGGGGGGCAGGTGCTTTGGGGCCCCCCACTCCAAAGCACCCGCCAAAGCTGGGTGGTTGTTGGGGTCTGCGGGCGGGGGCTTATAGGAATCTGGAAGCCCCCTTCACCCAGGGTGGGGGGCCGGGATCTGGGGGCCCCCTTGTTAAAGAGGGCTTCCAGATTCCTATAAGCCCCAGTCCACAAACCCTGACAACCACCGGGCAAGGGTTGTCGGGAAGAGGCCCTTGTCCTCATCAACATGGGGACAAGGTGCTTTGGGATGGGGTGGCAGAGCCCCCCTGTCCCAAAGCACATTCCCCCCATGTTGAGGACATGTGGCCTAGTATGGTCCAGGAGGGGCGCTCCCTCATCCCCACCCCCTTTCTTGACCTGCTGGGCTGCGTACACGGATAAGGGTCTGGTATGGATCTTAGGGGGGACCCCCACGCCATTTTTTTTAGGCATGGGGGTTCCCCTTAAGATCCATATCAGACCTAAGAGTCTGGTATAATTTTGGGGGGGGCCTCACGCAAATTTTTTTTTACATTTTCGTGGGGTTCTCCTTCAAGATTCTCAGCACACAAGTCACACCGCTAGTCAGATCATCTTGATCCGACTTCTGGTGTGACTTTTATTCAAATAAATGGGCTCCCATAGGGAACCATTGATTTTGAATGGAGGCAGAGAAACGCCGGACGAGGCTTAACACTGTGTATACAGCGTTAAGCCTTGTTAAACCATGTTTAACACCTTTTACTGGCGTCTGGCGTTTTTACAGCTCTTGTGCTGGAGCCTCAGAACGTGCTGGTCCTGGGGTTTTTTTTGGAGCTTAAAACGCCAATGCCTGTTACAGCTCAAAACATCATGGTGTGTATGAGGCCATTGAACAACATGAAGTGGCATTTTTAAGCTGAAAAAAAGCTCAAAAACACCACTGTAAAAACGTCCGTGTGTATGGGGCCTAAACTTGGAGCCAGCACAGGAGTCAAAACTCTGCACAGCACAGGAGCTGACCAAGTTTTAGGGGGCTATCTGTGTGCAGAGGTAAAGATTTGTGAAAACCTAAGGTATGTGCAGATAGCTAATATTAAAATTGAAAAATATTTTCTAACAGCATGTTTACTATAGGTACCAAAAGGGAGACATAATGGTTTTACCAACTTAGTGAAGTAAGATTTAAAAGAAAAAATATTCCACTGCTAATTGTTGTACTGTATATTCTTCCTATGTTTAGCACATATGTAACAGTTAAAAAACACACATTTAATAACTAATTACAAACATATCTATTAACATAATTTATTAACATGATTAACAGATGTCCAAATAATCCAATGTCAAGCAGTTATACTGAGGACAGGGCTAAAAGATTGGTATTACATTGATATGTTTGTATTTAATTAATAAAAATGTTCAAAGAAAGACAGAAACATAACCAAACTGTAAGCAGTATTCTATATATTGTGCACTAATAACAACTCAGGCAATTTTCTGCATTTGCTTCTTTTGAATACTATTATACAAAGTAATACCATTTTGGAAATAGAAGTCTTAGAAAGCTGTCACAGAGAACATTTCTTTATTTTTATTTTTTGTATTTTTTTTTTTTTATTAAATGACTAAGTGCAGCAGTCTGTGTCCTATCTCTCCCTCTTGCATCTATTGGATTGTATTATTTTACATTTTGATTGAAATGATGTCACCAGCAGATAAAAACCCAGCCAAGACATTGTAATTGAATCAGCCTGAGTTGTTTATTCTTGTCATCTACAGTGGTGCTTTGCTTGTCCTAACAGCAAATGCATAAAAGATCCCCCAGTGTTAAACATGTAATTGATTTTTTTTATATATATATATATATATATATATATATATATATATATACTAATTATAATGTTAGCAAAAAAGGGCAGTAAACAAAATGAAAAAATAATATTAACAATAAATTATAAAATGACCCCATATACAAATATTTCCATGTGAGACTGAAAGTATCAACAGATACATTTTATCTTCCATCAGGAATATATGAATAGCTTTGATTGACATCATTTAAATAACAGTTAATAGGAGCGTGTCCTGTGAAATAGCTTATTTGCTCATAAAATAAGCCTGTAATCTTGCCATTCTGAAAATATAAAAAAAAAAAATCTTCACTATACAACTCTATACAGTTTTCTGACATTTGTAAATACTGAACTGTACATCAATGTGAGCTGCTGTTGTAAGCCTATATATATATATATATATATATATATATATATATATATATAAGGGGGGGGGGGGGGTGTTTTTCCCTTTTCAAATATTTTGATTTAAAAAGAGACATATATAACAGACTGATGAGAAATGGCTTTTTTCAGTGCTATTAGGCAAGGCATTGTCAAACAAATGGCATGGGGGACCATAGATATTAGCACACTATAGCTTGGCGGGGAAGAGTGATTTTAATAATGCTTGAGGGGAAACATTAAAAATGCCCAATTCCTTTAAACAAAATGCTTACAGGATGCCCTAAACCTGAATCTGAAGGGGTGTACCTGTAGGATGTATACAATGTACTATAGCAAAGCAATATAGCAAGGTGCTATAGCATGACATTTACAAAGAAAAAAAACACCTTTTGAATTGCTGTAAATTATATTTTCCTGCCAACTTTGTTTTCTCTGTAAAAACAGCATGGAGACCCCACCAAGATACATACCAGACCCTTTAGGTCTGGAATTTATTTTGGTGGACGTTTAGGGAGGTTCCCATGCAATTTTTCACAAAAAAAAAAAAATTGGTAGATGAAATATACCTAGACATTTTTTTTTTCTTTGTAAAATGTTGCTTTTGCTGTAGTACATCCTACAGCAAGAATGACAGGTCCTTGCAATGTGCAGGGCCGACATGGGACAGCATAAGGGGAATGCAGTTTGTGTGTTACAGGTGCTATTGGCTGGAGCCAGGGCAGCAACAGTAGCTGATTGGTGGTGTTTCGGCGGGAGCAAAGTTCCGCAGGACAGAGGTGATAAAAGAGGCCGTCCGGCCGCGGGAAGGACACAGTACCTCAGGACCGGGACTCCCACAGGACCGTCGGAGATGCAGCGCGCACCTGAGGGCAGAGAGAGCCTGTTACGCCGCCTCATTGAGAAGGCGGAGGGCGCCGGTGGCGAGGAGTGGCTTCGTTTATGCCTGGGGGCCGGTCAGTCAGAGGCTCCGCCTGGCCCTTCTGCTCTCTCTTCGTCAGAGAAAATGGAGGAGTCCGCGGAGCGCATGCGCAGTCCGCGCCGACAGCCTACGAGAGGGAAGAAGAGACTTAAGTCCCCAGCTTCTCCTAAGCGAAGTGAGGAGAGAGCCAGCAGCATTCCAGCAGCAGTGTCATCCCCTAACCAGGAGAGGACATCACAGCCAGCAGCTGCCAGCAGCGTGCATGACAGGAGTTCACCTAGTGGTGAGACATGCTCTCTTTCTGTACCTGAATTGAATGCTTTTCTATTGTCATTATCTAACATTGTTAATGACCTTAAAGGGGCGCATACTAGTGGCGCTAATGTAAATAGATATGAGGGGGCACAGTATTCTGGTGCTTTGCAAGATTCTAATAATAGTTTTAAATTAAATGAGGGGGCACAGTATTCTGGTGCTATACATGATATTCAATCTAAATATAATTCAGGGGCACAGCTTGCTGGTGCGTTATTACACTCTGGTGCGTGTGGTGGTTTAAAAGAAACTGAGGTGGCACAGTGTTCTGGTGCTTTTCAAGATAATTTGGGTATCCCTGCTATTAACAGGGATGCACGGTTGCATAGTGTTTTTCCAATAAGTGACAATATGACACAGCAAAATATGGATGATGTCAGTCAGGTTTGGCGTAATGTGTCTGAATTACCAGCTAATGCGAACGTGGCGGACAGCAGTTTTAGGAAGCAGGCGATGAAGCCTGTTATTTCTCCCCGCACGGTGGTGGAATCCTCCTTTAAGCTACCCATGCCATGTGACATCTCACCACTGGGTTTCCACCTAGCGGACTCAGTTAAAGAAAAAATTTGGAAAGGAGAGTTTATTGATTTGCTGTCATTGCTGCCTTCCTCCAAAGAATTTGTGGTTAAAGTGGATAAGAGATTAGAGGATAGGGCTGATGACGATAAACGGAAAGCTATCCCTAGGACATTTCAAAATTGGCTGCAGGCATTTTGCATATATGCAGCCGTATTGGGTGAACATTTCCCGGAGAAATGTTCAGGTTTGTTCCAGCATGTGGACATCATTGCTGAAGCTTTTCGCCACTTTGGCGGCACGGCATGGTTCACTTATGACGAGAATTTCAGACAGAAATTAGCGGTCCACCCGACATTACAATGGGGTTGTAAGGATGTAGGTCTCTGGCTGAACCTCATGCTGCCGCAAAAGCCTCAGTTTGTTGCTCGGCCAGTTAATCCTCAGCAGGCCTTTCGCAAGGGCTTCTGCTTCGCCTTCAATGAAGGGCAATGCAAATTCTTTTCCAGCTGCAGATATAGGCACGAGTGCTCTTACTGCAACGGTAATCACCCCGCGAGCAGGTGTTTTCGCAAGAACACAGCATTATCGGCCACCCCATTGCCCCGCGATGCTACTGGGAAAAGCCATGACCCCGGTGAGCTTGCCAAAAATGCGGCCTTGGCTAGACCAATACCCAGACCGCACGATGGCTCAGTTACTAATTGATGGCTTTCAGGAAGGGTTCTTGGTTCCGGGTTTTTCTGGGAATGGATGTGTTATGGTTAAAAACTTGCTTTCAACCAGGATGCATCCGAATATTGTACAGGAAAAAATTGATAAGGAAGTGTTGGAGGGTAGGGTTGCTGGGCCTTTTGACCATCCACCCTTTTCGAATTTCCGAGTTTCTCCTTTGGGCATTGTACCCAAAAAGGAGCAAGGAAGCTTTAGACTTATCCACCATTTGTCATATCCAGCGGATTCTTCGCTTAATGACGAAGTGTCTGATGTGGTGGCCCCGGTTTCATATTCCTCTTTTGATGAAGCATTGGTATTATTGAGACGGTTCGGGCGGGGGGCTTTGTTGTCAAAGGCAGATATTAAGTCAGCCTTTCGCTTGCTACCTGTGCATCCTCAAGGCTTTAACTCCCTGGGTTTGCATTTTCAAGGAAAATTTTATTTTGACAAATGCCTGCCCATGGGGTTTTCCTTATCATGTTTTTATTTTGAGGCCTTTTCAAAGTTTTTGCATTGGGTTTTGTCCCAGTGCTTCCCGGAAGGAGGTTCTTTGCATTATTTAGACGATTTCTTATTCATTGGCCCCGCTGACTCCCAGGTTTGCCTTAGTTCCTTGAATACATTTTTGACGATCTGTGAGTCATTTGGGGTGCCTATTGCTAATGAGAAAACGGTTCTGCCTTCGCAAATAATAGAATTTTTAGGTATTACCATTGATTCGTCATCAATGGAATTCAGATTGCCGGAGGAGAAATTGCACCGAATGCGTTTCATGATTTCCCTCTTTTTAACCAAACGGAAGGTTTGGTTGAAGGAGGTACAGTGCTTGTTGGGTTTATTCGCTTTTGCAGCCAGGGTTATCCCCATAGCTCGAGTTTTTTCTAGAAGCTTTGCTCTAGCTACCAAAGGCTTGAAGAACCCATACGCACATGTGCGCATTTCGGCTAGAATTAAGGAAGATCTAAGAATTTGGGATACTTTCCTTGTCCATTTTAATGGTTCTTCGGTATGGCAACATGACTTTATAGATAGTTTACAACTAAACTTTTTTACGGATGCCGCAGGTGCTTCTGGCTTTGGGGCTTTTCTGGATGGCCGTTGGTGTGCCGCTAAATGGCACCCCAGCTGGCTTCATCAGGATATTCTGCACAATATAGTGTTGCTTGAATTATTCCCAGTGGTAGTCTCGATTGTTATTTGGGAAGATCAGTTTATTAATCGCAGGGTTATAGTGCATACCGATAACAAAGGTGTCCTCTTTGCTATTAATATGCTCTCTTCCAAGTCTGAAGTTGTCCTCAAACTACTGCGCTTCTTAGTCTTACATTGTTTACGTTGCAATATTTGGTTAAGAGCTCGCCATATAGCTGGTTTGGAGAATAACATAGCTGATGCTTTGTCTCGCCTGCAGTTCGAAAGATTCCGGAATTTGGCTCCATTGGCGGATCTACACGGCACTCCCTGCCCAGACTTCCTCTGGGGCTTGATATGGGATTGATATCAACTTACCTCCATAATTCTGTCGCACGGAAGACTTGGCGCGAATACGAGCTGGCCTGGGCCAAGTGGTGCTCTTTTTGTGATAGGGAAAATATTGACACGCTGGAGGTGAATGCTTTTGTTTCCTTAGCATTTGTATCCTTTTTGATTGAATCACAATTACGTCCTGCTTCGGTCAGTAAAGTTTTGTCAGGGGTATCATTTTTTCTGAAATTTGCAGGCCGCCCAGCTCTGAATTCCTTTTTTCAAGTTTGTCAGGTACTTAAAGGCTTTCGTAAGTCTGTTCCCGCTAAGGATGGCAGGCGTCCCATTTCAGTGGACTTATTGATCAAGCTGCTGGTGGTTTTGGAGACCGTTTGCAGCTCCACGTTCGAAATGCTCTTATTTAGAGCAGTTTTTTCGGTCATATTTTTTGGTGCCTTAAGGATTGGAGAAGTGGTGTCCCCAAACAGGACAACTCCCTCTTTCCTTCTGTTGGGCCATGTAGTTTTAGAACAGGATTGTTTACGTTTGTTTATATGTAGATCTAAGACTTTTGGGATCGGGAACGGGCAATGGGTGGTTTTGTCCAGGTCCCCTAACCCCAAAATTTGCCCGTTGTTTAATGTTGAGAATTTCTTGTCTATTCGTCCTTTTTGTGCAGGTTCCTTTTTTATCCACCAGGACCAGACCCCATTAACCAGATATCAATTTTCGGCGGTTCTCTCATCCTGCCTGAAAAGTCTTAACCTATCTGGTTTTAAATTCTCTTCGCACTCTTTCCGTATTGGGGCAGCCACAACTGCTAAGCTACTGGGTTTTGATCCGGAAGGCCAGAAGAGGGTTGGTAGATGGGCTAGTAACAGATATAAAATTTATGTCCGTCCTGAATTAATTATCTGATAATTTTTTGTTGCAGATCCAGCTAAATATACAGTTTGGATTGTAGGCCACTCCTATATCTACTGGGCTGGTAAGCAGGCTGCATCTAGGAGTTATTCTAGTAATTTGGGCTTGGATTTTCAGGAATTTTATGTTTTATGGTCAGGTGTCCGGGGCCTTCGCTGGCGAGATTTAAGAAGTCATTTAGCCTATTTGGCATCTGTTTGGCCGTCTCCTGATATTTTGGTCCTCCACTTGGGTGCCAACGATATCGGTAAGGTTCATACCTGGGATCTTCTCTGCGAGATAAAACAGGATTTTTATGATATTAAATTATCATTTCCAAATGCTATTCTGGCATTCTCTGAGATCTGAGGTCCCCCGTCTTCTTTGGTCTCCCAGTGGAGGCCTATTTTATCTTGATAAGGTTAGGAGACGGCTAAATAGAACAATCCATAATTTTATAATTTCTTTGGGCGGTTTATCTTTCCGCCATGTGGAGCTGGAGGGTTTCCTTCCGGGCTTGTTTAGAAGAGATCTGGTCCACCTGTCAGTAATTGGTGTCGATATATTTAATATGGGTCTGCAAAATTTGATTGAGAGTGCTATGGTGTTGGGGGGACCTCAGTCAGTAGATACTCTACTGCCCTTGGTCTGTGGGGATTAGTCGTCCAGCATCGGCTGGATGGACAAAAGATAAATAAATTTTGATGATTGTGTTATAGCCAAGATGGCTTCATTTATTTTAATTTATAAATATTTATGAGGATTACCCCTTTAAACAACACCAGGGCCAAATATTATTTCCAAGAAATTCAATAAAAGATGTTAAAGATAAAGAAGTTGTAAGTGTGTTATTTGTTCATGTTAATGACTCCTTAGTGCGGGCCCATGACAGGTCCTTGCAATGTGCAGGGCCGACATGGGACAGCATAAGGGGAATGCAGTTTGTGTGTTACAGGTGCTATTGGCTGGAGCCAGGGCAGCAACAGTAGCTGATTGGTGGTGTTTCGGCGGGAGCAAAGTTCCGCAGGACAGAGGTGATAAAAGAGGCCGTCCGGCCGCGGGAAGGACACAGTACCTCAGGACCGGGACTCCCACCCTCCCTTCCCCCCTTTTTCATTATTCTGATAGTCAGGGTGTTGTTTACTGGGGATTAGTCGTCCAGCATCGGCTGGATGGACAAAAGATAAATAAATTTTGATGATTGTGTTATAGCCAAGATGGCTTCATTTATTTTAATTTATAAATATTTATGAGGATTACCCCTTTAAACAACACCAGGGCCAAATATTATTTCCAAGAAATTCAATAAAAGATGTTAAAGATAAAGAAGTTGTAAGTGTGTTATTTGTTCATGTTAATGACTCCTTAGTGCGGGCCCATGACAAAAAAACATGCCAGAGCATTTATCCTTGATGACGGTCTGTTATAGATTTTTAGAGCATGCCCCTCACAAAACAAAAATAAATGATTTTGGTTCCCCCTTAAAACTCATACCAAATCCTTATCTATCAATAAGAACAAATAACCCATGTATATATATGACTATCTCCCAAAGCTAGGGAAACAGACAGGGTAAATACAGCAGTCTGCAGACCCCTTCCTCCCCTAAATAAAAGGCACCCCTAATAATACCTAAAGAATCCCCCAAAACTGCCTATAAACAAATACCAGCATATAATTCCTAAAAGGGCTAGTGTGTTTCCGTAAAATACAGGTAATAATCACACTATTCCATAATGGAATGATGCACGATCCACATTATATTTATACACCCATATATCTATTCAGTGTCATTAGTCATCAGTTAATGGGACATAGGTGGAAAAGCGCATTAAGTTGGTCACAATGAAAAAATAGTTTATCCAAAAAAGGGGGATGGTAAAAAAGACTCTTTCACAGACAAGTGTGTTGATTCTCCAATGTTAATTAGTCCCTGATGCTTCCATCCTGATATTTTTAAAGTGCAATGATAAAGACAGAGATATATGTCCATAACCAGATAGATAATATAAGCCCTTGTACGCTGCAAATCCACGTAATGTTACCTCACAGATATTCACAGGTATATTCAAAGCAGCCACATACAAGGCTTCCTGTAAAGGTAAACTTCCATAGACAGTCATTACAATGATACAATTTTTCAGGCTGTAGTGGTTACTCACGGATCCCGCTGGCAACGCAGAGATCTCCGCCTATCTTTTTTTTAAAAAAAAATATTTTTTTCTAAAAAAATTTTTTTAAAGTCAGCAGCTACAAATACTGCAGCTGCTGACTTTTAATAATCAGACACTTACCTGTCCCAGATCCAGCGATGAGGGGGATCGAAGCCCCGCTAGTCCCCCCCTCCGCTCAGTGGCGCCAACATTTTAACGGTGGGCTCGAATGCGTGAGCCGCGCCGCGCGTGGTCACTGGCCGCGCAATCATCTGGGACTGGTCACGTGATTAACAAGAGGGAGGGGGAGAGGCGATCTCCCACGTCAGGTGCCCAGGTGCTGAAGGAGGCAGACTACGAGGGACCCCCTAGCAACAGGCATTTAGAGGTGAGTAAAAAAAAAAATTCTCCAAATGTTTTTTTTTTTTAAGCACATTAATAATTTTTTTTTTTTTTTTGGGATGCAACTCCACTTTAAGTGGAGATCGATCTGTCACTGTATGTGCACTGTATGTGCAGTGCTTACAATTCCTCAGTGAAAGGTTCCTCATCTGTGATTTTTTCTGTGAGTTTCCAAGTTAGCAATGTCCCAGAGCAGGTTGATAATATTTGCACAAACTGGAAATATCAGTGTCCAAGGGGTTCTGGTATAGGAAGTGGGTCTCAAGTAGAGCATTCAAATCAATGTTTCAAACGATGCATCATCTGCTTTCAAATCGATGTCCTCATAGGGATATGGTATAGGCAGGGGTAGGTATAGACCAGGGGTGCTGTCCCAGCGTAAAGTTTACATGTTTCTCGTTCCTCTGATACTGGAACTTATCACAAAGTACCAAATCATCTTGAGCTAGCGATGGAACCCCCCTCCCCGGTACTGAATATAGTTATGGGTGAAGACCCCTCTAAACTTATATCAAACCTGTGTTTCACTCTCAGACATTAGAGAATGATAGCAATTACTCAAATGGCTAAAACAGCATGGGAACAAGATATAGGCCCAATTGAAGATGCAGACTGGGGGGATGAAATACTTGAAGGAACCACTACAGTAACCCCTAAATTATCAGATAGACTGACACAACTATATATTGTACATAAAGCCTATTTAACACTGTTGAAAATGGCAACATTTTAACACACTTATAACCCGCTATGTCATATATGTCAGGCTGCTCCTGGCACGTTCTATCATCTAATATGGAGCTGTTCAAATGTACAGACATATTAAACACAGGTTGTTTGCTTCATGCATGATAATATGGGATCCCCCGTGGTTCTTGACCCTAAGTTATGTCTGTTGGGATTGTTGCCTGACGTAGAAATCGATAAATATCAAACTACATTTATATATGAAACTCTATTTTTAGCACGTAAAGTAGTAGCTAAGCTATGGATGCGGCACTGCCCCCCACAATACAGCTATGGAAGAAAGATGTCAATGATACACTACCATTTAAAAAACCGGTATACACTCACAGGGGATGCGCACACAAGTACTCCAAAGTATGGGATAGATGGCTGGAGGAAGGTGAAACATGTATTTAATAATACCAAACTTTGCGGGTTTCCTAAATGAAACTCTTGTAAGGCACCACTATAATAACAAAAAGGAATATGGAACCCTGCATAATACTTTAACTGCACTAGGATCCAGGCAATTTTGAAAGTTTTTTATGCATTGATGTAAGTGTAATGATTTTAAACCCTTTTTTTAAATAAACTCTGCAGTATTACACTATATACCCCTTTCCTCCATCTTTGTCCAAACTTTACCTGTATGGTCTATGACCGAGTAAAGTGTGTGTAGGACCTACAATATAGTGGAGAAGGAGGGAGGATAACTTTCCGGAGAAGGATACATCAACACACCAACCTACCCAGGAGTATACCGATCTATCCGGTGAACGGAGGCCATCTGTTATACAGGCTTTTTTGTCTGCTTCATCTGGTGAGTGGGGAACCAGGAGGGGAGCACAAGAAAAACACCTGAATTACATCTGATTTTTGTGTCCAACTCAAACCGCATGTTTGATGAACTATTCCAAGCACACCAGTGATATATGCTTCCATCACTACTAATTATTTCACACAGTGGATATATTCTGATGAATTTCCTCTGACAATATAGGACACTTATACATGGACTTTATATGTATTATTTATGAGAATATATTTTTTTATGATTTTTGTAATGCACTATGTTGTAATTTGGCACACAGCACTTTAATTGGCCAATTGGCCATATTGTTATTGTGTATAGCAATTTAATTCATTTACCTTATGTGGGATATAAACGTATATAGATGTAGGAGCAGTGCTGATTTCTAAATTTCACTGTCACTACTTTGAGGTATTTACCTCACACCTCAGCAGCAGCCCTAGGAGATAAATATTGTACACTATTTTGTTTGCATTGTCCATAGCGCGGGTTCATAATTATCATTTCACAAGTACTCCAAAGTATGGGATAGATGGCTGGAGGAAGGTGAAACATGTATTTAATAACACCAAACTTTGCGGTTATCCTAAATTAAACTCTTGTAAGGCACCACTATAATAACAAAAAGGAATATGGAACCCTGCATAATACTTTAACTGCACTAGGATCCAGAAAGCATTATTTGGAAAGCACAGAACTTCCTAACTAGTGCAGGGAAGCCAGTGAGACATGCAAAACTCATAGATTGGCTATTTGAGGCCTTTCAGAAACCAGCAGAAGTTGCTATCTTGAAGGTAAAAGGACATGCAAGGGGAAATTACATGACAGCCAGAGGAAATGCTTTAGCGGAACAAGCGGCAAAGGATGCTGCCCTTATGGCATTTGGAGTCACACCCACTGTAGGGGTCACCCAGGTAGCAGGGGCAAATTCCCCTTATCAAGAGCAGTGGGATGTAGAAACTTTAATTCAGTTGCAGAACCGGGCCCCTGATGAAGAGAAGGATACGTGGATCAAATATAATGCTATCCAAAATCAGCAGGGCCTGTGGAGCGCTGACAACAGGTGGTGTTTATAGATAAAAGGAAGGTACTCAGCGCTGTCATAAATAAAATAAAACCACTAAAATTAAAAAATGCCTGCTGACACTCAAGGTTAATTCAAAAAATTCCCTCATAAGAACAATAAAATACAGTAGTGCAGCGCAAATGATTCTAAATAATTAAATAAATAAATGAATAAATTAATGAAGTGATCGCAGACTGTCCCAGAAAGTTCATATACAAGTCCCAGAATAAAGTGCATGTGCAAAACTAATGCAACTTCAGGTGGAGTGATGACATAATCCAGTGACAAATTTCTGTGATGGTGATCCCTTCACCAAAAGTAAGGGTGGCCTTTCACCTCCCTGCTTCGACCTACAATAGGTCACAAAGCAGTGTTTACCCAGGAGTTTGTACCCAGTTTTAGCAAAACTGGCACATGGCATCAGTCATCTTGCTAAGGGCGTGATGGTGGCACTTACTGACTGGTATTAGATAGCACCAGGATTTAGTGCATTTGCAGCCAGGTTTTGTGCTTCATGTCTCACTTGTTCTCTGCACAATGCAGAGATGCCTGTCCATGTTCCCCAAAAGCATTCTCCTAAGCCAGATTTCCCTTTCCAAAGAATTCTAATAGACTATTTTCAGATGCCCAGAATAGGCACCTATGAGTACGCTCTAGTGTTTTGACATGTGTCGACATGTTTTCAGGTTGGCCTGAGTGCTGGCCGGTAGCTAAAGCAAATGCAAAAATAACAGCAAATAACATTTTGAATGAAATAGTTTGTAGATATGGAGTTCCTGAAACTATTGAGAGTGAACCTATTTTACTGGGGAAGTAATGAAAGAGGTAATGGAAGCCCTTCCCATACAGCAAGCTTTCCATACACCTTATCGTCCACAAAGTAGTGGTAAAGTTGAGAGACTTAATGGAATTTTGAAAAACAGATGTGCAAAAATGAAAGCAGACTCAGGAAAAGGATGGGTGGAAGCTTTGCCATTAGCCCTATATTCTGTACAAACTACCCCTAAACAACCACATGGGCTGTCCCCCTATGAGATTTTATTTTGAGGGCCACCCAAAACAGGGCAATACTTTCCCCAACAGTTGTAGGCTTCTCACTCTAGTCTTTTAGAATATGTTCAGATTTGCAAAGAACATTGAATAAAATACATGAAGGTGTTTATAAATCTATCCCGACCCAGATTCTGTTTCAGGTATTCACAGACTCCAACCAGGTGACTGGGTAGTGGTCAAGTGACACGTCAGAACCAAAATTTGACGGACCACATTTGGTGCTTTTGACAACTGGTTCCGCTGTCAAGTTGGAAGAAAAGCCCACCTGGATTCATGCCAGTCACTGCAAGAAAATCCTGAAATGATGATATCCTTTGTAAAAATTATGATGATGTTTCTTTTCTTTTTGTTGTTTGTGAGAACTGAAACATGGAAAAATAACCCTTTCATCCAAATGTTAAAATTGTATGCAACCCATAGCAATGCTAGTAACTGCTAAGTGTGTTCTCACTTATGCCCCATACACACAATCAAAAATTCTGCCAGCAAAAGTCGGATGTGAGCTTTTGGTCAGAAAATTCCGACCGTGTGTATGCTCCATCGTACTTTTTCTGGCAGAATTCCAGCCAGCAAAAGATTGAAAGCAGGTTCTCTATTTTTCGGTCGGAAAAAGTTCCTATCCGAAAATGCATTCATCTGTATTCAATTCGGACACGCAAACAATCAGGCATGCTCTGGAAACAATTTGACGCATGCTCGGAAGCATTGAACTTCATTTTCTCGGCTCGTCATAGTGTTGTACGTCAGCGTGTTCTTGACAGTCGAAAGTTCAGAGAACTTTTGTGTTACCGTGTGTATGCAAGGCAAGCTTGAGCGGAATTCCGTCGGAAAAACCATCCAAGTTTTTTCTGATGGAATTTCTGATCGTGTGAATGGGGCATTACATCCCCAAACAGGAACAATACCCATGATAGCATTGCCTCTCAACTTCACTGATCTAAACAGGACCAGAATAAATGGCTCATACATAGCTAATGAGCACAGATCAGTAACGGTAATGGTTTCAAAACAGATAGACACTCCACAGTTTTGTTTAAACATTATTATTATTATTACAGGATTAATATAGCGCCAACAGTTTACGCAGCGCTTTACAATATAAAAGGGAGACAATACAGTTATAATACAATAAAATACAAGAGGATTAAGAGGGCCCTGCTCAGAAGAGCTTACAATCTAATAGGGTGGAGGAGGTGGTACAAAAGGTTGTAACTGTGGGGGAATGAGCTGATGGAAGTGGTAAATGATTATTTGGAGACGTGATAGGCTTCCCTGAAGAGATGAGTTTTCAGGGATTGCCTGAAGGTAGCTAGAGTAGGGAATAGCCGGACAGGTTGAGGTAGCCAGTTCCAGAGGATGGGAGAGGCTCTGGAGAAATCCTGGAGACGAGCATGGGAGGAGGAAACGAGAGAGCTTGACAGTAGGAGGTCTTGAGAAGAGCGGAGAGGACGGTTTGGTATATGTTTTGAGACAAGATTGGTGATGTAGCTCGGGGCAGAGTTGTGGATGGCTTTGTAAGTTGTGGTTAGTATTTTGAATTTAATTTGCTGGGTGATCGGGAGCCAGTGTAGGGATTGGAGTAGAGGGTTGGCAGACACTGAACGGTTGGTAAGGTGGATAAGTCTGGCAGCAGCATTCATGATAGACTGAAGAGGGGATAGCCTATGGAGAGGCAGGCCAATGAGAAGGGAGTTGCAATAGTGAAGGCGAGAGATAACAAGGGAGTGAATGAGGAGCTTGGTGGTTTCATTTGTTAAAAAGGGGCGAATTTTAGAGATGTTACGCAGGTGAAGTCTACAAACTTTTGACAACGATTGGACTTGAGGCTGAAATGGCAAGTCCGAGTCTAGGATTACACCGAGTACCCTGACGTGAGGGGAGGAATTGATGGTTGCATTGTTAATTTTGATGGAAAAGTCATAAAGGGAGTCACGGGCAGGGGGGAATATTAATAGCTCAGTTTTAGAGAGATTTAATTTAAGGAAGTGGTGTGACATCCATGCTGAGATGTCAGTTTAACATGCCCATTTAACACTAAATGTACACGGTTGGGCAATTCAGATTGCACTGGAGCAGAGATTACAGTTTATGGAGGAAACTATGGTCAATATTATTACATCCCAGACCCAGAACTAAATAGAACCCTTTATAGTACAAATTGCTCACAGTGCCCAATATGTGAAAATATCGGTTACCTGAGATTTCATGTTATTTCTTCCAGTTTTTTAGGAGGAGGGATACCACCCATACGTAGAGGGTTATATTATATATGTGTAAATAAAGCTTACGCCTGGCTTCCTACTAATGTTACAGGTACATGTTATATTGGTTAGCACCTACTTTGGCTGTTCGCAAAGATACAGTGCGACCAGATCAAAGTCCAGAATACCCTTTAGTGTTCAAAAGACAGCTGTTCACTGAAGGTGACATGACATGGTTCCCTTCCTGGACAGGATGGGGAATTGAAGCAATGAAAAGAATAAATAATTACACTAGAATTGTAGATGAGATTACTAACCTTACTACCACTGATGTAGGTTTATTAAGTGAAGAAATGGTTCAGCTTAACCTCTTGACATCCGCGCTATAGCCGAATGACGGCCACAGGGCGGACCTGAACTCCCCAGTGCACAATCCCTGCGCGTGCTGTGATCACTGAGTTAATGAGACTCGGGTGATCACCGATCCGAGTAAAGCCCCATACACACGGTCGGACTTTTTCATCAATTTGGTCCGATCGGACAATGTTGAAAAATCAGACCGTGTGTATGCACCATCGGACAGTGTTCGTCGGTTTGTCGGACAAAGTCTTATCTCCTGCTGGAAAGATTTGCCGTCAACCCGGTCCGATCACACCAAATCCGAGCGTGTGTACGCTTGTCCGACGGACAAAGTGCTACGCATGCTCAGAAGAAATTCTGTGACGGAAGCGCTCGGTCAGGTAAAACTACCTTTCCTAATCGACACAGCACATTCGTCAAGCTGCAATGTTAAAATGTCTTTAATGCGCATTCTCTTTTTCTTTACAATGCAACAAGAATGACATCTTTTAGCTGCTCTATTCACCCGCACTTCTCACAAACTTACTTCTTTATTACTTTGCAGCATTTATACACTACATGTTTATTTTTACTCAGATCGTAATACAATCTTTCTTATTTTTTTACCCAGATTTATTTTTTTTGGGGGAATACATATTTGAAGGAGGTTTTTTTTTTTTTGGAGGGGGTTTTTGTCTCAACTTAGCAAAACCACATTATTAACATTTGTATTTCTTGCTTACATTTACTAGGAGTTTGTTGGTTGGTGTTGTTGTGTGCCTCCTCAAAGAAAAACTGTCATTGTAGAAAAGTAAAACACAATAGTCAATGATTATTTCAAAGCAAAAAAACCTTTATTTAGGTCTCAGCAACAGACCAAAGAGGAACGCAGCCATGGTGAAACTTGGGGAATTTGCAAAGCCTTGGACACCCATGGCAACCATCATTTTACAGACTTAAACAATTGGGGGCATGAAGACTACCTATCTAAATAATAAGGGAGCGCAATCTGGTCCTGAAGTCCAAAACATCCGGAACTGCAGCAGATGCCATCTAGGTCCCCTGTGTGAAAAAGGGACATAGTTTGTTATTTGTTCATCAAACACACACAATTCTCATCTAGTGACTGTTGCAAAATGTTTTCAAATACAAAACCATACAATTCTCAGCCCTGCAGTTTAGATTCTTCCCAAAAATGTCTCCCACACCACTGTCTGTTGATATGTCAATCACGTTAGGAAATAAGCAATTGGGGATCCTGAATTAACTGAACATCATTCATTATTCAACAAACTGGTTCCAAAACTACTATACCTGGAACAAGCTGGGCACCTGCACATATTCCTGACTGGAAGGCCCAGGTTGGTCCTCGGAAGCCTCATCAGGGGTGGCGTGCGTGGAAGGACGCGTGCAAGGAAGAGTCGACTTCCTGACAGTAGCCTGGTCTTTGAGAAAGTGGAGCCTGTCATAGTACCAGAGCGTGGGGACATGGACATCAGCTGCTGCAGCTCCAGATGCTTGTGACTTCAGGACCTTATTGCGCTCCCGGAAATAGGTAGTCTTCATGTTGTTTATCTTCACTTTTAAGTTTGCGACGGTTGCCATGGGCAGGGTAGGCTTTACAAATGCCACCAGTTTCAGCAGGGCTGCGTACCTCTTTGGTCTGTTGCTATAATCCCTGTGTTTTGCCTGCCATAAGAGGGGGAATTGCCGGTATTTATCAATGAAGTGTGGGAGAAAGCTCACGTTGTAGAACGCCTCCATCACCTCTGCAAGACACAACGCCACACAAAACAATATAAATAATGTCAGCCTAAACACTCCTAATCTTCTCCATAAAGAAGCCTCAAGTTCTAATCAGTCTAGGCTAGTTATGTACCAACGTCAAATTGTACCTTCGTTTGTAGCGATCGTCTCGTGCGTGAGCTTTCTCTCCCCTCGTCTCCCAGATCGTGGCTACGACACAACCCCTTCTCTTTACGGCGCAGTGGGGAGAGAGACTCGGGTGATCACTTGGAGAAATTGTCACCACAACAGGTGAGTGTGGGAGAACACAGCTACTGGTAAGATTTGTGCCAGCTTCTGAACACATTTGCAACTTAAAAACTGTGTGAAATTTGGAACATGCACACATTGTGTCCACATGTGCTAGCTAGCTCCCATCATGGTGGATGAATGGCAACGTTTTTTTGGGGGTGCAAACACTTTACGAACTACGAAAGTGGTTGTGGTGAAGGGGTTGCACCCCCAAAAACGTCCATTCATCCCCATGATGGAAAATGGCACTTTTGAAGCTTCTAGGCATGTGTTTTACCATCTAATGACCATTTTCAGAACCAAATTGTGTGCATGTTCCAAATTTCCACTTTTCGGGGGTGCCCCCCCCATGTGATGAAGGCAAGATCAAACACACTTTGAACATATAGTCATGTCTGATCTTGTCTTCACTTTACAAAGTTGAACTTTCCTACTTCATAGGTTCTGCTTAGCTCCATGCCTGGTTTTACAAATTGCGTAATCTTTGTAAATAATGTTGTAAATAACCAAGATGTTGTCAGTTTTGGCGTGAAGATTGTAAACGCACTTGTGAATGTTTTCCAAGTAAACTTTTTAAATTTTCAAAATGTGTGGCTTCCTTATTTAAATAAAACAATGCATTATGTATGTAAAATGTAAAGGATATGGGGGGCAATGGGTGTTATTTACTAAAGGCAAATCCACTTTGCACTGCAATTTCCTTTCCCAGGGAACTTTTTCAATGCACTTGTAGAGCATAGCGGATTTGACTTATGTAAATGACACCCACAGTGCTTTGTACGAAAACACGGAGCACAGCATTTTGGAGAATACACACATGTCACACCTGGTGCTGAAAAGGAGTATTTTGGGTGTCAGTTATGCAGGACAAACCTTCTCTAGACCAAAGATTAGGTAGCAAACACACATGAGAAAAATCTTTTTGGGAAGAAGAGACTGTTACCTCCTTTTGCCCAGAAAGTGCATTACCACTGTCGAAGGCAAAGGGAAAAAATGTCAAAGTAAAATAAGCTAAAAAGAAGACTGAAATGACAAGAAATCAGAGGTTGGTTAAAATATCAGATTTATTAAAAAATGCCTCTCACACATCGTCAGGCAGAGCAATGGCCCCCCTACCCACAAAGTATTCCATATATTGGTCCCGGACCACGCGGAAGCGGCTGGCCAGGATGCCAAAAGCGTTCTCCACCACTCTTCTGGCTCTGGACAGCCTGTAGTTGAAGACCCTCTGGTCCGGGGTGAGGGTCCTCATCGGGAACGCCTCATCACATGGGGAGTCAGCGCAAACGCTTCATCTGCGACAAAGACGAAGGGGAGTCCTTCGGCATTCTCCTCTGGAGGTGGCAAGCACAGACTGCCACTTTGGAGACGCCAGTAGAACTCCGTGTGCGTAATGGCCCCACCATCCGATATCCGGCCGTTCATCCCCACGTCCACATACATAAACTCGTATGTTGCCGACACCACCGCCAACATCACTACACTATTAAACCCTTTATAATTATAATAGTAGGACCCCGAGTTGGGCGGTGGGACGATGCGGACGTGTTTCCCATCAATTGCCCCTCCGCAGTTAGGAAAGTCCCAACGGCTGGCAAAGTGGGAGGCCACAGTCTGCCATTCCTGTGGCGTGGAAGGGAACTGTGGAGTGAAACAAGAAAAAAAAATGAGTCACTTTGCACCTAAACATTGCAAGCAGATTAGACAATCAACATCTTGGAACAAGAGCATTGTATAAAATTGGAGGCTGGAAAGTATTTACACAGAAAAGTAGAGGCTCCCCTTCACAGATTACTCACCCCCCCATCAATCCCCCCACTTCTGATGGGACATTGGCAATAACTATGGTTTTGGGGGGGGGGGGGTGGTGGACAGGTAACCCTCTGCACTTCATTGATTGGCAAATGGCTCAATAATGTGGCCTAGTTTGGCCAGACCCTCTGTACTTAACACTATTGGCAGGCCACAGGAAAGATCAAATAACATTTCCCCCCCCCCCCAAAAAAGGCAGGCACAGTGTGACATTATTAAATTACCAAGCAAGCTAATAGGAGGGAAAGAAGACAAAAAAATAGGAAATGGAATGTATGGAGGCAGTCCCTTGCACTACATGCTTTGCTGAATTCATCCCTAAAGATGCGCACTATAAAGAGGTAGGTATATAGTGTGTATGGACCTTGGGAAAGCCAGCAGATAAAGGATTGGTACCATCTGACAGAGCAGTTGGGGGAGGGGGTTCCTAATGAGTTTGCCCCCCCCCCCCACCAAAAGACAAAAAAAGGGGGCGCTACATGAAGTAAACCACACAGCAAACATTTGTGCATATTTTAGGGGGTGTTTTGGGGCAAACAATACTATGCAGCAGACAAAAGACATTGCTTAAGTGAGTAGGCCATAGGTGTCTATTGGGGCAGAAGAGCATGCTGGTGAGGTAAGTGAAGGGAAAAATGCACGAAGGAGAAAAGGGGCACAGCATATTAGAACATATTGCAATCATGGTAATTAGGGAAGGAGGTCAAAAATACAAGTCATTAGCAAACAGAGCATACATAGAAGGGAATAGTAAAGTAGAAATGTTACCTTAATATAGTCCTCCTGCAGGACCTGAATGATGGCAGAACAGGTCTCTGGAATAATGATTCCCAGGGCCTGGGGAGAGATACCTGAAGAGAACTTCAAATCCTGAAGACTTCTCCCTGTCGCCAAGTACCTCAACGTGGCAACAAGCCTCTGCTCCGGAGTAATGGCTTGTCTCATGCAGGTATCCTGCCGGCTGATAAAGGGGGTCAGCAAAGCCAAAAGACGGTGAAAATCGGGGTCCGTCATCCTGAGAAAGTTCCTGAAATCATCAGGATTATTCTCCCGGATCTCACGAAGCAAAGGCATGTGCGAGAACTGGTCACGCTGAAGCAACCAATTCTTGGTCCACATACTCCTCATCACTCTGTTCATGGACGGGTCTTGGGTCAAAGCTAAAAGCCCGACACCAATTCCGCGTACAGCACGAACTCGGCGACGATACGCACGGGAAACATCGCTCAGAAGGTCACAAAAGGTCGGCTGGTCAGAACGGACAAACAGAAAGCACCGATAAACAGCAAGGCCTGAAAGAACGAAGTGAATACCAGCAACGAGCAGACAATAAGCAGTGCAAATCAAAGCGTCCTATATCAAGATATAGGCCGCAATGACCAACAAATGCGAACTGACTACACGCACTAATAAACAGATACGCACGACAAGCACAAACTGAAGAGCAGTAACGATCTGAGTCAGAAAACTGAGAAGCGCGAATCTTAAGTCACCAAACTTCCACTAACTCTCGATAAACACGGGATCAGCAGAAGGAGCCCAACGGGTGCCTGACGTGGTGCTGAACTTCCCTTTTGTAATCTCGTGGACGACGACTTACGTCACGACGTTCTTCCGGACCGGATATTCCGACAACGTAGTCCGACCGTGTGTACGCAACGACAACATCGGACAAAGTACGTCGGACAAAGTCCGACCGACCTTGTCCGCGGATTGTCCGAGCGTGTGTATGGGGCTTAAGGGTCCCGGGCCCCTTACCATGTGATCAGCTGTCAGCCAAATGACAGCTGATCACATGATCAAAACAAAAGCTCTGTGATCGTTTTTTTTTTTTCTCCTCACGCTAACAGCGGAGGAGAAAAAAAAGCCGATCACCGGCTCATCTGAAAGGGACATTGGTCCCGAGGAGAAAGAGGCAATTATGCGTCATCTTTGCCACCTGACAGTGCCCACAAGTGCCACCAATCAATGCCCACAAGTGCCACCTATCAGTGCCCACCAGTGGTGCCAATCAGTGCCACCTAGAAGTGCTGCCTATCAGTGTAACCAAATACAGTAAACCCCCCTCCATCGCTGGGGTTATGTTCCGGACCCACCCGCGAAAAGTGAAAAACCGCGAAATAGAAAGACCCTATTTAAATACACCCTAGGCATGTTTTGTTAATTTTTAATAGCATTTAAAGGTCTTTAAACACACTTTTATGCAATAGAAACACATTAAAGATAGAGAGAGACATCAAGAGGATTTTTAAAACACAAAAATATTGTCTTAACAGTACAGTATACTGTACAGTACAGTAAAAAATAGAGTACATAACTGCGAAAATGGTGAAATATTACCACAATATCAGAATAACAGGTCCTAATTAAAATACCGCGATATACCGGGACCGCAATAACTGAACCGCAATATAGCGGGGGTTTACTGTAGTGCCCATCACTGCCACCCATCAGTGCTCATCACTGCCACCTATCGGTGCCCATCAGTGCTGCCTCATCAGCATACATCAATGATGGACAAAAATTTGCTGTTTTAAAATTTTATAACGAAATAAAAATTTTTTTTTACATTTTATTAACAAAAAATAAAAACCGCAGGGGTGATCAAATACCACCAAAAGAAAACTCTATTTGTAGGAAAAAAATTATAAAAATTGAATTTGGGTACAGTGTAGCATGACCGCGCAATTGTCATTCAGCATCAGCGCTGAAAGCTGAAAATTGGTCTGGATAGGAGGGGGGGGGGGGGGGGGGGGTTAAGTGCTCAGTAAGCAAGTGGTTAAAAAAATAGTATTAGAGTACAGGTTAATGCTAAATTATCTCGCTGTAGCTCAAGGTGGGATGTGTAAGGTATTTCACACTGACTGTTGTATATACATTTCTGATAATGAGGACATTATTAAAGGGCATCTTGCTAAGATAAGAGAACTACAAAATAAGGCCAGAGATATTGCTAAAGATGGATGGAATCCCTTTAAGGGTTTAGGAGGTTTTGGTGGCTTTTTACATGGTTACAGAAACTAGGCACTTACATTGGCACAGAAACAGCACTCCTCAAAATATGGGACGATGCCTTGGAAGCAGCAGATGACGGAGAATCATGTCTCTTGGTACTCCTGGACCTTAGTGCAGCATTTGACACACTGGATCACAGCACTTTACTCACCCGCCTCAAAGAAGTAGCCGGAGTCACAGACTCAGACTTCCTATGGTTCACTTCCTTCTTAAGAAATCGGTCACAGACAGTGAAACTTGGAGCCTTCACCAGTGAATCTCGCGCAGTCTCCTATGGAGTCCCTCAAGGATCACCTTTATCACCCGTGCTCTTTAACATTTACATCCGTCCACTTCTTAAAATCATCAGAAAATCTGACCTATGCTTCTACTCATACGCAGATGATACTCAACTCTACCTTCGGATCCCCGGACAAAAAGACCAATATCAGGAATTGGAAAAATGCCTCGCATCAATAGACGACTGGATGTCCACTAACTCCCTCAAACTTAACGGAACCAAAACAGAACTCCTTCTCCTAAATGCAAACAGGAAAACTAATTCTACTACACCATGGACTCCGCCCACCATCCTTGGACAGACCATCCCCCTAAGCTTAAAAGCCAAAAGTCTCGGAGTCACTTTCGATTCAGAAATGTCAATGGATGCACAAATAGGATCAGTAGTCAGCGGATCCTACCATCTTCTACGCCTGCTACGTAGACTCATCCCCTTCATTCCAGAAAAGGACAAAGCCATAGTGGTAGGAACAATCATCAACTCTCGACTCGACTATGCAAACTCCCTCTACATAGGACTACCTAAATTCCAGATTGCACGACTACAAGTCGTTCAAAACACGGCAGCAAGACTAGTCACAGGAATAAAAACATGGGAATCGATCTCCCCCTCCCTGAGGACCCTCCATTGGCTAACTGTAAAGGATCGTATAACATTCAAGACCCTCTGCCTGACCGACAAATGCACACAAGGAGATGCTCCTCTATACTTATGCGAAAAAATACAACACTACACTCCCAATCGCAACCTCCGATCTAACGACCAAAATCTCCTCCTCGTCCCCAAGTCCCGATACAAATCAAGGGGAGAACGAAGATTTGCAGTCCAAGGACCACGGCTATGGAACGCTCTACCTACGAACATCCGCTTAGAAAAAGACCATCGGGCCTTCAGGAAAAAACTCAAGACCCACCTCTTCTAAGAAGGAATCAACCCAGGTCGGATCAAGCGCCTTGAGGCGATTCAGTTCGCAGTTGCAGCGCTATACAAATCTTTCATTCATTCATTCATTCATTGTGATGTTCCTATTTCTCATATTTGTTATTTACTTCATCATCAGGCTATGCCTGTGTGACTACCCGCTGCACCAACAAATGGTCCACCAGCTCTGATGAACCCATTATTGTGAGAAAACTAGGAGAGAGCTGAACAGGACGCTGTCTCTCTGCACCAGTGTTACAGGAGTTGCCAGCAATCGTCTGAATGTAACGCGGAGAAGAATGTTGTCAAATAAACAAAAGGAGGGAAATGACATAGACATTCACTGTATTGTTCATTTAACCACAAGGGACTCCATTTTGTTTGCACTGTTGAAATGTGTTCTGTAACCTTGACCTAATATGTATTAAGGAGGCCTAGTGTGCATCAACACAGCCAATACCCCTGAGAGAAGCTTGTACAGATAGACATAGAAGGTATATGCATATAAACAAAGGTAGGTTTTATTGGGGCAATGAGCCCGAAAAAATTTAATAAATGATAATACAAATTTGCATAGAATCAAAATATACATGGAACAGCATGTGACCATAAACATGTACATATAATGCAGTATTTGCAAAACAACTTGCGATATAAAAGTGGTCTTTAGGAAAATGCCGACATGTTTCGGACGGAGGTCATTTTTCAAGGCAGTTAAAGTTCCTGTGGTTTCACAATTGTACTGTGTAAAACAGAGTAAAACCATTAGTATATATATTGTACTGTTATCAAAGTAAGAGCCTGTCGTTTACCGTTAAATGGTCATGGTACTCACTTGCAAAGCATTGGGGAGGGGGTCCCAACATTCATGGGGTACCAGAGTATGGTCTTGGAGTAGTCACAAAATATATGTGATCTATGCTATTTTAAAAGCAAGGGGCTGCTGGGCACTCGATTGGCTGCAAGATCTCAAGCCAGGCACCGTGAGGTTGCCATGGCTAGGTATACCTTGACCAGAGTAGGTAGGAGGCTGGAGGAGTGGAAGGGAAAATTAGGTAGTATTAGACTAGAGTAAATATCTGAGTAAGAGGAATTTTTTGGGTGTTGGTAGTAAGATATAAAAAGTAATTTACCTTGTTGGCAGAGGTCCTATATGGAGATACATCAGAGCACCGGCAGGAGAGTGATGTGACTAGTCCCGCCACTGCTCTGGTTTATATGAGGTAAGTAAGTGCTGACAGCTGTGTGTGCCGTCGCGTGGGATCGGCGTGCTCAGCTGAGGGCTAATGAGCAGGGCAAGGTATTGGGGAGTGACAGCACGAAGGCTGTGTGTATCCCCAGAGAGATCTCTGAGGCGGCGGCGCCGCCGTGCGTCGTCCCGCACTCAGGGGGCGGGGCCGCACACGGCGTCGCCGCGTCACCGACGCGGGCAGAGTGTCCCCTCCCCGCCCGCTGGATCGCAAGCGGAGGGCGCAAGATGGGGGCATGCGCCTCAAGGGGATAAAGCACGCGCATGCGCGGAACAGAGTCCGCGCATGCGCGCTGTCTTACCCGCGCCGGGCAGCCAGAAATCAAGTCCATACAGAAAGGGGAAATTAGGATTTAGAATATAGTGAGTAGTAATCCTGTGCAGTAGGTTTAGGCAACGGTTGGCAATGTATTGCGAGTGAGTCCAGACACATATAAACGGATTGAGCACCCCCTGTCGAAAAATATTGAATAGTACATTATTATGACATATACATTGACAACCAGATGTGATGGTTATACATATAAAGAGATAAACATGTAATTAGACAACTTAAATAACAGTATAATAATCGCCACAGACAATGACCAAGTTGGGGATATTGTCCTAATGTAGAGAAACTGTCATATAAAGCTGGGATGATATATATTGGGGTGGATGGCAAAGTGAGACCCGAGAGTTGGGGGTTTGGGTGGAGGCCCACATTCGACTCTAAAAGGTTTAGAGGTCAAGTTCACATACCCCTGATTCAAAGCCTTCAAGATAGGGCTTGAAATTGAATGCCTCATTGAGGCCAGGGGGAGATGTTGCATTAAGGTGAAATATCCATCTAAGCTCACTTTGTAGCAGAGCTTTGTTGTAGTCACCACCTCGGTTGGGAGGGGGGATGTGGTCAAGTGCTTTAAATATAATTTGGGGGGTTGAATCTTGATGGACAATTGCACAGTGTCGCCCTAGAGGTAGATCAGGGTATTTTTGGTTAATACTGAGGGTATGACGATAGATACGTTTCCAAAAGGGTAATTTGGTCTTTCCAACATAAAAACAACCGCATTCGCATTCGAGTAGATATACAATGCCGATCGAGCGGCAATTTACAAAATGTTGGGGGAAAAATTGTTGTCCATTGAGTAAAATATTAGATCTGTTAGATTTGTATAGATATCTGCAGTATTTGCAGTTCCCACAAGGGAAAGTACCTTTTGACTGTTTATACAGTTTGTGGGCTGGAGTATATTCACTTCTTATTAAGACCTAACACACAGACATATCTTCTGCTAGAAGATCTCTATGTCTCTACTCCCCCTTTCCCTCTCAAGGTTTTACTTTTGAAATTGTTCTATTCGCTAGCTTTTAATAATATATTTCTATTTGTTAGTTTTTAATAACATCTCACACCAACCCTTTCTTATCTATGTATAAAATAACATGTAATAATAAATGTTGGCACTGAACGGACATTTTAAACACAGTGATTGCGTCTCCTTAATCTGTTCCTGCAGCTGCAGTCTTAAGTTCTGTTTTTAGAGTCCCAATCAGAAATAATTCCATAACACTATCCACTCCCACTGATTCCAGAAATGCTTGAGAGCAGTCAAACTCTTTACCAAATTAGATTTACGAGGGGCATACAACCTTTTCCGCAATTCGTCCCGGAGATGAATGGAAAACTGCTTTCAGAACCAGATATGGACTTTTTTAAGTCTTTGGTCATGCCCTATGGACTTTGCAATGCTCCTGCAACTTTTCAACATTTCATTAATGATGCTTTTCGAGATTTTCTTGATCAGTTTGTAATAGCATATTTGGATGACATTCTCATTTTCTCTGATACTTTGGAAGAACACTGCAAGCATGTCTGTATTGTTTTCTAGAGATTAAGGAGGAATTGACTTTGCATCAAACTAGAGAAATACGAATTTGAACAAACTCAGATCCAGTTCTTGGGATACATAATTTCTTCTGAAGAGGTAAGCATGTATCCTGATAAGATCAAAGCAGTGGTGGATTGGCCTGTTCCTAGGAATGTTAAGGAGATACAGTGATTTGTTGGATTTGACAACTTTTACAGAAGATTTATAAGGAATTTCTCCAAGGCTAAAATTACACAGCTGACAAAGAAAGAAAGAAAAATTGTATAGACCGGCAGATCCTTGCATTGTGCTGTGCCACATCCGATAATTAGTTTACAAGAAGGGAACCCCCTGGTGGTGGACTTTTGAGGCACGTACAACAACCAAATAGGTATTAACAATTTATTTATTGATTAAATGAACATAAAATCATATCATGAAAAGATATAGTTTGCAAAGCATAATGATCAACAGTATAGAGTGCAATTAACTAGATTTTAACACCCATCACCCTACGCATTTTGAAGCGCTGAGAGTCTCTTTCTTCAGGGGTAGAGGTGAAGCACAAAATATAATTCTATTTAAAAAAGGCAGATAACAGAATGTTAGAACACAGAAATGCATATGGAGATACAATATTTATATAGAAGTAGCTAGCTAGTATACTTACAGATCAAAAATAGACTGTTACAGACATACTCCATCATATATATTAAAAGCAAATAGAACGATTTGGACAGGGTGGGTGGTCTCCTATTCTCCAAGGCTCTTACAGATGGAAATTGTTAAAGTAGTTTTCCAATGTATTTTGCTGTCAATAGGCAGCCAAGCCCTTGAATTTCCCCAAAAGAGGGGGACAACCGCTGGGTGAGCTAAGAGAAACACTGGGGTGAGGTGGCGCTCGGCTCTGAAGAAAGACTGGAGTAAGAATCAGATTTAGATAAAGTAAATAGGAAGGACAACTAAATATAATCAGGGGAAACCTGACAATACAAAATCAAAATATAGCTGTATAATTATAATATAATATAAATACCTGAAAGGATATTAAAGTAGCTGATTTGCTGTAAGCTCCAGGGTAGCGGTATTTAGTAGTGACTGTAAAGAGTATATATATATAAATATAATTAGGTATGGGCAAATAATTTGAAGCATATAAAGTCTATAGTAGAATGATAATAGTCACTGATGATATAGTATAGGGCTGAGTGTACAATGTACACTGAATAGTAGGAAATATTGGTATTTACGTGTAGATAATGGAATAATAATTAAATTGAGATTATATATTTAAATATAAGTATATAAGTTGAATAGTATTAGTGTTCAACATAGGAGCAGTATTGAAATAAATATGCATAGATAAGGGAGAGAAGCAGAGAAATATTGTGCTTAAGAAACTTGGTATATATAGGGACAAAGTAGATTGGGCAGGGTAAAAGTATCCAGATGATTAGACCGAGCTGCCAGCACTAATAAAGGGTAAGTGAGTGAGGGAGATAGTAATTACCTTATAGAAGAGCTTGAGAGATAAGTCTTACTGTCCATCAGGCGTTCCACAGATAAATGCTGCGGAATACCTGGTGGACACAGACTATGGTGTTTAAGTAGTGCACCCTCTCCAATCGGCCGGTGCAAACTAATTGCGGTAGCTGATGGAAGGGGGAGGAGACAGGGACGAGAGTGTGTACGCCCCCTGGGATGGGAAGTGTGCACACGGCCCCATCCCCAACGCGCATGCCCGAGGACAAGATCGTCGGAACGGGGCCCCGCCCACCCCACCCACCGACACCGCAAGCGCATGTCCACTAGACAAGATGGAGACCAGTCAAAGATAAAATACCGCCTCATGTCTCCAATATCGCCGCCGCGGGTTGCATGGCCCGAACGGCTTTGTGTGCCGGGTGTTCTCCCAGCGCGCCCCAGCGGATAAAGAGGAGAGGGCAGATGGCATTTAAAAAGTGCACGTATACCTAGAAGGATGGAAAACTAGGAAAATACATATAGGTATTGAGGGACCTTTAGGAGGAATAACAATGGCAATATTAAGTAAACCATTGAATTCCAAGATATAGACATCCACATTAAAAATAATATTGCAAATAATTTCAGAGGAAGGAAAAATGGAAGGAAAATATATTACATATATAGGGAGAATATACAATATAAAGATAAGGAGCCCGCAGATAAGGAGTCACACAATATGGTTAATGTCAAATATACAGAAGCAGGGGGTGTGGCTTGGCGCGCAGAGCGGATGGCAGCAGACTAGAAGAGCTCCGTCAAACCCTCATCCCTTACAGCTCAAACACCGCCGTAACCACCAGCTAACATGAGCAGACTCACCCGCCACAACTCGGGAACTCACCCACGACGTTCTGCTCCGGTCCCGAGCTCCAGAAGCATCCCAGACATCTTTAAGTCTCAGTCTCAGTCCCGCCGACGCAAGGCCCTTCCCAAGATGGCACAGCTGCGTGGAGATGAAGAGTTCCGTGAGGACTCCCAGTCCACATACGAAGAGGATGTAAGAGACACCTCATCACCAGATCACCCCCTTACCCTCCCCGCTATGATGAAAATAGCAGCAGACATAAAAGGAACTTTCTCCTCCGCCATCACAGAGTTGAAAGCGGACATTTTGTCTATCTCAGAGAAACTAGAGGGGGCAGAGAAAGCAGTCTCCAGGAGGGACAAGGCCATAGCGCGCCTGGAAAAAGTAACGGACACTCATGCAGCTCATCTCATTGAAATGAATCGCCAATTGGAAGATTTGGACAATAGGGGGAGGAGACATAATGTTAGGGTGAGGGGGGTACCAGAAACTGTAGACCCCAGCAACATACCCTCTGCTCTGCAATATGTATTTAACGAAGTTCTGGAACGCCCAACGGACACTCTGATTTTCTTTGACCGAGCGCATAGGGCACTAAGAGCCAGACCAGCTGTCACAGCACCTCCCAGGGACATTATCTGTTGTCTCCCGGATTTTAAGCTAAAAGAGGAAATCATGCTAAAGGCCAGGCATAATGCTCACATAACGTTTAATGACACAGCCATCGCCATTTTCCAAGACCTTTCTCCTATCACATTAAATAACAGGAGAGCTCTGCGCCCCCTGCTGGAGATATTACGCGGGCAAAATATACCATATAAATGGAAATTCCCCTTCGCACTGAACGTGACTTTCCAAGGCAGACAGCTCTACCTGCGTACACCAGATGACCTCCAGAACTTCTGCCAGGACATCCAGATCCCGTTGATTGACCTACCCGACTGGTACAGGGAATTCCTTAATCCCCCAAAGCCACAGGGACTCCAAACCTCACAACCTACCACGCCAACCAAACCACCGAACAAGAGAGGGAAGTTCCAGACTAAACAGACCCCAAGCGCCACTCCGAGACACTCCAACCCACCCAGAGAGCTGCCTCCGGATTCAGGCCAGGAATAACGGGGGACGGGGAAAGAGAGATTGGGGAAGGATTTCCCCTTTCTTCCTCGCCTTTGTTGTTCTCCTTTTTTTTCTCTGGTTGCACTAGTTAAAAGATGAAAGCTGGATGGTTGATTTCACCACAATACTGGCACCACTGCACACTCATCCATATGTTGTCCACCTTAATTTTTACCTTTTTGCTCTTTTATTTTTCCTTGTTTTTTTTTTTTTTTTCTTCTCTGCATAGCATGGCTACTCTCCTAGGTCCACCCATAGCAGGCTATGCCCCGCTTGGATTCCACCAGAGCTCCAGATTCGGGATCACAGTATTCACAAGCCTCTCTGAATGGAGCCAGAAGGAAAGGGCACACACTGAACTCTACACTTCTAAGGTATGAACTTTCCTTTACCTAGTCTAAGAAGAGACACTCCATACGGAACTGAGTCAGTGCACAACCCTACTTCACTTAACCGGGAGATCCTTAAAGGGGACACGGGTAACTATGGCCTGTGATACTCACGGACCACTATAGGCATGGTGAGGAACCCACATTAGAGCGATAACGAATGACCTGAGAGTACTGGAGCCTGCTGTCCTCAGGAGCCTATAATGACTGTTCTGCCATAGAGTGTGCAGTGGTGTAAGTCGCACCACCAACAAAAAGCATTCTGTATCACCTCTTGAGGGTGAAAGACAAGGTTACGGTTACGGTTTATGTTTACATACCGCATCATTTTTCTGTTTAGCTATATCTATTAAGGGCTGGGGGGGGGGGGGTGGGAGTTTGATTTGGGTATCATACTTGTTTTCAGGTTTTTCGGCTGTGCTGGAAATCTGATAGTTGCCACTGACCTGGGCTTCCTCCCATCACCCCTACAGTGGATGCTGCAGTGTGGACGCCACTGTGACGCCTCATAGTTTAGGGGGCCTCGATAGGGCGTCAACGTGCGGCTCCTAACTAGTTCAGATACCTCTGGGATTTAAAACCCAGAGGGTAATTACCGCATCTCCTGACCCACTCTCTAAGTGTCAGATAGTGGGCTCACTAATCTATCTCATCACTACACGCAATTCTACTCCTTTCTCCTCCATCTTTCCTTTTCTTTCACAATCCCTACACCGGACTAGGGTACACTCCTTTTACCCATATACTCTTCTCCCCCCCCCTCCCTCCCAACATTCAACACCATGATTTACTCAGCATTAGGAAAAAAAAACACTGTGATATCTCACAATGTTAGGGGTCTTAACGTTCCGCAAAAGAGAACACAATTGTTACGCAACCTCAGGAAGGGGAGGCCGGCCTTCGTATTTCTACAGGAGATGCATTTTAGAGCGGACTCTATACCAAAAATGACCGATGGGTACTTCACTAAAGCGTATTATGCACCCTGCCCAGACTCGAGAACGAAGGGGGTATCCATTCTAATTGGACGAAACTCTGGATTTGCCCTTACACACCAAAAGGCAGACCCGGGAGGCCGGTTCCTCTTCCTCAAAGGACACATAGGCAAGCTACCTATAACACTAGCATGTGCATACTTCCCAAACACTGCACATGTAACCTTTTGCCAATCATTGATAGACGAACTGACTGGATTTGCCTCTGGCTGTATCATTCTAGGGGTGATTTTAATGTCCCCCTGGAACCCACACAGGATACCTCCAACGGCAAATCCACGATCACCTATCATAAACTGAAAAAGATCAGAACGATGCTACATTCACTGACGCTGGCTGACTCGTGGCGAGTGATACACCCCCAAGGGAAAGACTATACGTACTTCTCTCCACTGCACCAAAAGTACACGCGCATAGACTTTTTATTTATCACACAAAGAGACCTTCCTAAGATGACGGGGGCTCATATAGGGACGAGATCGGTGTCCGATCACGCACCTATATCATTGTCTTTGCGGCTACAAGAGGCAAACAAGAGAAATAGTGGGTGGAGACTGAACCCGACACTACTAACAGACCCAGGGACCTTGGAAACTATTAAGAAAAACATACAAACATACTTTCAGTAAAACACGACAGACGAGGTCTCCCACATTCACATCTGGGAGGCACATAAGTGTGTGGTCAGAGGCCAACTTATGGGGTTAGCTTCACAGAAAAAGAAGGCAGCCGAAAAAGAACTAAAAGTATTGGAGAACCAACACAAGAGGTCCCTGGCACTAACAGTTGCTGAAGACCTCTTGCTGGCTAGAAAGGCTTTACAAGAGAAACTAGACTTACAGGCCAAAAGGGTACTATTTTACCGCAAGGGTTTCTTTTTCGAACACGGTAATAAGAACAACAAATTTCTGGCTAGGGCCTTGCGAGACATTCGAGCCTCCACTAATATCACTCAGATCAAAGATAGGAACCATGCACTAATCCATGACACAAACTTGATTGCTGCAGAATTCCAGGACTTCTACTCTCGACTGTATAATATTCCCCCCCCCCCCCCCGCACAAACCTAAGGCGACAGAGGGAACTAGAGCCCAAATTATTGCACAATACTTGGCAAATAGCGGCTTGCCGAGTCTGTCTACTTCTGATGCAGAAGAAATTGACAAACCCATAGAGGCAATGGAACTTCTGCATGCAATCAAAACAATGAAATCAGGGAAGAGCCCAGGCCCGGATGGCTTCTCTGCCATCTATTACAAGACCTTCTCACAAATCCTGGCACAACCCCTGCTGAAAGCTCAAAGCCTCCCACCCACATTTAATGCAGCTCATATCACGGTGCTTCCCAAACCGGGTAAGGACCCCAATTCCTGCTCTAGCTACGGGCCGATCTTGCTCCTAAACCTTGACATGAAACTTCTTTCCAAGCTTATAGCTGTCAGACTAAGTAAACTTCTACCAGATATCATCGGCCCAGAGCAGGCGGGGTTTATGCCGGGGAGGGAAGCCCGAGACAACGTCATCAAGGCCACAAACCTGATTCACACAATGGGGGGAGGGTCTGCCGAGGGTTTTCTCCTGTCCACGGACGCGGAGAAGGCCTTCGACAGAGTGGCATGGGACTTCATGTTCGCAGTATGTAGACACATAGGCCTTAGGGCTAATCTGCTGACGTGGATTTCAGCTCTATACCAAGCCCCAACAGCCAGACTGAAAATAAATGGTGTTCTCTCTGAACCAGTACACATTTGTAATGGAATGAGACAGGGGTGCCCCCTGTCCCCTATCCTGTTCATTCTCTCTTTAGAACCATGCATCCGTATGATAAATAACAATGACTCAATAACAGGACTGACCTTAGGGACTAAGCACTACAAAATAGCCGCATATGCGGACGACCTCCTGTTCGCGCTCACACAGCCACATATCTCAATTCCCAACCTAGTCAAAGAGTTTGAACTATTTGGGTACTTAACTAACTTTAAAATTAACTATGAGAAATCCGAGGCACTCAACATATCTCTAGGCCCGGGAAGACTACAGCAAACCAAAACCAATTGCCCCTTTAAATGGGTAGATACTAAATTAAAATACTTAGGGATCTGGCTTACTCCAGACCTAAACAACCTTTATTTACAAAACTTCCAACCCTTCATACAGAACTTGAGTAAAGACCTTCAGTGCTGGAATCTTAAACCATTGTCCTGGTTTGGCAGAGCAGCCGCCATAAAAATGACGATACTACCAAGTGTCCTTTATCTGTTTCATACACTGCCCATTAAATTACCCAAAAACTTATTCGCACAACTACAGACGACGGTAAGAACCTTTATTTGGGCGGGGAAAAAGTCAAGACTTAAAATGTCAACCCTGATGTCACCGAAAACGGAAGGGGGAATCAACCTGCCCAACTTTAGACATTACTAATATGCCACACATTTGACTCGTATTTTAGACTGGAACTGTCACGCCGCCTCCAAAGACTGGGTGGGAATTGAAGGACTCCAAACGTCCACCCCACTAAGATTTACACCATGGATTACCAAAGGGGCCCTTGATACCGGACTGCTTTCGCATCCTACTATAGGCCCGACCCTAGCGACTTTCCATACACTGACGCAATCACACAATCTGGCATCCTCCCCAGGTCCCCTGACGCCGTTAACCTACAACAGAGACTTCGCGCTAGGACAGTTGACCGCGTCATTCCCACACAGAGATGATAACACACCAATGATTGTCGCACATTGCGTCACAGGAGGTAAGCTTAAGACGTTTGAAGTACTAAGCATGGAATTACAAGCGAAGCATTTCACATACTGGCAGTATAGACAACTGCACAACTACATCCTCTGCACGCCCAACAAACAACAATTCCTTAGGGACCAGTCGTGGTTTGAACAGTTGTGCATCAAGGGAGAGTCGGTGAGTAAAGCCACCTCACTGGTGTACAACTGGCTACAAACTAGCAAGAATACACCGCCGAGCAAACACAGGGCCAAGTGGGAAGCGGCACTCATGAAAACATTTACTGACGACCAATGGAACAATGCATGCATTCTTGCTCATAAATGTTACATCAGCACTAGCACACAGGAAACCTCATACAAGGTACTGACAAACTGGTATTTCACCCCGGTCAGATTGCATGCATGGTACCCAGAGACTTCGGAAACATGCTGGAGATGTGGCACCCATAAGGGAACCATGCTGCACATCTGGTGGGACTGCCCCTCGCTACGTGGATTCTGGGATGGGGTCTGTGCTCAGATACATGCCATCACAGAGACTAAATTATCTCTCAATTCAGAGTGCTGCTTGCTACATGTCTCTAACTACTCACTCTCGAGATACAAAAAAACAGTGGTCCGACACATGTTGAACGCTGCAAAGACAATTATCCCCAGACACTGGAAGTCCACCCACACGCCCACGATTAAGGAATAGGTGTCTGAGGTGGACTCCCTATACAGACTAGCAGAAACAGTAACAATAGCATCAGAGAATACTGACAAATTTCATAAAACATGGAGACCTTGGGTCGCCTTCAAATACTCAGATGCCTTCACTAAGCTTCAAACTGGTTGAATTACAGGCTGGAAAACCTGTACTGTATTATTTTGTGATGTAACTGATAAGCAATATGTGTATTCTCTAATGAAACCGAGAGTGGCAACAGCTGTTATGACCAGAAAAATAGACCTTACAGTTGGAACCCGATAGGGTCAAATTAAGCTAGAAATGATGGTACTTAAACATGACGCAGTTTTGGGAACGAACTCAAGGGATTCTCCCTCTCCCCCTCACCACTCTCCTTACCCTTTCTCTATCTCTTTCCTTTCTCCTTCTGGGCCTCTGCCCGTTATGACACTAATTATGGTGACCTCCCGTCCCTGGGCCTAATTTTGGGGCAGGACGTGGAGGACCCATGATCAAACAGGACAAATCTATCAATATGCATAGTTTTGGTAACATGGATAACATAGCACATGTACATTAAACAGGGAGCAAACTTTTCAGATGTGAATTGTGCGTGTAAAATTGTACGATATTACTTATGATTGTATCACTGTTGAACAAATGTTGTTAAGACGAGTTTTCTTTTGCTTAATAAAAATCTTTTATTGGAAAAAAAAAATAAAAAAATATACAGAAGCAGTTACAAGCAATAACAACGTACCTCGGAGTGTAGAGCAAAATTAAAGGTTACAAATCACTAACACATAGAACATATAATGACATAATTGACAACACCTATATGTATATATTTATATTGATCAAGAAATCTTGTAAATAGACTTGGGAACAAAAGGCCATAGAGGTCATTAATACATTGTCCAAAGATAAAGTGGACTAAATGCTACGGTCGGTCGTCATAAGGCATACAGTGGTGTGAAAAAGTGTTTGCCCCCTTCCTCATTTCCTGTTCCTTTGCATGTTTGTCACACTTAAGTGTTTCGGAACATCAAACCAATTTAAACAATAGTCAAGGACAACACAAGTAAACACAAAATGCAATTTGTAAATGAAGGTGTTTATTATTAAAGGTGAAAAAAAATCCAAACCATCATGGCCCTGTGTGAAAAAGTGATTGCCCCCCTTGTTAAAACATACTATAACTGTGGTTGTCCACACCTGAGTTCAATTTCTCTAGCCACACCCAGGCCTGATTATTGCCACACCTGTTCACAATCAAGGCATCACTTAAATAGGAGCTGCTTGACACAGTAAGGTCCACCAGAAGATCCTTAAAAGCTACACATCATGCCGAGACCCAAAGAAATTCAGGAACAATTGAGAAAGAAAGTAATTGAGATCTATCAGTCTGGAAAGGGTTATAAAGCCATTTCCAAAGCTTTGGGAATCCAGCGAACCACAGTGAGAGCCATTATCCACAAATGGCGAAGACATGGAACAGTGGTGAACCTTCCCAGGAGTGGCCGGCCGCGCAAAATTACCCCAAGAGCGCAGCGACGACTCATCCAAGAGGTCACAAAAGACCCCACAACAACGTCCAAGGAACTGCAGGCCTCACTTGCCTCAGTTAAGGTCAGCGTTCATGCCTCCACCATCAGGAAAAGACTGGGCAAAAATGCCTGCATGGCAGAGTTCCAAGGAGAAAACCACTGCTGAGCAAAAAGAACATCAAAGCTCGTCTCAATTTCTCCACAACACATCTTGATGATCCCCAAGACTTTTGGGACAACATTCTGTGGACCGATGAGACAAAAGTGGAACTCTTTGGAAGGTGTGTGTCCAAGTATATCTGGCGTAGAAGGAACACTGCATTTCAGAAAAAGAACATTATACCAACAGTAAAATATGGTGGTGGTAGTGTGATGGTCTGGGGCTGTTTTGCTGCTTCAGGACCTGGAAGACTTGCCGTGATAAAAGGAACTATGAATTCTGCTGTCTACCAAGAGATCCTGAAGGAGAATGTCCGACCATCTGTTCGTGTACTCAAGCTGAAACGAACTTGGGTTCTGCAGCAGGACAATGATTCTAAACACACCAGCAAGTCCACCACAGAATGGCTGAAGAAAAACAAAATGAAGACTTTGGAGTGGCCTAGCCAAAGTCCTGACCTGAATCCTATTGAGATGTTGTGGTATGACCTTAAAAAGGCCGTTCATGCTCGAAAACCCTCTAATGTAACTGAATTAGGACAATTCTGCAAAGATGAGTGGGCCAAAATTCCTCCAGGACGCTGTAAAAGCCTCATTGCACGTTATCGCAAACGCTTGGTTGCAGTTGTTGCTGCTAAGGGTGGCCCAACCTGTTATTAGGTTTAGGGGGCAATCACTTTTTCACACAGGGCCATGATGGTTTGGATTTTTTTTCACCTTTAATAATAAACACCTTCATTTACAAATTGCATCTTGTGTTTACTTGTGTTGTCCTTGACTATTGTTTAAATTGGTTTGATGTTCCGAAACACTTAAACATGCAAAGGAACAATGAGGAAGGGGGCAAACACTTTTTCACACCACTGTATATGTATAAGGGTTTGACAAAGCATGTGTTGGATACAGAAGCAGGCGTATGGAGGTATAAAACCTCCAATATTGTATTGTATAGTAGCAATTTTGATTTAATCAGTATGTGGGTAGGTAAAGAAGTTATTTTTCCATGCCGCCTGATACAAAACTGTCAAGGAAAGGTTTAAACCAAATACTGTCATTTATTTAATTTATGTATCTGCCGAGATTCAAGCTGGAGGAGGGCTTTATTCCAGTCCCCACCTGGAATCAGGGTGTATACGACCTAGGATCAAAAATCGGATTTTCAGAAACTTTCCATTATGTACTATGGTTGTATGGTTGTATGGTGACCCAGGGAAAGATCTGGGTTGCATGATTGCATACTGAGGATATGTCTGTAGGCTCTCTTCCAAAATACTACCTTAGTTTTTCCGACATAAAAACAGTTACATTTGCATAGTAACAGATAGATCACCCCAAATGTTTGACAATTAGCAAAATGCTTGGGGTGGAAGGTTTGGCCATTTGGTAAAGTAGGATTCTTTTTCACCAGCATACATTTACAATAGTGGCATTTGCCACAAATAAATGTTCCCTTATATTTGCTTTTTGCGGAATTGCGGAATTTGCGGAATTCACTGCTGACTATCCTGTCGCCAATCGATGTTGCTTGTTTGTATGAGAATTGAGGTTTCGCAGAAACAAAATTCCCCAATACTGGATCCAGTAGGAGAAGGTGCCAATGTTTGTCAACAATTTTTCTAATGTTGTTATGTTGACTGCTATATTTAGTGATGATCCTGGTGGTGTTGGTATCTTTTTTAGGTTTTACTGAATATAGCAACGTTTCTCTTGTTTGTGCACAAGCTTGTTTAAAGGAATGTTTAAGAGAGGCATGCGAATATCCCCACGACAGCAGTCTGTCACTGAGTTTAGCGAAAATATTATAGCAGGGCTAGGGCTAGTTAAAAACACCTGAACATATTCAAAAAATACAGGGGTTTGGTCACACTATATGGTTATATAGTGCTAAGCCCACTTACTGCGACAAAGTACCCCGAATTAGTGGGTCCTACCCTAGTAATAGAATGAAAGATCCTGCGTCTCAACCATGGGAGCCAAACTCCTCTATGTGGGAGAACTGAAAGGATTCCTCCTATACACTGGTGGCCACTAAATAAGAGGTAATGAAGAGGGGGGGGGGGGTGCTCTAACCCAAAAAAACCTGGTCAGGGTTTATTACAACATACAATAACATATTTGGAAAGCACTCACCAATGCATTTAAATTCAAGATGGTGCTGCCATAAGACCAACAAGCAATAGCGAACATATTACAGCGCACACATTCAAGAATGACGTTTCCTGCAGGGCTAGTTAAAAACACCTGAACATATTCAAAAAAAAGAAACGTCATTCTTGAATGTGTGCGCTGTAATATGTTCGCTATTGCTTGTTGGTCTTATGGCAGCACCATCTTGAATTTAAACGCATTGGTGAGTGCTTCCCAAATATGTTTTTGTATGTCACTGAGTTTATTCGCCTCCTCCCTAAAAATGTTATCCTCTGAACATTTGCGCCTTACTCTCAAATATTGGCTATAGGGGATCGAATTCATAAGGGGCTTGGGATGAAAACTGGAGGCATACAGGATAGAATTCCCTGCAGTTGGTTTCCTGTAAAGTTTACTCATAATAGAACCCATATCTCCCCTATAAATCTCAACATTGAGAAATGTAACACAATGTTGGTCATAGGACATCGTGAGTCCTAAATTTAAGTCATTTTTGTTGATTCTCAAAAGCCATTGTTGTAGAAGGTCAGGTGACCCGTCCCAGATGATGAAGATATCATCGATGTATCGGTACCAACATAGAATGTGGTCCGTATACATTGACAAGTCTTCATCATCTAGGACCATGGCCTCCCACTCCCCCAGGTACAGGTTGGCGTAAGATGGGGCACAACAAGTCCCCATCGCCACCCCCTGTACCTGGAGGTAGTGGGAGCCATTGAAGGTAAATACGTTGTGCTGGAGAATGAATTCGGGCCAAGGTCTGAACAGATGCTTGTTTGCTGATAAATGCTGTTTTAAATCTAAGTTTATTTTGACCTATTAAAAAGTTCTTTTAAACTACTACACTATGGAGTGCCTTCCTTCCTTTCCCTTAACTGCTTGCTATAATCTGGAGGAGATTGATTGTATGACCAGGAGGTCACTGCAGCAGAGGCGATAAGGATCAATGTGGGGCTAATACAGAGAGGGACATGGAGTGGAACAGCTGGGAGACATCATTAATAAGGCTGTAACCTGCCTTATTCAACGTGAGAGGCTGGGGTTACCACTCTGCATGAAACTGGAGTTTGGCTACACAAAGGCATGGAAGTATTTTGAGGAATTTCCCGATTTGAATTGCACTGTGTATGGGACTTTTGATTGCACAAGTGACGCATGCTGTTTTTCTTCACTACTGAATTACTTTTATTCACTATAATTTTCGCTTTTCTTTGCACTATTGCACTTTATGCACAGTGCACATTGTTTTGCCATTTTTTCACATAATTTGTTTTTTGCACATATTTGATCGCACAATTTGGAATTTTACACAATTCTACATATTTTTAGTATATTATTTATTCATTGATTCACACTATTAATTTAGGGAGAGGATTATTTTGCTAGCCCTCTGTATATTTGGCCCAAGTTTTTATTTTTTGCACATGTTTTTATGCACATTGGTACACTGGATGTCATATCAAAGAAAAAAAATTATTTTATTATTAATATTTATTTTGGCTGTGCATGTTTATTTATTTACTTTATTTACTGTTTGAAGATTATTTATTTATTAATATATGTGTTTTGTTATATTTGATATTTATTATTAAGGATCAATTACTAGGTATTGATTGAAGGTAACAGAGTTATTGATTGGTAATTTTTATTTATTTTGAAGTCACATATACAGGGACTCAGAGTCTTTTGGTAGTGTATAATTTGCTACACCCTTGCTTCCTCGCAGCTTTGTGCTTTGATGTGGGAGACGAGGGAGCCTCATCGATTAGTGGAGGCTGTCCTAATTTAATTTCTGGCTCTACCATTGATGAGATATTAAGCCTTTGACGCATACAATCCTTGTGGAGTTATTCTCCTAGTGGTGCCTCCAAGGGATCATTTCATTTATTTCATCTTATTTATCCTCTTTGGGTAAGTGTCACATTTACACCCAATCCTTTGTGTGGTATCGCCAGAGGATCAATTTGTTTTAATTTGTTTTAAGCACCACATTCATACCTATTATTATCATCTTATTTTTTGGTGTGTGAACACCCTGATGTTGGCAGCTGCCTGTTGATTTCCTTCACCGTTGGTTTGCGCATTGATCTCCCCTTATTTTCAAAATTACGACTATACAATACAATATTGGAGGTTTTATACCTTCATACGCCTGCTTGTGTATCCAACACATGCTCTGTCAAACCCTTATACATATATGCCTTATGACGAACGACCATAGCATTTAGTCCACTTTATCTTTGGACAATGTATTAATGACCTCTATGGCCTTTTGTTCCCAAGTCTATATACAAGATTTCTTGATCAATATAAATATATACATATAGGTGTTGTCAATTATGTCATCTATAGGTATTATATGTTCTATGTGTTAGTGATTTGTAACCTTTAATTTTGCTCTACACTCCGAGGTACATTGTTATTGCTTGTAACTGCTTCTGTATACTTGACATTAACCATATTGTGTGGCTCCTTATCTCCGGGCTCCTTATGTTTATATCATATATTCTCCATTTCCCTTCCATTTTTCCTTCCTCTGAAATTATTTGCAATATTATTTTTAATATGGATGTCTATATCTTGAAATCCAATGGTTTACTTAATATTGCCATTGTTATTCCTCCTATAGTCCCTCAATACCTATATGTATTTGCCTAGTTTTCCATCCTTCTAGGTATATGTGCACTTTCTAAATGCTATCTGCCCTTTCCTCTTTATCCGCTGGGGCGCACTGGGAGAACGGGGAAGGAAGGGGAAGAACGCCCAGCACACAAAGCCGCCCGGGCCATGCAACCCGCGGTGGCGATATTGGAGACATCAGCCGGTATTTTATCTTCGGCTAGTCTCCATTTTGCTACCACAGTGGACATGCGCTGTCCACTGGGGAGGCTTGTGGTGTCGGCAGGTGGAGTGGGTGGGGTCCCGTTCCGACGCTCCTGTCCTCGGGCATGCTGGTTGGGGATGGGGCCACGCGCACACCGCACAGGGGGCATACACGCTCTCGACCCTGTCTTCTTCCCTCTCTATCAGCTGCCGCAATTAGTTTGCGCTGGCTGATTGGAGAGGGTGCACTACTTAAACACCATAGTCTGTGTCCACCAGGTATTCCGCAGCATTTATCTGCGGAATGCCTGATGGACGGTCAGACTTATCTCCCAAGCTCTTCTATAAGGTAATTACTATCTCCCTCACTCACTTACCCTTTATTAGTGCTGGCAGCTCGGTCTAGTCATCTGGATAATTTTACCCTGCCCAATCTACTTTGTCCCTATATATGCCAAGTTTCTTAAGCACAATATTTCTCTGCTCCTCTCCCTTATCTATGCATATTTATTTCAATACTGCTCCTATGTTGAACACTAATACTATTCAACTCATATATAAATATATAATCTGAATTTAATTATTATCCCATTATCTACACTAGGGATGAGCTTCGAGTTTGACTCAAGCATTGCCAAATTTGAAAAGCCGCGGAACACCCTGTAAAAGTCTGTGGGAGAAATCTAAAGTGCTAATTTTTAAGGCTTATATGCAAGTTATTGTCATAAAAAGTGATTGAGGACCCTGGGGACAAAGTTTTTAAAACGGACGTTTTTTTTGGGAGCTGTGATTTTAATAATGCTTAAAGTGAAACAATAAAAGTGTAATATTCCTTTAAATTTCGTACCTGGGGGGGTATATAGTATGCCTGTAAAGGGGTGCATGTTTCCCATGCTTAGAACTGTCCCTGCGCAAAGTGTCATTTCTGCAGGAAAAAAAGTCATTTAAAAGCACCAGCGGCTATAATTAATTGGCGGATCCCCATAATACAAAGTACAGTCATTGAAAGTCATTAATTAAAAAAAAATTAAAAAATGCGTGGGGTTCCCCCCAAATATCCATACCAGAACCTTAAGGTCTCTTATGGAAGGGGAACTCCACGCCAAATAAAAAAAAAAATGCGTGGAGTTCCCCCAAAAATCCATACCAGACCCTTTATCTGAGCACGCAACCTGGCAGGCCGCAGGAAAAGAGGGGGGCGAGAGAGCGCCCCCCTCCTGAACCATACCAGGTCACATGCCCTCAACATTGAGAGGATGTATTGGGGGTCTGAGACCCCTCAAAGCACCATGTCCCCATGTTGATGGAGACAAGGGCCTCATCCCCACAACCCTGGCCGGTGGTTGTGGGGGTCTGCGGGCAGGGGGCTTATCAGAATCTGGAAGCCCCCTTTAAAAGGGGACCCCCAGATCCCCCCCCGTTTGAAATGGTAAGGGGGTACAAAAGTACACCTACCATTTCACAAAGAAAGTGTAAAAAATTGTTAAAAAACACCCAGACCACGTTGGGAAAAGTCCTTTATTCAAAAATAAAAAATAAAGATTCCAGCGGTGGTAATCCACTCTTGCTATACAGCAATGGTTGATCTCTTCTCCGGGGTCCAGCGATGGGTGATCTCTTCTCTGGGGTCCAGCAATGGGTGATCTATCCCGATGGTCCAGCGCAGCTCATCCTGTCTCCACAGGAGTCACTGCGGGAATTCCGGTGATGGCCTGACAGTTCTTAGCTGAGGAGGACGGGGCCACCCTTCACCTGACCCCGCCCCCTGACACAAGGGAAACCCGGGCTTCCTCAGTGACGTGTGGGTGACCCCGCCCCCTCTGATGTAATGGAAACCTGCACTGTACATCACTGGGTAAGCCTGGGTTTCCCCTTGCGTCAGAGGGGGTGGGGTCAGGTGACGGGTGGCCCCCGTCCTCCTCAGCTAAGACCTGTCAGGCACCGGGATTCCCGCTGTGTCTCCGGTGGAGACAGGATGCGCTGTTCTTGACCATCGGGAGAGATCACCCATCGCTGGACACCAGAGAAGAGATCAGCCATCGCTGGATAGCAAGAGTGGATTACCACCGCTGGAATCTTTTTTTTTAATAAACGACTTTTCCTAACTGTGTCTGTGTTTTTTTTAAGAATTTTTTACACTTTCTTTGTGAAATGGTAGGGGCACTTTTGTACCCCTTTACCATTTCAAACAGGGGTGGCGGGATCTGGGGGTCCCCTTGTTAAAGGGGGCTTCCAGATTTTGATAAGCCCCCCGCCCGCAGATCCCCACAACCACTGGCCAGGGTTGTGGGGATAAGGCCCTTGTCCCCATCAACATGGGGACATGGTGCTTTGAGGGGTCACAGACCCCCAAAGCATCCTCCCAATGTTGAGGGCATGTGGCCTGGTAAGGTTCAGGCGGGGGGGCGTTCTCTCGTCCCCCCCTCTTTTCCTGCGGCCTGCCAGGTTGCGTGCTCGGATAAAGGGTCTGGTAGGGATTTTTGGGGGGAACTCCACGCCATTTTTTTTTTTTGCCCCCCTAAACCTAATAACTGGTTGGGCCACCCTTAGCAGCAACAACTGCAACCAAGCGTTTGCGATAACGTGCAATGAGGCTTTTACAGCGTCCTGGAGGAATTTTGGCCCACTCATCTTTGCAGAATTGTCCTAATTCAGTTACATTAGAGGGTTTTCGAGCATGAACGGCCTTTTTAAGGTCATACCACAACATCTCAATAGGATTCAGGTCAGGACTTTGGCTAGGCCACTCCAAAGTCTTCATTTTGTTTTTCTTCAGCCATTCGGTGGTGGACTTGCTGGTGTGTTTAGGATCATTGTCCTGCTGCAGAACCCAAGTTCGTTTCAGCTTGAGTACACGAACAGATGGTCGGACATTCTCCTTCAGGATCTCTTGGTAGACAGCAGAATTCATAGTTCCTTTTATCACGGCAAGTCTTCCAGGTCCTGAAGCAGCAAAACAGCCCCAGACCATCACACTACCACCACCATATTTTACTGTTGGTATAATGTTCTTTTTCTGAAATGCAGTGTTCCTTCTACGCCAGATATACTTGGACACACACCTTCCAAAGAGTTCCACTTTTGTCTCATCGGTCCACAGAATGTTGTCCCAAAAGTCTTGGGGATCATCAAGATGTGTTGTGGAGAAATTGAGACGAGCTTTGATGTTCTTTTTGCTCAGCAGTGGTTTTCTCCTTGGAACTCTGCCATGCAGGCCATTTTTGCCCAGTCTTTTCCTGATGGTGGAGGCATGAACGCTGACCTTAACTGAGGCAAGTGAGGCCTGCAGTTCCTTGGACGTTGTTGTGGGGTCTTTTGTGACCTCTTGGATGAGTCGTCGCTGCGCTCTTGGGGTAATTTTGGGCGGCCGGCCACTCCTGGGAAGGTTCACCACTGTTCCATGTCTTCGCCATTTGTGGATAATGGCTCTCACTGTGGTTCGCTGGATTCCCAAAGCTTTGGAAATGGCTTTATAACCCTTTCCAGACTGATAGATCTCAATTTTAATAATAAAAATTTACAAATTGCATTTTGTGTTTACTTGTGTTGTCCTTGACTATTGTTTAAATTGGTTTGATGTTCCGAAACACTTAAGTGTGACAAACATGCAAAGGAACAGGAAATGAGGAAGGGGGCAAACACTTTTTCACACCACTGTATAGCACCCCAGTAGCCCAAGTTTCCATTAGTCATAAATCATTGCCATTCCCTATTAAGCATGGCACAAGGCAGGGATGCCCACTTTCTCCTTTGCTTTTTGCATTGGCAATAGAACCCCTAGCTATGGCGATTCATTCCCACCCTAAAATTCACTAAATGAATCGTGGACAACAGGAACATAAATGTGCATTATTTGCAGATGATGTCCTTACGTACGTCACTAGCCCCCACGTAACTTTGTCTAATTTACTGTCCCTATTAGAAAATTTCTCACAACTCTCTGGCCTGTCTCTGAATAACCAAAAAACAATAGCGTTTAACATCTCACTACCCCATGCTATAATACAGACTCTGCAAAACACTTATAGCTTTCAATGGACTCACCACTCCCTCTCATACTTAGGGGTCCGGTTGACATCCTCTATTGACACTATTTATAAGGCAAATTATCCCCCCCCATGATTTAAAAAACTTAGGGAGGATCTTCGTTGCTGGGCAGATTATTCCCTCTCATTGGTTTGGCAGAGTCAACTTTTGTTGACGTTGTTCATGTTGACGTTCCTACCTAGGCTCCTTTACTATTTTAGAACTCTATCGTGGCAGTCCCGAGGGGAGACATACAATGTCTGCAGGCTTCGTGTGGGGTAACAAGGGGCCTCGGAGATAAAAAAATGAAAGCTTTATTCACCTAAACCTATGGGTGGGCTTGGTCTTCCCAATCTACAGGTATATTTTTAAGCAGCCTAGATTGCCCAGTTAGCTTATACCACTGCTAAAGGACCATTGAAGCCCTCTCCTGCCATCCCTTTGCTATAGGATCCTCAATGTGGCTTCCTAGTTTACGCCCCCCTATATTATGCCCTGCTTTATCACATTCTTTAGCAATCTGGGACAGAACACGCCACTGCAGTCCTTTAACATCCCCATATACAACACTAGCTCCCATCTTTTGTAACCGAGTTTCCACCTGGCTTGACTCCACGACTGTTCCAATGGTGGCTTAATAAGGTGTTACTAAGAATCAGCGACTTCCTTAATGAAGATCAGATATATGCTATACAGCATTTTAAGCACACGTTTCAAATGCCTCCTAATGAAATATTCTGATACAATCAAATTGCATCCTTCACCAGATCTAAACTTAATCTAAGGGTGGGACCCCTTACACTCACAACATTTCAGTTGCCGTGCCAAGCCAGAGGCTTACAGAGGGGGGCAGATATCTGCGATATACGCTTCCCTTTCTGAGCCAGATTCTAAACTTAGTTATATGGACCAGTGGGACTTTTGATTTGACTAAATGGCATCGCTTATAAGCTATCCAAAATTTCCCTCAATACCACCCTTATAGAGGCCAACTACAAAACACTCAAAATGCATCCTTCTACTTCACCAAATTGTTTCCGATGATGCAGACAGCTGGGGACGATGCTCCATATTTGGTGGCAGTGTCCCCTCATAACTAGATTCTGGATTAGGATTTTCAATTTAATACATTTTGTAACGGGGGTAAACATTCGCAGATCTCCTGATGAAACACCCAAAAAATCAGTAAAGTTGATTACTTATATATTGTTGGTAGCGAGATTGCTAGGCATTGGAGACAGTTGTAAATGCCTCTTGACCAGGTTAAAAGTAAACTCAACTGGGTCATGATTAACGATAAACTCACCTATATACTCTATAATAACACCAAGAAATTTAACACGGTGTGGGACCCGTGGATCGATTATATCTCAACTACCTCTCCTTCTTTATCGCCTTCTTCTCCCCCCCTTTTTTTTTTTCACTTTCTTTCTTTCCCCTCTTCCCTTTTCTTTCTTTCTTCTTCTTCTGGTTCTTATATGTACAATACAGATGAATGCCCATAGGGCCTTACACAGTAGTGGGCCCCGGGATAATCTCAGGGTTCACTACCAGAATTCCCTGTGGCTCCGGGTCTCTGCCATTCACAGTGGGCAGACATGTATATTGACCGTACTTTCTGTACTTCTGTACTGCTATGTTGACAATCTAAGAAATCGACTTTGTTCTATTGATGTGTCTGTTTACTTTGAAATTTTGTTTCTTTTTTTTCAAACAAAATATTGAAATATAAAAATCCCAAGGCTTATCCTTGAAGATACTAAAAATACATCAAAGTCCTCCATAATATTTCAAAAATGTAGGCCAATTCTCTGAGACTTGAATTTAAATCCCTATTCCTTAGCAAAGAAACATTAACCAGAAAATTATTACCACCAATGCAACTTACTAAGGGCTGCTAACAAAAGATTTGTTCCCCCCAGTGCTATACTTTAGTCAAAGAGAGGCTACCCCCATACATCTCTTAATACAAGATAGGACTTTGCTCGCTTTGGAAACCGCAATAAAAATAAATCAGGTTTGTTTGACAACTTCTGTCTTTCACAAATCCATGCTGTCTGTTACTTAAAATATTTTTTTACAGCAAGAACTCATCTATGCAGTCTTTTATTATACTCTCCAGTATCTTCCCTACTATAGAAGTTAAACTAACAGGTATATAGTTACTTGGTAAAGACTTTGACCCCTTTTTAAATATGGGCACCACATTGGCCCTGCGCCAATCCAGTGGTACCATTTTTTAGTCATTAATGTGTCCCTTAAAATAAGAAACAATAGAACGGTGGCCTGCGGCGGAGCGGAATGGCAGCGTGAGACCAGAGCTCCGGATCACCCAGGGACAAAGCGGCTCATAACGGCACCTTAGGACCCCATTCACCGGATCATTTCCCGGCGCAACTACCTGCCAACACCAGGAGGACATGGCGACCAAACGGAAAGGGACCAACAAACCACAGCGCCTGACGGACTACTTCCACCAGCCGGGATCTGGAGGTAGGCAATATGGCGCCGGCCCCGCACACGCGGAGGCCCACAAAAACAGGCCCAAACCCTGCACATCCACCCCATCTCCCACAAATGACGACCCGATCGTCGACCAGACAACCCCCTTGCCTCACTCACCGACAGGGAGCCCGGCTAAGGCAAAACTGAGATTAGATGGGAACGGATACAATTCTGCCCCAGGCCCAGCATCAGATTCAGGGGATGACACCAGGGAGCTCCCGGACTCAATCACCTCCTTCCCCACAACTAATCAACCTGTCCTGGACACTGTCCTCAAGGACATGCTGGTGTCCCTGAGAAGCACCCTCCAAAACGACATGATCAATTGCATGCACAGATTCAGTGGGGAACTCTCTGCAGTAGAAACAAGAGTAGAGCACATTGAGAGCAAGATGGGGGAGTATGCCTCCACCATCAACGACTTGATAGATGCCAATGAGGAAAAAGATGATGAAAACGCATGGATCAAGAACAAAATCGCAGATATTGAGGACCGTTCCAGAAGGAACAACCTCAAGATTAGGGGGGTCCCCGAAGCAATACTGCCTCCAGACCTGAGGTCATACGCCAAAGATTTATTTTCCTCCCTTTTACCCGATCTATCCCTGGTAGAACTCACCATAGACAGAATTCACAGGCTACCAAAGCCGTCCCATCTTCCAGATGCAGTCCCCAGAGATGTTATCCTTCGCATGCATTTCTTTCATGTGAAGGAGCAGCTTATGCAAGTTATGCGCAAACAAGATAACATCCCTGCACAATTTCAAAACCTGCAATTCTATGCAGACTTGTCCCAACATACTCTGCAGAAAAGGAGAAACCTGAATACCATCACAAAAGTGCTCAGGAATCACAACATTCCTTACAGATGGGGTTACCCTACAAAGATCACCATTACAAAGCAAGACAAGTCTTTTACAGTGGATAACCTAGAGAGAGGCATCTCTCTGCTCAGAGAATGGAAGATACTCCCAGAAAATGACGAGATAGACGCGCACAAAACCAACCGTCGCCCCCTGAATCCTGAGTGGACACCTGTAACCCATAGGAACACTAAGTCGCATCTTTGAATGGACCTCCTAACATGGGGTCCCTAAAATCCCTGACAAGAGATCCGGAGTACCCACTCCCTAGGCCGGAACTTTTACCCCAACTTATTGGAGCAAAGTTAGCTCCACGTAAAGTTTGCTCTTTAGTTCCCTGACGGGGACCTACACTCTCTGTCAATTATGACATTGACAGAAGGAAAAGTTGAGCTACCTCACGTGCTCGAACACGTTCACTTGACTGTTCTTTTTTTGGCTATGTCGTTTTACTTTTTTGCTTTTCTTGCTTTCTTTTTCTTTTTCTTTTTTTTTGATTTCAAAGTGCACAGCTCTCCATCAAGCGGTAAGGATCTGCCCCTGAGACCATCTCTGCATAGAAAATCCAGAGCCTCAACCATCCAAATTCTGAAAACCATCGCATCAGACAACAGTGATTATGAACCCAATGTGAGTACAGATATTTTTTTCCGAACACCACACACTCTGTATCACCTAGAGGGGGAAACCCTCCCCCTATGCACATCCACCAGCTCATACTACCTAGCTATCACCAGATATCACCACTATGGCCGTACGTTTTCTCTCTATTAATACCAAGGGGCTGAACCACCCCGTAAAAAGGAAGTCCCTATGGAATGAAGCACTAACCAACAAAACTGATATTGTTTGCGCACAAGAGACACACTTTTGCAAAACGTCAGCCCCTAAATGCGCCCACAAGAATTTCCCTCATGTTTTTTTTGCAAACGCGGATAAGAAAGCAAATGGGACAATGATAGCTATCAGAGACACGGTGGCGTTCACGCTCCACACCAAACTCATAGACCCCCTAGGTCGATACATCATTTTAATCTGTGATATCAATCAAACTACGTATACTGTCATCAATATCTATGCCCCCAACAAGCATCAGTTACGCTTTTTCAACAAGATTATGAAAAAAATCAATACCGTCAAGAAGGGGATGCTTATTATCTGTGGGGACTTCAATATTGTCCCTGACCCCTACATAGACTCAACCACTAAAGCGAGGCGCCAAGTTCAATCCCTTCAGGACACCATTCATATAGAGGACCTATATGACGTGTGGAGATGTCATCACCCAGGAGAAAGGGACTTTTCTTTTTTTTCTGCCCCTCACCACACGTACACAAGAATAGACCTGTTCCTCACTGACCAACGTACACTATCTAAGGCAATCTCCTCAACCATCAACTCTATCACCTGGTCGGACCACGCGTCCATCACTCTCCATATTAAGGACTCGTCCATGGTGGACACAATCCCACTCTGGAGAATGAACTCCTTTCTTTTACAGCAACCGGACACAAAAAAAGTCATTGAAGATCACCTCTCTGAATTTTTTACACTTAATGGTCCATCTATGCAAAACAAATTTACTCTATGGAATGCCCATAAAGCATTCATAAGGGGGATCTTTATTCAGTTGGGGGCAAGGGCGAAGAGGCGAAGGCAAAACAAATTGAAAGAGATCACTGAAAACATAAAAAAACTAGAAGCTGACAATAAAACACTAACCTCCAATACACTTTCAAAACAACTGAGCCAATTGCGACATGATCTCAAACTCCTACTGATGGAGGACTTTGAGAGAACCTCCAAAAAGCTCAAAATGACATACTACTCTCACGGGAACAGAGCTGGCAAGCTCCTAGCCCACCAAATAAAAGGACATAGAGGGAAAACCAAAATCCCCTATATCCTACATTCCACAAAACACACGAAAATGCATCATCCACAGGATATAGCGGATGCCTTTAGTAACTACTACGGCACCCTCTATAACCTTAAAGATGATAGAGAAACGCCCCAACCCACCCCCAAATTAATAGAGGACTTCCTACAGCAGATCTCGCTACCAAAACTCTCCCCTCATCAATTAGAATGCTTGAACGCCCCGTTCACAGCAGAGGAAATCCACGATGTTATAGGCTCTATTCCAATCAACAAATCCCCAGGCCCTGATGGCTTCATAGGGGAATACTACCAGACATTTAAAAACATTCTTACCCCCCACCTATCTGATATCTTCAATGCAGCTGCCGCCTCTTCCTCCTTCCCCCCTGAGATGTTGAAAGCTATTATTGTCACCATACCCAAGCCAGGGAAAGCTCCAGACAGCCCCGCTAATTTCCGTCCCATCTCGTTGTTAAACGCAGACTTAAAAATATATGCGAAACTACTGGCCAAACGAATGATTGACTTAATGCCCCAACTGATCCATCCTGACCAAACAGGTTTCACTAAAGGCCGCCAAACCTCTGACGCCACCAGGAGATTGACCAACATCATCCATTTGACTGAGTCCCGTCGGAGGCCTTCTCTGCTACTAGCTTTGGATGCGGAGAAGGCCTTCGACAGGGTCCACTGGGGATACCTCCTTGGGGTGTTGGAGAAATTTGGGTTCTCAGGACCCATTCTGGCATCAATTATGGCTCTGTACTCAGAACCCTCAGCCCAAGTCTACACAGCAGGTGTACTATCAACCCCCTTTAAAATTACTAATGGCACCCGACAAGGTTGTCCATTATCCCCCCTGATTTTTAACTTAATTTTGGAACCATTAGCAACCCTCATTAGAACACACCAGCACATTACAGGGATCTCATCCCATGGCTCTGAACACGTCATCAGCTTATTTGCAGATGACATCATTATGATGCTCACTAACCCCGAGAAATCCCTGGCTTCGGTGTATGACGTATTACAAAGGTTTAATAGAGTCTCTTATTACAAGGTCAATGAAAGTAAATCTCATATACTCGGTATAGGTATAAACACCCAACTACAGAACTCTCTCAGTTCACGGTTTCCATTTGTATGGAGTAAAGAAGGTATTAAATACCTAGGTATCACACTAACGGCATCCACAAGTAAACTATACCAGGCTAATTACATATCTTTCCTAAATGCCCTCCCGATGAAATTACAAACCATTGCAAAAACAGAGCTCCTATGGTCAGGGCGCTTAGCAGCATTCAAAATGACAATCTTGCCCCAACTAATCTATATATTTAGGACCCTCCCCATTCCGGTTCCTAACATTTTCTTCTCCAAACTTCAATCGCAGATCAATAAGTTTTTGTGGTTGGGGAAAAAAGCAAGATGGGCCTTCCAAAATTCAATAGCAGCTAGAACGGCGGGTGGAGTAGGCAATATACTGGTTAAAGACTATTACACGGCTTCTATACTGTCTCAACTCCGCATATGGTTCCCCAATTCTCCTACCCCTAGATGGAAGGAACTAGAAGAAGGTCAAATTACCAACACCAACCTCTTTAATCAATTAATGGCATCCTCGTTCGGCCACAGAGTCACTACCCCTTTAGCACCCACAATTAGGGCATCCCTGCAAGCCTGGGAAACTTTGTTGAAGCAGCCACCCACAACATCCCCTGCTTCTTCACTCCCAATTCCTATCACAAGCCTATCAGGGATTATCCCTGACCTACACATAACACACTGGAACGACCAGGGAATACATAACATATCAGACCTTATGATCGGCCCAGCAGTGAAAACATTCAGATCCCTACAACTAGAGTTTGGTCTGAGCGACTCAGAACAGTACAAATACATCCAAATAAAACACTTCCTCCGATATAATACTAGAACCTCCATCCAGTTACCATGGAAGGTGGTATTGTTCTTCACCAAACCCGCACCTAACACTAAAGGGATCTCATTATTTTATAATACCCTCAACAACAAACTAATATTTGTTAAGAACCCCAACATTATAGCTTGGGAGCGGGACCTACACACATCCTACACTATCGAACAATGGCAGGCCGCCTTAAAAGCAACCTTCTCTGCTACCAAATCTATAAATTTATGGGAACTACACCAAAAGCTCTTACTACGCTGGTACCTAACTCCACATAAAACTTCTAAATTTAATAACCAAACCTCACCACTATGCTGGAGGAATTGCAAATGTTTAGGCACCCTTCTCCACACTTTCTGGGACTGCCCCAAGCTCCTCCATTTATGGGATGAGATTTTTAAACTACTCAGACTCATATTACAATGCCCTATCCCTAAAACCCCAGGCTTAGCTGTTCTATCCTTAGGCGTAGAAGCACTACCTAAAACTACTAGGAACATAGTCTCCCACGTCCTACTCAGCACCAGATTGGTGATAGCCAGACACTGGAGGACCCCTGACCCACCCCTACTGAAAGAAATAATAATGACCACAAACACGCACGCCACATACGAAACTATGTTTGCCTCTTCCCTGGGTAAACTCCAGGACGCACAAGCTCTTTGGAAACCGTGGACTGATTGGATATCCAAGAACGGATCTCAATATTACTAACTTAGTCTCTTATGTAATGAGATACTATGCACTAGTTAGTTTTCCTTACTTTCTTCCTATTTAAGCTCTCTGTTTCCTTTTTTTTTCCTTTTCTTTTCTCCCCTTCCCCTTCTCTGTCTGCCTTTTATTTACCTTCTTGTTCATGCCTCAGTAAAAGAGAATATACCTGCATCACTCCTGCTGCTTGCGGTAGATGAGTGCTGGGTCTCCCCTCCTATAGTACAGTTTGATCCCACTTGGGGTACTTGAGGGGAGACACACCTTCTCTGCGGTAGGCCTCAAAGACAACTTGCTCAAACCACTTGCGATTACACCAAAGCACACTGCTTGTCATGACTTTTAGCATATATGTTTCCTCTAGCCTTGGAACGCCAGCAAACTAGCAGCTACATATAGGCATGTAACCCTCATGTTCAAATGTATTCTCATGTTCTGTTACGTATTGTACCCTGTTATGGTACCTCTGTATTTCATATGAAAAATTTAATAAAAACTATTGAAACAAAAAAATAAGAAACAATAGCCTTGAAATGACAGAGCTCACTTCTTTTATGATCCATGGGTGGAGGCCATCCGGTCCAGGTGCTTTATCCACCTTTATCCTGTCTAATATTTTTTGTCCATATCACTTTTGAGCCATTGTGGATCATTTTTGGGCTGTGTCACTACCACCCCCATTATGGACATGATGAGCTCTCCCATGTTCCTTTGTATACACAGAGCTGACGAAAGTATTTAATAAATGTGCCTTCTCTTTGTCCCCAGTCACCCATTCCAGATTATTTTGTAAAGAAGGATTTTTTGGGGTTTGTCCTATCTGTTGCAATCTGTCGTTTGTTTTGAATTTTTGCATGCTTGATTTCTTTTTACATATTCTTTGTAACATTTAAACAATGATAGTGTTCCTTCATTTTTATATTTTTTAAAAGCTATTTTTTCATTATTTATAGCCATTTTAACCGTGAGCCAAACATAGGTTTTATTTTTGGCCTTTTACATGTATTGCCCATGGGAATAAACTTTGCAGTGAGTTTACATACAGTCACTTTAAATAATTCCCATTTCTGTTCTGTGTCCATTGATGCAAATATACCCTCCCAGTCTAAGTCCCGGAAAGCAGCCCTCTTCCTTGGAAAATTTGCTCTCTTAAAGTTAAGTGTTTTTATCTTACCAATATATGTTTGTTGCTTACAGCTAACCTTAAATTAAATCATGTTATTGTCACTGCTACCCAGATGTTCTTTTATATGAATATTGGTAATAAGCTCTGCATGGTTTGAGATTACCAGGTCCAGCATCATTCCTAGTCGGGACCTCAATAAACTATACCAGGGATATGCAATTAGCGGACCTCCAGCTGTTGCAAAACTACAAGTCCCATCATGCCTCTGCCTGCCAGGAATATAGCCAGGAATATTAATAGCCCAGTCATGAGAATAATTTAGCCAAGATTCAGCAATACCATTTAGATCATAGTTCTCCTCATGCACCAGAGCTTCCAACTCATCTATTTTGCTTGGCAGACTTCTGGCATTGGTGATTATTAAACACTTTAATTCCTTGTCACATTTTGCAAATGTATGTTGCATATTTTTTATTTTAGTACAAATAGTACAATTTCCAATGGTTGTTTGTAACATAGGAACTTTTAAATAATCTGCCACAGCCCCCCCCCCCTTATTTTCCCCCATTCCACCCACCAATAGGGGCTGACACCTGTCTGACCTGTCTTCCCCATTATAATCTAATTCAGCCTCCCCACAATCCTAGTTTAAATACTCCCCCAGCCTTCCCAAAAACCTCTCCCCAGCACAGTAGACCCCCTTCCATTTAGTTGAAAACCATCTTTAGCATATAGGTTGCACCCCAATGAAAAGTCAGCCCAGTACTCTAAAAACCCAAATCCCTCATCCTTACACCAGGTCTTTAGCCCTGCATTCAGCTCTCTAATCACTCCCTGCCTTTTCTGTGTTGCACATGGCACAGGCAATATTTCAGAAAATATCACCTTGGAGGTCCTTCCCTTCAACTTGCAGCCTAGTTCTTTAAATTGGTTCTTAACCACTTCAACCCCCGAAGGATTTACCCCCTTCCTGACCAGAGCGTTTTTTGCGATTGCGTCGATTTAACTGACAATTGCACGTGGCTCCCAAACAAAATTGATGTCCTTTTTTTCACCACAAATAGAGCTTTCTTTTGGTGGTATTTGATCCCCTCTGTGGTTTTTATTTTTTGTGCTATAAACAAAAAAGTAGTGCCAATTTTGAAAAAAACACATTATTTTTTACTTTTTGCTATAATAAATATCTCCCAAAAATATATAAAAAATCTTTTTTTCCTGACAGACTCCATGGCAGCCTACGTGTGGGTTAACCCCGCCTCCTCTCCAATGCTATAGGACCCCCTACACTATAAGTTTGAGCTCACCTGTACAGACTGTGTTCCTTTTTTGTCCTCCTCCATTGGACCTTCACAGGCTGTTCGCGTCCGGTTGGATTTCGGATCTCTCTTCTGGCATACCTGTGTGGTGCAAGCTCAGTGCTCAGCCATGGGCGGGCGAGTAGCTTTGAGGCTGGATGGTTCCCCATGACTGGGTGATTGCCTCTGTATGCTCATCGGACGGACCGACAGGTCTCATCAACGGCTGGCAAGGTCTGCATGTCATCTCCTTTCTTTGCTCCATGGCAGTCATATCTTTGTTGATATTTTTGTGTGTGTGTGTCCCTCTCGGTATTTCCCTGTATCTCCGGCACCTCAGTGTCCCTCATGGTGATTGGAACGCTTCTGCGTTCCAGGCCGCAGCAGTGCTTCCGGGTCGCGGCCGCCGCCGTCGTTCTGCGCATGTGCGGGGCCTTCGTGGAAGCGAGGCTTGGTTCGCGCATGCGCGGAGCGGCAGAATGTCCGGCGGCCGCGCATGCGCTGTCCGGCTGTTTTCCCTCAACGCAGGCGCGATGTTGGGGAGGGCAGTGACGTCATTTCAGGCGGGGGATTTGATTGTCTGCCATCTCCTGTCATGATGGGAATTCCCACAGGCAGTGAGCGACAGCTTCCCCCAGCCTGGTCTGCATTAATCTGGCTAAATCTTCTTCCCTTAATGGGGAAAGTAAAAAATAAATAAAATAAATATTTAGGTATATAACATTTTATGTATATATTTAAAAAAAAAAAAGAGAGAGAAAATGTAAAAGACATGATACGTATACACACTTGTACTTTTTTTATGCATCTATGTTTATTGTTTTGATGTGTATAAAAAAATAAAATAAAAATGAATATATATTTTTTTTGATAAAAATAAAATATAAATAATAGATACACAATAAATATTTTATTCTCACTGATTGGCTCAGTATGTGTAACATTCCGGGTTATCTGCAGACCGTGCGTGTCATGATGACGTTGTGTCCAGTGGTTATGGACAGGTCACTGCCTTCATACGGCCAACCCTCACGCACAAGGTACGTGCAGGTGAGGGGAGGGGCAGAGGTTGCAGTCTCAAAGGATGAGATTGCGTTGGTATCTCCCTCCCCCCCCCCGATCTTTTCTTTTTCAGATCGGACCCGCTAGTTGTGGTCCAGGACGACAGAGACCTTGCCACGCCACAACATTCCTTCTGCACCTACGGGAGATGTTGCCATTCCTCCTGCACCTAGGGGAGATGTTGCCATTCCTCCTGCACCTAGGGGAGATGTTGCCATTCCTCCTGCACCTAGGGGAGATGTTGCCATTCCTCCTGCACCTAGAGGAGATGTTGCCATTCCTCCTGCACCTAGAGGAGATGTTGCTATTCCTCCTGCACCTGGAGGAGATGTTGCCATTCCTCCTGCACCTAGAGGAGATGTTACCACTCCTCCTGCACCTAGAGGAGATGTTGCCACTCCTCCTGCACCTAGAGGAGATGTTGCCACTCCTCCTGCACCTAGAGGAGATGTTGCCACTCCTCCTACACCTAGGAGAGATGTTGCCATTCCTCCTGCACCTGGAGGAGATGTTGCCATTCCTCCTGCACCTAGAGGAGATGTTGCCACTCCTCCTGCACCTAGAGGAGATGTTGCCACTCCTCCTGCACCTAGAGGAGATGTTGCCACTCCTCCTGCACCTAGAGGAGATGTTGCCACTCCTCCTACACCTAGGAGAGATGTTGCCATTCCTCCTGCACCTAGGGGAGATGTTGCCATTCCTCCTGTACCTAGAGGAAATGTATCCATTCCTCCTGCACCTAGAGGAGATGTTGCCATTCCTCCTCCATCCAGAGGAGATGTTGCCATTCCTCCTCCATCCAGAGGAGATGTTGCCATTCCTTCTCCATCCAGAGGAGATGTTGCCATTTTTCCTCCAGTCACCGCATCGCCCTATCAGCCGCCTGGATGGCAGAGCCTACTGGAGATGTGGACACGAGTCACGGAGAATAAGTCTTTATTGACCAATGTTATGCCTGGGCGGATGGGGATAAAAGAGGTGGAAAACAAGAATATAGAGTCTCTTGTGAAATGTGTGAGGTAGCAATCTCTAAGGAAATGGGATACATCCCACACATGGTGCCAGTTGTCCATTCCACCGGGGTCTTGGCTGGCGTAGTCCAAAGGTTTTGGGTCCTTTACAGCCCTGCGCTGCTTCTCTGGATTCTTTGGTCAGCAAGTTGGAAGGTGACGAATGTATTAGAATGTGTCTGGTTCCTCCATGGGGAAAAGAGATTAAGGAAGCCCTACCACCCCCCCCCCCCCCCAATAGTTCTTTAGGCACCTGGGGAAAGAACGCTTTCCTCTCTTTGGCTCCTTATGGATGAGGAGTGAAAGAAGGTGGACAAGAAAATTTTGATGTCAAACAATACCCCCAGATTGTATGTCTTCAAGGCAGAAGAAGCGAGGGGTCTGGGAAACACTCCCCTCATAGATGCAGCTGTGTTGTGTTTGGGAAAGCAGGTTACTCTACCTTTAGAAGATGCTGTGCCCTGCAAGACAAGCTTGAGAGAGATTGACCAAGACCTCAAGGAAACTTATGGGTTTGCTGGTATGTTTTGTAACCCTGCCCTGGCTCTAGTAGCTATGTCTAAGGCTATGGAAGCCTGGATAAAGAAGATAGTCTTCGTACCCAGGTGAGCTTCGGAACAGTTCTCCAGAAGTTCAGCAGTTATGGAGCTGAAGCAGGCGTTACTGTACACATCCCGAGGGTTGAGAAATTCCAGGAGGTAAACCTTCCCCTCTTCTTAACACTAAAGAAACAGTTTATGTTGACCAGTGGTAGGTGTAATTTACCTATACAAGTATATAGAATTTGAAAGATTCAAAGGAAGGCTTTGTCGACCTTCTGTACGACCGGGCGATGGGCTAATCTCAATCAACTTAAAAGATGTTTTCCTCCAGTTACAAGTTGGGTAAGACCATCTACAGTTCTTCTACCTCCTTTTCGGGCTGACAGCCTCACCCGAGTCTTAAGAATTCCTCTGGCCATAGTGGCCCTTATCGTCTTATCACTATTTTGATGACCTCCTGTGGCTATCCTAGGATTAAGACCAGCTGTTGGTTCACAGGGAACAGGTAATCTCCACCTCGACCGGCTTCAGGTGGCTCCTAATTTAAAAAAAAAAAAAAGAAGAAGAAAACGAATCGGCTCAACGGTCTCCGCGACCCCTATGGTCAAGTGGTCCCTGCAGAGGTTATACCCTTTCCAGTCAGGATTTCTGCAGCATTGGAAATTAAGGGGCTACAGTCAACCTATTCACGTATCATCAAACGATGAGGAGCAGTCTCTTCTGGTGACTTCAGCGCAAAGTCTGCTCAATTGTCACTTCGTTGCCTCATCTCATGGGTCAAGGTCACGACCAATTGGAGAGCCCTCTGCAGTTTGGATCTTGCTCAGGAATGTTGGGTATGCGTCTTCTCAACTCGGGCTAGAATGTTATGGATCTTCGGGCAGCCTTGTGTGTACTTCAGTCCTTCTCCCATCTTCCGGAAGAGAGAGTCAATATTTTTTTTTAAGAATGGACGACACGATGGTGATCTCCTTTGTGAAGAGTCATAGTGGCACTCGAAGCTGCACACTATTCCGTGAGTGCGAGCCCATCACGTCTTGGGCCCAGAAGAGCTTGACTGGCGTTTCAACTGCCTATATCCCCAGAGTCCAGATTGTCTGAGTGGATTTCCTGTTGCGTACTCGGTTGGACACCAACGAGGGGTCTCCTCGTGTGCAGACATTCAAGTGGATTCTGTTCCTGGGAGTCATGCCCGAGGAGGATCTATTCTCTTCCCAGGCAACTTCAAGCTGATGAGGTGTTACAGCTCGGGGCTGTTGCGGCTAGACCTCTGGAATGGATGCCCTGACAGAATGATTGAGTTTCAAGAGGGCATACGCTTTTCCACCACTCCCCATTAATTCTCAGGTTATTATGAAGATCTCATGCGGAAGCGGTCAAAGTGGTGGCAGTAGCTCCTTACCAGTCGATCGAGCCTTGATTTCTCCTCCTGAGTCAGCTCAGCTTCCGGGATCCAGTGCTTCTTCTTCTCGGGTTGGACCTTCCGTTTTCAAGGGGCAGATCGGCACCCTTGTCCGGCTCAGGTGCGCTTAAGGGTGTTTTACACTCTCATGAGCTCTACAGGGACGAGCACGAATTAGGTCAATAGGAGAATATGGGCCAAGTCTGTCGAGTTCTCAACCTTCGGGCAGATCATGAAGAAATCCAAAGCTTACGATATCTTAAGCTTTCTTTTTTCTTCCAGTCTATATTTGTCTCTATTCATCAGCTCCATCAGAGTCCAAGTCTTAGCCTTGTTGGCGTTCTCTGGAACTTCATGGGCTGTTCATCCTTTAGTTCAGCAGTTGTTCCGTGGGCAGTTAATACTCAGCCCTCAAAAGAGACCAAGATTCCCCAATTGGGATCTTTCCCTTGTCATCGACTTTTCATCGACTCACTGTCTGAACTCAGTAATACGGGGTCCTTCCCGCTTTTTATTTGGAAACCTTCTGGCAAAAATCACTTTTCTGGTGGCTATTACCTTGGCTAAAGAGGGTCTTAAAGGTTACGTCCCTAAGTTATGAAGAATCTCGTCTGTTCTTCTTTCCGGACCAGATGGTCCTTATTTCTATGCTCAGCTCAATTCATGAATTACCTCTAGGTTCCATGAGAACTAGGAAGTCGCCATACCTACATTTAGGACCCAGGGATCCATTGAAGTTCATCCTCTGGTTGGGGGCGAAACTCTGAAGGTTTGCCTGCAGGCTACTTCCTCCCTGTTAAGACACTCTGTCTACCTGATGGTCCTGCACTTTGACAGTAGCAAATGGAATCGAGCTGCAGCCAGAACGACTGCGGCCTGGATCGCACAGTTCGTCCATCAACCTTTTTAGGACTAGGGCCTGGCTCCTCCGGAGGCAGTGACAGCACGTTTCACCAGGGGTATAGCGGTTCATAGCCAGCAGCCCGACACATGGCTCCAAAAGTGGTCTGCAAAGCGGCCTCATGGGCCTCTAATTAAACTTTAATGTCACATTACTGTATTGAGCTTGCTTTACTGTCTTTTGTGAACTTTGGTTGATAAATCCAGTCGGTTGACGGGTCAAATTGAAATTATCTCTGTTCAGCATGCCCACCCGTGTGGATTGGCTAGTTATTTCCCACACGTAGGCTGCCATGGAGTCTGTCAGGAAAAAGGAAAATTTATTATCAAATACTTACCGTAATTTTCCTTTCCTGATGGACTCCATGGCAGACGGAGTTCCCACCCTTCAGTTATTGAGTAGGCTAGTTACGGAACACAGTCTGTACAGGTGAGCTCAAACTTATAGGGTAGGGGGTCCTATAGCATTGGAGAGGAGGCGGGGTTAACCCACATGTAGGCTGCCATGGAGTCCATCAGGAAAGGAAAATTACGGTAAGTATTTGATAATAAATTTTCCTTTTTTCCTCAGTTTATGCCGATGCTATTCTTCTACATATTTTTGGTAAAAAAAAATTGCAATAAGCGTTTATTAATTCTAAAATAAATGTCTACCGGCGCAAAATAAATTTATATTATAATCAAACCACCTAACTTTGTGGAACAATCCTACCACCACAAAATCAATACGTGGATTTATACAGTTTGCTGCAGTCAAATATGGTTCTACTTATAATAAAAACCTGTGCAAAAATGTAAAAAAGTATGTGTTGACTGCGCTAACCCTTGTATTACATATCTTAGAGTGCACCAAACAAATATATATTTAGAATACACCAAAATAAATATATATATTTATACACGCTAGTAATATTATAATCAATATTTCTATTAAAACCAACATTTCTCTGCAATCCACCCGTGACATCCAATATTGACTACTCGTGCCAAAAAAATAAAACTACAAATTAAACAAAAAAAATGAGTGTCCACAAGAGTTTCTACTGGTATAGAAAAAACAGTATTTAATACAAAAATTGTATCCAATCCAATCCTCCTATTCCTTGTGTCCGTGCTTCTGTGTATTTTCTTATCCACCACTATAGTGACGACACCACCATAAGGATTGGCCACTCACCAGGTATTAATATATTGAATGCCTTTGGTTCATTGATGGGGATAACCACTCCACTCAGGTCTATGCTGCTTCCAATTTACAGGTTTAAACAATATCCAACCTCATAAAAAATGAACAACAATCATTGCGCAGTATGTCTGTCTGTGCATTTATTTATAAAAAGGTAAAAACTGATTGTTTCACTCACATGTTCAAGTGCCTATCAGTTGGCACTAAACTTGTCCAGCCGTTTGAATGGGTACAGATGGGTGAGGGTATCGCCTGTCTCTCCTTTCTCGGTGTGCGTCCCAAGCATCCTTTTCGTTTTAACCGGAAGTTACATATTCCGTATCCTAGCAGCTAGTCTATTATTCATTCATTAATGAAATGCGTTATTTAAATGAAAAAAGACAGAAAAATTGTTCAGTCCATGCAACCTATCTAAGATGCTTTACTAGGTGCTTACTCCAGATGCTTACTCCAGTTTCACAGAAAGAAAACAAACAGGTTTGTAGTCAATAAATCAAATTAGAATGTTTTATTCCAAAGAAAAAAAGTAAATAATCTTGTACTGACTCCATGCATAGCATTTAAGCACTTTTACTAGAAGAGGACAGAGACCGTACAGCTGTATTTTAACTAAGGTCCTGCACCACCAAGTTTCCTGAAAAATAGTCCTTTCCACTTTATAAGGAGTAAATCTCTAGGAGAGCATCAATACTGCCTGCAGCACCCTTTACAAGAAAGTGAAAGTCCATAGTCCAACTGAAACAACAAAATAATGTAGGACTCAGAGACCTAAATGCAGTAATAAATCAGCTTTAATATACACATAAAATAGCACTTGGAGACTTATTAGAAGAAGTCATCTCTTTTATGAGAACCGCAGGAGGCAGCAATCAGCAACTTCCTGTGCCTGGTGGTACAATCACCACAACAGGATGGGTCCTGGATCTCGAGTAGATGATAAAAGTGCATTTCAGCTAAGCCCACCAATAACTAAGGTTTCAGCAGTGTTAAGCTGTGTTCTAGGTGCTCAAAGCAACTGGAAACAGATAAACTCTTCTATGTTGGATCCTTACTTGACAAAAGAGGTAGAGCCTCTGAAATGCATTGCCTAGCAACACTGACAAAGCTCCAGATAATAGTACCGGTACATTGAAACATGTTACTCAGTGTGTGTGTGACTTGTTTTCAGCAATCACCAGTGGCACCTATCTCTCCCTGTAAACAACATGTGATCAGTCCCTAATCTCATACAGTACTGTCCAACACACATTGTAACTGTACAACACACAGTGGGGGTTATTTACTAAAGGCAAATCCACTTTGCACTACAAGTGCAGTCGCTGTAGATTTGAGGGGGACATGCAAGGAAAATAAAAAACTGAATTTTAGCTTGCACATGATTGGATGATAAAATCAGCAGAGCTTCCCCTCGTTTCAGTTCTTACACTCAGATCTACAGTGACTGCACTTATATATATTGTGGCAGAGCCAGGCTCTGTCCCTATGAAAATGGGGTTAAAGTGGACACAGAGTCTGCATATCAGCGGATTTCAGAGCTACAGAGCATACATTTGAAATAGAAAACTACTCTGGCAGTTTTCTCCGGATATTGCTATTTCTGGAAGGGGTTCTGTAGTTTGGAGATCCTTCAGAGTCTTGGGTGGGACCGGATCTCCAACCCTGTGTCCGGGTCTTGTGGACAGCCAGCAGGGTGTGTGCCCAGGTGCACACAACCTATATAACGAGGGGCCGGTGAGAGCAGAAGGGGGAAGGAAGGTGGAGCAGTGGCTGCTACTGAGTGTCTCTGTGTGAGGATAGATGCTGTGTGCATCTAAGAAGCTCAAAGCTGTGTGCATTGAAGGGCTTCAAAGCTGTGTGCATCCAAGGAGCCTAAAGCTGTGTGCATTGAGAGGCTTGAAGCTGTGTGCGTGCAAGGAGCCTAAGATGGTGTGCATCCAAGAAGCTCGTTTGAGGGGCAAGTACCTATAGCAGCAGTGCTGCTGAAGAGTAGCCAGGTGGGCTAGCATTTTCATTTGCATTTTATATATTTAACTGAGGCTTTGACCCCTGCGTGGGATTCCTGGATGGACTTTTGTTTTGTTTTTCCCTACCAGGCCCTTAAATATAAATGCCTGTCTGATGTGAACTCACTGCACCAAAAAACGCATCTATCCACTTGAGCTAAACACCCCAATGTCACAAGTAGAGTTGAGCGGACACCTGGATGTTCGGGTTCGGTGTGTTCGGCCAAACTTCGGAAAAAAGTCCGGGTTCGGGACCGAACTTGACCCGAACTTGACCCCGAACCCCATTGAAGTCAATGGGACCCGGACTTTTGAACACTAAAATGGCTGTAAAAAGGTCATGGAAAAGGCTAGAGGGCTGCAAATGGCAACAAAATGTTGTTAAGAGCATGGCAAGTGATCTGCAAACAAATGTGGATAGGGAAATAACTTAAAATAACATAAAAAAATAAAAATAAAAAAAAATGCTGGAGGCCCCCTTCTTAGCAGAAGAGGTACAGGAAGTCATTAAGAACCTCAGAAACTCAACGGCACGATGCCGCACATATGGTGGGAATACCCCAGAATATGCACTTTCTGGAAAAAATGATTAACTTTCATCAGGAGACTGGGTGGGAGACAATGTGAAGGAACCGGAGGCACTGTCAGCAACCCAATCTACTATCGCCTGTACTTGTCCTGGACTCAACATTCGTACAGCCTCATTAGGCGCGCCAAAATACCGCTGCAGGCTCTGTCGCCTACTCGCACCTGAGGAAGGTGTTTCACTAGTGCGTGTAGCTGGCACAGATCGACCACGTCCTTTCCCTGCAACAGGAGCGCCACCAGCAGCACCACGACCAGGGCCAGGTCCCCTTTTTGATGATCTCCTCATATTTTCAAAATGTATGATCTCGCCCTAAATGGGTGTTTTTGTCAATATCAGAATACACGGATAGTGTCTAAAGCGTTTATGAAAACGCAGAAAATGCTATTGGGGAAAAAAAAACACTGCAAAATTTAATTTTTTTGCAATGTTTTTCCAATATCAGAATACACGGACAGTATGTAAAGCGTTTATGAAAACGCAGAAAATGCTATTGGGAAAAAAAAACACTGCAAAATTACATTTTTTTGCAATATCAGAATACACGGATAGTGTCTACAGCGTGTATGTATGAACACGCAGGAAATGCTATTGGGAAAAAAAAACACAGCAAAATTAAATTTTTTTGCAATGTTTTTGCAATATCAGAATACACGGATAGTGACTACAGCGTGTATGTATGATGTATGTATGAACACGCAGAAAATGCTATTGGGAAAAAAAAAAAAAAACAAAATTAAATTTTTATGCAATGTTTTTCCAATAGCAGAATACACAGACTATGGTGTATCTCTTAGTATATGCAGTGTTGGTCCTAATGGTGCACTGAGCTTGCAGGTAAAACTTTTATATTTTGTCTGGCACTGGCCTCATGGCACTGTTAAAAGACTGTGCACTGCACCCCAGCCAGGGTACAATTGATTTAGGAATCTCTTCAATAATTCTCTCTGCCTCTTTCTCTTCCTTACTAAAGAAACTCCCTACTCTACTCTAGCTATGTAGATCGCTCACTGATCTAACTAATTAGAAGCAAAGTTAAGGAATGTTGACTGCCTGACTGACTGAATCACACTAACTCCTAAAATCCTCTCAGCAGCACAGGAACCTGTCTATAGCAGAATGACGCTGTGTGCTGTGTGTCTGGACTATATATAGAGGCTGGGTCACATGCTGCACTGCCCAATCACAGCCATGCCATTAGTAGGCATGGCTGTGATGGCTTCTAAGGGCACACTAGTGAAACGATCGTCGATTGGCTGCCCTGCAGCTGTTAAAAAGGCGCCAATACAGCGCCGAACACCGGACCCGAACCCGAACTTACAGCCAATAGTTCGGGTTCGGGTCCGGGTCCCGAACACCCAAAAGTCCGGTACGGACCCGAACTTTACAGTTCGGGTTCGCTCAACCCTAGTCACATAGATATATATATACTGTGCAAAAAAAAGGAACACTTTGAAAACACATCAGATCTCAAAGGGGAAAACATATCAGGATGGATATCTATATGGACTGGGTAATGTGTAAGGAAAGAAAGGATGCCATATTCTTTGATGGAAATGAAAATTATCAACCTACAGATGGCTGAATTCAAAGACATCCCGAAAATCTAAGTTAAAAAATGATGCAGCAAGCTAGTCCATTTTTTTGAAATTTCATTGCAGCAAATCATAATGGTCATTTTTATTGCCCCCACATGCTTGTATGCATGCCTGACATTGTCAGGGCAAACTCCAAATGAGTGATGAATGGCACTGAGCTCCTGACAAATAATGTCCCAGAGGTATTCTATTGGATTTAGGTCAGGTGAATATGGGGGCCATTCAGTGGTATCAATTCCTTCATCCTCCAGGAACTGGTTGCATACCCTTGCCACATGAGGCTGGGCATTTTCGTGCACCAGGAGGAACCCAGAGCTCAATGCACCAGTGTAGGGTCTGACAATGGGTCCAAAGATTTCATCCTGATACCTAAGCAGTCAGAGTATCATTGTCTAGCCTGTAGAGGTCTGTGTGTCCCTCCAAGGATATGCCTTCCCAGACCATTACTGACCCACCATCAAACCGGTCATGCTGAACGATGTTACAGGCACCATAACATTCTCCATGGCTTCTCTGCTTTTCACATCTGTCACATGTTCTTAGGTTTAATCTTCTCTTATCTGTGAAAAGCACAGGGCACCAGTGGCAGACCTGCCAATACTGATGTTCAATGGCAAATGCCAATCGAGCTCCATGGTGCTGGCAGTCAACACAGGGCCCACTAGAGAAAGTCAGGCCCTCATGTCACCCTCATGACGTCTGTTTCTGATTGGTCAGAGACGTTCACACAAGTGGCCTGCTGGAGGTCATTTTGTAGGGCTCTGGCAGTGCTCATCCTGTTCCTCCTTGCACAAAGGAGGAGATATTGGTGCCGCTGATGGTTTAAGGACCTTCTACAGTCCTCTCCAGCTCTCATAGAGTAACAGCATGTCTCCTGGAATCCTCCATGCTCTTATAGCTGTGCTGGGAGAAACAGCAAACCTTCTGGCAATGGCACATATGGATGTGCCATCCTGGGGGAGTTGGACTGCCTGTGCAACCTCTATAGGGTCCAGGCATCGCCTCATGCTACCAGTAGTGACACTGACCCTAGCCAAATGCAAAACTAGTCAAAAAAAGTAAGAACATATGAGTAGGGAAACAAATGCCAGTGGCCTCCACCTGTAAAACCATTCCTGTTTTGGAGGTTGTCTCATTGTTGCCCATCTAGTGCACTCGTTGTTAATTTCATTAACATCAAAACAACCCCCTCTGCTACTTAATTAACTAGATCAATAACCCAGGAGTTTAATTGACTTGATGCTATACTCTGATTAAAAAGTGGTCCTTAACCACTTCCCTACCGCCCACTGTCATATGACGCCCACAAGGTGGATCTCCCATCCTGGGTGGGCGTCATATGACGTCCTCCCATTCCCGGACGCCTAGGGGGCGATTGCCCGTTAAAACAACGGGACCGCGCGGGACCGCGGAGCTGCTCCACGACCTGTCAGTGGAGAGGAGACCGATCATGTGATCCCAGTACGGAGGAACACCGATCGGTCTCCTCCCCTTGCGAGTCCCCTCCCCCCCACAGTTGGAATCACTGCCTTAGGGAACACATTAACCCCTGCAGCGCCCCCTAGTGTTAATCCCTTCCCTGCCAGTCACATTTACACAGTAATCACTGCAATTTTATAGCAACGATCGCTGTGTAAATGTGAATGGTCCCAAAAATGTGTCAAAAGTGTTCAAAGTGTCCGCCGCAATGTCGCAGTCACAAAAAAAATCGCAGATTGCCGCCATTACTAGTAAAAAAAAAAAAAAAAAAATGCAATAAATCTATCCCCTATTTTGTAGACGCTATAACTTTTGCGCAAACCGATCTATATACGCTTATTGCGATTTTTTTTTTTTTTTTTTTTTTTCCCAAAAATATGTAGAAGAATACGTATTGGCCTAAACTGAGGAAAAAAAATTGTTTTTTTTAAAAAAAAAAAATGGGATATTTATTATAGCAAAAAGTAAAAAATATTGTGTTTTTTTTTTCAAAATTGTCGCTCTTCTTTTGTTTATAGCGCAAAAAATAAAAACCGCAGAGGTGATCAAATACCACCAAAAGAAAGCTCTATTTGTGGGAAAAAAAGGACGTCAATTTTGTTTGGGTGTAACGTCGCACGACCGCGCAATTGTTAGTTAAAGCGACGCAGTGCCGAATCGCAAAAAGTGCTCTGGTAAGGAAGGGTGTAAAATGGCCCGGTGCTGAAGTGGTTAACCACCTGATTACTTTGCACTTAAACCCCCCTCGTGACCAGACCAATTTTCAGCTTTCGTCGCTGACGCACTTTGAATGACAATTGCGCGGTCATACAACACTGTACCCAAATGAAATTTTTACCATTTTTTTCCCCACAAATAGAGCTTTCTTTTGGTGGTATTTAATCACAGCTGGGGTTTTTATTTTTTGCTAAACAAATAAAAAAAGATGGAAAATTTAAAAAAAAAATAAAATCATGTTTAATAGTTTGTTATAAAATTTTGCAAACAGGTAATTTTTCTGCTTCATTGATATGCGCTGATGAGGCGGCACTGGTGGGCACTGATAGGCGGCACTGGTGGGCACTGATAGGCGGCACTGGTGGGCACTGATAGACGGCACTGGTGGGCACTGATAGGCTGCACTGGTGGGGACAGATAAGTCAGTACTGATGGGCACAGCAAAGATGGCACTGATGGGCATGGATGGGTGGCACGGATGGGTGGCACGGATGGGTGGTACAGATGGGCACTGATGGATGGCACTGATGGGCACTGATGGAGCACTGATGGGCACTGATAGATGGCACTGATGGGCACTGATAGGTGGCACTGATGGGCACTGAGGTGGCACTGGGCACTGGTAGGGGACACTGATGAGCACTGGTAGGGGACACTGATGAGCACTGGTAGGTGACACTGATGTGCAGCACTGGCACTGGGGGCACTGACAGATGGCACTGGGGGCACTGACAGATGGCACTGGGGGCACTTTTATTAGCAATGCTGGGCACCATGGACCCTGGGCATATTGCAGTGAGAGGGACTTATGTCCCTCTCACTGCCGCCGGTGATCGGCTTTTTTTTTTTTTTCTCCTCGCGCTGTCAGCGCGAGCAGGAAAAAAAGCCGATTACCGGCTCAGTAATTATCACATGATCAGCTGTCATTGGCTGACAGCTGATCACGTGGTAAGGGGTCGGGATCGACCCCTTACTCGGATCTGTGATCCAGCGAGTCTCACAGACTCGCTGATCACAGAGCGCGCCGCGTAGTCCCGGCACATCAGATCCGCGCTGTAGCCGTCATTTGGCTATGGCGCAGATCCCAGGCGGTTAAAGGACCACTTTTTAATCAGAGTATAGCATCAAGTCAATTAAACTCCTGGGTTTTTGATCTAGTATATCATTGAGGAAATTTAAACAACAATGTACAAAATAACTTTATTTTACAACGGTAATAATTAGAGTTGAGCGGACACCTGGATGTTCGGGTTCGGCGGGTTCGGCGGAACTTCGGAAAAAAGTCCGGGTTCGGGACCGAACTTGACCCGAACTTGACCCCGAACCCCATTGAAGTCAATGGGGACCCGGACTTTTGAACACTAAAATGGCTGTAAAAAGGTCATGGAAAGGGCTAGAGGGCTGCAAATGGCAACAAAATGTTGTTAAGAGCATGGCAAGTGATCTGCTCCTGTTCCTGAGTAGGAGGAGTTAGCAACAGGAGGCAAACTGAAGTGCCCTGCAATCCTCGGTGGTGGAAGGACATGCGCCAAAGTGCTATCCGCCTCAGGCCCAGCCGCCACTACATTTACCCAGTGTGCTGTTAGGGAGATATAACGTCCCTGACCGTGCTTACTGGTCCACGCATCTGTAGTTAGGTGGACCTTGCCACAGATGGCGTTGCGCAGTGCACACCTGATTTTGTCCCCCACTTGGTTGTGCAGGGAAGGGATAGCTCGTCTGGAAAAGTAGTGGCGGCTGGGCACGACGTACTGTGGGACAGCCAATGACATCAGCCTTTGAAAACTCTGCGTCTCCACCAGACGGAATGACAGCATTTCAAAGGCGAGCAATTTTGAAATGCTGGCATTCAGGGCCAGGGATCGCGGGTGGCTAGGGTGGTACTTCCTCTTCCGCTCCAGTGTTTGGGAAATAGAGAGCTGAAAGCTTCCATGGGACATTGTGGAGATGGTTGGTGACCCAGGTGGTAGTGTTGCTGGCAGATCCTCTGTTTGCGGGTTGGCAAGTGTCACTGTCACTACAGAGGTGGATGAAGAGGCCGAGACTGCAGCAGAAGAGGAAGCAGGAGGAGCCAGAGACCTTTCTTGGTTTTTGCGGTGTCTACTCCACTGCATCTCGTGCTGTGCACTTAGATGCCTGGTCATGCAGGTTGTGCTCAGGTTGAGAACGTTTATGCCTCGCTTCAAGCTCTGATTGCACAGCGTGCAAACCACTCGTGTCTTGTCATCAGGACATTGTCTGAAGAACTGCCACGCTAGGGAACTCCTTGCACCTGGCTTTGGTGTGCTCGGTCCCTTGCTGTGTTGGGCAGTAGCAGACGTACTGTCTAGGGGACGGACGCTCCGCTTTTGCACCCTGCTCCCTCTTCTGCTGTGCTGGTGGCTCTGTGCGACCACCGCCTCTTCCTCTGAACTACACTGGTCACCTGTATGACGTTGATTCCATGTGAGGTCAAGGACCTCATCGTCCTCCACATCATCTTCCACCCAAAATTCACCCCTGCCCTCCTTGTCGGTCTGCACAATGGCGAAAGCAGCAGCAGTTGGCACCTGTGTTTCGTCATCATCCGAGACGTGCTGCGTTGGTCCTCCCATGTACTCATCATGAAACATAAGTGGTTGGGCATCGGTGCACACAATCTCTTCCACTTCTGAGGCAGGGCTAGGTGGATGGCCCTGGGAAACCCTGCTAACAGAGTCATCAAAAAGCAGAAGAGACTGCTGCATGATTTGGGGCTCAGACTGATTGGCTGATTTGCAAGGGGGTGAGGTGAAAGACTGATGGACATCGGCTGCAGGTGCCAACTCTGAACTTTCATCAGGAGACTGGGTGGGAGACAATGTGAAGGAACCGGAAGCACTGTCAGCAGCAACCCAATATACTATCGCCTGTACTTGTCCTGGCCTCGACATTCGTACAGCCTCATTAGGCGCGCCAAAATACTGCTGCAGGCTCTGTCGCCTACTCGCACCTGCGGAAGGTGTTTCACTAGTGCATGTAGCTGGCACAGATCGACCACGTCCTCTCCCTGCAAGAGGAGCGCCACCAGCAGCACCACGACCCGGGCAACGTCCCCTTTTTGATGATCTCCTCATATTTTCAAAATTTATGATCTCGCCCTAAATGGGTGTTTTTGTATATAGCAGAATACACGTACAGTGTCTAAAGCGTTTATGAAAACGCAGAAAATGCTATTGGGAAGAAAAAAAACACTGCAAAATTAAATTTTTTTGCAATGTTTTTACAATATCAGAATAAACGGATAGTGTCTAAAGCGTTTATGAAAAAGCGTTTACGCAGAAAATGCTATTGGAAAAAAAAAACACCTCAAAATAAATTTTTATTGCAATGTTTTTGCAATATCAGAATACACGGACAGTATGTAAAGCGTTTAGGAAAACGCAGAAAATGCTATTGGGAAGAAAAAAAAAACACTGCAAAATTTTATTTTTTTGCAATATCAGACTACACGGACAGTATGTAAAGCGTTTAGGAAAACGCAGAAAATGCTATTGGGAAGAAAAAAAAACACTGCAAAATTTTATTTTTTTGCAATGTTTTTGCAATATCAGAATACACGGTTAGTGTCTACAGCGTGTATGTATGAACACGCATGTAGCGCTACCCCCAGTTAAGAGAGCCGCTGGTTTCTTTTGGGTCCCTGAGTACAGCTCCACCAACCCCCGGCAATTTGGCTCTACCCGCTCTGGCACAGTTAGTCAAGGGGTATGTATCTATGCACATAAAAATCACTTATACTCTAAGTGTAATGGGTATGAACTCACAAGCAGACTGCTGAGATAAGAATAACTGGCTTTACTTTGTCAGTAAGGAAAAGAAATAGTAACATGCATTTAAACATTTGACTTACAATACTTTAGCAGGTCCCTGCAATATGCACTTAAACATGTACACATATATGTATCAACTAGCAATGAGGAACGGAGCGCCAAGTGTGGCGACCGCATGCTATGCACCCCTGAGGTGCAATAAATCTATCTGCGCCTACCTAATGGACCAGGCCTGATCCCTAGTAATAGAGCTCAGTCCTTGTACTAGTACAGTGTTCTTCACCGGCAATGAATCTGTAGAGGTGGTGCACATGTAGCTTTAAATGGTGTCTTTGTAATCCACAGAAAGTAACATTGCTGCTCTGAGGTAAATTGCGCCTAGGCAGTTCAATAGGCATAAAACGTGTGTATCAATGCAGGATGAGCCTTCCGGCTCTCTCACCAAATCCTGGGGTACCGTCCTCCGCTCCGGTCCCTCTAATGGCGGCTCTGGTCTCCTCAGTCACAGCCCCTGCGCTCCGGTCCTCAGCTCCGACCGACCGTCTGTAGGGAAGAGTCTCCGCTCCGCTGCTGCTGACTCTGAGGTATGAGAGTCTCTCTCCATCTGCTGCAAGGCCCAGGCTTCAGGCCTTCAGCTCCGGTCCGCACAGGTGTCTCCGCTGGCTGTATTCTCCGCGTCACAAGCTCCGTCAGCAGAGGCAGGCCAGTCCTGTCAGGCCTCAGAAGAGGAAGTGTCCCAAGAGGAAGAGGCGGTCTCCGCTCTTCCTTTTTATAACCTCCCCCAGCAGCCTCTCGGGCGGAAACAAGCAGCCCGGGAGCCTGGGGGATTATGGGGGATGTAGTCTCTTCCCCTAAAAGGGGTACGACCCCGCTACACACTCCCCCCACTTTGAATCTTTGGTCCCCAAAGACAGTGTTCAAACTACAAACTTTCTCAGGAACAACACTTTCACATAATTTGGACAGGGGAGCTTCCCACCAATTGGCATAAGAAGGGGAGCTGTCCCGTCTACAGGTCATTTCAGTGTGGGCGACCTGTTTAACTGTGCCAGAGAGTGAGCTGGGGTTGCCCTCCACCAAATGAACAGTGGATGGGTCAGGGCGTTCAGCACTTCTCCTTGCTGTGGTAACAGAGTCCTCTGAACTTTCTCCCATCTTGGGGTAAGTTAACTTCTTGGGAGGCTTCACAACTCTGCGAGCTCTCTGTTCTCTTGGGACTTCTTCAGGAACACATTCTGGCAACATCTCTGGTTCTGGAACATCTACTTCTTCCTCTGAGTAGAGACCAGGAATATCTTCCCAGCACTCAGGCACAACACTGAATGGCACAAACTCTGTGGCTTCTGGGTTCAATGTGTTATCTTCCACATCTTCAGTGGGTGGAAGATCTATGGCAGAATTTCCTGGGATTGAGGAAGGCCATAGCCATTCCAGTTCTCCTCTTTCTTCTTCTGGTTGGGGGTCCTGTCCACCCCTAACTTGGGATGTCTGAGACCTAGTGTTAGGCCTGGGGGCATGGGCGTCCGCAGGTAGGGGCAAGGGGGGGCGGGTGCCCTCCCCTGGAATCAGGGATCATATCAGGAGTTCCAGCAAGGTTTTGTCCTGCATAATTATGTTGCTTATGTGCCAACTTGTGGCTGAATAGGACCTGCAACAGTGTGAACACCCAGCACATCCAGGCATTGGCCAGCAAGCCTGCTGGATGTTCACTGTGCAACTCCGATGAAAGACTTCACCTGTCATATTCAAGATGTGATGTCGGGTATGAGCTGGACTGCTACTCAGACCCGCCCCTCTGTCAAACAACCAATGTAATGAAAGAGCAAACTCACATGGTACTACATGTATTGCTCCTCCCCCTCCCTATCACATCCCACACACCACACTTCCCCATTCCTCCCTTTCACAGAGCACAGCAGCTCCTCCCCTCTAGAACGTTGTATCTAAACCCCGCCCCTCCCCCTCCTTTCCAGCATGAACAGCTTCTGTCAGTATACACAGGGACAACACTGCACATGAATGTAAGGTGAGTGTATAGTGAGAGGAGGCTGAGCTCTGATAGGACAGTGGGGTATCAGACATTCACAGGAGGGACTACAGGTCCCAGCATGTCAGCTGTTTTCTGGGGAGGTTTGTGATTGTGCCATTACTAGTGCTGAGGACATCACTTCCTGGGTACAACATGCTGTGTGATGTTCCATCCACTCAGTGTGCTGGTGGGGGGGATGATGTGTCAGGCTGGCCTCCCCCTCAGCTCTCAGTATGTATCGGTGAGATCTATATCTCTCTGAAGATTGGACCTGTCCAGTGTGTGGGCTTCAGGGCCCCCTACAGGAGATCTGAGAGGGGTGTCTGGCAGTAAAGAGAACCTGTCATCGTCCATTCAGATCAAAGTAAATGATAAATACTAGAGCTGAGCGCCTCCATAGCTGACACCCTCCCTGCACTCAACTGCCATCTGTCTGTCTGTAAGGCACCTGGTGAATGCTTTGCTCTGTGCCAAGTCCCATCCCTGGTGTGGGGACACATTAAAGCTGACATTTACCCGAAAATTTAATTTGGTACACACTATTCAATTTTTCTCATTCAACCAGCAGGCTGAATGGAAAAAAAAAACTGACAGCTCTGGGCAATTCTTTCATTATATTGGTTGTTTGACAGAGGGGGCGGGTCTGAGTAGCAGCCCCCCCCCCCCCATAAATGACATCACAGCTTGGATCTGACAGGTGAAGTCTCTGATTGGAGCTGCACAGTGCACATCCAGCCAACTTGCTCACCAATCCCTGGATGTTCACACTGCTGCAGGTCCTATTCAGCCAGAAGTTGACATATATCGCTGGCTGGGACAAAGATGGAAAGTGTCAGGAGCAATTGTGTGTTCCCCTCCCCAGGGGGGGTTTTCAGCCTTGTGTAACCCTGCACGCACAGATCGCCACTTTCTCTTACTTCACTTACCCTGTACATAATGCATTCCTGAATCCTTCTACACTTTGTGTAATGCACACTTTCATAGTTTATGCAAAACCATTTGTAATGGAAGATTTTTCTTTATTACAGTGCTGGGGTTTGCATGTGTCCGTGAGACTTTATCTTGTGGCACAGCAATCAAAGCATATTTTAGAGGTACAAGGAAACCTGGGTTTTGTTTAGCCAGGCCCATTAAGCCCCCCCCCCTCACTGTTAAGAGTTTGACCACATCCACTTTTGCCACGTGCCATCGGATGCTTCCTCCCTCATGTGTCCCTCATTCTGAAGTTCAAAGTTGGGAGGTATGGTCTTTTCTGCCGTAAAAGCCTGTTACGGGCAGCGATAGCCGTGGGCCGGACATGCAATGATTCCAAAGCCTGCAGGGCTCAGGAAAGATCGTACAGGCTTGACCAGGCAGCGCATGTGCAGTAACGTGATGTCGCCGCCTGGCACCATTTTTAAATGGAAGGCACTCGTTCTCGGCGGTGACGCAGTGGTGCAACGGTGCAGAGAGGAGACACAGGCCACAGAAGGACATTACTGGGGGGGGGAGCCGGCCCGGCAGAGGAAGACAGTACACTGATGTGCACAGTGCCCGACTGGAGAGGTGAACGGGACAGAAGACAGACACTGACTGATGTGAAACGGTATGGTAATATGAAGGGGGGACAGAGAAGGAAACTACCATGTCCACAGCATCTAACCGTGTCCTGTCCACAGTATCTGAAAGATGGGTTTCAAATGTTTTGACAGGGGCGCAGTGTCAGTGTTTGCCATAGGCACCATTTTCACTAGATACGCCTCTGCGCACCTGTACACAGTTTAGCAGGGCCAGTGACAGCTGGTGCGAGGAGCGGGACAGCGAAGGCCTCAAGGGGTGGGCAGGATGACATCACCCAGTCTACATAGTGCGAGCGAGTGGTCTAGGAGACGGAAGCCATGGGAAAGGAGAGCAGCAAGACGCCAGGAACAGTGGGTACAACGTCCCCGGTGCCTCCCAGAGCCTGGAACCCCTGGACTCCTTAAACCTCGTCACTGCTCCCAGGCCTGGGGGACAGACTGACCGGGGGTTCAGAGAACAAGGACTGGCAGGAAATGCAAGCAGCCATGGACCGCTCCATGTCACATAATAGATCCGATGGATGGAACAGAGCACCTCCTTTCCTCACCCAGGATGAAAACGGGTCTTGCCAGCTGCTGGCCATCATGGGCATCCTAGTGGCATGCAAGGTATCGTACTGAGCATTACACACACCACTGGGACATAGGGGCACTTGAGGGACTGCAGACAGGGCTAGGGGGTCCCTCTCTCTGACCCCCATCACCCCCCTCTGTCTCTCTCTGTTACACTCTTCTGTCTCTCTCTGTCTCCCCCTCTGTCTCTCTGTCACCCCCTTTTTCTCTTTCTGTCATCCCCTCTGTCTCTTTCTGTCACCCCCTCTCTCTGTCACCCCGTCTCTCTCTATCAGCCCCTACATGTATGCAGTCTCTTAGAGTCTCTTGTGCCATGTCCGCAGTCTCTTATAGTCTCTTGAGCCATGTATGCAGTCTCTGACAGTCTCTTGGGCCATGTCCGCAGTCTCTTACAGTCTCTTGAGCCATGTATGCAGTCACTGACTGTCTCTTGGGCCATGTCCGCAGTCTCTGACTATCTCCTGTACTACGTCTGCAGTCTCTGACCATGCTAATGTGATAATGACATTGTCGAAAAGGATCAGAGCATGGGTGACATTAAATTGATGCCCCCCCCTGAAAAAAGTTCTGCGGACGCCCATGCCTGGGGGTATCCAGAATGGAAACAGATTCAGGTACGTCTCTTGCTGGAGGCATTCTGACTGCTTCAGTGAGTGGGAGCAAGTGATTCCTATGCCAGGTCTTCAAAGGCCCCACTCTTCCTTCTGGCTTCAATTTGTAGACAGGCAATCCTGGTAGCTTTCTACAAATGATATATGGCTCTGATCTCCATCTATCAGCAATCTTGTGTTTCCCAGGGATCCCTAGATTGCGTAACAGTACACGGTCCCCAGGCTGTAGGTCCTGTACTCGAACTTTCAGGTCAAAGTTCCGCTTGTTTCGGGCCCCCCTCTGGTCGGAGGCCGCTTGAGCTTTCTCATAAGTTATCTTCAGACTGTGCCTCAGTCTGTCCACATATCCTTTGTGGGAGGCAGCAGAGGCATGGTCTAAGGAAATGCCGAAGGCCAAATCCACTGGCAATCTTGCTTCTCTCCCAAACATAAGTCGGTAAGGGGAGAAACCTGTCACATCACTTGTGGTGCAGTTGTAGGCATGCACCAGAGCTGATATGTGTTGACTCCAATGTTGCTTCTTCTCTGTTTCCAAAGTTCCCAACATGTTCAATAGGGTCCTGTTGAACCTTTCAGGCTGGGCATCACCTTGAGGGTGATATGGTGTAGTTCTAGTCTTCTCTACTCCCAGAGAATCTAGTAGCTTCCTGATCAGGCGACTCTCAAAGTCCCTTCCTTGGTCTGAATGGATTCTCTGTGGCAGTCCATAGTGAACAAAGTACTTCTCCAGAAGTACCTTGGCTACTGTAGAGGCCTTCTGGTCCTTGGTTGGGAAAGCCTGAGCATAACGGGTGAAATGGTCGGTTACCACCAGAACATTTCCCAATCCACTCAAATCGGGTTCGAGGCAGAGAAAATCAATGCATACCAGATCCATTGGGCCTTGACTCTGTAGGTGGCCCATTGGGGCAGCTTGATGGGGTAAAGTCTTTCTCTGAATGCATCTTGCACAGGAATGGCAATACTCCTCCACTTCGGCCCTCATGCAGGGCCAATAAAACCGGTCTCTGACAAGTTGGAAGGTTCTCTCTGCTCCCAAGTGACCATGCTGGTCATGTAAGGCAATCAGCACAGTCTCTCGATGCTTTTCAGGGAGAAACAACTGCCACTTGTCTTCTGGGCCATCAGAGGGGCCCCTTCGGTAGACTACCCCCTGATGCACCTGTAACTTGTCCAACTCTCTCCTCAGTAGGCGAGCTTCTTTAGAAGGGTGAAGGCGAAGTCCCTCTGGACTCTTGTCTTCCAGGGCTTCCAGGACCAATTTCCCCATGGGGTCTTCCAATTGGTCACACCTTAGCTCCTTCTTGGACAGCTTCGGTAGGCACTCTTCTTCTAGTTGAGTTACCCCACAGTAACACTTCGGGACTCCCACTGTGGTAACTCCTACCTCTTCAGCTCTGGATCCTCCTCTGGCTTGGAGTTCAGCCCCCTGACAAAGGGCTCGCACTCCATCTGGTGCCACTTGAGTCCAGTCTTCCCAGTCATCAGCTATGACATGGGATCTTCGGGACAGGGCATCTGCGTCCCTATTTCCAGCCCCTGGCCTGTACTTGAGGCTGAAATTGAATCCAGACAACGCCGCCAACCATCTGTGTCCAGTTGCATCCAGCTTGGCGGTGGTGAATAGATAGGTCAAGGGGTTGTTATCTGTCTTTACAGTAAACTCGGCCCCATACAAATAGTCTCTCAGTTTGTCAACAACTGCCCATTTGAGGGCTAAGAACTCCAACTTGTGGGTGGGATAGTTCTTCTCGGAGGGGGTCAGGCTCCGGCTCACATAAGCCACTGGTCGTAGCTGGTCTTCATGCTCCTGGTAGAGTACTCCACCTAGGCCCTCATGGCTGGCATCAACATGTAGCTCATATGGTCTAGTGGGATCAGCGTAGGCCAAAACTGGGGCTGTGGTGAGACTTCTCTTCAAGGTTCTGAAAGCCTCTTCACACCTTGAGTTCCACTGGTCTTGGACCGACTCACTGGACCTCCTAGGCCCCAACCCATCTTCCTCTCCTTCTGTCTTGAGCAGCTCGTTGAGGGGTTTGGCAATGCGGGCAAACCCATCCACAAACCTGCGGTAGTAGGAGCAGAACCCCAAGAAAGACCGGAGTTCTGTAACTGTTGTGGGCCTTGGCCACGAAGTAACTGCCTCCAACTTCTCAGGGTCTGTAGCCACTCCTTTTTCAGACACTATGTGTCCCAGATAGTTCACAGAAGACTGATAGAACCGACACTTCTCGGGAGAAAGTTTAAGTCCCTCTTCACTGAGCCTCTTCAGTACTTTCTCCAATCTGGCTTCATGTTCTTCCAAAGTCTTTCCAAAGACAATGACATCGTCCAGATACACAAGGACTTCTATGAGGTTCATGTCTCCAACTGTCCTTTCCATTAGGCGTTGAAACGTAGCAGGAGCTCCAGATAGGCCCTGGGGCATCCTGTTGAACTCAAAGAATCCTACTGGGGTTATGAAGGCAGTCTTTTCTCTATCCTCTGGATGCATGGGGATTTGGTAATACCCACTCTTGAGGTCCATCACACTGAACCACTTGGCTCCAGATAAGCTCTGTAAGGCATCTTCTATCCTTGGCGTGGTGTACTGGTCAGGAATGGTCCTCCTGTTGAGAGTTCTGTAGTCAATGCAGAGCCTCAATGACCCATTCTTCTTTCTGACTACCACAATTGGGGAGGCATAGGGGCTTCTGGACTCCCTAATCACTCCCGTCTTCTTCAATTCCGCAAGCTGCTCTCTCAGATCCTCCAGATCTGCTAGCGGGACTCGCCTGACTCTTTCTCTGAATGGCTTGTCCTCTTGCATGCGGATTCGATGGGTGGCACTCCTCGCACACCCCACATCAAACTCATCTTTAGAGAAAATCTTCTCCCATCTGGTCAGCTGGGCCTTGGCTCTCTCTTTCCAAGCTCCAGGTAGGTTTGGGTTTTCCATGGAGAGTTTCTTCCAAACATCTTCTCCTTCACCCGTCCCCTTCACTTCTGACCAGCCAACTGGGACAGCAGGACTCACCTGTCCCAGAAGCATCCTGGCAGGGATCTCCACAGGCCGTTCCGTGGGGTTCCTCACACTGACAGGGACTCTTCCTTTAGCCTTCTTCAGGTCCTTCAGTGAAATTACTTCTGGTATCACCTCCAGACCTGAGTGACCCTCCATTGGGTCGGGCTCCAACATTACAAAGGGGCCAGGCTGCTCCCAAGTAAGTTTCACCGTGGCTCTCATGCAGGTCACCTCTCCAGGCTGTAACACTGCTCCTTCTTTTCCAAGCCTCCATACCCTTCCTATCCCTCACTTGGGGTCTTCTGCTCTAGGACCAACCGCTGGTAGGCTGCCTTCAGCATGGGATGGATCTTGGGAGCTGAAAGATTCTCTTTCTTCACCAGGGGGGTCAGAAGCCTTCTGACTAGGTCCGTGTTCGTCCCTATGATCAGGGAAGTCTTGCTGGTTCCTGGTGGGCGGGGACACACCACTGCTAAGGTGTCGAACACTTCAGACTTCCCAGCTACGGATGGGTCAAACGTCAACCGTATGGATAGGTATCCATCATAGGGGAAACTCTGAGTTCCCAATCCCCTTATTTCCAACTCTTCTATCTTCTATATTGGCAGATGACTCGGGTATCTGTCATAGAAGTCCCTGTACAATAGGGTCACTTGTGCTCCAGTGTCTAGGAGGGCCTTTGTGTACACTCCTTCCACCTGGATGGGTACAGAAGGGGATGGACCAACTAGCTTTTCTGGGTAGGGCCGAGTTGATGCTGCCTTCTTCTGTGGACTCTTTTCCTTTTCACTGGATTTGCGCTTGCTCCTTTCTTGAGCCTGGTATGCATTAATTTTCTCCCTCTTAGTGGGAGTGTGAACCCGTTGAGGGATATTGTTATCTCTCACTTTTGGGGGTCCTCGTTTAGGAGTACTGCATTCCTTCGGAGGGGTCTTGCCCCCTTTCTCTGGAGTGCACCTTGGTTGAGGATCCCTGGGCTCCTTCCGAGGGGTCTGGTCTCCTCGCTTTCTCTTCCTGTTGTGCTTCTTGGAGCTCACTGAAGGTGATGGGCACCCGGTTGACTCCTTCACCGGGGCCCTTTGGCGTTTCCCGCCGGCTGGCGGCTTTCTGTTTTCTTCTTCTTGGGACTGGCACATACAGCTGCCATGTGGCCCACTCCGCCACAGTTGAAGCAGATCATCTCACCGTAGTCAGGTGAGGATGCTGGTGCTGAAACAGCTGGAAACAATTCCCTCCTGCTTGTTTCTTTCTTGGGACTGGGCGTCTCTTTCGCCACTAGAGATGTCAGTATCTCCATCATCTGGGACATCTGCAACTTCAGGGCATCTACCTCTGTGTCTCTTTCAGGGGTTAAGGCCGACCTGACCGTGGCCACTGGAGGTTTTGTAGACCCCATCACTTGCTTTTACCTTTTCTCTTCCAACATGGCCTCCTCTTCTCTGACCATTCGGATGAGGTCAGGGTAGTCCAGGCTCTTCCCATCCTGCCGGGTACGTAGTACTAGTGCGACAGGGTCCAGGGGTTGGGCTCCCCTCATCACCTGCTGGGCACGGGCTTCATCTACCTTCCCTGGATCTATCCCCTTCTTCAGGATAATCCTATGCAGGATCTTGTCTATGCGTCCCATGTACTCTGACAGCTTCTCCCCTGTCTTCTGGTAACAGTGTTCCAGTTGATAGGTAAGTTCTGTGACTTTTTCTGTCCCACCTAACACACTTTCCAGGATGTCTATGTAGTCCTGGGCAGTGCAATCCTTTTTGCTTGTCTTCAGATTGCGTATGGCCTCTAAGGCAGGCCCTTTTAGGCTCTCAACAATCCTTTGCTTCTTTCTGCCTTCTGAGACCTCCCATTCTTCTAAGGCCTGCGTGGCACCATCTAACCACTCTTCAAATCCCTCTTCTCCCGAGGGTACAGGTGTCCTCCCTGAAAACATCCGGAGTTTCCTGTATCCCGACATTGGGTAATCCCCGGGGTCTCTTCTGCACTGAGTCACAATCTCCCCTAGGACAGCACACAGTTCTGCACTAAGAGTAGTCTGTGCGGGACTTTGCACTAAGAGTAGTCTGTGCGGGACTTTCCGCGCCCTTCTGCTCTTCCTTCTTTGGGGATAGCATGGCTTTCACTGGAGAACCTTCTCCCTTGCGCGGCAGCGCATGCAGCAATTGGTAGGCCTGACCATTCGGTGCCTGTATGCTTTGGCTCCTGAACTGCTCTGGAGTCTCTTCCTTCCATTCTATTAAGGCGTATGTGTACCCAGCATCATTTCTCATGTCCATTATCCATGACTTCTGGCATGGGGATAATGACATTATGAGCTGCTTGACTGCCTCTCTCTGCCACATCCCTGGCAGTTCAATGACTGCTGCTGCGGCTGGGTCAGCGGCCCATGTTGCGGACCACCGTCCCACTTCTATTGGGTCCATGCCGGTACCTTCTGGCGGCTTTTCCCGCTGACTCAGGATCCCGGATTACGAGCCCCCACGTGTAGCGCTACCCCCAGTTAAGAGAGCCGCTGGTTTCTTTTGGGTCCCTGAGTACAGCTCCACCAACCCCCGGCAATTTGGCTCTACCCGCTCTGGCACAGTTAGTCAAGGGGTATGTATCTATGCACATAAAAATCACTTATACTCTAAGTGTAATGGGTATGAACTCACAAGCAGACTGCTGAGATAAGAATAACTGGCTTTACTTTGTCAGTAAGGAAAAGAAATAGTAACATGCATTTAAACATTTGACTTACAATACTTTAGCAGGTCCCTGCAATATGCACTTAAACATGTACACATATATGTATCAACTAGCAATGAGGAACGGAGCGCCAAGTGTGGCGACCGCATGCTATGCACCCTGAGGTGCAATAAATCTATCTGCGCCTACCTAATGGACCAGGCCTGATCCCTAGTAATAGAGCTCAGTCCTTGTACTAGTACAGTGTTCTTCACCGGCAATGAATCTGTAGAGGTGGTGCACATGTAGCTTTAAATGGTGTCTTTGTAATCCACAGAAAGTAACATTGCTGCTCTGAGGTAAATTGCGCCTAGGCAGTTCAATAGGCATAAAACGTGTGTATCAATGCAGGATGAGCCTTCCGGCTCTCTCACCAAATCCTGGGGTACCGTCCTCCGCTCCGGTCCCTCTAATGGCGGCTCTGGTCTCCTCAGTCACAGCCCCTGCGCTCCGGTCCTCAGCTCCGACCGACCGTCTGTAGGGAAGAGTCTCCGCTCCGCTGCTGCTGACTCTGAGGTATGAGAGTCTCTCTTCATCTGCTGCAAGGCCCAGGCTTCAGGCCTTCAGCTCCGGTCCGCACAGGTGTCTCCGCTGGCTGTATTCTCCGCGTCACAAGCTCCGTCAGCAGAGGCAGGCCAGTCCTGTCAGGCCTCAGAAGAGGAAGTGTCCCAAGAGGAAGAGGCGGTCTCCGCTCTTCCTTTTTATAACCTCCCCCAGCAGCCTCTCGGGCGGAAACAAGCAGCCCGGGAGCCTGGGGGATCATGGGGGATGTAGTCTCTTCCCCTAAAAGGGGTACAACCCCGCTACACGCAGAAAATGCTATTGGGGGAAAAAAAAAAAAAAAAGCAAAATTCAATTTTTATGCAATGTTTTTCCAATAGCAGAATACACACTGACTGTGGTGTATCTCTTAGTATATGCAGTGCAGTAATGTTGCACTGAGCTTGCAGGTAAAACATTTATATTTTGTCTGGCACTGGCCTCATGGCACTGTTACTGTGACTGTGCACTGCACCCCAGCCAGGGTACAATTGATTTAGGAATCTCTTCAATAATTATGTCTGCCTCTTTCTTTTGCTAAATATAGAAACTCCCCCCCCTACTCTAGCTATCTAGATCACTCACTGATCTAACGAATTAGAATAAAATTCAAGGAATGTGGACTGACTTTAGCACACTAACTCCTAAAATCCTCTATCTATCTATCTGCAGCACAGGAACCTGCCTAACAGTGTCTGTCTAACAGAATGACGCTGTGTGCTGTGTGTGTACTATTTATAGAGACTGGGTCACATGCTGCACTGGCCAATCACAGCCATGCCATTAGTAGGCATGGCTGTGATGGCTTCTAGGGCACACTAGTGAAACGATCATCCATTGGCTGCCCTAAAGCTGTTAAAAAGGCGCCAATACAGCGCCGAACACCGGACCCGAACCCGAACTTACAGGCAATAGTTCGGGTTCGGGTCCGGGTCCCGGACACCCAAAAGTCCGGTACGGACCCAAACTTTACAGTTTGGGTTTGCTCAACCCTAGTAATAATAACTCATGATGATACAATTCACAAACACGTTAATCATAAATATACATTTTTTTTACAACTTTACAGATATTTATGTCTATACTATCATGTCGATGCATTTCACAGTAGAGTTCCACTTCTTCAGGACTGGGTTGCAATTTAGCTAATAGGATATTGGCTACTACATGGTCAAAACTCTGTCTGACCCAAAATGGCTGCCAGAGTCACATGGGGTGGCATCCTCCAATTGGATAGCTTCCCCAGTGACCTAGAAGACCATAAAGAAACCATGTTTCTCTTGAATTCCTCCCCAACTGCAATGCTGCTATGGTTGAGTTCCACCTACAGAAAAACTGGAGAAAATAGACTGCACATGCCTACAAATGGGCTTGTTGGAGGCTTAAATAAAAATGCAGTTTTCGGGGGAACATAGCTAGCCCCAGAACTGTAAAACCAGACATTTCCAAAAGTATCCGCTCCCAGGGGTATATATAAAATCATACCCAATTCATAACCCTCAAAATTTGGGTAAAGGGGGGCGTGGCTTGCGCGCACTGGGAAATGGTCGCTTGAGCTGTGAGCTCCGCAAATCCGGACCAGACTACAGCGACATCGGGGGACTTAACGCTACACCATCGGCCCCAAAACCAGCTCACTTCGTCCCTCCACATCCAGCCACCGAGATGACGAGGAAGTGGATCCAGGAAAAGGGTCCGAGGCGGCAGGAATCGTTCTCCTTCCTCTTTGTAAATCACAGCACCTCACAGGGCCATCATCCGCACGACAAACGGGTGGGATCCCCACCTCCTATCCCTCTAGGCTCCTTCTTAGAAACATCAGGCTCACAAAGCCCTGCCAAGTCAAAGATGAGGATGGATCTGACAGACCAGGCCTCAGCCTCAGACACAGTGAGTAATGGCCTCCACAATGATAATGCTATATCAGCCCTCCAGTCCTCCATTGCACAATTCCCCACATCAGGGCAGCCTGTGCTGGACACTACAATGAAGGACATGCTATTGTCCTTGCAATCTTCTCTCATGACCAACCTGTCAGCATTGATCAACAGGTTCTCATTAGAAATGAAACATATGGACAACAGGATGCAATTCATTGAAAATAAAATGGAGGAGTGCACAGACACGGTTAATGACCTGGTAGATGCATACACAGAGCAAAAAGATGACACCTTCTGGATTAAAGCGAAAACCGCAGACCTCGAGGATTGCTCCAGACACAATAACATAAAAATCCGTGGCATTCCAGAGTCGGTCATGCCTAAAGACCTCCACAACTTTGCCAGCACTATGTTCTCCAGCATGCTACCTGACCTGTCTCTGATCGAACTCACTATCGATCGCATCCATAGGCTCCCCAAGCCCCGTCATCTGGAGGCAGATGTTCCTAGGGACGTGCTACTCAGAATCCACTTTTTTCAGGCAAAGGAACAAATCTTGATGAAAGCCAGGGAGATAGCTCCATTACCTGAGCCATACGCCAAAATCCAATTATACGCTGATTTATCACAATATACCTTGCAACTTCGCAGACAACTCAAAACCATCACCAAGGCCCTGTCTAACCATAAAGTCAAGTAAAAGTGGCGTCATCCCGCCATGATTTTAGCCACCTACAATGGCGTACCGCACTCCATCTCCACACTAGAGGGCGGTCTGAAGCTCCTTCATGCCTAGGGGTTTCTACCAGATCCACCGCCTACTCACCATGATCCTCAAAGTAAACCAAATCCTTTCTCCTTCAGTGGACACCGAGAGAAATCTACATATCAACACCGCTAACTAGCCCACCCAACCACTCCATGCGACTTTCACAGTCTGGTCTGGAAATGCGCTCAAACACCTGCTTTCTGAACTTACCCCACTGCTGGTCAGCTGCTCATCCGAGCCCTGTTGCTGGATTTTTTGTTTTCTTTTATCTTTTGGTTCTGCTGGTTGTGCTTTAGTGTGCAATCTTTTTTCTTTTTTTTTCTTGTTATTCCCTTGCGGCTTCCCCGCAACTTCTACAACGATACTCTACCATTACGAGCAAACACGCTCCATTACGTTACCTCTGTTTAATTTTGTGTTGAGATAGCTAACCTCCTTCTTTTTTTTTTTTTTCTAGCTCCGTATTTTATTTACCAGATAACCTTCTCATCCGACATCATCTGACGATTGAAGAGTCACCCCTTCTAAACAGCGCATACAGCTCGGACAACTTTGTATACTGGTTATCCCACACCACTGCTACAGAATTCCTAGAACTGAACTCCTTCCTTCCTGGACTCCCTTAACTGTGAGTACTATCCCTGATCTACACCCACTATCCACCCAACATGGGGATCACTGTTCTCTCCCTCAACGCCAAAGGGCTCAACCATCAAGCCAAATGCTCCTCTTTATGGAAATCAGCTCTGTCCCTCAACTGTGACATACTTTGTGTACAAGAGACACACTTTGAATCCAAATCAACCCCGCCGTGTCAACATAGGAAATTTCCCCATATATTCAATTCATTTGAAACAGCGAGGAGTAATGGTAGCTATCAAGGACACTGTCCTCTTTTCCCTTCAACAATGTGTATCTGACCCTGATGGCCGCTACATCTTTTTGAACTGCACAATCAACAATATTCCATATACCATTATTACTATCTACGCACCGAACCAGGGCCAAGTAACCTTTCTCTGGAAAACGCTACAGGCAGCTCGAAAGTTCCAGACGGGCCACCTACTGATTTGTGGCCACTTCAACTTAGTTCCGAACGTTACAATGGACTCTACAGCAGAATCCAGGAGAACAGCTTCTCCATTAGATGCATTTATTTCATCAAACGATTTGTATGATGTGTGGAGGTGTTGTCACGCGGACGAGAGGGACTACACGTTCTTGTCGCCGCGTCACAACACCTACTCAAGGATTGACCTGTTTCTTGCAGACAAGTGGCTCCTACAAAGAATCTTAGGCTCTGAAATCCACACCACCACCTGGTCAGATCATGCTTCGGTCAGCATTTCCATTGATGATAACTCACCCCAATCCAACTCCTACATTTGGAGAGTTAACAATTACTTACTCAATACCCCCCAACATTCCACTCTTATTAAACAAAACTTGGAAGAATACTTTGCAAACAATCAAGCATCTGTATCTGACCCGCTGGTGGTGTGGAATGCTCACAAAGCAGTTATTAGAGGTGTATTCCTGCAACTGGGTGCTAGGGCAAAAAGACAGAAGTCTCAAAAATTAGACAAACTCACAACTGACATAGCTAAAACTGAAGACTTGAACAAACTCAATCCCTCACCACAACTACAAGCAAAAATTTTCACACTGAGACATGAACTGAGAACCCTCCTACTTACAAAACACGAAAAATCATACCACATTCTCAAGGCCACACCATAGACTACTGGGAATAAAGCAGGCAAAGCAATGTCCTCGAGAATTAAAGGTCACAGAAACAAGACTAAGATCCCGTTCATCCACCACCCACACACCAATGAGAAACTACTAAAACCCCATCTGATAGCCAATGGATTTAGCAAGTATTATGAAGATCTCTACAATCTTAATACTGACAAAACTACTCCCCAACCCACACCAACCATAATCCAAATGTTCTTAGACAGTGTCAAACTCCCAACCATTACCCCTCAACAATACTCTGATCTGAATTCCCCCTTCACTATTGCAGAAATTATCTCCACGATCGATAAACTTCCGAGTCACAAATCCCCTGGCCCAGACGGCTTCACTGGGGAATACTTTAAAAAGTTCAAACATATCTTAGCCCCCACACTAGTCCAAACTTTCAACACATCTGCCACAGCAGCATCTTCCCCCTCAAAAATGCTCTCCGCCAGAATAATAACTCTCCCTAAGCCGGGGAAAGAAACCACCTCCCCGAAAAATTTCAGTCCCATCTCACTGCTCAACCTAGACGTGAAAATATACGCCAAACTTATCGCTAACAGATTAGAAAACATACTCCCCTTCCTCATTTCTCCAAATCAGTCAGGCTTCACCAAGGGTCGCCAGGCGTCAGACGCCACCCGTCGTATGATAAACATTATACATCATGTAGAAACCAACAATACCCTAGACCCCGAAAAGGCATTTTATAGGGTCCACTGGGGATATATCTCAGCCGTTCTAAACAAATTCGGTATAGTAGGCAATATTCACAATGCTATAATGGCCCTATATTCCAACCCGTCTGCTCATGTACTTGCTGCTGACACCCTCTCCTCACCCTTCCTGATCTCGAATGGCACGAGACAAGGCTGTCTCTTATCACCTATTATATTCAACCTAGTCATGGAACCCCTAGCAGAAAATATAAGAGCCAACGATCAAATATCAGGCATACACATGTCCAAATCAGAACATAAAATTTGTCTATTTGCGGACAACGTCATTCTCATGATAACCGACCCAAAGCGATCCCTCCCTGAGGTTCAGAGAACGCTAGCCTGGGTCAGCACAGTCTCCTTCTATAAGGTCAATGAGACCAAATCCCATATTCTTAATCTAGGATTGGATGGCCCTACCAAAGACCGACTCTCAGTGAAGTTTCCCTGTACCTGGACGGAAAACAGCATAACTTATTTGGGAATTCAACTGACTCCATCGACCAAATAACTGTTCTCTTCTAATTACATACCAATCCGTTCGAAACTCCAAACCGATCTCTCCTGGCTGGTTTTCTTTTGAATTCTCATGGTTGGGTCGCTTGGCGGCGTTCAAAATGTTACATCTCCCCAGATCCTCTACCTATTCCGCACTCTCCCTATCCCTCTACCTATCAAGTACTTCAATTCATTACAATCGATCCTCTAAAAATATATGTATGGCAAGGGAAAAAACCCAGATGCGCCCAGTCTCTATTAGTCAAACACCGCAGACCAGGTGTTCATACCTCCTCCCCATCGCACAATATGGGGAAGAATAGAAGCTTCTATACCCCAGGGCATCCGTCTATCTTCTTGGCTATTCGCCAACACTCTCGGAGCAAAAGTAACACCACTCTTACCACCTCCTATGGTTGCTACCTCCAAAGCCTGGTCCCGCCTCCTACAGATTCCCACATCCCAATTGACCCACTCAACAGTACCTATCCCCATAGATGCCCTACAGAGATTGATGTTCTCAACATCATTTTCACCCTGGAAAGACAAGGGGATATCCCACATATCTGACCTCTATCACAATAACTTACCCAAAACATTTCCCACTTTACAGAAAGAGTACCGGTTACCGAACGCAGACATTTTCTTGTACATACGTACCCTTCATTGTCTTCACACTCTTCAGAGACAGACCTGCACCCTACCTCAAAAAGCCTGGATTTACCTCAATTCACCCAATACGCATTTGAAAGGTATATCAATGTTTTATAATCTACTTCAATCTAAAACCACAATGTCCTCCTCCACTGCATTTAACAGATGGGAGAAGGATCTATCCCAATCCTTCTCGTTAGAACAATGGGGAAATGCGGCCCAGTCCACCTACAAAGCCACCTGCTGCTCCAATCTCTGGGAACTGGCATACAAGCTAACCTACCGTTGGTACTGGACCCCTGACAAAATGTCTAAATTTCACTCAGCAACAGATAACTCCTGCTGGAGAAAATGTGGACACATAGGCAATCTTCTTCACACATTTTGGGAATGCCCCAAACTAGCTGTCTTTTGGAAATCAGTGTTCCGCCTACTATCTGAGGTCACGAAACTCACAATTGAGGTAAATCCAGCGTTAGCACTACTTTCTCTGACTATCGACCGCTTTTCCAACCCATCAAAGACTATCATTGTCCACATCCTCCTAGCAGCTAGACTCACAATTACTAGGAAATGGAAAGACCCAACCCCCCCTACCATATCCGAGGTAATCCGAACCACTCACGAACATTGTATGTACGAAATGACTCTAGCACTGCGTCAGCAAGATAAGACGATAACTCGCCAAAAATGGCAACAATGGTTTGACTGGGTTGACTCACCAGAATTAGTTATGGTATTCTCTTCTTAACTCTGTTTGATTACATGTAAGATGTCATTCCCTGTAGGTGACCTGGGAGCGTCGCCACATGGGTACAGTCGTGAGCCCTCCAGGGGGTACTCGTGTGGAGAGGCTACCTTGTCCTCCTAAATACCATAAAGGTTAACCATCCTACAGGACATCACTACTTGTTAGGCATAGCTATCTCCAGGTTTCACGTTATAACTTCAATATGTTATATTTTTCATTATTATTCAGTGTTTGCTATACTACATCTGTCTCGCATGTGAGACACTTCTTCGTTGACATGTGTATCTGCCGTTTATTTGATTACTGCTCACACGTCATGATCAAATGTATTGTACATTTCACAATATGCCAATAAAAATCTATTTTGAAAAAATAAAAAATAAAAATTTGGGTAAAGGTTTTCTCACCCCAGATACAAATATGTCAGCTGGAGGCACCTATCCTTCCCTGAAAACACTCTGTAATTGTTCCCTAAATAGTGTCTATTCCAAAGCACACTGAACAAAGTTTTTTGAGAACCTTGATTTTTGTAAGGAAAGGTTGGCACATAAAAATGTTCCCATGGTCGGCCCTTCTAAGTCACCTGACAGCAGTTCAGAGATCAGGAAGTGTATTGTTGCTGATATTGCTATGGACATGAACAGCCACATTAGCTCGCCATTTTCTTGAACTGGGAAATACTTGGATGTGTATCTTGTAAGACCTGAACCGAGAGCTCATCCCTCATTGGCAATTACCATCTGTTAATATGGTAAATTGTATAGCACAGTAGAATTACTGTTGCAATAGAGTTAACTGTTGCACAAAAAAGAAAATGTGCAAAGTTGAAATAAAACACTCACTTCCCCAAAAAATTGCCATGTTTTGAAATAGGAACATAAATATAAAACCATATTAAACATTTTTTTTCAAAACTAAGGCTTTGGGCACAAAGCTGCATCCTCCTATGCATTATAAACACGTTAAGTATTTCTGTTAGCCAGGATCCCCTGTAGCTTTGTACAGTCATCCATAGACATGAATTAAGGTCAAGGCGGCTGTACACAGTTTTATGCCACTATTAGCGTGAAGTAGTGCACAGACGTAGGTTAAAAATGGATACAGCCCTTACACTGGTCAAAATACAGAGCAAACACATTTTTAATTTTGATACAGTTTTTGTAAATATTTTTTTTTGTAAGAAAATATTATCAAAAAAAGAGTCTTGTTTTTCCCCAAAAAACTATTTGTGTATTATTATTTATTCTATTGCTATTATTGTTGCCAAAGTAATGTTGCAGTTATTGCAGAATAAACAGGCCTTTCTTTAAAATTAAAAATGTCTCTTGTCCAAAGTGGTATAAAAGTATGATATCTAAAGTGGTTACATTTTTGTTTATAGGTTAAGCTATACTTGAATTTGCTTTTGTTCTTTCTTTCATTTTGAACAAATAAAAAAGAACTCTATGCTATCTTATATCTGCAGTTCCTGCAAAAGGTAAACATAACCCTAGGTCTATATTATTATTATTATTATTATTATTATTATTATTATTATTATTATTATTATTCAAGAAGCCCTGCTCGTTAAAGCTTACAATCTAGAAGGAAGGGTCAAGTGGAACAAAAAGGTAATAGCTGTGGGGATGATCAGATGGAGAAAATGAAAATACAGTTGTTAGTTGTGGGCAGAATAGGCTTCTCTGAAGAGGAGAGTTTTAATGATCATCTAAAAGCTAATAGAATAGGAGATAACCAGACAGATTGGGGTAAGGAGTTCCATAGGATTGGAGAGGCACTGGAAAAGTCCTGGAGGCAAACATGGAGGGAGGTGATGAGGGAATTAGAGAGCAGGAGGTTTTGAGAAGAACGAAGAGAACGATTAGGTTGGTATTTTGAGACTAGGCTAGTGATGTAGCTAGGGTGAGAGCTGTGGATGGATTTATAATTAATTGTTAGTTTTTTTCAATTTAATTTGTTGGGTGAGCAGAAGCCAGTGGAGGGATTGACAGAGAGGAGTAGCAGACACAGTGCGATTGGTAAAGTCTGGCAGCAGCATTCATGATGAATTGAATGGGAGATAGACTATGTATAGGTAAGCCAATGAGGAGGGTGTATTTTAGAGATGTTGAAGAGGTTGAGGCGGCAAGATTTGGACAGTGATTGGATGTGGGGCTTAAAGGAGCGTTCAGAGTCCAGGACTACACCTAGGACCTTGGCATGCAGGTGGGATGGGCTTATAGTTGTGCCATCGATTTTGACAGAGAGATCAGGGGAAGAGGCACGGGGGGGAGGAAAAATGAAGTTCGGTTTTGGATAGATTGAGTTTGAGGAAGTGGTGTGACATCCAGACTGATATATCTGATAGTAAATTTAGTGATATGTGAGGAGATTGAAGGAGTGGGTTGAGGGTTAGAGAAATAGATTTGGGTGTTGTCAACTCATCAGTGTAGAGGTGGTATAGGAATCCATGGGAGGCTATTAGCTGACCATGGGAGGAGGTGTAGATTGAAAATAGGAGAGGTCCAAGACCCCTGTGTGGAGTTTTTGAGGAGGAGAGGGTGGTCAACCATATCAAAGGCAGCAGAGAGGTCCAGGAGTAGGAGTGCAGAATAGTGTACAATGGTTTTGGCCCTTAGTATATCGTTTGTTAGTTTTAGTGGAGCAGTTTCTGTGGAGTGTTGAGGATGAAATTCAGACTGAAGAGAATCATGAAGGCTGTTATCAGCAAGGTGGTCGCTCAGTTGGTTGTAGACCAGACGTTCAAGGATTTTGGATAAAAAGGTGAGCAAGGAGATGAGGCGTAAGTTGTTAAGATTGGATGGGTCCAATGAGGGCTTTTTAAGGCTGACAAGTGCATGTTTTAGAGAGTTGGGGAAGATGCCAGAAGAGAGGGAGAGATTGAAGATGTGGGATAAAGAGAGTGTAGAATAGAGCCAGAGTGTGAACGTAGCCTTTGCAGGGAAAAGGATGCAAATAGCAGGTGGTAAGATGGACGTTAGCAAGTAGTTTAGCAACCTCATCTATAGTGGTGGGTGGAAAGAGGGAAGTAATGATTGTACCTGTGAGCCTGAAGTGTAAAGCATGGGGGGTATCTGAACAATAGAGATCTCCTTGCGAATTGTATCAATCTTCTGTTTGAAGTGATTGGCGATCTCCTGGGCAGTGAGTGAGTTGGACATAGAACTGCATGATTTAGGCCCCTTTCACACTGGGGCGGTTTGCAAGCGCTATTGCGCTAAGAATAGCGCCTGCAAACCGAACCGAAACAGCTGTTGCTGTTCCTTCAGTGTGAAAGCCCGAGGGCTTTCACACTGAAGCGGTGCACTTGCAGGACGCTCAAAAATGTCCTGCAAGCCGCATCTTTGGCTCGCTATAGGAGTGGTATATTTACCGCTCCTATAGCGCCCGGTCCCATTGAAAACAATGGGGGAGCGCGCCGAACCCGCCCGCAAAACGCCGCAATAGCGGCGGTTTGCGGGCGGTATTGACCCTTTTTCGGCCGCTCGCGGGGGGTAAAAACACCCCCGCGAGCGGCCACAATGCGCCGCTAAAACGCCGGTAAAGCGGCGCTAAATATAGCGCCGCTTTACCGCCAGCGCCCCCACCGCTCCAGTGTGAAAGTAGCCTAATCGTTAAGAATCGTTATTGCAATTTTTTCCCCCTTGTGATCTTGACAACATATTTCCCGATTCTTTCTATGCAGAGAATTCTCTCGGCTCTGCTGAAGCCGACAGCCGTCAAAAGAAAGGGAAAAAAAAAGGGCAGTCTGCCAAGAATCACAACATTCTTTAGCAGTGGAACTTAAGTATAAACATCATAACAATTTGTCTTTTCGATTAAAGGAATACACTTTGGTGTGTAAACACTAAACCTTTTTCTGACATTTGTTGGTTTCAAGTTAAAATCATTTTTTTGCTAGAAAATTACTTAGAACCCCCAAACATTTTATATATATATATATATATATATATATATATATATATATATATATATATATATATATATATATATATATATATATATATTTTAGTAGAGACCCTAGAGAATAAAATAGTGGTTGCTGCAATATTTTATGTCACACTGTATTTGCACAGCAGTCGTTCAAATGGAATTTTTTGGGAAAAAATTACACTTTAATGAATTAAAAAACTAACCAGTAAAGTTAGCCCAATTTTTTTGAATAATGTGAAAGATTTTATGCCGCGTGAATCATGAAAGAATTGTGATCTTTTTATTCAAAGCTAAAAAATTGTGATTCTCATTTTGGCCAGAATCGTGCAGCTCTAGTTCTACATTAACCACTTCAATACCAGACACTTAGACACCTTCCCGCCCAAGCCAATTTTCAGCTTTCAGCGATGTCGCAATTTGAATGACAATTGCGCGGTCATGCTACACTGTACCCAAACAAATTTTTTATCATTTTGTTCCAACAAATAGAGATTTCTTTTGGTGGTATTTGATCACCTCTGCGATTTTTATTTTTTGCGCAACAAACAAAAAAAGACCGAAAATTTTGCAAAAAAACAAGTTTTTCTTTGTCACTGTTAATTTTTTTTGTAAATAAGTGCGTTTTCTTCTTCAATGACGGGCACTGATAAGGCGGCACTAATGGGCACTGATAAGGCGGCACTGATGGGCACCGATGAGGTGGCACCAATTAGGGGGCACCGATGAGGTGGCACTGATGATGGGCACTGATAGGCGGCACTGATGGGCACTGATAGGTGGCACTGATGGGCATTGATAGGTGGCACTGGTATGCGGCACTGATGGGCACTCAGGTGGCTCTGATGGGCACTCATAGGCGGCACTGACGGGTACTTATGGGTGGCACTGATGCACACATATAGGTGGCACTGATAGGTGGCATGGATGGGCACTGATAGGTGGCATGCATGGGCACTGATAGGTGGCATGGATGGGCACTGATAGGTGGGCATGGGTGGGCACGGATGGGCACTGATAGGTGGCACTGATGGACGCTGATGAGTGGCACTGATAACACTTCTGGGTGGCATTGCTGGGAATCCTTTTTTTTTTTTTACTTTTTTTTTTATTAATATGATGTGCCAATCAGTGCCCATCTGTGGGCACTGATTGGCATATTTTTGATTTTTTTTTTAACATGTGGATGGCCATGGGGGATGTACCTGGCCATCCACATGCTGGGGGCTTCCCTGGTGGTCCTGGGGGCTTCCCTGGTGGTCCTGGGGGCTTCCCTAGTGGTCTAGTGTGGGCATCTGAGGGGGGGCTGCGCTGATAAACAATCAGCGCAGACCCCCTGTCAGGAGAGCCGCCGATCGGCTCCCCTCTACTCGCGTCTGTCAGACGCGAGTGAGGAAAAGCCGATCAACGGCTCTTCCTGTGTACATCGTGATCAGCCGTGATTGGACACGGCTGATCACGTGGTAAAGAGCCTCCGCCGGAGGCTCTTTACCGAGATCAGTGTAGCGGTGTGTCAGACTGACACACCGCTCCACCGATCGCCGCGATGCGCGCCCCCACGGGCGCGCGGCGGCTGTTATCCTGAAGGACGTCATATGACGCCCAGTCAGGATAACGAAGCCACTTCCCGGACGTCAATTTACTATTGACCGGGCGGGAAGTGGTTAACCTCCCTGGAGGTATGATTATGTCAGATTTTTGATGCTGAAAGTGGTATAATTGTTTTGCATGAAAATTTGGCATTTTTATATTGAAGGCCTGTAATTCTTAGGAATAACTCACTTAAATCTGTCCAAGCAAGAGTTTAGTAGACATCCCAGGTATGATAAAGTTTGAAACACAAAATTATAATATAATAAATAACTGTAAAAAATAACAAATAATATAATAATAATACATTGTATTCAATACATTTTAGTCAATAATATAAGCAAGTCAAAAACACTGAAATTTGGCCAAACAAGGGTGCAATATTACTAGTCATATTGATTCAGTAAACATCCTGGGTATGATACATTTTGAAACATGGGACTGCACAAAGTCTGATGTTCTAATCAGGGCAATGGAACCTGGTTTCCTTTCGGATTTTCTTTCCATTGTCCTCACGCTTTGAGCAACAAACCACACACAACCTTGTGGGTGCTGACTTTTTCTCATTTGGTGGGATGTAGTCCATGAAGTGATCACCAGTCAGGCGTTCCATGTTGACAATGCCAGTAGCGCGACGTCTAGCTCTATTCACAGCCATTGGTGTTTGGTGATTTAGAAAGATCAGTTCTGCAACTTTCCAAATAAAGTCAGCATGAACCACAGGCACTCTTTTTTTGAGCAGAATATAGGCATTTCACAAGCATTGCTCAAGAAAATGCCTGAAGATCTTCGTGTAATACTTTTTTGTTGTTTTCTCATTGCTGGATAGAATATCATTGCTTGGTCGGCTCTGTCAACACCTCCCAAGGTGTTGTTGTAGTCTATCACTACTTGTGGCTTTATGATGTCTTTCCCAACTTTTGTGAGTACCATGACAGTGGAGGTATTATGGATTGTACTCATTAGGCACACATCTTTTTTGTCACGCCATCGCAGCACCATCATTTTACCCAGGGCCGGACTGGCCTACCGGGATACCGGGATATTTCCCGGTAGGCTGCCTGCCCTGGGGCCGCTTTAATGCTGCTGTGCTCCCCTGTTATGCTCCTGTGAACACGGAGCTGGCCGGGTCTGTGTTCGGCGGCCGCTCCGTAACACGGTCCCGCCCCCCTAGACTGGCTCATGTGATAGTAGATAGAATCCACCTATCACACAGCCAGTCTAGGGGGGTGGGACCGTGTTACGGAGCGGCCGCCGAACACAGACCCGGCCAGCTCCGTGTTCACAGGAGAGATGCCTGTGAGGCTGTGAGTACAGCCGCCCTGTGTGCCTGAATAGGGGGATCAGCAGGGGGAGGGGGCCGGGCTGCATATAGAGGATATGAGCTTTCTATATTCCTCCAAACAGCCGCTGAATGCTTGGAGGAGGGAGAGGAGGAGAACCAAGCATTCAGCGGCTGCATGGAGGAATATAGAAAGCTCATATCCTCTATATGCAGCCCGGGCCCCCCCTGCTGATCCCCCCCCTATCCAACTTCTTTTACTACCCCCCCTTCTCCTTGTGCTTCCCCCCCAGTGCTCTCCTCCCCCACCAGACTCTCCAGCCCCCCCCACATTTCCCTCAACCCCTGTTCTTTCTGCCCCCCCCTGCTCTCCCCATCCTTCTCTAGCCCCCCCACAGTGCTCTCCAGCCCCCCACAGTACTCTCCAGCCCCCCGCAGTGCTCCCCACCCCCCACAGTACTCTCCAGCCCCCGTGCTCCCCCCGCAGTGCTCCCCACCCCCAGAGTGCTCTACAACCCTGCAGTGCTCCCCACCCCCCACAGTACTCTCCAGCCCCCGCGCTCCCCCCCCCCAGTGCTCTCCACCCCGCAGTGCTCTCCACCCCCCACAGTGCTCTCCACCCCCTGCAGTGATCCCCACCCCCCACAGTACTCTCCAGCCCCCCGTGCTCCCCCCCACAGTGCTCTCCACTCCCTGCAGTGCTCCCCACCCCCACAGTACTCTCCAGCCCCCCGTGCCCCCCCCCCCACAGTGCTCCCCACCCCCCACAGTGCTCTCCAACCCCGCAGTGCTCCCCACCCCCCCACAGTACTCTCCAGCTCCGTGCTCCCCCCCACAGTGCTCTCCACCCCGCAGTGCTCTCCACCCCCCACAGTGCTCTCCACCCCCGCAGTGATCCCCACCCCCCACAGTACTCTCCAGCCCCCCGTGCTCCCCCCCCCCCACAGTACTCTCCACCCCCTGAAGTGCTCCCCGCCCCCCGTGCTCCCCCCACAGTGCTCTCCACCCCCGCAGTGCTCCCCACCCCCCACAGTGCTGTCCAGCCCCCCATGCTCCCCACCCCTGTTCTTTCTGCCCCCCCTGCTCTCCAGCTCTCCCCATCCTTCTCTAGCCCCCACCCCAGTGCTCTCCACCCCCCACAGTGCTCTCCAGCCCCCTCCGTGCTCTCCCCACCCCCCCACCCCCCCCGTGCTCTCTACCCCCAACCGTGCTCTCCAGCCCCCGTGCTCTCCACCCCCCGTGCTCTCCACCCCTGTTCTTTTTGTCTCCCCCCACCAGTGCTCTCACAAGCTCCCCCCAGTACTCTCCACTCCCCCCTGCATTTTGCCCCCACCCATGTGCTCTCCAACCCCACCAGTGCTCTCCAGTCCCCCGTGCTTTCCACCCCTGTACTTTCTGGCCCCCATGGGTGCTCTCAAGCTCCCCCCCCATTGCTCTCCACTCCCCTCTGCTCTTTGTACCCCCCAGTGCTCTCCAGCCCTGTTTTTCTGCCCCCCCCCCCAGTGCTCTCAAGCTCCCGTCCAGTGCTCTTCGCCACCCCACGCTCTTACCCCCCGCCCAGTGCTCTCAGCCTCCCATGCTCTCCACCCCTGTGATCTTCACCCCCCCCTGCTCTTTGCCCTCACCCATGTGCTCTCCAGCCCCGCCAGTACTCTCTGCTCCCCCTTCTCTCCAGCTCCCACCCAGTGCTCTCCACTTCCCCAGGACCAGGGGACAGGCTGACTGGGGCCGGAAAGTGAGGACGGCTGAAGGTACAGGTGGCCCGGGACCACTCCATCTCACAGCAAACAGATCCTCTGGAAGGAACACTGTCCCCATCCAAAACGAGAACAGCCCCTGCCTGCTGCTGGCCATCATGGATATCCTGCTGGCATGCAAGGTACTGTACCCGAGCATCAACAACACACCTTCCCACAGACAGGGACTGCAGACTGGGACATGGGGCACAGGAGGGGCTGCAATGATGGGCACAGTGAGGCTGCATTCATGGGCACAGTAAGGCTGCATTCATGGGCACAGTGAGACTGCTTTCACGGCACAGTAAAGCTGCATTTGATGGGCACGGTGAGGCCGCAATGGTGGGCAAGGTGAGGCCGCAATGGTGGGCACAGTGAGGCCGCATTCACGGGCAGAGTAAAGCTGCATTTGATGAGCACAGTGAGGCTGCATTTGATGGGCACAGTGAGGCTGCATTTGATGGGCACAGTGAGGCTGCATTTGATGGACACAGTGAGGCTGCATTTGATGGGCACAGTGAGGCTGCATTTGATGGGCACAGTGAGGCTGCATTTGATGGGCACTGGCGAGGCTGCATTTGATGGGCACTGGCGAGGTTGCATTTGATGGGCACTGGCGAGGCTGCATTTGATGGGCACAGTGAGGCTGCATTTGATGGGCACTGGTGAGGCTGCATTGAGCTCTTGTATCATGTCTGCAGTCTCTGACCATCTCCTCTCCTGTATCTTGTCTGCAGTCTCTGAGGGAGTCTGAAGAGGAGTCAAGAGTTGGAGCGCCGCCAGGATGGGGGTCATGGGAGAAGTCAGACGTGTGTGGACTGTGGAGAGGAGACTATAGGATAGAACCAGAGCCACCAAGCTGGAGCCGACTGACTGAGCCCTGCTTCGTGCACCTGTGAGGGGGCCAGTGACAGCACCGCCAGGCCAGTCTGAAGGGGGGTCACTGATGTAAGGGGGGAGAGAGTACAATAATGTAAGGGGGCACTGATATAAAGGGTTTCCCCCTTATATCAGTAACCCCCCCCCTTACCTTAGTGTATTCTTTCTACGGAATGTGGTCCCCCCCCCCCCCACGTTCTGAGTTCCTGGGGTCCCCCTTGATGATTGACCACTTTTAACTGGAATTTGCTTATATATATCCCTATGTGATTTCATATCTGTCTTTTTTATATATAATACACTCTTCAAATGTGCTTTAAAATGTATGGTTTTCCCTTTCTTGAACCAGAAAATAATGACGTTATGCTGTTGCGCTGGTATAATAATGCTGTGGGGCTGGTATGAAATTTTTTCCAGGGCTGAATTTTATTCCCAGTCCGGCCCTGATTTTACCTTTCTGCCAGGCAACCTTTTCTCCAGTCTTGAGCTTCTTTTGTAGGCCATTAGACTTTCACCTATGCTGATGTCGTCTCTATCTGGCACATAGCTCCAATGGAAATTCTTCAGAATTATTTGATATATTTCCCAAATTTTCTTGAGTTTTGGTGCTGGATGAGTAGTTTCATAAAATTCTTCATGGTTTTCAAAGTGCAAATACTTCATTATCAGGGAAAATTTGTACATGGCCGTGCCAAAGAATGGAGTGGCAAGTAATTTATTGGTTGTCCAATACCACTTCTGCAGGGGTTTCCACACCACTCCCTGAGGAATTATTAGGCCCATAAATTTCCAAATGTCCACTTTGGTCACTGGTTCCCACTTCCTACTTCTTGAAAACTTCCGATGCATAGCAGCTTGTTACTCTTGGTACCAGTTTGTCTCCGTAACAATTTTTTCAATAACCTCATCGGTCAGAAATATTTGTAGGTATGCCAAGGGGTTTTCATCTTCAACATCCACTTTCATACCAAGTGCTCCAGTAAATGGGAATCTTGGGGGCGCTGCATGATCCGTACCGCAGTCAATAGAGCACCAAGTGCGCACACCACTGAGCTCAGTCGCAGGATCGTTGTTAAAATCACTTTCTGTGTCTGATGATGAATTTCCCTATGACTCGCTATAACTGAAATTCTGCAAGTGATTCTGTATTGCTATCGCTGTTTTCCAGCAGGTCATAAACCGCTTTTGATGTAGAGACGCACTTTTTGGATGCCATGGTCGTTCTCCAGTTTCCAGGCAGAAAGAACAGTAAAACTGCAGACAAGGGCACTGAACAAAGCACTGGGTGGCAAACTGAGGTCAGATGATTTGATACAGTAATGTAATCCAATAAGATTACAATGTATTGTGTGTTGTGATTTATGCATTTTGAATCTGCCACCAGTTCCACCCCCTGCGTTGCGACACTCGCAGGGAAGGGAAGCCAGAACGCACAGACCATTGGGCGGAAAATCCAGCCGCCGGACACAGCGGGAGTACATCACGGGATCATGGGGACAAGGTAAGTCACCTCATCCAGGATCCAGCGATGCAATCCCGAGAGTGGCTTGGGGTTACTGCTAATGGTACTGACATTTCTGCAGGTGGGGGGGAGGGGGGCCTGAGGGGTGAGGAGAGAGGATGATTTTGCAGCGGCTCAGCTTTTATGATCAGACCCCAAGCTGTGAATCAGATTGGGACAGAGAAATGAGCCATGGGGAACATCTCTGTTCCTTTGCATTTTCCCTGATGAGTGACATGGTTTTAAGTGTGAGTGAGAATATAATGATTATTTGGGGTTTTTAAGACATACAGAGAGCACTATGACCTTTTTTTCTTTTCTTGAGTTATAATGCTGAATGTTTTTTCTTTGTGCTGGCTATTGTTAAACGAAAAGTTTTAATCATCCAGTATAGCTTATCCTGGCTACTTAATGGAACCCTGACATTTTTCCCTTTTTATAGTTTTATCATCCAACAAAGTAGGTGAGAGTTTATCCACTATGGTGTTGGAGTGAATATGCACTGTTCTTACTGTTTTTTTTTCCATGGTCTTCCTTTTGATGAATAATACATCTGTCACCAAGAAGATTTGATAGACTTGATTTGATCTTACTATTACAATCACCTTTATTATTTCCATTACTATATATGCAATGGTTTTATAAGTTTGAAATGTACCAATTTGTTGCATGGAAATTTTGTTATAACTGCATATTACTCTGTACATATTAATAATAGTGTAGTACAGTCTTTTTTCATATATTGTGAAAAATGTGTGGCCCTAAAACACTTATTCAGTTGATTTTGAACATGTGTTTTCTCATATTCATGCGATTTGCCTGCTCCTGAAAATACAGCAAAATGATCAACAATAATCTAGTATGAAGGAACCCTCAACTGTTATAAAAAATAACACATCATTTTCCTTTCTTGTTCATCCTCTTTGAATCTGTTATCAATAGGTGTATTACAACAGTTGGTTTATTGAAAAAGAAAGATGTTTATATCACGTTATAAAGAATGGTAATGGTTGAATCTATCAATATTCCTATTTTACAACAGGATCCGATGGCCTTCATAATCGTGAAGTGAAAGGAAAATGATAAATGGTTTTCAAATATTTTTTTTTACAAATAAATGCAATGCTGTGAAACAGAATTTGCCCCTTTCTAAATTTTTTTTTTTTTTGCATATTTGTCACACTTAAATGACTCAGATCATTAAAACAAATTTTATTATTACACACAGATAACCAGAGTAAATACAAAATGCAGTTTTTAAATGATGGTTTCATTTATTAAGGCAAAAAAGCGGTCCAAACCTGCCTGGCTTTATGTGAAAAAGCAATTGCCCCCTAAACCTAATAACTGGTTGTGCCAACCTTGGCGGCAACAAATGCAATCAAGCGTTTGCGATAACTGGCAATGAGTCTTTTACATTTCTGTGGAGCAATTTTGGCCCACTCTTCTTTGCAGAATTGTTTTAAATCAGCCACATTGGAGGGTTTTCCAGCATGAATGGCCTGTGTAAGGTCATAATGAATGAATGAATGAATGACTTGTATAGCGCAACCTATGCGAACTGAATCGCCTCAGGGCGCTTTTTGCCACTGGTGTCCATCTGTGGTATAGTGCGGTCCTTGCCCTGTGGGGTCCTGACACGCTTACAAACACATACACATACAACATACACATATTTGGCCAATTTTATCGACAGGATCTAATTAACCAACCAGCATGTCTTTGGAGTGTGGGAGGAAACCTGGAGTACCCAGAGGAAACCCACGCAAGCACAGGGAGAACATGCAAACTCCAGGCAGAAGGTGTCATGGTCGGGATTTGAACCAGCGACCCTATTACTGCTAGGTGAAAGTGCTAACCACTACACTACTGTGCTGCACCACTGTGCTGCCCTGATACAGCATCTCAAATGGATTTAAGTCCAGGCTTTGACTAGGCCACTCCAAAACCTAAATTTTGCTTTGTTTGAACCATTTGTAGGTGGACTTGCTGTTGTTTTATGGGATCATTGTCCTGCTGCATAACCCAACTGCACTTGAGCTAGAGGTCACAAACTGATGGCCGGATATTCTCCTTTAGGATTTTCTGGTAGAGCTTAGAATTCATGGTTCCATCAATTATGGTAAGTCGTCCAGGTCCTGAAGCTGCAAGGCAGCCCTAGACCATCATGCTACCACCACCATATCTGACTGTTGTTATGATGTTCTTGTTATAAAATGCTGTATTCATTTTATGCCAGATGTAACATTTTTGTCTCAGCAGTCCACAGAATATTTGCCTAAAAGGGATAAATCAAGATGTTTTTTGGTAAATGTGAAATGAGTCTTTGTGTTCTTTTTGGTCAGCAGTGGCTTTGGCCTTGGAACTCTCCCATGGATGCCATTTTTGCCCAGTCTCTTTCTTATTGTTGAATCATGATCACTGATCTTACCTGAGGCAAGTGAGGCCTGCAGTTCTTTAGATCTTGTCTTGGGTTCTTTTATGACCTCCTGGATGAGTCCTCATGCTCTTGGAGTAATTTTTGTAGGCCGGTCACTTTTGGGAAGGTTCACCACTGTTCCAAGTTCTCTCCATTTGTGGTGGATAATTGCTCTCCCCGTGGTTCACTGGAGTTCCAAAGCCTTAGAAATGGCTTTGAAACCCTCCCTAGACCGATACATGTTTGTTTCTAATCTCTTCTTGAATTTTTTTAGATTGCGGCATGATGTGTGGCTTTTTGTGATCTGTTAGCGTGCTTCACTTTGTTAGACAGCTTCTATTTATTTGATTTATTGATTCAACAGGGTTGGCAGTAACCAGGCCTGGGTGTAGCAAGTGAAATTTAACTCTGCTTTACAAAAAATTGTGGTTAACCAGTTCCTGACCAGTGCACACAGATGTACGTTGGCAGAATGGCACAGACTGGCAAATGGGCGTACATGTATGTCCCTTTAAATTTGTCACGTGCCGGTCGCGACCCCCGTGAGTCTGATCGTGGGTCCTGCAAACTCGATTACCGCGGGGATACCCAGCGATCGTCTTATGGGGAGGAAGAACGGGGAGATGCTAAAGTAAACATGCATCTCGGCTAGGACCAGCGGACGTAGAAGGGAACGGACGCGTTGCTGAAGAGCTCCGCCGCTCTCCCCTTAATCCATCACCATCCAGCGGAAAAAAAGACCTGGTGAGCCTCCAAAATATCCCCACCCCACAGAGCCCCTTCCACCCTAGCCCCAGGGAAGATTGTGGCTCCCGATCTGACAATAACCTGTCAGAGCGCGGCCTACCCGCAGCGGAGACCCGGCGCCATCTTGAGGCCTGTAACCACCACTGTGCCCTCTGGCTTGCTCCCTGAGACCTGGTGCCTACCTGCTGCCTCTTGCTGGGCATAGGGTCTCCTCCTGGGTGCAGAACACACTGCAGATGGGCCCTCCTCCCCCTCTAAGACCCGTTACACTTTACGACCTTGGAGATCCGTCCCCTGCCGCCCTCCCAAGACTCCTGCTGACTGTTCTGAAGCTTTACTAGCCACATGAGTCACCTCCTCATCCTCTCACAGCAACCGTGCACCCCATGGGTAAAATCGGAGACCAAGGCGCATGCGCGGCGGCTTCATGGACGGTCGCATGTCCTGAGGGCTCCGCTCCACTCCAGCCTAAGCCCGCTCCACAGCGCCCTACCGAGGACCATCCAGCAGCAATTCATCTCTCCCCCAGCTGCAGAACACCCGGGCTACAAGCCCACCATTCCGGGACCACGGCCAGACGGAACCTTAGCCGTCAGCTCACCCCGGCCCTCATGGCCGATTCCGCTGCCATATTGGCGGCCGCGCGCTCTGTACTTCAGCCTAAGCCAGCTCCACAGCTTATCGAGGACCATCCGGCGGCGAATCATCGCTCCCCCAGCTGCAGAGCACCCGGGCTACAAGCCCACCATACCGGGATCACGGCCAGACGGAACCTAAGCCGACAGCTCACCCCGGCCCTCACGCCCGAATCCGCCGCCAAAACTGGCGGCCGCGCGCCCTGTACTAGGCCCAGACCAGGCCGACACCATAGCGGATCCATCAGCACCCGATCCCCACATCCTTGGACAGATCCAGCCCGCAGTGAGTAACCCCCAAGTGCCCTTCCTTTCACCTGCATCCACAGAGTCACTGCTGGGGAGATTCCAAGGGGATTCCCCCCTCACACCAATGGAGGATTTCACTGAGGCCCCATTCCACCAAGGGCCTCTCCTGGGCGCTTGACCCTCCACTCCCACTGATTTTGCCTCATTGATGCAAACATTCTCCACCATGCTATCCAGAGGCCTAGCCCAAAATGCCTCTCATATCACCTCCATTATACAGGCTGACTTGCAGCACTTAGGAGCCAGGATTGAAGCTGTTGAATCTAAAACTGATCAGGCAGTAGCCATGACAATTCAGAACACTGACAGGATCACAGAGTTACATGACCAACTGGACATAGCCTATTCCAAGCTGGACGACCTTGAAAATAGGAATCGAAGATATAACTTCAGACTGAGAGGCCTGCCTGAAACCTTTAAGGACACGGATAAAGTAGTCCGTGAATTCATCTCCTCATTACTTCCAGATGCACCAGAACATCGGCTGGAACTGGACCGGGCTCATAGAGCACTCCAACCTCCCCGCCAAGATGGTATCCCTAGAGACATTGTGGTTAAACCACACTTTTACAAGGTCAAAGAGGAGGTCATGCGGAAAGCACGAGAGACAGTTAATCTAACTTTCCAGGGCTTCCCAATCCAAGTTTATTCGGACCTGTCTCCTTACACGATCCAATTACGCCGATCTTTAAAGCCTCTGCTACAAGTTCTCACTCAACATTCAATCACCTACAGATGGGCCTTTGCGTTTCGTCTAAACTTCACGCACTCCAACAAATCGTATGGCTTTTCCACTTTCAACGACGGTGAACGTCTCCTTCTTCAACTGGGTCTCATCTCCCAAACTCCGGGTCCACCTACGGACCCCAAAGCTCCCGTCTCCACAAAGAGGCCTCCTACAGCTAGCCCCATTCAACCCCTGTGGCAAAAGAAACAGGCACAGAGATCTAAAGACGGTCGCCCACCCTAAGAAGATCCCACTCGGCTCTTTCTCACCATTTCCTCCCTCACGTGATGTGAGGCTTTTGTTTAGTCTGTCCCCGGACGGGGTCCTCCGTAAACTTCTCTGACACATTTGATGCTGAAGAACTGTCCCTCCTTTTTCCCCATGGACTTCCACACCTTTATCCCTGCCATGCTAGTCAACCATGGCAAATACTCCCTCCCCCCCCCCCCCCACACCTCCTGAAACGTTTTGCTCTAGGTTTTGAAGACCCTTCTATCCTCAAGAACCCAAAGTTACAGTGCCTGTTTGGCATTTTTTATTTTTTTTTGGTACATGTGGCCTAGCTGGCCTTATTCTTTTCCGGAAAATGTATATTTGCTTGTTACATATGATGTCTCCTCGGTAGGGCTTCTCTTTTTGCTAGTTTTCGCAAATATTTTACCCTTCTTCTTTTATTTTTTATTTTTTCTCTTTGTACTGCAATTTTACATTCATGCGTGTTTGGGCTGGAGTGATATGCACTGCACCTCCACCAGTCTCGGAGTGGCGATTTCCATACGCTCTGAGACCACCAAATTGCCCCTTGATCTGGGGCCCTTTTTTTGTTTTTGTTCTATACATTATAGGGAAAACCTGCTGGGGAACGTTGGCGGCTACCTTCCCCTCCTAGGTACCTCATTGAACATACTAACCTCCTTTGATTCTTATGTTACACTACTCCTAGCTACATGTTGGTTCCTAACGTTTGTATTTTTCTTCTCCAGGATCAGACTTCCCCCCCCCCCCTTTTCTTCCCCCTCTTTTCCCTTTTTCTGGGTCAACCAGGAGATCCCCCTCGCACGTATCAATTCACGGCTGCAACCCGGGTGTCCCCCCAAGGGGCTCAGGTAAGATATTCTCTTTTGATGCGATTTTCTATCCCTCTGGCTCGTGATGTCTGACACCACTGTTTTCCCTGACCTATGTATAGCAACACATAATGTGCAAGGATTGAATTCCCCGATAAAGAGGAGGAAACTGTTTCAATTTTACCAAACACAAAAAATAGATATCTTATTGTTGCAGGAAACCCATTTCCCTTCATCTTACAACCCGTCCTTTCTACATGGGCACTTCCCCCAATTCTTTCTTTCCAATGCCCAAAATAAAACAAAAGGAGTAGCTATTTGCATCTCCAAAAACCTGAAATTTTCTCCGTCAGATATAATCAAAGATGAGGAAGGTAGATTCCTCTTAGTCAAGGGCTCCTTGGAAGGGACTATATACTCTTTTGTTTCCTATTACACCCCGAATAAAGGTCAAGCCTCATTCTTTTCCTCCATGATGTCCACATTAGGTCCTGTACTCAAAGGTAAAATCGTAATGGGAGGTGACACTAATCTTCCTTTTGATCAATCCCTTGATAAAGCTAGAAAAGGTTTACCACGAACTAGGAAACCCCCTAGTCAAAGTACCAAAATTGCTGCTGCGCTCTATTCGCAGGGGCTTGTGGACATCTGGAGGGAACTGAACCCCAGAACTAAAGACTACACTCACTTCTCTATCCCCCACCAAGTTTATTCTAGAATAGACCATATCTTTATTCAAACTCAAGCTATTCCCTCAGCTACAAAGGCAGTCATTAAGGACACAGTAGCATCAGATCACTCTATGGTCCTTGTGTTACTTAAACGCACCCACAACCCCAGCACCCAATTTAAATGGCGACTCAACGAAAGTCTCCTAAGCAATCCTGTTCAATGCTCTATTCTGTCAAAAGACATTAAGGAATATTTCACCCTCAATACACATGACACAATTTCCCCAGAGTCACTATGGGCGGCGCATAAAGCGGTCATCAGAGGGAGGGTCATTCAACTGTCCTCCCAACTCAAGAAGGCACGTAAGGCACACATAGTTTCACTAACTAAGGATTTCGAGACATTGAGTAGAGCTCACAAACGCAATCCGACCTCTGAATCCCTGAACGCCCTTGACTCTGTCAGAACCTCCCTAAATCTCGCTCTCACTACTGAGGCCGAGAAGCACTTAAGATGGTCAGGGGCACGCTTCGACTCCCATAGGGACAAAATAGGAGCCAAACTGGCAACTAAACTCTCTCCCAAACCCCGATCCTTCACACTCCCCAAGATAAGGGATTCTGGGGGTGATTTGACACAAAATCCTATTCGTATAATGAGTACGTTCCACAAATTCTACACCTCCCTTTATAAACACGACTTAGCAACCCCTCGGACTCTCATGGACGATTTCCTCAACTCTATCCCGCTTCCGAAATTATCCACTACACATTCCAATCTCCTTGAAGAGCCAATCTCGATATCGGAAGTAATGGAGGTTATCAAACACCTAAAACCTAACTCAGCCCCGGGTCCGGATGGGTTTTCTGTAGGATACTACAAGAAATTCGCACCAACCCTCGCTCCACACATGGTAGATTTCTTTAATTCGCTCAGGTCCGGCTCTCCCCTGGATAAAGCCCTCAATTTAGCCTATGTTTCGGTCATCTCTAAACCAGGGAAGGATGGGTCTCTTGTCTCTAACTATCGCCCAATCTCCCTCATCAACAATGATCTTAAGATCCTAACAAAAGTTTTATCCAATAGAATCTCCACATTTATATCTCGTTATATACATAAAGACCAAGCGGGCTTTATCCCGGGGAGACAAGGACCTGACCAAATTAGGAGAGCAGTAGATATAATCTCACTCCTTCATTCCCGTTGGGATGGAGGTCCTTCCCAGGAAGGCTTTCTTTTGTCAATCGACCTCCAAAAAGCTTTTGACACGCTCACGTGGCCCTATCTATTTAACGTCCTGGAGAGATGGGGATTCGGCCCCCTCTTTATAGGAACGTTACGGGCTCTATATTCTAATCCCAGTGCACAGGTCCGTCTCCAAGGCTGTTACTCCGACATTTTTAACATAGAAAAAGGCACTAGGCAAGGATGTCCCCTTTCCCCCATCCTTTTCGCTATAGCGATTGAGACCTTGGCCATAGCCATCAGATCCCATCCAGATATCAAAGGAGTCATGTGTGGTCAGACGGAGCATAAATGCGCTCTGTTCGCTGACGACCTGCTCATGTTTGTCACTTCCCCATTGATCTCAACACCCAACATTTTCGCCCTATTTACTGAATTCGGCATAGTTTCTGGTTTGAAGGTTAATGCCTCTAAATCACTAGCCCTAAATATCACTGTCCCTCCCTCCCTAGTAGGCACTTTACAAACCTATTTCCCTTTCTCATGGTGTCCTACAAAATTACCATACTTGGGAGTGTACCTATCTTCCAGTATAACCACCCTTTACTCGTCCAATTATCCAACTGCTTTTAATAAATTGACAGAGGATCTAGTACTGTGGTCTAAACTTGGCCTATCCTGGATAGGCCGCGTATCCGCAATCAAAATGACCTTTCTCCCCCGTCTACTCTACCTTTTCAGATCTCTTCCTATTCCTGTTAAGAAATCGAACATCCAAGCCCTCCAATCTAAGATCCTGAAATTTATCTGGGGCACACAGGGTTGCAGGGGCTCGAAACACCTCCTATATAGACTAAAAACTCAAGGGGGCTTGTCACTCCCAAATATCTGGTGGTATTACCAGGCAGCTCAACTGGCCCAGATTTCGATAGTCTACGCCCGTGGTCCAAAACCTGACTGGGTTGATATGGAGAGACAAGCAGTCCCCCTTCATACCATAGACTTCTTATTATGGTGTCCCCCTAGAAATAGACCGCCTATCATGGCTCCCACTCTTTCTCATTCATTGGCACTTTGCGATCACTTACACAAAAACACCACACTTATATCAGCCCTCCGTCCGTTAACGCATATATTCCACAACCCGGACTTCCCTCCGGGCATGAACATCCTTGCCTTTAGTTGGTGGCTCAATAAAGGACTTTTTAGAATAGGAAACTTCTTCACCTCTACGGGCCCAATTTCGATTACATTCTGCAACAATAAACTTGAGATGCCCTCCTCCGAGAAATTCAGATATTCACAAACACTACATTTCCTCCAATCTATCTGGTCGAATAAACCCGAGCCTCCGATAGCTTCCACATATGAATCTTGGTGTGCTGGCATCACGGGCCACAGGGGGGGGATATCCATCATCTATTCTTCCCTGGCCTCTGCATCATCCAAACCTACATATGCCCTAGCCTGGGAATCTGATCTTAATATCTCATGGGACCAGGACAAATGGTTTGCCTGTTTTCAACGTTCATTTAAAGGAATTCTTAATGTTTCCCTAATTGAGGCAAATTTCAAAGTACTTACACGCTGGTATAGAGTACCCACTATTTTGGCCAGGATCTATCCCAATGTATCCCCGCTCTGTTTCCGTGAATGTGGTCACGTGGGATCTCTACTTCATGTTTGGTGGACTTGTCCACGTATAAGGGGACTGTGGAATAGGGTCTTTGCTCTTATTCGCAAGCTCTCGTCAGCCCAGGTTCCCCAAATTCCAGAAATTGCTTTACTTAATCTTAAGGTAGATAATGTGACTAAACACACTCAGACACTTATATTCTTTATCCTACTAGGCACAAAAATCACCATAGCAGCCCACTGGAAAAAAACTGCAGTCCCTTATGCTGCAGTGAAACGCAAGATCTCTTGGATAATGGCACAAGAGGGAATCGTTAGCATCATTCAGGATAAATCCCGTATATTTGAAAGTATTTGGTCACCCTGGGCTGAACTCCAGAATATTTCCCTTCTCCCAGATCTATAATCCCCCTATACGGGATCTCCCCCTGGTCTGACCCTTCTTCTCTTCCTACTTCCACCCTGCTTTCTCTCCCTTCCTTTCCACCTTTTTCCCCCCTATTATCCCTTGACTCTCTTCTCCTTCAGTATTCTGCTCCTGCAATGCATACGCAGGAACCGTCTGATCCTGGAAAACTCTCTTCCTTTCTCCTTCCGTTTTCTGATCCTCAATCTCCTTACTGTTCAGAGGGCGCAGCTCAGCTACTGTCCCGCTTCTTCTTCTGCTCCTTCTCTCTTTTCTACTCTCTAGTATTGATACTTGTCGTACGACATGGACGGAACTTAGACTCCTCACCTGTGGAACTCTAAAGGACATTTACCCATTTTCCTGGGGTTCTCCACATGGAAGGACAATACTGCTGATGTTACTTATTCTGTTTTAGTTTTTCACTGCTGAGAGCGAGATACTCTCTTGACAGCCTCTAGGAACATCAGAGGGGCCACAGTCTCGGAGTTCGGGTGCGGGGAGGGGTGCTCCCCCCCACAGCTAGTACCCAGTTGGGGTGGTGGGGGGCACTCAGCCCTACACTCTTCTCCATATGTTTATGGGAGTAAGTGAGTGATACTCCCTACTGTTCCAATGGCCCAAGTTTGCCTTCACCTGTACCAGTCTCCTTCCATAAGTTTAATTTCAGCAGAAGGTTATGCATACAGACGCCTGACATATTGTCTTTTTTCTTATACCCATCGTCTCTAACCAAGTTGTGCTGTATATTTTATATGGATTTGCTTCATTGTTTCCCAACAGTGTTTTTCTTTTTGACTGCAATATGTCTTTCTTATTCAAACAATAAAAATTATTGAAAGTTAAAATCGGAGACCAAAGAAAGAACTACGCCGCAGTGTTCACTTCCCAGACCTCCTCCACCATGGATCGCTACCTGAATAAACCCACATCCTCAACCTTGGTTGGCGGAAGAGACGCACAAGACACACGAGAACATCTTGAGTCTGAAACGGGTACTTTATTTGATAATACACCCACTCCAACACAGGGGTCACCTGCCCCGCTTACAGCTGACATTCTAGACACCAAACTGCAATCCCTGCTCCAAGCCATTACACACAACATTGCTCAGGAAGTGGGGAAACTTGCTAAAGAGCTGAGGGGTGAAATAGACCAGCTGGGGGATCGCACAGACACCCTTGAGAATAAGTTCGATGAACTAGTGCAATATGTACAAGTTTTGGAGGAAGACAACGCCGCCATTAAACACTGTTACCCAGCTTCAAGCGCAACAAGAAGACCTTGAAAATAGGGAACGCAGGCAGAATCTACGGATCAGAGGCATTACTGAAAAAATAGAAGACAGAGACCTTCGTTCCTATCTCCTGAGTTTGTTCAATGTAGTAGCCCCCAACATCCCTGACATTGACTGGCGTTTAGACAGGGCTCATAGATCTTTAGCCCCTAAACCTCCAGCTGGAGCCAATCCAAGAGATGTGGTAGTTAGATTCCACTACTACGACAGCAAAGAAGCCTTAACTATCGCCACCCTTAATCAACCCAGGCTTGACTTCAAGGGGTCCAGGATCCAGATCTTCAATGACCTTTCACCTATCACCCTGGCAAGACGAAGAAACCTTCGCCCGCTGACACTCCACCTCCAGACCCACAAGGTCTCATACCGATGGGGATTCCCCTTTCGCCTCTCTGCGTCCCGGGATGGCATACAGTACTCCCTCCCTGACCTCCAGGAAAGTGAGGCTTTTCTACGCAACCTGGGCCTACCGCCTCTTCCTGATGAGGATCCAATGCCGCTTCCCACCACTCCTAAAACACCAGGAATCCCGGGTCGCATCTGGACCCCAGTGAGACAGAAGCCACCCAAAACTAACTTCACTCCTCAGAGGCGACCATCTTCCAGACCCCCAACCTGAGGAACTTCTCACTTAGCTACGGCTGTGTATGGTACCTATGTTTGGCCTTCTGATGTTCTTGTTTGGCCGATTGCCCCCTAGTGGGCCTACCCATCCACCCCCTTAGCCATGGGGTGCACCAACTGTTGTTTTGTTTTTTTTTTGTTTTTTATGTAATAGTTCCACATTTTCCAAGGTTTAAAAAAGAAAAAGAAAGATTTCTACTTTATTATTTCTTCATGACCCAGGCCTTCTGCTCCAGAGGACGGAGGGGGACACTCCTGCCCCCCATCTTTGGTGATCCTCATGTTTCCCTCCCCAGCCCAAGGCTCGGGCCTGGGCTTCCTGGAGGCTTCTGCCCTTCCAGGTTTCTCTTCGGATGACTTATGGATTCTCACTTGCTTCTTCTTTTTTCTTTTTTTTCTTATTGTCTCTTTCTGTTCTTTTTTCAATCTTTGTCCTCACTTTCATTTTTACTGGAATTTTTTCACTGTTTTTCCTCCGTTTTTTTTTTTTTTTTTGGACCGGAGACGTTTATATCTCATTGATTGTAAATGTTTAGGTTACTATTTTGCTAATGCCCTATGTAGGGTCAGGTTACTTTCTACTTTTTATATCCACCTTATTATCCTTACACCATGGATTCCCTTACCCAACACATACTATGCTTCTTTTCATACGCTTATTTACCAGGTTAAGCTGTTATGGCGCTGAAATTTTTCACTTGTAATGTCAAAGGTTTAAACTCTGTTCAGAAGAGATGGTTAGCTCTGAAAGAGTTTAAAGCTTCTAAAGCTGATGTAATCCTAGTCCAGGAGACCCATTTCCGCCCTGGGGGCTCTCTCAAATTTGCTAGTAAACATTTCCCGATTATCTTATATGGCCTCTGACCCGTCTGGTAAAGCAGGCGTGGCGGTCCTAATTAATCGCTCCTGTCCCTTGCGAATCAAATCCTCCTACTTGGACCCCCATGGCAGATTTATTATCCTGGACTGCATGTTTCTCTCCCAATCCCTTACGATAGTTAATGTTTATGCTCCCAACTCTGGACAGGTTCACTTCCTTACCACCATGTTTGCCACCTTAGACAAGTTTTCCCAACCCTTCATAGTGATCGGCAGGGATTTTAATATGACCATGTCCCCCAGTAAAGACAAACATGTACTGTTCCCGTCTAAAACCCCATCTAACTCTGACCGCCTTTCCAAATCATTTCGCAAACTTATTAGAGCCAAAAACCTTTTAGACATCTGGAGGATCAAACACCCCACACACAATTTACATTTTACTCTCACCCTCACAAACTTTATTCCAGATTAGATCATTTCTTTATTTCCTCGCCCCTCCTGACATCCACAGTCTCGTCTGAAATGAATCCCGTCTCCTGGTCGGATCACTCCTCAGTGCACCTAGATATTGCCCTGTCCTCCGCATCCCCTAGAACATGTCATTGGCACCTCAATGAAACCTCCTCCGAATCCCTGAAACTAAAGAACATTTATCCAATAGCCTTGCTGAATATTTCAAGCTTAATGTTGATACGGTCTCGGAGCCCTCCACCCTGTGTGAAGCCCATAAAGCAGTCTTTAGGGCACACTGCATTGCCACAGGCTCTCGCCTGAAAAAAGATGCAGCCCTTCAACGCTCCTCTACTCTCTCCAAACTCTGTAAAGCCGAGAGACTTTTACTTTCCTCCCCCACGGTGGCTGGGCTCCGTGCCGTTATCTCTCTACGCAACCAACTTAAATCACTTGACATGAAAAAAATTGATAGATCCCTTCTGTGGTCCGAACAGAAATTCTATGAATACTCAAATAAGCCCCATAGGATGCTAGTAAACAAACTGAAACCCCGCCCCTTTCACTCATCCCCAGATTTTCTCAAACAACCTGATGGTACTCCCACCTACTGCCCTCTCACAATGTCTAAAGTTTTCGGAGAATTCTATCACAAACTATACAACTGCCTGCAGACAGACCCCCACTACAACTTCACACAAGAGAAATTTGACTCTTTCTTTGACTCCTTACATCCACCCAAACTCTCTCCTGACCATCTACTATCTTTGAACTCGACAGTCACTCCTGAGGAACTGACCGACGTAGTGAAAAATCTCCCTACCCAAAAATCCCCTGGCCCAGATGGCTTACCATACTCCTATTACAAAACTTTCCTACCAATCTTGAGCCCACATTTGATCTCCCTATTTTCCTCCCTATTTAAAGGCACGAACCCCACCCTCAATTCCTCCATGCCCATATTTTCGTGATCCCCAAACCTGGTAAAGATCCCTCCCTCCCAGACAACTATAGGCCCATTGCACTACTCAATTCAGATTACAAAATATTTACAAAGATCCTAGCTAACCGATTATCCCACCTAATACCAAGACTAATACATAAAGATCAGGTAGGCTTTGTGAAAGCCAGACACGCACAAACACAAGACGCACCATAGACCTCGTTGACCTATTAAATAAAACAACACGACCAGCTCTGCTACTGAGCCTGGACGCACAAAAAGCATTTGATAGGCTCAGTTGGCCCTTTATGTTTGCCACACTCTCCAATTATGGTTTCAAAGGCCCCTTCATAGCCGCACTACATGCTCTATATTCCTGACCCTCCTCCCAAGTTCAATTATCCTCATACTTATCACCATCCTTCTCTCTGAGTAATGGCACCAGGCAGGGATGTCTGCTATCTCCTCTACTTTTCATTCTATGCCTGGAACCCCTGGCTGCCGCCATTCGTATTCACCCTGATATCCGCTGGGTCTCTCTATGTCAAAATGAATACAAACTGTCCTTATTCGCAGACGACATTCTGCTGACCTTGACCAGACCCCACATTTTCCTCACAAACCTTCATGCCCTGCTTAAGGAATTTAGCTCTCTCTCAGGATATAAGATCAACACAAACAAAACGGAAGCGCTGCCCATACTCATCTCACCCTCTGATCTCACTGCTCTACAACAAAATTACCCCTATCATTGGTGCACGAACTTCCTCAAATACTTAGGAATTAACCTAACCTCCTCCTCTTATTCAAACCTTTACCAGGCCAACTTCCCCCCACTATTCCGTGACATTGACCGACTTTTACGACAATGGGACACATATCCCATCTCTCCCCTGGGTCGCATCAATGTCCTGAAGATGTTTGTCCTGCCGAGACTTCTCTATCTATTTGAGACCTTACCAATTTCTGTCCAAATGTCACAACTTAAAGCTACCCAGAGGTCATTCCTCAACTTTATCTGGCACTATAAAGCTTATCGAATAGCTAGCTCTGTCTTACTTGCCCCTAGATCCAGAGGCGGGTTGGGAGCCCCAGACCTTCTCAAATATTATTTTGCTACTCATCTAAAACCGATCATAGTTTGGTCTCATAGAATGGCATCCAGTGTCTGGTCGGAAATTGAAATAAGCATTACTTGCCCAGTTCACCCCTGCTCCATGATTTGGTCGAATCTAGAGACCTCCATAACCCAACTTAGAAACTTATGCTTGCACCCGATGATTTTCACTCTTTCCATATGGAAGAAATGCTCTCATCAGTTCTCCCTCTCATCCCCATGCCCACCCCTGTTAAATGTGTTGTTTAACCCTGACATACCTGACAGTTTGTCCTATATCCGAATGCTCCCATGGTCACAGGCTGGAATCTTCCAGCTCTGGAATATCGTACACACACTTACCCACACACTCCTGTCCTTCGATGAACTTCAACGGAAATACCAAGTTTCCAAACGTCTATTCTATTCCTATCTCTAAATCAAACACTATTTCAGCTCCAAATCCCCCACCCTCACCTTAAATAGACCCACCCCATTCGAAATCTTATGTGCCCAGGGCCCATATCAAACCCATCTTATTTCAGAAATCTACAAATATCTACACGAGTTCCCTCCACTCACCGCCACTCATCACTCCTACATGCAGAAATGGTCCCAGATCCTTAAACAACCCATCCCTATCCCTCAATGGCAGAAAATATGGGAATCGGCTTCTAAATCTTCTCGCTGCGTAGAACATAGAGAGACGACCTATAAGATTTTACTATTTTGGTACAGAACTCCGGAGGTTCTACACAGATATGACCCCGGGGTTCCCTGGGTGTGTTGGAGGTGCCGGGGTGACATTGGCTCCCACTTTCATATCTTTTGGGAATGTCCCACTATTCAACCCTTTTGGTCCTCTATACATACGTACTTACAAAATCTTCTTGAAACCAACCTTCCTTTAAATCCAATCCAATTTCTTCTAGGTTTACCCTTCCCCGGCATCTCCAAATATACTCAAAAATTAGCTGGCTTTATCCTTTTGGCAGCAAAACGAGCCATACCTTTTGAGATGGTTGTCCTCTTCCCCACCCACTCTCTCAAGTCCTACAAATATTGGAGCAGATCTGCAGAATGGAACACCTCACTGCTACTATCCATGATACACTCCCTCAATTTTCAAAGATCTGGGACCTATGGGACCACTCACAACTCAACCCTGGGACTCTCCCATTACTTTCCAATAACATAGGACCTTCTTAAATATGTATGTAGAATGTCTTACTACCTTGACTCCGCTAACATATTCCCTTAAAGTTTCCATGGTGCCCCCCCTCCCTTCCCCTCCTTTATGTGGGGATCCCATGGAGCGCCTCTATCTGGAATAGGCGCCCCTGAGACCCCACTAACCCTAGACCCAACGAGCAACAACTTCCAAGGTGTGATATACCAGTACACTTGAATTGCCCACTCCTTGGGTCCTCCCCCCAATCCCGCCCTTTCTTCTTCTTTGCCTCCCTCCTCTGACCTACACAACGCCTATATTTTTAAACTTGCAAAATTGGCAGCAATTTAACCTTACCTTTAAGGCCCTGGCCTATGTTTGATACTATTTGAATGAATGTACTTATTTTGTACTAACAATTGTTTGAAGTTGACTTCTCTTCTGTATTTTTGAAATCCTTCAATAAAAAATACAATTTAAAAAAAAAAACATGCATCTCCCCGTTCTGCCTAGCAACAGTGTCACTGATCTCTGCTCCCTGTGATTGGAGCAGAGATCAGTGATGTGTAAAACACAGCCACGCCCTCCACAGTTATAAACACGCCCCTAGGACACAGTTAACCCCTACACTGCCACCTCCAGATCAACCCCTTCACTGCCAGTGTCATTTACACAGGAATCAGTGCATTTGTATAGCACTGATTGCTGTATAAATTACAATGGTCCCAAAAATGTGACAAAAATGTCCGATGTGTCCGCCATAATGTTGCAGTCACAATAAAAATCGCTGATCAACACCATTACTAGTAAAAAAAAAAATATTAATAAAAATGCCATAAAACTATCCCCTATTTTGTAAACGCTATAACTTTTGCGCAAAAACCAATCAATCGCTTATTGTGATTTTTTTTTTTTTTTTACCAAAAATATGTAGAAGAATACGTATCGGCCTAAACTGAGGAAACAAATGTTTTTTTATACATATTTATTATAGCACAAAAAATAAAAACCGCAGGGGTGATCAAATACCACCAAAAGAAAGTTCTATTTGTGGGAAAAAAAGGACGTCAATTTTGTTTGAGAGCCACGTCGCACGGCCGCACAATTGTCAGTTAAAAACTGCATCTTGGATTTACTTGGGTTGTCTTTGTGTAATATTAAAATTTGTTTGATCATCTGAATTATTTAAGTGTGAGAAATATCCAAAAAAAGTTTGTAGAACCACCTTTGGCTGGAATTTACAACTGGGAGTCTTTTTGGGTATGTATCTACTAGCTTTTCATATCTAGAGAGTGAAATTTTTGCCCATTCATCTTTCCAAAATAGCTCAAGCTCTGTCAGATTGGATGGAGAGTGTCTGTGAGCAATTGTCAAGTCTTGCCACAGATTCTCAATTGGATTTAGGTCTGTACTTTGACTGGAGCATTCTAACGCATGAATATGCTTTGAGCTATACCATTCCATTGTAGCTCTGGCTCTATGTTTATGGTAATTTTCCTGCTGAAAGGTGAACCTCTGTCTCAGTCTCAAGTCTTTTACAGACTTTAACAGGTTTTCTTCTGAGATTGCCCTCTATTTGGTGCCCTCAATCTTCCCATCAACTCTGACCAGCTTCTCTGACTCTGCGGAAGAAAAGCTGCCACCACCATGTTTCACGGTGAGGATAGTGTGTTCAGGGTAACGTGTAGTGTTAGTTTAATGCCACACATAGCGTTTTGCTTGTAGGCCAAGAAGTTACATTTTGATCTCATCTGACCAGAGCACCTTCTTCCACATGTTTGCTGTGTCCCTCACATGGCTTCTCGCAAATTGCAAACGGGACTTCTTATGTCTTTCTTTCAACAATGGGTTTCTTCTTGCCACTCTTCCATAAAGGACAGATTTGTGGAGTGCACGACTAATAGTTGTCCTGTGGACAGATTCTCCCACCTGAGCTGTGGATCTCTGCAGTTCTTCCAGAGTTACCATGGGCCTCTTGGTGGCTTCTCTGGTTAATGCTCTCCTTGCCCGGCCTGTCAGTTTAGGTGGACGGCCATGTCTTGCTAGGTTTGCAGTTGTGCCCTACTCTTTCCATTTTCAGGTGATGGATTAAACTGTGCTCCGTGAGATGTTCAAAGCTTGGGATATATTTTATAACCTAACCCTGCTTTAAACTTCTCCACAACTTTATCCCTGACCTGTCTGGTGTGTTCCTTGGTCTTCATGATATTGTTTGTTCACTAAGGTTCTCTAACAAACCTCTACGGCAGGGTTCTCAAAGTGGCGGCCCTCCAGCTGTTGCAAAACTGTCCTCTGCCTTTGGGAGTCATGCTTGTAACTGTCAGCCTTGCAATGCCTCATGGGACTTGTAGTTTCGCAACAGTTGGAGGGCCACCAGTTTGAGACCCCTGCTCTAGGGGGTTTCACATAACAGCTGTATTTATACTGAGATTAAATTACACACAGGTGGACTCTATTTACTAATTAGGTGACTTCTGAAGGCAATTGGTTCCACTCAATTTTAGTTAGGGGTATCAGAGTAAAGGGGGCTGAATACAAATGCACGCCACACTTTTCAGATATTTATTTGTAAAAAATTGAAAACCATTTATCATTTTCCTTCCACTTCCAAATGATATGCCACTTTAAGTTTAAAATCCCAATAAAATACATGTACATTTTTGGTTGTAATATGATAAAAGGTGGAAAATGTTAAGGGGTGTGAATACTTTTTCAAGGCACTGTAGCTTCTACTTTGAAAATAGCTAAAATTAACTGGATGGAAAGATGCAAACAGAAAATAATGGGAAAGGGTCATGTGTTTCAATGTCCTTTGGTGTGCTGCCGACTCAGCAGTGTCAAGGAAGTATATTCTGCAACCTGAAACTATACAATTAGACTTGTGGATGTGTAATGAGTCATCTGATGAGGGAAAGCTACAATTCAATTGAAATACATTTCAACAATGGCCTTAAAAACAGAAATGAGAAATTGTATATTTCTAAATACACACTAATATTAAAAATATGTTAAAATAAATGAAATATAAGAATGAAAAAATCATATAATGAAAATGAATGAAAAATGTCATAACATTGACTGGCATAATAAGATTTTACAGTCATAACTAAATTTACTTTACAAAGGAAAAGTTTACATCTTTATATCAATCAGCAAGAAAACTATGTATAAAGATTTAAATGAAAAAGAGATATAAATAATATGTCTATAATTATTTTAATGTGGTTTATTACACACAAGTAAATACTCTCAGGGGTCACTGTATTAGTTATAAATGATAAATAATGCAAATAGCACATTTTGGGATTGCAACTCAGAAACATAATGACATGGTTAACTTTATTTTTTGAATCTTGAAAATTAAAGCATTTCTAAGGGCAATCTTTTTATTAAAATAAACCTTATATTCACCTGTTCTGTGCAATGGCATGGGTGGCCCCATATCTCGACTTTTAGGGTCCCCCACCATCGAACTGGGCTCCTTCTCTTCTGTGTCTGCCAACATAGCAAGCAGCTTGCTATGGGGGCAGATGTGTGGGCACCCTTCCAAGCCAGGCTGTGTGTGGCCCCATCTTTCACTCTCTGCTCACAGTATTTGATTAACAGCAGCAGGAGCCAATTGCTTCCACAGCTGTCTGATCCTCCTATGAAAAGAGAGATAATGAAGAAGAACCATAGACGGCCACAACACAGGGTCATTATAGGAGTCAGGTAAGTGTTTGGGGGAGGGTCACAGTAAGTGGTAAAACACATTTTACTTTTTTATAATGCAGGAAATGCATTCAGGGGAAAAAAACACTTGGGTTTTAGAATCACTTTAATTTTGTCCATTTTCAGAGAATTTTCAAACAAAGGTCACGGGTGGCTAGGCACTGCCATCGGTATCAATGCAAAATCGCTGTAACTGTACGTTGGCACTAAGAACCACTGTTATGGTAGCAGCTAGCTTCCATAACACTGGTATTTTCAGCAATGGCGTTCGATTCTCTTTAGGTTAAAAGTGGTCTCTGTGGCGGATTCACTGCAATATCACTTTTATCGGGGGCGGAGAGGGCTGCTTATCGGAGCCTTCAGTAGTGGCAGTGACGATCGCATCCTTTCCCCTCTGAGTCTGGATGCCGAGTAAGGGAAAGATGGCCCCCATCTCCATCTCCAGCTTTCATATTTAGGGGGGGCACATGGGGGGACAGGGACAAAAGTAGGGGGGCAATTATAAAATGCAAATATATATATATATATATATATATATATATATATATATATCCTGGGGCCCTTTACTACGATCCCACAGCAGGTCCTTTCACATGTTCTGCAGTGAGCTCTATTCCTACTGTATTGGGGCCCCCCAGGGTGGCAGAAAACAAGAGATATATGTCACCAGCATACCAAGAAAATATAAGGGTCCAACGTCCAAAGCAGTGGGAGAACTATCAGGGTTGCAAAGGTTGTCTTGCCACCGGGCCTTGGTGTTCTGCCACTGTGCTGTTTCCCAGCCTCCTCTTGCTGTCCTGCCCCTGCTATTGACAGTGCTGGTCTAGCATCTGTCTCCTTGGCAGTGGCGGCAGTCTATTAGGGAATACTGACACACCAGAAGTGACGTTGACGAGCTCGCTGCTCGTGTTTTATACACCTGTCTGATACTTTTAAATGTGAGTACTGCGGCCTGTTGTTATCTGTAATAAATACATATTTTACTCAAAACATACTACACTATCTGGGCATCTATGTTCCTATTCCCCACACCTGTTTATGACCTACTGCTGAGGCATATATACTGCAGACATCTCCAGTGACATCTCAGGGGCCTTAAAAGGGGACGCTGCCAGCAAGAGATACACACCAGCAGAGCCAAAGATGCAACTCTGAGACGACCACCAGGGACCCCCATACCAAAAGGCTTTTATCCACACGCTGTTACCTTACAGCCGTAAGGTAAGGGGAAACCCACACTTCAGACTTCATGGAGGATAAGAAGTCACCTAATACACCCATACCACATCGCATGAAGCAATCGCTAAGCACTTGCACCCTTATTTTTATGCATACAGTCACATTATATGCTGCACCGTGCATTCACTAAAGAAAAAGGGAATCACTTCACGGACACTTTATTATCATTTGTTTGCACAGAAATGACCAGTATTATAGACTGAACATATATATTCTCTATATGCTCTACTAGAAGGACTACTGATCATTTTTTTTCACTTTACTATTTATAGCGATTATCATTTTATGCGATTATTATTATTTTATGCAATTTCTATGCAATATTTTATATTATATTTCCATGCGATTTTATGTGATTTTATACGCTATTCTTCTTAGATTTATTTATGATCACTGTGTATCAGACACCACGTTTTCCACAAGTGGTCTGATCTATTCACTCGAGCACCTTGGCACTTTATTATCCATTCATAGATATCTTCATATATCTACACTGCTTATGATCTATATAGTGTGCGATTGTACATTTATCACTGCCACCCCAATCTGGGTTCTTCGTAGTTTTACCTTACTCCACATCATTGGATAAGAATTACCAAATACTTTGTGGTTTATTCACACCAGGATTTATTTACTTGCCTCTTCTTCACTTTTGTGCTGCTATTACTGCACCTTGCACTTTATTATTTACTCTATACAGCGCATCACTACCTCTTTATATATTCTTCTCTCCGGGTTCAGACATTTCCCCCCAGTGTATGCTGCAGTATCTGCTTCTATTCATTCGAGTTGGCACAGGAATACATTTTTTTCCATTTAGGCAGTCTATTAGGACCTAGTGCTGGTGACATTATGGGTGCATGCAGGGGAAGGCTAGCACTATTGGTTGTAGAGAGCCGAGCCGCCAGCTGGTCACCTAGCAGCAGTAATGCTTTATAACCTTCTCTGTTGACATGCTGATCGGGATGTGATCCAGGTGATGCTCCCAGTCCAATCTAATAAACACAGTATTTATTAGCATCAAGAGTACAACCACATCAACCGTATGTTCAGCGGCCATGTGGGCTCTATGCCTGTAAGGTGTGGGCTTTGATCAATAAAATCACTATGATATTTAACACTGGGATTTGACTAGGAGCATCAGCAAGTCAGAGAAGGCTGCACTGCTGCTAAGCAACCTGCAGGGAGGTCAACTGTCTACTCTACAACCATTAGAGATGGGCTCGGGTGTGTTTGAAATCCCACATGCCCGATCCTGCCAGGAAGCCGACACTGGCTAATCACAAGCAGTGATACATTCCTGATCTGTGCAGCTGTGGACCGGGAAATGTCTCGCTGCCTGTGATTAACGCTGTGCAGTGTGGGCTTCCTGGCGGGCTTGGGCATGTGGAATTTTGAACATGCCCAGCCCATCTCTAACAACAAATTGTGCTGGCCCTCCTGTACATCAGCCCATAAAGTAACCAGCACTGGGTTCCAATGTGCCGCCACTGCCATGGAGACAAAGACTAACGCTGTGAATAGCCGGGACAGGACAGCAACCCTGGTAGTTCCACCACTGGTCCACACTGGGAGGATTCCCCCCATCCACCTATAACGTGTAGATGGGAGAATTGGATAATTTCTTTTTTTTTTTTCATTCAACCTACTAGTTAAATGAAAAAAGTGATCAATATATGGGCTGCCTAAGTGCTAAGACCAGCCATAGGCAGTTTAAATATCAGCTGGTTCAGCAGGAACTGGCTGACATTTGAACCATTAATGAGCAGGCTGAATGTACCAAGTTGATCGATCAAATTGGGAACAACCAGCCTGCCAGATACTCTTATGATTATCACTAGTGGTTGCTATAGCCACTAGTGATAATCACTGTTTGTTGGGAGAATACAATTGCTGGGCAGGAAGGATATTCCCCTGTCACCACTGTCTGTGTTGATGGGGGAATCGTGCAAGTTTCTTTCCTGCAATCTGTGGATGCAGGAAAGAAATTTGCACCATCTAATACCTGTCTAACTGAAAGTGAAAGTAAATTGTGAAGGTCTTGAAAGAACAGGAGAGGGGGAGGGACAGATGGGGGAGAGAAGGAATGGAGATAATGCAGTTCAGTGATTACAGTGCACACACTTACCCACGGGTCCAGGCTAGAAGCTCAGGCATCATTGACATACAGCCAGGAATGCTGCTGATTTTCATATTTCCTGCCCACACGTCCCCTCTCTTCAGATACAGCTGCACGCCGAGGATAGTGTGGGCGGGACTGGAAGACTCAGGACAACGTACATGAGGAGAGTGAGGGGGTGACTGAACTCGCTGGGCTGTGAAAGAGTCACCACTCTTGGAATTTACAGGCTGGTTCTCCTGTCCTAAGGACAGGAGAAATCAGTCTGTTTTTGAGTCCTGGTGGAGTCCTTCCTGCAACTCGCTCTTCTCCCTGCCTTCTCCCTGCCAATGAGGATGCAGGGGAAGAAGCAGATTGGGCAGCCGTGGTTGTGTGAGTGCTTGCATTATGCAGTGTCAGCGAGCAGAGGGAGGGGGGAGGAATCACCCGCAGGAGCTGACTGGGGATACTCTCCCTCTCAATAGAGACTGTGTTACTCCAGCAGTGGCCTGAGTAGGAAGTGGCGCATCTGCTACGAATGCAAACAAAAAGACATTGCCTTTTTTTGAGGGGGGGCACATGGTGGGGCACAGCATAATATTGGGGGGCCCCCTCTGCCCCCCCTAGGGATGCCATTTCCCCCACTTAGCTCCATAACATTAGATGGCGGAAGCAATGTCACTTGCGCCCAATGGTTTTAAAGGGGAATTATATTTTTTATTTAAATTTTTTTTTTTTGCAAAAAAAAATGCCATTTCATTTAAAAAAACTTTTTTTTTTTATTGCATTTAGGTGTAAATGTGAGACAAAAGGGAGAACACAGGAAGCACCACCTAAGTGCAGTATGAAAAGCTTTAATGGCAAGGTATAAAAACACACAAAAAAATAAGAACACCCTAGGCTCATCTGTATATATGGAGTCCCTGGGGAGTTCTCTGTGTCTGGATCCGGGCCCTGTGCGAGGCTGTGTGATGGTCTGGTCGATGTGCAGCATTTCCTGTGGCCACCAGGAAGAGGCCAGAACTGGCATGGAATGCACATAAGTGAGGTCACGGGTCGTAGGAACACATCCGGGGAAACTTCCACAGATGGAGAGAAGGCAAGCTACGCTCAGAGCTACAGCTCCTTCTATTGGCCTGGGGTGGGAGTGTCCTAGTGGTGCTATTTATATGTCGGTGCTGTGGAACAACAGGCCCCAGTGTGGACAGATGTGTAAAGTGATTATGTTTGGGGAACAGGTATATAGTACTAGCTTATGAGATTAAAACAGCATACATATAAAACGATAAAACCAGTAAAAACAATGAAAGGGACGGCCATACAAAATATATATATATATATATATATATATATATTAGTAAAAATAAAAGATAACGGCCAACAATAAAAGCCAAACATAAAGAGGAAAAAAATTATTCAAGCATATTCCCAAGGCTAAACCTTGATTACAACTACCAAAGTATATTACTTATAAAACAATTTTTTTTATATATATATTTTTTTTTCTCTCTCTTTTGTCTCCCTATACACAGAGCCAGCTCTCTGATGACAGCAGCTGCCGTTGCCCTGCCATTATTTTATTTTTAACCCTTGAACTATCTGAGTTTCCTATGGACTAATGACACAATAGTTGTGATTACGCTGCGTGCCCTGTATTTGCGTATTTATTGTTACCTTTAAGTGTAAATGTGAGATCTGAGGTCTTTTTGACCCCAGATCTCACATTTAAGAGGTCCTGTCATGCTTTTTTTATATTACAAGGGATGTTTACATTCCTTGTAATAGGAATAAAAGTCACCCATTTTTTTTTTTTAAAAGGACAGTGTAAAAATAAAAAGCGAAAAAAATGTAAAGTGCAGAGTTCGGTTTTCACCAATGGAGATTTTTAAGTACCAAAGTTTGTCGCCATTCCACGTGCGGGCACAATTTTTAAGCGTGACATGTTGGGTATCAATTTACTCGGCGTAACATTATCTTTCACAATATAGAAAAAAATTTGGCTAACTTTACTGTTATCTTATTTTTTTATTAAAAAAAGTGTATATTTTCCCCAAAAATTGTGCTTCTAAGACTGCTGCGCAAATATGGTGTGAGTATTGCAATGAGTACTGCCATTTTATTCTCTAGGGCAGTGATGGTGAACCTTGGCACCCCAGATGTTTTGGAACTACATTTCCCATGATGCTCAACTACACTGCAGAGTGTATGAGCATTATGGGAAATGTAGTTCCAAAACATCTGGGGTTCCGAGGTTCGCCATCACTGCTCTAGGGTGTCTGAAAAAAATATATATAGTGTTTGGGGTTCTAATTAATTTTCTAGCAAAAAAAATAATTTCAACTTGTAAACAACAACTCTCAAAAAGAGGCTCCGGTCTGAAGTGGTTAAGAAATACTGCTCAGTGATGAGAGACCCCTCCTTTTTATTACATTTTCAGGGTGAAATGAGAATGCCTGATTTTTTATCTAGAATAATAGGCCAGAATTGAGTGGTTGAAATAGCAGAAACATAGCTTATGCCCCGTACACGCGGTCGGATATTATTATGTTGTCGGAAAATCCGATCGTGTGTGGGCTCTAGCAGGCTTTTTCCACAGGATCTAACATTTTCCAACAACAAAATCCGATCAGACTTTTTCCGATCGTGTGTAGAGAATTCTGACGCACAAAGTGCCACGCATTCTCAGAAAAAATTTGGAGACAAAACCTATTGGCTACTGGCCTCTAAGTAGTCCTGTCGTATGTTTTGTATGTCACCTCATTCCGTACGTACAAATTTTCCGATAACTTTGTCAGACCGTGTGTGTGCAACACCAGTTTAGGACAAAATCCGTCAGAAAAAATCCAACGGATTTTGTGGTCGGAATGTCCAACCGTGTGTACGGGGCATAAGAACTACTGGAAGGTTTACAATGTGGAGTACATTTTAGAGTGTATTACTTTTGAGGCCAGAATTGTAGTTCAGGCTCAATGTACACCATGTCAGCCTTTTTTCTAGCCTGCAGTTTCATAGACCAAGAATATGTAAGCCTGTAGGAGGGAGAGATGAGGCAGCCTTGAAATAAAAACTGTGTATTATTTCAGAGACAACAGCTCAAAATAGTGTACAGACTCCATAGTCAGCTTTCAAGTAATTGACGTAGGCTGGGTGTTTTACACTAAAAAAAGTGTTCACAATGCATAAGCATTATTTTAAACAACTTATTGTAGGCTTCATTGACTAAACCACATCCCTCATTTAGCTTTGGAGGACAAAAATTTACAGTTTTGATTTCTCAGCTTAAAATCGAGGGAAAATGGTTTGCATTGCATATGCAGTATTTCAACAATATCTTATAGGCCTCATTATTTAAACCACATCCCTTAGTTAGTTATGTAGGACTAAAAAATAATTTAAAGTTTCTGTTTTTCAGGTTAAAATATAATAAATATGCAACACATTGCATATGTAGTATTTTAGCAAATAGGCCTCATCTAGATTTTTAGGACAACAACAATTTTAATGTTTTTTTTTTTTATTTACTTATTTATTCATTTTTTAGATTAAAATGGAAGTAATATGGTACTTACTGCATACACAGTATTTCAATGATCTCTTTTGTAGGCCTCATTGGCTAAACTGCATCCCTCATTTATCTTTTGAGGGCAATAAGAAATACAGTTTATATCTTTCAGAATTAAACAGAAGTGATATGGTATACACTGCATATGCAGTATTTCAACAATTTCTTTAGGCTCTTTAGCTAAACCACATCCCTCATTTAGTTTTTTTAGGACAAAAATAAAATTAAAATGTATATTTTTCATATTAAAATAGAAGGAATTTGGCTCATATTGCATGTACAGTAGTTCAAGTATCTCTTTTTTTTATTATATTTAAGTTTTAATATCTCAAAGATATGATGTGGGTTAAATGAGAGTTCTTTAACCAAGAGTGAAAGCTTTAACACAATAACAACATTTATGTAGTTGAAAGTTTATCTAAAGCCCCATACACACGCTCGGACAATCCGCAGACCAGGTCAGTCGGACTTTGTCCGACGTACTTTGTCCGATGTTGGCGTTGCGTACACACGGTCGGACTACGTTGTCGGAATATCCGGTCCGGAAGAACGTCGTGACGTAAGTCGTCGTCCACGAGATTACAAAAGGGAAGTTCAGCACCACGTCAGGCACCCGTTGGGCTCCTTCTGCTGATCCCGTGTTTATCGAGAGTTAGTGGAAGTTTGGTGACTTAAGATTCGCGCTTCTCAGTTTTCTGACTCAGATCGTTACTGCTCTTCAGTTTGTGCTTGTCGTGCGTATCTGTTTATTAGTGCGTGTAGTCAGTTCGCATTTGTTGGTCATTGCGGCCTATATCTTGATATAGGACGCTTTGATTTGCACTGCTTATTGTCTGCTCGTTGCTGGTATTCACTTCGTTCTTTCAGGCCTTGCTGTTTATCGGTGCTTTCTGTTTGTCCGTTCTGACCAGCCGACCTTTTGTGACCTTCTGAGCGATGTTTCCCGTGCGTACTCGTCGCCGAGTTCGTGCTGTACGCGGAATTGGTGTCGGGCTTTTAGCTTTGACCCAAGACCCGTCCATGAACAGAGTGACGAGGAGTATGTGGACCAAGAATTGGTTGCTTCAGCGTGACCAGTTCTCGCACATGCCTTTGCTTCGTGAGATCCGGGAGAATAATCCTGATGATTTCAGGAACTTTCTCAGGATGACGGACCCCGATTTTCACCGTCTTTTGGCTTTGCTGACCCCCTTTATCAGCCGGCAGGATACCTGCATGAGACAAGCCATTACTCCGGAGCAGAGGCTTGTTGCCACGTTGAGGTACTTGGCGACAGGGAGAAGTCTTCAGGATTTGAAGTTCTCTTCAGGTATCTCTCCCCAGGCCCTGGGAATCATTATTCCAGAGACCTGTTCTGCCATCATTCAGGTCCTGCAGGAGGACTATATTAAGGTAACATTTCTACTTTACTATTCCCTTCTATGTATGCTCTGTTTGCTAATGACTTGTATTTTTGACCTCCTTCCCTAATTACCATGATTGCAATATGTTCTAATATGCTGTGCCCCTTTTCTCCTTCATGCATTTTTCCCTTCACTTACCTCACCAGCATGCTCTTCTGCCCCAATAGACACCTATGGCCTAGTCACTTAAGCAATGTCTTTTGTCTGCTGCATAGTATTGTTTGCCCCAAAACACCCCCTAAAATATGCACAAATGTTTGCTGTGTGGTTTACTTCATGTAGAGCCCCCTTTTTTTGTTCTTTTGGTGGGGGGGGGGGGCAAACTCATTAGGAACCCCCTCCCCCAACTGCTCTGTCAGATGGTACCAATCCTTTATCTGCTGGCTTTCCCAAGGTCCATACACACTATATACCTACCTCTTTATAGTGCGCATCTTTAGGGATGAATTCAGCAAAGCATGTAGTGCAAGGGACTGCCTCCATACATTCCATTTCCTATTTTTTTGTCTTCTTTCCCTCCTATTAGCTTGCTTGGTAATTTAATAATGTCACACTGTGCCTGCCTTTTTTGGGGGGGGGGGGGGTTGAAATGTTATTTGATCTTTCCTGTGGCCTGCCAATAGTGTTAAGTACAGAGGGTCTGGCCAAACTAGCCCACATTATTGAGCCATTTGCCAATCAATGAAGTGCAGAGGGTTAGCTGTCCACCACCCCCCCCCCCAAAACCCCTAGTTATTGCCAATGGCCCATCAGAAGTGGGGGGATTGATGGGGGGGTGAGTAATCTGTGAAGGGGAGCCTCTACTTTTCTGTGCAAATACTTTCCAGCCTCCAATTTTAGACAATGCTCTTGTTCCAAGATGTTGATTGTCTAATCTGCTTGCAATGTTTAGGTGCAAAGTGACTATTTTTTTTTTCTTGTTTCACTCCACAGTTCCCTTCCACGCCACAGGAATGGCAGACTGTGGCCTCCCACTTTGCCAGCCGTTGGGACTTTCCTAACTGCGGAGGGGCAATTGATGGGAAACACGTCCGCATCGTCCCACCGCCCAACTCGGGGTCCTACTATTATAATTATAAAGGGTTTAATAGTGTAGTGATGTTGGCGGTGGTGTCGGCAACATACGAGTTTATGTATGTGGACGTGGGGATGAACGGCCGGATATCGGATGGTGGGGCCATTACGCACACGGAGTTCTACTGGCGTCTCCAAAGTGGCAGTCTGTGCTTGCCACCTCCAGAGGAGAATGCCGAAGGACTCCCCTTCGTCTTTGTCGCAGATGAAGCGTTTGCGTTGACTCCCCATGTGATGAGGCCGTTCCCGATGAGGACCCTCACCCCGGACCAGAGGGTCTTCAACTACAGGCTGTCCAGAGCCAGAAGAGTGGTGGAGAACGCTTTTGGCATCCTGGCCAGCCGCTTCCGCCTGTTCCTGACGGCATTTAACTTGGCGGAATACAAACTGAACCACATAGTTCTTGCCTGTTGCATATTGCACAACTTCCTCAAAAGACATAACAGGAACTATGTGGTGCCCGTTGGCCCAGATGTGGAGGGCCCTCCAAATGCCGAACTCACAGCCCTTCGAGTGGCACGTCCAGGCTTGCCCCCTCTAAATGCCCGTGTGGTCCGGGACCAATATATGCAGTACTTTGTGGGTAGGGGGGCCATTGCTCTGCCTGACGATGTGTGAGAGGCATTTTTTAATAAATCTGATATTTTAACCAACCTATGATTTCATGTCATTTCAGTCTTCTTTTTAGCTTATTTTACTTTGACATTTTTTCCCTTTGCCTTCGACAGTGGGAATGCACTTTCTGGGCAAAAGGAGGTAACAGTCTCTTCTTCCCAAAAAGATTATTCTCATGTTGTGTGTTTGCTACCTAATCTTTGGTCTAGAGAAGGTTTGTACTGCATAACTGACACCCAAAATACTCCTTTTCATCACCAGGTCTGACATGTGTGTATTCTCCAAAATGCTGTGCTCCGTGTTTTCGTACAAAGCACTGTGGGTGTCATTTACATAAGTCAAATCCGCTATGCTCTACAAGTGCATTGAAAAAGTTCCCCGGGAAAGAAAATTGGAGTGCAAAGTGGATTTGCCTTTAGTAAATAACACCCATTGCCCCCCATATCCTTTTCATTTTACATACATAATGCATTGTGTTTTTTAAATAAGGAAGCCACACATTTAGAAAAATAAAAGTTTACTAGGAAAACATTCCCAAGTGCGTTTACAATCTTCACGCCAAAACTGACAACATCTTGGTTATTTACAACATTGTTTACAAACATTCCGCAATTGGTAAAACCAGGCATGGAGCAAAACAGAACCTAGGAACTTGGAAAGTTCAACTTTGTAAAGTGAAGACAAGATCAGACATGACTATATGTTCAAAGTGTGTTTGATCTTGCCTTCATCACATGGGGGGGTCACCCCCGAAAAGTGGAAATTTGGAACATGCACACAATTTGGGTCTGAAAATGGTCATTAGATGGGAAAACACATGCCTAGAAGCTTCAAAAGTGCCATTTTCCATCATGGGGATGAATGGACGTTTTTTGGGGGTGCAACCCCTTCACCACAACCACTTTCGTAGTTCGTAAAGTGTTTGCCACCCCCAAAAAAACGTTGCCATTCATCCACCATGGTGGGAGCTAGCACATGTGGACACAATGTGTGCATGTTCCAAATTTCAGACAGTTTTTAAGTTGCAAATGTGTTCAGAAGCAGGCACAAATGTGTGTTAATTACTTGGTGCGTTTTCATATTTTTTCCTAAAACATCAATGATGTTCTTCAATTTTTGTTGAACATCATTGATGTTTTGCTTTATGTAATCTAGATCTCGATTGCAGACCATTATCTCTCCGATGAGTACGTGGGCACTCTCTGTGGTAAAGTGCGATTTTTTTCTTCCACAACATCCACGTCACCTAAAAACCACAAACAAACAAAAATGGGGTGTTGGAAATGAGGCAGCCATACATGGATTAGCTTACCAGTAGCTGTGTTCTCCCACACTCACCTGTTGTGGTGACAATTTCTCCAAGTTCGATGATCTCTCCTTCCTCCTCCTCCTCCTCTGCTTCTGCTCTTTCCCCTTTTTTGGAGGTGTTGGTTTGGGGGTTTCCTCAGACGGCCCAAGTTTTCGCTCCCCTATGAGAATGTCCAAAAGGAAGATTTAGCAACACAAACTATTGAGGGCAGAAATAGGAAATGACAAACATTGCTTGAAAGTGACGGACACTATTTTAGTTTGGCCAGTTACAAATGTCAACTACATGAATGTAGTCACTTTGTAAAGGTGCTAAACTGACTAGCTTTTTGGTAGAAGTTTGTGTGATGGAGACCCCCCTCTAGTATCCACTGGAGCACATGTGTGGAAAAGGCTAATAAAAAGGGGGTTTGGGTGTCCCAGCACTAGTGCTCTCGAGTCCAGATGGGTAAACAGCTACTGGGTGACCTCTCCTTTACATTGAATAAATTGGCTTTACATTCTGGATGACATTTCTAGGGAGAACAAACTTCCTTTCCCCCAAAAAAACACCAAACATCGTATTATAAGTGGCCGCACGATCGAGGTTGCGTACGATCGAATGGACACACACACGACCATGACAGTGGCAGAAAGATCGAGGCTGAGTACGATCGAATGCACAGACGAACATGAAAGTGGCCATTTTGGAATGTACAACTTTGTAAAAATCAAACCACATGGAGCAGTATGCAAGCAAGAAATCAAACACAAAACACACAACTACTTACTTTTTTGAAGAATTCTCTTGATCTTTCTGTACTGATCGGCCTCCCTCAGTTTCAGGTCTGACCAGCGTTTCCTGAGTTGCTCCTTGGATCGTTGTACCCCAAAATTATTGTACAGCCTTCTCACAACTTTAGACATGATCTTGGCCTTGCGGACATTGGGGTTGAGGTAAGGCCCATACTTCCCATCATAGTCGCTCCTCTTTAATATGTCCACCATCTCCAACATTTCTCCAAATGACATATTGGAGGCCTTGAATTTCAGGTTCCGGGATCGGGACGTTTCTGCCTCCGGACTTTCCTCGTCCTCCTCCTCGTTGGTGGGATATTTGTGGCGCACCTGCTGTGTCCCCGCCATGTGCTCTCCCCACTACGCCGTAAAGAGAAGGGGTGGGGAATAGACGAGAAAGATCGTCAGGGGCGGGCGGAGTTTGAAGCATGCGCAGTGTATATAAAACGTCACACGCCTGTGTCGTAGCCACGATCTGGGAGACGAGGGAGAGAAAGCTCACGCACGAGACGATCGCTACAAACGAAGGTACAATTTGACGTTGGTACATAACTAGCCTAGACTGATTAGAACTTGAGGCTTCTTTATGGAGAAGATTAGGAGAGTTTAGGCTGACATTATTTATATTGTTTTGTGTGGCGTTGTGTCTTGCAGAGGTGATGGATGCCTTCTACAACGTGAGCTTTCTCCCACACTTCATTGATAAATACCGGCAATTCCCCCTCTTATGGCAGGCAAAACACAGGGATTATAGCAACAGACCAAAGAGGTACGCAGCCCTGCTGAAACTGGTGGCATTTGTAAAGCCTACCCTGCCCATGGCAACCGTCGCAAACTTAAAAGTGAAGATCACCAACATGAAGACTACCTATTTCCGGGAGCGCAATAAGGTCCTGAAGTCACAAGCATCTGGAGCTGCAGCAGCTGATGTCTATGTCCCCACGCTCTGGTACTATGACAGGCTCCACTTTCTCAAAGACCAGGCTACTGTCAGGAAGTCACTCTCGACTCTTCCTTGCACGCGTCCTTCCACGCACGCCACCCTTGATGAGGATTCCGAGGACCAACCTGGGCCTTCCAGTCAGGAATATGTGCAGGTGCCCAGCTTGTTCCAGGTATAGTAGTTTTGGAACCAGTTTGTTGAATAATGAATGATGTTCAGTTAATTCAGGATCCCCAATTGCTTATTTCCTAACGTGATTGACATATCAACAGACAGTGGTGTGGGAGACATTTTTGGGAAGAATCTAAACTGCAGGGCTGAGAATTGTATGGTTTTGTATTTGAAAACATTTTGCAACAGTCACTAGATGAGAATTGTGTGTGTTTGATGAACAAATAACTGAAACTATGTCCCTTTTTCATACACAGGAAGACCTCAGCCAGGAGGTGGCTGTGGAAGGTGGCAGTCAGGAGGAGGCAGGGGGTAGTGGCAGCCAAGAGGGGGGTAGGCGTAGGAGCCTGACTGTCTCCCAAGTCTCTCCCCTCCGCCTTCCCTACAGAAGGGCGAAAAACATGGGGGAGGTGGGAGAGTCAACGCTCCAGCTGATAAAAGATGCCTCAGCCTCCCTCTATGCCACACCCACCTACGAGGAGGCCTTTGCCTCCTTGGTTACAAGTAAATTTACGGGTATGGAGGCGGGGCAACGCAGCATGTGTGAGGAGGTCATCCTCAAAATACTAAATGAGGGGATGGCTGGGGAGATGACTCCCCTCACACATGTTTGCGAGAGTGACCTTGCTCCGCCTCCTCCTCCTCCTTCTGCCACCCCACCAGCACCAGCACCACGGCGTGGAAGGAAGCGTACAAGGAAGACAAGAGAGTGACAACCTGGACTCAGTCTGGTCTGAGAGAAGATGGAGCCTCTCGTAGTACCAGAGCCTGGGGACCTAGATGGCATCTGCTGCAGTTCCGGATGTTTTGGACTTCAGGACCAGATTGCGCTCCCTTATTATTTAGATAGGTAGTCTTCATGCCCCCAATTGTTTAAGTCTGTAAAATGATGGTTGCCATGGGTGTCCAAGGCTTTGCAAATTCCCCAAGTTTCACCATGGCTGCGTTCCTCTTTGGTCTGTTGCTGAGACCTAAATAAAGGTTTTTTTGATTTGAAATAATCATTGACTATTGTGTTTTACTTTTCTACAATGACAGTTTTTCTTTGAGTAGGCAGGTACATTTCACTAATCCTAGAATTAACAAGGGGCACCAACAACCAACAAACTCCTAGTAAATGTAAGCAAGAAATACAAATGTTAATAATGTGGTTTTGCTAAGTTGAGACATACAAACCCCCTCCAAAAAAAAAAAAAATCTCCTTCAAATATGTATTCCCCCAAAAAAAAAAAATCTGGGTAAAAAAATAAGAAAGATTGTATTACGATCTGAGTAAAAATAAACATGTAGTGTATAAATGCTGCAAAGTAATAAAGAAGTAAGTTTGTGAGAAGTGCGGGTGAATAGGAGCAGCTAAAAGATGTCATTCTTGTTGCATTGTAAAGAAAAAGAGAATGCGCTGCATTAAAGACATTTTAACATTGCAGCGTGACGAATGTGCTGTGTCGATTAGGAAAGGTAGTTTTACCTGACCGAGCGCTTCCGTCACAGAATTTCTTCTGAGCATGCGTAGCACTTTGTCCGTCGGACAAGCGTACACACGCTCGGATTTGGAGTGATCGGACCGGGTTGACGGGAAATCTTTCCAGCAGGAGATAAGACTTTGTCCGACGGACAAACCGACGAACACTGTCCGATGGTGCATACACACGGTCTGATTTTTCAACAACCTTGTCCGATCGGACCAAATTGATGAAAAAGTCCGACCGTGTGTATGGGGCTTTATACACAACCATCTATCTATAGGCTACACCAAGGAAGAAAATATTAGGTTAAAATAAAAGAAATCAAAATACAAACAGCAAACAAACATATGACAAGCAGGTATACCTTAAGTGCTGGGAGCTGACCTGATATTTACTGGAAGTGATGTGTTTAGGCCCACGTCAGACTCATGACAACTTTAATATAGGCCCATCTCTCATTGACTTGAAACAGGGCCCCCCTGATTGGTAATTCTGTTACCCCTCCGGGCGTATATCCTCCAAGATTGGACAATTTCCCCTTCCCCTTAATTAAGCATAGCTCAGCCCCTCACTAGCACCTCCTCTCTTGGGAAGATAATTCGTTTAAGAGAAATTAATTAAAGAGAAGATCATCACCTTCTCTTGAATGGGGCACTTAACTATGCATGGTCATAGCTGGGGCAAATTGTGGGGCATTCCTGAACAGATCAAAGCAATATTCTCAGCATATCAAACACCCTTTGAAGTGAATAAAGGGCTGGTTAACACAGGGGACTACAAGGCATTTAGCTAGCTAATGAATTTGGCCCTGCCAAGTCTCCACTATACTATTCAACTCAGAAGGTATCTCTTCCTTGCATTTGAATTTACGACAGGTAAATAGCAGAGCATCTCCCATAACACACACACACATGCCTAACATTCCTGCAAGTCCAAAGGAACTGTTAAATTAATTATATTTTCAAGCCCAAAGCCTGTCATATATCTACATCTAGATAGGGTAACCCCCTTACTAAGGATGAGCCCGGTGTTCGATTCGAACCCAGAACTATTGGGGCCGCTCGCATCAAAGTCGTGTGATGCGAGCGGCCCCGCAATGCATTGCGGCCCGCGCAGTGCAATGCTGGCTGATGATTGGCCAAGCATGCACTGTGACCCCGCATGCTTGGCCAATCACAGCGCCGGCAGCGAGGAGAGCCATAATTGGCTACAGGCAGGATGCCTGTAGCCAATTATAGCTCAGGGGCTTTAGTACACGCCCCACGGTATAAGAGGCCGCCGCGCCGGCGGCCTCGCATATTATGTTTCAGACAGTGTCAGCGTGTCAGTGTGCTGCTGACTGCTGACAACAATATGTGCTTTATTTCTGGGGATATGTGTGTGCATGCTGTTAGAACAGCATTGCAGTATCACATCTGGGGGGTGTCTATAGGTGGCCTGTGAAGGGGGGCAGGTTTCCTGTGCTTAGAACTTTCCCTGCAAAAAAGTGTCATTTTTGCAGGAAGAAAGCTATTTAAATCACTCGCGGCTAATGAATTGATGGCTCCTGTAACACAGAGAGCTGTCATTCATTAATAAAAAAAAAAAAAAAAGCGTAGGGGTCCCCCCAAATTCAATAACCAGGCCCTTCAGGTCTGGGATGGATATTAAGGGGAACCCCAGCCAAAAAAAAAAAAAAAAATGGCGTAGGGTCCCCCTCAAAATCCATACCAGACCCTTGAGGTCTGGTATGGATTTTAAGGGGAACCCTAGCCAAAAAAAATGGCGTGGGGTCCCCCTCAAAATCCATACCAGACCCTTATCCGAGCACGCAACCTGGCAGGCCGCAGGAAAAGAGGGGGGGACGAGAGCGGCCCCCCCCTCTCGCCTGAACCGTACCAGGCCACATGCCCTCAACATTGGGAGGATGCTTTGGGGGTCTAAGACCCCTAAAGCACCTTGTCCCCATGTTGATGAGGACAAGGGCCTCTTCCCCACAACCCTGGCCGGTGGTTGTGGGGGTCTGCGGGCGGGGGGCTTATCGGAATCTGGAAGCCCCCTTTAACACGGGGACCCCAGATCCCGCCCCCCCCCCCCCTGTGTGAAATGGTAAGGGGGTACAAAAGTACCCCTACCATTTCACCAAAAAAGTGGCAAAAATGGTAAAAATGACAGGAGACAGTCTTTGACAATTCCTTTATTAAAATCTTCTTTCTTCATCCTTCGGATTCTTCATCTTCTCCTTCCTTCATCTTCTTCCATCTTCTTCTTCCATTTTCTTCTTCCTCCGATCCGCTTCTTCTTGCGCTGGTCTTCTCGTCCTTCTCGTCCGGCATCTTCTTCCGTCGGCGTCGGCGTCGGTGTCTCTGTCTCTTCTTGGGCCGCTCCGCGCAATGGGAGGCTCCCGCTGTGTGAGGCTCCGCTCCGTCTGACAGGTCTTTTATAATGGAGGGCACCTGGTGACCCCGCCCCCTCTGACGCACAGGGACGTCATGGGGAATTCCATGATGGCTTTCCCCATGACGTCAGAGGGGGGCGGGGTCACCAGGTGCCCTCCGTTTTAAAAGACCTGTCAGATGGAGCGGAGCCTCACACAGCGGGAGCCTCCCATTGCGCGGAGCGGCCCAAGAAGACACCGACACCGACGGAAGAAGATGCCGGACGAGAAGGACGAGAAGACCAGCGCAAGAAGAAGCGGATCGGAGGAAGAAGAAAATGGAAGAAGAAGATGGAAGAAGATGGAAGAATCCGAAGGATGAAGAAAGAAGAAAGAAGATTTTAATAAAGGAATTGTCAAAGACTGTCTCCTGTAATTTTTACCATTTTTGCCACTTTTTTGGTGAAATGGTAGGGGTACTTTTGTACCCCCTTACCATTTCACACAGGGGGGGGGGGGCGGGATCTGGGGGTCCCCTTGTTAAAGGGGGCTTCCAGATTCCGATAAGCCCCCCGCCCGCAGACCCCCACAACCACCGGCCAGGGTTGTGGGGAAGAGGCCCTTGTCCTCATCAACATGGGGACAAGGTGCTTTAGGGGTCTTAGACCCCCAAAGCATCCTCCCAATGTTGAGGGCATGTGGCCTGGTACGGTTCAGGCGAGAGGGGGGGCCGCTCTCGTCCCCCCCTCTTTTCCTGCGGCCTGCCAGGTTGCGTGCTCGGATAAGGGTCTGGTATGGATTTTGAGGGGGACCCCACGCCATTTTTTTTGGCTAGGGTTCCCCTTAAAATCCATACCAGACCTCAAGGGTCTGGTATGGATTTTGAGGGGGACCCTACGCCATTTTTTTTTTTGGCTGGGGTTCCCCTTAATTATCCATCCCAGACCTGAAGGGCCTGGTTATTGAATTTGGGGGGACCCCTACGCTTTTTTTTTTTCATTTTTTTTTTTTTTTTTATTTTTTATCAATGACTTTTTTTTATGAATGAGTTTCAATGAATCACTGTTCTCTGTGTTACGGGAGCCGTGAATTAACATTAGCCGCGAGTGATTTTAAATAGCTTTTTTACTTTCAAAAATGACACTTTGCGCAGAGACAGTTCTAAACACGGGAAACATGCGCCCCTTTACAGGCATACTATAGACACCCCCCAGGTACGAAATTTAAAGGAATATTACACTTTTATTGTTTCAATTTAAGCATTATTAAAATCACTGCTCCTGAAAAAACGGGCGTTTTTAAAAAAAAATTTTGCATTGATACATGTCCCCTGGGGCAGGACCCAGGTCCCCAAACACTTTTTATGACATTAACATGCATATTAGCCTTTAAAATTAGCACTTTTAATTTCGAACGTTCGCATCCATTATAACTAATAGGGTTCTAAAGCTCGCACGGACTTTAGGTCCGTTCGCGGGTTCTGGTGCGAGCCAAACGGGGGGGGTGTTCGGCTCATTCCTACCCCTTACCAACAGCAATATTTCATACAGACTAATCTTATTTCCAGTGTTGGTCATCTTACTTTAAAAAAGTAATTAGTTAAGTTACAAATTACTTCTCCCAAAAAAGTAATTGCGTTAGTAACTCAGTTACTACATTGGAAAATTAATTAGTTACACAGCAAAGTAACTGTGACTTTTTTTTTAATATTCTATATGTGTAACTAAGGGGCGGGTCTAGTATTACTGTAACCAAGGGGCGCATTTATTATTATTGTTATATATCATGTAACCAAGGGGCTGCTCTATTATTACTCTAACCAAGGGGCAGATCTGTTATAGCTTGTAAACAAGGGGCGGGTCTATTATTATTATTATATCGTGTAAGGGGCGGATGGCTACAGAAGAGGGCGAATGTTAAATTAATGGGCAGAGCTCGATATATAACAATAATAATAAATGCGCCCCTTGGTTACAGTAATACTAGACCCGCCCCTTAGTTACACAATAGACGCCCCTTGCAGAGTAGCACGAGCATCGGGAGCGTGCGGCATCGCCTCGTACAATTACATGTTAACTGCGCCTGCGCGGTGTAGAGTTCACTCAGAGCTGTTTAGGTTCAGCAATTTTCGGAAGCTCCGTAGTCCTTCGTACTGCGCAAGCGCTGCGCCTGCGCAGTACAGGGGGTCCTTATCCGGCGGGGGAACTTTTTCGGCAGGACACCGGAATTACACTACTGCCATCTAGTGGCGGTAGATGTAATTGGGGTAACTAAGCCAAAGTAATGGGAACTGAGTTACCATGAGGGGAAAAGTAATCAGTTAGATTACTAGTTACCCTCTAAAGTAACTGCGTTAGGTAACTCAGTTTATTTTAACTCAGTTACTTACATCACTGCTTATTTCTTATTCTAAACTATATATACATACAGTATCTCACACAAGTGACTACACTCCTCACATTTTTGTAAATATTTTATTATATCTTTTCATGTGACAACACTGAAGAAATGACACTTTTCTACAATGTAAAGTAGTGAGTGTACAGCTTGCATAACAGTGTAAATTTGCTGCCCCCTCAAAATAACTCAACACACAGCCATTAATGTCTAAATCGCTGGCAACAAAAGTGTACACCCCTAAGTGAAAATGTGCAAATTGGACCCAATTAGCCATTTTCCCTTCCTGGTGTCATGTGACTCATAAGTGTTACAAGGTTTCAAGTGTGAATGGGTAGCAGGTGTGTTAAATTTGGTGTTATCGCTCTCACTCTCTCATACTGGTCACTGGAAGTTCAACATAGAACCTCATGGCAAAGAACTCTCTGAGGATCTGAAAAAAAGGATTGTTGCTCTACATAAAGACGGCCTAGGCTATAAGAAGATTGCCAAGACCCTGAAACTGAGAGCTGCAGCATGGTGGCAAAGACCATTCAGCGGTTTAACTAGGATAGGTTCCACTCAGAACAGGCCTCGCCATGGTCGACCAAAGAAGTTGAGTGCACATGCTCAGCGTCATATCCAGAGGTTGTGTTTGGGAAATAGACATATGAGTGCTGTCAGCATTGCTGCAGAGGTTGAAGGGTTGGGGGGGTCAGCCTGTCAGTGCTAAGACCGTACGCCACACACTGCATCAAATTGGTCTGTATGGCTGTCGTCCCAGGAGGAAGCCTCTTCTAAAGATGATGCACAAGGAAGCCCGCAAACAGTTTGCTGAAGACAAGCAGACTAAGGATAGGGATTACTGGAATCATGTCCTGTGGTCTGATGAGACCAAGATAAACATATTTGGTTCAGATGGTGTCAAGCATGTATTGTGGCAACCAGGTGAGGAGTACAAAGGCAAGTGTGTCTTGCCTACAGTGAAGCATGGTGCTGAGAGTGTCATGGTCTGGGGATGCATGAGTGCTGCCGGCACTGGGGATCTTCAGTTTATTGAGGGAACCATGAATGCCAACATGTACTGTGACCTGAAGCAGAGCATCATCCCCTCCCTTCAGAGACTGGGCCACAGGGCAGTATTCCAACATGATAACAACCCCAAACACACCTATATAATGACAAAAGCCTTGCCTTGACCTAAACCCTATTGAGCATCTGTGGGGCATCTTCAAATGGAAGGTGGAGAAGCGCAAGGTCTCTTACATCCACGAGCTCTGTGATGTCATCATGGAGGAGTGAAAGAGAACTCCAGTGTCAACCTGTGAAGCTCTTGTGAAGAGAGGGTTAAGGCAGTGCTGGAAAATAATGGTGGCCACACAAAATCTTGATACTTTGGGACTAATTTGGACATTTTTACTTAGACATTAAGGGCTGTGTGTTGAGTTATTTTGAGAGGACAGCACATATACCAAGTTATACAAGCTGTACACTCACTACTTTACATTGTAGCAAAGTGTAATTTCTTCAGTGTTGTCACATGAAAAGATATAATAAAATATTAACAAAAATGTGAGGGGTGTACTTACTTACTTTATATATATATATACAAATATCCCAAGTTGCTAATGAAGATTACTTATAAACTCCTCATAAGGCAACATCTTTTAGGCCTTAATGGCATCCCTGCCTGTTTCTCGCTTTCTTATTAGATAAACCACATCACTCATTTAGCTTTGGAAGACAAAAAATAAAAAATAAAGTTTAGATTTTTCCAGATTAAAACAGAAGGAATTTGGCATACATGGCAATATGCAGTATTTGAACAATATCTTGTGTAGTCAGTGGTTTAACTACATTCCTTATTTTGTTAGGAAAAAAACTAAGAAATATTGTATAGAAACACATAGATGTATTTCAACAATCTCTTGTAGGCTGCATTTAGAAAATTACATGCCACATGTAGTTTCACGGCACAAAAATCCACATTTATTTGTATATATTTACCACAAAAAAGTAAAGTTTTTTTTTTCACTACAAAGGCAGTATTTAGGCATTTTTGGTAGGATGCATTTTGATCAGGAGGGACAACGGTCAGCTTTTACATAAAAAATACAACTTTAGTGCCTATTTATTTTACACTTTTTTTAAAGAAAAGACAACTAAATATAGTACTGACTCTGGATGGTCAAATTGTAGAACCAAATGAGCAGGTGAACAGCACCTTTATCTTCCTTTACTCTAACCTCTTTCAATCAAGGGCCCATTTTACCCCTGCGGAATTAACTGTTTAGCTAGATGGAGATGGATTGCCCAAGTTAACCCAGAAGATAAAATTAACCCTAGATGCTTGAAATCACTGGTGAAGAAATCAAATTGGAGATCTCTTCCTTTTCTCATAATAAAACCCTGGGATTAGAAAGATTTTAAATTTAATGTTATGTACAATAGAAAGACTTATTAATCGCTCACCTTCTCACTATGTTTTATTGCACCTTTTATATCAGTAGCCTACCTACTTCTCTGACTAAAGCTCTTAGAATACTTATTCTCAAATCTCACACAAATAATCTAATTTGTGAATTACTGTATATACTCGAGTATAGATTAAAAAGCAAAGACCCCCTAGTGGTGGACTTTTAAGACACGTACAAAAGTGGAGTAGATGAAAACGATTTATTTAATTAATAGATAAAAGTATAACATAAAATACACAATACATGTATTGATTAGTAACATAAAAGTTAACAAAGCATCATACAGACAATAAGTTAGCTAACACCCATATGGGGTACATGGAGCTAATACAATCAGTAGGTTGGCTAACACCCATAAAGGGTATATGGAGCTAATGAAGCTGATCACCCTATGCGTTTCGGAGCACTAGGTGTCTCCTTCAGGGGTGTGTGTAAAGCCTATAGCGTAGTTCTAGTGGGGGATACAAAATGACAAGGTGGGTTCACATAGAGTAAAGACTTTGCATGGGGAGATATAATGCTTTTATCCATATACTTACATACCAAGATATGTTGCTATGTAGACATGACGTAACATTCATAAAAACAAGTGGCAGAGCTGGCTTCCCAGTGTTCAGGGCTCCCGTATACACAGGAATTGATTAGGGTAGTGTTGTTGTATTGAGTATTGCCGATAGGCAAGGAGGTCCTGAGAATCCCCAGAAAAAGTATCGATATATACTTGAGTATAAGCCGACCCGAATATAAGCCGAGGCACCTAATTTTACCACAGAAAAATGGGAAAACGTATTGACTCGAGTATAAGCCTAGGGTGAGAAATGCGCAGCTACTGTAAGTGGAAAAGAGGGTCAACAATGCCCATTTGCAACCTCACTGTGCCCATTTGCAGCCATAGGTCCCCTGAACTTCAAACTTGATAGTTAAAGGTTCCTAGAGGCCCCCTAGCTATAGCCAAAATTTGGGGTCTCTGGACCCAAAGGGTCCCAAAATGACATTGCTGCAGATAAACACAGTTGACTGATTTTGGGGCCCTGTATCTCGGGGCCACTTGGTGCTAGGAACACCAATTTGGATATGTTGTAGTGTTGGTTCCACTGGGTTTTTACACCAAATTTGGGGTTCCTAGCACCAAGTGCCCCGAGATACGGGGCCACAAAGTCGGGTTTGTATATCACCCTTAATACTTGAATAACCCCCTCAATACCAGACACTTTCACCTCCTTCCTGCCCAAGTCATTTTTAAGTTTTCAGCACTGTCACAATTTGAATTAAAATTACTCAGACATGCAACATTCTATCCAAAAAAACATTGTTAGCATTTTTTTTAGATAGATAGAGCTTTCTTTTGCTGGTATTTAATCACAACTGTTTTTTTTTATTTTTGCTATATAGACGAAAAATTTTAATTTTAATTTTGGAAAAAAAAAGGAACGCGGTTTTCTTTGCTTGCGTTAAAAATAAATTGCAAAAAAATAATCTCTTTTCATTTCTTCACAAATTTAGGTTGAAATATATTCTGCTACATTTATTTGGTAAAAATAACCCAAATCAGTGTATGTTATTTAGTCTGTGTAAAAGTTATAGATTCTACAAACTATGGTATATACAGTATATTGGAAAATTCATCAGTCCTGATGTACTAACTGCCTATCCAATTTCTTGAGGCCCTAAAATGCCAGGACAGTACAAGTAACCCAAATGTTCAAAAAAGGTCCAAAAGGGACCATTTTTTTGGAAAGTCTAAGCAGTGATGGTGAACCTTTTTGAGCCTGAGTGCCCAAACCATGAGGCAAAACCAACATATTTCTTTCAAAGTGCCAACACAGAATTAAACCTGCCAGCGGCTCTGTACAGAGGATGGGACTAATTATCCCTCTGAATGAGTTCTAAGGGACCAAAACGTACAATTCTGCCAGATTCGCTCAGAATGCAGGGTTCAGGAATGCATTGTGCTCAGAATGCACTGTGCAACATACACTCACCTACCTGACCATTACACTCACCAACCTGACCATTACACTCACCAACCTGACCATTACATTCACCTGACACATGCACTCACCAACTGACCATTATGCTCACCAATCTGACCATTACACTCACCTACCTGATAATTGCACTCACCTACCTGACACATGCACTCACCTACCTGACACATACTTCCTGCACTACTCACATCCCCATCCCCCCACACACAGTACAATGTAGATCGTAGGATCCATCCTCCTCCTTACCTTTCCATGGCCTCATCGTTCAGTTCTCCCCAGGCAGTATTGTAGGAATCCCCACCATCTAACTGCTCCTCAATATTTCTGCCGCCGGGAGGTCAACTAGCAGCCATTGTACCTCTCCCTATGGCCATGGATGATCTGCTACGAGCATGGCCCTTCCCCCTCCACTGTTTCACAGGCTGTACTAGAGGGACAGACTGACCCAAAGTCGTCCTGGAGCAGGGGGAGCTGGAATAGGGTGCCTGCAGAAAGGAATGTCCGAATGCCTTACCATAGGTGTAGCAGCTCGGGGGAGGCAGTAAGCTGCAGAACAGAGTCGGGACCGCGGAGGAGGATTTTTACACTCCAATCGCACATAGGACAAGATGAATGGCTGCCTACCCCCCCTGCCGACATCACTGGCACTGATGCAAGGAAGGGACCTGACTCCTCCGTGCCTGCACAGTCAGTGCAAAATGACTGCCTGGCTAGGGGATTCCCCTGGCGTTCTGACAGAAAGGGCTTGGCGTGCCAGCTGTGGCCATAGGTTTGCCATCCCTGGTCTAAAGTATTTAGCAAGATGCATGGTGAGATTTTTTAACTTGTAGTTCTTTGTTTTTTATTATTTTTTGTTGGTTTGTTATATTTTGAAAAATTAAGAATTATTTTTTTTCACAAATTATTTCCCACACACAGCATAGTCATACTTATAATTACACCCCAAAACACATTCAGCTATGGGTATATCACATGTGCGAGACTTTTTCGTGGCTTAGATGCATAGAGGAGCCCAAAATCCAAAGAGCATCTTTGGGCTTTCAAGGAGCATAAATTACACCTAAATTATGCACTTAAATTATGCATCTAATTTCTTGACTACTTATCACAATTTTGGAGGCCCTGGAGCACCAGGACACTAAAAACACCTACAAAATTTAGAAAGTAAACACTCCAATGTATTTTAAAAGAGGCATGGAGAGTTTTTTGAAGACTTCATTTTTTTGCCACGTTTTTGAAAAGAGTGGTATGAAAATTAACATTTTTCTTTAGTTGTCAATTTAATAAAATATTTCTCACCTACTGCACTGGCATACTTTACAACCAAAAACCAAAACTCCTTCTGAGTATGGCGATACCACATGTGTGAGACTTTTTCAGTGCTTAAACTGATTATGTACCAGTCATTGCATCTTGTGCATCACGCAAATCAATCAATTGTGTCAAAAGCACAATTACAGTACAGTACAGTACATGGAAATCCCCTGTCAAAGCATGTTGCCCCCTTGTTGATGAGGACGAGGGATTCTTCCCCAGAACCCTTACCTGGGGAATTTGGGGGTCGGTTGGCAGAGGGCTGTCAGAATTTTAAAGCCACCTTTAATATTAAGAGGGCCCCCTGATACTGCCCCACATTATGGGTGAGTATAGGGTACATAGTATCCCTTTTCATTCACAAAAAAAGTTGTAACCTATACATTAGACACCCAAACATTTGACAGGTCCTTTATTAAAAAATAAAAAGTCTAAAAAATACCCTTGTTGTAAATCTACCGCCAATCAAAATGAAGCCTGAAGACCAGTACACAAGACTAATGCCAACTGTGAAACTAGTCAAATGCTATATAAAGGAAGGCTTGGATAGTGGTGACACCATTGAACAAATATGGCCATAGCCCAAATAACCCAAATATGATTAGTGAATTACTTGTTTACTAATTCACATGTGAAAAGGGGGGGGGGGGGCAGTTAAATACTTTTGGAATCCTTTTTTATAATTCTTATGTTTATGGGAATCTATGTTGCTAATAAAATGTATTGTTTTATTTAGGCATGAGCTAAAATTTCAGTCCAAACACTACTTTAGATCGAACTTTGGCTGTTCAGATGAAGTCCAAAGCCAATGATAATAGCGGTATTACTACTATGTCATTACTATTTCCTGGCCCTTTGCTTAAATAGGCAGGGATTCACTGGTCTTACATGACCAAGGATTTGTCCCTGGTTGTTAAAGTGCAACTAAAGACAAAACTTTTTTTTTATTAATTTTTTTGGAGTTCAAGAGGATTATAACCTCCTCTGTTTTTTTCCCTGTGTTTCCTATTGGGGAGATTTCTCTTCACTTCATGTCCCACAGACTTAGTGAAGCATAAACCTGGAAGCCTGCCCCATGTTCTCTTCCTCACAACTGGTATCTCAACCCTCCTCCTCCTTATGCTCCTTCTGTGCATGCTTAAACCACACAAGGATAGAGTGGGTTGTAAAAGGATCCCACAGGAGACACTGAGACATCAGGAAGCCTCCCTCTTCCTCCTGCTGCTGTGTTTTTCTTCACATTGTCGATTGTCGTGACTCAATATTGTGGTTGTCTCTTCAAATGGTGACCCATGTCCTTAATCAGGAGCCCTTGACATGGTGAAAAGAACCCTAAAATCCCAGAACCTGTCTTTGCCCCATACTCACAAAAAAAATAATTGAAGGTCCACTGCTATATGGCAAACACTGAGTTCCAGTGTGTAGGTGTATTGCATATCAGGCAGTTGGTAGGCAGCTTATATTGTTACTTAATTTTGGCCAGGCTTACACTTGCTGGTATGACTGCCTGGCTTGTCACAGGACAACATGAAAGTCAAGTTACTAACTAAAAATTGCTACATCACCAGGTTCAGGATGCATGGAAAACAAGGCACATGTGTGGAATCTGTCTGTCAAAGGGTGGACAGCATGTTGATGCCGTCACACACAACCTTGTCTGGCACAAGCTTTGTGGTAAGCTGCAGCTGCAGGAACATCCATGGTAATTTCTTCTCTCTGCCTGTTGTCTACTCTGCTCCTGGTGCTCTATCCTTCAACATCAGATAAAATAATTCCTGTGCATCATCTTGCATCAGGTTACTGATTCGGTGCTGAACTTATTCAGCTGATTCCTCCATGCCAGTTTTTGGGACAATCACATGATTTGTTGTAGAGGAAGAGGAAGAAGAGGGCACATTTGCAGCTGCTGATTTAAATGTGCTGTTTTGTGCCTGGGAGGAGGAGGAGGAAGAGGAAGGCTCAGCAAACCACTTCCATGGAAGAAGAACCTCTGCCTTTCCTCTTTGGTCTTCCAGACATAATGAATACAGGGGATTACATTTTTAATTTTTTTTAGCTGTTAGAGGAATTGAGGATGCTGTGCTTTGCTGCACTTCCTGACCCAAGGAACAAAATTAGCAGACCCTAGAAAAATGATGTATAATAAAAATATGCCTCACGCACTATGTAGCCCACCACACTGCAACTCACTGTTTTGTAGAAGAATATAGCACTTTTTTTGCACTATACACTGTAGCTCTAAATAAAGCACTATATGGCACTGTATAACAGTAGCTATCTCTCTGAAAATGCTCCGTCAGCTGTTCCTAGCTACTTCCACACCACATATACATTAGTGTATACATTAATGCACGTTCATCAAACACCCACATTTTCGGAGTGTTCGAACATTTGTTCGGCCCGCTGAATGCCCCACAAAGCACTGTGCAGTGCACAGTGCATTGGAAGCTCTGATTGGTTGAAGTAATGAAGGATTTGTCCAATCAGGGCAAAAAAACACTGTCTGAGCCATGATTGGAAAAAGTAATGATGACTGTGCCCAACCATGGCTCATTGCTCATAGACCCCACCCCACACTATTAAAGGTTCCTTCCCAAAGCAGCAATTTGCAGTGTGATATTGGAATGGAGATACGCACATCACTGAACCTGCATGTGTGCAATTTTATCTGGATACGCCTTTATCATTTAGATTTTCCTACTCTTATCCCATTCAAAATCCTCTTTTTGCTTCATAGAAGTCAAGGACTATGTAAATAATACCCTCCCTTCTCTAAATATGAAATTTAATCTTTTTACAAAAAACTATTTCTCTACAGGAATATTAACAGTCAATGTGATATTCCCTACGGTACTCAGTGAGTATATTATAGTCAAAATTACCCCCCCGCTCCAATCTATAGTGATACTATATCTTGTTTTTTTATATATACATGTATATACAATTAATGTGTGTATGTGTTTACAGACATGTACATATGAGTCAGTATATTTAAATATATGTACATATATGTATATACTTTAGTCCTATTCCCATTCCCAATTTTATTCTTATTTTCACGCTTATTTATCTCCATTTTCATTTTTGATTCTGATCCTTACTCAAACTCACAATTTCTTTTTCCACCTTATCTTTATTTTTCCTCTTACTTTCATTATATTTTATTTCATTTAATCTACATTATCTTTATCTCTAGAATTAATTTACGTTAATTTTTATCTTTATATTTATTTTAATTATTATTTGTATTATTATTTATATATATATATATATATATAATTTTTTTTTGTTTTTTATTCTCATTTTCATATTTATTTATATTTATCTCCATTCTCTATTCCTATACTCATTTAATATTTTTAGTATCTTGACTATAGTTTATCTATTTTTCTATTTTTATTTTCTCTTTTCTTAGTCTGGTCATTAGCCTAATTTGGTCATTAAATTTTATATAGTTTCCATTAGCCATGATTTTGTTTCCTATAGTGTTACATCCATATATTTGTCTCCCCCCCCCCCCCCCCTGTTTTTACTCCGTCCCATGCTGAACTTACATATCCCCCTCCCCTTCATTATTTTTCTTTCCTATCAATATTATTATCATTTTCTGCTTCCAACAATGATTACTTAATTTGACCTGTGTATTGCCCTTATCTGTAAACCAACGCTGGTCGGCCGAAAGTTATATTTTTGGATACCGCCCCTTCCCCTCCCCCTTTACTTTTCCCCTCTTTCCCCATATAAACACTGCCAGCAAAGGCCGCATCCAATGCCTGATGAAGGAGCACGCATGCTCCGAACGCGAGCGCTTTAGCCACGCCCCTCGACCTCAAGCCTCTGACGTTTTCCACCTGCTGACGTGCTTACTGTGGGACACACATACCTCTGAGCTACGGACACCACCGGAAGCGACCGGGGTCTGACTCCTCACCGCAACCCAGCAAGAAAAAACGGAGGACAGCTGAGGACGGCCACAGAGAACCGCCACATGCCTGTTTTTACCTACTGAAACATGAGTGCAAACTTTTTTAACCATGAATAAAGCCATGTTTTAACTAACATACTACTCTTAGAGCGGCGCTGCTCTACCTCTCTCTCTCTCCTATGCTACAGAGTCTCTTCTGCTCTCAGGAGCTGGCTGCCGCCGACAACATACACCAGAACCTATTAATATAGGTCTGGACTGACAAAACTGTCTTGAATTGCCACAAGAAAATACCCTTGCCTTTTTCATTTTTATTTACCTACTACCCCATGACTTTTCTCTAGAAGCTCCCACCAGCGCTCCATTCTCCCCCTTTTTTATCCCACCCCACTGCAACTCACTGTTTTGTAGCAGAATATAGCACTTTTTTTGCACTATATACTGTAGCTCTGAATAAAGCACTATATGGCACTGTATAACAGTAGCTATCTCTCTGAAAATGCTCTGTCAGCTGTCCCTAGCTACTTCCACACCACAGATACATTAGTGTATACATTAATGCATGTTCAGCGAACACCCGAATTGTCGGAGCGTTCAAACGTTTGTTCAGCCTGCTGCACGCCCCACAATGCACTGTGCAGTGCACAGTGCATTGGAAGCCCTGATTGGGCAAATCCTTCAATACTTCAACCAATCAGGGAAAAAAAGACTGTCTGAGCCATGATTGGTGAAAATAATGATGACTGGGCCCAATCATGGCTCATTGCTCATAGACCCCACCCCGCACAATTAAAGGTTCCTTCCCAAAGCAGCAATTTGCAGTGTGATATTGGAGTGGAGATAGATAGAACAGGGTTCTCTGTTCATTGCTACTAGTGAGTTAGTCTGCTATAGTGTGCTATTGTGATTCTATTGTGAGAGTGTAAAGTATCAGTGTAGTGTAAATATAGTGATAGTGCAGCATGAGTGTAGTGCGACCATTTATTTTGTAGTGTTTGTTTTTTGTAGTGTCAGTTTAGTGTGTCAAAGCAGGTTTACTGCAGTATATTGAAGTGCATTAGTGAACTTTTACTGCAGTGTATTGAAGTGTGTTAGTGCATGTTTACTGCTGTGTATTGAAGTTCATCCGTGCATGTTTACTGCAGTATGTTGAAGTGCACTAGTATTTATTTTTACTGCAGTGTCAGTTTAGTGTGTCAGGGCACTTTTACTGCACTAAATTGAAGTGCTTTAGTGCACTTTTAAGGTAGTTTATTGAAGTGCGTTAGTGCACTTTTACTGCAGTATATTGAAATGCTTTAGTGCATTTTTACGGCAGTATATTGAAGTGCCTTAGTATTTATTTTTACTGCAGTGTCAGTTTAGTGTGTCAGGGCACTTTTACTGCACTAAATTGAAGTGCTTTAGTGCACTTTTAAGGTAGTTTATTGAAGTGCGTTAGTGCACTTTTACTGCAGTATATTGAAATGTGTCAGTACAGTTTTACTGCAGTATATCATAGTTTGTCAGTGGAGTATGTCTGTGTAGTAAGTACTCAAGTTAGAGTGCACCAAACACCGCTTTCCACAGATTAAAGTACACATTTCCCTGTCTCTATTACATTTTGGTAATAATCCGTCCTATCATGTCTGGGAGGCCAACAACCCAGATAGCAAGCAATTGTGTTGCAAGTTTAAAAATGACTTGCTAAGCTATTGCTAGACTTGCCAGGCTTCACAAGTTTGCAGAAAGTCCGCATTGTATGACTCCAGTTCAACTTTTTTTGCAAATATTCTGCAAGTCTGCCGCAAGTTCTGGATCACTTTATTGTGCAATAGTCATCCCACCACAGGGGCCACTGTGGCTGAATTTTCTTGCTGTAGACTTGCAGAGTTATTGCTGTAGACTCACCACTGCAACTGTGCTCTTGCTAGAGACTTCCTATGCAAATTTGCTACTAATTGGAAAAGTGTCAACTAGAACTCTGCAAGTGTACATTTGCCAGTAAAAATGTGCAGCAAGTTAAAAGACTTACAATTTAACACTGCCTCAATTTTCTGGCAAGTTATCCTTGCTATCTGGGAGGGAGAGGCAGAAGTTCCATGGCACTGTGAGGGGGCCAGCAGCGTCTATGTCCACAGGCAAAGGTGGACGTGGTCTGTCCTCAGGCAGGGCACCATTTCCTCTGTTTAGTGATGTTGCCCGTGCTATCCAGCCACAGCATGCAGAGGAAGTAGTGGACTGGCTTACTAAACCACCCTCATCCTCCTCATCCAAGCAGAGACTAGTGCACAGTCCACTGCAAGAGCAACTTATTCTGCCTCCTTGTCCACAGCTACTCCTGCCATAGCCCCAGCATCATGCATGGAGGAGTCAGCCCCTTGATGATGCACAGGCATTACTTGATTCTGATGTTGGTTCTGAGGTTGAGGAAGGTAGGAGGATGAGCCTACGGAGAGGGGACACTGGTAAACACTGGTGAACACTGGTAAACAACAAATTGGCAGTCATGTTTACTCAGCCACAGCATATTGCCAAGTTTGCTCCAGTAATGATTAGGATAGAGGGAATGATGATGATGAGGTCACTGATGCCACTTGGGTGACAGATAGAGCAGATAGGTTGGACTTGATGGACTTGTGTCTTCTTTCAACCTCGCCTACTATGTAACTATATAAGGAGGAAAGTGAGGGTGAGGTACAACCCCAAGGAGGCAGCCATCATGAAAGAGTAGAGAGCAGTCACCCTATTCCATCACATAGTGGAGCTGTTGAGGTAAAAGATAGTGATGCGCTGTACATAAATACTAAAGTGCAAATATGCTCTGTGTGGGAAGCACTAAAAGCACTGTGAGAGACGATGCTTATGATAAAAACGTATGAGCATATAATATGGTGTCACATTTTATCCATAAGGTAAACAATTGCGATAGAGTAATAACAATAAGAAATATCCAAAGTAATTAATAATAGTAAATAGTCCTTTTCATAAGTGAATAATATATAAAAAAGTGTCCGTGAAGGGTTCCTTTTCATAGGTATATATATGGTGCAGCATATATAGTGACTGTATACATGAAAAAATAATAAAGTGCTGGTGCTGGTGATTGCTTGCTGCGATATGATGCTAGTGATGGGTGATTTCTTATCCTCCGTGAAGTTTGATGTATGGGTGTCCCCTTACCTTACTGCTGCAAGGTAACAGCGTGTGAATATAAGTCTTTGGTGTGGAAACCGTCATTGATCCCCTGGTGGTCGTCTTAGACTGGCATCTCTGGCTCTGCTGGTGTATGTATCTTGCTTACAATCAGCGTCCCCCTTTAATTCCCTGGAGGTGTCTGGAGCGGATGGGCCTCACCAATGGGTCATGGGTAAATGCAAGGAACAGGGATGCCCAATAGTGTAGTATTTTTTTAAAACAATTTATTGACATCAGCAAAATAAAAGGTACTCACATTTAAATGTATCAAACAGGCAAACTAAAAAAACAAGCAGTGACTTCATCGGGGGATAACTAAAGACATAGGAAGTGGCCACCGAATGGATGTTTACATCTGTTTCCCACCTAAAAGATGGCCGCCGGCACATCTCCGGCGACCAGAACGATTCATAAATGGCAGCTTTTGACTTCCGGCGACCGGAGCTTCAAGAAAATGGCCACCGTATACTAATCTGCACACACATAAAAGGACACTTCCCATGTCTTTAGTTATCCCCTGATGAAGCCACGTGATTGTGACGAACACACGTCGGGAGTAGTGAGACACTGGAAGTGACGTAGGCGAGCTCGCTGCTTGTTTTTAAGTTTGCCTGTTTGATACATTTAAATGTGAGTACCTTTATTTTGCTGATGTTAATAAATTGTTTTAAAAAATACTACACTATTGGGTATCCCTGTTCTTTGCATTTACTCATGACCCATTGGTAAGGCCCATCCGCTCCAGACACCTCCAGGGAATTAAAGAGGGACGCTGATTGTAAGCCAGATACATACACCAGCAGAGCCGGAGATGCCATTCTAAGACGACAACCAGGGGATCAATAACGGTTTCCACACCAAAGGCTTATATTCACAAGCTGTTACCTTACAGCAGTAAGGGGACACCCATACATCAAACTTCACAGAGGATAAGAAGTCACCCATCACTAGCATCATATCGCAGCAAGCAATCACCAGCACCAGCACTTTATTATTTTTTCATGTATACAGTCACTATATATGCTGCACCATATATATACCTATGAAAAGGAACCCTTCACGGACACTTTTTTATTATATTTTATTCACTTACGAAAGGGACAATTTACTATTATTAATTACTTTGGATATTTATTATTGTTATTACCCTATCGCAATTGTTTACCTTATGGATAACATGTGACACTATATTATATGCTCATACGTTTTTATCACAAGCATCGTCTCTCACAGTGCTTTTAGTGCTTTCCACACAGAGCACATTTGCACTTTAGTATTTATGTACAGTGCATCACTATCTTTTACCTCATTTACTTTTCTGGATTTTGACCTTTCCCTCACTGTGTGCAGCAGTACCTATATATTTTATTTATTCATTGGGTTGGCGCAGGAATATTTTTTCTATTTTTCTAATTGTGGAGCTGTTATCTCACAGCCTACATCCCACAGCTCAGCTGTCTGGACCTAGTTTAGCACATGTGCAGCTGATCACACTATTGCAGGGGTCTCAAAATGGCGGCCCTCCAGCTGTTGTAGAACTACAAGTCCCATCATGCCTCAGCCTACGAGAGTCATACTTGTAACTGTCAGCCTTGCAATGCCTCATGGGAATTGTAGTTCTGCCACAGCTGGGGGGCCACCAGTTTGAGACCCATGCACTATTGCAATTTGCAAACTTTGCCTCAAGCAGATCAAGCATGGCAAAAACACCAGCCATTTGGGTACCACATGCTTGACAAGACATTTGACCTCCCACAACAGTTAGTTGGCAAGAGCGTCTGAAAGCCAAGCAAAAGGGACGCACTTCTGCTCCTCCTCACACCTCACCTTTCAGGTCTACCCACACTAAATCTCATGACCTCTCAGCAGCCTCCACTGACAGGGATGATTATATAGCAAAGGGTGTCCCAGGTTCTTGCAGCATGTCTGCCAGAAGCACACCACCAGATGTAGACTGTAGCAAGCTTGTCAAAGCTTCTGACTTTACAACTCCTGTCTTTCCATCTGGTGGATTCTGCCCCTTCAATGAATTTGCAGAATATGCTGTACCACAATGGCAGGTACCCAGTCACAATTTATTTGCACGTAAGGCCATTCCAGCTCTGTACTCTCACATGGAAGGCAATGTTGTGGCATCGTTGGGCAAGGCAGTCAGTCACAAGGTCCACGATACTGCTGACACATGGTCCAGCAAGCATGGTCAGGGATGATATATTTCATTAACTGCACACTGGGTAACTCTGCTTGCAACTTAGAAGGATGCTGGACAGGGCTCAGTGCTACAGCTTGTTTTGCTGCCACGTCTCCATAAAGCTTGTGCTGATGATGAGAGGTTTGTCAGCTCCACCCCCTCCTCCTCCACCTGCTCCTCCATGCCCTCCTCTGCTGAATTGTCCTATGAACCACCAGTACTCCCTAAGTGTTAAGAAGAATGAAGATATGGGATTTTATGGGTACCTTATAAGAGTGTTAATTAAGTTAGATACTCTGATACACAGATTAAGATATTTAAACATATTTTATTAACAAAATAGAAAAGTAGCATAAAAAATGAACAATCATCCACATATCCAAAGTCTAAGGTGTATACACCTACTCCTATAATAGACATAGATAATGCTGTATTCATTTGTGTGTGATCACATATTCAATTGTTGTATTGTCTCTCTAATTATGTTAAATCAATTTCATTATGTCTTATGCTTTTCTCTTTCTTATACACCCAAGGTTCAATATATGAATGAAACTACCTTTGAAGTTTTTAACCCTTTGTGATCATGTCAACTTTCCTGATGAAGCCGTTATAGGCGAAACATGTAGAAGCTTGTTGAATATGTGATCACACACAAATGAATACAGCATTATCTATGTCTATTATAGGAGTAGGTGTATACACCTTAGACTGTGGATATGTGCATGATTGTTCATTTTTTATGCTACTTTTCTATTTTGTTAATAAAATATGTTTAAATATCTTAATCTGTGTATCAGAGTATCTAAATTAATTAACACTCTTATAAGGTACCCATAAAATCCCATATCTTCATTCTTCTTAACATTTACTATTAAAGGGATGTTGGTACGATAATTTAAACAAACAATGGGCTAATCGATCTCCAACCATATTTTCAATCACAGTACTCCCTAAGATTTCAAGGGGCTATTTAATGAGTCAGGCAAAAAGATGTCATGCAGTGCTTCAGCTGGTCTGTCTTGGGGACAGGAGCCACACTGGTGCAGAATTTTTTTTCAGCTCTGCAGGGGCAGGCCCAGAGGTGGTTAACGCCATGCCAGCTTGAGCCAGGCATGTTGGTATGAAATAATGACACTAACCCCCTGTCCCCCTTAGACAGGGAAAGTTGACGTATGTGCTATGCCTGGCACTTGTCCTCAATTTGGTGGTGTGGCATTTTCTTAAATAGGCACCCAGGGTCAGAAGACCTGCTAAAGCAGGCCAGAAGAGTCTGTAGCTATTTCAGGTTGTCATATATAGCCAGCGTTCAGTTGGCTGAAATTCAGTGGAAATTCCACCTGCCCTTGAACCCCCTGATTTGTGACATGCCCATCAGGTTGAACTCAACTTTGGCAATGCTGAAGCTGCTGCACATGCAGCAGAGGGCCGTCAATGAGTACCTGTGTGAGTATGGCACAATGACAGGTTCAGGATCGGCTTCTTTTCGCCCCGCTAATGGTTGTTGATAAAGGATGCAAGCACTGTACTGTCACCATTTAAGGAGACAACAAGGATGGTGAGCCGTGATAATACATGCATCAGTGACAATCCCTGTTATTTCCCTGTTGCAGTAGACTCTGCATGGCATTATTGACAGGGCACTCTCGGCAAAGCAGCGGGAGGAAGAAGAGGACTTCCTTCCTCTCAAGGTCCGCTTTATGCAGACACCATTCTTGCAATGCCACAGAACACACAAGATGAGAAGGAGGAGGATTATGGCAGTTTCGGAGGCAGAGGAAAACATACGTCAAACCTTAAGAGATGGTTTTTCATCCCCCGATCCCTTGGGAGTAGTACGTGGCTGGTAGGAGGCAGTTCCAGATACTGTAATCTTCAGTGACCTCGCGGACTCTGCTTCTCATGCCACCGCAAACTTGCGGTGCATGGGCTGCCTCATTCCTCAAAGCCTGCGAAAGGACCCAAAAATGTGTGGCATCAAGAAGGATCACTATTGGTTAGCAACCCTCCTTGACCATCGTTACAAGGGGAAAGTCTCAAAACTCATCCACTTCTCACAGAGGGAGCAAAGGATGAAATATCTTGAGGACACCTCAAAGGAGTTTATGTAATGCCTTTCCAGACTGTTTTAGGTTAAAGTCTCCTGCAAAAGCTAATTTTGAGGCTTCTGTTGGTCAAGAGAAGAGAGTTGGATAATGGGCTGCCTCAGTGATGCATTTCAAAAATGTTTTAGTCCTAGGCACCCAGGGCTGTCAGTTTCCACTTCCCATCAGCAGCGCCTGAATCATATGGTAGCAGATTATCTAGGGGCGAAAAACAGACTTGGAGAGCTTTCCAGTTGACGATCCACTTGGTTACTAGGTCATGAGAATAGAACACTGTCTAGAACTTACCCAGTATGCAACTGAGTTGCTGGGCTGCCCTGCATCCAGCTTGCTTCCTGAATGGGCATTCGGTGCTTCCAGAGGTTTTGTAACAGATAAAAGAGCACATCTATCCACAGACTCTGTTGACTGGCTGACATTTATCAAAATGAAGCAATCTTGGATTAACAGCAGCTATCAAGCTCCTTATGGCGATGTTGCAGATTAAGTGTTTTCTGGATCTGAAATCTCTGACTGTCTATGCTTCCTAGCTTTGTGGGTGTTGATTTTATCTGGAAGAAATTTTTTGGTATGGGTTTCATGGGCACAATAAACATTCAAGGACCAATGTTTCCGCACCTGTTTGAAAGGTGCATATCATTTAAATTTTTAACAGAAAGGCCAATGCTTGCTTTTATCAAGAGCACCTCTATAGGGTTACAGTGTGAAGGCACTGCCAACACCCAAGGACCAATTTTTCTGCCACTGTTTGACAGGTGCATATAATTCAAATTTTAGAGAGCAAGGCCAATTCTTGCTTTCATCAAGAGTACCTCTATAGGTTTACGGTATGAAGGCACCACCACCACCCAAAGCCCAGATTTTCCGCACCTGTTCCTTTTATCCAAAGTCTGCGAAACAGACACCAGAATTTATCCAAAAAAAATCTCTAATCTTGTTGAGTGCTCTAAATTGTAGTCTCATCATACAGTCTGATTCCCCAAGCTGTTGTTTAAAAAATAAAGAAAGCTTGCAGGGAACATTTCATTTTGTTGCCTTTATAAATTAAAATTTTGCTGCAGCAGGTTCTATACACATTACAGATGCACCACTTTACAGGCAGACTATGGGGACCCCCCCCCCCCCCGGGCACTATATTTAAAGGATTTTTTTATTTTTATTGTTCCACTTTAAGCATCAGTAAATCACTACTCATTTGAAAATTATATTTTTTACAAACTTTTTTTCATTAATATAGCCCTCAAAGTGGGCACTTTTGATTTTTCCAGTTCAGGTCCATAGACTTCAATGGGGTCCATTATTCAGCTCCCAACTTTTGGGATGTTCGAGAGTTCTGGCACAAACGGAACCGGGGGGTGTTTGGCCCATCTTTAATATACATTGACAAAGGGCTAATGGAAACCCCGACCTTTATAGACAGTGGGATAGCACATTGGAAAACCTCCATTATTTACCCTTCTATGCCAAGAATTGCATGATTGTCAATTGGTTGCTTTGGTGGTGAACAATTTCATTAGATCTCAGTTTTTCCTGCAAACGGCTAATGCCTCGTACACACGATCGGAAATTCGCCAGCAAAAGACCGATGAGAGCTTTTGGTAGGAAAATGTGACCGTGTGTATGCACCATTGGACTTTTGCTGGCCGAATTCCCGCCAGCAAAAGATTCAGGTTATCAATTTTTCGGTCGGAAAAAGTTTCGATCAGAAATTCCGATCGTCTGTACCAATTCCGACACACAAAATTCCTACGCATGCTTGGAAACAATTCAACGCATGCTTGGAAGCATTGAACTTAATTTTCTTGGCTCGTCATAGTGTTGTACGCCACCGCGTTCTTGACGGTCGAAAGTTCAGCGAACTTTTGTGTGACCATGTGTATGCAAGCTAAGCTTGAGCGGAATTCCATCGGAAAAAACATCCAAGATACAACTCAATGTGTACCTAGAAAGAAATACTTTTCTCAAAAGATGTTGTATAAATAATACTAGTTTAAATAAATATTGAAAAAAGTAGATAAGCATGTTTACTTAGCAAAACAATTTTCACTTTACAAGTGAAAGTTCACATAGCTTTGTGAATGTGGTGAAAATTCACGTGGTAAAAAAACTAAAAATCACGTGCAAGGAAAATGAAAAAAAATATGGAATTTTGCTTGTGCATGATTGGATGATTGACATAAGCATAGCTTCACCTCATTCAAAGCATTGCAAAGTGATCATGCTGTTTTCCTTTAGAAAATAAGCCCCATTCTGTTCTATCGCTTGCTGTCTGGTTGCTTTTATCTCTGTGTGGTCTTTGCCTCTACGTGATACCCATCTGACCCAATACTTGATCACCAATTATGATTTCCCTGCAAGAGTAATATGACAATTCTTATCTCCGTGGTTTAAAATGCTCAAATGTGTGACATGGGCCTGAAATACAGGCATTATGTAAGAATGAAAAACTTTTTTGTGGTCTTCAGTAAATTGATGTGGAAAATACATGTCCACATGTGCAGAATATACACAGTGGCAGTGTACAGTTGTGCAACCCTTTTACATATGTGAGGAAGTTGAATCGTCATTGATTACGCTATGAATGAAGAAGATGCTAGCAGGGGTGTCAGAGACAACTTCTCTCACACAAAGTTGAACAGTCATTAGCTGCCTGCTTATATCAGCCATAGGAGTTTTTTTTTTTAAGGGGCTGGGCTGGGTAAGATTAAAAAAAAACAATAAGACAGTTAGTACTTTCCTTTTTGGTCAATCTTAACTAATCATTGGCGTCTTCCTGATATAATGAGCCATGGCTATTTTACTGTAAGTAAATGTATTGTAGACATGTAAAGAATGCTCTATTACTATTTATTATTAAAGACAAGTTTTCTATGTATAATAAACAAAACATTGTGACTTTTGCCAGCTGAATTGTACTACAGCTATGAGGAGCTGTGAGAAAGATTGGTTACATAATTAACCACATGAGAGAGTTTAAAGCTAATTGCATGCAGAAGAGTGTGTTGAATATCTGGAATCTGATCAAACGGTGTAATACATACAATTATTGGAAGAATTGTTGCATAAATTAGAATTCTGGCAGGCTGACTAAAAAAAAGTTTTCATAATTGCTACAAATGTCACAAAATAATCAAATTATGTGGGATAAAATTCCAACTGTGGGATAATTTTGAAAAAATTGTAGAAGCAGAAGAAGCCTGAGCATATATGCCCCCAAATATGTGGACAAAATTAGCACATTATTACTGGCACTGCTCTCCAATACAATTTTTTAAAACATGCACTAACAAGTGCTTTCACAATTTATACCCACAAACTACGATAGTTTAGCCATTAGCATTGTTGTGAACTATCACTGGTCTGGTGACACTGGGACTACTGTGGCTAGTGATCAGGAACACTTTTGCTGACTTACACTGGTCTGATGACCCTGGGAATAGTGTGGCGGCGATTATGAATACTGTTGGTGGCTGCACTAGTCTAGTAATACTGGGACTGGTGAGCCAGCAATCAGAAACATTGTTGCTGACTTACAATGGTCTGGTGACTTTGGAACTGTTTTGATAATCAGGAAGGAACACTGTTTCCAGCTGCACTAGTCTGGTGAGGCATTGATCATGAACACTGTTGCTGGATTCACTGGTCTGGCAACACTAACTGATGTGGTGGTGATCAAGGACACTGTAGCTGGCTACAGTTGAAAGGTGACACTGTACTGGGTGGCTATGACTAAGCACTACATCGAAGTGTGAAATGCGTTAGCTCCTGTCTGTTCCTGCTGTGGCTTGTATTTTTGTCCACAAGAATTTTTGAATAAAAGGCAAAAAAACTTTTTTGTCCAGATCGTCTTCCTGTTCTTGATGGCTAGTGATCAGAGACGCTGGCCGGCTGCTCTAGAAAAAAATTGATCAAAGGGCCCACTGCTTTGACTGCTGAGGCAGTGATCAGAAACACTGTTGCTAACTGCTCTGACTATGGTCACATAGTACTGAGGCGTCATCAATCAGAGACACTGTTGTTGGCTGCACTGGCTCTGGTGACACTGGTACTGATGTGGATAATGATCTGGAATATTTTTGCTCACTGTACTGGTTTGGTGACACTATAACTTGTGTGGTGGCAATCAGGAGCACTGTTGATGACTACACTGGTTAAATGACACTTGGACTGGTGTGGTAGTGATTAGGAACACTATCACTGACTTATACTGGTTTGGTAACTCTGGAACTGCTGTGGAAGGGAACAGGAACACTGTTGCTGACTTACACTGATCTGGCAAAACTGGTACTGGTGTGGCAGTGATCAGAAACACTGTTGCTGGGTAACACTGGCCTGGTGACCCTGAGACTGCTGTGATTATTAATTAGGAACACTTTTTCTGACATAATGGTCTAAAGACACTGGGACTGCTGTGGTAGTAATCAGAAATACTGTTGCTGACTGCACTGGCCTGGTGACACTGGGACTGGTTACAATATGTAACTGTCCCTGGAAACTCTTTCTTCCTAATGTTCTAAACGAATGCAATAATATATTAACATACCGTTAGTGTGGCTGTGATTTCATGTGAATACTGTATAGGTAGATGGTTTCAGCAATCAGCATCAGCATCTAACTCTCACTGAAAACACTCAGCAACTCTCCATGATCTCTTATAATACTATACAAGACAGTGCTCTGCCACATTCACATTTCTGGGAACGTGATGAATATTCCATATATATTCACAATGGAATGAAACATGTTTTTCTTTTAGGTGCACTTAAGTGCCATTCATTCTTAAAGGCACCCCAATGCACCCTGCTAATACATGTGCATTGCAGAACACCACAACACATAGTGACTTATTGCCATGTGCTGTTGCACTCAGTTTTAAAAATTAACATTAACATGTAGAAAATGTGTCTGTGACTCAGTATACATATGGACTTTCTCTGCAATGACCAATGACCACCAGGATCGAACTGTTTCTGTAAACACACTAACATTTTTCCCCAATCTAACTGCTATATCAATGTACACCACACACACCCTAATGCCCTTTACACACAATAGAATTTTCTGATGGAAAATGTGTGATAGGACCCTGTTGTCGGAAATTTGGACCGTGTGTAGGCTCAATCACACATCTTCTATAGGAATTTCCGTCACACAAAATTTGAGATCTGGTTCTCAAATTTCCGACAACAAAATCCGTTGTCGGAAATTCCAATCTTGTGTACACAATTCCGATGCACAAAATGGCACGCATGCTTGGAATCAAGCAGAAAAGCAACACTGGCTATTGAACTTCATTTTTCTCGGCTCGTCGTCGGTGTTGGACGTCAACCCCGCGTTCTTGACGTTCGGAATTTCCGACCAACTTTGTGTGACCATGTGTATGCAAGACAAGTTTGAGCCAACATCCGTCGGAAAAAATCCCATGGATTTTGTTTTCAGAAAATCCTATCGTGTGTATAGAGCATTAGTGTGTCTATCGCTCTATGTAATTATAGATAGATGTTTTCAGCAATCAGCACTGGCATTAGCATTATCAACTAGCTTTCCTTGCTGTAGTCTGGTATTTTTCCCTATCAATCCCATGTCTACTCCAGCACACACAGAAGAAAGGCTACTTAGAACCTTGACTTTCATACAGAGGAGGCTAACACATTGGAAAACCCCCATGATTGGCCACTTGACCACAATTCAAAGGCCAGGAAGTGCACTGTTGGTAATTACAATGGGGGCAGACAGCACATTTCTTGAACTGTAAAACGACTTGGGTTCGGTTTGAACTCATGGTCATTAAAGCTAATAAAACTTTGGACTAGTTTAACCTACCAAGGAGACCTTACCTTAATGATGGGGTGACCAGATCATACCTTGAATGCCTAGTACACACTATAAGAAAATCGGACAGAAAAAATAAAAACGCATTTGGAGCGATCGTCTGTTAATCTATTCATTAGAATAGATCGGCTTTTGAGAGCCCATAACAACAGTTCATGTGAAAATACCCAAAGGACAAGCATACATTTTTTCTTGTAAGATAACAGAACAAACTGTTTTCATGTAATAATTAGTATAGTATTTGTATGAAAAAAATTCAGCAACCAGGACACGCATGCCGGATTCTCTAGCTACGAGGCCAAAGATTACCATAAGGCCGTTTGTCAAGGTGGTGATCTTGGAAACCACATATTAAGAAATGTTCAACAACTGAAATCAGACACTGCAGTAAAAAACGACTTTGTCTTAAAGAAACTCCTGAAGAATATCACAGATTGTGTTTCATAGCATAATGTCTTTAACGTCATTGTTGCTGTAAAATTAATGTGTTTAAAACCATGTGCGAGGCATAAAAAGTCAGCACAGCACTGGGTAACAATGAGGCTGCACTCACATTATAGTAGGACATTAATGCCGGAACACACTCAAAATTGCAAAAAATTGCTCAATTTTGCATACGTTCTGAAAATGTGAAAAAATGTATGTTGCACTTGCAGTGCCATCCATTGTTAATAGCACCCCAAATGTAGCAAGCATATGCTCAAAGCACAAAGCCCAATGCTCAAAAAGGTGCATGAGTTACTTTGCCAGGTTTGTTGTGCACAGGATAGTCCATTCAAACACGAGTGGGCTGCCCTATGCGCGTATCATGACAATGCACAAAAAGGGCATATGTGTGAAGCCTGACATTGCATGTGTGAATGCAGCTTTAAACATCACTGGGATTGTAATTATACTATGTAGGGGATAAGTACTCCTTACTTTGATGGTCAGTAAAGGGTCCCCGTTACATTGGTGGTCAATGGAAACCATCAGTTTCCAATGTGCCATTTATAATGGTGGACATTAAAATGCTCCCATTACATTAGTGACAAATGAAGTTGTCCCTGTGTCACTGGTGATCAGTTAAGCTCCCTTGTTCCACTGACCATCAGTGAAGAAGTTCCCCTGTTACATTCATGGTCTGTGGAGAAATATTAGTAGTTAATGAAAAAGTGTCCTCTCGCATTGCTGGCTAGTAAAGGAGTAAATGTAAGGAAGTCAATGATGTGCTGCTTCTGGGACTCAGGCTCTGATGACAGCATCACCAGACCATAGGTAGGGAGATCAATTTGCCCACAAAGTTGTCTAGCACCGTTAATATGAAGATGCTAACCTGGGCAGTTTGTTTCAGTGGGACAGACCCAGCAGGAAAAAAGAGCTGGTTAAAATCACCTACAGTAATTCTATCAGCTCCCCTCTCTGTCTCCTTACCTGCAGGTCCTATAATAGTCCCATGGGCATCTCTGGCAATAGATCCACCCTGTATAGATATTTATGTCATGTTAATGCCAAAGAGTTATTTTCTTGTGTTGTACAAAATATAGCATTAAATATAAATGTGCAACCCCCATAGAAGTTGCCAAAATCCCAGCTCCTAAAATAGATGTTGGCTAGAGCTCTCCTGTCCAAACTGAACACAAGAAGTCAGTTTAAAAGGACTTGAGTTACAGTTTTATTAGGCTGTATAATGTAAAATGTAACTTTTCATTTTATATATTTATTTATATATAGAATCATACAATTTGAAGGATTAATGCAGCCCTGTGAAAAGTTTAGTCATTTAACGAATGTTTTAAGTTCCTTTTTTTTTTTTTTAAAGCTGAATTTGAATCTGCCTATATTTTGCCTTTCCTGATTCCTCTGATCCATCAGTGAACATGCAAATTATTATTTTTTTTTTTAAAAACCTTTATATTAATATTACATACCTTATTTTACCTTGTTTTAAGCCTGGTGATGTCATCACAGAGTCTCTATGCTCCTCTATGCAATGAAAGCTGGGAGGGGTCAGCAGAGTGTCAGTGTAGTACATAATTTCCTAAAATCATCACAGCACCCTGCCTCAGTACTTCTCTCAAGAACCTTCAGTGCTCATAAAATAATTAACCTGGCTCTTTGGAGGAGTTATGCAAATTTAAAAATGCTTGATTGGGGGGGGGGGGGGGGTTCAGTCTACAGTAGTGGGCATTCCAAATCAAGCTTTATTTACACAAAGACTGCCTTAGGTCACATCTACATGTGAACCTGAGCATCCATGATTGAGAGAACTGAAATCCAATGAATGAAATGGGTGGGCTAGGCACAGTATAACTGGTTAGGAAAGACGTAGATGATGTTGGGTGTCCTCCAGCTAGGAAATTAGTTGGGCTCTACTCTACTCTTGCTACAGCTTCTGATGTGCAAGCTAACAGTGTGCAGTGAAATCAAAGTAAGTAATTTCAGTATAGTAGAAAACCCAGTACAACTGTGCAAGAGTAAAGGTAAGGCTAAAGTTCTCTTTAAACTGCTTTAACGTGTTAATCAATTTTTTAATCTTAGGCCCCTTTCACACTATGACATTTTTCAGGCGCTACAGAGCTAAAAATAGTGCCTGTATAGCGCCTGAAAAAAGTGGGTCCTTTCACTCCAGTGTGAAAGCCCGACGGTAAAGCAGCGCTAAATATAGCGTTGCTTTACCGCTGACGACCGCACCGCCCCAGTGTGAAAGAGGCCTTATTAACATATGTGCACATTTTAGTACAGTAGTTAAACTATTAGTACGCTTTGTGATTGCACAATATATTGGAAAGGTAAAATCCAGCATACACCATACACCATGTTAAAAATATTTTCTAACATAATTTCTGTTCAATAGCGCTAAGCTTTAACTACTTGTTGCTCCACTTTGGTTCGGCTCCACTTATAATTTTAGAATGCAATATATATTTAAAGTAAAATATAATAATGTTGAATATATTTTTTCTGCATGTTACGTTAGCAGATTATATGGTTTTACTTTAGACAATCTATACTCTATGATCATTTTGACTCTGCTTAGCCAGCACACCACATTCTCCCCAATGTGGTTTTTTTTTCTATTAGGCTTGTGAAGAGATCAAAAGTCAATGAGACATTTTATTGTAGACAGGCTAAAGGAGAAGGATTATGGGAAATTGGCTTTCAGTGTCACAACAAATGAACAGAATGAAAGAAAACAAAATGGAAGAGGGAAAAAAACTACATACTGCACATAGCTTTGATAGACATTGAAGATGCTTAGCGAGAGACTTTAACACTCCTTACTCATTGGTGTTTGCAGGTGTCAGCTGTGACCATTTGATGAGAGCTCTTGCTTCCAATTCCGCTCGACTGGTTCCTGAAAAGTAAATAGCCAGAAACAAGCCAAAAAATGATGTCACATGCTGGACCACTGAGCTAAGTATGATGATTGCAATCTCAGAACACTGGAACATTGTATATGCTTTTATTATCACTGTGGATTTAAAACCCTCAAAGGGGACAAAATTTAATTGCTCTGGGTCTTTGTTTCAATATTTTTTCTCAAAACATTTTCATCTCTCCCTGTCTTTTCTGTAATTGTGTCTAAGGTGTAATTAAATGTTTAATGTATTATGTGTTTCAATGTTTGGACAATATTTTATGAAGATCTGCCCTGGTAAGTGCATCATGAATAAATAAAAAGCCTGCTGCACTGGAAACAACGTAGAGAATGCCACAGTGAAACAGTTTTTTAAGACAATTCTTCTGTTGTAATTAGTAGAAATATTATAACTGCATTTTGGCATCATCGGATGTACAGGTTGTTCAGTCTACTAATTCAACCATCAAATATACAGTTTCTCTTTCAATGACCAGCATGCTCAAAATCTGTACTAATCATAACAGTGTATTGTAATTAAAATATTTTAAATGATTCATTTTCTGGTATCTCTCATGGACAGATTCATCATGTATGCTATGTATAAGTAATGAACACATAAAAGTCATGTTTTTTTTTCTTCTGCTATCACCCAGGTTAATAGTTTAATTGCGTACGGTTATTATAACATTAAAGCAATGCATACCTGGCAAGCTTTATCTGGTATCAGAGACTTTTAAATGTGCCAGTGTTTCTGCACAAGTAACGTGGGTCAATTGCAAAAGGGATAGCCATAATGATTAAATCATTAAAATTTTGTCTATGCTTCACAGAGCATAGAGTAAATTAACTTCCTACCAACCTCATTTTTCTGCTGAACATGAAATAATGATTTTCTGCCAGTATAATTACAAAGCTAACATCTGATAGACTCAGCATCCAGGGGGGATTATCACATGCATGAGTATTAGACCTCATTACCAGCTTGACTGCAAAATTATTACATCTTGTAATTGGCTGGTGAGATTTATATACAGATTGGCCGGGTTTCTGTAAGATTGTAATTACAAGCTTCGTTGGTTTGCTACTTATCACACAGTGCAGGAGGAGGCAAAAACAAGCAATGGAAAGACCATTTCATTAAGCCATAACCCTATCAAGGGAGGAGCACTGTAACACTGCTGTATTTATTAGGCCAAACAGAGCTGTTTGCAGAAAGGAAGACCATTTATTACTGCCTGACAAATGGGATTTCATTTATTTAACCTCAGTGATCTATTTCAGTAAAATGTACAAACGAGCCATCCATTTTATGATCCAGAGTCAACGCCTCAATTATCTAAAGGCTAACTGACTGTTAAAGCACCCATCTGCTAGGATGAATTCATTGATTTAATTTGCTTCATGTTGCTGAATGATTCTTAGTGAGAGTAGATTGGGAGGAGGAGAAGGCAGCAGAGTGATTGAACGTACTTCTGTCTGCACGCCTGCATTTTGTGCTTGTAAATGAAAAAGAAAAGAAGAAGGAGAGGGAAAGGGTGAATGTGTTTATTCTAATCCTTCAACACAATACAAGAAGGCGATCAATAGCAGCTTAAATTTTATGAGACAAGGAGTTAAGTTGTTCAGCTCAAGCCAGTACACCTTTGTTCTCCCATAACAAGTAATCTCTGTGGCGGAATTAATATTGACAAGTTGGCTCCTTTGTAGCTAATTTTGTGGCAGTCTGCACCAATCAGGAGCCTGGCAGTAATAGAGTTGTTATTAGAGTTCATTATGAAAGCTGTGGATCAATGGCTTCGCTGAGAGACATACTGCCGCTACAGAATGCATGTGTACTTTCAAGGAAATGAAACACTTTTAATGTTGTTGCAATAATTTATTCCTTACTTCATTGCAAGTTTTTTTTTTTTCAAAGTCTCTTCTTATAAGGCTTTTGTCTCATCAAAGATTTGCAACTTAAAAGGAAAACAAGGAAGATCCCAATGAAAGCTCATACTTGTGTTTTCTATACTGTATGTTATCAATTGCTGTGGGTTAAATGTTAGGTCTGCTAAAGGGCTCATTCACACTGGTGAATGCGTGTTAAATTGCACATAACACACACTCACTGGTGCTGAAATGTATTGTAAATTGCAATGCAGTTCTGGCTTTTTTGCTCCTTTTTTAAGTTTATGTAACTTTTATACAAGCCAACACATCGCAATGCATTTTAATGTATTGGAAAATGCCCAAAGCAGCCCACTGGAGCTGGTATGAATGAGCCCAAAAGATAAAATAGCAACACAACATTACATGAAATAAACAGTAAATTAACAATCTCATGCATAACTACGTAGTGTCACAGGGGGGAATTAACAAACAGTTGTGCAAGTACAATGCTTCTAATTAACAAAAGAAGCTCATGCCCTTTGCTAATTAGGAATGATCTGTTCTCTGCTCTGTCATTGTGTCAGGCACAGGACACATAGAACAGAGAGAGCTGGAGCTGCATTCCCCTATCTTTCTGCCCATCCCTGCCCCCTGATCAGCTCAGAGTAAAGGTAGGAGGAGGTTGGTAATCATGTGCAATCTCTGCTCATGTAGTGTGCTCACTACATGGGCAGAGAGAGAGAGAGAGAGAGAGAGATGTGAGCTGCCTGTCTACTGACAGCTCTCATCGCATACGACAAGGTCGCACCTGGTGGGAATCTGTGGCAGTTTTCTATATGGAAAACTGCCATATTCCCTCTGTGTCAGCAACACATAAACCTAACTGATTATGCAGCTACATCCTTCAAACCACCAATATTTGAGAATTTATTTATAATAGGGCTTGAAGGGCTTATGGAGAGAGAAAATCTGCAGATAAATAAATCTTTGGGGATGCAAAAATAAATCTCTGTGTACATTTTATCTTGTATATCCTTTAGTTTTTAACAAAATATAGAAAAGAGGTAGTTTGGGCACTTTATATTACTTTCAAAAAGCATCAATTAAAATAATTTTAAACTATGACTCAAGTGGTTGTATCTCTGCATCTAAATCACCTGTTGTTCCTGCCCACTGAGCATAGTGAAAATTCGATTTTTCTTACATACCTAAAAAAAAATATTTCTTGCAGTACTTCACAGGACACAGAGCAGGTTATAATCATTACTATCTGGTTATGCACCACCTATAGGTGAATGGACACTGGCAGATCAATCAAACAGGAAGTCCTCCCTTATATAACCCCTCCTATACAGGAAGTACCTCTGTTTTGTAGTAAGCAATAAGTATGTAGGAAAAATCCAACTTTCTTTATCGTACATCACAGGACACAGAGTAGGTTATAATCACAACTATCTGGGATGTCCCAAAGCAATACTTGAGGGGAGGGAGACACAATCAAAGAAACCGTTGCCCGAGAAGGACCTATTCTGCCACCCATAACATACTGTGGCCAAAGGCAGTACCCTCCATGTCCAAGACCCTCCAAGACCCAGTAGCAGCCTTGCAAACCTGAGCCACTGATGCCTGATGATGGATAGCCCAAGAAGCGCCAAAACACTTAGTAGAGAGAGCTTTTCCCAGAAAGGGTGGGACTTTGTTCTTTCAAACTATAGACTTTAATGATTACCTGGAGGATTAAATGAGAAATAGTTGATCTGGACGCCACCTGCCCTTCCTGGGCTCTTCTGGCAGAACAACCAGGATTCCTGACCTGCGTCAACAACTCAAGTAAATCCTGACTGCCTGAAATACCTCCAGAGTATGCAGCAATCTTTATCCTGTCGACTGTGGATTAGGAAAAAAATAAAGGCAAGACACTGTCCTGATTCAAGAGAAAACTAGAAACCACTCTAGGTAAGAAAGGTGAATGAGGACGCAACATCATCTTATCATGATGCAAGACCAATAACCGTTCCTTACATGAAAGAGCCGTCAGCTCTGACACTCTTCTTGCTGAAGTGATAGTAACTCAAGAAGCCACCCAGAAGTCAAAGGACTAACGGAGTTTCTCAAATCAGTTCAAAAGGTGGCCTCTGCAAGGACAGTCAAGACCAAACTCAAGTCCCAAGGACACAAGGGTGGCCTGACAGGCAGGACTGTCTGGATTACCCACTGCATGAAGTACAAAAGGAGTGATAAACAATGGTCTCTGGAAAAAAATGGATAGAAACTAAATCTGACCCTTAATGATAATTAAGGCCAATCTCATCTCAAAAATCTCTCACATATTTCCACGGGTGCCACTTTCTGGCTTCACACCAGGCATATACGATTTCCAAGTACTGTAATGGAAGCTCCCTGAAGCCGGCTTGCTAGTGCTTAACAGCGCGGAGAGAACAGAACCCAAGACCATAGGTCTGGCTGGACCGGAAGTCTCCAAAGAGCGTCCCCCGCAAGATTCACTATGCCGGTGTACCAAGCCCACCTGGTACAGTTTTACCACCTCCTGGATTCTTCGCAAAAGAAGCAGCAGTAGTTAAATCAAGGGGAAGGCATATACTAGGGAGAACTCGTGGCCAAAGGTGTTACAAGTGTATCTACCTCTACTGATAGTGGGACTCTCGTTCCCAGACCCCAACCTGTCTAATTTGTTATAGAACCTGGAATCCAGTAGATCCACCAATGCAGATTGCAGAGAACCACTATTCCAGTATTAGCCCCTGAAAACTGTGAACAAACCCCTTGCCAGTCTTCTATACCTGGAATATGTACTGCCGCCAGAGACAGAACAGGCTGTTCTGCCCCAGACAGAATGTGGTTCTCCTTCCTGAGCTGCACAACTCCTGGTGCCACCCTGGTGGTTGATATCTGCCACTGCAATGGCATTATTGGACTGAACACTTCATCCAATAATTCAGAGCAAGGTGTACTGCCCAAAGTTCCAAGATATTGATGGGCAGTAACCCCGAGAGACTCTAATCAGTGGTTACTATCTTCCATATCCCTGGAAGGAAAATGCTCCCCTTCTCCTGATTCCGAACAATCAACCACCAATTACAGCTCTGCAATACCCAGGGACAGAGCTTGGACTTTCATGTTCTAAACAGAGAGAATGTTCCTCTACCAAAGACCTGGAGTCGAACTGCACATAGGGAATCGCCTTAATATAGATTTCCTCATGCAGAGATGTATCAAAGGATACCTTTTGCTTCTTATATTTCGCTTTAAAGCTGGACCTAAATGTTCCCTGAGCGAAACTCATTGAGGTATCCTGAGATTGACACCCCCTGCATTCCCAGCAATCCAGCAACCAGACTAGAAGCTTTTTGTACCCTCGGGGGACTGTAGCCAGCCCGAAGGGCAGTCTCACAAAGTGAAAATGGTGATCTTTTACTGCAATCACAGAAACCTTTGAGCCTGGAAAAACACACAACGATATATGTTAATGACTGTGGACACTCAAAATATACCTCTTGCAGAGAGGCCATTACTAAACAGACCAATCCCATCTGAAACAGAAGGACGCTTAGAAATTTGCCTATCTAAAATAGACCTCATGTCCCTGCTTGGTTTTGGGCCATCTACCAGTGGAGTGTTTACAATAATAAGCCCAAAACATCTGCTCAAAGAGCAAACGCAGGACAAAAGGCTGATAACTCTGCAGTGGACCCAGAAGGTTTCAAGGGGGGTGTACTTTGCCTAACAGGTTTCTGTCTTGAGTCAACCACGAGACAGAGTGAACTACCCCACAGACTGTCCTAGCCTCCTCTGACCCGAGATACCTCTCAAAACACAGCAGCCTCATTATTCTGGAAGGGAAACGTTTACAGCACCTGGTATTCCCAGGTAGTCTCCCAACCTAGTACTAACCAGGCCCAATCCTGCTTAGCCCTTTTAACCCAAGACGAGGTCAGGCACATTCAGAGAGATGCAGCTGCTGTCCATTGCAGCTGGCAATGCTGCCACCAGGAATAGCTGCCATGCCAGACAAACGCAGTGGACCATTTAAATCGTATAACAGGTAAATACTGTAGCAACTATATTTACCAAAACATAATACGCAGTCCCCCAAGGATGCAGGAGCAAAACCATGTTAGTCTACCGCTATGCAACCACGCAGGCATGTAAGTAAGCAGATATGCAGGTACACTGGTATGCCGTTATATACCTACGTACCCAGGTATGCAGCTATACAAGTATGCATTTCTGCAGTTTATGCCTGTATGCAGTTTACAAAAGTATGCAGTTCAATGCAAGTAACCACATACGCATGCAGTTCAACACAAGTAAACATATACGCATGCAGTTCAATGCAAGTAAATATATAAGCATGCAGTTCAATGCAAGTAAACATATAAGTATACAGTGTAATGGAGGAAAACATATATGCATGCAGTTCAATGCAAGTAACCATATACGCATGCAGTTTAATGCAAATACTCAGGCAGGTATATCGTGCCTGGGGGGTCCCCTTAGTCTGCCTGTAAAGTGGCGAATATGTGCGATGTGTAGAACAGTGCCACAGCAATAATGACATTTCTAAAGGAAAAATGTCATTTAAACTTGCTTGCGGCTGTAATGTATTGCTGACTCCTTGCAATATAGATGAAAAATCAAGGAAAAAATTTGCGTGGGTTCCCCCCAGGCCATTTGAGTCTGCTATGGATATTAATTTAAACTCCATGCCAAAATTTAAAAAAAATAGGCATGGGTCCCGCCCAAAATCCATACCAGACCCTTACAGGATGGGGGGTGAGCGTTCCCCCTCCTGAACCATACCAGGCCACATGCCCTCAACCTGGGAGGGGTACTTTGGGGTCCTGGCTGGGAGGCCTCCCAACTAGGCGGACCTTTTTTTTAAATGTTCTATTTTTCTGGTCCGTCGGGCGGCGTGATTGAAGATGGATGGAAAATCGCGGGACACGTTTTTTTTTTTTCTTTTTTAATAAAGGAATTGTCAAAAACCGTCTGTTGTGGTATTTTACTTTTTGATACTTTCTTTGGTGAATGGGTAGGGGTACAATGTACCCGATACCCATTCACATAGGGAGGGGTGTGGGATCTAGGGGGTCCCCTTGTTTAAGGGGGCTTCCAGATTCCGATAAGACCCCCTCCCACAGACCTCGACAACCAACAGCCCAGGGTTGTCGGAAAGAAGCTCTTGTCTCCATCAACATGGGGACAAGGTGCTTTGGGGGGGGCACCTTGTTGAGGGCAGCAAGTGGCCTGGTATGGTTTAGGAGGGGGAGCGCGCGCTCATCAAAAACATATTCGATTTACAATAGCCTCTCCAACTATCTTACACCTACTGCTGCCCAACGTTCTCTCACATAAGTTCATAGGGGCTCAGTGTTTATGTTGTGATTTCCACACAGATAAAGTGAAGCCACAGCTTTTCACTGTAGTTTTCTTTAAAAAATGTCTTGTTGTTTGGTTATCAACCTTGTTTTCTATGTTCCCACCTTTTTCCTTAGAGACTACCCATGCCTAGCTAGACTAATGATACTCTCTCTACTGCATGTTTTAAGGTCAATTTTATCTCACCATTTACTATACTGCACCTTTAATCTCCTTAATTTACCTCTTGTCTATACATTTAATAAGAGTAATTTATTGAAAGGTTTAAGGATAAGTTCACCTTTGGTAACATATTTCATGTTACATCCATATTTAGGGTTTAGAATGTAACATGTTACCAAAGAGCATCTGCCTGCGGCCCTCAGAATCACACGGAAGTCAGTAATCCATGACCTAGCCATATCAAACCGTATCCCTGTGATTATAGTACTAGATAACATTCAACCCAGGGTAATATCTAACTCTGGAGATGTCCTTCCTATTTAGCTAATAATGAGGAGTTCAAATGTACTAAATGCAATGCGTGGTTTAAGCGTAGTTTGAGATTTCAAATTCACTCCATAAAAGTGACCCTAACCTCTTCTGGGAAGTTGGTAAGGCCTTTGTCAGGAAGAAAATCATCTCCCATATCACCTCCTGTGGGCAAAATAGGAGGCTAGGGGACATCTTAGAGCAGCCCAGGAAGCCTTATTTAAACTGTATCAATAAAAAAAAAGTTTGTGAAAAACGTCATTTTTAAATGAGTAGTGATTTTTTTTTTAGATTTTTAAACCACTTGCCGCCCGCCCATTGTAAAATGACGTTGGCAAAGTGGTTTTAAAATCCTGACCGGACGTCATATGACGTCCTCAGGATTTTGAGCCGATGCGCGCCCCCGGGGCACGCATCGTGGCGATCGTTGTTGCGGGGTGTCAGTCTGACACCCCACAACTACGATCTTGGTAAAGAGTCTCTGACGGAGAATCTTTACCACGTGATCAGCCGTGTCCAATCACGGGTGATCACAGTGTAAATAGGAAGAGTCGGTGATTGGCTTTTCCTCACTCGCGTCTGTCAGACGCGAGTAGAGGAGAGACGATCGGCTGCTCCTCTGGAAGGGGGGGTCTGCCCTGATCGATTATCAGCGCAGCCCCCCCGAGGATGCCCACACTGGACCACCAGGGACGCCACCAGACCACCAGGAATGCCCAGCACAAGGAATGCCACCCTAGACCACCAGGGATTACACACAGTGCCCACAATGGATGCCAATCAGTGCCCACAATGGATGCCAATCAGTGCCCACAATGGGCCTCACTGATTGGCATGCATTATTGTTTGGCACTGATAGGCAGCATTGTTTTGTACTGATGGATGCCAATCAGTGCCTATCCGTGCCACCTATCAGTGCCTATCCATGCCACCTATCAGTGCCCATCCATGCTCACCTGTGCTGCCTATCCATGCCCATCTGCGCCGCCTATCCATGCCCATCCATGCTGCCTATCCATGCCAGTCCGTGCCAGCTATTAGTGCCAATATGTGCCACCTATCAGTGCCCATCCGTGCCGCCCATCCATGCCGCCTATCAGTACCCATCCATGCTCACCCGTGCCGCCTATCCATGCCCATCTGTGCTGCCTATCCATGCCCATCCGTGCTGCCTATCCATGCCAGTCCGTGCCAGCTATAGGTGCCAATTTGTGCCACCTATCAGTGCCCATCTGTGCCGCCCATCAGTGCTGCCTAGCAGTGCCGCCTATCAGTGCCGCCTATCAGTGCCCATCAATGCCACTTCATTGGTACCACCTCATCAGTGCCCATCAGTGCCGCCTTATCAGTGCCTATCAGTGCAGCCCCATCAGTGCCCATCAGTGAAAGAGAAAACTTACTTATTTACAAAGTTTTGAAACTGAAACAAAAAAACATATTTTTTTTCAAAATTTTCGATCTTTTTTTATTTGTTTAGCAAAAAAATAAAAACCGCAGAGGTGATCAAATACCACCAAAAGAAAGCTCTATTTGTAAAAAAATATATAAAAATTTAATTTGGGTACAATGACCGCGCAATTGTCATTCAAAGTGCGACAGCGTAGAAAGCTCAAAATTGGTCTGGGGAGGAAGGTGTTTAAGTGCCCTGTATTGAAGTGGTTAAAGTGAAAGCATAAAAATTAAAAAAGAACCTTCCAATATAGTGCCTGGGGGGTCCCCTTAGTCTACCTGTAAAGACTCAGATCTGTACCATGTCTAGAATATGCTGCAGTAATAATTGCATTTACAAATCCAAAAAAATGTAATTGTCCCTGCAAGCTGCCTCTATTTTGCTCAGCAACAGCTGGGGAGCCATTGTGTATGATGAGGCCACAATGTAGTGCACTGGGAACAAAATTTAGAGAATTTTTGGATACATTCTGGTGTCACTTTGACTTTGGATAGAAGTAACGGGTGTGTAAAAATTGGTCTTTGGGTGTCGGTGACGCCTTCCCACTGTAACCCTATAGAGGTATTCTTGATGAAAGCAAGAATTGGCCTTGCTGTAAAAAATTGCAATGATATGCACCTGTCAAAAAATTGGTCTTTGGGTGTGCCCATGAAACCTATACCAAAAACATTCTTTCAGATGAAATAATTGAACACCCTCAAAGCTAGGCAGCCTCGAAGTCCTGCAGAGATTCCACATCCCAAAAAGACTTAATCATTGACATCAGGGGCTTCATAGCTGGTAATTCAGGACTGATTCCTTTTTATAAAAGTCAAATGGTCCACAGAGTCTGTGGACAGACACGTTCTATGATCAATAACGAAACCTCCTGCAGCACTGAATGCCCGTTCTGAAAGCACGCTGGATGCAGGGCAGCCCAACAACTCAATAGCATACTGGGCAAGTTCTGGCCAGTGGTCTATTCTCTTGACCCAGTAAGTCAATGGATCATCAGCTGGAAAGCTCTCCATCTTTGTTTTGGCCCTGAGGTAATCGTCCATGTGATGCAGACGCTGCCAATGGGATGTGGAAGCTGACAGCCCTGGGCGGCAAGGACTAAATGCCAAAATGCCTCACTTAGACGGACGCCTTCTCCAACACTCCTCTCTTAATCAACAGAAGACTCACAACTATGTTTTCCACAACACTGTAACCTACTGGAGTCAGGAAAAACCTTCAATAAAATCCTCTTTAATGTGTCCTCAAGAGATTTTATCTTCTGCACTTTCTGTGGGGACGGGATGAGTTCTGAGACCTTCCCCTTATAACGGTGGTCAAGGAGGGTTGCCAGCCAGTAATCATCCTTCTCCTTTATGCCACATATTCTTGGGTCCTTTCGCAGGCTTTGAAGCATGAGGTTGCCCATGCACCTCAAATTTGCAGAGGCTTGAGAAGCAGACTCCTCTGGGTCACTCAGGATGACAGCATCTGGAACTTCCTCCTTCCACCCACATACTACTCCCAAGGGTCCTGGGGTTAGAAAGCCATTGCTTACAGATTGACACATGTCTTTCACTTCTTCAAAGCCTATCGAAGTGCCTGAATCCTCCTCCTCATCCTCCTCCCCTCTCTCCTGTGTGTTCTGTGACATAGGAATGATAGTGTCTGGATAAAGTGGGCCTTGAGAAAGGAAGTCCTCCTTTTCCTCTTGCTGCTCTGCCTCCAGTGCCCTGTCCATAATGCCACGCAGAGTCTGCTCCAGCAGGAACACAACAGAGATTGTTTCACTGAAACATGCCCTGTCACTTCTCGCCATCCTTGTGGCCTCCTTTAAATGGTGACAATACAGTGCATGCATCCTTAATGATCAGCCATTGGCGTGGGGGAAAAAGTTGAGGCGGCCTGAGCCTGTTGCCGTGCCATACTGGCACAGGTACTCGTTGACGGCCCTCTGCTGCATGTATAGCCACTGCAGCATTCCCAAAGTTGAGTTCCACCTGGTGGGCATGTCACAAATCAGGCATGGCACATGTGTCAACTTTCCCTGTCCAAGGGCGGACAGGAGGTTTGAGACATTATCGGACACCACCATTTCTGGCTCCAGCTGGTGTGGTGTGCACCACCTCTGGGCCTGTCCCTGCAGAGCTTCAAGAATCTCTGCTTAGGTGTGGTTCCTGTCCCCTAAACACACCAGCTGAAGCACTGCATGGCACCTTTTAGCCTGACTCTGGGAATAACCCTTTGAACGCTTAGGGGGTACCTGATGTTCATAGAACAATTCTGCAGAGGAGGGCATGAAGGTGGTGGAGGAGGAGGAGGAGGGGGTAGAGCTCACAGGTCTGGCATCATCACCACCAGCTGTATGGATACGTGGGGGCACAACAAGCTGCAGCACCAAGCCCTGTCCTGCATCCTTTTAAAGTTGCAAGCAGCGTTACCCAGTGTGCTGTGAATGAAAAAGATATCATCCCTGCCCATGCTTGCTGGACCACGTGTCAGCAGTAAGGTGGATTTTACGTCTAACTGCCTTGCCCAACGATGTCAGAACATTTCCTTCCACATGATGGTAGAGAGATGGAGCGGCCTTACGTGAAAAGTAGTAGCGACTGGAAACCTGCCATTGTGGTACAGCACATCGTGCAAATTCTCGGAAGGGGCAGAATCCACCAGGCTGAAAGGCAGAAGTTGGAGAGCCAACAGCTTTGACAAGCTTGCATTCAGATGCTGGACATGTGGGTGGCCTGAACTGTATTTTTTTCCCGCTGCAGCAGATGGGGCAGAGAAATTTGCCGGCTACAGTCTACAGCTGGTGGTGTTCTGCTGGCAGATGTGCTGCTAGGACCTGAGACACCCTGTGCTATACCATCATCCCTGTCAGTGGAGGCTGCTGAAAGGTAATGACTCGGTAACGCAGGGGCAGACTGAAGTGGGTAAGGAGTAGGAAGGGGGACAGATTTGTGCCCCTTTTGTGTGGCTTTTAGGTGCTCTTGCCAACGGGCTGAGTGGTTGGACGTTAAAAGCCACGTTAAGCATGTGGTACGCAAATGGTGTTTCTGCCATGTTTGATGTGCCTGAGACATAGTTTGCAGATAGCAACAGTGCGATCTGCTGCAGATGTGCTGAAAAAGGCCCAGACAGCTGAGCTTTGGGGAGTGGGCCGGGAGATAACAGCAGAATGTAATGGAATGGGGTGGCTGCTCTCTACTCTTTCTTGATGTCGGCCTCCTTGGGGTTGTGTCGCCTCACCTTCAGTTTCCTCCTCCATTCTATCTGGCACCCAAGTTGCATCAGTGACCTCATCATCATCATCATCATCTCCATCTCCATCATTACCACTGGAGACAACTTGACAATACGCTGTGGCTTAGAGAACATGAATGCCAATTTGTCTACCAGTGTTCCTCCCTCTCTCTAGGCTCATGTTCCTGGCATCCTCAACCTCAGAACCAACATCTAAATCCAGTAATGGCTGGGCATCATCAAGGTGCAAGTGGCTGATGCTGTGGTCAAATAACTCAGCTGACTCCTCAATGGCTGATGTTGGGGCTATGGCAGGAATAGATGTGGACAAGGAGGCAGGTTATCCACTCTGGCAACTACAGGGGACTGCACACTTGTCTCTGCTTGCGTGACAGAGGATGAGGAGGATGAGAAAAGTTTAGCAAGCCAGTCCACCACCTCCTCTGCATGCTGTGGCTGGATAGCACGGGCAAACTCACTAACCAGAGTAAATGATGCCCTGCCTGAGGACTGACCCCCACATCCACCTTTGCCTGTGTACACATTTGATGCTGGCCCCCTTACAGTGCCAAGGGAACGTCTGCCTCTCCTTGTTGTCCTCCCAGACAATATTGGGAGGGAGGGGGCGGTGCTTATACGCAAATGTAAAGAAGAAGTTGAAATCGGTACATAGATGCACTTTAATCAATGTAAAGAGGTGTGTGGTGCACTTTAATTTGAGTATGCACACTACACAGACACACTCCATGCATACGCTATAATATACTGCAATATAATGCGCCAAACATACAGTGACGCACAGAACTATATGGCATTAAACTGGCAGCAATGCACACAAAACTATTTTGCGTTAAACTGCCAGTAACGCACACAGAACTATATAGCATTAAACTGGCAGTAACGCACACAGACCTATATGGCGTTAAACTGGCTGTAACGCACGCAAAACTATATGGCGTTAAACTGGCAGTAATGCACACATATAAAAGGGGCGTTAAACTGGCAGTAACGCACACAGAACTATATGGCGTTAAACTGGCAGTAATGCACACAGAGCTATATGGCGTTTAAACTGGCAGTAATGCACACAGAGCTATATGGCGTTTAAACTGTCAGTAATGCACGCAAAACTATATGGCGTTAAACTGGCAGTAACGCACACATAACTATATGGCGTTAAACAGGCAGTAACGCACACTGAAGTAAATGGCGTTAAACTGGCAGTAACGCACGCAAAACCATATGGCGTTAAACTGGCAGTAACGCACACAGAAGTAAATGGCGTTAAACTGGCAGTAATGCAATCAAATATACGGTGTTCAACCATCTCTACACTGACGCTATCTGAACTGTCCCTACTCTACCTATACACTAATGTAAAAATTCCTGACTCGGTCTCACTACACAACACTGAAACTATACGAGCTGTCCCTACTGCACACTAAAGTATGTATGAATGACACGGTCTCATTACACTACAGTGAAACTATCTGAGCTGTCCCTACACTAGCTGCACACTATGCAAAGCTGAATGATGGTTCTCCTCACTACTCTCACACTATCCCTAGACTGACACTAAACTAATATTCTACACTGACAATTGAAGCAAAATAGCACAGTATAGCACACTAACTAGCTAATAGCACTGAACAGAGCCCTGTTTTATCTCTCTCCAAGCCAAAATCACACTGAAAATGGCTGCCATTGAAAGAATATTTTTATACTGTGGGACGGGAATGAGCCATGATTGGATAAAGTCATGATGACAGTGTCCAATCATGACTCTGACAGTGCTTTGTGCCCTGAGAGGCTGAAGCTTTCACTGCTTCAGCCAATCAGGGCTTGCAATGCACTGTTCAGTGCTGCAATGCATTGTGGTCGGTTCGGGGGGGGGGGGGGGGAACAAACGACCCGTTTGTTCAGCTGTTCACCAAACGACCGAACAACGAAAGTTTGTCCCGAACTAATGCGCAGGCCGAACCGATCACCCATCACAAGTCCTTACCTGCCTAGGGAGTCATGTATATGTGTATATATATATATATATATATATATATATATATATATATATATAATTGATGATAAAAAGGGTAACAATCTTATGATCCTGGATTTTGCTGACCATTTTTAAATGTTGATACAAAAATATGGTCTAAACTTACTGCATCCCAATTTGCAGATATAATACCATCTTTAATCCACCCAGAGCATTTGGGCTTTGTTAAAGGTAGAACAGCTTCCACCAACATTTTTAAATATGCTAGATCCAACACCACTGGTGACTTTGCTATAAGTATGTTGGATGCTAAGAAAGCTTTCAACAATGTCAGCTTTCAGTGTCTCCCTCTAGTTCTCCAAAGGCTAGGCTTCTCTTTATGAATTGTATTGATATTATGTGTTCTTCTCCTACAGCAACAGGATAGGACAGTGTGATACCTGTCTGAAGATTAAATTACATAAGAGGGGTGAGGTTGGGTGTTCAATTTCTCCCCTTTATTTCAATCTCAATCTTTATTTCAAGGTTAGAGCCACTCAGCGGGTACTTGAACTGCCTGACTCCTGTGCCTGGGATTGAAATAGTCTCTGAAGAGTTGTGAACTGGACTCATTGCAGATGACATTTTAATATTTACATCTGACCCTTTATTGGATATACATATTAATAAACACATTTATGACACCTTCCGCCTTTGCTCAGGTCTCTGAATACATTTCGGTAAAAGTGAGGCACTTCTCTTAAATACTTACAAATCTTCCCACTGGACCCTGCCCTTTCCCTTTCTTATAGCCAGGGAAAACATCACCTACTTGGGAATTATAATAGAAAGGGTGGTATCTACTCTATACTGTCTGAATTACTGTTCTTCAATTACAAAAATATTAGGTGAGATGGAGGCATGGATGGACCTACCCATCTTGCTGTTAAGGAGATGCCATTTGTTTAAAATGGTTTGTTTCACTCACTTTTATAGCCACTTCAAACAATTCCACTCAGCATAAAGATATTCAGAAGCTGAATAAGGCAGTTTGCTTATTTGTATGGCCTTTTATAGCCATGGCAAAGTTCCATCTCTCTAGAAGCAAAGTTAACCAAATATTGCCTGTCTTCTGTGCATAGGCCTGGATTAAGTGTCACAGGCCCCTCAATACACAGATTTGGCTTTGAAATCAAAAAATGGTGCATCCATAAAATCTGGCAGCCATTATTCACTGTAGAGTAAAAACATTACCTTTTGACCTTTGGCAAAACCTATTGATCTGTGATACTAGGGTTGCTTGGAGGGAAATATGGAAAAAGATGGGACCTTCCCCCCATATATCCAGATACCTGCCTATTCACGATAACTCTATTTTTTCTCAAAGCATGCAGGATGAAGACTTTTATGTTTGGAGAATTACAGGTTCCTCACAGTTCCTCTCACAGGTCATCTCAGAGTTTAAGCTGGACCTTGTCAACCTGAAACCATTTTGGGATCTCGCTACTGCATTCAGACTGCCAAACCACTATTTCTTTTACCGTTTACAATACTCTGATTATGCAAAATCCTGTGGCCCAGACAAGGATAAAAGATTCTAGCGCTCCATGATAGATTGTTTAACCACTTCAATACCGGGCACTTTTACCACCTTTATGCCAAGGCCAATTTTCAACTTTCAGCACTGTCACACTTTGACAAAGGACAATTGCGTGTTCATGCAACACTGTACCCATATGCAATTTTTATAATTTTTTCAAACAAATAGAGCTTTCTTTTAGTGGTATAATATTACCATTGGGGTTTTTTTTTTTTTATCTTTTGCTAAATAAATTTAAAAAGACTGACATTTTTGAAAAAAATCAACACGTTTTTCTTCATTTCTGTTATATAAGTTTGCATATAAATCACCTCATCAAGTTTTTTTGTGTGAAAATATCCCAAATCTGTGTATATTATTTAGTCTGTAGGAACATTATATCATCCATAAACTATGGTATATGGTATATATCTGAAGATTGATTAGTCCTGATGTACTGACTCATTTCTTGAAGTATTGCACAAGTATTGCAATTATAGTTCATTCTATAAATCTGCACCTCTGAAGATGAAAAAGGCTTCAAAACAGGTAAGATGCCCATGTGCTGTGATACAATCTACTACGGGCATGTTGTATTTTGGACCAACTACAGTATATGTGCAATTTAATTGAGTCATGTTTGTTTTAAACTTTTTTTGTTAAATTGGTTAAACTAAAGATTTTATATCTATATGAAAGACCTTATGTGTGCAGCAGCCCCCCTCAACCCCCTAATACTTACCTGAGCCCCATCTCGATCCAGCGATGTTGCATGAGAGTCTCGGTTGTCCGGCTGAACCAATGGCGCCCCACTGCTGTCAATCAAGGTCAGTGAGCCAATGAGGAGAGAGCGGGAGTGGGGTCATGTCTAAATGGACACACTGAGCAGCAGCTTGGCTCGGGTGCCCCTATAGCAAGCTGGAGGGAGGGGCCAGGAGTGTCAGCGGGGGACCCGAGAAGAGGAGGATCTGGGCTGGTATGTGCAAAACTATTAAACAGAGCAGGTAGGTATAACATGTTTATTTTTTTTAAATGAAAAAAAGGAAACTATAGTATCACTTTAAAATAAAGTAATTATTTTAACATTTATTGTTATTGTGTTCTGTTCTAGTAGCCCTTAAAGTCCCTTATGTTGTTCAGAGGATATTTGTTACATTATATTTTGGAATGTTGGCTACACGATGACACCAGACTCCACTAGCTCCAATCATTTCTTGAGGCCTGAAAATGCCAGGACAGTACAGATATCCCCCAATTTCTTAGAAAGTAAACAATCCAAGGTATTTAGTAATAGGCATGATGAGTTATTTGAAGTTGTAATTTTTTTTATTAAGAAATTTAAAAAAAAAAAATATATATATATATATATTTTTTTTTTTTTTACATACTGTGACTCGTGCAGTACAGCATTAATATATAATCGGTGTGGCGATAGTATTTTTTTTTTCACTTTGTTTTTATATTCATTTCTTTTTCTTTTTTACGTTTGTTTTGACCAGCGCAATATAGTGTTTCCATAGTAACCCTACTACTCTGGGGAAGTGATCAGGATTGTTGTTTTTTCTTTACACATTATGATTGTTTATACCAGTGCATTTCACTGTTATAAGCAACCATTTTTAATGAATGAAACTGATTCATTCGATGTGTTTTATTATGATCAGCTGTGATTGGCCACAGCTAATCAAATGGTACAGATGGGCTGTGATTGGCCCTGTCTGTACCATGTGATCACTGGGACCAATCACAGCTAGCAACACAATTATATACAATGAATGGCATAAAAGGAAGCCATCCATTGTTTGCAATTGTCATGTGATCTGCTGTGATTGGTTACAGTGATCACATGGTACGGGTATGCCGGTACACTTATTAGTCATTTGTGTCACAGCACGGCCCGATTTGGATCAATGAAAGTCCCGCTCGGCTGTCATTTTGCTACAGGATTGGAGAGAATGTGTTAATTCAAAATCAAACCATATTGTATTTCAGATATTTACCAGCAACTCAACTCCTATTTTACATACTGCTTGCTTCTGCATCCTTCCAACTGGAGTAAATAAAGACTTCTTAGACAAGCTCTTGCTGACAAGCTAGTTAATAAAGTGCAGAGACCGGTGACCAATGAGATCTGGAGAGAGTATTAATCAAAGATACTTTACAGACATTTATTCCCTTCTCCTTAGCTAAGAATGGCCCTCAGGGATCTACCTGCTCTTTGTGCAGCACCTATCAACCTTCTCTCACACATTGCTTCTGGTCATGCCTGTCAATAACCAAGATGTTCACAATATCCTCAATAGACTTTTCTTTGTTCTACCCATGCATACTCAAGAAGTGGACATACCATAAAGCACCAATCATCTCTGAAATATAAAAAAAGTTGAAATGTTTAATGAACAGAGAGAAGCTAGACAAGGATCTTCAAAACTTTGTCTCACACAAACGCTTTGTCTCTAGATGGTGTGCTTTCATAAAAAACACCTTAACAAGCTTAGAAGTGATGACGCTTATGTCCTCTTTCTGATATACAAAGTGGTACGTCAAGTGGAATCCGGTGGATCCTTAAAGCAGCTTGTATATCTCATTCCACCTTTAAGTCATCCTGCCTGCTCATCAGAGATTTACTTATCTTAGTTCTACATCTAGATCCAACCTAAGACTGCAGTCTTTAATTACCAGTTGTCTTTCTATACATTTCTTTTATAGTTTTCTTTGCACATGTTGTTGTTTTTTCCTATCCCCTTCCCCTACCCCCCTTTCTTTCCCTTTAATTGCATGTAGTATATTTGCATAGATGCTCTTGGTTTTATGGGCCCCTGAACTTTCTTTCTGTCAGGTGCATCCCCCCAGGTAACCAACAATCCTTGCCTCCATTCTCTTATTGAAACTGTGTCACATCCAATCAACATATCTTAAAGATCCCTATGTGTACGTATCGGCATTTCTTTTGTAAGACTTAATAAAAAAATGTTTTATATATATATATATATATATATATATATATATATATATATATATATATATATATATAAACACAATGCTTTCATGTTATGTTTACATCAAGTGTATAGTGACATCATGGCTAGGGCAGAGTTGCAGCTCTGTCCAGTGTCTTCCTGCAGTAAAAGATCACTACTATATTGATCCATTGCTGGCTTATTGCAGAAGTTATTGTTAGAAGTGATCTACTGCTGCTCAGACTACCAACCATATCCAGACCCAGCCTTTATAAAAACACAATAGCATTCATTATTTTAGTTATCACAAAAAAGGTTAACATCTGCGCTTGTCACTCCACATTTCTAAGGTAAAATTAATATGTTAACTTTCAGTTTGCCATATCATTTACATTAGATTGTTGCAGTCAGCAGACTTTGCTGATTGCATTTTGGGATAAATATATGGGGGTTTGCAAATTACATAAATGTTCAGCTGAGAAATATGTAAATAAAATGCTTTTTGTTTTCTATTCATTCTCAATTAAGTACAAGAAACTTGAAACATATGTTTCCATATGTGCTCTCAAATTAAATCACTAACTATACAAAAAAAGTATAATAGGTTAGGGTAAACTACGAATGCTAAAATGTATAATGTGAAGAACTGAGGCAGGGGACTTTAATAAGAAAAGACCTAGAGACTCAAGTGGGTGAAAAAAAGAATCTGGTGTGAACACAACCAATGTTTGAAGCTGGGAGATCTAATCAAGAGCTAGTATTGAGGTATGTACTATGAATCCTGTGGGGAAGCTTAACTTTCTAATAAGTGACATTTTAGCTATGTGGAATATTGTCTTTAAAGCTTTACAGTTAGTATGATATGTCCCTTGTGTTGATTGTTCTCATTTTAGTAGAAATCTTCATCTGTCCTACCCTCAGCCCAACCAGGCATAATCGCCTGGTGTGGTGGGGATTAATACAGCTAAGGGGCTGTCAGGAGCTCTCATTAAAAGAGCTTGGCTATGCCCACCCTTTTCTGCCAGATCCACCATTCATAGAATCCATACTACAGCTTCAGGACTACTACTACAGGAGAAAAATCAACAAAAGAGACATCATAATACATGGGCCCGCACTAAGGAGTCATTAACATGAACAAATAACACACTTACAACTTCTTTATCTTTTAACTTTTTTATTGAGTTTCTTGGTAAATAATATTTGGCCCTGGTGTTGTTTAAAGGGGGGTAATCCTCATAAATATTTATAAATTAAAATAAATGAAGCCATCTTGGCTATAACACAATCATCAAAATTTATTTATCTTTTGTCCATCCAGCCGATGCTGGACGACTAATCCCCAGTAAACAACACCCTGACTATCGGAATAAATAAAAAAGGGGGAGGGAGGGTGGGAGTCCCGGTCCTGAGGTACTGTGTCCTTCCCGCGGCCGGACGGCCTCTTTTATCACCTCTGTCCTGCGGAACATTGCTCCCGCCGAAACACCACCAATCAGCTACTGTTGCTGCCCTGGCTCCAGCCAATAGCACCTGTAACACACCAAACTGCATTCCCCTTATGCTGTCCCATGTCGGCCCTGCACATTGCAAGGACCTGTCATGGGCCCGCACTAAGGAGTCATTAACATGAACAAATAACACACTTACAACTTCTTTATCTTTTAACTTTTTTATTGAGTTTCTTGGTAAATAATATTTGGCCCTGGTGTTGTTTAAAGGGGGGTAATCCTCATAAATATTTATAAATTAAAATAAATGAAGCCATCTTGGCTATAACACAATCATCAAAATTTATTTATCTTTTGTCCATCCAGCCGATGCTGGACGACTAATCCCCACAGACCAAGGGCAGTAGAGTATCTACTGACTGAGGTCCCCCCAACACCATAGCACTCTCGATCAAATTTTGCAGACCCATATTAAATATATCGACACCAATTACTGAAAGGTGGACCAGATCTTTTCTGAACAAGCCCGGAAGGAAACCTTCCAGCTCCACATGGCGGAAAGATAAACCGCCCAAAGAAATTATAAAATTATGGATTGTTCTATTTAGCCGTCTCCTAACCTTATCAAGATAAAATAGGCCTCCACTGGGAGACCAAAGAAGACGGGGGACCATCTCTGAGAATGCCAGAATGGCATTTGGAAATGATAATCTAATATCATAAAAATCCTGTTTTATCTGACAGAGAAGATCCCAGGTATGAACCTTACCGATATCGTTGGCACCCAAGTGGAGGACCAAAATATCAGGGGATGGCCAACAGATGCCAAATAGGCTAAATGACTTCTTAAATCTCGCCAGCGAAGGCCCCGGACACCTGACCATAAAACATAAAATTCTTGAAAGTCCAAGCCCAAATTACTAGAATAACTCCTAGATGCAGCCTGCTTACCAGCCCAGTAGATATAGGAGTGGCCTACAATCCAAACTGTATATTTAGCTGGATCTGCAACAAAAAATTATCAGATAAGTAATTCAGGACGGACATAAATTTTGTATCTGTTACTAGCCCATCTACCAACCCTCTTCTGGCCTTCCGGATCAAAACCCAGTAGATTGGCAGTTGTGGCTGCCCCAATACGGAAAGAGTGCGAAGAGAATTTAAAACCAGATAGGTTAAGACTTTTTAGGCAAGATGAGAGAACCGCCGAAAATTGATATCTGGTTAATGGGGTCTGGTCCTGGTGGATAAAAAAGGAACCTGCACAAAAAGGACGAACAGATAAGAAATTCCTAACATTAAACAACGGGCAAATTTTGGGGTTAGGAGACCTTAACAAAACCACCCATTGCCCGTTACCGATCCTAAAAGTCTTAGATCTACATATAAACAAACGTAGACAATCCTGTTCCAAAACTACATGACCCACCAGAAGGAAAGAGGAAGTTGTCCTGTTTGGGGACACCACTTCCCCCATCCTTAAGGCGCCGAAAAATATGACCGAAAAAACTGCTCTGAATAAGAGCATTTCGAACGTGGAGCTGCAAACGGTCTCCAAAACCGCCAGCAGCTCGATCAATAAGCCCACTGAAATGGGACGCCTGCCATCCTTAGCGGGAACAGATTTACGAAAACCTTTAAGTACCTGACAAACTTGAAAAAAGGAATTCAGAGCTGGGCGGCCTGCAAATTTTAGGAAAAACGATACCCCTGCTAAAACTTTACTGACCGAAGCAGGACGCAAATGTGATTCAATCAAAAAGGATACAAATGCTAAGGAAACAAAAGCATTCACCTCCAGCGTGTCAATATTTTCCTTATCACAAAAAGAGCACCACTTGGCCCAGGCCAACTCGTATTCGCGCCAAGTCTTCCTTGCGACAGAATTATGGAGGTAGGTTGATATCAATCCCATATCAAGCCCCAGAGGAAGTCTGGGCAGGCAGTGCCGTGTAGATCCGCCAACGGAGCCAAATTCCGGAATCTTTCGAACTGCAGGCGAGACAAAGCGTCAGCTATGTTATTCTCCAAACCAGCTATATGACGAGCTCTTAACCAAATATTGCAACGTAAACAATGCAAGACTAAGAAGCGCAGTAGTTTGAGGACAAGTTCAGACTTGGAAGAGAGCATATTAATAGCAAAGAGGACACCTTTGTTATCGGTATGCACTAACACCCTGCGATTAATAAACTGATCTTCCCAAATAACAATCGAGACTACCACTGGGAATAATTCAAGCAACACTATATTTTGCAGAATATCCTGATGATGCCAGCTGGGGTGCCATTTAGCGGCACACCAACGGCCATCCAAAAAAGCCCCAAAGCCAGAAGCACCTGCGGCATCCGTAAAAAAGTTTAGTTGTAAACTATCTATAAAATCATGTTGCCATACTGAAGAACCATTAAAATGGACGAGGAAAGTATCCCAAATTCTTAGATCTTCCTTAATTCTAGCCGAAATGCGCACATGTGCGTATGGGTTCTTCAAACCTCTGGTAGCCAGAGCAAAGCTTCTAGAGAAAACTCGAGCTATGGGGATAACCCTGGCTGCAAAAGCGAATAAACCCAACAAGCACTGTACCTCCTTCAACCAAACCTTCCGTTTGGTCAAAAAGAGGGAAATCATGAAACGCATTCGGTGCAATTTCTCCTCCGGCAATCTGAATTCCATTGATGACGAATCAATGGTAATACCTAGAAATTCTATTATTTGCGAAGGCAAGACCGTTTTCTCCTTAGCAATAGGCACCCCAAATGACTCGCAGATCGTCAAAAATGTATTCAAGGAACTAAGGCAAACCTGGGAGACAGCGGGGCCAATGAATAAGAAATCGTCTAAATAATGCAAAGAACCTCCTTCCGGGAAACACTGGGACAAAACCCAATGCAAAAACTTTGAAAAGGCCTCAAAATAAAAACATGATAAGGAAAACCCCATGGGCAGGCATTTGTCAAAATAAAATTTCTCTTGAAAATGCAGACCCAGGGAATTAAAGCCTTGAGGATGCACAGGTAGCAAGCGAAAGGCTGACTTAATATCTGCCTTTGACAACAAAGCCCCCCGCCCGAACCGTCTCAATACTACCAATGCTTCATCAAAAGAGGAATATGAAACCGGGGCCACCACATCAGACACTTCGTCATTAAGCGAAGAATCCGCTGGATATGACAAATGGTGGATAAGTCTAAAGCTTCCTTGCTCCTTCTTGGGTACAATGCCCAAAGGGGAAACTCGGAAGTTTGAAAAGGGTGGATGGTCAAAAGGCCCAGCAACCCTACCCTCCAACACTTCTTTATTAATTTTCTCTTGTACAATATTCGGATGCATCCTGGCTGAAAGCAAGTTTTTAACCATAACACATCCATTCCCAGAAAAACCCGGAACCAAGAACCCTTCTTGAAAGCCATCAATTAGTAACTGAGCCATCGTGCGGTCTGGGTATTGGTCTAGCCAAGGCCGCATTTTTGGCAAGCTCACCGGGGTCATGGCTTTTCCCAGTAGAATCGCGGGGCAATGGGGTGGCCGATAATGCTGTGTTCTTGCGAAAACACCTGCTTGCGGGGTGATTACCGTTGCAGTAAGAGCACTCGTGCCTATATCTGCAGCTGGAAAAGAATTTGCATTGCCCTTCATTAAAGGCGAAGCAGAAGCCCTTGCGAAAGGCCTGCTGAGGATTAACTGGCCGAGCAACAAACTGAGGCTTTTGCGGCAGCATGAGGTTCAGCCAGAGACCTACATCCTTACAACCCCATTGCAACGTCGGGTGGACCGCTAATTTCTGTCTGAAATTCTCGTCATAAGTGAACCATGCCGAGCCGCCAAAGTGGCGAAAAGCTTCAGCAATGATGTCCACATGCTGGAACAAACCTGAACATTTCTCTGGGTAATGTTCACCCAATACGGCTGCATATATGCAAAATGCCTGCAACCAATTTTGAAATGTCCTAGGGATAGATTTCCGTTTATCGTCATCAGCCCTATCCTCTAATCTCTTATCCACTTTAACCACAAATTCTTTAGAAGAAGGCAGTAATGACAGCAAATCAATAAACTCTCCTTTCCAAATTTTCTCTTTAACTGAGTCCGCTAGGTGGAAACCCAGTGGTGAGATGTCACATGGCATGGGTAGCTTGAAGGAGGATTCCACCACCGTGCGTGGAGAAATAACAGGCTTCATCGCCTGCTTCCTAAAACTGCTGTCTGCCACGTTCGCATTAGCTGGTAATTCAGACACATTGCGCCAGACATGACTGACATCATCCATATTTTGCTGTGTCATATTGTCACTGTTTGGAAAAACACTATGCAACCGTGCATCCCTGTTAATAGCAGGCATACCTGAATTATCTTGAAAAGCACCAGAACACTGTGCCACCTCAGTTTCTTTTAAACCACCACACGCACCAGAGTGTAATAACGCACCAGCAAGCTGTGCCCCTGAATTATATTTAGATTGAATATCATGTATAGCACCAGAGTACTGTGCCCCCTCATTTAATTTAAAACTATTATTAGAATCTTGCAAAGCACCAGAATACTGTGCCCCCTCATTTAATTTAAAACTATTGTTAGAATCTTGCAAAGCACCAGAATACTGTGTCCCCTCATATCTATTAACATTAGCGCCAATAGTATGCGCCCCTTTAAGGTCATTAACGATGTTAGATAATGACAATAGAAAAGCATTCAATTCAGGTACAGAAAGAGAGCATGTCTCACCACTAGGTGAACTCCTGTCAGGCACGCTGCTGGCAGCTGCTGGCTGTGATGTCCTCTCCTGGCTCTGGGATGACACTGCTGCTGGAATGCTGCTGGCTCTCTCCTCACTTCGCTTAGGAGAAGCTGGGGACTTAAGTCTCTTCTTCCCTCTATTAGGCTGGCGGCGCGGACTGCGCATGCGCTCCGCGGACTCCTCCATTTTCTCTGACGAGGAGAGAGCAGAAGGGCCAGGCGGAGCCTCTGACTGACCGGCCCCCAGGCATAAACGAAGCCACTCCTCGCCACCGGCGCCCTCTGCCTTCTCAATGAGGCGGCGTAACAGGCTCTCTCTGCCCTCAGGTGCGCGCTGCATCTCCGACGGTCCTGTGGGAGTCCCGGTCCTGAGGTACTGTGTCCTTCCCGCGGCCGGACGGCCTCTTTTATCACCTCTGTCCTGCGGAACATTGCTCCCGCCGAAACACCACCAATCAGCTACTGTTGCTGCCCTGGCTCCAGCCAATAGCACCTGTAACACACCAAACTGCATTCCCCTTATGCTGTCCCATGTCGGCCCTGCACATTGCAAGGACCTGTCATTATGTCCCTTGTGCTGATTTATATGATTTATTTTTTGGCTACACTCAGCTTTTAAGTTGATTAAGTAAACAACAAAACATTTGTGTTGAATTAACAAAGCTGGCGTAAAAAACTAAATGAACAGACGGCACTCCATCAAATATGATTAAAAGCCCTACTTCATTAAGTATGTCAAGACATACCAAAGCACTAAAAGCTTGTACAGGACTAACAAATCCTTACTCATTGTTAAGTTGATGGTGAAATCTACATTATAGAATGAATTTCTATTTTTAAGACAAATCATTACATTACAGGGACCATACTACTTGGTCCGTACAATAATAATATATAGTACTTGTTGTAAATAAAAACAAGCATTCTATTTCCCTTGTAAGCGTTACAAAAATGAAGTATAGAATCACTATATAAAAAACATGATTGTATTTTATAAGGAATTAATCTTAATGATAAACTTCATGCCACACCTATTCAAAAATCCAACTCTAAGACAATGACATTGTTTTAGTTTCAGTACAATAAATCATATAAAATACAATGTATCTGTTCATCCTGGTTGCTATAATTAGAAAATAATTGCAACGAGATACATTTACTGATTCATTTACTGTTTTCTGCACATTGAGTGTAATTAAAGGAGCATTATACAAACCATTGATCATTCTAAACATAGTGCAACTTTTAGAATGAACCTTTCACAGAAAATAAATTCACACATTGTTTCATAAGTTAAAAACATGCATGTGACTATTATTTAAGGTAAACATTAGAGGTAAGGCTAGGCATTTTTTGGAGCTATACATACAGTCATTACCTTGACAAAATTCTTTGGCATACAAGACAAAGATGGTAAAGTATAATGAAAACAAATACATCATGTCAATGTGTTATTTGTTCAAGTATATCACCTTTATCTGTAGGCACTATTTGAATAAAATCGAAAGTTTTCCTTTTCAGATATGTTGCAAAGGTCAACAGTTTCAGTGGAGTGTGATTACTTTTTTATATGATTTAACTGTAAAAAAAAGGGGAACACATGGATGGAGGAATTAATTAAAGTAAATTAGGGATATCTATGGGTTAATAAGGAAATAAAATATTGTTTGTTGATTTAAACCTAACAGTAATTTATGAATATGCATAAAAAGTGAGTGCAGCGCAAAAAAAACAACAAAAAAAATATTTTCAAAATTTGCAAGTGAAAAAATTGTAAAAGAGAAAACTAAGGCAGAGTCCCAGTGCAAAAAATATATTATTCAAATTTGCAAGTGAAAAATTAAAAACTAAAACAAAGTCCCAGTGCAAAAATCAATCCATATATATATAAAAAAAAAAAAAAAAAAAACATCCATCCATGTGAAATATCGGTGGTAAATAAAAAAAAATCATGAAGAATCTTCAAATAAATGTGCATCCAGCTCCACACCCAAGTGAGTAAGTAGTCCGCTTAAAAAGCAGTAAGATTATCTTATTAAGTACGCCGTGTCTGTCCGACTTCCTGCTTTCTTGTCCTGTTTTTTGCTACATCAGTGAATGTTATTCACATTTTTTCAATTTCTATATCTTTTCCGCCACTAGCACATCCTTGGCTTTATCATTATATCTGCCCGGTGTCCAGTATCTAAGATGGAATTGCTGGGCTATATAACCCATGTGTGTGATGACACATTCACTTGGCCAATCCCCAGACAATGTCCAATCATGATGAAACTCATAGGGTGGAGCCTACGACGTGATGACGTTTTGGGGGGATTTTGATGGGCATTAGGAAAAGGAAGGGAATGGAAGCTTGAGGAGACGCCGCGGACCTCATTGATGAGACATATGGTTGTACTGACTTAATACGTCATATAACTCATAAGTGTAACCCACTTATTTCATTAAACTGCATTTTTAAACCTACTGCACTATGGAAGCACTTACTTTTGTTTTCTGAGTGACATCGGTCTAGCTGCGGTTCCACAACATCTTTTAAAGGTCTCCCTGTGCTGGGTGAGACTGCTTTTTAGCAGTCACGGATAGCTGGTAAGCAGGCTACTTACTCACTTGGGTGTGGAGCTGGATGCACATTTATTTGAAGATTCTTCACAATTTTTTTTTTTTATTTACCACCGATATTTCACATGGATGGATATTTTTCTTGTTTATATATGGATTGATTTTTGCACTGGGACTTTGTTTTATTTTTTTTATTTTTCACTTGCAAATTTGAAAAATTGCGACTCTGCCTTAGTTTTCTCTTTTACAATTTTTTCACTTGCAAATTTTGAAAATATTTTTCTTGTTGTTTGTTTAGCGCTGCACACCTTTTATGCATTACTTGAAGTTTTTGTATTAGACTTTTTAATGCTGGCAGCTGGCCATATTTTACTATATTTCATTTATAGTTTATATTTCATATCATTGATTCTCTAGCGCAGCGTTAGCCCACTTTGGGTTCCTTGAACCAAAGTAATTTCTGAATGTAAATTTCAACTGAAGCTTTCACTCATAAAAAAATGTGGAACATGGCTGACAGCTTAGTCCTGCAGATTACACAAGGAAAGTACCACTCTCCTTTAATTAGTTTAGCTCCCCTGTCACTTTGATCTCTATTCTCTGAGCTCTATTTCCAGGACTGCAAAGTGATTTTAATACAGAGCATCAGGCAATCACATTGACAGCAGAGCTTCACTGATTACATAACATCCTCTGCTTGTGTAATCTGCGGGACTGAGCTGTCATTTAAATAATTCAGCTTTGACCAATGTAGAAGATGGCCAGGTTATGTGAAGGAAGAAGCAGCTTCAGCCACAGCTGTGCCTCCTAGAATGGCACCTGAGGCAAGTACTTCTTCTGAGTCTGACTTGTTCTGGCCTGCCATACAATATCTCTTGACACTCCATCTGACAAAACTTTTTCCAGAGAATAGTACTTTGATAAATCTGGAACATTGCCCCAAGGGATGAGCTTCGGATTTAAGTCAACAATGAGTTAAAAAATGTCAAACAATTGCAAATGTATTTACCCACAGCAACTAGTAATGATTACTAGAGTTGAGCGGACACCTGGATGTTCGGGTTTGAGGGGATCGGCCGAACTTTGCAAAAAAGTTCAAGTTCGGGACCGAACTTGACCTGAACTTGACCCCGAACCCTAACCCCATTGAAATCAATGGGGACCTGAACTTTTGAGATTGAAGTCATTTAAAAGCACTCGCGGCTATAATGAATTGTCTGCTTCTGTCCCCGTAATACAGAGAACAGTCATTGAAAGTCATTGATTTTTAAAAAGTTATTGGGAACCCCACGTCAAATTTAAAAAAAAAAATGACGTGGGGTTCCCCCCAAATATCCGTAACAGCCCCTTCAGGTCTGGTATAGATTTTAAGGGAACTCCACGTCAAATAAAAAAAAAAATGGCGTGGAGTTCCCCCAAAAATCCATACCAGACCCTTTATCCGAGCACGCAACCTGGCAGGCCACAGGAAAAGAGGGGGGACGAGAAAGCCCCCCCCGCCCGCAGATCCCCACAACCACCGGCCAGGGTTGTGGGGATGATGCCCTTGTCCTCATCAACATGGGGACAAGGTGCTTTGGGGGGGACCCTACCAATGTTGAGGGCATGTGGCCTGTTATGGTTCAGGGGGGGAGGTGCTCTCTCGCCCCCCCCCTCTTTTCCTGCGGCCTGCCAGGTTGCGTGCTTGGATAAAGGGTCTGGTATGGATTTGGGGGGAATCCCACGTCATTTTTTTTTTATTTGACGCAAGGTTCCCCTTAATATCTATACCAGAACTGAAGGGCCTGGTAATTGAATTTGGGGGAACCCCACGCTTTTTTTTTTTTTTTTTATCAATGACTTTCAATGATTGTCTCTGTATTACGGGGAGCCAACAATTCATTATAGCCTATATAGAGTGCTTTTAAATAACTTTTTTTCCTGCAGAAATGACACTTTGTGCACTTTGTGCATGGACAGTTCTAAGCATGGGAAACATGCGCCCCTTTACAGGCATACTATAGACACCCCCCCAGGTATGAAATTTAAAGGAATATTACATTTTTATTGTTTCACTTTAAGCATTATTAAAATCACTGCTCCCGAAAAAACGACCGTTTTTAAAACTTTTTTTTGCATTGATACATGTCCCCTGGGGCAGGACCCAGGTGCCCAAACACTTTTTATGACAATAACTTTTTAAAAATCAATGACTGTTCTCTGTAATACGGGGAGCCGACAATTCATTATAGCAGCGAGTGCTTTTAAAATACTTTTTTTTTCCTGCAGAAATTACACTTTGTGACAAACTGACAATAACTTTTTATAAAGCGCCATTACATTGCCGAACACCGAACTCTAACCCGAACATACAGTAAATTGTTCGGGTCCGGGACCCAAAAACCCAAAAGTCCGGTTGCTCAACCCTAATGATTACTAATAAAAAAATGAGATAATAAGTAATGAGAGTTTTCTTATGTGCCAGATCCCTCTTTATGAAATTCTCAGCAGCCTTTGTTCAGAGTGTGTTGGAGCAGACATAGGGTAGATAGGGAAAGATAAGATTTAAAATGTGCCTAGTTCAGCAGGAACTAGACGAATTTCAATCCACCTATGGTCTGCTTTAGAAGTACCCCTTTCCTTTTATCTTTTATTCTTGTTCTCTATAAATCAAGAGGGGCTCTTGGGGCCCTGATGTAAGGAGGGAGATGTAAAGTTGGGACTCTGGTGACCTGATGTCATAAGGCAGTAACTCTAGGGACTCCGCTTTTTAGTGGGGTGATTCTGGGGATTCCGATGTAAGTTGGGTGGTTTTGGGGACCCTAATGTAAGGGTGTCACTCTGGGGATGAAGAGCAGGGATTCTGTTTGATGGGAAACTCTGATGGGGATTGTTGATGTAAGCGGGGACTTTATAGTGAACAGGTGGGCTTGCCCTGATGCTGCACTGTATATGTTGTTTTGATGTTACCTACTCCCTGACCCCTGCACTCTATCCATTATGTTGTACATTACATAGTCCTGACCAAAGTCTTTACTGTCCCAACAGTTGCTGGTTTTAATGAAGTTCTTCTTTAAGGTAGACTCAGACAGACAAAGTGACCACTTTTAGTGTGCAGAAAAGCATATGTGATGGAAACGTTTACAATTATCCTTTGTTCTGAGGTTTATTTGTATCTGTGGGACTAATTTTCCTTTACCTTAGTACTGATTTCAATCACCCAATCATGTGTAAGCAAGTATTTGTGCAAAGTGAGTTTTCACCGCATTTACTAAATTAAGAGACATTTCCCCTGACGATTTGCCAATCAACCCCAGGTGCATATTGTCCGTGCTGGTTGCTTCAGACACTCCGTCCAATAGGCAGAAGTGTCAGGATATCCAGAGCTGTGGAGCTCATGGAGAACTTAAAGGCCTAAGCAAGGTAAAGGTAAAGGATCCAAGAATCCAGAAATCTCCCCCTCACCTCCTTGACGAATATAGTTGTATATAGAGTGTAAGTGTTTATTACAATTGCAAATAGTATTTGTTAGGTAGATGTATTCATGTGTCTCTTGATGACCGCCTTAAGGGTGAAGGCATGGAATGGTCTGCAAGTGTCAGAACAGGGGGTGAGCAACTTTAAGCCGTAGTTGAAAATATTTTCCTGATGGCAATATTTTAGTGCCAGCTTTCCTGCACATAGAATAGTTGAACACTCAAAGATACATAGGTCTGCTCGCATAATTTGTTTTGTGCTTACCGGATGCATAAAGAGGAAGTGTTTTTTTTTGCAATGAAAACTAGCCTTACATTGTATTATTAGGTAAAATAAATTTGCACTAAGAAAGAAAAACAGCCAAGAGAATTAAAAAAAAGAGAACCGAGATTACAGATGAAATAAAGTTTTTTAGTCATAAGACATAAGCCTCGGCCCATGGCTTTGAGTTCTAAACCAGGGTTGAGAACATTTATTTATGTTTTTACTGATGTAAAAGAGTCAAAATAAAAAATAAAAGTACAGTTCATAAAGTGGCTGAGAATTCAGGAAGTATTAAAGTCAGTGCTCCAGAGTATCATGGAACAATTAGGTTCTATGTTCCATGATAAAATGACACATCTTGAACCCCAAACCTTAGTGGTTTTGGATTACTTACATGTACAAGAGGATGTAGATATTTGCCCAGTACCAGACCCCTGGACTTCTTGACAGATTAAGGAATTTCTATAGGGAGAGAGGAAATATTTGTCGAGTAAGGCAGCATCTCTTAGTTTTAAAGAAAGAAAGAAATGGGAAGATGCCAATTTTTGGTGTCCCCCTATTGCCTTGAGTAAGGACACCCACGTTCGGGTTAGTAATACATTTTGTTTCGAGATAAGTTGCCTGTAAATGAATTGGTTTAAATAGAGAGCTTATGGTTATAAGACAGGTTTGTATAATAGGGCACTGTTGTATATTAGGGAAAAGAAAGAACTTCAATGTGTTCATAGATTTACAGTATGTTTTTATTACATGTTTATTTTTTGGTTTGGCTGTTGAGAGGTTTCCAACAACTATTAGTAAGTTTATGGAATGTGTTGGGCACATACTATTAAGCCCATTCCAAATGCACTGTTTAATTGGAATTATATGTGGGAAACGTGACGTCACTACTAAATTACATGTATTTAATGAGGTATAGGAGGGGGGTTATTTACTAAAGGCAAATCTACTTTGCACTATAAGTGCACTTGCAGTGAAGAGTAGATTTGCCTTTAGTAAATCAACCCCAATGTGTCTTTGTTGGGAGTAGGGGTCAGCATGTTTTGTTTCAGCTGGTTGGTGTGTCATTCATTGTCATTGAAGGGGATATGCATTTCAGAACTTTTTTCTTTTAACAAACAACTTTGTCAAAAGGTGCATGTATGTTTATTTCCTTTTCTTTTTGTATCATGCTCTCTTATGCCCCGTACACATGGTCAGATTTTCCGACGGAAAATGTTCGATCGGATCATGTTGTCGGAAAATCCGACTGTGTGTGGGCTCCATCTGACTTTTTTTATCGGAATTTCCGACGCACAAAGTTTGAGAGCTGGATCTCGAATTTTCCGACAACATGGTCCAATCGCGTCAATTCCGATCGTGTGTAGCCTAGTCCGACGGACAAAGTGCCACACATGCTCAGAAGGAATTTGGAGACAAAAGCTATTGGCTGCTGGCCTCTACGTAGTCCCGTTGTACGTGTTGTACGTCACCTCGTTCGGAATGATTGGATTTCCCAACAACTTTGTCCGACCGTTTGTGGGCAACACCAGTTTCGGACAAAATCCGTCTGAAAATATCCAACGGATTTTGTGGTCGGAATGTCCGACCGTGTGTACGGGGCATTACTCATTCACGCAGAGGGAATGTCCCCCTGGCAAAGTACCCACACCGTGTTAAGAGTATGTTTTGTGGACCCCCACATTTTTTTTTCTTTTCATTTGGCCCACTTTAAAATCCATATCAGAGCCTCATTAAATGGTATATATTTTTAGGCGTAACCCCACCCTGTTTTTTTTTTCTTTTGCATTAAGTCCCTCCTCAACCTCTTTACCAAATCTGGAACAAAAATAAGGGTCTGGTATAGATGAAGAGAATCCCCAGCCACTCTGTTTACCAACAAAACAAAGCACCTGGAAAATGTGCAATTTTAAATTGTATTTTTTTGTAAATGTAATTTTTGCTCTCCAGCCAACATGAATAACCACAGAATCACCTGAACTACTACTAGATAAAGCCATCCTTAACCATTAGAGGTGTTAAAAATAATATAAGTCCATAAGCATGCAGAAATAAAATAAAATGTTTACGAGCAACAGTTTTCGTTACTAGACATAGATTCAATATATATATTCAACTGAACATCTTTCTCAAACCCAGTATTGCAGCAAAAAATGGCCCTGTGGGTAAATCCTTCCCGGGCTGAAGTGGTTAAACAATTATGTAACCCTTCACAAAGGTTGTTGTAATACATTGTATACCTTAAACAGATGTTCCACTTTACAGGCAGGGGGCATCCCACATGCATATTATTAAAGTTTTTTTGCATTTTTAGCCCCGGTTTACACTGATTGCAGCTTTGAAATCACTGGTCAGTGAGATTTCATGTGCAGCTTGGCGACATCTGTGAGACTTCATACAGAGATGTCTATGCAAGTCGCACATGAAATCACCCAAAATAGTGCAGGAACCTTTTCAAAATCTGTGCAAGTTGGAGTCGCACTGATTTGAATGGTTCAATAGGCACAAATAGGGTGCAAATTGTAGTGCAATTTTAAACGGTCAAATCACATCACAGGTTGCACCGTTGTGAACTGGGGCTTAATATTTTACTTTAAACATTTTTAAAAAAGCTGCTCCCCACAGAACTGATTATTTTTTCGTCTTGGTAAATGTTTCCTAGGGCAGCATGCCCTTTGTTTTGATTTGTGGGCCCCTATGCCAAAAAAAACATACAATAGGGAAATTCAATTAAAAGGTTATTTTAATCTTTGTAAATGTCTCTTTTGATGTTTTACATCATACAGATGCGCCACTCCACAGGCAGGTTTAGGACATCCTTGAGGATATTATATAAAGGAATCAATAACAGAATAAACAGTTTTTTTTTAAATTTGCATTGCTCCCCCAGGGCAGTGCCCAGCTCCCGGTGTCCTTTGTCTGACAATACCTTGTCTATTCAATAAACAAACAGGGTAAAGATGCTGCACTACCTCTTAAGTGATAACACAAAGATAATTACACCAAAGTAAACACTATCAGTGTTTACATGTACTAAACAAGAAATTGTGTATAATAATGATCCAATATTGGAAACAAATTGGAAGGCCGGGTACCGGCCTGAAGTTATGGGAGGAGCCCGGAGGGTATTTAAGCAGCCCAAAGGCCGCCGGTCTTTGTCGGTTTCCTGTGCGTGATATCTGATACGTCAGACATCTAGGACCGACTCGTTCGAGACAAGCGCTGTTGGTGCCGCTCCGTGAGCTCCGTTTTCGTCTGTCCGCCTCCTTTTGTTGCAGTCCCGCGTTCCGTGTTCGTAAGTCGTGTTGTCCCTTCGTGTCGCACTCGTGTCGCCGAGTCGCAGTTCCGTACAAAGAATCTGGTTCGGCTGTCGCAGGTAGGGCTTCGGCTCCCATGTTTTACGTTCTCATGCACTGCTTATCATGTCACTAAACTGTGGTCTGCGTAGCTCACGAACCACGCACCACTTGTCTCGAAAACCTAAACAGTCACACGCACGTTTTTGCTTGTACACGATCGGGAGCCACCTAGCGGCACGCACATTCAGGGCCGCCCGCCATGACACTCCGACCGATGCCGCATCCGGCACTCAAGGGTTCCCCTTACGCGGTCGTATTACGTAGTCTTTGAATCGTTCAAACATGGCTCACGCACGGGTGCCGTTCGCACTCACACGCATCGTACATGTACTGTCATATTATTCAAATCGGTTATGCCAGCAAGCGTGCCGAATCGCCATTTGCATTCCGAATCGCTGTTGGCATGTTAATGGTACGAATCACTTCGACCGTGTCGAATCATTTCATGTATTAGCATGGCAATCATTTCATCATTTCAAACATGGCTAACGTATCAGGCCATTCGGTCATGCTAAGTCATTTCGCATCAGTTAAACAGGGCGTTCATGCCATCATTTCGATCCTGGCCGCACTCAGATTCAAGTCATGTCGCACTTAGGCACGGATTTGTCTCGGGGTACCCAGGGTACGGCCGTATTACCATACATGTTTCAGAGATTGGCCCACAGCCCGTACGGATGCGGGCTCGAGTCCAGCCTTTGGCGTGATATCGGTCATTGGCCACGTATCGGTCTGAATCCGGTCGCATCCGGGATGCATCGATTCGCACTAATTCGCCTAGCCGCTCGGCCTCCTTTCTATACATGCTCCAGAGATTAGATTTGGTTACAAGTTGCTCGGTTTGTTGTAATCTAGTCTTTGTCATGGTTTCATTTCGGTCACCATACCTCTGGGTAGGTCCGGTCGCATCCATAGATGCTCCGATCGGGGCGATCCAGACGCACGACTACCCGGCCTCATTTCGATACATGCGCCAAGGGCGGAATCGCATCACAGGTTGCGTGCATTCTTGATTCTTGCCCCTGTCATGGTATGTCATTTCTGTCATCTTACCACGCCCGGCAGGAATGCAGTCACTTCCCCGCACTAATTCGTGTCGGCGTGCCCTAGGCCGGCCTCATTTCAATACATGCGCCAGGGACGGAATCGCAAAAAAAAAAAAAAAAAATATATAAGAGACTTTGATTCTTGTCCTTGTCATGTTATATCATTTCTATGTCACCTTACCACGCCCCGGCGTTAATTGGTCACCTCCCTGTACGAATTCGCGCCGGCGTGCCCTAGGCCGGCCGCATTTCTACAAAAAAAAAAAAAAGAGAGAAAGGAGTTCAGTCACTAGACAGTGGCATGACGATCGAGGTCGCTGGCACACGAGTGCTTGCGTTCCAAATGCATACTGTAGCACTTGGAGTCGGACCCGGTGGCAGCTGGATGTCACAGTTCGGCCTCAGCGTACCCAGGCAGTTGGCCTCATTTCACGGTTGCCTCATTTCGGTACGTGCTCCAGAGTCCGGCTCACAGTCACCCCCATACGGTACGAACGGGCCGGGCCCTGTCACAGGAAGTTCATTTCAGTTAAGGCAACATGTCATGTCAGTCATTCGTGTTGTTATCTGTCATTTGATTCCACAGCTGTCTCGGCAGTCGACTTAAGTCACTATGGCCTGTTGTTATCATCCACGTTGGGTTCCGTCGCTCTGGACGGCAGCAGTTTCAGGCTCTTAAATAGGTACTTTCTCTCACACTCTCTCAGGTCAGTCGGATTCAGTAGGTCCACCTGCACCAGCTTGATCAGGGTTCCAGCAGGTAAAAAAAAACAAAAAAAAACGCAGGGGCACGGGGGGGCTCCTGCTTTCTCATGGCAGGTACGTATACAGTAGGTGACACGTCCAAACTCATTTCTTGTCACCTCTTTATAGGCCCAGCCTGCAGACACGTGACCAGTCTACTAAGTAACGGGTCTTGGCAGCCGCCATGTCATCTGTCGGCAGCGATGACCTCACCACCCCGCTATCTCCGGCGTCAGCCTCCGAGGCTGGCAGTGTCCAGTCTCTTAGGGCATGGACAATTCCCAGGCTGTCCGCCGAGCTGAGGCGCAGAGGGATACCCTTCTCGTCCGCGGCCAGGAAGGCGGAGCTGTTCAGGCTCCTCTTCCCACCACCGGCCGCAGCAGGCCCCAGCAGCCAGCAGGCCTCTCTGGAATCTATTTCAGCCGCCGTCGCTCAGCTACACACTCTCGTGTCTTCCCTGTCTTCCTCGATCGTTGAGGTCCAGGACAGGGTGTCTCGTCTAGAGACCAGCCCGGCTGCCACGGTTCCGGACCCTGCGGTGGTCCCAGCCATCAGTGCACCGGCCGCAGGTAGTGAGCTTGCCACGACTACCGTTCACCCTTCCCACCTGGTGCCACCCAGCGTAAGGAAGGACATTTTAGAGGGCAGAGACGTTAACCTGGCCTCACTCATGATCTCAGTCCATGACTTGGCCGAGAACAAGGCCTACACCTGGGGGGACGTCTCGCTGGTTTTGAAAGCAAAGGATCCGAGGCTCAACAGAAAGCTCACGGTGCCCGAGTTCACGCTCGCTTTCGGCATGTTCAGGGACGTGCTGTGCTCAGCCTCCCCCGGCAGGCGGGAGGAACTGGACCTCTACCTCCATTTGATCGTAGGCCTAGGCCACAAATACGGTGGCTCAGCGTTCTACGACTATCATCGGTCCTTCTCGGCCAAAGCCGCGGCCAGATTCTTACAGTTCCATTTGACAACGGACTGGAGCGTAGTGGACACGGAGTTGTTCTGCCGCCACTTCGCGGGTCTACACTCCCCGCTATGTGCTGTCTGTCAGTCAGCGTCCCACACCACGGTCTGGTGTGCCAACATAGCCTCCGTCCATCCGATAGCTAGCACGGCCTCTACCAGCACGAGCCAGGCTCAGCAGGCCCCGGCGCAAGGGCAGAAGGTGGACAAGTTGGGACGTCCGGTGCGGATGGTTGGAGGAGCCACCATTTGCAACAATTTCAACTACGGCTCCTGCAATTTCAGCCAGTGCCGGCTCTTGCACGTTTGCACCCTATGCCAGAGGGCGCACCCCAGGGTCCTGTGTGAGGTCAAGCAGAAGAAACCGTGACTAAGCCGGGTCAATGTCCTTTGGCTCGATGTTTACTTGACCTCACACCCCACTCCGTCACTCGCCAGCTACCTCATCCAAGGTTTCACCGATGGGTTTCATACCGGGCTCATCACCCTGCCCCACTCCACCCACGAATGTCCGAACCTACGCTCAGCAGCAACAGATGAGCCAGCGATTGACGTCCTTCTGCAGACGGAGTTGGATCGGGACTTTATGATAGGCCCGTTCAGTCAGTCTCCCTTTAGTATCTGGAGGGTTAGCCCTATCGGGCTTGTACAGGGAAAATTTTCAAATAAAAAACGACTGGTGTATGATCTGTCAGCGCCTCATTCTTCCGTCGTTCCCAGTCTCAACTCGCTCATCCCCTCCGAGGAGTTCTCACTGAAGTACGCTTCGGTAGACATGGCTATCCAGGCCATTCTCAGGGCGGGGGTGGGTGCTTGGCTCTCAAGGCGGACATATCCGACGCCTTCAAGCTGCTGCCCATTCATCCTTCCCTGTGGTGCTGGCACGGCATCAAGTGGAGGGAGCGATATTATTTCGCAACCAAATTGACCTTCGGGTCTAAGAGTAGTCCTTGGTTATTTGACAAGTTCGCGGAGACCCTGGCGTGGATCCTTCTCCACGAGGCACAGTGCCACGAGGTCATCCATTATTTGGATGACTTCCTTCTGATAGAGCCACCCGGGGCTCCCCCAGGGGACCTTGGAAAGTTGAGGACGGTTTTTGACAATCTGAACGTCCCCATAGCGGAACACAAGGTCGACGGCCCGGCGCACAAGATCACGTTCTTGGGCATCGACCTTGACACGCTTGCCATGCAGGCCAGCCTTCCCGCAGATAAGTTGGACCGTATCAGGACGGTTCTGCGAGAGTTCACCCGGGCGGGGGGATGTACTCAGAAGCAACTTCAGTCTCTCCTCGGGATGCTGAATTTCGCTATGAGGATCATCCCCCAGGGCCGCTCCTTCGTGTCCCGGTTGCTGGTCTTCCTATCCTACACTCAGGACCCAGACCAGGTCATCAGGCTGGATTCAGCAGCCAGGGCAGATCTGGCCATGTGGGAACACTTTCTTAGTAATTGGAACGGTGTGTCCCTGTTCATCCCAGTAGTGTCCACGCAGTCACCTCAGGTGGTGACCGATGCGGCGGCATCCACAGGATGCGCCGCCATTTTTGGCCATTTGTGGTTCGCCGCCCCTTGGCCTCCTCAAGCACTAGCCACACCAGGCTTCACTACCACGTCAGCCCTCTTTGAGCTGTTCCCCATCGTAGCAGCCGCTCACCTATGGGGTCACCATTGGTCTGGACAGACGGTGGCTTTCACGACAGACAATCAAGCCACAGCCGAGATCATCAGCAAGGGCAGGTCTAAATCCAGGCCCGTCATGTCCTTCCTCCGCAGACTGGTCCAGCTATCCCTACAACACCAGTTCAATGTTTACTGCTCATTCATTCCAGGGAAGTTTAACTCAGCAGCGGACGCACTCTCCCGTTTTAACTTTATTTCTTTCTTTGAACAGATGCCAGGAGCCTACCATCTTTCAGCCACTATCCCGGATTGGTCACAACTGACCTTGGACTAGCCCCACATCTACACTCAGCTACTAACATCATCAACGCTTCGCTCGCCCGCAACACCCGTCGGGCCTACCGGACGGCCTGGAGGGCGTTTAATAAGTTCCTGCCCCATCGCCCTTGTGAATCTTCCAGCGTCAAGCAGGTTCTGGCGTTTATCGCTTATTGTCATTCTCACCTAGCACTGTCACACAGCACGATACGCCAGTACGTGGCCGGGGTGCAGCACTATTTGTCACTTCAAGACCCCGTGAGGCCTTCGGTGTTCTCCTGCCACGCAGTGAGGGCTCTACTGCGTGGAGTTCAGAAACACCAGCCGCCAGTCAGCCCGAAGCGGCTGCCTATCACTGGGGAGATCTTCAAGGGGATGTCTGACATCCTGGATAGGTCCCCTTTCGGTCTCCTCCTCAGCACCGTCCTGCAGGCTGCAATACACATGGCGTTTTATGGGTTTCTACGGCCCAGCGAGTTTACTCGCAGCCACCCAGCCGGTCCAGTCTTGCATAGAAGTAATCTCTGCCGCCACCAGGATCACTACGTCCTTCATCTGGCGAAGTCTAAAACTCAGCAGCGAGGTTCCGGAGTAGATATTCATCTGTACAGGACTCACAACAACTGGTGCCCAGTTGCCGTGTTAAACCGCTTGACGGCACTGCTATCCGACCGCCCAGGGTCCAGTCCGCTTTTACCCTTTCCAGTAAAACCCCTCAACTCGTCGCAGTTTGTGGAACATGTCCGGGTCCTTCTCGGCAATCTTCAGTTGGACCCCAGCCAGTACTCCGGGCATTCATTCCGGATCGGGGCGGCCACGACGGCCTCAAGACAGGGGGTTCCGGACCATGTCATCAAGAAACTGGGTCGGTGGAAATCGGCCTGCTTCTCTCGCTACATACCTAACCCACAGCTAGAGATGGCTCAGGCCTTTGCTCGACTTACTCAGTGACATTACCTTTAATAAATAATTATCCCCTACCTGAAGGTTTTTGCCCCCTTATTTTGGTGTACCATACGGTAGACCAAGGCACACTTTCAGGTCTATTTCATGTTTGTGAGTTTTGTGTTGTTCCTATGTGTCATCGTTACTCATGTCGTCCGTAGGGCTCTAGACCATAAATTGGAAGGCCGGGTACCGGCCTGAAGTTATGGGAGGAGCCCGGAGGGTATTTAAGCAGCCCAAAGGCCGCCGGTCTTTGTCGGTTTCCTGTGCGTGATACCCACCCACCCTCCCCTTTTTAAAAGCCTCTTCCAAGTATTCTTACCCCAGACTGAATACTCATTCCACATTATTCCATAACTACTTCTTATCATTCCTTATCTAGGGTATGCCCCCTTATTTTGGTGTACCATACGGTAGACCAAGGCACACTTTCAGGTCTATTTCATGTTTGTGAGTTTTGTGTTGTTCCTATGTGTCATCGTTACTCATGTCGTCCGTAGGGCTCTAGACCATAATGGTAATGCAGTTCATAAAATGTGAAATAAACGTGACTTTACAAAAATCTTCAAGTCTCTTCCCCAATCACCTCAGTGCTCTCAGTGCCCTCACTTTAATAATGTAGTATACACGCACGTGCAGTAATTTCTAGCTTACTTCTCTCTGGTCAGATTGGTATTCCAAAATCCCAGGTTACTCTGTAGTATGGTCTCCCACTCACCAGGGTACTCATATTCACCTAGATCATCCTCCTCTGTAATTGGGTTGTGGTCCCTTTAAGAATGCGTGGTCCGTATTCTGGGGTGCACTCATATACCATGTGGGGACATAGAGCATAGCCCAATAGTGTAATATGCTTAAAAAAATGGTTTATTAATGCTTAAAATGTACAGTACAAATACAGTACAATGATTAAATACTGTGCATGTAGGTGCTGCAATATTTTGGTAAATTCTTCTGCAAAATAATTACACTCTGTTGGTTTCTTGGTATTACAATGGTTGGTGGGTGGTCTGTACAAAATTGGACTTCATAATAAAACACTTTGCATGTAAGCATTACAATATTTTGGGGATTTTCTTTTACGCAAATTATTTACATTCCAATGCCGATTTCTAGATTTTAAAATTAGGGATGAGCGGAAGACCCTCCTGTTTGGTTCGCAGCAGAACATGCAAACAGGCAAAACATTTGGCAGAACACACGAACACCGAAGGGCCTGGTATATATTTTAGGGGGACCCCCACGCATTTTTTTTTTATTTTGGTTCGGGCTTCCCCTTAATATTCATATCAGACCCAGGGCCTAGTAATGGACTGGGGGAGGGGGAATCATATGCTCTTTTTTTCAATGAGTTTTATCTATATTGCTAAGACCCGACAATTCATTACATCTGCGATCAGTTTTAAATGACAATTTTTCCTTTAGAAATGTCATTTTGCTGTGGTACTGTTCTAAACACGGGAAAAATGTTCCACTTTACAGGCATACTATAGACACCCCCCAGGCACGATATTTAACCACTTGCCACCCGCCCTATAGGCGAATGACGGCTGCAAAGTGGTTTCAAAATCCTGACCAGGCGTCATATGATGTCCTCAGGATTTTGAGCCGCTGCGTGCCCCCGGGTGCGCGCATCGCGGTGATCGTTGTTGCGGGGTGTCAGTCTGACACCCCGCAACTACGATCTCGGTAAAGAGTCTCAGACGGAGACTCTTTACCATGTGATCAGCCGTGTCCAATCACGGCTGATCACAGTGTACATAGGAAGAGCCGTTGATCCGCTTTTCCTCACTTGCATCTGTCAGACGTGAGTAGAGGAGAGCCGATCGGCTGCTCCTCTGACAGGGGGGGTCTGTGCTGATCGATTATCAGTGCAGCCCCCCCAAGGATGCCCACACTGGACCACCAGGGATGCCACCAGACCACCAGGGATGCCCAGCACCAGGTATGCCATCCTAGACATCCAGGGATGCCAGTCAGTGCCAACAATGGATGCCAATCAGTGCCCACAATGGATGACAATCAGTGCCCACAATGGGCATCACTGATTGGCATGCATTATTGCTTGGCACTGATTGGCATCCATCAGTACAAAACAATACAATACAATGCCGACCTACCAGTGCCCATCCGTGGCACCTATCGGTGCCCATCCGTGCCACCTATCAGTGCCCATTCATGCCGCCTATCCCTTTAAACCTTCAACTAATTTTCCAACTTAAAGTGGTAGAAAACTCAGATAACTTTACCCCAAATCAGCAATATGCAATTTCATGTTGCTGTTTAGTAGCTATGCGCCACATAAATTATGCAAATAAAATGTTCTTACTTGAAAAAAGTTACTTTTTATGATCGTCCCTGCTTGTACTTAGCTGCTGCCATTATAACTCCTGTCTTCCGCGTGTCAGTAGCATTTTATTTCCGCCCTCACTCTTCTTCTGTGGCCATAATCCCACACGTGTGCATTCGTTCCTGAAGCCAAGCCTCATTTTCGTTTCAGACAGACAGGCTCTGTCCTCGGCTCTGCGATACTTAACCACTTCAATACCCGCGTATAGTCATATGACGCCCACAAGGTGGATCTACCATCCTGGGTGGGCGTCATATGACGTCCTCGGATTCCCGGCCGCCTGGGGGGCGCGCGCGCGCCGCCGGCGGAGCGCGCGCGCGCGGCATCGCTCGGGACCCGGTGCGAGTGCCCGGCGGCCGCTATGTCCGCCGGGCACCCGCGATTGCCCGTTAAAACAACGGGACCCGGCGGGACCGTGGAGCTGTGGTGTGAGACCGATCATGTGATCCCAGTACAGAGGAACACATGATCGGTCTCCTCCCCTTGAGTCCCCTCCCCCCCCACAGTTAGAATCACTCCTATCAGGGAACACATTAACCCCTCCAGCGCCCTCTAGTGTTAACCCCTTCCCTGCCAGTCACATTTACACAGTAATCATTGCAATTTTATAGCAACGATCGCTGTGTAAATGTGAATGGTTCCAAAAATGTGTCAAAAGTGTCCGAAGTGTCCGCCGCAATGTCGCAGTCACGAAAAAAAAAATCGCAAATCGCCGCCATTACTAGTAAAAAAAAAAAAAAAAAAAATTCAATAAATCTATCCCCTATTTTGTAGACGCTATAACTTTTGCGCAAACCGATCAATATACGCTTATTGCGATTTTTTTTACCAAAAATATGTAGAAGAATACGTATCGGCCTAAACTGAGGAAAAAAATTGTTTTTTTTTTTTAAAAAATGGGATATTTATTATAGCAAAAAGTAAAAAATATTGTGTTTTTTTTCAAAATTGTCACTCTTCTTTTGTTTATAGCGCAAAAAATAAAAACCGCAGGGGCGATCAAATACCACCAAAAGAAAGCTCTATTTGTGGGAAAAAAAGGACGTCAATTTTGTTTGGGTGTAACGTCGCACGACCGCGCAATTGTTAGTTAAAGCGACGCAGTGCCGAATCGCAAAAAGTGCTCTGGTAAGGAAGGGTGTTTAAAAGCCCTGTATTGAAGCGGTTAATCAATGGAAAGTGGTGTTTGGTGCACTTTAACTTGAGTACTCACTACACATCACACTCCACTGACACACTACAATATACTGCAGTAAAACTCTCACTGACACACTGCAATATATTGCGGTAAACGTGCATTAATGTACTGCACTGAAATATACTGTATAAACGTGCACCAACAAATTGAAATGTACTGCATTAAATGTTCACTAACGCACTGAAATATACTGCACTGAAATATCCTGCGTTAAACGTGCACTAACGCACTGCAGTATACTGCAGTAAATGTGCTCCAACGCACTGCAATATACTGCGTTAAACGTGCACTAATGCACTGAAATATACTGCGTTAAACGTGCACTAATGCACTGAAATATACTTCATTAAATGTGCACTAACACACTGAAATATACTGCACTGAAATATACTGAGTTAAACGTGCACTAACCCACTGCAATATACTGCGTTGAACGTGCACCAACGCACTGAAATATACTGCAATAAACGTGCACCAATGCACTGAAATATACTGTGTTAAATGTGCACTAATGTACTGCAATATACTGCAGTAAACTTTCAATAAGTCACTTAAATATACTGCGTTAATCAAGCACCAACGCACTGAAATATACTGCATTAAACATGCCATAACGCACTGCAATGTACTGCATTAAAAGTGCACCAACGCACTGAAATATACTGCATTAAATGTGCACGAATGCATTGCAATATGCTGTACTGCAGTAAACGTGCACCAATGCACTAAAATATACTGCATTAATTTATTTTTATTTTTTCTAGCAGTCCACCAACTCCTCTGCATGCGGTGGTTGGATAGCCCAGGCAACATCACTAAACAGAGGAAATGATGCCCTGTCTGACTGTGGACACAGACACTGCTGGCCACCTCACAGCGCCATGGGAATGTCTGCCTCTCCTTGTTGGCATCCCGGAAATGATGTGGGGGACTTATTAACAAAATGTAATAAAGATGGGGAATTGTGTATGTGTGTGCACTTTAATCAATGGAAAGTGGTGTTTGGTGCACTTTAACTTGAGTACTCATTACACATCACACTCCACTGACACACTACAATATACTGTAGTAAAACTCTCACTGACACACTGCAATATATTGCGGTAAACGTGCATTAATGTACTGCACTGAAATATACTGTATAAACGTGCACCAACAAACTGAAATGTACTGCATTAAATGTTCACTAACGCACTGAAATATACTGCACTGAAATATCCTGTGTTAAGCGTGCACTAACGCACTGCAATATACTGCAGTAAATGTGCTCCAACGCACTGCAATATACTGCGTTAAACATGCACTAATGCGCTGAAATATACTGTGTTAAACGTGCACTAATGCACTGAAATATACTTCATTAAACGTGCACTAACACACTGCAATATACTGCGTTGAACGTGCACCAACGCACTGAAATATACTGCAATAAACGTGCACCAATGCACTGAAATATACTGTGTTAAATGTGCACTAATATACTGCAGTAAACTTGCAATAAGTCACTTAAATATACTGCGTTAATCAAGCACAAACGCACTGAAATATACTGCATTAAACGTGCCATAACGCACTGCAATGTACTGCATTAAAAGTGCACCAACGCACTGAAATATACTGCATTAAATGTGCACGAATGCATTGCAATATACTGTACTGCGGTAAACGTGCACCAATGCACTGAAATATACTGCATTAATTGTGCAATAATGCACTGCAATGTGCTGCGTTAAACGTGCAGTAATGCACTGGAATATACTGCAGGAAACCTGCCCTGATAAAATAAAATGACAATAAAGTAAAAATGAATGGTCGCACTACACTAATGCTGCACTGTCACGAAATTCACACTAAACTGACACTAAAGTAAAAGTAGATGATCCCATTACACTCAGACTGCACTATCACTAGATTCACAGTAAACTGATACTTTACACTCACAATAAAATCACAATAACCCACTATTAGTACACTAAGGCCCCTTTCACATGGGGCTGTCCGTTTTGGCGGATCGGAGCGGAGGTCAGCGGACATGTCACTGCTGACATCCATCTCTCCATAGACTTTCATAGACCTTCAGGTGCGCCTAAAAAACTGACAGGTGGACCTAAACGGTCCGCCCATGAGAAAGGGGCATTACTCGCTAGTAGCACTGAACAGTGACCTGTTCTATCTCTCTCCACGCCAATGTCACACTGCAAATGGCTGCTATGGGAAGAATATTTTTATAGTGTTGGGTGGAGCTAAGAGTAATGAGCCATAATTGGATAGAGTCATCATGACAGTGTCCAATCGTGGCTCTGACAGTGCTATGTGCCCTAAATGGGCAAAGCTTCCAATGCACTGTGCAGCGGTGCAGTGCATTGTGGTCACTCGGTGGGCCAAACAAACGACAATTTGGATGTTCACCAAACAGGTGAACAGTTGATGTTCAGCCCAAACTCATTTTCGGCCCGAACCAGTCACCCAACTCTAATTGCAAGGAAGAAAACAGAGCCCATGAGAATGGAGAGACGCATGAGACCTGGTGTTTAGTGGGAGCGTCTAAGCCAGAAGATAACATATGGAACTTTGAGTGGTTATGTTTGTACTGGTAAATCAGTCCAAAGTGATCAAGTAATTTACATAGTGCCGGTAGGGATTGTGCTGGATTGGAGAGAAAGAGAAGGACGTTATCTGCATATAAACCAATCTTGTGTTTAACTGAATTTATGGCTAGGCCACAGATTAAAGGTGAGCTCTAACATGTTCTAACAACAACATGATCTAGCAAGAGGCTCCAAAACTTAAGAAAAAAATTATCAGGTAGAGGGGGCATCTCTGCTGGGTAACATTGGTAATAGGAAAGGAAGAAAATAAGAATCCCGGAGTCCATACCCTAGCACTAGGTTGTGTGTAAAGAGTATGGATAGCTGAGAGGATGCGCCCGGAGAAGCTGAACTTGGACAGAGCAGCATTCATATAGAGCCAATGCACTCAGCATCAAGTGAGATTAGCAGGGAAGGTATTTTGTGGAGTTTTGCTATTGTATCAAGTTAATAAACCATCTGGTGCCATCAGAGGTTTGTCTGCCCAACACAATACCAACTTGATCCGGCAGTACTAGTATAGGGGTAAATTTAGCAAGACGGTTGGCTAATAATTTGGCATATAGTTTGGTATCTGTATTTAAGAGGGACATAGAATGGAAATGGGCAAGGAGTCTGTAGTTTTGCCTGGTTTACGGATAGCGACTATGAATAATTCTAAGAATTCAGGAGGGCAGGATCCTTTCTCAGCTATATTATTGAAATAAGTAGTGAGACATTGTGCTAAGTGGAGTGTAAAGGATTTGTTTCAGAGAATTGAGAGGAAATATCTTGAAGTTGTTCAGTGGTTAAGGTGGGAAGCTGGATGGAATCCAGGAAGGATTGTATTGCTAAGGCATCAGGAGGGTGAGCGTCACCCGAGTCTTTTAAGTTTTAGAGGGCAAAAGAATAATAGCTGTGGAACGGTTTCTGGAACCACATCTTTTTGCTCACAAATTTGGGTTATATAGCAAATACCAAGAAACCACGTACAACATCCTGGTATGCTGGTATGGGACTCCCTCAACATTGACTTCCTTATTTCCCCAATATAGCTCAGAATGTTGGCATTGTGGTACCCAGGATGGCACACTATTCCACATATTCTGGGAAAGCCCCAATATTCGGCCTTTTTGACAACAAATTTTGCAGATTGAACTTAAACTTAAAGATTTTTCTCTCTATGATAACCCTGGTGTGGTGCTTCTCAATTTAACTCTGATGTCTAGCAAGAGATTCTGCAAGTTGCTCTTAAATCACTTATTGAACGCCGCCAGGGTCTGCATCCCATGCATGTGGAAACAACAATCTCCCCCCGCAGTGTCTCAATGGTTCCAATTGTTCTGTGCCAGAGTAAACGACATCCACCATATGGAACATTTCACTGTGACCCTCAGGGACAAAATGGAGGAGAATAACACAAGCTGACTTTACTGGGACTGGTTTTGATTCCCTGATGAATATTTATAATTTTTCTGATCTGTGGCTACTTCTATTTTTGGACACTGACTCTCTGTGCCGTTGCTCATGCCGTAGACCATTTTCACCCTTTCCTCCATACCCTTTGTCCTTCCTATCTTTCAACCCTCCCTGCCCCCCCACATTCCCTTTTTTTCCTCTATCCAACCTTGCCCCCCCCTTTCCATCTGAACACCTGAGTTTGACACCCTCCCTGGAATATTTTTTTTCTTTTAAATGTAAGAATGCTGTTTGAATTGTGTTGTTGACAAGGCTATGACCGATTGGAATCTCTGATTACATGTCCTTTTATATCTAGCTCAATTGTGTGTTTATGTCATCTATAGATGTCCTTCTTATCATGAGAATTCCCATTAATGGCACACTTGTTCACAGGTCCATCCATTTTTATTGGCTGTTGTATTTGGAAGATACTATGTTAAATTGTTCTCTTTTCTTGCAGAAGGTTTATGACAGTCTTAATATACCTGATTTCTTTGCTACATCATGTTATTGTATTTTTTCACATTCCATTAAATAAAGAATTGAAAAATTTCTGGTTTAGGTTATCTGACAAAGCAACCTAAAGACTGCGCACAGACTCATTACAAAAATTTGGGGGCTTTTATCAGCCGAATGAAGAAAAAGTTGGGTGGTGTGGGTACTGTTCAAAATGCGGTCTAGTAAAAGTGCTTAAATGCTGTGTGTGTACTCACTACAATATTTTGGGGGCTTTTTTCATCAAAATGAATGAAGAAAATTTTGGATGATTTGATTGTGTGTGATCTCTCTGTTAAAATGCAGGCTACTAAAGACTCATGTGCATGGACTGTACAATTTTTTTCTTTTTTTCAGTGAAATGTTACACTCTAATTAGATTTTTAGGTGAAAAACTGCCTTGGATCTCCCTAGTGTACATTAGGTATGAGCTAATGGTTTGGTCTGAACATCTGCCAACTTGACCTTATGTTTGGTGGAAGCCATGCATCATACATAGGAGTAATTTTTCTGCCACTTCTATATATGACAGTTTACCACTGTCAATGATCATTGGTTTGAACCCACCGCTATAACCAGAACATTGGCTTACATGACTGGGAATCGTCAGTGCTTTAAAAAAATTGCTGCTCATGACCAAATGGATTTTTTTTTAAACTTTTTTTTGATAAAAGCATGTTCCTTACGGCAGTGCTATTTGTTGATAACCCTTTGCCAATTAGCCCAGAAATTAAGCATTTATTTTTTTGACAGATTCAGATTCAATTATTATTTATTTATTTATTTATTTTTCCAAAGAAAGTTTTATTAAAGTTTTGCAGTTGTACAATAAAGGAGCATCAAGAGGCAAGTGCAATTACGAGCAAAACACAATAACAGTAACGTTTAGAAAAAAGAAAACTACATTGTGCAAAACAGTATACAAACATCTCAATTATGAACAGAAACACTTGTGTGATCCATAATGAAAACAACATAAACATTAAGTCATAGAAAATCCTGAAATGCCCTACATGGGGGAGATAGTTTCAGTGGCTGAACAAGTAAGATCGGGCGGTAGGTGTTCCTTGTTAGTAGTGGGTAAGGGAAAAGTATCATTTGCAAATGGAAAGTGTAGCCACATGCCGGTTGCGCATATCTCACCCCCACCCACCCCCAAAGGGATCTTGCTGTGGATGGGGGAGAGATTATAGTAGGTATATTTGAATAAGAGAGATTCGGCTATTTAGCGGATGTTGATGAGTTCAGCGGGGCTACAACATAAACAAACAGTGGTTCATGGCTTAGATGAGGTTGAAATTAATATGGCGGAAGGCGCGTGGGACGACCAATAAAAGGTAAATGATCAAACATCTCTGGGTAATTAGACAAAGGTAGGAGGGGAGATTCGGGAGGTGGTATTGTGGAGGTGGAGGGAATACTCAGATCCAGACAATTTTTTGTTTTATGTAACATTATTATTATTTACGTTTGCTTTTCCGTATTCTCCTCTATTCACGTTGAGCTAGTTACATTAGGCGGGATGGTCGTGGTATAGTCAGTAGTAGACACATCCCTAAAATGTTTCCAGCAAGCCCAGGTGTTACTATATTTAGTAGGGTTGTCTGCAGCCTGATGAATGAGGCTCTCCATGTCAGCTATTTTATCCACCCTTCGTATCCATTCCGGTATCGATGGGGGAGATGTGGTCCTCCAGTGAACCGGAAGGCATTGATTTGCTGCATTAATGAGGTGTAGAGTCAGAGATTTCGTGTAGGAGTGTTGTGGGATAGAGGTATGGTGCAAGAGGAATTGGGCCGGGGTAAAATCTGGAGTATATGTTGTGATTTGAGAGATTAGGCAATGGATTTCCTTCCAAAACGCGTGTAAGATCGGACATTCCCACCAAATGTGAAGTATAGTACCTAGTGCCGAATTGCATCGCCAGCAAGTTGAGGAAGTGTTAGGATGAAACTTGTGAATTTTGTCAGGGGTCCTGTACCACCTGGATAGTAGTTTGTATCTACTTTCCTGAGCGGAGACATTTATGGAGCCCTTGTGCACATGTTGATATATACGTTCCCAATCTGTGATAGAAAGATCCAATGCAAGATCTGATTCCCATTTCCGGACTATGTTGTCATTTTTAATATCGTGGGTGGCGAAGAGGAGTGTATATGTCTTGGAGATTAAATGTTGTTGAGGTTCGTTGAGGATGCAGAGTGTTTCGAAAGGAGCGTATTCTCTGCACCATTGCAGGGGCCGTGTAGAGGCTTGGAAGAAGTGGCGAAGTTGAAGATATTTAAAAAATGGTATGTGGTAATCAGGTAGTGCGGAAGACATAGCATGGTGGGAAAGGAGTATCTTATTCTTAAAGAAATCATGAGCCCTGGGACAAGAGGCAGGTGGTGAAGTCTGTGTATCACGCAATGATAGGCCCAGAGGGAATTCAGGATTGTCGGACAAAGGAGTCAGGGGGCCACAGGTTGGAATTAGATTCATGTGATGGCAAGCTGAACGGAAGCACGACATAGTGTTGACGATCAGTGGGTGGGAGTGCAGGGGTTTAGGAATGTGGGAATGATGGATCCAGGGCATGTGTTCCAGAGGGATGGAAGAAAAAGCCTGTTCCAAGTGGATCCAATCCTTATTCAATTTATGGGAATGCCAGTCGATTATCCTAGTCAAGTGACAGGACAGGTAGTACTTCCGAATATCTGGCAGGCTTAAACCCCCTAAGCGCTTAGGTAAAGTCATGTGTGCCCAACTGATCCTAGGAGTTTTGGAAGACCAGACAAAAGTTCTACATATACGCTCGTAGGCCGAAAAAAAGGCCGGAGGCAATTTGATGGGAATAGCCTGTAATAAATAGAGGATCCTAGGTAACACATTCATTTTTAAGATTGCTGTTCTCCCAAACCACGAGAAGGCCCCCGTATGCCATTTCTGAAGGTCTCCTTGGATGGATTGAAGAACATGTTGAAAGTTTAGTGCGTATAAATCAATCAATCTAGTTGGAAGTTTAATGCCCAGATAAGATATGGCTTGGGATTCCCAGCCAAACGGAAAGTTAAGTTTACACTGTGATACTAATTTGGTCGGTAGGGTGACATTCAAGGCTTTGGATTTAGAGAAATTGATTTGTAAGTTAGAGAGAGATTTAAAGGATGCAAAGTCTTTTAGCAAGTTGGGAATGGTGGTGATGGGATCTGTTAAGAAGAGTAGAATGTCATCCGCATAGGCGGCTACTTTGTACGTTTTATGTTTGATTGTAAGACCTTTGATGTCTGGGTTTTCCCTGAGCCGACGAAGGAAAGGTTCCATTGTGAGTAGGAAGATAATAGGGGACAAGGGACAGCCCTGACGGGTACCATTGGATATGGAGAAGGCGTTCGACAGGCTGCCGTTGATTCTAAGTTTAGCCGATGGGGATGAGTAGAGGATCATAATCATTTGGAGCAAGCGCTGAGATATGCCCACCGATCGGAGTACAGCTTCCATATAGTCCCATGCCCCTCTGTCGAACGCCTTCTCCGCATCAAGGGACATGAAGAAACCCTGGGTGGATGTCGTGGTAAGCCAGTGATGCACGTTTAAAGCCTTAGTGGTGTTGTCCCTTGCTTCCCTGCCAGGGACAAAACCAACCTGGTCCAAGTCAATCAAACCCGGAAGAAGGGGTAAAATGCGATTGGCCAAGACCTTGGCGTAGAGTTTTAGGTCGACGTTAAGGAGCGAGATAGGGCGATAATTAGTGACCAGTGAGGTATCTTTTCCTGGTTTCGGAATAAGTGAGATGTGGGCTTCTAGGAGTTCCTTATGGGCCAAATCAGTGGGGGAAAGGTTATTAAAAGCATTAACTAGGTGAGGTATTAATATGTCAGGAAATGACTTATAGTAGCTAGCAGTTAGACCATCCGGGCCCGGGCTTTTCCCTGGTTTCAATTGTTTTAGGGCGTGAAGGGTCTCATCAACAGTAAGAGGGGAGTTTATGCTATCTGAATCCGCCGCGTTGAGTGGTGTGGGGGAGTATTGGCGTAAAAATATATGTATGGCGGTTGCGCGGTCAGGATGATTGGGCTGTGATTGTGGAGGAGGAAGATTGTACAATTGTGTGAAGTAGTGTATAAATTGTTCCATGATATCTTCGGTTTTAGCGAGGGAGTTCCCCGAGGTATCTTTGATCATGTGAATAGTGTGAGTCGCCTTCTTGTTTTGAAGAGCTTTAGCCAGTAGTTTACCAGATTTGTTGCCAAATTCGTAAAATACTTTTTGGGACATGGCGTAGCTACGCTTAAGTTTGGTGTGTATTTCCCCCAAGAGTTCTTCTCTGGTTTGTGTCAGTTCTGTCAAGACCTCTGTAGCAAGGGAAGCCTTATGTTTTCGTTCTAGGTCACGAATCCGATTAGTTAAGAGCTCTACACGTGCTTTCCTTAGCTTGCTACGCTTTGCAGCCAGAGAAATAAGGGTTCCCCTAATGACGCACTTGTGAGCAGCCCAAATTGATGTCAGGGAGGATTCATCAGTAGAATTATCCACAAAGTATTGTGAAAGGCGTTCAGATATGGTGCGAACATTCTCCGGATCTGTGAGGAGAGAGTTATCTAGTCTCCAGATAGGAGATCTGAGATGTTTGGTGGGTAGGGATAGTGTCATGGAGATTGGGTTGTGATCCGATAGAATCATCGGGTCAATGGAGGCTTTGGATAAAAATGATAGATCATCCTGAGATACGAAGAGATAGTCGAGCCTTGAGTATCTATTGTGAGGTGAGGAAAAAAAGGTGAAATCCTTTCCATTAGGGTGTAATGTGCGCCAGGAATCATGTAATAGTAAATCATGGAATTGTGATTTTATTGCCCGAAGGGCTCTATGGGGCAGTGAGGAGTGACCGTTAGAAGTATCTAAGGAGGGGTTTAGAGCAACATTAAAGTCCCCACCGACAATAAGGGTGCCCGAGTAAAACGCAGTGAGGTGTTGCAAGGTGGTGCGGAAGAAGGTAACCTGATGTGTATTGGGGGCGTAAAGGTTCGCAATGGTCACAGTCCTGTCACCAAGCTTTCCTTTCAAAAAAAGAAACCTACCGTTTTTGTCTTTTTGGACATCAGTGACTTGAAGTGGGCAATGTTGGGAAACAAGGATAGAGACTCCCTTGGATTTGGCTTCGTTGTTGGGAGCATGGTGCACCGTAGGGAAGTGCTTGTTACGGAGTTTTGGGACATTATCGGCCCTAAAGTGGGTTTCCTGAAGTAGAGCAATGTGGACTTTAGCTTTTAGTAAAGAGGAAAGTAACTTGAAAAAGAGCTGCTGCTGGAAAAACAGCCTTATAGTATGTGGGCTACAACTTCAGTGAAAACAATCAGTGACCAAGATCTTACATGTGAGCAAAGGACAGGTGCAAAACTTTGGGCAATGATGGGTTTGGCAATGTCTTATAGGTGGAGCAATTTCCACTAATCATCCAAAAGTTTACTTTCCAGTCTAACGTCCAACCAGTGACACTAATTGCATTCTTACTCAGAATATTTCAGACAAGCCATCATTCTTGTACAGCTCATACCATATTTAGTTTACTGCCTATGTTAGAAAAACAGCTTGCTTTCAAATAACTTAGACAGGTAATTCATGTTTCTTGGTTTGAAAGATAAAACATCAATACAAAGGTTTAGGTTTTAAAGTTTAGATAGATACAGTAGATGATATAGAGATTGGGAGCCTTATCCCCAACTAGGCTACCAGAAGAAGTGGGGGCAGTTTGGACTATTGCGGTACAGTAAAGGCGGTACAAAGAAAAATATAACAAAATATAAATATAAACATTACAGATGATTTTATTGATGCCGAAATACAAATCATCATTTACATGTTAAAAACATAATGGCGGTACATATGTAAATCACCAATGAGTAGTTAGAATAAAACAATTGATCACAGATGTCAGATGTCATTTTTCTCGACTAGTTTCGCGGTCATTTACCGCTTCATCGGGAGATTATCTCATATATGAGCCCTGCTGTGTCAGTCGGTCTTCAGTAGGAGACGGATCCAGGAGGGGTTGGAATTCCTCACCGTCCATCGTCCTGTATTCAGTGTAATGAGCAGAGCACTGGATCAAAGGTGAGCTCCTTCCTAGAGCACAGCTCGTCTCATGATGTCACCGTATCACTACGCTCTATAACACCCCCGACACACAGATCATATCTCAATCACGAGAGATACAGTAGATAAAAATATAGATAGATAAAAATTTCAGTCTTACACCGGGGCAAAAATCACTTCCAGTCTTATTAAAGCTTTTCAAGAAGTCAATTATTTTTTATTTTTTCAAACACACCTGAATGTACATGCATGTAAACCTAAATCAAACAAAGATATTGAAACCATTGCTTAGAAATGTATTAATACATGACTTGTATAGAGGATTTTTCTTTCGTTTTAGAATGTGATGTTTTAATGCAGATTTTAACAAGTCTGTCTTCTTGAAATGAAAGGTAATTTCATATACCATGATAACTTAATTTTAACATCTAAACTGTTTAACATTGAGTAGCTACACTCATTGCATTTGAAAATTGCATGTTTTGAATTAGTCTAAATATCTGCATTACGAGCTGTCTAATCTATACAGAAAGTATTCATAATTGCAATGTACAAAAGGTAAATAATGTTGATCATCACTATGCTGAAGTATCTGCATGCAGCTTTATAATACTCTTTCAAAAATACAATAGTGTGATTTTCCGGGGAACACGTTGAGCTTCAACACAGCCTATTACCACTACAATATAAGGAGCTGGGTTATCAACTGTATGGGGTTACTCATTATGTATGAATTTAAACATATTCCTAGCAGGGGTAGGGCTAACTGTAGGGTATCAGGACACATAAAATGAAATTGTTCTATTTTTAATGTTTTTATATTGGGATTTTGTATAAATAAAGATTTGTGGTATTGAGGTGGATAGAATCATATGGCTGATGCTTTTCCCAATGAGTTGTGTCAGTCCAAACTGTGTTTTAAGGCTTGGTAGCCCACTTTTATTAATAAGTAAAAACAGAGAGTTTACTCAAACATCAGTTTCCCCCACAGGGGTTCTTCCACATCAAAATTAATAGTCAACTGAAAATGCCAAACCACCTCTTGTTAACAGCATCACTGCTCTTCTTACCTGTCCTCTGACTGTGTTGTCCAGCTCTCCTGGTTCTCTTGGTTTACTTAGCCTTTAGTCGCAGCACCCTGCTGCATGGCTCACTCCTGGTCTCTGAATAGGGGTTCTAATGACACCCCACTAGGAGCCCACAGGACTCTTGGGACAAGACCTCCTGTCTCCTGGTTGCTGGCTGGGGCACCTCCGACCATTTGTTAAGACCTCCCGTCTCTTGACTCCTGGCTGGGCCACCTCTAACCCCTGGGTGAGACCTCCTGTCTACAATATGAGAGCTATCTCCAAACTGGGAGTCCTGAGCTATACTTAGGCTTCAGTATATATTGACCCTGCAAACCTGTGATGCCCCTGTACACACCATTGGAAATTCCTACGGAAAAAGTCTGATCAGATTATGTTGTCGGAAAATACGATCGTATGTGGGCTCTAGCGGACCTTTTCCGTCGGAATTTCCGACGGAAAAAGTTTGTGAGCAGGACCTAAAATTTTCCGACAACAAAATCTGATCAGACTTTTTCCGATCGTGTGTAGAGAATTCTGATGCACAAAGTACTGTGCATGCTCAGAACAAATTTGGGGACGAAAGCTATTGGCTACTGGCCTCTTAGTAGTCCCGTCGTATGTGGTTTACGTCACCACGTTCTGAACGATCAGATTTTCCGACAACTTTGTGCGACCGTGTTTATGCAAGACAAGTTTTGGTCAAAATCCGTCGGAAAAAATCTGACGGATTTTGTGGTCGAAATGTCCGACCGTCTGTATGGGGCTTCAGACTTTGGAAACTTCAAGCTCAAGTCCCAATCCAGGTTTACAGAATCCATACAAAGTCAAAAACACTGCTTTCTTTGCTCAGAAACAATAGTATGGAACTTCACATTAAGCCTTTATGTGAATCCTGTGTAATTTTCTCTTACATTTCCACAGTGGCAGGGCCTCACACTGTCACAGATTGTATTACTATTTTATAAAAAAAATCTGCTTATTTGTAGTGCTTCAAAAGTCCTACTACCATCCATGCAAACCAAATCTTTATATGAATTAATGGGATGTGGAACATGCTCTCAGAGCCAATATTACTGATACAAAAAATACAATATTTTAGATTGTTCACAAAATTATTTGTCTTAGCTGTTTGTTATCTTCTGGTGAATTAATAGTGAATTAATAGAGTGTATGTAAGAGTTTCAAGCTTTCCTTTTTTTTAATTAATTTTTTTATGGAATACAATATTTAAATGTCCCTTAAGAAAGAAACTAAAAGAGTAAAAGACCACAGACTAGTTAAAGGATAAGTTTACCTTTGGGAATGTGTTACATATCCCCCCTAAAAATGGGTGGAACATGTAACACGTTCCCACTCTTGCAGCATCTCCCAGGTCTGCGGCATCTAGTGACAAGAAGTGGGAGATCGTATTCCCCCTGCTGGCTTTCACTATTTAAAAAAAAATGTTGCCATATGGGGCTTTGCCCGACTGGCTGTGTCATTCGTAGACATGTGCACACTGAAATATTTAGTTTCAGAATTTCGTTTTCGTCCGAAAAATTTATTATTTAGTTACTTACCGAAATTAGTTTTTTTTTATTTTGTTTCGTTAAAAAATGCATTCGTCCGAAAATCCGAAATAATTAAGGTCAAATCTGTCATTGAAGGCTTATTGTGTCTGTCGAATGTTCTAAGAAGATTCGACGAAGCAGCTAAACTGTACGACGCCGCAATCGTACATTTCTGGTCGAATGTTCAGCTTACAAGCTATAGTAGAATTCTAATGTTGTATGACACTAGTAATAATTATATTTATTAATTATTTTTACTAGTCAACCAACATTTGAATTCTTCTATAGCCTATGGGCAGAGCATTTGACCATAAATGTCCACTGCTTCGTCGAATCTTCATGTCAAATCTTTTCTCTCTATGTCGAATAATATTGGACTAGTAGAGTTAGGTTAGGCACATTCAACCTCTTTTGCTATTGTCTCTATAATGTTGAATCTTTTCTCTCTATGTCAAATCTTTTCTCTCTATGTAGAATAATCTTGAACTAATAGAGCTAAGGTTAGGCACATTCGACCACAGGTTCGATGGACACAGATCGCTATTGTCAGCGTCATGTCAAATCTCCTATCTATATCGAACTGTTGAAACAAAAGCATTTGTTTATGTCGGATCTTTCGGTTTTTGGATTCTGCACATTTGTTATCGTTTGTTAAAACGATAACGAAAATACCCGAAATTCGGACGAAAATGCATTCGGACGAAAACGAATGCACATGTCTAGTCATTCGTTCACAGAGGTCTGTGAATGGGAGAACCTATAGGTACCAACAGCCTTTGTGGCTGTCTGCTTGTAGTTCTGAATGAACTACCAGGGCGCTGTTGAATGCTCTGGTAGTTCAATGACTCCTCCTGTCAGTGTGTATCTGTCTGTCCATACGAGGTAGTCTGTAGGAGCCCTGCATGGAAATGCTTTCCAGGCTCCTAGTGAAAAAAAAAACAATAAATTCAAAATTGTTTTACCTACAAAAAGATGTGCATTTATAATTTTTCTTTAAAAAAGGTGAAGTTATCTTTTAATAAATTTAAGCTGTTAATAGGCACATAGCCCAGTGTTTGATTGAATAAATATAACAACAGGTGCTAACAATCAATGACATAATGTGACAAATTAAAAATTGAAGGAGGAACAGTGGCCATCACAAGCTGGATGAGGCATATACGTATATATATTTCTTATGTTAATTATGACTAACGTCTATAAGGGGTCCATGTTAGATTAGCCATGAAAAGTTGTTGCAATTTATTCATTTAAAAGGTATTCAATAGTAAATATAGGGATGGGGTTACTTGATTGGTTGTGCTAAACATTTTCTAATGGGACAGTGAAATGGACATTCATATTTCTTTTATGAAAAATATGCCCCAGTAAGCAGGTGGATTTGCTGAATATAACATTGTAAAATGTTGGTTCGGGGCAGATAAAAAATGTAATTGTTGAACATTTTAACTGCACATAATGGTTAATAAAAAAACACTCACATTTACTTTAACCTAGCATGACCAATTGTAGTAAATCAAGGAGAAATATGAAACTAGAGCACAGTTTACAAATTTCCCAGTCTGTCTCTTTTCATCAATACTAGTTAAAATGCAGAAGATAAATTTACTTTGGACAGCTTGACTGTGCATTGCTTATTGATTAGCTAAACTATTTGAGTGATATTCTATGACAAAATAACTCACCAATTTAACCATCTTTTTCAGTTGATGGGTTCAAATTGTAACTGAAATGGCAGGAAAGTTAAATCCCAAAGGTTCCAGCAATAGGAAATGTAAAGTAGGAGATACCACTTGGGATCATTCAGCTATAGTAAGTTTTATCTTACAGTCAAATCAAATTAAATTCTTCTCATGTCACATGTCTGACCTCACTTTATCAAGAAGAATAGATTGTTCTGTGTTGATTTATGAGAAAGTATTTCTAGAAAGTAAAAAAAATAAATGAAAATAAAAATGTTATATATATATATATATAATCTGTTGGCTTGCTATACTTTTTCTATATCATACTTAGAGGTTTCATCTATTAATTGGAATGTCCCGCAACAATATAGCCAATAAATGATGATCAGATCACCGTCCTGTTTAAATGAATAGGTTATGAATAAAAAAATAAAAAAATAGGAATGAGCAAACCTAGCACAGATCAATTCAATGAACATTTGCCAAACCGAGCAGGAAATCTGCAAATCCCGGACATGTCACCCAAACCTCAATGAAGTCCATAGGAGCTGAATCTTTTAATTTTATTCAGCCATTTTTAAGGCAAAAAAAAAAAAAAATCAATACCCTTCTGCGCTATGAACAACAAAAAATGTTAACGTACAATCTAATAAATGAATAATATACCCCCCCACAAAATGTAAATATAAAACCTCTACTGTATGTTACTAAATAACCCTCTAAGTATCAAATACACAAAATACTGTGCTGAAAACAAACAGTTAATAAATAAATCATTACAAACACAATCCACTCTTCATAACACAAAATCAACCATTAAGATATATACCGTATTTATCGACGTATAACACGCACCCTTTTCCCCTTAAAATCAGGGGGAAATTGTGGGTGCGTGTTATATGCCGAACCACTGCCTCAGAGCCGAGTGCACTGTATATTCGGCTAAGCTCGGCTCCGCTCGGCTCCGCTCGCAGTCACACCCAGTCCCACCTACTAGCATTTACGTCCCACTATTAGACCATCATAGGACCTGGGCCAAGGGGTGGAACTGGTCGGGACTGCGAGAGGAGCTGAGTACACAGTACATCTGGTTCTGTCTATCTCAGCGGCAACATTTAAAAACGATCATGCGTTTCTACAAAAGGCATATGAATGCCTCTCCATGGTGGTTCCTCTCCATGGTGATTCTTCATGATGACTTGGCTCATGTCACCCATGTGACATGAGCCTAATGCACACGAGCGGAATTTCTGTCAGAAAAATCTTGGATGTTTTTTTCGATTGAATTACGCTCAAGCTTGGCTTGCATACACACGGTCACACAAAAGTTTGCTGAACTTTCGTAAAGAACGCAGTGACGTACAACACTACGACGAGCCCAGAAAATGAAGTTCAATGCTTCCGAGCATGCATCGAATTGTTTCCGAGCATGCATAGGAATTTTGCGTGTCTGAACTTTTTCCGACCGAAAAATTGAGAACATGCTCTTAATCTTTTGCTGGCTGGAATTTGGCCAGCAAAAGTCAGATGGAGCATACACACAGACGGAATTTCCGACCAAAAGCTCTCATCGGTCTTTTGCTGGCCGAATTTCCGATCGTGTGTACGCGGCATAACACTCCTACATGTAGACATCAGCAGGCATGTGTTAGCATATGATGTATTGACATGGATTTTGGATGCTTTGTGCTTAGATTACATTTGACTTCAATAGCAAAATGCAGATCAATGCACTCAAGACTTCAAAAATGAGGGCAAGGCTGCAGATGGACACTAATCATTCTGCAATGATGGGCAAGGCTGCAGATAGACACTGATAAGGCTGCATTGATAGGCATTTAAAATGTAAGTTTTTTTCCTTAAACTTCCCTCCTAATCTTGGGGTGCGTGTTATACGCCGATAAATACAGTAATTACAGAAATTCAACAAAAGTCCAAAGCAATACAAAAAAAGTCTAATGGAGTATTGTGTAAACATCACTCCATTAGGCCCCTTTCACACTGGGGCGTTTTTCAGGCGGTACAGCGCTAAAAATAGCGCCTGTTCACCGCCTTAAAAAATCCGGCCCCTTTAACTCCAGTGTGAAAGCCTGCGGGCTTTCACACTGGAGCGGTGCGCTAGCAGGACGGCAAAAAAAGTCCTGCTAGCAGCATCTTTGGAGCGGTATAGGAGCGGTGTGTTCACCGCTCCTATACCAATCCTTCCCATTGATTTGAATGGGAAACCGCGGTAAAACCGCGGCAATAACGCCGCAAAGCGCCGATACGGCGGCGCTCTGCGGGGGTCTTTAACCCTTTTTCGGCCGCTCGCGGGGGGAAAAACCGCACCGCAAGCGGCCGAATATCGCGTTTAAAATGACGGTAAAGCAGCGCTAAATTAGCGCTGCTTTACCGTCACCGTGGCTCCCCGCCCCAGTGTGAAAGGGGCCTTAGAGTGCTTCTTTCCAGGTGCTTGAATTTTTACACCAAAAAGTGCTCCCTCCACCACAATCAAGGGTTGCACTTATCAGACCCATACCACTATCTAAAATATATTAGGCAAACCGAGCTAATGACAGGTGCTTATTTATTTATTACATATATATATATATATATATATATATATATATATATATATATATATATATATATTTAATATATTTAGCAGAAACCAAGATTTGAACCGTTAATGGGCAGGCTGAATGTACCAAGTTGATTGATCAATCAACTTGGATACAACCAGCCTGCTGGATTCTCTTATGATTATCGGTAGTGGCTGCTATAGACTCGAGGTAAATCACTGTCATCCTCTGCCCCCCTCTTCCCACCCACCGGGAGCAGACAATGGCTCGGCAGGAGGGATTCCCTATCAACACTGTCTGTGGTTGCAGGAAAGTAATTTGCACCATGTATGGCCAGCTTAACAAGATGCATCAATCTGCCAGTAAGCTGCTCAGATTGCTCACAACCCTTCCTCCACTCCAGAGACACAGAACCAAAGCTCTTCCCAGCATCAGACTCCACCCTTAATGTTTTGCCCATATGGACTTTGCTAAACTACTGGATACTGGAGGCAAAAACTATCCTCCCTCTGATATAAAAACCTGACAGAAGTTTTAACTTTTTCCATAACAAAAAGAATAAGAAAAAGACTGCAAGTGAGGTATCATTTTTTTTCCCCTCTTTGAAGCCAAGCTTTCACCTGTTAGAGTCTATTCCCACTAGAAAGCAGACTGATTAACCAGAAACTAGTTATCACAGCTGGGGATAGACATTTGCAGTGGGGCTAGGCAGTGGTCATTTTCTTCACCTGAGATCCGGTAGAGATGGGTTCTGCTGAAGGTGACACCCATGTTGCATTCCTCTGACTCTCCCTAGCAGGTAGCTATTGATGACTGAAAACAGATGTTCAGGGAAGAGTCCTTGCAGTGCTGAAGATGCAAGGATCAGAAGCCTTTTGGGTACACACTGGTAGGAGCGCACAGAAACCACACAACGGCACAGAGGAAGAAAACAGACTAAGAGCTTACAGGTGCTAGTAACAACAGGCTAGCTGGAACACACAGGATATCACACTGGTTCAGAGGAGCAGGTAGCTGATTGGAGTACCAAGGGAGAAACAGTGATGAATGGAGACTGGATGCTGGCAGGGTTGCACAGAGTCATTGGAGAAGGATGCAGACTCACGACCATGGGGATCACAGGAGAGACAGATAGCATTGCATTGGCAATGGGAGGCACAGGAGATCATAGGGGGATAACTAGGAACATAGGCAGTCCAGCTGCTAGTTTCTCAAACACTTAGGAAACAACTCACTAGCTCTTTAAGATAATGCCTGATTTGTGAATGGCTGCAGTACCGGAGGAAGCATAAAACCAGTAACCACTCACAGAAAGGCCCAGTGATGGAGAACAGAACAGGTGAGTGTGACACTCGCTGAGGAAAAAAAAGGTTACAATTATTCTTAACCTTATTTTTTATTTAAATAATAAACTTATTATACTCACCTGCCCTGTACAATGGTTTTGCAAAGAGCAGCCCCAATCCTCCTCTTCTGGGGTATCTTGCTCTTACTTCAACTGAGAAACACGATTCAATTGTGGATAGGCAGTGTCTTACAATAAATGGGGCTTTAGAGATACTCCCGTGTTATATGTTGAGTTGACAACTCAAGCTGGTGTTAGACCATGCCCCCCTTATCTGGATGGCACAGAATAAAAACAGGACTTTATGTGTACAGTGGGGCATACACCAGGGAAAGTGTGTTAGAATGCATTTTTTTTTTTTTTTTTACATAAGTTGTAAGATCTTTTCTCAACATTTTCTCTAAATTGCTTGGATTTGAGACCAGAATGTAAAATGTATCAACACATTTGCATGCCAATTTGTGCACACATACTAGGGCTAATTTAAGCTGGAGTCATGTGTTTAACGTGTGGGACTAAAGCCATGCATACATGAAGAACATGCAAACTCAATGCAGAACATGACTATAGTATAAATTAAACTTGCAGTGCAAAGTGGGTATAAATAACACCAATTGCTCTTACTTCAACATTTAGAAAAATAAAAAAAGTTTACTTGGAAAACATTGAGACAAAACAGCAAAACAGAATTCAATTGTGGATAGGCAGTGTCTTACATAGAGATACTGCACCCCCCGTTGGCATTCATCCACCATGTTATATGGTTGAGTTGCAAATGTGTTCAGAAGCTGGCACAACTCAAGCTGGTGTTAGACCATGTCACCTAAAAACCACAAACCCCCCTTATCACACTCACCTGTTGTGGTGGATGGGGCACAGAATAGCAACACAAAAGGGCAGAAATAGGAAATGACAAAATAATTGCTTGAAAGTGACGGACAATTTTTGTTTGGCCAGTTACAAATTGCCAATCATGAGAGTCACCTTTGTAAAGGTGCTAAACTGTAGAAGTTTGTGTTCTAATAAAAAGGGGTTTGGGTGTCAGTGCTCTTCCAGATGGGTAAACAGCACATTCTTGATGACTGAGAACAAACTTCCTTTATGTGTACAGTGGGGCATGATACAGGCCATCGAATGTACAGGAACATGAAACTCAATGCATGCCTAGACTGATTAGAAATTTGTGCACATTATTTATACATACTAGGGCTAATCGTTTAAGCTGCATTTGTAAAGTGCCCATGTGTTTAACGTGATGATATCTATGCCCCCACGCTCTGGTACTATGAGGGCTCCAACATGCAAACTCAATGCAGAGACACTGCTGGGCTGAATTGTATGGTTTTCCTGTAAACATAGTATAAATGTCTGTATGTTTAAAGCCCCATAAAAATGACTTTGTCCCGATGTTGGTGTTGCGTACACACGGTCGGACCGTTTTTTTTTTAGTTTCAGTGACTTAAGATTCGCGCTTCTCAGTTTTCTTTTTTTCGCATTTGTTGGTCAATGTCTGTATGTTTCTGGTATTCATTTCGTTCTTTCAGGCCTTTTTGACCAGCCGACCTTTTGTGACTTGTGAGCGATGTTTCCCGTGCGTACTCGTCGCCGAGTTCGTGCTGTACGCGGAATTGTGTTTTAGCTTTGAGCCAAGACAACATTCTCGCACAAAATCCTGATGATTTCAGGAACTCCTGACCCCGATTTTCACCGTCTTTTGGCTTTTAAAAAATTTACTTGGCCAAGTTCAAGAACAAGCTTAAGGAAATAGGTATGCTCTGTTTGCTAAAAATGTTCTAATATTGTGTTCATGCATTTTTCCCTTCACTTAATATTGACAATGGCCTCCAATTCTCCAAACTCATTAGGAACCCCCTCCCCAACTGCTCTGTCAGATGGTACCAATCCTTTATCTGCTGGCTTTCCCAAGGTCCATCATCAGTGGGCATCTTTAGGGATGAATCTATTTTTTTGTGTTCTTTCCCTCCTATTAGCTTGCTTGGTTCAGGAAAAATCTTTCCTATGTTTAATCAATGAAAAGACTCTATCTGTGAAGGGGAGCCTCTACTTTTCTGTGCAAATACTATCTATCTATCTATCTATCTACTATCTATCTATCGAGTTTATGTATGTGGACGTGGGGATCGGATCTCGGATGGTGGTGCCATCACACGGAGTTCTACTGGCGTCTCCAAAGTGGCAGTCTGTGCTTACAACACTGAAGAAATGACACTTTCCAGAGCCAGAAGAGTGGTGGAGCTACAATAGTAAAGTAGTGATGTGGAGGGCCCTCCAAATGCGGACCTCACAGCCCTTCAAGTGGCACGTACAGCTTTGTTGTATACTGTGTAAAGGTAACAGTCTCTTCTTCCCAAAAAGATTAGTCTCATGTTGTGTGTTTGCTACCTAATCTTTGGTCTAGATAAGGTTTGTACTGCATAATGCTGTGCAGTGCCCCTCAAAATGGTTATTTACAACATTGTTTACAAAACTCTTGGAAAGTTCAACTTTGTAAAGTGAAGACAAGATCAGACATGACTATATGTTCAAAGTGTGTTTGATCTTGCCTTCATCACATGGGGGGGTCACCCCTGGAAAGTGGAAATTTAGAACATGCACACAATTTGGGTCTGAAAATGGTCATTAGATGGTAAAACACATGCCTAGAAGCTTCAAAAGTGCCATTTTCCATCATGATGAATGGACGTTTTTTGGGGGTGCAACCCCTTCACCACAACCACTTTCGTAGTTCGTAAAGTGTTTGCACCCCCCAAAAAAACGTTGGCATTCATCCACCATGATGGGAGCTAGCACATGTGGACACAATGTGTGCATGTTCCAAATTTCACACAGTTCTTAAGTTGCAAATGTGTTCAGAAGCTGGCACAAATGTGTGTTAATTACTTGGTGCGTTTTCATATTTTTCCTAAAACATCAATGATGTTCTTCAATTTTTGTTGAACATCATTGATGTTTTGCTTTATGTAATCTAGATCTCTATTGCAGACCATTATCTCCCCGATGAGTACGTGGGCACTCTCTGTGGTAAAGTGCAATTTTTCTTCCACAACATCCACGTCACCTAAAAACCACAAACAAACAAAAATGGGGTGTTGGAAATGAGGCAGCCATACATTGATTAGCTTACCAGTAGCTGTGTTCTCCCACACTCACCTGTTGTGGTGACAATTTCTCCAAGTTCGATGATCTCTCCTTCCTCCTCCTCTGCTTCTGCTCTTTCCCCTTTTTTGGGAGGTGTTGGTTTTGGGGTTTCCTCAGACGGCCCAAGTTTTCGCTCCCCTATGAGAATGTACAAAAGGAAGATTTAGCAACACAATCTATTGAGGGCAGAAATATGAATGTAGTCACTTTGTAAGGTGCTAAACTGACTAGCTTTTTGGTAGAAGTTTGTGTGATGGAGACCCCCCTCTAGTATCCACTGGAGCACATGTGTGGAAAAGCCTAATAAAAAGGGGGTTTGGGTGTCCCAGCACTAGTGCTCTAGAGTCCAGATGGGTAAACAGCTACTGGGTGACCTCTCCTTTACATTGAATAAATTGGCTTTACATTCTTGATGACATTTCTAGTGAGAACAAACTTCCTTTCCCCAAAAAAACCCACAAACATCGTATTATAAGTGGCCGAACGATCGAGGTTGCGTACGATCGAATGGACACACACACACGACCATGACAGTGGCAGAAAGATCGAGGCTGAGTACGATCGAATGTACAGACGAACATGAAAGTGGCCATTTTGGAATGTACAACTTTGTAAAAATCAAACCACATGGAGCAGTATGCAAGCAAGAAAGCAAACACAAAACACAACTACTTACTTTTTTGAAGAATTTGCTTGATCTTTCTGTACTGATCGGCCTCCCTCAGTTTCAGGACATGATCTTGGCCTTGCGGACATTGGGGTTGAGGTAAGGGCCATACTTCCCATCATAGTCGCTCCTCTTTAATATGTCCACCATCTCCAACATTTCTCCAAATGACATATTGGAGGCCTTGAATTTCAGGCTCCGGGATCGGGACGTTTGTGCCTCCGGACTTTCCTCGTCCTCCTCCTCGTTGGTGGGATATTTGGGGCGCACCTGCTGTGTCCCCGCCATGTGCTCTCCCCACTGCGCCATAAAGAGAAGGGGTGGGCAATAGATGAGAAAGATCGTCAGGGGCGGGCGGAGTTTGACGCATGCGCACTGTATATAAAACGTCACACGCCTGTGTCGTAGCCACGATCTGGGAGACGAGGGGAGAGAAAGCTCACGCACGAGACGATCGCTAGAAACGAAGGTACAATTTGACGTTGGTACATAACTAGCCTAGACTGATTAGAACTTGAGGCTTCTTTATGGAGAAGATTAGGAGAGTTTAGGCTGACATTATTTATATTGTTTTGTGTGGTGTTGTGTCTTGCAGAGGTGATGGAGGCCTTCTACGACGTGAGTTTTCTCCCCCTCTTCATTGATAAATACTGGGAATTTCCCCTCTTATGGCAACCAAAGCATCGTGACTACAGCAACAGACCAAAGAGGTAGGCAGCCCTGCTGAAACTTGTGGCATTTGTAAAGCCAAACCTGCCCATGGCAAACTTAAAAGTAAAAATAAATAACATGAAGAGTACCTATTTCCGGGAGCGCAATAAGGTCCGGAAGTCCCTAGCATCTGGAGCTGCAGCAGATGATATCTATGCCCCCACGCTCTGGTACTATGAGAGGCTCCACTTTCTCAAAGACCAGGCTACTGTCAGGAAGTCACTCTCGACTCTTCCTTGCACGCGTCCTTCCGCACACGCCACCCCTGATGAGGCTTCCGAGGACCAACCTGGGCCTTCCAGTATGGAATATGTGCAGGAGCCCAGCTTGTTCCAGGTATAGTAGTTTTGTAACCATTTTGGGGAATAATTAATGATGTTCAGTTAATTCAGGATCCCCAATTGCTTAGTTCCTAACGTGATTGACATATCAACAGACAGTGGTGTTGGAGACATTTTTGGGAAGAGTCTAAACTGCTGGGCTGAGAATTGTATGGTTTTCTATTTGTAAACATTTTGCAACAGTCACTAGATGAGAATTGTGTGTGTTTGATGAACAAATAACTGAAACTATGTCCCTTTTTCATACACAGGAAGACCTCAGCCAGGAGGTGGCTGTGGAAGGTGGCAGTCAGGAGGAGGCAGGGGTTAGTGGCAGCCAACAGGGGGGTAGGCGTAGGAGCCTGACTGTCTCCCAAGTCCCTCCCCTCCGCCTTCCCTACAAAAGGGCGAAAAGCATGGGGGAGGTGGGAGAGTCAGCGCTCCAGCTGATATGAGATGCCTCAGCCTCCCTATATGCCACACCCACCTACGAGGAGGCCTTTGCCTCCTTGGTTGGCAGTAAAATGACGGGTATGGAGGCGGGGCAACGCAGCATGTGTGAGGATGTCATCCTCAAAATACTAAATGAGGGGATGGCTGGGGAGATGACCCCACTCACACATGTTTGCGAGAGTGACCTTGCTCCGCCTCCTCCTCCTCCTTCTGCCACCCCACCAGCACCACGGCGTGGAAGGAAGCGTACAAGGAAGACAAGAGAGTGATGACCTTGATTCAGTCTGGTCTGAGAGAAGATGGAGCCTCTCGTAGGACCAGAGCCTGGGGACCTAGATGGCATCTGCTGCAGTTCCGGATGTTTTGGACTTCAGGACCAGATTGCGCTCCCTTATTATTTAGATAGGTACTCTTCATGCCCCCAATTTTTTAAGCCTGAAAAATGATGGTTGCCATGGGTGTCCAAGGCTTTGCAAATTCTCCAAGTTTCACCATGGCTGCGTTCCTCTTTGGTTGTTGCTGAGACCTAAATAAATGTTTTTTGGATTTGAAATAAGCATTGACTATTGTGTTTTACTTTTCTACAATGACAGTTTTTCTTTGAGTAGGCAGGTACATTTCACTAATCCTAAAGTAGAATTAACAAGGGGCACCAACAACCAACAAACTCCTAGTAAATTTAAGCAAGAAATACAAATGTTAATAATGTGGTTTTGCTAAGTTGAGACACACAACCCCCCTCCAAAACAAAAAAAAATTCTCCTTCAAATATGTATTCCCAAAAAAAAAAAAAAAAAAGACAAATCATGCTAAAAATATAACAAAGATTCTTTTACGATCTGAGTAAAAATAAACATGTAGTGTATAAATGCTGAAAAGTAATAAAGAACTAAGTTTGTGAGAATGTGCTGTGTCGATTAGGAAAGGTAGTTTTACCTGACCGAGCTTCCGTCACAGAATTTCTTCTGAGCATGCGTAGCACTTTGTCCGTCGGACAACCGTACACACGATCGGATTTGGTGTGATCGGACCGTGTTGACGGCAAATCTTTCCAGCAGGAGATAAGACTTTGTCCGTCGGACAATCCGACGTACACTGTCCGATGGTGCATACACACGGTCTGATTTTTCAACAACATTGTCCGATCGGACTGAATCCATGAAAAAGTCCGAATGTGTATGGGGCTTTAGTCTGTTTTTGACAACAAAAACATCCTGATTAAAAAATTTACTTGGCCAAGTTCAAGAACAAGCTTGAAATAGGTAAAATTGTTAATATTGACAATGGCCTCCAATTCTCTTCATCAGATCATGTTTCAGGAAAAAAATATGTTTAATAAAGACTCTATCTATCTATCTATCTATCTATCTATCTATCTATCTATCTATCTATCTATCTATCTATCTAGCTATCTTACAACACTGAAGAAATGACACTTTGCTACAATGTAAAGTAGTGAGTGTACAGCTTGTATACTGTGTAAATATGCTGTCCCCTCAAAATAACTCAAAATAACTCACACAGCTATTAATGTCTAAACTGCTGGCAACAAAAGTGAGTACACCCCAAGTGAAAATGTCCAAATTTGGTCCAATTAGCCATTTTCCCTCCCCAGTGCCATGTGACTCATTAGTGTTACAAGGTTTCAGGTGTGAATGTGGAGCAGGTGTGTTAAATTGGATGTTATCAGTCTCACTCTCTCATACTGGTCACTGGAAGTTCAACATGGCACCTCATGTAAATAAAAAACTCTCTGGGGATCTGCAAAAAAGAATTTTTGTTCTACATAAAGATGGCCTAGGCTATAAGAAGATTGCCAAGACCCTGAAACTGAGCTGCAGCATGGTGGCCGAGACCATACAGCTGTTTACCTGGACAGGATCCACTCAGAACAGGCCTCGCCATGGTCTCAGGAGGTCGACCAAAGAAGTTGAGTGCACATACTCAGCGTCATATCCAGAGGTTGTCTTTGGGAAATAGACATATCAGTGCTTCCGGAACTGCTGCAGAAGTTAAAGGGGTGGGGGGTCAGCCTGTCAGTGCTCAGACCAAACGCTGCATACTGCATCAAATTGGTCTGCATGGCTGTCATCTCAGAAGGAAGCCTCTTCTAAAGAAGATGCAGAAGAAAGCCTGCAAACAGTTTGCTGAAGACAAGCAGACTAAGGACATGGATTACTGGAACCATGTCCTGTGGTCTGATGAGACCAAGATAAACTTATTTGGTTCAGATGGTGTCAATCGTGTGTGTGGCGGCAACCAGGTGAGGAGTACAAAGACAAGTGCGTCTTGCCTACAGTCAAGAATGGTGATGGGAGTGTCATGGTCTGGGGGTGCATGAGTGCTGCGGCACTGGGGAGCTACAGTTCATTGAGGGAACCATGAATGCCAACATGTACTGTGACATATTGAAGCAGAGCATGATCTGGGGACTCATGCTCTGCTCTGCTTGGAGAATGGGCCACAGGGCAGTATTCCACCATGATACTGACCCCAAACACACCTCCAAGATACGACTGCCTTGCTAAAGAAGCTGAGGTTAAAGATGATGGACTGGCCAAGCATGTCTCCAGACCTAAACCCTATTGAGCATCTGTGGGGCATCTTCAAATGGAAGGTGGAGGAGCGCAAGGTCTCTAACATCCACCAGCTCCGTGATGTTGTGATGGAGGAATGGAAGAGGACTCCAGTGGCAACCTATGAAGCCCTGGTGAACTCCATGCCCAAGAGGGTTAAGGCAGTGCTGGAAAGTAATGGTGGCCACACAAAATATTGACACTTTGGGCCCAATTTGGACATTTTCACTTAGGGGTGTACTCACTTTTGGGAAAAACGTGAATAAATATAGAGTGCGGCGCTCCTAAAGTGTTTCAAAAAATTAATATTTGAACAGGTAAATAAATAAAACTATTATAATATAGATTGTGAATGAACAGTGAAAAATCAATATATGCTGACAATTATTGATAATAAATATGCTGAAGGATATTAATAATAAATATTCATAATCAATTAGAAGTGATTATATGAGACAATAATAAAAAGCAACAATATTACACCAAAATAGTGACATAGGTGTGTGCAAAATATTATAAAGTGACTTGTGCTGCTTGTCTGAAGTTTTCAATCACCAACTGGACAAAAGGCTTACCGACTTTCGTGGACTCAGTAGGCTTATGCCGTGTGAGTCAAACGTGCTCAATGGTGTTTAGACTACACCTAGATGAGCAGCTGTTCCAGGATTATGATGCAGTGAAGACCCTGGATAAATGCAGACAGTGGACGCTCAATGGAAGCCCAAGATGGGGGTGGTGGAAGGTGTACAGTGTAGTTCATCCCCAGCAGTATTACCGGCAAAAAAGGAATGAGGCCATATAGTGTGATACCGTATAGGCTAATAAAATGTATTTTTAAAAAAGCAGATGGGTACTCACATGTGCAGAGAAAATGCAAGCATATATGGAAAGAATTGGCAGCAGTGGCATCAGCAAATTAGTCTCCCCCTCTGATTAAGGGGGGACACTAAACATACTGTCCCCCGTCATTACAAGGAATGCCATGACCGAAATCCTGAAGGGACTTCATTCATTGTAATTGACAGTTACATTCCTCCCTGGCGGGGCGGAGCAATGACACGGGGCGTCTCACAGCTTGAAACCTTTTGGATTTTTTCTTTACAATCGTACCAACCTTGGGGACTCAATGTCGAGTGGGACATCAATTCTTTTCTTAATAAAGCATAATAACATTGCGCAACATACATATTTTGCGCCATCTTTTATACTTTTTATATTTTATTTTGTTTTTGCCTGTCTATTTATAGCGTAGTTTTTTTGTTCTCCACATTCTCCAATTATCCAAATATACATATAAATAATGAGATGGGATCAACTATAATTCTTATTTATTATGCATCATGCAGATTCATTTAAGATGTTATCCTATGATTTCTTTTTGTATATATTGTAGCTTTTGAAATGTACGAGGTCAGCCGTATATCACAGCTATTTCAATTCCAATTATAACTGTATACTTTAAAAAGAATCAATGTTAATATACAAAGCCAAAGAATATATAAATACCTTTATATGACATAAGTGTGCTAGGAAGTTTTTTCTGCCCTACCAGCTGGCTCTTTGTGCCAGTTGGTTTGGTTCTGTTCTAGCCAGTGCTTTATTTCCATTGGCAGTGTATGTTTAATGTCATTTAGTGACCTTTTAATTTTAATTTTAATATTCTTATACCCGAGATTTGCCTGTGCTAAAGTTCCTCTGTTTTTTCTTGCACATGCCCAGTTCATTTTGTGTGTTGTAACGGTGCCAGATCCGGTCCTGTTAAGAAGATCGGATGTTATGTTATTGATTGCCCTGTTTGTTTAGTCGCGGCCTCTATCTACGTCATTCCCAGCCCCATATAGAGGCTCCACGCGCACTACATTTCCGGTGTAAACAACGGAAGTCACGTCACTTCCGCTTTTGGGCGCCATTTTGCGGGCGTCTGACGGCGCCGCATCTCAAACACACTGTATGAGATCTTTTTAACCGTCTTCTCTTCCTTCAAGCTGTTATATATATTTTTATCTTAATAAGCACCTAGTATTATTTTCAGCTAATATGTCCATTTACTTATGGACACAGTTAAAATTGTGCAACGATCCATAGCTATGTGCCTATATAGGAGAACATATTGTTAACCACCACAGACTCACAATGAGGCTTGACACACAAGCCATGGGCGCCATCTTCCCTGGAACAGGAAGTAGTTCAATTGCTAACCACCACAGACTCACAATGAGGCTTGACACACAAGCCATGGGTGCCATCTTCCCTGGAACAGGAAGTAGTTCAATTGTTAACCACCACAGACTCAAAATGAGGCTTGACACACAAGACATGGGTGCCATCTTCCTTGGAACAGGAAGTAGTTCAATTGTTAACCACCACAGACTCACAATGAGGCTTGACACACAAGCCATGGGTGCCATCTTCCCTGGAACAGGAAGTAGTTAAATTATTGTTAACCACCACAGACTCACAATGAGGCTTGACACACAAGCCATGGGCGCCATCTTCCCTGGAACAGGAAGTAGTTCAATTATTGAACCAGCAGTGATGTTAGACTGACCTCATTTGTGAGTACCTCTGTACCTATATATAAGCGGTGGCCCCAGTGAATCAGCACCCCCAGATGATGCCTCTATAAGGCGAAACATGTCGGGAGACTAATTTGCTGATGCCACTGCTGCCAATTCTTTCCATATATGCTTGCATTTTCTTTGCACATGTGAGTACCCATCTGCTTTTTTAAAAATACATTTTATTAGCCTATACGGTATCACACTATATGGCCTCATTCCTTTTTTGCCGGTAATACTGCTGGGGATGAACTACACTGTACACCTTCCACCACCCCCATCTTGGGCTTCCATTGAGCGTCCACTGTCTGCATTTATCCGAGGTCTTCACTGCATCATAATCCTGGAACAGCTGCTCATCTAGGTGTAGTCTAAACACCATTCAGCACGTTTGACTCACACGACATAAGCCTACTGAGTCCACGAAAGTCGGTAAGCCTTTTGTCCAGTTGGTGATTGAAAACTTTAGACAAGCCGCACAAGTCACTTTATAATATTTTGCACACACCTATGTCACTATTTTGGTGTAATATTGTTGCTTTTTATTACTGTCTCATATAATCACTTCTAATTGATTATGAATATTTATTATTAATATCCTTCAGCATATTTATTATCAATAATTTTCAGCATATATTGATTTTTCACTATTCATTCACAATCTATATTATAATAGTTTTATTTATTTACCTGTTCAAATATTAATTTTTTGAAACACTTTAGGAGCGCCGCACTCTATATTTATTCACGTTTTTCCCATAAAATCATTGTTGTGCAGGCTGCTACATTCACCATTGTTAGAGCGCGTTTCTTCATCTTTCTGTGTACTGACTTTTGTTGAGTTATTTTGAGGGGACAGATAATTTACACTGTTATACAAGCTCGCTACTTTACATTGTAGCAAAGTGTCACTTCTTCAGTGTTATCACATGAAAAGATATAATAAAAATATTTACAAAAATGTAAGGGGTGTACTCACTTTTGTGAGATACTGTAGCTATATAGATAGATATATCTATATAAATACACTATACTGTATATGGAAATCATAAATAAAGATTAATAAAGAGTAAAACCTAAGCTAGACATAAGACACATGGAACAGGTATAAATCCCACTGCATACTGCATAATCAGCCACCTTCTGTCCATGACACATCATGTCTAATAGAGAATGATTTGGACTCTTAAAACGGAATTGGAGTTCTACACACAGGAGCTAAAACCATAATTCTTCATTACCTGTGTGAAATTTTCAATTTACAGTGTAAACTACACAGACCATTTAGACTTATTCTGTCACTGAAAAGTAATCACTGAAAATAATTCACACCTTGACCAGAAAAGAAAAGCTGAACGAGAAATAATTACCATTTCCATAAGTTATTTCTGTTTATTTAAACATGTGTTTTGGAAAAATGAAAGCCTCGTTTTACTAAACAACAAGATTTTACACTAGAATAAAGCATTACAAGCTATACTACAGACAGGCATTATTGGTTTAAATTGTATTAGAAGTATAATCTGACCAAACAAAACTATTCTTAGCAGGATTTTTACAAATGCATCACATTAAACCAGCAGATGATTATTTAGCAGTAGTATGTTGACATAAAAAGATTATGTAGAATATTTATACAAATATTACATGTAATAACTACAGTAATGCTTCATTACACATAGTAAAAGGATGTTCATTTGTTCAGTGGACATAAATAATACAAAGTTATTTGTACAAAACTGGGTTTGGCTATATTATCACAATTGAAATCTATGATCCAAACAGCTTGATAAACTGAAGTTGGGAAGATTGATTGACAGAATATCATTCTTTAAGAATGTGGTTTAGATGCCTTACTTTGATTTACTAAAATAGATGTGACAGTTTATTTCCAAATAAACATCCCCAACACTTGTACTGGTAGGCGAAAGATTTATGGTCAGATTAAAATAACTTTCCCAATGTTCTGATGCAATTTTATAAATGAATGTTTTTTTTTTTATACAAAATAAAAATCATTTTAAAAATGTGTGGTCACTGGAGAAGGAAGTTGGGAAAAATATCTGCAGTGGGGATAGAATCACTAATAAAAACCTTACAAGTTCTACCTGCTTGCCACTCTAAGCTAAAAAAAAAAAAAAAAAGGTTTCATTAGGAGACATTTTGTAGTAAGAAGCTTTCTTAAATGAACACTTTCTTAACCACTTGGCCTCCAGAAGATTTACCCCCCCTCCTGCTATATGGCACTGCATTATTTTAACTTTAACAAATGCGGGGTCATGCAACGTTGTACCCAAATAAAATTGTCATTTTTTTTCCCCACAAATTTCTTTTGGTGGTATTTGTTTTATTTTTAATTTTTTGTGCTATAAGCAAATAAAGACCGACAATTTTGAAAAATAAGGAAATATTTTTTATTTTCTGCTGTAAAACATATCCAATAAAAAATATTTTAATATTCATACATTTAGGCCAATATGTGTTCTGCTACATGTTTTTGGTAAAAAAAAAACAATAAGTGTACATTGATTGGTTTTACGCAAATTCTATAGTGGTATATATATGGTATATATTTATGGAATTTTTTTTACTAGTAATGGTGGCGATCAGTGACTTATTGCGGTGGACAATCGGACACTGACGCTTTCGAAACTTTGCGGGAACCAGTGACACTAATACAGTGATGAGTGATAAAAATATGCACTGTCATTGTACTAATGACACTGGCTGGAAAGGGGTTAAAGATCTAGGGCAATCAAAGGGTTAACTGTATGCCTAGCCAGTGATTGTGTACTGTATGTGCTGCTTTAACTAGGGAAAGAGATGGAATTTAGTCCTTGCTTTGCAGGAACACAAAATCCATCCGTTTCCTCCTGTCAGAAAGGTGCCCTGCCTTGCTTACATAGGTAGAGCTCCATTCTGTGTCTCTGCCCGATAATCACAGCAGAAGCGGCCTCTGGCAGCGCATGCATGCCTCCTGCAGGTGGAAGTGCAGGATCACGCATATATACATGAGCCAGAGCAGAGCTGCCACCCTGTAGCAGTAAAATTGTTATAGGGCAGTCAGCAAGTGATTAAAGCCTAGCTCTATATTTATTGTCTCTTTAAATAGATTGTTTGGGTCAAGCTGGCCCAAGACAAACAATTTTCTACACTAGAAGGTGCACTTGCTGGGAGCACTGTATTAATTGTATTTGGCCTACTACAAGCAGTATACACAGTTGCAACTATGGTTTAGGCCCCATGCACATGGGGCATTTAGCAATAGACAATTTGTTTCGGTCTGAATCTAAATTCAAAATTTTTGGTTATTCAGAGATTCAGATGTATCTGAATTTCCAAAAAACAACAATAACGCATTTTGTTATAATGTGTGTTGCGTTTCATTGTGTTTATTTGCTTTCTAACAAATTCCACATTTTCAGAACAATTCAAATTTCAATCAGTCGAAAATGTATCGACCGTTCCAGATCTTGTGTGAAGCATAGCTGGTTGTTAAGAAGTGGCCCTTAACTGCTTGCCGACCAGCCGCCGTCATTATACTGCGGCAGGTCGGCACGTTCTGTCGTAGCTGTAAGCCGGCCCTTTAAGCGGGTATAGCAGGTGCACTCTGCACTGGGAGGGTGCCGATGTGCATGGCCGGCGGTCGCGAAGACCACCGGCCATCCGCATTCATGGGCACGAGAGCCAGAACAGGGACCTGTGTCTGTAAGCACACAAATCCCTGTTCTGTGTGGAAAGGAGAGACAGATTGTGAGTTTCTACTAGCTAGAAACAACGATCTGTCATCTCCTCTAGTCATTCCCACCCCACTACAGTTAGAACACACACAAGGGAACACAGTTAACCCCTTCCCTGCCAGTGACATTTACACAGTAATCAGTGCATTTTTATAGCTCTGATATCTGTATAATTGTCAATGGTCCCAAAAATGTATCAAAAGTGTCCGATCTGTCCGCCATAATGTCGCAGTCCTGATAACAATCGATGATCACCGAAATTACAAGTAAAAAAAAATAATAATAATAATAAAAATGCCATAAATCTTTCCCCTATTTTGTAGACGCTATAACTTTTGTGCAAACCAATCAATAATCGCTAATTGTGATTTTTTTTACCAAAAATATATAGAAGAATACGTATCGGCCTAAACTGAGGAAAAAAAATGTTTTTTTATATATTTTTTGGGGATATTTATTTAACATGTAGAAAAATACACATCGGCCTGAACTGAGGAAAAAATTTGCTTTTTAATAAAAAAAATTGGGGATATTTATTATAGCAAAAAGTACAAAATATAGTGTTTTTTTTCAAAATTGGTTGTTTTTAGCGCAAGAAATAAAATCCTCAGAGATGATAAAATACCACCAAAAGAATTCTCTATTTGTGGGAAAAAAAGGACATCAATTTTGTTTGGGTACAGTGCCGCATAACCACGCAATTAAATGCGGAATTATCAGCTGTCAGCAGGTTTCCGCACTTAGAGCTGAATGTAAAAATCTGGCAACGAAAAATAAAGGTAAAAATAGCGTGGGGTACCCCCTATCCACACTAGGTCCCCATATCCCGCCCCAGAGAGTTTTTGACAATTTCTTTATTAACAAAAACAATGTCCCCCAAGTAAATCTGGCATCAATCATGAACGCCACTGCGATGACCCAAAAGAAAACAAGAGGTCCACACCTGACAAAGGCTCCTGCCATCTGACTGCTCCGCCAACTGACAGTTCTTAAATAACCGGGCGACCCTGCCCCCTTTTGACGTCATCAACCCAGCATGCCCCGGTCGATGGTGTCACAAGGGGGTGGGGGGGTCACTCGGTGATGTCATCGGGTGGCCCCACCCCTTAGTTATTTAGGAACTGTTAGATGGCAGGATCAGAGGCGTATCTAGTGAAAATGGCGTCTATGGCAAGAACTCAAACTGCGCCCTGTCAAAACATTTGAAACACATCTTTTAGATAACCAAACAGCCTTCTTTTTTTCTTTAACCAAACCATACTAACCAAACTTTTCTTTTTTCCTTCTTTAACTGCTTGCCAACTGCCTTATAGCACATTTACTGCTACAGGGTGGTCATGCTGCGCAGGATCACGTATATATATATATATATATATATACGCAAAAATGCATTAAGATAAAAAAACCTTCTCCCTTTATAATCACTTGAAGCCAGTAAAAAACAGAAAAGTTGGACAAGCAGCAACACAGCAACAAAAATCACCACACATTGACATAAAAAAAAAAAAAAACTGAAAAAAAGAAGTGCTAAAAAAAGAAAGTCTGGTCTTGTGAAATCACAATGAATGCAGGTGGGCTTACTTTCAACTCTTCCTAGCCACACAAACTGCATTTCACTAAAACAGATCATTGGCAATATAGAGCACTGAATATTCGACTGTATAGAACACTGTTTAAAATACTACAAGTCAAACTCTTTAATCTTCCAATTAACAAATTGCAAATGCAGTAACATCAGCACCCATAAATGTGGCCTCACCAGCACCCATAAATGCAATAACATCAGCACCCATAAATGCAACCTTATCAGCACCCATAAATGCGGCCTCACCAGCACCCATAGATGCGGCCTCACCAGCACCCATAAATGCAGTCACATCAGCACCCATAAATACAGTAACATCAGCATCATAAATACAGTAACATCAGCACCCATAAATACAGTAACATCAGCACCCATAAATACAGTAACATCAGCACCCATAAATGCGGCCTTACCAGCACCCAAAAATTCAGTGACATCAGCACACATAAATGCCGCCTTACCAGCATCCATATATACAGTAACATCAGCACCCATAAATACAGTAACTTCAGCACCCAAAAATGCAGTAACATCAGCACCCATAAATGTGGCCTTACCAGCACCCATAAATGCAGTAACATCAGCACCCATAAATGCGGCCTTACCAGCACCCATAAATACAGTAAAATCAGCACCCATAAATGCAGTAACATCAGCACCCGAAAATGCTGCGCCACAGAGGTAGAGAGGGAGTATAGAGGTAGAGAGGGAGTAGGATCACCAGTGGCTGGGTGCCCTAGACTGCCTAGTTTGCCTAGTGGTAGCACCGGCTCTGTCTGCTTGGCACACACGCAGAATCGCACATGATGACTTTAAGACCCTTTTCACACTGGAGGCATTTTTCAGGCGCTACAGCGCTAAAAAAAGCGCCTGCATAGTGCTTTAAAAAAGCCTCAGCTGCAAACCCAGTGTGAAAGAGTGCTTTCACACTGGGGCGCTGCGCTGGCAGGGCGTCACAAAAAGTCCTGCCCTCAGCTTCTTTGCAGCGCTGTAGGAGCGGTGAATACACTGCTCCTCCACCGCTCCTCCACAGCTCCTGCCCATTGAAATCAATGGGTTTGCGCTGCCGTACTGCTGGAAAACCGCTGATGCAGCAGCGTTTTGCAGGCAGATTTAACCCCTTTAACCCCTTAACCTAGTGGATGAATAGCGCTGCTAAAACGACGGTAAAGTGGCGCTAAAAATATTGCCGCTTTACTGGCTTAGTGTGAAAGGGGTCCAAGTCATCATGATGTGCGATTGTGTGTGTGTGTGCCAGGCCCAAGCAGAAGCAAGCAGCCAATCAAATATAGTGCTCAATATGGATTAAATAAATATGCATAGCCATTGATATCATAATTAAAGTATAATAAAGTGATTCGTGCAACAGCAGGTACTACTTGCACAAATCACTTTATTACACTTTATGATATCAATGGCTAAGCATATTTATTTAATCCAAATAGTTTGAGCACTATATTTAATTGCTTGCTTTGCAGTTGGCACTGGTTACTGGTACACTGTACACATGCTGCATGCACATGATGATCAAGATCGTGGTGACATGTACTGTACTAGTACCTGCTGCTGCCTGGGGGTGTGGGTTCCAATCTCTCTAGTGACGTCTCTCTCTTCTCCTGGTCTCCAGCCTCCAGGTTCCCCTTCAGAGTCCTCACCGGCGTCACCGACTATGTCACAGCACGTCACACATACCCGGGAGACCCCCGAGAAGATAAGATGAAGCAGACAGCAGTTGCGCAGAGGAGGGTAGGTGGAGCTTTAGGCTCCGCCTCCGCCACTTACACTATGGCTACGGGCGGTCACTCTGACCAGAGACAACTTATCGGCCGTCATGGGGGCCCCTGTTTTCTTCCCTCCTCACTTACTAATGAAGTGCTGTGCCGGCGCCGCGCTCCGGCAAGCTGTCCATGGCGCTGGGGACTAGATTGTGCAGGAGGCGGCCGCGAGAGGACGGATGGGACTTTTTTTTTGTGCGGGGGCGGCTTTTTTGCCACCCCCCCCCCCTGGCACCCATGGCACTTGCCATGGCTGCCATACCCTAGATACGCCTCTGGGCAGGAGCCTTCGTCAGGTGCGGACCTCTTTTTTTCTGGTTGGTGGCGTTAAGCAGGATTGACACTAGATTTACTTCGAGATACATTGTTTTTTGTTTTTTTAAAGGAATTGTCAAAAACTGTCTGTGTTTTTATTTATTTTTTATACTTTTTTGGTGAATGAGTAGGGGTAAAATGTAATTAAAGGGGGCTTCCAGATTCCAATAGGCCATCACACGCAGACCCCCACAACCATTGTGTGGGGAAGGAGACCTTGTCCCCATTGATGGGGACAAGGTGCTTTGGGGGGGAGCCCCCCTACCCCAAACAGCTGTAAGAAGCTGTTTGCCACTCAGAGTTTTAAAAGCTTCTGGCAGCAGTCCTGGATAGTGCACCTGTGCCTTCCGTCTGCACCTCAGTGCTGAAGTCTCATGCAGTATGGCTAAATGCCCAGTGTGAGTGAGGCTTTAAATGTATTGGATTTTATTTTTCTGCAATGTATGATTATGCATAAAAATTTGAAGATGTTGAAAAGATAGATATTCATATATAGAAGAGTTACAAAATCTGTGGATATTGAGAAGAGCCCTGTAAAGATTTTTATTGAAATATGTGTTGGAATGTAAATATTATTAAATAATAAGGAAATCTGGTACACATTTGGATGAATTTGCTAAAAGACATAATCTGGTGTAGCTGTGTATAGTAACCAATCAGATTCTAGATTTTATTGTCAAAATGTAATTGAATAACCTAAAGATAGAAGCTGATTGGTTACTATGCACAGCTGCACCAGATTCTGTGTGCACCCATTTTAGTAAATATCCCTCTTTTAGTACATGACGTTTTTTTTAAAGCAAAGATGAATACCCAAATATAAAAAAAATCACAAATATAGTGTTCCCATACAGATCTTATCTTCTTTTTGACTCTGTTATTTTAGGTATATGTTTGTTTGTAAAATAGGTATCACAGGACAGCACTTATACAGTGTACACACGATCTTTCCGGCAGACTTGGTCCGGCGGACCGGAATGCGTCGGACATTCCGATCGTGTGTGGGCTCTAGCGGACTTATTCTTCCCAAAAGTCAGACGGACCTAGAAATAGAACATGTTTTAAATCTTCCCGCCGGTAGTCCCCTGAACCTAGTTCCTACCGGGAAGCCCGTTCATCTGTATGCTGGTCCGATGGACCAAATACGATGCAAGGGCAGCTACAGCACCTACAGAAATCGCGCTGGTTCTTGGCTGCAGGATACTGTACATCTTGCACTCACTGCAATAGGAAAAACACATTTTCCTATTGCAGCGAGCGCGAGAGAAAGGCGGCAAAAAAAACCAAAGTCCATACTAGACCCTTATGCGAGCACGCAGCTCGGGCGGTCAGGAAAGGGGGTGGGGACGAGCGAGCGCACCCCCTCATGAACCGTACCAGGCCGCATGCCCTCAACATGGGGGGGTGGGTGCTTTGGGGAAGGGGGGCACCCTGCGCCCCCCCACCCTAAAGCACCTTGTCCCCATGTTGATGAGGACAAGGGCCTCTTCCCGACAACCCTGGCCATTGGTTGTCGGGGTCTGCGGGTGGGGGGCTTATCGGAATCCGGGAGCCCCTTTTAAAAAGGGGGCCCCCAGATCCCGGCCCCCCACCCTATGTGAATGATTATGGGGTACATCGTACCCCTACCCATTCACCTGGGGTAAAAAGTGTCAATAAAAACACACACTAGACAGGTTTTTAAAGTAATTTATTAGTCAGCTCTGGGGGTCTTCTTCCGACTTCGGGGGTCTCTTACGACTTCTTTGCGCTTTCCAGTTCTTCTCCCACTCTCCAGCCTCTTCTCCCACTCTACGGCCTTTTCTCACGGTCTCCGGTTCTTCTCCGCGCTCTCCGGTATCTTCTCCCAGTCTCTGGTTCTTCTGCCGGGCTCCTCCGCTATCTTCTTCCAGCTCTTTTACTAGTGTTGGCCCAGTCTCCTCCTTCGTCGGCTTCTTCTTCTTCCCTCTTCTGTTCTTCCGATGTTGACACAACGCTCTGTCCTGCTGTAAGGCTGTGTACACAGTGCGCTGGAGAGCGCGAGAAGAGGTCGGAGAGTGCAAGAAGAACCGGAAAGTGTGGAGAAGTCATAAGAGACCCCCAAAATCGGAAGAAGACCCCCCGAAGCTGACTAATAAATTACTTTAAAAACCTGCCTAGTGTGTTTTTTTATTGACACTTTTTTTCCCCAGGTGAATGGGTAGGGGTGTACCCCATGCTCATTCACATAGGGTGGGGGGCCGGGATCTGGGGGCCCCCTTATAAAAGGGGGCCCCCGGATTCCGATAAGCCTCCCTCCCGCAGACCCCAACAACCAACGGCCAGGGTTGTCCGGAAGAGGCCCTTCTCCTCATCAACATTAGGACAAGGTGCTTTGGGGTGGGGGGGTCGCAGGGCGCCCCCCTTCCCCAAAGCACCCACCCCCATGTTGAGGGCATGCGGCCTGGTACGGTTCAGGAGGGCGCTCGCTTTCGCACCCCCTTTCCTGACCGGCCAGGCTGCGTCCTCGGATAAGGGTCTGGTATGGACTTTGGGGGGACCCCGTGACGTTTTTCGGCATAGAGGGTTCCCCTTAAAATCCATACCAGGTGGCGGGGCTCTCAAGGTGTCAATCTCGCCAATGAAAGGGGCGAGGTTGACTTCCTTTTCTAGTCCCGTCGTACCTGGAGTCACGTTCAAAATGAATGGACTTTAGTCCGTGTGTGGGCAAGTCCGTTAATTCAGAAAGTCTGTCGGAACTCCGCCGAAAGTCCGTTGGGAAGTCCGTCAGACCTAGTCTGCTGGAAAGTCCGTTTGTGCGTGTGTGCAAGTCCGCTCGTTCGGAAAGTCCGTCGGAACTCTGCCGAAAGTCCGTCGGGAAGACCGTCGGACCTAGTCTGCTGGAAAGTCTGGTCGTGTGTACGCGGCATTAGTCCCTCTGTGTTCTCATTCTGAAAACTTCCCTTCACGTCCTATCAGGGGGACACCAGTACAAGAAATGAGAGGGTGCAGATGTCACTGTTTGTTGTTCCTTTCATATTATTTCACCTTCCACTTTGTATGGCATAATTTCCTCTTTGCTCAGAGGTAGTTCCTCCTTATTTCCTTCTGTAGGATTAAGGACGAGCTTTAGGTTTGGGTTGAGGACCCATGGGACCATGGATAAGCTTTAGGTTCCTGGAATATGAACTTAGGCCAGGTGGCTTAGGGCAGACAATAGTGAAGTCTTTGTTATGCATCAGCCCCTCACTATAAAAAGGCAGGGTTTCTTGCAGCCATATTAAAAATGTGCTTAGGTGGGATAGGGAAAGCATATGGAGTGCTGGTCATAAAATGCATAAAAAACAATTAGTGTATGACTTGAAGGCATTGGTGTCCTAAACCAGGTGTACAATTTTACTCTGCTTTATCCTCATTTCATTTTTTTTTTGTTATATAGTTTTTAGCCTAGGTTTACATTGGTACGATTTGGCATGCAATTTGACTTTGTGGTGTCGCACCCATTCCCAAAAGTAGTTTCTATACTACTTTTGGTGACTTCAGGGGCGATTTGTATAGACATCTTTGCAGGAACCTGCACAGAAGTCTGTCAAATCGCAGCTGAAGTCTGACTTAATCGGGAGGTTGAAATCGTGCGAGTTCAGGTGAACTCGCACAATTTCAATCCTGCAGCAGTGTCAACATAGGCTAAAATCTTTTAGTGGGCGTGGCGCTGCTCTGTATTTTTATACGTGTTAAAGTGCTGGTACTTGTGTGCAATGCTCACAATGTGCTCAAAAAGTATATAAACCAGTTCCTTCCAGTAAAGAGACATGTGCTTTTTTTTTACTAAATTAGTATGATTTTGAATAAACAGTTCTCTAATTAAATAAACATGTGCAGATCAAATAAACAGTCCTCTTAATTAAATAAGCATGTGCAGATCATGAATCATAAAATGCAAAAAAAGATCAAAACAATAAGGTGATAATTGGTGTAAAAATCCTATTATCGCATTCAAGTCCTGGTGTTGATGATCAGTCCATATATTTTAAATTAAAAAAACATCATTCGAGGGGCGTGGCCTGAGGCTGAGGTGAATGGGTGCACATTAGCTGAGCTCCAGAACAACGGGTCTCCCTATAGTGGCTAACGGTGACCCAAAGCATATGTGAGGGTAACAAAAGTAGCTGAAAATGCAGAAGCGTAAGCCGTGGGATAAACCCTGCAAATTAGGCTAATTCTGTAGCCCAGCCGGGTCTCTCAGGCATGATAATGGCACCTGTCCCTCCTCTCACACACACACAAGCAGGCAAGCAGCCCACTCTGAGGAGAAAGGGAGAGGACAGGCGCAGCCACCGCAGCAGCACCAGTATACAGACTCCTCTCAGTCTGATATCTCCAGTCCTGTGAGATAGAAAAGAAGGCTATCTGTGTCACAGGCACAAGTAAGTGAAACTCTCTGTGTCACAGGCACAAGTAAGTGAAACTCCCATTGGTTGTGACCCAGTACTTCCTAGTAACCCCTGTGAGGAGAAACTAGCAGCCTTTCCAACCACAGGCACAGCGGTTTTAGACACAGACATGAGAGAAATGTTACAGTCACTGAGGGGAGCACTGCAATATGACATGAGAACCTTTATGCAAACATCCATAAAAGAAATAGACAGTTTAGGAGAAAGAGTAGATTATATGGAGAATAAAATGACAGAGTTTACTGGCACATAACGAACTAGTGGATGATCATTTTGCACTAGAAGAGGAACTTAAACAACTGAAACTTAAAGTGGCAGACCTTTGCGATAGATCTAGAAGGAATAACATCAAATTCAGTGGTATTCCTGAAAACGTCAAAAACAAAGATTTGAAACAATTCCTTTAGAAAACGATCCTAGATCTACTCCCTTCACTACCAAATCAAGAAATAGTGATTGACAGAGCACATAGGCTGCCGAAACCACCACACATACCCAAAAAACTGCAAAAGGGATGTGATCACCAAAATTTACTTCTTTCATGTGAAAGATGCTCTAATGCATTTTGCGAGATTGAGCCCAACGCTTCCAGACCCTTATGCACGGATAATCTTGTACTCGGATCTGTCCCAATCGATCATCCAAGCTCGCAAAAACCTAAACCCCATCATTAAAATATTACGCAACCACAAAATAATATACAAATGGTGGTTTCCCACCAAACTGATGATAGAGCGAAACAATACATCCCACTCAATCCATACGATTGAACAAGGCCTGAAAATGCTGCAAGCATGGAATCTACTTCCGCAGGATGAAGTTGTCGCCGCTTACAAAAACCCTCCGGGAAAATTGATACCCAATGGAATACAAGTTGAGGATAAATTTAATTCTTTATGAAAGTTCTATATTTCCCTTACTCTAAGAATTTACGGCTCACCTCAAGATTGCATTAATCAGGGTTGATCTTTGTTCTTCAGCTTTCAGCTAACCCTGCCCTCCACATCGATAGTGCAAGTTGCAATGCACACAAGAGTAGTGAGGCAACTCTTCAGTTCTTATAAGTTTAATTCTGTTCTAGACCCTGAGTCTAATCTTTTCAAAGAGACCTTATTGTCTTTCTCCCTCTTTGGAAGTTACACCGTTCTAGAAGCTACCACGATCACAATGGCTCTACTATGTACAAGATCTGGACTGTATCTACCCTCAACATGGCGAATCTTAAAATGTTGTCATTTAATGTAAAAGGCCTCAGTAACCCCTTCAAAAGGAAAACTATATGGAATGATGCTTTAAAATATGGCAGTGATATTATTTGCCTACAGGAGTCGCACTTTGCAAGAGACAATCCCCCTAAATTCTCCCATCATAAATTTCATAAATTTCCGCACATCTTTTCGAACAATCGGAAGAAGAAAAAAGGTGTTGTCACGATCATTAGAGACTCTATTTATTTTCAACTCCTCAACTCTAAAACAGATTCCCAAGGACGTTATATTATATTGGTAGCAAAGGTTGAGAATTCAATATTGACAATTGTCAATGTATATGCCCCAATAAAAAACCTCAACAATACCTCCAAAAGATCTTAAAAACTGTCAAGAAAATCCAAAAAAGTAATGTTATAATATGTGGTGACCAGTGGATGGACTCACTCATGGATACCTCTAAGGGATTTCCAAAAGAAAGAGTTTGAAAAATATATTTCTACAAGAAGACCTTCATGACCCATGGAGATGCCTCCATTCAACAGAAAAGGACTATACCTTTTACTCTAATGTGCACAAGACTTATTCAAGGATTCATTTTTTTGTCACTGATAGATTTCTCCTGCAAAAAATGTAATCGGCCTAAATACACAACATAACATGGTCAGACCATGTTCCTATTTCGATGAGCATTAATCTAGAGCAGAGATCTCCAAACCATGGCCCTCCAGCTGTTGTGGAACTACACATCCCATGAGGCAGCCCTCAAAAATTTCACTCGCCTGCTCGCATTTTGCGAGTGCATTTTGAGGGCTGGCGAGGAAGGGCTGCCTGGAGCGGAGGGGAGCGAGCACCGCCTGCAGCCTGGGTGGAATGGGATTCCTTCTCCAAGCGATCATGGAGGGGGAAGAGGGAGAGAGAGTCGCTCGGATGTTCAGAGCGCAGCGCAGGGGGAAACACAGTGATAACAGATTTCTTTTAACATTGCCGTGTTCCCCACTGCTCGCTGATACAGAGAGAGCTCCGCCCCCTGGACCAGGACTTTGATAGACAGATCACACCTCCAATCAGGACAGGCGATCTGTCATTCAAAGTTTCCGGCCAGAGGGCGGGGCTGTATATGACGTTGAGCGACGGGAACTCGGTAATTGAATTGAAAGCTGTTATTGCTGTGTTCCCCTGCACTCTGAACATCCGGGCAGCTCTCGTGTTCCTCTCCTCCCCTGCACAGGTAGGTTGCACGGTGGGCACAGGGTGCATGGAGGATGGACACAGGGTGCATGGAGGATGGACACAGGGTGCATGGAGGATGGACACAGGATTCATGGAGGATGGACACAGGGTTCATGGAGGATGGACACAGGCAGGGTGCATGGAGGATGGACACAGGCAGGGTGCATGGAGGATGGACACAGGCAGGGTGCATGGAGGATGGACAAAGGCAGGGTGCATGGAGGATGGACACAGGCAGGCTGCATGGAGGATGGACACAGGCAGGCTGCATGGAGGAGGGCACAGGCAGGCTGCATGGAGGAGGGCACAGGCAGGCTGCATTGGTGGGCACGGATAAAGTTGTTATATTATAATATTTATTTTTATAACTTAATTCTGCATAAAACATTTAAGTGTCATTTAATGAGATAATTTATGAGGGAGTGTGGGGGGGGGTGGGGCCGAGCGTGTTTAGGGGCAGGGCGTGTTTATGGGTGGGGCGGGGTAACTGGTGGCGAGTAACCCTTGAGGCCTGGCTAGTAGCTCAGGACTTGAAATTTTGAGCCCTGCCATGAGGCATTGTAAAACTCTGACATTCACAAACATGACTAGGCATTATGGGAATTGTAGTTCCTGCAGAACTGGAGGGCCATGGTTTGGAGACCCCTGATCTAAAGAAAAAATCTCCCAACTGCTTACTTTGGAGGACTCTATCAGTGATGAAGTAAATATTAGAAGAATTTTTTTCTATTAGGCTAGGTTCACACTGCTGCTGTGCAGATTTAGTGTGATTCTGATCCGATTGCGTTTCGAATTTGCATTGCGAATTCTTCATTTGTTCTTGCGAATATATTGCGATTCTACGACAAACATTGCAAATTGGTTGTTCAATTGGGAGGGGTACGTGATTTTATGTCTGTCCAATAGACTCCAGTGTTTATGCTGACGTAAAAAAGAGCTGTATCACTTCCTGTTCTCTTCCTGGTCTTTGTGTAGTGTGTGGAGAAGAGCGTGTATTTGTGTGTCAGCATGTATCAGCAGTCATTGCCTTTGCTTATGGCAGCAGTTGTAACTGCTACTGCTGCAGTCATAATAAAAAGAAAAAAGCCAGGTTGAGGAGGAGGATGATGCTGACATGTAGAACATGTAGAAGTTAGGGTTGGGATTAGGATTCTGGTTAGGGTTAGGGTTGGGGTTGGGGTTAGGATTCTGGTTAGGTTTGGGATTAGGGTTAGGATTCCGATTAGGGTTGGGATTAGGATTCTGGTTAGGGTTAGGATTCCGGTTAGGGTTGGGATTAGGGTTAGGGTTAGGGTTGGGGTTAGGCTTCTGGTTAGGTTTGGGATTAGGGTTAGGATCTGGTTAGGGTTGGAATTAGGTTTAGGGTTGGGATTAGGGTTAGGATTAACCCTAAAATTAAACCTAAGCATAACTATAACCATAACATTCCTCCCCCACTATCCCTTGCCCTCCATTACACACAGTACAGCCCTCTTCTCATCCATCCTCCCTCTCTCTCCCCAATACATTTTTCACATATATCCCAGCTATCCTTCCTTTCATTCCACTTTGTCATCTGATAAATCTTCCCGTATTTATGTAATCTCAACCCTTTTTGTATATATATATCAATTTTAGCTTTGACAAATTGCTACGACTGACCTTCAGCTATTTGGAACATCAAAATACCAACTTCAGGAAGAGTGTGGAGCCAGCAGAGCGATTACTGGTCACCTTAAGGTAACATCATTTTGTAAATGATATGTCATATTACAGATATAGTACCTATTCTCATTAAAAAAAGGAAACCACTGCAAAGTATCCTATAGCAATATTTTTTTTTATTCTTATTTTTTTTGTAGAGTAATATGCATATTACACTTAAACTATCAGAAATGTAAAATTTTCAGAAATAACCAAACACAAAATAAAACATTAGTTTTCACAGATTATAAAAGGTCTCGGCACCCTTTTCCAAAATATTTTTCATATTGTACTTTACAGTAAAATCAGAACTCGGCCCAGGCACCTCAGAGTATTTAGGCAAGAGTGCACTCAAGTAATAATAGTATGTTTGCTGTCTGTTTTGGGTGCCATATTGTGAAGCAATATGAGGCACACTTGAGGCCATTCGAGGCATTGTAGAGGCCACTGGAAGATTTTTGGAGGCCACAGGAGGTAATGTGGTACAAAAGTTGCCGCTATGGGCTTCTCTTGATGTATTAGGCTGTACAATGGGTAGATTGGGTGGTCTACTGTTTAAGGAGAATTCAGAATTGGTGAGGGGCATTGGTGGTGTGATATTTAGAGGCCTGACGGGGGGGGAATCACAATAGGAATGGGATGTGGGATTTCTGAAGTATTCATTTCATAAATAATTTGTACATTCTCAAAACTTGAAGGGTAAGGGTTTAGGGCTTTTTGGGGTGGAGGAGGATGGTTGGTTAATACATGCTCATAGGTTGATTCCACTGTGTTTGAGGACAGCTGTCTGGGAACACTGAAAGAGTGTATGCACTGCTGGACAGCCATTCGCATTGCAAAATATTTATCCTCTGGGACCTGTTTTACTAGAGGAAGCAAACTCATTATAAACAAGGTGTGAGGGCAGCGCTGTGCCTCCATGTGTTGTTAAATTCCAGACACAATGCTTATCAGCTGCCCAGTGCCATCATCCTCCTCCTGCAATGGAGCTCTCCTGTTTATTTAGGAGCGCCTATTAGATCTTTGCACTACAGGATTATTAGTATTCTGTTCGGCCTGTGATTTGATGGGAGCCTGTGATGCTTCAGCCGCCAAGGGCTCCTCTAGACCAGACTGATTCATTGGGGACTGTTGCAAAGGGCTGCAGCCCACAGTTTCCTCTTACTCCTCAGCAGGTGCTTCGACAACATCCTCCTCCTCCCAACTTGATTCGATGCTGTAAAATATAAAATTTTAGTAATAAATCCTTGTGTAAATAGATGGTAATTTATATGTTAGACACATCAAACTAAAAAGGAAATTAGGTAGATTGAGGAGGTATAGGGAAGGAAGGAGTGAGGGTGAGAAGGAGGGGGGAGGGAGGGACACTTAATAATTGCTTACTTCCACAGTTCCAGGACTGGTTTAAGAAAAGCAAGGTAGCCCGCAAAAGAATATGTTTTTTTTTCCTTGAGGCAGCTGAGCCACTCTTGGTCTCCCGCAGATTCCTCTCATACTTTGTATACGTGTCAGGTAGACTCCGCCATCTCGTCTTGAGAGTGAAAACTGTGAAAAAAGCAGGAACACTATTAATTATGCTTCTCTTTCCTTTCAGGTACCTAGCTACGGGAAATTAATTTTCTGGTTTACAATGTGAATACAAGCTGGGAAAATCGACAGTGAGTTTGATTGTACATGAAACTTGTGCAGTTATCTGGCAAGTGCTAAAATAGTTGGTGATGAAGAAGCCGACAAGGGAAGACTGGGCTAAAATAGCTGAAGTTTTTTGGCAGCGGTGCAATTTCCCAAATTGTGTGGGTGCAGTAGATGGGAAGCACATCAGGATCATCAGCCCAATTCGCAGTGGCTCCAAATACTTTAATTACAAAAAGTATTTCTCTTTAGTTTTAATGGCGGTGGCCGATGCCAATTATTCATTCACCTATGTTGATATCGGTTCATATGGCAGTAGCTCAGACTCAAGCATCATTTCTCATTCATCCTTTGGCAAGATGCTTTGTGAGAACACATTGAACCTTCCCGATAGTCAACCACTTACTGGAACTACATAACCGCTGGAGACTTTTGTGTTTGTTGGGGATGAGGCATTTCCTATATTTGAGCAACTTCTATTGCCATATGCCAAAATAGGACTTACCATTGAAAAGAGGGTATTTAATTACCGACTGACAAGGGCAAGATGCGTAGTGGAGTGTGCTTTTGGCATACGTGGCATTTCCTGCACTCATCTATCTGCCTGAGCTTGGAGCATGCTATTGGTGCAGTGCAAGCAGCCTGTGTATTGCACAATTTTGTCCATGCTAGAGATGGCTACCTATTTGAGGACACTCTGATGCATGACCTCGAAGAGCCAACATGGATCAAAACCCGTGGCAACTACAGTGGGGAAAATGTTCGCCAGGACTTCACTGAGTATTTCATGTCAAAAAATGGGCAGCTATCATGGCAACTAGATGCAATTGAGGCTTAAAAATGTAAAACACTGCACTTACATTTGCTACTGTTCACATGTGTGTCTTGTCATTATTACACAGGGTGTGTGTGTGTATTTGTCTACATATAGATCTTCCTATACCATATCACTAATACAGATAACCCTAACAATAACCATGCTAACCCAAACCCTAATCCGAATCCTAACCCTAATCTGTATCCTAACCCTAATCCGAATCCTAACTCTAATCCGAACCCTAACCCTAATCCGAACCCTAATCCGAATCCTAACCCTAACCCTAATCCAAACCCTAAACCAAACCCCAACCCTAATCCGAATCCTAACCCTAATCCGCATCCTAACCCTATTCTGAATCCTAACCCTAATCTGAACCCTAACCCTAATCCGAACCCTAACCCTAATTGGAACCCTAACCCTAATCCGAATCCTAACCCTAATTGGAACCCTAACCCTAATCTGAACCCTAATCCGAACCCTAACCCTAATCCAAACCCTAATCCAAATCCTAACCCTAATCCGAACCCTAACTGTAATCCAAAACCTAACCCTAATCCGAATCCTAACCCTAATCCGAATCCTAACCCTAATCTGAACCCTAACCAAGCTAACCCTAACCATAATCTAAACCCTAACCCTAACACTAATTGTAACCAAGCTAAGCCCAGAGTGCATGGGGCAGTTGTACTTACGCAGGTCTTTCTGGACATTAGGTGTCAGGCTGTCACACTCCAGAAACAGGATCTTGACAATCCAGCCATCCTGTGTTCTTCTTCCCTGTATCTTTATAACGTGGGTCCCTGCTGTCCCAGAGGTACTGCCTTTAATGGACCAGCCTTATAAGATCCTCATTTTCAATGCCAGTCTTTCTGCATCCTGCTGGCCATTTTTGTAGGATGTAAATATGACTGATCAGCACAGCACATGGAGAAAAACAGGAAGTGAGTTAGTGAGGGGAAGGGTGGGGCTGTGAGGGGAAATGGATGGGAGGAGTTGGAGGGGGAAGCAAAAAAAAATAAATATTGCAGTGATGTGAATGTCCTATTGCGTTTTCATTGCAAATTCAATTGAAGTCTATGGGGCTTAATTTGCATCGCACACGGATGAAACTCGCACAGGACCTTTTTTTCCCGCAGGTTAAATTCGCAACGCATTGATGTGAACGGCACTCATGGAAAACAATGTTATTAAAATGACTTGCGAATATGAGCGATCGCAATGGCTCAAATTCACAATAGAATTCGCAGCAGTGTGAACCTAGCCTTAAAGTGGTGTTTCCACCCAAAAAAAAAATAGCTTAAAAATCATAAAAAAAAAAAATTGGAAATTTTTTTTTTTACTCACCTCTAAATACCTGTTGCTAGGGGATCCCTCGTAGTCTGCCACCTTCAGTACCCCGGCACTGACATCACTTCCCCTCGGCACCGCACAGTCATCTGGGACCTGTCACGTGTCCCAGATGACTGCGCGGCATATCACGGCACGCGGCACAGCCGGGTGCCCACAGTAAGAATGCTGGCACCGCGAGCAGAGCAGGGAACGAGGGGGGCTTCATTCCCCCGCATTGCTGGACCCTGGGACAGGTAAGTGTCCAATTATTAAAAGTCAGTATTTGTATTTGTAGCTGCTGACTTTTAATTTTTTTTTTTTTTAGGGGGCACCCCACTTTAATGATAATGAATGTGTCTCTACTACTAGTTTATGGTGGGCTCATAAAGCATATGCCAGAGGTTTACTAATCCAGATGGCCTAGAGGGATAAAAAAAGAAGAACACAGGCAGTTAACAACCTATTAGCTGATGTTTCTAAATATAAAAAAGAACACAAGGCTTCCCCTAATCATATTCCCCTTCTACAAAAACGTAATAATGCAAGAAATGAACTCAGAGCGATACTAATCTCTAACCATGAGAAATACTTAAAAAAACGTAAGTTAAACCAATAGTCACAAGGGAACAAGGCGGGTAAATATCTAGCTCTCCAAATACACCATAAACAGAATAAAGAGAAAATTTAAAAATGCCCATAAATCAGGGAAAACCATATACAACCCACAAAAGTTAACTGACACATTTGCTGAATACTATGAAGATTTATATAACATACAAAATGATAGTACTGTTCACCATCCGCAACCTGCGGACATAGCTAAATTTTTAGGAAAAGTGAACTTACCAACTATAGATCAATGCACCCTTGATAAACTTAACAGGCCAATATATAGTTATAGATGTATATAATATATAGATATATAATATAGATGAAATCAGATGGTTTATCTAGCGAATATTTTAAAGCATTTAACAAAATATTGTCTCCTTACCTGGATAAATTGTTCAACTACACTGAAAATAATCAAGCGCTCCCTAAAGAGATGCTTGAAGCCATTATAATTACAATTCCTAAGCCAGGAAAAGATTTGACGTCACCTTCTAATTACAGACCCATTTCATTATTGAATACGGACCTAAAAATGTACCCTAAAGTCTTAGCCAACCGTTTAATAGAAATAACACCCTACCTTATTGGTCCAGATCAAGTGGGATTTGTCAAAGGTTGTCAAAGTCCCGATAGCACTAGAAGAATGCTTAACTTGATCAATCGTATAGAACACAAACGAATGCCTTCTCTGCTACTTGGTTTGGATGCAGAGAAGTCATTCGATAGGGTCCATTGGAATTACATTGCAGAAACCCTAACTAAATTTGGCTTTTCCAGTTTCATTCATGAAGCCATAATGTCCCTTTACACGGTACCATTGGCTAAAGTATTCATGTCAGGAAGTATTTCAAGCAGTTTTAAACTATCTAACAGAAACCGGACAAGGTTGCCCCTTATCGCCTATCATTTTTCATTAATAATCAAACCCTTTGCGGAAACTATCAGAACCAATTCTAAAATTTGTGGTATTAAAATTGGACAAATAGAACATAAACTGGGACTATTCGCGGATGACATCATATTGACACTTTCGTCTCCTGTTACCTCTCTGAGCGAAGTCAAGAATACTTTAGAGGCCTTTGGAATATTATCCTATTATAAAATAAATCCTAGCAAATGTTACACCTTGCCAATGAATATTCCACCAGATCAAGTTAACGATTTGTGTCAAAACTATATGTTTATATGGGATAAGCCATCTATCTCATATTTAGGGATCCACCTCACTTATCCCACTAAGAAGATGTATGAGGTCAATTACATTATTTTGCTAAAACAAATCACTCAATACCTCCAATTCATCCGAAAAAATAATTTATCATGGATCGGTAGAATATCGGCATTCAAGATGCAAACACTACCAAAAATGTTATATTACTTCCGATCCGTTCCAATTCCATTACCGGTAAAGTTTTTTGGCCAAGTCAACTCGAAACTAAATAACTTGATCTGGGAAGGAAAAAAACCTAGGGTTGCTTTCTGGATTATGACCTTGACGAAAGTGAAAGGTGGCAGGAATCTTCCTGATGTTTGCTTATACTACTATGCATCATTACTTGATCAGATGAAGCATTGGTTTACTTATTCAAATGATAAGTTATGGTTAAATATTGAACGTGAATTAGTTAAAGGTAATGATCTATGTTCTTTAGCTTTCGCTTATTATCTACTCCCTAAAGTGACTATACGAAATTATCTAACACTTAAAGCTAACTTAACAGTCTGGAAATTTATTTTAACCAAATTGCAACCTATAAATGACCCAGTCCAGGTTCCATATATACACATATACTTTTTGGAGGTCAATGGAAAGCAAAAAGCCTTCCTGAGGGGTGCCACTGTCCCATTGTGATTTGAGAAGAAAGACAATGTCTATGGCTCTCCTTATCTGGTCTGGTCCTTGCCTTCCTAGGATAAAGCCTGCCTGGTCGTTATGAACATACAGTAATGAGCAATGAAGGTAGACAATGTGTTAGGATTTTGAGATCATTGTTAATCAATGAAATTGGGCGGTAATTTCTGACTTTGCTCGTGTCTTTACCTGGAGGAATTTAATGACGTCCATGACCTTGAGATCAGTGACAGGCCTTTCAAAAAGGGCGGTATGTTTTGCTGACAATTTTGGAAGAGGTACGTTGTTGGAGAAATCCTCCAGTTGTAAATGCAAACATGGTTTCTTATTCTTAGAAAGGTTTGCATAGAACGCATGGAAGCACTGTGGGTTTTATGATAGAGTCCCAGAAAGGGTGAACATTTTGGGAAAGGCAAGGGAGAGAGGTTTAGGCGATAGTTTAGCCGCTAATTTGGAGCCTATCCTATCTTTTTGGAAGTAAAACCGCGTTTCGACCATGTGATGTATTTTTAGGCCTCTGTGGTTAAGGCCAGGTTTAGGGATAACCAAGCTGCCTCTAGCTGATCCAAAAAATCCCTAGCAGGGTTTAGTTTATGGGACTTGCTTAATAATTGGAATTATCTAGTAAGTTTGTCTATTTTGGCTCAGCGTTCTCGTTTTAGGCGGGAGGTCATTTGAATGATCTTTTCCTCGTATTACTACTTTATGGGCTGCCCATAAAGTTTCTGGGGAAATGTAATTTGTGCCGTTTGTTTGAAAATATTTCTTCAAGTCTTTTTTCAAGGATTGAGCATTGCACCGGGTCACTTAGGAGGGCCTCATTGAGGCGCCAAGTAAAGCGTCTGTTTGAGTTTGAGTGCTGCAGGAACAATAGTGCAAACTACTCTGAAAGGGGAGTGTCTCTAATGATAAATTTTGTGGCATATGGTATTTGAGATGCTTGAAAAAAAATATGATCTATCCTGGCATAAGTGCGGTGTGGAGCTGAATAATGGGTGTAGTATTTAGTGCGAGGATTGAGTTCCCTCCAAATGTCAATCAAACCTGATGAATAGAGAAGGTTGGCTATTTTCAGACTTTGTTTAGGGGGTTGTTTAGTACAAGGGAGGCCCATCCCAGATTTATCTAGTGATTGGTTGAATGCTAAGTTCAAGTCCCCTCCAAGGACTATCTTGCCCTCTAGGTGTGATCTAAGGGATGTCATCATGAAGGAGAAGAAATTAGTTTGGCCGCTGTGGTATAGTATGAGGCAAACGTGTAAATCGATCCATATATCGTTCCATTCACCAAGATGTATCTACCCAAGGGACCCCTGAGGACTTCCGTCTGGGAAAAATTCAAGTTTTTAGAGAAACACTTGGCCATGCCTTTCATTTTTTTTTACGCATTGGATAAGTAAAACTAAAGGTAATGTTAATATAAAAAGGAGGGGTTAAATGAGAGGAGAAAGTGGGTCTCTTGGGTGCATGAGGACATCTATCATTTGGGAGCGATAGAGCTTAAATAATTTCTGTCTGTTAACAGGAGAGTTTAGGCCCTGTACATTGTGTGAAGCTATGCATAGTGGAGAGGAGTTGGAATTATCCAAGTGCATGGATCAGATGGTGAAGTATTTGCATTATCGGGAAGGATCTTACCCTGAGATGAGAGGTTATGATCCGCTGTTCTGAGTCCCAGACCTGATGTTCGCCTGGATCTGGTGTCCGGGGGAGATGGAGCCTTCTAGGTGACCCAAAAGGGAGGAGAGGAGGGAAAGAAAGGGAAAGAAGGAGGAAGTCCACTGTAGCAATACCCAAAGTAAAGCAAACCCCAAACCCCAATGTGACAAGAAGAAGCCAGCCCTTCTTGCCACAAATCTTTTCCAAGAAAACATCCCCAAATGTAGGGACAAAAAACATCCCTGAATGAAGTGAAATTTCCATTCAGAAACAGCTGGAGAAGCAGGTCATCCACTCCAGCCACATCGCTTAACTATAGCTGGATATAAGAGGAGAGGCAGAGCCCCATTAATGCATAGTAGTTTGAGAACTGATTCCGCCCAAGCCCCCGATCTGGGCAGGAGGGTCCATCCCAACCAGGGCCGAGGTAAAGGGAGAACCCTTTACAAGTATATGCGGTGCATCAAATTGAAAGGTGTCCCTTGGCACACTGCATCCTTTGAATAAGTACCTACCTGCACTATACGATAGTCATTCCAAAGGAAAGAACTGGGGTGGTAATAAAAATGTTAGACAAACAATACCAGATAAGCATAACATATGTATGGCTCATATGGGTAAAGAAAATAGAAAGATCCCAAGGAAACTGTGTGTTGAAGAACTAGATCTTGGAGATTCCTGAATGTTGGACTTGGATCAGGGGGGCTGAGAGTCTCTGGACCTCTTCGATTGGTGTTTTTGCCAGGGGGCTGGGTGGTGGGAGATTCTTGGAGGAGTTGGAGCCTCTAGAAGCTAAGGTTGTTGCAGAAGCAAATGGTCTTCATCAGCGAACAAAGAGAATGCGTAGGATATGTTCTGGAAGGTGAAGTTCAGACTGAAGGGAAGGAACCATCTATATGTGATGGATTTCTGATTCTGAGGAGAGGTTTCAGAGATATTCTCTTTTGAATAGTATAGGGTGAGAGATCTGCGAAGATTTGTATAGGGTGGCCCTGAATTGTGAGGTCTCCCACTTCCCATTAATGATGCCTGATGTCTTCTTTTACTTTGTAGAAGCGTGACTTAACCACAATGTCTTTGTGAAGGCCATCATGGTGTGTGTGTGTGGGGGGGGGGGGGTTATAGGGCTCTTTCTAGGCGGTGTTCCGGTATATCAGGGATAAGGTCTTTTATAAATGAGCGGACCACTGAGTCCACCTCCTATAATTATTCAAGGAGACCCCTGAATCTGAAGTTATATTGCCTTGATCTATTTTCTAAATCATTTGTTTTGGAAAGTGCAGTGTCCAGTTGGTCATGCAGTTCTTGTATTCTGGCTGTGCTCTGATTAGTTCTGGCTATTGTATGGTCAGCTTTCATTTCAATAGCCTCTATCCTGGCCCCTAAGTGATGTAAATCAGGCTGGATGGTGGAGGTAATTTGGGCAGCAGCTTGAGCTAGGCCTCTAGTAAGCATTTTGGAGAAGATGGTCATAATGGAAGATACATCGCTTGGAGTGATGGGGAGACCTCGGTTAGGGTCTCTAAACTTCTCTGGGCTGGTAGTCACATCCTCCATGGGGGTGAGGAGTAGCTCATCTAGGGTCCTGCTAATTAAGTATTCTGTGGATGCAGAGGACAGCATGGCAGGGATCTTATTACTCACTGTGGAGATGTTCCGTGTGTTTGTGGGATCATCCATGGCATTCTGATCTGCTATGGATCCCTCTGTCCCCAGCCCCTCGCCATGTGGGATGGTAGCGGGCTTCATTTTGGAAGTGATCGCGGCCGTAGGCCCAGAATCTAACTGACGGGATAGATCCCTTCTTGCTGATCCTCCCGCCATTAGGGGGGTCTTCTGGATCTCCTCAATCGGTAGGCTGAGAGGGTGACCGGGGTTGTGATGTCTTGAAGCTGCAGCGGGGTTAACTGGCTGGAGTAGCATGGAGCTCTCGAATCAGACGTCCATCTGGGGAGCTGCCACGCATGCGCCTCTCCTGTTCGTTTTTTATGCACTAGCACTTTATTCATTATCACTGCTGTTTAATGATCTTGATGAATTTATTTTATCTTTTTATGCACAACCATTGATATATTTATTTAAGCACAGGCACTTTAATGGTTACATTATCATTTGACTTTGACTGAATGCATTCTTAATTTGCTATTGTATATTATAATTTAATATTTTTGCACATGTTAGCATTGGTAATCACACTGTTTTGTTCAGTTCACATAGGATTCTGATGAACTAGTGCTGCATTTATTCCTATAGTGTGATACTCTGTCTGAGTATTGTGGTAGCAGATTTTTCTATTACACCTTGTGGCCTTTAGTACGGGTGCTTTTTTCTTTATAATCAGGCTGGACGGCTGAGCCTGCTCAGCATAAATTTAGGCATCTTTCACCCGCCAGGGAAGCCCAGGTGCAGCATATAGCCTCCCATAGACATGAAAGGATGTGCACTGCTGTACTTGAATATATACAATGATGCTATTGTAAACATAAGTATAGCATATGAGCATACGCAAACAAAATACGGTACATTTTTTTAAAATATATTTATATACTGTACACTGCATGCAGGTTTTCCTGGTAGGGAAACATGCTGGCATTTACTTTGATCAGGCTCAGCCACCTGTGTGCAGGAGCCCTTACTGTACAAAAAATAAATAAATCTACATTGACATTCATTTGACAAGAAATGTATTTGTCACAAAGAACAAATGCTGAACCTCTATTGTGAGCTATTGTTGGGTTAATGGTTGAATAGATTGTTTAATTTATGACTAGCAGTACAGTATGCAAATTTCTTGTAATAGAGCTGAATTAGAAAACTGCTTAGTTACTTGACAAGGAATTATTAAAACATTTTTATGTATATCACTCTAAAAATTAACACAGTACAACATTTTCATTTTATGAAAAAAAAAAAAAAAAAAAACATTGAAAACACCCCTGAAAATGGAGGTTCTTAGCACAGCTAAAGTTAAATGTTTGTTTCTGTAAAATACTCTGTGGAAAATCATTAACTTGAGATCTATACATCAGCAAAATTGAATCTGAAATCTAAAGAGCAACCTGGGAATTGCATCCCTTAGTGGACAATCTGCTTCTGTGCTTGGTTTCACAAGCTGTAGCCAATCACTGGATCAATTGGGCTCTTAAAAGTCACTAGAGAAAAGATTCCTTTGAAATGCACTGAGGAAAGTCACTTGTTATAGTTATTAATCCCCATGAAACTTCTCTGGGCTGACATGTTGAAATATGTGTAATTGGGGGTGATACTCATTTCATTATTGATTGTAGACTGACCCAGATGCCGTACTTTCTAACAGAGCTTCCCCCTTAGATAAGAGTTTCATAAATCACAAACCCATGCACAAATTTAAATACATAATACTATAGTTAGCTATTATGTTATTCAACGATTGTTTACGCATCTAAATGATATAAAAGCACATATTGCCTTCACAAATTCCAATTTTAATTTTTTTTGTGAATACATACTTTATAATTTTATGTAGGTTGACATTTCTTTAATTCTTCTCCTATAAAGTTTAATCCACTTTACACTGTTAATTAAAAAAGCATATAGTAAAATGTAATAATCATGGGTTTTCATTGTTTATGAGTATTAGGCTCCATTCAGAAGTGAACTTCATTCGGGGGACACGCGTTGCAATTTTGGCAAGGGCCTCTTCCCTGACAACCCTGTGTGGGGGTTGTGGGGGAGGCAGGGGGCTTATCAGAATCTGGAAGCCCTTTTAACAAGGGGGCCCCCAGATCCCGCCACCCCATCATACCCCTACCCATTCACCAAAAAAGTGTAAAAAAAAATTAATGAAGACAGCAGGCAGTTTTCGACAATTCCTTTATTAACTAAATAAAAGAAAATGATGTGCCCCGATGTGGATCCATCATCAATAACGCTGCCTGCTGAACCTTGTGACATCACCGACCCAGTATGCACTGGTCGGTGATGCCAGCACCCCCCATGTTGAGGGCATGTGGCCTGGGATGGTTCAGGCGCTCCCCCCCCCCCCCCCCGTTTTCTGACCTGCTGGGTTGCATGCTTAGATAAGGGTCTGTAATGGATATTGGGGGGACCCCACACCCTTTTTCTTTTAATTTTGGCATGGAGTTCCCCTTAAAATCCATACCAGAACCAAAGGGCCTGGTATGGATTGGAGGGGGATCCCCACGCCATTTTTTTAAAAATGTTGTATTTCCGGCAATGGTATTGTATTGCCAGCAATTTAAATGTCTTTTTTTTCTTTATGTCAGTTTTGCTGCAGCAGGTTCTATACACAGTACAGATACACCACTTTACAGGCAGACTAAGGGGACCCCTCAGGCACTATATTTAAAGGATTTTTTTCATTTTTATTGTTTCACTTTAAGCATCATTAAAATCACTGCTCCTTTAAAAACAATCCTTAAAAAGCATTGATACCTGTCCTCCAGGGCAGCACAAGCGCCCCCATACCTTTTTTATGGCCAATAACTTGCATATAAGCCTTCAAAATTGGCACTTTTGATTGTTCAAGTTCGGGTCCCATAGACTTTAATAGGGTTTGCAGTTCGGGTCTGAACTTTTGCAGTGTCCGAAAGTTCTGGTGTGAACCGAACAGGGGGGTGTTCGGCCCAACTCTAGTATATAGTGCAGCAGTATGTAACACACACACAGTGCTGTGGTCAGTGCTGGATTTAGGAGTACATAACACAGAGACAGCAGGGGACAAGAATGTGAAACACACAGAGTGCAAGGGTCAGGAGTGTAAAAAGCACAGCATGTAGGGGTTAGGAGTAAATAATGCACAAAATGCTTGAGTCAGATATGTGTAATGTCCAGGGGTCAGGAGTGAAAAATGAAGAGAGTGCAGGGGTCTGGGTTGTGTAAGTTCCTAGCACAAAACCCCCTCCACATTCTTTCTCAGAGCACAAGTCCTCTCCTCCCCTAAATCCCTCCAGCACTGACCCCCCCCCCTTTCCAACAGAAAAGCTCTCCTCCCTAAATTCTACACCCAGAAAAAATCCTATCCCCAAATCCCCCTTAGCAAATATCCTTCCCCCAGCACAAATTATCTCCTCATTCAATCCCCTCAGCACTAATTCTGCCCCCCCCCCCCCCATTAAATCCCACCTCTCAGCATAAATGCCCCAAGTACAAATCCTCTCTTTCCCCAAATCCCCCAGCCCTAATCCTCTTCCCCACCCCCCCCCCAAATTACCAAATTACTCCTCTTAGCACAAATTATTTCTCCCTCCAAGTTTAATTACCCAAGTACAACCCCCATCACTAATCCCCCCAATCCTCCTGCTAAGCACAAATCCTCTCCCCTTCCTCTCCTATCACTAATTCTCTCCTCCAAAGTTCCCCTTCCCATCACTAATTCTCTCCCCCCTTAAATCCCACATCCTACCACAAATCCTATGCCCCCAAGTTTTACCTCCCAGAACAATTCCTCTCCCCCTCCCAAATCTCCCTTCCCAGCACAAATCCTCTCCCCCCAAATTCCCCTCAGCACCAATCCCCCCTTCCAGCACTAATCCTCATCCCAAATACCCCCCCCCCCCCCAGCAATAATTCCTCTGAAAGTAGTTGCACTTAATTTAAAATCTTATTCAGCTTTGTATATGTATTGCTTTTATTTATTTATACATTTAGCTATATTTTCTTGTACGTGGATCATAAACCATGGGTTATCGTTGAAGTTTTTAAAATTGATTGTCTTTTTTGGGGGTCAAAGAGTCTGAGAGTCATAGTCAAATTTTTATTTTTTATAAGTAGTTCTTGCGAGCTACCATATAAATATCCAAGTTAATGTTATGGACAGCTGCTAGCACTGATCACGTCCCATATGCTTGTGCCGACCTAGTGAATAATCTAATAAATTGCTGCGCTATCCAAGTACTGTCATGCGACCACCACATACATCAGTGTTAAAGTTGCCACTAATAGATAAAAGTTAATCAACAGCCTGTAAATATATTGCGATCCTATGCGATTAGATCTCATGACAACATGTGAAAAAACTGTACATAAATCTATATAAAGTGCATCCACATTAAATATGTAAGCAATATTAAAGTGCTTGAATAATACACAAATTGATATAGTGCATTTAAAGGGGTGTTTCAGCAAAAAAAAATTTTAAAAGTCAGCAGCTAAAAAAAAGGTACCTGATAGTAGAGCCTGGCTGTTAGGTACCTGATAGTAGAGAGCCTGACTTGTAGGAGAAGACCTCTCATACAACGCTGGTTCAAGAGCCACTGGAGTGGGGACAGTGGTCTCGTGAGCATAGTGGGTAGTAGTGCCTTGATTGTTGCAGTGGTCAGCACTGGAACAGCGAGTAGATCCTCTAGGGGTGGCTGGCCTACAGGTGGCAGCAGGCAGGAACTACAACTACAGGAGCTGGATGAGAAGGCCGGGATACAGCAACACAAGGCAGCAGGCAAGATCAGACAGGTGGAACAGCAGGCAAGGCAAGGTCAGACAGTCCGGGTCAGCAGGAGATCAGGCAGGTGAGGGCAGCAGGCAATAGCAGAGTCAGCAAGGCAGGCAGGAGTCGGCAACGGTATAGCAGAGATAGGCAGAGTCAGGCAGGCCTGGTTGGGTTGGAGAAGGCAGAGTAGTCAGACGGAGCCAGGTCGATAACAAGCAGCAACAGGTTCAGAGTAAACAGGTTCCGGCTAAGTGTCACTGGGGAACTTTTAAAGACTCCTTGGCGCCAAACAGCGCTATCGCGCACATGCGTGCGCGCTAACACACACTCGCGCGCACAGGCACCCGTCGGGCACCCGCGCACGTGCGGAGAGCCCACATGCGCATATTGGTGGGCAAACGCTGCTGCACAACCTGAGGGGATGCCCACGCGCGTGCCCCTGGTCAGCACTGGCACGTCCCTGACACTGGCCCTTGATGGTTTAGGTCACAGGCATTGGCATATGTGGGTGCGCGTGCATATGGGAGTGCATGTACACGCACTTACATATATGCTTCTTTTAGTATTTTATTATATGAGTTGTCCCACATACACATATGCTTCTACAGAGTAATATGTATTTTAATGTATTAGTAGCTACTTTGAATTGCCTGTAGAGACAAAGCATGCAATTGCTAGTTGATAATTGCACTTACAGGCAGAGGATTTGTTTATTATCTAGTTATCAGAATGACACCTTGATATTGTGGCTGTATCGCTGTGAAGATGTGTCCTTTTCTTACACACCGCCCAGAATGTAATATGCAAAGGGAGTAATATAGTTTGGTTGCCAAGCGATGGAGAATCTCAAGCCAGTAATCCAGTATGTTTTGTGCATGTGGATACTTTATTTTGTGTCGCTTTGTGATGCGATATTCTGTCACAGCATGAATGATAAAATGGCATGCATATGGGTTAACATTGAATGCTCTGGTCCACTAGAAAATGGCCACGACCATACAATAAATAATAGAGTGTCCGCGGTCTACAGCAAAATGGCCGCGATGACACTATATATATATATATATATATATATATATATTATTGACATAACCATCCAATAGAATTTCCCCCTGATGAAGATACATAATTTCCCAGTATCGACACGCGTTAGGGAGGGGACAGGACGGTGTGTGAGACGGTGGAGCATTCTCAGCAAAGGAAGGGACACATCAGCACAGCTTTTCATGATTGTGGCTTTTATAGAGTGGGGCACTGTAGCACCCATGAAATGTGAGTACCCTATTAAAGGGGAGATTGTTATTTTTTAATAAATATGTGAAATGGTATCACGCTATCCATTTTTCCTCTGTTATATTTCATACGGATAAACGCACAAGCAACCAGCTAAAAATCTGAGTGCAGACATTGGATCCAGAGGTAGTTTAAAAGCGTGTTTTGACTGAGCTTTGCTGCAAGGTCACACACTCTAAGGTGAACGCATACACCAAAGGGGAGCACAAGAGTGGACATGAGCACTTGTTGTTGTATCATCTTTAATAAGAATCAGAAGAATGGACACATTAATGCATGAAAATGTATTTTGCACAAGAGCACTTTAATGCACTATATCAATTTGTGTATTATTCAAGCACTTTAATATTGTTTACATATTTAATGTGGATGCATTTTATATAGATTTATGTACATTTTTATTTTTATAGTTTGGTCTTATGGATTTCTTATTGGAAACTCCTCCTCTGTATATAAATAGCAAAAAAAAATCCCTTTGTGTTAAGGTTTTTTTTTAAGGGAATCTTGAGGATTTAAGTAAGTACTTTTGGACTAATCCCATGTCCCAACACTAATGATCTACCCCCAAAATCCCACCTCCCAGCACAAATCATTCCAAGCACAAATCATTTCCTCCTGAATCCCCGCTTTCCAACACAAAATCCCCCAAGCGCAAATCCTCTCCCCATCACTAATACCCCTTCCAGCACTAATCCTCTCCCTATTAAATCCCACCTCCTCCAAAGCCACCTCAGCATTAATCATCCATCCCCAAATTAAACCCAACACATATCTTTTCAACCACCCAAATCCCCCCTCTCATCACAAATTCTCTCCATCCTCAAAGTCACTTTCATAGCACACATTCATCACCCCCCATGAATCCTCTTCACCCACCCAAAAAACAATCTTGCCAGCACAAATCATCGTCCCTTTCAAATACCTTCTTTTAGCACAAATCTCCCCATAAATGGACTCTTCTAGCCCAACTCCTCTCCTCTCCCGAATCCCAATTCCTCCCACTCCTGGCACCAATCTTAGTTATCCCCCTGGTCATTCTGCCCCCAAGACAATTCCCCCATCTCTGAATTTACAGACCTAACATGCAACATGGCATGGGAGACATTATTTTCTCAGACTTCTCTTCATTTGTGCCTTGGGAAATGTCAGTGATGAGGAGAAGCTTAGAGGCTCTAAAGTGGCAGCTAGTGGGAAGAGATGGCAGATGCTGCAGTGGTGGGAAATCACAGCCTTGGGGTGCAGGGCACATGCTCTGGGTGCTCGGTGCTAGTGAGCTCTGTGTGTACACTAAGTGAAGCAAAATGCTGAGAACACACTGCAGGATATGGAAGGCTCCTCGGTGTACTCTGCAATCAAATTAAAATGCAGGCACAGTGCAGAATATTTCCAGGTAAATGTTATGAAAAATTTGCAGTGGAAAATCAATTTGTATCTAATTAAACCATTTACAACTTCTAAAGACTAAAAGTTATTTAGCACAACACGAATTCCTGAAAGATAGTAGATATAAGCATTGCCCTAGAGTAAAGCATTGTTGTTTATGGGAACACCACAACAGTGTTATGAAATGATTATCTAAGTATTTTTATGTTATTAGAATATACTTGCTATGTGTCTCTGTTCAATGTCAGTCTTATGCTATGATTTAGTCTTAAAATACCACATTTTTTTCCAATTTCCATTCTTAAAGTTTTGGCTCTGGAACAAGTTCTGCTCTGCTGGAGCTAAATGATTGATCTCAGCTAATTACATGGTATTCTTGTACTGTAAAATTGCATGCTCTTATAACATTTGGATGCCAGGAAACTTTAAATCATTTTGTTAGGGCTAACCTGCTTGTTCAGACATGACCCTTTAATATATTTATGGAGCATCTGTAAAAGTCAAACCAGGCTCTGAAACAACAGTCCCCACAAGGCTGCTTCACTTATTTAAATAAACTAATGACATGCACATGGCTTCTTGCTGGAGACTAAGTAATTATCATTCAATATGGGATAGCTAAAATGTTTTCATTCAGCTGTCAGTCAAATAAAAAGACATCAATCACTATGTCATAGTAGAAAAAAAATATATATATATATATATGAGTATATGTATATATATATATATATATATATATATACACACACTGTATATACGGTACATAAATACACACAAGCAATATATATATATACCATTTCTATTATAAAAAAAATTATAATTAAAAAAACTGATTTCATGTCTTATGAACCTTTACAAGAATATTACTGGCAAATGATTTGAAGACCTCAGTGTGCTGAGGTATTTAAAAAATATCAGCGATTCAACTATGTCTAAATCAGGGTATACTAGGGTAGATCTGTGTTTGAACAAAAACAACAGAAAGAGGGAGCCTGCGTCAGTGTGATAGTAAAAACAAGTAACACTTTATTCATATAGACTTACATAAAAGTATCTTGCAAGCTGCATACAGGGTGGATGTGGATCACCAATCAAGCAGCCAGCCATCACAAGGAATGAGAAGACCACTGTGGGGATAAGCTCGGACTCTCTGTAAGGTGATGTTTCCTAGCAGCATAGCTAAAAGGCGATGGATATATACACAGACTAAATTTATAAATAAGAACAAATATAAAATGAATAACTGAAAAAAAAGAAGATAGGAGGGGGCATAAAAAAAAGGATTGATTCCATCCAAACAGTATACATTTTTCCATTTAGACCCCTTTCACACTGTGCCGCCACCGGCCTCAGTGGTAAAGTGGCGCTATTTTTAGGGCTGCTTTACCGTCATTTTAGCAACGCTATTCAGCCACTAGCGGGGCAGTTGTAACTCCATGCTAGCGTCCAAAAAGGAGTTATATCCGCCCGACAAAATGCTGCCGGATCGGCATTTTGCCAGTGGTATCGCAGCCCTGCCCCATTGATTTTAATGGGGAGCAGCAGTGGAGGAGCGGTGAGTTCACCGCTCCTTCACCACTCCAAAGAAGCTGCTGGCAGGACTTTTTCTGATGCCCTGCCAGCGCACTGCTCCAGTGTGAAAGCCTAAAGGCTTTCACACTGGAGTGAATGGAGCAGCTGTTTTATGGCGGTTTGCAGGCGCTATTTTTAATGATATAGCGCCTGCAAAAGAGCAGGTGTTTTTAAGCAACCTTGCAGGTTTTGAAAAGCAACCCTTTTTTGTGTATGTGTGCGCTATTTATACGTTCAATTTGCCTAAGGGAGGAGGCGGGGCCTCGGAAATGTGTTGCGGCCTGTCCCTGTCCTGATCATGGGCGGATCCATAATCAAATCACGAGAGGGGCAATGCCAACATTTTTGTGGGCAATTTGTCGGGGCAATGACTGGTGTTGGCGTTTCAATCATCACGGCACCGTGGTTGATATGGTGCCTGGATGATTGAAGCGCATTATTTCTATTATTACATTGTAATGTATAATTAAATAGTTCAACTTACCATAATGCAGAATCAGTGGGAGCCCTGAGTGTGTCACTTGCCACCGTCGCCTGCCACCAGATGGGGATTGTCACTTGCTACGTTGCCTGTTATCAGATGCAGCTTGTCACTTGCCATCGGCCTGTGACAGCGTTCCTGTTGTCCCAGAGTGAGGGCGGGCAGTGAGAGATAATGTTATCTCTCTGCTGAATGTGCCTGCACAGTAATGGTTTCTTTTAGATGCAGAAATGCGGCAATGCAGGGGGGCGGTTAGAGACAGTGGCGTCTTCAGCTTTCATATTGGACACATGGAGGGACAGGGAAAAAAGGGTGGGAGCAGTCAGGTGGAGGGGTGGACAGGGTGGGAGCAGCCAGGTAGAGGGGAGGACAGGGTGGATGCAGCCAGGTGGAGGGGAGCACAAGGTGGGAGCAGCCAGGTAGAGGGGAGCACAGGGTGGGAGCAGCCAGTGATAAGGTCCTGTACCTCTATGGAGGCCTGCATCCCCACCCCCCCTCATCCCCCACCTGGAGGTAAGTTCTTACCTTGGGGGATATATCGTAGAATCACTGGTACTTTCTCTCTGGCTCCCTCCACCCGACAGCCTCGTGGTCACTCTTTTCCTCTCACGGCCCTCTCTCCCCTCCTTCTCCTCTTCCCCCTCCCACTCGGCATGTTGGGGGCTGCAGTGCAATCGTCCTGGGGCCTGCTGGTATGAATGAATGAATGACTTGTATAGCGCAACCTATGCGAACTGAATCGCCTCAGGGCACTTTTTGCCACTGGTGTCCATCTGTGGTATAGTGCGGTCCTTGCCCTGTGGGGTCCTGACACGCTTACAAACACATACACATACAACATACACATATTTGGCCAATTTTATCGACAGGATCTAATTAACCTACCAGCATGTCTTTGGAGTGTGGGAGGAAACCGGAGTACCCGGAGGAAACCCACGCAAGCACAGGGAGAACATGCAAACTCCAGGCAGAAGGTGTCATGGTCGGGATTTGAACCAGCGACCCTATTACTGCTAGGTGAAAGTGCTAACCACTACACCACTGTGCTGCCCTCCGGCACTTCATGTCCCATAATCCTCTAGGTGTTAGTTTCCCAGCCATTGGCTCTAAATGTAGCCAATAGGAGCTTGCATTGCTGGGTAAATGAGAGCTGCTCGGCTCAAGGAGGAGAAGGAGGGGTGGAAATCCCCCGCAGCTGCAGCTCTGTCTGTGTCCCTTTACAGAGCCTGTCAGTTTCGGTGCTGCTGCCCTGTGTCCTGTGGCACTTTAATTGGAGGGGGCACAGTATAATGTCGCCACTGGTGAGAGATGTAATCTCTCTGCTCACTCTGCGACTATTTTCTCCACCGATTACTTGAGGACTTTAGTCATTTATCAGGCTATAAGATAAATTACACAAAGACAGAGGTCCCGCCTATCTTTTTTTCATCAATAGATTTTTATTGTTATATCATTTGAACAAAAAGATAGCAATGTATACATTGTTCATTAGATAATAAGTTGTCGTATACAATTTGGTACAGATAAATGCATTAGGTATATGCTAACTGCTAAATGAAATTCAATACCTTAAATTCAGTTATATGTTAACTATGAGAATGTGACCTCTACTCCCCCAGGAACCCCCCCCCAATGGGCTCTCTTTTGTTGCCTGAGGGAGGGGTATTGTCACCGAAGGTTTGTATTACAAATAAACTTGAATCAACTTAAGGATTAAACATAACTTATGGCTGGGTCATGACTAAACTTAAGGGTAAGTCATATTGTGTTATAGAAACTTTGCAGCTCCAGACCATTGTGACTAGGGATGAGCTGAACACCCCCCCCCCCCCCCCCCGTTCGGCTCGCACAAGAACCCGCAAACGGACCTAAAGTCCGTGCGAGCTTCTGAACCCTATTAGTTATAATGGATGCGAACGTTCGAAAAGTGCTAATTTTAAAGGCTAATATGCATGTTATTGTCATAAAAAGTGTTTGGGGACCTGGGTCCTGCCCCAGGGGACATGTATCAATGCAAACATTTTTTTTACAAAACTGCCGTTTTTTCAGAAGCAGTGATTTTAATAATGCTTAAATTGAAACAATAAAAGTGTAATATTCCTTTAAATTTCGTACCTGGGGGGTGTCTATAGTATGCATGTAAAGGGGCGCATGTTTCCTGTGCTTAGAACTGTCCCTGAAAAAAGTGTCATTTTTGCAGGAAAAAAGCTATTTAAAATCACTCGCGGCTAATGTGTATTGTCGGCTCCCGTAACACAGAGAACAGTCATTCATTGAAAGTCATTCATAAAAAAAAAGTCATTGATAAAAAAAAAGAAAAAAAAAAAAGAAAAAGCGTGGGGGTCCCCCCAAATTCAATAACCAGGCCCTTCAGGTCTGGGATGGATATTAAGGAGAACCACAGCCAAAATAAATGGCGTAGGGTCCCCCTCAAAATCCATACCAGACCCTTATCCGAGCACGCAAACTGGCAGGCTGCAGGAAAAGAGGGGGGACTAGAGCGGCCCCCCCTCCTGCCTGAACCGTACCAGGCCACATGTCCTCAACATTGGGAGGATGCTTTGGGGGTCTGAGCCCCCCAAAGCACCTTGTCCCCATGTTGAAGAGGACAAGGGCCTCGTCCCCACAACCGTGCCCGGTGGTTGTGGGGGTCTGCGAGCGGGGGGCTTATCGGAATCTGGAAGCCCCCTTTAACAAGGGGACCCCCAGATCCCGGCCCCCCCTGTGTGAAATGGTAAGGGGGTACAAAAGTACCCCTACCATTTCACCAAAAAAGTGTCAAAAATTGTAAAAATAACAGGAGACGGTCTTTGACAATTCCTTTATTAAAATCTTCTTTCTTCTTTCTTCATCCTTCGGTTTCTTCATCTTCTCCTTCCGTCATCTTCTTCCATCTTCTTCCATTTTCTTCTTCCACCGATCCGCTTCTTCTTGCGCTGGTCTTCTCGTCCTTCTCGTCCGGCATCTTCTTCCATGGCGTCGGCATCTGTTCTTCTGTCGCTCCTCGTAATGGGAGGATCCCGCTCTGTGAGGCTTCGCTCCGTCTGACAGGTCTTTTATAACGGAGGGCACCTGGTGACCCCGCCCCCCTCTGACGTCATGGGGAAAGCCATAGGGAATTCCCCATGACGTCCCCGTGCGTCAGAGGGGGCGGGGTCACCAGGTGCCCTCCATTATAAAAGACCTGTCAGAGGCAGCGAAGCCTCACACAGCGGGAGACTCCCATTGCGAGGAGTGGCCCAAGAAGAGACACCGACGCCGACGCCATGGAAGAAGATGCTGGACGAGAAGGACGAGAAGACCAGCGCAAGAAGAAAATGGAAGAAGATGACGGAAGGAGAAGATGAAGAAACCGAAGGATGAAGAAAGAAGAAAGAAGATTTTAATAAAGGAATTGTCAAAGACCGTCTCCTGTCATTTTTACAATTTTTGACACTTTTTTGGTGAAATGGTAGGGGTACTTTTGTACCCCCTTACCATTTCACACAGGGGGGGGCCGGGATCTGGGGGTCCCCTTGTTAAAGGGGGCTTCCAGATTCCGATAAGCCCCCCGCCCGTAGACCCCCACAACCACCGGGCACGGTTGTGGGGACGAGGCCCTTGTCCTCATCAACATGGGGACAAGGTGCTTTGGGGGTCTCAGACCCCCAAAGCATCCTCCCAATGTTGAGGGCATGTGGCCTGGTACGGTTCAGGCGGGGGGGGCGCTCTTGTCCCCCCCTCTTTTCCTGCGGCCTGCCAGGTTGCGTGCTCGGATAAGGGTCTGGTATGGATTTTGAGGGGGACCCCACGCCATTTTTTTTGGCTGGAGTTCCCCTTAAAATCCATCCCAGACCTCAAGGGTCTGGTATGGATTTTAAGGGGGACCCTACGCCATTTTTTTTTTTTTTGGCTGGGGTTCCCCTTAATATCCATCCCAGACCTGAAGGGCCTGGTTATTGAATTTGGGGGGACCCCCACGCTTTTTTTTTTTTTTTTTATCAATGAATGACAGTTCTCTGTGTTACGGGAGCCATCAATTCATTAGACACGAGTGCTTTTAAATAGCTTTTTTCCTGCAAAAATTACACTTTTTGCAAGGACACTTCTAAGCACAGGAAACCTGCACCCCTTCACACGCAACCTATAGACACCCCCCAGATGTGATACTGCAATGCTGTACTAACAGCACGCACACACAAATCCCCAGAAATAAAGCACATATTGTCAGCAGTCAGCAGCACACTGACACGCTGACACGCTGACACGCTGACACTGAAACACAATATGCGAGGCCGCCGCCGCGGCGGCCTCTTACACCGTGGGGCGTGTGCTAAAGCCCCTGAGCTATAATTGGCTACAGGCATCCTGTATCGAATCGAACACCGGGCCCATCCCTAATTGTGACCACGGTCGCCAGGCTTTTTATGCTTTAGCTAGTAAGCCTTCGCTGGAAGCCATCATTGTTTCATAATTGTAGTGGAGGTTTACCATGTCAAGTGTGTGTTCAATGGTTGGTGCCCTGTCTGATTTCCAAAGTCTTGTTAGGCTCAGTCTGGCAGCCAAAAGGATATGTGTTGTAACGTGTTGAAAGGGCTGTGGGAAGGAGTCTATGTTGAGGTTCAATAATGCCAGTTCGGGTGCCGGAGGTGTAGGGTGTTTTGTGATGTCTGATAAGACATGAAAAATGGTTTTCCAGTAATTTTGGACACAATTGCATGATCAAAGGATGTGCAACCAGTCTTCTTTAGCTGAGTTGCATCTCCAACACGTGGCTGGGGTGCTTGAGCTAAACGATGCTAGTTTGGAAGGGGTTAGGTACCATCTGAGGGACAATTTTTGGGTGAGTTCCTATAGAGCAGAGCAATTTGTTGCTTTGTATATTGTGTGTATAGCTCGTTGCCATTGGTGCTGTGTACGTTTGCCCCAGGTCCATTTTCCAGTGGATGTGGGGGGCGGGGGGGCGGATTTTGTGAATTGGAGTTTTTGGTGGAGGATATTGTAAAATAGGGATATCCCTTTTGTTTTGGAGGATGATGTTTTTAAGAATTCCCATGCTTTTGGGTGTACGGTATAAAGAGGTTGGGAGATTGCGTTAAGGCAATGCTTCACTCTAGAATACGTGAAAAGATCCGTAGAAGGTAGTTTAAATTCATGCTGTAAGAGGGGCAAGGGTTTCAGTTGGAATCCCTGGAGTAGGTTATGGATGGATTTGATGCCCTTTTGAGCCCATTGGGTCAAGGACAAATCTGGTGATAAATGGAGATTCAATTGGGATTGGGATCACTGGGGGTGGTGGTACCATTTTAGGTCATCTTTTTCCATGCGTTGGCTTGGCTTTCATGGAAGGGGATTGTGCCGACAGAATGTTAGAGTCTAAGGGGATGCTCGTCAGCCACCATTGTAAGTTTGGGTGTAAGATCAATGTGCTTTCTATTTTACACCACTGCTTTTTAGGATGTGGATGGAACCACTCTGATAGTTGGTCCAGCAAAGATGCTAAGTAATAGTCTTCAAAGTTTATGGTCCCTGATGCTCCCATGTGTTTCTCATTCTCATGTATTTCAGGAGCTTTGAGTGTGCACATCTGGGTTTAGCGCTTTTCTATATACACTAGTTGAATAAGGTTTGGAGAGATTTGAAGAAGGATCTGGGGATGGGGAGTGTCCTGAATAGGTAAAGTATTTGCTGCAGGTAAATCATTTTAAATGCTGGGAGCCTCCCTAACCAGGATAGTTCTTGTTTTGATATGGATTGAATGTCTATGTGCTGTCTGGTAAGGAGAGGTTTAAAGTTAACTGAGAAGAGGCTTTTTACAGATCTCTTTACAGATTACTGCCAGTTCCGCTATAGAGGTTTTTTGCTTTGTATTGTCTAAACTTTGTTTTGAAAAATTGTTCTTTTAATGTATTTTCTTGTACCTTTGTAATAAACTTATATATATTTTCTCTTATTTAACTCTATGTGAGTCCTTACCATACCACGAAAGTCCACAGCTGCCTTTTTCTGCCATTCCATTTTTTTCTAAATTATAGGACGATGGTACTGCAAAAAATTTCTTAATATGAAGTAGGACTTTCTAAATATCTCTATATTTTTACAGATCTCGTTGAATGAACACCGAGGTACAAAATGCTTTTGTCAGGCCAAGCAAAAGGGTATTGTACCTGTAACAGGTTTTTTTGTCATAGCATCTAACTTAAGATCTAGAATATGTGATTTGGTTATGTTTCGTTTGTAGTAAGAGACCTTACTGAACCAGTTGAGCATTTTTTGAACCTCTACCAGGGAAGAAGCCAGGTTAGTGAGAATCAATATTACATCGTCTGTGAAGAGACTTATCTTGTGAGCGGTTTTGCCTATTGTCAGTCCTGTGATTAGAGGGTTTTATTGTACATGTTCCGCCAGGGGTTCCATAAGTTGGTTGATATTAATGGGGATAGTGGGCACCCCTGGGGCTGATGGAGTGGTGTATAGTGCCATGATGGCCCTAAAGATATGGCCTCTGAAGCCAAATTTTTGAATTACCCTCTGTAAATAAGACCAGTGAAGTCTGTCGAACGCCTTCTCTGCATTCAGAGATAACAGCAAAGAAGGCATTCCGCTGATTTCAGCATGGTGTATCAAGTTGATCATCTGTCTAGTGGCATCTGGTGCTTTTTTCAAGGCTCGCTAGACTGGAGTGTTCTCCTAACATTACTCATATATATTGTACTATCATCCCAAATTAATATAAGAAGAAAAAATATTGGAGATACGGGACTATCCAAGGTACAAGCACAAAAAGAATTTCATAGAGATATGATAAAAAATGCTTATTTTATTAACATATAAAAAAAGAAGAAAAAAAGGAAAAGGAATATATATAAGACTCCATGTACAACAGTATATAAGTCACAGGGTTCAAAGGTACTACATACAATTCCTAATAGAACACCTATATGATAATACACTCAAGATACATAGGTCATAATACTTGTCCAATTGCTCGACATGTTTCGCCTAGATAGGCTTCATCAGGAGACAAGGATAAAATATATTACAGATGGACGAGGACTTTGAAGATATTTTCTTATTCTATGGTATGTATACAAAACAATGTATAGGTTAGTATATACACAGAATAATTTTATTCATTAACATTATATATGCTGCATGAATGTGCGGTAGCGGTAACGTCTATATGAAGTCAACAGGCACACGCATGATCGCCTACCTCCAATGTCATAGGGTCAAAGCATGCCCAGACTTCCAAATATTGGTCTGGACGGGCCCGCAGCGGCACCTCCCAGGTAGGGATTTACACAGGGCTATGCCAAACGGTCCCAGCCAGAGATAATGGCTGGGGAGTCGTAGGGGGAGAAAAAGGTCCTGTTCGTTTTCAATTTTAGCGTTGTAGGGCCTGTAAAGTACAAAGGTACTTGTTTAGCACAATTATATTTATAAACATGTTAATGTAATTACCCAAGATGCAGGGAAGTAGTATGACCACGCCCCATATCTGTTATCAAACTTAACCTACCTCTACGGAAGCTCATATACGATTATACACGCAGGAGGCTCGGGTTAAACCCCCAGGGAGGGGGAGAAGAAAGGGAACTGATCTATCTTGATTTTATATATTGTCCAATAGTGGCCAGATTGTTCTATAAAGATAACAAAAAAAAGAAACAAAACAAAGAAAAAAGGAGAGCTCTAATGAAAATACATAGGAGCTATATTCATTATAATTCGAGAGACCCCTAATGTGGTTACAAACTCCTACCTTCTAATGTGGTATATATACCATCAGGGTATATTGTGCTGATGGCTGGTCGGCTCATGCAACCTGCCCCAAACATGGGGCTAAGTATGTCATTCAATGCCTGTGAATTAAATAGAGGTTTTGGGGTAAGTGCGATGGCTCCATATAATAATGATTCAAAGGACAAAGCGTCCATACTTGGGGAAAAAAGGGAAGAAAGGAAATCTGGCACTTTACCTATTTTAATGTTCCCGATGCGTCCCGAGCCTCACGTCCACCTCAGTCTGACCTGGCGTCAGACTGGGTTTAAATGGTCTCCCCCCGTGGCGCCAAAACGCACGGCGTGTGACGTCACGCCGTGCTGGCGTCACGCGGACATAGTACGGGAGCCGGCCAGCGCCCAAACCATGCCATGTGACCGGACCGTTCCTAAGTGGAACTGCTTCCGGTTCTGAGTGCAGCTAGGGCTGCCCTGCCATACTCTGCTGACAGCAGCCATAATGCTCCGTCAAGACAAGGCATAAAAGGGTGCCCAGAATCAAACGCTGCAACTTAATGGCCGGATCAGTGCTCATGGCCGACTCCCGATCCGGATGCGTGGCGGGAAATAGTCCGCCCTGAATTGGCGGAAAAGTACCGCGCCACGCATCCGGATAGATCCATACGAACATAGAAAGAGAGACGAGAATACATTTCTTCCCTGTATTCTCGTCTCTCTTTCTATGTTCTGATTGGTCCGGGCAGACTCCGCGGTGGCATAGGTCCCTGGGATATTCTACACCAATGCACAGGGTGAACCCCATGCGGTGGCAGCCTTTGGGCTATGGGGATTCGTATGGATCTATCCGGATGCGTGGCGCTGTACTTTTCCGCCAATTCAGGGCGGACTATTTCCCGCCACGCATCCGGATCGGGAGTCGGCCATGAGCACTGATCCGGCCATTAAGTTGCAGCGTTTGATTCTGGGCACCCTTTTATGCCTTGTCTTGACGGAGCATTATGGCTGCTGTCAGCAGAGTATGGCAGGGCAGCCCTAGCTGCACTCAGAACCGGAAGCAGTTCCACTTAGGAACGTTCCGGTCACATGGCATGGTTTGGGCGCTGGCCGGCTCCCGTACTATGTCCGCGTGACGCCAGCACGGCGTGACGTCACACGCCGTGTGTTTTGGCGCCACGGGGGGAGACCATTTAAACCCAGTCTGACGCCAGGTCAGACTGAGGTGGACGTGAGGCTCGGGACGCATCGGGAACATTAAAATAGGTAAAGTGCCAGATTTCCTTTCTTCCCTTTTTTCCCCAAGTATGGACGCTTTGTCCTTTGAATCATTATTATATGGAGCCATCGCACTTACCCCAAAACCTCTATTTAATTCACAGGCATTGAATGACATACTTAGCCCCATGTTTGGGGCAGGTTGCATGAGCCGACCAGCCATCAGCACAATATACCCTGATGGTATATATACCACATTAGAAGGTAGGAGTTTGTAACCACATTAGGGGTCTCTCGAAATATAATGAATATAGCTCCTATGTATTTTCATTAGAGCTCTCCTTTTTTCTTTGTTTTGTTTCTTTTTTTTGTTACCTTTATAGAACAATCTGGCCACTATTGGACAATATATAAAATCAAGATAGATCAGTTCCCTTTCTTCTCCCCCTCCCTGGGGGTTTAACCCGAGCCTCCTGCGTGTATAATCGTATATGAGCTTCCGTAGAGGTAGGTTAAGTTTGATAACAGATATGGGGCGTGGTCATACTACTTCCCTGCATCTTGGGTAATTACATTAACATGTTTATAAATATAATTGTGCTAAACAAGTACCTTTGTACTTTACAGGCCCTACAACGCTAAAATTGAAAACGAACAGGACCTTTTTCTCCCCCTACGACTCCCCAGCCATTATCTCTGGCTGGGACCGTTTGGCATAGCCCTGTGTAAATCCCTACCTGGGAGGTGCCGCTGCGGGCCCGTCCAGACCAATATTTGGAAGTCTGGGCATGCTTTGACCCTATGACATTGGAGGTAGGCGATCATGCGTGTGCCTGTTGACTTCATATAGACGTTACCGCTACCGCACATTCATGCAGCATATATAATGTTAATGAATAAAATTATTCTGTGTATATACTAACCTATACATTGTTTTGTATACATACCATAGAATAAGAAAATATCTTCAAAGTCCTCGTCCATCTGTAATATATTTTATCCTTGTCTCCTGATGAAGCCTATCTAGGCGAAACATGTCGAGCAATTGGACAAGTATTATGACCTATGTATCTTGAGTGTATTATCATATAGGTGTTCTATTAGGAATTGTATGTAGTACCTTTGAACCCTGTGACTTATATACTGTTGTACATGGAGTCTTATATATATTCCTTTTCCTTTTTTTCTTCTTTTTTTATATGTTAATAAAATAAGCATTTTTTATCATATCTCTATGAAATTCTTTTTGTGCTTGTACCTTGGATAGTCCCGTATCTCCAATATTTATTCTTCTGGCATCTGGTGCTTGTCTCCCTTTAGTGAATCCTGACTGGTCTATGAGGATAAGATCTGGCATTACGTCTATTAAGCGTCTGGCTATATTTGGCATAAATATTTAGATCAAGATTCAGTAGAGATATAAGGTGGAAATTCTGAGGGGAGGTTGGCTACTTCCCTGGTTTCAGAAGTGTAATAATAAGAGCATTCAATGACTCATTTGTGAACTTGGAAGTGGAGGCAGCATTGTTGAAGAGTTGTGTTAGGTGTGGAGTTAATTGGCTAGAGAATTGCCTATAGTACTCTCCAGTCAGTCCATCAGGGCCTGGTGCTTTCCCTGTGGGTAGTGAGGTTATCGTTGAGAGGAAAGGGTTCATTCAAGAAAGTTGTGCATTTGTGAATCTGGGGGGTTTAATTTGTTGCAGAAATGTGTTTATGTCTTCGCTTGAAGGTTTGAATGTGGAGGGGTCCTTCCTAATGTTGTAGAGGTCGCTATAGTAATCACTATATGCATTTGCTATGTCCTGTGGGTTAGTAAGGTCCTCTCTAGTGTGGGGATGGAATAAATGTGTTAATCTAGTTTTGATTCTTCTCCCTTTGATGCATTGTGCTAGCTTTTTCCCTGCCTTGTTTCATGTAGAGTATGAGGTGGCTTTTATTTTATGTTGGATATGCTCAAAGGAGTGTAGGACTAGTGACCTCAGTTCCTGTCTCATTAGCATCAACTGTGCTAGCTGTGTTGGTTGAGGATCTGCCTTGTGTTTGCTCTCAATGTTAGCAATTTGTGAAGTAAGGGTATCAATGCACTGTGTTCTCTTCTTGTTACAGAAGGTGCTCAATTGCATTAGCATATCACAAATAAAAGCTTTGTGTGTGTTCCCCACAACGTTGTTTAACCACTTGACCACTGGGCACTTAAACCCCCTTAATAACCAGACCAATTTTCAGCTTTGAGTGCTCTCACAATTTGAATGACAATTACTCAGCCATGCAACACTGTACCCATATGAAATTGTCATCCTTTTTTTCCACACAAATAGAGCTTTCTTTTGGTGGTATTTTATCACCTCTGGGTTTTTTTTTGTGTGCTATAATTGAAAAAAGACCAAAAATCTTGTAAAAAAAATGCATTTGTCTTCATTTCTATTAAAAATGTTTGCAAATAAGTAATTTTTCTTCACAAATTTGGCCAAAAATGTATACTGCTAAATATCTTTGGTAAAAATAACCCAAATTAGTTTGATCACACCTGATGTACTGACAGCCTATCTCATTTCTTGAGACCCTAACAAGCCAGTAAAGTAAATACCCAACAAATGACCCATTTTTGAAAAGTAGACATTCCAAGGTAGTTAGTACGAGTTAGTTTTTTGAAGTTGTAATTTTTTCCCACAATTCTTTGCAAAATGAAGATTTTTTTATTTAAATTTCTTTTCACACCAAATTGTCATTATAACAGGTTATTTTTCTCACATGGCATGTACATTCCACAAATGACACCCCAAAATATATTCTGCTGCTCTTCCTGAGTATGGCAATACCACATGTGTGAGACTTTTACACAGCCTGGCCACATACACAGGCCCAACATTGAAGTATTCCCCATTGATAACGTCACATGTGACGAAACGCGCATTGGGAAGGCACGCAATGACGGACCACATCGTTAAGAGGGAGGACGGGCTTTTCAAACTGACCGGCCGGCAGTTTTTTTTTATACGATCGTGATTTACCTATGTTTGTACGTTTTTTTTATCTCCTTTATCAAATAAACTTGCTATATCAGTGTTACGCTATGGGCGTAATTTTTTATGTTTAAGTACTAGCGGGACCTGCTTGGCAAAGTGTGTGGAGTAGGGGGATCTGTTTTCTGGACGAGTGCCATCCATCCATCCAGCTAACCAGGGGATCCTGACTTGTGAAGCCATTAAAGGAATATCTTACGTGCCTGTACTGCTCGGCCATGTGGTAAGCTTAAAATCTTTCCGGTGGTCGGGCACTTATAAATTTCACTATTATACAAGGACAGTCACCGTGGTGTATTTTTTCTGGATTTGGATTTGAATATTTATTTACAAAGCATAAATACAATCTACTGTTTAAAAGTTTAATGGACTTTATTTACTTGAGTTGACGCCATCTAGTGGACTCTTAAGATCTTGTTGTTTTTTTAAACCATATTATATATTTTTTCTATGTGCTCCTCCGTGGCCATAGATTAGAATGTTTGATGTGTATTACTATTTCCTTTAATTCAATTGGCGCAGCTTTATATATTTTCCATTGTCTTATGTGTGTGTATCCCATTTTTAACAGCTGCCATTTTTAGAAGGTTATTTACCCCAAGCGCGGTTTATTTATGTTTAGTAGCAACTTCAGGCGTTCTAGGAGCATAAATTACACATCTAATCTCTCAACCACCTATTACAATTTGAAGCCCCTGGAGCACCAGGACAATGGAAACACCCACAAAGTGACCCCATTTTGGAAAGAAAACACCCCAACGTATAATCTATGAGGCATAATGAGTCTTTTGAACGGTTAATTTTTTTCCCAAAGTTTTTGGAAAATGTTGAAAAAAAATGAAAATGCATTTTTTTTTTTACATAAAGTTGTCCATTTATAAGATATTTCCAACACATAGCATGTACATAGCAAAAATGACACCCCAAAATATATTCTGCTACTCCTCCTGAGTATGGCGATACCACATGTGTGAGACTTTTACAAAGCCTGGCCACATACACAGGCCTAACATTGAAGTAGCAACTTCAGGCGTTCTAGGAGCATAAATTACACATCTATTCTCTCAACCACCTATTACAATTTTGAAGGCCCTGGAACACCAGGACAATGGAAACGCCCACAAAGTGACCACATTTTGGAAAGCAAGCACCTCAACGTATAATCTATGAGGCATAATGAGTCTTTTGAACGGTTCATTTTTTTCCCAAAGTTTTTGGAAAATGTTGAAAAAAAATGAAAAGCATTTTTTTTTTACACAAAGTTGTCCATTTATAAGATATTTCAAACACATAGCATGTACATAGCAAAAATTACACCCCAAAATATATTCTGATATTCCTCATGAGTATGGCGATACCACATGTGTGAGACTTTTACACAGCTTGGCCACATAGAGGCCCAACATCCAAGAAGCACCATCAGGTGAAATTGTCCACAGAAGGAGAGCCCTGATCCGGGTAGCAGGCAGGGACGTGGTCAGCAACAGTGAATGGAATTGTTCAGGCAACAGGCAGGAATATTGTCCATAGTCAGTACAAGCAGGGATACTGTCCATATACAGTCCAGGGTCAGTGCAAGTAGAGACGTTGCCAGCAGTGCCAAAATATTGGTCCTGGTAGTAAGCAGGAACACCGTCCAAGTAGCAGGCCAGGAAAGAATGGGGACAGGGTAGAGGCTTCTCCCACCCAAATCTCTTCGAAGCCTCCGAGTCTCCAGACCCTAATCCGGGAATGAGAAAACTAAAAAATGTGTTTTCTTCATCCAGAAAAACAATTCTGGAGCCCCTTATATATGTGAGACCCCTGTGTTCCCACTAGCATAGCAGGGTAATAGATCAATCCAAGAGGCAGGCAAAAAGCATGGTCAAACAGTCCAGGGTCAGTTCCAGAGCAGGCAGAGGTAGGTACAGTTTAGCGTTAGGCAGAAGCTTGGTCGTATAACAGACCATGGTCGGTTCCGGAGAAGGCAGAGGTATGTTTAGCGTTAGGCAGAAGCTTGGTCATATAACAGGCCAGGGTCAGTTCCGGAGAAGGCAGAGGTATGTACAGTTCAGTGCAGTGGCATAAGGGGTGTGGAGGAAAATGACAGGAAATGAGAATTCCATTTACCATACTTCCCTAATAAGGTAAAGAAGTATGGTAACGGCGGAAACATTCACCTATACAGAGGCCTGGTTGGGAAGGACATTGGGGACAATAAAACGTGGTGTCTCTTCTATTTCCTCCTTTGGAGCACACCCGACATTTCTTCTGACGTCTGTGGCCTGTTTTACAGGGGGGGGGGGGGGTTTGGCAGGAAAGTGGCGCTCGTGGAGTCTGCTCATGGAATAGTTGCTGGTGGGCTTTCAGGGTACAAAAGGGCGGAAATAACTTCTTCTTGGTAGTGCAGATAGGATACAGGGTTTTCTGTAGATTGTTGGAAGATAACATAAGTGGCCAAGCTAAAAAAATAAATGGACAATTATACCAGTGGCAGGATTTTCTTGTGGGATGGTAGGCTTCAATCATTTGATCGTTGAAGTCCACTCCCCCCATAAACAAATTATAATCATAGATGCAAGGTGGTTTCTGGATTGGGCCGTTTCTTCTGGAGACTTCCACGTAGGTGTCATTATGAATTGTCGTGAGCATGTGGATGTTTCGTCTGTCCCTCCACTTGACAGCCAATAGCTCCTGGTTCCGCAAAGATGCCGTCTCCCCTCGTCAAAGCCTTTCAATGACAAGTTTTTGCGGGAAGCCCTATCTATTGGCTCTTACTGTACCACATGCTGGGGTGCCTGTCATGAAGATTGCGGAAGAGCTGCAAGTTAGTATAAAAATTATCCACATAAAGATTTCCAAGGAGTGGATAGACAAGCTCCCAGACCACTCTTCCACTGGCTCTGATGTACTCTGGGCATTTAGGGGGATGCAGTTGGGAGTCCTTCCCTTCGTACACCAGGAAGGCGTAGATGTACCCTGTGGCTCGGTCACAAAGTTTGTACAGTTTAACCCCATATCGGGGCCTTTTGCTGGGGATAAACTGATGCCAAGCCTGCCTGAGAATTTTACAAGGGACTCATCCATGGAAATGATGTGTTCGGGGGTATATAATTGGGAAAAAATTTCAGAGAAATAATTTAGGAGTGGCCGATTTTTAAATAGTTTGTCAAAAGCTGGGTCATTTTAAGGGAGGGCACTGGGTGTTGTCATTGTAGTGGAGGAACCGCATAATCATTAGGTATCTTGATCTTTGCATAAGGGGTAGACATGTGCGATTCGTTTCGTACGAATTCGTAATTCGTACGAATTTTTCGAAATTCGTACGAATTTACGAATCTGTAGTACGAATTTTTTTTTTTACGAATTCCGTACGGAATACGAAATTCCGTTTACGAATTTCGTTGCCGAATGATTCGAATGATTCGAATGAATTCGAATGAATTCGAATGAATTCGAATGACAAAGTGTCATTTTTGCAGGAAAAATTCCGTTTACGAATTTCAGCTCCAAATTATTCGAATCCAACTACCAATATCAAATTTCAACTAATTCAAACGAAATTATTATAGCAGATATAACGAATGAATTCGAATGCATTCGAATGAATTCGAATGCATTCGAATGAATTCGAATGCATTCGAATGAATTCGAATGACAAAGTGTCATTTTTGCAGAAAAAAAAGCTATTTAAAAAACAGTCATTCATTGATATAAAAAAAAAAAAAAAGCGTAGGGGTCCCCCCAAATTCAATAACCAGGCCCTTCAGGTCTGGTATGGATATTAAGGGGGACCCCAGCCAAAAAAAAAAAAAAAAATGGCGTAGGGTCCCCCCCAAATATCCATACCAGACCCTTCAGGTCTGGGATGGATTTTAAGGGGAACCCCGGCCAAAAAAAAAAAAAAAAAAATGGCGTGGGGGTCCCCCTCAAAATCCATACCAGACCCTTTATCCGAGCACGCAACCTGGCAGGCCGCAGGAAAGGAGGGGGGGCGAGAGCGGCCCCCCCTCCCGCCTGAACCGTACCAGGCCACATGCCCTCAACATTGGGAGGGTGCTTTGGGGTCCCCCCCAAAGCACCTTGTCCCCATGTTGATGAGGACAAGGGCCTCATCCCCACAACCCTGGCCGGTGGTTGTGGGGGTCTGCGGGCGGGGGGCTTATCGGAATCTGGAAGCCCCCTTTAACAAGGGGACCCCCAGATCCCGCCCCCCCCCTGTGTGAAATGGTAAGGGGGTACAAAAGTACCCCTACCATTTCACCAAAAAAGTGTCAAAAATGGTAAAAATGACAGGAGACAGTCTTTGACAATTCCTTTATTAAAATCTTCTTTCTTCTTTCTTCTGGTCTTCCTTTCTTCATCTTCTCCTTCCGGCATCTTCTTCCATCTTCTTCTTCCTTCGATTCGCTTCTTCTTCCTCCGGTCTTCTCGTCCTTCTCGTCCGGCGTCGTCCTTCTCGTCCGGCGTCGTCCTTCTCGTCCGGCATCGTCGTCTCTTCTCGCAGGCCGCTCCTCGCAATGGGAGGCTCCCGCTCTGTGAGGCTCCGCTCCGGGTGACAGGTCTTTTATAACGAAGGCACCTGGTGACCCCGCCCCCTCTGACGCACGGGGACGTCATGTGGAATTCCCTATGGCTTTCCCCATGACGTCAGAGGGGGGGCGGGGTCACCAGGTGCCTTCGTTATACAAGACCTGTCACCCGGAGCGAAGCCTCACAGAGCGGGAGCCTCCCATTGCGAGGAGCGGCCTGCGAGAAGAGACGACGATGCCGGACGAGAAGGACGACGCCGGACGAGAAGGACGAGAAGACCGGAGGAAGAAGAAGCGAATCGAAGGAAGAAGAAGATGGAAGAAGATGCCGGAAGGAGAAGATGAAGAAGGAAGACCAGAAGAAAGATGAAAGAAGATTTTAATAAAGGAATTGTCAAAGACTGTCTCCTGTCATTTTTACCATTTTTGCCACTTTTTTGGTGAAATGGTAGGGGTACTTTTGTACCCCCTTACCATTTCACACAGGGGGGAGGCCGGGATCTGGGGGTCCCCTTGTTAAAGGGGGCTTCCAGATTCCGATAAGCCCCCCGCCCGCAGACCCCCACAACCACCGGGCACGGTTGTGGGGATGAGGCCCTTGTCCTCATCAACATGGGGACAAGGTGCTTTGGGGGGGACCCCAAAGCATCCTCCCAATGTTGAGGGCATGTGGCCTGGTACGGTTCAGGCGGGAGGGGGGGCCGCTCTCGTCCCCCCCTCCTTTCCTGCGGCCTGCCAGGTTGCGTGCTCGGATAAGGGTCTGGTATGGATTTTATGGGGGACCCCACGCCATTTTTTTTTGGGCTAGGGTTCCCCTTAAAATCCATCCCAGACCTCAAGGGTCTGGTATGGATTTTGAGGGGGACCCTACGCCATTTTTTTTTTTTTTTTTGGCTGGGGTCCCCCTTAATATCCATCCCAGACCTGAAGGGCCTGGTTATTGAATTTGGGGGGACCCCTACACATTTTTTTATCAATGACTTCAATGAATGACAGTTCTCTGTATTACGGATCCAACAATTCATTTGCCGGCAATAGCTGCGAGTGATTTTAAATAGCTTTTTTTTCCTGCAAAAATGACACATTGTACAGAGACAGTTCTCTATATTAGATATACTGAATCTCGAAGCATTCGAAGCATTCGTTATATCCGCTATTATAATGTCTTTCATATTAGTTGAAATTACATATTTGTTAGTTACAATACAACATTCGAATTGTTCTCTGTATTGCGGGAATCGGCAATTAGCCGCGAGTGATTTTAAATGTCTTTTTTTCCTGCAAAAATGACACATTGTACAGAGAGAGTTCTAAACACAGGAAACCTGCGCCCTTCTATATACTATATACTCTATAGTATGTCTATGAATGGGGTCATGTTTCCCGTGTTTAGAACTCTCTCTGTACAATGTGTCATTTTTGCAGGAAAAAAAGACATTTAAAATCACTCGCGGCTAATTGCCGATTCCCGTAATACAGAGAACAATTCGAATGTTGTATTGTAACTAACAAATATGTAATTTCAACTAACATGAAAGAAATTATAATAGCGGATATAACGAATGCTTCGAATGATTCGAGATTCAGTATATCTAATATAGAGAACTGTCTCTGTACAATGTGTCATTTTTGCAGGAAAAAAAAACTATTTAAAATCGAGTCGCAGCTATTGCCGGCAAATGAATTGTTGGATCCGTAATACAGAGAACAGTCATTCATTGAAGTCATTGATAAAAAAATGTGTAGGGGTCCCCCCAAATTCAATAACCAGGCCCTTCAGGTCTGGGATGGATATTAAGGGGGACCCCCAGCCAAAAAAAAAAAAAAATGGCGTAGGGTCCCCCTCAAAATCCATACCAGACCCTTGAGGTCTGGGATGGATTTTAAGGGGAACCCTAGCCAAAAAAAATGGCGTGGGGTCCCCCATAAAATCCATACCAGACCCTTATCCGAGCACGCAACCTGGCAGGCCGCAGGAAAGGAGGGGGGGACGAGAGCGGCCCCCCTCCCGCCTGAACCGTACCAGGCCACATGCCCTCAACATTGGGAGGATGCTTTGGGGTCCCCCCCAAAGCACCTTGTCCCCATGTTGATGAGGACAAGGGCCTCATCCCCACAACCCTGGCCGGTGGTTGTGGGGGTCTGCGGGCAGGGGGCTTATCGGAATCTGGAAGCCCCCTTTAACAAGGGGACCCCCTGATCCCGGCCCCCCCCCTGTGTGAAATGGTAAGGGGGTACAAAAGTACCCCTACCATTTCACCAAAAAAGTGTCAAAAATGGTAAAAATGACAGGAGACAGTCTTTGACAATTCCTTTATTAAAATCTTCTTTCTTCTGGTCTTCCTTTCTTCATCTTCTCCTTCCGGCATCTTCTTCCATCTTCTTCTTCCTTCGATTCGCTTCTTCTTCCTCCGGTCTTCTCGTCCTTCTCGTCCGGCGTCGTCCTTCTCGTCCGGCGTCGTCCTTCTCGTCCGGCATCGTCGTCTCTTCTCGCAGGCCGCTCCTCGCAATGGGAGGCTCCCGCTCTGTGAGGCTTCGCTCCGGGTGACAGGTCTTGTATAACGAAGGCACCTGGTGACCCCGCCCCCCCTCTGACGTCATGGGGAAAGCCATAGGGAATTCCACATGACGTCCCCGTGCGTCAGAGGGGGCGGGGTCACCAGGTGCCTTCGTTATAAAAGACCTGTCACCCGGAGCGGAGCCTCACAGAGCGGGAGCCTCCCATTGCGAGGAGCGGCCTGCGAGAAGAGGCGACGATGCCGGACGAGAAGGACGACGCCGGACGAGAAGGACGAGAAGACCGGAGGAAGAAGAAGCGAATCGAAGGAAGAAGACGATGGAAGAAGATGGAAGAAGATGACGGAAGGAGAAGATGAAGAAAGGAAGACCAGAAGAAAGAAGAAAGAAGATTTTAATAAAGGAATTGTCAAAGACTGTCTCCTGTCATTTTTACCATTTTTGACACTTTTTTGGTGAAATGGTAGGGGTACTTTTGTACCCCCTTTACCATTTCACACAGGGGGGGGCCGAGATCTGGGGGTCCCCTTGTTAAAGGGGGCTTCCAGATTCCGATAAGCCCCCCGCCCGCAGACCCCCACAACCACCGGCCAGGGTTGTGGGGATGAGGCCCTTGTCCTCATCAACATGGGGACAAGGTGCTTTGGGGGGGACCCCAAAGCACCCTCCCAATGTTGAGGGCATGTGGCCTGGTACGGTTCAGGCGGGAGGGGGGGCCGCTCTCGTCCCCCCCTCCTTTCCTGCGGCCTGCCAGGTTGCGTGCTCGGATAAAGGGTCTGGTATGGATTTTGAGGGGACCCCACGCCATTTTTTTTTTTTTTTTTTGGCCGGGGTTCCCCTTAAAATCCATCCCAGACCTGAAGGGTCTGGTATGGATATTTGGGGGGGACCCCACGCCATTTTTTTTTTTTTTTTGGCTGGGGTCCCCCTTAATATCCATACCAGACCTGAAGGGCCTGGTTATTGAATTTGGGGGGACCCCTCCGCTTTTTTATTTTCTGCAAAAATGACACTTTGTCATTCGAATTCATTCGTTATATCTGCTATAATAATTTCGTTCAAATTAGTTGAAACTTCGATATTGGTAGTTGGATTTACTAACGATTCGTAACTATTCATAACGATTCGTAACGATTCGTAACTATTCATAACGATTCGTAACGATTCGTAACTTGAAATTGAAATTCGATATTTGTAGTTGGATTCGAATTGTTCTCTGTGTTATGAGAACCAACAATTCATTAGCCGCGTTAACGATTCGTAACGATTCGTAACGATTCGTAACTTTACTAACGATTCGTAAAAAAAATTACGATTCGTCCGAATTTCGTATTTCGTACGAATTCGAACGGAATTTCGTACACGAATTACGAATTACGAATTTTTTTATATACGAAACGGGACGAAACGAAACGAATTTTTTGGCAGTTCCCATGTCTAATAAGGGGTGAGAAGAGTGGCATGTGGTAGAAGTTCCCATAGTAGAAGTTAGGCCTAAGAGAATTTTGAATTCCTCTATGGTTAGTTCTCCCCACTCAAAGGGACGGGCGTAACTAGAGCCAGGGTTGCTTACTATGTGCTGCTGTGCGTAGAGGTTGCACTGGGCCACAATGGACGATAGTAAGTCTTCTGAAAAAAAAAATCTAATGAAAAAAATAAAGCATGGCAAAATCATCAGTGTTTGCCTGGACACTGGCTGGGCGGTGAAAGGGGGGATATTTGCTGCTCCGGAATTAGGGGGAAGCCTCAGGGGGTTTTGAAGGGCATAGGGAAGGCTGGCATGGCCCCTATCCCTTTGGGGCTGAGATGACACCCTACTGGTGCCTGGCCTTTGTTGTAGTGGCTCTGCTCTCGAGGTGTACGGCTCTGCTCTTGAGGTGGACAGCACTGCTCTTGAGGTGGACGGCACTGCTCTAGAGGTGGATGGCCCTGCGCTGCTGGTAGTAAGCTGCTGCTCCATGCCACAACGCCTTCTTTTCATGGGCACACATTCCTCTTCCGATTCTGTATCAGATACGCTGCTTGTAACGGGTTCATATGCCGAATCGGACTGAGACTCAGAGAGCTCCACGCTGCTCTCATTGGTTATACTAAGAAGCTGGTAGGCCTCCTCGCTAGTAAAATATTTTTTTGCCATAGCACTGTGGTGGCTCTGGTGGGCACAAGCGGCACTAATGTGGCACTGCAGTGGCGCAGGTGGCACTGATGGGCACAGGTGGCACTGGTGTGCACTGTAGTGGCTCTGGTTGCACTGGTGTGGCTCTGGTTGCATTGGTGTGGCTCTGATGGCACTGATTAGCAAACAGGCAGCACTGGTGGGCACACAGGTGGCACTGGTGGACACAGGCATCACTGATGTGGCACTGCAGTGGCGCAGGTGGCACTGATGGGCACAGGTGGCAATGATGGGCACAGGTGGCACTGGTGTGCACTGTAGTGGCTCTGGTTGGACTGGTGTGGCTCTGGTTGCACTAGTGTGGCTCTGGTGGCACTGATTAGCAAACAGGCAGCACTGGTGGGCACACAGGGGGCACTGGTGGGCACAGGCGGCACTGGTGGGGCACTACAGTGGCGCATATGAGCACTGATGGGCACAGGGGGCACTGATGGGCACAGGTGGCACTGGTGTGCACTATAGTGGGACTGGTGTGGCTCTGGTGGATCTGGTGGCACTGGTGTGGCACAGAGGTGGCACTGGTGTGACACAGAGGTGGCACGGTGGTGGCACAGGTGGTACTGTTGTGGAATTTTTGTGGCACTATTGGGCACTGTTGGGCACTGCTGGGCACTGCTAGATAAACTACAACTCACTGTTTGGCACACAATTTCTCTCCTCTACTCTCACGCTGCATCGTTGTGAGGAGAGCGATGAACTTCTGATGGACGCTGCTCACTGTCATTGTTGACATTTGTGATCGCTCCATCATTGTACGGAGCGATCGCGTGGTAAAGGGCCGCGGCCCTTTACCGCGATCCATGTTACAGATGTTCCCATGTGCACGCCCCAGGGGGCACGCGGGAACGATTCTCCAGGGAGGACGTCATAGTACGCCCTCCCAGAGTTAACAAACGGCCCTGTATCCGTCATTCGGCTATAGGCCGGTTATTAAGTGGTTAAGTGGTCTATAATTTCCCATGAGTAGTTTGGATGTTGTATTATATAATTGTTTGCATGCCAGAGAAATGTATTCCATTGGTGCTTGGTGTCATTTATAGAGATTGTGACTGGAGCATGGTCTGACCACATCGTGGTGTGGATTACAGATTTTTTGTAGAGGCCACTTATCTCTAAGGAACATATCTATTCTCAAATAAGACTTGTGATTTGGGGAGAAGTAAGTATAGTCCTTTTCAGAACCGTGGGGACATCTTTAGACATCAAATAAGTCCTGTGCTGCGAGGAATTGCCTTAGTGGGGACTCTCTTCTCTGTACTGCTGATGTGGTATCCATATCTATGTCGGATACCAGATTAAAGTCTCTGCATATGAGTAGATGACCCTTTCGAGCTGATTGGGCTTTGTGTATGACTTTCTGGAGGAATCTCATCTGGTGGGAGCATTGGGAGCATAGACATTAAGCAGTGTGTAGTTGATTTTGTTAACTGTACACACAAGAATTACATAGCAAATATTGGAGTCTGATATTTCTTGTAGTAGGTGGAAGTCTACAGTGTTTCTTATTGCTATTATGGCACCTCTTTTTTTTAAGTGTATGAGGCATTTTAGATGTGAGGGTATTGGCTGTTAAAGCATAGTGGTACCGATGTAGGTAGGAAGTGCATCTCTTGGACACAGATGATGTCACTTTTTAGATCTTTGGCTTTGTTTTCCATAATGAATATCTCTTGGCTGGATAGTTTAATCCATTAGCGTTGTTTCAGAGAATGTTAATTGGCAAGGCTGCAGAATGTGGGTGGGGGGGAAAGGGGGGTTGTTGAGTTACAGTCAGTTGAGATGAAGCATAAAATGAGGTGGTTTGACTGAGCCTGGAGTTGTGCATGCATTGAAAGCTGTATGCCGTGGCACTGCGGACTTGGATCTAGAGCTGCGATAAAAAGCAATAAGTCCGTTTATTTATGACAACAGGTATCACTGGTGGAACTTTTCTGTTAGGTGATGGTATCACTCAGTAAAGGTTTGAGGCGGCATGTGAGAAATATGCTGCATTCAGCGAAGCTGCTATAGGGGGGGGGGGGGGTAAAAAACATTAGTTACCAAGAGGATCTGTAAACTTAACAGTAGGCAGTGGGGGAGAGACTTTGATCTTTGATGTTGGCTCATCTGGGTTAAGTGCCAAGCTTTGTTTAGGTGCTTTTTTTCCCCTGGTTGCGGAGTGATTGTGATGATCTACATTGTTGTAGTGGGGGATCCGCATCCATGGAAGGCTCTAGGATGATACCCCAGGTGTGTAGTAGATGCATGCCTTTCTGGAGTTTGCTGGTGACATGTGTGGTGCCATTACTGGTAAAGAGGAGAGTTGCAGGGTAGTGCCACTTGTAAAGGATTTTGTGATTGTGGAGGCCTTTGTTGATAGGGTTCAGATGTCTTCTGAGTTGTAGCATGTATTTGGAGAGGTCCGGGAAGAACGGCACTCCTGCATATGGTTGGGGCAGCAGTGATTTGGTTCTGGCTCCAGTCAGTAGCTTTGATGTGAAAGAAATGCACCCGCATGAGCACATCTCTAGGTACAAACGCTGCCAAGTGGGGAGGTTTTACTATTCTATGTATCCTGTCAACAAAGATATCTCTAGGAGAGGCATCAGGTAGGATAGGGTGCATGAGCTCTTTGGCATATCTGCGTAGATCTGCCGGCAGGATAGATTTGGGGACCCCCCGCAGCTTGACATTATTATGTCTCGAAAAGGTCTTCCAGGTCGGCCAGCTTGGCCCGGACCCAGTCCTGTTCTTCCTTCACCGCCTCATAGATATCAATGATGTCATTCACCGTTGTGGTGCATTCCTCCATTCCTGTTTCAATGGTTGTGACTAGGTTGTGTTTTTTTTTTTCTTTTTTATTCTTTATTTATTCAAATTTTCCACATACAAAACATAGAATAAAGCGAGTCAACAGTTTAATCTTTGCAGAATCAACAACATATACCTCGCTCTCCTTCTATTAAAACTTCTATCCTTATTCCCCACCCCCCCCCCCTCCCTCCTTGGGGACCTGGTTCCAACCCTTCTGTTCTTTAATATCTCTACTTCCATCTTTTGCCCCATCTCTTATTGGATCATTATTTCAACGTATTTCCACGTCTTTTTAAACGCTATCCAACTATCCCACTTGTCCTTGTGCTCTGTCCCTTTTACTTCTTTACACTCCAAGTCCAATCTCTCCAGTTTGAGACTATTATTTACCCCGACTATCCAGTCCTGCATTTTAGGGCCCTCCGTCTTTTGCCAATCTCTAGGTATAAGACTTTTAGCGACGTTTATCATGATGAAGACAACCGATTCTCTATATTGCTTACTCGAACTCTGAACTCCATGGAACAAACATACCCAGGGGTCTTCCGGTATTTCTTTATTTGTGATATCTTTTATTAATTTAAGAATCTTTTTCCAGAATTGTTTAATAACAGGACAGTCCCACCATATGTGGGCCATTGTGCCGACTTCTTTACAACCCCTCCAACAGTTCGGGGATTCCCCTGGTTGGAATTTACTCAACTTTTCTGGGGTGGCGTACCACCTTGCTAAGCATTTGAAATTCATCTCGGCCGTCTTAGAATCTTTAACTGAGTTATGTGTTAATTGAAAAATTTTATCTATAATGTGTTTATTTCTTTGTGTCCCTAGTTCTAATTCCCATTTCTTAATGTATGGCGGGACCTCGTCCCCTGCATTACCTAGGACTTTATATATTCGAGCTATATTGTTTCGAGATTTCCCCCTCTCACAGAGAGACTCGAAGGGTCTAAGCTCCTTCATTTCCCTAACAGGGAAGGGGAGCTTCTCAACAAAATGCTTAAGTTGGAGGTACCGCCATTCATTTAACTCCATTAATTCAGTGTCCTTTTTTAAATCTGTGCTTAAATTACCTCTTGCCATGATGTCTTTTAATTGTGCTGTGTCTTTTTTTATCCAATTACCTGCAATTGAGTTTTTCCCCGGTTTTTCCCCGGTGGGAAGTATTCATTGTTTTTTAAATATATCAAAGGTGAGTTGTACGTCCAGTTTTGTTGTCTATGCACCTTATCCCAAATTTTAAATACATTGTGCGTTATAATGTGTGTGTTTACTCCCAGCCTCCTACTTAGTGGAGGATTCCAAATTTATTTACTTAACTGTGAATTACTCGTTAGGATTTCTAATTTAACCCATCTTTTTTCGTTACCTACTATTGTCCATTCCACCACCCGTGAGAGTATGACTGCGTTATAATATTTATTAATGTTTGGGGCAGCAAGTCCCCCCTGTTTCTTCCCCCTTTCTAAGACGGCGGATGCTATTCTTGGTTTTTTGTTTTGCCAAATGCATTTCATTAAGATCGATTTTATGGTTTTAAAATAAGCTTGTGGGAGAGGGATTGGTAACATCTGGAATTTAAATAGTATTTTTGGAATTATGACCATCTTTATTGCATTGATACGCCCGAACCAGGACAAAGGTCGGGTTCCAATTTTTTTTGTCTCCATCCTGATTTCGTCCAGCAAAGGAATATAATTGAGTAGATAAGATTTCCTTAAAGAGCTTGTTAGTCTTATACCTAAATATTGTAAGCTATTTTTCCACGGAAACAGGAAGGCCCTTTTCAGGTCTTCTTCTTCCTGACTATTAATGTTAATTTTCATAATTTCCGATTTGGTCATATTGATTTTAAGATTTGATATATTTCCATATATTTTCAGAATTTTCAGGAGGTTTGGCAATGTGGTCCTGGGTTCCGAGATGAAGAATAGAACATCGTCTGCGAAAGCGGCCAACTTATGTTCTTCGCCTCCTATTTTTATACCCTTCACATCTGGATTATTACGGATTGTCGATAGTAACGACTCTAACGTCAAGACGAACAGGAGCGGAGATAGAGGGCATCCCTGCCTTGTTCCATTCCTCATCTGGAAAGGCAGGGACATCGTGCCATTAATTTTTACGCAGGCTGATGGATTTTTGTATAAGACTTGTATCCACTTTATCAACCTCGGCCCTAGGCCCATTGATTCTAGCGTTTTTATCATGAGACCCCAGTCTACCCTGTCGAACGCCTTTTCAGCGTCGATCGACAGGAGTAGCCCTGGGGTCTCACTGATTTTAAGAGCCTGGATGAGGAACATTGCTTTGACCCCATTATCCCTCCCTTCCCTCCCTGGGATAAATCCGACCTGGTCTGGATAGATGGTCATCCATTCTTTTAGCCTCGTTGCCAATACTTTGGCGTAGAGCTTTACGTCTGCGTTTAGGAGGGCTATCGGCCTGTAGCTTGAACACTGCGAATTATCTTTCCCCTCTTTCAGGATGACAGTGATGGATGCTGCTAAGGCATCTTTTCCCATATCGTACTCAGCTCCCAACCCGTTCATGTACTGGCATAATCTGGGGATTAGTATCTCTCTAAATTTTTTAAAATACAGAATCGTAAACCCGTCCGGGCCTGGGGTTTTCCCTGGGGCGGAGTCAATTAAAGCTTGGCGTACTTCTTCTTCTGATATGGGTCTATCTAGCAGGGTCTTGTCACTTAATGAGATCTGGGGTAGTTTAGCATTACTCAGGAATTCCGTGATATTCTCCCCTTCTGTTTTATCCTTGCTGCCCTTCTGGTTTATGGAATATAGGGCCCTGTAGTAATTTCTAAACTCTTCTGCGATTTCTTTGGTTTTATAGAGTATTTCCCCATTTTTATTTAGAATTTTTTCTATAAAATTAATTTCTTTTTTTTTCCTCAACATATTTGCCAAGTGTTTACCCACTTTGTTCCCCTCCCGGGATCTTTCTTTGGCTATTCTATGGAATGTTTTATTTGTCTCCTGATCCATAATATCTCTGAGTTCCTCTCTTTGGCCTACAAGCTGATGAAATATCCCCTGGTGTTGACCCTTGTGTTGTTTATGTTCTTGTTCTAATTTTAAGATGTCCTCTGTCAGGACCTTCCTTCTTTTTTCCCTTTCTGCTTTTTCCCCGGTCGCAATGGAAATTAAAATGCCTCTAATGTAGGCCTTATGGGCCTCCCACAGCGTGGCCCCTGAGATATCTCCAGTATCATTCGTTTTAAAGTACTGTTTTATTTCCTCTTGGATTCTATCCACTACCTTCTCGTTTCGGAGGAGGTCCTCGTTTAGACGCCATGTATATGGTTGTCTTGAGGGGCCTGGAATCTCCATCCTCATTGTTACCAGGGAATGATCCGAGATTGTCGCTATTTCAATATTCGTTGAGCTGATCTGTTCCATTAATTTGTGTTCTATCCAGATGTAATCCAGGCGCGAGTACGTCCCGTGTACAGGGGAGAAGAAAGTGTAGTCTCGTGTTTTTAAGTGGTGCAACCTCCAAACGTCTACTAGTTGGTACTGGTGCATTTTTTGTTTTATCATTTTTAACATCGCTTTACTTGTCCCCTGTACCCGGGACGTACTGTCGATCTTTGGGTCCATACAGAAGTTTAGATCGCCCGCTAAAATTAGGTCGCCAGCTTTAAAGTCCATTAATCTTTTCAAAGTCTGTTTAAGGAATCTGATGGGGTTTTGATTCGGACTGTAGATATTAGCCAGTGTGATTATTTTTTCTCCTAGTCTTCCCTTCAGAAAAAGGTATCTCCCTTCCGGGTCCGTTATCCTATCCTTTAAGGTAAATCTAATTGTTTTAGCGAAACCAATCGCCACTCCTTTGGCTCTTGTAATGGGCGAATCCCCGTAGTACCAGGTCGGGAAATCCTTGGAATATAGTTTAACATTTGATTCTTGAAAGATATGGGTCTCCTGTAAAAATACAATTCCCGCTTTATATTGCCTAAGCTCTTCTAGAATTTTATATCTCTTTGTGGGAGCATTTACGCCTCTTATGTTATAAGTTAATATGTTTATTTCGTTCTTCATGGGGGGCCTTTCATTTTAATGGTTGTTTGTGGATCTTTAGTGGAAGTTATCTTTTTCCTTAGTGGAACCTGCCCTGGTGCCCTCCCCTCCTTCCCATTCTCCCCTCCCCCCTCCCCCTTGGCCACATTCTGGCCCGAGACATCCCTGTGGGAGTTCTACCCTCTCCCATCTGGATATCCCCTTCCTTGGGGTGGCGCTCCAATCATGCCCACCGCCTCCCGCCTCTGTCCCCCTTATGTCGGTTTCCCGGGTGAAAGAAAGGTCTCCATATATATATATTTTTTTTTAAATATTCCCTTTTTTTTTTTAGAGACCCTAGTCCCCTCCCCTAACCCCCCCCACTCCCCACCCCCCACACCATCGCTATCGTCCCTTCTACTTTTCTCTCTTTCCTTCCCTTACGCCGTCATCTCTTACACCATCATCTCGCTCCCCTCCCTCCCCACCGCACTTCCCTCCTGTAATCTCCCTTTATCTAAGGTCCAATTGGTCCATCACCAATGCTTGTCGGGTCTCCCTCCCCCCATCCTGGTAGGATAGGGGGTCGCAGGCCCAGCTGGTTACAAAATTCATTTAATTCTTCAGGAAATCGTAATGTCCTTGATCTTCCATCTTTGGTGCCTATAAGGCATGCAGGAAATCCCCAGTTGTATTTGATATTTTGTACACGCATCTGCTCCAAAAGGGGTTTTAGTAGACGTCTTCTCGCAAGTGTCTCGGGGGCCAGGTCTGTAAATATTTGTAGATCCGCTCCACCGAATCTTATGGGGGGCCCACCTCGCAAACTCGTCCAAATTGCTGCTTTATCCGCATAGGAGTGAAATCTTACGATTATATCTCTTGGTTTATCCTCAGCAATATTTTTAGGCTTTCTTAATCTGTGTACTCTTTCGATCCTGAGGATCTCCTCTTCTCCTTTATTTAATAGGGGGTTGAAGATCGTGTTCATCGTTTTCGTCAGGTCTTCTCCTCTCTCCTCTGGGACTGCTCGGATTCGTAGATTTTGTCTGCGATTTCGGTTTTCTTGGTCCTCTAATTTGTATGCGATTTTCCTCTGTTCCAGTTGCATTGATTTGACCGTTTCATTCAATTTGAGTATTTGTTGGGCCTGGTTATCTGTTTTCTCCTCTATATCCTCTACTGGTTTTAGCAGATGTCCCATATCTATCTAGCGAAAATATTTCCGCCTTTATTACACTCTCAACTTGAGAACATTTCCGCCATTTCCATTTTCGTAGGGGTTTGATCTGTTGCAGCCATCCCTCCCAAAGCGCCCCTCTCCATGCCTATCTCTTTGCTTTGGGCCTGAAGTTCTCCCTTATTTTTCCCTGTGTCTTCGTCTTTTATCTGTTGTACGTCAGGTTGCTTCCCTGTTTTTGCGGCCTTAGGGCTTGCCGCTTTAGACATGTATTGTTTAATCGTGGAGGTGTTTAATTGCCCTTTTGATGTTTTATGTTCGCTCCCTCTCGTTGTTCTTCCTGTCATACTATTTCTTTTATTTTTATTTCTCTTTCTTATTCTTTTACCCAGTTTTGAGCTTTATTTTTTGTTCTTCTTGTCTTCTCTTAGTTGTGTAAAGGGTTTAGGTGAACGCGAATTTAGTAATTTTCGCCCCGACCCCGTTTTCCCTTACTAGGTATTTATATTGTAGTAGAGGCGTCGACCGATTTTGGGGTTACTTGGGGTTCATACAGATATTTAAAGTTGGTTTCCCGGGGCCAGCTGGTCCCTGATCGTTCGGACACGCTCCCGGCCGGCTGTTTGAGTATTGTCAGAAGATAGAAATAAACAAATATATAAAATCTTCCCACTGTTTTCAGCTTACGTCAAGTATCTCAACGTTCTAAGGGGTACTGGGGGGTACTGAAGATTGAAGAATAAGAACCCAGTTTTTTAAATCCACATGGTCACCTTCTCTGCTCTACAGTTTTGACGAATCTTGCTGATGGGCGGCTCTGATTGAGGTTCCCTCCTAAAGGGTAATAATTGGAATTTCTGGCTCAGTGCTATAGGCTCGGGCGTTTAAGTCCTGATTGAATGCAGACTTCAACACACCTTCACCTAGCAGTGCATTCATATATCATCCTTAAGGCAAGTATTACTGGGCTTTTAGTATATACTGAGTACTTTCTTCATAGCTATGTTATAATACGCCCACAGTCCATTTTATCTTGAATATGCGTTTGCAAGCGATAAAAGCAACAAAAAAAAAACACAAAAGAAAAAAAAAAAAAAAACCCACAGCAGAAGACTGTCTCCTCACTGCCTTTTCAGCATTTCAAGATATTTCGTAGAGCATTTATACAAGAAATGCATTAAGCAGGAAAATATATATTTTTGTGAACAGTACGTCCTGTCGTATCAGTATGTCAGCATGGTATTTCTAAGCAGTCTTATACATCCCTTTTTCACAAGTCCATTTTGCAAGCAGGTATATTGTTGTAGGCAATGCAGTATGTTAACCTTTCAGCATTTTTTAATGTGTACTGCAAGGCTGGATCTCCTTAACTTGTGAGGGAGAAAAAAAAAACAAAGAAAGAAAACAACAAAGTTCCAGTCTTTTAAGCGTGGTTCAACAGTCTGTCCTGTGATCCTTGGGTCAATATATATTTTTTCAATACCTCGTGTCTTTTTCACAGGTCCGTTTTGCAAGTAGTAATGCTTTTCATAGGCAGTGCAGTAAATTATCCCTTGCTCACAAGACCGTTTTACACGCAGGTATATTTTTTGTAAGAAGTGCAATATATTGACATTTTAGCGTATTTCAGTATGTACTGCGAGCCTGGAAATCCTTAACTTGTGAGGGATAAAGAAAAACCACAGAGAGAAAGATCAGCCAAGTAACAGTCTTTTGAGCGTAGTTCAACACTCTGTCCTGCAATCCTTGCGTCAGTATATATTTTTACAATACCTCAGGTTTTCTTCGTTTCGCATCTGGCCTCTTTAGCTGATATGAATCGTGCTGTAGGTCCTTCTCAATGTCTGTGTACCCTGGGTTCCGGGATCTCTCTGGCTCTTCAGAGCCGTCCTGTAATTAACAGATCTTGTGCCGATCAGGAGGAGAGGGACACAGAGAGGAGCGCTGGGAGAGCCGGGGGAGGGGGGTATCAGCATGGCACTTCTGCTCACGCCGGATTCATGTGGGATACAGATAGGTGAGGGCTCCTGATGATACCAGGTAAGGTGGGCGGCTAGTGCGGGTCTCCGCGTGGGGATCCAGGTTCCCTGTAGTCATGCAGCAGCTTGGGGCAGAGCGGGCTAAGCGGGACAAGCGGAGCGGGCTGAGCGGGACAAGCGGAGCGGGCGGAAGGGGGTCAGACTGAGTTTGAATCTCCCTACTAGACTACCGGCGCACTGTAGGCAGACTGCAGCCTCTCACGCTGCTTGCTGCTCAACAGCCTCGGCATGTCCCGGGTCTCTCTCACCCTCGTCGGTGTCAGCGGTGGCATGTCCAGGCCCCTCCCCCAGCTGGAAAACGACCGCGTCACGTCCTCATTCCGCGAAAGTAGGACTAGGTTGTGTTATCCAGAGATTGTATATCTGTGGACATTTTATTAAACAGTAAAGAGAGGTATGTCATGAGCGATGTTTGCAATGACATTAACATATCTTTCAGGGTGGTGTCCATCAATGGCTGACCTGTGGTGGGGAAAGATGCCATGGATGTATGCAGGGCCTGATTGGATTGTAGAGGGTTAAAAACCTGGGCCTCGAGTAGAGCCTGAGGCAGCCACAGAAACGATGCATCCATCCGCATCCGGTCCTTAGCAGGGCTGCTTGTGAGGGGATTGGTACCCAGCACCCTTGTGTGGGGAATGCAGGTAAGTCTGAGGTGCCTGTGTCTCCCTTGATCTCGTCAGGGAGATCTGTGTAAACCTCGTGCAGCATGGCTGGGCCGTCTCCATCTTGGATATAACTGACCTTGTCTGCCGGCTTAAAGAAGAAAGTTGTCAGCTTTTTTGGCTTGTAGTCGCCCCTCCGTTTGTGGGAGATGGTCGGCGGAGGTGTCCTGCTACCCTGAGGTGAGGATGGCATTGGATAAAAAGGGAAAAAGGGCTTAAGAATGAAAATACTTAACAAAAAGGGCCAAGATACATCCCTGGGAATTACAGACCAGTTAGCCTAACATCAATTGTATGCAAGCTCTTGGAGGGGATGGTAAGGGACTATATACAAGAGTTTAGTAAAAAAAATGGTATTGTGACGGATCCTATACCCCACACGCCACTTGGGTGCTTCCGTCAGTAATACCACTTCCTTCAGTCTGACCATCTGAGAGATATATATTATTATAGCTGCATTGAATACAAGTCTAGCCGAAAATAGCTTGTATAATTTTTAAATGCTTTATTGGACAGAATACAGCCTTTTTATACACTTTTAACACAAGGGGTTAGATAATAAGGTAGCTCATGGATACTCCCCCCTCCCCTATAGCAACAACTTAAAAGACAATTACATAATTAACATGTTAATTAACACAGCACTTAAGGCAGCCTAGGTGACAAGACAGTCTGTCTCCGGAGGTCAATTTGATCAGTTCTTTCAATGACCATCTATTGTTCAGAATTAACAACCAAGAAGTCTTTGGGAAAATCCAGGAAAACCTTCTCATAATAGCAGAGTTGATGACATCAGCATCTTTTATGAACCCCAACATTATTAAATCAGTCACTATTTGTAATATGGCAAATTGCAGGGTTCCCAGGCATACAGCTCACAAAGAGCACCATTCCCCCAAATGCCAGGGCCCATGATCGGTGGGCAAGAGGCTGGCATTCAGTCCCCTCCAAAAGCCTCTGTCCTGGCTAGGTCTGTCACAGGTATCATTAGCAGTAATCAGCATGGATTCATGAAGAATCGTCGTTCTTGCCAAACCAATCTATTAACCTTCTATGAGGAGGTGAGCTGCCATCTAGATTAGGGGAAGGCCGTAGATGTGGTGTATCTGGATTTTGTAAAAAAAAAAGCATTTGATACAGTTCCCCATAAACGTTTACTGTACAAAGTAAGGTCCGTTGGCAAGGACCATAGGGTGAGTACATGGAATGAAAAGTGGCTACAAGGGAGAGTTCAGAGGGTGGTGATAAATGTGGAATACTCAGAATGGTCTGGGATGGAAAGTGGTGTCCCCCAGGGTTCTGTCCTGGGACCAATCCTATTTAACTTATTCATAAACGACCTGGAGGATGGGATAAACAGCTCAATCTCTGTATTTGCAAATGATACTAAGCTAAGTAGGGCAATAACTTGTGAAAAAAAGAAGATTTGAACAAATTAATGGGTGGGCAACTACATGGCAAATGAGTTTTAATGTAGAAAAATTTTAAATAATGCATTTGGGTGGCAAAAATATGAATGCAATCTACTCTGGGGGAATCTAGGATAGAAAAGGACTTGGGGGGGAGTGCGCATGCGCGGGGCTCTCAAGATGGCCGCGATCGCCTAGAGCTCCGCCGCCTCACGGACCACCGGCACCTGTAGCGTCCCGCTCGGTGCTCCTTTCTGCCCCAAATCGTCAGGGCAACACTATACCACCCCCGGGCACAATCCTGGATGATTGGGGGAAATTATAAAAAGGATTTACGGCCGCTATTTGACTCGGCAGGAGCGGGGGGGGAAATCTAAGATGGCCGCCACAGCACAGTCTCTACCTCAGGATCTCCGCTCTGCAGGACAAGTGGACTACAGGTCAGAGCCACCCCACATCCCTGTCCCCACTACTCCAGATAACCCCAGAGGTCTCCCCCAAGCCATCACCCCCTCCCCAGCATCCACTGAATCTCTGCTGGGGAGATCCTTCAGTAATTTTGCTCTATCCCCTCTAGAGCCTCACACAGCAATCCATGCAGGATTCCCCTCACAGGATGCCCTACACAGAGATCCTATACTCCATATGGATGCTCTTTTCCACAAATTTTCTGAGCTCCTAGAAAGAGGCTTATCTCAAACAGCTATTAAAATAACAGGGGAACTTAAAGCTGATTTCATCAACCTGGGATCTCGGATCGACGCGATCGAACACAAAATGGAAGATACGATAGCTATCACCAGTCAGAATTCAAAGCACATTTATTCCATTCAGGAACAACTTGACCTGGCCATGGCTCGCATAGATGACCTCGAAAATAGGTCACGGAGATACAACATCAGAATCCGTGGACTTCCAGAGACTGTACCTAACGTTTCTGACGCAGTTCAGGACCTCTTCAAGCAGCTCATACCCGACATTTCTGCCCCCCACTTGGAATTGGACAGGGCTCACAGAGCCCTTGGACCCCCCAGAAAAGATGGCACCCCGAGGGATGTGATTGTCAAACCCCACCACTACTCTATTAAAGAGGAAGTAATGAAACGAGCCAGATCCGCTCAAAATGTGCTCTGCCTAGGTCACCAAGTTCAGATCTTTGCGGATCTTTCCCCCTCTACGATCCAAAGAAGAAGATCATTAAAACCCCTCCTCCATGCTCTGTCCTTGAGAGACATCAAATACAGATGGGCCTTTCCCTTCGCTGTAAAATTTTCCAATAATGGGAAGCACTACGCCTTTTCAACCTTTCCAGAAGGAGAAAAATTACTTCTACACCTGAGGATCATTGCCCAAGAAGCAGAGATGGACACCTCCAATGCAGGCCACAGCTCCAACAAAAGACCGACACCCACCAGCCCGCAATCCCCTTTGTGGGTGACAGGAAAAGCCAAGAAGGCCAAAGAGGGTGCTCCCACCTGAAGCTTAACTTCGTCTGAACTGCCTTTTTCTCTTCTCCCTGAACTTCCTTCCGGCATCCTGGACAGGACCGGAGGAACGCACCCCTTTTTCTAGGGGGCCGATCTCCCCACTTATCCGGGACCTTAGTTGTTTCTGGAACTTTGTTCTGTTTGATCTTGACGGTTAACCATTTTCCATGACGTTAGCTAATTGGATCTCCTTTTTGGGCTCTTTGACCCCCTCCCCCACCTTCCGAAGAAGCAGCTCTCTCATTTTGGTCTCTGACTACCTTTACCAATAGACACTGCTCTGTTAACGGGAGGGGGTCCAACAGCCCTGGGGAACAGGCTCTTGCAGGGGCTTGGTCCCCTCTTTTTTTTTTTAATGTCTTTCTTCAGATTAGCTAATCTTAACACTGAGTTACCGATTTTTTTTTTTGATATTTTTTATGTTGGGGTTTTTCCCCTATTGGGGTGCCTGGTCTCGTGAGGGAACCCTTGCGTACCTCCCCTACCCTTTGACTTCCTTTGGTGTCTGAGGGTTGGGATATCTGATCTTATATGGGTCAGATACCTAATGATCGCAATACATGGGCCTCGGAGGGCTTCTCCTCCTCCGAACCCCACTTTCCTTGTTCTGGAGTACTTTTTTCTTCTTTTCTATCTCCCCCCCCTCCTCCCTCCCGACTGTTCTCTCTCGAGATGATGTGCCTAACGCTATTTTTCTTTCTAGGAATAATTCAACAAACTGAAATCTTGCACGGTCGATCTTATTCTACACAGTGGGAAGAATTACCTGATGCGGTCCTGCCTTTCAATTTCCACGGGGTAAGTGAGGGCTTCTACAGCTGTTTTGATCTCCCCCTGTTCCATGGCTGATAGTTCCACGATTAGGCTTCACGTGGCCTCTCACAATGTCCAAGGCCTAAATTCCCCAACCAAACGAAGGAAAGTACTTGATTTTTACAAATCCCTTAAATTGGATGTCCTCCTGCTACAGGAAACGCATTTTCCCTCCCGGTATAACCCGAAATTCCTACACTCACACTTCTCTCAATTTTTTTTAGCAAGCGCAGTTACCAAAACTAAAGGTGTAGCAATAGCAATCGCAAAGACCTGCCAATTTATTAAGATTTCGGACCTGGCGGACCCAGATGGAAGGTTTCTTCTGGTGAAGGGCATGGTAGGGGACCACCTCTATTCCCTGGTCTCCTACTATGCTCCGAACAAGGGACAAACCAAATTCTTTGAATCCCTCTTACGCTCCATTACCCCTCACTTAGAAGGGACGGTCATTTTTGGAGGTGACTCCAATGTGGCCTTCGATCAGGGCCTAGACAAATCCAAACCCCTGCAGTCCCGTCTTACACGACCTACTAAAGAAAGCCTTAGAATAGCTAAATTGTTACACACATATGGCCTTGCCGATGTTTGGAGGGAACTCAACCCCTCAAAGAGGGACTTCACCCACTTCTCCCCACCTCACCGATCATACGCAAGGATCGATCATATCCTAACCCCAGCATCTCTCCTACCTCATATCTCTAAGGCATATATAAAAGACACAGTCATTTCCGACCACTCCCTGGTAGTCGTGACAATCCTCACGACAACTATGGGAGGCCCTGTCAGGCATTGGAGACTTAATGAGTCTTTGCTCTCAGATCCTACTGTAGTCTGGGAAATTGAGAAGGCATTACAAGAGTACTTCAATCTTAATACATCAGTGGATATCTCCCCAGAAACACTTTGGGCAGCGCACAAAGCTTTTATTAGGGGCAAGATTATTCAGGTCGCCTCACGCATCAAACGGGAAAGACAAGCAGAAATTTTCAAGCTAGACAAGGAATATTCCCGCCTTAAGGCCTTGCACAAGAGAGATCCTACCCAAGTTCCCACCGCCCTTCTTGACAAGACCAGATTGGAACTCAACCTAGCCCTAACCACCAAAGCTGAAAAATCTATCCGCTGGTCTGGACATAAATTTTACACTCAGGCGAACAAAATGGGCTCCCTTTTAGCCACTAGACTTTCCCCCAGAGTCAGACTTCATACATTGCCCAAAATCAGAATCTCAGGTCAACCGCCCACTACGAATCCTAATAAAGTCCTCGGTGCTTTTCAGAGTTTTTACTCCTCTTTATATAGCAGTCCACCTACTCCCAATGATAACCTCATTCCTCAATTCTTGAAGAGCCTCCCAATACCTTCATTGTCTGAGACCCATAAACAAAAGATGGAAACACCTATTTCGGCTGTGGAGGTCTTGGAAGTCATCAAGGATCTCAAAAAGGGCTCAGCCCCGGGCCCTGATGGTCTTTCAATACCATACTACAAAGCATTCTCGAATACCCTAGCTCCACATTTAACTAGCTTCTGCAACTTTAAGACCAATGGTATCCCCCTGGACCCCCATCTCAATACGGCCTTCATCACAGTTCTACCCAAACCTGACAAAAATTTGGAAGATGTTAGTAATTACAGGCCAATCTCACTTCTCAACAATGATATAAAAATCCTAACCAAAATTATGGCCAATAGGCTGGCTTCCTTCATTGGCCAGTATGTCCAAAAAGATCAAGTCGGTTTCATACCCGGAAGGCAGGGACCCGATCAAATCAGACGGGCAATAGATATCATCTCAATCCTACAATCTAACTGGGAGGGGGGTCCTAAACAATCTGGTTTTCTCCTATCCCTAGACATTCAGAAGGCCTTTGATACGGTCTCCTGGCAATACATCTTTCAACTTTTTGAACATTGGGGCTTTGGGGCTCGCTTCCTTGGTCTTCTACATGCGCTTTATTCTCAACCTAAGGCCCTTCTTCGCCTCCAAGGCTTTTACTCAAAACCCATAACCATTACACGGGGCACCAGACAGGGGTGTCCTTTATCTCCTCTCATCTTCGCTATAGTCATCGAAACCCTGGCGATCGCCATACGCCATAATCCCGATATCAAAGGAGTAAATTGTGGAGACCAAACACATAAATGCGGGCTTTTTGCCGATGACATCCTTCTATTTCTAACTTCCCCCATCACTACACTCCCCAACCTCTACCGAGTACTAGAAGATTTTGCCAAAATCTCTGGGCTTAAAGTCAATTTTTCCAAATCTTATGCACTCAATATATCCCTGCCTTCCCACATTGTTTCTTCGCTCCAACATTCTTTTCCATTTATATGGAGCGACACCTCCATTAGTTACCTGGGTATCTCCTTGACAGCCAAGTCGGAAGCCCTATACGCACATAATTATCCCAAACTCTTTAAGAAACTGGAGGCTGATCTTAGGCTATGGTCCAAACATGAATTATCCTGGCTCGGCCGAATCAATTCCGTAAAAATGACCCTTCTCCCCAGAATACTCTATTTCTTCCGCGCACTCCCTATCCCTGTCAGAAAGGACCACCTACGTTCGCTCCAAAGTAGCATCCTGAAGTTCGTGTGGGGTAATAAGGGTTACCGCGTTCCACAAAACACACTCTTCCTTCATAGACGCAGAGGTGGATTAGGCCTGCCGAACTTACATAAATACTATATAGCAGCTAGACTGGCCCAGCTATCCACAATATATTCCAGATACGAAAAACCGGATTGGATAGCAATAGAACGTCAGGCCACCCCCACGTTCACTTTAGATTTCTTACTTTGGTGCCCCCCCAAAGCTAGGCCCCCTATCCTCTCTCCCACTTTGTCCCATTCGTGTTCTCTATGGGATACCCTTCGCCTACTACCGACATTGGTTTCCGCGGGTCGCCCTCTAGCACACCTCTTCCATAACCCCGATTTCCCTCCCGGTCTGGACATCTCAGCCTTTCAATGGTGGCTTGACAAGGGGCTATACAGGATAGGGCACTATTTTACTTCCAAGGGCCCACTCTCCCTTCACTACTGCACCCAACATCTGGATCTCCCTGACCATGAAAGATTTCGCTTCCATCAAATATCCCATTTTCTTAACTCAATATGGAAGGAAAAACCTCTTCCCCCCAAATTTACAGGATATGAATTGTGGTGCGGACAAGCTATGGAACAGAGGGGAGGCATTTCGGTAATATACTCAGCCCTCACTTACCCAACGGATAAATCCTCTTACATGAATGCTTGGGAGGCAGATTTCAAATTCAACCTCAGTCTGGAGACCTGGCAAACGGCTTTCACCAAATCTTTTCAGGGCATTCAAAATACTTCCCTTATGGAGGCCAGTGTTAAACTAATGACCAGATGGTATCTCACCCCTACCAAACTGGCATCTATCTACCCGTCTGCGAACCCACTGTGCTTCAGGGGATGCCAGCATTTGGGTTCTATGGCTCACATTTGGTGGGAATGTCCTAGGATCCGCTCATTTTGGAGAAAAATCTTCATCATGATATACAAGGTAACGGATTGCCAGTTACCCAGATCTCCTGAGGTTGCTTTATTAAATTCACAAATCCCTAACCTACCCAAAACAGCTCAGAGGTTAATCCACTTCATGCTCCTAGGAGCTAAAATCTCAATTGCTACTGCTTGGAAAAAACCGAAGCCCTCATTCCATGCGGTCAAGAGGAAGATTTCTTGGATCATGTCCCAGGAAAAACTTTCCAGTATCTTGACGGATACCTCAGCTAGATTCCAAAGGGTATGGGAGCCTTGGGCTCGATATATGGGAGTATCCCTCATAACGGGAGCTGGAGATCACTCTTCCTCTTGACCATTTAACCTAATATATTCCTTTCCACGTACTGACCGGCTCATCTCCTTCCTTCATACCACTCATCCCTGCCCTTCTGTAGCTCCTTTTTCTCCCCCCCTTCTCGGTTTCTCTTCTTCCTTTCCTTTCTCTTCTCTATCTGTCTCTCTTATAGCATAAGATGCAAATGGATGACTGTTTTTATTCAACATCTTCTAAGAGTAAATTTAGCTCCTGCGCAGTGAGCCTGTATCCTTCTACCTCTCAGTTTTAGCAAATTCGGGTACTACCCGGGAGTTGTAGGGGTCTTCCTTCTCTTCTGACACAGTCAGATCCCGTTAGGGGTGTCGGGAGGGGGGAAACCTCTCTTTCCCTGTTGCGGTCCCGACAGTTTATTTCTCGTTCAATTGTTAGGATTAATATATCTCTTGATGGCTCACGTTCAGATTTCTACCTACTGAGTCTCAGATACGTTTATTCTGTTGTATGCAGTAATTGTAGTCCGCGGAATGTATTTCTACCCGCAGGAGGCTTTTCCGATTGCAATATGTACATTATTCAGTTTTCATGTTTGTTTCTGACTTTTCACAATAAAAACAGATTGAAAGAGAAAAGGACTTGGGGGTCCTAGTAGATGACAGGCTGCAAGCAAAGAAAACTGAATATTGGCATGCATTAAAAAGGGGATTAACTTCAGAGATAAAATTATAATTCTCCCACTCTACAAGACTCTGGTCTGGCCGCACCCTGAGTATGCTGTCCAATTCTGGGCACTAGTCCTCAGTAAGGATGTGCTAAAACTGGAGAGAGTCCAGAGAAGGGCAATAAAATGAATAAAGGGACTGGAAGACCTTAGTTATAAGGGAATGTTATGAGCACTGAACTTGTTCTCTCTGGAGAGGAGACGCTTGAGAGGGGATATGATTTCAATGTACAAATACTTTACTGGTGACCCCACAATAGCGATAAAACTTTTCTGCAAAAGGGAATTTAATAAGACATGCGGCCATTCACTAAAATTAGAAGAAAAGCAGTTTAACATTAAACTGTGTAGAGGGTTCTTTACTGTAAAAGCGGTTAGGATGTGGAATTCTCTTCCACAGGCAGTGGTTTCAGCGGGGAGCATCGATAATTTCAAAAAAACTATTAGATAAGCACCTGAACGACCACAACATACAGGGATATACAATGTAATACTGACATAAAATCACACACATAGGTTGGACTTGATGGACTTGTGTCTTTTTTCAACATAGCCTACTATGCAACTATGTAACTATGTAGCAAAGTTCAGTTCTGCAGGTTTAGCAAAGTGCAATCAATGAGCAAGATGGATCAGTGTCTCTTATGCCACGTACACACGATCGGATTATCCGGCGGACTCCGTCTGTGGGCTCTGGTGTACTTTTTCTTCCCAAAAGTCCAGCGGACTTAGAAAGAAGTTTTGACTCAAAATTGTCCACCGGACTCGGCAGTCCTGCGGGCAATCCGGCCGTCTGTGTGTTAGTCTGCCAGACTTTTGAAATGAACGGACTTGCCCACACACGGAGTAAAGTCCGTTCATTTTGAACGTGACTCCAGGTAGACGGGACTAGCGAAGGAAGTCAATGCCGTCGCCTCGATCGGCAAAATTGACACCTTGTCACATTTCCGGAGGATGCTGGGACTGTGACATCATAATCCTCCGGAAATGTGACATCATAAGGGGCGGGGTCACCATGTGACATGAGACGGTGACCCCGCCCCTTGCCCCTATATAAGTGACCACGCAACGCGTCCCGGCCATTACAAGCGAAGACAGCATCGTGTCAACATCGGATGAAGGAAGAAGGAGAAGAAGCAGAAGCAGAAGAAGCAGAAGAAGCAGGCGGTGACAGCGGCAGAAGACCGGGCCAACGCTAGTAAAAGAGCTGGAAGAAGAAAGCGGAGGCCCGGCAAGAAGAACCGAAGAGCGGAACAAGCCCCCCGAAGTCGGAAGAAGGCCCCCGGATGGCGTCGGCGACGAAGAAGAAAGCCGGGCTCCTCCGCTAGTAAAAGAGCAGAAGATAGCGGAGGAGTCCAGCGAGAAGACCACCGAAGACGGAAGAAGAGAAGACCCCCGGAGCTGTCTAATAAAGTATTTTTAAAACCTGTGTTGTGTTTTTTATGTACACTTTTTTTCCCCCAGGTGAATGGGTAGGGGTACATGGTACCCCATACTCATTCACATAGGGTGGGGGGCCTGAATCTGGGGGCCCCTTATTAAAGGGGGCTCCCGGATTCTGATAAGCCCCCCACCCGCAGACCCCGACAACCAATGGCCAGGGTTGTCAGGAAGAGGCCCTTGTCCTCATCAACATGGGGACAAGGTGCTTTGGGGTGGGGGGGCCGCAGTTATAGCGTCTACAAAATAGAGGATAGATTTATAGCATTTTTTATTATTATTATTTTTTTTTACTAGTAATGGCGGCGATCTGCAATTTTTATCGTGACTGCGATATTGCGGCGGACATATCGGACACTTTTGACACATTTTTGGGACCATTCACATTTATACAGCGATCCGTGCTATAAAAATGCATTGATTACTGTATAAATGTGACTGGCAGGGAAGGGGTTAACACTAGGGGGTGATCAAGGGGTTAATATGTGATTCTAACTGTGGGGGGAGGGGACTGACTGGGGGAGGTGACCTATCGGTGTCCCTATGTACAAGGGACACGCCATCGGTCTCCTCTCCTCTGACAGGACATGGATCTGTGTGTTTACACACACAGATCCATGGCCTGCTCAGTTACTGGGCAATCGCGGGTGCCCGGCGGACATCGCAGCCGCCGGGCACACGCATCGGGTACCCAGCGACCCGGCAGGCTCCCCCTGTGGCACGCGTGCCCTCTAGTGGCCGCAAATGAAATGCCATCATATGACGGCGGCCCGGAACAACAGATGTTTCTTACCGCCATCATATGACAGTGGCCGGTCATAAGGAGGTTAAATCCATACCAGGTGATGGGGCTAGCAAGGTGTCAATCTCGCCGATCGAGGCGGCGACATTGGCTTCCTTCGCTAGTCCCGCCTACCTGGAGTTATGTTCAAAATGAACGGACTTTACTCCATGTGTGGGCAAGTCCGTTCATTCCAAAAGTCTAGTCTAGACTAGCACACAGACGGCCATATTGCCCGCAGGACTGCCAAAAGTCTGGCGGATTGTCCGCTGTACCTAGTCCGGTCTTGTGTGGGCAAGTCCGCTCGTTCGGAAAGTTTAGCGGACCTCCGCTGGAAAGTCCGGCGGACCTCCGCTGGAAAGTCCGGCGGACCTCCGCTGGAAAGTCCGGCGGATTGTCCGGTGGATTAAGTCTGCCGGATAGTCCGGCTGGAAAGTCCGATCGTGTGTACGCAGCATTATAAGTCTTGACTGATGTTCCTTATTTGCACTCTTGGGATTATAGCTAGGTCTGAAAGGGAGTCAAAGCTGCGCTGTTTACTATTTAAAAATAAGTCATATCTGTTTTCTCTCACCCAGTTTCTATGGTGCCCAGTTGGCATTATCATCACAGTTGCCACCTCTTCTTATTGGGCCATATTACAGAGCTTAAAATGTCTGCTCTTCCTAAATTACTATACCTTTTTTGAGACCCTTCCAGTTCCTATGTTTCAACTATGCAACCTACAAAATGCCTTTACTAACTCTATCTGGCAATATAAATCTCGTAGAATAGCTAACTACAAGACTTATATTTCTAACACCAATTGTTTCCAGTACATGAGAGCAGTCTATCCCTTCTGAAACATAATTTTCTTGTGCCTATGGTTTTTACTCTATAGATAAAAAATGTAAGCAATTCTACTCTCTTGTATCTTAATTTTCAGGTCTAACTAATGTTTTATACAACACAGAAATTGCAGATAGCCCATTTACTATACAAATGTTACCTTGGGAACAAGCTAAGCATTTTAAAATACAACATTTTCTCCATCCTACTAACCTCAAATTCCTTCACTTTAATGATCTTTGCTCTCTAAATAAACTTCCCACCTGCTCACTGTACTCCTATCTACAGTTTAAACATTATTTTTTAACTAAACATCACTTTAGATCATTCCACTACTTTTGAATATACAGTAAATATGTGCACAAGGCCATTTCAAAACCACCTGATCTCCTCTATTTATAAAGTTTAGCATGAATCCCATCTGTCAACTGGAGATTCTCATTTATATATATGATCAAGTCAGAAAAAGCATTCTAGACCCGCTTCTCTCACTAGACAAATCCTATGTGTGATACACAAAGAAAATATTTACAAGATCTTGATGTTCTGGTACAGGACCCCTGAAGTGTTATATGCTTACAACTAGGGATGGATGAACGGTTCGGCCCGAGCATAAGTTCAAGCCGAACCTTCATTGTTTGGTCGTTCGGCGAACAGCCGAACAAACGGGTAGTTTGACCGTTTGTCCCCCCCCAAACCGACCACAATGCGTTGCAGCGCTGAACAGTTCATAGTAAGCCCTGATTGGCTGAAGCAGTGAAAGCTTCAGCCAATCAGGGCACAGAACACTGTCAGAGTTATAATTGGGCACTGTCATCATAATTTTATCCAATCATGGCTCATTCCCGCCCCACAGTATAAATGTATTCTTTCAATGGCAGCCATTTTCAGTGTGATTTTGGCGTGGAGAGAGATAGAACAGGGCTCTGTTCAGTGCTGTCTTTTAGTTAGTGTGCTATACTCTGCTATTTTGCTTCAATTGTCAGTGTAGAATATTAGTTTAGTGTCAGTCTAGGGATAGAGTGAGTGCAGTGAGGTGGATCATCATTTAGCTTTGCATAGTGTGCAACTAGAGTAGGGACAGCTCAGATAGTTTCACTGTAGTGTAGTGCAGCCCTCAAAAATTCCACTCGCCTGCTTGCATTTTGCGAGTGGAATTTAGGGCAGGGCGAGTGAGGAGCAGGGGTGGACCAGCCTGACAGCTTCCTGGCTGATCGCTTCTGTCAGAAGCGGTGCAGGCTTTTTTACAGGACATTAGAGTAGCCCGGAGGGGGGATTCCCTGACCCCCCCCCACCGCTCTGATGTCCTGTAAAAAAAAGCCTGCACCGATTCTGCCAGAATCGATCAGCTGGAGGACACAGATCGGCAGGACCAGACTGAACTGGGCCCGATTTGAGCGGAGGCTTCAGCAATCCCCTCCCTCTCTCCTCCTCTTGTGTGTCACAGAGATGCAGGCTGTGTGTTACAGAGTCGGGTCTGTGTTTGGCGGCGCCATAGCAAGTGTTCCGCCTATCACACAAGACGGTCTAGGGGGGCGGGACCTTGCTATGGCGCCGCCGAACACAGACCCGGCTCCATGACACACACCATGGTGAGTCTGTATCGATGATAGGCACAGTGAGGCTACATTTATGGGCACAGTGAGCAGTATTTGTGGGCACAGTGAGTAGTATTTGTGGGCACAGTGAGCTGTATTTATGGGCACAGTGAGCAGTATTTATGGGCACAGTGAGCTGCATTTATGGGCACAGTGTGGCTACATTTATGGGCACAGTGAGCTACATTTATGGGCACAGTGAGGCTACATTTATGGGCACAGTGAGCTGTATTTATGGGCACAGTGAGGCTACATTTATGGGCACAGTGAGCTACATGTATGGGCACAGTGAGGCTACATGTATGGGCACAGTGTGGCTACATTTATGTGCACAGTGAGCTACATTTATGGGCACAGTGAGCTGCATTTATGGGCACAGTGAGGCTACATTTATGGGCACAGTGAGGCTACATTTATGGGCACAGTGAGCTACATGTATGGGCACAGTGAGGCTACATGTATGGGCACAGTGAGGCTACATGTATGGGCACAGTGAGGCTACATGTATGGGCACAGTTAGCTGAATTTATGGGCACAGTAAGCTACATTTATGGTCACAGTGGGGTTACATTAATGGGCACAGTGTGGCTACATTTATGGACATAGTGAGCTACATTTATAGGCACAGTGAGCTACATTTATGGACACAGTGAGGCTACATTTATGGGCACAGTGAGCTGTATTTATGGGCACAGTGAGGCTACATTTATGGGCACAGTGAGCTACATGTATGGGCACGGTGAGGCTACATGTATGGGCACAGTGAGGCTACATGTATGGGCACAGTTAGCTGAATTTATGGGCACAGTAAGCTATATTTATGGGCACAGTGAGGTTACATTAATGGGCACAGTGTGGCTACATTTATGGACATAGTGAGCTACATTTATAGGCACAGTGAGCTACATTTATGGACACAGTGAGGCTACATTTATGGGCACAGTGAGATGTATTTATGGGCACAGAGAGGCTACATTTATGGGCACAGTGAGCTGCATTTATGGGCACAGTGAGACGCATTTATGGGCACAGTGAGCTAGAATTACAATGAGGCTGCATTCATTGACACAGTAAAGCTGCATTGATGGGTACAGTGAAGCTGCATTGATGGGCACAGTGATGCTGCATTTGATGGGCACAGTGAGGCTGCATTTGATGGGCACAGTGAGGCACTGATGGGTACTGATATGCTAATGTTAATATTGTTAAAATTGTTGTTATTATTTATTTTTGGAGCTTAATTCTGCATAAAACATTTAACAATGTAATTTCATGAGATAATTTATGAGGGCGTGTTTAGGGGCGTGGCATGGGAGGGGCTGGCTGGGGCAACTGGTGGCGAGTAACTTTTAAGGCCTGGTTAGTGGCTCAGGACTTGAAATTTTGAGCACTGGTGTAGTGAGACCGTGTCAGTCATACATACATTAGTGTGGAGTAGGGACAGCTCATATAATTCAGTTCATATATCATCATATGCAATTTCACTCTCCACCTGCTCTGAGACATAAAACAAATATCAGCTAGACTTAAAATCAGTTACTGTATCAGATCAGGCAGCAACTGTGATTGGTTGCCAGCTGTTACAGCATATAATTACTGCTTACTGACTGGTTGCTAGAGGTTACAGCACACATTACTGCTCACTGATTAGTTGCTAAAGGTTGCAGGGGAGCATGATATACATATGAATGCCGCCTTTATTTACATATCAATGCTGCTGGCCGCAGCAATTTACTTAGTAATGCTGCCGCTATTTACATACGAATGCCGGTTATTTACATGTAAACACAGGGTCTGCAGGTTAGTCTTCCATACACAACAATAGGGCAGAGCTGGGCAGCATTAGTACCAGCACTTCACACTGAGATATCGGGACATAGCACAGTGCTAAAGCTTCAAGGGACAAGGGAATTTAAACTGGGATAGTTGGCAAGTATGCAGCAGCTGCTTTGGGCCCCACAACAATGACAGGGCCGAGGGCAGCTGCCCCTTTTGCCCTGCCTTAAAGACCGCCCTGTGTATAGCTATAGCAGGCGTTACTGGCAGTTTAACGCCATTTACTTCTGTGTGTGTTACTGCCATTTTAACACCATATCGTTTTTTTGTGTGCATTACTGCCAGTTTAACTCCATACAGTTTTGCATGCGTTACTGCCAGTTTAGCGCTGTATCGTTTTGTGTGCGTTACTGCCAGTTTAACGGCATATAGTACTGTGTGCGTTACTGCCAGTTTAACGCCATATAGATTTGTGCATTACTGCCAGTTTAACGCCATATAATTCTGTGTGCGTTACTGCAAGTTTAACGCCATATAGTTTTGTGTGCGTTACTGCCAGTTTAATGCCATATAGTTTTGTGCATTACTGCCAGTTTAACGCCATATAGTTATGTGTGCGTTACTGCCAGTATAACGACAGTATGGATTCTGTATGGATGTATCTGGATTCAGATGTTGGTTCTGAGGTTGATGATGTCAGGAACATGAGCCTAGAGAGAGGGAGGAACACTGGTAGACAAATTTTGCATTCATGTTCCCCAAGCATATTGCCAAGTTATCTCCAGTGGTAATGATGAAGATGGAGGAGATGGAGATGATGATGATGAGGTCATTGATGGGACTTGGGTGCCAGATAGATGCAGAGGAGGAAACTGAAGGTGAGGCGGCACAACCCCAAGAAGGCCGACATCAAGAAAGAGTAGAGAGCAGCCATCCTATTCCATCACATTCTGCAGCTGTTATCTCCTGGCTCACTCCCCAAAACTCAGCTGTCTGGGCCTTTTTCAGCACATCTGCAGCAGATTGCACTGTTGCTAACTGCAAAGTGTGTCTCAGGCACATCAAACATGGCAAAAATACTAACCATTTGGGTACCACATGCCTAACAAGGCTTTTATCGTCCATCCACTTAGCCCATTGGCAAGAGCACCTAAAAGCCACAAAAAAAGGGGCAAAAATCTGTCCCTCCTCCTTACCCACTTCAGCCTGCCCCTGCGATACTGAGTCATTACCTTTCAGCAGCCTCCACTGACAGGGATGATGGTATAGCACAGGGTGTCCCAGGTCCAAGCAGCACATTTGCCAGCAGCACACCACCAGCTGTAGACTGTAGTCAGCAAATTTATCTGCCCCATCTGCTGCAGCGGAAAAAAATATATTGTCCCTGCCACCCACATGCCCAGCGTCTGAATGCAAGCTTGTCAAAGCTGTTGGCTCTCCAACTTCTGCCTTTCAGCCTGGTGGATTCTGCCCCCTTCCATGAATTCGCACAATGTGCTGTTCCACAATGGCAGGTTCTCAGTCGCTACTACTTTTCACGTAAGGCAGTTCCATCTCTCTACCATCACGTGAAAGGGAATGTTCTAGCATCGTTGGGCAGGGCAGTTAGCCATAAAATACACCTTACTGCTGACACATGGTCCAGCAAGCATGAGCAGGGACGATATATTTTGTTCACAGCACACTGGGTAACGCTGCTTGCAACTCGACAGGATGCAGAACAGGGCTCAGTGCTGCAGCTTTTTGTGCCCCCACGTCTCCATACAGCTGGTGGTGATGATGCCAGACCTATGAGCTCTACACCATCCTCCTCCTTCTCTGCCACCTCCATGCCCTCCTCTGCAGAAGTCCTGCAGGGACAGGCCCAGAGGTGGTTCACACCACGCCAGCTGGAGCCAGGAATGATGGTGTCCAATAATGTCTCAAACCTCCTGTCCGCCCTTAGACAGGGAAAGTTGACACATGCGCCATGCCTGGCACATGTCCTCAATTTGGTGGGGCAGTGTACGTACCCAGGGTTGCAAAATGTACTAAAACAGGCCAGAAGAGTCTGTAGCCATTTCAGGTGGTCATACACAGCCAGTGTTCGGTTGGATGAAATTCAGAGGGAATTCCACCTGCCCGTAAACCGCCTGATTTTGTGACATGCTCACCAGGTGAAACTCAACTTTGGGAATGCTGCAGCGGCTATACATGCAGCAGAGGGCCATCAACGAGTACCTGTGCCAGTATGGCACAACGACAGGCTCAGGCCATCTCAGCTTTTTTTTCCTTACGCCAATGGCTGATCATTAAGGATGCATGCACGGTATTGTCACCATTTGAGGAGGCCACAAGTATGGTGAGCAGTGACAGTGCATGCATCAGTGACAAAATCCCTGTTGTGTTCCTGCTGGAGCAGACTCTGCATGGCATTATGGACAGGACACTGGAGGCAGAGCAGCAGGAGGAAGTGGAGGACTTCCTTTCCTCTCAAGGCCCACTTTATCTAGACACCATCATCCCTATGTCACAGAACACACAGGAGGAAAGAGGGGAGGAGGGGGGAGGGGGAGGGGAGGAGGGAAGGAGGATGAGGAGGAGGATTCTGGCACTTCCATAGGCCTTTAAAGAAGAGGAAGACATGCGTCAATCTTTAAGCAATGGCTTTCAAACCCTAGGACCCTTGGGAGTAGTACGTGGCTGAGAGAAGGAAGTTCCAAATGCTGTCATCCTGAGCGACCCTAAGGAGTCTGCTTCTCAAGCCTCAGCAAATTTGAGGCGCATGGGCAACCTCATGCTTCAAAGCCTTCGTAAGGACCCAAGAATACATAGCATAAAGGAGGAGGGTGATTACTGGTTGGCAACCCTCCTTGACCACCGTTATAAGGGGAAGGTCTCAGAACTCATCCCATCCCCACAGAGAGTTCAGAAGATAAAATCTCTTTTACCAGTAGGTTAGTGTGGTGGAAAACATAGTTTTGAGTCATCTGTTGGCCAAGAGAGGAGCATTGGATAAGGCATTCGCCTAAGTTTGGCATTTCAGAATTATTTTAGTCCTCGCCGCCCAGGGCTGCCAGCTTCCACATCTCATCGGCAGCGTCTGCATCACATGGTGGATGATTACCTCAGGGCCAAAACAGAGATGGAGAGCTTTCCAGCTGACAATCCACTGACTTACTGGGTCATGAGAATAGACCACTGGCCAGAACTTGCCCAGTATGCTATTGAGTTGTTGGGTGTTGGGCTGCCCTGCATCCAGCGTGCTTTCAGTACTGCAGGAGGTTTCTTACTGATTATAGAACGCATCTGCCCACAGACTCCATGGACCATTTGACTTTTATAAAAAGGAATCAGTCCTAGATTACCAGCTATTACCATCTATGATGCCAATGTCACTGATTAAGTCTTTTTGGGATGTGGAATCTCTGCAGGACTGCCTAGCTTTGAGTGTGTTCAATCATTTCATCTGGAAGAATGTTTTTGGTATAGGTTTCATGGGCACAATTAACACCCAAAGAGTCATTTTTCTGCACCTGTTTGACATGTGCATATCATTGCAATTTTTTTACTGCAAGGCCAATTCTTGCTTTCATCAAGAGTACCTCTATAGGGTTATGGTGGGAAGGCACCACTGACACCCAAAGACCAATTTTTTGTGTGTTTTGGTTGCAACATTATCTCTAGTTCTCATTAATTGCCTTTTTGGTTTGCCCATCGCAAGCATTCCAAAATTTTCAAAAAGCTAGCGATCACATTTTCACTGCTGCTCGAAGACTGATACAGACTCATTTGCAGACTTATCTAGAAAATTCTTCCTGTTTACTGATCGTGCTCCCTGGATTTTTGATGTCGGTACCATCTGTTTCGACGCAAGTTGATTCCGTGCCCCTACGTATACGGCCGGAATATTTTCCTGCTCCTGGGTGCTGTCGAATTTTGTAGTGGGAATCTTGTCCTTGCGCAAGTTGGGACGAGGGTACGGGCCATTTTTCCCGTCGTTTAATCTTCCCTCTTTCTTGGGAGGATGTCCACCATCTCCACCATCCTCTTCAAAAGCCTTATAATCTGCTGCTGGATGCCAGATTGTGATTGGCTTCTTGGCTTTCCTCCGCGCTAATGGCTGAGAATGTGGTCCGCCATATTTCCATGAAAATTAATTCAACAACAATGCAACGAGGGGAAGCGGGGCGGGGAAATTACTCGTCATGGGAAACGTCATGGTCATGCGGGCGACGCGGAGGCAACGCAGTTAGCGGGGGGACCTTCGAAGCCGGTGCGCAGTTTCGTATATAAGGCTGTTTTTTTTGAGGGGCCCCCACGGGGTTCCCGAACTGAAAGTAGCTTGGATCGCGCTCTGTACGAAGGTTTAAGTGTTTTTCTTAGGATGCATTACTGTGTGTTTTTTTGGGTTTTTGGGCCAAGCCATTTTTATGGATGGAAATGTGTGTGTTGCTGGCCTGTGTGTAGGGGTTGCTGGCTGTGTGTAGGGGTTTGCTTGCATGTGTGTTAGGGGTTTTGCTGCCTGTGTTGGATGTGTTGCTGGCTACGTGTTGTAGGGGTTGCTGCCCTGTGTGTGTAGGGAGGTTGCTGCCTGGTGTGGATGTGTTGCTGGCTGTGGTTGTAGGGGTTGCTGCCTGTGGTGTAGGGGTTGGCTGCCTGTGGTTTGTAGGGGTTTGCATGCCTTGTGTGTAAAAGGAATCACTGGTCCTAGATTACCAGCTATTACCATCTATTCATTGATGCCACCTGTGGCAGCTCAAGAACCCTTTTATTTGGCAATAGGGATGTCCGGAAGGAAAGGCCAACATGTCACTGATTAATGTCAAGGTAGATTTTTTGGAGAGCAGCAAGGGATGTACCCAAGTGGAATCTCTGCAGGACTTCTTCCCTCTCCACTCTTCCCTCCACCCCAGCTGCCTAGCTCCACCCCCCTTTTTGAGTGTGTTCAATCATTTCATCTGCAACATATCGAAGAATGTTTTTTGGTATACAAAATCAGGTTATTGTTTGATTTTTGATTTTTATTTGCACACAGGGTTTCATGACCAACCGAGAGCCAGGGATGGCTGGGCCCAGCACGAGCCAGGGGCACACAATTAACACCCAAAGAGTCATTTTTCTGCACCTGTTTGACATGTGCATATCATTGCAATTTTTTTACTGCAAGGCCAATTCTTGCTTTCATCAAGAGTACCTCTATAGGGTTATGGTGGGAAGGCACCACTGACACCCAAAGACCAATTTTTTGTGTGTTTTGGTTGCAACATTATCTCTAGTTCTCATTAATTGCCTTTTTGGTTTGCCCATCGCAAGCATTCCAAATTTTTCAAAAAGCTAGCGATCACATTTTCACTGCTGCTCGAAGACTGATACAGACTCATTTGAGATCTAGTTAAAGCCCTTCCCAACTTTTGAATGCCATCTCAGCAGTACAGAGAATGGCGTCTCTCACCAAATATGGCACTTGTGGAATTGTTCACCCTAGTCTTTCCGAATTATCCCTCAACTCTCCTGATACTATTGTTTCATCTCATCCCTCACAGGTAAATTAATCTTCTATTCTGTGGTGTGCTTCCAATGGTTTTGTCCCCATGTCTTGTATTTTTGTATCTGGACTTAGAACACACATACAGCAAAGTCACAGTGAAGTCAAACTCCTGAACGGCACAAATCACAGGCCCCTGCTGGTCATCACTGTAGTGATTAAAGCTAGGTTAAATATGGTTCGCCAAAACATGTGTGTTAACATTTGTTGCAATAAGGGAGTCAACTTATTTTAGATTAGGCTGCCAACACATACAAGCCAAAACTGCACCTGGCCATTTTTCAGGAAAACAATGCATGGTAGTGCATTGCAGTGTCTTGAAGGGCAAATGTGTTTTATTATTGCATTCGGATTCCATCTAAAATGAACAGAAATCCAACGCATTGATGCATGTATCAATAGACCCTACCACACATTGGGGTTGATTTACTACAGGCAATTTGACTGTGCATTTTGCAATGTGCAGTTTCACCCAGCAAGAGCAGTTGCTCCAGAGCTTAGTAAATGACCAGGAGCCCTCCTGACCTCCATCATCCAATCATGTGCAAGCAAAAATGCTGCTTTGTTTTTTTTCCTTGCATGTGATTGGGTACTCTGTGCAAAGTGAAGCTTTACTTTATTTACTAAGCTCTGGCGCAACTGCACCTGCAGAGTGCACAGTCTAGCTACCTTTAGTAAATCAACCTCATTGTGTAACTGCAGTAAAAAAGCATGTTAATAATATAACATATTTCCAACAATAATTTAATGATAAATAAAAGTGGCCCATTAAAAAATAAATAAATAAATCCGAAGTGGACTAGTGGTACAGATCCATGCTTTTTGTCTTTTCTAGTTTAAAATAATGGGGAGGGGTTTATGGCACAGTTGTGAGGCATGAATGAATCTGCCTTGGCTCCATTTGCAAATCTTGAAGTTTGTGAACTTTGCAGCAAACCAGGACTTAAAGGGGAATATTATTAAAGTCTTTGGGGGCAAATTGTGTTATTTATTTATGGCAATCTTTGGGACTAATAAGCAAGCTATTGTCAAGTAAAAGGCATGGGATATGTATCAGTTCCAAAATTATAGTGAAAATGTAAAAAAAAAATATCTACTGAATGCTAATACTGAATGCTAATGTTAAAATGTAAAGCTGACATTAAAGATATGTTTTTTTTTTATTTGGTACTGCTTAGAAACCACAATAAATAACAGAAACATTTTTTTAGTGTAAATTATTATTATGTTCAATACACACATTCATAAATAGGTCCCTAAATGACTGTTCTTTCCACTCACAAGAGGAAATATGTAAATCTGGATATAGGATATATTACTTCAACATTTGTATAGTCAGGGTTCAGTTTATGGCACCCACTGCAATATTACATTTAAAGAAGGAAGGTTTATGATAGGATCAAGCCTAGCTCTGAGCCATAAAACTTTTTTTTTTTTTCATTTTGTATGTACTCACTGTTATATGCCTTGTTACTCATGGTTACAGGAGAAAAAAATATATGTTTCTCAAACATTTACTACCTGTTAGTCTTGACATATATGCCTCATTTAACCACTTGCCAACCAGCCGCCGCAGTTTCACTGTGGCAGAATGGCACAGCTGGGCGAAACCACGTTATGTAATGATGCCTCGCCCTGTGGCCACTAGGGGCGCGCCCGCTGCTCGCCCCCAGAGCAGATGCGAGTACCAGGCGGTCGCGAATACAGCCGGGCTCGCACGATCGCTGCTGACACACCGAGAACTGGGATCTGTGTGTGTAAACACACAGTTTACGGTTCTCTGAGGGGAGAAGAGACTGATCGTCTGTTCATACACAGTATGTAAAAGGGGGGTGGGGGCACCAACTGTAATAGTCCTACTATATAATAGAGTTTTAGTGTAATGTATACACTTACTGGTTCACAGGGTAGGGACGCCCATCAGGGATAGAGGTGTCCTGGGGTATGTTGGTGCTGCTTTGCCGGCTCCGGTGACGTTCCCTCGGCCGAAGGGGTGTGGAGTCGGGTCACAGGCTTCTCTGCTACTACTGGCCAGTAGAAGAAGCTGTGAGCCCCGAGCGCATAGCCTGTATATTCCTCACTTGCTTGGATGCCCGCCGTGCCTTGGTGACATCACTTCCGCTTTCGAGTTCCAGAGTGGTTAGCATGGAGCTTCTAGTGGACACCGCAGAGAAGCCTGTGACCCGACTCAACACCCCTACGGACGAGGGAACGTCACTGGAGCCAGCAAAGCAGCATCCCTACCCTGTGAGCCAGTACGTGCATACATTACACTAACACTCTTTTATATATTAGGACTATTACAGTTGGCGCTTCCAGCCCCCCCCTTTTATTTTCCCTGTTGACAGAGGTAATGGACACCCTCTGAGGATGGCTGCCTCCTTGTTTCTAATAATACTGACTGACTAAGATGTGCTATTAAAGCCACCATGGCACCATTCACAAAGGCATTACATCATTCAGAGTGTCGGAATCCCCTCCTTTTTATGAATATCATACACAGTATGAACAGTGATCTGTCATCTCCCCTAGACAGTCCCCTCCCCCCTTCAGTTAGAACACAGAGAGGGAACACAATTAACCCCTTGATCACCCCCTAGTGGTTAACCCCTTCCCTGCCAGTGACATTTTTACAGTAATCAGTGCATTTTTTATAGCACTGATCGCTGTATAAATGTCAATGGTCCCAAAAATGTGTCAAAAGTGTCCGGTGTGTCCGCCATAATGTCGCAGGCCCGATAAAAATCGCAGATCGCCGCCATTACTATTAAAAAAATAATAATACAAATGCTATAAAACTATCCCCTATTTTGCAGACGCTATAACTTTTGCTCAAAGCAATCAATATATGCTCATTGCAATTTTTTTTACCAAAAATACGTAGAAGAATACATAACGGCCTAAACTGAGGAAAATATATGTTTTTTATATATTTTTGGGAGATATTTATTATAGCAAAAAGTAAAAAATATTGTGTGTTTTTTTTTAATTGTTGCTCTTTTTTTGTTTATAGAGCAAAAAATTATAAAATACCACCAAAAGAAAGCTCTATTTGTGGGGAAAAAAGGACAGCAACTTTGTTTGGGTGCAACGCCACACGACCGTGCAATTTTCAGTTAAAGCGATGCAGTGCTGATTCGCAAAAAGTGCTCTGGTCAGGAAGGGGGTAAAACCTTCAGGGGCAAAAGTGGTTAAAGTCCCAACCATCTTCTTTTATACATCTGTTATGAAAGAAGTCATTACTTCAATCAAGTTTCTTATATCAAACAATGCAATCTCACTTATTAGAGCTTTGGTTGTTATTGGTAACATCCTTTTGACTTTTTTTTGCTTTATATGTTTTACCTAAATATGTAGAAAATGTTTATTTTTTTTATAAATAAAATCAACTAGATCACTGGTGTGACTGTAACTTTAAAAAAAGTGTTTTTATCTGATAAATGTTTTTAAATCAATGAATAATAAAATACATGTTATTGATGTTTATTTTTTTGTCAAAAGAATAAACCCATCTTTAAAAGAATAATTACAAAATGGTGTTTTCAGTAGCCTGCTATTCCCACATACTTTGCAATTGTGCATATTATTCAACCATACAGTTCAAGCATGTGAATTCTGCGTTTCTAACAGCAGAGGGCGTTTGCACAGCTGAAAAACTAAAGCAAATGATACTTTAACCCAAGACAATCCACCATAAGGCTCTAGAAAAAATGCAGCAAGCGAAGATCATTGCAGTTAAAATGTCCTTGATTATACAGGTTGATATAATTATCACTGCAATGCTGAATATTCAAGCGTAATATTTTTGTGATTGTATTTAAAACAATATCTATCATGTTTGCTACAGAAAAATGTCACAGCTGGCACAAAACTTTGCTTGGATGTCACAAAAGATTCAGCATCTGGCTTACATGTATGCAATATACTGTATTATATATAGTGTCTGTGTATATATCTATATATCTATATATATCTATATATATATATATATATATATATATATATATATATTATATATATATATATATATAGAGATAGAGAGAGAGAGAGATATATAGATAGATAGTTATATATATAAAATGTGTTTATATTTGTTTCCAATTGTTGCAGCAGCAGGTACTTTCTGTTACATCAGATGATTGTATGTTTTGAAAAGTCATACAATCACCTGATGCAACAGACAGAAACATTTACTCAGCTTGTTTAATGGCTACAAAAAAAAAATATATATATATATATATATATATATATATATATATATATATATATATATATATATATATATATATATATATATATATATATATATATCTCTATAGATATATATATATATATATATATATATATCTATAGATATATATATATATATATATATATATATATATATCTATCTATATATATATATATATATATATATATATATATATAAACATTTTTTTTTTTTGTATTCAATACCGTGCCAATAAAAAGAGTTCACAGCATTGTACATTTTTATGTTTTATGTTATCACTTAGACACAGTCGTTTTTTTTTTGTTTTTTTTGCACTGAAGTGGCATAACTAAGCAGAGGCTGTTCACACTGAAACGTATATGTTCACGTTGAAAAGTGCATGATTGTAAATAACTGTGTTCACTCTAAATCCCAATAATGCACACATAAAACTAACAACACAATGGGGTTTATTTACTAAAGGCAACTTCACTTTGCACTACACGTGCACTTGGAAGTGCAGTCACTGTAGATCTGAGGGGAAGATCGAAATGAGGGGAAGCTCTTCATGATTTCTATCAACCAATCATGTGAAAGCAAAAATGCAGTTTTTTTATTTTCCTTGCATGTCCTCCTCAGATCTACAGTGACTGCACTTCCAAGTGCACTTGCGGCGCACTTGTAGTGCAAAGTGGATTTGCCTTTAGTAAATAAACCCCAATAGTTTTTGCTAACATATATGTGAATAGTCACTTTGGAAAGTTAGTACAGTAGTTTTCTGTGTTTGTTTGGGTGCTGAACGGGAAATACCTGTATCTTTTTTTTGTTTTTCTGTCTGTGTAGGGATTTTTTTCCTGGCAAAAGATACAACAGGAAAAAAACAAGAAAATCTTTTGATATTGAAGGAAATTCCCCGCTTATGCTTAGAATACACTGGTGGTTTTAATCCTCTGCTATTTAGAGAAAAAATTATAATTATATTATATTCAAGTTACATTGTAGTTACACAGGGGTTGATTTACTAAAGGCAAATCCACTTGGAAGTGCAGTTGTTGTAGATCTAAAGGGGGAACATGCAAGAAAAAATAAAAAGCAGCATTTTTGCTTGCACATGATTGGATGATAAAATCAGCAGAGCTTCCCCTCATTTCAGATCTCCCCCTCAGATCTAAAGCGACCATACTTCCAAGTGCACTTCCATAGCAGATTTGCCTTTAGTAAATCAACCCCATAGTTACATAGTAGGTGAGGTTGACAAAAGACACAAGTCCATCAAGTCCAACCTATGGGGTTGATTTATTAAAGGCAAATCCACTCTGCACTACAAGTGCACATGAAAGTGCACTTGTAAGTGCAATCACTGTAGATCACTGTAGATCTGAGGGGAAGCTCTGAAATGAGGGGAAGCTCTGCTGATTATATCATCTAGTCATGTGCAAGCAAAAAAAAAAAATCTTTTTTTTTTATTTTCCTTGCATGTCCCTCTCAGATCTACAGTGACTTCACTTCCAAGTGCACTTGCAGTGCAAAGTGGATTTGCCTTTAGTAAATAAGTGTGTACTTTTATGGCAGTATTACATTGTATATCCCTGTATGTTGTGGTCATTCAGGTGCTTATCTAATCGTTTCTTGAAACTATCGATGCTTCCTGCTGATACCATCGCCTGTGGAAGGGAATTCCACATCCTTGCTGCTCTTACGGTAAAGAACCCTCTACGCAGTTTAAGGTTGAACCTTCTTTCTTCTATTTTTAATGAGTGGCCACATGTCTTATTAAACTCCCTTCCGTGGAAAAGTTTTATCCCTATTGTGGGGTCACCAGTACAGAATTTGTAAATTGAAATCATATCCCTTCTCAAATATCTCTTCTCCAGAGAGAATAAGTTCAGTGCTCGTAACCTTTCTTCATAACTAATATCCTCCAGTCTCTTTATTAGTTTTGTTGCCCTTCTCTGTACTCACTTTATTTCCAGAACATGCTTCCTGAGGACTGGTGCCCAGAACTTGACAGCATACTCCAGGTGTGGCCGGACCAATGCCTTGTAGAGCGGGAGAATTATCGCTTTATCCCTGGAGTTAATCACTTTTTGAATGCATGTTAATATTCTGTTTGCTTTGTTAGCAGCAGCTTGGCATTGCATGCCATTGCTGAGCTTATCATCTATTAGGACCCCCAGGTCCTTTTCCATCCTAGATTCCCCCCAGAGGTTCTCCCCCTAGTGTATAGATTGCATTCATATTTTTGCCACCGAAATGCATTATTTTACATTTTCTACATTTAAACTTCATTTGCCATGTAGTTGCCCACCCCATTCATTTGTTCAGATCTTCTTGCAAGGTTTCCACATCCTGCAGAGAAGTTATTGCCCTGCTTAGCTTAGTATCGTCTGCAAATACAGAGATTGAACTGTTTACCCCATCCTCCAGGTCGTTTATGAACAAATTAAATAGGTTTGGTCCCATCACAGAACCCTGTGTGACCCCACTACCCACCCCTGACCATTCCGAGTGCTCCCCATTTATCAATACCCTCTGAACTCTCCCTTGTAGCCAGTTTTCAATCCATGTACTCACCCTATGGTCCATGCCAACTGACCTTACTTTGTACAATAAACGTTTATGGGGAACTGGGTCAAATGCTTTTGCAAAATCCAGATACACCACGTCTACAGGCCTTCCTTTATCTAGTTGGCAGCTCACCTCCTCATAGAAGGTTAATAGATTGGTTTGGCAAGAACGATTCTTCATTAATCCATGCTGATTACTGCTAATGATACAGTTTTTATTATTAAAATCTTGTATATAGTCCCTTATCATACCCTTCAAGAGCTTGCATACTATTGATGTTAGGCTAACTGGTCTGTAATTTCCAGGGATGTATCTTGGCCCATTTATAAATATTGGAGCTACATTGGCTTTTCTCCAATCTGCTGGTACAATTCCAGTCAGTAGACTGTTCGTAAAAATTAGGAACAATGGTCTGGTTTGACTGAGTTCCCTAAGGACCCTCGGGTGCAAGCCATCTGGTCCCGGTGACTTATTAATGTTACGTTTTTCAAGTCTATTTCTAATTCTGTCCTCTGCTAGCCATGAGGGTGCTTCCTGTGATGTGTCATGAGGATAAACACTGCAGTTTTTATTACTAAAGCCCCCTGATTCCCTCGTAAAAAATAAGTTCAATACCTTTGCTATCCTTTTTAACCAGATTCCCTTCCTCGTTCTTTATGGGGCCAATATGGTCTGTCCTCCCTATTTTACTGTTTATATACTTAAATACTTTATTGGGATTTTTTTTTGCTCTCCTCCGAAAGACTATGTGTCTTTCACGTTCGATCATAGCCGCTCTATTTTCACCCTTACATTTCTTGTTGCATTCTTTGTAATGTCTGAATGCTGATGATTATCTCTCAGCCTTGTCATTTTTGAAGGCATTCTCCTTTGCTTTTATATGCATTTTTACATTGGAGTTAAGCCATCCAGGACTTCTGTTCACTCTGGCCAATGTCCTTTTTAATCGGCTCTTAAAGCAAACCCATCTCTCCTCCGTGTTCTTTGTTCCTAAGATTTTATCCAAATTTATATCTTCTAGCAAGGTTCGTAATTTAGGGAAGTTGGCTCTTTTGAAATTCAGTGTCTTTGTATTCCCCTTATGTTTCCTATTTGTATGATTTATACTGAAGCCAATTGACCTTTGATCACTGTCTCCTAAATTGCCCATTATTTCCACATCCATGATCAGGTCTGTATTGTTGGTAATCAGTAGGTCTAGTAAAGCTTTGTTTCTAGTTGTTGTGTCTACCATCTGACCCATGAAATTGTCCTGCAAGACATTTAGGAACTGGCAGCCTTAGACGAGTGCGCAATTTCTTCATTATAATGACACCTCCCATCCTTGCCACTAATCCAATTTGTGATAGGAGGTCTGTCTCCCCCTCCTCCCTCAGGTTAGGGGGCCTATAGCATACTCCCAGTATTACTTTCCCTTTAGTTTCAACCCTTTGGAGCTCTAACCATAAGGATTCCACCTCCTCCCTAGCTCCCCTAGTGATGTCACCTCTCACATTCACTTGTACATTATTCTTGATATAAATCCTCCTTGTACAACAGTATCTCTAGTTCTCCCATCTTGACTGCCAGGCTCCTGGCATTAGTGAACATGCCACTTAGTTACTGTCTTCCTATGGGGTGTTGGGTGTTCTAAGTATGTTCTTTAAACTCAAGAAAGTACCTTCCATTGCTCTCAGCCAAATCTCTTCCTTTTTTTCTTGCTTTGATCTATTTTCCTGTTAGGGGGTGGGCATGTTCATTCTCCATGGTCCCATGTATGTAGTTACATAACCAACTTCTGTTGCTCTTTCCCAAGATGGACATGGGACTTTGGCCTACGGACTATGGACTATGGGATGTGTAGTGTGCAAAGGGCAGTGCACATGGTAGTAACTAATATGCACTGCTCATTTCAAACAAACAAAATAGAGGGGGGATATGAGAGGTTTGGGAGTTCATGGAGGATGTTAAAGGTAGGGGGAAAAACACAGTAAAGAACGATTTCAAGAAAAATAGATAGCAGGGCTATTGAGTAACAGATGTGTATGCATTCTTTTTAGAGCATAGGGACATTGATTAGTTTCTCTTTAACTGTTTGCTGGCAGTCATCTAAACTGACTAGAGCTACATGGGAGATTTTTAGTAGTTTATCCTATTACTAAAATGGCTAGTGATTTAATCGCCAGTTGTAGCAAAATGGACATATGGTTTCCTATAGAGCAGGATATATACAGTATCTCACAAAAGTGAGTACACCCCTCACATTTTGTGAATATTTTATTATATCTTTTCATGTGACAATATTGAAGAAATGACACTTTGCTACAATGTAAAGTAGTGAGTGTATGGCTTGTATAACAGTGTAAGTGTGCTGTCTCCTCAAAATAACTCAACAAACAGCCATTAATGTCTAAACCGCTGGCAACAAAAGTACGTACACCCTTAAGTGAAAATGTCCAAATTGGGCCCAATTAGCCATTTTCCCTCCCGGTGTCATGTAACTCATTAGTGTTACAAGGTCTTAGTGTGAATGGACAGCAGGTGTGTTACATTTGGTGCTATCACTCTCACTTTCTCATACTGGCCACTGGAAGTTCAACATGGCACCTCGTTAGGGTTGCCACCTGTTCGGGATTCACCCAGACAGTTCGGGTTTGGAATCATGCATCCGCGTTTCAGACTGCCTGAAACCCGGACACATTATTCAGACTGGACTATGGCTTCCCAGCAGGTTTGCTGGCTGCAGTTTGCTAAGCTGAGATTGTCTGTTACACTCTTTTTTACACTGCCCAAAGCCAGCACTAACAAAACTAACAATTCCCCCACCCTCCACACCGACGGGAGAGGAGAGGGATCAATCTGCACCTCTTTCTCCCAACCATACCCCTCTGTGCCTGCCCACACTCTAATCCCCGGCACTGTGCCTCAGAAAAAAATAGTGGGGGGCCAGAAATTGGAAGTCAAGCAGCCGCAGATACATCTGAATGAGAGGTGCTGACTGCCAAGGGGTGAGTGAGCTCGCCATCCATCCCTGTCTGTGACTGAAGTCTCCCCTCCTTCTCTCTCCTGCCTCTGAGTGAGTACACTAAAAAAACAGGGTTCTCAGAGCACCACCTACATCAGAGTTGCCCTTTACACCAAAGGCCACAGTGTTCCCTCTTACAGCAGAGTCCTCTCCGTACATCAGAGTGCTCAGTGTTTCCCCTTAAATCAGGGTTTTCAGAGCATTCCTTAGAGTCCCCAGAGTTCTTCCTTACATCAGAGTCTGCAGAGTCCCCCCTTACAGTGAAAGGGAACTCTGCAAGTTCAGATGTAAAATGGGAACTCTGTGGATTCAGATGTTAAAGGGGAACTTTGTGGACTCTGATGTAAAGGGGGACTGTTGTTATTAACGTCATATGATTAGAAATGTTATTTTATAGCAAAATATATGTATAGTTTATACTATTAAAAAAAAAATAATTGATGTGTGCCGCTAAAGTGTTCGGGTCTGATTTGAAGAAAAGGTTGCAACCCTACACCTCATAGCAAAGAACTCTTTGAGGATCTGAAAAAAATAATTGTTGCTCTACATAAAGGCTATAAGAAGATTGCCAAGACCCTGAAACTAAGCTGCAGCATGGTGGCCAAGACCAGACAAAAAACGGTTTAACAGGACAGGTTCCACCCAGGAGAGGCGTGGGGGGTCAGCCTGTCAGTGCTCAGACCATACGCCGCGCACTGCATCAAATTGGTCTGCATGGCTGTCGTCCTCTAAAGATGATGCACAAGAAAGCTGGCAAAATGTTTGCTAAAGACAAGCAGACTAAGGACATGGAATACTGGAACCATGTCCTGTGATCTGATGAGACCAAGATAAACTTATTTGGTTCAGATGGTGTTAAGCATGAGTGGCGGCAACCAGTTGAGTACAAAGACAAGTGTGTCTTGCCTACAGTCAAGCATGGTGGTGGGAGTGTCATGGTCTGGGTCTGCATGAGTGCCGACACTGGGGAACTACATGCCAACATGTATTGTCACATACTGAAGCAGAGCATGATCCCCCTCCCTTCGGAGACTGGAACTCAGGGCAGTATTTCAACATGATAACAACCCCAAACACACCTCCAAGACGACCACCGCCTTGCTAAAGAATCTGAGGGTAAAGGTGAAGGACAGGCCAAGCATGTCTCCAGACCTAAACCCTATTGAGCATCTGTGGGGCATCCTCAAACAGAAGGTGGAGGAGCGCAAGGTCTCTAACATCCACCAGCTCTGTGATGTTGTCATAGAGGAGTGCAAGAGGACTCCAGTGGCAACCTGTGAAGCTCTGGTGAACTCCATGCCCAAGAGGGTTTAGTCAGTGCTGGAAAATAATGGTGGCCACACAACATATTGACACTTTGGGCCCAATTTGAACATTTTCACTTAGGGGTATACTCACTTTTGTTGCCAGCGGTTTAGACATTAATGGCTGTGGGGTATACTCACTTTTGTTGCCAGCGGTTTAGACTTTAATGGCTGTCTGTTGAGTTATTTTGAGGGGACAGCAAATTGACAATGTTATACAAGCTGTACACTCACTACTTTACATTGTAGCAAAGTGTAATTTATTCAGTGTTGTCACATGAAAATATATGATAAAATATTTACAAAAATGTCAGGGGTGTATTCGCTTTTGTGAGATACTATACTGTATAAGTAGAAGGCAGTAGCCATGAATTTTGCATGTTCACACAATGCTCTGTTGATCACTAAAAGATGCTACAGCATGCAAGTACTGTAGCCTACTTAATCGAGAACCATTTGTTCCATTTGTTTAGTGATTATTTGCCACACCTAGTGATTAAAAAAATGCTAGCAACATTAGTAACAAAATTAAACTACCTAAATGGAACAACAGGAAAAAAAAAGCAGCATGAATTTACCTCTAATGATCATTATCTAACGCTAGGATGGCTGCTGGTTACCAAACAAGCCCTAACTTCACTGGTGCTGGACACCACAGGCAGCTTTCTTTTTCTAGTGCTGCCCCAATAGATCTTACTCTTATACAGTGCATGGTTCATATTATATAGTCACCCGTCTCTTTGTGCTTCCTGTCTATGAATAGACAAGGGGAGATCTTGTCTTTAACTGCCCCTCCTCTCTCTTTGTTCCTTTCTTATACTCACATAATGCCTCACAATTATTAACTCTAATTTGCTCTTCATATATAATCCAAAAGGACTTAAATATCATGAAAGTCCAAGCCACCCTTTAGTGTGTATGCTGATTACTATTTTCAGCTTTATTGATTGAGATTATATTTAGTGTCAGAGGCCACATGTGTCTTGGACGTGTATCAATCTGAAAGCACCAAAGCTTGAGTTTTCCTGGCAGCAAGGTTCTGTTTATGCAACCTACAATATATACATCATGATAGCTCATGAAGCCTCGCCAGGTCCTAAATGTCTTTCAGGACAATTTAATGGTTCAGATGATAGATGCACCAACTAGAAATAAAGCGTTACTGGATCTACTGATTACCAACAATACAGACCTAATCACGGATGTGGAAATACGGGGCAATTTAAGTAACAGCGATCACAGGTGAATTGGCTTCAGTATAAATCACACAAATAGGAAACATAAGGGGAATTCCAGGACACTGAATTTCAAAAGAACCAACTTCCCTAAACTACGAACCTTGCTAGAAGGCATAAATAATATGAAAGAGAAGGAGAAGGCCTTCTAAAAATACAAGGTTGAGGGATCATCCTCAGCATTCAGAGTTTATAAAGAATGCAACAAGAAATGTAAGGGCGTAATAAGGACTGCTAAGATAGAACATGAAAGACACACAGAGGTGGAGAGCAAAAAAAATCCCAAGAAATTGTAGACAGTAAAAAAGGGAGGACAGACCATATTGGCCCCATAAAGAATGAGGAAGGACATCTGATTACAAAGGATGGGGAGATGGTGAAGGTATTACATTTATTCTTCTCCTTAGTCTTCATGAGGGAATCGGAGGGCTTTAGTAACCAAAACTGCAGTGTTTATCCTCATGACACATCACAGAAAGCACCTCCATGGGTAACAGAGGACAGAATTCAAATTAGACTTGGGAAACTTAACATTAATAAATCACAGGGACCAGATGTCTTGCACCCGAGAGTACTTAGGAAACTCAGTCAAGTAATTGCCAGACCATTGTTCCTAATTTTTACTGACAGTCTACTGACTGGAATGGTACCAGCTGATTGGAGAAAAGCCAATGTAGCACCAATATTTTAAAAGGGCCCAAAATACATGCCTAGGAATTAGAGACCAGTTAGCCTAACATCAATAGTATGTAAACTCTTGGAGGGGATGCTAAGGGAATATATACAATATTTTAGTAATGAGAACGGTATCATTAGCAGTAATCAGCATGGATTCATGAAGAATTGTTCTTGCCAAACCAATCTATTAACTTTCTATGAGGAGGTGAGTTGCCATCTAAAGGAAGGCCCGTAGACGTGGTGTATCTGGAATTTGCAAAAGCATTTGACACAGTCCCCCATAAACGCTTGCTATACAAAATAAGGTCCATTGGCATGGATAATAGGGTGAGTACATGGATTGAAAACTGGCTTCAAGGGTGAGTTCAGAGGGTGGTGATAAATGGGGAGTACTCAGAATGGTCAGGGGTGGGTAGTGGGGTTCCCCAGGGTTCTATGCTGGGACCAATCCTGTTTAATTTGTTCATAAACGACCTGAAGGATGGAGTAAACAGTTCAATCTCTGTATTTGCGGACAATACTAAGCTAAGCAGGCCAATAACTTCTCCACAGGATGTGTAAACCTTGCAAAAAGATCTGAACAAATTAATGGGGTGGGCAACTACATGGCAAATGTAGAAAAATGTAAAATAATGCATTTGGGTGGCAAAAATATAAATGCAATCTATACACTGGGGGGAGAACCTCTGGTAAGCTCAGCAATGGCATGCAATGCCAAGCTGCTGCTAACAAAGCAAACAGAATATTGGCATGCATTAAAAAGGGGATTAATTCCAGAGATAAAATGATAATTCTCCCGCTCTACAAGATTCTGGTCCGGCCGCACCTAGAGTATGCTGTCCAGTTCTGGGCATCAGTCCTCAGGAAGGATGTACTGGAATTGGAGCAAGTACAAAGAAGGGCAACAAAGCTAATAAACGGTCTGGATAATATTAGTTATGAGGAAAGGTTGCGAGCACTGAACTTATTCTCTCTGGCAAGAGACGCTTGAGAGCGGATATGATTTCAATTTACAAATACAGTACTGGTGACCCCACAATAGGGATAAAAAATTTTTTCGCGTAAGGGAGTTTAACAAGACTTGTGGCCACTCATTAAAATGAGAAGAAAATAGGTTTAACCTTAAACTACGTAAAGGGTTCTTTACTGTAAGAGCAGCAAGGATGTGGAATTCCCTTCCACAGGCGGTGGTCTCAGCGGGGAGCATCGATAGTTTCAAGAAACTATTAGATAAGCACCTGAACAACCAAACATACAGGGATATACAAGGTAATACTGACATGTAATCACACACATAGGTTGAACTTGATGGACTTGTGTCTCTTTTCAACCTCACCTACTATGTAACTACAGGCATACCCCACTTTTAAGTACACAATGGGGTTTATTTACTAAAGCTGGAAAGTGAAAAATCAGGCTCACTTCTGCATAGAAACCAATTAGCTTCTAACCCTGGGTTGTTCAATTAAGCTTTGGTAATAAAACCTGGAAACCCATTGGTTTCTATGCAGATGTAAGCCTGATTTTGCACTTTCCAGCTTTAGTAAATAAACCCCATTGTGTACTTAAAAGTTGGGTATGCCTGTATGTAACTATATCCTGTTTACGTTATTTACGATGTTTAATGACATTGAGTTTTACCTCATATCAGTGGCCCAAGCTCTTTACTGGAATTTCTAAAAAAAAAAGATGGAACAGATGCTCCATCAATACAGAATATTTTCTCTATGACTTGATCTTTGACAATGGAGATTCTTCTCCACTTACTGGATTTAATCTTCATCCTCCAGATAAACAAGACACGCAGAAGGAAACAAAAATCACAGAGTGTCTTCCACAGGAAAGCACTTCAGCACTTATAAAAGGAAAGGTAGTCCTTAGATCCATGGTGCATTAGATCCTGCTGCTCCACAGAAATGGAGAATATCCAAAGAATTACAGCAGTAGTAAAAAATAAAAGAGCACACATATCTCATGCAATAAAATAAGGTAACATTTATTAAGAGGAAAGACAAGGTGGAAAATCACAATTTCCCAATTTGTAACAGTGCACATCAGGCTAGAGGGGCGCAGTCATGATGTGGCAATTAGCAGGTTTGAGATTGTCCATAAGGCAGACCTCATATAATACTTCTACTAACTGCACCCACTCCCACAAAGACCCCCAGAACCCATGTTCCAGTGAGTGTAGAACAGTCCCACACTCCCAAGCTTCCCTCTCTTTCAATGGCCAGCACTGTTCTGGCTCAAACTGGATAATAGAGTCCAAGATATATTTAATTGCTGCAAAAAAAAGTAATATAAAAACAGGCAGCACTGTTCGGGGGCAACACCACTCCCCTTTCATCAGGGCTCAATGCAGGATAAAGCTTGGGTGGACTCAGTGGGGTTGACAGATCTAGTAACAACTTGACAGCAGTTGCTGAGCAGCAATGGAGTCCTTCCAAGCTTTATCCTGTGTTGAGCTGGATGAAGGGGGCTTTTTACCAACAATTACAATTATGTTGGGCTCTTTTATCTTATTATCTTATTTCTGTATTTCTATGGTTTGAGCTACTGTTGGGTGCTCTTCAAGGAAAGCCTTGCTGTGTGGGATCTACTTCACCTGAGTTTTTTAACTTGTTTTAAGTTTTCTTTCATTTGAATACACTTGCATGTCTATAAGCCCCCAGTGCCTCTTTGAGTATCTTGTTCAGGAGTCCTGGCTCCAGAATGGACTGGGACCTGGTTCCACCATCTAAGGAAACAATGTTTCAACTACAGCCACACACAAACAAAATAAGAGTGATAGGGCTCCAGCCAACAACGGCCCCGGCAAATTGAGTGCAAGTAGGAGCTAGCAGGCAGTAAATCAGTTTTGCAGAGGGGAAGCGCTGTGTATGTGCATGTGTGTGGTCCATACATCGATTGTTAAAAGCAACTGTTGGGTGCTGGAATGAGCCTTCTAGCACCCAGCATCAGGACACAACTGAGATCCTCAGATTTTTCTTCATATCCTGGAGACAGTCCTGCAGTTACACTACAAGAGCAGTTCCAAAGCATTCCAGCACAAAAAAGGTTTAGTCCATAGCTACAATTCAGTTGCTCTCCTACCAGCACTCATTTAGAGGTTTTGAAAATAAGTTCCATAGTGAAGATCAATGGGAAGATGGTGCACCACACCATAATGCTCACCTCCATAAAGCTGAAGTAAAGTCTGTAAGTCCTCAAGGTAGTGTTTTACCAGATTTGTTGATACTACAGGCACCTGCAAGAATTCAGAAATGAAAGGGAATGAGAAACTGATCCATAAGCATTTGCCAAGGGAGGAACAAAACTAAACATATAGATTCCTTTCCTTCTTTCTTAGCAGTCTGCATATGATGCCAATTAATGCTTCATCAAACATCAATCCAAAAGGCTGGCATTGCAGGCTTTTTTAATATTCAAGGCATTCCAGGAAGCCTACAATTTTTGGATTGATGTATCAATTAAAAAAAAAAATTTCAGATACAGTACACTGTAAAGCCTCTTATACACAATCAAATTTTCCGACGGGAAATGTGTGATGACAGGCTGTTGGAGGAAAATCTGACTGTGTGTATGCTCCATCGGACAATTGTTGTAGGATTTTCCATGGACAAATGTTGGCTAGCAGATTTTAAAATTTTCTGCGGACAAATGTCAGATTTTCCGAGCGTGTGTACACAAGTCCGTCGGACAAAAGTCCAAAGTACAAACACCCATGCTCGGAAGCAAGGAAGAGCCAGAAGCGTTCGGTCTTGTAAACTAGTGTTTGTGATGGAGAATTAACATTCGTATCGTGCCAAATTATGAGATATTGAAATGCAACGCATATTCTCTTCTTCTTTAAAGGGATAATAATGAAGCTGCTTTGCTGGTGATACTGATGGAGTTCTGCCAAACGTATTTAAAAAGGTTTTTTTTTTTTTTCTAGTGATATCAAGAATATTATTATTACTGGTATGTTTCTTTATTTTTTTAGTCAAGTTACCACAACACCATTATCCCGTATTTTTTTTTATATCAAAGATACAACTATGTTGGTGTCCCTTGTTAATTTTACATTGTATTTTTTAAATGTACCTGCCTAATCCCAAACTGTCATTTGAAGTAAAACACATAGCCAAGTATTATTCTCCACAATTTTTTTATTGTGCATTATACAAAGAAAACAAATACAATTAGACATGCTATATGCCAATAGAACTTAACCAAAAAGTGCATTCTATGCATCCAAAAATATAGAAAATATACCAAATCATATCATTATTCAACCAAAAATATTATGTCAAAGCAATAACTCCAAGGCCAATAATAAACAACATGTTATCTCCTCCAATTTCGCAACATGTCTGGTTGATGAACGGCCGTTCAGAAACTAACTGAAAAGCACGAAATGAAAAGCATGAAATGAAAAGGGTGAATCAACACTCACCAAACTTCTGCTAACACGAAATTAGCAGAAGGCACCCAAAGGGTGGCGCTAAAGAGCTGAAAAACCACGTAGTACGTCTAGTACATCACTATGTTCTTAATTGTTGGCCAACAATTGTGTGGCCGTGTTTGGGCCAATGCCCTTCGGACAAAATTCCACGGTTTTGTTGGCCAACAATCCAATCGTGTGTACGAGGCTTAAGTCTTCATGTCAACACACTGAAAAGACCCTGCCTTCTATAGTTTAGGCTTTTTTGGTGAAACTCTGTAGCCTCCCTGGCGGTAATCCCGAGTCTGGCTCGGGGCAGGAACTTTAGTACCAAAAGCGGTAACCCCGAGTCAGACTCGGGCTTGCGTTGCAGGATACAGGGGGGGGTTACTTACCTTATCCCCTGGATCCTGCAATGTCTCCCCACTGTGTGTGCGAGCCGTCTGCTCGCTCGATTCACACAGTGCCGAGTGCCGCTGATCTCTGTTCCCTGCAACGTTACGACGCACGGGAGCGGAGATCGGTGCCAAATTCAAAAAAGTTTAAAAAACACAGTACACATACAGTACTGTAATCTTACAGATTACAGTACTGTATACAAAAAATGCACATCCCCTTTGTCCCTAGTGGTCTGCCCAGTGCCCTGCATGTCATTTTATATAATAAAAATATTTTTTTTCTGCCTGGAAACTGGAGATTGTCCATAGCAACCAAAAAGTGTCCCTTTATGTCAAAAGTGGTTTTAGACCAGCTAGAAAACACCGATAATAAATTAGAATCACAATTTATCATCAAACACTAAATTTAATGACAGCGACTATTCTGCAACTGAGAAAATTTCAGTGTTTTTGATTTGATTACATTATTGAATCATTTTTATATATATTTTTATTATATTATAATTTATGATTTTGTGTGTTCAAACTTTATCATACCCGGGATGTCTACTAGACTCTGGTTCGGACAGATTTAAGTGAGTTATTCATAAGAATTGCATGCCTACAATATAAAACTGCCAAATTTCCATGCAAAATAATTGTACCGCTTTCAGCACAAAATTCCAGACAGAATCATACCGCCAGGGAGGTTAATGGTGTTTTTTTCTTTTGGGATCAGTACTTGAGGGTTAGTTGATTTTGCCACGAAACCCTCATGCTTCTCCAGAGTAATTTTAAGATATCAGGGGCGTTCTTGTATATACAATGTGGAAGATCATTTGGGAATGGCTCCAATGCTGGTCTTGCCTTCTTCACTATGTTGTGATGGTGAAATTGGTTCTAATTTTTTTTTGAACATCGGTATGAATAGTTAAAAAAAAAGATAATGGAGGTTAATACAGTATAGGCTAAACATTAATTAGTATTAAAGCAGAACTTCAGTCTAAAATGAAAATAAAAAAAAAATAAAAACTTTAGCTGCAATACCTACCTTCGGTGTATAGCCATTACATTCAATATTTCTTTTCTACCACTAGACATCCTCAGTCTTCCAGGCTGTTTGATGACTTGCATCATTTAACCCTCTTGTTCTAAGCCCAGGCTGAAGGAGAATTGCCAAAATAAAGTATGGGACTGCTTAAACCAGGTAAAATGTAGGTTCTTAAACTTCTTGCATTTAAAAACTACATTTATTAATGTATTAATGGTTACTGAGTTGCATAAATTTACATCTTTTGTTTAGTGAATAAAAAAAAATACACTTTTATTTAGTAGAATGAAGAAGGGCTAGAACTGCTGGCAAAACTAGTGTTATTTAACTGTCTGTATCTTTCTGGCAGAGGCTCTAACTATTCTCTACACCAGCCAATACTAAGCTAAATCTAGGACTTTTCCTTAGTGAAAGTCTAAATTTGGCTGTGCTGTTGTTGAGCTTCAGAATATGAAAAATATTTGTCTGCTGTCAAACATATTCATTCATATTTTTCACCTACTGGAACATGTACACTGCTTTCATCGCTTGCTCAGCGGTAAGTAAATCTAGTAACGAATAAATAAAAAATGAACATGTCCTAAATGTTACATTTATTATAATTTATAATTTTTTGAAATTTGAACAGTAAAAAAAAATACATGAGGCTAGTTTTCTTTATCCTCTTCAGAGGTTTAGTCTGACATTGTAAAATTCAAATACATTTGTGCCACCTGTTGGAATCTGCTACTAATTGCATGCAGATGAAATATTACTAATGTAATTTACCCATTCTAATAACGGTATAAATAAAAGTAATAATCATACATTTTACTGTGTAAAATTAAAAGTGTTTATTTCTCAGTTTTCTTCAATTTTATGCAATTTAGTTAGTTGCTGCCTTGCTTTGTTTTGTTACTGTTTTTTTTTTTTTTTTTTAAAGAAAGAACATAACAAAGTAATCATATTAAGTAAATATGTTTTAAGAAGAAATAACCAGTATTAAATTATACATTTTAAGTCTAAAACACATAATAACTAGAGTTGAGCGGACACCTGGATGTTTGGGTTCAACGGGTTCGGCCAAACTTCGCAAAAAAGTTTGAGTTCGGGACCGAACTTGACCCGAACTTGACCCCGAACCCGAACCCCATTGAAGTCAATGGGGACCCAAACTTTTGAGGACTAAAATGGCTCTAAAAAAGTAATGGAAAGGGCTAGACGGCTGCAAATGGCAGCAAAATGTTGTTAAGAGCATGGCAAGTGCTCTGCAAACAAATGTGGATAGGGAAAAAACTTAAAATAACAATAAACAAATAAAAATTAAAAATAATATGCTGGAGGCCCCCTTCTCAGAAGAAGAGGTACAGGAAGTCATTAAGAACCTCAGAAACTTAATGGCACAATGCCACACATATAGTGGGAATGCTCAAGAATATGCCCTTTCTGGAAAAAAAATATCCAATTTAATCTATAAGCTTGTGGGAAAATAAAATAATTTGAAATTAAAAAAATTAAAAATAATAATCTTGACCTAGGAGGACGAGGTCCATATGGAGTAGAAGGTTGAGGTGGCGGTGGATGTGGCGGTGTAGGTGGAAGCGGCGGTGGAGAAGGACGAGGTAGCCAACACTGGTTTTTGTTTTTAATTTTTTTTTTTAAATTAGGGTTCACCCCGAAAGAGTGAGAAAGATCAAAAATACAACAATGGCTGGGTAAGGCAGGCGAAGTGTTGAATTCTGTCCCCCGTCGGATAGTGTCCGCCCTGTACTGCGCTTGTGCAGTACGTAGGACAAGGGGATTCCGAGTCCGGGTTCAAGCCCCACCATCCGAGCGAAGCGAGGCCGTGCCAGAAGCGTGGCGAGCAAAGTGTTGCCAGTGCAGCGAGCCCGCGAGGGGCCCTGTTACTATGTGTGTCACAGGTACTCACCGGGCTGAAATGCTGAGAGCTGCTCCCCTTGCGACTAGGTGCACGATGCCTCTGGAGTGGATACAGAGGTCACCGGGCACAAAGATGCACGGGTTGCCAGCAGGTGTGTTGCAGGTGGTGTGCAGTAGCGACGTTGACCAGGAGAGGCTGATGCTGCACTGGAAGTAGACACCTGGCAGGACCGTGATGAGGCAGCGGTTATGTAGGTACCAGAACGTGTACTGGAGGAGGACCCTTAGGTGCATGTGAGAGCTAGAAGTCCAGAACACCGAGCGGAGGGTCAAACACAGGTAACTCCAGAGAATGTCCAGTAGGCAAGCCGAAGGTAAAGCACGGGTAATCAGGCGGAAGAGGTATCCAGTAGCAGGCCAGGGGTCAAACACAGGTAAGTAACTCAGACAATGTCCAGTAAGCAGGCCGAGGGTCAAGCACAGGTAATCAGGCAGCAGAGGTATCCAGGAAGCAGGCCAGGGGTCAAACACAGGTAAGTAACTCAGAGAATATCCAGTAAGCAGGCCGAGGGTCAAGCACAGGTAATCAGGCAGCAGAGGTATCCAGGAAGCAGGCCAGGGGTCAAACACAGGTAAGTAACTCAGAGAATGTCCAGTAAGCAGGCCGAGGGTCAAGCACAGGTAAGCAGGCAGCAGAGGTATCCAGGAAGCAGGCCAGGGGTCAAACACAGGTAAGTAACTCAGAGAATGTCCAGTAAGCAGGCCGAGGGTCAAGCACAGGTAATCAGGCAGCAGAGGTATCCAGGAAGCAGGCCAGGGGTCAAACACAGGTAAGTAACTCAGAGAATGTCCAGTAAGCAGGCCGAGGGTCAAGCACAGGTAATCAGGCAGCAGAGGTATCCAGGAAGCAGGCCAGGGGTCAAACACAGGTAAGTAACTCAGAGAATGTCCAGTAAGCAGACCGAGGGTCAAGCACAGGTAGTCAGGCAGCAGAGGTATCCAGAAAGCAGGCCAGGGGTCAAACACAGGTAACAGCAGCAGTGGTCAAGCGGGTTCCGAGTCAGGCACAGGTAATCAAGCAGGTACAGGATACAAGGTACTGGATACAAGGTACTGGATACAGGATACTGGATACAAGGACTGGAGCCAAGACTCAGGAAGAGACAACAAACCAGCGATTTGTGAAGAGACAGGGGAAGCCTTTTATAGGCCAGGTAAGTGGTCAGGTGGGATACCCGGACGAGTGCGCATGCGCACTCGTCCTCTGTCAGCGCCGCGCACATCGGTGAGCCGCACTGGCTGAGTTGCATCAGATACCCGAGCGCCATGGACCCGCGCATGCGCACCCGCTACCCGGCGTACCTGTACTGTTCGCTGAGCCGCTCTACCGCGCGTGCGCATACCCGGAACCCGGCGACGAAGTACGGTATTTCCCTGACAGTGCCCCCCCCTAAGGGCAGCCTCCGGATGCCCAATTCAGAGTGTCTTCGGTGGTATTCTTGTATTAATCGGGGGGCATGGATATTTTCAGCTGGTTCCCAGGAGCAGTCTTCAGGGGGATAACCCTTCCATTTGACTAGGTACTGAACCTGCCCTCTTCTTTTACGGGAATCCAGGATCTTCTCGACTTCGAATTCTTCCTCTCCTTGAATGGTGATGGGTGGAGGAAGTGGCATCTGCCTGTCAGGGAAGGAATTGGCAATTACAGGTTTTAGTAAAGAGGCATGGAATACTGGATGGATCTTATAGGAACTGGGTAAGTCTAGTTCAAATGCGACTGGGTTGATCACCCTCTTGACCTCAAAAGGACCGATGAACCTGGGACCGAGTTTCCGGGATGGACAGGGGAGTTTCAAATTAGTAGTTGATAACCAAACTTTCTCACCAACCTTGGACATTCCTTCCTGCCCCGGTTGTACTGTAACTCATACCCCTTTTGCGCTTCCTTCATGGCCTGTTGGATCTGGAGGAAGTTGTCCTGGATATGTTTGACCAGTTCCTGTGCTGCTGGAGTAGAGACGTCTGGAATGGAATCTGGAAGAATCTGGAAGAAAAGAGGGGTGATATCCGTAGTTTGCCCAAAAGGGCGTTTGGTTAATGGCAGAATGTAGGGAGTTATTGTAAGCAAACTCTGCGTAAGGTAACAGGCCTGACCAGTCGTCTTGGGAGTAGGAACAGAAACATCTCAGATATTGCTCAAGAGTCTGATTGGTCCGCTCGGTCTGGCCATTGGTTTGTGGGTGGTATGCTGAGGACATGGAGGATTTAATTTCTAGGGATTTGCAGAGGTCTCTCCAAAACTTCGAGGTGAACTGTACCCCCCAGTCTGAAGTGATATTGGCTGGTACCCTGTGTAGCCTTACAATTTCCCTGATGAAAATGTCCGTGGTGGAGGCAGCCGAAGGGGTACCCTTCATGGGCAAAAAGTGGGCCATCTTTGAGAGGCGATCTATCACAACCAGAATCGTGGTGAAGGAATCTGAGGGAGGCAAGTCTACAATAAAGTCCATGGAAATCTCCTTCCATGGACGTTCAGGAACGGGTAGAGGTCTCAGCAGACCCCAGGACTTGATGTTGGACCCCTTGTTTCTCTGGCAGGTGTTACAGGAAAGTACATCATTTTGGCAGTCCTTTCTCCAGCCTGGCCACCAGTAGGACCGACTTACCAAGTCGGCCGTGTTTTGCATTCCAAAATGGCCAGACATTTTGTGGTCGTGGAGGGCCTGCAGAACTTGGAGCCTGACTGGAGGAGGAACAAATATTCAGCCATGGGCCCAAAATAAGTCCTGTTTCTTTTCAAGAAAAGGTAATGAGGGAACAGAAAATTGATTGGAAGCTTGTTTAAGGGCTACGGTTAGGTCAGGTTGGATGGCATAGAGGAAGTTATGTGCAGACAGAATGGTGGCAGGTTCTTTAGAAGACCCTGTGTTCAGAAACATGCGGAATAAGGCGTCAGCCTTGCCATTCTTGGAGCCGGGACGATAAGTGATGTGAAAGTTAAATCGGGAAAAGAACAAGGCCCAACGGGCCTGTCTGGGTCTTAGGCGTTTAGCTGCCCTAAGGTACTCTAAATTGCGGTGATCCGTGAAGATGAGAATGGGTTGAGAGGCTCCTTCCAGCAGATATCTCCATTCTTCTAGGGCGAACTTAATCGCAAGTAATTCCCGGTCGCCTACATCATAATTCTTTTCTGGGGGACTTAATTTTCGGGAGGCGAAGGCGACCGGGTGGAGCAAGGCCTTTGGGCCACTTCTCTGTGACAGGATTGCTCCCGTAGCAGAGTCGGAAGCGTCTACTTCTAGCACATAAGGGAGTTCTGGGTCAGGGTGCTTCAGGATGGGTGCAGACGAAAAAAGTTCCTTGAGTTTTTCAAATGCGCTTTGCGCTTGGGGAGTCCATTGGAATTTGGTATGCTGGCGGGTAAGTTAGTTAAAGACAAACCAGGACTTGAGGACAATCCCTCATTACCAGAGGACGTAAAGCTTGTTGATTTTTTTTTTTAGAAAACCAATGTAACTTATCTACATTTTCTAAAAGAAATCCAGGGATCCCATTGTTTAGAAAAACGGGTAATGTTACCATCTCTATGAGCCATAATTTGCTCATAACTATAGGCTTCATCAACCTGTTTGACTATCTCACTTATATCAGACTTCCATTTCCTTGTCACCACTAATCTGGCTGCCAGTAAGATGTGCATTATGACTGGCCTGAGTGGTGGCGGGTAGCGATCAACATGGATACTTAAAATTGCTTTCTCTATACTTCCTGTATTTTTATAACAGTACTGAGAGAGTTGTGGAAATTAGGCAGGAAAATTGCATTCCAGAAACTTCTAAGGTGAGGGCATTGCCAAAGCATTCCGCATCCACTACAGCACTCATTTGAGCTAAATTGGTTACATTTTGCTGTGATGTAAGGGATGAAATACCACCTAAGGAGTAATATTTGAGCAATATTTGTGGCTGATCTTTTAAAGCATTGTTTGTATTTTATAGCCATTTTTCCATTGTTCATCATTAAAGGAGGATAAAAGTTGAAAAACAAAGAAATGTCTTTTGTTGTTAAATGTGAATCTTTCCAATAAGACCATGCTTTATGTGGTACCTTGGGAAGGATTAAATATGAGCTTTAAGGAGCAAAGCTATTATGGTATAAGTGTTTGGAAGAGAGTACCTCTGTGGCAATGGGGGAAATTTACTAAAACTGGAGCGTGCAAACCTGGTGCAGCTCTGCAAAGAAACAAATCAGCTTCCAGGTTTTATTGTCAAAGCTTAACTGAACAAACAGAAGATAGAAGCTGATTGGCTACCATGTATATCTGCACCAGATCCTGAGTGCTCCAGCTTTAGAAGATCTCCCCCAATGTGTTGAATGGGATGACTTTCCGATCATGTAGGAGGTTGGTAACTAGTTTAATCCCTTTTTGTTCCCAATTTGACTTGTTAATGATAGGTCCTCTAGGTGCACTTTAAGAGGTGACAAAGGTGTAAGAATGTCTGCCAGCTCTACTGTTAATGTACTGGAGGAGCAAAAGAGTTTTCATGTGCTCGTAACTAGTTGAATAATGATATGGGTGAACTGATTGTGGACCTTTGAAAAGGAACTAGCTAGAAGTGTGGAGTATAAAGGAGTTAGGGGACACCCAATCTTTTTCTATTGAAGTACAGTGTTTCGAAGAGGAGAACTGGAACTAGAATTTAATCTGGTCTAGAATTCTTGCTCTAAAGTAATCCTGTAATATAGGTAGCCCCATACCTCCAACTTTCTTGTGCTTTAGTAAGGTAGATTGGGAGCATCTCTTCTTGAGTTTGACGTTATATTGCTACTTTACCTTTCCCGTTTGCACCGGGGAGCTGTCACTGCCCCCCCCCCCCCCCTCTACGGTGCACCCACTTTTCGGCTAGCTCGCTGGCCACAGAGTCTGTGCACTAACTGGTTGGGCATTGCAGTCTTACCTTTTCTACATGTATGACCCAATACCTTGCCCTACACTACACCCTGCTCATTCTCTCCCCCCTCTTTCCCCCTCTCAGCTTCTGCTATTTCTCTTTTTCTTTCTCCTGGTCGGTTGGTTTGCATGGGCCTTGCATCCCATAGCAATAGTCCTACCCAATCTCACAAATGGCTCCTCTAAATATACTCTCCCTAAATGTTAAGGGACTTAACTCCCCAAATACATGGGTTAAGGCCTTCCAATCTTTTGTATCCCTGAAGGCAAGTATAGTTGCCCTTCAGGAAACTCACTTTTTCGTCCCGAAATACCCCCAAGTTTTTTAGCTTGGTAATTATGGCCTCTGCTGAAACAAAACAAAGGGGAGTGCTGATGGCCTTTCAACACACACTACCCCATTGTCTGAAATCAAAGACCCAGAAGGCCGCTACATTATTTTAGTAGGCCTATTACAGGACATTGAAACAACATTCGTCTCCTATTACGCCCCTAATACTAATCCAAACCCCTTTTTCTCACACCTCCTGCAGGTCATAAAAACGCACTGTAAGGGAACCTTATTTATGTGTGGCGACTCTAACTTGGTACTCCACCCACACCTGGATAAATCTCCTTACTCCCCAGAAGAATTTTCCCTCTCCACACAACTTCTCAAACAGCCAAAAAAACAGGCATCTCTCCTCAATACACGGAGAGAGTGTAATCCTCTAAAGAAAAATTATACATTTTACTCCTATCTCCACAATTCCTTCAAGGATCGACCATATATTTGTCCCCATAGCATCTTCACCAATATTACTTCACTCCAGTATCCACCCCATAACTTGGTCAGACCACTGCGCAGTGGTTACCATGGTCTCCTCATTGATACCTCAGGCCAGGGACAAAACCTGGTGTATGAATGAAGCACACCTAAATAATCAGTCATACTGCTTTGACATACAACTCGCCCTTAAAGAATATCTCCTACATAACACCACGCCGGGAATCTCCCTGACTCTCCTCTTGGAAGCACACAAGCCAGTGATTAGGGGTAAATGTATCTCAGTTGCCACACACCTCAAAAGAGACAAGAAACTAAAACTACAACAACTGGAATCGGACTTCTATCACCACTTTCTTCAATTTCAGTCCTCTCCTACTGAACATCATAGAATAACCCTAGAAAAGACTAAAATAGAGCTGGATCTGCTTTTGGCTGAATCCGCAGATAAATCCATACGTAGATCCAATCATACAATATACACAAAAGCTAATAAATCAGATACGTTCTTAGCTTTGCGTCTTTGTCGGAGGAACGGGTCCATAACCCCATTAGACTCAGATTGGCTGAAGACATCCACTAGTAATCCAATTAAGGTGCTCTCTGAATTTCGTAAACGACTGGCCAAACTTTATGAAACAAAGGCCACATTTCCTTTAAATCAAGCAGAGACACTGTTTCAAAATATACCGATTCCTACGCTGTCAGACGCCAATCGAGTCAATGGAGAGCCCAGTTACGGTTCAGGAAGTCCTCCTTGCCATCAAGTCACTCAAACCCAATAAACGCCCATGCCCAGATGGCCTTCCCAGTACATACTACAAAAAATGTGATGACACGTTAGCCCCCCTCCTCACAAACTCCTTTAATGCCCTACTTAAACAGCACTCCTTTGCTCGAGACACATTGACAGCTATCATCTCCATGATACCCAAAGCTAACACAGATAACACACTGTGGTCCAATTATAGGCCCATATCACTACTAAATGTGGATATCAAAATCCTAGCCAAAATTTTAGCGTTGTGACTCAACCCAATTATTGGGGGACTGATCCACAAAGATCAATTGGGTTTTATACCCAGATGGCAAGCTAGCGACAACGTCTGATGCGTTATCCTATTGCAACATTTAGCTAGATCTCGTAAAATACCTATCTTCTTTCTCTCGATATAAGAAAAGCGTTTGATGCGGTCTCCTGGCCTTATTTACATTACATCCTACAACGATGGGGCTTCAGTCCACATTTCCTCCAATGGATAAGTGCCCTATATACCCAACCTCAAGCGTATTTAAAGTACTCTGGGTTTCACTCAGAATGCTTCCCCATCCAAAGAGGAACAAGACAGGGTTGTCCCCTGTCCCCTTTAAAGAGGAACAAGACAGGGTTGTCCCTGGATAAGTCTTGGATAAATTTGCTCTTGTCACAGGCTTATGCCCTGTACACACGAGCGGAAATTCCGCCAGCAAAAGTCCGTTGAGAGCTTTTGGTCCAAAAATGCAACAGTGTGTATGCTCCATCGGACTTTTGCTGGCGGAATTCCAGCCAGCAAAATATTGAGAGCATGTTCTCAATTTTTCGGTCTAAAAAAAGGTCAGATCAGAAATTCCGATCGTCTGTACCAATTCCGACGCACCAAATTCCTACTCATGCTCGGAAACAATTCGATGCATGCTCGGAAGCATTGAACTTCATTTTCTCGGCTCGTCGTAGTGTTGTACGTCACCCCGTTCTGGACGGTCGAAAGTTCAGCAAACTTTTGTGTGACTGTGTGTATGCAAGCCAAGCTTGAGCGGAATTCCATTGGAAAAAACATCCAAGATTTTTCCGACGGAAATTCCGCCCGTGTGTACGCAGCATTAGAAGTTAATCAAGCCAAGTCCAAGGCCTTCAATGTGTCTCTGCCACAAGCTGAACTCAAACTCCTCCAAGAGAATTTTTCTTTCATCTGGTCCACGTCATCAATGCCTTACCTTGGGATAAAACTGACTAGCAATCTGACTCACCTCTTCCACGTGAAGTATCTCCCTATGCTAACCCACTTGTCATCTCCACTTAACTCCTGGCAACCCCTGTGTGTCTCCTCGCTTGAGCGTGTTGCGGTCGTGAAGATATCGTTGCTGCCTAAGCTCTTATATCTATATAGAGTCCTCCTGGTCGCAGACCCTCCCTACTTCTATTGGGTCATAGAGAGCCGAGTCTTTAAATATATTTGGAGTTCCATGAAACCCAGGGTCTCAAGACCTATCTTGCTTCGTAACAAACTCAGTGGGGGCCTTGGTTTACCCAATTTCCTACATTACTACCATGCAGCCCAACTGGCCCAAATCACACTTTATCATGCAAAAACTGAAACGCCTATATGGGTCAGCTTAGAAGCAATAGACCTCCACCCCATTACAGTGACTAATTTGTTGTGGCTACCCACCTCAGCTCGCGGTCCCATAACCAACCCCATAACACAAAACTCCCTCAAAATTTGGGACAAACTGTAAAACCCTTTTAAATTAATGTCACCACACTCACCACTACTTTCTTTTCTCGGTCACCCACTCTTCTACCTGGCCTACACCGAACCAGCCTCATTTCAGGCCTGGTTCCAGGCTGGTCTGAGTCACATATATGATCTGATCACTGGCGATGCTATTAAAACATTCCCAGACCTACATGGATAGACCATTTCCTACCCCTTGACTTTGACAAGCACCTCTTAGAACCTTAATTCCCCCTGAACTCTAGCAGCAATGCCACTGCGCGGCCCAGGCCCATGCAAAATTCCCGACCCCCCTCTCACTAACCAATATTTCCTCCTTTCTTTTCAACCCCCTTTCTTCTTGACACCCCCCTCCTTCCAACCCCCCCCCCTTTTTTACTCAATGTTTGCCACTGGTAACCTAATTTGTTAGTACAAATTGTTCAGTTGGTACCATGATCACCTTCACACAGAGTAACACCATTAGCTTACCCTCTTGTATCAAAGGGCCCTCCCTCCCCCTTGCTATAACAATTGTTCTTCCTACTGGATTGTATAATCTATGTTAGCTTATCCAAACTCTGTATCTCCCCCTCAGCATGTTTCTTATAATACTATCCCATTGAAATGTACTCTGTTAATTGTACTTGCTCAATGTTAAACTGAATTGTCAGTAACTGTTAAATGATTGTTACCAATAAAAATATTTGAGAAGAAAATCCATACCAGACCTGAAGGGTCTGGTATGGATTTTGGGGGGGATTCTATGCCATTTTTTTTTTTAATTGGCGCAGGGTTCCCCTTATTTTCCATATCAGACCCAAAGGGCCTGGTATGGATATTAGGGGGACCCCCATGCAATTTTTAAAAATTTTTTGATTTGGGGTTCCCCTTATTATTCATACCAGACCCAAAGGGCAAAGGGTAATGGACGGGGGGATCCCATGCTCTTTTTTTCAATTATCTGAATCTATATCGTCGAGACCCTACAGATCATTACAGCCACGATCAGTTTTAAATGACAATTTTTCCAAAATTTCATTTTGCTGTGGTACTGTTCTAAACATGGTAAAAATGTGCCACTTTACAGGCATACTATAGACACCCCCCAGGCACGATATTTAAAGGAATATTTCATTTTTATTGTTTCACTTCTCCCGAAAAAACATCAGTTTTAAAAAAAAATTACAATAACTTGCATATAAGCCTTTAAAATTAGCATAGACTTTAACGATTTTTTGCCTGTTCGCATGTTCTGCAGGAGGGTGTTCGGCTCATCCCTAGTATGCAGATAGGGCTGCAGAGAAGGAAAGGCTTTGGATGCCAACCAAACCTATGTGCTGAATTTACTATCTTTGCTTAGTAAGTACAAACCTTTCCAAATGGATAAATCATTAAAATGTCCATCTTGCCAAAAGTTTCATATCTCTTTCAAGGCTTGGCCAATTCATATACCCTTGGAATTTTTCAAACAAATGCCCCACTAGTTAACTTTATTTGGGTCCACAGGTGACCCAGACTACAACAATGCCTTCTAACTTTGTCTAAACACCACTGTGGTATTGTGGTACCTGATATACAGAAATACTACCAGGCAGCCCATCTGGGGAGACTTGTTGACTGGTGTAAACACTCTGAAATCAAACTATAGCCATAGATTGAGCAATCCCAAAATAAAGTCCCCTTGCGTCGTGCGGCCTGGTGCTTTGGGGACTTGCTCTTCGCTCTTAAAATGCAACTGAACCTGGGACCCACCTTAAATTTATGCTCTTGAATATGCTCCACACCTGATTATCACCTGCTCACTCCCCCCTTTATCCTATTGCGGGGAATCCTCACTTCTCTCCTGGACTACAAGAGAGACCATTTTGCACACTCCTAAATTCCCAATGTTTCCAAGCCTCTAATTTCAAAGAAGCCAATCAGTGGCCATCGATTTTGGTGATGGCTTCGTTGATGGGTCGCTACCATTTTGACTTCTGGAGTGCCTTACAGCTCCCATATTTCTTGAACTCCCTTCTGCCTCCCGACAGTTTCCGATGTTATTTGACTACCTTTGAATGATTTTGTGAGGGGACAGGCCCCCTTCCCCATTCCCTTTCTCAGATGTATGCTTAGCTGATTGCTCCACGGGATGATTATGCTCCCCCTTCCTACAGAAGTGGGAACTGACAAAAAATACCGTATTTATCTGCGTATAACACGCACTTTTTCACCTGAAAAATCGGGTGAAAATCGGGTGTGCGTGTTATACGCCGATATAAAAAAAAAGTATTTCTACATACTTTTTGCACGGATCGCATGGCGAGTTAATCTGATCGGAGACGTCCGGTAATCCGAGTTCCCCCAGGCTAACTCAGCCTTCACATTGCAGAGCTCCGGCAGCCATCCCCCACGCAGCACACAGACAGGAAGCATTCTCTCTCCCTAACTCTCGCGGCCGTCAGAGCGTAACCATGGTAACCCCCCTGCACGGCTCGCGGGAGTTCAGCTCTGACTGGAATCTAACACGAGGAAGCAGAGGTACAAAATGTTTTTTTAAAGCACAGCGAGGGAAAAACTCTGCGGAGGGAGGGGGGTTGAGAAAAGTACAGTATACACACTGCCTGACACCCTTGCCCCAGCCCTGAATACAGCCCTTCCAAGAAAAAAAAAATAAACCAAAATAATATAAAAGAGGTTTGTTAGTGAAGAATAAGGGATAAATCTGACATTAATAAAGGAGAATCTGTCTGTAATTAAGTGAGAATGTAAAACATCTATCTCAGTGCTGGTTCACACTTCTGCGATATTGCATGTGATTTACATATTTCAGAGGGTAATATTAGGGGCATTAGTGGTAGGGTAACTAAAGCACATAAACCCAAGGTAAATATAGTAGCAAGTCCTAGTTGCAATCTCGGAACACCCAAGAGGGTAGTATGTGACTGGTCAAAATATAGTAATGCATTAAAGTGTTTGTTCACCAATGCCAGAAGTCTGCCAAGCAAAATAGGTGAGTTGGAAGCTCTGGTGCATCAGGAGAGCTATGATGTAATCGGTATTGCTGAAACTTGGCTACAGTCCTCACATGACTGGGCTATAAATATTCCTGGCTTTGCACTCTTTCGGAAAGACAGAGTTAAAAGGAAAGGTGGAGGGGTCTGTCTGTATGTGAGAAGTGATCTCAAAGCGAGTGTGAAAGAGGACCTGGGGGATGGAGAGTGTGATGAGTCTGAAGCATTATGGGTGGAACTGCATACAGATGTGCGTAGTTCAAAGTTAATCATTGGAGTTTGTTATAGACCACCCAATGTTAATGAGGAGGTGGATACTCAGCTCCTTGCTCAAATAGAAAGGGCTGCAAGGGCTGGGACAGTGATAATAATGGGGGATTTTAACTACCCAGAAATTGACTGGAATAATGGCACTGCTGGGACAGTTAAAGGACAAAAATTTATAAACCTATTACAGGACAATTTTATGGTCCAGTTCATTGAGGCCCCAACCAGGAATGATGCTCTGCTGGATCTGGTAATCTCAAACCATGCAGAGCATATTACTAATGTTCAGATAAAGGAGCATCTGGGTAGCAGTGACCATAACATGATTTCATTTGATGTTAGCTGTAAGCAAAAATCACATACAGGAAAGATAAAAACACTTAATTTCAAGAGGGCAAATTTTCCAAGGATGAGGGCTGCTCTCCAGAACTTAGACTGGGAGAGAATATTGGCAACAATGGGCACAGAACAGAAATGGGGATTCTTCAAAAAGACTGTTTGTGAACTCACTGCAAAGTATATTCCCATGGGCAATAAATTTAAAAGGCTAAAAATAAAACCTATGTGGCTCACGGCCAAAGTTAAAAAAGCTATAAACTATAAGAAAAGAGCTTTTAAAAAATATAAAAATGAAGGATCACTAGTGTCATTTAAATGTTACAAAGAACATAACAGAATATGTAAAAAGGAAATCAAGGATGCAAAAATTCAAAACGAAAGACAGATTGCAAAAGATAGTAGGACAAACCCCAAAAAATTCTTCAAATATATTAATAGTAAAAAGGTCAAGTCTGAGCATGTAGGCCCTTTACAAAATAATCTAGAGTGGGTGACTGGGGACAAAGAGAAGGCTAATTTATTAAATACTTTCTTCAGCTCTGTGTATACAAAGGAGGATGGGGGAGCTCATGTCCACAATGGGGGTGGTAGTGACACAGCCCTAAATCCACAATGGCTCAAAAGTGATATGGTCCAGAAATATTTAGACAGAATAAAGGTGGATAAAGCACCTGGACCTGATGGCATCCACCCACGGATCCTAAAAGAATTGAGCTCTGTAATTTCAAAGCCATTGTATCTAATTTTTAGGGAATCATTAATGACAGGAATAGTACCACTGGATTGGCGCAGGGCGAACGTGGTGCCTATATTTAAAAAGGGAACAAAGTCTTTACCAAGTAACTATAGACCTGTTAGTTTAACTTCTATAGTTGGGAAGATACTGGAGAGATTATTAAAAGACCACATAGACGAGTTCTTGCAGGAAAAAAATATTTTAAGCAACAGACAGCATGGGTTCATGAAAGACAGAAGTTGTCAGACAAACCTCATTTCTTTTTATGAGGTGGTAAGTAAAACCTTGGACAGAGGCGTGGCTGTGGACGTGGTATACTTGGATTTTGCAAAAGCGTTCGATACAGTTCCCCACACACGGCTCATGTGTAAGGTAAGGTCTACAGGTTTGGAAATATCGGTTTGTAAATGGATAGAAAACTGGCTAAAAGACAGAATTCAGAGAGTCGTGGTTAATGATTCTTGCTCTGAATGGGCTAAGGTTATCAGTGGTGTACCCCAAGGTTCAGTGCTGGGACCCTTACTTTTTAATATCTTTATAAATGATATTGGGTCTGGGATCAAAAGTAACATTTCTGTCTTTGCAGATGACACCAAGCTATGCAGTGGAATAACGTCCTTACAGGAGGTCTCCAATTTACAAGCTGACCTCAATGCTCTGTCAAATTGGGCGACTATGTGGCAGATGAGGTTTAATGTTGATAAATGTAAAGTTATGCACTTGGGGGCTAAGAATATGCATGCATCATACATGCTAGGGGGAGTACAACTGGGGGAATCCATAGTGGAGAAGGATCTGGGGGTTTTGGTAGATCATAAACTCAATAATAGCATGCAATGCCAAGCTGCGGTTTCCAAAGCGAGCAAAGTCCTTTCTTGTATTAAGAGAGGTATGGACTCCAGAGAGAGAGATATCATTTTGCCCCTGTTCAAATCATTAGTAAGACCTCATCTGGAATATGCAGTTCAGTTTTGGGCACCAGTTCTCAAAAAGGATATTGGGGAACTGGAGAAAGTGCAGAGAAGGGCAACCAAACTGATAAGAGGCATGGAGGAGCTCAGCTATGAGGAAAGATTAGAGGAACTGAATTTATTCACCCTTGATAAGAGGAGATTAAGGGGGGATATGATCAACATGTATAAATATATAAGGGGTCCATATAGTGAACTTGGTGTTGAGTTATTCACTTTACGGTCAACAAAGAGGACAAGGGGGCACTCTTTACGTCTAGAGGAGAAGAGATTTCATCTCCAAATAAGGAAAGGTTTCTTCACAGTAAGAGCTGTGAAAATGTGGAATAGACTCCCTGCAGAGGTGGTTCTAGCCAGCTCAGTAGATTGCTTTAAGAAAGGCCTGGATACTTTCCTAAATGTACATAATATAACTGGGTACTGACATTTATAGGTAAAGTTGATCCAGGGAAAATCCGATTGCCTCTCGGGGGATCAGGAAGGAATTTTTTTCCCCTGCTTTAGCAAATTGGAGAATGCTCTGCTGGGGTTTTTTTTGCCTTCCTCTGGATCAACTGTGGGTATAGAATGGGGTATATGGGATTGTATGATATATATATATATGTGTATATATATATATATATTTTTTTTGTTTAATTTGTGGTTGAACTGGATGGACTTGTGTCTTTTTTCAACCTAACTAACTATGTAACTATGTAACATGCCATGTCAGTGCGATGCGATTTCAGCCAAACTGATTGTACCCTTATTTTGCTTCAAAGACCTTTTATTTAAAATTTGTTTTTTTCCTGAAACTTCCCTCTTAAAATTAGGTGCGTGTTATACGACGGTGCGTGTTATACGCCGATAAATACGGTAGATCTTTTTCCCAGGCTCAGCATTTGTGGATTATTAGTTTTGCTTTAAAATCATCCATCTGTACACTTATTCAAGAAACCAATTTTAAAATCCTTACTAGATGGTACTGCGTGCCAATGGTGCTTCATAAATATTTTCCTGTGATCCCAGACAGTTGCTGGAGATGCCAGGGAAAAGGGGGGTCTTTACTGCACAATTTTTGGTCCTGACCAAAAGTGGTAAGAGGTACACCATATCTCGCAAATGTTCACCGATTATGTCCTCCCAGGCGACCCTGTTCTTTTTCTCCTACATGTCTCTGATACTCCAGAGGAAACTTACAACATATCCATTCTGCACCACCTCCCTCAGGGTCCTTCACCCCTCCCTCTGCCCCTTCCCCTTTTTCCATGTGTGTGTCCCCTCTGCCCTGCTATAACCTTTGCATTCATGGTGACAGCTTGATTCAGTTTAGAGGCAATCCCCATATCCCATTTCAAGTAATGCTGATTATTTTACTGCTGAGTGTTCCAACCAGGTCGCCCCTGCACCTTACGTTATCTATAACTGATGCTCTATTTCCTGATGGTTCAGGGCCTTTGATGGGGTCACTTCATGTATGTATGCTTCTATTGTGTTTTGCTGGACACTTTAAATAAAGAATTTGCACACAAAAAAAATGCTGTCATGCCGTATTGCAACTGGCATACCTAGGGGATATGCACCAACCTGGACCAAAGAGTCTAGATGAGGTGCAGGCAGGTCAATAGGTCCTGTGGGACAACAGCACCAAGCTCCTGGCAACCCTTTGGTAGGGGAATTGCCTTTTTTCACACACGTACCTTGTCTGGCACGTTTTAAAACTGGTGGTGCAGCAGTTTTTGGTTAGGAACCCTGCAGTAGGAAAGAAGAATGTGCCAATTCTTTAAGCCATTATACCTATTAAGTGTTCACCTGGCCAAAATACAGCAGTAACAAAATCTTCCTGCCAACTGCCTGATATGCAATGCATCATGAGCCAGAACTCCACTTTGGTCATTAGAGATGGGCTGAACACCCCCTAAACACCTGTTCGTAGCAGAACTCGAGAAAAGTTCTAACCTGAACGGTGAACCCCATTGAAGTCTATGGGAGCCGAACAGGAAAAATCTAAAGTGTCCATTTTGGCTCGGTGGCGTCACAAGGGGGCGGTGACACCAGGTGACGTTGCCAGGTGGACCTGTCCTTACCTATATACGAACTGTCAAATGGCGAGGGGGCATTCTGCGGTCGTCCGTCAATGAAGGAAAAGAGAAAAAAAAAAGAAGAAGAGGAAAAAAAATACCTATGCAGCACTCTAAGCAGTCCCCAATGTAGCAGAAGAAAACAAAAAAAAAAAAGATTTGCCTATGGGACTTTGCAGAGTGGTGCCAAGTAAAAATTACACTGGATGTATAAAAATTACAAAATATATTTATATTTGCATAAAAAACATACACACACTACCACATTAAATTATTTCAAAATAAAGGTACAGTTTCACTATACAGGGGGTCCCCAGGTTACAAACGAGATAGGGACTGTATGTTTGTTCTTAAGTTGAATTTGTTTGTAAGTCGGAACAGGTAAAGTGTAGCTCCAGCCAAAAAATCTATTTTTAAGTTTTTTAGATAACATAGGGAAGGGTTATCACCCCTGTAACATTTGTTTTGCTGTGTGTGCCTCTGTTCAGAAGATTTCACCTCAACTTCTGTGCCAATGACAATTGGATTTTGAAAATTTTGGGTTGTTAGGGAAACATGGACTGGTGATAAAGCATCAGTGGAGACACCTTTTTTCCCATATTAACTCTTACAGGAGTGAATATCCCTTCCTAGGGGTGGATTTCCTCTCACTTCATGTTGTCTCCTTCCGTTTGTAAGTAGGAGTCGTTTGCAAGTGGGATGTTTGTAAGTAGGGGACCCCCTGTAGTATATTTCAAATGCCAAAATAATTGGTAAATCATCATTTATTAGCAGAAGCTGTAATCTCAAGAGTTAAAGGGGGCTTCCAGATTTCGATAATCCCCCCGCCCGCAGACCCCTAAAACCACAGCCCAGGGTTGTGGAGAAGAGATCCTTGCCCCCATCAAGGTGCTCTGAGGGGGCAGGGCCCCCCTGCCTTAAAGCACCCCCCCCCTGTGTTGAGGGCATGTGGCCTGGTATGGTTCAGAGGGGGGCAGGCCCTTGCTCGTCTCCCCTTTCCTGACCTGCCAGGGTGCATGCTCAGATAAGGGTCTGGAATGGATTTTGGGGGGCCCACGCCATTTAAAAAAAAAATTACCGATACATGTTTTTTTTGTATGGGAATCTGAGTGTCAAAAAATGTCTTTTTCATATCTCCTGATGCATCCTGCATCCACTATACAGTAGGCATTGAAGGCATTGAAGAAGGGGGAACATCTAAGTGGGAAAAAGCTAGCACCTTCCTACAAGGTGGACTAGTTTCACAATTGTTGCTGAAACAGTCAAAGCTGCATACTTACATTTAAGGATGGGACGAACACCCCCCTAGTTCGGTTTGCACCAGAACATGCGAACAGGCAAAAAGTTTGAGCAACCATGCAAACCTTTTTAAAGTCTATGGGACATGAACATAAAAAATCTAAAGGGCTCATTTTAGAGCAAGATGCAAGGTATTGCCATAAAAAGTGTATGGGGACCTGAGTACTGCCCTAGGGGACATGTATTAATGCAAAAAAAAAGTTTCTAAAACTACAGTTTTTTCAGGAGCAGTAATTTTAACCACATGCCGACCGCGCTATAGTCAAAAGACGGCTACAGCGCGGTCGGCTTATCCTGGGTGGACGTCCTAAGGACGTCCTCCCAGAAACTTGTTCCCGCGCGCCTGGGGCGCGCATTTGGGAACATCCGTGACAGCCGGGTCCCGAGGACCCGGCGCATCACGGATCACGGTAAACAGCCGCTGATAGCGGCCGTTTACCACGTGATCGCTCCGTCGAATGACGGAGCGATCACATGTACACAAACCGGCATCACGTCATGATGCCGGTTCCTCCCTCTCCTCTCTGTACCGATCGGTACAGAGAGGAGAGAAGCGGAAGGGGGAGAGACGGGACCAGCGCTGTGGGCTGGATGTGTAGTGCCCACAGCGCTGGTCAATACACTGCCACCACTGTGCAATACTCTGCCACCACTGTGCAATGCTCCTCCACCACTGTGCAATGCTCTGCCACCACTGTGCAATGCTCTGCCACCAACCACTGTGCAATGTTCTGCCACCAACCACTGTGCAATGCTCTGCAACCACTGTGCAACGCTCTGCCCTCACTGTGCAACGCTCTGCCCCCACTGTGCAACGCTCTGCCACCACTGTGCAACACTGCAACATAGTTACATAGTTACATAGTTAGCTAGGCCGAAAAAAGACACAAGTCCATCCAGTTCAACCATAAACATAAAAGAAATAATAAATAAAAATAAAATATATTGTACAATCCAATAAACCCCATTCTATACCCACAGTTGATCCAGAGGAAGGCAAAAAAAAAAACAAAAGAGCATGCTCCAATCTGCTACAGCAGGGGAAAAAAATCCCTTCCTGATCCCCCTAGAGGCAATCGGATTTTCCCTGGATCAACTTTACTTATAAATGTCAGTACCCAGTTATATTATGTACATTTAGGAAAGTATCCAGTCCTTTCTTAAAGCAATCTACTGAGTTAGCCAGAACCACCTCTGAAGGGAGTCTATTCCATATTTTCACAGCTCTTACTGTGAAGAAACCTTTCCGTATTTGGAGATGAAATCTCTTTTCCTCTAGACGTAAGGAGTGCCCCCTTGTCCTCTGTTTTGACCGTAAAGTGAATAACTCAACACCAAGTTCACTATATGGACCCCTTATATATTTATACATGTTGATCATATCCCCCCTTATTCTCCTCTTCTCAAGAGTGAATAAATTCAGTTCCTCTAATCTTTCCTCATAGCTGAGCTCCTCCATGCCTCTTATCAGTTTGGTTGCCCTTCTCTGCACTTTCTCCAATTCCCCGATATCCTTTTTGAGAACTGGTGCCCAAAACTGAACTGCATATTCCAGATGAGGTCTTACTAATGATTTGAACAGGGGCAAAATTATATCTCTCTCTCTGGAGTCCATACCTCTCTTAAAGTGGAAGTAAACCCCCCTATCGTTTTTAGCCAAGGAAGCTGCCATCTTTGCCTCTGTTTAATCTTCAACTGCCACAGTGCTGCACATGTGATCCGTTATGACACCAGCCATTGGATGGTTTGACTGTTTGGTTGAGAGCACAGCCAATGTGCAGTTAGAATTCACGGCATGCCTTTTTTTTTAGACTGTTAAATCGATGGGTTTACTTCCGCTTTAATACAAGAAAGAACTTTGCTTGCTTTGGAAACTGCAGCTTGACATTGCATGTTATTATTGAGCTTATGATCTACCAAAACCCCCAGATCCTTCTCCACTACAGATTCCCCCAGTTGTACTCCCCCTAGCATGTATGATGCATGCATATTCTTAGCCCCCAAGTGCATAACTTTACATTTATCAACATTAAACCTCATCTGCCACATAGTCGCCCAATTAGACAGAGCATTGATGTCAGCTTGTAAATTGGAGACCTCCTGTAAGGTCGTTATTCCACTGCATAGCTTGGTGTCATCTGCAAAGACAGAAATGTTACTTTTGATCCCAGACCCAATATCATTTATAAAGATATTAAAAAGTAAGGGTCCCAGCACTGAACCTTGGGGTACACCACTGATAACCTTAGACCATTCAGAGTAAGAATCATTAACCACGACTCTCTGAATTCTGTCTTTTAGCCAGTTTTCTATCCATTTACAAACCGATATTTCCAAGCCTGTAGACCTTACCTTACACATGAGCCGTGTGTGGGGAACTGTATCGAACGCTTTTGCAAAATCCAAGTATACCACGTCCACAGCCACGCCTCTGTCCAAGGTTTTACTTACCTCTTCATAAAAAGAAATCAGGTTTGTCTGACAACTTCTGTCTTTCATGAACCCATGCTGTCTGTTGCTTAAAATGTTTTTTTCCAGCAAGAACTCGTCTATGTGGTCTTTTAATAATCTCTCCAGTATCTTCCCAACTATAGAAGTTAAACTAACAGGTCTATAGTTACTTGGTAAAGACTTTGTTCCCTTTTTAAATATAGGCACCACGTTCACCCTGCGCCAATCCAGTGGTACTATTCTCGTCATTAATGAGTCCCTAAAAATTAAATACAATGGCTTTGAAATTGCAGAGCTCAATTCTTTTAAGATCCGTGGGTGGATGCCATCTGGTCCAGGTGCTTTATCCACCTTTATTCTGTCTAAATATTTCTGGACCATATCACTTTTGAGCCATTGTGGATCATTCGGGGCTGTGTAATTACCACCCCCATTATGGACATGAGCTCCCCCATGCTCCTTTGTATACACAGAGCTGAAGAAAGTATTTAATAAATTAGCCTTCTCTTTGTCCCCTGTCACCCACTCTAGATTATTTTGTAAAGGGCCTACATGCTCAGACCTGACCTTTTTACTATTAATATATTTGAAGAATTTTTTGGGGTTTGTCTGTCCTACTATCTTTTGCAATCTGTCGTTCGTTTTGAATTTTTGCATCCTTGATTTCCTTTTTACATATTCTGTTAAATTCTTTGTAACATTTAAACAACACTAGTGTTCCTTCACTTTTATATTTTCTAAAAGCTCTTTTCTTATTGATCATAGCTTTTTTAACTTTGACCGTGAGCCACATAGGTTTTATTTTAAGCCTTTTAAACTTATTGCCCATGGGAATATACTTTGCAGTGAGGTCCCAGACAGTCTTTTTGAAGAAATCCCATTTCTGTTCTGTGCTCATTGATGCCAATATTCCCTCCCAGTCCAAGTCCTGGAGAGCAGCCCTCATCCTTGGAAAATGTGCTCTCTTGAAGTTGAGCGTTTTTATCTTTCCTGTATGTATTTCTTGCTTACAGCTAACATCAAATGAAATCATGTTATGATCACTGTTACCCAGGTGTTCCTTTATCTGGACATTAGTAATAAGCTCTGCATGGTTTGAGATTACCAGATCCAGCAGAGCATCATTCCTAGTTGGGGCCTCAATAAACTGGACCATAAAATTGTCCTGTAATAGGTTTATACATTTTTGCCCTTTAACTGTCCCAGCAGTGCCATTACTCCAGTCAATTTCTGGATAGTTAAAATCCCCCATTATTATCACCGTCCCAGCCTTTGCAGCCCTTTCCATCTGTGCAAGGAGCTGAGTCTCCACCTCCTCGTGAACATTGGGTGGTCTATAACAAACCCCAATGATTAACCACTTTCAGACCGGACCAATTTGCAGCCAAAGGACCAGGCCCCTTTTTGCGATTCGGCACTGCATCGCTTTAACTGACAATTGCGCGGTCATGCGACGTGGCTCCCAAACAAAATTGACGTCCTTTTTTTCCCACAAATAGAGCTTTCTTTTGGTGGTATTTGATCGCCCCTGCGGTTTTTATTTTTTGCGCTATAAACAAAAATAGAGTGACAATTTTGAAAAAAATGCATTATTTTTTACTTTTTGCTATAATAAATATCCCCAAAAAATATATTAAAATTTTTTTTTTCCTCAGTTTAGGCTGATACGTATTCTTCTACATATTTTTGGTAAAAAAAATCGCAATAAGAGATTATTGATCGGTTTGCGCAGAAGTTATAGCGTTTACAAGATAGGGGATAGTTTTATAGCATTTTTATTAATATTTTTTTTTTTTTAGTAATGGCGGAGATCTGCGATTTTTTTTGTGACTGCGACATTATGGCGGACACATCGGACATTTTTGACACATTTTAGGGACCATTGTCATTTTTACAGCAATTAATGCTATTTAAATGCATTGATTCCTGTAAAAATTACACTGGCAGTTTAGGGGTTAACCACAAGGGGGCAGTGTAGGGGTTAAGTAGGCCTAGGGGTGTGTTTCTTACTGTGGGGGGGCGTGGCTGTCAGCTAGTGAATGCTGATCTCTGCTCCAATCACAGGGAGCAGAGATCGGCGTCACTAGTTGCTAGGCAGAACGGGGAGAGCCTGTTTATCTCGGCATCTCCCCGTTCAGCCGTCCCGTGAGACGATCGCGGATGTCCCCGCGGCGATCGAGTCCGCGGGGACCGCGATCGGACTCACGGGGGTCCCGACCGGCGCGGGAGCGCACCGCTCCCGGCGCGCTCCCGATGGCAAGGACAGGCAGAAAGGAGGGACTTATATATACGCCCTCCTGCCTGTACGTGCCATTCTGTCGACGTACATCTGTGTGCGCCGGTCGGCAAGTGGTTAACTTAGAACTGCGCACATCTATATGCAGTTCCACCCATAATGCTTCAGACTCATCACACTCTCCATCAACCAGGTCCTCTTTCACGCTTGCTTTGAGATCACTTCTCACATAGAGACAGACCCCTCCACCTTTCCTATTTACTCTGTCTCTCCGAAGGAGTGCATAGCCACTGCAATACTCTGCCAGTACTCGCCAATACTCTGCCAATACTCGCCAATACTCTGCCAGTACTCGCCAATACTCTGCCAGTACTCGCAAATACTTGCCAATACTCTGGCGATACTCTGCAATAAATTTTAATAGAAACAAAGAATTTTTATTTATTTTTTTACCGAATTTTCAGTATATTTTGATTTATAGCGCAAAAATTAAAAAACCCAGCGGTGATTAAATACCACCAAAAGAAAGCTCTATTTGTGTGAAAAAAAGGACACAAAATTCATTTGGGTACAGTGTTGCATGACGGAGTAATTGTCATTCAAAGTGTGAGAGCACCGAAAGCTGAAAATTGGTCTGGTTAGGAAGGGGGTTTAAGTGCCCAGTGGTCAAGTGGTTAATAATGTTTAAACTGGAACAATTTCTTTAAATATCGTGCCTGGGGGTCCCCTTAGTCTGTCTGTAAAGTGGTGCATCTGTGTGATGCGTAGAACAGTGCCACAGCAAAATTACATTTATAAAGGAAAAAATGTAATTTAAACTTGCTCGTGGCTGTAATGTATTGTCGGATCCCGGCAATATAAATGAAAAATCAAGGAAAAATTGGGGTGGGTCTGGTATGGATTTTAAAGGGAACTCAATGCCAAAAATAAAAAATTGGCATGGTTCCACCCCAAAATCCATACCAGACCCTTATCTGAGCATGCAGCCTGGAGGACAGGATATGGATGGTGAGTGAGCGCCGTCCCTGAACCATACCAGGCCACATTCCCTTAACATGGGGACCCCAAAGCACTTTGTCCCCATGTTGATGGGGACAAGAGCCTCTTTCCGACAACCCTGGCCATTGGTTGTCTGGGTCTGCAGGTGGGGGACTTATTTGAATCTGGAAGCCCCCTTTAACAGGGAGGCCCCCAGATCCGGCCCCCCCATGTGAATGGGTATCACACGCACCCACGACTTTCCCCCGATTTTAAGGGGGAAAAGTGCGTGTTATACGCCAATAAATACGGTATATATATATATATATATATATATATATATATATATATATATATATATATATATATATATATACACACACACACACTAGACTGCCTGCACTGTATATATAGTCTACACTAAATGCACTGTATATATATATATATATATATATATATATATATATATATATATATATATATATATATATACACTAAACTGCCTGCACGCCACTAACTAACCAGCCTAATCTACCTCAAGTTCTCTCAATCTCCTCCACGTATCACACTACATAGGGCCTTCATGTAAGCAGCCTTATATAGTGTGGGGCGTCGACTTTGCCCCCTGAGCCATGGTTGGCCAAAGGCACCCTGGCTTTGGCCAATCATGGCTCACAGCAGATCGTGCTGTGATTGGCCAAAGCATGCAGGTCAGGTGCATGCTTTGGCCAATCAGCAACCGTCAGTGCACTGCGATCTTGCAGTGCTTTATGGGGCGCTCCGCGGAGCCCCATATGTTCAGTTTTTTTGCGAACTAACGAACACCCGATATTCAAGTCAAACTTACATTCGATTTGAATATCGGGACCATCCCTACTTACATTGATCCAAGCTGGTAACAATCCCAAACCCACCCCCAAGATGACCAATGCCTTGCTAAAGAAGCTGAAGGTAAAGGTGATGGACTGGCCAAGCATGTCTCCAGACCTAAACCCTATTAAGCATCTGTGGGGCATCCTCAAACGTAAGGTGGAGGAGCGCAAGATCTCTAACATCCACCAGCTTCATGATGTCGTCATGGAGGAGTGGAAGAGGACTCCACTGGCAACCTGTGAAGCTCTGGTGAACTCCATGCCCAAGAGGGTTAAGGCAGTGCTGGAAAATAATGGTGGCCACACAAATAATTGACACTTTGGGCCAAATTTGGACATTTTCACTTAGGGGCGTACTCACTTTTGTTGCCAGCGGTTTAGACATTAATGGCTGTGTGTTGAGTTATTTTGAGGGGACAGCAAACTTACACTGTTATACAAGCTGTACACTCACTACTTTACATTGTAGCAAAGTGTGATTTCTTCAGTGTTGTCACATGAAAAGGTATAATAAAATAGTTACAAAAATGATAGGGGTGTGCTCACTTTTGTGAGATACTGTATATACTACACGGACTGTACCATATACTCTGAACTGTATTATATATACTATATGGACTGCACTATATACTCTCCACTGTATTACATATATGTAGCGGTAACCCTGTAGGGGCTGCTAAGTGTTGTGGCCAACCTGTCTTCCTGCCTGGCCTGGCGTTCACCTCTCAGACACTGGAAGACAGAAAACCAGCCCATTTTTTTAATGTTTTATTGAGGGATTTGAACTTGGATGGAGAATAGGAAGTATGGGATGCCCAATGGAATTTTGTAACTTGCTGGGACAACTATATACACTCAGGTTTCTACACTCCATTTCTCCCCCCGAACATCGCTTCCTCTATAATGTTCACACCTCTCTCCTCCTGTACATCGCTTCCTCTTTAATGTTCATTCCTCTCTCTCCTCCTGCACATTGCTTCCTCTCTAATGTTCACTCCTCTCATCTCCTGCACATCGCTTCCTCTATAATGTTCACTCCTCTCTCCTCCTGACCATCGATTCCTCTCTAATGTTCATTCCTCTCTCCTCATGCACATCACTTCCTCTCTAATGTTCACTCTTCTCTCCTCCTGCACATCACTTCCTCTCTAATGTTCACTCCTCTCTCCTCCTGCACATTGCTTCCTCTCTAATGTTCACTCCTCTCTCCTCCTGACCATCGCTTCCTCTCTAATATTCACTCCTCTCTCACCCTGCACATTGCTTTCTTTCTAATGTTTATTCCTCTCTCCTCCTGACCATTGCGTCCTCTCTAATGTTCAGGCAAAGCTAGAACAAAGTGGATAGGTCCAACACTGGCTTGGCCAGGCCTTAGTAATTGCACTTTGCAGGCAGGGATCGTGGGCCCCTAGAATGTAGCAAAATAGAAAGTCTCTGGTGCTAGCTGTCCTACATGCGGCTACTGAGCCCAGTAAGACATCTTCAGGCCCTGCCAGCCCTCCTGGCTGCAGCTGCCCTTCTCCACTGCACATGACACCACAGTCCATTCCTCTGGTTCTGCATCCATCACAGACTGCATCCTCCCAGTCCTCTTATGCCCCGTACACACGATCGGACTTTGTCCGCCGGACCTAGTCTGGCGGACAAACCGCCGGACTTTCCAGCGGGGCTTCGCCGGACTTTCCGAGCGTGTGACTTGCCCACACACGCCCAGACTTCTCCGACAGAGAATCCGCGGGAAAAAGTCTGCGGGACTTTTGAAAATGAACGGACTTGCCCACACAAGGAGCAGTCTGTTCATTTAGAACGTAACTGCAGGTAGACGGGGCTAGCAAAGGCAGTGAATGCCGCCGCGCTAGCCCCGTCACCTGGTATGGATTTAAAGGGAATCCCCACGCCGGCGTGGGGGTCCCCCCCAAATCCATCTCAGACCCTTATCCGAGCACGCAGCCCGGCCGGCCAGGAAAGGGGTGGGGACAAGCGAGCACCCCCCCTCCTGAGCCTTACCAGGCCGCGTGCCCTCAACATGGGGGGTGCCCTGGGGAAAGGGGGGCCGTGCAGCCCCCCCACCCCAAAGAACCTTGTCCCCATGTTGATGAGGACAAGGGCCTCTTCCCGACAACCCTGGCCGTTGGTTGTCGGGGTCTGCGGGCGGGGGGCTTTCTGCGCCGCCGCCGCCTTCTTCTTTTTCTTCTTCCGATGTTGACTCGTCGCTCTCTCTGATCGGAATGGCAGAGCCGCGCTGTGCTGGGACTTATATGGGGACAAGGGGGCAGGGTCACATGCTCATGTCACATGGTGACCCCGCCCCCCGGAGGAGGAGGAGGAGGGGGGCGGGGTCACCATGTGACATGAGCATGTGACCCTGCCCCCTTGTCCCTATATAAGTCCCAGCACAGAGAGAGAGAAGACAGAAGAAGAAGAAGAAGAAGAAGAAGAAGAAGAAGGCGGCGGCGCAGAAAGCGACGACAGCGACAACAGAAGATACCCCGGAAGACCCCCGAAGGCGGATCGAGACCCCCAGACGATGGCGGCGACGACGAAGAAGGTAGCTGGGCTCCTCTGCTCGGTAAAAGAGCTAGGTAAAATAGCGGAGGAGTCCGGCGAGAAGACCCCCCAAGACAGAAGAAGACCCCCGGAGCAGTGCAATAAAATATTTTAAAAAAATTGTGTGTTTTTTTTATTTACACTTTAAACCTTAGGTGAATGGGTAGGGGTACATTGTACCCCATACTCATTCACATAGGGTGGGGGGCCGGGATCTGGGGGCCCCCTTATTAAAGGGGGCTCCTGGATTCCGATAAGCCCCCCGCCCGCAGACCCCGACAACCAACGGCCAGGGTTGTCGGGAAGATGCCCTTGTCCTCATCAACATGGGGACAAGGTGCTTTGGGGTGGGGGGGGGGCCGCACGGCCCCCCTTTCTCCAGGGCACCCCCCATGTTGAGTGCACGCGGCCTGGTAAGGCTCAGGAGGGGGGGGGGGTGCTCGCTCGTCCCCACCCCTTTCCTGGCCGGCTGGGCTGCGTGTTCGGATAAGGGTCTGAGATGGATTTGGGGGGAACCCCCATGCCGTTTTTCGGCGTGGGGATTCCCTTTAAATCCATGCCAGGTGATGGGGCTAGCGCGGCGGCATTCACTGCCTTCGCTAGCCCCGTCTACCTGAAGTCACGTGCTAAATGAACGGACTTTCCGATGATCGGCAAGTCGGTTCATTTCCAAAAGTCCAGCGGACTAGCATACTAACGGCGGGATTGTCCGCCGGACTGCCAAGTTCAGCGGACAATTTTAAAACAAAACTTAAAACCTAGTCCGCCGGACTTTTGGCGCCAAAATGTCCGCCGGCGCCCACACACGGGGGGATTGTCCGGCGGACTTCAGTCCGGCGGACATTCCCGTGGGAAAGTCCGCTCGTGTGTACGCGGCATTAGGCATGCCTCTGAACTCTCTCCAATATTATATATACTACGCGGATTGCACTATATACTCTCTCCTGTATTATCTATACTACATGGACTGCGCTATATACTCTGCATTGTATTATATATACTACACGGATTGCATTATATACTCTGCATTGTATTATCTATACTACACGGACTGCACTATACTCTGCACTGTATTATATATACTTCACAGACTGCACTATATACTCTGCATTGTATTATATATACTACACAGATTGCACTATATAATCTGAACTGTATTAAATATACTACACGGACTGTACTATATACTCTTAACTGTATTATATATACCGTATTTATCTGCGTATAACACGCACCCCAAGTTTAGGAGGGAATATTAAGGAAAAAAACTTTTAGGAGGGAAGTTTAAGGAAAAAAACTTACATTTAAATGCCCATCATTGCAGCCTTGTCCAGTGTCCATCTGCAGCCTTGTCCATCATTGCAGCCTTGCCCAGTGCAGCCTTGCCCAGTGCCTTTGTAAGCCTTGCCCAGTGCAGCCTTGCCCAGTGCCTTTGCAGCCTTGCTCAGTGCCTTTGCAACATTTCTCGTCTAGTTGCAGCACTGCTGATTTAAAATTGGCGCTCACAGTCAGGGGCGGGACTGCGAGAGGAGCCGAGACTAGCCGAACTCGGATTTCTTTATGTTGTCAGCGCTCGGCTCCTCTCGCAATCAGTGGAGGTGGGCGGGACTGCAAGAGGAGCCGAAACTAGCCGAAAATACACGCGGCTTTCGGTATATCGGCTCCGCTCACTCCCTTCTCAAAAATCAGCGGGCGATCGGCGGGGATCGGCGTATAACACGCACCTACGATTTTCCCCTGATTTTAAGGGGAAAAAAGTGTGTGTTATACGCCGATAAATACTATATGGACTACCCTATAAATTTTGAACTGTATTATATATACTATACGGACTGTATTATATATACTATACAGACTGCACTATATATTCTGAACTGTATTATATATACTAGGCAGACTGCACTATATACGCTAAACTGTTTTATATATACTACACTGACTGCACTATATACTCTGCACTGCTTTATATATACTACACTGACTGCACTATTTACTCTGAACTGTATTATATATACTACACTAACTGCACTATATACTCTGAACTATATTATATATACTACACTAACTGCACTATATACTCTAAACTGTATTATATATACTACACTAACTGCACTGTATACTCTGAACTGAAATTATATATATATATATATATATATATATATATATATATATATATATATATATATAACACTGACTGCACTATATACTGAACTGTATTATATATAAACTACACTGACTGACTGCACACTAAACTAACTACCTGGCTGATCTCCATTTATTTACTACATGGTGGCAAGGTGCTTTGGGATGGGGGGAGCATGTGGCCTGGTAAGAGTCTGGTATGGATTTTGGGGGGACCTCACACCGCTTTTTATGAATTTTCTGCTGATTTGTTGTTAAGGACTAGGGATGGGCTGAACAGACCCCTGTTCAGTTCGCACCAGAACTTCCGAACACTGCGAAACTTCAGACCCAAATAACAAACCACATTATAGTCAATGGTGTTGCAGAGTACGATTGCTGGGTGCAGCAGAGTCAATTCAGATTAGAAGTTGTGGAGTAACAGGAACTGGCTTCTTTATTGGAACATAACCACACTAGCAATAATGTCACCTCACATGGTAAGAAAAATACAGACAGGAAAAATAAACCAACAAGTACAGCATTAAATACAGGAAATACAACACATCATAGAAAAATGTGTAGCATATCACTGAACATTAGCGACATCTAGTGTCCTGTTTGTGAACTGCAGTCAATACACTAAGCTGAAAGTTGTTGCATCACCAACAAATGGGACTAGAATGTCAAAAAGTGCCCATTTTAATGGCTTATATGCAATTAATTGGCCATACAATGGTTATAGGGGTCTGGGTCCTGCCTTGGGGGACATGTAACAATATAAAAAAAAGTTGGTGAAAAACATCATTTTTAAATGAGCAAAGATTTAAAGGACTCCTCAATGGCTGATTTTTGGGCTATGGCAGGAATAGATGTGGACAAGGAGGCAGGTTTATCCACTCTGGCAACTGCAGGGGATTGCAAACTTGTCTTTGCTTGTGTGACAGAGGATGAGGAGGATGAGGAAGGTTTAATAAGCCAGTCCACCACCTCCTCTGCATGCTGTGGCTGGATAGCATGGGCAAACTCATTAAGCAGAGGAAATTATGCCCTGCCTGAGAACTGACCACCACGTCCATCTTTGCCTGTGGACACATTTGTTGCTGGCTCCCTTGCAGTGCCTCTCCTTGTTGTCCTCCCAGACATTATTGGGAGGGAGGGGCAGTGCTTATAAGCAAATGTAAAGGAGAAGTTGAAATCTGTACGTGGATGTGCTTTAATCAATGTAAGGAGGTGTTTGGTGCACTTTAATTTGAGTATTCACACTACGCAGAAACACTCCACTGATACACTATAATATACTGCAATATAATGTGCCAAACATACAGTGACGCACATAACTATATGGCGTTAAACTGGCAGTAACGCACACAAAAGTAAATGGCATTAAACTGGCAGTAACGCACAAAACTGTATGAAGTTAAACTGACAGTAACACACACAGGACTATATGGCATTAAACTGGCAGTAACGCACACAAAACTATATGGCGTTGAACTGGCAGTAATGCAATCAAATAGCTGGTGTTCAACCGTCACTACACTGACGCTATCTAAACTGTCCCTACTCTAGCAATGTAAAGATTACTGACACGGCTTCACTACACTACACTGAACTATATGAGCTGTCCCTACTGTACACTAATGTATGTATGAATGACACGGTCTCACTACACTACAATGAAACTATCTGAGCTGTCCCTACTCTAGCTGCACACTATGCAAAGCTGAAATAATATTCTACACTGACAATTGAAGCAAAATAGCACAGTGTAGCACACTAACTAATAGCACTGAACAGAGCCCTGTTCTATCTCTCTCCACACTGAAATCGCACTGAAAATGGCTGACATTGAAAGAAGACTTTTATACTGTTGGGCAGGAATGAGCCAAGATTGGATAAAGTCATGATGACAGTGTCCAATCATGACTTTGACAGTGCTCTGTGTCCTGATTGGCTGAAGCTTTCACTGCTTCAGCCAATCAGGGCTTGCAATGAGCTGTTCAGTGCCACAATGCATTGTGGTCGATTCGGGGGGGGGTGAACAAATGGTCGAATGACCCGTTTGTTTGGCTGTTCTTTGAATTGTCCAAATAGCTAAAGTTCAGCCTGAACTTATGCTCGGGCCGAACTTTTCGCCCATCCCTATTAAGGACGCGGCAGCCCGCTGCTTAACCACCAGGTATTCTTTAGAATTTGAATTGGTTGATCACTTTTTAACCAATCTGAAATAGAATTGTTCCAAAAATGTAGAAAATTAAACAAAAGCTGCACATCAGTGACCATCACCCAGGTAGTCAGGTATATTAGCCTGATTTGTGTCCTGTAATGTACCAAAAAGAAATATAAGAAAAGTATTATGTCCACGCATTTTGCATATGTCAGAAAAAAAACTTTTTATTTAGCAAATGTTGTGGCAAATTTATAGGAATTAAATAGTTTATAGGAATAATAATTTGCTACAATAGAAAACTTTGGCCGTGTCCATATATGACAGGTTCCTACTGTCACTGGTTCCTAAGGAAGCCATAGGTGAAAAGAGGAGGGGATAGCAGTGACAACACTGCCCAAATATGGCTGTTAGCCATACTTGGGAAGTGGCATTGACCAAATATGGCTATATTTGATCAATGTTGTCACCATTATCCCCACCCATTCCCTTACATAGTTAATGACAGCTTGGGGAGCTGTCTTTTGGCTGTGCATACTGTTGGAAAGGAATGGTCTTGCACATTGGGTCATCAGCTTTTTTTTGTTAGAGATAACAGGTGGTGGGTATTATAATTTACAATAAGGGACATTTTTTTGTGATTTTTATTTTTTAATAAAAAACTTGCCAGTTTATAACTTTTGTTTGCGGACCCCATACTCATTTACATAAGTGGCTGGTATCTGGGGGGGGGAACCACCCTATTATTATTAAGAACATCCCCCTTTCTCAGACCTCTACAACCACTGGGCAGAGTTGCCTGTGTACACTTTTCTTGCAATAACTAACCACTAAGATGTCATATAAGCTGGTGACATGCATAACACAAAACTTTGCTCAGACAAGAATCTTTAGTGCCGGTTCACACTTGTGCGATGTGAGAACCCCGTGAATCAACTGCGGGTTCCCGCATCACACCCCACACGCATGGCAGTTCACACTGCCATATGCAAACTGCATTTCAGCTCGCGTATCGCACTGCGAACTGACAGTTTGGACATGAATCGGAACGCATATGTGTGAACACACATGCGATACGATACTGGTTCGAACAGAAAAAAGGGTCCTGTGCGTGTTTGGACCGAATGCGGTGCGATATCAGCCATACTATCTGTATGGATGACATTGCACCGCACAGACATTGCATGTAATGTGAACAGCAGTGGCGCTGCAAATTACATGCGATGTCTGGCATCGCAATAGTGTGAACTGGCACTTATATGTGTATCACTAGATGTTAAAACATATATAACATTTTAATGGTTGAGTTTACATCTCCTTTAACAATCTATATTTTAATTATTTTAATTGCAGCATGGTAGTACAGTTGTTTATGTACTGTATATTGTCTGTGTGCCCAGATTTGTACTCTCAAAAATCCTTTTAGTGACCAATAACTGATGATAACTAGTTCTTAATTGTCAACACCAGAGCTACTTTTTATAAAACGGAGTATTTTCCTTTCCTTTTTTACGTTATAATATTAAGGAGTTATTAAATCCAAAACCAAAATATGTAATGTATTGCATATATTTTAGGCTTTTCCCCTCTGTTTTCACCTGGCGATCTGGCCAGTAACACACCTCCTGTATTAGAGTATGAAGGAGCACAGAGGTATCTTTGGATAGCAGCATTGTTATGCCCCGTACAGATGGTCGGAAATTCCGACCACAAAATCCGTCTGATTTTTTCAGACGGATTTTTTCCGACACTGGTGTTGCATACACACGGTCGGACAAAGTTGTCGGAAAATTCGATCATTCTGAACGTGGTGACGTTCGTTGTGTACGACGGAACTACGTAGAGGCTAGTAGCCAATAGGTTTGGTCTCCTAATTTGAACTGAGCATGCGTGGCACTTTGTCCGTCGGAATTCTCTACACACGATGGGAAAAAGTCTGATCGGATTTTGTTGTCGGAAAAGTTGAGAGCAGGATCTCAAATTTTTTCCGTCGGAAATTCCGACGGAAAAAGTCTGATGGAGCCCACACACGGTCGGATTCTCTGAATTTCTGACCGTGTGTACGGGGCATTAGTCTGGGGGGAGGAGAGTGTTAGATGTAGTTGCAAATTTACACTAACACACTGAACCCAAACTCCAGCTCACGGTGTAGTACACAAGCAGTTTTAGCAAATATTTTTTTTGGGATAAAATGAAAAAATAAAAGCTGATCATTGTAAGAACCCCTTTTAGTTATATATGTTTTTCTCATCACTTGAATAGATAAATTTGCAGATTTACAGATTTACTGGCTGATTCACCCGGTGAAAATAAATAAAAGAAAGCCGAAATAAGAAAACAATTGCATTCATCACATCTAAGAATTGCTAAGCTGCAATATAATAAATACTTTCTTTTGGGTTTAATACCGTTTAAGGCTTAATTAGAGCACATCAGAAGATAGTTGCCGACAGCCCATTTTCTTGCAAAAAAAAATAAAAGTAACTGCAAGAAGAGTGTGCACTTAAAACACCACACATTACATGCAGTGTGCCCCTTGTCCCCATGTATCCTCTGCTATATCTTCATTTTTATTTTTCTATTTGAAACTCTTTATTCCACTACTAATAGGTAAATAAAAATAGTCAGTATAAATGAACATAATAAAATCCCAAATTATATAACATTTTATAAACGGTTCACAAAGCAGTAAGCTAAGTAGCTGCAGTGAAGATTAGTATCAATGATAGAGCTATCAAGGACTCTCTCTACTTGCCAAACATTTATTTAAGGGCTTTTCTGCCCACTTTTATTTAACAGAAACAGAAGGCTTCCCATGCAGGGGTTTCCATATTTGGTCAATTACATCAGCCTGAGGATCCCACCCCTTTCTCTCCTTCTAGAGGGCAATGGGAGATGCCATTTGGTGAAAACCAAAGAGAGGATCAGACACATCCCATGGTTGGTGAGAGTTGTTTTCTTTTTCTGAGCATCAGGCATTTTTCAATGTGATTGACATGGATCGGCACCACTGGGTAACACGATTGATGATGGATGTATATTATGGGACTTTTTTTTAATAAAAAACTTGTTAAAAATTGTGTGTGTCCATGCAAGGGTTGTGGGGAAGAGGTCCTTGACCTCATCATTGTATGTCCCCAGGTAACATTTAAATAAAACCCTCGTTTAGGATAAGCTCTCATTTGCCTGCAATTTAAACAGCATTTTTTTTCTTTACAAATGTCAGTTTTGCTATAGTAGATTGCATACATTGTACAGATGCACAACTTCACAAGCAAGTTAAAAGTACCCCCAGGCATGTTAATTAAAGGAGTTTCTCATTTTTAATATTTCACTTAAAGTATATTTTTAAAATCTCTACTCCCTGCCAAATGTTTGTTATCATGTTCCTGTTTCTCCGCTTACCAACTTCAGCTTGTATCTGACTGTTTGTTCACCACCTGCTCTGACCTTTTCCCTGTCGCAGTTTCTGATATTGCCTGAACTACTATGTACCATACACTTGTTCAGTTCCAGGTCAACTGTCATTTGCACAGGTGTTTATAAGAGCTGAAATATCCAGCAGTAAAGTCATTCATTTCTTGTGGGGTGCCCTGGTAAAGATCTGGTATTTGTGCTTAATCTGACTATAGATGGATGGATTTCTGAATAAAAATTCTTAGTAAAAGGGGGATTTAATAAAGTTTGTTAATTTTTCTCATAATTGGTGGGTCAAATTGACGTTCCTTTTTTAACCGCAGTGATGAAAATTTTGAAACAGCAGGATGGAAATTTATTCTTGAATGAAAAATTTTATAACAGTGTATGTGATTTTTGATTGGTAAAGTCCACTCTTTGAACAACAAAGGAGTGTTCTAAGAATGTTCTGAGAATTTTCCTAGAACTTGCATTTGAAATTCTATCCATCTATAACCAGCTTTAGACTCTGCATATTAGCCATTGTAAGGGCTCACGCCATGTCTGAAGTGCAAATACCACAGAGGGTCCACTGTCCATTATTTCCATGACAATTTGGTTCTCTCTGTACTTCAGAAACAGAACCAGAAAGTATTCCCAGCGCTTCACTTTTTCCACATTTTGTTATGGTGCCGTATTTCAAAATGAATTAAATTCATAATTTTCCTCAAAATTCTACAAACGTGTAACCCCATAATGACAACGTGAAAGGAGTTTGTTTGAAATCTTTGCAAATGTAAGTATTCACAGCCTTTTCCATGACACTCAAAATTGAGTTCAGGTGCATCCTGTTTCCACTGATCATCCTTGAGATGTTTCTACAACTTGATTGGAGACCACCTGTGGTAAATTCAGTTGATTGGACATGATTTGAAAAGGCACACACCTGTCTATATAAGGTCCCACAGTTAACAGTGCATGTCAGAGCACAAACCAAGGCATGAAGTCAAAGGAATTGTCTGTAGACCTCCAAGACAGGATTGTATCCAGGCACAGATCTGCGGAAGGGTACAGAAACATTTCTGCAGCATTGAAGGTCCCAATGAGCACAGTGGCCTCCATCACTTGTGAATGGAAGAAGTTTGGAACCACCAGGACTCTTCCTAGTGCAGGCCACCCGGCTAAACTGAGTGATCGGGGGAGAGGGGAGGTAACCAAGAACATGATGGTCACTCTGATAGAGCACCAGCGTTTCTCTGTGGAGAGAGGAGAACCTTCCAGAAGAACAACTATCTTTATAGCACTCCACCAATCAGGCCTGTATAGTAGAGTGGTCAAACGGAAGCCACTCCTCAGTAAAAGGCACATGACAGCCTGCCTGGAGTTTGCCAAAAGGCACCTGAATGAAACTCAGACAATAAGAAACAAAATTCTCTGGTCTGATGAAACAAAGATTGAACTTTTTGGCCTGAATGGCAAGCGTAATTTCTGGAGGAAACCAGGCACCGATCATCGCCTGGCCAATACCATACCTACAGTGATATGGTAGTGGCAGCATCATGCTGTGGGGATATTTTTCAGAGGCAGGACCTAGGAGACTAGTCAGGATCAAGGGAAAGATGAATGCAGCAATGTACAGAGACATGTACAGAGGCAATGTCTCCACAAAAATAGCGGCTATTTTCTTGGTTGAAGAAAATTCCACAGTCTAGTTTTACATGTTTTATCCAGCCAAGAAAATGGCCGCTCTTTTTGTGGAGACATTGTCTTCAACAAAATGGGCATTCACCAATTTCCTGTTACTATACATAAATACGATCACTTCAGATCCAATCCGGTTTTCCTGATGAAGTCACGTGATGTGACGTAACACGTAGGGCGTGGCCGGAAGTAAGGAAAGGACCGTAAGTGACGTGAGAGGCATCTGTAATGCCGCTGTTTTATTCAATGTGCTTTTTAATCTTTTTAAATGTAAGCTTTCATTTGTCTTTCAATAAATCTTCGATTGTTTAAATATACTACACTATGGGAGGCATTTATTTCATTCCCATAAGTTGTCTGGAATCCGGAGGGAAATATTGAGAGCCGATAGCCAGGAGTCTGTAAGTGGGAGATCATCATCACCAGGGTCATCCTTAAGGCTGATTCATCATTTTATGGAGGTGCGAGTTCTGTGAGCACTGAGCAGTTGTGTGAAGTTTCAGCATCACTTGTTTTAAGGGAATTATTTTTGAAGGACTATTTATTTACCTACCTAATTTTGGATGATCTTTTTGGACTTTTCATTTTAACCACATTGTACTTCATCAGTGGTGATTTAATTGAGTTTGTCATTTTCAACATCGTATGTTCATATATACATATTCATATTCATTTGCCGTTTATGTTGAGAAATTTTGCTGATCAATTTCAATATGGGGTATTGTTTGTGGAATTTTGAGGAAAATAATAAATTTAATTTGTTTTGGAATAAGGCTGTAACATAACAAAATGTAGAAAAAGTGAAGCGCTGGGAATACTTTCCGGATGCACTATATATGAATTGGATGCGGGTTTCACCGTATCCAATTCGCGCGACAGGAGATTGTGACTGTCTCTCAATGGAGAGGCTGCGGAGTGAATTGCACAGGAGTCCTGTGCATCGTTGGCTCTGTTTCAGGTCCAAATTCAGGCAAAAATTTGGGCCCGATTCATCCCTGAAACAGGTAACGGGAACGCACCGGACGCCTGCTGCGAAATGCATCCGGCATAGGTGTGAACCCAGCCTTAGTGTAGTATTTATTGTAGCCTCTGTCAGTCAAGTTTTCAGTTTTTTTTTTCCACTCAAGGCAATAGACTATGGAGAGTTTTTATTGTATTAATCTGACTTTCCTATGTTGCTGCATTGTAGCATTCTCCACCTCTGAAATTTGACATTTAAGTCCTTTAAATGTTTTTTTGGCTGGATGTCATTAAATCATCCACATTTAGATTTTTATTGATCCACTCTCCACTATTTATTTAATTCAACACTGAATAAATGCTTTGGTTTATTATTTCCTATTATTTTACATTGAGTTCCTTAAAGTGGGGTTGCAACCAAAAAAACAAAAAGGGGCTTAAAAATCATAAAAAAAATTAAAAAAAAAATTAAATTTTTACTCACCTCTAAATGCCTGTTGCTAGGGGGTCCCTCGAAGTCTGCCACCTTCATTGCCCGGGCTAAAAGTCACTCCTGTAGGCAACGCACAGTCATCTGGGACATGTCATGTGTCCCAGATGAGTGAGCGTCGAATCACGGCGCACGGCGCCGCTCGCGCATGCGCAGTGGGTGCCCGGCTGTGAAGCCCAGCCGGGTTCCCACAGTAAGAATGCCGGCGTCGTGAGCGGAGCGGGGAACGAGGGGGGGGTCTCGTTCCCCCGCATCGCTGGACCCCGGGACAGGTAAGTGTCCGATTATTAAAAGTCAGCAGCTGCAGTATTTGTAGCTGCTGACTTTTAATTTTTTTTTTTGCCCGGCCCTCCACTTTAAGTAGGAATTTCACATCGTTTTCAGTTTTGTCCTTGTCCATTTTTATTTTATTTTTTTCCACCAAGGCACAGACGACATACTATTTACAAATTAAAAGAGAAACCTAAAAAACCTCAATGTACAGAAGCTAAGCCTGCTTGTCCCTTTTTTTAAATAAATGTGATTTCCTAAATTTAAATACAGTTAAGTATGCACTGACATGCTGAAAAAAAAGGACAGCTTTTGCATGATAAGTTTCTGCTGCCAAAGCCTCATTTTTGAAGGATGTGCAGTCTTAGGGCATAGGTTGTACCTCTGCAGCTATGCACCCAGTACATGGGATTCAGCCAACCATCGGGAAATATAGTAGTTCCTTTGCATTGCATCCTTATGCCGCGTACACACGATCGGAAATTCAGCCAGCAAATGATCGATGAGAGCTTTTGGTCGGAAAATGTGACCGTGTGTATGCTCCATTCGGACTTTTGCTGGCAGAATTCCAGCCAGCAAAAGATTGAGAGCATGTTCTCAATTTTTCGGTCGGAAAAAAGTTCTGATCGTCTGTAGCAATTCCGATGTGCAAAATTCCTACGCATGCTCTGAAAAAATTTGACGCATGCTCGGAAGCATCGAACTTAATTTTCTCGGCTCTACGTAGTGTTGTACGTCACTGTGTTCTTGACGGTTGAAAGTTCAGTGAACTTTTGTGTGACCGTGTGTATGCAAGCCAAGCTTGAGTGGAATTCCATCGGAAAAAAACATCCAAGATTTTTCAGACTGAAATTCCACTTGTGTGTACGTGGCATTAGAGTGGGTTTTTTGGCCCATTCTTGGATGGTGGCAGCAGCTCTAACAGATTTTTCACTTTATTGGGGAGTGGTGAAATATCCCCCTTGAAACCTCCTAGAAAAATGTTCCCACCCCAACATTTCAACTTGTAGTTCTTCTTTGCATCCTGCTGCCTTATGGCCCTCCACATGCTGATGGAGGGCAGGGGTGGCCTTCTGTGTAAAATAATTGTGCTGGCCAAAGATTTAAATCTAAAATAATAGTGGCTATGTACCTGCCATTGTGGTGTAGCACAGTCCACAAAAAGAGTATATAAGCAGGCTCAAAAACATGGCTTACACCCTTGAAGTAAGAAGTAGAGGAAAAAGCCACATTAGGAGCCTAGGCAAAATGGCTGATATACAGTCTTGTGGAAGAGGAGGGAAAAGTATGCACTGGCAGGGCCAGAAACATGGCTACTATGTGGAATAGCAGGCAAAAAAAAATCCACTGACTACTCCACTGGCTGCTCAATGCCCTTGAGAAGGGATGGGAGGAAAAAGGCACATGAGCAGCACAAAGAAAAAGGGAGCTATTCTGCAACCTTGAAGGTGGAAGATGAGGACAAGGAAGTACAAACCAAAAGTGGTATTGAAAGAGATAGAAGAGGAAAAGGGCACATTTTCTGCAGTTAAAGCGTAACTCCACTTTTGTTGAGAAAAAAAACATCCCCCCTGGGTGATCTATGTACATTGCAAGGATTATAACAATCTTGGTTGCAGATTCCTACCTTTTGTTATTCTGAAGTAATACATGCATGTTTGTCTGTGTAGTTCTGATGGGAGTGGTTTTAGATTAACAATCACCTGTGGCAGCTGCAGGGCACTAATGAGGAAATCTGCTGGGCCTGTATCCCTTTAGGCTACCTTTACACTGGGGGGGGGGGGGGGGGCATTAGCGGTGATTTTCGGGTGCTAGCAGGCACTTTTAACCCCTGATAGCAGCCGAATAAAGGGTTAAAAGCATTCACAAAGCGCCGCTGTCAAAGAGCTTTGCAAGCACTTTGGCAGCAGTGCCCATTGATTCCAAAGGCAGGGACAGTGGAGGAGCGGTGTATACACCACTCCCACACTGCCTGAAAGATTCTGCTTGCAGGACTTTTTCTAACGTCCTGCAAGCTCACCACCCCAGTGTGAAAGCACTCGGACTCTCACACTGGAGCTGCAGGAGAGGCATTTTTCAGGCGCTTTACAGGCGCTATTTTTAGGCCAAAAGCGCCTGAAAAGCCCCCAGTGTGAAAGGGTCTTAGGTGTGTTCCTATTGGAAATATCTCACCAAAAATGAAATTTTTGTTGCAGGGGATGCCTGAAATCTGACTTGTATCTTAGGCAGGCTTTTGAGAAAATTGGTGAGCCAATCACACAAGCAGGAAATGGTGTTTCTGGGGAGTGATCAGGACACTATCTTTGTACAGAACAACCCAAGGTAGCCATATTGCACTGCATTTATAGAAAATGACAGCAGCTGCAGATTGAAAAGGAAAGATAATTTTTAATAACATTCAATTACAATATGACTTGTATCGCAATTGTACACGCTATGCTATTTTTTTTTATTTGCAATTTTCTTTCCCCACGAAAGTGGAGTTACTTTTTAACCACTTGCCTCCCGCCATACAGCAAAATGATGGCGGCAAAGTGGTTGCGTTATCCTGACCGGACGTCATATGACGTGATCAGGATAACAAGTCGATGCGTGCCCCCGGGGGCGTGCATCGCAGTGATCCTTGTTGCGGCATGTCACTCTGACACACCGCAACTCCAATCTAGGTAAAGATTCTCTGACTGAGACTCTTTACCACGTGAACAGCCATGTTCAATCACGGCTGATCACGATGTAAACAGGAAGAGCCGCTAATCAGCTTTTCCTCACTCGCGTCTGATAGACGCGAGTAGAGGAGAGCTGATTGGCTGCTATTTTGACAGGGGGGTCTGTGCTGATTGTTTATCAGCACAGCCCCCCCACCACGGATGCCCACCCAGGACCACCAGGGATTAGGGTTGCCACATCATCCCTTTAATCCAGGACACATATTAATTACACAGGTTCTGAGGCTGATTTAATGCAGATAAGGCAACAAGTGAGTTTAATTACCACCTTAATCAGCCACAGAACCTGTGTAAGTAATGTGTGTCCTGGATTAAAGGGATGGATGTGGCAACCCTACCAGGGATGCCACCGTGACCACCAGGTACAGCATCCCTGCTGGCCATGGGTGGCAATATATGCCCACACATGATGCCAATGTTTGACCACGCATGATGCCAATCAGTGCCCACCAGCAATACCTGCCAGTGCCTCCTAATCAGTGAGGCCCATCAGTGCCATCAATCAGTGTCAATCAGTGCCACTTATCAGTTTCCATCAGTGCCACCTATCTGCCCATCCATGCCCATCAGTGCCATCAGTGCCACCCATAATTACCCATCAGTGCAGCCTTGCAGTGCCAATCAGTGTCGCCTATCAGTGCCCAACAGTGCCACCATTTTAGTGCCCATCTGTGCCACCTATCAGTGCCCATCAGTGTCGCATATCAGTACCCATCATCAGTGCCCATCAGTGCCACCTCATTAGTGCCACCTCATTGGTGCCACCTTATCCGCACTCATCAGTGCCATCTTATCAGTGCCTGTCAGTGCAGCCTCATCCGTGCCCATTAGTGAAGGAGAAAACTTACTTATTTACAAAATTTTATAACAGAAACAAAGAAAAAAAATTTAGAATTTTTATTTGTTTAGCAAAAAATAAAAACCGCAGAGGTGATCAAATACCACCAAAAGAAAGCTGCAAATTGGTGCTGAAAGCTGAAAATTGGATTGGACAGGAAGGGGGGAATGTGCCCTGTATTGAAGTGGTTAAATAAGTGGCTGGCATACGCCTTTGGGGTGGTCTTAATTAGACCTCATTCGGAATACTCTGTCTAGTTCTGGAGAACTCACTTACAAAAAGATAAGATAAGATAATTGATAAGATAGAATAAGTTCTGAGATGGGGAACAAAAAATGCAAAAGATCTGAGAGATAAAACATAGGACAGACTTTGGGAACTTAAAGTGGTTGTAACCCAAAAAAAAAAAAAATGCTCCTGTCCCTTTCTTTCCATGTTCTACAATACCTGGTTGATTCTGCCCTTTCCTGTGTTCCCTTGTTTAAACGGATCATGCTTATCATGGCTGACGATCCATGATAGAGTCTCTGTATCTCCCTCTCGCCCTCCCTCTCTCTCTGTCACTTCTGAATCCTATGTGTAAGCCAACCTCCTCCCCGCCCTCCCCCTCTCCTCCTGCCTTGAGCAATGCTATTTCCCCTGCAGCTGCTCCCCCCCCCCCCCAATGGAGTACCTGTGCTCCAAAAAGAGAAATCCACATGACAAAAAGGTATTTAGATATACTGTATTATAACAAAAAAAAAAAAAAAAACATATAATGGCAGTTTAAAGCTGAGACTGTATGGCTACTTTAAAATGTACATTCTGGAGGAGAGAAGGGAAAGGGGATACATGATTAAAATCTTTAAATACATCATAGGAATGCCTGGACTGGCTATAGGGTACACCGGGCATTTGCCGGAAAGTCTGCTGGACCAATTGTCCTTTAGGGGCCTAAAGCTGAGCTGGCCCTTGAGACTGCACTGCTCACCCAGCCTCTCTGTGGCCAGCCGGCCGCCCATTAAGTCCACAGCTGGCCATTAATTCCATGGCCACCCATTAAGTGCACAGCCGGCCATCAGGGTTTGGGAGAGGGTGTAAATTAGAGATCAGCTGACCAGTAACAGGGGAGGAGCTGGAGGAGGTCTCCCCTGCTTGAGCTGAACTCACAGCCTACGAGGAGACCCCAGCTCCAGATCTTGAGACAGGTGTCACAGTGACACAGACTGCCGCTGCTGCTCACTGACATGTGGAGGGAGCCAGAGAGAAAGTGCCAGTGATGATATTATATATCCCCCAAGGTAAAAATGTGTCAGGTGGGGAGAGTGCTGGGGATGGGAGGACCGGGGATGATGATGGGGATGAAAGCTTTTATAGGAGGACTAGACTTTATCACTAGTGTGTGACCCCTCCACTTGGCTGCACCCCCCCCCCACTGCCCACCTGGCTGCACCCCCTCTCCTCTGTCCACCTGGCTCCATCCTCACCTTCTCCTGGCTGCATTCCCTCCTCTCTTCTGTCAACCTGACTCTGTCCTCCCCTTCACTTGGCTGCATCCCCTCCTCTCCTCTGTCCACCTGACTCCTCTCATCTGTCCACCTGGCTCCCTTCTCACCTCTGTCAACCTGGCCCCATCTTCCCCTCCGCCTGGTTGTGTCCCCTCTGCCTGGTTGTGTCCCCTCCTCTGTCGGCTCCATTCTCCCCTCCACCTAGCTGTGTCCCCTTCTCTACTCTGTCCACCTGGCTCTGTTCTCTCCTCCGCCTGACAGTGTCCCCTCCTCTTCTATGTCCACCTGGCTCAGTCCTCCCCTCCAACTGGCTGAATCCCTCCTGTCGGCTGTCCACCTAGCTCAGTCCTCCCCTCCACCTGGCTGCATCCCCCCTCTCCTCTGTCCACCTGGTTCTGTCCTCCCCTCCACCTGACTACATCCTTTTTGTCCACTGTTCAACTGGCTCCAACATACCGGCCACCTGGCTGCATCCCCTTTGTAATAACACATCCCACACTCCTCCTGAGTGCTTTCGCTTCCTCCAGTCTGAATATAGATATCAGATATTCCAAACCGTTGACAGTTTGACAACAACTAGACAGTACTTGTTTTGACTGCTGAACATCAAACTGTTTATTAGAACACAGAATACAGGCTTTTAAACATTTGAGTAGAATGTTCCCTCCTTCTGCTCCTATTACTCTAACAATACACCTGTAACCAGAAACCTAATATAACATGAGCTCTTTAACTAATCTTTTCTAGACTATAGGTGATTTAGAGATACATTATAGCAGACAAACCAAGACAGGTGTCTGGCTGATGACATCCGCATTTGCTATGAGTCCCAACAGTGGGAAGCAGTCACTATTTCCAGTATGGCATATAGGCCCTATACAGTGTTCCCGGAGTCTGTGTGTCTTGGGGGGACATGGACTTGAATCCAAAGAAACATTACTTCAAGGGTCCCCAGGCATACACCTCACAAAGAGTATTGTTCCCTCAAAACCCAGGGCCCATAATCAGTGGGTAAGAGGCTTGCTCCTAGTCCTCTCCAGAAGCCCCTATCTTGGTTAGGTCTGTCCATTTGGCTCCAATCTCCCCTCAACCTGGCTGCATCCCTCCTCTCCTCTGTCCACCTCGCTCTGTCCTACCCTCTGCCAAAACTGACAATTGCGCGGTCATGCGACGTGGCTCCCAAACAAAATTGACGTCCTTTTTTCCCATAAATAGAGCTTTCTTTTGGTGGTATTTGATCGCCCCTGCGGTTTTTATTTTTTGCGCTATAAACAAAAAAAAGAGCGACAATTTTGAAAAAAAACACATTCTCTTTTACTTTTTGCTATAATAAATATCCCCAAAAAATATATAAAAAAATATTTTTTTTTCCTCAGTTTAGGCCGATACGTATTCCTCTACATATTTTTGGTAAAAAAATCACAATAAGCAATTATTGATTGGTTTGCGCAGAGGTTATAGCGTTTACAAAATAGGGGATAGTTTTATAGCATTTTTATTAATATTTTTTTTTACTAGTAATGGCGGCGATCAGCGATTTTTATTGTGACTGCGACATTATGGCGGACACATCAGACATTTTTGACACATTTTTGGGACCATTGTCATTTATACAGCAATCAATGCTATTTAAATGCATTGATTCCTGTGTAAATGACACTGGCAGTGAAGGGGTCAACCACTAGGGGGAGGGGTTACATGTTCCTAGAGGCGTGTTTCTAACTGTGGGGGGGGGGGGGCGTGGCTGTCAGCTAGTGAATGCTGGTCTCTGCTCCAATCACAGGGAGCAGAGATCGGCGTCACTAGTTGCTAGGCAGAACGGGAGATGCTGTTTATTTCCGCATCTCCCCGTTCAGCCTTCCCATGAGACGATCGCGGGTATCCCCGATGCGATCGAGTCCGCGGGACCCGCGACCGGCCTTACGGGGGTCCCGACCGGCGCGAGCGCTCGATGGCATGGCGGCATCTTAAAGGGGACGTACCTGTATGCCCTTATGCCTGTCCGTGCCATTCTGTCGACGTACATCATCGTGTGCCGGTCGGGAAGCGGTTACACAATGTGCATAGCCAGATTCTGTTTTCTACTTCCTTATGAAGCAGGCTAAATATAACTAAAAGATATCAAGAAAACGGTAGTTGTCATTATTTGTAATTTGGTTTAAAAAAAAGAAATGGGCTGCTCAGTCTAAAATGCCTGGGCCTATTTTCTGTCCCAGTCCGGGCCTGATCATAGGTTTGAGTAAGGTTCAGGAGCGCAGTATTTTCCATATGGAGTCAAGATCAATAACACTTATGATATGACTTCAAACTAGCAGGAGGAAAGTTCATAAAAATCTTGTATGAGGTTCAGTGTGAAGTTTCCACAGTCAGTGATGATGGTGGTGGACACCAGAACTACAACCTCCCACTCTGGGAAGCACGGTGCCACCAGCAGGTGATCCAGGTCCTGACACTCTGTAGTGCAGAGTCATGTGTTTTCACATTCATATGGTACCCAAATACTTTTATGACGACTGATCTGATGCAATCAGAAGCTGCAGATTGCAACAGTGCTGTCAGCAGCAGATATGGTAAGAAAGGCCCGTCTTGCAGAATCCTTTTTATTTTTTGCCTATTCAAGTGCTCCCATACTGTCCTGGTGCTAAACTATTTCTACATAGCACATAGCTAAAGTCTATATTTTAAATTTGGGTAAAAAAGGATGAGCGGAGGGTAGACAAATGTGGATTTGAAGTATTTTTGTGTACTCTTTTTTGACATTTTATTAAGCATTTAAGACAATGCAGTGTGGTAATGTGAGTGGTAATGTGAAAAAAAAATTCACAAACTATACTATTAATACCACTGGCAAATTTGTAAGAGGACTTAAGCTTTATTTTTTACAGGCAACTTTTCCTATAGCTATGTATGAGATTGGGTGTTGCTGCAGTAATATAACAGTAAAAAAAAATCAATTACACATGTAAACTATGTGATGCTAAAATATGGTGTTGCTGATGCTGTCTAACATTATATACAGCTTAAATGCATCTTCTAAGCATGTATTTTAAAGGATTTATGTTTTTCCCATGTCTCCCTCAAAGTCCCATTAAAACATGGACCTCCTCCCCACTATGCATTGTATATGACTCTATAACAGTGTGCAGCTCCCTGTGTCCATTTTTTTAATCAATTCCTTGCATAGTAGCTTTAAACATGGCCAGAATTGTTGTTCAACATTTGTCCCCCATAAACTGTAATGTTGTTTTATTTAAAGTTTGCAATTTTCAGACTTCATGATGGACTTGATGAACGCCCCTGAACCAAACCCAGACATGTTTGCTTTGTTTCTACCGATTAGAATATATATATTTATGTACCATAAAATAATTTCCAACATTTTAGTAAGACTCAGATGAACATATACTTTTAACATATTCCCATTTCCATTTTTTTCTTACTACAAAATATTAAAGGGTGGTTTCCAGGGCTTATGCACATTTAAATGTGCGCCAGACTCATGAGCGTTATAGTGCCAGCAAAGCTTTCCTGCCAGCAAACCTCTAATTTTAGAAAATCAGCTCCTTGACTTTAGGTTGCTCAATAATGTTAACACATTTTTAAAATGTTTGTGAACATGTCTTACTTTTGTATGCAATAAAATCAATGTAATTTATTCTTGTAGGATGTTGTTCAAACAGGTAGTCTAATTGTGCTTAGTTAATCACAAACATGTTTTTTTTTTCTGCTTGTTTTTTTTTTTTCTAACAAGTCAGCAATCATTAAGTTCAACTCTACAAATGATCCATTTAATGCATATTCATTTTTATATACATTTATGCTCATACTTTTACAATGTTCATTTGATGTAAAGAGTGATAAATGTTATTAAACAAGAAAAACATGATCTAATAAATCAAGTTAGTGGATTAAATTACACCTTTATTCCCTCTGGCATAATAAAGAAAGCTATATATTCTGTTTAATTAAAGAATCATTCATTTTCCAAGAATGGACTCCTTTCATCTTCTCATCCATTTTATTATCATTTAGATCAGTTATTTGACTCACACATTGAAAATAATTTGCAGATATTGCTTGCACCACTCGCAGGTGCCAAAAAACTTAATATAATAGTATTATACGCCTTTTTTCCCCTCTGGTAATGCATGTGTTGGGAAGTTAAGAAAGAAGTGTTTGTTGAATCGCTGAAAGCAATTTGGATAGAACAACTAAGGTAGAAATAAATTAAGGGTGGTGTCTAAAATATACTAATACATTCACACTGGTAGTGTTGCTTAAACCACTAATTCTAGCAGATCATTATTAATTTAATTTTTAATTAGTTTTCCTTTGTAAGATATGTTCAAATGCAGCTAAAAATGGGCATAACAAATTTTATGGTACAACGTTCATTTGTATAAATGTCATTGTGAAATAGTTTATGGGAAATGTGAAGTGCATATGCATTTAACTCTTGTTTGAGGGATTTATTAACACTGTGTTATAATTACTAATAATAGTAATAATATCTGCTAATCTACAGTACACCCTATTTAAAAGAGTGGTTTATAATTTAAGCAAATGTAAAAAGAGCGTGAACCAAGCCTGAAACCCATTGAGAACCCCAACGCGAACCTTGAATTTAGCACCAAACCCCATTGACTGGGAGGTAAAGCTAGCTATTGTTTCTGAAAATCCTGCAAATAACATGCTTGGCAATGACTTAAAGCTGCACATGGTGTTAAAGAATAGTACAATATAGTCCTATATAAGGGACTGTCACGCCTACCCCAATGCAGGTATTCAGACATTATAGCTGGCTACTGTATTCTTCACCTATAGCAGCCCTCTTTCCCATAAGGCAAGCAGGCCTACCTGTACTCGGTTTCCCCCAGGTCTTATACACAATGCTATAGTGCCTGGCCACCATATCAGGGCAGGCACAAACTGAGCAAAGCAAACAGGTATTTGTGGTTAGCAGACAGGCAGAGTGGTTGTATGACAGTCCAGGTAAAAGGCAGGCTGAGTTCAGGGAATAGTCCAATATCCATGCACCTCACAAAAGTCCCCATTTTGAAGGCTTATATGCAAGTTATTGGCCATAAAAAGGTTATAAGGGCCCGGGTATTGCCTTGGGGGTCAAGTATCAATGCAAAACATTTTTTTAAATATCTTTTTTAAAGGAGCAGTGATTTTAATGATGTTGAAAGTGAAATAATAAGAATGAGAAATTCCTTTAAATATAGTGCCTGGAGGGCATCTGTACTTATAGGTATAAAACCTGCTGCAGCAAAACTGATATTTGTAAAGTAAAAATATATATATATTTTTTTTTAAACGGCGTGGGGCCCTACCATGCATACCAGGCCCTTTGGGTCTGGTATGGATTTTAAGGGGAACCTCATGCCAAAAATTATTTTAAAAATGGCGTGGGGTCCACCCCAAAATCCATGCTAGACCATTATCCGAGCACACAGCCTGGCAGGCCGCGAAAGTGGGGGAGAGCGAGTGCCCCCTCTCCTGAACCATACCAGACAAATGCCCTCAACATGGGGTGGGTACTTCCCCCCTTTCCTGGCCTGCCAGGCTACATGCTTGGATAAGGGTCTGGTATGGATTTTGAGGGGACACCATGCCATTCTTTCTATAATTTTGGCATGGGGGTTCCCCTTAAAATCTATACCAGACCCAAAGGGCCTGGTATGTATGGGCGGGGGGGGGGGGGGGGGGTAATGGCTTGCAGCCTGAAAAATCTATTTAAAAGGATTTTTTTTTCTTTATATATGTCAGTTTTACTGCATACTAAGGGGACCCCCCCAGGCACTACATTTAAAGGATTTTTTTATTTTTATTGTTTCATTTTAAGCATCATTAAAATCACTGCTCCTTTAAAAACTGTATTTTTTTTTTTAAATCTGCATTTGCCCCTCTGCCCCAAAGAAACCCTCCATGCTGAGGGCATGTGGCCTAATATGGTTCGGAGGGGGGGGGGCACTTGCTCGTCCTCCCCTTTCATGGAATGCCAGGCTGCATGCTTGGATAAGGGTCTGATATGGATTTTTTCTCAATGTTATTTACTGTAAGAATACACATTACCAAGATAATTGCAACTGGCAAGTCACACATCATAGTTATGCATCACACTACAATATTTATATGTAAAACCTTTCCGAGCATTATGGCAAGTTGGCAAGTGCCCCTCTTTTTTTGCTGAGGGGACAGAGTTGACAGGTGCACAGGAGGTTGTGTGAACGGATCCACTGGCTGAAAGGTTTGAGAAATGGAAAATCACTTGTGGGAAGTCTTGTTAAAGGATTCAGGTAAAAACCCACTGGTTAGGAGTTGACTTCACTACTACATTTGGTGCAAGACAAGTAAGCTGTTTTCGTATCCTGACACCCACTCACACTTTGTTAATTTTTTAAATAAGAAAACAAATTTTATAATTTTTTTTATAAAAGAAGTCTTGGGCCCCCTTTTGCCCCTTCTCCACGATAGATGGAACAGATCTCCTGATTCCGTGCACCATTTGCTACTATTTGCACAATCCCTCCATCTAATAGAATAGAGCAGTGATGGCGAACTTTTTTGAGCCCGAGAGAGAGAGTGAGAGGGGACAGCAAGAGTGAGGGGGGTGAGGGGGTGAGAGATACTGAGAGGGAGGGGGGCAGAGAGAGAAGGGTGTGAGAGATATGCTGAAAGAGAGAAGGAACAGAGAGAGGGAGAGGGGCTGAGAGAGAGGGAGGGGGGACAGAGATAGAGAGGGGTGTGAGAGATATGCTAAGAGAGGGGGAACAGAGAGAGGGAGGGGGGCTGAGAGAGAGGGAGAGGGGGCTGAGAGAGAGGAGCAACAGAGAGAGGGAGAGGGGTGTGAGAGAAATGCTGAGAGAGAGGAGGAACAGAGAGAGGGAGGGGGGACAGCGAGAGAGAGAGAGAGAGAGAGAGAGAGAGATGGGGGACAGAGAGAGAGGGGTGTGAGAGAGAGGGAACAGAGAAAGAGAAGGGGACAGAGAGAGAGAAGAGGGACAGAGAGAGAGGGGTGAGAGGGAGATGCTGAGAGAGGGGTGAGCTGAGAGAGAGGTGGAACAGAGAGAGGGGGACACAGAGAGGGGGACACAAAGAGGGGGGACGGAAAAAGAGGGGGGCTGAAAGAGAGGGAGGGGGGCTGAGAGGAGAGAGAGACCTCTTGCTCTGTCCTGGACCCTCTCGTGTGCCCACAGAGATGGCTCTGTGTGCCAGCTGTGGCACGTGTGCCATAGGTTCGCCATCAGTGCCCTAGGAATAAGGCAGGCAAATCTAGTCAAGTATGGTGAGTGGATTGTTTTCTTAAAATAAGGTAACCAAAGATACATTTAAAAAGCCATTCTTTCCCCAAAACTTAGAAACCACTCAGAATTGGAGATTAAATAAAACTGGAGAGTACACAATCTGGTGCAACTCTGCCTAGAAACTAATCAGCTTCAAGGTTTTATGGTCTGAGCTTAAATGATAAAGCTGAAGCGGATTGTCACCAGATTTTGCACTCGCCAGTTTTAGAAAATAACCCCCTATACCAGGGGTGCCCAACCTTTTGAAGAGCGAGGGCCACAATGAGCAGAGTGGGCAGATGACAGCTCTGCGTCCGCTCTTCCTATGCAAAGGGGACACAGACACAGCCCACTCTTCTCTGTGGGCCCTCTGATCTGATCAAATGGAAGGAGACTTCTGTTTTTTTAGCAGATCCGATTGGAGGTAGGCGGGTATAAATGGACACAAGTCTGTTTACATCTGCATGCTCCAGAGAGGTGAATGGAGGGTGCAATTGGGTCAGACCGATCATCAGCCTAAGGCTGCTTTTATACTGATGGTCTGTGGTCTAGCCACACCGTGGGTGCAGCGCAACTGTGGCTTTCCTGCAGGTTAGCTGTACTTTGCCATAGAATTCTATTATATCCTGCAGGTGTGGTACACTTTCTGAAAGTGCACCAAACCCACAGGTAAAACCGGAAGTCTATGGCTCAGTGCAGGTAAGCCACAGGTGTTCTGCACTACACCTGCAGATCAGTTTGAAAGCAGCCCAGTAACCACTGCAGAACCTATATATCCCTATATACACTGTGATTTTAGTAAATAAACTTGCTGTCCCAGGCAGAGTGCATTTGGTATCACTCCGCCTATGACAGGAGCCTCTTATGCAGCTCTTTTCCGCAGCTGCTTGCTTTCTCTACTGCTGGCTTCATTCACAACACTGATGCTCTGGCATGGCGGGTAGGCAACCAGCAATCTGGGCTTGCCAACCTGTCATCCCAGAGCAGGAGGTCGCGGGCCACATCAGATGGCTCCGCGGGCCACATGTGGCCCCCGGGCCACTGGTTGGGCACCCCTGCCCTATACTATACACTTTACCTAGACCAATAACACTGGCAGGGAATGTGCTTTCCTCCATGTTCCCAAGAAGTTCCCACATTAAATGTAAAGATGTGTTTTAGGTTTTTTTATTATTGTTTGGGGAGGTTACTTCTTGGGGGACCTGCTTTGTAGACTGGTCCCAATTAAAATGACTGCTATCTGTGCCAAAAAAGACAGTAAGCAAAAGCACTAAAAACAGCCATACATTACTTCCTGGACCATGCTGAGCAACTTAGACTTTTTTTTAAAGCAGGCTGGATTTTGCAAAATGTGTCTCGCTTTGGACAAGGTCTAAACCAGGGGTGGCCCACAGAGCCTTATAATGTGTGCCATAACTGCCTGCTCTGGGATGGGGGGTCAGCAAGGCCAGATCTGGGGTTGCCGCCCATCTATCCGACAGCATCAGCATTTTGAATGAAGCCAGCGGTAGAGGAAGCAGTGGCTGAGGAGCAGAGCTTACTGTATAGCGCCAGCTCCTGTCACAGGTGGAGTGACACCAAATACACTTTGCCTGGGCCAACAATAGCTGGCAATACTGGAATGGAAGACTGTTCTCAAAGCTAAGTTTATTACTAAAATCACAGGGGGCTATTTACAAAAAGCAAATCCACTTTGCAATACAAGTGCACTGCAAATGCACTGGAAAGTGCACTGCTAGTGCACTTGAAAGTGCAGTCGCTGTAAATCTGAGGGGTAGATCTGAAATGAGGGGAAGCTCTGCCGATTTGATCATCCAATCATGTGCAAGCTAAAATGCTGCATTCTTCCAAGTGCACTTTCAGTGCACTTGTAGTGCAAAGTGGATTTGCCTTTAGTATATATGGGCATATCTTTTCTGCATTGGTTACTGGACTGCTTTCAAAATGATCCACAGGTGCACCTGCAGGTTACCTGCACTGAGCCACTGACTTCTGTTATTACCTGTGTGTTTGATGCACTTTCATAACATGCACCACACCTGCAGGATCTCCTCTCCAAAGGTTTGGTCACCCCTGGTCTACACTCAGCTAGCAAACTCTGCTTGTTCTATCTAGGTATCCTGGTTGTTAACATTTCTAAGCTAAGACCACTTTCTCACTGTGGCCGCAGTCGCATTGTTGAAAAAGTGCAGTTCGTTTTCACTATGCTTTCCCGCTATCTAATGGCCCGTACACACTCTCGGATTTTCCAAAGACCAGTTCCGTCGGATCAGTTCCGTCGGAATTTGTCCGATGCTGGTGTTGCGTACACACGGTCGGACAACGTTGTCGGAATTTCCGGTCTTCAAGAACGTCGTGATGTAAGCCGTCTTCCACGAGACTAGAAAAGGGAAGTTCAGCACCATGTCCCGCACTCGTTGAGCTCCTTCTGCTGATTCCGTGTTTATCGCGAGTTAGTTGAAGTTTGGGGAGTTACGATTCGCGCTTCTCAGTTTTGTGACTCAGATCGTTACTGCTCTTCAGTTTGTGCTTGTCGTGCGTATCTGTTTATTAGTGCATGTAGTCAGTTCGCATTTGTTGGTCATTGCAGCCTATATCTTGATATAGGCCGCTTTGATTTTCACTGCTTATTGTCTGCTTGTTTCTGGTATTCATTTCGTTCTTTCAGGCCTTGCTGTTTATCGGTGCTTTCTGTTTGTCCATTCTGACCAGCTGACCGTTTGTGAGCAATGTTTCCCGTACGTACTCGTCGCCGAGTTCGTGCTGTATGCGGAATTTGTTGTCAGGCTTTTAGCTTTGAGCCAAGACCCGTCCATGAACAGAGCGAGGAGGAGTATGTGGACCAAGAAATGGTTGCTTCAGCGTGATCAATTCTCGCACATGCCTTTGCTTTGTGAGATCCGGGAGAATAATCCTGATGATTTCAGGAACTTTCTCCGGATGACGGACCCCGTTTTTCACCATCTTTTGGCTTTGCTGACCCCTTTTATCATCCGGCAGGATACCTGCATGAGACAAACCATCACTCCGGAGCAGAGGCTAGTTGCCACGTTGAGGTACTTGGCGACAGGGAGAAGCCTTCAGGATCTGAAGTTCTCCACAGGTATCTCTCCCCAGGCTCTGGGAATCATTATTCCAGAGACCTGTTCTGCTATCATCCAGTTCCTGCAGGAGGACTATATTAAGGTAACATTTCTCCTTTACTATTCCCTTCTATGTATGCTCTGTTTGCTAATGTCTTGTATTTTTGACCTCCTTCCCTAATTACCATGATTGCAATATGCTCTAATATGCTGTGCCCCTTTTCTCCTTCATGCATTTTTCCCTTCACTTACCTCCCCAGCATGCTCTTCTGGCCCAATAGACACCTATGGCCTAGTCACTTAAGCAATGTATTTTGTCTGCTGCATAGTATTGTTTTCCCCCAAACACCCCCTAAAATATGCACAAATGTTTGCTGTGTGTTTTACTTCATGCAGAGCCCCTTTTTTTTTTTGGGGGGGGGGGTGCCAAACTCATTAGGAACCCCCTCCCCCAACTGCTCTGTCAGATGCTACCAATCCTCTATCTGCTGGCTTTCCCAAGGTCAATACACACTATATACCTACCTCTTTATAGTGGGCATCTTTAGGGATGAATTCAGCAAAGCATGTAGTGCAAGGGGCTGGCTCCATACTTTCCATTTGCTCTTTTTTTTGGTTATTTCCCTCCTATTAGCTTGCTAGGTAATTGCAGAATGTCTAAATGTGCTTCCCTTTTTTTTTGGGGTGGGGGGGGGGGGTTCCTGTGGCCTGCCAATAGTGTTAAGTAAGGAGGGTCTGGCCAAACTAGCACACATTATTGAGCCATTTGGCAATCAATGAAGTGCAGAGGGTCACCTGTCCAAACCCCCCCCCCCCCCAAAACCCTAGTTATTGTCAATGGCCCATCAGAAGTGGGGGGATTGATGGGGGGTGAGTAATCTGCTAGGGGGACCTTCTACTTTTCGGTGCAAATACTTTCAAGGTTACAATTTAAAAGTCTGATCTTGTTCCAAGATGTTAGTGTCTAATCTGCTTGCAATGTTTATGTGCAAAGTGACTAATTTTTTTTTCTTGTTTCACTCCACAGTTCCCTTCCACGCCACAGGAATGCCAGACTGTGGCCTCCCACTTTGCCAGCTGTTGGGACTTTACTAACTGCGGAGGTGCAATTGATGGGAAACAAGTCCGCATCGTCCCACCCCCCAACTCGGGGTCATACTATTATAATAAGGGGTTTAATAGTGTAGTGATGTTGGCGGTGGTGTCGGCGACATACGAGTTTTTGTATGGGGATGTGGGGATGAGCGGCCGGATCTCGGATGGTGGTGCCATTGCGCACACAGAGTTCTACTGGTGTCTCCAGAGTGGCAGTCTGTGTTTGCCACCTCCAGAGGAGAATGCTGAAGGACTCCCCTTCGTCTTTGTCGTGGATGAAGCGTTTGCGCTGACTCCCCATCTGATGAGGCCCTTCCCGATGAGGACCCTCACCCCAGACCAGAGGGTCTTCAATTACAGGCTGTCGAGAGCCCGCAGAGTGGTGGAGAACACCTTCGGGATCCTGCCAGCCGCTTCCGCCTGTTTTTGACGGCTATTAACTTGGCGAAATACAAACTGAACCACATAGTTCTTGCCTGCTGCATATTGCACAACTTTCTGAAAAGACATAACAGCAACTATGTGGTGCCCGTTGGCCCAGATGTGGACGGGCCTTCCAATGCCGACCTCACAGCCCTTCAAGCGGCACGTCCAGGCTTGCCCCCTCTAAATGCCCGCGAGGTCCGCGAGCAATATATGGACTACTTTGTGGGTAGGGGGGCCATTGCTCTGCCTGACGCTGTGTGAGAGGCATTTTTTTTTTTTTTTCAAATATATTTTATTAAAGATAAACATGGGTGCAGTTAACAGAGTAACATTTGTACAAGAAATGAACAGTCATGAAGAAAAGATTAAACTACCATTGGTTTGTTTTGTAACTTTTTCTAGGATAAAAGGAGAGTATAGGAAGGAGAGGGGGGTAGGGGGAAGGGGAGGTGGTAGAGTAAATAGAGGAGAAATGTCTATAATGAAGTTCGGCAAGGAAATTGATGTTGGTCTTCTAACACTTTTAAGGTAGCACGTGAAGAAAAGAAGGTTTAGTATTATGTATACACTTTACAAGTCCAAGAATATACAAATATTGTGCATCTACTTAAAATCTCTAGGTTCAGAGGATGTTATAAGGGTGGAGTTCAAATATGGAAGTCAATTGGTCATAGCATCTGGGACGTGGTATCGCAAAGGAGTATGGAAGGTGCGACTGTGTGCAGCTCCTCAGGTTGGAGATAGGCCTGAATAGTTGGTTAATTGAAGTTGTTCCTGGGCTGTTAGGCAGCGTGTGATGAAAGAGGACCACTTCATGTGTGGAAGTGTTGTGGATTGACGTTCGTGGTTTGTGGTGTCCAGCTGCTCCTGGTAAAGCAGTGATTTGAGATCATAATCTCGGTTAATCTTGGAGGTGAGTCGGAGATCCAGTGCCTAAAGATAGCTCTCCGAGCCATAAGTAAAGTGAGAAGTATCCATTGAAAATGTTCTTGTGGGATACTTTTGTCGGAGGAAGCTGCTGTGTTCCTTTCAGGAGGGAAGCCAAATATCAGAAGCATAGGTTCCTTTTCGGGTGTGAAGTTGGTAACATCTCGGATGAATTGGAGGACGGAAGACCAGTAAGTAGCCACATGTGGGCAGGACCATAGTCGATGTATAAGAGAAGGTTTGTGGAGAAGGCACCAGGGGCAGAAGGGACCTGCCGGAGGGGGGAGAGACGTAGAGAAGGGAAAGTAGGCTCTATGCATTATCCTGAACTGAGTTTCTCTCCAGGTCTCACAGCATGTAATTTTCCTGGTTATCCGATAGCCTTTAAGGATGTCATTTAAGTCCACTGAGTCCGGTAAGTCAGACAGCCAGGATCTTATCGAGGTGAGATGCAGTGGTTTGGTGTATATTTCGTTTAAAGGGTGATATATGTCCGAGATTGAGTATCGTTTTCCGGTGATCAGGGTATCGATGAAGGAGGTCTTGAATCTTATTGATTTATTTGGACAGGACTTGCTGATAAAGTCTGCATATTGCATGACGTGGATGAAGTGATGTGGAGGCAGATTGTATTCTTTAGCGATGGTTGCAAATGGTTTGAGGATGGTGTGATTTGCCCCCTGGTATAGCGAGTGAGCCATGTATAGGCCTTTGTCCCTCCATTTAGAGAATGGTTCGTACAGTAAGTTCAAATGGAACATAGGGTTATTCTGTATTGGAAGGAATTTTGAGACTAATGGGGACAGTCCTAGTTTTTTTCTCGCTTCTCTCCAGGCCACAATCGTGTCTCTGAGGAGGAGATGCTGTTTGATATGGTTTGGAGTTTTTCGTAGGTTACTGTGGAGGAGAGAGGCCAAATCATATGGATGTGCCACCGTTGATTCCAGAACAAAGTTGGAGTATCGTGATGCTTTGAGAATCCAGTCTATCCCATTTCTTAGCAGACAAGCAATGTTATACGCTCTAATGTTGGGGAGGTTGGCTACGCCATCCCTCTTTGGGAGGTATAGTTTGGTTAAGGCTATCCTTGGTTTTCCCCCTTTCCAGAGGAAATTTGTAATGGCCCTGTTAAGAGTTTGTATATCTTTATGTTTCAGTAGCAAAGGTAAAGTTTGGAGGGGGTATAATAGTCGTGCAAAGCTAACCATTTTGAATAGAGCACATCTCCCAAAGAGCGATAGCGGTAGTTTCGCCCAAGCCTCTAACTCTCCCAATATTCTAGCAAACAGCGGAATATAATTTAAGGAATAGAGAGAGGAAGGTTCTTTGCCGATCTGTATACCCAGATAAGTAATGTGTTTATTGTTTATGCGGAAGGGGGACGATAGTTGCCAGGATTCTGGTGGTTTGAACCCTAAAGGGAGAATTTTGCTTTTAGCAAAGTGTATTTTCAGGCCCGAGCATTGGCGGTATGATTCAAAAACTTTTTGGATGGCAGGTATATCTGAGAGCGGTGATGAGGTGAAAATTATAATGTCGTCTGCGAATAGGGCAACACGTCGATTTTCTGGGCCTAGTGGGATTCCGTAAATGGAAGATGTGTTGTTAAGGTGTCGTGATAGGGGCTCTATGGCTAGGTTGAAAAGCAGGGGGGAAAGAGGGCAGCCCTGTCTCGTTCCCTTATACAAACGTATTGGGTTAGATTGCACGCCCGCGGCTATTACTGTGGCTGTGGGGGTAGAGTAAAGGCTGTGAATGAATTGTAAAAAGGGTCCTGTAATTCCAAATTTTTGCATTACCAGGGATAACCATTGAAAGTTCACGTTATCAAAGGCCTTTTCCGCGTCCAACGTCAGGAGTGCTATGTCTTCCGTAGGATGTTGTTTGGCATATTCAAGGGCTGTGAGTACTTTCCTAATGTTAGATGCGGCGGACCTGCCCTTGGTAAAGCCTGATTGTGCCTGGTGTATGAGTGATGGCATGATGGTTGCTAATCGTGTGGCTAGAATTTTGGATAAGATTTTGGAGTCTAGGTTCAATAAAGATATGGGGCGGTAGGATCCAGGATCCTGTGGGTCCTTACCTTTCTTAGCTATAAGTTTAATGTGAGCTTGGTGCCCAGTCGGAAGATAAGGGCCCCCCGTCCAAATTGTGTTGTAAACCGTAAGGAGTGTGGGGGTAATGTTAGTTTTTAAAATCTTATAAAATTCGGGCATGTAACCATCGGGGCCTGGAGATTTGCCGTTTGTTAGTCCACTGATGGTTTGTGTGATTTCTACTTCAGTGATTGGGGCGTTTAGCCTTTCCAGGTGGGCAGGGTCGATCTGGGGAAGGGGAGTAGAATCGAGCCAATTGGATGCTGTAGCAGGGTTCAAAGGTTCCTGGGCATAAAGATCTGCGTAAAATTTTTCCAACGTTTTGTTGATATCTTTGGGAGACGTGGACAGAGTGCCATCGGGATTGCGTAGGGTTGTTATTGAGTAGGTGTATAGATACCTTTGGTAAGTCTGGCTAGTAACTTTCCTGCTTTGTTCCCATGTTTATGGTATTGTAGTTGTGTGTATGACATTTTCATCCGCTCTATGTTGTTAGCCCATGTATTGAAGAGGTTCCTAGCGTGTTGCCATGCTCTATGATTGTCGTCAGTGTTCTGCGCCTGCAGTTGAGATTGGGTCTTTTGTACCAGTAAACTAGCTTCTAAGTATTATTTCAGTGCATTTTTCCTGTGTGCGGACGTATAAGATATTATCTTTCCCCGCAGAAATGCCTTGCCTGCTTCCCAAAATAGGTTAGGATTTTCCATGTGCATGTCGTTATTGTGTACATAATCCAGCCACGCTGCGTTAAGCATCTGGTGGAAGTTATCGTCTTGCGTGAGATATGAGGGGAATCTCCATTGCCTATGTTCTGGGTTGGGTCTCAGGTTATCAAGAGTGATAGTTATAGGTGAATGGTCTGAGATGACTAATTCGTGTATATTGGTTTCCCTGACTGCGTGTAACAGAGAGTGAGAGCAAAAGAAATAATCAAGTCTCGCAAAAGATTTGTGAACTGGAGAAAAGAAAGTGAATTCTTTCCCCAAGGGGTGGCATAGTCTCCAAATATCTAGTAACCCGAGGGCCTGTATCATGTGGTAGAGGTAAGTGTGTTGGGTCGGTGATGGTAGTTTTTGGCGATATGACGAGTGCGATCTATCTTCGCTGTCGTTGACGGTAGAGTTGAAGTCGCCTCCTATGAGGTGTGGAATGTGAAGATCTTTCGCCAGCTTTGTTGTCAGGTCACTAAAATATGACTTGTCTGGGGAATTTGGGGCATAGATATTGGTCAGCCTGATTTCGCCAGAAGCGAATTTGAGGTGGATAGTTATAAATCTGCCTTCCGTATCTTTGTCAATGGAAAGTAGGTCATATGTTAAGTTTTTATGTAAAAGAATGAGGGTGCCTGCTTTTCGGCCTGTAGACGCCGAGCCTAGCACGGTCCCTACCCACAGCTTTTGCATACGTGGGAAGTCATGTTCCTCCAGGTGGGATTCCTGAAGTAAGGCTATGTCAGTTTTCAACCTTTTCAGCTGACGAAGAATCGCCATGCGTTTTCCCGGGGAGCGTAGCCCTTTCACATTCCAGGATGCTATATTTATGGGTTGCATTGTTCAAGAGGGAAAAGTAGATTGTCTAGTTATGTTAGTGTATCTTACCTGTCGATGGTTGACTAAGATCAAGAGAATCAAGCAAAAGGGTATAGTTATAAGTTGGTCTTCGGTTTTGCGTTCAGGTGAACCTTCCTTTCTCTGGGGGAGGGTAAAGAAATAGATATAGGGGGATAAGAAGGACAATAGGGGTTAACTACAATACAATTATCTGCGACTTCTCTTTTTTCCGTATGCAAATTCCGCGCCCGGCGTTGCGACAGCCCGCAGTTCGCAGTAGTGAGTAGGGGGAAGGGGGAGGGGATCTAGCGCAGCCCCACTTAGAGTGATGGCAAGTTGTGAGTGGGCAGACCATCTCTCTCGAGGTCTCTGAGGGTAAATGCGAATAGCCTTGTGTGAGGAAGTTGCATAGGGCTTTTCCGAATAAGACAAGCATAAAATCTATGCGTTTCACAGACCCGAAGCGATACAAACAATGTGTAACAACATAAACTTAGGAAAAATATCAACTATAATACTTGAACCAAGTTAGCCGTATCCGTTCGAGGGTAGGGTAGGAAGTCTGCCCTGTGGCCAAGAAGGCGGCATTAATGAGTAGATGGGGGGATTACCATACATAAATAAAAATCCTATCCATACCCCGGTATAGCTGTAACAGGGGGTTGGTAAGATAAGTCAGCGGTAGTCAGAGTGGACTGGCATAGAAGCGGGCCTCAAGCGCTTAGGTGGGTCTTTCCTGGGGCTCCGTTGATCCCTTGGTCCTTGTTTGAATTTATCGGCGTAGGAGTCGGACGCGGGAGGTTTGGACACGATAGTGTGGAGAAAAGCATTAGCTTTGTCCGGCGATTGAAAGATGAGTTGCTCCCCGTCCGGGGCCTGGACTCGCAGGGTAGCAGGGTAAGCTAGGGTGAATCTGATGTTTCGTTTGTATAATTCTGCACATATCGGTTGGTATTCTTTTCTCTTGCGGGATACCTCTGCTGAATAGTCTGCAAATAGCAGCAGTTTGTGGCCATCCACTATGACAGACCGTGACTTTCTGAAGCTCTGGAGGATATCCGTGCGATCAATGTAGTTGAGATATTTGGCGATTATCTGTCGTGGTCGTTTGTTGTCGTTAGAAGGCGCTCCAATACGGTGTGCCCGTTCCACCGTGCAGCAGCGATTCAAGCCGAGAGCTTCCGGTATGATGGTGGTACACAGATCTAGCAGTGTGTCCTGTTTATGCGATTCTGGAAGGCCGATAATTCGCAGGTTGTTTCGCCTGGAACGATTCTCAAGGTCTTCCATGCGATCGTGCATGCGTTGTTGGTCTTGGATGAATTTTTCTAAGTCTGTGGTCATGCTATATTGATCATCTTCTATGGATGATATACGCTGTTCTGCGGTGTTCAGCCATCTTGTGTGATCTCCTAGCTCCTTCCTCAGCTGTTGTAAACCTTCTACTACTGCTTTATCTACTGCAGCTGTAAGTGTGGGTAGGAGCAGAGCGGCCACAGCCTGAGCCAGCTTATCAGGGGAATCTAAGTTTATTTGGCTGCCAGGGGAAGAGGTGTCCATTCCCTCATTTGTGTGAGCCTTCCCCTTGGTGATATGGAGAGCACTGGGCAGCTGTGTGTTTTGAATGGGAGTGGGCGCCTGCTGTGTAGCGGCCATCTTAGTTATTACATCTGAGGGAGAGGGAGAGCCGTCCCTCGATCTGGATCCCGAGCGCGATCGCGGCTGAGACAGATACCGCTCCATCCGCTGAGGTGATCGGAGTCTGTGGGGCAGCCTGTCAGGTCGCTCGGGGACTGCGCCGAGATTTTATATGCCGTTTAGGTTGCGGGCTGAGCGGTGCCGCCGGGATCTCCTTCCCTCACATATGGCGCCGGAACCGGAAGGAGAGGCATTTTTTAATAAATATATTTTTTAACCAGACCTATGATTTCTTGTCATTTCCTGCTTGTGTTTTTTGTAGGTGTATTCTAGCTTATTTGTGTTTGAATTTTTTGCCCTTTAGCTTCAACAGTGGGAATGCACTTTCTGGGTAAAAGGAGGTAACAGTCTCTTCTTCCCAAAAAGAATCTTTTCATGTTGTGTGTGTGATACCTAATCTTTTGTCTCGAGAAGGTTTGTAGTGCATAACTGACACCCAAAATACTCCTTTTCATCACCATGATAGAAATGTGTGTATTCACAAAAAACTGGTGTGCTACGTGTTTTAGTACAAAGCACTGTGGGTGTCATTTACATAAGCCAAATCCACTATGCACTACAAGTGCACTGCAAAAGTGCCCTGGAAAATACACTTGCAGTGCAAACTGGAATAGCCTTTAGTAACTAACACCCATTGCCCCCCAAATCCTTAACTTTTGCCATAAATAATGCTTTTGTGTTTTTAAAGAAGGAAGCCACACATTTTTTCAATTAAAAAAGTTTACTTACAACACATTAACAAGTGCCTTTCAAAACTTCTTGGCAAAACTGACAAGATCTTGGTTCTTTCGAATATTGTTTACTAACATTCCGCATTTGTTAAAACCAGGCATGGAGCAAAACAGATCAGACTGAACATAGGAACTTGCAAAGTTCAACTTTCTAAAGTGAAGACAAGATCAGACATGACTATATGTTCAAAGTGTGTTTGATCTTGCCTTCATCACATGTGGTGTCACCCCTGGAAACGGGAAATTTAGATCATGCACACAATTTGGGTCTCAAAATGGACATTAGATGGTAAAACACATGCCTAGAATGTTCAAAAGTGCAATTTCCCATCATGGGGATCAATGGATGTGTTTTGGGGTGCAACCCCTTCACCACACCCACTTTAGTAGTTAGTAAAGTGGTTGCACCCCCAAAACGTTGTCATTCATCCACCATGATGGGAGCTAGCACATGTTGACACAATGTGTGCATCTTCCAAATTTGCCACAGTTCTTAAAAGTTTCAAATGTTGTCACAAACAGCCACAAATGTGTGATAATTACTTTGTGCGTTTTCAGATTTTACCTAAAACTTCAATGATGTTCTTCAATTTTTGTTGAACATCATTGATGTTTTTCTTGATCTCATCTAGATCTCAATTGCACACCATTATCTCCCCGATGAGTACGTGTGCACGTTCAGTGGTAAAGTGCGATACTTCTTCCACAACATCCACATCACCTAAAAACACAAAAAAAAAAGTCTCTTGGAAATGAGGCAGGCATACATTGATTAGCTTACCAGTAGCTGTGTTCTCCCACACTCACCTGTTGTGGTGACAAGTTCTCCAAGTTCGATGATCTCTCCTTCCTCCTCCTCTGCTTCTGGTATTTCCCCTTCTTTGGGAGGTGTGGGTTTCCTGGTGTCCTCAGATGTCCCGAGTCTTCGCTCAACTATGAGAATGTACAAAAGGAAGATTTACCACAACAATCTATTGAGGGCAGAAATAGGAAATGTCAAACATTGCTTCGAAGTAAGGGACAATATTTTTTGGTGGCCAGTTTCAAATGACAACAACATGAATGTAGTCACTTTGTAAAGGTGCTAAACTTACTACCTTTTTGGTTGAAGTTTGTCTGATGGAGACACCCCTCTAGTATCCACTGGAGCACATGTGTGGAACAGCATAATAAAAAGGGGGTTTGGGTGTCCCAGCACTAGTGCTCTAGAGTCCAGATGGGTAAACAGCTACTGAGTGACCTCTCCTTTATATTGAATAAATTTGCTTTACGTTCTTGATGACATCTCTATTGAGAACAAACTTCCTTTCACTAAAAACTTCACCAAACCTTGTATTATAAGTGGCCGAACGATCGAGGTTGAGTACGATCGAATGGACACACACGAACATGACAGTGGCAGAAAGATCGAGGTTGAGTACGATCGAATGCACAGACGAACATGAAAGTGGCCATTTTCAAATGTACAACATTGAAAAAATCCAAACACATGGAGCAGTATGCAAGCAAGAAATCAAACACAAAACACAACTACTTACTTTTTTGAAGAACTCGCTTGATCTTTCTGTACTGATCGGGCTCCCTCAGTTTCAGGTCTGACCAGCGTTTCCTCAGTTGTTCCTTGGATCGTTGTACCCCAAAATTATTGTACAGCCTCCTCACAACTTTAGACATGATCTTGGCCTTTCTGACATTTGGGTTGAGGTAAGGCCCATACTTCCCATCATAGTCGCTCCTCTTCAATATGTCCACCATCTCCAACATTTCTCCAAAAGACATATTGGAGGCCTTAAATTTCAGCCTCCGGGATCGGGACGTTTCTGCCTCCGGCCTTTCCTCGTCCTCATCCTCGTTGCTGTAATATTTAGGGCGCACCTGCTGTGTCCCCGCCATGTGCTCTCCCCACTGCGCCGTAAAGAGAAGGGATGGGGAATAGACGAGAAAGATCGTCAGGGGCGGGCGGAGTTTCACGCATGTGCACTGTATATAAAACGTCACACGCCTGTGTCGTAGCGACGATCTGTGAGACGAGGGGAGAGAAAGCTCACGCACGAGATGATCGCTAGAACGAAGGTACAATTTGAACTTGGTACATAACTAGCCTAGACCGATTAGACCTTGAGGCTTATTTATGGAGAAGATTAGGAGAGTTTAGCCTAACATTATTTATAGTGTTTTGTGTGGTGTTGTGTCTTGCAGAGAATATGGAGGGGTTCAACGATGTGAGTTTTCTCCCCTCTTCATTGATAAGTATAGGGAAATGACCCTATTATGGCAGGCAAAACACCCCGATTACAGCAACAAACCAAAGAGCCATGAAGAAACTTGTGGAATTTGTAAAGCCAAGGATGCCCACGGCAACCGTGGAGAAGTTAAGACTAAAAATTGGCAGCCTGAGGAGTACCTATTTCATGGAGCGCAATAAGGTCCTGAAGTCCCAAGCATCTGGAGCTGCCGCAGCACAGGTCCATGTCCCCAAGCTCTGGTACTATGACAGGCTCCATTTTCTCAAAGACCAGGCTGATGTCAGGGAGTCACTCTCGACTCTTCCTTGCACATGTCCTTCCACACAGGCCACCCCTGATGAGGCTTCCGAGGAGCAACCTGGGCCTTCCAGTCTGGAAGAGGTGGAGGAGCCCAGCTTGAGCCAGGTATAGTAGTTTTGTACCCATTTTTGTGAAAAATTAATGATGTTCACTTAATTCAGGATCCCCAATTGCTTAGTTCCTAACGTGTTTGACATATCAACAGGCAGTAGTGTTGGAGACATTTGGGGCAAGAATCTAACCTGCAGGGCTGAGAATTGTATGGTTTTCTATTTGTAAACATTTTGCAACAGTCAATAGATGAAAATTGTGTGTGTTTGATGAACAAATAACTCAAACTATGTCCCTTTGTCATACACAGGAATACCTCAGCCAGGAGGTGGCTGTGGAATGTGGCAGTCAGGAGGAGGCAGGGGTTAATGGCAGCCAAGAGGTGGGTAGTGGCAGCCAAGAGGGGGGTAGGCCTAGGAGCCTGACTGTCTCCCAAGTCCCTCCCCTCCGCCTTCCCTACAAAAGGGCGAGAAGGGGGGGGGGTGAGGTGGGAGAGTCAGCGCTCCGGCTGATCAGAGAGGCTTCAGCCTCCCTACATGCCACACCCACCTACGAGGAGGCCTTTGGCTGCCACTAAAATGAAGGATATGGAGGCGGGGCAACGCAGTATGTGTGAGGATGTCATCCTCAAGGTCCTAAATAAGGGGATGGCTGGGGGGATGACCACACTCACACATGTTTGCGATAGTGACCATGCTCCGCCTCCTCCTCCTTCTGCCACCCCACCAGCACCACAGCGTGGAAGGAAGCGTGCAAGGAAGACCTGAGAGTGACGACCTGGATTCAGTCTGGTCTGAGAGAAGATGGAGCCTCTCGTAGTACCAGAGACTGGGGACCTAGATGGCATCTGCTGCAGTTCCGGATGTTTTGGACTTCAGGACCAGATAGCACTCCCTTATTAATAAGATACGTACTCCTCAGGCCACCAATTTTTGAACCTTAAAAAATGATGTTTGCCGTGGGTGTCCAAGGCTTTGCAAATTCCCCAAGTTTCTCCATTGCTGCGTTCCTCTTTGGTTTGTTGCTGAGACCTAAATAAAGGTATTTTTGAGTTCAAAAAATCATTGCCTATGTGTTTTACTTTTCTACAATGACAGTTTATTTGTGAGTAGGCAGGTACATTTCACAAATCAGAAAGTCCAATTAACAAGGTGCACCAACAACAAACAACCTCCTAGTAAATTTAGGCAACAAATACAAATGATAATAATGTTGTTTTGCTAAGTTGAGACACACAATCCCCCTCAAAAATCAAAAAAAATTATCCAGAAAATATGTATTCCAAACAAAAAAGAAAAAATGACAAATCATCCAAAAAATATAGCAAACATTCTTTTATGATCTGACGAAAAATAAACATCTAGCCAATAAATCCTGAAAAAGAATAAATAAATAAGTTGGTGAGAAGTGAGTGTGAATAGGAGCAGCTAAAAGACAATTTAACATTGCAGCGTGACGAATGTGCTGTGTCGATTAGGAACGGTAGTTTTACCTGACCGAGCGCTTCCGTCACAGAATTTCTTCTGAGCATGCGTCGGAGTAGGCTACACACTGCTCCTGAAAAACCACACCGACCAGGGTTGTGGGGATGAGGCCCTTGTCCCCATCAACATGGGGACATGGTGCTTTGAGGGGTCACAGACCCCCAAAGTATCCTCCCAATGTTGAGGGCATGTGGCCTGGTACAGTTCATGAGGGGGGGCACTCTCTCGCCCCCATCTTTTCCTGAGGCCCGCCAGGTTGCGTGCCCTGATAAAGGGTCTGGTATGGATTTTGGGGGAACTCCACGCCATTTTTTTTTTATTTGGTGTGGGGTTCCCCTTAAAATCCATACCAGACCTGAAGGGCCTGGTAATTGAATTTGGGGGGAACCCCATGAATTTTCTTTTTTGTTTTATCAATGACTTTCAATCTTTCAATGACTGTTCTCTGTATTACGGGGAGCAGACAATTCATTATAGCCGCGAGTGCTTTTAAATGACTTTTTTTCCTGCAGAAATGACACTTTGTGCAGGGACAGTTCTAAGCACGGGAAACATGCACCCCTTTACAGGCATACTATACACACCCCCCAGGTATGAAATTTTAAGGAATATTACACTTTTATTGTTTCACTTTAAGCATTATTAAAATCACTGCTCCCGAGAAAACTGCCATTTTTAAAACTTTTTTTTGCATTGATACATGTCCCCTGGGGCAGAAAAATTAGCACTTTAGATTTCTCCCATAGACTTTTACAGGGTGTTCTGCAGCTTTTCGAATTTTCCGCGAACACCCCAAAACATGAGTTCGACTCCAACTCGAAGCTCATCCCTATTCTTCACACACTCCATGTCTTGAAAGTGTTGTTTTGAAAGTCCATATGACTGTTAATGCTTTAAAATTTCTCAGCTGCACTAGCTCAAAGTATTTTCTATAGTAATCTACTAGGTAATGGTTGTCCTCAAAATGAAAAATATCTGTAGCCAGTCTCTGCTATAACCATGAAAGGGCATTCCACTGTGTAAGAGGTTCCTTTGCATTGTGTTTTTGAAATGAAATGTCTGGCAGGTTTCACACTTCTTCACAAGTGTCTCAATATCAAAGTCCAAATTAGGCCAGTAGACCAACTCCCGTGCTCTGCGCTTACACAGAGTGATGCCCAAATGCCCCTCTTGGATTTGTTTCAGTGCTTCTGCCTGCTGTGACTTAGGAATGAGAATACGGTCACCCATAAATATGATATCCGAATGAATGTATAGCTCATCTTTCATAGGCCAGAATCCCTGTACTTCAGGACACAGCTTCTATTGTTTTTCTGGCCAGCCATTGCACATGACACGAGTTAGTTTTTCTAGGACTTTTTCCTGTTTGGTGTCTTATCTTCTCCAGCCAACAATCTGATATTGGAATGTTTTCTAGTACTGTATGAATCTGTTCTTCCAACTCAGGTTCATTCCGTGCTTCATGTTCTTCTAGAAACACCCTAGACAGGGTATGTGCCATTGGAATTTCCTTTCCAGGCTTATACTTTATTGCAAGATCATACTGCTGTAATTTAATAACCATCTGCTGCAGACCTGGAGGTGATTTCTGTAGGATGTACTCCAATGGCTTGTGGTCTGTTTCCACAACTACCGGGCGACCATATATGTATTGGTGAAATTTCTCACATCCATTCACAATAGCCAGCATCTCTTTCTCAATTTGGGCATAATTGGCTTGTGTTGTGGTCAGTGCTGGTGAAGCATATACCACAGGATGTCCTTGTTGCATCCACTTGAACTACAGTGTCACAGTTTACGTCAAAATATTTCAGTATTGGCCCTGCATGTTTAGTGATCAGTTTTTTCACTTTGTCGAAAGTCTTTTCCATGTTTGCATCCCAACACCAAACAGCATCCTTCTGTAGCAGTACTATCTGTTGAGCAAGGCCCTGAGAGAATTTAAATAGATAGTTGAAAATACCTAGTGATGTCTCCAGCTCCTTTCTGGAGGTTGGGGCCTTCATGTTAGGAACTGATGTAAACTTCTTTGGATCAGGCTTTAAGCCCTCTTTGGTTAGTAGGTGTCCAAAATATGTAAGTTCTTCTACCCTAATTTGCATTTTGTTCGGATTGAGTGTAAGATTCTTCTCACGACACTGATTGAGCAAAGCAGTGATGTTTTTGTCATGTTCCATTTGATCCTTTCCATAGACCAGCAAATCATCAACTATTACTTCAACACCCTGTAGACCAGCAATCAATTTGTGTGATTTCTTTTGAAATATTTCCTGTGCAGATGCTATGCCGAAAGGTACCCTGGTGAAGCGCCATCGACCCAAAGGGGAGTTAAAAGTGGTCAAGTAACTGCTGGCTTCCTCAAGATGCAATTGCCAGTAACCCGAATGGGCGTCTAGTACACTAAATACTGCTGCTCATACTAGCTTGTGCGCTATATCCTCTATGGTGCAAAGATTGTAGTGTTCTCTCATTATGACTGTATTCAAATCATGTGGGTCAATGCATATACGAATTGCACCGATGTTCTTCTTCTCCACCACAACCATAGAACTGACCCATTCCAATGGTTCTGTGACCTTTTTTACTACTCCCAGCTTCTCCATCCTAGTGAGTTCTTGTCTGACTTTATCCACAAGAGTTAAAGGTATTCTCCTTGGGCGTGAATGACAGGCTATGCACCCTCTTTTATACGTATGCGGCTTACACTCGGGAGGCACCCCAGGCCCTTAAATAGATCACAGTACTCCCATTTAATGTCAGCCTCTGTCAGACCTCTGTGCCCACCATCAACAGTCATTATGATCTTTACAATTCCAATCTCTTTACTTGTTCTGAGACCTAGCATTGCTGGGGCTTGTGTTTCTATCACAAACAATTGTAAGACCCTTTCAGATCCCTTGTATGAACATTTTGCATTAAAGCGACCCATTACTTTCAGCTTTTCACCACCATATCCCATTCATTTCAGTAGGTCCTGAGTCTCTAAGGGGGATTCATTACTGAGGTGTTCCAGGTATATGTAACTTGGCACACAATTTACTTGTGCTCCTGTATCTATTTTGAATGTGATTGGAGTTTTGTTAGCCCCTATCTGTAATGTTACAGTTGCTTCATCTGCAGTCTGATGAGTTTTTTGTACTGCTGCAAGATATATTGGGGTGCAGTCTGACCCTGCATTGTCATCATTGTCCTCTATGGCATGTACAGAACGTGTTTTTCACCTTCCGGTTTGTGAAGACAGTTTACACACCATGGCAAAATGTCCTCCTTTCTTGCATTTATTGCATATCTGCCCCCTTGCCGGACAGACACTATTTTTATGGTGCATGTTTCCACAATATCCACACACTTCTTGTGTGTTGCTTGTCCCAGTGCCATAGGTGTTCTTTATTCCTTTGTGTGTTCTTTCTTGCCCATATCTGCTGCTGTGTTTTTCTATAGCATTAATCTGGAGCTGTGTTCCTTCCATTACCTGCAGGTCCTTTTTTGGCATTCCATATGCTCTGGCAATCCTTATGGCTTTCTGAATATTTAAGTCTTCTTCCTGCAGCAGCTTTTCCTGAACTTCCTTAAACTTACTGCACATCAGAATGCAGTCTTTTATCATATCTCCAGCATCATAGAAAGCACAGTCTTTGGCAAGCAAGCGCAGCTGTGTCACCCATTCATCCACAGACTCACCTCCACACTGGTTCCTCTCATAAAACAGTTTCCTTTGCACTGTGGAGTTTCTCCTTGGGTTGCAGTATGCCTCAAACTTTGCAAACAGTACCTCTGTTTTCTTTTTATCCTCTGCAGTGATCTCTGCACTTGCTTGCCAGGCTCGGCACACATCACGTCCTTTTTGCCCCACAAATATCAGAAAGTGAGCTGCTTTCTGCTGATCAGACCATTTGTCTGCATCTGGTCCTGCAAACACAAGCTCTATCAGCTCCCTCCATTGTGACCAGTTTTCAGATACATTCCCTGATTCCAAATCCAGGGATGGAATGTTCTTTGTGTTGCTGTTTGCTGCCATGACTTTTCTGACCCGACTTCTGGTACAATGTGATGATTTAACACCAAGAATAGACAGACAGCAGGAGCTTGAACATGAGCCTGGTGTTTATTCAGCAGCATCCATCTTACAAAACTAACCACAGCTCCCCGCCCCCAGATCACATGACCAAAACTGTTAACTGTTTCCTAACATGCATAAGGAACTAGGCATAACAATTGAACTTGAATTATAACAAAGCATACACATCATTACGCAGCACCCCAGTGTGAAAAGGCACACTGGAATTAATGGGAGGTGGTTTTCATGCACTTAGCAGAGGCTATTTACAAAAAGGACCTGAAAACTGCCCCAATGTGAAAGGGGTCTAAGGCAGCTAGCTACATCAACCCCCCCAAAATAAAAAAAGACCAAAGATAGAAAGGATTTACACGTTGCCACAGCAATGTCCGGAGCTCTCTCTTGAGCCTCCCTCTCTTCCTCGGAACTTGAATCTAAACAAAAACAAAATACCAAAAATTAAGCATGACAGAGTACATTGCTAACCTTTCAAAAAAAGAAAATACAATGCCACATTGGTCTGGTTTTACCTATGTTATTTAATATATCCGACAAGATCACCCCCTTCTATTGTCCACCACTGACTGTCCTGGCTCCTTGTCAACACTTGTTCACACTTGTGAATTCCTTGTTCATACCTCGTGACCTGCTGCAGGTGTCATTACAATGTTAATGACACCCCCAGAACAGTTCAAAATTGCAGTGCAAACTGTGGATTTGTACCTAAATATTATCGCATGAGTAAGAACACCCATGCAATCTGCTTCCATGCATTTTAAAAATAGTACAGCATCTTCTTCTCTGCAAAGCCAATGCAAGTTCAGCCATACAAATGTATGGCTGAACTTGCATTGCTCGTGATTGGCACCTGCGGTGCTGGTGCAAATCACATGCAATGTTTGAGATTGCACTAGTCTGAACCTCGGCTAAAGCACTAAAAGCCTGAATGACAAAATTCCTTAGACCTGGCCACCAACTTGAAAATCTGTGTGTAAAAAGGTGTAAAAACAATGTGTAAAAAGGTACTTACAGAGAACTAAACGTGGCCTGCTTTGCTGGCCCACAGACTCATCATCCTCCTCCTCCTCCTCCTCCTCCTCCTGTAGTGGTTGGCTCATTGCAGGACTTGCAGCTACATAAATAAAGAGCAACACACAAACACATTTCAGACAACTAATAACATATTTTAGCCATATCTTCCAACATTTTGAGATATGAATGAGGGACACCTACTAGCAAACATATGTAGCCATAGGACACGCCCCCTGTCAAACCCCCTTAAAGGAGAATTAACCCAAAAAAAGGTTAATTAAATCCACAAGGGCTTTTTTTTTTACCACTAATATTCCTTTATATTGGCTTTTAAAATTTACAAATCCAGCAATTTAGAATTTGGATGGAAGGTTTAGCACTGGGAAACACTGTTTGAAAGATAAAAAATGCATTTTATATACAACTATATAGATCAGATCAAAATGAGGGACAAATGAGGGGGAAAGAGGGACAGAGAGACATTGCTCCAAATCAGGGACAGTCTCTCAAAATTAGGGACAGTTGGGAGCTATGTTTTAGGCACTAAAAAAGCAATACACAAAGGGGTTTATTTACTGAAGCTGTAATGTTAAAGCGGGATTCCACCCTAAAGTGGAACTTCCGCTTTTCGGAACCCTCCCCCCCTCCGGTGTCACATTTGGCACCTTTCAGGGGGGAGGGGGGTGCAGATACGGGAGTTTACGCCACTTCCTGTCCTGGCACGCTGTCTGCCGGGACACACACGTGTCCCGGCAGACAGCGCTGACGATTCTCATTGCGCTGCGCGACTCGCGCATGTGCAGTAGGGAAGCCACTTCCTGATTCCCTCACTGAGAATGGCGCCGGCAGCAGCAGAGAGCCTATCGATTGATTGTACCGTCCCGCTTTAATGCTGGAATGTTAACTTTCGTGTTTACTTACTAAAGCTGCAGAGTGCAAAATCAGGCTCACTTCTGCATAGAAACCAATCAGCTTCCAGGTTGTGTTGCTAAAGCTTAATTGAAAAAGCTGAGGTGAGAAGCTGGTTGGTTTCTAAGCAGAAGTGAGCCTGATTTTGCACTCTGCAGCTTTAGTAAATAAACACGAAAGTTAACATTCCAACTAACAACTTTTGTGTGGGGAGGCAAACTCTGGCTGCAGCTCTGCCCCCTCCATCTCTTTACCAGAACCATCATCTAAATAAACAAGCTCAAAGACACATTTTAAACCAGTTGCAAGTTTCTACTTTACTCTCCCCTCAAAAATACAGATGTTTGACTTACCAGGTCTGGGAAATGCTTCAGCCTCCAAAAACACCTCAACTCCACTTTTTGGAACACCTTCTGGCTCTTCTGGCCCTTGTGGGCATTTATACATGCTTGTTCACAAGGTCAAAAGAAAATTGACCAGACCCTGGACTTGCAGCTAGGGAACAAATCATGCTCATTTCTCAATGGCTGTGTTGTTGGTCATTCCTCTCAAACATTGCTGGATCATGCTAACCATCTGTCTCTAGTAATGCTTTTGTGTCTCTACAGGTTGACCTGGTTCCAACAAGCGCAGAATGCACTGTGCAGCTCTCAGTGCATTGCAGGGTGTTTGTCGGGGTGAACACCCAGCAAACATCCTGCAAAATCACCACCCCAAATTCACCTGCAAAGTTACTACCCCACACTTCCTCACAAAGATCATTTGCAAACACCTTTTTGAGTATACTCAAAAACAACTTTTTGAGTATATTGACTTACCAGGAATTCGAACACTAATGCCCCATACACACGGTCAGATTTTCCGACGGAAAATGTCCTATCGGACAATGTTGTCGAAAATTTCGACCGTGTGTAGGCTCCATCGGACTTTTTCCGTCGGATTTTCCGACGGACGAAGTTTTATCTCCTGCTCTCAAATTTTCCAACAACAAAGTCCTATCGGACTTTTTCCGATCGTGTGTAGCGAATTCCGACGGACAAAGTGCCACGCATGCTCAGATCACATTACAAGACCAAAGCTATTGGCTACTAGCCTCTACGTAGTCCCGTTGTACGCAACGAACGTCACCACGTTCAGGATGATCGGATTTTCCGACAACTTTGTCCGACCGTGTGTATGCAACACCAGTGTCGGACAAAATCCGTCGGAAAAAATCTGACGGATTTTGTGGTCGGAAATTTCCGACCGTGGGTACGGGGCATTACACTGCAGAGGAAGTCCTCCCTTTGCCTTTTCACATCTGACCAACTGTGCTGCACCTGCACTCTGACCAAATGCGGTACTGCACACCGCAGAGGCTTGAATCCTGCTCGTGTTGCGAGACAACACTCTCAAACCGAGTCAGGATCTGTAAAAAATAATTGCTCGTATTGCAAAACGCTCATCAACCACTTTCCGGGGTTGCATGGTACATGATTGGACGATAAAATCAGCAGATATTCCTATTTCAGATCTTCCCTTCAGATCTAAAGTGACTGCACTTCCAAGTGCACTTGTGCAAAGTGGATTTGCCTGTAGTAAATCAACCCCAAAGATAAATCATTTCATAACTTTTGGCAGGCTTAATGTGTCCTAGAAACTACCCAACTATATTTCACAACAAACTCACAAACTTTAATGGTGTAAGAAGGAAACAAACTATAATAATGGGGTTGCATAAGTGTGCACACCCTCTTATAACTGGAGATGTAGCTGTGTTTATAATTAAACAATCACATTCAAACAAATATATAACATCTCTCTATTATATATATATATATATATATATATATATATATATATACACACATATACACACACACTGAAGCAGGGAGCGATACATTGGCCCGGAAGTGAATCTGTACACAGGAAGTAGGTGTGTGTTTTGAGGCCAAAGCATTTATGCCACGTACACACGACCGGACTTTTCTGTCAGAATAAACTCTGGCGGTCTTTCCGACGGAGTTTCGCTGAAATAGACTTGCCTACACACAATCACACCAAAGTCTGTTCGTTTAGAAAGCGATGACGTACGATGGGACTAGAAAAGGAAGTTGAATAGCCAGAAGCCAATAGCTGCCCTTGTATCATTTTTGGTCCGTCGGAATAGCATACAGACGAACGGTTTTCCCAATAGGAATTGATTCCATCGGAAAGATTTAAAACATGTTCTATTTCTAGGTCCATCAGAATTTTTGAAAAAAAAAGTCCGATGAAGCCCACACACGATCGGAATATCCGATGAAATGATTCCGTCAGACCTTTTCTGCCAGAAAGTCTGGTCGTGTGTACGCGGCATTAGACATACACACATGACCCACACAAACACCACCCCATGTAAAAAGAAGTTTAAAACTAACTTACTTTTCAAATCATGATCATTTTGGCTCGGGAAAACAGAGAGCAGGGCATGGGGGTGGTCAGAAATTCCTAGCAGTACAAGCAACTTCCTGTAGGGGCGTGATTCATTCCTGTGTGCTGTCCGGCGCTTCCGGAACCATCTATGGGTACATACCAACACGCACACAGCACTCGCATATCTTGCATAGACAACGGGCGCGCATCTAGATGCATTTAGCTGCAGGAATCCATATTTTGATGTAAATTAATAGTAAAGCAGATGCAGATTTCCAGGACTGGACTAACAAATGTTTATAGTGAAAGGCAAGGTCTAAATGGGCCATTGACATGCATCACAGCTGAACTTAGGAATGTGTCTTTGCAAAGTTAAACTAAATGAAATCCTTTCTTATTTTTTCTTGGGGATAGAGTGCAGAGGGATTAGAAGTCTTGTCAGTTTTTCGGGATATTACATAATTACATAGTAGGTGAGGTTGAAAAAAGACACAAGCCCATCAAGTCTAACCTATGTGTGCGATTATATGTCAGTATTACATTGTATATCCCTATGTTGCGGTCGTTCAGGTGCTTATCTAATAGTTTCTTGAAACTATCAATGCCCCCCGCTGAGACCACCACCTGTGAAGGGAATTCCACATCTTTGCCACTCTTACAGTAAAGAACCCTCTACGTAGTTTAAGGTTAAACCTCTTTTCTTCTTTCATGGAGGGACCACGAGTCTTGTTAAACTCCCTTTTGCAAAAAAGTTTTATCCCTATTGTGGGGTCACCAGTACGGTATTTGTATATTGAAATCAATCATCGTCTCTTGAGAGCGTATCTTGATAGGGTGAAGACACCTCCCAAATTTTGCCCCTTTCTCCTTCAAATTTATTCACATAGCCAAACAGGAAGTGAGGCTAAAACCCTACCAATGTCTTTCCTTGGGGACACACAGGTCAATCTAAATAGTTTTTCCATTAGGTATATTGCACTCTAGCATTTTGCTGTGTACACCCCAAATGATTAGGTATCTTGGATTTTGGGGTTTATTTACTAAAGGCATATCCACTTTGCTCTACAAGTGCACTTGGAAGTGCAGTTGCTGGAGATCCGAGGGGGACATTCAAGGAAAATAAAAAAAAGCATCTTTGCTTCTACATGATTGGGTGATAAAATCACCAGTGCTTCCCCTCAGATTTACAGCAAGTACACTAGTATTGCAGAGTTGATTTGCCTTTAATAAATCAAAAAATATCTAATAATGTGGGGTGTACACAACAAAGTGCTAAAGTGCAATTTGCCTAAAGGCCCATACACACGATCGGACTTTTTGACAACCAACATGCAAATTAGCTGTTTTGGATCAACATCCGACCGTGTGTACGCTCCATCGGACCAACTTTTTCCAGGTTTCATCGGACTTTTGTTGGCTGTGCGAACGGACCAACTTTCTGCCAACAAAAGTCCGATGGACCAAAGTCCGACCTTGTGTACACAAAACCAACGGACTTTTGTACAAACCAATGCAGAACCAATGCAAAAGATCAGACAACAATACAGAAGTTGACCAAAGGTGGCGGTAAAGAGTGATTTGGTGAAAGTTGGCTGAAAAAGTCCTGCCGTGTGTATGCAATACCAACTTGGGGCCAACGCCCTTTGGACAAAAATTCACAGGAAAGTTGGTCCACGGTCCGATCGTGTGTATGAGGCTTTATAGGGACACTAGTTAGATTGACCTGTGTGTCCCCAAGGAAAGACATTGGTAGGGTTTTGATTTTCAGAAAAGGGAAACAAAGCCCAACCTAAAAAAGACAAGCAGGGTTCTAACACTCACTTGGTTTCCATCAATAGGATTGTCTTGAGCTTGATTTTAGCGCAGTGCTCTAAATCAGTGGTTCTCAACCCTGTCCTCAAGTACCCTTAACAGGCAATGTTTGCCTTTATCTTGTACAGGTGCTTTAAATCAGTCAATGGCTTTGTATTTTGGACAGCTATTTTAGCTAAGATAGATTCACAAATTATGACCTGTTGAGGGTACTTGAGGACTGACGCTGAGAACCACTGTGCTAAAATGAAAAATGTAATACTTATCGCTCTGTAATTTTCCTTTCCTGGTGACTATCCATTGTAGCACACGCGTGCATATGCTACCATGAAGGCACCAGGAAAGTAGCCTTTAGACAAATCACACCTTTTGTTTTATCATGCCAATCAGCCCAGTTAAGCTGCAGCTGGGAAATCTGAAAACAAAAAAGAAAAATCTGAAAACAAAAGAAATTTGAAAACCCATGCACAGTCCATGAAACACACAAGCTGCGAGTTCACCCAGTGTAGAGACAGAACTTCAAAGTGGGTACACCTGTTAAGGATGTCCTTAAATTACTAACCCAAAAAGCACCCGCACTGATCATGCCCAGAGACATCCAAGTGCTGTTCACACATAAAAAGAAGAAAAAAAAAAGCAGTCCCTGAGCATGCCCAGACCAACCCAAATGCAGATAGCACAAAATAAGCCACCCCCTGTCCAAAATTAAGCACATCATCCAGCATGCTACAAAATTACAGATGGGACAAACACCCCCCGGACCAGGGGGGGCAAACAAAGAGCCTAACTTGTGAATTTTGCTAGTCCCCACTTGGTTGGCTTATCTTCTAGTTAGTGGCCTTAAAATGGGTATGGGGTCCCAGGTCCCACCCTGAGCAACATATATCAATGTCACCAATTTGGTGAACCTGCCTGTAAAGTGGTGCATCTGCAGCATGTATCCAAAATGCTGCTTCAAAGATGTACGGCTTTAGAGAAGTTACACATCTGCACATCAGCTGCAAGATTTTAACACAAAAACAAAAAATACCCCCCCCCCCCCCATACATACAAGGCCATTTGGGTCTGTTAAGGCTTAAAATGATAACCCCCACATGAAAAATCCCACACAAACAAAAAAATATTGTGCCTCTCCCAAACACTAACAAACCCCTAGACAGGCAGGTGATTCACTGAGCTGCAGTTCATTTAATTATATATATATATATATATATATATATATATATATATATATATATATATATATATTTCAGCCAGGCAGGTGACTCACTGAGCTGCAGTTTATTTAATAATATATTATATATATATATATATATATATATACACATACATACATACATACATAGGCTTGTATATATATATATATATATATATATATATATATATATAGTCTAGCCAAGCCTATACCTGACTAGGCCATTGCCTGAGTGCGTGTTCAAAGACACTTTCAGCCTGATATATACACACACACATACACATACATACATACACAGGCTTGTATATATATATATATATATATATATATATATATATATATAGTCTTGCCAAGCCTATACCTGACTAGGCCATTGCCTAAGTGCGTGTTCAAAGACACTTTCAGCCAGGCAGTTGACTCATTGAGCTGCAATTCATTTAAAAAAATAAAAATAAATATATATATACATACACACACACACACAGGCTTGTATATGTATAGTCTTGCCAAGCCTATACCTGACTAAGCCATTGCCTGAGTGTGTGTTTAAAGACACTTTCAGCCAGGCAGGTGACTTAATGAGCTGCAGTTCATATAATATATATCCACTGCATTGTATTCCAGCCAAGCATATACCTGACTGTAGGCCATTCCCTGAGTGCGTTTTTAAAGACACTTTCAGCCAGGCAGGTGACTCAATGAGCTGCAGTTCATTTAAAAAAAAAAAAAAAAAAAAATATATATATATATATATATATATATATATATATATATATATATATATATATACACACAGACTTGTATATATATATAGTCTTGCCAAGCCTATACCCGACTAGGCCATTGCCTGAGTGCATGTTCAAAGACACTTTCAGCCAGGCAGGTGACTCACTGAGCTGCAGTTCATTTAAAAAAAAAAAAAAATATATATATATATATATATATATATATACACAGACTTGTATATATATATAGTCTTGCCAAGCCTATACCCGACTAGGCCATTGCCTGAGTGCGTTTTCAAAGACACTTTCAGCCAGGTGACTCACTGAGCTGCAGTACATATAATATTTATCCACTGCATTGTATTCCAGCCAAGCCTATACCGGACTGTAGGCCATTTCCTGAGAGCGTGTTCAAAGACCCTTACAGCCAGGCAGGTGACTCACGAAGCTGCAGTTTAATTAATATAAATATATATATATATATATATTTATATATACACACACACACAGGCTTGTATATGTATAGTCTTGCCAAGCCTATACCTGACTAAGCCATTGAGTGTGTGTTTAAAGACACTTTCAGCCAGGCAGGTGACTTAATGAGCTGCAGTTTATAAAATATATATCCACTGCATTGTAGACTAGCCAAGCTTATACCTTACTGTAGGCCATTCTTGGTGTACTGTTTTTAGTAAACTTCAGGCGTTGTTTTGCTAATCTAATTGTACAGTATGTCTGGAAGGCCACCAAGGAGAGGCAGACGCTCACAGGCCACTAAAAGAGGGCAAGCAGGCTCTGTGTCTACAGCAAACAGTGCTGGTCATGGACACGGTGCATCCTCAGCACGTGGCCATGGGGCACGCTTGTCCTTTTTTTCGGGAGCTGGCCGTGTTGAGCCACAACATGCAGAAGAGTTGGTAGAGTGGATGACCAAGCTGTCCTCATCCTCCTCATCCTCTGTCACCCAGGCTCAGGGTACTTTGTCTGCCAATGCAGCTGCCAAAGCGGCCTCTTCCATCGGCTCAATGTCATCAGTCACTCCTTTCCTAGCCCCACCATCATGCCCTGAAGAGTCCCCCGAACTATTCGACCACAGTGTAGGGTACATGCTGCAGGAGGCTGCACAGCATTTTGAAGACTCTGATGATGATACCCAGGTTGAGGATGAAGGCAGTAACATGAGCCCAGAGAGAAGAGGGGGTGCCCAAGAAGGACAAGAAACTGTCAGTCATGTTCCCCCAGATGCAGAATCCTGCCAGGTTTACTCCAGTGGCAAGGAAGGAGGGGATGAAGAGGTCACTGACTCTACATGGGTGCCTGATAGAAGAGAGGAGGAGGAGGAGGAGGAGAAGGAGGAGGCACATCTCCAACGAGGCAGCCAACTGACTGCATCACACCTCAGAGTACCGCATTTGCAGGGCGCTACTGACGTTTTTCCAAAAGTTCTTTGGTGTGGCTCTTTTTTGAGACCTGTGCAACAGATCGCACTATTTCTGTTTGCAATATATGTCTGAAGCGTATCAAGCTTGGCCAAAACAGCAGCCGCTTGGGCACCACATGCTTGACCAGACATATGTCCAACTCCCATGCAGTCCGTTGGCAACAGTACTTAAAAGACCCACACCAAAGAACAAGGCAGACCTCTCCTTGCTCCTCATCACCTGGGATCTCCAACCCCACTATAACTTCAGTCCTCTCAGAAACCAGCACTGACAGGAATGAAGGTGTAGAATTAGGTGTGCCAAGTACTTGCAGGCAATCTGATATCACTACACCAACGTCCGATTGTAGCAGGCAAATTTCCCTAACCCAGTTGCTAAACCGGCGAAAGAAATTTGGTCCAAGCCACCCCCATCCCCTAAGCGGCTGAATGCTAGTTTGGCTAAATTGCTAGCACTCCAACTGCTGCCTTTTCAGCTGGTAGACTCTGCCCCCTTTCGAGAATTTGTGGAATGTGTGGGACCTCAGTGGCAGGTTCCCAAACACCAATTTTTTTCTCTTAAGGCAATTCTGGCTGTCTACCGACATGTGGAAGGCAATGTCTTGGCCTCATTGGACAGGGAGGTCAGCGGTAAGGTGCATATTACCGCTGACTCATGGTCCAACAGGAATGGACAGGGACTTTCTTTCACGGCACACTGGGTAACCCTGCTGGCAGCTGGAAAGGATGCAGGTAGTGGTGATTCTGCCACACCTCTCTCCTCCACCCCTACTTTTCTTCTTCCTCTATGGTCTCTTCCTGTGCAGATTTGTCCTCAGAACCAGCAGTGCTCCGTAGGTGTTCTAGAGGCTACGCAAGCACTCAGGCAAAAAGAAGCCATGCGGTGCTTGAGTTGGTCTGCTTGGGGGACAGGAGCCATACTGAGGCAGAGATTCTGTCAGCTCTGCAGGGGCAGGCTCAGAGGTGGTTGACGCCATGCCAGCTTCAGCCAGGGATGGTGGTTTGCGACACTGGCACCAACCTCCTCTCCGCCCGACAGGGAAACTTCACCTATGTGCCCTGTTTGTCTCACGTCCTTAATTTGGTGGTGCATTGGTACTTGTCCAGGTACCCGGGCTTACAGGATATCCTGAGGTAGGCCAGGAAAGTCTGTGGGCATTTCCGCTGGTCAAATAATGCTAGTGCTCGGCTGGCTGACCTTCAAAAGGAATGCAACCTGCCCAAGAACCGCCTCATCTGTGACATGCCCACCAGGTGGAACTCAACGTTGGCAATGCTGCAGCGGCTGCATACACAGCCAAGGGCCATCAATGAATACCTGTGCGAGTATGGCACCAGGACAGGATCAGGGGAGCTTGGCTTTTTTTGGCCACGGCAGTAGCTCATGATCAAGGATGCATGCACTGTTCTGTCACCATTTGAGGAGGCCACAAGGATGGTGAGTAGGGATGAGCCGAACACCCCCGGGTTCGGTTCGCACCAGAACCTTCGAACCGACCGAAAGTTTGCACGAATTTTCGAACCCTATACGTTATAATGGACGCGAACGTTCGAAATCAAAAGTGCTAATTACAACGGCCAATATGCATGTTAATGTCATAAAACAGGTTTGGGGACCCGGGTCCTGCCCCAGGGGACATATATCAATGCAAAAATAACTTTTAAAAACTAACGTTTTTTCGGGAGCAGTCATTTTAATGATGCATAAAGTGAAAAAAAAAAAGTGAAATTTTCCTTTAAATATGGTACCTGGGGGTGTCTAAAGTATGCCTGTGAAGTGGCATGTGTTTCTCGTGTTTAGAACTGTCCTTGCACAAAATGACATTTGTAAAGGAAAAAAAGAAGCCATTTAAAACCACTTGCGGCTTTAATGTCATGTCTTGTCCTGGCCGCCATATGGCTGAAAATCCTTGAGAAAAATGGCATGGCTACCCCATCACCCCCCCCCCCACACCAGCCCCTTTGGGTCTTGTATGGATATTAAGGGGGACCCCGCACCCAAAATAAAACCCTATACCTACAACCCTATATACTCTGAACAGCAGTATATAGGTGGTGCAAACAAGACACGGACTGTAGGTTTGTTCTTAAGTAGAATCTGAACAGGTACATTATCAAGTGTAGCTCCATCCCAAAAAAATCTATTTTTAAGCTTTTTGGAGAACATAGGGAGGGGTTATCACCCCTGTAACATTTGCTGTCTTTGCACATCTGTTCAGAACATGTCACCTCACTTTCCGTCCCAATGACAAATGTTTTTGGAAAAGTGGGGTTTGAATTGAAACAAGGATTGGTGATAAAGCATCAGTAGAGAGGAGATACCTTTTTCCCAAATTAAATCTAACAGGATAGAATTTCCCTTCCTAGGGGTAGATTTCCTCTCACTTCCTGTTTTCTCTTTCCGTTTGCAAGTAGGAGTCGTTTGTAAGTTGGATGTTTGAAAGTAGGGGCCTGCCGTATATACTCTGCAGAAATTTGCCATATTAGATGTTGGTGTAGCCACAAGACTGGTGGGCACAGGAATGGGCCCTGCTGTGAGTTAATAGATCAAGATTTGTACTTGCATGCACCTGTTGAACCGGGCAGAAAAATTGGGCCTTTGGTGGTGGTGGTGGTGGTGGTGGTGGTGGTGGACGGTGTTGCCACAAGACTGTAAGCCCTCACAGTTACTCTTGGTGGGCGCAGGAATGGGCCCTGCTGTGAGTTATTAGATCAAGATTTGTAATTGCATGCACCTGTTGAACAGGGCAGAAAAATTGGGCCTTTGGTGGTGGTGGTGGTGGTGGTGGACGGTGTTGCCACAAGACTGTAAGCCCTCACAGTTACTCTTGGTGGGTGCAGGAATGGGCCCTGCTGTGAGTTATTAGATCAAGATTTGTAATTGCATGCACCTGTTGAACAGGGCAGAAAAATTGGGCCTTTGGCGGTGGTGGTGGACGGTGTTGCCACAAGACTGTAGGCCCTCATAGTTACTCTTGGTGGGCGCAGGAATGGGCCCTGCTGTGAACTATTAGATCAAGATTTGTAATTACACGCCCCTGTTAAACAGGGGCTGAAAAATTGTGCCTTAGGCATTGGTGCTGGTGCCACAACACTGCAACCCCTCACAGATACTGTACTCTTAGCACAGCAATGAGACCTGTTGCAAAGCATTGCCTAAAAATTGTAATTACACGCCCCAACAGGGGCTGAAAAATTGTGCCTTAGGCACTGGTGCCACAACACTGCAACCCCTCACAGATACTGTACTTGGAGCACAGCAGTCACACCTGTTGCGAAGCATCTTTTTTAAAAAATTGTAATTACACGCCCCTGTTAAACAGGGGCTGAAAAATTGTGCCTTAGGCATTGGTGCTGGTGCCACAACACTGCAACCCCTCACAGACACTGTACTCTTAGCACAGCAATGAGACCTGTTGCAAAGCATTGCCTAAAAAATTGTAATTACACGCCCCAACAGGGGCTGAAAAATTGTGCCTTAGGCACTGGTGCTGGTGCCACAACACTGCAACCCCTCACAGATACTGTACTTGGAGCACAGCAGTCACACGTGTTGCGAAGCATTTTTTAAAAAAATTGTAATTACATGCCCCTGTTAAACAGGGGCTGAAAAATTGTGCCTTAGGCATTGGTGCTGGTGCCACAACACTGCAACCCCTCACAGATACTGTACTTGGAGCACAGCAGTCACACGTGTTGCGAAGCATTTTAAAAAAAAAATGTAATTACATGCCCCTGTTAAACAGGGGCTGAAAAATTGTGCCTTAGGCATTGGTGCTGGTGCCACAACACTGCAACCCCTCACAGACACACGTGTTGCGAAGCATTTTTTTAAAAAAATTGTAAGTACACGCCCCTGTTATACAGGGGCTGAAAAATTGTGCCTTAGGCACTGGTGTGGTGGCATGGATCATTGAGGAGGAGGAAGAGGATAGTCAGTGAACATAAGAGGACAGTCACTCAGCATCAGCATAGGCAGTCTTGAAGGGATGTGACATTATAAATTATTCCGTTATATCCGCTTCAGGTGCCTGGTAGCTGGTGGTGATCCAAGACTGATTCATTTTGATGAAGGTCAGTCGATCAACCGAGTCGGTGGACAGGCGCACCCTATGATCGGTGACAAATCCTCCAGCAGCACTGAATGTGCGTTTGGAAAGAACGCTGGAGGCAGGACAGGCCAGTAGCTCAATTGCATACTGTGCAAGCTCTGGCCAGTGATCCATCCTCAGGACCCAGTAAGCCAGAGGATTTTCGGTGGGAAAGGTGTCCAAGTCTGACCTTGCCCCAAGGTATTCCTGCACCATGTATATCAGACGCTGGCGATGGTTGCTGGAACCGATCATACCTTGGGGCTGCGGACTAAAAAATTGTCTGAACGCATCGGTCAGACGTCCACCTTCCCCATCGCTCCTTCTGCTACTGACCGAAGCCTCAGCAACTCGTCGTCCAGGACCAGGAGTTTGTAACCTCCCAGTTTCTGGGAACGCGTTGCACAGACCTTTCTGCAAGGCCTCCCTGAGATGTCTCATCCTCTGCTCCCTCTGCGACGGCAAGATAAGGTCCGCAACCTTACCCTTGTACCGTGGATCAAGGAGAGTGGCCAGCCAGTAATGGTCCCTCTCCTTGATCCGAAGAACACGAGGATCCTTCCGCAGGCTTTTCAGGATCAGGGAGGCCATGCAGCGTAGGTTAGCTGAGGCATTCGGTCCGGAGTCTTCTGGGTCACTGAGGGTGACATGATCGCCAGCCACCTCCTCCCAGCCACGTACAAGTCCACTGGTTTGTTGGGACTGTACATCATCCCTAAAAGACTGCTGCTGCTGATGCTGAGTGCCAGGCTCCACCTCCATGCTCACACAATCCTCCTCCTCCTCCTCATCCTCATCCTCTTCCTGTGTGATGGGTGAGACAGAAGGAACACTGTCCGGATAAAGGGGGCCTTGAGAGGCAAGGAAGTCCTCCTCTTCCTGCCTCTGTTCTGCCTCAAGTGCCCTGTCCATTATCCCACGCAGCGTATGCTCCAACAGGTGGACAAGAGGTACAGTGTCACTGATGCATGCACTGTCACTGCTCACCATCCTCGTGGCCTCCTCAAATGGTGAGAGGACGGTGCATGCATCCCTGATCATGCTCCACTGACGTGGGGAAAAAAAACCAAGCTCCCCTGACCCTGTCCTGGTGCCGTAGTCGCAAAGGTACTCATTGATGGCCCTCTGCTGCGTGTGCAGTCGCTGCAGCATGGCCAACGTTGAGTTCCACCTGGTGGGCATGTCACATATTAGGCGGTTCTTGGGCAGGTTCAGCTCCTTTTGCAGCTCAGTCAGCCGAGCACTGGCATTATAAGATCGGCAGAAATGCACACAGACTTTCCTGGCCTGCCTCAGGACATCCTGTAAGCCTGGGAACCTGCCCAAGAACCGCTGCACCACCAGGTTGAGGACGTGAGCCATACAGGGCACATGGGTGAGCTGCCCCTGTCGCAGGGCGGAGAGGAGGTTGGTGCCATTGTCAGAAACTACCATTCCTGGCTTAAGCTGGCGTGGCGTCAACCACCTCTCGGCCTGCCCCTGCAGAGCTGCCAGAACCTCTGGCCCAGTGTGGCTCCTGTCCCCCAAACACACCAGCGCAAGCACGGCATGGCATCTTTTTGCCTGCGTACTTGCGTAGCCCCTTGTACACCTTCGGAGCACCGCTGGTTCCAAGGACAGAGCACTGGAGGGAGAAGAAGAGGAGGGGGTGGAGGAGAGAGGTGTGTCACAACCAGTAGCAGTAGTAGCATTTTGGAGGCGTGGTGGCGGAACAACCTCCAACACTATTGCACCTTGTCCTGCATCCCTCCCAGCTGCCAATAGAGTGACCCAATGGGCCGTGAAAGAAAGGTAACGTCCCTGTCCATGCCTGCTGGACCATGAGTCAGCGGTAATATGCACCTTACCGCTGACCGCCCTGTCCAGCGAGGCATGGACATTGCCTTCCACATGCCGGTAGAGAGACGGAATCGCCTTCCGTGAGAAAAAGTGGCGTTTGGGAACCTGCCACTGAGGAACCGCACATTGAACAAACTCACGGAAGGGGGCCGAGTCTACCAACTGAAAAGGCAGCAGTTGAAGTGCTAGCAATTTAGCCAAGCTAGCATTCAACCGCTGGGCATGTGGATGGCTGGGAGTGTACTTCTTTCGACGGTCCACCAGCTGGGGCAGGGAAATTTGCCTGGTAGAATCGGACGTCGGTGTACTGCAAGTACTTGGTTGTGACACACCTAATTCTACACCTTCAGTCCTCTCAGAGCAGCTTTCAGAGAGGACTGAAGATGTAGTGGGGATGGAGATCCCAGCTGATGAGGAGCAAGGAGAGGTCCGCTTAGTTCTTTGGTGTGGGTCTTTTATGTGTGCTTGCCAACGAGCTGCATGGCAGGTCGACATATGTCTGCTCATGCTTGTGGTGCCCAAGCGGCTGATGTTTTGGCCACGCGAGATACGCTTGAGACAAATATTGCAAATAGCAGTGGTGCGATCTGATGCACTCGTCTCAAAAAAGGCCCACACCAAAGAACTTTTCTGATAACGTGCAGAGGCAGCGCCCTGCACAGGCGGAGCTCTGCGGTGTTGTACAGTTGCTGTGCTGGCCTCTAGCTGGCCTCCAGGGGGCATCCTGCCTCGTTGGACATGTGACGCCGCATCCTCCTCCTCCTCGTCCTCCTCCTCATCCTCTCTCCCTTCAGGCACCCACGTGGAGTCAGTGACCTCATCATCCCCTCCCTCTTCACCACTAGAGCAAACCTGGCAGTAAGCTGCAGCTGGTGGAACAGTACTGCCAGATTGCTGTCCTTCAGCATCCCCTCTCTCTGCGCGCACACTACTGACTTCCTCAAGCTGGGTATCATCATCCGAGCCTTCGAATCGTTGGGCATCCTCCTGGAGCATGTACCCAACACTGTGCTCAAAGAGTTTGGGGGACTCCTCAGGAGGACATGGTGGGTCTAGGGAAGGGGTGGCTGATGATGCCATTGAGTACACGTTGGCAGCTGCTCTGCCAGTACCCTGAGCCTGGGTGAGAATGGATGAGGAGGATGAGGAGGGCTTGGTCATCCATTCTACCAAGCCTTCAGCATGATGCGGCTCCACATGTCCAGCTGCCGAAAACAAAGACACGCGTGTCCCATGGCCACGTGCTGATGACAATGCACGACCACGTCCACGGCCACGTCCACTAGAAACAGAGCCTGCCTGCCCTGTGTTCTTGCCTCTGCAAGCTCTGCCTCCCCTTGGCGGTCTTCCAGCCATTGTAGTCGGTAGTCCTGTGGGTGCTGCTGAGAAGAAAATATAGGAGCTCTGTGTGATGCCACTAACACACTAGAAGTCCTATGGGTGCTTCTGCAAAGAAAATATAGGAGCTCTGTGTGATGCCACTAACACACTAGAAGTCCTGTGGGTGCTGCTGAGAAGAAAATATAGGAGCTCTGTGTGATGCCACTAACACACTAGAAGTCCTATGGGTGCTTCTGCAAAGAAAATATAGGAGCTCTGTGTGATGCCACTAACACACTAGAAGACCTATGGGTGCTGCTGAGAAGAAAATATAGGAGCTCTGTGTGATGCCACTAACACACAATTGAAGTCCTATGGGTGCTTCTGCAAAGAAAATATAGGAGCTCTGTGTGATGACACTAACACACTAGAAGTCCTGTGGGTGCTGCTGAGAAGAAAATATAGGAGCTCTGTGTGATGCCACTAACACACAATTGAAGTCCTATGGGTGCTTCTGCAAAGAAAATATAGGAGCTCTGTGTGATGCCACTAACACACTAGAAGTCCTGTGGGTGCTGCTGAGAAGAAAATATAGGAGCTCTGTGTGATGCCACTAACACACAATTGAAGTCCTATGGGTGCTTCTGCAAAGAAAATATAGGAGCTCTGTGTGATGCCACTAACACACTAGAAGTCCTATGGGTGCTTCTGCAAAGAAAATATAGGAGCTCTGTGTGATGCCACTAACACACTAGAAGTCCTGTGGGTGCTGCTGAGAAGAAAATATAGGAGCTCTGTGTGATGCCACTAACACACTAGAAGTCCTATGGGTGCTTCTGCAAAGAAAATATAGGAGCTCTGTGTGATGCCACTAACACACTAGAAGTCCTGTGGGTGCTGCTGAGAAGAAAATATAGGAGCTCTGTGTGATGCCACTAACACACAATTGAAGTCCTATGGGTGCTTCTGCAAAGAAAATATAGGAGCTCTGTGTGATGCCACTAACACACTAGAAGTCCTATGGGTGCTTCTGCAAAGAAAATATAGGAGCTCTGTGTGATGCCACTAACACACTAGAAGTCCTGTGGGTGCTGCTGAGAAGAAAATATAGGAGCTCTGTGTGATGCCACTAACACACTAGAAGTCCTATGGGTGCTTCTGCAAAGAAAATATAGGAGCTCTGTGTGATGCCACTAACACACTAGAAGTCCTGTGGGTGCTGCTGAGAAGAAAATATAGGAGCTCTGTGTGATGCCACTAACACACAATTGAAGTCCTATGGGTGCTTCTGCAAAGAAAATATATGAGCTCTGTGTGATGCCACTAACACACAATTGAAGTCCTATGGGTGCTTCTGCAAAGAAAATATATGAGCTCTGTGTGATGCCACTAACACACTAGAAGTCCTGTGGGTGCTGCTGAGAAGAAAATATAGGAGCTCTGTGTGATGCCACTAACACACTAGAAGTCCTGTGGGTGCTGCTGAGAAGAAAATATAGGAGCTTGGTGTGATGCCACTAACACACTAGAAGTCCTGTGGGTGCTGCTGAGAAGAAAATATAGGAGCTCTGTGTGATGCCACTAACACACTAGAAGTCCTATGGGTGCTTCTGCAAAGAAAATATAGGAGCTCTGTGTGATGCCACTAACACACTAGAAGTCCTGTGGGTGCTGCTGAGAAGAAAATATAGGAGCTCTGTGTGATGCCACTAACACACTAGAAGTCCTATGGGTGCTTCTGCAAAGAAAATATAGGAGCTCTGTGTGATGCCACTAACACACTAGAAGTCCTGTGGGTGCTGCTGAGAAGAAAATATAGGAGCTCTGTGTGATGCCACTAACACACTAGAAGTCCTATGGGTGCTTCTGCAAAGAAAATATAGGAGCTCTGTGTGATGCCACTAACACATAGAAGTCCTGTGGGTGCTGCTGAGAAGAAAATATAGGAGCTCTGTGTGATGCCACTAACACACTAGAAGTCCTATGGGTGCTTCTGCAAAGAAAATATAGGAGCTCTGTGTGATGCCACTAACACACTAGAAGTCCTGTGGGTGCTGCTGAGAAGAAAATATAGGAGCTCTGTGTGATGCCACTAACACACTAGAAGTCCTATGGGTGCTTCTGCAAAGAAAATATAGGAGCTCTGTGTGATGCCACTAACACACTAGAAGTCCTGTGGGTGCTGCTGAGAAGAAAATATAGGAGCTCTGTGTGATGCCACTAACACACTAGAAGTCCTATGGGTGCTGCTGAGAAGAAAATATAGGAGCTCTGTGTGATGCCACTAACACACTAGAAGTCCTGTGGGTGCTGCTGAGAAGAAAATATAGGAGCTCTGTGTGATGCCACTAACACACTAGAAGTCATGTGGGTGCTGCTGAGAAGAAAATATAGGAGCTCTGTGTGATGCCACTAACACACTAGAAGTCCTATGGGTGCTTCTGCAAAGAAAATATAGGAGCTCTGTGTGATGCCACTAACACACTAGAAGTCCTGTGGGTGCTGCTGAGAAGAAAATATAGGAGCTCTGTGTGATGCCACTAACACACTAGAAGTCCTATGGGTGCTTCTGCAAAGAAAATATAGGAGCTCTGTGTGATGCCACTAACACACTGGAAGTCCTGTGGGTGCTGCTGAGAAGAAAATATAGGAGCTCTGTGTGATGCCACTAACACACTAGAAGTCCTATGGATGCTTCTGCAAAGAAAATATAGGAGCTCTGTGTGATGCCACTAACACACTAGAAGTCCTGTGGGTGCTGCTGAGAAGAAAATATAGGAGCTCTGTGTGATGCCACTAACACACTAGAAGTCCTATGGGTGCTTCTGCAAAGAAAATATAGGAGCTCTGTGTGATGCCACTAACACACTAGAAGTCCTGTGGGTGCTGCTGAGAAGAAAATATAGGAGCTCTGTGTGATGCCACTAACACACTAGAAGTCCTATGGGTGCTTCTGCAAAGAAAATATAGGAGCTCTGTGTGATGCCACTAACACACTAGAAGTCCTGTGGGTGCTGCTGAGAAGAAAATATAGGAGCTCTGTGTGATGCCACTAACACACTAGAAGTCCTATGGGTGCTTCTGGGAAGAAAATATAGGAACTCTGTGTGATGCCACTAACACAGTACAAGTCCTATGGGTGCTTCTGGGAAGAAAATATGGGAGCTCTGTGTGATGCCACTAACACACTAGAAGTCCTATGGGTGCTTCTGGAAGAAAATATAGGAACTCTGTGTGATGCCACTAACACAGTACAAGTCCTATGGGTGTTTCTGGGAAGAAAATATGGGAGCTCTGTGTGATGCCACTAACACACTAGAAGTCCTATGGGTGCTTCTGGGAAGAAAATATGGGAGCTCTGTGTGATGCCACTAACACAGTACAAGTCCTATGGGTGCTTCTGGGAAGAAAATATGGGAGCTCTGTGTGATGCCATTAACACACTAGAAGTCCTATGGGTGCTTCTGGGAATAAAATATAGGAACTCTGTGTGATGCCACTAACACAGTACAAGTCCTATGGGTGCTTCTGGGAATAAAATATAGGAACTCTGTGTGATGCCACTAACACAGTACAAGTCCTATGGGTGCTTCTGGGAAGAAAATATGGGAGCTCTGTGTGATGCCACTAACACACTAGAAGTCCTATGGGTGCTTCTGCAAAGAAAATATAGGAGCTCTGTGTGATGCCACTAACACAGTACAAGTCCTATGGGTGCTTCTGGGAAGAAAATATGGGAGCTCTGTGTGATGCCACTAACACACTAGAAGTCCTATGGGTGCTTCTGGGAAGAAAATATAGGAACTCTGTGTGATGCCACTAACACAGTACAAGTCCTATGGGTGCTTCTGGGAAGAAAATATGGGAGCTCTGTGTGATGCCACTAACACACTAGAAGTCCTATGGGTGCTTCTGGGAAGAAAATATGGGAGCTCTGTGTGATGCCACTAACACACTAGAAGTCCTATGGGTGCTTCTGGGGAAGAAAATATAGGAACTCTGTGTGATGCCACTAACACACTAGAAGTCCTATGGGTGCTTCTGGGAAGAAAATATGGGAGCTCTGTGTGATGCCACTAATACATTAGAAGTCCTAGGGGTGCTTCTGGGAAGAAAATATAGGAACTCTGTGTGATGCCACTAACACAGTACAAGTCCTATGGGTGCTTCTGGGAATAAAATATAGGAACTCTGTGTGATGCCACTAACACAGTACAAGTCCTATGGGTGCTTCTGGGAAGAAAATATAGGAGCTCTGTGTGATGCCACTAACACACTAGAAGTCCTATGGGTGCTTCTGCAAAGAAAATATAGGAGCTCTGTGTGATGCCACTAACACACTAGAAGTCCTATGGGTGCTTCTGCAAAGAAAATATAGGAGCTCTGTGTGATGCCACTAACACAGTACAAGTCCTATGGGTGCTTCTGGGAAGAAAATATGGGAGCTCTGTGTGATGCCACTAACACACTAGAAGTCCTATGGGTGCTTCTGGGAAGAAAATATGGGAGCTCTGTGTGATGCCACTAACACACTAGAAGTCCTGTGGGTGCTTCTGGGAAGAAAATATAGGAACTCTGTGTGATGCCACTAACACAGTACAAGTCCTATGGGTGCTTCTGGGAATAAAATATAGGAACTCTGTGTGATGCCACTAACACAGTACAAGTCCTATGGGTGCTTCTGGGAAGAAAATATAGGAGCTCTGTGTGATGCCACTACCACACTAGAAGTCCTATGGGTGCTTCTGGCAAGAAAATATAGGAGCTCTGTGTGATGCCACTAACACAGTACAAGTCCTATGGGTGCTTCTGGGAAGAAAATATGGGAGCTCTGTGTGATGCCACTAATACACTAGAAGTCCTAGGGGTGCTTCTGGGAAGAAAATATAGGAACTCTGTGTGATGCCACTAACACAGTACAAGTCCTATGGGTGCTTCTGGGAATAAAATATAGGAACTCTGTGTGATGCCACTAACACAGTACAAGTCCTATGGGTGCTTCTGGGAAGAAAATATAGGAGCTCTGTGTGATGCCACTAACACACTAGAAGTCCTATGGGTGCTTCTGGCAAGAAAATATAGGAGCTCTGTGTGATGCCACTAACACAGTACAAGTCCTATGGGTGCTTCTGGGAAGAAAATATGGGAGCTCTGTGTGATGCCACTAACACACTAGAAGTCCTATGGGTGCTTCTGGGAAGAAAATATAGGAACTCTGTGTGATGCCACTAACACAGTACAAGTCCTATGGGTGCTTCTGGGAAGAAAATATGGGAGCTCTGTGTGATGCCACTAACACACTAGAAGTCCTATGGGTGCTTCTGGGAAGAAAATATGGGAGCTCTGTGTGATGCCACTAACACACTAGAAGTCCTATGGGTGCTTCTGGGAAGAAAATATGGGAACTCTGTGTGATGCCACTAACACAGTACAAGTCCTATGGGTGCTTCTGGGAATAAAATATAGGAACTCTGTGTGATGCCACTAACACAGTACAAGTCCTATGGGTGCTTCTGGGAAGAAAATATAGGAGCTCTGTGTGATGCCACTAACACACTAGAAGTCATATGGGTGCTTCTGGCAAGAAAATATAGGAGCTCTGTGTGATGCCACTAACACACTAGAAGTCCTATGGGTGCTTCTACAAAGAAAATATGGGAGCTCTGTGTGATGCCACTAACACAGTACAAGTCCTATGGGTGCTTCTGGGAAGAAAATATGGGAGCTCTGTGTGATGCCACTAACACAGTACAAGTCCTATGGGTGCTTCTGGAAGAAAATATAGGAACTCTGTGTGATGCCACTAACACAGTACAAGTCCTATTGGTGCTTCTGGGAAGAAAATATGGGAGCTCTGTGTGATGCCACTAACACACTAGAAGACCTATGGGTGCTTCTGGGAAGAAAATATGGGAGCTCTGTGTGATGCCACTAACACACTAGAAGTCCTATGGGTGCTTCTGGGAAGAAAATATAGGAACTCTGTGTGATGCCACTAACACAGTACAAGTCCTATGGGTGCTTCTGGGAATAAAATATAGGAACTCTGTGTGATGCCACTAACACAGTACAAGTCCTATGGGTGCTTCTGGGAATAAAATATAGGAACTCTGTGTGATGCCACTAACACAGTACAAGTCCTATGGGTGCTTCTGGGAAGAAAATATAGGAACTCTGTGTGATGCCACTAACACACTAGAAGTCCTATGGGTGCTTCTGGGAAGAAAATATAGGAACTCTGTGTGATGCCACTAACACAGTACAAGTCCTATGGGTGCTTCTGGGAAGAAAATATGGGAGCTCTGTGTGATGCCACTAACACACTAGAAGTCCTATGGGTGCTTCTGGGAAGAAAATATAGGAACTCTGTGTGATGCCACTAACACAGTACAAGTCCTATGGGTGCTTCTGGGAAGAAAATATGGGAGCTCTGTGTGATGCCACTAACACACTAGAAGTCCTATGGGTGCTTCTGGGAAGAAAATATAGGAACTCTGTGTGATGCCACTAACACAGTACAAGTCCTATGGGTGCTTCTGGGAAGAAAATATGGGAGCTCTGTGTGATGCCACTAACACACTAGAAGTCCTATGGGTGCTTCTGGTAAGAAAATATAGGAACTCTGTGTGATGCCACTAACACAGTAGAAGTCCTATGGGTGCTTCTGGGAAGAAAATATGGGAGCTCTGTGTGATGCCACTAATACACTAGAAGTCCTAGGGGTGCTTCTGGGAAGAAAATATAGGAACTCTGTGTGATGCCACTAACACAGTACAAGTCCTATGGGTGCTTCTGGGAAGACAATATAGGAACTCTGTGTGATGCCACTAACACAGTACAAGTCCTATGGGTGCTTCTGGGAAGAAAATATAGGAGCTCTGTGTGATGCCACTAACACACTAGAAGTCCTATGGGTGCTTCTGCAAAGAAAATATAGGAGCTCTGTGTGATGCCACTAACACACTAGAAGTCCTATGGGTGCTTCTGCAAACAAAATATAGGAGCTCTGTGTGATGCCACTAACACAGTACAAGTCCTATGGGTGCTTCTGGGAAGAAAATATGGGAGCTCTGTGTGATGCCACTAACACACTAGAAGTCCTATGGGTGCTTCTGGGAAGAAAATATAGGAACTCTGTGTGATGCCACTAACACAGTACAAGTCCTATGGGTGCTTCTGGGAAGAAAATATGGGAGCTCTGTGTGATGCCACTAACACACTAGAAGTCCTATGGGTGCTTCTGGTAAGAAAATATAGGAACTCTGTGTGATGCCACTAACAAAGTAGAAGTCCTATGGGTGCTTCTGGGAAGAAAATATGGGAGCTCTGTGTGATGCCACTAATACACTAGAAGTCCTAGGGGTGCTTCTGGGAAGAAAATATAGGAACTCTGTGTGATGCCACTAACACAGTACAAGTCCTATGGGTGTTTCTGGGAATAAAATATAGGAACTCTGTGTGATGCCACTAACACAGTACAAGTCCTATGGGTGCTTCTGGGAAAGAAAATATAGGAGCTCTGTGTGATGCCACTAACACACTAGAAGTCATATGGGTGCTTCTGCAAAGAACATATAGGAGCTCTGTGTGATGCCACTAACACACTAGAAGTCCTATGGGTGCTTCTGCAAACAAAATATAGGAGCTCTGTGTGATGCCACTAACACAGTACAAGTCCTATGGGTGCTTCTGGGAAGAAAATATGGGAGCTCTGTGTGATGCCACTAACACACTAGAAGTCCTATGGGTGCTTCTGGGAAGAAAATATAGGAACTCTGTGTGATGCCACTAACACAGTACAAGTCCTATGGGTGCTTCTGGGAAGAAAATATGGGAGCTCTGTGTGATGCCACTAACACACTAGAAGTCCTATGGGTGCTTCTGGGAAGAAAATATGGGAGCTCTGTGTGATGCCACTAACACACTAGAAGTCCTATGGGTGCTTCTGGGAAGAAAATATAGGAACTCTGTGTGATGCCACTAACACAGTACAAGTCCTATGGGTGCTTCTGGGAATAAAATATAGGAACTCTGTGTGATGCCACTAACACAGTACAAGTCCTATGGGTGCTTCTGGGAAGAAAATATAGGAACTCTGTGTGATGCCACTAACACACTAGAAGTCCTATGGGTGCTTCTGGGAAGAAAATATAGGAACTCTGTGTGATGCCACTAACACAGTACAAGTCCTATGGGTGCTTCTGGGAAGAAAATATGGGAGCTCTGTGTGATGCCACTAACACACTAGAAGTCCTATGGGTGCTTCTGGGAAGAAAATATGGGAGCTCTGTGTGATGCCACTAACACACTAGAAGTCCTATGGGTGCTTTTGGGAAGAAAATATAGGAACTCTGTGTGATGCCACTAACACAGTACAAGTCCTATGGGTGCTTCTGGGAAGAAAATATGGGAGCTCTGTGTGATGCCACTAACACACTAGAAGTCCTATGGGTGCTTCTGGTAAGAAAATATAGGAACTCTGTGTGATGCCACTAACACAGTAGAAGTCCTATGGGTGCTTCTGGGAAGAAAATATGGGAGCTCTGTGTGATGCCACTAATACACTAGAAGTCCTAGGGGTGCTTCTGGGAAGAAAATATAGGAACTCTGTGTGATGCCACTAACACAGTACAAGTCCTATGGGTGTTTCTGGGAATAAAATATAGGAACTCTGTGTGATGCCACTAACACAGTACAAGTCCTATGGGTGCTTCTGGGAAGAAAATATAGGAGCTCTGTGTGATGCCACTAACACACTAGAAGTCCTATGGGTGCTTCTGCAAAGAAAATATAGGAGCTCTGTGTGATGCCACTAACACACTAGAAGTCCTATGGGTGCTTCTGCAAACAAAATATGGGAGCTCTGTGTGATGCCACTAACACAGTACAAGTCCTATGGGTGCTTCTGGGAAGAAAATATGGGAGCTCTGTGTGATGCCACTAACACACTAGAAGTCCTATGGGTGCTTCTGCAAAGAAAATATAGGAGCTCTGTGTGATGCCACTAACACAGTACAAGTCCTATGGGTGCTTCTGGGAAGAAAATATGGGAGCTCTGTGTGATGCCACTAACACACTAGAAGTCCTATGGGTGCTTCTGGGAAGAAAATATAGGAACTCTGTGTGATGCCACTAACACAGTACAAGTCCTATGGGTGCTTCTGGGAAGAAAATATGGGAGCTCTGTGTGATGCCACTAACACACTAGAAGTCCTATGGGTGCTTCTGGGAAGAAAATATAGGAACTCTGTGTGATGCCACTAACACAGTAGAAGTCCTATGGGTGCTTCTGGGAAGAAAATATGGGAGCTCTGTGTGATGCCACTAACACACTAGAAGTCCTATGGGTGCTTCTGGGAAGAAAATATAGGAACTCTGTGTGATGCCACTAACACACTAGAAGTCCTATGGGTGCTTCTGGGAAGAAAATATGGGAGCTCTGTGTGATGCCACTAACACAGTAGAAGTCCTATGGGTGCTTCTGGGAAGAAAATATAGGAACTCTGTGTGATGCCACTAACACACTAGAAGTCCTATGGGTGCTTCTGGGAAGAAAATATAGGAACTCTGTGTGATGCCACTAACACAGTACAAGTCCTATGGGTGCTTCTGGGAAGAAAATATGGGAGCTCTGTGTGATGCCACTAACACACTAGAAGTCCAATGGGTGCTTCTGGGAAGAAAATATAGGAACTCTGTGTGATGCCACTAACACAGTACAAGTCCTATAGGTGCTTCTGGGAAGAAAATATAGGAACTCTGTGTGATGCCACTAACACAGTAGAAGTCCTATGGGTGCTTCTGGGAAGAAAATATAGGAGCTCTGTTTGCTGCCACTAACACACTAGAAGTCCTATGGGTGCTTTTGGGGTGCAATGCTGTGCTAACAGCACTGCGGTTGGTACTACTGAAATACTGTACTAACAGTAAAACACGCACCAGACTAATCCCCAGCAGCAGCTAAAAACACACTAACCAGCACACTAACCAGCAGCAATGGACGATCAATGACAGATAGCAAAGGTTTAGCAAATAAATAGCCAATGGTTTAGCAAAGTAGAGCAAATCTTTCTATCTGAATGAATCTAGCAAAGACACAGAATCAGCCTGATCTCTCCTAAAGCCGGAACTCATGTGACCGGCGCCGACGGCGTGGCGGCCTTTTAAATGGTGGGGCGTGTACTAAAGCCCCTGAGCTGTAATTGGCTACAGGCGTCCTGCCTGTAGCCAATTATGTCTCTCCAAGTTTCCGGCGCTGTGATTGGCCAAGCATGCGGGGTCACAGTGCATGCTTGGCCAATCATCAGCCAGCAATGCTCTGCGCCGGCCGCGCCGGCCGCAATGCATTGCGGGGCCGCTCGCATCACACGAATGTGATGCGAGCGGCCAAAATAGTTCTGGGCTCGCCGAGCGAGCGAACGCCCGGTGCTCGATGCGAACATTGGTTCGCATCGAGCACCGGGCCCATCCCTAATGGTGAGCTGTGACAGTGCACGCATCAGTAATACTGTCCCTCTTGTCTACCTGTTGGAGCGCACTCTGCATGGAATAATGGACAGGGCACTTGAGGCAGAACAGAGGGAGGAAGAGGAGGACTTCCTTACCTCTCAAGGCACCCTTTATCCAGACATTATTCCTGCCGTCCCGCCGATCTCAAAAGAAGAGGAGGAGGAGGATTGTGTCAGCTTGGAGGTGGAGCCTAGCACTTAGCATCAGCAGCAGTCTTCAAGGGATCATTTACAGTCCCCAGATACCCATGGACTTGTACGTGGCTGGGAGGAGGTGGCTGCGGATCAGGTCATTCTTAGTGACCCAGAGGACTCTGGATCGAATGCATCAGCAAACCTACGCTGCATGGCCTCCCTGATCCTGCAAAGCCTGCGAAAGGACCCTCGGATTCGTGTGATCAAGGAGAGGGATCACTACTGGCTGACAACCCTTCTTGATCCACGTTACAAGGGTAAGGTTACGGAACTTATGCAGCCGTTGCAGAGGGAGCAGAGGATGAGACAACTTCGGGAGGCCTTGCAGAAAGGTTTGTGCGACGCGTTTCCAGAGTCTGGGAGGGTACAAATTCCTGGTCCTGGACAACGTGTTGCTGAGGCTTCAGTCACAGAAGGAGCAGTGGAGACGGTGGGTGTCTGGCCGATGCGTTCAGACAATTTTATAGTCCGCAGCCCCAAGGTATGATCGGTTCCAGCAACCATCGCCAGCGTCTTTTGTACATGGTGCAGGAATACCTAGGGGCAAAATTAGACTTAGAGTCTTTTCCAACCGAAAATCCACTGGGTTACTGGGTCTTGAGGATGGATCACTGGCCAGAGCTTGCACAGTTTGCAATTGATCTACTGGCCTGTCCTGCATCCAACGTTCTTTCGGAACTGACCGACTCGGTTGATCAGCTCACCTTCATAAAAATGAATCAGTCTTGGATCGCCAGCTACCAAGCACCTGATGTAACCGAATAATTTTTTTATGAATGTGAGATCCCTTGAAGACTGCCTATGCTGATGCTGATGCTGACTGACTATCCTGTTATGCCAAGTGACTATCCTATTCCTCCTCAATGTTAATGTTGATAGCTTCTAAGAACATTTTTGGTTCTGGACACCAGCACCAGTGCCTAAAGACCAATTTTTTTCTGCACCTGTTTAACAGGGGTGCGTAATTACAATTTTTAAATCTAATATTTCACAGCAGGGCTCGTTCCTGCTCTGAACAACAGAATCTGTGAGGGGTTACAGTATTGTGGCACCAGCACCAGTGCCTAAAGCCCAATTTTTCTGCCCCTGTTTAAGAGGGGCATGTAATTACAATTCTTGATATAATATTTCACAGCAGGATCTGTTCCAGCACCCACCAAGAGTAACTGTGTGGGCTTACAGTGTTATGGCAACACCACCACACCACCACCAAAGGCCCAATTTTTCTGACCCTGTTAAACAGGGGCATGTAATTACAATTCTTGATATAATATTTCACAGCAGGGCCCGTTCCAGCGCCCACCAAGAGTAACTGTGAGGGCTTACAGTGTTCTGGTACCACCAACACCTAAGGCCCAATTTTCTGCAGAGTATATAGGGCAGGCCCCTACTTTCAAACATCCGACTTACAAATGACTCCTACTTACAAACGGAGGGAGACAACAGGAAGTGAGAGGAAATCTACCCCTAGGAAGAGAAATTATCTCTTTTAAGAGTTAATATGGGAAAAAGGTGTCTACTCCACTGATTTATCACCAATCCTTGTTTCCCTTAAAAAAAAAACAAATTTTCAAAATCCAATTGTCATTGGGACAGAAAGTGAGGTGAAATCTTCTGAACAGGGGCACAGACAGCAAAACAAATGTTACAGATGTGATAACCCTTCCCTATGTTTTCCAAAAAGCTTTAAAATTGATTTTTTGGGCTGAAGCTACACTTACAAAATGTACCTGTTCCAAATTACAAACAGATTCTACATAAGAACAAACCTGTCTTGTTTGCACCGCCTGTATACTGCTGTTCAGAGTATATAGGGCCTGGGGGCCCAACGCCTTTTATTTTTTTAATGTGGGTGGGGGGTTCCCCTTAATATCCATACAAGACCCAAAGGGCCTGGTAATGGACTGGGGGTACCCATGCCGTTTGTCTCACTGATTTTTATCCATATTGCCAGGACCTGACATTACATTAAAGCCGCAAGCAGTTTTAAATGACTTTTATTCCTTTAAAAATTTAATTTTGTGCAGGGACTGTTCTAAGCATGGGAAACACGTACCACTTTACAGGCATACTATTGACACCCCCCAGGTACGATATTTAAAGGAATATTTCACTTTTATTTCTTCACTTTAAGCATCATTAAAATCACTGCTCCTGGAAAAACGTCCATTTTTAAAACTTTCTTTTGCATTGATACATGTCCCCTGGGGCAGGACCCGGGTCCCCAAACCCTTTTTAGGACAATAACTTGCATATTAGCCTTTAAAATTCGCACTTTTGATTTCCCGAGTCCCATAGACTTTAACAGTGTTTCAATGTTTGCGCAAACTTTCAGTCTGTTCGCATTTTCTGGATGGGGTGTTCGGCCCATCCCTAGTCCTGGGTCACCTGGGTAGGTGGAGCGGCACATAGAGGAACTGAACCATACATTTCTCTCCTGCTGCTGCTGAATTCCCGCTTCTCCTCCTGCAGGCAGTGCCACACATTGGGGTGTGTCAGACCAGTTATCAGGGACGGGACAAAGCACGGCGGGTGCTCTGTAGCTGCAGCTGACTCTCTATATTCATGCGTGTCAGCAGCATCTGCTCCTCTGTTATTCAGCTCACAGGCTTTTTACTGCAACCTCTGGCTGCTTCCTGCATAGGCACCCTTCATGGATTGCAGCTCCTCTCATGTGTACAGGTGTGTGTGTGTGGGGGCAGCTGAGTGTGTACAGGTGTGTGTGTTTGTGTTGGGGGGGCAGCTGAGTGTGTACAGGTGTGTGTGTGTTGGGGGGTGGCTGAGTGTGTACAGGTGTGTGTGTGGGGAGGGCGGGAGCCAAGTGTGTACAGGTGTGTGTGTGTGTGTTGGGGGGGGGTGGGCAGCTGAGTGTGTACAGGTGTATGTGTGGGCAGCTGAGTGTGTACAGGTGTGTGTGTGTGGAGGGGGCAGCTGAGTGTGTACAGGTGTGACTGTGTTTGGTGGGCAATTAAGTGTGTACAGGTGTGTGTGTGTGGGGGTGTAGCTGAGTGTGTACAGGTGTGTGTGTGTGTGTGCACGGCGGGGTAGCTGAGTGTGTACAGGTGTGTGTGTGTGCAGGGGGGAGCTGAGTGTGTACAGGTGTGTGTGTGTGTGGGGGGCAGCTGAGTGTCTACGGGTGTGTTGGGGGCTGAGTGCGTAGAGGTGTGACAAAGGGGCTGAGTGCGTACAGGTGTGAGGGGGGCTGAGTACATACAGGTGTGAGGGGGGTTGAGTGTGTACAGGCATGATCAGTGAAGGAGGGGTGCCAGATGATGGGGTGCCTGATATAGGATCCGCGGCTGCCCCGGTTGCCAAATGCTGTAGGTACGCCCCTGCCTGCTGGAATTCAACAATGGCAGGAGAGAAATGGACAGATTGGTTCCTCTATGTGCCGCCCCTTCTACCCAGGCGGCCCCGGCTATGTTGCAGGGGGCCTGTGCAGATACCTCTATCTATGTGACCAGGGAGCCCATAGGGAGCAACAGGCTATCTCTGGTTTCTCCCCCGGGTACAGTGCAGCTTTTGCGTCTGATGTGTAGCCTCCTGTGGCTGGCAGACCCGATGGTCTCTCTCCCAGCCAGCAGCTTCTACACGGGTTGACCGAGCTGGTGGGCATGGTGGGGTGTGTGTCCATCTTCACCTACATGCAAAGGTGGCTGCTTTTGCTAAAAATGCTAGAGGACTGGGAGGAGGAGCATATATGGTAACCCCAGTAGTCCTCACCTCCATCCATATGGTGATTGACTCCTGTAACAATTCCCTCCATCTGCATGGCTTCAGCTTTCTACTAGGGTTAGTTCACTTTTTGCTGCTCACTTCTCCCCCCACCACTGTATACTGGTCACTGCCCCCCACCACTGTATCCTGCCCACTGCCCCCCTTTCCTGTATACTGCTCCCCCTGTATGCTGCTCATTGATCCCCCCCACTGTATACTGCTCACTGCCCCCACCTTGTATACTGGTCCCTGCCCCACCCCCTATAGTTGCTCCCCTCGTATATTGCACACTGCCCCCATTGTATACTGGTCACTGCTCCCCCTGTATACTGCTCACTGCCCCCCCCCCCCCTGTATGCTGCCCACTGAGCCTCCCCACTGTATACTGCTCACTGCTCCACCTGCTGTTTACTTCTCACTGCCCCCCTACTGTATATTGCTTACTGTTCCCCCCTGTATACTGCTCACTGCTCCCCACCACTGTATACTGCTCCCCCCACATTGTTTATTGCTCACTACTCCCCCCTCTCTATACTGCTCACTGCTCCCCCTCCACTGTACACTTCTCCTCCACACTGTATACTGCCCACTGCCCCCCCACACTGTATACTGCCCAATGCTGTCCCACTGTACACTGCCCACTGCTGCCCCCCGTATACTGCTCACTGTTCCCCACACTGTATAGTGTTCCCCCCTACTGTATAATGCTTCACTGGCAGAGCTTCAGGCGACCGTCGACTGTGCTGCAAGGGGCCCGTGCAGCCTCCCTGTCACTGGCAGCACCAGGTTGTGCTACACTGCGGAAAACGTAAAAGGGACCCACATCTGGACCTTAATGAAGAGCCCTGCAATAAGAGTAAAGGGTCCCAGGATCAGTGGGAAGGACCCCAGGACCAGAGGTCAGGGGAGACCTTCATTGTTTCTTGCACCAGGGCATGGTTTGCACTGGGGACAGCATGGTTTATTGCTGTCCCCGGGCCCCTGTCCTCTCTCAGGACTAGGGATGAGCCGAACACCCCCCGTTCGGTTCGCACCAGAACCTGCGAACAGACCTAAACTTTGCGTGAACTTTAGAACCCTATTAAAGTCTATGGGACTCGAACGTTCAAAATCAAAAGTGCTAATTTTAAAGGCTAATATGCAAGTTATTGTCCTAAAAAGTGTTTGGGGACCTGGGTCCTGCCCAGAGGACATGTATCAATGCAAAAAAAAAACTGACGTTTTTTTCAGGAGCAGTGATTTTAATAATGCTTAAAGTTAAACAATAAAATGTAATATTCCTTTAAATATCGTACCTGGGGGGTGTGTATAGTATGCCTGTAAAGGGGCGCATGTCCTGTGCTTAGAACGGTCTCTGCACAAAGTGTCATTTCTGCAGGAAAAAAAGTAATTTAAAAGCACTCGTGGCTATAATGAATTGTCGGCTCCCGTAATACAGAGAACAGTCATTGAAAGTCATTGATAAAAAAAAAAAGTGTGGGGTTCCCCCCAAATTCAATTACCAGGCCCTTCAGGTCTGGTATGAATATTAAGGGGAACCCCGGGTCAAAAAAAAAATGCAGTGGAGTTCCCCCCCAAAAATCCATACCAGGCCACATGCCCTCAACATTGGGAGGATGTTTGGGGGTCTGTGACCCCTCAAAGCACCATGTCCCCATGTTGATGGGGACAAGGTCCTCATCCACACAACCCTGGCCGCTGATTGTGGGGGTCTGTGGGCGGGGGGCTTATCATAATCTGGAAGCCCCCTTTAACAAGGGCACCTCCCAGATCCCACCCCCCATTTGAAATGGTAAGGGGGTACAAAAGTACCCCTACCATTTAACAAAGAAAGTGTAAAAAATTGTTAAAAAACACACTGACGTCGTTGGGAAAAGTCCTTTATTAAAAAAAAAAAAAAGATTCCAGCGGTGGTAATCCAGCGATGGCTGATCTCTTCTCCGGGGTCCAGCGATGGGTGATCTCTCCCGATGGTTCAGCGCAGCGCATACTGTCTCCACAGAGACACCGCAGGAATCCCAGTGATGGCCTGACAGGTGTTAGCTGAGGAGGACGGGGCCACCTGTCACCTGACCCTGCCCCCCTCTGATGCAAGGGGAAACCCAGGCTTCCCCAGTGATGTACGGGTGACCCTGCCCCCCTCTGATGTAACGCAGGTTACATCAGAGTGCTTTTAAATGACTTTTTTTCCTACAGAAATGACACTTTGTGCAGGGACAGTTCTAAGCACGGGAAACATGCTCCCCTTTACAGGCATACTATAGACACCCCCCAGGTACGAAATTTTAAGAAATATTACACTTTTATTGTTTCACTTTAACCAGTAGCTGACCGTCGGCTGTCTATTGACGGCCAGGTGGCGCATCTCTCAGGGCGGGAGGGCGTCATATGACGTCCTCCCCTTCCCAGCCCTCCAGGGAGCGCGCGCGCGCCGGCAGCAGCGTGCGCGCCCGCCGGCAGCAGCGTGCGCCCGCCGTGTCACTGGGCACCCGATGCGCGTGCCCAGCGGCCGCGATGTCCGCCGGGCACCCGCGATTGCCCGGTAACACAGCGGGACCGTGGATCTGTGTGTGTAAACACACAGATCCACGGTCCTGTCAGAGGAGAGGAGCTGATGGTGTGTTCTCTGTACAGAGAAACACTGATCGGTCTCCTCCCCTTGTGAGTCCCCTCCCCCCACAGTAAGAATCACTCCCAGGGAACATATTAACCCCTTCAGTGCCCCCTAGTGGTTAACCCCTTCCCTGCCAGTCACATTTATACAGTAATCAATGCATTTTTATATCACGGATCGCTGTATAAATGTGAATGGTCCCAAAAAAGTAGCAAAAGTGTCCGATATGTCCGTCGCAATATCGCAGTCACAATAAAAATCGCAGATCACCACCATTACTAGTTAAAAAAATAAAAATGCTATAAATCTATCCTCTATTTTGTAGACGCTATAACTTTTGCGCAAACCAATCAATATACGCTTATTGCGATTTTTTTTTACCAAAAAATATATAGAAGAATATGTATCGGCCTAAACTGAGGAAGAAAAAACATTTTTATATATTTTTTGGGGATATTTAGTATAGCAAAAAGTAAAAAATTATTGTTTTTTTTTAAACTTGTCCCTCTTCTTTTGTTTATAGCGCAAAAAATAAAACCCAGAGGTGATTAAATACCACCAAAAGAAAGCTCTATTTGTGTGGACAAAATGATAACAATTTCATTTGGGTACAGTGTTGTATGACCGCGCAATTGTCATTCAAAGTGTGACAGCGCTGAAAGCTGAAAAATGGCTTGGTCAGGAACAGTGATGTAAGTAACTGAGTTAAAATAAACTGAGTTACTTAACGCAGTTACTTTAGAGGGTAACGAGTAATCTAACTGATTACTTTTCCCCCCATGGTAACTCCCATTACTTTGGCTTAGTTACCCAAATTACATCTACCGCCACTTGGGACAGACCATCCTTCCAAGCAACAAAGCCAAAAGCCTCGGATTCCGAGATGACAATGGAGGCACAAATAGGATCCGTAATTCAGAGGATCCCACCATCTCCTTCGCATGCTACGCAGACTCATCCCCTTCATCCCGGATCATCAATTCACGGCTCGACTACGCAAACTCACTCTACATAGGATTACCGGATTACCAGATTGCGCGCCTTCAAATTGTCCAAAACACAGCAGCAAGAATAGTCACCGGAAAGAAACCCTGGAATCCATCTCCCCATCCCTAAGGATGCTCCATTGGCTCAAGGTAAAAGACAGGATTACATCTACCGCCACTAGATGGCAGTAGTGTAATTCCGGTGTCCTGACGAAAAAATTCCCCAGCCGGATAAGGACCCCCTGTACTGCGAGGCGCATCGCTTGCGCAGTACGAAGGACTACGGAGCTTCCAAAAATTTCCGAACCTAAACAGCTCTGAGTGAACTCTACACCGCGCATGCGCAGTTAACATGTAATTGTACGAGGCGATGCCGCACGCTCCTGATGCTCGTCCTACTCTGCAAGGGGCGTCTATCATGTAACTAAGGGGCGGGTCTAGTATTACTGTAACCAAGGGGCACATTTATTATTATTGTTATATATCGAGCTCTGCCCATTAATTTAACATTCACCCTCTTCTGTAGTCATCTGCCTCTTACACAATATAATAGTAATAGACCCGCCCCTTGCTTACACGCTATAACAGATCTGCCCCTTGGTTAGAGTACTAATAGAGCAGCCCCTTGGTTACACGATACACGATATATAACAATAATAATAAATGCGCCCCTTGGTTACAGTAATACTAGACACGCCCCTTAGTTACACGTATAGAATATTTAAAAAAAAAGTCACAGTTATTTTTGCTGCGTAACTAATTACTTTTCCAATGTAGTAACTGAGTTACTAACGCAATTACTTTTTGGGGAGAAGTAATTTGTAACTTAACTAATTACTTTTTTAAAGTAAGATGACCAACACTGGTCAGGAAGGGGGTGAAAATGCCCTGTACTGCACCTCAGTTAAGCATTATTAAAATCACTGCTCCCAAAAAAACTTCAGTTTTTAAAACTTTTATTTGCATTGATACATGTACCCTGCGGCAGGACCCAGGTCCCCAAACACTTTTTATGACAATAACTTGCATATAAGCCTTTAAAATTAGCTCTTTTAGATTTCTCCCATAGACTTTTACAGGGTGTTCCACGGCTTTTCGAATTTGCCGCGAACACCCCAAATTGTTCGCTGTTCGGTGAACAGGCGAATGGGCAATGTTTGAGTCGAACATGAGTATGACCCAAACTCAAAGCTCATCGCCACTCAGGACCTGTGTGTGCTTTCTTCTAGCCCCCCTCCTCCCATGCAGTGCTGCTGGGTTCCCCCCTCCCATCTCCTACTAGCCCCTACAGGTGATCTGGGCTGCTTAGTCTAAAATTCCTGGGCCTATTTTTTGTCCCAGTCCGGGTGAGAGTGACACCCTTGGTACAACAGCTTTACACTGCTTTATCTTGGGAAAGAACAACCCCACTAGACAGAGATATACTATCAAGCAGGACTATCTCTGTGTGCACTAGGAATAAACTGAACACACTTGGGTTCTATTTTCTCCTTTTTGAAAGGCTAATAGATAAGGGATTGGCAAAAAGGGAATGGGGGCCGGACCAAGGGACCATGTACAGTACCAATGCAAAAAAAAATTGTATTTTGCAAGGATAAATAAATTTAATAATGCTGAAAAAATGCACTATTCCTTTAACCACTTCCCGCCTGGCCTATAGCAGAACGACGGCCATCTGTTATCCTGACTGAGTGTCATATGACGTCCAGCAGGATAACAAGCCAACGTGTACCACGTGATTAGCTGTGACCAATCACAGCTGATCACAGCGTGAACCAGGAAGTGCTGGTAAATGTCTCTCCTCAGTTCACGATGACAGGGAGAGCCGATCGGTGGCTCTCCCTGTCAGAGTAGGGGTTTGCACTGATAATCAGCACACTGATTGTCAGCACAGCCCCCATGAGGGGTGCCCATCAGCTGCCAATCAGTGCCCATCAGCTGCCAGTCTGTGCCCAGTAACACCTCAGTAACACCTGTCAGTGCCTATAAATGTGCCAATCAGTGCCCCATTATTAATGCCTGTCAGTGCCCTTCAGATGCCAGTCAGTAATGCCTGTCAGTAGCTCCTCATCAGTGCTGTCTATCCAGTGCCCATCAGTGCCGCATATCAGTGCCCATCAGTGCTGCATATCAGTTTAGCCTATCAGTGCCGCCTATCAGTGCCCATCAATTCTATATATCAGTGCCCATCAGTGTCACTTTATCAGTGCCACCCGCTCAGTGCCCATCTGTGCCGCCGCATCAGTGCCCATTAGTGAAGCCTCCTCAGTGCCCGTCAGTGAAGGAGAAAACTACATTTTATAACAAACGAAAAATATTAGTATTTTTTAGTTTGATCACCTCTGCGTTTTTTATTTTTTGCTAAACAAATACCACCAAAGCTTTATTTGTGGGAAGAAAATGCTAAAAATTTACTTTGGATACAGTGTTGTATGATTGCACAATTGTCATTCAAAGTGCGACAGCACTGAAAGCTGAAAATTGTCCTGGGCAGGAAGTGGGGAAAGTAACCGATATTCAAGTGGTTAAAAATCTGCTTGGGGGCGGGGTTTCCCAGATCTGCCTTTGTGCATATGTACCATGTAAAAAAAAAAAAAATATAGCAAAATTGACATTTACAAAAGAAAAAAAAGTATTTAATAGCTGTTAACCACTTGACCACTGGGCACTTAAACCCCCTAATAACCAGACCAATTTTCAGCTTTCGATGCTCTCACATTTACTCATTCATGCAACACTGTACCTATTTAAAATTGTTGTCCTTTTTTTCACACAAATAGAGCTTTCTTTTGGTGGTATTTAATCACTGCTCGTTTTTTTTTTTTTTTTTGCGCTATAAAAGAAAAAAGACCGAAAGTTCGGTAAAAAAAATCATTTTTCTTTGTTTCTGTTATAAAATTTTGCAAACTAGTAATTTTTCTTCATATATTTTGGGCAAAATTTATACCACTACATATCTTTGGTAAAAATAACCCAAATCGTGCATATTATTTGGTCTTTGTGAAAGTTATAGAGTCCACAAGCTATGGTGCCAATCTCTAAAAATTGATCACACGGCCTATCTCATTTCTTGAGACCCTAACAAGCCAGGAAAGTACAACTACCCCCCCCCCCCCCCCAAATGACCCCTTTTTGGAAAGTAGACAATCCAATGTATTTATTAAGAGGCATGGTGAGTTTTCTGAAGTTGTAATTTTTTCCCACAATTCTTTACCATATCAAGATTTTCTTTTCTTTTTTTTCACAAAATTGTTATATTAGCAGGTTATTTCTCACACAGAGCATACGCATAGCACAAACTACACCCCAAAACACATTCTGCTACTCCTCCTGAGTATGGCGATACCACATGTGTGAGACTTTTTACACAGCGTGGCAACATACAGAGGCACAACATGTAGGGAGCGCCATTAGGCGTTCTTGGAGCATAAATTAAACATATCATTTCTTGACTACCTTTTACACTTTTGAAGGCCCTGAAGAAACAGGACAATGGAAATGCCCCAAAAATGACCCCATTTTGGAAAGAAAATGTGAAAAAGAAAATGAAAATGCAATTTTTTTTTACACAATGTTGTCCATTTACACAATATTTCTAACACATAACATGTACATACCAAAAATGACACCCCAAAATAGATTTTCCTACTGCTGTTGAGTATGGCGATACCACATACAGAGGACCAACATGCAGGGAGCACCATCAGGTGTTCTAGGGACATAAGTTTCAAATCTAATTTGACTACCTATTACACTTTTGTGAGGCACTGTAGTGGCATGGATGTGGCATGGATGAGCATGAATGGGGATGGATGAGCATGAATGGGGATGGATGAGCCGTGGATGGGGATGGATGAGCCGTGGATGGGGATGGCTGAGCATGAATGAGTATGGCCGGGTATGGCTGAGTATGGATGGGTACGATAGAGTATGGCTGGGTATGACTGAGTATGATTGAGTATGACTGGGTATGGCTGAGTACGGCTGTGTATGGCTGGGTCTGGCTGGGTCCGGCTGGGTATGGATGGGTTTGGCTGAGTATGGCTGGGTACGGCTGGGTATGGCTGGGTATGGCTAAGTATGGCTGGGTATGGCTGAGTATGGCTGGTGTGACAGTAGGAGGTGCTGTCAAGGTAAAATTGATAGTTTCGGGGACACAGGGTATGCACATTTGCTTGGTGCAAGGCTACAGAGCATAAATGTGGACTGGAGAAAACTGCTTTCTCCGGGTTTTGGTATTCGGTCATGGGGCTCTGTAGTTTGGAGATTCCACAGTGTTTTTGGTGGGACGGGATCTCCAACCCTGTGTCCAGACTTTGTAAATTACCAGCAGCACTTATAATGAGGGTATGGGAAGACCTCATGGCTCCCAGTTGGAGACTGGACTAAGGCCAGAGCGGAGCTGTGGGCGCTAAAGAGAAGCCATTCACATTAAGGAATCCTGTGGTCTGTGTGACCAGGATAAAGAGCAGAGGTACTGCTAAAGAGCCAGGTGGGCTAGCATTTTCTGTGTTTATTTGCTGTAGAAGAACCCCTGTGTGGGAAACCTTTATGTCACAGACTTTTATTTGCCTTTTTAATAAAAATGGGCTACCAAGCCCTTTAAATATAGTTCCTGACTGGCTTGAATCACTAACAAACGCATCTGCCATGAAAGCTAATGGTCCCCCATGTTACACTGGGTATGACTGAGTACGATTGGGTATGGCTGGGTCCGGCTGGGTATGGCTGAGTATGGCTGGGTATGGCTAATTATGGTTGGGGGTGGATGGGATGGCTGAGCAAGGATGGATGGATGAGTATTGCTGAGGATGGATGGATGGATGAGCATGCTGACTATGGATGAGGATGGATGGATGAGTATGGATGGGTGAGCATGGATGGATGAGTATGGATGGATGGGTATGCAGAGTATGGATGGGTATGCAGAGTATGGATGGGTATGCAGAGTATGCAGAGTATGGATGGATGGGTATGCAGAGTATGGATGGATGGATGGGTATGCAGAGGACCCGGCGGTCGCGGAAGTTCTCAGGTGCTCGCCCCAGGGGGGCACGCGAGAGTGGGATTCTGGGAGGACGTCATAGTACGCCCTCCCGGAGTTAAGCAACCGCCCTGTAGCTGTCATTCGGCTATGGGCCGGTTTCTAAGTGGTTAATTCACATTTACTACAAGCTTCCTTTATTTTGTAAATAATGGGGGGGGGGGCAGGGGGTGTGGGGGTGGTGTGGGTTGGGGTGGTGTGGGCGGGGCCGGCGGGGGTGGGGAGGAGGGGGGGGGGCTTGGTCGGGGGGGGTGGGCGGGAGGGTGCGAAGGAGTTGTGGGGTGGGTTTGTGTTGTGTTCTGTTCTGTGGTGTTGGTGGGTATGAGCTGTGGTTTGGGGGTGATTTTTGGGGCGGTGGTCAGTGGGGGTGCGGCAGGGAGGGGGGCGGTTGAGGGGGTGATGGATCGGCGGGGGGGAGGGGGCGAGCCTGGGGGAGCAGCGGTCGGGGATGGGGTTGGGGGATGTGGCGGGGGTCCGGCGGGCGAGAGCGCGGGGCGGGGGGTGGAGCGTGTGGGGGGGGGGGGCGGGTGGGGGGTGGGGGTGTGGGGGGGGGTGGGAGGGGGGGGTCGGTAGGGTTGGGTTGGGTGGTGGGGCGGGGGGTGTGAAGTGGGGGTGGCGGGGTGGGGGGGTGGGGAGTTGAGCGGGGCGGGGGGATAAGCGGGGGGGAGGTTTTTGCGGGTGGCGGGGGGGGGGGGGGCTGGGGGTGGGGCGGGCTGGTTGTTGCTTCCCAATACATACCAGACCCTCATCATAGAAGCTTGCAGGGAAATGTGAATTACCTTCTATCTTTTTTATACTCAGTTACTTTTGCTATACATGTTAAAAATATTATGATATCAGTGTAACACACGGAGGAGGGTGAGTAATGTGCGGTTAAGGCCCCTTTCACACGAGGCGGACTCCGCTTCCACTCTGCTAATACTCGCCAATACTCTGCCAATACTCGCCAATACTCGCCAATACTCTGCCAATACTCTGCAATAAATTTTAATAGAAACAAAGAATTTTTATTTATTTTTTTTACAGAATATTCAGTATATTTTGATTTATAGCGCAAAAAAAAAAAAAAAAAAACAGCAGTGATTAAATACCACCAAAAGAAAGCTCTATTTGTGTGAAAAAAAGGACACAAAATTCATTTGGGTACAGTGTTGCATGACTGAGTAATTGTCATTCAAAGTGTGAGAGCACCGAAAGCTGAAAATTGGTCTGGTTAGGAAGGGGGTTTAAGTGCCCAGTGGTCAAGTGGTTAAATATGGTACCTGGGGTGTCTAAAGTATGCCTGTGAAGTGGCATGTGTTTCCCGTGTTTAGAACTGGCCCTGCACAAAATGACATTTGTAAAGGAAAAAAAGAAGCAATTTAAAACCACTTGCGGCTTTAATGTCATGTCTTGTCCTGGCCATATGGCTGAAAATCCTTGAGAAAAATGGCATGGCTACCCCATCACCCCCCCCCCCCCCCCCACCCCAGCCCCTTTGGGTCTTGTATGGATAGTAAGGGGGACCCCGAACCCAAAATAAAACCCTATACCTACAACCATATATACTCTGAACAGCAGTATATAGGCGGTGCAAACAAGAGAGGGACTGTAGGTTTGTTCTTAAGTAGAATCTGAACAGGTACATTTTGTAGCTCCATCCAAAAAAAATTAATTTTTAAGCTTTTTGGAGAACATAGGGAGGGGTTATCACCCCTGTAACATTTGCTGTCTTTGCACATCTGTTCAGAACATTTCACCTCACTTTCCGTCCCAATGACAAATGTTTTTGGAAAAGTGGGGTTTTAATTGAAACAAGGATTGGTGATAAAGCATCAGTAGAGAGGAGATACCTTTTTCCCAAATTAAATGTAACAGGATAGAATTTCCCTTCCTAGGGGTAGATTTCCTCTCACTTCCTGTTTTCTCCTTCCGTTTGCAAGTAGGAGTCGTTTATAAGTTGGATGTTTGAAAGTAGGGGCCTGCCGTATATACTCTGCCGAAATTTGCCCCATTAGATGTTGGTGTAGCCACAACACTGTAAGCCCTCACAGTTACTCTTGGTGGGCACAGGAATTGGCCCTGCTGTGAATTATTAGATCAAGATTTGTAATTGCATGCACCTGTTGAACAGGGCAGAAAAATTGGGCCTTTGGTGGTGGTGGTGGACGGTGTTGCCACAAGACTGTAAGCCCTCACAGTTACTCTTGGTGGGCGCAGGAATGGGCCCTGCTGTGAATTATTAGATCAAGATTTGTAATTGCATGCACCTGTTGAACAGGGCAGAAAAATTGGGCCTTTGGTGGTGGTGGTGGACGGTGTTGCCACAAGACTGTAAGCCCTCACAGTTACTCTTGGTGGGTGCAGGAATGGGCCCTGCTGTGAATTATTAGATCAAGATTTGTAATTACATGCCCCTGTTAAACAGGGGCTGAAAAATTGTGCCTTAGGCAACGGTGCTGGTGCCACAACACTGCAACCCCTCACAGATACTGTACTTGGTGCACAGCAGTCAGACCTGTTGCGAAGCATTGCTTAAAAAAATTTAATTACACGCCCCTGTTAAACAGGGGCTGAAAAATTGTGCCTTAGGCACTGGTGCTGGTGCCACAACACTGCAACCCCTCACAGATACTGTACTTGGAGCACAGCAGTCAGACCTGTTGCGAAGCATTGCTTAAATTTTTTTAATTACACGCCCCTGTTATACAGGGGCTGAAAAATTGGGCCTTAGGCACTGGTGTGGTGGCACCCAGAAACAAAAATGTTCTTCCAAGCTATCAAGGAATGGATCATTGAGGAGGAGGAAGAGGATAGTCAGTGACCATAACAGGACAGTCACTCAGCATCAGCATAGGCAGTCTTGAAGGGATGTGACATTATAAATTATTCAGTTATATCCGTTTCAGGTGCCTGGTAGCTGGTGGTGATCCAAGACTGATTCATCTTTATGAAGGTCAGTCGATCAACCGAGTCGGTGGACAGGTGCACCCTATGATCGGTGACAAATCCTCCAGCAGCACTGAATGTGCGTTTGGAAAGAACGCTGGATGCAGGACAGGCCAGTAGCTCAATTGCATACTGTGCAAGCTCTGGCCAGTGATCCATCCTCAAGACCCAGTAAGCCAGAGGATTTTCGGTGGGAAAGGTGTCCAAGTCTGACCTTGCCCCTAGGTATTCCTGCACCATGTATATCAGACGCTGGCGATGGTTGCTGGAACCGATCATACCTTGGGGCTGTGGACTAAAAAATTGTCTGAACGCATCGGTCAGACGTCCACCTTCCCCACCGCTCCTTCTGCTACTGACCGAAGCCTCAGCAACTCGTCGTCCAGGACCAGGAGTTTGTAACATCACAGTTTCTGGGAACGCGTTGCACAGACCTTTCTGCAAGGCCTCCCTGAGATGTCTCATCCTCTGCTCCCTCTGCGATGGCAAGATAAGGTCCGCAACCTTACCCTTGTACCGTGGATCAAGGAGAGTGGCCAGCCAGTAATGGTCCCTCTCCTTGATCCGAAGAATACGAGGATCCTTCCGCAGGCTTTGCAGGATCAGGGAGGCCATGCAACGTAGGTTAGCTGAGGCATTCGGTCCGGAGTCTTCTGGGTCACTGAGGACGACATGATCGCCAGCCACCTCCTCCCAGCCACGTACAAGTCCACTGGTTTGTTGGGACTGTACATCATCCCTAAAAGACTGCTGATGCTGAGTGCCAGGCTCCACCTCCATGCTCACACAATCCTCCTCCTCCTCCTCCTCCTCCTCCTCTTCCTTTGTGATGGGTGGGACAGAAGGAACACTGTCTGGATAAAGGGGGCCTTGAGAGGCAAGGAAGTCCTCCTCTTCCTGCCTCTGTTCTGCCTCAAGTGCCCTGTCCATTATCCCACGCAGCGTATGCTCCAACAGGTGGACAAGAGGTACAGTGTCACTGATGCATGCACTGTCACTGCTCACCATCCTCGTGGCCTCCTCAAATGGTGACAGGACAGTGCATGCATCCCTGATCATGCTCCACTGGCATGGGGAAAAAAATCCAAGCTCCCCTGACCCTGTCCTGGTGCCGTAGTCACAAAGGTACTCATTGATGGCCCTCTGCTGCGTGTGCAGTCGCTGCAGCATGGCCAACGTTGAGTTCCACCTGGTGGGTATGTCACATATTAGGCGGTTCTTGGGCAGGTTCAACTCCTTTTGCAGCTCAGCCAGCCGAGCACTGGCATTATACGATCGGTGGAAATGCACACAGACTTTCCTGGCCTGCCTCAGGACATCCTGTAAGCCTGGGTACCTGCCCAAGAACCGCTGCACCACCAGGTTGAGGACGTGAGCCATACAGGGCACATGGGTGAGCTGCCCCTGTCGCAGGGCGGAGAGGAGGTTGGTGCCATTGTTAGAAACCACCATTCCTGGCTTAAGCTGGCGTGGCATCAACCACCTCTCGGCCTGCCCCTGCAGAGCTGCCAGAACCTCTGGCCCAGTGTGGCTCCTGTCCCCCAAACACACCAGCGCAAGCACGGCATGGCATCTTTTTGCCTGCGTACTTGCGTAGCCCCTTGTACGCCTATGGAGCACCGCTGGTTCCGAGGACAGAGCACTCGAAGAGGCCATGGAGGAAGAAGAGGGGGTGGAGGAGAGAGGTGTGTCACAACCAGTAGTAGCATTTTGGAGGCGTGGTGGCGGAACAACCTCCAACACTACTGCACCTTGTCCTGCATCCCTCCCAGCTGCCAATAGAGTGACCCAATGGGCCGTGAAAGACAGATAACGTCCCTGTCCATGCCTGCTGGACCATGAGTCAGCGGTAATATGCACCTTACCGCTGACCGCCCTGTCCAGCGAGGCATGGACATTGCCTTCCACATGCCGGTAGAGAGCCGGAATCGCCTTCCGTGAGAAAAAGTGGCGTTTGGGAACCTGCCACTGAGGAACCGCACATTGAACAAACTCACGGAAGGGGGCCGAGTCTACCAACTGAAAAGGCAGCAGTTGAAGTGCTAGCAATTTAGCCAAGCTAGCATTCAACCGCTGGGCATGTGGATGGCTGGGAGTAAACTTCTTTCGACGGTCCAGCAGCTGGGGCAGGGAAATTTGCCTGCTACAATCGGACGTCGTGTACTGCAAGTACTTGGTTCTGACACACCTAATTCTACACCTTCAGTTCTCTCAGAGCAGCTTTCAGAGAGGACTGAAGATATAGTGGGGTTGGAGATCCCAGCTGATGAGGAGCAAGGAGAGGTCCGCTTTGTTCTTTGGTGTGGGTCTTTAATGTGCGCTTGCCAATGAGCTGCATGGCAGGTCGACATATGTCTGGTCATGCTTGTGGTGCCCAAGCGGCTGATGTTTTGGCCACGCGAGATACGCTTGACACAAATATTGCAAATAGCAGTGGTGCGATCTGATGTACTCGTCTCAAAAAAGGCCCACACCAAAGAACTTTTGTGATAACGTGCAGAGGCAGCGCCCTGCACAGGCGGAGCTCTGCAGTGTGATTCAGTTGGTGTGCTGGCCTCTAGCTGGCCTCCGGAGGGCATCCTGCCTCGTTGGACATGTGCCGCCGCTACCTCCTCCTCCTCCTCCTCTCTCCCTTCAGGCACCCACGTGGAGTCAGTGACCTCATCATCCCCTCCCTCTTAACCACTAGAGCAAACCTGGCAGTAAGCTGCAGCTGGTGGAACATGACTGCCAGATTGCTGTCCTTCAGCATCCCCTCTCTCTGCGCGCACACTACTGCCTTCCTCAAGCTGGGTATTATCATCCGAGCCTTCAAATCGTTGGGCATCCTCCTGGAGCATGTACCCAACACTGTGCTCAAACAGTTCGGGGGACTCCTCAGGAGGACATGGTGGGTCTAGGGAAGGGGTGCCTGATGATGCCATTGAGTACGCGTTGGCAGCTGCTCTGCCAGTACCCTGAGCCTGGGTGAGAGAGGATGAGGAGGATGAGGAGGGCTTGGTCATCCATTCTACCAAGCCTTCGGCATGATGCAGCTCAACATGTCCAGCTGCCGAAAACAAGGACAAGCGTGCTGATGACGATGCACGACCACGTCCACGACCAGCACTGTTGTCTCTAGAAACAGAGCCTGCTTGCCCTGTGTTCTTGCCTCGGGACTGTCTGCCTCTCCTTGGCGGTCTTCCAGGCATTGTAGTGGGTAGTGTACATAGTGCTGGAGTCACACAGCACACACACTAACTCCTGCAGATGGATGCCTTAGATGACAGCAACAGGGCCTTATGGCAGATAGAGGCTGCCTTAGATGACAAGAACTGGGCTGACACACACACACACTAGCTCCTATGTGTGCTGACACACACACACTAGCTCCTATGTGTGCTGACACACAAACTAGCTCCTATGTGTGTTGACACACACACACACACACACACTAGCTCCTATGTGTGCTGACACAAACACACTATAGCTCCTATGTGTGCTGACAACACACTATAGCTCCTATGTGTGCTGACAACACACTATAGCTCCTATGTGTGCTGACAACACACAATAGCTCCTATGTGTGCTGACAACACACTATAGCTCCTATGTGTGCTGACAAAAAAATATAGCTCCTATGTGTGCTGACAACACACTATAGCTCCTATGTGTGCTGACAACACACTATAGCTCCTATGTGTGCTGACACACACACACTAGCTCCTATGTGTGCTGACACACACACACACACACACACACACACTAGCTCCTATGTGTGCTGACACAAACACACTATAGCTCCTATGTGTGCTGACAACACACTATAGCTCCTATGTGTGCTGACAAAAAAATATAGCTCCTATGTGTGCTGACAACACACTATAGCTCCTATGTGTGCTGACACACACACACTAGCTCCTATGTGTGCTGACACACACACACACACACTAGCTCCTATGTGTGCTGATACAAAACACTATAGCTCCTATGTGTGCTGACAACACACTATAGCTCCTTAGTGTGCTGACAAAAAAATATAGCTCCTATGTGTGCTGACAACACACTATAGCTCCTATGTGTGCTGACAACACACTATAGCTCCTATGTGTGCTGACAACACACTATAGCTCCTATGTGTGCTGATAACACACTATAGCTCCTATGTGTGCTGACACACACACACACTAGCTCCTATGTGTGCTGACACACACACACACACTAGCTCCTATGTGTGCTGACATAAACACACTATAGCTCCTATGTGTGCTGACAACACACTATAGCTCCTATGTGTGCTGACAACACACTATAGCTCCTATGTGTGCTGACAACACACTATAGCTCCTATGTGTGCTGACAACACACTATAGCTCCTATGTGTGCTGACACACACACTAGCTCCTATGTGTGCTGACACAAACACACTATAGCTCCTATGTGTGCTGACAACACACTATAGCTCCTATGTGTGCTGACAACACACTATAGCTCCTATGTGTGCTGACAACACACTATAGCTCCTATGTGTGCTGACAACACACTATAGCTCCTATGTGTGCTGATAACACACTATAGCTCCTATGTGTGCTGACACACACACACACTAGCTCCTATGTGTGCTGACACACACACACACACTAGCTCCTATGTGTGCTGACACACACACACACACTAGCTCCTATGTGTGCTGACATAAACACACTATAGCTCCTATGTGTGCTGACAACACACTATAGCTCCTATGTGTGCTGACAACACACTATAGCTCCTATGTGTGCTGACAACACACTATAGCTCTTATGTGTGCTGACAACACACTATAGCTCCTATGTGTGCTGACACACACACTAGCTCCTATGTGTACTGACACAAACACACTATAGCTCCTATGTGTGCTGACAACACACTATAGCTCCTATGTGTGCTGACAAAAAAATATAGCTCCTATGTGTGCTGACAACACACTATAGCTCCTATGTGTGCTGACAACACACTATAGCTCCTATGTGTGCTGTCACACACACACTAGCTCCTATGTGTGCTGTCACACACACACACTAGCTCCTATGTGTGCTGACACACACACACTATAGCTCCTATGTGTGCTGACAACACACTATAGCTCCTATGTGTGCTGACAAAAAAATATAGCTCCTATGTGTGCTGACAACACACTATAGCTCCTATGTGTGCTGACAACACACTATAGCTCCTATGTGTGCTGACAACACAATATAGCTCCTATGTGTGCTGACAACACACTATAGCTCCTATGTGTGCTGACAACACACTATAGCTCCTATGTGTGCTGACAACACACTATAGCTCCTATGTGTGCTGACAACACACTATAGCTCCTATGTGTGCTGACAAAAAAATATAGCTCCTATGTGTGCTGACAACACACTATAGCTCCTATGTGTGCTGACACACACACTAGCTCCTATGTGTGCTGACAACACAATATAGCTCCTATGTGTGCTGACAACACACTATAGCTCCTATGTGTTCTGACAACACACTATAGCTCCTATGTGTGCTGACAACACACTATAGCTCCTATGTGTGCTGACAAAAAAATATAGCTCCTATGTGTGCTGACAACACACTATAGCTCCTATGTGTGCTGACAACACACTATAGCTCCTATGTGTGCTGACACACACACACTAGCTCCTATGTGTGGTGACACACACACACACACTAGCTCCTATGTGTGCTGACACAAACACACTATAGCTCCTATGTGTGCTGACAACACACTATAGCTCCTATGTGTGCTGACAAAAAAATATAGCTCCTATGTGTGCTGACAACACACTATAGCTCCTATGTGTGCTGACAAACACTATAGCTCCTATGTGTGCTGACAACACAGTATAGCTCCTATGTGTGCTGACAACACACTATAGCTCCTATGTGTGCTGACAACTCACTATAGCTCCTATGTGTGCTGACAACACACTATAGCTCCTATGTGTGCTGACAAAAAAATATAGCTCCTATGTGTGCTGACACAAACACACTATAGCTCCTATGTGTGCTGACAACACACTATAGCTCCTATGTGTGCTGACAACACACTATAGCTCCTATGTGTGCTGACAACACACTATAGCTCCTATGTGTGCTGACAAAAAAATATAGCTCCTATGTGTGCTGACAACACACTATAGCTCCTATGTGTGCTGACAACACACTATAGCTCCTATGTGTGCTGACAACACACTATAGCTCCTATGTGTGCTGACAAAAAAATATAGTTCCTATGTGTGCTGACAACACACTATAGCTCCTATGTGTGCTGACAACACACTATAGCTCCTATGTGTGCTGACAACACACTATAGCTCCTATGTGTGCTGACAACACACTATAGCTCCTATGTGTGCTGACAACACACTATAGCTCCTATGTGTGCTGACACACACACACTAGCTCCTATGTGTGCTGACACAAACACAATATAGCTCCTATAAATCCCTGCCTGCCTGGGATGGGACAGAAAGTTATGGTACAATGCTGTACTAACAGCACTGCAAAGGGTGCTACTGCAATGCTGTACTAACAGCACGCACACACCAGACTAATCCCCAGCAGCAGATAATGTCACACTCAGCAGTGCAATCAGCAGAAATGATCAGTATTCAATGAATCAGCAATGGTTTAGCAATGAATGAATCAATCAGCAGTCTGCCTATTCACTCTATCAAAGCCGGAACACATGTGCACTGGGATGACGGTGCGGCGGCCTTTTATACAGTGGGGCGTGTATTAAAGCCCCTGAGCTTTAATTGGCTACAGGCGTCCTGCCTGTAGCCAATTATTGCTCTCCTCGCTGCCGGCGCTGTGATTGGCCAAGAATGCGGGTCACAGTGCATGCTTGGCCAATCATCAGCCAGCAATGCACTGCTCCAGCCGCAATGCATTGCGGGCCGCTCGCATCACACGAAGGTGCTCGATTCGAACGTGGGTTCATATCGAACACCGACACCGGGCCCATCCCTACTTATATCCCAATAACTTCCTCTAACTTAGTGCACCGGCTAGTACAACGCACCGGCACCTACGTTTACTCCAGGGTCCGAATATGCAAACTATCTACATGCAAGATGGCTGCACCGGGAGGGGGGGTTCACTCCCCTTTTTTTTTTTTTTTTTTTTTTTACCCTTCTTATTGTTTTTTTTTCTCCTCACCCCCCCCCCCCCCATTTTTTCCCTTTTCTTTTTTTCTTTTTTTATTCTGGATTCTCATGTTTTTTTTTTCCTCCTTTCCGGCGGAGGGAGGAACTCCGCAAGTAAGCTCACTACAGACAGTATACACAGTCCTGTAATGTGTCACGTTACACAGCGAAGTTTCGCCTCACTTAACAAGACCTGCAATTTGAAATGGTTAGCCTCAACAAATGTTGTGCTGATGATATTCTTAGCTGCGGCTGGAATACTATCTGCATAGGCCCTCTTTCATGTTTTTTTGTTCCTTTTCAATTTCCATTACTCCCTGTGCATGGGCCAGTCAAAGTCCAGATCAAATAACAAGAGAGATACTTGGGGGGGGCCACCCTAAAAAATAATTAAAAATTTGCTGCCACTTTCTAAGGGTGTCGGGCACTGTGGTTCAAGCACACATCAAGCCTTCTTACCTCGGCTTTTCGGTAAGCAGCCACTTTATCATGCTTATACTGCTTACTCTAGAACATCAGGATCATCTCCTCCATTGTTATTTCTTTGTCTTCTCCCGTACATTGGGGAAACTTTGTCCCTATCTCTAGGACTTTGTGCTACTAGAGACTGTCAACCTAAGGGGACTTTGGTGTTTCTGTGGATAGTACAAGTCTTTATTGTTTAGGACAATATCTTGTATATTATTTCATACTGAGCATATGGTGATTAATGTATGTTTACTGTTTTTGGCGCAGCTTCTTTTCTTTATATAACTTTGTGTGTGTATCCCACCTTGAGCAGCAGCCTTATTTGTTTTATTATTGATTATTAGGTATAGCGCGGTTTTTATTTATTTTGTATACTGTGTGTTCTGATACCATCTACCGCAGCTGTTTTCCATTTACACATTTGTCCCTTTATTTGGGATTTGCTAAACTCAAGGTTTACCAATTTATGCTATTTTGTCCTCCCGTTTTTTTGGGGTACCTCTTATATCTATTGGTTTCACCCAATGGATGTATTTGATTTTAGAGCCACCAAGGTGGTTAACATTGAAGGGGTATTCGAACTGTACAAACAGGATGAGGATGACTTAAATGGCACATTCCTGAGGCTCAAGAACCTCATGATTTCTGAAAATCACACCAAATGGGACATAGCATACCTTGAAACATACGTTAAGTACGGTATGGTCCCACGAAGTCTGAGGTGGGAAGTAGCCCCCCAAAGGGGCGATTTGGACCTGGAGGAATGGTACAAATATTTTAACCAGGCTAGGCTATCTTTTTTACGCTTCCTAGTCGAAAGAAAGTTGGCTAAATTATCCAAACTCGATGAGGAGATTAAAACGATTCAAACCTCTCTTGCCCCCATCAAAGGGAGTGATCAATACCAAGAAAAGTCACAAAGTCTATTGAAAACATTAGAGAAGGAGGATAAAGACCAAAGGGCCAAAAAGAAAAAGAAATATAACAGGGATTTGGCCGATTATAATGGTAATGTAGTCTTTGAGTGGCAAAAAAAACTGTTAGAAGACATTGCCAAACATGGCAACTCTGAAATGGAGGTGGCTCAATCATCCCAGTTGGGGGTTGCTGTTGACACACCAACTCCCCTACCCAACAAATGCATTAACCCCAAACATCCCACCTACGGGGTTAATAATGGACACCAATCTCCCCGTAGGGGCAGAGGGAACAATAGAGGCTTACCATCACAACGGGGCAACTCGAGACCTTTTGTTCCCTCTAGACCCACCTATTTTGATCACACAATAGGCCCTGGGTACCTGGGCCCCCCACAATACAATGGAGGATATCCATCCCGGGGTAGACCTTGGGGCCAAACAACAAATCAACAAGGGAGGGGTCATATGGGAGACCAAATAGATGGTTGGACTTCTACCAATTATAGGGGCTTTGAGACACAATCCCCTTCTTTTGGTTACCCGGGAAAACAGGCAGATTGGGAATATGGCATCCCTACTAATAATGCCTTTTTCCCGTTGAGTGACATGAACGGACCAGATAGAGAGTTTACTTCTCGTCCATATTCCCAGCCCTATTCAGGTGAACTCCATCCCAATGGTCCGAATCGAGGACCCAATAACGACATGAGAGGTCCACCACAGTTGGGAGGACATAATGATTGGGGTTTTCCCAAACCACCCCAGGGAACCAAAAGATTAGGAGAAAGAGGAGAGGGACCAGAGGGGGGAGGCGGAACCGAGCAACCAAAGAGTCTAGGAGGGAAGGGAATTTTTAACTTGAGCACTAAACCCCTATCTAAAGCAGAGCAATCAATACTTGATAAGGGTTTAAAATTCGCACCCCCAAAACGGTTAAACAAGTTCCACACTTATATGGATGTCCATAAATTTGTGCGAAAACTCAGTATTAAGAGACACATGATCAACAGTGTACCTTATAGTGACAGTAATAGGGGGACAACTGAGACCACGGGAGTGATTCACTCCGGTTTGGCAAACGCGTCACTTTTTAATCCCCCAGGAGGTTTGGCACCCTCCCTACGTGTGTTCAGGGATGTGGTGCTAAGGGACCTTGATAGAATAGAAACTAAGAGGGTTAGGTTGAAACAAACTCTTCAGGAGGGACTAGATTCACTCTGTAATAGAAATGACCTAGTCATTAGGCCAGCTGACAAGGGTGGAGCCATTGTGGTGTTGGATAGGGCAGACTATATGATCGAGATGCATCGCATTGTAGATGATGCTAGTACCTATGCCATCCTACCAGGAGACCCCAAGTCCCAATATACTAAGGAATTGGGAAGGTTAGTAAAGGAAGGAAAAGATATGGGCATTCTCAACTGTAAGGAAGCTTTATACCTTATCCCTAGGGCGCCACGCACGCCCATTTTATACTATCTACCCAAATTGCATAAGAGTCAGACTTGCCCCCCGGGACGTCCCATTGTTAGTGGGATCGATTCCATCACGTCCCGGGTGGGCAAGTACATTGACTCTTACCTACAACCTTTAGTGGTTAAACTGCCTTCCTTCATTAAGGACTCCAGGCATGTCATGAATCTTTTAAAAGATCGACCAGTAAGGAACGGTACTTGGATGGTGACAGCAGATGTCACCTCCTTGTACACGATCATCCCACATGAGTTGGGTTTTGAAGCCGTTCTGAAATATTTGGACAGCGATTCAGGCCTACCCAAGGAACAGATTGATTACATCATGTCCTTACTTAGATTTGTGGCATCATGTAACTACTTTTGGTTTAACCAACAGTTTTACAGACAGATTAAGGGGGTCGCCATGGGGGCTAAGTACGCCCCCAGTTTGGCAAATCTTTTTATGGGCAAGTGGGAGGAGGATGTCATCTATACTTTAAATGTACCTCAGTTGACCCTTTGGGCTAGGTACATTGATGACATCCTCCTCCTATGGGATGGCCATCTGGATGATTTGGAGATTTTTTTGAAATCCCTAAATAACAACGTCAGAGGCATAGAATTGAAATACGAGGCCAGTCAGACGTCAATTCACTTTCTCGATTTAAATATCTCAATTAGGGACGATAAGTTTGTCACCTCAACTTATTTCAAGGCGACAGATAGAAACTCCTTCATCCCCGTAGATAGTTGCCATTACGCCCCTTGGCTCAAATCAGTCCCCAAGAGCTAATATATATGACTTAGGCGTAACTGCTCAGATGTGAATGAGTTCTCTGCACAAGCTGGCGTCTTAACTGAACGCTTCCTGGAAAGGGGCTATCAGAAAGAGGAATTAACACAGGTTTTCAATTCCGTTAAAGACCTTGATAGGTCTGAGCTGCTGGTGGAAGGTGGTCCACGGAGACAGGGAAACTTCTGCGGTGGTGTTCCATTTATCACCACCTACTCAGTTCAACATAGGAGCATCAAAAAACTACTGAACACGCACTGGCATTTATTAAGCAATGACGCCATACTTAGGGATGTACTACCAGAGAGACCTCGGGTGGTCTTTAAAGGTGCTCCGTCCTTAAGAAATCAGTTAGCTCCAAATGTCATAGATCCACCTAAACGCACAAAAGGTTTTTTTGACCAGTTGACAGGATACTATAAGTGTGGCAGATGCAGGGTCTGTACATTAAATGGTATCTCACAGAAACGCACCACTAGTTTTAGTTGTACGGCCACTGGGACCAGCCACACCATTAAACCTATGATCTCTTGTGCTTCCACAGGGGTGGTTTATATGCTGCAGTGTCCCTGTGGCCTGCAATATGTGGGCCGCACCAAGCGCCCGCTCCAAGTGCGCTTGAATGAGCACATTTCTAATATAATAGCGGGCTTTCCGAAACATTCCGTTTCGAAGCACTTTTTGACACATCATAACAAAAACCCATCCAAGACTCTCTTTCTTGGGATTGATAAGTTTAAGCCCAACTGGCGAGGCAGTTCCCTAGTCAGAGAAATTTCAAAACTAGAAATGTCTTGGATACATCGCCTAAAATGTTACTCACCGTATGGACTAAATATTGATACGGATGTCAATGCTTTTATCGATAATTCCTGATACTGTTTTTTGGTTTGTTTTCATTATTCATACTCAATCTGATATGTGGGAGTTGGCTTCACTATAGCTAGGGGCCAACTTATATTTATTTTATTATTCACTTAATAATATTTTCTCACACATGTTTTTTCACTAATTTCCTTTATATATTTTTATATATTTTTTATATTTTTCATCACATGATATATATATTCTTTTCCACTACATGATACATATATTCTTTATACGATATATACACTCTTCCCCTCGGGTGAGGAGTGTTATACTTATTCACTTTCTGCCACTTATTGGTGCAGAGATGTGCCATCACATACATCACTCCCATCACTATGTTGGCTTACTGCATAATATTTTGCTTTACCAAATAGATATTACATTCCACTACGTCACAACATATGTCACTTTATGTTTTGAACACGTATTATATTCACCTTTTCAGAATTTATTCTAGGTATTTGGTATATAACATATAACATTACCAATTCCCCCACTATATGTTTTTTATATACTTCAATCGGATTTGGATTACATTTACTTTTTTTGACATTAATACAGTCATGCATTGATCCATATTCCTAGATCGTCCATCAAATATTTACCACCATTGTATATTTGTAGGTCCAAATTTGTGACCACAGTAATTTAGGTGCAATACTCTAATCTGTACTAAGTTAGATGGCCTCAGATTCGTGCCAAGAGTAGTATGTCTCCTACCAAGGGTTGCTCGTTCCGTTTGTAAATTTATTAGGGAAACCCTAATTTACCTTGTGGTTCCCCTTATACAATTTATATTTTTATATTTCTTTGTAATTTATATCATTTTTTTGCTATATTCCGCTCTACATCCATGTTGAATAACATGGGCATGAAGAATTCCAGCTATGCCCCCAGTTAAAATGGCGATCGCGGCCTCTGCACAATAGGACGCTGTGTGGTGGGAGCCGCCGAGTCTGCCCGCATTGTACGTCCATTGCGCATGCGCCACGTGACGAGGATGTGACGTTCGCTATGCCTTTAGCTAACACGCCAGGTGGGACGGGGGCTTTTTACTGCGTCGGAGTCTAGTTGCGTCGTGACGTCGGCTCACCCCGTCCACATCGAGTGATCACACACCGAGGATGGCGGATCCTAATGACGTGGTTTTCACTGCGCCGGAGCGCAGCCACGCTGCAATGACTCTCCGCTCCGCCCACATTGAGGGAATGTAAACAATGGAATGCCAATCCTCATACAGCCAACTCATTCAGGTATGACTAGCAGCTTAGGCCCCCAATACCATTACAGTGGAAGTGTGGATGTGTAACAATTGTGGCTTCACCCGCCTATATGTTGTGATTATACCACTAGTCCCATCATACATTGATCTCTTAGATATGACGTTCTAACCATAGATCTCCTATACAAGACGTTTTGGCTACTGATTGCTAGTCTTCCACAAACATCATACATACCCCTACTTTACCACTATCATTACATGTGATAACTATTCAGCTTTTTGTTTTTGATTACTCCCCAGTTAGTAAGGGATGGTTGCCAGCATCAAAGATGGCGGACAGAGCCTCACTCCTGCACATCAGAGTGAGGTTGAGACTATTTAATGGTGATTCGTCACAGTGTAGCCCGTTCCCCATTGAGAAAGACACATTTGTCGAAACTGGTCTGGGAGGGCACGCTGTGACGCCACCATACGACTGAGAGGAGGACGGGCTCCTATATTTGCCGGCCGGCATTTTTTACATGCACCATAACATTTGAATAAATGTAAGTGCTTCTTACTTTGTTTTAATAAATTGTTTTATCGGATTCACACTATGGGCTCTCTTTCCTCTACTTCCCATATGGACCCCATGTGAACAAGTGTCTCCTTATACCTATGCTATTTGGAGTATCGATTGTCGCCCTAAAGTAACAGGAAGAACCGCATCCTTTGGTCGTCCAACTTATTAGCTGAGCCTTCTTACCTCGGCTTTTCGGTAAGCAGCCACTTTATAAGGGTGTCGGGCACTGTGTTCAACACCATCGCCATTTACAAGTCACCGGGTGCCTCTTCTGCTTACTCTAGAACATCAGGATCATCTCCTCCATTGTTATTTCTTTGTCTTCTCCCGTACATTGGGGAATAGTTTGCCTTTGTCCCTATCTCTACGCCTAGGACTTTGTGCTACTAGAGACTGTCAACCTAAGGGGACTTTGGTGTTTCTGTGGATAGTACAAGTCTTTATTGTTTAGGACAATATCTTGTATATTATTTCATACTGAGCATATGGTGATTAATGTATGTTTACTGTTTTTGGCGCAGCTTCTTTTCTTTATATAACTTTGTGTGTGTATCCCACCTTGAGCAGCAGCCTTATTTGTTTTATTATTGATTATTAGGTATAGCGCGGTTTTTATTTATTTTGTATTCTTTTGTCTATTGTATGGATTTTGACCAAATCCTTTTGGGTGGAGCACCCCCACTCAGTAAGTACCTCAATTAGTGACCACCTGTATCATGGGTGGAGACCTCATGTTCTCCCATATAGAGGAGTATAGCTCCCTTGGTTCAGAGAAGCAGGATCTCCCAATCTATGGATAGTGTAGGACCCACTAATCATGGGGTACTTTATCAAAAAATATGGGGTGTCTGTCTAGGTGCTTTTAAATAGCCTTGCTGGAGGTAAATGTCAGTTTTGCATGTGTGCGCTGTAATATGTTTGTTCTAGGATTCAGAGATAGACCCTAACGGTAGATATGTTTTTGTAAAAGCTAAGATATATGGGGAAATTATGCTATTATTGGTCTTTTCTGTACTGCCACCATTCCAATACACCATTCTTTCTGACGGGTTCAATTACATGGCCCTACACCCTAATATCCCGGCGGTATGGCTAGGAGATTTCAATAATGTACTGGATCCGACAGCGGATAGTTGGACGGAGTCCTCACCCACTCCCGGGCCTCACCGCCCAACAAGATTTGCAAGATTTTTAACTAACTTCAATTTAGTAGACACATGGAGGTCCAGGAATCCCATGTCCCAAGCATACTCTTGCTTCTCGGCATCCCATCACTTATTGTCCCGCATAGATCTTATACTACTATCTAAAATGCTACTCCCTAGACTGACAGATGTGGGATTCTCATCCCGATCCCTATCAGATCACTGCCCCTACTGGACCAAACTCTCATTGTCACATGCCCGTCCACCACCTACATGGTGTTTAAACCCCTATTGGTTAACTTTGTTTCCAGAAGAAGATGACCTTACGGTGGAGTGGGAACACTACTTTGAGACCAACACAGGCTCTGCATCACCACAAATAGTCTGGGAAATGTTTAAAAAACATGCCCGCATGACACTTAGCACGCGTATTAATAAACTGAAACGAGCATCCAAAGTAACTGTAGAAAAGGCCACAGAGCATCTCCTCATTGCTGAGAGGGCATTTCTGGATGACCCAACACCAGACAGGGCAAATAACCTCAAATTATGGTCTAGAACACTAGACCAACTACACTATGAAAAATCAAAACGTAAGCTCTTCTTCCATAAACAAAGGTCGTTTGAACATGGAGAAAGGGCTGGTAAGTTACTGGCATACATGGTACACTCCGAGGAGAGACCCCAGGTAGTAATTTCACTCACCTCTCCTGGGGGTGTGCTTGTGACAGAACCCGTCCAGGTGACATCATGGTTTAGAGATTTCTATGCCAATCTATATGCCACCACAGCTCCAGGTGACTCGACCATGATGGAGTCATTTTTGGCTGATCTGCCAATCCCTAAACTAACCAGGGAACAGACAGACGCACTTGAGGCCCCACTGACAATAGAGGAAATTAAAAGGGCAATGGCTGAATTCCCCAGATCCAAAGCACCAGGCTCGGACGGTCTCCCAGTGGAGTTCTACTCCACATACTCGGACTCCCTAGCTTCCAGACTACTCACACTATATAACGCCATATTCAACAGCTCTGAACTCCCAGCCTACATTTCAGAAGCCACCGTAGTACTGATTCCCAAACCTGGTAAGGACTCATACCTTCCAGAGTCTTACCGCCCTATATCTCTACTTCAAGTAGACGTTAAAGTATTGGCGAAAATACTGGCTATACGGCTCTATACTGTTATCCTTGCATTAATACACGAAGATCAGGCTGGCTTTATGCCAGGCAGGAATACGTCTTTTAATTTGAGGAGACTGTTTATCAATCTCCGGGCAGTGCATGACAACCCAGGATCCAGAGTGATTGTAGCCTTGGATACTGCCAAGGCATTTGACTCCGTGGAATGGAGCTACCTTTGGACCTGCCTAGAGAGGTTTGGGTTGGGCCCCAAATTTATATAATGGGTTCATCTCTTGTACCAAAATCCAGTGGCGAGGGTATTGGCAAATGGTTGGCCTTCAGAACAATTTCCGCTTTCTAGGGGCACGAGGCAGGGGTGCCCTCTGTCGCCACTGCTATATGCACTGGCGGCAGAGCCACTGGCTATAGCCATACACACACATCAAAGAATAGTGGGCCTACAGAGAGGTTAGGTCACGGAAACCATCAGCACCTATGCAGACGATACCTTACTTTACTTTGATGGCTCATAAAATTCCCTGCCAACTGCATTAGCATTGATAGAGCGTTTTGGGGTCTTCTCCGGCCTTCGGATTAATTGGGACAAATCCCAAATACTCCAACTTGATAGCTTCCCGCCAACTAATGATAAGGCCCTACTCCCTCTTAAGAGAGTGGACACCATTAAATATTTAAGGATCTGGACTACCCGAGACCCTGAATGAATGAATGAATGAATGAATGAATAACTTGTATAGCGCTACAATGCGAACTGAATCGCCTCAAGGCACTGTATTGGCGTTTGGTTATCAGGCTTCTAGAAGAGGTAGGTCTTGAGTTTCTTCCTGAAGGCCTGATGGTTTTCTTCCATGCGAATGTCGGTTGGTAGAGCGTTCCATAGCAGTGGTCCCTGGACAGCGAATCTCCGTTCCCCCTTTGATTTATAGCGGGATTTAGGAATGAGGAGAAGATTTTGATTAGCCGATCGAAGACTGCGATTCGGTGTGTAGTGTTTTATTTTCTCGCGAAGGTATTGCGGAGTGTTTCCATGTGTGCATTTGTGGGTGAGGCAGAGGGTCTTGAATGCGACCCGATTCCTTACGTTTAGCCAATGTAGGTTCCTCAGGGAAGGGGAGATGGATTCCCAGGGTTTTTTCCCTGTTATCAGTCTTGCCGCCGTGTTTTGGATAAGTTGTAAGCGCGCAAGTTGATATTGGGGTAATCCTATGTAAATCCTGCGGACTACATCTCGCTCAATATAACCCCAATCTTTGAAATGCTTAAGCAGAAGACTCAGATATGGGCCCGTCACCCCCTTGGGGTTATGGGTCGCATAAACCTGGTGAAGATGGTTCTACTACCAAAAATCTTATACCTGATCTGGCATTCGCCGGTATACTTGGTGCTCAGGCATTTCAAAGTAATGGAAACTATTCTTAAACCGTTCATCTGGGGCAACACTAGGCACAAGCTGGCATGGCATAAGCTAAAACTTCCTGACTTCAATACATACTATCTAGCGGCCCAACTCTCACAAATCTTTCATGTTGACAAAGTGGACAGAAGCAGGTTCCTGCACTGCCTATGCCCAAGATGGATGCAGCCCACTCAGGATCCTTTAGTGGCAATAGCGGGGGGATTGGAGGGCGAGGGGTGACTTTCTGACAACCGCTCCCTACTGTATCAATATAAGAAGATAGGGAGTATGGCATCAGATAAATTACACATTACACCACCGCATAAATATACTTCCCTATGGCACAATAGAACCTTACCAGAGTTTGACCTCATTCAAGATAGTGAGGTGTGGAGCTCCAGGGGCATATACTATTTGTCACACATTACTCAAAATGGGAAACTGAAGACCTTCGATAGCCTAAAAGCTGAATTTACACTACCGAACCACATGTTATTCAGATATGTACAACTGCGTCACGCCTTTCGTGCACAGTTCCCTCTAGACAACCTCACCTTAAATGACAATCCCTTAATGGCGGCAATAAAATATCCAGACCCTAAAAAGCTGATCTCTCAGTTCTACACCATGCTAACAGTACCACAGTCGACCACATCAGCTTACGCCCTGAAGTCCAGATGGGAGGGAGAAGTGGGCACTATAGAGGACGACAAGTGGAGTGACGCTCTAGATACGTGTAAATTAGTGTCCCCCAAATTATCAGACCGCCTAACTCAGATCTATATAATACACAGGGCCTACCTCACACCGCTCAGAGTTTCTAGGTATAAAAACAACCAACCGGCCACCTGTCCAATGTGTGACCTAGCTGTGGGCACGTTCTTCCACTTAATATGGCAATGCACCAAAATCCAGGCATTTTGGACACAAGTCGTGCCTCCTGGGTATCTTTTTGGACCCAGGGTTCAATAAATTCACCAAAACATTCTTGCATGAAACACTCTTATCAGCACGAAAGGTTATTGCCAGAGCCTGGATGAGACCTAACCCACCGGGACTCTCACATTGGATAGTGGAGGTTAATAACGCCCTACCTTACAAAAAACGTGTCTATTCTCATAGAGGATGCCCATCCAAATATGAAAAGATATGGGACAGCTGGCTTAAAGCCCCGGAAACATGTCTCTGATAGCGATGTGATATGCTGGGTTCCCTGGACCTCCCATTCCTCTTTTTTGTTTGTTTTTTCCTCTTTGTTTTTTTCTGGTGTCATCTGTTATTGCTCAATACTCTTATTTTCAATGGTTCCCCATAATGTGCATGATAATAAGGAAGATGAAAGGAGAAGGAAAGGGGTGTTTTTACCACGACATAGCAAGTATATTGTATGGACAGGACTAATTGTGCATGGTACTAGCAATACTGTCTCGTGTTGCTACATACATTAAGTAGAGATTTGAATATAAACCTCCTATAAACAATACTGATTACTATGTTTGGAGTTGTTAAAAAACCTATTGTTTGTATCTTCTCTGTTTGTTTGTTCAATAAAGCTTTGTTAAAAAAAAAAATAATATTATGATATAAAGACCCTACAAAATTTATATTAAACCCTTTGAATCTGGTACAGATTTAGAGGAGGAAGCCTGAGCAAAAAATTACACGGGGTCCCACCCCAAAGCCATGCTAGGCCCCTAACCTGTGCACACAGCCTGGAAGGCAAGGAAAGGGGGAGATAGCTTCTGAACCATACCAGGCCACATGTCCTCAATAGAGAGGGTGGTCGATGTTGATAAGGACACAGGCCTCTTCCCTACGTCTCTGATAGGAGGACTCGGTGCTTTGATGTTTTCAGGAGGTTGTTTACAGCACCCTGCCTGCCACTCCCACCAGTTTTGAGCTGCCTGTATTGCAGACAGTGCACAGTGACATCATCACTGTGTCAAAAATAACATATGTAATGAAAAGCGAAAGGTTTTATTTAAACATTTTATTAGTATGTTGATAAGAGGGGAAAGGAGGAATTAAGGAAGGGAAAAATTAGTAGACTAAATTTAAGCTTTAAATTCCTTTTATAATTAAATTTCTCCAAATTAGGAAACATATAATTAATTGTTTGGTGGATAGAAAGTAATTCAAGTACCTAACACTACCCTGCAGTTAGGATGATCTTATATTCAAAGTAACAAATCAATCCATAACGTTTTTACTGAGAACCATTTTATGAAAGACAATAAGGCATTTGTTTTACCAAGGGAAACAATGTGCTATTAGGTCTTAGTTCATAATTTAATTTTGTCAAATGTGAAAGCTGTCATTTTTGCTAATTGCATGCTCCAAGAATGCCCTAGGATGTTTCCTGCTGTCCTTTATTCTTTTTGTTTAGTGCTTAGTATGGGAGACATATGGCGCAGATAGCCAATGTTTCCAAGCCTGGTATTGTTGACAACACAAATTGACAATGTCTGAAAACGACAAGTGGGTAATTCACATTTGTCATTTGGTGTTACCTAAATCATGTAACGATTACCATGTACATTATTTCCCACAATGAAGCCAGCTGGTACAGTTTCTGTAGATGTGAAAATGACATGTGCATGTTGTTTAAAGTAGCTCCTAGATTTTGTTTCTCATTTCATTTCCAGCACTGTTTTATGATGCAGAGAACCAGTGTGATTTTCTTTGTAACTACCAAATATGTGCATGTTACTGAATGGGCTAATTTAGGCTTAAAGAGGAAGTAAAATCTTATTTTTTAATTGTCTATAATAAGGCTTACCTGTAGGTACTGTGAATATTTCCTATACTTGCACAGTTTAGGAAATATTCAGAGTGAAAGCAGTCGATGACTTCATCGACACATGTGCTCTGAAGGTCTGGCTTACCATGCCAGACCTTCAGAGCCCGTGCCATAAACGGCAGCTCCAGTGACATCAACATGGCTCCGGCCACTCACAGTGCCTGAGACCACGAACCCGGAAGAAACACTGGGGAAGATGTCAGCTGTCTCAGTGGTGTGCGGGCGCCGCTGGAGGGCTTCTTTCTAAGGTAAGTATTTCATAATGAGCTGGTATGTGATGAATACTAACTCATTATGCCTTTGTCTTACATGTTATTTTTATTTATTTATTTTGTTCTCGGGTTTTGTGACTCCTTTTTTGTGTAATCCAACCAGCAATATTTTAGCCGTGCTTACATTTGATTGAGTGTGACATCACCTGATCATAAGTGACATAGTAGCTGATTGGGCCATGAAAAGCAAAAAGGAGACACAGAGGGGTTGGATTACTAAAATGAAAACGTGCAAAATCTGGTGCAGCTCTGCATAGAATACAATCAGCAGTCAGGTTTTCAACCCTGTTCACATCGGCACTATTTGATATGCGATTTGACATGTCAGATCACATGCCAAATAGCAGCCTATTGCCGGCAACGGCACTATCCCAATCAGTGCGACACCAACTTTGCGGCGCGGCACCAATTTTCAAAAGTATTTTCTGCACTACTTTTGGTGACTTTAGGAGTGAAAATCAATAGACGTCTGTGCATGAACACGCACAGATGTCTTTCAAATTGCCCCCGAACTCGCACTGAAATGCGGCTTTAAAATTAGGCAATTTCAGCTGAACTCGCACAATTTCAAACCTGCGTTCAGTGTGAACGTACCCTTATTGTCAAAGCTTAATTAAACAAGCTAAAGTTAGTATCTGATTGGCTACCATGCTCGGCTGCACCAGATTCTGATTGCTCCAGTTTTAGTAAATCTCACCCAGAATGTCTGCTAATCATAGATAGGCATAATGACAGATAAAGCAAAGCAGCAGCTGATCATGAATTTAGGGGGTGTAGAAGAGGAAGAGTAGAAACTTATGCCCCGTACACACGATCGGACATTGATCGGACATTCCGACAACAAAATCCATGGATTTTTTCCAATGGATGTTGGCTCAAACTTGTCTTGCATACACACGGTCATACAAATCTTGGCGGAAATTCCAAACGTCAACACTTAGGACAAGCTGAGAAAAATTAAGTTCAATAGCCAGTGCGGCTCTTCTGCTTGATTCTGAGCATGCGTGGCACTTTGTGCTTCGGAATTGTGTACACACGATCGGAATTTACATGAACAGATTTTGTTGTCGGAAAATTTGAGAACCAGATCTCAAATTATGTGTGACGAAAATGCCGATTGAAACTGTCCGATGGAGCCTACACACGGTCAGAATTTCTGACAACAAGCTCTGAACGCACATTTTACGTCGGGAAGTCTGACCGTGTGTACGCAGCATTAGAATTCCATGAGGAGAAGAGGAGAGAGAAGCAGTAGCTGTCTGTGAAACACTGGGAGATAAGGCAGTATAGAAGCTGATTGTAAACTAGGGAGGATACACAAATTAAGTAGAGTTGATCAAGGATGGGAGAAGGGGATAAGATGGAAAGAAAAGCTGGTTGTGGGAAAAGTAAAAGAAAAAGAAGTAAAGTAAAAAGTGATCATAACTGTTGGGGTGGTATGGCAGAGACAGGTTTAGTCTAAGAGGAAAGCCCAGGTGGAGAGTATTATGACTGAAGAGTGAAGGTGGTGACAGGGGAACAAGGTCACCTTAAGCCCCTGCAATGGGAAGACCAAGAATCAAAATGTAACTCATTCAGTGACTGCAGGTGTAGGGCACTGTAAATCTCTGCACTGCATGCCAGAACCATAAGATGTTGAGTGGTATCTGCATAGTCCCTGTGCCAAAGTTATCCACTGCAATCAAGGGTAGCAATGCAGTTTGGAACACAGTCCTCTCACTGACTTTGATGTTGATGATTTCACCTGCTGCTTACCACTAATACTAGTAAAAAAATTATAAAAATGCCATAAATATATCCCCTATGTTGTAGACGTGATAAATTATGCGCAAAACAATCAATATAGGCTTATTGTGATTTTATTTACCAAAAATATATAGAAGAATACATATGGGCCTAAACTGATGAAGAAATTTGTTTTTACATTTTTTTGGGGGATATTTATTATAGCAAAAAGTAAAAAAAAAATATAGTTTTTTTTTCAAAATTGTTTTTTTTTTTTGTTTATAGCGCAACAAATAAATACTGCAGAGGTGATCAAATACCACCAGAAGAAAGCTCTATTTGTGGGGAGAAAAAGAATGTCAATTTTGTTTGGGTACACCATCGCACGACCGCGCAACTGTCAGTTAAAGCGACGCAGTGCCGCATCAGAAAAAATGGCCTGGTCATTAAGGAGGCAAATCTTCCGGTCCTTAAGTGGTTAACGTGAAACAATAAAAATGAAAAATTTCTTTAAATATAGTACCGGTGGGGTATATACCCTGTAAACCAACCTAACTGTAAAGTGCAATGTGACAATAAAGTGCCAAATATTAAAAAAATGTGCAAACTTTCACTCCAAACTATCACTCCTTAGGACATCAATAATGTTCCCAAAGACCACTATAAAGTGCAACGTGACAATGTGCCAAATATCAAAAAATGCATAAGTATATAATATTTCCAGAGTCCATTTCCATATGTCATATATATTCTCAAATTTTCATGCGTGCTTTATACTGGATCTTTACACCAATTCATATGCCATCACCACCTTCTAAAATGGGCACTCACCAGAGCCTAGAGAGAATTTTGCCTTTGGTTCATCTGGGATAACCACTCCACTGTCCTGGCTGTGCTCCAGCTAGTTTACCGCTAGGTACTCCTCATTTTTCCATATCAGTAATGGTATCCCATAAGCATTAAACATCCATCATTGCGCAACATGTATGCATAAAATGTTTATTTATCTTGACTAAAAAGTAAGTATTTACAATGTATAAAATGCAAACTCACATGTTGTAGTGCCTAGAGACCGGCACTGAGTCTGTCCAGCTATTTGTTTTATGGAATCTGTCAGGCCTCTCTGTTTCTCTATCCCGGTGTGCATTCCAAGCCTCGATCTGGTACGGGTCCGTGAACAGGAAGTGACATCCATAATTACCCAGAAGTCTCTACACGTTTCGCATACACACATGATCATCAAATTTGAGAATATATATGACAAATGGAAATGAACTCTGGAAATATTATATACTTATGCATTTTTTGATATTTGGCACTTTATTGTTAGGTTGCACTTTATAGTGGTCTTTGGGAACATTATTGATGTCCTAAGGAGTGATAGTTTGCAAATTTGTTTAATATTTGGCACTTTATTGTCACGCTGCACATAACAGTAAAGTTGGTTTACAGGGTATATACACTGTGAAGTTGTTGTATAGGGTTTACACACCGTATTAGTGGTAACATTACACCAGTAAATGTTTGGATCAGCGCAGTTACTCTCTTTTTTCAAATACAACTTTTCCTAGACCTATGGTATAGGATAATTTAACTGCAGCAGATCAAATTATAAATTATTATTATATATTATTTATATTTTTTTTGCGCCGGTGACACAAAAACTTTCAGTCTGTATTATGAGGCCACAATTTAGTGCACTCAGAACAAGATTAGAGATTTTTTGGATAAATTCTGGTGTCTGTGTCAGGGAAATACCAGGCCTCTCCGCCGGGTTCCAGGGTTGCGCACGCGCGGTAGAGCGGCGCAACGAAGGTTACAGGTACGCCGGGTAACGGGTGCGCATGCGCGGGTCCGCGGCACTCGGGTATCTGTCACAACCCAGCCTGTATGCCTCACCGCTGTGCGCGGCGCTGACAGAAGACGAGTGCGCATGCGCACTCGTCCGGGTATCCCACCTGACCATTTACCTGGCCTATAAAAGGCCTTCCCTGTCCGCTTTCAAATTGCTGGTTTGTTGTCTCTTTTGAGTCCTGTCTCCAGTCCAGTATCCTGTATCCTGTATCCTGTATCCTGTATCCTGTACCCGGTACCCTGTACCTTGCATCTACCTGACTACCAGTGCCGACCCGGAATCCGTCTGACTACCGCTGCCGCTACTCACCTGTGTTTGAACCTCTGGCTTGCTTCCTGGATTCCCTACTGCTTGATTACCTGTGCTTGACCCTCGGCCTGTCTACTGGATCTTCCGTGAGTTACTTACCTGTGTTTGACCTCTGGCTTGCTTCCTGGATACCTCTGCTGCCTGATTACCTGTGCTTGACCCTCGGCCTGCCTACTGGACATTCTCTGAGTTACTTACTTGTGTTTGACCCCTGGCTTGCCTTTTGGACACCTCTACTGCCTGATTACCTGTGCTTGACCCCCGGCTTGCCTACTGGACATTCTCTGAGTTACTTACCTGTGTTTGACCCCTGGCTTGCCTTTGGACACCTCTTCTGCCTGATTACCTGTGCTTGACCCCTGGCTTGCCTCCTGGACATTCTCTGAGTTACCTACCTGTGTTTGACCCCTGGCTTGCCTTTGGATACTTCTATTGCCTGGTTGCCTGTGTTTGACCCTCGGCCTGCTTGCTGGACTATCTCCCACTCAGTGTTCTGGACTTGTAGTTCTCTCATGCTCCCGAGGGTCCTCCTTCAGTATATGCTTGGGTACCTCTGCAACCTCTACCTGATCACAGCTCTGCCAGGTGTCTACTCCCAGTGCAGCTTCAGCCTCTCCTGGTCAACGACGCTACTGCACACCACCTGCTACACTCCTGCTGGCAACCCGTGCATCTTTGAGCCCGGTGTCCTCTGTACCCACTCCAGAGGCATCGTGCGCTTAGTCGCAAGGGGAGCAGCTCTCAGCATATCGGCCCGGGTGAGTACCTCTGACAGTACAAACCAGCCAATGTCCGAGGCCGACAGAGCTGGTTCACCCCTTGAGGCCTTATGCCAGCAGGTGACAACCCTTACCCAGGCTGTACAACGCCTCCAAGATGGATACTTTCAGATCGAGGGGCGTCTTCAGCATCTGACTTTATCTCCAAACCAAGCGGACCAGTCACCCCCTGTAGCCAGCACCTCCACTCTTCTATCAACACCTGGAGGTGCTCTCCCTGCCTATGATGTGTCCCATCCTGATCCCAGGGTCCCCACACCTGAACGTTTTTCCGGGGACCGAAGGAAATTTCGCTCCTTTAAAAACTCCTGTTTGCTACACCTAGCCCTACAACCCAGGACCTTCCAGTTGGAATCCACCAAAGTGGGGTTCATTATCTCTCTCCTTTCTGATGACCCGCAATCCTGGGCATACCATTTGATGGAACAAAAGAGCTCACAGTTGAATTCTGTAGAGACTTTCTTTTCCGCTATGGCAGCACTCTACGAGGACTCCCAACGCACAGGTACGGCAGAATCTACCCTGCATACCCTATCCCAGGGGAGAAGACCTATAGAGGACTATGTAGTGGATTTCCGCAAATGGGCAGCGGATACTGACTGGAACGAATCAGCCCTAAAATACCAACTCCGTTTAGGGCTATCCGAGGTATTGAAGGATGAACTGGCTCGAGGAGAGATCCCAAGTACCTTCACAGACCTCTGCCAACTTGTTATTAAACTTGACCGTCGATTACGAGAACGACGGGCAGAGGGACTGCAGAGCCCTTGTCCCACCTGGACGATGCCCCGGGTCCCTCCGGCACCTGCTCCTTCTTGGAACTCTCGCTCCCCTCCTCATGGGGAACCTATGCAGCTGGGCCTGGCACGGTCCCCCCTATCTGCCGAAGAAAGGCTCCGTCGTCGTCAAGCCAACCTCTGCCTCTACTGCGGGGGCACGGGGCACTACCTACAGAAATGCCCCATAAGACCCAGTAAGTGTCCTTCTGGGTCCCTCTCAAGTTCACACCCTGTTGGAGTTCCGCATTTTCATCTGTCTGTTCCACTCTCCCTACAGGTAGCGGGAGAGTCTTTCCAGCTGGGAGCCATCCTTGACTCCGGAGCCTGCAGTTGCTTCATGGACCTGACCTTGGCACGACACCTGAACCTCCCTTTAACTACCAAGAAACAACCTCTTCAAATCCAACTGGCTGATGGCTCTCCACCCTGCTCAGGACCGGTTACCCAGGAAACCGCTCCCATCCTGACCTGCACCAAATCAGGTCATCAGGAACTTTTACGTTTTGACATTATCCACTCTCCCATGTTCCCCATCATCCTGGGGTACCCCTGGCTACTGGCTCACAACCCTCGGATTGACTGGGTCAACAGGGAGGTGGAGTTCTCCTCCCCTTACTGCTTGCAGCACTGCCTTCCGGATCAACCCGCAGTACCTCTTACTCATCTTGCCATGCAACCCAGTGCCAAGGACCTGCAACACGTCCCAACACCCTACCAAGACTTCATGGACATTTTCGATGAAAAAAAGGCCGAAGTTCTTCCCCCTCATCGTTCATATGATTGTCCGATTGATCTCCTACCAGGGGCTGAGATCCCCTTCGGAAGGATTTTCCCCTTGTCCGAAACTGAGCTTGAAGCCCTACGGGTATATATTGACGAGAATCTTGCTAAAGGGTTCATCCAACCATCTTCTTCGCCCGCAGGGGCTGGGATTTTCTTTGTTGAAAAAAAAGACGGTTCCCTCAGACCCTGTGTGGATTACAGGGAACTCAATAAAATTACTATCAAGAACAGGTACCCACTCCCACTCATTCCCAAACTTTTTCAGCGGCTCAGGACTGCCAAGGTGTTTACCAAGCTGGATCTTCGTGGGGCCTACAATTTAGTTAGAATACGCTCTGGGGATGAGTGGAAGACGGCTTTTAGGTCCAGATTCGGCCATTTCGAGTACCTGGTCATGCCATTTGGACTTTGTAATGCCCCAGCTACCTTCCAGCACCTTGTCAATGACATTTTTCGTGAGTATCTGGATAACTTCCTCATTGTATACCTTGATGATATCTTGATTTTCTCCGATTCCCTAGAAGCCCACCGTCAACATGTCCGGAAAGTTCTTCTCATTCTCCGCAAACACGGGCTCTACGTCAAAGGAGAGAAATGCGAGTTCGAGACTGATACCATCCAGTTCCTGGGCTTTATCATAACCACCGGAGGAGTACTGATGGACCCCAAAAAAGTGAAGGCCATCCAGGATTGGCCTGCCCCCACAGACAAAAGGTCAGTCCAACGTTTTATCGGCTTTGCCAACTTTTATAGACGGTTCATTCAGGGATTTTCTGCCATTGTGTCCCCAATCACCCAACTGACCCGCCAGCAAGTCAAGTTCCAGTGGACTCCCCAAGCGCAGAGCGCTTTTGAGAAGCTCAAGGAACTCTTTTCCTCTGCACCCATCTTACAGCACCCTGACCCTGAACTCCCTTACGTCCTAGAAGTGGACGCTTCAGACTCTGCTTTGGGAGCGATCCTATCGCAGAGAAGTGGCCCAAAGGCCCTCCTCCACCCGGTCGCCTTTGCTTCTCGAAAACTAAATCCCCCTGAAAAGAATTATGATGTAGGCGACCGGGAATTACTTGCGATTAAGTTCGCTCTCGAGGAATGGAGATACCTGCTAGAAGGAGCTTCCCAACCCATCCTCATCTTCACTGACCACCGCAATTTGGAGTACCTCAGGGCTGCAAAACGCCTTAGACCCAGGCAGGCCCGCTGGGCCTTGTTCTTCTCCCGATTTAATTTCCACATCACTTACCGTCCTGGCTCCAAGAATGGCAAGGCGGATGCTTTATCCCGTATGTTTCTGGACACTGAATCCTCTAAAGAACCTGCTACTATCCTGTCCGCCCACAATTTCCTCCATGCCATTCAGCCTGACTTGACCACAGCCCTCAAACAGGCTTCCAACCAGTTCTCATCTCCCACATTACCTTTTCTTGAAAGGAAGCAGGATCTGCTCTGGGCCCATGCCCGAATCTTTGTTCCTCCTCCTGTCAGACTCCAAGTCCTGCAGACCCTTCATGACCACAAGATGTCCGGCCACTTTGGAGTACAGAAAACCGTGGACTTGGTAGGTCGATCTTACTGGTGGCCGGGCTGGAGGAAGGACTGTCAGGAATACGTTCTCTCTTGCAACACTTGTCAAAGGAACAAGGGGTCCAACACTAAGTCCTGGGGTCTGTTACGTCCATTATCTGTTCCGGAACGTCCATGGAAGGAGATTTCCATGGACTTCATCGTGGACTTACCCCCCTCAGATTCCTTTACCACGATTCTGGTTGTCATTGACCGTCTCTCAAAGATGGCTCACTTCCTACCCATGAAAGGTACCCCCTCGGCTTCTGCTACCACTGACATCTTCATCAGAGAGATTATAAGGTTACACGGAGTTCCAGCTAACATCACCTCAGACCGAGGGGTACAGTTCACCTCCAGGTTCTGGAGAGACCTCTGCAAATCCCTTGAAATCAGGACTTCCATGTCTTCAGCATACCACCCCCAATCCAACGGTCAAACTGAACGCACTAATCAGACCCTCGAGCAATACCTGAGGTGTTTTTGTTCTTACTCCCAAGATGACTGGTCAGGCTTACTACCCTACGCGGAGTTTGCCTATAATAATTCTTTGCATTCTGCCATTAATCAGACGCCCTTCTGGGCAAACTACAGTTATCACCCTTCTTTTCTTCCAGATTCCATTCCAGATGTCCCTACTCCAGCTGCACAGGACCTAGTCAAAAGTATCCAAGACAACTTCCTCCGGATCCAACAGGCCATGAAGGAAGCACAGAAGGGTTATGAGGTACAGTACAACCGGGGCAGGAAGGAATGCCCGCCTTTCCAGATTGGTGAGAAAGTTTGGTTATCAACCGCTAATTTAAAACTCCCTTGTCCTTCTCGGAAATTGGGTCCCAGGTTCATCGGCCCCTTTGAGGTCAAGAGAGTGATCAATCCAGTGGCCTTTGAACTAGATCTCCCCAGTTCCTATAGGATTCATCCAGTTTTTCATGCCTCTTTGCTGAAACCCGTAATTGCCAATTCTTTCCCTGATAGGCAGACGCCACTTCCTCCTCCCATCACCATCCAAGGAGAGGAAGAATTCGAGGTTGAGAAAATTCTGGATCTCCAAAGAAGAAGAGGTCAGGTTCAATATCTTGTTAAATGGAAAGGGTATCCCCCAGAAGACTGCTCCTGGGAGCCATCCGAAAACATTCATGCCCCTCGCTTAATCCGAGAATATCACCAAAGACATCCTGAAGTGGGCATCCGGAGGCTGCCCTTAGGAGGGGGGCACTGTCAGGGAAATACCAGGCCTCTCCGCCGGGTTCCAGGGTTGCGCACGCGCGGTAGAGCGGCGCAACGAAGGTTACAGGTACGCCGGGTAACGGGTGCGCATGCGCGGGTCCGCGGCACTCAGGTATCTGTCACAACCCAGCCTGTACGCCTCACCGCTGTGCGCGGCGCTGACAGAAGACGAGTGCGCATGCGCACTCGTCCGGGTATCCCACCTGACCATTTACCTGGCCTATAAAAGGCCTTCCCTGTCCGCTTTCAAATTGCTGGTTTGTTGTCTCTTTTGAGTCCTGTCTCCAGTCCAGTATCCTGTATCCTGTATCCTGTATCCTGTATCCTGTACCCGGTACCCTGTACCTTGCATCTACCTGACTACCAGTGCCGACCCGGAATCCGTCTGACTACCGCTGCCGCTACTCACCTGTGTTTGAACCTCTGGCTTGCTTCCTGGATTCCCTACTGCTTGATTACCTGTGCTTGACCCTCGGCCTGTCTACTGGATCTTCCGTGAGTTACTTACCTGTGTTTGACCTCTGGCTTGCTTCCTGGATACCTCTGCTGCCTGATTACCTGTGCTTGACCCTCGGCCTGCCTACTGGACATTCTCTGAGTTACTTACTTGTGTTTGACCCCTGGCTTGCCTTTTGGACACCTCTACTGCCTGATTACCTGTGCTTGACCCCCGGCTTGCCTACTGGACATTCTCTGAGTTACTTACCTGTGTTTGACCCCTGGCTTGCCTTTGGACACCTCTTCTGCCTGATTACCTGTGCTTGACCCCTGGCTTGCCTCCTGGACATTCTCTGAGTTACCTACCTGTGTTTGACCCCTGGCTTGCCTTTGGATACTTCTATTGCCTGGTTGCCTGTGTTTGACCCTCGGCCTGCTTGCTGGACTATCTCCCACTCAGTGTTCTGGACTTGTAGTTCTCTCATGCTCCCGAGGGTCCTCCTTCAGTATATGCTTGGGTACCTCTGCAACCTCTACCTGATCACAGCTCTGCCAGGTGTCTACTCCCAGTGCAGCTTCAGCCTCTCCTGGTCAACGACGCTACTGCACACCACCTGCTACACTCCTGCTGGCAACCCGTGCATCTTTGAGCCCGGTGTCCTCTGTACCCACTCCAGAGGCATCGTGCGCTTAGTCGCAAGGGGAGCAGCTCTCAGCATATCGGCCGGGTGAGTACCTCTGACAGTCTGTTTCGCAAACTTTGGATTCAAGTCACAGGTGTGGAAAAATTATGCTTTAAATGTTGTTGGTGTCTTCACACCGTAACCCTATAGAGGTACTGTTGTTGAAAGCAAGAATAGGCATATTGCACACCACAATTCCCGGCTCAATTTTCCATGGCATTAACCACCTCAGGGCCTGCCCCTGCAGAGCTGCAAGAATCTCTGTTCCAGTGTGGCTCCTGTCCCCCAGACAGACCAGCTGAAGCACTGCATGGCATCTTTTAGCCTGACTTGAATAGCCCCTTGAATACTTGAATACTGGTGGTTAGAGATGGGCCAAACACCCCCCCCCCCCCCCCCAGTTTGGTTTGCAGCAGAACATGCAAACAGGCAAAAAATATGTGCGAACACCGTTAAAGTCTACAGGACGCGAAAATGTAAAATCAAAAGTGACCATTTTAAAGGCTTGTATGCAATTTATTGCCATAAAAAGTGTTTGAGGACACAGGTTAAAGTGAAACAATAAAAATTAAATATTTCTTTAAACATCGTGCGCGGGGGGGGGGGGCACATCTTTCCCATGTTTATAACAGTATCACAGCAAAATTAAATTTCTAAAGGAAAATGTCATTTAAAACTACTCGTGGGTGTAAAGTATTGTCTGCTCCCAGCAATATAGATAAAAATCATTGAAAAAAATGGCATGAGTCCCCCCCCCAGTCCATTACCAGGCCCTTTTGGTCTGGTATGAATATTAAGGGGAACCCCATGCCAAAAAAAAATAAAAATGGCGTGGATGCCATCCCCCAATATTAAGGAGAACCCTGCACCAAAATTTTAAAAAAATGGCGTGGGGGTCCCCCAGGCACTATATACTATACAGCATGCCCTATATACTCTGCAGAAAAAATGTGCCTTAGGTGTTGGTGGTGGTGCCAGAACACTGTAAGCCCTCACAGATACTCTTATTGGGCGCAGGAACGCCCCCTGCTTAACTATTATTTCAAAAATTTTAATTGCATGTCCCTGTTAAACAGGGGCAGAAAAATTGGATTTTGGTGGTGCCAGAACACTGTAAGCCCTCACAGATACTCTTGTTGGGTCCAGGAACTGGCCCTGCTTAACTATTATTTTAAAAATTTTAATTACATGCCCCTGTTAAACATTGGGCCTTGGGTGGTGGTGGTGCCCTAAACCAAAAATATTGTTGGAAGCTAGCATCATCAAGATTGAGGAGTAATAGTATAGTCAGCATAGGCAGTCTTCGAGGGTTCCCAGATCCATAGCAAATTCAATCAGTTACATCAGCATCAGGTGCTTGATAGCTGCTGATCCAAGATTGATTTATTTTTATGAATGTGAGCCTATCAACAGAGTCTGTGGACAGGCACACTCTTTGATCCATTACAAACCCTCCAGCAGCACTGAATGTGCATTCAGAAAGTATGCTGGATGCAGGACAGGCCAGTAGCTTGATTGCATATTGAGCAAGTTCTGGCCAGTGGTCCATCCTCAAGACCCAGTAACCCAGTGGATGTTCTGTTGGAAAGGTCTCCAAGTCTGCTCTTGCCCCTGGATATTCCTGCTCCATATAATGCAGACACTGGAGATGGTTGCATGAACCGATCAGACCTTGGAGCTGAGGACTGAAAAATAGTTTAAAGGCATCGGTCAGCCGGCTACCTTCTCCACCACTCTTCCTCTGACTGAATGAAGCCTCAGCAACACGTTGTCCAGCACCAGGAAATAGTAACCTCCCAGGGTCTAGAAATGCATTACACAAACCTTTCTTCAAGGCCTCCTGAAGATGTTTCATCCTATGCTCCCTCTGCGAAGGCAGGATGAGTTCTGCAACTTTACCCTTGTAACGTGGATCAAGAAGGGTTGCCAGCCAGTAATGATCCCTCTACTTGAAACCACAAATCCTAGGATACTTTCGCAGGCTTTGCAGAATCAGGGAGGCCACGCAGCATAAGTTTGCAGAGGCTTTTGATTCTGAGTCCTCTGGGTCACTAAGGATCACATTATCCGTAACCACCTCCTCCCAGCCACGTACAACTCCTTGGGTTTCTGGGGACTGAAAACCATTCCTTTAAGACTGCTGCTGAGTGTTATCCTCTACATCCATGCTGACACGATCCTTCCTCCTTCTCCTCCTGCTTTTATTCCTGTGTGTTTGGTGGGCCCGCAGGAATGCTATCTGAATAAAGGGGGTCTTGAGAGGAAAGGAAGTCCTCCTCCTCCTCCCAATGTTCTGCCTCAAGTGCCCTGTCCACGATTCCACAAAGCGTGTGCTCCAGCAGGATGACTAGAGGGACAGTGTCACTGATGCATGCATTGTCACTGCTCACCATCTTTGTGGCCTCCTCAAATGGTGACAGGACAGTGCATGCATCCTTGAGCAGTAGCCACTGGCGTGGCAAAAAGAAGCCAAGCTCCCCTGACCCTGTCCTGGTGTCATACTTGCACAGGTACTCAATGATGGCCCTCTTTTGTGTGTGCAGTCGCTGCAGCATTGCCACCATTGAGTTTCACCTGGTGGGGATGTCACAAATGAGGCGGTTGGTGGGCAGGTTGCATTCCCTTTAAATGCCAGCCACTTGAGCACCGGCATTGTATGACTGGCGGAAATTACCACAGATCTTTCTGGCCTGCCTCAGGAGATCTTGCAAGCCTGGGTACCTGGTCAAGAACCGCTGTACCACCAAATTTAGGATGTGTGCCACACATGGAACATGGGTCAAGTGTCCCTGTCAGAGGGCAGAGAGAACGTTGGTGCCATTGTCACATACAACCATTCCAGGCTGAAGCTGGTGTGGCATCAACCACCTCTCAGCCTGCCCCTGCAGAGCTGACAGAATCTCTGCCCCAGTGTGGCTCCTGTCCCCAAGGCAGACCAACTCAAGCACCGCATGGCCTCTTTTAGCCTGACTGCTTGCGTAGCCCCTTGAACGCATGATGAGCATGGCTGGTTCAGAGGACAAATCTGCAGAAGAGGCCATAGAGGAAGAAGGGGGTGGAGGAGAGAGCTGTGGCTGAATCACCACTAGCATTTTGGAGGTATGGTGACAGAACAAGCTCCAACAACACTAAACCCTGTCCTGCATCCTTCCCAGCTGCCAGCGGAGTTACCCAGTGCACCATGAAGGACAGGTAACGTCCCTGCCCATGCCTGCTGGACCATGAGTCAGCGGTAATATGAACCTTACTGCTGACCGCCCTGTCCAACGAGGCAAAAACATTGCCTTCCACATGCCGATAGAGAGCCAGAATGGCCTTCCATGAAAAGAAATGGCACTTTGGAACCTGCCACTGTGGTAGAGCACGTTCAACAAATTCACAAAAGGGGGCAGAGTTTACCAGCTGAAAAGGCAGCAGTTGCAATGCTAGCAATTTGGCCAAGCTAGCATTTAGACGCTGAGCATGTGGATGGCTGGGACCGAAATTATTTTGATGGTTCAGCAACTGGGGTAGGAATTGGTGGTGTACTGCTAGCACTACTTGGGACACCTATATAGCAAGTACTTGGTACACCTATTTCTATACCTTCATTCCTCTCAGTGCAAGTTTTTGAAAGGACTGGAGGTGTAGTAGGGTTGGAGATCCCAGATGAGGAGCAAAGAGAAGTCCACCTTTTTCTATGATCTGGGTCTTTCAAGTGCTGTTGCCAATGGACTGCATGGCAGGTCGTCATATGTCTGGTCAAGCATGTGGTGCCCAAGCGGCTGCTGTTCTGGCCACGCTTGAGCCACTTCAGACATAGGTTGCAAACAGAAATGGTTCAATCCACTGCACACGTGTCGAAAAAGGCCCACACCAAGGAACTTTTAAAAGTCAGCAGGGAGTCAGCAGCGCCCTGTACCTGCGGAACTCTGCGGTGTGATGCAATAGGGTGGCTGCCCTTAAGCTGCTTTCTAGAGGACATCCTGCCTCCTTGGAGTGTGCGTCCTCCTCGCTTTCCTCCTCTCTTCTCTCAGGCACCCAAGTACAGTCAGTGACCTCATAATCCCCTCCCTGCCCGTCACTGGAGAAAACTTGGCAGTATGCTGCAGCTGGGGGAACATGACTGCCAGTTTCTTGTCCTTCTGTGGCACCTCCTCTCTCTAGGCTCACGTTGCTAACTTCCTCAACCTGGGAACCAACATCGAGCCTTCAAATCGCTGCGCATCCTCCAGCAGCATATAACCGACACTGTGGTCGAATAATTCTGGGGATTCCTCCGTGCATGAAGGTGGAGGTACGAAAGGAGTGACTGTGGACAAGGAGCCGGTGGAATAGGCTGCTTTGGCAGCTGCGTTGGAAGGCAAACTACTCTGAGCCTTGGTGACAGAGGATGAGCAGGATGAGGACGGCTTTGTTATCCACGCCACCAACTCTTCTGCATATTGTGGCTCAATAACACGGCCAGCAGCAGAAAAAAAGGACAAGCGTAACCCGCGGCCACCTGCAGATGATGCACCATGTCCACAACCACCACTGTTGACTGTAGACACAAAGGCTGCTTGCCCTTTTTTAGTGGCCTGTGAGCGCCTGCCTCTCCTTGTTAGCCTTCCGGACATGATGTATTTTTTGTTTTGCAACACCACAGGACACTGTATTCGATACTGTATACACCTCCTGAAGTGTATTAGAAAGTATACACCACCGAATGCACTGTATATATAGGCTACAATGAATGCAGAGTGTATGTATATATATATATATATATATATATATATATATATATATATATATATGTGTATAATCTCACCTGAAGTGTATTAAAAAATGTACACACTGTATTAGATACTGTGAACACCGCCTGCACTGTATTAGAAACTGTACAATGGCTGCACTGTATTATATACTGTGAACACCGCCTGCACTGTATTAGAAAATGTACAATGGCTGCACTGTATTGTATACTGTGTACACCGCCTGACGTGTATTAAAAACTGTACACACTGTATTAGATACTGTGTACATCACCTGCACTGTATTATCAACTGTACAACAGCTGTACTGTATTATATACCAGAAGTGTTATATATATATATATATATATATATATATATATATATATATATATATATATATATATATATATATACATACCCACCGCCTGAAGTGTATTAGAAACAGTACACCATGGAATGCAGCATGTATAGAACATGCTGCAGCAAAAAATACATTTGAAATGGTTGCAATTGCAGAAACCCCACTATTTAAAATCAAATAAAGGAAAAAACTGTGTGGGATCCCCCCGAAATCCATTCCAGACCTTTATTCGAGCACGCAGGGTGGCATGTCAGGAAAGGGGGGCTAGCGATCGACAATTTCCTTCTTTTCCATCTGAAGAAGCATATGTATACTACAATATACTGCAGTAAAACTACACTGGTTCACTTCAATATAATGCAGTAAAACTGCACAGATGCATTTCAATATACTGCAGTAAAACTGCACTGGTGCATTTCAATATACTGCAGTAAAACTGCACTGATGCACTACAATATACTGTAGTAAAAAAGCATTGACGCACTTCAGTATACTGCAGTAAAACTGCACAGACACACTAGAATATACTGCAGTAAAACTGCACGGACACACTAGAATATACTGCAGTAAAACTGCACGGATAGACTACACTGATGCTGCACTATAACAATATTCACACTGCACTGACACTCTACACTCACAATAGAATCGCAATAGCACACTGTAGCAGACTAACTCGCTAGCAGCAATGAACAGAGCCATGTTCTATCTATCTCCACTTCTATCCATCTCCAGCGAATTGGAAAAAAGCCAATGTAGAACAAATATTTAAAAAGGGTCCAAAATACATCCCTGGGAATTACAGACCAGTTAGCCTAACATCAATATTATGCAAGCTCTTGGAGGGGATGATAAGGGACTGTATACAATATTTTAGTAATTAAAATGGTATTATTAGCAGTAATCAGCATGGATTCATGAAGAATCGTTCTTGCCAAACCAATCTATTAACCTTGTATGAGGAGGTGAGCTGCCAACTAGATAAAGGAAGGCATGTAGACGTGGTGTATCTGGATTTTGCAAAAGCATTTGACACAGTTCCCCATAAACGTTTATTGTACAAAGTAAGGTCAGTTGGCATGGACCATAGGCTATGAGGAGGTGAGTTGCCATCTAGATAAAGAAAGGCCTGTGGATGTGGGTTATGTGGATTTGCAAAAGCATTTGACACAGTTCCCCATAAACGTTTACTATACAAAATAAAGTCCATTGGCATAGACCATAGGGTGAGTACATGGATTGAAAACTGGCGAGTTCAGAGGGTGGTGATAAATGGGGAATACTCATGGGTGGGTAGTGGGGTCCCACAGAGTTCTGTGCTGGGACCAATCTTATTTAATTTGTTCATAAAAGATGGAGGATGGGGTAAACAGTTCAATCTCTGTATTTGCGTATGATACTAAGCTAAGCAGGGCAATAACTTCTCTGCAGGATGTGGAAGCCTTGCAAAAAGATCTGAACAAATTAATGGGGTGGGCAACTACATGGCAAATGAGGTTCAATGTAGAAAAATGTAAAATAATGCATTTGGGTGGCAAAAATATGAATGCAATCTATATTCTAGGGGGAGAACCTCTGAGGGAATCTAGGATGGAAAAAGACCTAGGGTCCTAGTAGATGATAGGCTCAGCAAACAAAAATTTGGCATGCATTAAAAAGGGATTCATTCCAGAGATAAAATGATAATTCTCCCGCTCTACAAGACTCTGGTCTGGCCGCACCTGGAGTATGCTGTCTAGTTCTGGGCACCAGTCCTAATAAAGTGTCTGGAGGACATTAGTTATGAAGAAAGGTTGCAAGCACTGGGGAAGAGACGCTTGAGAGGGAATAAGATTTCAATTTACAAATAACATACTGGTGACTCCACAATAGGAATAAAACTTTTTTGCGGAAGGGAGTTTAACAAGACACGTGGCCACTCATTAAAATTAGAAGAAAAAAGGTTTAACCTTAAACTACATTGAGGGTTCTTTACTGTAAGAGTGGCAAGGATGTGGAAGGGAGTTTAAAAAGACACTGCCACTCTTAAAATTAGATATACGAAAACAAGGTTATGACCAATATAAAAAATCTCACAGAAAAGAACAGAAGTAAAAGAAACTTATATATGCGAGACAGACTATTTTGGTCTGGTCTTTAGCTGGCTCATGTCGACTATTGCAAACATGTGAACCTATGGTGGTTTAATCAATCTGAACCCAGAATCTCTCTCCATAAAGGAGACTCTATCAACTCAAAATAGAGGAGATAGGGAATGTTTATGAGTACAGACTCCCAACCTTCCACCATTTATAACCCCGAAACGGTCCTCCAAAATGGAAACAATAGAGGGAGGGGTATAAGAAGAGGTAGAGGGTAAAAAGGGATCTCACGAGTAACCCAAATCAGGATTACTCACCAAGGCTGAGCGAGATAATTCTTATTACTATGATTACATAACCCACCAATTATGAACCCTTATACACCCATAATAGGTTCTCTCCTCTAGGGGACAGGTGGGTCTGATTACAACTTATAATTATAATGAGAGGGATATGGCCAATTCAACAGGTCACATATTATTACATTAAAGACCTGCTTTTCACAGGGGTTTTCCAGAGAACTAGAAAAACCACAAACAGAAAACCAGAACACAAAACGGGGGCTCTGCAGAGGGGGGAGGCGCTCAGGGAAAAGGAAACGAGTTTAACTAATAGCGGCTTATTCAATTTTATGTAAATAACAAACAGTCCTCGATAAGGGCCTGAAATTTGTCCCTTCAAAAAAAACCAGTAGAAATTTCCACTGATGTTCAAAAGCGAAAATTGAATTTACAACGCTATATACTTTCCAATCCCAGGAATAGGTCTCGTTTCCAATTTACCTTCAAACACAATACATTTCAGGTTTAGCCAACCCCTCTCTTTTCAAACCCTCCGTGCTCGGTTGCACCATCAATCAAGGTCTTCAGAGACTTAGTATTAAATGATTTAGAGAATCTTCCAAAGAAAGATACACGGGAACCCAGATATTAAAATAGGATCAAGTCTTGTGTGAACGGTTCATAAATGTGAATAACGAACTGCAGGTTAACACCAGGTTAATATTAGCTGGTTGATAAGTCTTTTGTTCTATTCATATTAGCTATAATTTTTAGTAATTTTCATTATGGCTCTTGTAATATTTCTGACGTCATTATATGTTGTTAAGATTTCGTCTATTCAACATTATAACATATTAACATCATGAGGAGGTATTTTCATAGATATCTTCCTAGATATTATTCTCATATGTAGTGTTACTGTTCAAATTCCCTAGTGACACGTATATGCTAATTATCTGATGATATCCCATGTATGTTATGTTAAGTATTTGGCGATTTGGACTAGTCAGACTCGGTTTTTTTTTCTAATTCCAAAAGCATGTTTTTCTCGAGTCCATATATTTCACAATAGTTAGTCTTTTTTAATGTGTCTGTATTATTATTATTTTTTTGGATTTTTTGTCTTTTAGCAAAGTATCGTCATATGGTCGGTAAGCGATGTATGGATGTGTTGCAATACATTCTGTAATACATTCTGGGACACATTATGCGTACCCGTCACGTGATCCCATTGTTTATCTTATTTGTCTCATGGGAGTTACACGCAACGTTCATTGACTGTGTGGGCGTCACGTCTGTCGACGCTGCGTGCTGACGTAGATGGGCGTGCTTCCAATTACAATGCGATCACCGATTGGCTGTGCGCCATCGTCGTCACTAAGTGTGCGCCACTGCGTGATGCGCAGATGGGCGTGCTCCATGTGCAACGCGGTCACCGATAGGTTGGGCGCCATTGTCGTCACTGTGTGCGCGCCGCCACGGGATGCGCATGCGCCGTTCGCGATGTACGTTGAGCGGTCTTAGATGGCTACGGAAGCCATCCCGACCTCCACGTGACACCATTTCCTTCACATGAATGACGCACACCCCCCGTTTTTCGCGCCCAAACCCGCATGGCCTGTTCGCGCCCAAACGAATGGACTGTTGTGGCATTCTCTGGGAAGGTGTGTGCATGATTGTTTGGCCCAATTAACCAACCATCATGTCTATATGCACACAGACTATCGGACAGTCCAATCCAACTTGTTTTGGTCATATTGGACCCTCCCAGTCCGGTAAGTTGCCACCCTGTTTTTGTAATTCTAACCAATCCTTTGACTGTTCAACCTATGGGAGTGTACAACCGGAAGTGTGACTACTCCCATTGCACTCAGGTGTTGGTCCTTGTATGTTTTATATAGTGGTATATATATAACGCAGAGGTGGTGTACTAGCCTATGCCCCTGTTGAAGTCTTGTAAGACGAAACGCGTAGGGCGGATACGCTATACTCACTACCACTGCGTCTTTATTCTGATACATTTCTTGATTTGTCTTTGTTTTTATTCTGAAAATTTTTACTTGACAAACAAGAGTTTTTAATAAATTTATTCCGTCACCGGATTTATTTACACTATGAGGATGTTCTCCTTATCTCTTTTGTTCCTATGATCCTGACATATTGAGGTGTCCCGGTTACAACAACCGCGTTCCAGTGCAACCTTCTAAATCTTGGTCTCTACTCGGTGAACGGAGGTGTGGTGAGTATAGACTGTGGTGCCGGCCCAGTCTTACCTTCTCCATCTGGATTCACCACCCTGCAAACATCTTCCACCGGCATACCTAAGCCTGATTTGACCCCTCACCAAAGGTCAGTGGGTCCATCGTTGACGGTAAGCGTACCAGATCCCACTCTTATACTATAGAGTTCTAAACGCTGTCCAAATTATATGAGGATATTACGTTGACGAACATTACACAGCAGTTTTTGGGAATACCAGTACACTATCACCTATAAGTCTTACCATCTGGGACTCTTGAATCTATAGACGAAGCTAATCTAATATGTGTTTTTAGACATAACACTTGTCACTATATTTTTGCTCCTACGAATGATATTTTTGTCTATTTTTGTAGAGTATGATCACTAAATTTTTTTTGTCCTGAGGTTCTGTTCACAGTGCTAATTAGTAATTGCATTATATTGCATGCTACTGACTCTCTGAATACTCTGATACCTTAGCGTTTATATATATTTTTTTCACCATTCTTTTATGTTAAGTCATAAGTAACACTAATGTCTTTTGCATCTTATAGACAGTTCTGACGTGGACTGCTTATACTCACATTGTTTTCACCATTCTTACATGCATGGTGATCAGTCACTAAAAATCTGGACGATAGCAGTGTAATAGGGATTTGATTCTCGTTTACAGCTACCTACCAGACACAAAAAGTTTTTTTAGCGCCACACTTTCCTAATTTCTATACTTTTCCCACAATCTGTCATATTGTCGTGTTGGCTGCTTTTCACTGGGGAAGCGCAGCTGTACCCACACATATATTTTTGACTCATTAAAATTAGAAGAAAAAAGGTTTAACCTTAAACTACATTGAGGGTTCTTTACTGTAAGAGTGGCAAGGATGTGGAATTCCCTTCCACAGGTGGTGGTCTCAGTGGGGGGGCATGGATAGTTTAAAAAAACTACTAGATAAGCATCTGAACGACCGCAACATATAGGGATATACAATGTAATACTGACATATAATCTCACACAAAGGTTGGACTTGATGGACTGTCTTTTTTCAGCCTCACCTACTATGTAACTATGTAATATCACACTACAAATGGCTCCTCTGGGAAGAAACCTTTTGTAGTGTGGGGTGGGTCTATGAGCTTAAAGTCACACTAAAGGTTTTATTTTTAATTTTTTTAAATAACAAACATGTCATACTTACCTCCACTGTGCAGCTTGTTTTGCACAGAGTGGCACCCAAAAGGCGTTTTCTGGGGTCCCCCAGCGGCTCTCCTAGCTTCTCCCCATCTCAGATGACCCCCTGGGAGAAGTACTTTCCCGGGGGGTTTCCTAAATCCTGCATTCGGCCCCGCCCCCCGGCGCCCGCATCATTGGATGCTCCGCTGCTATCAATCTATCCAATGAAGAGCTGAGAAGAGCCGAGAATCCCGGGCAACAATCGAGTGCGGGACTTTCGAGGGCTCAGGTAAGTAAACTGGGGGGCTGGGGGGCTGTTAATCATCAGATGTTTTTTCACCTTAAAGCATAGGATGCATTAAGGTGAAACATGAACCTTTACAACCCCTTTAAGTCATCATGACTTTCTACAATAATGGCTCTGACAGTGTTCTATGCCCTGACTGGGCAAAGCCTTCATTGCTTCAGCCAATCAAGGCTTAGAATGCACTGTGCAGCATGCAGTGCTTTGTGGGGCGCTCGGCGGGCGAACAAATGGTCGAACACCCTGCTAATTCGGGTGTTTGCCTGAATGGGTGAACATACAATGTTCAGGCCAAACTTATGCTCGGCCCGAACCATTCGCTCAACACTAACTGATACTAGGACCACCAATGCTGGGGAAAAGGAAGCAATGATTGTCATGGGATTGTCTCCCCACAAAAGAGAAATCAGTCTGGCCCGCCAATGCTCCCTCCCCAGGAGAGTGAGGCTGCTAGGAACATCATATGTGTGGACACAAGAAGCTGGCATCCAGGCTTGCCAGGCATATAGGAGTTTTACCAGACAGTTTTCTCATGAGAAGTCAGTGCGGCACTATGCAGTGCTCCAATAGGCTAAGAGCCTGTACAGCCTGACATTGGCCCCCATAGCCAGGAGACTAAATTGCTGTTGTCTGAGCAGAGACAGACTCTGGGTCTGAGCATACTAAAATAGCCAGGAGCTTTGGGTACTTTGTTATTCTGTGTAATGGTGAAAAACGCCTATTAGGGCCATCCTTCTGTAAAATAACTTTTGTTGATAAAGAAAACTGTACAGAAAGACCTTAAATGGAAGTTGGTGAGTATTCTGATTTTATATATATCTTTACAATCAGAATACTTATAGACATATTTGTTCCTTAAAATTTACTATTTTTAAACCAAATAGTAGTTTTGAAATAGGAAGGGGGATCTGAATCTTGTTATATAAACTGCCTGTAAATGATTTGTTCATTTCTTTATGCTGAGGGGGCAGTGGGTATGGCCAAAAATGACATGTGAACAGATGTGCTTCACAGGTCTCCTGGTTAAGATTCTGTATTAATCCATTTCCCAGATCAAGTACTCAGCCTGCATTAATTGTTTCCATTCTAAAGTACCCTTGTGCGTCCTTGTGACACAAACAATCTTGTTCTGGCATCTGCCATGACTGATAAAAACAGAAAGGGTATCTCTTCATTGGAGAGTCAAGATAGTGGCAGTGTAGGCCTACCATAACAGCCACTGAAGCATGCTGATGAGAATAAGGATGCACAGCCTAGGTCTACCAAGGGTGCTTGGACTAAAAGTGAAGGGACAATGTGGGACATGCTTTACTACACACAGCTGTGGTTATTTCAGCAGCTCGCAACCTGTGGTAATTGAGCAATGAACAGTGACAAGTTTACAGCGGGGAGTCAGATCGAGTGGTTTTTGGGGCCTTGTGTCATTTAGACCCAGATGCAGATACTGCTGAGAATTCCACAGTAAATAATTGCTACAAGCAGTGAATGATTGCACTGCCTCAGTTAACACTGTTAAGGATCACATAGGCAGTCAGCAGGGTGAACTGCCTTTGATGCACCAAGGTCTACAAAAGTTCCATGAGAATACTACACACAGTGGAAAGCAGAGTTAGTGTTATGGGGGATAAATTGCCCCAATCATATAATTAAATTTCAGCCTTGCTTACCTTGCAGATGTGAGGTCATATCACTCTGGTAAGCACTATCTCACTTATTACACTGATCACTGATGGCAAGATTCCTACACTTTCCTCTGATGCACGAACGTTGTGTGAAACAGACACGTAAACCCCCTAATATATATATTATATATATATATATATATATATATATATATATATATATATATATATATATATAGTCTAGCCAAGCCTATACCTGACTGTAGGCCATTCCTGGAGTGCATGTTCAAAGACACTTTCAGGCAGGCGACTCAGTGAGCTGCAGTTCATAAAATATATATCCACTGCATTGTAGTCCAGCCAAGCCTATACCCGACTGTAGGCCGTTCCTGGAGTACATGTTCAAAGACACTTTCAACCAGGTGACTATATATATATTAGTCTAGCCAAGCCTATACCTGACTGTAGGCCATTCCTGGTGTACTGTTTTTAGTAAACTTCAGGCGTTGTTTTGCTAATCTAATTGTACAGTATGTCTGGAAGGCCACCAAGGAGAGGCAGACGCTCACAGGCCATTAAAAGAGGGCAAGGAGGCTCTGTGTCTACAGCCAACAGTGCTGGTCGTGGACACGGTGCATCCTCAGCACGTGGCCGTGGGGCACGATTGTCCTTTTTTTCGGCAACTGGCCGTGTTGAGCCACAACATGCAGAAGAGTTGGTAGAGTGGATGACACAGCCGTCCTCATCCTCCTCATCTTCTGTCACCCAGGCTGCAGTCTCCCAATGCAGCTGCCAAAGCGTCCTCTTTCATTGGCTCAATGTCATCAGTCACTCCTTCCCTAGCCCCACCATCATGCCCTGAGGGGTCCCCCGAACTGTTTGACCAAAGTGTAGGGTACATGCTGCAGGAGGATGCGCAGCGTTTTGAAGGCTCTGATGATGGTACCCAGGTTGAGGATGAAGGCAGTAACGTGAGCCCAGAGAGAGAGGGTGCCCAAGAAGGACAAGAAACTGTCAGTCATGTTCCCCCAGCTGCAGCATACTGCCAGGTTTGCTCCAGTGGCGAGGAGGGAGGGGATGATGAAGTCACTGACTCTACATGGGTGCCAGATAGAAGAGAGGAGGAGGAGGAATCACATCTCCAATGAGGCAGGATGCCCTCCAGGGGCCAGCTTAAGGGCAGGCAACCGACTGCATCACACGGCAGAGCTCCGCATGTGCAGGGCACTGCTGACGTGCGTTTTTCCAAAAGTTCTTCAGTGTGGGCCTTTTTTGAGACGTGTGCAGCAGATCGCACCATTGCTGTTTGCAACATATGTCTGAAGCGTATCAAGCGTGGCCAAAACAGCAGCCGCTTGGGCACCACATGCTTGACCAGACATATGTCGAGCTCCCATGCAGTCCGTTGGCAACAGTTCTTAAAAGACCCACACCAAAGAACAAGGCGGACCTCTCCTTGCTCTTCATCAGCTGGGATCTTCAACCCCACTATAACTCCAGTCCTCTCAGAGACCTGCACTGAGAGGAATGAAGGTGTAGAATTAGGTGTCCCAAACACTTCTGGGCAATCTGCTAGCGATACACCAACATCCAATTGTAGCAGGCAAATTTCCCTACCCCAGTTGCTAAACCGGCGAAAGAAATTCGATCCCAGCCATCCACATGCTCAGCGGCTGAATGCTAGTTTTCCTAAATTGCTAGCTAGTCCCCAAACACAAATTTTTTTTCTGGGAAGGCCATTCCGGCTCTCTACCGACATGTGGAAGGCAATGTCTTGGCCTCGTTGGACAGGGCGGTCAGCGGTAAGGTGCATATTACAGCTGACTCGTGGTCCAGCAGGCATGGACAGGGACGTTACCTTTCTTTCACAGTGCACTGGGTAACCCTGCTGTCAGCTGGGAAGGATGCAGGACAGGGTGCAGTATTGTTGGAGCTTGTTCCGCCACCATGCCTCCAAAATGCTGGTAGTGGTGATTCTGCCACACCTCTCTTCTCCACCCCTCCTCTTCTTCTTCCTCTATGGCCTCTTCCTGTGCAGATTTGTCCTCAGAAACCAGTGGTGCTCCGTAGGCGTTTTAGGGGCTACACAAGCACTCAGGCAAAAAGATGCCATGCAGTGCTTGAGTTGGCCTGCTTAGGGGACAGGAGCCACACTGGGGCAGAGATTCTGTCAGCTCTGCAGGGGCAGGCTCAGAGGTGGTTGACGCCACACAAGCTTCAGCCAGGAATGGTGGTTTGCGACAATGGCACCAACCTCCTCTCCGCCCTCTGACAGGGACACGTGTAATTACAAGTTTTGCTGTAATATTTTGCAGCAGCGCTCGTTCCTGCGCTCAACAAGAGTATATGTGAGGGGTTGCAGTGTTGTGGCACCACCACCACTGCCTAAGGCCCAATTTTTCTGCCCCTGTTTAACAGGGGTGTGTAAATACAATTTTTGATCAAATATTTAACAGCAGGGCTCGCTCCTGCGCTCAGCAAGCATATCTGTGATGGGTTGCAGTGTTGTGGCACCACCGCCTAAGACCCAATTTTCTGCAGAGTGTATAGGGCAGGCCGTATAGTATATACAGGCGGTCCCCTATTTTCAAAAATCTGACTTGCAAACGACTCCTACTTACAAACATAGGGAGACAACAAGAAGTGAGAGGAAATCTACCCCTAGGAAGGGAAATTCTCTCCTGTAAGAGCTAATATGGGAAAAAGGTGTCTCCTTGATGCCCAGTACAAGGAAATTGAAGGAATATTCAAGCAACATTGGCATGTATTGTTACTAGATAAAAAACTAAAAACCGAACTACCATCTACACCGCAGTTTATATATAGGAAGGCCACGAGTTTTGGGGACAAAATTGTGCGTAAAATTGTCGACCCTCCTAAGAGACCACCAACGTTTTGGGACCGAAACGGTTTTTATGCGTGCAGAAGATGCAAGGCGTGCCGAGAGGTGTCTTCACCAAGCAGAGCCCTTGAGTCTTTTATCTCACCGGCCAACAACCAAACATTCACAATCGATCAGTTTATTACGTGCAACTCCACACATGTGGTTTATGCACTAAAATGCCCATGTGGACTTGTTTATATTGGACGAACGAAAAGGAAATTGAGAGTGCGTATTGCAGAGCACATACATAATATTAAAATAGGGTACAAAGACCATAACGTGTCCTTGCACTTCAAACTCAAGCATGATATGGACGCATCTGGCCTGCTGTTCTGGGGGGTTGAACAGATCCTACCCCAATGGAGAGGAATAAACTTAGTACGTGAACTATCAAAGCGTGAAACTCACTGGATATACTCAGTAGATGTTCTGGTACCAAGAGGTTTGAATGTGGAGCTAGACATCAACTGTTTTATAAGTGACACATAATGAACAGATCAGAGACTAAAACCAGTGTATGAAGTTCACCCTATTCAATAGTTTCCTTTTATATATTTATATATTTTATATATTTATGTAATTTTATATTTATATATTTATATATTTATGTACACATCCATATCCTACATCCACTAGATTTTAAATATGTTTTTAAAGGGTCACTGACACTATGGGTCACAGCGGTCATATGGATCCGTCTGAAAGGGCATATATATGTTATCATTTTAATCCCATTTTATTGTGGACTGCATATAATTTTATATATATATATGGGTTTTTATATGATTTTATATGTAGATCTGTTTTAATCAATAATGATGGGATTTTATGTGATTTTAGCAAGGAATATAAATTCAGAGCTACAGTGTAAGATCATTTATATTTTAATATCCCCGAAGTACTTTTCAATACATATTTATATATATAATTTTTGAACTAGAGTTTAATATCATACAGATTTCAATATTCCTCGGTGCATTAATTTGGTTTGATTTTATTTTATTTTAATTTTTATTCACTTTTATTTTCTTTTTCTTTTTCTTTTTTTTTTTTCTTTTTCTTTTTATTTGTATTTCTATTTTTATTTTTATTTTTTTTATTTTTATTTTATTTTCGTTATTCGATGGCACACACTATATATTTATCATATTTTTATCTCCATATGAGCTCATATAGGGACACTATGGATGCAATCTAACAGATTTACCAATAATGGATACCATACATGAGAAGATGGGTGACCGATCTCCGCTGAGATATACAACAAACAAATTTAAAATGAGCCTGTGAGATATACACCATACAATACCGTATTATATACACCTATAGAGTCGCAATTGAGAGATTTATATTTGCCTGCAGAATTGCAATGAATATAATACTGACACATACATTGCAATATACAAATACGCTACATCAGCAACCTTATACCAGCATGGGATGTAAGGGTTACTAAGCTCAGTATGACGGATTGTAGTAGTGCGGTATTAATGTTCCTTTAATGTACTATCGTATACCAGAAATACAATTGCGCAAGATAGCTAAGGATACTATTGCGGTGTGGTAAAAAACAATTCGGCTAGTGTGTAATGCTGACAGTAATTGTGCATTGTATTGAATGTAACACAGCCGCAAGTTCCCATTTGCCAGTTTGAATGTCAATCAGATAGTGGGGCATCCGGATTGGATGCCACACGTACATAAACCTCACTTCCGGCAGCGAGGTCACACCCTCAGACGACGTCCGGAAGTGACGAAACGCGTCTGAGTCGTGACCTCGCAGGAAGTGACGTATGCGCTCCAGAGTGCGCTCCAGCCGGACCAAGCGAACCAGGAAGTGGAGGTTCCATTCTACTCATCGCTTTGGCGCCCAGTTTCCAGTGGACGGAGGTCTTTCTCAGGCAGAGTGTACTCTTCTTTACCATACAAAGCAGTTTATCATTTATTTTGTGGTACGCAGATATTAAAGGGGGGAATTTTGAATGGTTAATAAAGCATATTTTATCAAACTGTACTACGCTATCCGCACCATTTGTTTCTCCATATGCTGGGTTGGAGTGGATCTTCTCTGGTGCCTGCAGGAGGTGGAGAGGTGGACGTGCTGAGGAGATGGCAGTGTGCAGGGGATTTGATTGAAATGCGCAAATTGATCGTAATTCTGGTGAGTGCATCCCCAGTGCATCCCCAAAGGGGAGTGTGAGCTGCACGTGGTGAAAAAGCAATTATTCGGTGGAAGCTGTGTCACTATTTCGCAAGAATTTTCTCACTGCGCCAATACAGACTTGATTCCGGGTCATCATGATAATCTTTTATGAACTCTTTTTATTTTCATTTAAAAGGGACTGAGTTTAGCGCTGCTGCAATATTTTAAAGGGACAGTACCCGACTCTTGGAAAGGGTTGTGTTTACCCAGATTTTAATATTGTCTTATCACCAGGTAAATATACCTTCCTATCCATTTACCAATGCTAGCAACATAATGATTACCAGTAGTGTTGACTGAGAGAGTTTAGTTTTGCTTTAATAATATGCTTCACAAAGCTATTTTATGTGTGAATTATTTCATGGTTTCTTTCATTTGGTCCCTTGAGGGAAGCTTCCAAATCCTTAGAAACATCAGTGTCCACCTTTTTCAAGCAATACATTCTAAGCAATATTCTAGCAATACCCACCTTCCACATTGCCCAAACAATTCAGGGATACATTTGAGGCTAAAGCAGGCCATAGATGATTTTTTCCTGAAACCATGGGTTGCAGGAAAGAAAATCACATGATTCTCTCCTGCTGTGCTATTGTGTTCTCCCGGCGAGGGGGTTCAGGGAGCCGTACCTGCCGGGAGAAAATAGTGATTATTGCTTGCGTCTATAGCTGCCGGCAATAACCGCATGCTAGAAATCGGACATGCTGGTTGTGCCCAAGTCGATTGATGAATCCACTTGGGTACAATCAGCCCACCCATACACTGGTCGAATCTTGGCTGAACCATGCGCAGATAGCATCAAGAGAACTCATTGTTGCTGGCATTATCTCTGCAGGGCAGTATCTGAGATGGAGATCTTATCTTGTCTTATCTTATCTTGAAACACATTTTTTAAATTTTTGCATAGGGGCAAGGTGCTGTTTAGGCCTAGAACTTGTTTTTTAAAGGTAGTGTCCAAAATGGATTGCTGCCCCTGCCAGAGTTTTTCTCAGCAAATCAGGGATTTGGTAAATTTCATGCCACTGTTGCACAGATCGGTGAATACAGCCTTCATAATGAAACTTTAGAATTCCTTTTTGCATTGGTACTCACCCCTAACCTTTTTCACCATAAAAATTTGAAGTGGGTAAATTGTGGAAATGGAAACAAAGGCGCCGTTAGGCCTGAGGAAGGAGCGTAGCTCCGCAAACGCATCGCCTATTCGTCGAACCGGCTCCAGCCCCTGGAAGTGACGTAATTCCCCTGATTGTCGGCGTGCGCTCCACCGACCGGAAGTGTCAGCAGTGGATGTCTCAGCCTGACTCACCAATGATCACCGCTTTCCAGTACATGGAATATACCTACTTTATGGATGCCCGGCTCATCGTATTGATCACATGCCTTTGAACACTGTACCTTTGTGAGTACAAAATTTTAAAGTCTCTATTAAAAATACCCTTTTAATACTGCACATAGAATGGCGCCTTTGTTTCCATTTCCAGTGTCTCCAGAGAATTGCTTTGCTGCTTCTTAAGCCCCATACACACGCTCGGACAATCCACGGACCAGGTCGGTCGGATTTTGTCCGTCGTACTTTGTCCGATGTTGGTGTTGCGTACACACGGTCGGACTACGTTGTCGGAATATCCGGTCTGCAAGAACGTCGTGACGTAAGTCGTCGTCCACGAGATTAGAAAAGGGAAGTTCAGCACCATGTCAGGCACCCGTTGGGCTCCTTCTGCTGATCCCGTGTTTATCGAGATTTAGTCGAAGTTTGGTGACTTAAGATTCGCGCTTCTCAGTTTTCTGACTCAGATCGTTACTGCTCTTCAGTTTGTGCTTGTCGTGCGTATCTGTTTATTAGTGCGTGTAGTCAGTTCGCATTTGTTGGTCATTGCGGCCTATATCTTGATATAGGACGCTTTGATTTGCACTGCTTATTGTCTGCTCGTTTCTGCTATTCAGTTCGTTCTTTCAGGCCTTGCTGTTTATCGGTGCTTTCTGTTTGTCCGTTCTGACCAGCCGACCTTTTGTGACCTTGTGAGCGATGTTTCCCGTGCGTACTCGTCGCCGAGTTCGTGCTGTACGCGGAATTGGTGTCGGGCTTTTAGCTTTGACCCAAGACCCGTCCATGAACAGAGTGACGAGGAGTATGTGGACCAAGAATTGGTTGCTTCAGCGTGACCAGTTCTCGCACATGCCTTTGCTTCGTGAGATCCGGGAGAATAATCCTGATGATTTCTGGAACTTTCTCAGGATGACGGACCCCGATTTTCACCGTCTTTTGGCTTTGCTGACCCCCTTTATCAGCCGGCAGGATACCTGCATGAGACAAGCCATTACTCCGGAGCAGAGGCTTGTTGCCACGTTGAGGTACTTGGCGACAGGGAGAAGTCTTCAGGATTTGAAGTTCTCTTCAGGTATCTCTCCCCAGGCCCTGGGAATCATTATTCCAGAGACCTGTTCTGCCATCATTCAGGTCCTGCAGGAGGACTATATTAAGGTAACATTTCTACTTGACTATTCCCTTCTATGTATGCTCTGTTTGCTAATGTCTTCTATTTTTGACCTCCTTCCCTAATTACCATGATTGCAATATGCTCTAATATGCTGTGCCCCTTTTCTCCTTCATGCATTTTTCCCTTCACTTACCTCCCCAGCATGCTCTTCTGCCCCAATAGACACCTATGGCCTAGTCACTTAGGCAATGTATTTTGTCTGCTGCATAGTATTGTTTGCCCCCAAACACCCCCTAAAATATGCACAAATGTTTGCTGTGTGGTTTACTTCATGTAGAGCCCCTTTTTTATTTGTTTTTGGTGGGGGGGGGGGGGGCAAACCCATTATGAACCCCCTCCCCCAACTGCTCTGTCAGATGGTACCAATCCTCTATCTGCTGCCTTTCCCAAGGTCAATACACACTATATACCTACCTCTTTATAGTGGGCATCTTTACGGATGAATTCTGCAAAGCATGTAGTGCAAGGGGCTGCCTCCATACTTTCCATTTCCTCTTTTTTTGTCTTCTTTCCCTCCTATTAGCTTGCTTGTTAATTTCATAATGTCACAATGTGCTTGCCTTTTTTTGTGGGTGGGGGGGGGGGGGGTTAATGTTATTTTATCTTTCCTGGGGGCTGCCAATAGTGTTAAGTACAGAGGGTCTGGCCAAACTAGCACACATTATTGAGCCATTTGCCAATCAATGAAGTGCAGAGGGTTACCTGTAACCCCCCCCCCCCAAAACCCTAGTTATTGCCAATGGCCCATCAGAAGTGGGGGGATTGATGGGGGGTGAGTCATCTGTGAAGGGGAGCCTCTACTTTTCTGTGCAAATACTTTCCAGCCTCCAATTTTATACAATGCTCTTGTTCCAAGATGTTGATTGTCTAATCTGCTTGCAATGTTTAAGTGCAAAGTGACTAATTTTTTTTTCTTGTTTCACTCCACAGTTCCCTTCCACGCCACAGGAATGGCAGACTGTGGCCTCCCACTTTGCCAGCCGTTGGGACTTTCCTAACTGCGGAGGGGCAATTGATGGGAAACACGTCCGCATCGTCCCACCGCCCAACTCGGGGTCCTACTATTATAATTATAAAGGGTTTAATAGTGTAGTGATGTTGGCGGTGGTGTCGGCAACATACGAGTTTATGTATGTGGACGTGGGGATGAACGGCCGGATCTCGGATGGTGGTGCCATTACGCACACGGAGTTCTACTGGCGTCTCCAAAGTGGCAGTCTGTGCTTGCCACCTCCAGAGGAGAATGCCGAAGGACTCCCCTTCGTCTTTGTCGCAGATGAATCGTTTGCGTTGACTCCCCATGTGATGAGGCCGTTCCCGATGAGGACCCTCACCCCGGACCAGAGGGTCTTCAACTACAGGCTGTCCAGAGCCAGAAGAGTGGTGGAGAACACTTTTGGCATCCTGGCCAGCCGCTTCCGCCTGTTCCTGACGGCATTTAACTTGGCGGAATACAAACTGAACCACATAGTTCTTGCCTGTTGCATATTGCACAACTTCCTCAAAAGACATAACAGGAACTATGTGGTGCCCGTTGGCCCAGATGTGGAGGGCCCTCCAAATGCAGACCTCACAGCCCTTCAAGTGGCACGTCCAGGCTTGCCCCCTCTAAATGCCCGCGTGGTCCGCGAGCAATATATGGAGTACTTTGTGGGTAGGGGGGCCATTGCTCTGCCTGACGATGTGTGAGAGGCATTTTTTAATAAATCTGATATTTTAACCAACCTCTGATTTCTTGTCATTTCAGTCTTCTTTTTAGCTTATTTTACTTTGACATTTTTCCCCTTTGCCTTCGACAGTGGGAATGCACTTTCTGGGCAAAAGGAGGTAACAGTCTCTTCTTCCCAAAAAGATTATTCTCATGTTGTGTGTTTGCTACCTAATCTTTGGTCTAGAGAAGGTTTGTCCTGCATAACTGACAGCCAAAATACTCCTTTTCATCACCAGGTCTGACATGTGTGTATTCAGAAAAATGCTGTGCTCCGTGTTTTCGTACAAAGCACTGTGGGTGTCATTTACATAAGTCAAATCCGCTATGCTCTACAAGTGCATTGAAAAAGTTCCCTGGGAAAGGAATTTGCAGTGCCAAGTGGATTTGCCTTTAGTAAATAACACCCATTGCCCCCCATATCCTTTACATTTTACATACATAATGCATTGTGTTTTTTAAATAAGGAAGCCACACATTTAGAAAAATAAAAAAGTTTACTTGGAAAACATTCACAAGTGCGTTTACAATCTTCACGCCAAAACTGACAACATCTTGGTTATTTACAACATTGTTTACAAACATTCCGCAATTGGTAAAACCAGGCATGGAGCTAACCAGAACCTATGAACTAGGAAAGTTCAACTTTGTAAAGTGAAGACAAGATCAGACATGACTATATTTTCAAAGTGTGTTTGATCTTGCCTTCATCACATGGGGGGGTCACCCCCGAAAAGTTGAAATTTGGAACATGCACACAATTTGGGTCTGAAAATGGTCATTAGATGGTAAAACACATGCCTAGAAGCTTCAAAAGTGCCATTTTCCATCATGGGGATGAATGGACGTTTTTTGGGGGTGCAACCCCTTCACCACAACCACTTTCGTAGTTCGTAAAGTGTTTGCACCCCCAAAAAAACGTTGCCATTCATCCACCATGATGGGAGCTAGCACATGTGGACACAATGTGTGCATGTTCCAAATTTCACACAGTTTTTAAGTTGCAAATGTGTTCAGAAGCTGGCACAAATGTGTGTTAATTACTTGGTGCGTTTTCATATTTTTCCTAAAACATCAATGATGTTCTTTAATTTTTGTTGAACATCATTGATGTTTTGCTTTATGTAATCTAGATCTCTATTGCAGACCATTATCTCTCCGATGAGTACGTGGGCACTCTCTGTGGTAAAGTGCGATTTTTCTTCCACAACATCCACGTCACCTAAAAACCACAAACAAACAAAAATGGGGTGTTGGAAATGAGGCAGCCATACATGGATTAGCTTACCAGTAGCTGTGTTCTCACACACTCAGCTGTTGTGGTGACAATTTCTCCAAGTTCGATGATCTCTCCTTCCTCCTCCTCCTCCTCCTCTGCTTCTGCTCTTTCCCCTTTTTTGGGAGGTGTTGGTTTGGGGGTTTCCGCAGACGGCCCAAGTTTTCTCTCCCCTATGAGAATGTACAAAAGGAAGATTTAGCAAGACTATCTATTGAGGGCAGAAATAGGAAATGACAAACATTGCTTGAAAGTGACGGACACTATTTTAGTTTGGCCAGTTACAAATGGCAACAACATGAATGTAGTCACTTTGTAAAGGTGCTAAACTGACTAGCTTTTTGGTAGAAGTTTGTGTGATGGAGACCCCCCTCTAGTATCCACTGGAGCACATGAGGAAAAGCCTAATAAAAAGTGGGTTTGGGTGTCCCAGCACTAGTGCTCTAGAGTCCAGATGGGTAAACAGCTACTGGGTGACCTCTCCTTTACATTGAATAAATTGGCTTGACATTCTTGATGACATTTCTAGTGAGAACAAACTTCCTTTCCCCAAAAAAAACACCAAACCACGTATTATAAGTGGCCGAACGTTCGAGGTTGCGTACGATCGAATGGACACACACACGACCATGACAGTGGCAGAAAGATCGAGGCTGAGTACGATCGAATGCACAGACGAACATGAAAGTGGCCATTTTGGAATGTACAACTTTGTAAAAATCAAACCACATGGAGCAGTATGCAAGCAAGAAATCAAACACAAAACACAACTACTTACTTTTTTGAAGAATTCGCTTGATCTTTCTGTACTGATCGGCCTCCCTCAGTTTCAGGTCTGACCAGCGTTTCCTCAGTTGCTCCTTGGATCGTTGTACCCCAAAATGATTGTACAGCCTTCTCACAACTTTAGACATGATCTTGGCCTTGCGGACATTGGGGTTGAGGTAAGGCCCATACTTCCAATCATAGTCGCTCCTCTTTAATATGTCCACCATCTCCAACATTTCTCCAAATGACATATTTGAGGCCTTGAATTTCAGGCTCCGGGATCGGGACGTTTGTGCCTCCGGACTTTCCTCGTCCACCTCCTCGTTGGGGGGATATTTGGGGCGCACCTGCTGTGTCCCCGCCATGTGATCTCCCCACTGCGCCGTAAAGAGAAGGGGTGGGGAATAGACGAGAAAGATCGTCAGGGGCAGGCGGAGTTTGACGCATGCGCACTGTATATAAAACGTCACACGCCTGTGTCGTAGCCACGATCTGGGAGACGAGGGGAGAGAAAGCTCACGCACGAGACGATCGCTACAAACGAAGGTACAATTTGACGTTGGTACATAACTAGCCTAGACTGATTAGAACTTGAGGCTTCTTTATGGATAAGATTAGGAGAGTTTAGGCTGACATTATTTATATTGTTTTGTGTGGCGTTGTGTCTTGCAGAGGTGATGGAGGCCTTCTACGACGTGAGCTTTCTACCCCTCTTCATTGATAAATACCGGCAATTCCCCCTCTTATGGCAGGCGAAACACAGGGATTATAGCAACAGACCAAAGAGGTACGCAGCCCTGCTGAAACTTGTGGCATTTGTAAAGCCTACCCTGCCCATGGCAACCGTGGCAAACTTAAAAGTGAAGATCAACAACATGAAGAGTACCTATTTCCGGGAGCGCAATAAGGTCCGGAAGTCCCAAGCATCTGGAGCTGCAGCAGCTGATGTCCATGTCCCCACGCTCTGGTACTATGAGAGGCTCCACTTTCTCAAAGACCAGGCTACTGTCAGGAAGTCACTCTCGACTCTTCCTTGCACGCGTCCTTCCACGCACGCCACCCCTGATGAGGCTTCCGAGGACCAACCTGGGCCTTCCAGTATGGAATATGTGCAGGTGCCCAGCTTGTTCCAGGTATAGTAGTTTTGTAACCAGTTTGGGGAATAATGAATGATGTTCAGTTAATTCAGGATCCCCAATTGCTTATTTCCTAACGTGATTGACATATCAACAGACAGTGGTGTGGGAGACATTTTTGGGAAGAATCTAAACTGCAGGGCTGAGAATTGTATGGTTTTGTATTTGAAAACATTTTGCAACAGTCACTAGATGAGAATTGTGTGTGTTTGATGAACAAATAACTGAAACTATGTCCCTTTTTCATACACAGGAAGACCTCGGCCAGGAGGTGGCTGTGGAAGGTGGCAGTCAGGAGGAGGCAGGGGGTAGTGGCAGCCAAGAGGGGGGTAGGCGTAGGAGCCTGACTGTCTCCCAAGTCTCTCCCCTCCGCCTTCCCTACAGAAGGGCGAAAAACATGGGGGAGGTGGGAGAGTCAGCGCTCCAGCTGATCAGAGATGCCTCAGCCTCCCTCTATGCCACACCCACCTACGAGGAGGCCTTTGCCTCCTTGGTTACCAGTAAATTTACGGGTATGGAGGCGGGGCAACGCAGCATGTGTGAGGAGGTCATCCTCAAAATACTAAATGAGGGGATGGCTGGGGAGATGACTCCCCTCACACATGTTTGCGAGAGTGACCTTGCTCCGCCTCCTCCTCCTCCTTCTGCCACCCCACCAGCACCAGCACCACGGCGTGGAAGGAAGCATACAAGGAAGACAAGAGAGTGATGACCTTGATTCAGTCTGGTCTGAGAGAAGATGGAGCCTCTCGTAGGACCAGAGCCTGGGGACCTAGATGGCATCTGCTGCAGTTCCGGATGATTTGGACTTCAGGACCAGATTGCGCTCCCTTATTATTTAGATAGGTACTCTTCATGCCCCCAATTGTTTAAGTCTGTAAAATGATGGTTGCCATGGGTGTCCAAGGCTTTGCAAATTCCCCAAGTTTCACCATGGCTGCGTTCCTCTTTGGTTTGTTGCTGAGACCTAAATAAATGTTTTTTTGATTTGAAATAATCATTGACTATTGTGTTTTACTTTTCTACAATGACAGTTTTTCTTTGAGTAGGCAGGTACATTCCACTAATCCTAAAGTAGAATTAACAAGGGGCACCAACAACCAACAAACTCCTAGTAAATTTAAGCAAGAAATACAAATGTTAATAATGTGGTTTTGCTAAGTTGAGACATACAACCTCCCTCCAAAAAACAAAAAAATTCTCCTTCAAATATGTATTCCCCAAAAAAAATAAAAATAAATAAAATCATGGTAAAAAAATAACAAAGATTGTATTACGATCTGAGTAAAAATAAACATGTAGTGTATAAATGCTGCAAAGTAATAAAGAAGTAAGTTTGTGAGAAGTGCGGGTGAATAGGAGCAGCTAAAACATGTCATTCTTGTTGCATTGTAAAGAAAAAGAGAATGCGCTGCATTAAAGACATTTTAACATTGCAGCGTGACGAATGTGCTGTGTCGATTAGGAAAGGTAGTTTTACCTGACTGAGCGCTTCCGTCACAGAATTTCTTCTGAGCATGCGTAGCACTTTGTCCGTCGGACAAGCGTACACACGCTCGGATTTGGTGTGATCGGACCGTGTTGACGGCAAATCTTTCCAGCAGGAGATAAGACTTTGTCCGTCGGACAAACCGACGAACACTGTCCGATGGTGCATACACACGGTCTGATTTTTCAACAACCTTGTCCGATCGGACAAAATCCATGAAAAAGTCCGACCGTGTGTATGGGGCTTAAGTCTTCAAACTGGGCTGCCTTCTACAAGTTGCTTGTTTTCCAAACTATATGACATGGACTTTCACTAAACAATGATTTGAGTTATTGTCATTTTAAAGTTTGCGATTGTTTATATGCTATTTTAATTTGCCCTTTTTCCCTTTCCTCTCTCCCTCCCCATTTTTTTCCACCCCCTCCCCATCCTTCATCCATCCCTTTCCTCCATCCATCCTTTTCCTTCCAACAAGCAATCAGATGGTGAATTACACATTGCATGAATAAGCGCCCACTTCACCAAACCTGTATGTTGAAGTGGGTAAATTACAGAACCTCACCTAGTCTACAGCTAGTTATTTTTTCAAAACACTCAAGCAAATAGGTAAAATGGTAAGTTGATTGATTGAATAATTGATTGCATTTCCCCAGGCAAAGACTTGCATAGCAACATAGTCAAGTTGGAAAAAGAAACAAGTCCATCTAGTTAGACCAACGCGATTCTAAATTTTTTTAATCTATATTTTAGATGAAGCTGTATAATCTCAAACAAAATGACGAGCAGTATTTTCCTAGCTGGAAATATTACGCAGAGATTAATAATAATAATAAAGTTACATATGACAAGATTTAAAAAAGAATACTTAAGGTTAGTGTCCACGCCTAATTGAACTAATTGGTGAGACAAAATAAATACTTCTATATACCGTAGCATCAGCTTATTTGCCAATAAGTCTTTTTTTTTTTTTTTCAGTAAACCACTCAACCCTTATGGATACTAGCCGGGAAGCAAATAGGCTTCTACCCCCTATCAAAAAAGTTTTGTAGGTATGCAAACCTTTTTGCTATATTAATACCAAGATTGGGATTAGTGCATAAAGGAGGGGCCCCAAAAAAAATGAAGTCACCATCTGGAAATACCAGTTGGCTATTCAGCACCTCTGAATTCCACAAGATAATATAAATATGGTTATGTGTAATTTAGCTAAGAAAGGTTTATTGGTATAAGGCAACCTTGCACTGGAATGTTGGATTGTCTTTTTATTATTAGCTGATATATAAGTTTGACAGAGAGATTTAAAACTGCAGCAAACAAACAATGATACTTATCAACTTGGCATTAAGCATACCAACACAAAACAAAGAACAGTCATATGTGTTTGCCCAATCCTTTTTCTTTTCCTGATTTATTTCTGTATAGGTGCTAAGCCTCAATTTATATAACTTTTATTTTATGGGGTCCTGAAAGTTATATGCTAAACCATTTATATGGAATGTATTTGTATTCCATAATACAATGCATGGGTACTTAAATATTTAGAAGTTTCTGTTCAATATTTAAGATGCTGGAGACACTATGAGAAAGTCATATCATACCCACTGGGGTTACAATGCAGGAAAAAAAAAACAAGTTTTAATAGACTTCACACATAAAAAAAAACACACTTAAGTCACAGTTCAACCTAGAGCCAAGGGGCACAATATGTTTCTAAGGTCAAAACACACATCTTGAAGGAGCAAGTGAACTGGAACAGTGCCTTGGTGTTATTAATCTAAAATTGTTTTTTTGGAACATTGCCGCTTAGTAGTCGTACTAATTCTGCCCCTTTTTGGCATAGCCAATTCAAGGCTTAGCATGTCTGTTTTTCATTAAACAATTTAATTGATGATTACAGCGTACATTTACATTCTAATAATTATACTTGTGTGTAACCACTGAATAGTTTTATTTTAAACTGTGTATGAGTAAACAAAATAACTCCCTCTAGTAAAGTTAAAGACTAAGGGGTAATTGGGACTTTAGATGAAGCAATTGGATAGTGGAGGTAGATTTTAAATATATAATGTTTAATTGATAACATTAATCTAAAAATATAAAAGAATATTTATTAATATTATATATATACATAGCGCATGCACAAGGCATAAACATGATGAGTAAAATGGTACAAGCATAGCGACACATGATCAGAGTAATAAATATATGGATACTATGGCATACAGATGCCACGGCAACATGCCCAAGGCTGGCACATGTGCCCACATGGTATGTATGTGTCTATTAGCTGGTATATGAACAATGTCTTAGAATATTAGTAGTAAATGAATGAGGATCAATCCGTATAGGAGGTAGCTGTGAAATCAAATATAGCTTGACGTGTTTCATGGATTTTTTGCACTCGTCGGGAGCAGATGCACCAGAGAGATTATATATATATATATATATATATATATATATATATATATATATAATAGATGTAATATACCATATTTTAGAGTAAAATTATACAAGATATTATACGTCTATAGACGGCTCACCAACCACACTCACCAACCCAAACAGCGGATGCAGCGCATGGTGACCGGCACGGGGTAGGTCGCGGATGCAGACCCCACCACGGGAGCTGAGGCGGGCATAATATGGGGATGCAACATCGGGCAAAAAAAAAAAGAGTGCAGAGTATGAACAAAAATCTCAATATGGCAGAAAATAGTGTATAATCCATGGAGCAGGAATATCTGGGAACAAAATATTATATTAGATTGGTGTATAGTTTATAACAATAGTATGTTGTAGATAAATCATTTTTAATAGTGAACCCAGTATAGCTTCACAGGGAGTGATGACAGGAGTGTGAATAGTGCCAAAAAATATTTATTCAAGAGCCTGTGTCATAGAGTAGTTGACAAAAAACAAAAGTGTATATGCGTATGAGAGCATGAAAGAATCCCACAGTGAGGAGAAAAGGCAAAATGTAAAAGTGAAAAACTGTAGAACTGGAAACAAAACTGCCAAAAAGAAAAAGAAAAATGTACCCCAATGTCGCATCCAAGCACTGCCGGCATATGGATATAGCAGGTGTGCAGTAACCCCCAGAAGGAGACCGGCCATGTGAACAGCCCACTCTGAATGGGGGATGTGTATATATGCCACCAACGCCACACGGTGGACCAATGGGGGAGAAGGGACCGCACCTAGGCTGAGTAGACACTCAGTAACTGGCGCGGAAACTCCTCCATGGGGACACAAGATGTTACAGCTGGGTGCCGGCACCATGACGTCATCATGGACGTCACACGCATGGCATACCTGCTGCCACACTCATGGTGTGACGAGCGTGGCGCCGATGTGCGAACGGGCATCCGCCCTATCCTCCCAAACACAGAAAGTGCAGGGGGAGGACCCACTAATCGCATCGCAGCTCCCGTGATGAAGAAAAAACACAGCCAGTACCATGCGCCAGATCAACCACACAAGGCATAGAACTTATCAGGTGGAGAGTGCGTGTTGGACATCTAGAAAGGACCATCTATGTGGGAACACTGGACCAGTATCTGGAATGCTGTCTGTAAAAAAAAAATATATACCTTGTACACAATCAACACGTATTAGTATAAAGAAACAGTGTAAATGAGTATCATTAGTATATGAGCCTTAACAAAAGGTACCCTATAAATGAGGGCAGACCTCACACAGGGACGGCAGGGGAACACTGCCAGTCCCAATTATACAATTGCTTCCATCCCTGTATGTATACATATATATATATATATGAAAAAGAGGGGGAGTTGGGACTTTAAATGAAGCACCACATGGTGCTTCCATCCCGGTAATGAATAAAGACTAGGGGTAATTGGGACTTTAGATGAAGCAATTGGATAGGGGAGGTAGATTTTAAATATATAATGCTTCATTTAAAGTCCCAACTCCCCCTCTTTTTCTAGTAAAGTTAAGTATAAATTAACACATCACTAAAATCTCACAAAATATTTAATATGTTAAAGCAATATCAAAAGTTGTTTTCAATATTTTTAACTCTGCAGATTTTATTAAAATAACACATGCCATGATGATCTTTGTTTGGGCACTTCCTGTTATAGGGTGACAGTGCTCTGTCCCTATCTTCCTGCTGTGCTCCTTCATGGCACACTGTTACATGGGCCTCTGTCAGAGACTACTAGAGGAAATATCAACACATATTACATAGACATAGTTTGCTAATGTCAGCTTTAGACAACCACCCTGTTCAATAAAAAACAGCTACTGCTGGAATGCATGCATATAGACAGTAAATGGTTGCAGGAGATCAGCAATACTGAGTTGAATGAATAACAATACAGTGAAAACAATTATTTTACTAAAGGAAATGCAATTGTTTATGATACACAGTGATTAATCAAACTAAAGGCCATTCCTTTGGAGTTTACATCTATCTAATTAATACATTAATCTGTGCAACGTGTATGATAAGTAGCAAGGCTGCCATTACACAATTATTTTCTGCAGACTAATATATATACATATATATATATATATATATATATATATATATATAAAATACAGCATTTATCAGCATATAACACGCACTTTTTTCCCCTTAAAATCAGGGGGAAATCGTGGGTGCGTGTTATGTGCTGAACCGTTGCCTTGGAGGGGAAGACGGGAACGAGTGCCGCCAAAATAGACCAAGCCGAGTGTACTGTGTACTCGGCTCCGCTCGCAGTCACACTCAGTCCCGCCATTGGACCGGTGTTGTGTCCATCATAGGAGCCGGGCCAAGGGGCAGGACTGCGAGAGGATCCGAGTACATAGGACATCCGGCTCTGTCTATCTCAGCGGAGGTAATTTAAACGATCACGCTGCAGATGACACTTGGGTAAGGCTACAGATGGACACTTGGGCAAGGCTGCAGATGGACACATGGGCAAGGCTGCAGATAGACACTTGGGCAAGGCTGCAGATGGACACGTGGGCAAGGCTGCAGATGGACACTTGGGCAAGGCTGCAAATGGACACTTGGACAAGGCTGCAAATTGACACTTGGGCAAGGCTGCAAATGGACAATTGGGCAAGGCTGCAAATGGACACTTGGGCAAGGCTGCAAATTGACACTTGGGCAAGGCTGCAGTTGGACACTTGGGCAGGGCTGCAGTTTGACACTTGGGCAAGGCTGCAGATGGACACTTGGGCAAGGCTGCAGATGGACACTTGGGCAAGGCTGTAGATGGACACTTGGGAAAGGCTGCTCATTCTGCAATGATGGACAAGGCTACAGATGGACACTGATCATTCTGCAATGATGGGCAAGACTGCAGATGGACACTGATAAGGCTGCAATGATGGGCATTTAAATATAAGTGTTTTTTCCGTAAGCTTCCCTCCTAAACTTGGGGTGCATGTTATACGCCGGAGCGTGTTATACGCCGATAAATACGGTTTATAAAGAAAAGACAGACAATATGGTTGATTAACTAAAGCAAAGCGTGTTAACTTTGTAAGGGGGTTTTCACTTTGCAAGCTTTTAGAACGTGGTGAAATTCACTTTGCAAAGCTTACCCAATCACATGAAAAGTGATTGGGTGTCGAATTGGCCTTGTCTACACACAATCACACCAAAGTCTGACGGATTCGACCGTGATGACGTACGACCAGACTAGAATAAGGAAGTTCATAGCCAGTAGCCAATAGCTGCCATAGCGTCGGTTTTCGTCCGTCAGACTAGCATACAGACAAACTGATTTTTCGACCGGACTCTAGTCCGTCGGAAATATTTGAAACATGTTCTAAATCTAAAGTCCGTCTTCTTTTTCGACAGCAAAGGTCTGATGAAGCCCACACACGGTCAAATTGTCTGACGGATACATTCCATCGGACCTTTGCTGTCAAAGTCTGGCCGTCTGTACACGGCATAACTCCCTTTTAGGCAGGTACCATGAGGCATGTATGACAAAAGTAGATTTCTGTACCACTATGTCTGAATTAATTGGGAAACTTTGGGCACTTCTAGAATCTTCTGTTTCCAAAAGCCAGAAATGCTACATGTCATTTGTTCCCTTTGACTTTGTTCTCTGTTCTGGAATCAGAGGTTGAACCTCATTTAGTTGATGATATTATGGAGGCTATAGTCTTTGCTCAACAGCACCTGACTCTTCACAGCCAAAACAAGCCCCTATGGGCACTAAGAGGCTGGATTAGTCAAAAACTACTTTTCCATACATACAAATTGATTGAGCACTTTATGAGGACTGGCTTAAGCCTGGGAGTGTTTGCACTCCTCCTAAGCTTTTTGGTGATATTTATCCTATGGAAAGTTATTTTAAGAAATGGGCTAATCTGGTAGTAGATACTGCCATTTCAATTCTCAATAATCACCTTACAGTTCCTATTGAATATGTTTGCTAAGGATTTCGTTGATATGCATTTTGAAGGCCTATTGCTATTATGTCTATTTGAAAGGCTAATGCTGGATAAGACAAATGAACAGGAACCAGGAATCAGTTTTTAATGAACAATTTCAACTGATGCCCTCAGCCTTAATGTTTTGTGTTGATGCTCTAGGTAATGTAATTCCCAAGTCTCTAGAATGTCCCTTATCTCTGAGCGGGATTTTGTGGCAAAAAGCGATTTAATTTCTTAAAACCTTTGGCTGGGTAATCAACTGTCCAAAGTCTGCTCTTTAGTCCTCACACAGTCTGGCATATCTGTGACACAGCAGTTCCCTTTGCTTAGTTTCACTCCAAATTTGTTCAATCCAACATACTCACGCCATGGAAGAGCAAATCCAATCCTTGGATTGTCCAATGCTTCTATCCAGCCAGACAAAAGGTCTCCCTGGCATGGCACATCCAATACTGCCCTTGAATTTAGACAGTCATTCCCTCAATGATCTGGAAGGTAGTAACAATGGATGTCAGCTTTTTCAGACTGGAGGGGCATTTACAACTCCCTGACTAAAGCTCCCAATCAATATTCTGGAACTGGGAGTCAGCATATTATCTCTAAAACACTGGATGTCTCTTCTGCAGGGTCACCCAGTCAGGATTCAGTTGCATAATACCACAGCAGTGGCCTACATAAACAATCAAAGGGCCTCAGAAGTCAAACTGCCTTAAGAGAAGCAAGCCTGTTACTCTCCTGGACAGAAACTTACATTCCAGCTTTCTTGGTCCTCCACATCCCTAGAATGAACAATTTAAATGTGCACTTTCTAAACCACCAACATCTGAACCTTGCTGCGATCTTTCAAAACCTCTGTTAGAGGTGGTAAAAAAGCTTATTTGGACATCCTGGACTCCAGGTTCAACAAAAACCTGAACAATTTTTTTAGTCGGGACCAGGGATCCTCTAGCCTTCACAGAAATTGCTGTGGTAATGCCTTCCGTCCAGTGAACATTCTTCCTTGATTGCTGCGTAATATAGTAAAAAGTCTTCCGGTGATCATTGCACCAAACTGTTTAAGATGAATATGGTATAAATACATCCTCAGACTTCTTGTAGATGAGCCTTGGCCTCTTCTAAACAAACTAGAATTTCTGGCCCAAAGACCCCTACTTCATCCTGCTTCCCAGTCACCAGCTTTAATGGCAATGCTGTTGAAATCTAAAGGATAGTGGTATTTTTTACTCTGTGATTCACACCTTACTCAGAGCAAGAAAATCCACCTCCTGCAAGATTTACTATCACATATGGAAGGCTTACTTTGCATAGTGCAAAGACAGATGGATAACCCCCAAACTCTATCATTCATATTTTTATATATATATATATATTCTAGGAATGGAGTAAAACAATCCAAAGAGTGGGACTTCCTGGGTGCTATATTTTAAAACAAATACATTTTTTTTAAATAAAAAGATACCAAAATGATATGCTCTGTACTCTTTCATTATTTATTTATGCTCAAGCATTAGCCTTTAAATAAAAATACTAAAAGGCTTATTAAGAGCACATCAGCATGGACATGGTAATAAAAATACAACCTCAAAAATGACTTCAAATGTTTTATGTCAGGTTTACTGTACATTTATACACACTTCCTTGACAACAGTAAAGTACACTGTCACATAATGTAAGAGTCCAATCCAGGGGTGAAAGCAGCATATTTCTAAAAAGTAGAGTGTCACAACCACCCTCCAGTATTATAGTCAGTTCACTTATGACAACAAAATACAAGGGCTTTACAGAATTTGCTAATCCCATTCAGGGGTGACAAAGTCAATCCCTGACACGTTTCACAGGATATTTGCTCTTTAAATTATGGTAAAATTGTATGATTGCATGTGCACTAAGCATGGCTTTAGCAAGTGTTTTTGCCAGTGTCCAAACACATGAAGGTAGTCTGCATATAACCCATGGTCTATGTATAGAGGTCCTGTGTGTGTGCTGTACTCACACTCACACACTGAAAAAAATTGTTTATTTTTTTTCAAAATAGCCAAAAACGAAAAACGGCTGTAAACAAAACGCAAGTTACCGTGTTTAGCCGCGTTTAAAAGTGCTTGGCACTTGAAATGCCTCTAAACTCAGCGTCTGAACTCATTTTTTTGTTTTCCAAAAAAAGGTCTCTAAACTCAACTGCCTAAAAAGGACATTAAATGAACCTCTGTACATGTACACATAAGATAACATCAGATGCGTTCAGGGGCAGCTGAAATAAGCATCCAACTGCCTCTGAATGTCCGTTTACCAGCAGCAGTGTACATGAGGCCTTAGGGTCAAGCCAGCTGACATTAATGCAGAGGGTCATAAATAATATAGTGATTTGGAAAATGAAAAGTGTCTCTAAATAAGATACTCAGTAGACTTTGTGATGATCGGGTATCTAAATTCCCCCAACATATTTTTTACTCGAACAGAATTGGTGACTTGCACTTTATTTGTTTTAAGTAAAAAAATAAAATAAAAATGTTCATATTCTCTATGGACCTTGTCTATTCACTCACAGTTATGTGTGTTTCTAATCTTACAACAGTGAATAGTTCCAGGAAGCAATTGAAGATAAATTGAGAAAGTTTAGCTATGCTTGAAATATACTACAAGTCATTGAGTGGATAGAACTATGCTTATTTGGAGAAAGATGTTAGGTTAAATATGTACTACATACTCTTTAGATTGTCATTAGCTGAAGGTGTTTGCAAACAAAACTCTAAGCTCCTGTTAAGCAAAGTGATTATCAGTTAAGTGGTCTGTAATTCCTTAACAACAGTTGCTAACATGTAAAGTAGTTCAGGGTGTGTATGACATTTAAGATTATGTATGATAATGTAGTTCAGTATTTAACCATAACCATCTTCTTGCTCCCTGAAGAAGATTTAAAATTGTAGGAAAGACCAATAACCCAGGTGGAGATACACAGCAATAAATAATACAATATGATTATTCCATCATATATTAAAAGACGCTTCAGGATGACTTGCTCCCTAATTTTTGTAAGTATTTAAACTCATTGAGTGAGGGAGAAACATTGCATAGAGAATCTCTGTTTAGCACATATTACCATCTTATTATGGCAAAGTTAGGACATCTTATTAGGGCAAAGACCGAGTTACAGGCCAATATTTCTCCTGAACATACAGTAGATACTAAATTATACACAAAAAAACAGTAATGAGGTTAAAGCCCATGATGACTCAATGGATACATACAGATCAAGTGGCTTCGTCCCGGGAGGGAGGGAGGGAGGGAGGGGAAACACAAGCCCTCAGGATGCTATTGCTTATTCATAGTGCTCACCATGATGGGAAAATTAGGCTGGGGTCCTAAAATGAGACAGTGGATAAGCATCCTACAGCTACAGTACATATCAACAAATGTCTACCTCAACCTTTAGAAATATTCATTGGGACAAGGCAGGAGTGTCCCCTATATCCTTTGTTTTTTTTTTTTTTTTTCCTTTCATTGGAACCCCTGCTGGCCTTTTTTTTTGGACAAATGTTGATATAGTAGGAGTGAGAATTGTGATTGTGACAAAAGTTGCAGCTTATACGGACGACGTATCCTAGAATTACATAACATATCAGTTCTTACAGGAATTGAGAAGTATGGGAGATTGTCTAATCTAAAAAATAATCCTGACAAAATCAGATATACTAAATATTACTGTTTAAAAAAACAAAACAAAAAAAAAACAAGTAGTACATCCTCTATTTCCTTTTGCTTGTCAGACTAAAAAATGTAAGTATTTAGGTATTAAAATTACCTCCAGCTCTTGAATTACTATACTAGGTGAAGTATATCCCATTGTTAAAAGCTTTTAAAAAAGAACTGAACTTCCTAAGGTCTAGGATTTTATTATGGGTTGGGAAAATAAATATAGTAAAAATATACATTCTACCCAAGATATTGTAAAACTTTCAAATGACTGCTGCATTCTCTCATGCTGAGATCTATAGGGGGGGGGGGGGGGGGGGTTAAGCAACCAAAAATTCCCTATGCGGTATTTACTAAAGCAAATGAAGAGAGAGAAAACTGGGCCTGGAATGCATTTTCTAGAAGTTGGGTTAACCACTTACCCACTGGGCACTTAAACCCCCTTCCTAACCAGACCAATTTTCAGCTTTCGGTGCTCTCACATTTTGAATGACAATTACTCCGTCATGCACCACTGAACCCAAATTAATTTTGTGTCCTTTTTTTCACACAAATAGAGCTTTCTTTTGGTGGTATTTGATCACCGCTGGGTTTTTTAATTTTTGCGCTATAAATCAAAATATACTGAAAATTCGGTAAAAAAAATAAATAAAAATTCTTTGTTTCTATTAAAATTTATTGAGTATTGGCAGAGTATTGGCAGAGTATTGGCAGAGTATTGGAGAGTATTGGCAGAGTATTGGCGAGTATTGGCAGAGTATTGGCAGAGTATTGTAAAGAGGTAGTGCTGCGCTGTATAATAAAGCTGTAGAGACTAAGGTATATTAAATAGGTATGCACACAAGTAAGTGCTGATTATGCAGAAGATAGAGGATGGTGTGAATTTTTTTGTGCATAAATCACATAAAATCGCATAAACGTGACATAGCTTAAAATTGCATAAAATTGCATGAAATCGCATAAAACATCATATTCAAAGGATAAATCCGTGAAAGGTGTGAATTTTTGTGCATAAATCACATAAAATCGCATAAACGTGACATAGCTTAAAATTGCATAAAATCGCATGAAATCGCATAAAACATCATATTTAAAGGATAAATCCGTGAGAGGTGTGCAGAGGTGTATCAAGTGAGAATGATGTGGGTAAATCACATAAAATCATATAAAAATGACATCTCTTAAAATTGCATAGAAGCGCATAAAAATCGCATAAAGTTGCATCAAGCGTCACATTAAAATAAGGTGAATCTGTGATGGGCGTGCATAGAGTGCTGCGGTCAAGTACAAGTGATTAAAAAATATGACACATAAAATAGTCGCAATAAAAATTGCATCGGTGCATAAAACCAACTAGGTGGATAAGGATGTGTAAAAGGTAAGCATAGCCAAAAAAATTTAATACAATCAATAAATAAGTAATGCAAAAGTGCAAGAACAGTCCGTGGGGGTGAGCCCTTTCCTAGTGTGGGCAAAGTGTGGTTTGCTATGGCGCTGGTGACAAATCCTGGTGGGGTATAACGGTATCGGTGCTGGTGGTTATTGTGACCAGTAGCTGCAGGTGGTTCCTGATCTTCCGTGGAATATAGTAATGGATGTGCCCTTACCTTACCGCTGTAAGGTAACAGCGTGTATATGTGTTATCTGGTTCTCAATGGGGCTTCTGTGTCCTATGGCGGGCGGCTCCCTTTAAATCCAGGTGTTTGGGCGTCTCTTTTACTGGGGTGTACGCTCTAGTTCAGGTGTATGTGTCTCGCAAAAATGGATAAGGAGAGGAAGGGTCTCGATAGTGTAGTACGTTTTTAAAAGGTTTTATTCAATACAAGTAAAATACAGTAAACTCACATTTATGTTGCTCAAAATTGCATGGGATAAACGAGCATCGAGCTCGTACCTCGCTTCCGGTATCTAGTGTCCCTTTACGGGTATTCGTCACTGTCACATGACTTCTTCAGAGGTGGAGACTTCTTCACACATACACCTGAACTAGAGCGTACACCCCAGTAAAAGAGACGCCCAAACACCTGGATTTAAAGGGAGCCGCCCGCCATAGGACACAGAAGCCCCATTGAGAACCAGCTAACACATATACACGCTGTTACCTTACAGCGGTAAGGTAAGGGCACATCCATTACTATATTCCACGGAAGATCAGGAACCACCTGCAGCTACTGGTCACAATAACCACCAGCACCGATACCGTTATACCCCACCAGGATTTGTCACCAGCGCCATAGCAAACCACACTTTGCCCACACTAGGAAAGGGCTCACCCCCACGGACTGTTCTTGCACTTTTGCATTACTTATTTATTGATTGTATTCAATTTTTTTGGCTATGCTTACCTTTTACACATCCTTATCCACCTAGTTGGTTTTATGCACCGATGCAATTTTTATTGCGACTATTTTATGTGTCATATTTTTTAATCACTTGTACTTGACCGCAGCACTCTATGCACGCCCATCACAGATTCACCTTATTTTAATGTGACGCTTGATGCAACTTTATGCGATTTTTATGCGCTTCTATGCAATTTTAAGAGATGTCATTTTTATATGATTTTATGTGATTTACCCACATCATTCTCACTTGATACACCTCTGCACACCTCTCACGGATTTATCCTTTGAATATGATGTTTTATGCGATTTCATGCGATTTTATGCAATTTTAAGCTATGTCACGTTTATGCGATTTTATGTGATTTATGCACAAAAATTCACACCTTTCACGGATTTATCCTTTGAATATGATGTTTTATGCGATTTCATGCAATTTTATGCAATTTTAAGCTATGTCACGTTTATGCGATTTTATGTGATTTATGCACAAAAAAATTCACACCATCCTCTATCTTCTGCATAATCAGCACTTACTTGTGTGCATACCTATTTAATATACCTTAGTCTCTACAGCTTTATTATACAGCGCAGCACTACCTCTTTACCTTACCTTAATTCCTTGGGATCCGATAGTTCCTATCAGTGCTTTGCCGCAGTATTCCATTAGCCCTATTTATTCACCAGGCAAGCGCAGAGATACATACTATACCATACCCTATTGGCAGAGTATTGGCGAGTATTGGCAGAGTATTGCAGTGTTGCAGTGTTGCACAGTGGTGGTAGAGCATTGCACAGTGGTTGCAGAGCATTGCAGTGGTGGCAGAGCGTTGCACAGTGGTGGCAGAGCGTTGCACAGTGGTGGCAGAGCGTTGCACAGTGGTTGCAGAGCGTTGCACAGTGGGGGCAGAGCGTTGCACAGTGGTTGCAGAGCGTTGCACAGTGGGGGCAGAGTATTGCACAGTGGTTGCAGAGCATTGCACAGTAGTTGCAGAGTATTGCACAGTGGTGGCAGAGCATTGCACAGTGGTTGGTGGCAGAGCATTGCACAGTGGTGGGCAGAGCATTGCACAGTGCTGGCAGAGTATTGCACAGTGGTGGCAGAGGTGGCAGTGTATTGCACAGTGGTGGCAGTGACCAGCGCTGTGGGCACTACACATCCAGCCCACAGCGCTGGTCCCGTCTCTCCCCCTCTCCGCTTCTCTCCCCTCTGTACCGATCGGTACAGAGAGGAGAGGGAGGAACCGGCGTCATGACGTGACGCCGGTTTGTGTACATGTGATCGCTCTGTCATTTGACGGAGCGATCACGTGGTAAACGGCCGCTATCAGCGGCCATTTACCGTGATCCGTGATGCGCCGGGTCCTCGGGACCCGGCGGTCACGGATGTTCCCGAGTGCGCGCCCCAGGGGGCGCGCGGGAGCAAGTTTCTGGGAGGACGTCCGTAGGACGTCCTCCCAGGATAAGCCGACCGCGCTGTAGCCGTCTTTTGACTATAGCGCGGTCGGCATGTGGTTAAAATAGAAAAGGCACAGCATGGCTCAGTTTGATAAGAATACTAACTCACCCACAGTGAATGTATTTCAGATTTGGGACACAATACACATACTATTTTAATAGGTGTTTAATTCACCATTATTACTTCGCACAGGCACTAATTACTTTGTTCCAAAGCAAGAAGAGGAGATAGCATGTTTGCATTGGACAGAGGGGGACTTGTTGACATTAAAGTGTATGTAAACCCTCACATTGTAAAATAACCCATTCAGTTTAAAATAGAAATGAAAGGCAAAACATGTTCACCTGCCTGAACCACCTGCTGCTGCTTCACATGTTTTACACACACTTTACTTTACTTTACTAGTTCATGTTTTGAGAATGAGTATACCCCTTACTCATTCACATGGGGAGGGATATCTGAGGGCCCCCTTATTTTAAATGGGGCTTCTGTATTCCAGTAGGTCCCCCTGGAAAACAATCACTGGGCGAGAGTTGTGGGGAACAGACTCTTGTCCCCATCAACATAGGGACATGGTACCTTGCCAGAGCAGGCCCCTAGCAGGGTGACCTGTGTTGAGGGCATGTGGCCTGTTATGGTTCAGTAGGGGGGACTCATGCTCGATGTCTCTTCCTTTCCAGGTCAACTAGGCGGCAGGCTTGAATACAGTTCTGATTCCCCTAAATTAAATACCAGATCTTCATCAGGTCCTTTTTTGGTTGGGTGACTTTACTGACCATATATGGCCATGGTCATATGTGGTCAATGACATCACCAGGGATATTCTGGCTTCTGTGTTTACAAAGAGATGCAGACAGGAGCTTGTAAATGTCATTTAGCAGCAAATGGTACTTTTTCTATTATAAATGTTACTTATAGTTTGTACATCCTACAAATGTGTCACCCCCAAAACATTTTTTTAACTAACTGTGCATTTTTAATGTTTCACTTTAAGCCTTATTATACACCCGCTCCCTGCTACATGATATTTTTTTAAAGAGTTTTTTAAATTGCCAGAGCTAATTTTTCAGATTCACCTCCGTCTAGATTCTATAGGTTTATGTTAATCACAATTTGTAGAACTGACAATGAGTTCTCCGAACAGCATGTTAATCGAACCCAAGCACATATGCTTATTACTACTGAAGAGGTAAATTATGTTAATGGTAATACACAAATATAACAATGCTTTTATTTACTAGTTAGATATATTAGAAAACATAATAAACATTAGGTATTCTAACAGGCTTTAAAAGAAAATTTATTTTTCAGGAAGGGTTCTGCTCCTAGACTAAAAACACTTGCTCTGTATATAAGAGCTATTTTTATTTATTTCTATGTTTCAGTGTCCCACAGCTTCTATGAATGGATCAGCTGGGTGGAAAGGGCGAGACTAGTCAGGCACTTCTGATGAGTGCCTCTCACAGCCCCTTAATTCTATTAACCCCCACTGCACTGGAAGATTACGGCAGCTGGGCTGATGAGGGGCATCAGAGGAGGAATATTTTAGTCAAAGGATGACAAAGCAGCACAGGAGACACAACTCACTGAATGTAAATTGTGCTGATTTTTTTTTTTTTGTTTGTTTTAGCTAAACTCAGGCTTTAAAAAAGTAGCATGGGCAAAGCTTTTTGGTCATACTTCTCTTGTCGGTCACAGGAGTGCACATACTTTTGTTCTCCTGTGAGAGCTGAAGCCAGATGCACCTGCTTCCTCCAGTGTGTGCTGTAGGAGCAGAGCAAAGAGTGGTGACTGACAGTCACTGCTTTCCACTCAGATCTGACTGAGAACTTATCAATCAGTGGTCATGTGTTCGCTCAGTTGATATGGGACAACTGCAGCATCACATCGATGCTGCAGCATAGAGGTTAGTATGTATGTTTGTTTTTCTATACCCCAAATTTCTCCTTTATAATACACTTTACTATAAACAGACTTGTCAGTAGGGATGAGCCAAACACCCCCCTGTTCGGTTCGCATCAGAACCTGCGAACAGACCTAAAGTTCGTGTGAACTTTAGAACCCTATTAAAGTCTATGGGACTCGAACGTTTCAAAATCAAAAGTGCTAATTTTAAAGGCTAATATGCAAGTTATTGTCATAAAAAGTGTTTGGGGACCTGGGTCCTGCCCCAGGGGACATGTATCAATGCAAAAAAGTTTTAAAAACTGCAGTTTTTTTTTAGGAGCAGTGATTTTAATAATGCTTAAAGTGAAACAATAAAAGTGTAATATTCCTTTAAATTTCGTACCTGAGCGGTGTGTATAGTATGCATGTAAAGGGGCGCATGTTTCCTGTGCTTAGAACTGTACCTGCATAAAGTGTCATTTTTGAAGGAAAAAAGCTATTTAAATCACTCGCGGCTATAATGAATTGTCGGCTCCCGTAATACAGAGAACAGTCATTGAAAATCATTGATAAAAAAAAAAAAAAAAGCGGAGGGTTCCCCCCAAATTCAATTACCAGGCCCTTCAGGTCTGGTATGGATATTAAGGGGAACCCCGGGTCAAATAAAAAAAAGATGACGTGGGGTTCCCCCTTAATATCCATACCAGACCCTTCAGGTCTGGCATGGATTTTAAGGGGAACTCCACGTCAAAAAAAAAAAAATGGCGTGGGGGTCCCCCTCAAAATCCATACCAGACCCTTATCCGAGCACGCAACCTGGCAGGCCACAGGAAAAGAGGGGGGGACGAGAGAGCGCCCCCCCTCCTGAACCGCACCAGGCCACATGCCCTCAACATTGGGAGGATTCTTTGGGGGTCTGTGACCCCTCAAAGCACCATGCCCCCTATGTTGGTGTGGAGAAGGGTCTCTTCCCCACAACCCTAGCCGGTGGTTGTGGGGGTCTGCGGGCGGGGGGGCTTATCAGAATCTGGAAGCCCCCTTTAACAAGGGGACCCCCAGATTCCGCCACCCCCCGTTTGAAATGGTAAGGGGGTACAAAAGTACCCCTACCATTTGACAAAGAAAGTGTAAAAAACACAGACACCGCTGGGAAAAGTCCTTTATTAAAAATAATTTTTTTTTTTTTTAAATTCCAGCGGTGGTAATCCACTCTTGCTATCCAGCGATGGGTGGTCTCTTCTCCGGGGTCCAGCGATGGCTGATCTCTTTCGATGTCCAGCGCAGCGAATCCTGTCTCCATGGAGACACTGAGGGAATCCCGTCTTAGCAGAGGAGGACCGGGCCACTCGTCACCTGACCCCGCCCCCTCTGACGCAACGCAAGGGGGAAACTGGGCTTCCCCAGTGACGTACGGGTGACCCCGCCCCCCTCTGATGTAACGGAAACCTGCGTTATATCAGAGGGGGGCGGGGTCACCCATACATCACTGGGGAATCCCAGCTTCCCCCTTGCGTCAGAGGGGTCGGGTCACCCTTACATCACTGGGGAAGCCTGGGTTCCCAATGTTGAGGGCATGTGGCATGGTACGGTTCAGGAGGGGGGCGCTCTCTCATCCCCCCCTCTTTTCCTGCGGCCTGCCAGGTTGCGTGCTTGGATAAGGGTCTGGTATGGATATTTAGGGGGAACCCCAGGTTATTTTTTTTTTGACCCAGGGTTTCCCTTAATATCCATACCAGACCTGAAGGGCCTGGTAATTGAATTTGGGGGGAACCCCACGCTTTTTTTTTTTTATCAATGATTTTCAATGACTGTTCTCTGTATTACGGGAGTCGACAATTCATTATAGCCGCAAGTGATTTTAAATAGCTTTTTTTCCTGCAAAAATTACACTTTGTGCAGGGACAGTTCTAAGCACGGGGAACATGCGCCCCTTTACATGCATACTATATACACCCCCCAGGTACGAAATTTTAAGGAATATTACACTTTTATTGTTTCACTTTAAGCATTATTAAAATCACTGCTCCTGAAAAAACGTCCGTTTTTAAAACTTTTTTTAGCATTGATACATGTCCCCTGGGGCAGGACCCAGGTCCCCAAACACTTTTTATGACAATAACTTGCATATAGGCTTTTAAAATTAGCACTTTAGATTTCTCCCATAGACTTTTACAAGGTGCTCGCGGCTTTTTGAATTTGCCGTGGACACCCCAAATTGTTTGCTGTTCGATGAACAGGCGAACAGGCAATGTTCGAGTCGAACTTGAGTTCGACTCGAACTCGAAGCTCATCCCTACTTGTCATCATAAAACAGAGCCGTAAAACAGGACTCAGCAACCTGGGAAGTCCAAAAGAAGCAAGCCTTTCAGTGAGATTCATGCTGCGACCAGCCCTCCTCTGTATCACACATCCAGGGTCTTCCTGAGCTTATCTGTGCAATAGACAGTGTTGTAGGGGTATCTGCCCTCAAAAATTTACCTCCTCTTAACCCTGTGCCAGACAGACTCTCCACATATACCCCCCCTCCCCATCCCAGGCTTGGGAATTAGAAACATCAGACAAAATGACAATAGAATTGGGAATACATGTCTAGATTCTGATGCACTTTCTCAGGTCTATGCACTACTATAAAGTCTTGGTGAGGGAGAAACTGACTGGTGATCCTTGAGTTCCTGTCTTTATTATGTGCCATTCAAGTTAGGGGGGGGGGGGGGTAATCTGACACCAGCTTGAAGGGTCAGCCCAACAAGTAGTCCTGGAGCTTCTCTCTAAAGCCCACTTTATTACATGACACTGCTCTTCCAAAATTACATAGTTTTTGTCAGCCAGAGTGAGCTTCCAGCAGCTCACAACAGCGTATTCTTCATCCCCAACTAACTGTCACAAAGCTGCATCCAGCCTCAATTTTGAAGCAATGATTTTCACCAGGAACTTCTTCCAAAAATCCAGGGCTACAAGCATTTGTTCCTGGCACAATGTCTCCTTCAATTGGCAGAATGCTGCTTTTCCTTCCATGCTCCAGTGAATGACAATATTCCCTTTGTGAGGTCTGTCAAGGGTCTGTCAAGGGTGTGACAATGCTGGTAAAGATGGGGTTAATACTCCACAATACCAAAAAATCAGCACGCCTGATATTTGTGAGGGGCCAATTTTGGATGGTTGACAACTTGTTCAACTGGGGTATAACCATACCAAAGTACACCAGATAACAGGCTTCCTCTAATCCAATATTGCTTTTTTCAGGGTTCACAGTGAACCCCACCTTTCATATGGTATCTAGAACTAATTTGAACTTTTTTTAGAAGGTGTTTCATGTCATGGCTAAAGATGACAATGTCATCTAGACAAGCTCTTGAGAATTCCACATGGGGTCTCAGGACTTTGTCCATTGCTCTCTGAAAATTGGTTGAAGTTTGGGTTAATGGTATTCTGGCATACCGCCATAACCCCTCTGGAGTGGAAAATGCTGTTTTATGAACCATCAGGTTTGGTTTGGGCACTAGGAATATTGACCAACTACTGGAAAAATTCTTAGTGATCTCAGAACCCAGCATAATTTTAAATCTTACCAATACAACTTCACCAAAGCCTTGGGGTATGCAGTATGGCTTTATGTTCAAATAGATGCCTGTGAGAATATTATGCTTAGTTTCATTAGTTAGGCACAGCAAGTTTTAGGAAATTTCTCAATTAAAAAAAAAACATTTTGGAGAAAAAAAAAGGGGATTTTAAAAGTGTTGAGTCCTTCTGTCAGAATAATTTACCAATCCACAATACAACGTTTTTTAACCACTTAAAGCGAAGTTCCAGACTTTTTTTTTTTTATTAAAAGCCAGCAGCTACAAAAAGTTTAGCTGCTGACTTTTAATAAACAGACACTTACCTGTTCCACGGTACAGCGATGCGGCCACACGGAGCCCCGCTTCTCTCCCCCTTCTCTCCTCGGCTGTCCATTGATACTGTGGGCACCCGGCCGTGACAGCTTGCGGCTTCACACGGTTCGGCACACACTGCACATGCGCAAGTTGCACTGCGCACTCCCAGTGGACATGCAATCTTCTGGGACCTGTCACATGTCCCAGAAGATTGCCAAGAGGGAGGGGCCACCTAGGGGGAGAGGAGGAGTCACCTAGGCAGTCTGTAGCTGGAACCAGGAAGTGGGACATGAAGTCAAAACTTAAAAACTAAGCATCCACCCCCCCCCCCCCAAAAAAAAATGACATGCCAAAAAAGTGCTTAATTTTTTTTTCTACAAAATTACTTAGAACCCCCCAACATTATAATAATTTTTTCTAACACCCTAGAGAATAAAATGGTGGTCGTTACAATACTTTCTGTCACACCGTATTTGTGCAGCGGTCTTACAAGCACACTTTTTTGGGAAGAAATACACTTTTTTGAATAAAAAAATAAAACAACAGTAAAATTAGCCCAATTTTTTTTATATTGTGAAAGATAATGTTACGCCGAGTAAACTGATACCCAACATGCCACGCTTCAAAGTTGCACCCGCTCGTGGAATGACGACAAACTTTTACCCTTAAAAATCTCCATAGGCAACGTTTAGAAAATTCTAGAGGTTTTAAGTTACAGAGAAAGTCTTTTAAGAATTAGAATTATTACTCTACCGATCGCAGCGATAACTCACATGTGTGATTTGAACAGCGTTTTCATGTGCGGGCGCTACTCACGTATGTGCTCGCTTCTGCACGCGAGCTCGGCGTGAGGGGCGCGTTTAAAAAATATTTTTTTCCTATTTATTTTACCTTTCTTTTTTTATTTTAACACTGTTTTTAAAAAAAAAATTGTGTCACTTTTATTCCTATTACAAGGAACATAAACATCCCTTGTAATAGAAAAAAAGCATGACAGGACCTCTTAAATATGAGATCTGGGGTCAAAAAGACCTCAGATCTCATATTGACACTTAAATGCAATAAAAAAAAAATATTGTCAAAAAAAAAAAAAAATGTCCCTTTAAGAGCTGTGGGCGGAAGTGACGTTTTGACATCGCTTTCGCCCTGCATTATTATGGAGACAGGTGGGGGCCATCTTCCCCTCACTCATCTCCATGCCCAGCCAGGGTGAAGATCGGATTGCCTCCGCCGCTGACGAACATGAGGATACCAGGGTTATGGCATCTAGCTGCTGCCATAACAACGATATCCCCCATCAAATTTAGGATGTATATAGTCGCGCGGCAGTCCGGAAGTGGTTAAAGAATTTCCTTGCATGTTGCATGGAAGGCAAAAGGGAGAACATAGGAAGCGCCACCTGAGTGTAGTATTAGAAGCCGCTTTAATGGCAAGGTAACAAAACTCACAAGAAGTAAGAACATAAAAGGCTGATCTGTATAGGTATGTGGAGTCCATCTGGAGATCCCTGGATCTGGATCCGGTCACTGTGTGTTGCTGTGTAATGGTCCGGTCACTCAGCGCATCCTGTGGCCACCAGGAGGGAGCCAGAATCGGTGTCGGTCACTCGTGGATGACGTCACGGGTCACAGGAGCACATGCGGGGGAACTTTCACAAAGAGAGAGGAAAGGACTGGCAGGCTACGTGCTCAGAGCTTCAGCTCCTTCTATTGGCCTAGAGTGGCAATGACCTAATGGTACTATTTATATGGTAGCGCTGTGGGACAACAGGTCCCAGCGCAGACAAAAGTATGGAAAAATTAGGTTTGGGGGACAAGTATAGAACTACTAGCTAATGGCAGCATAAGAATAGGACAATAATATCATTAAATAAAAAACTATGAAACGGACAGCCAGACATAAAATTTAAATTAGTAAAATAAAATACAATAAAAATAAAGATAAAAATAAAGATAAAAATAAATATAAATATAAAGATAAAGATAAAAATACATTCAGGCATGTTCCCAAAGCTCACCCCTGATTACAGCGACCAACGTATGTGGATCTTGAACAAACTACATTTTATATATATATATATATATATATATATATATATATATATATATATATATTACACATATACATGTACATATGTATACGGGAGGAGGAGGAGGGGGTGGGGTTTTTGCTCCATATGTACCATATCATGTCATAAATGTACAAAAACATATGCATAAGACCATACAGTTGTGCTCATGAGTTTACATACCCTGGCAGAATTTTTCTTGGCCATTTTTCTGAGAATATGAATGATAACACAACTTTTCTTTTACTCATGGTTAGAGTTTGGCTGAAGCCATTTATTATCAATCAACTGTTTTTACTCTTTTTCAAATCATAATGACAACAGAAACTGCCCAAATGACCCTTATCTTATCTTATGTTGCCACTTCTCAGGAATATCCACTGGCTCTACTAATATTCTTATTGGGTATGGAAGGCTCCATTAAACATGACCTCTTAAGCAGAACACATGGAGAGACCCTGGTTTACCGGAGTGGATATTCCTGAGAATTGGCAACATAAGCTAGGACAGAGGCAGGGTGCTTCAGGAAGCCATTTACAACACTCTGCTGTCCCTTTCCACCAGATATGATCTGCCTACATTGCTTAGAAAACAGACTCATGAATGACATCATGTAGTTAAATGAAAGGGAAAGGTTAATTTTAAAAATGTTATAAGAATGTTGATGAGAGGGGACAAGAAGGATCAGGTAAGGTAACATATGAGGAGATTAAACTTTAGCTTTAGTTCACCTTCACTGAGGAATACCATGAGCAGAATGTAAGTAACCTGGCAGTGCTGACATCCAGCACGCCTGTCATCGGTATACTTAAGATTACATTAGCATATATAGGCTTTAACCTATGTAAGCAAATTATGTCTGTTTTTAAGTGTTGGAGAAAAGAAGATGTGCTGTATTCTAGACTACAACTAGTGGAGAGAGGAGCTTTTATGAGGGCTTTTTTTTTTTTCTCCCATCTAATTTCGTGCAAGGGTTGTATGTTGGGTGTATGTTTGTTATTTGTGATGTTTTTGTATGAAAAAGGGATAATAAAGAATGATTTGATTTAAAAAAAAAAAGACTATAACTAATTTGCAAATACATTGAGTGCATCAATCACAGGAGTTACAAAGTTGTTCTGTAAGGCAATGGTAGACAGTCAATACAAAATGCCTGGTCACGTGATCTATAGCATCACAAGAAGAAAGCAACAGAACACAAGAGGTAAAGCACAACAGGTAGGCTATTGACACAGATTAAAGTACTGTGATAAATACAAACAAGAGTATCATTTTTAGTTTGCAAGCAACTCTATAGCTGAGATAATGTTATTGTTTAAAACTCAGCAGAGATTCTAAACCTTATCCCTTCTACCCTAAACTTAAAAACAAGCATTAGTTGGAGTATGTAACCAAAAATATGCCCCAAAATGTAAAGACTGATGGTTCAGCAAGAAAATCACTCAAATAAGGAAATGTTTTTTTTTTTTTTTTAACTTTATTTTGTTAGCTAAATCCTATCACATCTTAGCTAAGGCACTAACATTTTGTTAAAAATTCTCAAAATAGAAGTAGTCATTCTTTCCTTATTGCTGCTGGCACATGCAAAAAAGGGCCCCCATTTTGGTGTAATTAAAACTTCTTTAAGATAGTTAGTATCATATCAGCAGGCATATTATGTTGTTAATTACAAATGTGATGCTTTGTAATTTATGTAAACTATTCTTTGGTTTCAGTGGCACAATAAACCAGCAAACAGGGGTTGCCTTTGAGAACGTCTGACGACGAAACGCGTAAGGCGTGCTGATGTCACTTCCGGTGCAGGAAATAGAGGCTTGGTAAGCAACTGTAGCGCAAGCTGCAAACCGGCTCCAATTTCCTCTGTTCTTTTTGTCCATTTAATATTGTGTGTGGTGGAATCAGGAGTATCCTGTGAGATACCCTGTTTTTTATCATTTGCTTTGTTTTTACTCTTTATTTTTAATAAACATCTGCCACCTGGTATCACACATGGGATCTCCCTTTTCCTTTTTTCTGTGAGGCATATCCCCCATACCATCTGGGGGTCGCTGGATGCTAACCCCCCCCCCCCATCTGTTGGGGTTCCTCAATACCATACCAGGGCAGCTTGGGCGGACCTATTGGAGAAAGTAATCATTCCGGACGATCAGGACATCTTCCATTGTGGGACCAGAGCAACACCTGATACAGACACCTGAAAAGCTGTTCACCCCTGCAGGGGTATATAGATCTGGTGAGTGAGGGAGCCAAAGGGGGCAGCACAAAGTCACCATCACTGTTGGAGCACAAAAGTCACCGTTTGAATCATTACAGCAAGATTTTTTTGACACAGCGCTATTTATATCTGCTTTTTTGGAATTGGACTTATTATTATATACCTGAGGACGCCTTCTTGTGCCTTATGTATTTATATAGACTTTTGTTTTTGATTTATTAATTTTTTCACAGAGACTTTTCTTTATTATTATTTATTATTTTTTATTATTATTTTTTCACTGTTATATATATAATTTTTATTGGTCTGACACAGTCACAGAAACCGATTATTTACACAATAGTTGTCATTCTCATTAGAGTGCTTTATATTTTTATTGATAATACACACCTTTAATAGGGTTATGGTACTAACTTATCAATATAAGGTGCATACTATTATTTGTGATCACATATACGGGTATTAAAGGGTGGACAGAGGATTTAGGCTATCTGGCCAGCCTTTTTATCCCATCCCCTCCTGTGCACTATTTTTGCACTTTCTTTTCTCATTTTATTTCTTATATTGCACACTTACTTATATACTGTTCAGTGTTTATTGGGGTCTGTGGAGTCAGGGGCAGACATCCCTACACTAAGCGATTGCCCCTCCTCACCCTTTTTATTACAGTTTTTCATACACTGTCCAGTGGGGGAAGATATGGTGGTGTTGCCAGGAAACTAGGTGCACACCCCCATTTTCTTCTCCTTGTCAATACTTTAGCACCCTGCATTTGAAACCATAGGTAGCTTTGCTTTTAAAACCCGGACGTGCAGAATCACGTGTATATATATATATATATATATATATATATATATATATATATATATGTATATATATGTGTGTGTGTGTGATTCTGCACAGAGCAGCCGCCCTGTAGCAGTAAATCTGCTATGGAGCGGTCGAAAGGGATTAAAGATGTGTTAACCCTAACCTTGTAAAACAACCCATTCAGTTTAAAATATAAATGAAAGGCAATATATATATATATATATATATATATATATATATATATATATATATATATATATAATTATAAATGCCTTATTTTCTTTTTTTTCTAATAGATGATCACTTGACCTCTGTTTTCAGTTGCATAAGGTACTTGAAGAGGTGGGGTGGAGAAACAGCATTACGCTGATCTTCCCAGTTAATAGCTGTGCAATAGGGCATATCAGCACAAGTCTAATCATTGGTGGACAGGCAGGCTGTACTCCTACTACATCCAGAAAACTGATCATGTGATCAGTTTGAAAATGGAAAGTAGGAGAACTGGCAAGATCATCAGGTATTTCACACAAATAAAGCAATGCTAAGAGAACAGGATACTTTGTAACACAAGTACACAGTAACATGGATGCATATCAAGATAATGAAATGTTAGGGTAACATTGGGGTCAATTCACTAAGAGATAAATACCACATGCATTTTGAGTTAAAACAACTTATGCAGTATTTATCTCAAAAGTAGTCAATTCACAAAAAAATGTGTTATTTACTAAATGCATTAAATATTTATGTTTTAAAATATTTATCACTTAAAAGTAGCATTTTTTTGGCGTTGTTTGTGGAGGAAGATAATTCTGTAAATAAATACACACAGAATTATTGTGAAACTGTGAAAACATGCTTTCATTCACAGAATAATCTCCCTCTGGTGAAAAGTTACAATTTATTTTCATTCCTGAGCTCAGGGTAGAACATTTCTATACTAATACACTGTATACTTTAAAGTTAATGGCCAGTGCATAGTTCCCCTCATTCTTATTTTTGCACGCTAAAATATTGACTGCCTACTGACAGGTGATAAATACTGAATGTGTGTGTTCTTTAGTAAATTTAGTAAATTGACTTTAATGATTTATCCAGTTTTTTGTGGTATTTACTTCAAATTCAATATTTTAATTTGATAAATTGACTCTCTTGCTATCTTGTGCGATATTTTCAAAAACATATTCACATGACCTTCATATCGCATTGGTAAATTGAATCCATATTCTTTAAAAATGTATTCTAATGTACAACCACTTGTCTCCTTTAACTTTTTTAACTCTTGGATAAGAACTGTTTATCTTAAATCATACATTAGTTTCCAATAAATAGGCATTTTTACAAATAAAAGAATCAAGTGATATCTTTCCTAAAGGAAAATTTGCTGATTAGAGCGAGGGACGATTAGAACCATGTCAGGTTTTTACTGCTAGAGAGGGACAAGGACATCAACAAAGGGCTGACAAGGGTTATATCCTTCCCCTAATCTACCTAAAAAGTGTTTATTTCCATTTATGTTGCTGTATTAACTTCCTTTGCTTCCTGTTGTAAACCTTGTCACTAGGATGACAAGTGAGGGGAATTTTCTCTAACAATGCCCTGTATACCAATAAAAACTGACAGGGGTTTCCCCACGCTATGCAAAGAACACACAAAAAAAAAACATTTTGGTTAGGCATACAATTGAAAAAAAAAAGGAATCTTTACCTAAGTTAGACTGAAGCTGAAGTTAACATTTGGGGATTGATATACTTATTAAATACTGTTCATTTGGCAAAAAAAAATGCTCACTGAGCTTAGTAAATAAATTAACTCTGTGTTCACTGCAATCATTTAATCACGTTCAAGAAACAATCAATTTCCCTGCATATGATTGAGCATTTAAAATGAACACTGCAGCTCAGGTAACATTCACTTTGCAAAGTAAGCAGTCTTTGCTCTTTAAGTAAATCAACATCTTGGATTTACAAATTCTATTTACTGATTTCCCATGGTTAACTAAACACTGTGCATGTGGGCATCACCATACTACTACCAAACTACTAGCAATAATAACTATTGATTGGATTTCCTTAGACACATGCATCTAGTTAGCTACATCATTTTGTAAATCTGTCCAGCCAGCCATAACCTTTCATTGACTATGGACTCTTTATCCATAAAGTGAATGAGTAAAGAATATGAGTTCCTGAATATATTTCCTTTATCTCTTTACTATATGTATACTGCAAATGCAATAAAGCAAATACATTTACAATTTGTCAGAAGCTAGAATTCTAGATGGTTTACATAGTTACATAATTGGTAAGGTTGAATAGAAACACAGAAGCCTAGAAGAGTGACAGCAGAAAAAAGACCAAGTGGTCCATCAAGTCTGCCCAATTTTTTATTTATATATATATTTTTATAGAGTATAGATCTATCTTTCCCAAGCATGTTTGAAACCATTTACTGTTAATTGACTCACTACCTCTACTGGAAGTTTATTCCAAGGATTAACTACCCTTTAAGTAAAAAAATATGCTCTATGACTCGTTTTGAATTTTTCTGAGATTAGTTTTAAACTTTCCTAAATAAAGACATCAGTCCATCAAGTTCAGCCTGAGTGTGTCTGTGTATGTTTATGTCACAACCATTTTTAACATCCCTGTATATTCTGTTCGCTGAGAAACACAGCTAAGATTTTTTATTTTATTTATCTACACTCCCTGTAGACACCACCAACTATGGAAGGGAGTTTCACATCTGTTCTAACATCGAAGAACCCTTTACGCAGTTTCAGATTGAACTGATTTTTGTTCAACTTCATTGTGTGGCTGAATGCATGCTTTACAGACAAGAATTTGTATATTGCGATCATATCCCCTCTTAAGTGCATCTTCTCCAGGAAGAAATAGTTGAATGTTTATAGTCATTCCTCATAACTGAGGTCCTCCAGACCCTTAACCGCTTCAATACCCGGCCATTGTCATATGACGCCCACAAGGTGGATCTACCATCCTGGGTGGGCGTCATATGACGTCCTCGGATTCCCGGCCGCCTGGGGGGCGCGCGCGCGCCGCCGGCGGCATCGCTCGGGACCCGGTGCGAGTGCCCGGCGGCCGCGATGTCCGCCGGGCACCCGCGATTGCCCGTTAAAACAACGGGACCGGGCGGGACCGTGGAGCTGTGTGTGTAAACACACAGCTCTACGTCCTGTCAGCGGGGAGGAGACCGATCATGTGATCCCAGTACGGAGGATCACATGATCGGTCTCCTCCCCTTAAGTCCCCTCCCCCTACAGTTAGAATCACTCCTATTAGGGACACACATTAACCCCTCCAGCGCCCTCTAGTGTTAACCCCTTCCCTGACAGTCACATTTACACAGTAATCATTGCAATTTTATAGCAACGATCGCTGTGTAAATGTGAATGGTTCCAAAAATGTGTCAAAAGTGTCCGAAGTGTCCGCCGCAATGTCGCAGTCACGAAAAAAAAAATCGCAGATCCCCGCCATTACTAGTAAAAAAAAAAAAAAAAAATTCAATAAATCTATCCCCTATTTTGTAGACGCTATAACTTTTGCGCAAACCGATCAATATACGCTTATTGCGATTTTTTTTTTTTACCAAAAATATGTAGAAGAATACGTATCGGCCTAAACTGAGGAAAAAAAATAGTTTTTTTTTTTTTTTTAAAAAATGGGATATTTATTATAGCAAAAAGTAAAAAATATTGTGTTTTTTTTCAAAATTGTCGCTCTTCTTTTGTTTATAGCGCAAAAAATAAAAACCGCAGGGGCGATCAAATACCCCCAAAAGAAAGCTCTATTTGTGGGAAAAAAAGGACGTCAATTTTGTTTGGGTGTAACGTCGCACGACCGCGCAATTGTTAGTTAAAGCGACGCAGTGCCGAATCGCAAAAAGTGCTCTGGTAAGGAAGGGTGTTTAAAAGCCCTGTATTGAAGTGGTTAATTAGCTTTGTTGCCATTCTCTGCACTCTCTCCAGTTCAAGGACATCCTTCTTGTGAACCAGTGACCAAAACTGGATGATTTACTCAAGATGTGACTGAACCAGAGTTTGTGAAGTGGTAGAGATATAGTGGTATAGTTTTAGTTCTTGATGAAATACCCTTTTTAATGCATGCTTATAGTCTGCTGGCCTTGCTTGCTGCAGCTTGACATTGTATGCTATTGCTATTAAGTTTGTGATCTACTAGGAACCACAGATCCTTTTCCATCCTCGATTCATCCCAGACGTTCTCTCAGTAGCGAGCAACTTGTATTCATATTTTTAACTCCCAAGTGCATGACTATATTTTTTCAATATAAAAGCTCATCTACCATATAGCTGCCCAACCCTCTATTTTATCTAGTTTTTCTTGTAAAGTTGCTGCATCCTGGTATGAAGTTATTGCCCTGCTGAGCTTTGTATCATTAGCAAACACTAAGATTGAACTATTTATTTCAACCTCTATATCTATTATGAAAAAGTTTAACAGAATTTGTCCCAGGACAGGCACCCTTGGGTACCCCACTCACAACACTAGACCATTCAGAAAATATGTAATTAATCACCACCCTCTGCATGTGCTCCTGCAACCAGACTAAATTTAAAGTGGTTCTAAGGCCCCTTTCACACTGGGGCGGGAACCGCGGTGATGGTAAAGCAGCGCTATATTTAGCGCTGCTTTACCGTCGTTTTGCCCGCGGGGTTCGGCCGCTCGTGGTGCGGTTTTACCCCCCGCGAGCGGCCGAAAAAGGGTTAAAATCCCCCACAAAGCGCCACCGTATCGGCGCTTTGCGGCGGTATTGCCGCGGTATTACCGCGGTGTCCCATTCAAATCAATGGGAAGAAACGGTATAGGAGCGGTGAATACACCGCTCCTATCCCGCTCCAAAGATGCTGCTAGCAGGACTTTTTTTGCCATCCTGCTAGCGCACTGCTCCAGTGTGAAAACCCGCCGGCTTTCACACTGGAGTGAATGGGGCCGTTTTTTTCATGCGGTGTACAGGTGCTATTTTTAGCGCTGTACCGCCTGAAAACCGCCCCAGTGTGAAAGGGGCCTAAAGGCAGAATGTTTTTTATCTTTTATCTCCCTCCTGATTGGCTGAGACACAGAAGCAGGCATCATTGGCTTCCGCTGTTGTCAATCAAAGTCAGTGATCCAATGAGGAGAGAGAGGGGATGGGCTTTGTCATGGCTCTGTGTCTGAATGGACACACAGAGCAGTGGCTCGGTTCAGGTAACCCCCCATAGCAAGTTTCTTGCTGTGGGGGCATTAGGCAGGAGGGAGGGGCCAGGAGCACCGGCGAGGGACCCGAGAAGAGGAGGATCTGGAATGGCCTGTTTAAAACCACTGTAAAGAGCAGGTAAATATGACATGTTTGTTAAACAAGAAAAAAAAAAGACTTTAATATCACTTTAAAGTGAAATCTAACCCCTGCCAAAATTCTAAATTGGGCTCCTAGAGCTTTCAGCCAAAATGTGCTACTATGCCAGTATATTAGCACATTATGGCAGATTCACTTGGCTTGTGATCCCCTCTAGTGCTGCACTACCAGTGCTTCTGTAGGTCATGAACACTGCCATCTTCACCCAGCCTTCTTACTGTATTCTGACTCTTTGTCTGGTTGATTGACTGGGAAATGATGATGTCACTTAGGTACATGCACTGGCGTAGCGTGAAGGGGTGCAGGAGTTGCCATAGCATTATTTATTTAGCTCCAGGGGGCCCGTGGCTTCCTGATCTCATACACACAGTTTTTTTCAAAACACAAAATCCTGGAAAAAGAATCCAGGTCCGATCCACCTTGTGTCTCCTACGGCCCCAGTCCAGAGCTTCTAGTTTGCCTTCTTCCCAGACCACACCCCTCCCCTGCTCTCATTGGCTGGAGGAGAGAAGTCTGAGTTAATAAGCAGCCCGGGAGAGGAGCTTCTGTAACCCAGGTAAGAGACACGCTACTGTGCAGGAGAGTTCTCTCATGTGGGCACAGATTAGAACAGACACACTGACACTGCATCTGACCTGCCAGCACAGACACAACACAGACTCATAGAGATATAGGGGGTGGTGATGGGGTTGGTCTGGAGCAGGTCTAACCCACATCCCAAAAGGTATAGTTTATAGGGGGTGTATTCCTCTTTGGGACTTTAAAAGGGAGAGAACGCTTGCGTTTAAAGCGGGACTGTACTGAAAAAAAAAAATTTAAAAGCCAGCAGCTACAAATACTGCAGCTGCTGACTTTTAAAAAACGGACACTTACCTGTCCCTGGTTCCAGCGGTGTCGGCAGCAGAGGCCGATCGCTCGCTCGGCTCTCTGCTGTAGCCGGCGCCATTCTCGGTGAGGGAATCAGGAAGTGGCTTCACTTCCCGATTTCCTACTGCGCATGCGCGAGTCGCGCGGCGCAATGAGAATCTTCAGCGCTGTCTGCCGGGACACGTGTGTGTCTCGGCAGACAGCGCGCCGGGACAGGAACTTACGTAAACTCCCACGGGAGTTTATGCCGGAAGTGGGTGCAGATACCTGTCTTAGACAGGTTTCTGCACCCCCCTCCCCCCTGAAAGGTGCCAAATGTGACACCGGAGGGGGGGAGGGTTCCGAAAAGCGGGAGTTCCACTTTAGGGTGGAATCCCCCTTTAAGTTGAAAAATAGTTTATTTAACATAAAGAGAAAAGGGTAGTCAGTGTGGAATCAACAAATCCACGTGGGTACATATGAACAACATATACATATAAAAAATGGACAGGATGCAATGACATAGGTATAAAATCTGTGACACAGATGAGAACACAAATACAGCTATGTGCGTTGTAACCCAACGCGTTTCGAGTTAGGCTCTTCTTCAGGGATAAATTAGGATCAGCACATATGTGTATTAACAATCTAAAAAGAAAAGATACAATGAAAAACACAGAAACAGGTATATATACTAACAATCATCATCGATAGGACTGTACGTAACGGTTTCTGAAATACTGAGTTATTGTATATATACTGACCCTATCTTGTGTCTTAAGATCCTATGTTGGCATCCATCATATAAAAGAAAAAGGGGAGGGTTTTTTTTTTTTTTTTTTGGGGGGTTGAACCCTTGGTTCGATAAACAAGGGTGTTGTAGCTGCCTTAGAGTCCTGCTAGCATTCCGGGGTTTGGGGCCAGGCGTCCACCAGTCTCCCTCCCAGCAAGAGAGGAGCACCAACACACACATAAACCCGCAAGGGGATCCCTACCAGAAAAGTCTAGGTCAGCAACAGAGGGCGTCTTGAGATTCTTCTATCAATTCCCAGAGAGGCCCAGGAACCAGGAAGTACGTGGTAACTGTGAATGAATGTAGAAGAGTATAAAAATACATAGGATGGAAACACGAGGATTAGAATTTAGAGCTAACAGTGTTCAGGAAGCAGACCAAAAAATTACTGGCTATATGCTGCACAAGCAGCGTGCATCACCCATCCCCTGGGTAAACACCAGGGATCTAATAGGGTGGCTTTAGAGCCAGGACTGCACTGAAACAGGGGGTATAAAACTATGTTGCTTGAAAAGTATTAAAATAAACAACACGATACCTTGGGACCCATTAGGGGGAGGAAGGCTGTGCGTGCTGAGAGGTCAAGAGAGCTGGTTGCTGCAATAGGTGGGTGTCAGGTGATGATACCTGATGCCTGGGGAGGATAACAAGCCATGCCAGCTAATCAAGTGAAAGGACCAGGGAGGTGTGTTAAAAAGGAAAATGTTGAGAAAAATATATATATAGGCAGTACCTGAAAGGCCTCTTGGTAATGGCATAGCGGGTCCACCAAAGGATGGCTGCCTGCTGGTTGCTGCAATAGGTGGGTGTCAGGTAATTGTACCTGATGGCTGGGGATGATAACAACCCATGCCAGAAAAGCAAGTTAAAGGATCAGGGAGGTGTGTTAAAAAAGAAAGATATTGGGAAGAATATATATATAGGCAATACCTGAAAGGCCTTTTGGTAATGGCATAGGGGATCCACCAATGGATGGCTGCCTGCAGGGAAGAAAAATAGGAATGAGGATGGTTGGTCAGGTCCTGCTGGGTGTATGGAGGCTTGTCAGGGAGTCCAAGGGTAGCTTGCCTTAATGTGCAGATGGTAGTCACACCAGGGAATGCCGCAGCTTGGAAGAGTCTGCCATTGACGGCAGCTATAAATGTGCTGTGTGAACAGGGGGCCAATTGGGATGAAGGAGGGGAGGTGACGCCCCCCGAGGCGGTGGCGTGGAGGCCGGCCCCCGGCGGCGATCGAGCTGGCCATAGGTGGGGATAGTGGGCGGCCGAAGGTGAGTAGTAAAACTCCATCCTCCGGCCACAAACAGGGGCACAGGTGGTTCCCAAGACACCGTCGCACGTTACTGTGAGACGGCATGCATGGGGAAGAGTGAGCTCAGAGCGCAAAGGCGCCGGACATGATGACGTCACGACGCGTGGGCGGGAACCGGCATCCGCGTCATCGGCCCGCAGCGCAGGATAGGAGGGGGGCATAGGTCAACAAACTAGTCCCCGCCCCTCTACACATGACGGGCCGCTGGTGCTGGAAAACAGAAACCAGAGGCCCTTCTTGCGCTGAGTGCGACCTAGAAGGAAAACGGTGGAATCAGTGCGGTAACTGGGGGGAGGGAGAAGGAGGGGGCATAGCCCACAGCCCAGAGGAAGCAGGCAGGAGGCATGGCAGTGGATGCATTAAAAACGGGGACATATATGCAGATATAAATACCAGATGTGGTCTGGTAATGACACAGGGCACATTGAGTACCACATACAAAAAATATTAGGCAAAAATAAAGAATAAAAAATATATAATCAAAATAACAGAGAAATATATATACATGGAAAATAGAATAAATGAAGACCAATCTGGAGTCTGGGTGTGATGAGGGGAGGAAAAACCTCATCAAGGAGCACATATTAAAAAAGCATAGTGGAGAGTAATACCAACAGGTGGTAGGGGGTATTATAGTGCTCGCTCTTAATGTTGTTGGTCTGGGGGTTCCCATTCTGAACCACCTGAGGAGAAGCCCTCCAGAAAAGGTTTGAAGAATGTAGTACCGTTGAGCCCTGGTGGTGAGGTGGCCTTTAATCTAAATATCCATCTCTGCTCCATTTGCATGAGGAGCTTGTTGGTGTCTCCTCCCCGTAGACCCTGGGGAACACAGACTCAAAGACAGAAAAGTTTTGTAATGTAAACAGTGCTCTGATGTGATAGAGGGGGCTCTGATGTGATGGAGGGGGCTCTGATCTGTTGGAGGGGGTTCTGATCTGTTGGAGTGGGCTCTGATGTGATAATGGGCGCTCTGATGTGATAATGGGAGCTCTAATGTGTTAGAGGGGGCTCTAATGTGTTGGAGGGGGTTCTAATGTGTTGGAGGGGGCTCTGATGTGCTGGAGGGGGCTCTGATGTGATTGAGGGGGCTCTGATGTAATGGAGGGGGCTCTGATGTAATGGAGGGGGCTCTAATGTGATGGGGGCTCTGATGTGTTGGAGGGGGCTCTGATGTGTTGGAGGGGGCTCTGATATGTTAATGGGGGCTCTGATGTGATAATGGGGGCTCTAATGTGTTGGAGGGGGCTCTAATGTGATGGAGGGGGCTCTGATGTGTTGGAGGGGGCTCTAATGTGTTGGAGGGGGATCTAATGTGATGAAGGGGGCTCCGATGTGATGGAGGGGGCTCTGATGTGATAATGGGGGCTTTGATGTGATGGAGGGGGCTTTGATGTGATGGAGGGGGCTCTGATGTGATAATGGGGGCTCTGATGTGATGAGGGGGCTCTGATGTGATAATGGGGGCTCTGATGTTATGGAGGGGGCTCTGATGTTATAATGGGTGCTCTGATGTTATAATGGGGTCCCTGATGTGATGGAGGGGGCTCTGATGTTATGGAGGGGGCTCTAATGTGTTGGAGGGGGCTCTGATGTAATGGAGGGGGCTCTAATGTGATGGAGGGGGCTCTAATGTGATGGAGGGGGCTCTAATGTGTTGGGGGGGGCTCTAATGTGTTGGAGGGGACTCTAATGTGATGGAGGGTGCTCTAATGTGATGGAGGGGGCTCTAATGTGTTGGAGGGGACTCTAATGTGTTGGAGGGGGCTCTAATGTGTTGGAGGGGGCTCTAATGTGATGGAGGGGGCTCTAATGTGTTGGAGGGGGCTCTGATGTGATAATAGGGGCTCTGATGTGATGGAGGGGGCTCTGATGTGATAATGGGGGCTCTGATGTGATGGAGGGGGCTCTGATGTGCTAATGGGGCTCTGGTGTGATGGAGGGGGCTCTGGTGTGATGGAGGGGGCTCTGGTGTGATGGAGGGGGCTCTGATGTGATGGAGAGGCTCTGATGTGATGGAGGGGCTCTGATGTCATAATGGGGGCTCTGATGTAATGGAGGGGAATCTGATGTGATAACGGGGGGCTCTGATGTGATGGAGGTGCTCTGATGTGATAATCACTCCCTAGGACACACTTAACCCCTACAGCGCCACCTAGTGGTGAACCCCTTCATTGTTAGTCACATTTACACAGTAATCAATGCATTTTTAATTGCTCTGATCGCTGTATAAATGTGAATGGTCCCAAAATCGTGCCAAAAATCTGTCCGCCATAATGTCGAAGTCACGATAAAAATCGCTGATCGCCGCCATTACTAATAAAAAAAATAAAACTATCCCCTATTTTCTAAATGCTATAACTTTTGCGCAAACCAATCAATAAATGCTTATTGCATTTTTTTTTACCAAAAATATGTATGTTTATGCCTAAACTGATGAAAAAAAAAGGTTTTTTATAGATTCTTTGGGGATATTTATTATAGCAAAAAGTAAAAAACAATGCGCCTTTTTCAACATTGATGCTATTTTTTTTGTTTATAACTCAAAAAAAAAAAAGAAAAAACCACCAAAAGAAAGCAGGACGTCAATTTTGTTTGGGAGGTGGAAAAAATACCACCAAAAGTAAAAAGTACAAAGAAAAATAGGTGCAATAGTGCTAAAATATGGTAGTAGTGATAACACTAGTGATGAAAGAGTCTCTCTTATTCAAGATGGAGTTTTTCGCAGTCCATCTTGAATAAGAGAGACTCTTTCATCACTAGTGTTATCACTACTACCATATTTTAGCACTATTGCACCTATTTTTCTTTGTACTTTTTACTTTTTATATTTTATATTTTATATGTAATTTTATATTCATATATTTTACTGCAATTTTTGCACAACCTTCATGTTTTAGCGCTTCACATATATTTTCCACGTTTGCTTAACTTTGTTTGAGTGATAGCAGCTTTAGAAAAGCAATTTTCTTCTCATTTTTTTGGGTTTAGCGCAGTGATATTCCCCCATACTTGCACAATTTTGTTTGGGAGCAACGTCGCATGACTGCGCAATTGTGAGTTAAATCGACGTAGTGCCGAATCGCGAAAAGTCTTTGGCAAGTCCGGGCTTAAGTGGTTAATTAAGCATAGGCTTCTTTGTTAACTAGGAGTTATCAGTTTTCTGTTCTGCCGTGTATGTGGCAGGCAGTACAGAGAACAGCGAGCTTGAGCTCCATGCTCCAATCTTTCAGTGAGGAGGAGAGTTGTCTAGTTCCATATGACAGGTCACACCTCGCAGAAATCTGTGGAAGTATTACCTCTGTTAATTAGGGGCAGACCTGCGCTAGCTTCTCTTTCACTCTGAAATAGAAACTGGTGTGGGGTCTATCTGCTTATTGCAATCTTTGATCTGCATTTCAAAGCCTTATTTATAGTTGTGCATGAGATACAGGTATAATTCCCAAAATGTATTGTTGGCATATAGCTGGCACATCATGAAAAGTTTGCATTGTATCTACTGCTTTTCACTTATACACCAACATACAGTGATATTCAGTTACAGTTAACTGAATTATTCATGCACCTGGCAGCAAAGTTGTATAAAATCAGATTAATCATGCATAGAACTTTGATCAGCTAACACCTGGATAGAAAGAAAGATAAAAAAAGGCACTGACTGTTGTAAACAATTGATTTAACTTGTTTTATTCATTCTGAGGTTTCATTAAATGAACTGTATTTTGAAACCTGAACATTGGTTAATCATGTGTTCATCAAAATCCAGCTGGCTAATACTAAAGACTATGGGGTTGATTTACTAAAACTGGAGAGTGAAAAATCTGGTGCGGCTCTGCAGAGAGACCAATCAGCTTCCAGGTTTTATAGTCAAAGCTTACTTAAACAAGGTAAAGTTAGAAGCTGATTGGTAATGGCTACCATGCACAGCTGCACCAGATTTAGCTTTCTTCAGTCTTAGTAAATCAATCCCTATATGTGTTATACTAGTTAGTCAACTTATAACTATTTAAATTGTATACCACCCAGGCACCCACAATTAATGTTTTAATGACTTATCAATCCAAAAACTGTACTGACTAAAAAGTGGAATAATTATACTTTTACTTAGCTTACTATATTATACAACACATATATCACTGACTCTATTAACTACTAAAACTGTAAGGGATGCTTCGAAATCAATGCAAAGTACAGTTCTAGGCCCATGGCATAATACGGTATAATATCCCACCTAAATCAAGCAAAAAATTATTATATATTGATGCCAGCAACAATAAAAAGCTACTGATCTTTTGCAGTTGCTGGAAAATGTACAACTGAAACGTTTAGGCCTTGTACCACACTGGAAGAATGTAGGTCACCACTAGGAAACACAGAAAACAATCGTTTTCTATGTGTCCGATTCACAGTACAATGCACCCCAGAGGTGTGATGCAGTGAGCTGTGATAAAATGCAGATATGCTGTATTTTATTGCAGCACACTGGACAGGATTGTATGTCACTGTACAGCAGTGCAACACATTGGCTGCTGTACATTCACATGAATGAAGTGGCACTTTTGTGGACTTCAAATAAACTTTGTACAAAAAAAAAAGAAAAAAAGGGAGCTGTATGATACACTGAAGCGTGCACCACACCGTCCCTTATTGCCACCTTAATGCAGTCGGAACAGACAGCTGCCGGACACTAAACCACTGCAGTTTTGCATGCGGTAGCTGTCCGTTGCTGTGTCATACCTCCCAACTTTTTGAAATGAGAATAAGGGACACGTACTGGCAAAAGCACCCTTAAAGGAGAATTAACCTAAAAAAAAAAGATTAGTTAAACACACAAGGGCTTTTTTTTAACCACTACTATTCCTTTATATTGGCTTTTGAAATTTACAAATGCAGCAATTTAGATTTTGGATGAAAGGTTTAGCACTGGGAAACACTCTTTGAAAGATAAATAGTGCATTTTATATACAACATTATAGATCAGACCAAAATGAGGGACAAATAAGGAGGACAGAGGGACATTGCTCCAAATCAGGGACAGTCCCTCCAAATCAGGGACAGTTGGGAGCTATGGCTGTGTGATCGGGTTCTTATTCATGTGCCTCATTGCTTTTGTATATATTGTACTGTGTATATACTGTGTATATACTATATATATATATATATATATATATATATATATATACACACACACACACACATACTGTATATATTACCACAGCAAAGCGGCAAAAGGTAGAATATGTTACACTGTAATTACTGTCGTTTTATAATTAAGTGCAAATTGTTTTATTGTTTTTAATTTGTTTTATTTACTGTCAGAATGATGTTAATCTCATATATCACATAAAATGCAAATACCCCGCATTTCATATATAGATAGGTAGACAGACAGATACACAGGTAAACAGACAGTTTAAACACTAATGCCCCGTACACACGGTCGGACATTCCGACCACAAAATCCATCGGATTTTGGCCGAAACTTGTCTTGCGTACACACGGTCGCACAAAGTTGTCGGAAATCCGATCGTTCGGAAAGGAGGTGACGTACAACGCGTACGACAGGACTACGTAGAGGCCAGTAGCCAATAGCTTTCGTCTCCAAATTTTTTCTGAGCATCAGTGACACTTCATGCGTCGGAATTCTCGACACACGATCGGAAAAAGTCTGATCGGATTTTGTTGTCGGAAAATTTTAGATCCAGCTCTTAAACTTTTTCCGTCGGAAATTCCGACGGAAAAAGTCCGATAGAGCCCACACACTTTTTCCGATTTTCCGACAACATAATCTGATCGGACTTATTCCATCAGAATTTCCGACAGTGTGTACATGGCATAAGGCTGGTTCAACCAGGAATCGCACAGGAACACATTGCGCTTTCCTGTGCAATCCACATGCAATGCAGTGCGGTGTGGTGCATTTTTAATCCATTCATTTTGAATACGCTGAATTGCACTGGACCACACTAAAAGTAGTGCATGCACTACTATAAAAAATGCACTGCAACCTGATTGCATGGTACATCTGTACCATGTGATCTGGTGTAGGCAAATGCACTGCGTTTTGCGACCTGTGTCTGGGGTGTTGTTAACTTAACATTGACACCTGCTGCAATTCGCAACTGTAATGAATTTTGAACGGATGCTGAAAACATGCAAAGAATGTGGGTTTCCCACACCACATTCTGGTATGAACAGGCACTTAAACAACATATCCAAAATATTTACAGGTATTCATTACAGAAATAAAAAATAATAAAAAACACTCGAGAGGCAGCTTCAGTTACAAAATGTTTGCTATGCATTTTGTGGACCTTTTGGAGGGGTTTGTGTGCTTTATTTTTTACATGTGGGGTGTCTTGCCAGGGGGAAACCCTTGGCAAAGTACCTTGTCTCCATGTTGATAAGAACAAGTGCCTCTTATCCACAACCTTTGCCCAGTGGTTGGGGTCTGCAGACAAGGGGCTAATCAGATGATGGAAGCCCCCTTTAATAATAAGGGGGTCCCCAGATACCAGCCTCCCCTTGAATGAGTAAAAAAATCATGAGTCATCAGCCATATAAGGGAATGGGCAGGGATAGTGTTGAAATCATTTAACAAATATGGCAGTGAATAGACTAAAGTTTATCTGAACCTAGGTTTAGATTGAACCATTGGTTTATCCCTATGGGAGAGGAGTGCTGAAAATATGGCAATGGGCATAACATACTGAGAGAATTGTGAAGTGAATAATGGGGAGCAATGTACACATGAGAGGGGCATGAAGATTATCACTCTATATAGGAGGTTGGACGCACACTGTCAAGGTTAGTTGGAAGAAAAAATGTGCCAGTGGGGAGGGTTATGAGGTGGATAGGGAAGAATGTAGGTTGATGGGAGGGAGGTGGACAATGAGGGATATGTGTAAGTCAGAAGACAGGGGGCCAGAGAGTGATGTGCATCTGAGAAGGGTGAGGCAGATGGGGAGGAATATCTAACAGTCTCGGGAGGGGGAGTGAGGTGACTGGGGAGGGATGTCAGTCAGCAAGGGGATTAAAGCAGCAAGGAGGATGTGCGGTCATGGGGCTGTGGTTTGAGTGGTAAATTATTGCTGGGGTGTTTGTTGTAAGGGAGGATTAGGTGGCTGGGGAGTGATCCTTTGTTAACTGGATGATGAGGCAGCCAGGGAAGGATGTCTGTTAGAAGGGTGAGGAGGTATGAGATGGAGGTAATGCTGACTATTGACGAGCAGAAGTGTTGTGTGCGATTTGCAGGACATTCCAGAAAATGTGAACTTTAATATCAACCCCACTGAAGTTAATAGAGGGTGAATGTTGAAAATCAATTCTTCCCATTTTAAGGTAAATTGGTTAGGGGACTGTCAAACAATGGACATAGGGAGCTGGGCATTGCCATGGGAGGCATGTACCAATGCAAAAAAAAAAAAAAAAAAACACTATTTAAAAGAACTACCATTCAGTGGGAAATCACCCTCCATTTTATTATACTTTGAGCAACATAACAAAAACACAAATTCTTCAAATTACATGCCCGGGAGATACAGTGCAGGGAGGCACATCAGTGCAAGAAGCATTATGTCAGATTGTGGTTGGCTCTGAGCAGACTTGGATCAGGACTGAAGACCACTAGCTGAGGTTCCAGGCTCTAAAAAAACTGATGATGATCTTAGGACCTCAGTTGCTCCCTTTGTGCCAGAGGAAAGATGGAGATCCATGGGGTACACTGCAGTGAAGGTCCTGGATTTGCACAGAGTAAGGTGAGTGTAGAACCAGTGCACACTGCAGCATGTGTATATGGTGAGAGACCACCAGCAATGGATGGAAGAGCTGTAACCACTATGCTACCTCTGCTGATCCTCCTACTGGTTTCTAGTGGGCCAGACTCCAGCAAAGCAGTGGGCAGAGAAAGGAGTGGTGCTGTATGTACAAAGAGGTGAGCTGTCAGGCTATGGCCAGGTGTTAGGTAGGTGGGTAGGATTTGTGTGAGGGGGGGTCAAGAAGGTTGGAAGAATGGCTGAGTGGGCCTGAACTTAGTGTACCACACTGAATCCTACTGGTATTTTTTCACGGGGGGCCAGAAACACAGGCGCAGTGTTATGTGTACCTCTGTTCCCATATTCCTTGTTCCTGTGGCAATTGAAAAATGGAATTAGAATTGTTTCTTAATAAGGATATACTGAAAGTTTATCAGCAGACATAAGCTGTAAGTACCCCTTGTTCTTTGACATAAAAGGTCATCAGTCTACCTCTTAACCCTCTCCTATTCACCACTAAATTATTAGTCTCCCCACAAAATCAACAATGCAACCACTATCAGAATCCCGTAAGTATATAATAAAATATGTTAGGCAATTTTTTCAATAACACATTTACCTGGTCAATTTTTTTTTTTTTTTTCATTTAATCATGTTTGTCTGTTTCCAGTGATAAACCCACAGTGTAACCTGCTGGAGAAACAAAAACATACAGAGTAACAAAAAAATGTATCATGTCATGTAGCCAAAATATGGCAAAAAGGAGGATCAACTTAAATGTGAAACAGATAACAGCTCATAATAATGATGACAGATTGTCAGGAAAGTAGCACGCAGGCCTATAATTATAGACTTGTGTGCCTAGAGCAACTCACAGGTGCGAGTGATGCAATGAAGCTGGGCATGCAACAACGAACCTATTCTGAAATCTTGTTTTAAATCCTCAGCTGCCAGTTACATATTAGGATGGGTGTAGTTAAAAGTTCAGGTAAAGTTAGAGAAATAATGATAAAAAAAACACACGCTTAAATCATCATGGCCATGCATCCTAAACATTTCTAAAAAAAAAAGAGAAAAAATATATATAAAAGTTAATGTAGAGTCGTAACTAAGTTTAGCTTGCAACAAGCAGATGCTGCTTTATGAATTAGAAGATTTTCCTCCAGGCTTAGGAGGGGTAGTGATTTAAATTTATAAAAATACTTTTAGTTTATGGAAACACCTTTATAAGTAAAACTATAACTATGCAAATACAAAGATTTTTGTGCAGTAGCAAAGTGGTTTCTACCTCTTGTGTACTCAACAGCTTACAACTATATATATTTTAGGTGCATAGAACCCCCTCACCTTAACCTAACCCGTACATTGACACTATTGCTTAAAAGATAATCTTCTCTTCTGGGTCACAGGAGTGCACTTACTTGTGCACTCTGATGTCACAGAGCCAGTCCAAGCTCTGGAAGGATGCCAACAATAATGTCAGGGTCCATCCAGATGCCCGATTGGCAGCTGGCTCAGCCTCAGTGTGCCAGTGAGTGCTATGGGGGGGGGGGGGCTGAGCAGAGAGCAATCACTGACAGTCACCGCTCTCTGCTCAGAGCAGGCTCAGAACTGAGCGATCAGTGGTCAAGTGATCACTCAGTTCTCGTCTTGGAGCATCATTAGATCAATGCTGCTGGCCTATATGTGAAAATGCATGTTTATTTTTTTATTTTCCACACTTCTCCTTTAAATAATTCCCATGACCACAATTGTCAAATATAACCTCTAAAACCCTCAAATTGTAACCTCACAACACCTAAAGGATAGGTTTATCTTGATTTAATCTAGCCATCCTCCTAATTTGCACAAAAAAAGACTCACCTAACTTTACCTCTGATTCACAGCATTGGCTACGCCGGAGTTCATCTCCTCTCAACTCTTGGTATATGGCTACATTCCTCATTTAAGCCTATAGGGACTAATTGCATGCAATTTCTGCAGAGAGCTGTGAACACAGGAGTAAGCCGCTGCTATCATATACGTAAATAAGCATCTGTTGTGGGAGAAGTTTGTGCAGACTACTTTAGGATGGCTGTTGGAGGGGGGGGTTAGTGGTAGTTTATATGAATTTAAACTGGTACTGTAAATATTAAGCCCAATTTCAGTTAATATTGTTTTATTCTGGGTAGAGTAGGGAAGGGTTAACATTTCTGTCAGGTTTTTTTTTTTTTTTTTTCTGTCTGTTCTGTCTGCAACAGTTTCCCCTCACTTACTATCCCTGCAAATCCTTTCTTCACTCTACTACACCACTGAAAATGTGTTTTTTGTTTTTTTCTTTGTCCCCATTTTACCTTTCTGCCTCAACACGAAGTAAGGGTAACTCTCCCCAATAGATAGCACCACTAAAAACTGTTTCCTGGTCCATTCAAAATGGGAAAAAATATTTTGGCGGGAGCCTGTGGACTTCAGGGAATTTATTGACATCATAGATGATTTCCCTACATTAGGGCAGCCTATACTCAATACTACACTCAAGGACATGCTGGTTACCAGTGGCGGTTGGTGCTCAAAGTTTTTGGGTGGTGCAAACAAACTGAAAAATTCAAAAAAATACTGACAAAAAACATAAATTTTAGCCTCACTGTGCCCATCATATGCAGCCACTGTGCCCCATAAAATGCTGCCACTGTGCCCCATAAAGTGCAGCCACTGTGCCCATAAAGTGCAGCCACTGTGCCCTTACAATGCAGCCTCTGTGCCTATCATATGCAGCCTCTGTGCCCATAATATGCAGCCTCTGTGCCCATCATATGCAGCAACTATGACCCTCCGCCCACTCGCTGTCTGACTGGCACTTACCCCATCCTAGTGGCATCTCAGGCAGCGGGTGATGGCGGCGAGCTGTGGAACATGCATCGGGTCAGGTGTCAGCTCCTGTGTCCTCCATGGTTCCCGTGCATCTCTTCTTCCATTCCTCTAGGCATCCAATAGGGATGCCTGTGCCTTCAGCCAATCAGGTGACGGGTACTAGACCTGCGCTTCCTGATTGGCAGAGAGGCGGTTCAGTGTTAGAAAAGTAAATATTCATTTGCTTTTCTAACACACTTGGGTGGGCTCCAAGTGCAATGCTCTGCGCTCCGAATTCACCTTTTTTGAAGCCTATTAGAGCCTATGGTTTTAATCAGGTGCTTCAAAAAAACACCCCTGCCACTGTAATTTAGGTGCCAGGCGTCTGAAGGGGGCTGGACGCCTGAATAGGGGGGTGGCTACTGCGGCCATGAATAGATTCATGCTATGCATGAATCTATCTATTTTACATATAGGGGGGTGGCGTGACAAAGAGGGCGGCGCCCTTGCACCCGTAATGGATGCGCTGCCCCTGCTGGTTACTCTTAAAGGCACGCTTCAGGAAGATATGGTGTCTTTTGTTACTAAAGTACAATCTGAAGTTACCTCCATAGGCGATAGAGTACACCACATGGAGAACAAGATGGGCGAGTTTGCGACTGCTCATAATGTTATGTGCAATAATTTATTAACGCGCTGCTTCCTTCTCAGACAGAAATGGAACTCGTAACGGATCATGCCCACAGATTGCCAAGGCCACAGAACTTGATTATCAAGTTCCAAGTAAGGATGGTCCCGATGTATACGTATAATGTAAAAGTGGATGTTACGCCATGTAAATAGATACCTAACATGTCATGCTTTGAAATTGTGCACACTCGTGGAAGGGTGACAAACAATGGTACCTAAAAATTTCCATAGGCGGCGCTTTGAAAAAAAATTAAACGATTACTAGGTTAGGATTACAGAGGAGGTCTTTTGCTTGAATTATTGCTCTTACTCTGACGATCACGGTGATACCTCACATGTGTGATTTGAACACCGTTTGCATATGCGGGCACGACTTGCGCATGCATTTTCTTTGCTGGCGAGCACGCTGGGACAGGGCTCTTTAAAAAAAATGTTTTCTTTTTTCTTTTTTTTTCACATTGTCCCTTAAAAAAAAAAAAAAATTCTGATCACTTTTATTGCTGTCACAGGGAATGTAAACATCCCTTGTGAAAGTGACAGGTGGTGACAGGTACTCTCTATGGAGGGATCGTAGGTCTAAAAGACAAATCCCTTTGCTCTTAAAAGTATTCAGATTGGCAAAAACAGTAATTCTGAATACTTTCATTTTTTTTTTTAAACCAGTGCCATTGGCAGCCGAGAAAACTGGAAGTGACGTTGTGACGTCACTTCCGTGTTTTTACATAGGAAACTAGATCAAAGCCTTTCCAGCTTTGTTCCAGTCTCAGCCTAACCAGTGGACATGCTGGGTCATGGATCGGGTCTCCCGGGAGGCCCAGGAAGAGCGGCTAAAGGCGGTGGGAGGGGGGATGACCCCTCCCGCTCCTTTAGGATAACAGCCGAGCAACTTTTAGCCACATCAGTTGACACTAAAAATCCAATGCTGTATATATGCGTACGGTAGGTGCTAAGGGGATAGTAGAGTATATAATACAGTGCATAATACAGTGGATTGAAGTGGTTAAGGGGAACCCTATCACAAAATTAAGAAAAAAAAAGACATGCCCCCCCCCCAAAGCCAAACCAGGCCCTTCGGGTCTGCTATAGCTTTTTAAGGGGAACTCTTCACGCCCCCCTTCCTAAACCATACAAGGCCGCTTGCGCTCAATATGCCCCCCAAGCACCTTGTCCCCATTTTGATGGGGACAAGAGCCTCTTCCTGACAACCCTGGTCATTGGTTGTCAGGGTCTGCGGGCGGGGGGCTTATCGGGATCTGGAAACCCCCTTTAACAAGGGGGCCGCCCAGATCCCACACCCTACCTATGTGAATGGGTATCAAGTACATTCGGGAAAATCCGATTGCCTCTTTGGGATCAGGAAGGAATTTTTTCCCCTGCTGTAGCAAATTGGATCCTGCTTTTCTGGGGTTTTTCCGCCTTCCTCTGGATCAACTGTGGGTATAGGATTGGGTATATGGAATTGTATGATATATATTTTTTTTTTTTATGGTTGAACTAGAGGGACTTGTGTCTTTTTTCAACCTGACTATGTAATTATTTGACAATTCCTTTATTAAAAAAGAAAAAAACAAAAGATGTCCATCCATCTTTAACCACTTCAGCCCCGGACCAATTGGCAGCCAAAGGACCAGGCCCCTTTTTGCGATTCGGCACTGCGTCGCTTTAACTGACAATTGCGCGGTCGTGCGACGTGGCTCCAAAACAAAATTGGTGTCCTTTTTTTCCCACAAATAGAGCTTTCTTTTGGTGGTATTTGATCGCCCCTGCGGTTTTTATTTTTTGCGCTATAAACAAAAATAGAGCGACAATTTTGAAAACAATGCAATATTTTTTGCTTTTTGCTATAATAAATATCCCCAAAAAATATATAAAAAAATTTTTTTTTTCCTCAGTTTAGGCCGATACGTATTCTTCTACATAATTTTGGTAAAAAAAATCGCAATTAGCGATTATTGATTGGTTTGCGCAAAAGTTATAGCGTTTACAAAATAGGGGATAGTTTTATAGCATTTTTATTAATATTTTTTTTTTTACTAGTAATGGCGGCGATCAGCGATTTTTATTGTGACTGCGACATTATCGCGGACACATCGGACATTTTTGACACATTTTTGGGACATTTGTCATTTATACAGAAATCAGTGCTATTTAAATAGCACTGACTCCTGACAGTTGTAGTGAAAGAGTTAACCACTAGGGGGCGGGGAGGAGTCAGTGTGACGTGTTGTGTTTTTTTTTTACAGTAGGGGGCGTGGCTGTACGTCTGACGTCATTGATCGGCGTTCCCGATGACAGGGAACAGCCGATCACTGACAGTCAGTGTAGGAAGCGCGGGGAGAGGTTTGTTTACACAAACCTCTCCCCGTTCTTCAGCTCCGTAACCCGATCACGGGACACCAGTGGCGATCGGGTCCGCTGGTCCCGCGGCCGGGGTCACGGAGCTCCCGACCGGGTCGCGTGCGTGCCGCTGGCGGCGCGCGCGCGACCCACAGGCAGGCCCATGCACGATCACGTACAGGTACGTGATTTTGCCTGCCCGTGCCATTCTGCTGACGTATATATGCAGTGGGCGGTCGGGAAGTGGTTAATCACGCCACACGACGAACAAGGAAAAAAAAAAGCTCTGCCTTGATGGGAGGCTTCACGGCAACTGCTGTCTCTTGGCTGTGACGACTGTTATATAGGCAAGGGCGGGGCCACCCAGTGACATAACCAAGTGATGTGATGTCAGAGGGGGCGGGTCATTTGGTTACGTCAGCGACTGGCCCCGCCCTTGCCTATATAACAGCTGTCAAAGCCAAAAGACAGTAGTCGCAGGGAGGCCTCCCATGGAGCCACAGTTTTTTTTGTTTCTATTTTTCGGATCTGTTAGGCGGCATGATTGATTTTTAATAAAGGAATTGTCTAAAAATGTGGTTTTTACTTTTTGACACTTTTTATGGTGAATGAGTAGGGGTACAATGTACCTGATACCCATTCACATAGGAGGGGATCTGGGGGCCCACTTGTTAAAGAGGGCTTACAGATTCTGATAAGCCCCCCACCCGCAGACCCCGAAAATCAATGGCCAGGGTTGTCGGGAAGAGGCTCTTGTCCCCATCAACATGGGGACAAGGTGCTTTGGGGGGACTCCAAAGCACATTCCCCATGTTGAGGGTATGTGGCCTGGCACACCCTCGCTCGCCCCCGGATAAGGGTCAGGTATGGATTTTGTGGGGGAACCCACTCCAATGTTTTTTTTAATTTTGGCGTGGAGTTTACCTTAATATCCATACCAGACAAAGGGCCTGGGGGGGAACCCACGTCAATTGTTTTTCCTTGATTTTTTCATCTAGATTTCCAGGAGTTGGCAATACATTACAGCCACAAGCAAGTTTAAATTACATGTTTTCCTTTAGAAATGTAATTTTGCTGTGGCACTGTTCTACACATTGCACAGATGCTCCAATTTACAGGCAAACTAAGGGGACCCCAAAGCACGATACTTAAAGGAATATTTCATTTTTATTGTTTCACTTTTAAAGCATTATTAAAATGACTGCTCCTGCAAAAAACTGTTGTTTTGAAAACTTTTTTTTTGCATTGATACATGTCTTTTAGGGCCTCATACACTTTTTATGGAAATAACTTGCATATAAGCCTTTAAAATTAGCACTTTTGATTTTTCATGTTCGTGTCCCATAGACTTTAATGGGGTTTGGATGTTTGCTCAAACTTTTTGCCTGTTCACATGTTCTGGGGCGAACCGAATCAAAATAGTTCCAAGCAACGTTATTGCTAAGATAAATTTTTATCATGTTAAAGAGGAACTTATGCAAACGGCCCTTAACACCTCCCCTCTACAAGACCTCTATTTAGGCATTGTTCTGTATGCTGATATTTTTCAGTATACCATGGCAGCTCACAAACAGCTTGTTTCTCTTATGCCCCGTACACATGGTCAGATTTTCCGATGGAAAATGTCCGATCGGACCATGTTGTTGGAAAATCCGGCTGTGTGTGGGCTCCATCTGACTTTTTTTGTCGGAATTTCCGACAGACAAAGTTTGAGAGCTGGATCTCAAATTTTCCGACAACAAAGTCTGATCACGCCAATCCGATCTTGTGTAGCCTATTCCGACGGACAAAGTGCCTCGCATGCACAGAAGAAATTCTCAGACGGAAGCGCTCAGTCAGGTAAAATTAGCGTTCCTAATCGACAGAGAACATTCGTCACGCTGCAATGTTAAAATTTGTTTAATGCAGCGCATTCTCTTTTTTTTTTACAATGCAAGAAGAATGAAGTTTTTTAGCTGCTCATATTCACACTGACTTCTCCAAAACGTCTTTCTTTATTCTTTTTCCTGATTTCATGACTAGAATATTTTTATTCGTCAGATCCCAAGAATGTTTTTATTTTTTTTTAATTTAGTGGTTGGTTTTTTAATCAAGATCTCCTTTATTTGTAATTTTGCTCATCTTCATTATTTTTTTGGTGTTTTTTTGTGTGTCTCAACTTACCCCAACACCATTATTATCATTTTTTTTTTTTTAATTCTCTAGGAGGTTGTTTGGTGCCCCTTGTTAATTTGACTTTCTGATTTGTGAAATGTACCTGCCTACTCACAAATAAACTGTCCTTTTTGAAGAAAAACACATAAGCAAGTATTTCTTCAAACAAAAAATACCTTTATTTGGTGTCATAAACTAAATAAACAGGAAGGCAACGCTGGAGAAAAAAAAAAAGCCTTTTGGCCCCCACGGCAGACATCAAATATGTAATGGCAAAATTGGTGGCATGAGGAGTACATATCTAAGAGAGTACAATCTGGTCCAGAAGTCCAAGCGATCAGGAAGATCAGATGACATCTATGTCCCCAGGATGTTGTCAGACAAGAGGCTGCATCTTCTGACAGACCAGACTGAACCCAGGCCATCACTCTCTGGTCTTCCTTAGGCATTTCCCTCCAGGCTTCCTTCCAGGCTGTGTCTCTGATCTTCTAGTTGTGGCAGCAGGTGGAAGAGGAGTAGGTCGATGGTTGACCACCCGGCTGCCACTTGCCACAGCCTCCTCCCGGCTGCCACTTGCCACAGCCTCCTCCCGGCTGAGGTCTTCCTGTGTATGAAAATGGGACATAGTTTTAGTTCTTTGTTCATCAATCACACTATTTTCAGCTCATGACTGTTGCAAATTGAATGTTAATAAATAGAACATACTATCATTCTGAGCCCAGCATTTTTAATTCTTGGCCCAATTCTTTTTGGTCACTACTGTCTATTGATATGTCAACCACTTTGTTAAATCACAACTTAACTGATTAATAATAACATCTAGTTAACATCATTAAATGTACGTCAATAAATATGTTCACCAATGCTATACCTGTCTCAATCTGGGCCCCTCCACATGTTGCTGCCTGGAAGGCCCAGGTTGGACATCCGAAGCCTTAGCTAGGGGGGAAGGAAGCCTGGAAAGCCAGGAGAGTGATGGCATGGGTTCCCTCTGGTCTGCCAGAAAATGTAGCCTCTCGTAGAACTGCATCCTGGGGACATAAATGTCATTTGAATGTCCTGATCGCAGGGAATTCTTGAACCTGTTGCGCTCCCTTAAATACGTGCTGCTCAGGGCACCAATTTTGACCATCACATAGGTGATGTCTGCCGTGGGGACCGTGATTTGAAAGTAATGGAGTAGTTTCTCCAGCGCTGCCTTCCTTAGATTATTATAATCCAGGGTTGGTTCTCTCCCACAGGCAGGGCAGCGCCCTGAGCTCATCAATGATCAGGACTTTAAGGAAAGGCAATTTGAAAGGATCCATTGTATTTTCTGCAAGACAAACCATGTCAGGCTAAACTCTCCTAATCTTGTCCCAAAATAAGCCTCAATCTAGAAGCAGTCTAGGCTAGTGATGTACCAAGTTCAAATTGTACCTTTGTTATAACGATCGTCGCATCAGCTCTCTCTCCCTCTGCTCACAGATCGTCCGTAAGGACACACGCGTATGACGTTTTATATACAGTGCGCATGCGTGAAACTCCGCTCGCCCCAGACGATCTTTCTCATCTATTCCCCGCCCCTTCTTTTTACGGCTCAGTGGGGAGAGCACATGGCGGAGAAACAGCAGATACGCACTAACTATTCCAGCAACAAGGAGGAGGAGGACGAGGAAAGCCCGGAGCCAGAAACGTCCCGATCCCGGAGGAGAAGATTTAAGGCCTCAAATATGTCTTTTAGAAAAATGTTGGAGATGGTGGACATATTGAAGAGGAGCGACTATGATGGGAAGTATGGGCCTTACCCCAACCCAAATGTCAGAAAGGCCAAGATCATGGCTAAAGTTGTGAAGAGTCTGCAGAAGAATTTTGGGTTACGACGATCCAAGGATCAACTGAGGAAACGCTGGTCAGACCTGAAACTGAGGGAGCACGATCAGTACAGAAAGATCAAGTGAGTTCTTCAAAAAAGTAAGTAATTTTCATGTGTTCATATTATTTTTCTTGCTTGCATACTGTGCTTTGTTTTTTAATGTTGGACAGTTGAAAATGGCCACTTTCATGTTCGCGGGTTGAATCGTTCGTAATAAACCTCGATCGTTCGCCCACTTATAATATGATGTTTGGTGAAGTTGCAGTTAACTACATTTATTCAGGCCTGTTTCTAGCCAAAGTAAGTTTGTTGTCTATAGGGGTTTGTAATAGAATGAAATGTAAACTTTTCACTTTACACTGAATTCTTAACGATTCAGTGTAAAGGAGAGGACACTCAGTAGCTGTTTACACATCTGGACTCTGGAGCACTAGTGCTGGGACACCATAACACCCTTTTTATTAGGGTGTCCCACACATGTGCTCCAGTGGATACTATAGGGGTATCTCCATCTGACAAACTTGCACCAAACAGGTAATAAGTATTCCAGCTTTACAAAGTGTCAAAAATAATGTATTTAGGCTTTAAACTCGGCCAAAAAACACAATTGTACGACACTTCCAAGCAATGTTTCAGATTCCTATTTCTGCCCTCAAAGATTGTTGTGCTAAGTATTCCTTTTGTACATTCTCATAGGGGGGAGACGTCTGAGGACACCAGGGACCCCACACCTCCCAAAGAAGGGGAAATACCAACACCAGAAGCAGAGGAGGAGGAGGAGAGATTGTAGAAGCTGGAGAAATTGTCACCACAACAGGTGAGTGTCGGAGACCACAGCTTCAGGTAAGCTAATCAATGTATGCCTGCAATACACAGTGTTTGTTGTTGGTTTTGGTTTTTAGGTGATGTGGATGTTGTGGAAGAAGAATCGTATTTTACCAGTGAAAGTGCACACGTCCTCATCGGGGAGATAATGGTGTGCAATCGGGATCTAGATGATATCAAGAAAAACATCAATGATGTTCAACAAAAAATTAAGAACATCATTGATGTTTTAGGGAAAATCTGAAACACCACAAACTAGCTACCAGACATTTTCTTATTTTAAAAAACACAATTTTTACGTTAGAAAATTGCAAAATTTGGAAGATGCACACAGTGTGTCAACATGTGCTATCTTCCATCGTGGTGGATCAATGACCACGTTTTGTGGGTGCAACCCCTTACTAACTACTAGAGTGGCTGAGGTGAAGGGGTTGCACCCCCAAAACACGTACATTGATCCCCCATGATGGGAGATTGCACATTTTGACATTCTAGGAATGGGTTCTTGAAGAAAATGCCCAGTTTGATCCCCAAATTGTGTGCATCTTCTAAATTTGGCTTTTCCAGGGGTCACACCCCATGTGATGAAGGCAAGATCAACACAGTTTGGACATACTCATGTCTGATCTTGTCTTCACTTTTCCAAGTTGAACTTTGTAAGTTCCTGTGTTATGTATGTTCTGCTTTGATACATGCCTGTTTACACAAAAGCGGCAAGTTATATTATTGTTAGGAAAGAATGTTATAAACACCAAATATGTTTGTTTTTTTGAAAAGCCTGTATGAAAGGCACATGTGAATGTGCTTGAAGTAAAATTTGACCGTATCAACAATGTGTGACTTCCTTATGCCAAACCCCAAAAGCAGTATTTGCGTAAAAAGTTGTTGTTTTTGAATGGGTGTTATTTACTAAAGGCAAATCCACTTTGCACTCCAAGTGCAGTTTCAGGTGCACTTTTGCAGTGCACTTGTAGTGCATAGTGGATTTGTCTTTAGAAAATAACACCCACAGTGCTTTTTACTGAATCACCAATCACGCCATTTTCATGAATCCACACATTTCTGTCATGGTGCTGAAAAGGAGTATTTTTTGGTCAGTAAATGCTCTACATACCTTAACTAGAAAAACTAGCTGTATGTATCAGACCCACAACATGAGAAGATTATTTTGAGGAAGAAGACACTGTAACCTCATCTCGCCCAGAAAGTGGGTTTACACTGTTGAAGATAAAGGCCCAAAAATAAACCATAAAATAAGCAAGAAGCAAGTAAATGAAAACAAATCTTATTTCAATTTCCAAAATAAATTTATAAAAAATGCCTCTCACACATTGTCTGGCATATCAATGCCCCCCCTACCCACAAAGTACTCCATATATCTGGTTCTGACTTCGTGGGCGTTTTGGGGGGGCAAGCCAAGACGTACAGCTTCAAGGGCCGTCAGGTTGGCATTTTGGGGTACGTCGGCATCAGGGCCAACAGACACATCATAGTTGGGTGAATGTTTTTTTTTTTTTTTTTAAATTGTGCATAATGCAGCAGGAAAGCACACTATGATTCAGTTTATATTCCGCCATGTGGATCGGTTTCAAAAATAGGCGGAAGCGGCTGGCCATGATCCCAAAAGTGTTCTCCCCTACTCTTCGGGCTCTGGACAGCCGTAAATTAAAGACCCTCTGGTCCGGGGTGAGGGTCCTCATCGGGAAAGGCCGCATCAGATGGCTTGACAACGCAAATGCCTCATCTGCGACAAAGACGAAGGGGAGTCCTTCCGCATTCTCCTCTGGAGGTGGCAAGCCCAGACTGCCACTCTGGAGATGCCAGTAGAACTCTGTCCATCAGACATCCGGCCATTTTTCCCCACGTCCACATACAGGAAGTCATAGGTCACTGACACCACCGCCAACATCACAATACTATTATATCCCTTATAATTATAATAGTACGACCCCGAGTTGGGGGGTGGGACGATGCGGATGTGTTTCCCATCAATTGCACCTCCACACTTAGGAAAGTCCCAATGGCTGGCAAAGTGGGAGGCCACAGTCTGCAATTCCTGTGGCGTTGAAGGAAACTGTGGAGTCAAACAAGAAAAAAATTAGTAATTTTGCACATAAACATTGCAAGCAGATTAGACACAAACATTTTGGAACAAGATCAGTATAACATTTTTGCAAAACAGTATTTACAAACCAAAGTATAAGGTCCCCTTAGCAGATTCCTCACCCACCACCCCCCCCCCACTTCTGATAGCCCATTGCCAAAAATTAGGGGGGGATGTATTGGACAGGTAACCCTCTCAACTTCATTGAGAGCTGAATGCCTAAATAATGTGTGATAGTTTGGCCAGACCCTCCTTACTTACACTATTGGCAGCCCACCGGACAGGTAAGAAGTGTCCTAATCCCCCCCCAAAAAAAAAAAAAAAAATACCAAATGGAAGCACTTTTTGACATTCTGCTCTTACCTATCAAGATAAAAAATACGAGTAAAAAAAACAAAAAAAAAACATTTAGCGTTTGAAAGTATTGAGGCAGGCCCTTGCACTACATGCTTTGCTGAATTCATCCATAAATCTGACCACTAAAGAGGTAGGTATAGTGTGTATTGTGTTTGGCAAAGTCAGCAGATAGAGGATTGGTATCAGCTGACCTAGCAGTTGGGGGAGGGGGGTTCCTAATGAGTTTGGCCCACCAAAATAAAAAAACTTGGGTACTCTGCATGAAGTTAAACACACATATAACATTTGGGGATATTTTAGGGGGTGTTTAGGGGAAACCAATACTATGGAGCAGACAAAATACATTGCTAAGTGACTAGGCCATAGGTGTATATGGGCCCAGAAGAGCATGCTGGGGAGGTAAGTAAAGGCAAAAATGCATGAAGGACAAAAAAACATTCCAAGGTTCCAGCATGCATTAGCACAAAGGGGCACAGCATATTACAGCATATTGCAATCCTGGGAATTAGGGAACGAGGAAAGAAATACAAGACATTAGCAAACAGTAAATACATAGAATGGAATAGTAAAGAAGAAATCTTACCTTAATATAGTCCTTCTGCAGGACCTGTATGATGGCAGAACAGGTCTCTGGAATAATGATACCCAGAGCCTAGGGGGGAGATGCCTGTGGAGAACTTGAGGTCCTGAAGGCTTCTCCCTGTCGCCAAGTACCTCAACGTGGCAACTAGCCTCTGCTCCGGAGTGATGGCTTTCCTCATGCAGGTATCCTGCCTGCTGATAAAAGGGGTCAGCAAAGCCAAAAGACAGTGAAAAATGGGGTCCGTCATACAGAGAAAGTTCCTAAAATCATCAGGATTATTCTCCCGGATCTTACAAAGCAAAGGCATGTGCGAGAATTGGTCACGCTGGAGCAACCAATTCTTGGTCCATGAACTCCTCCTCGCCCTGTTCATGGACTGGGCTTGTGTCAAAGCTAAAAGCCCAACACCAAGCCCCTGCACAGCACAAACTCTACGACGAGTATGTACACGAAACATGGCTTCAAAACGGTCGGCTAGTCAGAACGGACTAACAGAAGCACCGATAAACAGCAAGGACTGAAAGAACGAAATTAATACCAGAAACGAGCAGACAATAAGCAGTGAAAATCAAAGCGTCCTATATCAAGATATAGGCCGCAATATCCAACAAATGTGAACTGACTACACGCACTGATAAACAGATACACACCGACAAGCACAAACTGAAGAGCAGTAACGATCTGAAAAGTGCGAATCGTCTCTAACCAAACTTCTACTAACACACGATAAACACGAAATCAGCAGAAGGAGCCCAAAGGGTGCCGGACGTGGTGCTGAACTTCCCTTTTCTAGTCCCGTCGTACACGCTGGAGCGGTGCGCTTGCAGGATGTTAAAAAACTCCTGCAAGCAGCATCTTTGGAGCGATGTATACACCGCTCCTTCACTGCTCATGCCCATTGAAATCAATGGGGCAGCGCAGATATTCCGCTGGCAAAGAGCCTCTGCAGCGGCCCTTTGTCGGCGGTTTTAGCACTTTTTCGGCCGCTAGCGGGAGCCTTGCTAGCGGCGGAATAGTGCCGCTAAAACGAAAGTAAAGTGGCGCCCGCACCGCCCAAGTGTGAAAGGGGCCTTACTAAAATGCCACAAAATCCTTACAAGGGTTATCCAACTAAGCTTTTAGTCACCAGAGAAAATTCAACAGTAGCTATCTCCTCTGTGGTAAACTCCTCTGTGGCTATTCAAGCAATGGGGCCTCTTGCAGGATCCAAATGGCTCATAATCACTTCACACAGGTTTATGAGTCATTTACTATTTTTGAACCATATTTATGCACTTTACCTCTGCATTTTCTTAGTGCCTGTTAATCTTATTGGATGGAGAGTTTCCAAGAGATGCATTTTGGACAACCCCCCCAAGGAATCGGCAGCTTTTTTTGGCTCATAGTACATATTACCTGTTTCTTTTTTTGACAAAATTATGTTCTGCACTTGTTCTTGTTTTTTTTTTTTTTCACGTTATGTTGTTATGTTTGGTAAAACAACCATTCCTCTGGGTTGGCTACAGGCAGGCTTCCAGTGGCTGCTACATCTTATCTTGTGCTTTAATCCATGTCTTCTTACACTGAGGGACTTATAGACTTGTAGTAGTTACAAGGGGTTCTTTTTGAGATCCCTAGTTCTGTCAGCAGCTAAAATGTTACATAGTTACATAATAGGTGAGGTTGAAAAAAGACACAAGTCCATGTTAATTTATTTTGGAGCTTAAAGCAATAATAAACCGCTGGATGTTTTTCTTTTTAAACCTGAAAGGCAATGTATACTAGCACATTATGTAAAACTTACCTAAAAAGGAAGCCATCCAGCGATGCAGTGTTACCGCTGATGGCGCTTCCATTTTCACCCGGTCTTTCTTCTGGTTCGTGGAGTGGCTGTAGCCGCGATGAAGTCAGTCCCACGCATGTGCGTGGGAGCCGCCATTTGCAGCACAGGTCTCACAGGACTCTGAAGGAATGGCAGAGATATGCCATTCCTTCAGAGCGCATTCACTGGTGACGTCACCTACTGCATGTCCAGTAAATATACCCTAAACAGTACACGTTTAGGGGATATTTACAATACCTATAGGTAAGCCTTATTATAGGCTTACGTACAGGTGAAACTCATGTATGGGAGTTCACTCCTCCTTTAAAGTGGCATTGTTTAATGTCCATGGGATTAATAGCGCCCTTTAAATGTGGCAAGAAGCAAAGAAGCTTCATTGAGATGTCTTCTGTATATAGGAGACATTTCCATGCTCTTAAAGTGGTTGTAAAGTCACATATTTTAAATCAGCATTATGCCTTTTAATTTTGAGGTCTTCATATTGGTGTTATTTTTATTTTTTTCAAATAAAGTGTCTAAATACCTTTTCCATGTAGCCTGATATAGCAGTCATGTGATTTCTTCTGCTCACTCTCTCCAGTTGCAAGACTGATATGGGAGGGGCTGCTAGTCCTGCAGAGAGTATTGCATAAACTTTGACCTTGTGTCTGATTGGCAGTGAACCAATATAGGAGGAGATTCTGCACTCAAGCTCCAGTCTGCACAGAATGTGAAAGCAGTTAACCCCATAAAGGCCAAGCAGCATTTGAGGCATAGGTGATGCAGCATTTCAGAGGCAGGAGAGAGCAGAGTATTGGAGTAACTGTAAAGCCTCATACACACGATCGGACTTTGTACAAACTTTCCCGTGGATTTTTGTACAAAGGGCGTTGGCCGCAAGTTTGTATTGCATACACACAATCTGACTTTTTAGGCAACAAACCCGAACATAGTGACGTTTCAACGTACTGATGACACTTCAAAAGAGGACGTTCAATTACTCCAGCGCTACCTATGGTCAACTTCTGTATTGTCTGATCTTTTGCATTGTTTCTGAGCATGCGTGTTTGTACTTTGTACAAAAGTCCGATGGTTTTGTGTACACACGATCAGACTTTGCTCCATCGGACTTTTGTTGGCAGAAAGTTTGTCCGTTCGCACAGCCAACAAAAGTCAGATGAAAACCAAAAAAGTTTGTCCGATGGAGTGTACACACGGTCTGATGTTGCCACAAAACAGCTAATTTGCATGTTTGTTGTCAAAAAGTCTGATCGTGTGTACGGGCCTTAAGAAATCATTACAGAGCCAACCCTTCCTGCTTATCTCTACTAACAGAGGAGGGGGGGATATTGCTTTAACAGTCATCATTACCAACAGAGCCAGTGGAAGACAAAACACAGATTTAACCCCAGAGCTGCTGGGGAGGGAGCTGATCAGGAGGATCACAATTAACCCCTCAATGACCAGGCACCTTCACTATGTAACCAGCAGCCACTAGTTAAAGCCCCCTTGCTTTTTTCAATCTGTCATTTCACACATAAATACACATATACATACACACACAAACATAAACGGATATATGCATACACACATACAAAAATGCATATATACACATGCACACACACACATGTGCACATATATACACATACATACATGCATGCACACACACACACATAAATGCATTTATACATGCACGCATGTACATGCACACACACACACATACAAACACACATGCATACATACATGCATGTACACATACTAATATGCACATAAATGTATACACACATACAAACATTCATTACTAGATACATACATGCACACACATGTATATGCATACATGTATGCATTCACATAAGCATATATACATGCATTCACATGCACATAAGTACACATGTACATGTACATACACACATGGACATACACACATGCACATAAATCCATACATTCTTACACACATACAAACATAGATACACTTGCATATACACACATGTAAACATATATACGCATACATACACACATGCACACAAATGCATGTATACATACACACAGTCATACAAGCATGCATTTATAGATACACACATGCAAATACTCACAGACACACATATACTGTATATATATGGAAGGAAGGAAGGAAGGATGACTATGGCACATCGAAGGCAAGACAGGAAGGATCACTATTACACATGTAAAGCAGTATTACACATGGAAAGTAAGTAGGATCACTATGGCACATATAAGACAGGAAGGATCAGTATGACACATGTAAGGCAGGAAGGATCACTATGATACATGTAAAGCAGAAAGGATTACTATGGCATATGGAAGGCAGGAAGGATCAGTATGACACATGGAAGACAGGAAGGATCACTATGGCATAGCATCACTATTTACATGATCTATTTACGTGACCTTGTATATAAAAAAAAAAAAAAAACTTTCATAACCAAATTATCTGCAAGCAGTCATTTTGTATAAAAATGTGAGAGAAGCTGTATGTCTAAATATAGTGTTTGAAAATGCTAAACATGATTTGCTTGTGAAAGCATACAAGAATGAGCACCTGAGCATGTATCTCAGGGTCACTTAGTGATAGAAACCCCAAATGTTGGTATGCAAACACAGTAGAACTAGCACTACAACCTCTCCAAATTTGGGGGTTCTATCACCAAGGAAACCCGAGATACGTGGACCCGAATTCGGGTTGCAAAATATTTTCGAATCCGGTTGAAATAGTTTCAAATGCGGTTGAAATAGTTTCAAATGCGGTTGAAATAATTTCAAATCGTGTTGATACTATTTCAAGTGGATTCGAAAATATTTTGCGACCCGACTTTAAAAAAAAAAATATGAAATTGATTCTAACAGTCTGCAGGAGATCTGCAAAAAAAAAAAAAAAGTGAAATGGCTGTTAATAGTCTACAGGAGATCTGCTAAAAAAAAGAAATAGATGCTAATAGTCCAAGTGAGAGAATGCAGCTTTTGCTATGAGGAGAGGGAAGAGCAGCTTCAGGTAAACATTTTAGTCAATGAAGGCTGTAGGAGAGAGGTGGGGCTGGGAGTGAAAGAGATTGTGTTCTCAATGCTGGCTATGGAACTGACAGGGATAGATAGGGGGAGGAGGGTCAAGAGAAGAGCTGCGATGATGGAGGCACATATTCTGACCATGCTTTCATAGCTCAGCACCCATGATAAACGTGGTCAGCTCTCAGGGGGAAAGTCAGGACCAGGCAGGATTAGACAGGTACTGTAGAAGATAGAAAGATCAATTGAATAAGCAAAGGCACTATGCTACAGCTTGTACCTTAAAGGGACAGGAGCATAATTTTTTTGAGGGAGGGTTAACAATCACTTTAAATTACCTAGCTGTACAAGTAAATCACATCCCTCTTTTTTTGTTGCTAGTGCTTAGAAGAGAAAGGGGGTTCTAATAGCTTTTCATAATTCGTTTTATTATCTTTTGCATACAGCGATTCCTGATCCCCAAGGAAAATACCTGATTTTAGTAACTGATTTAAATAACACTATTTATACCATAGTTAAGTTATACACCTCTAAAGCCCCATACACACGCGCGGATTATCCGAGGACCAGGTCCGTCGGATCATGTCCGTCGTACTTTGTCCGATGTTGGTTTTGCGTACACACGGTCGGACAAAGTTGTCGGAAAATCCGATCATTCTGAACGTAGTGACGTTTGTTGCCTACGACGGGACTACGTAGAGGCTAGTAGCCAATAGCTTTGGTCTTGTAATGTGATCTGAGCATGCGTAGCACTTTGTCCGTCGGACTACCATACACACGATCGGATTTGGTGTGATCGGACCTTGTTGTCAAAAAATCTATCCAGCAGGAGATAGGACTTTGTCTGTCGGACAATCCGACGTACACTGTCCGATGGTGCATACACACGGTCGGATTTTTCGACAACATTGTCCGATCGGACAGAATCCATGCGAAAATCCGACCGTGTGTATGGGGCTTAATGCTGGCCAGCATACCTTTATTTCCAGCAGCTTCAAACGGGATTAGTTATGCTGTGTGGTGATTTTAATTATGTTGTTGATACATTTATTGATTCTACTGCATCTAATACCAAACTTTGTAGCGACTTTCACTCTGCTAACCTTTATGACACTTGGCGATGCCAACACCCAACTCAAAAAGACTACACCTTAGTCTCTTCCTTGCACAAAACCTACTCTACAATAGATTTAATCCTTACGAATCTCTCCTAAGGCTGGGTTCACACTGGTACGACACAATAGTTGTACGACTGTGGATTCGACTTTGCCCTGCGACTTGAAGTCTGACCTCCACCTGACTTCAATGAAGGGTTATGACTCTGATCCCGAAAATAACAGGCCCTCTGTGTCTGGTATGAATCTTTGGGGGAAACTTCATGTCAAATAAAAAAAAAACAGCATAGGGTTCCCCCTCCAAGACTATACCAGACCCTTCGGTCTGGTAGGGGATTGAAGGGGGACCCCCACGCCAAAAATACAGCGTGGCGTCCCCCCAAAATTCATACCAAACCTTTATTTGAGCATGCAGCTTGCCAGGTCGGGAAAGGGGGTGGGGACAAGTGAGCACCCCCTGCCCCTCCTGAACCATACCAGGTCACATGCCCTCAATATGGGGGGGCGGCTGCTTTGGGGCAGGGGGGCCCTGCACCCACTGCAAAGCACCTTGTCCCTCATGTCGGGGCATGATGGGGCAGGGCCTCTGGATGATGTCACCGGTTGACCATGCCTCATGGCTATAAAAGTAATTGCACACGGTGCCGGCAGAGGAGAAAAGAGCAGAGGAGAACTGGCAGAGAGAGAAGACACCGGAGGGAGAAGAGAACCAGCAGCAGAAGAAGACATCAGTGGAGGGAGAAGAACAGAAGGAAGAAGTCATCAGCGGAGGGAGAAGAACCAGAGGACGAAGACATTGCTGGAGGGGGAAGAAATTGGAAGAAGAGACGCTGGAGCTGCTTTAGTAAATGACTTTGTCAAAAACCTGAGTACTGTTTTTTATTTTTGACACTTTTTTGGGGTTGAATGGGTAGGGGTACTAAGTACCCCATACTCATTCACATAGGGTAGGGGCCAGGATCTGTGGACCCCTTTGTTAAAGGGGGCTTCCAGATTCCGATAAGCCCCCCTCCCCCAGACCCTGACAACCACCGGCCAGGGTTGTTGGGAAGAGGCCCTTGTCCCCATCAACATGGGGACAAGGTGCTAGGGGGGGGGGGGGGGGGTTCGCTTGTCCCCACCCCCCTTTCCTGGCCTGCCGAGCTGCATGCTCAGATAAGGGTCTGGTATGGATTTTGGGGGAGACCCACACCATTTTCTTGGCTTAGGGGTTCCCCTTAAAATCCATACCAGACCCAAGGGTCTGGTATAGTCTTGGAGAGGGAACCCTATGCCATTTTTTTTTTTTTAGTTTGGCATGAGGTTCCCCTTCAAGATCCTCAGAGCAAAAGTTGCATGCCAAGGTCAGATCAGTTAAGACAACAAAGCCTTTCTTTTCTTACTTCTCTCAGGTGCAGAGCAGGCACTTTCCTAAAAGTGTTGCTAATGTACCCTTTTCCTTCTTCTCCTCTACTCCGAGGTGCAGAGCAGCCATTTGTCTGAAAGTACTGCTAATGCACCCTTTTCCTCTTCCTCCTATCTAATAATCCCACCATTGCTCCACAAACTATGAGGAGACCGTGGAATAAAAGGCCACTGCTATACCCAGAGCTCTGCAATGTGGGCTAGACATGTGCAAAAGGAAAAAAAAATGTTTTGTTTAGTTTTAATTCGTTAATTAATTAATTTTGTTTAGTTAGATTCGTTAAATTTCATTTTCGCATTTCGTTTCATTTTCGACCGAATTCAAAAATCGGTCGCATTCGAAAATATTTCAACCGAATTTGAAAATATTTCTACCGGATTCGAAATTATTTCAACATGATTCGAAATTATTTCAACCGCGTTTGAAACTATTTCAACCGGATTCGAAAATATTTTGCGACCCGACTTTGGGTCCATGTATCTCAGGGTCACTTAGTGATAGAAACCCCAAATTTGGCATGCAAACACAGTAGAAAATTTGGGTTGCAAAATATTTTCGAATCCGGTTGAAATAGTTTCAAATGCGGTTGAAATAGTTTCAAATGCGGTTGAAATAGTTTCCAATGCGGTTGAAATAATTTTGAATCATGTTGATACTATTTAAAGCGGATTCGAAAATATTTTGCGACCCGACTTTGAAAAAAATAAATGGAATTGATTCTAACAGTCTGCAGGAGATCTGCAAAAAAAAAAAAGAAGTGAAATGGCTGTTAATAGTCTACAGGAGATCTGCTAAAAAAATAAATAGATGCTAATAGTCTGCAGGAGATCTGGTGAGAAAACAACATAGATACTAAAAGTCTGCAGGAGATCTGCAAAAAAAATGAAATAGATGCTAACAGTCTGCAGGAGATCTTATGGGAACAAATAGTAATCTGCAAAAAAAAATTAAAATGAAATAGATAGTATCTATATTCTATTCTGTTCTATTGTTTTTCTAGTCTATGCTCTATTTCTATTCTAATCTTTTTCTATTCAAATTCATTCTATACGAAATTTAAATGTCGGAAAATAAATATATATAACCCTCTTCCGAAATTCGAATTTAGTATATAATGATTTTGATTTTAATAGAAAAGATTTTAATAGAATATAAAAGAATAGACTAAAAAAACAATAGAACAGAATAGAATAAAATATAATATATTCTATTCTGTTCTATTGTTTTTCTAGTCTATTTTCTATTTTATTATAATCTTTTCTTTCCAAAGTTAAAATTAATTAATTAAAAAATTTGAATTCATACTATTCGAAATTCGAATTTATTCTATTCGAAATTCGAATTTCAGAAGATGGTTGTATATTCTTTCTATTTTATTCTATTAAATTATATTTTTTTTCTATTCTGTTCTAATCTTTTCTATTTGAATTATAAATTTTGGAAGATGGTTAGTTACTTATATACATCTGTCACATAAAAAAAAAGACGTGAAATAGCTGTCACGGATGTCGATCGCAAGGCAAGTACATATGCTGTATGTCATTGTCCGAGTGCAACGTGACCTGCCACGAGTGCCAGGTGACCTGCCACGTGACCAAGTTGTGGATTGTCCACTTGCCACATCACCTGCCACAAGTTATGGGGTTCCTAGCACCAAGTGACACCAAGATATGGGCGATAGGTCAAGTACTTTTCTGCAGAAGAGAATGAAATTTTGCGACCCGACTTTGGGGCCACGTATCTCGGGCCACTTATAGCTAGAAACCCCAAATGTGGTATGCAAACACATTACAACTAGCACTACAATAACCCCAAATTAGTTTCTATCACCAAGTAACCCCGAGATACGTGGACCCAAATTTCTGGTTGCAAAATATTTTCGAATCCGGTTGAAATAGTTTCAAATGCAGTTGAAATAATTTCGAATCATGTTGATACTATTTCAACCGGATTCGAAAATATTTTGCGACCCAACTTTGGGTCCACGTATCTCGGGATTACTTGGTGATAGAAACTCCAAATTTGTTGTAGTGCTAGTTCTACTGTGTTTGCATATCAAATTTGGGGTTTCTAGCTATAAGTGGCCCCGAGATACGTGGCCCCAAAGTCGGGTCACAAAATGTCATTCTCTGCTGCAGAAAAGTACTTGACATATCCCCCATATCTGGGGGTCACTTGGTGCTAGGAACCCCACAACTTGTGGCAGGTGACATAGCAAGTGGACAAATAACCATCTTCCAAAATTTATAATTCAAATAGAAAAGATTAGAACAGAATAGAAAAAAATATAAAATTTAATAGAATAAAATAGAAAGAATATACAACCATCTTCTGAAATTCGAATTTCGAATAGAATAAATTTGAATTTCGAATAGTATGAATTAAAATTTTTTAATTAATTAATTTTAACTTTGGATAGAAAAGATTATAATAAAATAGAAAATAGACTACAAAAACAATAGAACAGAATAGAACAGAATAGAATATATTATATTTTATTCTATTCTGTTCTATTGTTTTTCTAGTCTATTCTTTTATATTCTATTAAAATCTTTTCTATTAAAATCAAAATCATTATATACTAAATACGAATTTCGGAAGATGGTTATATATATATTTTTTTCCGACAATCAAATTGCGTATAGAATGAATTTGAATTTGAATAGAAAAGATTAGAATAGAAATAGAGCATAGACTAGAAAAACAATAAAACAGAATAGAATATAGATACTATCTATTTCATTTTTAATTTTTTTTTGAAGATTACTATTTGTTTCCATAAGATCTCCTGCAGACTATTAGCATCTATTTCATTTTTTTTGCAGATCTCCTGCAGACTATTAGTATCTATTTTGCTTTCTCACCAGATCTCCTGCAGACTATTAGCATCTATTTTTTTTTTTAGCAAATCTCCTGCAGACTGTTAGAATCAATTTCATTTTTTTTTTTGCAGAGTACTATTTATTTCCATTAGATCTCCTGCAGTATATTAACATCTATTTCATTTTTTTGCAGATCTCCTGCAGACTATTGGCATCTATTTAATTTTTTTTTGCAGATTACTATTTATTTCCATCAGATCTCCTGCAGACTATTAGCATTTTATATATTTTTTTTGCAGATCTCCTGCAGACTATTAGTATCTATTTAATTTTCTCATCAGATCTGCAGACTATAACTATAAGCATCTATTTATTTATTTATTTTTTGCTAGTCTCCTGCAAACTATTAGCAGCCATTTCCCTGTGTATAGAGATATAAGCGGTGATTTCTTTTTTTGCATTAGAGCAGCCATTTCCTTTATTTCAGCAGATCTCCTGCAGACTATTAGCATCTATTTCATTTTTTTTTGCAGATTACTATTTATTTCCATCAGATCTCCTGCAGACTATTAGCATTTTATATATTTTTTTTGCAGATCTCCTGCAGACTATTAGTATCTATTTCATTTTCTCATCAGATCTGCAGACTATAACTATAAGCATCTATTTATTTATTTATTTTTTGCTGGTCTCCTGCAAACTATTAGCAGCCATTTCCCTGTGTATAGAGATATAAGCGGTGATGATGTCTCTCGTGTTGTCTCTTCCTCAAACCGTTCCTCCATTAATAAATGAAATAGATGCTAATAGTCTGCAGGAGATATGCTGGAAATAAAGGAAATGGATCGTAATCTGCAAAAAAAGAAAAAAAGAAAAAAAAATGAAATAGCTATTAACCGCTTCCCGACCGCCTCATGTACATATACGTGTCCAGAATGGCATGGGCAGGCAGAATCACGTACCTGTACGTGGCCCTTTAAATGCCTGCCCCAGGGTCGCACACGCGCCACCAGCGGTGTGCTCGCGACCTGGTCGGGAGCTCCGTGACCCCGGCCGCGGGACCAGCGGACCCGATCGGGTCACGGAGCTGAAGAACGGGGAGAGGCATGTGCAAACAAACCTCTCCCCGCGCTTCCTACTCTGCCTGTCATTGATTGGCTGTTCCCAGTCATCGGGAAAGCCGATCAATGACGTCAGACGTCAGCCCCGCCCCCTAATGTAAAAAACACAACACATGTCACAGCCCATAACCCCTCCCCTCCCCCTAGTGGTTAACTCTTTCACTACAACTGTCATTTATACAGGAATCAATGCATTTAAATAGCATTGATTGCTGTATAAATGACAATGGTCCCAAAAATGTGTCAAAAATGTCCGATGTGTCCGCCATAATGTCGCAGTCACAATAAAAATCGCTGATCGCCGCCATTACTAGTAAAAAAAAAAAAAATATTAATAAAAATGCTATAAAACTATCCCCTATTTTGTAAACGCTATAACTTTTGCACAAACCAATAAATAGTCGGTAATTGCGTTTTTTTTTACCATAAATATGTAGAAGAATACGTATCGGCCTAAACTGAGGAAAAAAAAAGTTTTTTTTTATATATTTTTTGGGGATATTTATTATAGCAAAAAGTAAAAAATATTGCATTTTTTTCAAAATTGTCACTCTATTTTTGTTTATAGCGCAAAAAATAAAAACCGTAGGGGCAATCAAATACCCCCAAAAGAAAGCTCTATTTGTGGGAAAAAAAGGACGCCAATTTTGTTTGGGAGCCACGTCGCACGACCGCGCAATTGTCAGTTAAAGCGACGCAGTGCCGAATCGCAAAAAGGGGCCTGGTCCTTTGGCTGCCAATTGGTCCGGGGCTGAAGTGGTTAATAGACTACAGGAGATGTGCTACAATAATGTGAGGGGTAGGGATGGGCCCGGTGTTCGATTCGAACCCATGTTCGAATCGAGCACTGGGCGTTCGCTCGCTCGGCGAGCCCAGAACTATTGGGGCCGCTCGCATCGCAGTCGCAGTGCAATGCTGGCTGATGATTGGCCAAGCATGCACTGTGACCCCACATGCTTGGCCAATCACAGCGCCGGCAGCGAGGAGAGCCATAATTGGCTACAGGCAGGATGCCTGTAGCCAATTATAGCTCAGGGGCTTTAGTACACGCCCCACGGTATAAGAGGCCGCCGCGGCAGCGGCCTCGCATATTATGTTTCAGTCACAGTGTAAGCGTGTCAGTGTGTTGCTGACTGCTGACAAGATATGCTCTATTTCTGGGGATTTGTGTGTGCGTGCTGTTAGAACAGCATTGCAGTATTACATCTGGGGGGTGTCTATAGGTGGCCTGTGAAGGGGGGCAGGTTTCCTGTGCTTAGAACTTTCCCTGCAAAAAGTGTAATTTTTGCAGGAAAAAAGCTATTTAAAAGCACTCGCGGCTAATGAATTGATGGCTCCTGTAACACAGAGAACTGTCATTCATTAATAAAAAACAAAAAAAAAAGCGTGGGGGTCCCCCCAAATTCAATAACCAGGCCTTTCAGGTCTGGGATGGATATTAAGGGGAACCCCAGCCAAAAAAAAAAAAAAAATGGCGTAGGGTCCCCCTCAAAATCCATACCAGACCCTTGAGGTCTGGGATGGATTTTAAGGGGAACCCTAGCCAAAAAAAATGGCGTGGGGTCCCCCTCAAAATCCATACCAGACCCTTATCCGAGCGCGCAACCTGGCAGGCCGCAGGAAAAGAGGGGGGGACGAGAGCGGCCCCCCCCCTCCCGCCTGAACCGTACCAGGCCACATGCCCTCAACATTGGGAGGATGCTTTGGGGTCCCCCCCAAAGCACCTTGTCCCCATATTGATGAGGACAAGGGCCTCTTCCCCACAACCCTGGCCATTGGTTGTGGGGGTCTGTGGGCGGGGGGCTTATCGGAATCTGGAAGCCCCCTTTAACAAGGGGACCCCCAGATCCCGCCCCCCCTGTGTGAAATGGTAAGGGGGTACAAAAGTACCCCTACCATTTCACCAAAAAAGTGTCAAAAATTGTAAAAATGACAGGAGACGGTCTTTGACAATTCCTTTATTAAAATCTTCTTTCTTCTTTCTTGATCCTTCGGTTTCTTCATCTTCTCCTTCCGTCATCTTTTTCCATCTTCTTCCATCTTCTTCCTCCGATCCGCTTCTTCTTGCGCTGGTCTTCTCGTCCTTCTCGTCCGGCATCTTCTTCCGTCGGTGTCTCTTCTTGGGCCGCTCCGCGCAATGGGAGGCTCCCGCTGTGTGAGGCTCCGCTCCGTCTGACAGGTCTTTTATAATGGAGGGCACCTGGTGACCCCGCCCCCTCTGACGCACGGGGACGTCATGGGGAATTCCCTATGGCTTTCCCCATGACGTCAGAGGGGGGCGGGGTCACCAGGTGCCCTCCCTTATAAAAGACCTGTCAGACGGAGCGGAGCCTCACACAGCGGGAGCCTCCCATTGCACGGAGCGGCCCAAGAAGAGACACCGACACCGACGGAAGAAGATGCCGGACGAGAAGAACGAGAAGACCAGCGCAAGAAGAAGCGGATCGGAGGAAGAAGAAGATGGAAGAAGATGACGGAAGGAGAAGATGAAGAAACCGAAGGATGAAGAAAGAAGATTTTAATAAAGGAATTGTCAAAGACCGTCTCCTGTCATTTTTACCATTTTTGACACTTTTTTGGTGAAATGGTAGGGGTACTTTTGTACCCCCTTACCATTTCACACAGGGGGGGGCGGGATCTGGGGGTCCCCTTGTTAAAGGGGGCTTCCAGATTCCGATAAGCCCCCCGCCCACAGACCCCCACAACCAATGGCCAGGGTTGTGGGGAAGAGGCCCTTGTCCTCATCAACATGGGGACAAGGTGCTTTGGGGGGGACCCCAAAGCATCCTCCCAATGTTGAGGGCATGTGGCCTGGTACGGTTCAGGCGGGAGGGGGGGCCGCTCTCGTCCCCCCCTCTTTTCCTGCGGCCTGCCAGGTTGCGTGCTCGGATAAGGGTATGGTATGGATTTTGAGGGGGACCCCACGCCATTTTTTTTGGCTAGCGTTCCCCTTAAAATCCATCCCAGACCTCAAGGGTCTGGTATGGATTTTGAGGGGGACCCTACGCCATTTTTTTTTTTGGCTGGGGTTCCCCTTAATATCCATCCCAGACCTGAAGGGCCTGGTTATTGAATTTGGGGGGACCCCCACGCTTTTTTTTTTTCATTTTTTTTTTTTTTTGTCAATGACTTTTTTTTTATCAATGACTTTCAGTTTCAATGAATGACTGTTCTCTGTATTACGGGAGCCGTCAATACACATTAGCCGCAAGTGATTTTAAATAGCTTTTTTACTTGCAAAAATTACACTTTTTGCAGAGACAGTTCTAAACACGGGAAACATGCGCCCCTTTACATGCATACTATAGACACCCCCCATGTACGAAATTTAAAGGAATATTACACTTTTATTGTTTCAATTTAAGCATTATTAAAATCACTGCTCCTGAAAAAACGTCCGTTTAAAAAAAAAAAATTGCATTGATACATGTCCCCTGGGGCAGGACCCAGGTCCCCAAACACTTTTTATGTCATTAACATGCATATTAGCCTTTAAAATTAGCACTTTTAATTTCGAGCGTTCGCATCCATTGAAACTAATAGGGTTCTAAAGCTCGCACGGACTTTAGGTCCGATCGTGGGTTCTGGTGCGAGCCGAATGGGGGGGTGTTCGGCTCATCCCTAGTGAGTGGTATTAGTGAGTGAGGGGGGATGGATGGAGATGCTGAGCTCTGATTGGATGGTGTATGGAGGTGATCGTCTCTCTATAGATGGAGGAGGGGGGGAGGTGATGACATCACACAGTATTTTATATATTTATAAAATCATCTTCCAAAATTCGAATTTCGTATATAATGAATTCAAATTCGAATCGAAAAGATTATAATAGAATAGAAAATATTGGAAAGAATCGAATAGAAAAACAATAGAACAGAATAGAATAAAATAAAATATATATATATATTATATTTTATTCTGTTCTATTGTTTTTCTAGTCTATTTTCTATTTATATTCTAATCTTTTCTAATTGGAATTCAAATTCATTCTATACGAAATTCGAGTGTTGGAACATGGTTTTATATATATATATTTTTTTTTTTGATTTGTTCTATTGTTTTTTTTATAATATTGTTTTCTATTATTTTAGAATATTTTTTATTCAAATTCGATTTTATTCTATATGAAATTCGAATTTTGGAAAATGGCTTTTTATATGTATGTATATATGTATATATATATAACCATCTTCCGAAATTTGAATTTAGTATAGAATGAATTCAAATTTGAATAGAAAAGATTAGAATAGAAAAACAATAGAATATAATAAAATATTATATATATATATATATATATATATATATATATATATATATATATATATATATATATATATATATATATATATATATATATATATATATATATATATATATTATATTATATTCTGTTCTATTGTTTTTCTAGTCTATTTTCTATTCTAATATTTTCTTTTCGAATTCTAATTCATTCTATACTAAATATTTATACATATAACTATGTTCTGAAATTTGAAATTCATATAGAATGAATTCAAATTCGAATAGAAAAGATTAGAATAGAATAGAAAAACAATAGAAAAGAATAGAATAAAAAAAATATAGACGGTCATATTCTATTGTATTTTATTACATTCTATTCAATTCTATTCTATTCTTTTATTTCTATTCTATTGGTTTTTATTTTTATATTCTATTTTATTGTATTCTTTTTTAGAAATCGATTTATATTTTTTCTAATTCGATTTGAATTTATTTTCGACTTCGAGTCGAACATATTTCGAATTCGATTCGAAAATATTTCGAATTAGATTCGAAATTCGTCCGCGATTTTTCGATTCGAAAAAATTTGGATTTGGTTAAATTTGTTAGTATTGTAATTCGGTAATTCGGATGCATCCGAATGTCCGAATAATGAAAAATTTGTCCGAATTTCGATTCGGAACATTATGAAAAGCATATGTCTAATGTGGGCCTTTTTAAATGTATCTGTTGCTTGAGCAAATCACCCCCTTACCCAGCATTTTAAAGCAGCTTGGCACAACTCCTGACTTTACAGCTATCTCCATTGCGCATCATAGTATGACCCTTTTAAATGATTTTATTGTCTGTGCTACACCACAGTGGCAGGTACCCAGCCACCATTACCTGTTTTTACCTGTAAGGCAGTTCCTGCCCTGGTCAAGCAAACACAGGCATAAATGACAATACAAATTTTTACTAACTTAAGCAAAAAAAAAATCTTAAGCTGGGAACCCATGTATTGAAATTTGACCAATACAGCAGGAACAGCTGGATTTCAATCTGTGTGTAGCCCTCTCTGATTAATCTACACATGCTGCTTCCTGTTTTGAGGGTACCTGGTCACCCCAGCTACCACACTCCACCCTTTGCAGCAGCAGCTCCTGAGATCCTGGATGCCTCCTCCTCCCAGCTGCAGATGCACCAATGACTGTAATGCATGAGATCATCCACACATTCTATTGCAGGTGCCATCAGTGTATCCACTGTGACAGTTTCTTTGGTGTCCTCCCCAGCTAAGAATCCTTTGAGAACCACGAGAAGCATAATTTGTTTTACTTCATGTGAGTTGCTAATTGTCTTCCTAATAAATGTTTATACACCCACTACCCACTTTTCTCTTTTTGCGTAGTTTTGAAGTCTCATAACTCCTACATTCTGTGGGTTGCATACACCTAAGCCCTGCACTCTGTGTTATGTAATCCTGACCCCTGCACAATGTGCATTATGTACCCCTGACCCCTTCAGTATCTGCAATATAGTTACATAGTTAGTCTGGTTGAAAAGACACAAATCCATCTAGTTCAACCAATAAAAAAGAAAAAAAATCATATATACACCTTGCTTCTGCACTCTGTACATTACACACTTCTGATCCCTGCACTCTGTGCGATTCAAATCCCTGACCACAAAAGTGTCTGCAGTCTGTTGGCACAGATCATTCAAATGTCCTTTTTAAACTCCACCCATATAAAGTAGCACTAAAAAGGATACCATAACACAACCACTGAAATGCACATATGTAGCATGATGATGACAGCATCTAAAGATCCCCAATACTTTAACAGTGTGGGTGGTGTGTTCCCCCCTCCCGCAGGGACCCCCCATGTGGTTAAATAATTAAAGTAAAAAAAAAAAAACATAAAATTATATTAAAATATATTACAAAAAAATTAAAATTAAATGTAACCTCCAATGCCTTGCGCACACCACCAAACCCAAACGCGAGCACAGGGTGTGCACGGTTTTCCACCATATATGTGAGGTATCATCATGATCCTCAGAGTGAGAGCAATAACTTTAGCACCAGAGCTCAGTTACCTCTAAACTGATGAGCTGTAAAGGCTTTTAAAGTGCTGCTTATGGAGATTTTTAGATACCATAGTTTTTTGCGATTATCACGTGTGCACACAATTTTAAGACTTGACGTATTTTGTATCTATTTACTCAATGCAACCCCATCTTCTTATATTATACCAATTTATATTTTATAAGAAAAGTATATAAGAAATACACTATTATATTGTGTGTGTTTCCAAAAAAATGTATTATATTATATTTTTTTATTTATTAAACAGTTGCGCAAATATCGTGCAACATAAAAAATTGCAATGACATTTTTTTTTATTCTATAGGTTACATAGTTACATAGTAGGGGAGGTTGAAAAAAAAAGACACAAGTCCATCAAGTCCAACCTTTGTGTGTGATTATATGTCAGTATTACATTGTATATCCCTGTATGTTGTGGTCGTTCAGGTGCTTATCTAATAGTGAGACCACCGCCTGTGGAAGGGAATTCCACATTCTTGCAGTAAAGAACCCTCTACGTAGTTTGATTGTGCCCCCCGCTGAGACCACTGCCTGTGGAAGGGAATTCCACATTCTTGACGCTCTTACAGTAAAGAACCCTCTATACGCAGTTTAAGTTAAACCTCTTCTTTTTCTTCTAATTTTAATGAGAGTCCTGTAGGAATTAATCCCCTTTTTAATGCATGCCAATATTCTGTTTCTTTGTTAGCAGCAGCTTGGAATTGCATGCCTTCTGCGAAAAAAAGATTTATCCCTATTGTGGGGTCATATTTTTGCCACCCAAAGCATTATTTTACATTTTTCTACATTGAACCTCATTTGCCATGTAGTTTCCCACCCCATTAATTTGTTCAGATCTTTTTGAAAGTTTTCCATATCCTGCGGAGAAGTTATTGCAATGCTTAGCTTAGTATCATCCGCAAATACAGAGATTGAACTGTTTACCCCATACTCCAGGTCGTTTATGAACAAATTAAATAGGATTGGTCCCAGCATAGAACCCCACTACCCACCCCTGACCATTCTGAGTACTCCCCATTTATCACCACCCTCTGAACTCACCCTTGTAGCCTGTTTTCAATCCATGTACTCACCCTGTGGTCCATGCCAACTGACCTTATTTTGTACAGTAAACGTTTTCGGGGAACTGTCAAATGCTTTTGCAAAATCCAGATACACCATGTCTAAGGGCCTTACTTTATCTAGATGGCAACTCACCTCCTCATAGAAGGTTAATAGATTGGTTTGGCAAGAACGATTCTTCATGAATCCATGCTGATTACTGCTAATGATCCCGTTCTCATTACTAAAATCTTGTATATAGTCCCTTACCATCCCTTCCAAGAGTTTACATACTATTGATGTTAGGCTAACTGGTTAGGCTTAGGCTAGGTTAGGCTAACTGTTCTGTAATTCCCAGGGATATATTTTGGGCCCTTTTTAAATATTGGTGCTACATTGGCTTTTCTCCAATCAGCTGGTACCATTCCAGCCAGTAGACTGTCAGTAAAAATTAGGAACAATGGTCTGGCAATTACTTGACTGAGTTCCCTAAGTACCCTCGTGTGCAAGCCATCTGGTCCTGGTGATTTATTAATGTTAAGTTTCCTAAGTCTAATTTAAATTCTGTCCTCTGGTAACCATGGAGGTGCTTCCTGTGTTGTGTCATGGGAATAAACACTGCAGTTTTGGTTACTTAAGCCCGCTGATTCCCTCGTGAAGAATGAGGAGAAGAATAAATTCAATACCTTTGCCATCTCCCCATCCTTTGTAATCAGATGTCCTTCCTCATTCTTTATAGGGCCAATATGGTCCGTCCTCCCTTTTTTACTGTTTACATACTTAAAGAATTTCTTGGGATTTTTTTTTGCTCTCCTCCGCTATATGTCTTTCATGTTCTATCTGGCGGTGGGTAGTATGTGCAGGAGAGCAGTGCGAAGTGTATGGCATGGGGTAGTATGTACAAGAGAGGGGTGCGGAGTGTATGGTGGTGGGTAGTAAATGTACATGAGAGAGGTGCAGATAGTGTAAAAGTATATGGTGTGAATGAGCCCTAGTTCATGGAGTTCACTTTGCAGTGGCATGCATAGAGCAACTGAACTTGGCTGCACAGCACTAGTACTGGCCACCACGCTGCAGACACTGCTCTCATCGCCCCCTCCCCAATTTCAAGCCCCTTTCTCAAGTCCCTGCACACAAGCTTCATTATCTCACAAAACCCCACCAACTCACCTCTCTCCACATTCCCTGCACTACTGCAGACATCCCATCTGGCAGGATCAGCAGCAGCCAGCAGCTCTGCCTTCTCCTGTATCTTTCTACAGGCAGTGCTGGAGAACACTGAGCAGGGGCGCTGTCGGAGGGAGGAGACAACATAGCGGCTCTGTATGTAGTGGCGCTGATGTTTGCTTAGCGGCACTGCCACGGCTGCAGAGGGAAGTAGTGCATTCAGGCTTCATTAATGCTGTATTGATGGTGGTCAGTGTGGGAGAGAGAGTGCACAGCAGTGAGCCACAGCCATCAGGATTTACTAACGCTGCACTGAAGGAGAGGGAGAGAGCTCTCAGCTGTGAAGCCACAATCCTTCAGAAATCATTAAGGCTGCATTAAAATATCCCAGGGGTGGGGATGTTGGCATGGACAGGAAGTATGGACCCCCCCCCATTGAGTTCCCACATTGGCTGGAACAGGAGGTAGGCTGCTGTGTCCGGGTTTCAGGAGGACAGAAACCCAGGCACAAGTGTCAAAACCTGTACTATCCGGGTCATACCCGTACAGGTGGCAACCCTACCTGCAGCGCCGCCTCTCTGATGTTTGGCCCCCCTCCTCCTTCCTCCGCCGCCGGACCAATTAGAAAGCACAGCACGATTTTGCGCATGCACAGTAGGTTCCCTTACCGGCAATGGCGACGGCTGCACCCGACAGCCAATCCAAAGATCGGCTGTGTGCCAAAATCGCGGGCTCTGTGGACAGGTAAGTGTCCATATATTAAAAGTCAACAGCTGCAGTATTTGTAGCTGCTGACTTTTTTGCGGGGTGAGCGGACCTCCGCTTTAAGACCAACTCTGAACTTGCGTACAGAGGTACACCAGTACTCAGAGTGGGACTAGTTAACCGCTTCAATACAGGGCTTTTAAACACCCTTCCTTACCAGAGCACTTTTTGCGATTCGGCACTGCGTCGTTTTAACTAACAATTGCGCAGTCGTGCGACGTTACACCCAAACAAAATTGACGTCCTTTTTTTCCCACAAATAGAGCTTTCTTTTGGTGGTATTTGATCGCCCCTGCGGTTTTTATTTTTTGCGCTATAAACAAAAGAAGAGCGACAATTTTGAAAAAAAAAACACAATATTTTTTTACTTTTTGCTATAATAAATATCCCATTTTTTTTAAAAAAAACAATTTTTTTCCTCAGTTTAGGCCGATACGTATTCTTCTACATATTTTTGGTAAAAAAAATCGCAATAAGCGTATATTGATCGGTTTGCGCAAAAGTTATAGCGTCTACAAAATAGGGGATAGATTTATTGAATTTTTTTTTTTTTTTTTTTTTACTAGTAATGGCGGCAATTTGCGATTTTTTTTTTTCGTGACTGCGACATTGCGGCGGACACTTCGGACACTTTTGACACATTTTTGGAACCATTCACATTTACACAGCGATCGTTGCTATAAAATTGCAATGATTACTGTGTAAATGTGACTGTCAGGGAAGGGGTTAACACTAGAGGGCGCTGGAGGGGTTAATGTGTGTCCCTAATAGGAGTGATTCTAACTGTAGGGGGAGGGGACTTAAGGGGAGGAGACCGATCATGTGATCCTCTGTACTGGGATCACATGATCGGTCTCCTCCCCGCTGACCGGACGTGGAGCTGTGTGTTTACACACACAGCTCCACGGTCCCGCCCGGTCCCGTTGTTTTAACGGGCAATCGCGGGTGCCCGGCGGACATCGCGGCCGCCGGGCACTCGCACCGGGTCCCGAGCGATGGCGCGCGCGCGCGCCCCCCAGGCGGCCGGGAATCCGAGGACGTCATATGACGCCCACCCAGGATGGTAGATCCACCTTGTGGGCGTCATATGACTATGGCCCGGTATTGAACTGGTTAAACAACAGCTCACTTCACTTTAGAGTGAGAGTGCACAGCAGAGGGTGGATTCAATAGCCCCTACAGCATCGAATGTCAGCTATGGATGTGTCCACTTCCATGTGCTGTCAATCAAAAGTGGAGCAGACCTGATGGGGAACTAATTTCTCTGAAACCTATCAGCCTTCTCCCACCCATAGTATAAAACTCCTCAGCCAAGCACATGTCATTGTGACAGGTGCAGTGGGTGGAGTGATTGCACTGGGGAAGGAGTGTACAGTGTGGGTATGCCTTCCTCAGTGCAAACAGGGACAAATTCATGTACCTGTTTGTGACAAGCACCAACACTTCCGGTGCTACACCCTGATGGAATTCTAAAGCCTATGGCACCCTTTCTGATTTTCCCCAATAGTATCCTAGTAAAGCTGAAAATAACTGTTGTTTTATTCTAACCTATTAGAATGATTGTTTTTTTTTTTTAAAGTGTAGAACACTCTGTATCTCTAGAGGGAAAGATATTTAATCTCCAAATATGGAAAGGTTTCTTCACAGTAAATGAAAATGTGGAATAGACTCTCTGAAGAGCTGGTTCTGGCCAGCTCAGTAGATTGCTTTAAAAAAGGCCTGGATATTTTCCTGAACGTACATAATATAACTGGATGCTAACATGTATCAGCGAAGTTGATCCAGGGGGTATCCGATTGCCTCTTGGGGGATCAGGAAGGAATTTCTACCCCTGTTGGAGCAGATTGGATCATGCTTTGTTGGTTTTTTTTTTTCCTTCTTCTAGATCAACTAGTATGGGATTGTATATAGGATTGTATGTTTTGTCCCCCCCCCCCCCCCCCCCCCTTTTAGTGGTTAAACTAATACACTTGTGTCTTTTCTCAACCAGACTAGCTATGAAACTATATGACCATTTCAATTAAATATACATTGTATATGTTCTAAGACATTTTAGATAAGGCTACACATGTTATTGTTTTTGTGCTACTGCTGGTTATCTCAGCTTTGAACCAATGAAATAAAAAATGCTTTCCTTAAAAAGAGGTATTTCTTTATCACAAATACACAAAATGTTTTGCACAGATTATTTTATACCTCACTTGTTTTATTTTGAACAGATACATTTCATAAGTTAGTCATTATAAATATATATATATATATATATATATATATATATATATATATATATATACCCATTATGTGACAAAAAATAAATAAAAAACTTGGTAAAAAAAGGATAATATATGAGCTACGCAGCAAGCATACTTATATAGGGTACACAGCAGGTAACAGTTGATCGCCTGCAAAGCTAATCAGAGAGGGTGACAAACTATTTCATTTAATGACAACCTGACATTATTATTGTACTAGAAAGTAATTTATCATGTCAATTTAAAAAAAAAAAAACTTCCTTCCAGGCATAGTTATATACTTTTTACCTTTTAAATGCAATGAAAACTTTTATCTCTGATGGAGTCAACTAAACACTGACTTTTACAAAGCACTAAGACTTTCAAAACATTCTTGCAAACATACACTTCCATACAAAAATAATCAAGCTTCATGTTGCAGTGATAAATGATATAGCTTTAGGCTGGCTTCACACCTATGTTTTTCAGTAACGTGCAGTAAAATGTGTGTTTTACCTCACATAACCACAACACATAGTTACATAGTTAGTCAGGTTGAAAAAGACCATCTAGTTCAACCAAAAAAAAAAATTTATAAAAAAAAGTATACAATCCCATATACACAATCCTACACCCACCGTTGATCCAGTGGAAAGAGAAAACCCCCAGCAAAGCATGATGAAATTTGCTACAGCAGGCGAAAAAATACCTTCCTGCTCCCCTGAGGACCCTAAAGTGAATAAATCAACACCAGTTCAATATATGGACCCCTTATGTATTTGTACATGTTGATCATATCCCCCCCTCCCCCGTATTCTCCTCTTCTCAAAAGAAAATAAATTTAGTTCCTCTCATCTTTCCTCATAGCTGAGCTCCTCCATGCCTCTTATCAGTTTAGTTGTCCTTCTCTGCACTTTCTCCAGTTCCCTCGATATCCTTTTTGAAAACTGGTGCCCACTCCAAAAACTGAACTGCATATTCCAGATGAGATCTTACTAATGATTTGTACTGGGGAAAAATGATCTCTCTCTCTCTCTGGAGTCTATACCACTCTTAACATAATGAAGGAAACCGCAGCTTGGCATTGATCTACCAAAACCCCCAGATCCTTCTCCACTATGGATTCCAGTTGTACTCCCCCTAGTATGTATGATGCATGCATATTTTTAGCCCTCAAGTGCATACCTTTACATTTATCAACATTAAACCTCATTTGCCACATAGTTGCCCAATGACACAATGAGGTTGGCTTGTAAGTTGAAGGCACGCTGTAAGGATGTTATTTCACTGTATAGCTTGGCATCATCCGCAAAGACTGGAATGGTACTTTTAATCCCAGACCCAATATCATTTATAAAGTTATTAAAAAGTAAGGGTCCCAACACTGCACCTTGGGGTACACCACTGATAACCTTAGACCAGTGATGGCAAACCACGACACCCCAGATGTTTTGCAACTATAATTCCCATAATGTTCATGCACTCTGCAGTGTAGTTGAGCATCATGGGAAATGTAGTTCCAAAACATCTGGAGTGCCAAGGTTCGCCATCACTGCCTTAGACCATTCAGAGTAAGAATCATTAACCACTACTCTCTGAATTCTGTCTTTTAGCCAGTTTTCTATCCATTTACAAACTGATCTTTCCAAGCCTGTAGACTTAACCTTACACATTAGCCATGTGTGGGGAACTGTGTCAAACGTGTTTGTAAAATCCAAGTATATCATGTCCACAGCACCCCCCTGTCCAAGGTTTTACTTACCTCCTCATAAAAAGAAATCAAGTTTCTTTGACAACTTCTGTCTTACATTAATCCATGCTGTCTGTTGCTTAAAAGAACTCATCTATGTGGTCTTTTATTATACTCTCCAGTATCTTCCCAACTATAGAATTTAAACTAACAGGTCTATAGTTACTTGGTAAAGAATTTGATCCCTTTTTAAATATAGACACCGCATTGGCCCTACACCAATCCAGTGGTACCAGTCCAGTCATTAACGAGTCTCTAAAAATTAGAAACAACAGCTTTAAAATGACAGAGCTCAATTCTTTTAGGATCCGTGGGTGGGTGGATGCCATCTGGTCCTGGTACTTTATCCATCTTGATTCTGTCTAAATATTTCTGAACCATATCACTTTTGAGCCATTGTGGAACATTTGGGGCTGTGTCAATACCATCCTCATTATGGACATGAGCTCCTCCATGCTCCTTTGTATACACAGAGCTGGGTAGCGCAGCTTCAAAGTCCGGTGATTTTGAAATTGCGCTAGTGTGTGCGAGACTTATCACCACTTCAAATCTATAAAATTAGAATCAGGTGTTCCAGATAAGATGTCAATGATTAGAACCACCTTTGGCAGTCTTCCTGTGGAACCTGTCTTATTTTGTCCCCTTTTCCACTAATGCTGCTTTGCTGCACTGCAATGCACATTCCCAGCGTGACAATAGTGCAATCAAAGTTATTGCCCATGGAAACCTATGTACCCATTCACATCAGTGCACTGCATTGGTGGTACATTGTAAAAAGTCCTGAAAGCAGCATCTTTTGTGTGCTGATTTTCAAGCGCACCTAAAAGCAGGTACCATAGAAGTGAATGGCAATGTAATAAACATGGTATTAAAACCCATTAAAAGCGCACCACATGACGTTATTGATGCGTTATTGACTTGTTTATATAGGAAACACAATTGTATGCTGGGAGTCCAGGATACACAATAGCATGCTGGGATTCAGGAAATCCTGTTTGCGCCCTGCAGAGAGAGAGAGAGAGAGAGAGGGGGAAGGAGCAACATGAGCCAGCACAGGGAGAGTGGCAGAGGCAGTAGGCTGGACATTGAACATGAGAAATTTATCACCCAGGTCCGAGAACATCCAGAGCTGTATAACCCATCTGATCCAAACTATGAAACTATGGGTGAAAAATAACTGAGCTTGGAAGTACATTGGGTCTGTCACTATCTGAGATTGGGACAGGCTCACCTCCATTGGTGAGAAAGCTACTAAAGGTAAATTCATGTTAATTCCATCCAATGTGTATATATACAGTATGTACATGAAATAATCTTAACGTGCACCTAAACCCAGGACCCTGCATTAACTATTTCTGGTCTCCCACAGTACACAGAACATGGAAAATGGCAATTATTTTAGTAAATATATACTGCTAAATACCTTTTCTCATCAGCAGTATATAGCAATACATGGACTAGTGACTTCTATTAGTGTCTGGAAGGGGGGGGGGGGGGGGGGGGGGAGGGGGAAGGGAGGAGGTGTGTTCTAGGAGGGAGTGGGGGTGTGAGACCAGGGGCACCAGGAAGGGGGGAGGTGGTGAAGAGGGGGTTGGAGAAAGGAGATGGAAAAGGGAAGGAGGGGAAAAATGGAGGTCAAAGGGGGAGGGAGAGGAAAAGGGGAAAAAGGGGGGGGGGCGGAAATGGGGGAAAAAGGGAGGGGGGGGGGACCTGGAAAGGAAAGGGGTGGGAGGGAAAAGGGGGGAGAGGGAAGTGCGGGTGGGGAGGGGAAAGGGGGATTAGGTGTGTGGTATGGGGGCGGGGGGGGGGAAGGGGGATTTGGTTGGTTGGGGAATGGGTTGGGGAAGGGGGTGGGGGGGATGGGGGAGGGGGGGGGGGGTTTTGGGCGATGAGAAGAGGGAGGGGAGAGAAAGACAGGAAAAGAGAAGGGGAGGGGGGGGGGAAAAAAAAGTAAAAAAAAATACCTTTTCTCTCAGCAGTATATATAAAGCTTATTGGAGGAGTTTTCATTCTACTCTGAGTGTTCTATGAGGCTGCAGGACACCTGGCCCTGTCTGGACAGTGTTGATTGGCCCTGATTGGCTTGCATTCTACATGCATTCTACCAAGCAAAAAAAAGTCCACAATGCTCTGTTCTATCAGGAGATGGTTTGGGGACTGTGGATGAAGGGGAGGAACAGAGAAGAAAGGATCAAACAGCATGTTTACACAATGCAGAGGATTAACCCCTTAGGTTCCACAGTGAATATAACAATCATGCTTTATTGCATATGAAGATTGATTTTACTGTTGTGGGTTTAGTAACACTTTAAAGCGAAGGTTCACACAAAAATTGAACCTCCGCTTTTCAGAACCCTCCCCCCCTCCGGTGTCACATTTGGCACCTTTCAAGGGGGAGAGGGTGCAGATACCGGTCTAAGACAGGTATTTGCACCCACTTCCAGGCATAGACTCCCACGGGAGTCTATGCCTCTTACCGCCTCGCCGCGCTGTCTGCTGGGACACACACAGGTCCCAGAGACAGCACGGACCATTTAGATTGCGCGGTGCGACTCACGCATGCGCAGTAGGGAACCGGGAAGGGAAACTGCAAGGCTTAATTTCCTGATTCCCATACCGAAGATGGCGGCGGCAGCATTCGAGGACCGAGGGACGGTTCGGCTTCGGGTGTCGACATCGCTGGACCCTGTGACAGGTAAGTGTCCTTATTTTAAAAGTCAGTAGCTGCAGTATTTGTAGCTGCTGACTTTTAAAAAAAGAAATTTGCGGGACTCTCGCTTTAAGCATGTACTCAAGATATGTTCTTTTTCTTGGATTTCATTTATTTCTAGTTTGTGTGGTCATTCAGTAGTGGGTGCAAACCAAAGCCAACAAATAACACAGAGACCATATACAGTATACTCTTCAAATTATGTTTATTTGTGGACACAAAGAGAACATCATACTATCACCTTGAAAAACAAGTAAAACAACCCATTCAGTTGCAGAGGGACTGGCAGGAACACTAGATATCTCACATAAAGGAAGCAATACAAAGAGAACAGGAGACTTCATACAAGTACAGCAGGCATATAACAGGAATATGAAATGTTGGGGTAAAAAACACTTTACAACCGTAATATTTGTCATGACAAAATAAATTTAAATCATCCCTCTTTGCCAGCTCCGTTCTCCTGCAGGTGTCTGGAAATAATCAGCAAAATAATCCCTGATGTTGGACGCCTGTGTTGGACCACGCACAGTAGGCCATTCCACAGGAACTAAATCATGATCCAGCATGTCCTCAAAATTAACACCATCATATTCTCTTACCACATTATGTAAAACACATGCAGCCTTATCAACCCTACATGCATGTTTGATTTTTAAATTGATGGGCTTGTGCATAATTTGCCATTCATTGGCAAGAATGCCCAGCGCACACTCCACAAGGTGCTGAGCCCTGCAGAGACGATAAATAAAAATTTAAAGTGAAGAAAGGCAGCTCTTAAATGTCCATAAAAGCAAAGCAAACATCCATCAATCCCAGGAGGCACCTGATAGATAAATGAACCTTGACTAAAAAGATGAACAGTGATCTTCCACCAACACCACAGTAAGCCAAGCCTCTTACCCTTACAACTGGACCACTAGACTATAGGTGGTCAAAAACGCCCAAACATCAATTCACCGTGGACTGCTCCAAAATGGATCCAGGCATCACTCCTTATGTTGAAAGGTGTAAAAACAGAACCACTTCATGGTGTAGTATATATAAACTGTTTGAATTCATTAAAACTGCATCTATATACTCACACAGTAGTAAACAGGCATGTCATATGAAAAGTTCCTGATGGTTTCAAACAGACAAGATGGCCACGGTCCTAATGCACAGCGATGTCATGCATCCAGAAACTCCACCCTGCACGGCATTTTGTTGTATCCAACGTCATCAGGAACTTTTCATATGACATATCTTCTACTGTGTGAGTATATAGATGTGGTTTTAATAAATTCAAACAGTTTATATACTACATCATGAAGTGGTTTTGTTTTTACACCTTTCAACATGAGGAGTGATGCCTGGATCCATGCTGGAGCAGTCCGTGGTGGATTGATATTTGAGCATTTTTGACTACCTATAATCTAGTGGTCCAGTTGTAAGGGTAAGAGGCTTGGCTTACTGTGGTGTTGGTGAAAGATCACTGTTTATCTTTTTAGTCAAGGTTCATTCACCTATCGTGTGCCTCTTGGGACTGATGGACGTTTGCTTTTATGGACATTTAAGCACTGCATTTCTTCACTTTAAATTTGTATATTGTTGCCCACAATTTATGCTAGCTGCTGTCCACTTATTGTCTTTGTAACCTAAGCGCAGTATCATTTATTTTGATAAATAAAAAATCTCCTTTTTTCATTAAGATTTCTCTGGGAGTATGGCCTCATTAGATGTTGCCCAATGGAAAATGCCTCATCAGCCAAAAAGACAAATGGCATGGGTGGTCCTTCTGTTTCTGTCAGGCAAATCTAGCCTATTATTTTGCAGCCGCTTTCCAAACTGTGAATGATGAAATACAGCAGAATCAGCACAGCTACCATAACTGCCTATCAACAAAAAAAAAAAAACTTATATTCAGCATCCACAACTGCCATCAAAACAATTGAAAAATACTTCTTATAGTTTAAATAATGGCTACCACTGTCAGCGATCTCTTTAAATTTTTTCTTGTCAGGAGTTGGCATAAAGTTTGGCATAAAGGTCGAAGGTTTTTCCAGATGGCATTGCATGTATCTCTCACTATTTCACAAATTATTGATATTCCACCATGAAATTCATAGTGCATGGAGGTGTAACTATTTCCTGTTGCTAAATACCTAAAAAAAAAACACTTTCTCGTTTCAGTTGCTGATCTAAGAACGATGGAGGACAATGAAAGACAATTTCTGGAGAGAGATGAAGATACAAAACAAATACATGTAGTTATTCTGCAGCTAAAAATCATTAGGGGTTATTTACTAAAGGAAAATCCACTTTGCACTGCAAGTGCACTTGGAAGTAAAATCGCTGTAGATCCGAGGGGGACATGCAAGGAAAATAAAAAACAGCATTTTAGCTTGCAGATGATTGGATGATAAAATCAGAAGAGCTTCCACTCATTTCAGATCTACCTCTTAGATTTAGAGCGACTGCACTTCCAAGTGTACTTTCAGTGCACTTTCAAGTGCACTTGCAGTGCAAAGTGGATTTGCCTTTCGTAAATAACCCCCATTGTGTCTATTGCTACTATCATGATCTGCTTTTTCTAAAAAAAAATATGGAGCTGAGGTAGTAAGTGCATAACTATGTATAATCTAAATCAGTGGCGGCTGGTGAATTTTTAGGATGGGGGGGCGCCAGACCCCGCCCTTCCTTTTTGATCCCTCCCACTTGGAGAAAATGGGCGTGGTTTCAGTGAAATGGTGGGCTTGGCTCTAAGGTGGTGTGGTTAGTGTCTGAGATGAACGAGGGACAGAGGGAGAAGGAGAGAGGGATAGAGGGACAGCAGGCCCAGATCCTACACAATAGAAATATGTGTATTCTAGAAAGTTTAACAATCAGCAGATAAAGATATTCCAAACACCTGGTGTTAGCACTTCAATCATCCTGGCACCATGGTTGTTATGGTGTCAGGATGATTGAAGCGCATTATTTCTATCATAACATTGTAATGTAAAATGAAATCATTCAACTCACCATAATGCAGAATCAGTGGGAGCCCTGAGCGTGTCTCTAGCCACGTCACCTGCCACCAGATGCCATTAGGTGTCCCCAATGGAGTCCGTCCTTACATCAGGTGCCCCCAGCAGAGTCCCTGCTTACATGCAGCCTGTGTCACATAAAATGCAGCCTGTGTCCCACCAAATGCAGCAGCCTGTGTCACCACCAAATTGTAGCAGCCTGTGTCACCATCAATTGCAGCAGCATGTGCCCCACCAAATTGCAGCAGCATGTGCCCCACCAAATTGCAGCAGCATGTGTCCCACCAAATTGCAGCAGCATGTGTCCCAAAAAATTGCAGCAGCATGTGTCACCACCAAATTGCAGCAGCATGTGTCACCACCAATTTGCAGCAGCATGTGTCCCACCAAATTGCAGCAGCATGTGTCCCACCAAATTGCAGCAGCATGTGTCACCACCAATTGCAGCAGCATGTGTCCCACCAAATTGCAGCAGCATGTGTTACCACCAAATTGCAGCAGCATGTGTCCCACCAAATTGCAGCAGCATGTGTCACCATCAATTGCAGCAGCATGTGTCACCACCAAATTGCAGCAGCATGTGTCACCACCAATTGCAGCAGCATGTGTCCCACCAAATTGAAGCAGCATGTGTGCCACCAAATTACAGCAGCATGTGTCCCACCAAATTGCAGCAGCACGTGTCACCACCAAATTGCAGCAGCACGTGTCCCACCAAATTGCAGCAGCACGTGTCCCACCAAATTGCAGTAGCATGTGTCACCACCAATTGCAGCAGCATGTGTCCCAAAAAAATTGCAGCAGTATGTGTCCCACCAAATTGCAGCAGCATGTGTCACCACCAAATTGCAGCAGCATGTGTACCACCAAATTGCAGCAGCATGTGTACCACCAAATTGCAGCAGCATGTGTAACCATCAATTGCAGCAGCATGTGTCACCACCAAATTGCAGCAGCATGTGTCCCACCAAATTGCAGCAGCATGTGTCACCACCAATTGCAGCAGCATGTGTCCCATCAAATTGCAGCAGTATGTGTCCCACCAAATTGCAGCAGCATGTGTCCCACCAAATTGCAGCAGCATGTGTCACCACCAAATTTCAGCAGCATGTGTACAACCAAATTGCAGCAGCATGTGTCACCACCAAATTGCAGCAGCATGTGTCCCACCAAATTGCAGCAGCATGTGTCCCACCAAATTGCAGCAGCATGTGTCACCATCAATTGCAGCAGCATGTGTCGCCACCAAATTGCAGCAGCATGTGTTCCACCAAATTGCAGCAGCATGGGTCACCACCAAATTGCAGCAGCATGTGTCCCACCAAATTGCAGCAGCCTGTGTCACCATCAATTGCAGCAGCATGTGTCACCACCAAATTGCAGCAGCATGTGTCCCACCAAATTGCAGCAGCATGTCTCAACACCAAATTGCAGCAGCATGTGTCACCACCAGATTGCAGCAGCATGTGTCCCACCAAATTGCAGCAGCATGTGTCACCATCAAATTGCAGCAGCATGTGTCCCACCAAATTGCAGCAGCATGTGTCACCACCAAATTTCAGCAGCATGTGTTCCACCAAATTGCAGCAGCATGTGTCACCATCAATTGCAGCAGCATGTTTCACCACCAAATTGCAGCAGCATGTGTCACACCAAATTGCAGCAGCATGTGTCACCATCAATTGCAGCAGCATGTGTCCCACCAAATTGCAACAGCATGTGTCACCATCAATTGCAGTAGCATGTGTCCTACCAAATTTCAGCAGCTTGTGTCCCACCAAATTGCAGCAGCATGTGTCCAAAAGTTAAATATAGTTGATAAGTGGGGGGGGATTTGTGCTGCTGCCGACCAAGTGAAATTTAAATATGGGAAGGCATGGCAAGCTCAGGCGGTATGTTCGACGGATTGCCCGAGTGCCGACGTCACTTCCTTTGCCAACATGCCACGGGACACGTACATAAACTCACTTCCACAACGGGTCCATTCCTTAGAAATAGCTAGTTCATTTAGGGAATACTATGCTCAGCTGTACCATCTCCCAGAAACACTGCCCGACTCCTCGGAACCCCAGTGGTTTGACCTCATTCTCCAATATTTCACAGAGGCCCAATCCCCACAGCTGGAGGCCTCAGTTAGCAAACGGCTGGACACCCCCATTTCCCTCGCCCGGCTAGGCTTTTAAAGGGCCACGTACCGGTACGTGGTTTTGCCCAGCCGTGCCAATCTGCTGACGTACATCAGCGTGAGGCGGTCGGGAAGCGGTTAAAATAAATTACAAGTCAGAGATCTTATCACTGAATGTCCCTTCGGGTTTGCGTACACAGCTGCAATCTGCCATCTCATTTACATGGTGCCCAACCTCCCTGAAGTACTTGGGGGTCTATTTGTCCACAAGCTGCTCCCTGCTTTACGAGTGTAACTACGCACCACTACTCTCCGCTATTAGAGTGGACCTGAAAAGATGGGATAGGGTTGCATTTTTTTGGAGTGTTCTTAAAATGAATGTGCTACCTTGTATATTGTTTTTCCTGCAGATGGTGCCAATCACTTTGCCTAGGACTTTCTTCTCAACCCTCAATAGCCTGTTTATACAGTATATATGGAGTGGGAAATGCCCCCGGTTAGTCCTCTGCACGATACAGTGCCCTAAAACGAAGGGGAGTATGGGGGTCCCAGATACTATGAGGCTGTAGCCCTACAACGCATTTTGGACTGGTACCATAATATTCCTTACAAACTATGGGTACCCCTGGACAAATTCTTGGCAGGCCGTAACCTATCACATGCCCAATGGGTTCCCTGGGAACGTAGGGGTATTTCAGTGCTGGTCTCTCCACTGGCTGCCCACGCTTTGGTGACTTGGGACGCCCTGAACAAAGGGAGGAAGCTTGCACTTCTGACTTCCCTTTTGGCACCCCTAGGCGGCTTCCCCTGGTTCACTCCTTTGGAACACCCTTCCTTTTTTTGGACCTGGGTGGCTGATGGAGAGTCCAGATGTGGCAGATTTGTCCAAGACCAAGGCCTGTTATCGCTGGCCACACTGAGGGAACAGTACGGCCCCTTCCTAATGGATGAGTGGCGCTATAGACAGCTTCAGAACTTTATCACTAGCCTACCCCAGGGGGTTCGGTCACCTACCCTGGCCTCTCCATTCGAACGATTATGTATGTCAACCTCGGCTATTCTCCATGCCATTTCAGTGTTGTATGACTTATTGCAATCCCTGCATACTGAAGAGAAACCGGGGTTCATTAGGGAATGGGAGAGGGACCTTCAGCACATCTTTACTGAGCCTCAGCTGGACCATCTGTATAGACTCTTACATTCAAGCACAGTTGATACAAAAATGCAGGAGAATAGTTATAAGGTTCTGACCAGGTGGTATAGAGTACCTTCCAAGCTTACCAAGATATACCCTTCTCTCTCAGAAGCATGTTGGAGAGAATGTGGCCTCAGAGGCTAATTTCTTCACATCTGGTGGGAATGCCCCAAGCTGCGACCCTTCTGGCTAGATATACATGCACAGATCAGGATCATATTGGACTTGGAGCTCCCAGATTCCCCATTGGAATCCTTGCTGAACTTCCCCACCACTCCTCTTAACCAGTACCGCAAATTCATACTGCCCCATCTGCTCAATGCAGCCCGATGGCTAATTCCAATACACTGGAAGACACCTCAAGTGTCTACCCGTACTGAATGGAAGCGTCACCCAGCAGGCCTGCTCGGTCCCTGACTTGACATACAATACTTCTCTGCAAGCGTCACCTCCACTGGCTGGGTCCCTGGCTTGACGCCTGATGAAGTTTCCCAATTCTTCACCGTCCCCGGTTGGTGAGAACACTGCTCTGGTACTTGCTTCAGTTACTCACAGTGGTCCCAGGTAACAAGGTGGATTGTCCCTTAGTGGTGACAGCCTCCCCTTTACCTCTGACCACTACAGGTTCTACAGCTGGCAGAACCGTCACTTCTGGTTGGACCGTAACTCACAGTCCCAACCCTACGCTTCTCTCTTTCTTCTGGATAGGCCTCTCAGACAGCCTAGCATCCAGATGCCCCCGGGATAGGCCTCAGGTCTCTGGCCTAGCAGCCCGGGGCAGTACAAATAAATAGGCTCTCCCAGCAGGCCAAGGGACTCAAAAAAATCCCTGCCCATTGGCTGAGATACCCCATATACTCCTAATCTGTCTTTGCAATGCCCTTGTCTTATCTAATCTAATGCCACCAGGTACCCGGCCACCTAGCAGAAGTGACAAGTGCAGCAATTCCAGAATTAGGGCAAAGTCATTTGATCTCCTAGCAATTGGCCAATGCTAAACTTCAGGGTGCTACATATATATATATATATATATATATATATATATATATATATATATATATATATAAAATGGAAGCAGCAAGTTGTCTTTGAAATGTTTCATTTCGCAGAAAACATTTTTTTTTTAGTTTGTGTGAGTGTCTTCATGGAAGTTTGCTATTTTGGAATGCTGTTCTTATAATAAATTGCCCTAATGTTGTATGGAACCTGTTCGGTTCGCACCAGAACCTGGGAACAGACGTAAACTTTGCGTGAACTTTAGAACCCTATTAAAGTCTATGTGACTTGAACGTTCAAAATCAAAAGTGCTAATTTTAAAGGCTAATATGCAAGTTTATTGTCCTAAAAAGTGTTTGGGGACCTGGGTCCTGCACCAGGGAACATGTATCAATGCAAAAAAACTTTAAAAACTGAAGTTTTTTCAGGAGAAGTGATTTTAATAATGCTCCAGCGATGGGTGATCTCTCCCAATGGTCCAGCGCAGAGCATCCTGTCTCCACAGAGACACTGCGGGAATCCCGACAGCCTGATAAGGTCTTAGCTGAGTAGGACGCGGCCCTTGCGTCAGAGGGGGGTCAGGTGATGGGTGGCCGCTAGACATGTGCGATTAGTTTTGTACGAATTCGTAATTCGTACGAATTTTTCGAAATTCGTACGAATTTACGAATCCGTAGTACGAATTTTTTCAAATACGAATTCCGTACGGAATACGAAATTCCGTTTACGAATTTCGTCGCCGAATTTATTCGAATCCGACTACCAAATATCGAATTTCAACTAATATGAAAGAAATTATTATAGCGGATATAACGAATGATTCAAATGAATTCGAATGAATTCGAATGGATCGAATGAATTCGAATGACAAAGTGTAATTTTTGCAGGAAAAATTCCGTTTACGAATTTCAGCTCCAAATTATTCAAATCCAACTACCAAATCGAATTTCAACTAATTCGAAAGAAATTATTATAGCAGATATAACGAATGAATTCGAATGATTTCCAATGAATTCGAATGACAAAGTGTCATTTTTGCAGAAAAAAAAGCTATTTAAAATCACTCGCGGCTATTGCCGGCAAATGAATTGTCGGCTCCATAACACAAAGAACAGTCATTCATTGATATAAAAAAAAAAAAAGCGTAGGGGTCCCCCCAAATTCAATAACCAGGCCCTTCAGGTCTGGTATGGATATTAAGGGGGACCCCAGCCAAAAAAAAAATAAAAAATGGCATGGGGTCCCCCCTAAATATCCATACCAGACCCTTCAGGTCTGGGATGGATTTTAAGGGGAACCCCGGCCCAAAAAAAACCTGGCAGGCCGTAAGAAAAGAGGGGGGGACGGTTTCTTCATCTTCTCCTTCCGGCATCTTCTTCCATCTTCTTCTTCCTCCGATCCGCTTCTTCTTGCGCCGGTCTTCTCGTCCTTCTCGTCCGGCATCGGCATCGGCGTCTCTTCTGGGCCGCTCCTCGCAATGGGAGGCTCCCGCTCTGTGAGGCTTCGCTCCGGCTGACAGGTCTTTTATAACGGAGGGCACCTGGTAACCCCGCCCCCTCTGACGCACGGGGACGTCATGGGGACTTCCCTATGGCTTTCCCCATGACGTCAGATGGGAGGCGGGGTCACCAGGTGCCCTCCGTTATAAAAGACCTGTCAGCCGGAGCGAAGCCTCACAGAGCGGGAGCCTCCCATTGCGAGGAGCGGCCCAGAAGAGACGCCGATGCCGGACGAGAAGGACGAGAAGACCGGAGCAAGAAGAAGCGGATCGGAGGAAGAAGAAGAGGAAGAAGATGAAGAAGGAGGAAGACCAGAAGAAAGAAGAAAGAAGAAAGAAGATTTTAATAACGGAATTGTCAAAGACCGTCTCCTGTAATTTTTACTTTTTGTGACACTTTTTTGGTGAAATGGTAGGGGTACTTTTGTACCCCCTTACCATTTCACACAGGTGGGGCAGGATCTGGGGGTCCCCTTGTTAAAGGGGACTTTCAGATTCCGATAAGCCCCCCCGCCCGCAGACCCCCACAACCACCGGCCAGGGTTGTGGGGATGAGGCCCTTGTCCTCATCAACATGGGGACAAGGTGCTTTGGGGGTCTCAGACCCCCAAAGCACCCTCCCAATGTTGAGGGCATGTGGCCTGGTACGGTTCAGGCGGGAGGGGGGGCCGTTCTCGTCCCCCCCTCTTTTCCTGCGGCCTGCCAGGTTGCGTGCTCGGATAAAGGGTCTGGTATGGATTTTGAGGGGGACCCCACGCCATTTTTTTTGGGCCGGGGTTCCCCTTAAAATCCATCCCAGACCTGAAGGGTCTGGTATGAATATTTGGGGGGGACCCCACGCCATTTTTTTTTTTTTTGTTGGCTGGGGTTCCCCTTAATATCCATACCAGACTTGAAGGGCCTGGTTATTGAATTTGGGGGGACCCCCACGCTTTTTTTTTTTTTTTTTTATCAATGAATGACTGTTCTCTGTGTTTATTTATCCGACTTTTTATTAGCCGCAAGTGATTTTAAATAGCTTTTTTTCCTGCAAAAATGACACTGTGCAGGAACAGTTCTCTATATTAGATATACTGAATCTCGAATTCATTCGAAGCATTCGAAGCATTCGTTATATCCGCTATTATAATTTCTTTAATATTAGTTGAAATTCGATATTTGTAGTTGGATTTACTAACGATTCGTAACTATTCGTAACGATTCGTAACGATTCGTAACTTGAAATTGAAATTCGATATTTGTAGTTGGCTTCGAATTGTTCTCTGTGTTATGAGAACCGACAATTCATTAGCCGCGTTAACGATTTGTAACGATACGTAACGATTCGAAAAAAAATTTTTACGATTCGTACGAAATTCGTATTTCGTACGAATTCGAACGGAATTTCGTACACGAATTACGAATTACGATTTTTTTTATATACGAAACGGGACCATCCCCCCATACTATCCCAGCTTCATCCACCCCTCCCCAATCCCATCCCGTCTCCATCCATCCCCCGATCCAATCCAATTCCCATCCCCCCATACAATCCCAGCTCCATTCACACTAACCCCATCCCATCCACCCCACCCCAATCCAATCCCGGCTCCATCCATTCCCCCGATCCCATCCCAGCTCCATCCATTCACCCGATCCCATCCCGGCTGCATCAACCCCCCCAATTCCACCCCAGCTCCATCCATTCCCCCGCTCTCATCCCGGCTCCATCCATTCCCTGATCCCATCCTGGCTCCTTCCATCCCAGCTCCCTCCACCCCCTCTATCCCATCCTGGCTCCCTCCATCCCCCGATCCCATCCTGGCTCCCTCCATCCCCCTGATCCCATCCTGGCTCCATCTACCACCCTATCCCATCCTAGCTCTATCCATCCCCCTATCCCATTCTGGCTCCATCCATTACCCCAATCCCATCCTCCTCTTCCTGTGCTGTGATGTTTTCCTGTGCACAGAGGAGGAGGTGGGAACCAGTCACACCACTCACGAGAGCCTCGCTGGTCTGAGGTCTGTGTAATCTAAAAGCCTTGGAGAGGAGGAGGGCATGAAAAAGAGGGCGAGGGATGGGGACAAGCAAAGAGTTAACTTGGGGCGATTTGGGGGAGAGGATATCCATCCATCCCCCCATACCATCCCAGCTCCATCCACCCCACTCCCATCCCGGCTCCATCCACCCCCATGATCCAATCGCAGCTCCATCCATCCCCCCATACCATCCCGGCTCCATCCACCCCAATCCCATCCCGGCTCCATCCACCCCACTCCAATCCCATCCCAGCTCCATCCATCCCACCCCAATCCCATCCTGGCTCCATCCATCCCCCCGATCCAATCCCAGCTCCATCCATCCCCCTACCCATCCTGGCTCCATCCACCCCACCCCAATCCCATCCCGGTTCCATCCATCCCACCCCAATCCCATCCCGGTTCCATCCATCCCACCCCAATCCCACCCCAGCTCCATCCATCCCCCCCCAATCCCACCCCAGCTCCATCCATCCCCCCCCAATCCCACCCCAGCTCCATCCATCCCCCCAATCCAATCTCAGCTCCATCCATCCCCCCATACCATCCCGGGCCATCCACCCCACCCCAATCCCATCCCTACTCCATCCATCCCCCGATCCAATCCCAGCTCCATCCATTCATACCCCCGATCCAATTCCACCTCCATCCATCCCCCCATACTATCCCAGCTTCATCCACCCCTCCCCAATCCCATCCCGTCTCCATCCATCCCCCGATCCAATCCAATTCCCATCCCATCCCCCCATACAATCCCAGCTCCATTCACACTAACCCCATCCCATCCACCCCACCCCAATCCAATCCCGGCTCCATCCATTCCCCCGATCCCATCCCAGCTCCATCCATTCACCCGATCCCATCCCGGCTGCATTAACCCCCCCAATTCCACCCCAGCTCCATCTATTCCCCCGATCTCATCCCGGCTCTATCCATTCCCTGATCCCATCCTGGCTCCTTCCATCCCCCGATCCCATCCCAGCTCCCTCCACCCCCTCTATCCCATTCTGGCTCCCTCCATCCCCCGATCCCATCCTGGCTCCCTCCATCCCCCTGATCCCATCCTGGCTCCATCTACCACCCCTATCCCATCCTAGCTCTATCCATCCCCCTATCCCATTCTGGCTCCATCCATTACCCCAATCCCATTCCAGATCTATTCCCCACCTCTATCCCATCCCTGCTCCATCCATTGTGACAGGTTAAGGAGGGAGAGCCACACCAACACACTAGCCGACTAAGTGCAGGGGGGTGACACCGACGTTAGTGGCGCCACTGTGTGCTAGGGGGGTCTTTAGGACTTGTGCTACAAGGGGGCTTGGATATGAAATCCACCCCCCAGCACATATATTCTCCCCTCCTAAAGCCCCCCTAGCACATATCCTCCCCCCAATAAAACAGATGCTGTCTGCCACAAAGGGGGTGGCATCCATTTGATGGGCACAGTGGCTGCATTTGATGGCACAGTGGCTGAATTTGATGGGCACAGTGGCTGCATTTGATGGACACAGTGGCTGCATTTAATGGTCACAGTGGCTGCATTTGATGGGCACAGTGGCTGCATTTAATGGGCACAGTGGCTGCATTTGATGGGCACAGTGGCTGCACTTCATGGACACAGTGGTTTCATTTGATGGGCACAGTGGCTGCATTTCATGGGCACAGTGGCTGCACTTGATGGACACAGTGGCTGCACTTGATGGGCACAGTGGCTGCACTTGATGGCACAGTGGCTGCATTTGAGGGCACAGTGGCTGCATTTGATGGGCACAGTGGCTGCATTTGATGGGCACAGTGGCTGCACTTCATGGACACAGTGGTTGCATTTGATGGGCACAGTGGCTGCATTTGATGGGCACAGTGGCTGCACTTCATGGACACAGTGGCTGCACTTGATGGGCACAGTGGCTGCACTTGATGGGCACAGTGGCTGCACTTGATGGCACAGTGGCTGCATTTGAGGACACAGTGGCTGCACTCGATGGCACAGTGGCTGCATTTGAGGGCACAGTGGCTATATTTGATGGGCACAGTGGCTGTATTTGATGGACCCAGTGGCTGCATTTGATGGGCACAGTAGCTGCAATTGATGGTTTTCTTTTTTTTTATAATTTTTCAGTTTGTTTGCACCCCCCCCCCCCAAGAATTGTGCACACCAGCCGCCACTGATCTCTTGTATCATGTTTGCAGCCTCGGACCATCACTTGTATCATCTCTGCAGTCTCTGACCATCTCCTGTATCACGTCTGCAGTCTCTGATCCTCTCCTGTAGTATGGCAGCACAGTCTCTGACCATCTCTTGTATCATGTCTGCAGTCTCTGACCATCTCTTGTATCATGTCTGCAGTCTCTGAGCATCTCTTGTATCATGTCTGCAGTCTCTGACCATTTCTTGTACCATGTCTGCAGTCTCTGATCATCTCTTGTACCATGTCTGTAGTCTCTGATTATCTCCTGTACCATGTTTGTAATCTCTGATCATCTCCTGTATCATGTCTGCAGTCTCTGATCATCTCTTATATCATGTCTGCAGTCTCTGATCATCTCTCGTATCATGTCTGCAGTCTCTGACCATCTCTTGTGTCATGTCTCTGTGACTCTCTCACTCTGCGCAAGGTGCTCCAGAGCCCCCTCCACATTAGAGTTTCCATTTTAAATGCAAGTTAGAACTCTGTGATGTAAAGGGGAATGCAGTGGACTCTGATATAAAGGTAATCTTTGGTCACCAGAGCTCCCCCCCTTACATTAGAGTTCCCCTTTACACCAAATTCTGCAGGTTCCCCCTTAGATTATGATCCGCAGCATTCCCCTTTATATCAGAGTCCCCTTGCACTGTAAGGGGGAATCCTGCAGACTGTGATATATGGGGGAACTCTGTGCTGGTTGGGTTATATTAACCTGGCCTTCATGTAAATGGAGAAATATGCGTGTAATATATAATATATATATATTTGATTAAAGAAGAATTGGTTAGAGAAAATCCTATAAATGGTGAATTCATAGTTCATAGAATTTAAAACTCTTAATATATGCAATTTATAGTTTATTTTTATTGCTTTAATTATTTTTCCATTATGGATGTTTTTTTGGGGCCTTATGTCTCAGATTTGCCTAAGGCCTCACAAAGCCTAGAGTTTCTGTTTCTCTGCAGAGCAGCAACAGATTTCACACTCTCAAGTTTAGGAAAATCAACACTACTGTATGTATTCTAACAGCACCAACTCCTTTGCTTTGCAGATACCATCATGTTCACAAATAAAAGTAAAAATGAAAGCAATATTTGTTACAGCTCTCCATAAAAAACAGTTAGCTTCTTGTCAAAGCTAATTGAAGAAGCTGAACTTGGAAGCGGATTGATTACTAAGCAGAGCTGCATCTAATTTTGCACTCTTCTATTTTATATACATCTATATGAACTTACAGTAGGGTGATGATCAGAAGCTAACATGGAGGTATGAATTCATGAAAACTTGTATCATGGTGCAGCAACAATGGACTTAGCAGCTGAAGAAGATGATCAAATCTTCAAAATAAAAACATTTATTGGTGGGAAAGGTTGTGCCATTGTGGTTTTGCCATAAAGCCATAACTGGATACACTTATATCCCTACCCTAGTAGTTTGGTACATTAATCCAGCCTAAACACTAGCTAATCCCAATCCATTTTTGTTAACCCCACCTTTATCCTACCTTTAATAATCCTAAACCTACCTGCAATTGATCTACCTGTAACCTAAGATGGCTTTGTACTGCTCTTCCTCTCATCCTAATTCCTAGTATCCTCTACAATACTTGCCCTCTTATATGCTCTAATCTTTCTACCCCAAACAGAAGCTTGGAAATGTTCTAACCGACCTCTATTCTAACCCTAGTAATCTTCTCCCTACCCAAACCCCTACCTGTTCCCTCTCTGCTAATCATAATCCAACAATGATCTCCTATAACAAAATCTTACATTGATTTAGTCATCCTTGTGTAATTCTGGAACTTTGCAAGATGTGCTCTCAGATCGTCATAAAGCAACCAAAACTGACCCCTGGAATCCCAACACTGTCAAATAGGATGCACCCAATATCTCTGGTTACTTCTTTTCTGTAGAATATGTTTCCAGGCCAGCATAACCAGAACAATCACCCAAATTGAAAAATCTATATTATCAGCAATGACAACACACTAGCACACTTCTCTCTCCACTCACAACCCCCAAAATGGATACAGGAAATTAGGTAATATTCATGGAACGCATCAAAAATGCATTAAAAGTCCATTACGTAGCAGAATACATATTGGCCTAAATTGATGAAGAAATTAGATTTGTTTTCTATTTTTTTATTGGGTATGTTTTATAGCAGAAAGTAAAAAATATATATTTTTTCCAAAATTGTTGACATTTTTTGGTTTATAGCACAGAAAATAAAAACCACAGGGGTGATCAAATACTACCAACAGAAAGCTCTATTTGTGGGAAAAAAAGGACAAACATTTTATTTGGGTACAGTGTGGGGACTGCGCAGTTGTCAGTTAAAATAATGCAGTGCTGTATCACAAAAAATGGCCTGGTCAAGAAGGGGGGTAAACCTTCCAGAGCTGAAGTGGTTAAACATCTTACCCTTCAGAGCCATCACCTGAGATTTTGCATGGGAGATACAGTACCTTGAAAAAATATTCTTCAATGGGTTCTCCATTATATTATTGTTACCCTGGACTGTAATTGGGGCTTCAGGAATCCCCTCAATTGAGGGGGGGGAGCGCTGATCCCGGGTTGGGGCTGGCTATCCCTCTGCTTGAGAAAATATAAGGTGTTATACTGCGCTAGAGTTTCAAACATATATATAGCTGCAACAAAAACTATCAAATATCTCTATAGTGCAAAAATGTGTGTACAAATAGGTTGCGCTTATACCGTAAGTAATCCTGTGTGGCAAATGAGGAAACACAAAGGTGCACTACTGCAATAAAACTAATTCTAAGTGAAACAAAGCATAAATAAAAATCTATATGTTAAAGTCTATATGAAAAACTCTTCATCAACAGTGATAATAATAATTGAGTCCATAACAGAAACAGAAATGAGTGGTGTAATTCCAAAAGTGTAGTAAAAGTCCAAATCTCCTTCCACCTTCACCCAAGGAGGAAAAAGAGGATGAGACAAGAAGAGGGAGAGGGAGAACCTTGAATCAAAAAAAACACTCAGTGTGTGGGGACCCTTACCCAAAGTGGTGTACCCCCTAAAGAGCAAGGTCTAATGCGCCAGCAGATTTAGCCCTCTGCGGGGTCTAGCGAGCCTCCGTCCTCTTGGAGTACTCGATGTAGAAAGGAATCCTCCGCAATATCCTGATTAGGAATTGAGAGTCCGGTCTGTGGAGCGCACTTTGTCCCGGGAAAATCGGGAACAAATCCCTCTGCTTTACCCTTTCTTATTTGAGCTTTTCCACACTGGGGCTCGTTCCTATGATTTGAGATTAATTCAGCCCCTGTGCATAAGTTAGTGTGCAAATGTCTTGAGAGTTGGGGGGGGGGGCTGATTCTCACCCATGAGGGTTATTTGTGTGGTCTTACCTGTGTGGGTTCTTTATGTACTCCTGAATACTATTTATTGATACTTCACCTCTGGTTCTGTTTTATTGTTCAACATGCGTTAGCTCTCATCTACTTGTACTCTTATGTACAGTGCCTTAAAAAAGTATTCATACCAATTTACGTCATGTTACAACCAAAAACGTTAATGTATCTTAATGGGATTTTATGTGATAGACCAACACAAAGTGGAACATAATTGTAAAAAGGAAGGAAAATGATAAATGTTTTACAAATTAATATCTGAAAAGTTGTGTGCATCTATTCCCCTTCATTCTGATACCCCCTAACTAAAATCTAGTGGAACCAATTGCCTTCAGAAGTCACCTAATTAGTTAATAGAGTCCACCTGTGTGTAATTGAATCTCAGTATAAATACAGCTGTTCTGTGAAGCCCTCAGAAGTTTGTTAAAGAACCTCAGTGAACAAAGAGCACCATGAAGGCAATGGAACACACCAGACAGGTCAGGGAAAAGTTGTGGAGAAGTTTAAAGCAGGGTTAGGTTTTAAAAAAAGATCTCAAACTTTGAACATCTCATGGAGCACTGTTCAATCCATCCTCCGAAAATGGAATGGCTGTTATGGAAGAGTGGCAAGAAAAAAGCCATTGTTGAAAGAAAGCCATAAGAAGTCCCGTTTGCAGTTTGCGAGAAGTCATGTGGAGGACACAGCAAACATGTAAAAGAAGGTGCTCTGGTCAGATGAGACCAAAATTTAACTTTTTGGCCTAAAAGCAAAATGCTATGTGTGGCAGAAAACTAACACTGCACATCACCCTGAACCCACCATCCCCACTGTGAAACATGGTGGTGGCAGCATCATGTTGAGGGGATGCTTTTCTTCAACAGGGACAGGGAAGCTGATCAGAGTTGATGGGAAGATGGATGGAACCAAATACAAGGCAATATTAGAAGAAAGCCTGTTATAGTTTGCAAAAGACTTGGGACTGGGGCAGAGGTTCACCTCCCAGCAGGACAACAACCCTAAACATACAGCCAGAGCTACAATGGACTGGTTTAGATCAAATCATATTCATGTGTTAGAATGGCCCAGTCAAAGTCCAGATCTAAATCCAATTGAGAATCTGTGGCAAGACTTGAAAATTGCTGTTCACAGACGCTCTCCATCCAATCTGACAGAGCTTGAGCTATTTTGCAAAGAAGAATGGGCAAAAATGTCACTCTCTAGACGTGCAAAGCTGGTAGTGACATCTCCAAAGAGACTTGCAGCTGTAATTGCAGTGAAAGGTGGTTTTACAAAGTATTTACTCCAGGGGGCTGTATACAAATGCACGCCACACTTTTTACATATTTATTTGTAAAAAATTTGGAGAATCATTTATCATCTTCCTTCCACTTCACAATTATGTGCCACTTTGTGTTGGTCTATCACCTAAAATCCCAATGAAATACATTTATGTTTTTGGTTGAAACATGACAAAATGTGGACAATTTCAAGGGGCATGAATATTTTTTCAAGGCTCTGCAGCTCTCAACCCTTGCTGTCACGGAAAAGGAAACGGATCAATCCAGTTTAATCTATGTGTGTGAGTGTGTGTCAGTTTGAGTGTTCTGGGAATATACATACCCAGTATACTCTACTCATTGAAGAAGGCATCTAGAAGCTTTTTGAACCTGTCAACACTCTCAATTGATACCACTACCTGGGTAAGGGAGTTCCACATGCTGCTCTAACTGTAGAGTACCCTCTGCACAGTTTCAGATTAAACCACCTTTCCTTGAACCTCAAATTATGTGCACATGTGTCAAGAAGGACGTTCTGGCCACCCAGCTGTTTCTGGAAGACCTACCTGCAGAATCCCTCACAGAGGAGCCAACCCGCGCACTCAGGTGCGCGTTGACGCTAACGGGCACACACGGGTGCACGCTGACACTAACAGGCGCACGCGGGTGCGCGCTAGCACTTAGGAGTGCACACGAGCATGCGCGGGTGCACGCAGGGTGATTAATCTCTGTGCCAAAGGGGCTATTTAAAGGAACCTGTCACCTGGCCTCCTTGCTGTCCGATCTACAGCGTTCCTGAGTTCCCCTGCTGTTCCTTTACCTGTTGATCTGATACCTGTTACCCGGCCTGTCTCTGACCATTCTCTGTTTGCTGCCTGCCTCTGATCCCGGCTTGTCTTGATGATTCTCCTGCCTGCTGCTTTGGTACAGATCCTGCCCGCCTGTGTATGACCCGGCCTGCTTCACGACTACGCCTTGCCTGCTGCCTTGGTACTGTTCCTGCCTGCCAGTGTTTGACCCGGCCTGCCTGAGATCCGCTTGTGTCCTGATATACAAGAAACCTCCCGACTGCCTCTGCTTCCAGCTTCCAGTCCAATGGTTCCTTCGGTTCCTGCTGTTCCTGCTTGGTCCCAGCTCCAGTCCGCATCCGGATCTCCTTCAGCTTCCTGAAGTCCGGAACAGCCTTTACATCTGTGACATGTCAGGAACTTGTGCCCCTTTGCACTCCTGAGCCCCTGTCTGCTCTTTAAGGGGTTCCTGAGCCAGAGGAATATGAGAAGCCACTCCCTGCATAAGTGGGCTCAACCACCAGGTACATGACAACATGTCCTCAACAAGGATTTACCAGTTTGTTATAATCATTCTTCATAGCTGAGATCCTCCAGCCCCCCCCCTCTTCTTTTTTTTTTGCACTTCACTGAACTCTTTCTAATTCAAGGACACCCTTATTGCTAAATGGTAACCAAAATGTACTGTATACTCAGGATGGTCCAGAACTAGGCATGGGCCAACACCCACCCCCCCCCCCCCTCTGTTTGGTTTGCAGAAAAACACCCAAACCAGGGAAAAGTTTGAACCTGAACGGCTAATCCCATTGAAGTCTATGGGACCCGAAAAGGAAAAATCTAAAGTGCCCATTTTGAAAGCTTATATGCAAGTAATTGACAGTTAAAAGGGAATGGTGGTCCGGGTATGGCCCTGGGGGACTTGTATCAATGCAACATTTAAAAAAAAAAATTGATTTTTCAGGAGCAGTGATTTTTATTATGCTAAAAGTGCAACAATGAAAAAAGAACATTACTTTAAATATAGTGCCTGGGAGGGGAGGGGGTCCCCTTAGTCTGCCTGTAAAGTGGCACATCTGTAGCATATACGGAACATGCTACAACAAAACTGACATTTCTAAAGAGAAAAAAAAAACAAGTCAAATCCCTTTAAAACGACTCGCAGTTACAATTGCTGGCACCCGACTATTGAAAAAAAAAAAACGAAAAAAAAAAAAACCACATGGGGCCCCCTCTCCAGTCCATAATTCCATACCAGACCCTTATCTGGGCATGCACCCTGGCATGTCAGGAAAGGGGGGGTGAAAGGGGGGGCTACCAGGTGACGTTGCCAGGTGGGGGGGGATCACATCCAACCCTCCCTGGTCCCCCCTCAGATCAGCGGAGCCGAACTTCCTTCCCTCCTGGACCAGGGTTCTTTTATTTGCGCTCCCAGGATCTGCACTCTGCGCCAAGAGGTAAGCTCAAAGGCTGTTAGCCTGGCTCTTTCCACCACCATCGGGCGGGAGTGCAGCTGTATGGCAGCCTGTGGACATGCTTTAGCCAGTCTGGAGCCTGCTGAATACCACAGCCTATGTTCCTGTAGCCCGAGGGTCACTGAGCAGCACGCTCAGTTAGTGTGTTTCTTCATGCCCTTCACATGTTGTTTTACCTGATAAAATAGATTCATCTCTTTAGCCTCCTTAATGTTGTATAGCCTATAACATACTCCCAGAATTAATTTACCACTTTGTATTTGTGTAATCTTGACCGGAACGCCGAAAGACTTAGTACACTGACACCAGTACACATAGGCACAAAACCCCCTGATCAGCTTTGTCACTAATTGCATGATCACTCATTGTTGACTGTAGCAGTTAGTTTTAGGTTTAACCCCCTGACAGTTACTCACTTTCTAAGAGAATTGTTGCTAGTGTTGTAAATTTTTTTTTATTTTAACCGCCTTAGGTTTATAGGTCAGGTACTCACCTGAGGTTTTAACCCCCTGATTGCCCCTAGAGTTAACCCTCAGGTGATAATCACTGGTGACGCTGGTTAGAGTTGTTAAACAAATCTTTTTACATAAGTGATACTAATAAAGGTTTAACCCCCTGTTTATTTGCAGTCAGCGATCGTTTTTTATCCTGTACATCCTTATAAAAAACTCAGGAAATTAAAACTCGTTTTTTAACCCTTTCACCCCCTTTTGCCAGTGACTCACAAAGCAGCCAGGTTTATATAGGTTCATAAATAGGTTTATTTCAGGTTATTTAAGGGCTGCAGTAACTCAGTTTTTTTTTGTATTACTGTTACGAGTGACGCTACTGTCAGGGCACCCGCCATTTATTACCCAATAACGGTTTAACCCCCTCTGGAATCAATTAGGTTTTAGGGTCAAATAAGGTCTGCATAGGTTAGTGCCAGTACCGCAAACACCCACGCGCAAAGCATACACCTCCCTTAGTGGCCCAGTATCTGAACAGGATCTATACTAGTAGCATCAGCCCCCTCCGCCCAGCCCAGCCCACCCCAGTATCGATCGATCACTGTCACTTACAAAACACTAAGCACACATAACTGCAGCGTTCGCAGAGTCAGGCCTGATCCCTGCGATCGCTAACATTTTTTTTGTGGTAGCGTTTTGATTCAGTCGCTAACAGTCAGGAGCTTTTTTACCTGTGAATCTCAAAAAAATAAAAAAAACAAAAAATAGTTGTTGTTTTATTGTTCTCTCTCTCTCTCTCTATTCTCTCTCTAGTGTTGCTCTTTTTTTACTCCATTCTATTCTGCAATGTTTTTATTATGTTTTTTATCATGCTTGCTTTTCAGGTATGTAATTTTGTTTACTGTGTTTTAGTGTTAAGCATTTTTTTGTTTTCAGGTGCGCCATTCAGTTGCAGCGCGGATTTATTTATCTTGACAGCAACAGCGTTTGCTCCCACAATACATAAAGCCGCGACTCCAACGCTGTAGGAGGTGATTTCACCACCACAGTTAAAAAAAAGAGCATATGTGCCGAAGCATGGGGGCAGCAGGGGGGGGGGAGCGATTGGCTCCTAATGCCACGTACATACGGTCGAAATTCCGACCGTGTGTACACGGCATAACTTTTGCGGGAGGATGCCCCCATGCATCGGCATATATAAATGGTGCATGTATGCCCATCATTAGAAGTGGATGGATGAAGGGAGGTATTCTAATGGTGGGCATACCACCAATCAATCTCTTTTTTTCGTTCAGCCAAGAGGCTGCATGAAAAAAAAAAGATTACAATATATGTCCAGTATGTTGCTGGACTTTGAATGGTTATACCAGAATGATGCCTGCAGGTTTAGGTATCATCTTGGTATCATTCTTTTCAGCCAGTGATCAGCTTTAATGTAAAAGCAATTCTAGTGGGTAATTAGCCTCTAGACTGCTTTTACAAGCAGTGGGAGGGAATGTCCCCCCTCCCGGATATAAACCGCGCCATTGGGAAATTGGGAAAGCATTTTATCACACCAATCTTGGTGTGGTCAGATGCTTTGAGGGCAGAGGAAAGATCTAGGGTCTAATAGACCCCAATTTTTTCAAAAAAAGAGTACCTGTCACTGCCTATTGCTATCATAGGGGATATTTACATTCCCTGAGATAACAATAAAAATCATAACAAAGAAAAAAAATGGAAGGAACAGTTTAAAAATAAAATAAAAAAGCTAAATAAATAAAAAAAAACTAAAAAAAAAAAAAAAAAGCACCCCTGCCCCCCCTTCTCTTGCGCAAAGGCGTACACAAGCGTTGGTCTGGCGTCATATGTAAACAGCAATTGCACCATGCATGTGAGGTATCACCGCGAAGGTCAGATCGAGGGCAGTAATTTTAGCAGTAGACCTCCTCCGTGAATCTAATGTGGTATCATGTAAAGGCTTTTAAAAATGTATGTAGTTTGTCGCCACTGCGTGTTTGTGCGCAATTTTAAAGCATGTCGTGTTTGGTATCCATGTACTCGGCCTAAGATCATATTTTTTATTTCATCAAAAATTTGAGCAATATAGTGTGTTTTAGTGCATTAAAATAATAAAAAGTGTATTTTTTCCACAAAAAATGCGTTTGAAAAATCGCTGCGCAAATACTGTGTGGAAAAAAAAATGCAACACCCACCATTTTAATCTGTAGGGCCTTTGCTTTAACAATATATATAGTGTTTGGGGGTTCAACGTAATTTTCTTGCAAAAAAAAATATGTTTTCATGTAAACAAAAAGTGTCAGAAAGGGCTTTGTCTTCAAGTGGTTAGAACGTGTGACATAGGCTTCTAAATGTTGTGCATAAAATGCCAGGACAGTTCAAACCCCCCCCCCAAATGACCCCATTTTGGAAAGTAGACACCCCAAGCTATTTGCTGAGAGCAATGTTGAGCCCATTAAATATTTTTTTTTTTGTCCCAAGAGATTGAATAATGAAAAAAAAAATATATATATATTTGTTTTACAAAAAGTTGTCACTAAATGATATATTGCTCAAACATGTCATGGGCATATGTGGAAATACACCCCAAAATACATTCTGTTGCTTCTCCTGAGTACGGGGATACCACATGTGTGGGACTTTTTGTGAGCCTAGCTGCGTACGGAACCCCAAAAACCAAGCACCGCCTTCAGGCTTTCTAAGGGTGTAATTTTTTTATTTCACTTCTCACTGCCAATCACAGTTTCGGAGGCCATGGAATGCCCAGATGGCATAAAACCCCCCAAAATGACCCCATTTTGGAAAGTAGACATCCCAAGCTATTTGCTGAGAGGTATGGTGAGTATTTTGCTGATCTCGCTTTTTGTCACAAAGTTTTGAAAATTTAAAAAAGAAAAAAAAATTTTTTTTTTCTTTACTTTCTTCATTTTCAAAAACAAATGAGAGCTGTAAAATACTCACCATGCCTCTCAACAAATAGCTTGGGGTGTCTACTTTCCAAAATGGGGTCATTTGGGGGGGTTTTGTGCTATTTTGGCATTTTATGGCCTTCGAAACTGTGATAGGTAGTGAGGAGTGAAATCAAAAATTTGCACCCTTAGAAATCCTGAAGGCGGTGCTTGGGTTTCGGGGCCCCGTACGTGGCTAGGCTCCCAAAAGTCCCACACATGTGGTATCCCCATACTCAGGAGAAGCAGCAAAATGTATTTTGGTGTGCAATTCCACATATAACTATGGCATGTGTGAGCAATATATCATTTAGTGACAACTTTTTGAAAAAAAAAATTCTTTTTTATTTTTGTCTTTATTCAATCACTTGGGACTAAAAAAAAAAATATTCAATGGGCTCAACATGCCTCTCAGCAAATAGCTTGGGGTGTCTACTTTCCAAAATGGGGTCATTTGGGGGGGTTTTGTACTTCTCTGCCATTTTAGCACCTCAAGAAATGAAATAGGCAGTCATAAATTAAAAGCGGTGTAAATTCCAGAAAATGTACTCTAGTTTGTAGACGCTATAACTTTTGCGCAAACCAATAAATATACGCTTATTGGCATTTTTTTTTACTAAAGACATGTGGCTGAATACATTTTGGCCCAAATGTTTGACTAAAATTGAGTTTATTAGATTTTTCTTATAACAAAAAGTAGAAAATCTCTTTTTTTGCCTTTCACATACTCACTTTCAAATTGTTCTGGTTGTAAACCTTTACTTATACTCAGTGAGGTGACTAGCCTCATAAAGGAACAGAGCAGTGGTTGTTAATCACAACTATTTTTCAGAAGTGAGTCACTCTTCTGATAACAGAGAAACTAGACAGCAGAGAGAAATGGCACTTAGTGCTTCAGAGAGAGGGAAGAAAACACTATAGAAATATTGTATGTACCTTGTTCAGATTTATTGTCTGAGGTTTACAGAGGTTATTGGAAACAGTACATTAATACAGAACTGTTTCTATAGATTCTTTGATGTAAAGTTTTTTGATTCTTTGAGTTGATTCATTTTTCTATCTTTTGTAAACAATTTAAGAAAGCTTCATTGATATTTTCTTTCAAGATCAAACCAATATTATTTTGAACCATTGTCACAAAGCCCTTAAATGATGTGGGGCCCATAGGATGGTGCCTATTCTACCTATTTGATAATGTGGCACTACCTATAGTTGAAGATGGAGAATGTTCCCCAATCTGACTATAAACTGCCAATTTGGAAGATAAATTGTTGAGGGGAGGTGTAGATGAGAGGTGTGATAAGGTGGGGGTATAACATGTAACATTGTGCAAAAGGTGAACTTAGACTTTAAATCCACCCTGTGTTAGAAGCAATGTTGAAGGACATTTTGCTCATTTGTTATCAATTTATTTTGAAATGAGAAATAAGGAAAGATTTCACTTAGAATCTGAAAACAGTAAAAACGACATAGGAATAAAGTCTAAATCTTTTTTTATCAATTACAAAAATTAGAAAGTATTAAAAATGTCCAATTCATGTAATAATGATAAGGTAAGAGAAATTCTTGTTTCTATAAGAAACAAAGACAGTTCATCTTTTAAAACATTTTCATAATCAAAATGCTTGGTGGATTCCAATGTTACCTATAAAACAAATGTTTCATTCGGGAATGAAATTTGCAGTAATACTGCAAATGCATATAGCATTTTACTTTACATAATCTAAATAAAAAGCAGTTTAATTTATCTTCTTCTATTCACAAGTATACTGTATAGCCTTTGGATACAGAATAAGTAAACAATATATGTATACATTCCCGAATAAAACATTTGTTTTATAGGTAACGTTGGAATCCACCAAGCATTTTGATTATGAAAATATAGGTAGAATTTTATTTTCATACTGAAATGTACAGTTTTTGGGGGTTTTTTAACATCTTTTTTCCTTTCATGTAGGAAAAGCCTGGTAAGCAGACCTGTTACATGAATGTTAGTAAGTTAAACTGCATTTGGCTGAGACTTTTTCAGAATATTTTATCAAGCATGAAGATTATCTTTTCAACCATAAGGAGAAGAAGGCACAGAGAGTCAACAGCTTTTCCCTCTGGGAATCCCTGAGGAAACAAAGTAGACATTTCTTTCATTTCTCACTTGTACACATCAGAGAGATAGAAGTAGTTTAGGCTTACTGCAATGCTTTGTGTTCAGCCTGGCAAGGAAGTGGTAAAGTGGGTCTTCGTGATGAGAGTTCTGTGTTCACTTAAGAATATGAATAATAGGTACTGCTTAGCATTATTTTTTAATATTTCTAATATCTATCATAGTAATTGTGTCCATGACATAAAATAGAAAGTAGAAATAAACTGTTTTTTATGCAACAAATCAGTAAACATTTTGTAGACAAATTCATTTTTGACAGATTAATGATAAAGGTTTTGTGATATATAAACATGCTTATGTCAGGTAAAATATATCTTAACTTTTAGGTCTTGAGTAGAGTGGAGAAATGTTAAAAACATTTTCAAGCTTGTCCTTGATGTCTGTTTCCCACTGGAATATTTACAGCCTCTGGTTACCATTCTCAGTAAGACACAAAGAGAGTGATGATAAATTCTTGAAAAAGGGGATTTCCTCTTACCTCCTGGTGTATCTCTGGGACTGGAAATGAAGAGAATGCTACTAGATATAGTTTGGGGGTCTGTTTAACCACTTGACATCCGCGCTATGGCCGAATGACGGCCACAGAGCGGATCTCAATTCCCAGGAGGCCGTCATATGACCATCATATGACAGCCTCTCCTGTGCATGCTCCCTGCGTGCGCCCTACAGGTCCTGGCCCCTTACCATGTGATCAGCTGTCAGCCAATGACAGCTGATCATATGATCAAAACAAAAGCTCTGTGATTGTTTTTTTTTCTCCTCACGTTGACAGTGGAGAAGAAAAAAAAAGCCGATCACTAGCTCATCTTAAAGGGACATCAGCCCCGAAAAGTCAGAGGAAATTAGGCCTCATGTATGCCACCTGTCAATGCCCACAAGTGCCACCTGTCAATGCCCACCCACAAGTGCCACCTTTCAATGCCCATAAGTGCCACCTTTCAATGCCCACAAGTGCCACCTATCAATACCCACCCACAAGTGCCACCTATCAATGCCCATAAGTTCCACCTATCAATGCCCACAAGTGCCACCTATCAATGCCCACAAGTGCCACCTATCAATGCCCACCAGTGCCGCCAATCAGTGCCACCTAAAAGTGCTGCCTAGTAGTGTAACCCATCAGTGCCCATCACTGCCACCCATCAGTGCCCATTACTGCCACCTATCGGCGCCCATCACTGCCGCCTCACCAGCGTACATCAATGACGGAAAAAAATGACCTATTTTAAATTTTTATAACAAAATTTAAAAAAATATATATTTTTTTTAAATTCTGTGTTTTACATTTTTTTAACAAAAAATAAAAACTGCAGAGGTGATCAAATACCACCAAAATAAATCTCTATTTTGGGGGAAAATATAATAAAAATGTCATTTGGGTACAGTGTTGTATGACCGCGCAATTGTTATTCAAAATGCGACAGCGCTGAAAGCTGAAAATTGGTCTGGATAGGATAGTTTAAGTTCCCAGTAAGCAAGTGGTTAAAAGAAGGCACTTGTTTATTTCAATGAATAGGTAAAGATAGGTTCTATCATGGGTCAAAAACATACACAGGGAAAAATTTCAGTTACTCAAACAACTGGTTGGACCAAAAAACAAAATGTCAAAAAAGTGCACACTCTAATTGCAAGCAATTCTCAGTTCTGAAAATTACGCATGGAGTTGCTGTGTACATGCTCTATCAGTCGCTGCTGTCAAAGAAAAAGAACTGTTTGAATCAGAATTTATCGTTACCGTTCAAACGAAAAATAGATACAAAGTAGAATTTTTACTTTTGTATCTACATTGATCATTTATCTGCAGATCAAAGGAATGAGCTTCGATCTGCAGATGAGCATTAAAGCAGTTTGACAATTAATTAGATAATTAATACCTTCCCGCTTCAACATTCTTTTCCTGCTTTTTTATGTCTGTTTTTAGTAAAGTTTTGAACAGGACAAAGTATAGAATACAGTTTATACCTTTATTCTACAGTAATGTTTTATTTTGTTAATGAACGCTGGTCAAAAGAAAGAAGTACTTTTTATCGGTTTGATTTTTTTTTTGTCTAAGAGTTGCATTAAAAATAAATTTTTTGCAAGATAATATCAAGAATGAAAGCTTTTTTCTTCCTTGCAAAATAATATATGTATTGCTTTGTTATTTTAAAGAGGAACTGTAGTCCCCATACTGCTGGCCCTGCTCCTCCATTACTGGCCCCGCCATTTTTAATGGTCTGGACTTTGCACAAATGTGCCAAAGCACTCTGCCTGTCTTTTGGGACCTGGTAAAGCCCTGTGTTAATCTGCACGTGTGTGGGTGTGCAAATGTGGGGTGATTAGGAAGGTATATAAAATTATGTTTGGTTTGCGCATGTAGTTAAAAGGGAAAAAACATTGCCCTGCAAAATACTAAAAATGGGAGCTGAAAGCATTAAGTCTACATACCAGAAAAACTCTGAACCAGATAATATAAATACAGTGCAGCACTTAAAGTATCAATAACAATTGAATTCAGCAGAGAAAGAGGACCGAGACCCTCAATCATACAAGAATTGTGAAAACAACTTATTACAAATGTGTGCAAGAAATGTGACATAAAAAAGTGCAAAAAAGTTCATACAAGTATTTATGGACTTATATGGACTTATTCACACTTTTTTTATGTCATATTTCTTGAACACATTTGTAATTAGTTGTTTTCACTATTTCTTGTAGGATTGAGGGTCTCAGTCCTCTTTCTCTGCTGATTTCACTTGTTATTATTGATTTTCAGCATTGCACTGTATTTATAGTGATGGATGAGTATATAGATGTGTATAACACACCTATAAGTTCCTGCGCTAATGGATGGGTAACTTGTAAAAAAATGCAATTTGAATAAGTGTGTGAACACTATAAGTAAGTGTTGCTGCTCTCAAAGTGCATGTGCCTTTAAATGTGTGATTAGCACGAGTTAGCGCTCTTATTCTGATCACACTGTATTTATATTATTGCACATGTGCTGATACTTTGGCACATGCGCAGACCACACACAAAGTCTTGTACCTTCCCAATCGCATTATGTTCATGCACACACACAAGCACACCCATACATTTGCAGATATCCTGAAGGTCTCTGCTGATTATTGAAGGCTAGGTAGAGTGAGAAATCTGAAAGTGTTGCCCTGAAGCACAAAAAAGTAAAAGTAATAAAAAAAATAATAATTAAGCATATCTAATTTTGGGAGCGGGAGGGGGCTGGAGCCAGATACAAACAATTCTTTTTTGTGGGTCAAGGTTTTTAGGTAATGACAAAGTTATTGATGAATAAACAGACAGAATATATAAATTTAATAATAAACATAGCAGAAATGTAACAACTGCTCTGGTCCATAGAAGGTATACTAAGAGGGGAAGTGGTTAATCTTTCATTGCTTCTTACATACCATTCCTTCTGGGATTCACATAAGCAGGAAGTCAAAAGAAAAATATTAGGCCACAAAGCTTTAGTGAACACAAACCTTACAGTTAGGATCCAGGGCAATTTGGGGTATCTGTTACTCTACAAGACAGCACAAATACATTTCTGACACATTACAATATACAACAATAGCATGTTTTTATTCAAACGTCTGTGTTTTTTTTACAGGTAGAAAGCACGTCTTGAGCTGCAGTCTAGTGACTTTATCTAAAATAAGATAATGACATCAGTCTGACACATACAGAAATAAGCATTACTTGCCCCCTGTCCCCAGAAAATCAAGCTGTAGCATTGTAACTTTGTAGTAAATTACAAGGTGACAAGATGAAAGCCTGTAGCAGGGGGGATTTCTGTGTCAGAGATTTCTAAACACGGACATGAATGGCACATACTCTAGGATTTATATTGTAGTATCACCTCTAAGTCAGAATCTCAGTCCAAGAAGTAGATACTGACCATGATGGTTTAATCATCCTGTAGGGAAAAGAAAATGAAGGCATTGTCAGAGTAAGTGTTGTGGTGTTTGTGAGTGGTAATAAATACCTTTACGTGTTACACATATGCTTTACTTACAGTGTATAGGGGCCCTGCCTTAGTTAGTGGTGTCCCTAGTCTAAATTTAGTGTTGCCAGGTTGTAGTCAGCCTGAGGTGCAATTGATAGTTTTACATTCTACAGATATTTTCTTAAGCTCAGTGTTAAAATGTCTTTAATGCAGCGCATTCTCTTTTTCTTTACAATGCAACAAGAATGACATGTTTTAGCTGCTCCTATTCACCCGCACTTCTCACAAACTTACTTCTTTATTACTTTTCAGCATTTATACACTACATGTTTATTTTTACTCAGATCGTAAAAGAATCTTTGTTATATTTTTAGCATCATTTGTCTTTTTTTTTTTTTTTTTGGGGAATACATATTTGAAGTTTTTTTTTTTTGTTTTTTTTTTTGGAGGGGGGTTGTGTGTCTCAACTTAGCAAAACCACATTATTAACATTTGTATTTCTTGCTTAAATTTACTAGGAGTTTGTTGGTTGTTGGTGCCCCTTGTTAATTCTACTTTAGGATTAGTGAAATGTACCTGCCTACTCACAAATAATCTGTCATTGTAGAAGAGTAAAACACATAGTCAATGATTATTTCAAATCAAAAAGACCTTTATTTAGGTGTCAGCAACAAACCAAAGAGGAACGCAGCCATGGTGAAACTTGGGGAATTTGCAAAGCCTTGGCCCCCCACGGCAACCATCATTTTTCAAGCGTAGAAAATTGGGGGCCTGAGGAGTACGTATATTAAGGGGAGTGCAATCTGGTCCTGAAGTCCAAAGTATCCGTAACTGCAGCAGATGCCATCTAGGTCCCCAGGCTCTGGTACTACAAGAGGCTCCATCTTCTCTCAGACCAGACTGATTCCAGGTCGTCACTCTCAGGTCTTCCTTCCACGCTTCCTTGCACGCTGTGGCTGTCGTGCTGGTGGGTGGCAGGAGGAGGAGGCGGAGCATGGTAGCTATGGCAAACATGTGTGACTGGGGTCATCTCCCCAGCCCTACCCTTATTTAGGACATGGAGGATGAGCCCCTCACACATGTTGCGTTGCCTCACCTCCATACCCATCATTTTTTGTGACAACCACCGAGCCAAAGGTCTCCTCGTCGGCGGGTGTGGCATGTAGGGAGGCTGAAATCTCTCTGATCATGCGGAGCGCTGACTCTGCCGCATAACCCCCCCTTCTCGCCCTTTTGTAGGGAAGGCGGAGGAGAGGGATTTGTGAGTCAGTCAGGCTCCGAGGCCTAGCCCCCTCTTGGCTGCCACTACCCACCTGGTGGCTGCCACTAACCCCTGCCTCCTCCTGACTGCCACCTTCCACAGCCACCTCCTGGCTGAGGTCTTCCTGTGTATGAAAAAGGGACATAGTTTCAGTTATTTGTTCATCAAACACACACAATTCTCATCTTGTGACTGTTGCAAAATGTTTACAATTAGAAAACCATACAATTCTCAGCCCTGCAGTTTAGATTGTGGCCCCAACTGTCTCCAACACTACTGTCAGTTGATATGTCAAACACGTTAGGAACTAAGCAATTGGGTATCCTGAATTAAGTGAACATCATTCATTATTCACATAAATGGTAACCAAACTACTATACCTGGAACAAGCTGGGCTCCTCCACCTCTTCCAGACTGGAAGGCCCAGGTTGGTCCTCGGAAGCCTCATCAGGGGTGGCCTGCGCGCAAGGAAGCGTGGAAGGAGGAGTCGAGAGTGGCTCCGTGACATCAGTCTGGTCTTTGAGAAAATGTAGACTCTGATAGTACCAGAGCTTGGGGACATAGACCTCATCTGCTGCAGTTGCAGTTTCTTCCGACTTCACAACCTTCTTGCGCTCCCTGATATACGCACTCCTCAGGCTGCCAATTTTCTTTCTTATAGCATCAACAGTTGCCGTGGGGAACCTTGGCTTGACAAATTCCACAAGTTCCTCCAGGGCTGCGTGCCTCTTTGGTTTGTTGCTATAATGGGGGTGTTTACCCTGCCATAAAATGGGAAATTCCCTGTATTTGGCAATGAAGAGGGGGAGAAAACTCATGTCGTTGAATCCCTTCATAATCTCTGCAAGACACAACACCACACAAAACACTATAAATTATGTCTGGCTAAACTCTCCTAATCTTCTCCATAAAGAGGCCTCAAGTTCGAATCAGTCTAGGCTAGTTATGTACCAACGTCCAATTGTACCTTCGTTCGTCTCGTGCGTGAGTTTTCTCTCCCCTCGTCTCCCAGATCGTGGCTACGACACAGGCGTGTGACGTTTTATATACAGTGCGCATGCGTCAAACTCCGCCCGCCCCTGACGATCTTTCTCGTCTATTCCCCACCCCTTCTCTTTACGGCGCAGTGGGGAGAGCACATGGCGGGGACACAGCAGGTGCGCCACAAATATCCCACCAACGAGGAGGACGAGGAAAGTCTGGAGGCAGAAACGTCCCGATCCCGGAGCCTGAAATTCAAGGCCTCCAATATGTCATTTGGAGAAATGTTGGAGATGGTGGACATATTAAAGAGGAGCGACTATGATGGGAAGTATGGGCCTTACCTCAACCCCAATGTCCGCAAGGCCAAGATCATGTCTAAAGTTGTGAGAAGGCTGTACAATCAGTTTGGGGTACAACGATCCAAGGAGCAACTGAGGAAACGCTGGTCAGACCTGAAACTGAGGGAGGCCGATCAGTACAGAAAGATCAAGCGAATTCTTCAAAAAAGTAAGTAGTTGTGTTTTGTGTTTTATTTCTTGCTTGCATACTGCTCCATGTGGTTTGATTTTTACAAAGTTGTACATTCCAAAATGGCCACTTTCATGTTCGTCTGTGCATTCGATCGTACTCAGCCTCGATCTTTCTGCCACTGTCATGGTCGTGTGTGTGTCCATTCGATCGTACGCAACGATCGGCCACTTATAATATGATGTTTGGTGTTTTATTTGTGGAAAGGAAGTTTGTTCTCACTAGAAATGTCATCAAGAATGTAAAGCCAATTTATTCAATGTAAAGGAGAGGTCACCCAGTAGCTGGTTCCCCATCTGGACTCTAGAGCACTAGTGCTGGGACACCCAAACCACCTTTTTATTAGGCTTTTCCACACATGAGCTCCAGTGGATACTAGAGGGGGGTCTCCATCACACAAACTTCTACCAAAAAGCTAGTCAGTTTAGCACCTTTACAAAGTGACTACATTCATGTAGTTGGCATTTGTAACTGGCCAAACAAAAATTGTGTCCGTCACTTTCAAGCAATGTTTGTCATTTCCTATTTCTGCCCTCAATAGATTGTGTTGCTAAATCTTCCTTTTGTACATTCTCATAGGGGAGCGAAAACTTGGCCCGTCTGAGGAAACCCCAAAACCAACACCTCCCAAAAAAGGTGAAACAGCAGAAGCAGAGGAGGAGGAGGAGGAAGGAGAGATCATCGAACTTGGAGAAATTGTCACCACAACAGGTGAGTGTGGGAGAACACAGCTAAGCTACTGGTAAGCTAATCAATGTATGCCTGCCTCATTTCCAACACCCGATTTTTTTTTTGTTTGTGGTTTTTAGGTGACGTGGATGTTGTGGAAGAAAAATCGCACTTTACCACAGAGAGTGCCCACGTACTCATCGGGGAGATAATGGTCTGCAATAGAGATCTCGATTACATAAAGCAAAACATCAATGATGTTCAACAAAAATTGAAGAACATCATTGATGTTTTAGGAAAAATATGAAAACGCACCAAGTAATTAACACACATTTGTAACTTAAGAACTGTGTGAAATTTGGAACATGCACACATTGTGTCCACATGTGCTAGCTCCCATCATGGTGGATGAATGCCCTCGTTTTTTTGGGGGTGCAACCACTTTACGAACTACGAAAGTGGTTGTGGTGAAGGGGTTGCACCCCCAAAAAACGTCCATTCATCCCCATGATGGAAAATGGCACTTTTGAAGCTTCTAGGCATGTGTTTTACCATCTAATGACCATTTTCAGACCCAAATTGTGTGCATGTTCTAAATTTCCACTTTCCAGGGGTGACCCCCCCATGTGATGAAGGCAAGATCAAACACACTTTGAACATATAGTCATGTCTGATCTTGTCTTCACTTTACAAAGTTGAACTTTCCAAGTTCCTAGGTTCTGTTTTGCTCCATGCCTGGTTTTACCAATTGCGGAATGTTTCTAAACAATGCTGTAAATAACCAAGATGTTGTCAGTTTGGGCGTGAAGATTGTAAACGCACTTGTGAATGTTTTCAAAGTAAACTTTTTTATTTTTCTAAATGTGTGGCTTCCTTATTTCAAAAACACAATGCATTATGTATGTCAAATGGAAAGGATATGGTGGCCAATTGGTGTTATTTACTAAAGGCAAGTCCACTTTGCACTGCAAGTTTCTTTTCCAGGGCACTTTTTCACTGCACTTGTAGAGCATAGTGGATTTGACTTATGTAAATGACACCCACAGTGCTTTGTACGAAAACACGGAGCACAGTATTTTTGAGAATACACACATGTCAATCGGGGTCCGTCATCCTGAGAAAGTTCCTGAAATCATCAGGATTATTCTCCTGGATCTCACGAAGCAAAGGCATGTGCGAGAATTGGTCACGCTGAAGCAACCAATTCTTGGTCCACATACTCCTCGTCACTCTGTTCATGGACGGGTCTTGGCTCAAAGCTAGAAGCCCGACACCAATTCCGCGTACAGCACGAACTCGGCGACGAGTACGCACGGGAAACATCGCTCACAAGGTCACAAAAGGTCGGCTGGTCAGAACGGACAAACAGAAAGCACCGATAAACAGCAAGGCCTGAAAGAACGAAATGAATACCAGAAACGAGCAGACAATAAGCAGTGCAAATCAAAGCATCCTATATCAAGATATAGGCCGCAATGACCAACAAATGCGAACTGACTACATGCACTAATAAACAGATACGCACGACAAGCACAAACTGAAGAGCAGTAACGATCTGAGTCAGAAAACTGAGAAGCGCGAATCTTAAGTCACCAAACTTCGACTAAATCTCGATAAACACGGGATCAGCAGAAGGAGCCCAACGGGTGCCTGACGTGGTGCTGAACTTCCCTTTTCTAATCTCGTGGACGACGACTTACGTCACGACGTTCTTCCAGACCGGATATTCCGACAACGTAGTCCGACCGTGTGTACGCAACACCTGGTCCGCGGATTGTCCGACCGTGTGTATGGGGCTTAACTGTTCACTTCTACTTGCTGTTGGTGTATATATCTGGCAGTAGTGTAGGAAGATATAATAACCTGAGTTATGAATATTTTTGTCTCCCTAGCCAACCACTAGGAGGTTTATTTTGCAATGGTGCATGATGGGAGGATATACAGTATATATTTGTGCAGTGACCTTAAAAAGCTCTCTTACCTCCCAAGCTCTGCCTGTTGGAAGGATGTGTTCCTCTCTGTATTAATCCTCCCAGACCTGCTACCTGAGGAAGGAGTGCTGTGCTGCAGAAGTGCCCAAGCCTGGGGCCTGAAGCTTCCCGCTCTCCTGCTGGAGGGTTTGTCCAAGAAAAGTGGAAAATGAAGGTGACTGCATTGACACAATGCACCTAGAAGACATGTAAGTTTGTCAGTGACTAAGGGCTACTTTAGACGTACAGCAGCCCTTCTCCATGGTGGATTACTTTTCAGAGAGTCATTGACAAGGGTCTGGGGGACAATATGTTGCCTGCTTTATATCTGTTTTAATATTGAAAAGCCTGCACCACTGTGCAGCCCCATTACCTTGGTGGGCTGCACGATGCAACAAGTTGCGATGGAGCAAGGCATGTTTTTGTTATGGCATGTACAACCCCTTCTGGCTGCTGTTTAAAGTTAAGATGACATGAAAGTGTATTTTTTTTTCTTTCATAAAACAGATTCTCTACATGCAGCTACTGTGAGCGCCATACACACAGGCAGCGCAACAGGGACACACACCTGGAAAAAATACACCTTTCTTCCTCCTCCATATGTCTTGGAACAGAAGGTGGAACGCTGCACACTGGAGCCATGGCTTCAGCCTAAGCTCCTTCTGACTACACTCCTTTGACATGTTTCACCCCACCCATGGAGCTTAATCATAGAAATCACAGGATAACCAAGATAGCAAGCTTTTATTGATCAGCAGTCTCATAAACAAATGCCATAAACAGAACACATAGGCATGCAAACAGAAATACCTGGGCTGGAGCCAAAACAAGGCATGTCATGGATGTTAAAAAGAATCTTAAACTTAAAACAAAAAATAATGCATTGCAATCAAAAATACAAATTGGAATAATGAATAATATGCTAAAAGGAAGAGTATGTGTAATGATGGAATACATCACATTGATCGTAAAAGATTTTTTTCAAAAAAGCAATCAATGAAACATGTGAACCCCAAAAGCCTGGACCCATACAAACAAACATTTTTATTATTACGCCAAAGATAGATAGAAATCTTTACAGAGAATAATGAAAAATAATGCATGAATGTATACATGTATACATCAAATATGTGTACATTTTTTTGTAGAAGAGACATTGCATGTCTCTTCTGCTAAAAAGCCTGCCTGTTCTCATTTTTTTTTTTTTCACAGTTTTTGTTTGTTACGTTTTTTTACATTTTAAGGACAGGTAAAGTCCAATATGAGGTTTTACGCCTTCAGCTATGCTGTCAGTGCAGAGGATTTGGCAACCATCAGAAAAATATGTAAAGGGGTTGTTTCTGTTCAAGATATTTTTATTTTACATACAAGAACAACAGTACAAAAACATAATACACAAGGAAAAAAAAAAAAAAAACATAATAAAACGATATAGTGTATATATTTACGTTCATATATGAGATATCGTAATAATTAAGCAACATGGATCAGAGCATGGGTTTCTAGTGAACTCGGGTAATAGATAGGAACTTAAAGTAGAAGAACACTTATAGGAAAGATCTATGCGATAGTCTCGTATGTATGAGATCAATTGCTCAGAACCTTACCTAGAAGCTATATAAACATGCCTCCAGACCACCCTACCACCCCTAATGGGTTCAATCTGTAGTAGGATGGGGGCAGTTAGGGAAAATAAGTATTCCAATAACTAAGGTTATAGACAAAGAATATAAAACTTCGTAAAAACAACGCAAATGTGTTAAGACATAAAATATGTTCAGAACTTGTAATAATTACTATGTCCCTATCTATGTGATTAATCTATTAGGGTAAAAAAAAACTTATTTATAACAAGAAGAAATATTTCAACGTAAATGGGACTCATACATATTATCCATATAAGACATAGAAAAAATAAAAAGGGAGAGAAAGAGAAATAAAAGAGGAAGGAAGAAAATGTCTCTCCAGGTGGTGATTTACATGGTAAGTGGCTCGCTGAGGAAGTAAGGTGTTAAAATAGCTGATATATCATTGAGGTAACAGTAATGACTGGTCAAAGTCAGGTGGAAAATAGTGCTTTATCCAAGGCTGCCAAATCTGAGTGAATTTATCAATTCTGTTATCTTCAATAGCTGACATTTTAGCATAGGTTAAAGCTTTATTCATTCTATGTTTGGTTTCTGCTATAATTAATGTTTTGGATTTCCAGGCTTTGGCAATAGTCTGTTTAGCTGCAGTACTGAGTTGAAGAAATAATTTAAATTGGGAATGTGTTAATGAGGTTGGTTTTAGGTTGAGCAGAGCCATAGCTGGATCGGGTGGAATATTGCATTCCAAAGCTTTAGAAGCCATTTCAAAGATATTAGCCCAGAATTCTTGGACTACCGGGCATTGCCACCATATGTGAAAATGTGTACCTGGAGAAGGGCAACCTCTGAAGCAGATGTCGGGATATGTTGGGATGAATTTAGCGATTCTGGCAGGCACCAGATACCATCTAGCTAGGACTTTAAAATTTGTTTCTAAAGCAAAGCAATTAGAGGATGAACTTTTGGTAGCTACCCATATATCAGACCAGTCATTAGTGTTAAAAACACGATTCATATCTAAGGCCCATTTATCTGTATAAGAAGGTAATATATCATTAGGAAGAGCAGTAAGTTGATGATATAACAGAGATATCATACCTCTAATATGAGGATCGCTTATACAAATACGTTCAAATTGAGTCATTTGATTGAGTGTGGAGCCAGTTATGAAAAGAGGAGCAAAAAATTTTTTAATTTGTAGGTAACGGAAGATTTCAGACCTCGGAAGCCCATAATCGTCACATAGTGTTGAGAAATCCAAAATATTAGCTTTATTACACACTTGATGAAGCCGGGTTAAGTTTATAGTAGACCAAGCTGAAAATGATTTCGGGTATATCCAGGCCGGGTAAAAGGCCGAGGAATGAGAGGAGAGGGTTGTGTGGAGAATGAAGGTTATTAGGCTTGCCAAACTTATCCCAAATATATAAAGAGTGTTTAGTAATGGGATTAGAAATTCGTTCTCTATCAGTGGGGTGAATCCATAAAATATTAGTAAGGGATATAGGATCACAGTCAACGGATTCAATGAGCACCCAAAGGGGTGTTTCAACTGTTGAATGGTATTTTGGGAGAATTGAGATTTGTGCTGCTGCATAATAAGAGGCAAAGTTTGGCAAACCTAGTCCTCCCTTCAATTTACTAAGGTATAGCGTGGTCTTAGGTATCCGTGGTTTAGTTTTCCCCCAAATAAAGGCTAAGACTCTACGTTGTATAATCCTAAGGAAGTATGCTGGTAATGGAATGGGTAGAACCCTAAACAAGTATAAGAATTTCGGTAGAATTGACATTTTAATGGCATTTATTCGTCCCAGCCAAGACAGAGGAAGGGAAGACCATTGTTTCATGTAAGAAGTAACTAATTTAAGTAGTGGGAGGTAATTTACCCTAAATAAATCTTTAAGTGTAGTTGTAAGTTGAACACCTAGATAGGGTATTTGAGTGGTAACCCAGTGAAACGGTAGGGTGGATTGGAAATGTAGGAGATCTTTTTGTTCTAGTGAGATATTGAGGATATTAGATTTTGCAGGGTTGATTTTGAGTCCTGAGACTGTAGCAAATTTGTCTAAGATGCTTATTAGGTTTGGAGCAGAAACATGTGGGTGTGATAAAAAGATAAGAATATCATCAGCAAAAAGACATATTTTATGTTGATAACCGCCTAATTCGATACCTTTGATGTCCGAGTTTGACCTGATTAATTGCGCCAGTGGTTCAATAAGGAGGGCAAAAAGTAGGGGTGATAAGGGACATCCCTGTCTAGTACCTCTGCATATATTCATCATGGAGGATTTATAACCAGAGTATTTAATATACGCCTTTGGATGATCATACAATGATGAAATCCATTTTAGAAAATGACCTCCAAAACCCCATTTTTGAAGCATATATTGCATATATGGCCAGGTGACAGAGTCAAACGCTTTCTTGATGTCTAAGGATATGAGACATGTCGGGATACGTCTAGATTTAGCTGCATGGATGAGTAAAAGAGCGCGTCTAATGTTATCACCTGCTTGTCTTTTAGGCATAAAGCCAGTTTGATCTCGATGTATTAATTGACCTATAATATTATTAAGGCGAGTTGCTAGAATCTTAGCTAGTATTTTAATATCTAGATTGAGTAGGGAGATAGGGCGATAATTTGTCCAGGAAGTAGTGTCTGAATGGGGTTTGGGGATCATTACTATAATGGATGTCAGCGTTTCTGCACGAAAGGACTGATTTTTAAGAATAGAATTAAAAGCTCTGGTTAGAATGGGTGCTAGAATTTGTGAAAATTGTTTATAATAAAGTGCCGAAAACCCATCAGGGCCCGGTCTTTTATTGGGTTTCAAAAATTTTATAGCATTAAGAACTTCTGGAGTTGTTATGTGGCTCTCGAGGATATCACGCTGAGTTTGATCTAGGGTAGGAAGCCTAGTGTTAGAAAACAGGGTGTCTGCTTTTTGGGTATCGAACTCTTGGCTAGAGGAGTATAGCTTAGATAGGTTGGAGTGGAATACATCAAGTATTTTAACCGGGTTACTGGTATAGCCATCACGTGAGATCTTTAGTCTGAAGGGAGACTTTGTATTTTGTGTCATTTTTAGATTGCGTGCCATAAGAGTGTTCGGTTTGTTGGCCTGAAGATATTGGGTATGCTGGCGTTTGCGCATGATTTTATCAGCAGAGTCTGATAAAAATAGGTCGAGATCCAAGCGTGCCTTCTCTAATTTTGTGTGGTTTATAGTAGTCGGATTAGATTGAAAAGTTGAGTGGCATGTATTAAAGGCAGCTTCCAGTTTTGCAAACAATATTTTGCGATCTCTCTTAAGCTTTGATGCTAATTGGATTAGATTACCTCTGATAACAGATTTATGAGCCTCCCACAAAGTCAGGGAGGAAACATCATCTGTGTCGTTGAGAGAGATGTATTCTGAGAGAGCCTGCTCAATGTATAATTTATGGGAAGGATGAGTTAATAAAGAATCATTAATAGTCCAGTTAGTATCGTGAGACCTGGGTATCGTTGAGGCAATAGTGGTAAAGACAGCACAATGATCAGACCATGGAATAGGGATAATTTTTGATGCGATGACTTCTGGCAATAAACTGGATGGGACTAGAATATGGTCAATGCGAGAAAATGATTTGTGTGGGTATGAATAGTGTGTATATCGTCTGTTGGTAGGGTTAATTTCCCTCCATGTGTCTACTAATTTGTTTGCTGAAAGCAGGGGTTGTAGAGTCAATTTGTTGGTGTTCGTATTAGGGAGAAGTGGGGATTTGTCTAAAAATGGGTATACCGTTGCATTAGAGTCTCCACAAAGGACTATCGTTCCAAACTTGTGTGTCTCAACAATTTGGAAAAGGTGGGATAAAAAAGCTAGTGGTCGTTTATTTGGGGCATAATAGGATACAATGGTAACTGGGGCATCAGAGATATAACCAGTCAGTAGAATATATCTACCTTCTGGGTCATTCAGTTGGGATACAAGAGTAAATGGGGTGTTGCGGTGAAAGCCTATGAGAGTTCCTCTTTGTTTAACTGGAGCAGAGGCTACATAAAATTGTGGATATGATGACGAGAGGAATTTGGGATGAGCATTTTCTTTGAAGTGGGTTTCCTGCAAACAAATAATATGGGCTTTTTTAGCATGAAAAGTGCGCATGGCTTTTGATCTTTTGTGTGGAATGTTGAACCCTTGTACATTTAAAGATAATACATTTATAGGAGCCATGACTGTGCGACATTTAGTAGTATATCATAAAAAGTACCACTTACTTCTAAATTCGTATTCACCACCTGCAGAGAGGAGAGAGTAAAGCAAATAAAAAGGAGAAGGATAACATATAAAGAAGCAAAAATAAATCGATGAACCCTATTATATTAGTTAGGTGTTAAAGGAGATGGATAGTAAATAAGGGTGTGGGAACGTCTGTGGAGCTCACACAAACAGCTCCGAGAGGTTCCATTGTCATCCACAGGGACCCGCATAATCACTGCGGGTATCTGAGGATGGTACGGGGGGCAGCAGGAAATTCCAGAGAGGAGAGGAGCACCGGAGGACCACGAGGGGAGAATAAATTCACGAATAGTTCAGCGTGAGCTAAAACCTGAATGAAAAAAAGAGATTATTCATGAGCAAGTAATTACATTGAATGATTTACAACTATGAGTATATAAAGAAAGGAGAAAAAAGAGGGGAGAAGCAGAAGTCTCTGTAAATTAATATTAGTATAGACCCCAGGAGTTAATAAGCAAAAAGTGGAAAACAGATGGGTCCAATTCAGCTATTGACTAAACCAGTGGTGACATGTAGATGAAGTAAAAGTTACTTCCAACCAGCATTACTTGCTGGTAATAAGTGTAAGCTGGGCGTTTAAGTATGTGAATCAGTCCATTGAGTCCTCCTTAGCGGGGGCCGAGTTTTCAAACCTTCCACGTTTGTTGATATGATGACCTGAGGGTGGAGAGGTTCCTGTAGGGTTTGTCGCAGTAGTTTGCTGGGGAATTTTTGAAGTAGAGCGTCTGCGGGGATGATCCTTAGATAAGGAGCTATCGGCTATACCCAGTTCAATCAGGGCAGATCGCAAATCGTCTGGAGATCTGCAGACGAATTTCGTTTCAAGATGTGTGAAGCGTAAGGAAAAGGGGAATCCCCAATGATATACAATATTGTGTTGTTGCAGAATCTGTAGTTGTGGTTTAAGTGCCCGCCGTTTGGCGACAGTGAGGGGAGAAATGTCAGCAAAAAGTTGATACGTATAGCCCTGGAATTGTAGGGAATCTCTATTTCTAGCAGCCGCTAATAATTGCTCCTTGGTTCTGTAGTAATGAAATTTAGCAATTATGTCCCTAGGGGGACCGTTTGTTTTGCGCGGAGCTAAAGCTCTGTGAACTCTGTCAAGTTCCAGTCTTTCCACTGGTATGCCGGGTTGTAGTTCTTGAAATAAAGCTATTATGGTGGCTTGGAGGTCTAGGACAGTCTCAGGAATCCCTCTGATTCTTAGGTTCGACCGTCTGTCCCTATTTTCCTGGTCCTCTAAACGTGTCTGTAACATAAGATTTTCTTCCTTTAAATTTTCAATTTCTGAGGTGTTTTGCTGAGTATGGCTGCCTAGGTTATCAACTCTAATTTCCAGGTCGGCAGTTCTCTGACCCAGCTCTCTAATTTCTTTTGTCAGTTTCTCGGTTATTCTGTCAGAAGTTTTTTTTAGAGCATTTTTTAACATATTTTCAAATTTTTGGAACATATCATTGTGTATTTCATGCTGAGAAACCTCAGCATCTGATCCTGTATCTGTATCTGCCATTTCTTCATTAGTCTGAGGGGGCGCTTTCTCAGAGCGCTGTTTAGATGCCTGTGAGGTAACTGCAGCAGCCATAATGGCCGCTTGTCTAACTGGCGCTGTTTTAGCTAAATTAGCTTTAAATTTAGCTTTCTGGCCCCTCAGGACCATTGTATTGTCACCTGGGGTCTTCTGTGGAGCTGTGCCTGTAGTTTTGTACCGCTCGCGGTACCGCTGGGACTCGTAGTCCTCCGGTTCTCGTCTCCCTCGGAGCGGAGCTCTAAGCTGACGCTACCGCCCGCTCAGGCATCCGCGCATGCGCCCCCGTAAAGGGGTTGTTTCAGTGCATCTTGAAAGTGCTGCTTTTCTAGCTCCCTCTGGCATGATGGCAGTAATTCCCCTGATTTTTCCCTTGTATCAGGAAGGGGTAAAATATCCCCCTTAAAGTTGCCCAAATTTCCTTCTCCTCCTCACCACCAGCACTTCAACCCTATTTATCTTCCTCAGTGCTAGCACCCCAACTCTTCTCCCACTCACCACCAGCACCCCGTGCCTCCTCATATTCTTCTAATGTAATGCCAGTTGGTGTATGGCAAAATTAAAAAGGATAATTATCTGACTGTGGTGTAGCACAGGACACAAACTCACATAAATGTGTGTCAAATAAGGCATAAAGATACTAGACATGGGAGTGATTTGAGGAATTTAATTTTTTCCACTACAGTGGCAGCATTACATATATGCTAGGGATAGCAGAATAAAAATTCCAGGGACTCATCATAATCAGTTAGTGGGGCTATTTCAGGATTAGCTGAGGAGGAAAAGAGTGCATGAGCAGCAATAGAAAGTAAAGTGACTGCCCTGCACATTTGAGGAAGTGGAGGAAAAAAAGGGTGCATTAGCAATCAAAAAAATAGCTGCTATGGGCCTTTGAGGAAGTGGAGGAAGAAAAAGGAACATTAGTGGTCCAAAAGAAATGGATGTTCTGCTATGCACCCTTGAGGAAAAAAGAAAAGTTGTATTATCCAAAAATTAGCTGCTATGAGTCCATTAGGAGGAGGAGGAAAAGGACACTAGACATTAGTAGCCTAAAACATTGCTGATTTGCTCCCCTGAGTGAGAGGAAAAGGGCACATTTGCATTATTCTGTTAAAAAAATAAAGGACTTTGTCATGGTGTGGGTTTTTTATTTGCTTTTAAACTTTTTTTATTTGGAATGAGTAAGAAAGAGTACTAACAACAAAAGATTCCTCTTAATCCAGCGCCGGGTGGGGGGATAATGGGTACAAACCATTTGAGGCATACCTCAGAAAAGTCATAAAAATGTCTATGCCACAGTTTGTGATGAAAAGAGTTATTGTACAATCAAAGTCAAAGGTTTCTAAGAATGGAAAGAGTTAAAATATGGCTGACAGACAATCAACGTTAAACATCATGCTTGATTATGAACCTCGATCTCACCAAACCTTGGCAGACTGACTCAGGCATATCGAGGCTGGTGCTGGGGGTGACCAAAAGGTGTGTAGGCACCAGATGTGGCATGGGCATTCACTTTATGGAAGAGATGACAGACCACTGATTGAACCCAAAAGGGTCAGTGATGTGTAGAAGCCCCCAATGGACCAGACAGAGAACATCCGGTTGGTGCAGCTGGTGTAGTTGGTTGGCGCACTGAATATGACATCACCAACACAGAGCGATGTTGGACAGACTCACCACAACAAGTTGACTTGATAAAGGGCCACCTGAAACGCATTGTCATGAATACAGCCTGAAATGGGAACAGCCTGCTGACAGCTTTCCATATGTTCTCTTACCGCATCTGCGTTCCATCCCAAGCCTTGTTGGGGAGAGTCGGTCCAATATCGCCACTGGCAGGAGCTTTCACAGTATACTGTAGAACATTTGATTTTCCCGGCAGCAAACTGATATTTGCTGCCACCATTACAACCTCTTGCCACCTCCCCTGACCTCTTTCAGTATTATGGCCCTGTAAAGGTCCCACATGGCACGTTTACTCTGCTAGACCTCATTTCAAATTTGTGCAGCAGGGTAAACCATGCATGATTGCCAACCGCTGTGTGCAAAGGTATTGTCTCTAAAATAATGCACTCTGTTTATTTCAAGATAAAACCCGCCTCATCTCTCCCTCTTTATCTGTGGCTTATCCAAGCTGCTTACATACTGCCCAGTCACTGTACAGTATTTGTTTCTGGTATATCTCAGATAATAGACTCTAAAATTTAGTTTATTTCAAGATAAAATTTGCCTTGTTACTCTATTTTACATTGCAGCCTTATCAAGTTTCTTACATATTTCTTACATATTGTCCAGCCACTGTACAGTATTTGTGGCTATCATCTATGAAATAATACTCTCTAATGTTAAGTTCTAAGTAAAACCTGCCTTGTCTCTCTGTATTACACTGTGGACTTAGATATTTAAATACCGCCCAGCTACTGTATATATTTGTGTCTATTGTATATATAATAATAAACTAAGGTTTTTTTATAAGACAAAAGCTGCCTCGTCTATCTCTTTTACAATGTGTCCTTACCAAGCTGCCAACATAGTATCAAGACACAATATTGTATGTACAATATTTTCTATTATTGTCTTAATAATACAGTCTAATGTTTATTTTACATTCTTAAATTACAGCTTTACTAATCTGCTTCCATACTGTCTAGTAGGGATGGTCCCGATGTTCGTGTCAAGATCGCATTGCATTGATGTCTGATGATTGGCCAAAGCATGCTTTGGCAAATCACAGAGTGCTCTGCTGTGAGAGCCATGATTGACCAAAGAGGACGTTAGGTAGAGGAAGGTTAGTTGGTGGCATGTAGGCAGTTTAGTATATATATATATATATATATATATATATATATATATATATATATATATATATATATATACAAGCTGCACTCAGCACAGGAATTGTCTATGTTCAAAACAGTTGCAATTGTCGTTCCTTTTTAGCACACACGTTGTGTTGCAAACCTTGCACTTATTTGTGTTTTTTTGACACTACTGCTCTATATATTTGCACAATCAATTATTTTTGCACATTTCGTTTATTTTAGTAGATTTACTTTGCAGTATTATTTTGCACTGTGCACTTTGATGTCACCATATTTCATTGTATTTTAATGTCAGTATTATTCTGATGCTTGGTTTCATTTATGTTATTAGCAACTTGTTACATTGTTGCATCCCTGCATTCTTGAACTACTTATATGAAGGCATTAGCAAAACTTTTGCACTTTGCACTTTATGAGTATTATACTGCTACCTTCAGCACTTTGCACCTTGATGTCACCATATTTTATTTAATGTCAGTACTAAGTTGATGTTTGGTCTCATTTATGCTATTTGCAACCTGTTACATTGTTGCACTCTTGCATTCTGATCCACTTATACGAAGGTATTAGCAAAATCTTTGCACTCTGCCCTTTTGATTATTTTACTACTACTTTAAGTACTACTGCTACCTTTAGCAGCATACTTCTCAACCTATAATTGCACTGCCTCCTTTCATATAGGTAGCCATTAGCAAAACCTTTTGCACTTGATACTACCACCTCTAGCAGTATATATCTCTTCCTCTGAATTGAATTTATATTTGCATCACTACCGTCTTCTATACAATTTACTCAGAATTATACAATATTTATTTGTACTACCGCCTTGAGTAGTAATCTTTCCCTGGGAACAGCGCAGCACCACCTGTTTTTTATATTTCAGCCTATTACTGGGTATGGTTTGACCCAGACTTGGTGTCTGCAGCAGTTCCATTCACCCATACATGGTAGCGCAGGAATAATTACACAATATATTTTCTTTCACTGATAAATTCAGACCTATTACTGCTGGATAAACAACCGGTTTTGCATCAAAAACTACTACTCTTAAAAAAAGCCTTTTTCATGTTGAAATGAATCAGATTGGAGTGTTTTTATAGTTAAGCCAAGCTAAGATAAAAATTACAAAATCAACTGTATATACAAAATATATAGTGACAGAAAAATGTTATGGGGGGCCGGGTACTGCCCTGGGGAACAGGTATCAAGTGGTAGTGGTAGCAGTGATTTTAATTAGTGAAACAATAAAAATGAAAAATTCCTTTAATTATAGTGCCTTGGGGGGGGTCTTCTTTGTCTGCCTGCAATGTGTATTAGCACTTGTGTACCATGTATCGAACCTGCTGCAGCAAAATTGACATATCTAAAGAAACCCAAGCCACAATCTCTATTAAAGTCTATGGGACCCGAACTTGAGAAATCAAAAGTCCCCATTTTGAAGGTAAAACAATGAGTGAAACAATAAAAATGAAAAATTCCTTTAATTATAGTGCCTGGGGGGTCTTCTTTGTCTGCCTGCAATGTGTATTAGCAGCAAAATTGACATATCTAAAGAAAACAAAATGACATTTAAATATATTTTCCTGGCTGCAAGCCATTGCCGGCAATACAAAAATTTAAAAAAATGGCTTGGGGGTTCCCCAATCCATACCAGGCCCTTCAGTCTGGTATGGATTTTAAGGGAAACCCCATGCAAAAATAAAAAATAAATCACCATAGGGCCCCCCAAAATCCACACCAGACCCTTATCCAAGCATCCAGCCTGACAGACCAGGAAAGGGGGTGCTCATACCAGACGAAATTCCCTCAACATGAGGGGGGTGCTTTGGGGCAGGGGGCTCTGTTGATGGGGACAAAAGTCTCTTCCCAACAACCTTGGGCTCTGGTTGTGGGGGTCTGCGGGGAAATCCAGATTCTGATAAGCCCCCTGCCCACAGACCCCCACAACCACAGTAAGGGGCTATGGGGGAGGCTTACAGTGTTCTGGTACCACCAACAACTAAGGCCCAATTTTCTGCAGAGTATATAGGGCAGGCCGTATAGTATATATACTGCTGTTGAGATTATATCGTGTCTGGGGGCCCCCCACTCCATTTTGTTTTTTAAATTTGGGTGCCAAAGGGCCTGGTAATGGACTGGGGGGGAACCCATGCCGTTTTTTTCAATGATTTTCATATATATTGCTGGGACCCGACAATGAATTACAGACGCAAGCAGTTTTAAATGACTTTTTTCCTTTAGAAATTAAATTTTGCTGTGGTATTGTTCTAAACATGGGGAAACTGTGCAAATTTACAAGCATACTATAGACACCCCCGAGGCACGATATTTAAAGGAATATTTCATTTTTATTGTTTCACTTTAAACATTATTAAAATCACTGCTCCCGAAAAAACTGCAATCTTTAAAACTTTTTTTTGCATTGATACATGTCCCCTGGAGCAGGATCCGGGTCCCCAACTTGCATATAAGCCTTTAAAATGAGCACTTTTGAATTTCCATGTTTGTGTCCCATAGACTTTAATGGTGTTTGCATGTTCAAACTAATTTTTTGCCTGTTCGCATGTTCTGCTGCGAAATGAACTGGGGGGGAGTTCGGCCCATTCCTACCTCTAAGTCAGTCTGACTGAAGTAGGGGTGATTTTTCTGGGGGAAAGACTGACCTGAGAGGGGATTATATTGAGGGACAGATTGATTTAGGGAGGATTATACTGGGGGACCAATTGACTGGAGGAAGAATTATACTGGGGAACAGATTGATCTGGGGGGGATTATACTGGGAAATAGATTAACTGATTGGTAAGGATTATACTGGGGCAGACTGACTTGGGGGGCATTATGCTGGGGGACAGATTGAGCAGGGGGGGAAGGATTATATTGTGGGACAAACTAACCTGGGGAGGAATTATACTGGAAGGCAGATTGTGTCAGAAACCATAAATCAGACTAAGACAGAAGTACAGTTAAATCGCACTTTTTTAACAGTAATAATAAAAAGGTAAACAGAGTAAACGTAGTCAAAACATAGCCAGAGTTCAGGAAATGGAACGGATAGTCAGACAAGCCAAAACATCAGGGAGCCAGAGATGAGCGTAGTAGAACAGCAAGCAGGATCTGGAGCTGGAAGGAATGTCAGCCAAGCAAGTCTTTAACAGGAACACAGGAGAGCGTCTCTAGAGATGTGACCAAGGCGAAGGCAGAGATCATCTGGGCTGGATGGCTTAAGTAGGCAGGACTGACGAGCAGGATATAATCAACAGGTGAGTCACTGTGGAAAGAAAGGAGCTGGCAATTTTGTCAACAGCTGAGCGGCCAGCTTTGAGAAGGAAGGGCTGAGCCCAGCCCTGACAGATTGTCCTTGAGGGGAAGGATTGTACTGGAGGACAGAATAACTCAGGGGAATTATACTGGGGTACAAATTGACCTGGTGGAAAGGATAATACTGGGGGACAGACTGACCTGTGGGTAATTTTACTGGGGGACAGACTGACCAAGGGGGGGAAGAATTGTACTGGGGATAGGCTAACCTGGGGGGAGGGATTGTACTGGGGGACAGACTGACCTTGTTTTATTTAACCACACCTTAAGCTCCTTCCACCATTAACACAATGGCCATACATACTTTGCTATGCGTGCCGCATTACTCTTATTCTTGGTGCACCTAAAGGTGCCCCAGGTCTTTTATAATCCTAGCAATGCCCCAGGCAAATTAAAACCATGGCCACTCTTCACGGTGGCACATTATGCACAACATATTTTTTTCAACAAGCAATGGGACCCAACTTATAATCTTGTACACTAGGCCCATTATTTTCATAAAACACCCCTGTTAGGACATGTACTTACACAACAGATGGAGGTCAAAAATTGCCAACCCCTGTCCTAGAAGAATCTCAGAGGTATAGTATATGCTTGGTTACATTGGCCCAAAAGCCGCCAGATGGATATCAGTCCACCGGGCGCTCTGTAAAATTGTAATATGTATACAGTATGCGCCGCTCAGCCAATCCCGGCGGGCGATGCACTCTGATGAATACAGAGCCTGCTAAGCCTGCTCGGATTGGGTAACAACCTCTGCCAATCCGAGCAGGCTACATGAGTCAGAGCGGCGCGGGCTGATGTCACAGCCTCTGCCAATCTGAGCAGGCTTTGTATCCATCAACAGATTAGTAAAATACAATGCCTGCTGTGATTGGCTCAGTGGTACACACTGTATTCTGAAGTGTACCTGGTGCTACTGTACTAATACAGCATCATATACTGTGTGTACTTGGGTGCTCTACATATTAACAAAGCTTCTTGTACTGCACATCCAGCTCCAGATCTCCCCTAAAAATACAGGTATGATTTATGGTGCTTTGGAGGAGAGGATTCATTGTTGCTGCCTGACAATTGTGGGATCTCTGGGACTTGTAGTTCACCAGTTTCCTTTTTCTGATGTTAAGTCTGATGTTTTTTTTTTTTCTGATGGTTTTTTGTAAATGGTGTTGCCTCGGGAGGGGGGTAGTCTTATATGGCGAGTATAGCCCCAAACCTAAGTTTTCACTGGAAAAATAGGGGGTCGTCTTATACACCCAGTCGTCTTATACGCCGGCAAATACGGTATGTAAAAAATGCCATAACAGGAATTCTTCTTTAATAATAAAGTTCTAAAAGGAGAAATGATAGTTAAGGAATAATAGTAAAATGCATTTCTTCTCAATGTTTAAAGTGTAACTTCACTTTTGTTGAGAAAAAAATTCCCCCCTGGGTGATCTATGTACATTACAAGGATTTTGACAAACTTTGTTGCAGATTGCTACCTTTAGTTTTTTCTGAAAAAATCCCTGTGTGTTTGTCTGTGTCCATGCAGGGCCTGCATCCCTTTAGATGTGATTTCCTATTGGGAGTACATTTTTGCCACAGGGGATGCCTGAAATCTGACTTGTATTTTAGTGCAGACTTCTAGGAAAACCAGTGAGCCAATCACACAAGCAGGAAATTACATATCTGTGGCATTCTGTACACATTCTGTGTACAGAACACCTCCAGGTAGCCATATTGCATGGCATTTCACAGAAAATTACAGAGCTGCAGATTGAAAAGGCAAGGTAATTTTTAATAACATTCAATTACAGTATGACTTGTGTGATAGTTACATAGTTAGTCAGGTTGAAAAAAGAGTCCATCTAGTTCAACAACAAAAAAAAAACATACAATCCCATATACACAATCCTATATCCACAGTTGATCCAGAGGAAGGTGAAAAACCCCAGCAAAGCATAATCCAATTTTCTACAGCAGGGGAATAAAAATCCTTCCTGATCCCCCAAGAGCCAATCGGATATTCCCTGGATCAACTTTACCTATAAATTGTAGTACCCAGTTATATTATGTACACAAAATCCAGGCCTTTTTTAAAGCAATCTACTGAGCTGGACAGAACCACCTCTGGAGGGAGTCTGTTCCACATTTTCACAGCTCTTACTGTGAAGAAACCATTCTGTATTTGGAGATGAAATCTCTTTTCCTCTAGATATAAAACATGCCCCCCCCTTGTTCCTCTAATCTTACCTCATAGCTGAGCTCCTCAATGCCTCAGTTTGGTTACCCTTCTCTGCACTTTCTCCAGTTCCCCGATCCTTTTTGAGAACTGGTGCCCAAAACTAAACTGCATATTCCAGATTAGGTCTTACTAATGATTTGAACAGGGGCAAAATTATAACTCTCTCTCTGGAGTCCATACCTCTCTTAATACAAGAAAGGACTTTGCTCGCTTTGGAAACCGCAGATTGGCATTGCATGCTATTATTAAGCTTATGATCTACCAACACCCCCAGATTCTTCTCCACTATGGATTCCCCTAGTTGCACTCCCCTAGAATGTACGATGCATGCAAATTCTTAGCCCCCAAGTGCATAACTTTACATTTATCAACATTAAACCTCATTTGCCACATAGTCGCCCAATTAAACAGTACTTTGAGGTTGGCTTGTAAGTTGGAGTTGTAAGGATGGTATTCTACTGCATAGCTTGGTTTCACCTGCAAAGACTGAAATTGTACTTTTAATCCCAGACCCAATATCATTTATAAAGATATTAAAAAGTAAGGGTCCAAACACTGAACCTTGAGGTACACCACTGATAACCTTAGACCATTCAGAGTAAGAATTATTAACCACTACTCTCTGAATTCTATCTTTTAGACAGTTTTCTATCCATTAACAAACTGATCTTTCCAAGCCTGTAGACTTTACCTTTCACTTTGGCCGTGTGTGGGGAACTGTGTCAAACGCTTTTGCAAAATCACAGCCGTCTGTCCAAAGTTTTACTTACCTCCTCATAAAAAGAAATCAGATTTGTTTGACAACTACTGTCTTTCATGAATCCATGCTGTCTGTTGCTTAAAATATTTTTTTCCAGCAAGAACTCGTCTATATGGTCTTTTATTAAATTCTCTGGTATCTTCCCCACTATAGAAGGTAAACTAACAGGTCTATAGTTACTTGGTAAAGATTTTGATCCCTTTTTATATATGGGCACCACATTGGCCCTGCACCAATCCAGTGGTACCATTTCAGTCATTAAAGAGTCCCTAAAAATTAGAAACAATGGCTTTGAAACGACAGAGCTCATTTATTTTAGGATCCGTGGGTGTCACATTGTATATGCAATATTATTTTTTTCTTTTATTTGCTATTTTTTTTCCCTACGAAAATGGAATTACCCTTTAAGGAGGCATAGGCCTGGATAATAGCACAGCTAAAATCTCAGGAAATGTAACATATTTTAAGGGAGTCTATCTCCACTATGGCAAACATGGGCCTGATTACTGGTTTACAATGGTACTCACATAAATGAAGTCTTCTAACCAGTCCTGTTTAATAAATGTTCATGTCATGCATGAGGCATGTAATATATAAATATTTATATATGTATCAGATTATACTGGAGTTTAAATAATTGATTATTGTTCACAGTGGTGACTGATGTGAATTGTTAAATTGCCACTGTGTAATTTGTACTAGATATCTTAATACTATGCTATACAAGTGAAATTGGTAGCAATACATTATAAAGGTCTTATACCGCTAATGTAGATTTTACAGCCTCTGCTTTTTACTTAGTTCAGTTGTAGTCTTTTAATTCCAGTTTATAGTCTTTTAATTCACATGCAATATCTAACACCAGCTGGATATTGGCTTATCTGCTGGTTATCCATGAGCTGAGTGGAATTTGATTATACCATTTACAATATAATTGATTCATTCCCCTGCAGCTAATAAACTAAGCTAACCACATGTTCACACAGCTCATGATCTCCTGTGCTGGAGAAGCAGATCATTACCATTGTTTCTCAAGTGCTGTGTGGATTACTTGTATTTGAGAAGCACTTGAACTAGACATATGCTGGAGCTTAGCTTTCTCTTCCTTTCAAAATTAAGGTAAGGCCTATTTCTTTAAAAGTGATCTTTGTTTGGTGGCCTGGTGAGGATGATTAGTGTTTGCTCTCTCTCCCTGTAAAAAGCATGCTCCTTAATTATAATGTTTGTCTTATGACAATGCTACTTCAGCAATGTAGCTTACAGATAGTAAGGGAACCTACTGTAGCTGAAAAATAATAAAGTTAAAGTGGTTATAAAGCCAGAAGTTTTTTTAATCTTTATGCATTCTATGCTTTAAGATAAAAAACCTTCTGTGTGCAACAGCCTCCCTCAGCCCCCCTAATACTTACCTGAGCCCCATCTTGATCCAGCAATGTTGCATGAGAGACTTGGCTGTCCGGGACTCCCTCCTAGATTGTCTGAGACATACAGTGGGCGCCATTGGCTCCCGCGGCTGTCAATCTAAGTGAGTGAGCCAATGAGGAGAGAGAGGGGGCAGGGCTGAGCCACAGCTCCATATCTGAATGGAAACACATAGTTCTGCTCAAGTGCCCTCATAGCAAGCTGCTTGCTGTGGGGGCACTTGGCAGGAGGGAGGGGCCAGGAGCGCCGACGAGGGACCCAAGAAGAGGAGGATCTAGACTGCTCTGTGCAAAACTGCTGCACAGAGCAGGTAAGTATAGACATATTTGTTATTTTTAAACAAAAAAAAAACAAGACTTTAGTATCACTTCAAACCTAAATCTGGCCATAGATGAGCAGAAAAACAAACAACAATTGGAAAAAATATTGAAATGCTCATTTTGATCTAACATTCAACCCCCCAATTATTGTACTGGAAATATTTCAGTGAATTTCAAAATTTTTGCAGTTTTAAACATTAACCGCTTCAATAACGGCACTTTTACCCCTTTCCTGCCCAGGCCAATTTTCAGCTTTCAGAGCTGTCACACTTTGAATGACAATTGCGCGGTCTTGCAACACAGTACACATATGAGATTTTTATCATTTTTTACACAATTAGGGCTTTTTTTTTTTTGGTGCTATTTTTTTTATATTATTTATCTTTATTTAAACATTTTAATTTATTACAAACAATATCTACATTCCATATTTTATATAGAAACATAGAAATAGATAACGAACAAAAAAATAAGTAATCATATCTTATATAAACCTGCCGACAGCAGGGGGGATTTGCCCTGCCCGGTACCCTTCTAATCTTGTTGGAACCCCCCCTCTCCTCCCCCCCACCAAAAGGAAAGAGGAAGAGGAGACGGAAAAAAAATATATTTATTATTATTTTCCTTCTTCCTTCCTCCCTCTCTCCCTTCCCTCTCTCTTCCTTTGCATGTAAGTATCAGTGATTTAATTAGTGAGATGGGAGGAAAAATTATATTGAGTAGATAATAATTACTATAAATAATAATGATGATTTCAATAAAAATCTTTCTATATTCGTGTCTTAAGTATATTTTTTATCCCTTCGGTGAAGGGAAAAACAACATAGAAAAGGGAAATAGGATAGAAAAAAAAAAACCCCAGGGGGGGAGGGATTGTTTACGGGGAAAGTGCCAGTTATAATAGAAGTAAGTGTATTTGGTGAGATCTTCCTGCATTTGTGTGGGAAAAAAAGTGGGGATGTTAAAAAAAAAATATATAAAGAAAAAAAAAAAATACAAGAGGGTGGGGGGGAAGAGAGGTTGGTGCCTTGAAAATGGGTTGTATATTTAGTGAGCTCTTTCTGTGTTCGTGTGTTCGTGCTATAATAGGTGGTATAATTCAGTATTATTTCTCAATGTTCGTGCCTTAACTTATTTGTTTACCTTGTTGGGAAAAAAACATTTTTTAATATTACATTTTTTGCAAAATAAGTGAAAAAAGACTGTACATTTAAATAAAAAAATGTTTTTCTTTGATTCTGTTATAATTTTGCAAATAAATAATCTTTCTTTATAAATTTTGGCCAAAACTTATTCTGCTACATTTCTTTGGTGATATAACCCAAGTCATTGTATATTATTTAGTTTGGAGGAAAGTTATAGTGTCCACAAACTATTGTATATACATGTGAAAATCGACCATTCCTGATGTACTGATGGCCTATCTAATTTTTTGATGCCTTAAAATGTCAACAGTACAAATATTCCCCAAATTACCCCTTTTTGGAAAGTAGACAGTCCAAGTTATTTAGTAAGAGGCATAGGATTTTTTTTTTTAAGTTGTAATCTTTTGTCACAATTTTTGGAAAATGAAGAAATAAAAAAAAAAAAATGTCCACAATTTTTTACATACTTTCACCAGTGCAGTACAGCGTCATCATATGACTGGTGTGGCAGTGATGATTTAAAAAAAAATAATAATATTTTTTTTTATTCTTTATTACTTGTTTTCTTTTTTACAATTAGTTTTTTTACATACAGTGACAAGAGCAATACAGTGTACTACTCTGGTGAGGTGATCAGGTTTTTATTTTTTATTTTTACACAATTGCTTATAACTGTGCATTTTACTGTTATAAGCAACCATTTTTACTGAATGAAAACTACTCAGAAGTGGGTGGAGCCAGCAGCCGAAGGAGATGGCTGCGTGAGAGGAGAGCTCTGGATCTCACAGCGGTTCCCAGCCAGTACAGGGACTCACGCCCGCACAAAAAGGGCCCTCAAAAGCCCCAGTAGGTCTGCGCTACATCACTGAACAACATGGGGAAGCGTAAACCCCGGACCTCGCAAGCTCACCACATACCTCGGGCCTGCTGAAGCCCGCTCGCCTAAAGTAGGGGCGCCGGCCGGGAGAAGATGCGCTCTGCATCCAGCCACAGCACCCCGCTCGGCTCACACACAAGCGGCGGAGGCCATGCCCCTCCCAGGGACTCTCCAGGAACAAGCCCTCTCAAGACAAACCCCAGAAAATCCCCAGCACACCAGTTTGCAGGTGAGAGGGGGCAAGGGAACATCTTTGAGGACTCCACACGAGAGTTCATTGAATGTATAGATGACTATCCTGCAGTGGGACAGCCCCTATCAGACAAAACACTGAAGGACATGCTAGTGTCACTGAGGGGGTCACTACATAAAGACATGATGTTCATGGTCTCACAAATTAGTGTGGAAGACAAAATGGGGGACTTTGCAGTGGTGCACAACGAACTGGTAGACGCACATACGAAGCAGAGAATAAACTACTAGTTTTTAAATCAAAGCTGGCAGACCTGGAAGACTGTTCCAGAAGGAACAATGTTAAGTTCAGGGGAGTTGCTGAAACAATCCCTCCAGCTGATCTGCGCAACCACATCCAGCAACTGATTGCATCTTTGCTGCCTGAAGTGCCCAAGAGAGAAATTGTGGTAGACAGGGCACATAGACTCCCCAAACCGCCCTTTCTGCCTGAAAAAGTACTGCGTGATGTCATTGCCTGCATAAACTTTTATCACGTGAAAGAGGCGCTTATGCTGAGGGCTAGGAAGGATCCCAACCTGCCAAAACCATACACGGGCATTGCACAATTTGCTGATTTATCCAAGTACGCTATGCAAGCCCGCAGCAAACTAGTCCCACTCACCAAGTTATGCCGGAATCATGAGGTAGTCTATCGCTGGGGTTTCCCCACTAAACTGATTGTCACCTGGAAAGGCAAAACCTACACAATGTTCAAAGTGGAAACAGGCATGCACTTGGCGAAGCAAGGGGCCTTCTACCAACTGACCACCAAACACTCCCAGATGGGGCCTCTCCACCAAAAGTTGATCCTCTGTGGAACACTGCCCCTGGTTGAACACTGCACCTGATATAGCCAAGAGGCGCTTTAGTTCTATCTCAGGGAACCCTGTGGCTCCGCTGAGCTGATACCCCCAACCAGAAAGAAGCAGTAGTTGTTGACTTGATACACATTTTTTATGTTATATCTTTTTTGTTGTTTCTTATTCTTTTTAAGTTTTTCTGTTGACACCATCCATGCCATGATCATCCTGCGGACTATTCCAGCCTCAAAGACAACCCATCTGCAAGTTCTTCACCATCAACTGCATGGAGATAATCTCTGCTATCAGGTACCTATTGATCCCTTTACCCTGAACGATGTCCCTTAAGTTTGTAACCATGAATGCTCACGGGCTTAATAGCCCCTTCAAACGTAAAGCAATGTGGCAGGAAGCCAAATCCCTAAATGATGTTTGACGCTGCCTTAACCCAGCGGAGAAGGACTTTACATATTACCCCTCACAAGATCTATACCCGAATAGACCTTTTTGTTACTGACATTCAATTACTATTTAAAGTGTCTGAAGCAAAATTACACTCTATTCTCTGGTCAGACCACGCTCCTATTTCTATAGTGGTTGAAAAAGCGCATTCCTCAAGGCCTGTCTATATGTGGCGTAATAATATAAGTCTTTTTTCCCGGATGCCGTTCAAAAAAGACCTAGAGGGGAAAATCCAGGAATTTTTCTCTACCAATATTATTCTGGAGGTACCCTTTCCCTTGGTCTGGTGTGCACATAAAGCCTTCGTCAGAGGCCTATTGATACAAATGGCAGCCAGGGAAAAAAGACGCAAGTCCTGTGAAATGTCTGCATTTTTATTGAAACTCAAACAACTAGAATCTCTTCACAAAACTACCTTGGCAGAGGATAAATTTCAAGAACTGACAAATTGCCCTAACCAATTTAAGGCTCTTCTGGAAGCCAACCATACGAACACCCTGAGGAGATTTAAAGCCTTATATTATTCTCAGGGTAATAAGGCAGGTCAATTTCTAGCCAGCTACCTTAGACAAAGGCAACTCAAATCAACCTCAATTACTGACCCTACAACCAGAACTAAGGTCTTTCATCCTGAACATATTGCTGAAGCATTCTGCACATATTATAAAAACCTTAATAACTTGTCTACAGACCCATTGACCCCTCAGCCATCGGAGTCATTAATAGCTAAATTGTTATGCCGCGTACACACGAGGGGATTTTCTGTCAGAAAAATCTTGGATGGTTTTTCCAACGGAATTCCGCTCAAGCTTGGCTTGCATACACACTGTCACACAAAAGTTCACTGAACTTTTGACCGTTAAGACCGCAGTGATGTACAACACTACGACGAGCCGAGGAAATTAAGTTCAATGCTTCTGACCATGCGTAAAATTGTTTCCGAGCATGCGTAGGAATTTTGCGCGTCGGAATTGCTACAGACGATCGGAACTTTTTCCGACCGAAAAATTGAGAACATGCTCTCAATCTTTTGCTGGCGAGAATTCGGCCAGAAAAAGTCTGATAGAGCATACACATAGTCGCATTTTCCGACCAAAAGCTCTCATCGGTCTTTTGCTGGCCAAATTTCCGATCGTGTGTACACGGGATTAGACTCAATATCCCTGCCAAAGGTATCTAAAGAGGAACTTGCAACGTTGAATTCCCCCTATTAGACGTGATGAAATTCTTGCGGTTATTAAATCTTTTCCAAATAATAAATCACCGGGAGCAGATGGATTCTCTGCTGAGTATTATAAAGCCTTTCAAGACATGATAACACCACACTTAGACACATTATTCAATCGGCATCCACCGCCTCATCCCCCCCCCCCCGAGATGCTTCAAGCCACGATAGTGACGCTACAGAAGCCGGGAAAAACCCCAGAAAAACCCACAGATTGTCTTCCGCCCTATTTGATTACTAAACTCAGATCTTAAGATGTATGCAAAGATACTGGCAAACAGGCTAGCAAAAATCACACTAAACCTAATTAAAGCAGACCAGGTGGGATTTGTTCAGGGTAGGCAGGCACCTGACGGCACCCGCCACATGCTTGACCTTATCCGCATTGCAGAATTAAGGAAAACACCAACAACCTTTTTGGCCCTTGATGCCGAAAAGGCATTTGGTAGGGTGCATTGGGGCTATATGCACGCTACCCTGGACAAATTTGGGATCAATGGTTTATGCTTTATCTGCCATTTCAACTTTATATTCTATTCCCTCGGTGAACATTTACACCTCCAATGCACTGTATCTGAACCCTTCCAAATCTCTAACGGCACCAGGCATGGGTGCTCCCTGTCTCCTCTTATCTTCACCTTAATTATTGAACCCCTAGCTGAATCAATTAGAAACAACCCCGAAATTACGGGCATTAAGATAGCAGGTCAGCACTATAAAATTGCGGACGACGTAGTCCTAACCCTTACTAACCCAGAATCTTTGCTTAAAGTGGTCCAATCTGTTATCAATACTTCCTCCTACTACAAACTTAATACTACCAAATCCACTATTTTGCCGATAAATATCCCTATTCCATTTCTAGCCCACTTGAAAAAACAATTTCCCTATGTATACGTGGTAAACTACCCTATTTAGCCACAGTCCTGACAACCCCCACTGTCAACATATACAAAGCCACCTTTCATCCACTCCTACATACCATCTCTCAAGACACTCAACGCATAGCAAAATTTGAACTGAATTGGTTAGGACGTATAGCGGCATTTAAGATGCTGATTTTTCCCAAGATCCTATATCTCTTTAGGACACTCCCCATCACAATACCAGCTAGTTTCTTTAAAAAAATTAACACTCTGCTTAAACAATTCATTTGGCAAGGGAAATTCCCCAAAATTTTGTTCTTGATGCTTTTGAAACCAAAACAGGACGGGGTAGGTGGGTCTCCCAGTGCTAGAACACTACCATACTGTAGTACTAATGGAACAACTCCATGCTTGGTTTGATAAGACTAATAAACATTGGGTTGGACTGGAAAAAGCTTTAATGACATCTTCAGACATTTCGTCCTTATTACTGGCCTCTAGAACTGACCTCCCAACACATATGCCCGACCTTCCAGCAATCCGGGCATCAGTACATGCCTGGAACTTGATCCACCATAGACAAACCAACAAATGTGATATGCTCTACATTAATGCCCCGACCACAGTCTTATGCCCCGTACACACGGTCGGATATTCTGATTCAAAAAGTCCAATCGGATTATGTTGTCGGAAAATCTGACCATGTGTGGGCTCTAGCGGACTTTTTCCGTCGGAATTTCCGGCAGAAAAAAAATGAGAGCAGGATCTAAAATTTTCCGACAAAAAAATCCGATCTGACTTTTTCCGATCATGTGTAGAGAATTCCGATGCACAAAGTGCCACGCATGCTCAGAAGAAATTTGGAGACAAAAGCTATTGGCTACTGCCCTGTACGTAGTCCCAACGTACGTTTTGTACGTCACCTCATTCGGAATGATCGGATTTTAAGACAACTTTGTCCGACCGTGTGTGCAACACCATTTTCTGACAAAATCCGTTGGAAATTATCCATTCTTTGGCTGTCCCGTGGGATATGTTACATCAATGACATAGACATAACACACCCGACATATAACCACTATGAAGCCCTCCAAGTCAGGCATCTACTCAAGGAAAGAGATATAAAATCTATTGCAGTGAATAGAGTGGTATGGCAGGAACTACAAGATAGGCCATATAGAAAAGGAGGCATCTCACGTGTCTATGCCCATTTACAGTCTAAGGAAGAATGTACCAAAACAGCTCATATTCTGGCATGGGAGAAGGATTTGGGAACCTCGTTTTGTACCAAAGACTGGAAACAGGCCAGGGGAACAACCTTTAAGGCCTCAAAATGTGTCAACCACTGGGATAACTTACTGAAAATGACAAATAGAAGTTATCTTGTTCCCTTTAGGTTGTCCAAAATTTTCTCCTCTGCTGTTTCCCAATGTTGGAGAGGGTGCAGAGAGATAGGGGCCATATTTTACATATTCTGGACATGCAAATGCTTACGTAGTTTCTGGAATGGAATTTTTTTCCTGTTATCTAGGGTTACTGGTTTCTTCATTTCTCCACTACCGGAGATGGCCCTCCTCCACCAAAAAATTGGTAATATTCCAAAACAATTCCGCTTCCTAATTATTCAAATTCTTACCGCAGCCCGCATGACCATAGCATCCCTCTGGAAATCCAAGAAAGCCCCTAATGTGTCAGATACAATTAAGAAGGTACAGAACTCTGCTCAATATGAAAAAACATTGGCCTTTGGTCAGGAGTCTACTCAAAAATGTTATGATAACTGTAAGTGCTGACTCTGTGAATTCCCACTAAAGAACATCTAGTTTGGAGGATACATGTAAGTGTAACCTTTGCATACAGGAGCTCCTGGTATTGTATGGTGTCTAGGTTAGTTTGCTTTTGTTTCCTTTATTTATTTATTTTATTATGCATGTTTTTCCTTTTCCTTTTTCTTTATTTTAATCTTTAAACTCACTGTGTTTCGTATAATAACTCCTCAAATGTGCATTGTAGTATCACAGTGATCGCACTGTTGGTGTATATGTTGGTAGTATGTCTGAAATTATTGAACAATATTTGTTACTGATGATCTGCACTAATACCCCCACATGCTGAAACGACGATTGTATTATTGCAACTTACACCTTGATTAATGAAAAACAATCGAAAAGAAATCTAATTGCTAGCCTGGGATGTATGCATTCATGGGGACGTGACTTTTACATTGTGAAGTAGGAAGTGTGCTCCCTATAAAATAGAAGATACATACCCAGGTATTGTTACTGTTCGCATTACTAGTATTGGTACTGTCTATAATGCTATCATTGTAACCTTACAACCATTATCTCTGAGTACATGCGATGACACTGTTGTATTTTAGGTTCCAATGCTATTTTTCTATAAAAACCAATTGCAAAGAAAACTACTCAATAAGTTTTTACTATAGTGATTAGCTGTGATTGATCACAGCTAATCACATGATACAGATGAGCTGTAATTGGCCCTGCCTGTACCATGTGATGACTGTGACCAATCACAGAGCTCATTACAATAGTACATAATGAAAGGCATGTAACAAAGGGGTCTGCTGTGATTGGCCACAGGGTCACATGGTATTGACAGCGGCCGATACAGTAATCTGTCATCGGCCGTGTCTGGTGGAAATGGTGGGTGACCGATCGCACTGGAGCACGGCCCATGATCAAGGGAGGACTTCATATGATGTCCTCCCTGAACAACAGTGCTCCTGCCCAGCCGTCATTTGACAATAGGCTGGGTGGGAAGGGGTTAAAGTGATATTATATGAAAAATGAAGGGAAGTTGGGACTTTAAATGAAGCAAATGAATAGTGGAGGTGAATTTGAGTATAAAGTATTAATTTAATAGCATTGATCTATACACGTTGGAACATTGTTCATTTCATATATATACATAGAATATGCACAAAAGCTAGGCATGATGAGTAAAAACATGCATAACAATACATAATCAAAGCAATAAACATTTGAATAAAAGCAATAACATACTATGCCGCCTCAGCTCCCGCGATGGCATCGTACCCATGGCCGACCCTGTGCCGGCTATCCCGTACTGCATTTGCTGTCTGGGTTTGGTGAGTGATGTTGGCCAATTATACATACATGTAAGCTGAGAGTTTTTTCTCTCTAGAGTCTGACCCTTTTACATTTTTTTGAATTATTCCATAGGAACGTTTTGTCGCATCTGCTCCTGACGAGTGGGTAAACCCACGAAACGCGTAGAGCTCTATCTGATGCCACAATCACATTTTACACTGACCGTCATTTATCTACCTACGACCATTATACCCCATGATGTTGATTACAGAGCACTTGGTGGATATACATCATTATGTGGATGCATGTGCCAGGATTGGACATGTTGCTACTTGCAAATGCATGTTATTGCTTTTATTCAAATGTTTATTGCTTTGATTATGTATTGTTATGCATGTTTTTACTCATCATGCCTAGCTTTTGTGCATATTCTATGTATATATATGAAATGAACAATGTTCCAACGTGTATAGATCAATGCTATTAAATTAATACTTTATACTCAAATTCACCTCCACTATTCATTTGCTTCATTTAAAGTCCCAACTTCCCTTCATTTTTCATTTATTACCGGGATGGAGGCACTCTAGGGTGCTTCATTTAAAGTCCCAACTCCCCCTCATTTATACACAGATATCGGGATGGAAGCATTTGAATAATTGGCTTTGGCAGTGTTCCCCTGCCTTCCCTGTGTGAGGTTTTGCCCTCATTCATAGGGTTAACCTATTAAGGTTTATATATTGACATTTATTAATATTTAGCTATATTGTTCTCTATACTTATATTTGTAAAGGTCTTTTATACATGGCATTCTGCTTGTGGAGCATTTCCTGTGCTGTTCCTGTGCACCCGCATAGATTATCTCCATCCAGGTCTTGCCCTCATTTATAGGGTTAACCTACCAAGGTTTATATATTGACATTCATTAATATTTATCTATACTGTTCTCTAGTTATATTGGAAAAGGTTTTTTATATACGGCATTCCTCCTATGGAGCATTCCTGGTACTACCCCTGTGCATCTGCATGGATTACTTCCATCAAGATGCCCAACAAACTTTCCCTGCCTGGTCAGCTGATTGCTCCTCGTGGATTGGCTGGCGCTTGGCTATGCGTGGGGTTTGTCATCATCGCGGGAGCTGCGATGCGCCAAGTGGGCTCCTCCCCCTCCTCCCCCTGCATACCATGCTTGGGGGGCTCGGGCGGATGCCCCATTGCGCATCGGCGCCACGCATGTCACGCTGTATGCGTGACGGCTATCACGCTGGGCATGTGACGTCAGCCATGACCTCACTGCGCCGACGTCTAGCCTTATCACCATGGGTCTCGTTTGGGGGAATTTCCACACCTGCTGCTGAGTACCTACTCGGCTCAGGTGTGTTCTTTTCTCCCCATTGGTTCCCCTGCGTGGCGTTGGCGGCATAAGTACACACTCCCCATAGAAGTGAGCTGCTCATTGACCAGCCTCCTTCTGGGGTTTTGCACACCAGCCATTGTATGCTGGTGATGCTGTGATGCAGCAACTATGTAAGTCTTCATTCTTGGTTGAGTCCCTTCTCTTCCCCTCTTCCCTTCCTTCTTCTCGTCTCTTTCCCTGTATGGTGGTTTAGTCTTTGTGTACACACATTCATTTCCCCCACTTTGTAATGTTTGGTTTTCATATGTTCACATTTTCAAGGACCTATGCACTCATCACCTTTTCACATTCAGCATTCTACACTCTTTGGCACCACCTTGACTTCTGTCATCACTTCCTGTGGAATTAAACTGGGTTCACTTATAATTAGTACTACTAGTACCCATATTACTGGATCACTGTATCCATTTACATTTACTATATATATTTTTTTTCTCCCAGATACCCTCGTTTTGTGTCATATATATCACCTTTTTCTTCCACACGGAGAATCTACTTATATTCTGTCTATCTTTGCATTATCCGGTGCTGCATCATCATACTATGCCGCCTCAGCTCCCGCGATGGCATCGTACCCATGGCCGACCCTGTGCCGGCTATCCCGTACTGCATTTGCTGTCTGGGTTTGGTGAGTGATGTTGGCCAATTATACATACATGTAAGCTGAGAGTTTTTTCTCTCTAGAGTCTGACCCTTTTACATTTTTTTGAATTATTCCATAGGAACGTTTTGTCGCATCTGCTTCTGACGAGTGGGTAAACCCACGGAACGCGTAGAGCTCTATCTGATGCCACAATTACATTTTACACTGACCGTCATTTATCTACCTACGACCATTATACCCCATGATGTTGATTACAGAGCACTTGGTGGATATACATCATTATGTGGATTAAGGATGAGCCCGGTGTTCGATTCGAACCCATGTTCGAATCGAGCACCGGGTGTTCGCTCGCTCGGCGAGCCCAGAACTATTGGGGTCGCTCGCATCAAATTCGTGTGATGCGAGCGGCCCCGCAATGCATTGCGGCCCGCGCAGTGCAATGCTGGCTGATGATTGGCCAAGCATGCACTGTGACCCCGCATGCTTGGCCAATCACAGCGCCGGCAGCGAGGAGAGCCATAATTGGCTACAGGCAGGATGCCTGTAGCCAATTATAGCTCAGGGGCTTTAGTACACGCCCCACGGTATAAGAGGCCGCCGCGCCGGCGGCCTCGCATATTATGTTTCAGACAGTGTCAGCGTGTCAGTGTGCTGCTGACTGCTGACAACAATATGTGCTTTATTTCTGGGGATATGTGTGTGCATGCTGTTAGAACAGCATTGCAGTATCACATCTGGGGGGTGTCTATAGGTGGCCTGTGAAGGGGGGCAGGTTTCCTGTGCTTAGAACTTTCCCTGCAAAAAAGTGTCATTTTTGCAGGAAAGAAAGCTATTTAAATCACTCGCGGCTAATGAATTGATGGCTCCTGTAACACAGAGAGCTGTCATTCATTAATAAAAAACAAAAAAAAAAGCGTAGGGGTCCCCCCAAATTCAATAACCAGGCCCTTCAGGTCTGGGATGGATATTAAGGGGGATCCCAGCCAAAAAAAATGGCGTGGGGTCCCCCTCAAAATCCATACCAGACCCTTATCCGAGCACGCAACCTGGCAGGCCGCAGGAAAAGAGGGGGGGACGAGAGCGGCCCCCCCTCTCGCCTGAGCCGTACCAGGCCACATGCCCTCAACATTGGGAGGATGCTTTGGGGGTCTAAGACCCCTAAAGCACCTTGTCCCCATGTTGATGAGGACAAGGGCCTCTTCCCCACAACCCTGGCCGGTGGTTGTGGGGGTCTGCGGGCGGGGGGCTTATCGGAATCTGGAAGCCCCCTTTAACAAGGGGACCCCCAGATCCCGGCCCCCCCCCCTGTGTGAAATGGTAAGGGGGTACAAAAGTACCCCTACCATTTCACCAAAAAAGTGGCAAAAATGGTAAAAATGACAGGAGACAGTCTTTGACAATTCCTTTATTAAAATCTTCTTTCTTCTTTCTTCATCCTTCGGTTTCTTCATCTTCTCCTTCCTTCATCTTCTTCCATCTTCTTCTTCCATTTTCTTCTTCCTCCGATCCGCTTCTTCTTGCGCTGGTCTTCTCGTCCTTCTTGTCCGGCATCTTCTTCCGTCGGCGTCGGCGTCGGCGTCGGTGTCTCTGTCTCTTCTTGGGCCGCTCCGCGCAATGGGAGGCTCCCGCTGTGTGAGGCTCCGCTCCGTCTGACAGGTCTTTTATAATGGAGGGCACCTGGTGACCCCGCCCCCTCTGACGCACAGGGACGTCATGGGGAATTCCATGATGGCTTTCCCCATGACGTCAGAGGGGGGCGGGGTCACCAGGTGCCCTCCGTTTTAAAAGACCTGTCAGATGGAGCGGAGCCTCACACAGCGGGAGCCTCCCATTGCGCGGAGCGGCCCAAGAACACACAGACACCGACGCCGACGCCGACGGAAGAAGATGCCGGACGAGAAGGACGAGAAGACCAGCGCAAGAAGAAGCGGATCGGAGGAAGAAGAAAATGGAAGAAGAAGATGGAAGAAGATGAAGGAAGGAGAAGATGAAGAATCCGAAGGATGAAGAAAGAAGAAAGAAGATTTTAATAAAGGAATTGTCAAAGACTGTCTCCTGTCATTTTTACCATTTTTGCCACTTTTTTGGTGAAATGGTAGGGGTACTTTTGTACCCCCTCACCATTTCACACAGGGGGGGGGGGCGGGATCTGGGGGTCCCCTTGTTAAAGGGGGCTTCCAGATTCCGATAAGCCCCCGCCCGCAGACCCCCACAACCACCGGCCAGGGTTGTGGGGAAGAGGCCCTTGTCCTCATCAACATGGGGACAAGGTGCTTTAGGGGTCTTAGACCCCAAAGCATCCTCCCAATGTTGAGGGCATGTGGCCTGGTACGGTTCAGGCGAGGGGGGGGGCGCTCTCGTCCCCCTCTTTTCCTGCGGCCTGCCAGGTTGCGTGCTCGGATAAAGGGTCTGGTATGGATTTTGAGGGGGACCCCACGCCATTTTTTTTGGCTAGGGTTCCCCTTAAAATCCATACCAGACCTCAAGGGTCTGGTATGGATTTTGAGGGGGACCTACGCCATTTTTTTTTTTTTTTTGGCTGGGATCCCCCTTAATATCCATCCAGACCTGAAGGGCCTGGTTATTGAATTTGGGGGGACCCCTACGCTTTTTTTTTTTCATTTTTTTTTATTTTTTATCAATGACTTTTTTTTATGAATGAGTTTCAATGAATCACTGTTCTCTGTGTTACGGGAGCCGTGAATTAACATTAGCCGCGAGTGATTTTAAATAGCTTTTTTACTTTCAAAAATGACACTTTGCGCAGAGACAGTTCTAAACACGGGAAACATGCGCCCCTTTACAGGCATACTATAGACACCCCCCAGGTACGAAATTTAAAGGAATATTACACTTTTATTGTTTCAATTTAAGCATTATTAAAAATCACTGCTCCTGAAAAAACGGCCATTTTTAAAAAAAATTTTTGCATTGATACATGTCCCCTGGGGCAGGACCCAGGTCCCCAAACACTTTTTATGACATTAACATGCATATTAGCCTTTAAAATGAGCACTTTTAATTTCGAACGTTCGCATCCATTATAACTAATAGGTTCTAAAGCTCGCACGGACTTTAGGTCCGTTCGCGGGTTCTGGTGCGAGCCGAACGGGGGGGTGTTCGGCTCATCCCTAATGTGGATGCATGTGCCAGGATTGGACATGTTGCTACTTGCAAATGCATGTTATTGCTTTTATTCAAATGTTTATTGCTTTGATTATGTATTGTTATGCATGTTTTTACTCATCATGCCTAGCTTTTGTGCATATTCTATGTATATATATGAAATGAACAATGTTCCAACGTGTATAGATCAATGCTATTAAATTAATACTTTATACTCAAATTCACCTCCACTATTCATTTTCTTCATTTAAAGTCCCAACTTCCCTTCATTTTTCATTTATTACCGGGATGGAGGCACTCTAGGGTGCTTCATTTAAAGTCCCAACTCCCCCTCATTTATACAAAGTGATATTATAGGTTCATTTATTTTAGGAAAATAACAAACATGTTATACTTATCTGCTCTGTGCAATGGTTTTGCACAGAGCAGCCCCAATCCTCTTCTTCTCTGGTCCCCCGCCAGTGCTTCTGGCTTCTTCCCCTTGACCAGTGCCCCCCATAGAAAGCCACTTGCTATGGGGGCACTGGTGCGTGCTTGCTCCTGAGCCCTGCTCTATGCGTCCATAAGACTCCACCCCCTGCTCTCTTCTCATTGGCTCAGGGGCTGTGATTGACAGCAGTGGGAGCCAATGGCTTCTGCTGCTGTCCCAGCCAATGAAGTGAGAAAGACCCGGGACAGCCGAGGCGCATGTGCACATCTCTGGATTGAGAGGGTGCTCGGGTGAGTATTAGGGGAGGCTGTGGAGAGAGAATCACACAGAAGGTTTTGTACCTTCATGCATAGAATGTACAAGGGAAAAAAACTCATCCTTTACAATGACTTTAAACATCTTTTTTTCTCTGATCGATTTCTACTACTATATATGCATTTCACTTACCGTACTTTTTTTTTTTTTTTTTTAACAATTGACCTACAAGCGATTAGAAAATTGATTGTTGAAAAAAAAAATTCCTGAATTTTCATTCTTTCATTTTTGACCTTGAAACTAAAAAAATTACTGTTGCAGTAAGCATACTAACCATACAAAAATAGGATTAGTCTACCGACTCAATTTTCGTGTGCATTTTCTTTCCATGTATGGCCAGCTGAAGTAATAACTCATAACTGATCTATTTCAACACAGTTATTCCTAAAAAATGTTTAATAGGAATATGATCAAAACAATTGTATAGCATAAAAGCATAATTATTTTTTATTTTTTTAAGTAAATACAATCTGGTGTTACCAATATTTTCCATTAAATAAAATGCTAAAATAATTTGCTTTTAAACAATATTTACAAATGATTAAAAATAGCAAAATACTTTTCTAATTGATATAAAAGATTACTTTTCACACTTTCAATCTTAGGAGAAAACTTTTAAATTGTGCATGCAAGCATACATGCACAGCCACACCTGCTTCCCACCGATTTCACTTTGCGGCAGTGAATGTTTCCACTGTTAGATCCAAGAAAAGCCAGAATATGTATTACACAGCAGAGGTAGATGTATATCTGCATGTTCATTGCTTTGTGTAACCTGTGACTGTGCTGTGGGACTAAACTGAATTAGATGGCTGCCAGGTCCCCTAGCTGTGTATTCATGATGACATGACTATATATAATTGAATATGTAAAGAATTCTCTGCTAGCAGTCCACTGAATTCTATCAAACAATCCATGTTGCATTTTTAGGTTTTTAGGTTCTGATTTCTAGGGGTGAGGTTCAGCTTTGCCCACAAATTGTAAAGCAAATTTGCAGGATATAAATGTAGGTGAATATTTGGATTCACCCATATTTCCCTGTAAATCCTTTAAGCCTCATACACACGATCGGATTTTCCGACGGGAATTGTGTGATGACAGGCTGTTGGCAGAAAATCTGACCATTTGTACGCTCCATCAGACAATTGTTGGCCAACTTTCCGTGGACAAATGTTGGATGGCAGGTTTATAAATTATCCGCGGACAACTGTCTGTTGGACCGTTGGACAAAATGCCGTCGGACAAACACGCATGCTGGGAAGCAAGAACGAGCCAGAAGCAGTCGGTCTTGTAAAACTAGCATTTGTAATGGTGAATTCACATTTGTGACGCAGAAAATTATGAAATTTCGAAATTCAGCGCACATTCTCCTCTTCTTTATTGGGATAATAATGAAGCTGCTTTGCCGGTGATACTGACGGAGTTCTGCCAACTTTTTTTTTTTTCTAGTGATATCAGGAATAATATTATTATGTTTTTTTTTATATTTTTGGTCAGTTACCACAACACCATTATCCCGTAGTTTTTTTAGATAGAACTTGACCAAAAAGTGCATTCTATGCATCCAAAAATATAGAAAATATACCAAATCATATAATTATTCAACCAAAAAATAAAATAAAAGCCTTGTGCATGTGTCCTGCTTCTTAATATAGGGGGTCAACAATGCCAAGAGTAAGAAAGTGAAAAAGATGGGGATATAGGATTTTAAAGGTACGTACCATAATGACACAATTCAAATTTTAATGTAAAAATACATATAGATCATTTATTTAGAAATGCAAGTAGAAGTAGTGAGTACAGTTACATTCAAAGTCATAGGTATATACACACCATTCCTATTCCTGACAGTGAAGGTATTGTATTCACATACATATAATCCTACATCTAACAACTTCTACATGTTTCGCCGGAACGACTTCATCAGGAAAAGGGCGAGATTATTTAATTCATACGTTTTAAAAGAAGATATAATGTATTCAACCTTAGGTGTATAGGAAGAGAGAAATATATAGATTAATATAACATTCTTCAAAGAATCAATACAAAACTTTATGCAACAGATATATCCATGCAAAGACCAATCAAGACCACCCCAAACCCTCCCCCCCTTCCCCCCACAAAATGTGTTTCTTACAGCCATTACCCCCCCAACCCCCCCCCCCCCAAAAAAGGGGGGAAGGGCCCACCCCCAAAAACACCACACCAACAGTCCCCCCACCACCCCACTAACCAAAAAGATCCCATTAAGTGCAACACTCCCTACGTCAGATGTGGGTCTTGGAGTGGGGCAAGGTCAGAGAACCTTCAGAAGGTACCCCTATAATATACATTCAAAATCGGTCCCAACCATACCAGGTCCTTTGTAGAGAGGGATGTGGTATTCATTGATTTTATTTGTTATCAACAAGTATATATGTAGCAATACCTGTAATATATATAAGAAGTATTTTAAACTTTATTTTGTACTTTAAAGGAAGGGGGGAAGAATGGATCTATAGCATATGCTAATAGAGGACCTAGACTCCCCACACTCATGTTCATCTGTTGAATAATTAATACCTAAACTGGGAGCTCATGCATACGGAGGCCATATATGGGATGTTAAGGTTAATATTCTCATCTGAGAAATTCAAAAATAGACAAAAGGACATGTATCACTATAAGTTAATAAAGGTTCGTATCACAAATTTGGAAATAGAGAGAATCTCCTCACCTCAGTATACAGTGGTGTGAAAAAGTGTTTGCCCCCTTCCTCATTTCCTGTTCCTTTGCATGTTTGTCACACTTAAGTGTTTCGGAACATCAAACCAATTTAAACAATAGTCAAGGACTACACAAGTAAAACACAAAATGCAATTTGTAAATGAAGGTGTTTATTATTAAAGGTGAAAAAAAATCCAAACCATCATGGCCCTGTGTGAAAAAGTGATTGCCCCCCTTGTTAAAACATACTATAACTGTGGTTGTCCACACCTGAGTTCAATTTCTCTAGCCACAACCAGGCCTGATTATTGCCACACCTGTTCACAATCAAGGCATCACTTAAATAGGAGCTGCTTGACACAGTAAGGTCCACCAGAAGATCCTTAAAAGCTACACATCATGCCGAGACCCAAAGAAATTCAGGAACAATTGAGAAAGAAAGTAATTGAGATCTATCAGTCTGGAAAGGGTTATAAAGCCATTTCCAAAGCTTTGGGAATCCAGCGAACCACAGTGAGAGCCATTATCCACAAATGGCAAAGACATGGAACAGTGGTGAACCTTCCCAGGAGTGGCCGGCCGCCCAAAATTACCCCCATAGCGCAGCGACGACTCATCCAAGAGGTCACAAAAGTCCCCACAACAACGTCCAAGGAACTGCAGGCCTCACTTGCCTCAGTTAAGGTCAGCGTTCATGCCTCCACCATCAGGAAAAGACTGGGCAAAAATGGCCTGCATGGCAGAGTTCCAAGGAGAAAACCACTGCTGAGCAAAAAAAACATCAAAGCTCGTCTCAATTTCTCCACAACACATCTTGATGATCCCCAAGACTTTTGGGACAACATTCTGTGGACCGATGAGACAAAAGTGGAACTCTTTGGAAGGTGTGTGTCCAAGTATATCTGGCGTAGAAGGAACACTGCATTTCAGAAAAAGAACATTATACCAACAGTAAAATATGGTGGTGGTAGTGTGATGGTCTGGGGCTGTTTTGCTGCTTCAGGACCTGGAAGACTTGCCGTGATAAAAGGAACTATGAATTCTGCTGTCTACGAAGAGATCCTGAAGGAGAATGTCCGACCATCTGTTCGTGTACTCAAGCTGAAACGAACTTGGGTTCTGCAGCAGGACAATGATCCTAAACACACCAGCAAGTCCACCACCGAATGGCTGAAGAAAAACAAAATGAAGACTTTGGAGTGGCCTAGCCAAAGTCCTGACCTGAATCCTATTGAGATGTTGTGGTATGACCTTAAAAAGGCCGTTCATGCTCGAAAACCCTCTAATGTAACTGAATTAGGACAATTCTGCAAAGATGAGTGGGCCAAAATTCCTCCAGGACGCTGTAAAAGCCTCATTGCACGTTATCGCAAACGCTTGGTTGAAGTTGTTGCTGCTAAGGGTGGCCCAATCAGTTATTAGGTTTAGGGGGCAATCACTTTTTCACGCAGGGCCATGATGGTTTGGATTTTTTTTCACCTTTAATAATAAACACCTTCATTTACAAATTGCATTTTGTGTTTACTTGTGTTGTCCTTGACTATTGTTTAAATTGGTTTGATGTTCCGAAACACTTAAGTGTGACAAACATGCAAAGGAACAGGAAATGAGGAAGGGGGCAAACACTTTTTCACACCACTGTATACTGCTGTTGTGTGACAACTTCATCCAACATGCCCAAAGTCCCATACCGCAAAAAAGATGCATAGGGGAGAAAGACCAATATGGAGCCAATGCAAAGCCAAGACGCATATACCACCATATACTCAGAGGATAGTTGGCATCAATCTAATCGAGATAGATATAAACACACATAAGTATCTAATCTTTAAAAACACAAAGTCAGGTATGTGATAGACTGGCTATCACTATTCTTTATTGTCAGAGATGATTACTTCAAAGTGCCATCCATACTCCTCATGAGCTCCACAACTACACTGACTCCATGTGCAGTTTAAATATTTGGCGCAAAATTCCTCCACCAGAGGGAGGTCCGCATACCCAGGAATGACAACCGGAAACCGAAAGTAGAAACCTCCGATGCGCTCGCTGCTGCTGCACAAACATGCTGTGCAGACAGCTCCCAGACCGCAATATGATTGGCCGCCTGGGAGCATGTGGTGTGTACTGGTGGCAGCGCAGACTGTTAGCGGGACACCGTGGTAAAAGGACCTCAGGGCGGGCACACAGCTGGAGGGCCCATCCTGTTGAAGATGGATCACCTGACCCCCGTGCACCCTTGGGTGTCAGTACCGAGACCCAAAAGTCATTGATCGAACTGAATGCATAAAAAAAAACACGACAACCACCCCAAACCCGAACACACCCATACAATCTAATAGTTGTTCCATTTAGGAACTTGGTAGGAATTTGTGTGGCCATGGTTGTGCATTACATTCATCACTTAAAGAGGCAGTCCGGCGAAAAAACATTTTTTAAAAGTCAGCAGCTACAAATACTGCAGCTGCTGGCTTTTAAAATATGGACACTTGAAAAAAAAGAAAAAAAAGATATACTGCGCTGTGATTCTTTGTGTAGCAAAGCTGCCAACACTGCTGTAGACTAAACTGAGTAAAAAATGTATAAGTGTGGCGCTAAGTGAAAATATGTGACAGATAAATAAGCATAAATCTGTGATAATATTATAAAATTATAAATGTGAACATCCATGAACATATAACACATAAATAATGAAAATATTCACTAATTATTGACAACAAAGTGAAAAGTCCATAAAAGATTATTTTGTTTGTCCCAAATGTGTTCAAGTTGAAGATATATAAATCCAAACACCAATGTGACTCATGGAAACTTATTTAGCTTAAACGTGAAACCACCATCACCATCTTGAGGATAGGATGTCACCCTTGAAGCCATATAAAACTCCTCCCCCCACCCCCAGTTGCATTTTTTAATATCATTTATTACTTTTTTCTATTTCTCAATGCCACGGATCCCCCATTGCAGTGCCTGCCAAGCCTTCCATGCCTTTTTTGACAATAGCTTGCCTGTTGTACTGTCTCATCTATTGTGTATGTATGTCTTGCACTAGATTGCATCATATTATTATAATTGTATGCTGATATCTGGTGGTAGTTCTGTGCCACGGAAACTTTTTAGTGTGTACTTGCAAAGTCCCTTTGTTCCCCCCTCCTGTTAAAGTGGAGTTCCACTTGTTTGTAAGTTTATTGAAAGTCAACAGCTACAAAAAGTGTAGCTGCTGACTCCATGGTCCAGCAATGCGGCCACCTGAAGCTTTGCTCCTCTCCCCCACCTCTTCGTGGCACCGGCATTGCAGGTGTGGGCACCCGGCTGTGACAGCTTGCGGCTTCACAGCTGGGTGCGCAATGCGCATGCACAAGTTGCACTGTGCTCTCTTAAGCCCCATACACACGCGCGGATTATCCGAGGACCAGGTCCGTCAGACCATGTCCGTCATACTTTGTCTGATGTTGGTTTTGCGTACACACGGTCGGACAAAGTTGTCGGAAAATCCGATCATTCTGAACGTGGTGACGTTTGTTGCCTACGACGGGACTACGTAGAGGCTAGTAGCCAATAGCTTTGGTCTTGTAATGTGATCTGAGCATGCGTAGCACTTTGTCCGGTCGGAATTCGCTACACACGATCGGATTTGGTGTGATCGGACTTTGTTGTCAAAAAATCTATCCAGCAGGAGATAGGACTTTGTCCGTCAGACAATCTGATGGAAACTGTCCGATGGTGCCTACACACGGTCTGATTTTCCGACAACATTGTCAGATAGGACAGAATCCATTGGAAAATCCTACTGTGTGTATGGGGCTTAAGTAGCCAGACAATCTTCTGGGACCTGTGATGTGTCCCAGAAGATTGCAGAAAGGGAGAGGGGGAGGAGGAGTCGCCTAGGCGGCGAGGCGATGGGAGCAGGAAGTGAGAGCTGGGTACCTGTCAAAACTAGGTACCCGCTCCCTCCCTCCAAAAAAAAATGACATGCCAAATGTGGTTGGGTGGAACTATGCTTTAAGTTCTAGGTAGTATAGTATTCTTCTTCACCACGTTCCTTAAATAGAGTTGCTAGCTTCAGAGCAGATATTAGGCTGGGAACATCATTGTATTTTACACTTCAAAAAGACTTGGGAAAAAACATCCCCTGTATGGTACATGAAAAGCAAAATTGTGTTGCATTCAACCTATGTGTCTTATTGGAGACTGCTGGATCAGCATGTGATCATTCTATGCAGACAGACTGAGATCTTTAAAGGTATGGCAGCAATAAAAGCCGCAGTTGAGGCAAAAAAGTAAAATTTCTAAAGTCTTAAACAATCTGCTATCTGAAAAGTTTCATATGTTTAGGAAAGCATACTGTCTTCTCTGCACAGCATTCCAAGTAAGCACATGGCTTCAACATAGACTCTGATATCTGCTTTCATAACACTCTCTTTAGCAACTGAGGATCAGATCACAGCCCGCAGCATTATTCTCCTGTGTCTGTTTAAACTCATTAGAGAGGTAAGTGTTTCTACAATCTAACTATGTTTGCTTACTGCTCTACACAAACACCTGGTTTTCTGCATAACCCATGTGCACACAAATGCATTAGCATGTCTTAACAGTCACTACAATTTGATTTGCTTGTGCTATAAACAAAAAAAGGGTGACAATTTAAAAAAAACAAAAAAAAAAACAATATTTTTTACTTTCTGCTATAAAACACATCCAATAGAAATACGTAAAAAATCAAATTTACTCATCAATTTAGGCCAACATATATTCTGCTACATATTTTTGGTAAAAAAAAAAATTCCAATTAGCTATATTGATTGGTTTGCGCAAAAGTTATCACAAAAGTTATCACATCTACAAAATATAGGATATTTTTTATGTCATTTTTATTTATTTATTTTTATTAGTAATAGTGGCGATCAGCATTTTTTAGCGGGACTGCGACATTGAGGCGGACAAATCGAAAACAAATTGACACTTTTTGTGGACCAGTGACAATAATACAGTGATCAGTGCTACAAAAATGCACTCTCACTGTATAAATGACACTGGCAGGGAAGGAGTTAACATCAGGGGCGATCAAAGGGTTAAGTGTGCTCCTAGGGAATGCTTTCTAACTGTGTGGGGGATGGACTGACTGGAGGAAGAGAGACATCTGTGTTCCTGATTAACAGGAACACAAGATCTTTCTCTTCCTCTGTGAAAGAACGATGGTCTGCCTTGTTTACATAGGCCAGGCATGTCCAAAGTCCGGCCCGCGGGCCATTCGCGGTCCGCGGTCCGGTTTTGAATGGCCCGCCTGGTTATCTAAACCAGCCTCTCTCAACCAGTGTGCCGTGGGTTCAGAGCTGTCAGATGAGCGATCCCCTGCCGAACTGTACATCGGCACTGTGAGAAGCTCCGTCAGCCTCAAAAGTGAAAGTAAAGTGCGGGGGAGTGTGCTGTGCTCTCTGCTTCCCCCTACAGTGCATTACCTGGCTGAATGAGGAAACTGGAAAGGTACAGTACTGTCTGTGCTAGAAGCTAGATTTGTTTTAAAAGGGCTTTATTCATGTGTCTGTGCATGTGTGTCTGTATGTGTGTGCATGTGTCTGTATGTATGTGTATGCATGTGTTTGTATGTGTGTGTGTGTGTGCATGTGTCTGTATTTGTGTGCATGTGTCTGTATGTATGTATGTGTATGCATGTGTCTGTATGTGTGTGCATGTGTCTGTATGTGTGTATGCATGTGTATTTATGTGTGTGTGTGTGCATGTGTCTGTATGTATGTATGTGTATGCATGTGTGTGTATGTGTGTGCATGTGTCTGTATGTGTGTCTATGTGTGTCTATGTGTGTGTGTGTGCATGTGTCTGTATGTGTGTGCACGTGTCTGTATGTATATCTGTATGTATGTGTATGTATGTGTGTGTGTGTGTGCATGTGTCTGTATGTGTGTATGCATGTGTCTGTATGTGTGTGCATGTGCATGTGTCTGTATGTATGTATGTGTATGCATGTGTCTGTATGTATGTGTATGCATGTGTGTGTGGGTGTGCATGTGTCTGTATGTGTGTATGCATGTGTCTGTATGTGTGTGCATGTGCATGTGTCTGTATGTATGTATGTGTATGCATTTGTCTGTAGTTGAACATGGTTGGTTACTACTCTTGGGACCAGATGGTGTTATGGCATAAGCTTTTAACAATTATTGTTACAGTTTTATTTTTTCCATATTATGTGGTTGATTTTTTGATCCTTTTTACACTTCCGTGTTGTGGCATCGTCACGTTTAAACACGCCGCCACTGTGTTTTGCAGTGTGATTGCCGGATCCTTTCTGGCTTTCTCGCGTGACGTCACCACGCACGGACGTGTTTTTCTTTGTACGGCCGGAAGTGACCTTGCGGCCACATGACATGCTGCGTGACTAGATCACATCGCGCCGTCGTTATCGCGAGAGTCACGCGATCGGTGACGTGATTGGGGTGAATCCGGCTTTGGCGACAATGTAGGTGGTGTCCATCTTAGTGCTGTCGACCTCATGGTTTTGCCTCTTTTGATTGGTGGTTTACACCACCAATAGACAACATGGAGACATCCGACTTTTTCCTCATTGGTCACGTGAGTTTTGCGGGCCTTTTTTGGAGGGGTCGAGTTGTATATACACATACCATTGGTTTATGCTAATTACGGAGCTTGTATTCACTGTTTTTCGCGCCTTTTTGAGCACGTGTTTAGCGGGACCGGATTAATTGTTTGGGTGACCACCCAGTAGGAGGGTCTCTCTGGGGACATACACCATTGGTTCTTTACTTTGGGAGGTGTCAGTGTTTTACCATGTGATAGGTTCTTCTCCAATCGGATACTCCAGAAATTTGAGTATTTGGGAGTTTCTGATTGGTTTAGATTTTAAAGTAATTTATAAATATCTGTGCAGTGTGGGGGAACAGGTAGATGCCCCAGTTGAAGTCTTCATTAGACGAAACACGTCAGGTGAGGTTCACCATTCCCCACACTGCTTTTTAATCGTGATCACTTTTATATCCATTACCTTTTGTTAGGTTGGTTTTTATGAATAAAGCCTTCCCATTTTGATCGGAACTATTGGAGCCCCCTTCTTTTTTCCTTTCCTCCATATGGTTTGAAAAATATCTGGGGAGCACCGTTCCGGAATCTGTACCATTCCTGTTGTGGAGATACAGCATTTGGTTCCAGCTATTTCCGTAAGGATTTTTCCCTCCAACTTCCGTTTTTTCGGTTGTGGTCTACGGTCCATTCAGCCGTTTATGGTTTGATCATCTACATCATTTCGGTGACGCTGAGGAAAAGAGTTATGGATTACATCTGCCTGTCTCCAGGAGCACAGTGAATGAGAAGATTCTTGATTCAAGACATCCACGTCCTGACATCATCATTTTATATGGAACACTTATGTTTATATTGTTTTCACAACAATTTAGTCATTGGACATTTTTTGGTTTATTAGTTCACTACACGGAGAACTTTTGAATATGATTGTCACTTTTTCTTTGTTTATTGGTTTGACACCTATTTACCTTTTTTTAGCGCTACATTCCCACTCATATTGTCTTTGAAATTTTGTCACATTCTAGTGTAGCTGCTTGTGTTGTTTTTGTTCACTTTTTTGAGTTTAGCGCAGTATTTTCTTTATCCATATTGTCTGTATGTATGTGTATGCATGTGTGTGTATGTGTGTGCATGTGTCTGTATGTGTGTGTCTGTGTGTGTGCATGTGTGTGCATGTGTCTGCATGTATGTCTGTATGTATGTGTGTGCGTGTGCATGTGTCTGTATATGTGTATGCACGTGTCTGTATGTGTGTGCGTGTGCATGTGTCTGTATGTATGTCTGTATGTATGTGTATGCATGTGTCTGTATGTGTATGCATGTGTCTGTATGTCTATATGTGTGTGTGTGCATGTGTCTGTATGTGTGTGCATGTGTTTGTATGTATGTGTATGCATGTGTCTGTGTGTGTGCATGTGTCTGTGTGTGTGTGCGCACGTGTCTGTATATGTGTATGCATGTGTCTGTATGTGTGTGCATGTGTCTGTATGTATGTCTGTATGTATGTGGGTGCATGTGTCTGTATGTCTGTATGTATGTGTATGCATGTGTCTGTATAGGTGTCTGTATGCGTATGCATGTGTCTGTATGTATGTCTGTATGTATGTGTATGCATGTGTCTGTATGTGTGTGTGCGTGCATTTGTCTGTATGTGTGTGTGCATGTGTGTACGTGTCTGCATGTGTCTGTGTGTATGTTACTTTTAGTCCGGACCCCCCCCCCCCCCATTCCTGTACCATCAGAACTGCTTTTGTAGGGCTTGTGTGTGATAGCAGTCAGGACGGCTACTCCTCAAAAGCAATCCATGCACAGATCGCTTTTCAGAAGCATTTGAAAGGTGGTAAAGAGGCATTATGTTGCCTCCTCACCACCTGTTTTAAGCCCATAAATGCAGCATCACTATACCGCAACTGTGCAATCCACACAGTTGCGGGGTAGTTGCAGTGCAGCCCCATTCACACTGGATATACCTCCAGCTGCAGCCACAGCATGTGTACACCCCCAGCTGCTCCCTCTGCAGCTAAAGCAGGAGAAGTTGGGGGTGGTAAAAACAGCTTAACCATGTGGTTTTACTGCCCCTCCAACCTGACATGTGAACAAGCCCTTGGTTCACGTCTGTGTGGCTGCGTGCTGCGTGTAGTGCAGCCCATTAATTTCAATGGGCTTCCCTACCCACAAAATTGCACGAAAAGAAGTCCCCAAGCTTTTTTTTTTTTTTTTTATTGCACTGCACCAAAAGCACCCCACATTTTTCGGGACAAAGGCAAGATAATTCTTGTTGGGCAGTGTATTAGTGCTCGAACGAACACACCGAATTTTAATGGTTCAAAGAATGTCTGGCCCTCACACATGTTCACTTCATCAAATCCGGCCCTCTTTGAAAAAAGTTTGGACACCCCTGACATAGGCAGACCACCGTTATGCCTCTCCAGCGAGCGATTGCACGTGCCCCAGACCCGGAGGACAAAACAACATACAGTTATGTTGTTTTGTGCAGCCAGGCTGCCCTGTCACAATAAAAGTGTGGTGGGCGGTCCGGAAGCAGTTAAAAGTTAAAGTAAAACAAAATTCCCCATTTTGGGTTTTTCTTTAGAAATGTAATAGAGGGGAAATCTTCCAATGGGGGACACTAGTTCTGGTGACCTGAGGGGCCCCAAGGAATTTCCTTAATTTGCAGTTATTTCCTCTCACTTCGAGTTTTGGCTATGGGACAGGAAGTGAAGGTAAATCTTCCCAATGGGACACAGATGACCAAAAAAAAAAAACTGGCATGGGGTTCTTATTTCCTCCCTTATTTAAAACGCACTCCTGATCCATTCCAGATGTGCTTTTGCATGCACGTTTTTAACGCGTTCCGGTGCATTTTTTATGTGTTTTTGATGCGTTTTCAATGCATTCCAGATGCGCTTTTACACACATTCCATATACATATACAGTCCATCAATAAATGATTCAATGTCTGTAAAAAAGTGCATACACCAGAAAATCTTCATTAATTGCCTCTGATCACCACAATGCCCTTCACCTCAGCTATGGGTGACATCTCACTTGCTTGAATGGACCTCACTAATTACAGGATGTCTATATTCACTTTGCAGTGTTGTAAGTGGCACAGACAGGATGAGTTCCGAGACTTTCCCCTTGTAACATGGTCAAGGAGGATTGCCAACCAATAGTGATCCTTCTCCTTGATGCCATGTATTCTCGGGTCCTTTCGCAGGCTTTGAAGAATGAGGGACCGCAAGTTTGCGAAGGCATGAGAAGCAGACTCCTCGGGGTCACTGAGGAATACAGTATCTGAAACTGCCTCCTTCTAGCCATTTACTACTCCCAAGGGTTCTGGGGATGGAAAACCATCTGTTAAGGGTTGACGTATGTCTTGCTCTGCTTCAATGCCTCCAAAACTACCAGAATCCTCCTCCTCCCTCTTGTGTGTTCTGTGGCGTGACAAGAATGGTGTCTGCATAAAGTGGGCCTTGAGTGGAAAGGAAGACCTCCTCTTACTCCCGCTGCTCTGCTTCGAGTTCCCTGTCTGTAATACCATGCAGAATCTGCTCCAGCAGGAACACAGCAGGGATTGTGTTACTGATTCATGCATTGTCATGGCTCACCATCCTTGTGGCCTCCTCATTTATTAGCAGCCATTGGCGTGGGGAAGAAGATCAGAGATGGCCTGAGCCTGTCATTGTGCCATACTCACACAGGTACTCGTTGACGGCCCTCTGCTGCATGTGCAGCTTCTGCAGCATTGTCACAAATCAGGCAGTTTTCAGGCAGGTGGAATTCCCACTGAATTTCAGCCAACCAAGCACTGGCTGTGTATGACCACCTGAAATGGCTACAGACTCTTCTGGCCTGCTTTAGCAGATCTTCCAACTCTGGTTACCTGTGACGGAACGTCCATACACTCGGCTTGAGGGCTTCCGCCAGTATACCCCTTCCTAAGTCCTGGAACATGAGTCCAATTGATCTGGCTATAGGAACCCCCAAGAACTAGACAACACCAGTCTTGGAGTACATCAGGAATCACTTTTATTTGAGATGTCAAACAAATATATACAGCCGGATGACTAAAACCTAATCTAATTAGCATGAGCTAATTATCTAATCATTGAACCAGACTAGTTAACTGAGAGATAAGACTTTTCAGGGTACGTCTCCTTGACTGCCTATTCAATACACATTACCATATTACCATAAACATCAACACAGGGTTAATTAGCACAACAACATTATGTGAAATATTCTTACAAGCCAGACTAGGCTCATTTACACAACAGACAGGTGGCTGGAGTTGATGACATTAGCATCTGACAGCTTGTGTCCCAACAGTATGATTCAGTCTATTGCTGATATGGCATATACATATCCAGAGTCTATGTGTCTTGGGGGGCCAGCATGGACCTGAATCCAAGTAAAATCAGCTCAGCGGTCCTATGTGAAAAGAAATAGCAACTGGGAACCTGCCATTGTGGTACAGCACATTCTGCAAAATTATCATCCCTTACATCCTTATTATCTCTGGAGACAACTTGGCAATACGCTGCGGCTGGGGGAACATGACTGCCAATTTGTTGTTTACCAGTGTTCTCCCCTCTCTGTAAGCTCATGCTCCTACCTTCCTTAACCTCAGAACCAAGATCTGCATCAACTAATGGCTGTGCATCATCAAGAAGCAAGTAGCTGACTCTGTGTTCAAATAACTCAGCTGACTCCTCCATGTTTGATGCTGGGACTATGAGTAGCTGTGGATGAAGGAAGCAGAATAAGCAACTCTGGCAGCTGCAGTGGACTGCGCACTAGTCTCTGCTTGGGTGATGGAGGATGAGGGGGATGAGAATGGTTTAGTAAGCTAGTGCACCACCTCCTCTGCATGCTGTGGCTGGATAGCATGGGCAACATCACTAAACAGAAGAAATGATGCCCTGCCTAAGTATGGACCATGTTCACCTTTGCCTGTGATCACAGGCCTCTCCTTTTTGGCCTCCCAGACATGATGGGGGTCCCTTATTAAAAAAAATCATAAAGAAGTGGAAATGTGTACGTGGATGCACTTTAATCAATGTAAAGTGATGTTTGGTGCACTTTAACTTGAGTACTCACTACACAGACACACTACACTGACACACTGAAATAGACAGCATTAAATGTGCACTAACACACTTAAATTTACAGCATTAAACGTGCAGTAACACACTGAAATATACTGCGTTAAACATGCAGTAACGCACTGAAATATACTTTGTTAAATGTGCACTAATGCACTGAACTGTACTTTGTTAAACGTGCAGTAACGCATTGAAATATACAGTGTTAAACATGCATGACCGCACTGAAATATAAAGCGTGAAACGTGCAGTAATGCACTGAAATACACTGCATTAAACATGCAGTAATGCACTGAAATATACCTTGTTAAACGTGCAGTAGCACACTAACATTTACAGCCTTAAACATGCAGTAATGCATTGAAATATACTTAGTTAAATGTGTACAAACGCACTGAATTATACTGCGCTAAACTGCAGTTAACGCACTGCAATATACTGAGTTAAACGTGCAGTAACGCACTTAAATATACAGCGTTAAACTGCAGTAACACACTGAAATATATTGCATTAAACGTGCAGTAACACACTGAAATATACTGCATGAAACCTCCCCTGACAAAATAAACTGACACTACAATATACTGCAGTAAAACTGCACTAACACACTACAATATACTGTGGTAAACGTGCACTATAACACTGAAATATACAACATTAAAAGCGCACTAACGGACTGAAATATACTGCGTTAAGCGTACAGTAAAGCACTGAAATATACGGCATTAAACGCGCAGTAACGCACTGAAATATACAGCATTAAATGTGCAGTAACGCACTGAAATATACAGCGTGAAACGTGCAGTAATGCACTGAAATACACAGCCTTAAACATGCAGTAAGGCATTGAAATATACTTAGTTAAGGTTGTACAAATGCACTGAATTATACTGCGCTAAACAGCAGTTAACGCACTGCAATATACTGAGTTAAACGTGCAGTAACACACTAAAGTATACAGCGTTAAACTGCAGTAACATGTTTTTAAATACAATAAAGAGAAAAAAATGGTGCAAAAAAGCGTATTTTTCTAAAAATTGTTGCAGCGATCTTATTTGAACATATATGTCCAACGTGAATTAAATAAATAAATAAATAATCCCTTCCAAAATTCGTGAGTAAAAATATAAATATATATATATATAAAAAATATAAATTGTATATATAGAAAATAAATAAATAAATATATATATATATATATATATATATATATATATATATATATATATATATATATATATATATATATATATATATATATATATATATATATATATATATATATATATATAAAATAATATAAATCATATATATAGAAATAAATAAATATATTAGTAGTCCACGTCCATAATTTATGTGAATAAATCAATCAATATTCAGTGTCCATAAATATGTGACTTGATGTAAAAAAATAAATAAATGGTATGAAATAAATGAAGGTAGATTTTCCAACAGTGAAGGTGAAAGAAAATGAAGCAAATAATTCTGTGCAGTTGCTATGTTGTCAATTTTGAGCCATCCACCAGAGATTTCACCAATAGTGATGTCCGTCCCCTTTTGTCCCCTTTTAGATTTTAAAAGCCTGTAATCATCCACAATATCGCCAACTTCAGATGCATAGAATTTATAAGCCTGCAGTCATCATCATCAATATCGCCAACTCCTCCAATGTCACCATATCAATTCTCCTCATCTCAACACCAATCCTCCAAAATGTGCAAGCATTGTTCATGTCATAAGAAAAATGATGCTGACTCCCCGCCGGAAATTCAATAGAAACAGTTCCGCTGTGAGCCACAGCGGCGTTCTTCCTGGTTTGGCTGGTGGAGCGCACAATGGACCGCACACGTTTTGACGTCACTTCCGGTTGACCTCAAACTGTGTGCGGTCCATTGTGCGCTCCACCAGCCAAACCAGGAAGAACGCCTGTAACACACTGAAATATATTGCATTAAACGTGCAGTAACACACTGAAATGTACTGCATGAAACCTCCCCTGACAAAATAAACTGACACTACAATATACTGCAGTAAAACTGCACTCACACACTACAATATACTGTGGTAAACGTGCACTAACACACTGAAATATACAGCGTTAAAAGCGCACTAACGGACTGAAATATACTGCGTTAAGCATACAGTAAAGCACTGAAATATACAGCATTAAACGTGCAGTAACGCACTGAAATATACAGCATTAAATGTGCAGTAACGCACTGAAATATACAGCATTAAATGTGCAGTAACGCACTGAAATATACTGTGTTAAATGTGCAGTAATACACTGAAATATACTTTGTTAAACGGGCACTATTGCACTGAACTTTACTGCATTAAACATGCAGTAACACATTGAAATATACTTCATTAAACGTGCACTAATGGACTGAACTATACCGTGTTAAATGTGCAGTAACGCTTAAAAATATACAGCATTAAATGTGCAGTAACACACTGAAATATACTTTGTTAATTGTACACTAATGCACCGAAATATACTGCATTAAACGTGCAGTAAAGCACTGAAATATTCAGCTTTAAACGTGCAGCAACGCACTGAAATATACTATGGTAAACGTGCAGTAATGCACTGAAATATACTGTGTTAAACCTGTAGTAATGCACTGAAATATACAGCGTTAAACATGCAGTAACGCACTGAAAAATACTGCGTTATATGTGCAGATAGCGCACTGATATATGCTGTGTTAAATGTGCACTAACGCACTGAAATATACTGTGGTAAACATGCAGTAAAGCACTTAAATATACTGCAGGAAACCTGCCCTGACAAAATAAACTGACACTACAATATACTGCAGTAAAACTGCACTGATGCACTTCAATATACTGTGGTAAACGTGCACTAATGCACTGAAATATACTACACTGAAATATACTGTGTTAAATGTGCACTATTGCACTGAACTATACTGCGTTAAACATGCAGTAACACACTGAAATATACTTCGTTAAACGTGCACTAATGCACTGAACTATACTGTATTAAACATGCAGTATTGCACTGAAATATACAGCGTTAAAAGTGCACTAACAGACTGAAATATACTGCGTTAAGCGCACAGTAAAGCACTGAAATATACAGCATTAAATGTGCAGTAACGCTCTGAAATATATAGCATTAAATGTGCAGTAACGCACTGAAATATACTGTGTTAAATGTGCAGTAATACACTGAAATATACTTTGTTAAACGGGCACTATTGCACTGAACTTTACTGTGTTAAACATGCTGTAACACATTGAAATATACCTCATTAAACGTGCACTAATGGACTGAACTATACTGTGTTAAATGTGCAGTAACGCTTAAAAATATACAGCATTAAACGCACAGTAACAAACTGAAATATTCAGCTTTAAATGTGCAGCAACACACTGAAATATACTGTGTTAAACCTGTAGTAATGCATTGAAATATACTGCGTTAAAAATGCAGTAACGTACTGAAAAATACTGCGTTATATGTGCAGTTAGCGCACTGATATATACTGTGTTAAATGTGCACTAACGCACTGAAATATACTGTGGTAAACATGCAGTAAAGCACTTAAATATACTGCAGGAAACCTGCCCTGACAAAATAAACTGACACTACAATATACTGCAGTAAAACTGCACTGATGCACTTCAATATACTGTGGTAAACGTGCACTAATGCACTGAAATATACTACACTGAAATATACTGTGTTAAATGTGCACTATTGCACTGAACTATACTGCGTTAAACATGCAGTAACACACTGAAATATACTTCGTTAAACGTGCACTAACGCACTGAACTATACTGTATTAAACATGCAGTATTGCACTGAAATATACAGCGTTAAAAGTGCACTAACAGACTGAAATATACTGCGTTAAGCGCACAGTAAAGCACTGAAATATACAGCATTAAATGTGCAGTAACGCTCTGAAATATATAGCATTAAATGTGCAGTAACGCACTGAAATATACTGTGTTAAATGTGCAGTAATACACTGAAATATACTTTGTTAAACGGGCACTATTGCACTGAACTTTACTGCGTTAAACATGCAGTAACACATTGAAATATACCTCATTAAACGTGCACTAATGGACTGAACTATACTGTGTTAAATGTGCAGTAACGCTTAAAAATATACAGCATTAAACGCACAGTAACAAACTGAAATATTCAGCTTTAAATGTGCAGCAACACACTGAAATATACTGTGTTAAACCTGTAGTAATGCATTGAAATATACTGCGTTAAAAATGCAGTAACGTACTGAAAAATACTGTGTTATATGTGCAGTTAGCGCACTGATATATACTGTGTTAAATGTGCACTAACGCACTGAAATATACTGTGGTAAACATGCAGTAAAGCACTTAAATATACTGCAGGAAACCTGCCCTGACAAAATAAACTGACACTACAATATACTGCAGTAAAACTGCACTGATGCACTTCAATATACTGTGGTAAACGTGCACTAATGCACTGAAATATACTACACTGAAATATACTGTGTTAAATGTGCACTATTGCACTGAACTATACTGCGTTAAACATGCAGTAACACACTGAAATATACTTCGTTAAACGTGCACTAACGCACTGAACTATACTGTATTAAACATGCAGTATTGCACTGAAATATACAGCGTTAAAAGTGCACTAACAGACTGAAATATACTGCGTTAAGCGCACAGTAAAGCACTGAAATATACAGCATTAAATGTGCAGTAACGCTCTGAAATATATAGCATTAAATGTGCAGTAACGCACTGAAATATACTGTGTTAAATGTGCAGTAATACACTGAAATATACTTTGTTAAACGGGCACTATTGCACTGAACTTTACTGCGTTAAACATGCAGTAACACATTGAAATATACCTCATTAAACGTGCACTAATGGACTGAACTATACTGTGTTAAATGTGCAGTAACGCTTAAAAATATACAGCATTAAACGCACAGTAACAAACTGAAATATTCAGCTTTAAATGTGCAGCAACACACGGAAATATACTGTGTTAAACCTGTAGTAATGCATTGAAATATACTGCGTTAAAAATGCAGTAACGTACTTAAAAATACTGCGTTATATGTGCAGTTAGCGCACTGATATATACTGTGTTAAATGTGCACTAACGCACTGAAATATACTGTGGTAAACATGCAGTAAAGCACTTAAATATACTGCAGGAAACCTGCCCTGACAAAATAAACTGACACTACAATATACTGCAGTAAAACTGCACTGATGCCCTGCAATATACTGTGGTAAATGTGCACTAATGCACTGAAATATACTACACTGAAATATACTGTGTTAAATGTGCACTAACGCACTGAAATATACTGTGGTAAACATGCAGTAAAGCACTTAAATATACTGCAGGAAACCTGCCCTGACAAAATAAACTGACACTACAATATACTGCAGTAAAACTGCACTGATGCACTGCAATATACTTTGTTAAATGTGCACTAATGCACTGAACTGTACTTTGTTAAACGTGCAGTAACGCATTGAAATATACAGTGTTAAACATGCATGACCGCACTGAAATATAAAGCGTGAAACGTGCAGTAATGCACTGAAATACACTGCATTAAACATGCAGTAATGCACTGAAATATACCTTGTTAAACGCGCAGTAGCGCACTAACATTTACAGCCTTAAACATGCAGTAATGCATTGAAATATACTTAGTTAAATGTGTACAAACGCACTGAATTATACTGCGCTAAACTGCAGTTAACGCACTGCAATATACTGAGTTAAACGTGCAGTAACGCACTTAAATATACAGCGTTAAACTGCAGTAACACACTGAAATATATTGCATTAAACGTGCAGTAACACACTGAAATATACTGCATGAAACCTCCCCTGACAAAATAAACTGACACTACAATATACTGCAGTAAAACTGCACTAACACACTACAATATACTGTGGTAAACGTGCACTATAACACTGAAATATACAGCATTAAAAGCGCACTAACGGACTGAAATATATTGCGTTAAGCGTACAGTAAAGCACTGAAATATACAGCATTAAACGCGCAGTAACGCACTGAAATATACAGCATTAAATGTGCAGTAACGCACTGAAATATACAGTATTAAATGTGCAGTAACGCACTGAAATATACAGCGTGAAACGTGCAGTAATGCACTGAAATACACAGCCTTAAACATGCAGTAAGGCATTGAAATATACTTAGTTAAGGTTGTACAAATGCACTGAATTATACTGCGCTAAACAGCAGTTAACGCACTGCAATATACTGAGTTAAACGTGCAGTAACACACTAAAATATACAGCGTTAAACTGCAGTAACATGTTTTTAAATACAATAAAGAGAAAAAAATGGTGCAAAAAGCGTATTTTTCTAAAAATTGTTGCAGCGATCTTATTTGAACATATATGTCCAACGTGAATTAAATAAATAAATAAATAATCCCTTCCAAAATTTGTGAGTAAAAATATAAATATATATATATATAAAAAATATAAATTGTATATATAGAAAATAAAAAAAATATATTATATATATATATATATATATATATATATATATATATATATATATATATATATATATATATATATATGTGTATATATATATATATATGTATATATATATATATATATATATATATATTATATATATATATATATATAAAAATAATATAAATCATATATATAGAAATAAATAAATATATTAGTAGTCCACGTCCATAATTTATGTGAATAAATCAATCAATATTCAGTGTCCATAAATATGTGACTTGATGTAAAAAAATAAATAAATGGTATGAAATAAATGAAGGTAGATTTTCCAACAGTGAAGGTGAAAGAAAATTAAGCAAATAATTCTGTGCAGTTGCTATGTTGTCAATTTTGAGCCATCCACCAGAGATTTCACCAATAGTGATGTCCGTCCCCTTTTGTTCCCTTTTAGATTTTAAAAGCCTGTAATCATCCACAATATCGCCAACTTCAGATGCATAGAATTTATAAGCCTGCAGTCATCATCATCAATATCGCCAACTCCTCCAATGTCACCATATCAATTCTCCTCATCTCAACACCAATCCTCCAAAATGTGCAAGCATTGTTCATGTCATAGGAAAAAAGATTGGCCACATAGCGTAATACTGTATATAAAAAAACTTTTCCCCCAATAAAAACCCTCTGTTAATTCAACGTACCATAAAACATTAATCATTAGGGCAAATGTAAAATTGTGTACTCTGCCTGATGCTGACTCCCCGCCGGAAATTCAATAGAAACAGTTCCGCTGTGAGCCACAGCAGCGTTCTTCCTGGTTTGGCTGGTGGAGCGCACAATGGACCGCACACGTTTTGACGTCACTTCCGGTTGACCTCAAACTGTGTGCGGTCCATTGTGCGCTCCACCAGCCAAACCAGGAAGAACGCCTGTAACACACTGAAATATATTGCATTAAACGTGCAGTAACACACTGAAATGTACTGCATGAAACCTCCCCTGACAAAATAAACTGACACTACAATATACTGCAGTAAAACTGCACTCACACACTACAATATACTGTGGTAAACGTGCACTAACACACTGAAATATACAGCGTTAAAAGCGCACTAACGGACTGAAATATACTGCGTTAAGCGTACAGTAAAGCACTGAAATATACAGCATTAAACGTGCAGTAACGCACTGAAATATACAGCATTAAATGTGCAGTAACGCACTGAAATATACAGCATTAAATGTGCAGTAATACACTGAAATATACTTTGTTAAACGGGCACTATTGCACTGAACTTTTTTTTTTTTTTTTTTTAAATTCTTTATTTATTTCTTCAAAGGGTTATCTTACAAACAAAAATATATGATTTCAGGTATACAGATTTACTAACTTTCTACTTCCTTAAATTATATTTCCATTCTGTTTCATATACCCAAGTACTCCTTATTATCCCTTTCTTCCCTTTTTCTATTTTATATATAGTCCCCCACTATCCCGGTACCCTGTGCCTCTTCTCTTTCTGTGAGTCCCCCAGTCCCTTGGGTTCCCTCGAGGCCTCCTCCCACTCCTGAGAGGGAAAAAAAAAAAAAAAAAAAAAAAAAAAAAAAAAAAAAAAAAAAAAAAAAAAAAAAAACAAAAAAAGAAAAAACAAACAAGGAAAAAAAGGTTTCTCTCCCCCCCCTAACCTCCTCCCACCCCCTACTCCCCCGTCTCCTCATCCATTAACCTCTTACCCTCCTCTGTTTGTAAGTATTTCTCCCAGGGGTCCCAGATTTGTTTAACCCGTTCCCTTCCCTCTAAGGGTCTTGGCGTCAAACTCTCCATTATCCCAGTATTTCGGACTATATTAAGCCACATAGCAATGCTAGGGGCCTGTGTTTCCTTCCAGCATCTTGGGATGCAGCTTTTCGCCGCATTCACCAGATGACAGACTATTGAGTTTTTATAGTCCTTGATAGGGATTGGTGATAAGTGTAGTAGGAAGAATTCCGGGTCTTGTGGAATCTGGAGTACTGATAGTCGTTGGGTGATTCTATGTACCTCTTGCCAGAATTGTTTAATTACAGGGCAAGTCCAGAATATGTGTAAGAGTGTGCCCCTATCCTGACAGCCCCTCCAACAGTTCCCCGTGACCTCTGGGAATATTTTATTCATCCTTGAGGGGGTGAGGTACCATCTTGATAACAGCTTAAAATTAAGTTCCTGCATTTTTATACACCTTGATGATTTCATTGTCAGATGAATTATTTTCTTCTCTTGTTCTACAGTAAAAATTTTTTCTAAGTCTCTTCCCCATTTATCTAAACTCGCCAATGTAAATCCCTCTGGTGGGGCTGTCAGAAGCGCGTACATTTTAGAGATGGTGTGGGTCAGGAGCTCTTTCTCCTCACACAGCTTCTCGAACTTTGTTCGGGGTCTCTCAAATTCTTCCACTGGTCCTAATGATTCTAAAAAGTGTCGCACTTGTCTAGCTTGCCACCAGGGTATTTCTATCTGTCCTCCTTTTTTTGTTAAGTCCTCTATCAATAGCCATCCACTGGCTTTCAGGAAATGTGAGGCTTGAAAGATCCCTTTCTCCCTCAGTTGCCCAAACACGTGCGTCTCCAAACCTGGCGGGAATTTAGGGTTCCCCAGGATCGGAAAAAGCGGTGAGTTCGGTGTAGATAATCTCTGTTTCTGAATAATCCCTGCTCCTATCTGCAGAGTTGACCCAATCAATGGATGTATCTTTAGCTCGGGAGGTATGTCTGCATAGCACCAAATTGCTCTGTCCAAAGGTATTTGACTTAATTGTTTTTCCAGCGCAATCCATAACTTGTATTCCCCATGTCTATTCCAGTCAATTATTCTGCTGAGGTGGGCCGCTTGATAATACTTAAATAGATCTGGTGCTGCTATTCCACCTACTTCCTTCGGCATTGCCAGCAGCTCTCTGTTTATCCTTGGGTGCTTGCTTGCCCAGATAAATTTTGTAAATTCAGTTCGAATTTGACTGAAATAGTTCATGGGGATACGGATAGGCAATGCCTGGAACAAATACAAGAATTTTGGTACTATGTTCATTTTTAAAATATTACATCTCCCGAACCAGGAGTGAATCCCTTTGTTCCAGCCTTCTAGTAGTTTCTTTACCTCTTTTAATAGTGGTGGGAAGTTCAGCTCAAAAATATTTGTTAATTTCGGAGAAATCTGTATTCCCAGATATTTTAGGGCCGTTGTTGTCCATCTAAACTTAAAATTGCTCTGCAGATTACTTTGCATGGAGTCCTCCAGGGCCACCCCCATCGCCTCCGACTTGCTATAATTTATTTTAAAGTTAGACAGAGCTCCGTATCTCTCAATTTCTTTCATCAAATTTGGTAGTGAGGTTTGTGGACTCGTTAAAGAAATAAGTAGGTCATCTGCATAGGCAGAGACCTTGTATTCCTGTTTTCCCACCTGTATACCCTTTATATCCGGGTTCTGTCTAATTCTATTGAGCAATGGCTCCAACGTAAGAGCAAATAATAGAGGCGAAAGGGGGCAGCCCTGGCGGGTCCCATTAGCGATAGTAAAGCTTTCGGAGTATACCCCGTTCACCTTCACCAGGGCTTGGGGTGAGGAATACACTCCTGCTACCCAACGTATCAAACGCTCTCCCATACCGGTATGTTTCAGGACTCCCAACATAAATGCCCAATTGACCCGATCAAATGCCTTTTCCGCATCCGTATTCACGAAGACACTTGGTATTTTCTTTTGGTTCACCAGCTGGACCAGATTCAGCACTTTAATCGTGCTGTCTCTTGCTTCTCTTGTTGGAATAAACCCCACCTGATCCCAGTGTATCAACTGGGTCAGGTGTGTCTGTAGCCTAAGTGCAAGTGTCTTCGTGAATATTTTTAGGTCCACGTTAAGAAGGGATATCGGTCGGTAGCTACTGCACACCGACCCATCTTTCCCTTCTTTCGGGATCACTGTAATATGCGCTCTTAATGTATCCAGTGGTGGGTCTGTTGTTTGTCCTAGTCCATTGAACATTTTTACCATGTATGGGCTCAAATTTTCAAAAAAACTCCTAAAATATTGGATAGAGAACCCATCTGGCCCTGGTGCTTTTCCCTGCTTAAAAGTCTTCATCACTGTGAAAACTTCTTCTGTTGTTATTGGTCTCTCCAGTTCTTGACGGACCGGAGAGGAAATTCGTACTAAGTGTGATGTAGACAAATATTCTTCTAGAGACAATGGTGGTAGAGTCGTTCCTGGTAAATTATATAGTGCCGAGTAATACTCTCTGAACTCATTTGCAATATCCTTCGGGAACACCGATTTTTGCCCTTTTTTTGTTTTTATATATGATATGTATGAGCGAGTCTGTTGTTTTTTTAGTTTATTTGCTAGTAGTTTACCACATTTGTCTCCAGAATCATATGTCAGCCTTTTTCCTCTTTGTAATATTGCTTTAGCTTTATATCGCAAGAGATCAGAGAGTTCTCTCCTCAGGGACGCCAATTCCCTTCCCAGTCCCCTTTCTGATGACTTCTTGTGTTGTGTTTCTAATTCCTGTATCTCTTCCAATAGTTTTCTTATCTGTTCTTCTCTCGCTTTTTTTATTCGGGTGCCGTGTTTAATTAAGATTCCTCTGACAACTACTTTATGAGCTTCCCATAACATTCCTGGGTCGCTCTCACCTTTATCATTTATGTCAAAGTACCATTTAATTTCTCTTGTTAAATCCTCCCTGATTTCTGGGTGTTGTAATAAGCTTTCATTTAAGCGCCATCTCCATTCTACTGATTGGGATACTCCCGTCAAGTCTATTTTCAAAGTAATAGGCGCATGGTCCGACCACGTTATATTCCCAATTGATATATCTTGCACCAGCGGCATTAGCTGGTGTGGTATAAAATAGAAATCAATTCGGGAGTATAATTGGTGGGGGTTCGAGAAATAGGTGTAATCCTTCTCCTCCCCATGGAGTGCCCGCCATGCGTCTATTAGTTGGCATTCGTGGAATTTCCTTATGATATTTTTTCTAATTCCCCTTGGCACTGAAGATGTCCCAGTAGAGGTATCCATTTTTGGGTCTAGGGGAGCATTAAAATCCCCCCCTAAGATCAGTTTGCCTTCTCTAAATTCCATTAGCCTGGACAGGGTTTTTTCTACAAACCTATCTTGATGTGCATTTGGGGCGTAGATCGTGGCTAAGGTCACTTTTGTATTTCCTATGTATCCCTTTACAAAGAGATATCTCCCCTCCGTGTCCACACATTTCTCCAGTAGCGACCAAGCCACTCGATTTGAAACCAGAATTGCCACCCCCTTTGTTCTGGTTTGTGAGTTAGCGTGGTATACACTGGGGAAGTGTCTACTCTGCAAATAGGGGCTGGCCCCCAACTTCAGATGTGTCTCCTGTACCATTCCCACATCCGTCTTTAGACGTTTTAAATCGTCTATTAACATCCTACGTTTCTCTGGTATGTTAAGGCCCCTAGCATTTAGTGAGGTCATCCGTAACCCTTCCATCTTCTGCTTATCCCCCGTTCCCCCACTCGTACCCCACAGTGGCCCTGGGGGGGCGAGGTGGGCAAGAGACCGTGGGAGACAGGTGAGGAGGTGGAGGGGGGGCAAAGAAAAAAAAAAAAAAAAAAAAAAAAAAAAAATTTAGCAGGGTGCCAAATTATATTATATTATATTTATTACAGATGGGGGCGTGAGTAAGGGTCAGGGGGGGCGTGACTCTGCAATGGCGGAGTAGTGAGAGAACGAGCTGCGCGCCCAAACACTCCCTCCAGCTGAAGGAAAAACTGCCGCGAACGAAGCCCAGTACAGGCGGTGACTGACGGGGGAAAGTGGGCAGCAGGGAATGAGCAGCGGAAAGAGGAGAGATACGTGTAAAGCTCCGGCGCAGCAGGAGATTAAAACTTACTTCACACGGGCTGCAACCGGGCGGACAACATCCACGGAGATCCGGGGGCTGGCGTGTGTGGAGACACCACGGGCGGCCCCGCGCCTGAGCCTCCCACTGACATACGAGGAGCCGAGCAGGCACACTGAAGACAACGAGCAGTCTCTGTCAGGGGGGATGGAGATGGCGTCCCAGGAGCGAGTGGAGGCGAGCCTAGCTGATCTTAGAGCGATCCTGCAAGCGCTCCCAACAAGAGGTGAGATGGAAGCTATGGTGGCTCGGGTGGAGGAAGGTAACCGCAAGGAGCTAAAACTGATTAAGTTGGAAATGCAAAATATAGCAGACGGTCTCCGGGAAGGAAAGCAGGTGACGGCTAGTCTAGAAGCCCGGGTGAATAAAATAGAGAGAGAGCGGTCCGCTCAGTCAATACAATCTTCAACTATGCATTTAAAATTGGAAGAATTTGAGGACCGAAGCAGAAGAAGCAACCTTAGATTCAGAGGAATCCCAGAGGAGATTGAAGGAAATCTGTTAGAGGTGACAGTGGGCTTGATATGCCAGAAAATCTGTGCGGGCCCCCCGACCTTGATAGTTGAGTTTGAAAGACTGCATAGGGTACAAGGACCTCGCTCTACAGACCCACTCAGACCAAGAGATGTCATTGGCCGTTTTCAGCGATTCCCCCAGAAGGAGTTGATCAGTAGAAAAGCCTGGGAAATGGGTACAATAGACCAAGATGGAGCGACAATTAGGATCCTCCCAGACCTATCCCGGGCAACTCTACAGAGAAGGGCACTACTGCGCCCGCTGCTGGAGCAGATCAGACGAGCAGGAGCCACTTATCGCTGGGGATACCCAATTTCATTGAAAGTGAAAAAAGGCACACAATCATTTTTGGTATGGTCCCCGGCCGACTTACCGTCGCTCTTCTCCTTCCTGGAGATGGAGCGATGCGAGGTTCCAGATTGGCTTGCACCCCTGGAAAGAAAGCGGCAGCGAAAGGCAGGAGAACGGCAGCATGCGGCAGAATGAGACAGCTAGTCGGTGGGGAACTGTAAGTAACCATGCATAAGACTTCCTATTCCCCTGTGTTATTCAATTTTGTCCGTCTTTCCTTTTGTTTTTTTTTTTTTGGCTATCTGCCGGCCCCCCGGTTTGGACGGAGTCCACTAAAACTTTAGCAGTGCCAAAAAGGGCACCCCAGGAGTACCCCCTTGTCCGAACATTGGAGGCAATGACCTCTGGAATCTCGCCCAGGAGTGATACTCGCAATTGGACCTTGGTGCCCGTCAGCGCTCCAGATGTGGGGTGTCGGGGGTCCTTTTTCCTTTTGTTTTTCTTTTTTTTTTTTTGGGGTGAAACAGAGGTGAAACAGAGAATCTAAATAGACTGCACCTATCCCGGACATGTACAGGGATACGAAAAAAAAAATTGTCCGTCTCGGCCCTCAAACCTCCCTTTTTTTTTTTTTTTTTTTTATGGAATCCTCTCGATTCATTACTGAACATAAATAGTTGTATACTCTCCAGTGGGGATTCGTTCTATGGCCCTGTTTCGCTCTCTTCCCTTTTTTTTTTCTTCCCATGGAGACTCCTTGGGGGGGGGGGGAGGGAGAGGGAGGGGGGGGTCACACTAAAGAGAGATGAATGGGCTAGGAGAAGCTCTCGAAAGTGTTTTGTGCAGTGTTTTTGATAGGATCACTAAAGGTGTAGAGGAGGGTAGGGGGTAGGGGGGGGGGGGAGGGAGGGTGGGTAAGTAATATAGAGTAAGGGGTAAGGAGGGGGGAGGGAAAGAGGGAGGGATAGAAAAACGTGGGCATAAAACTAAGATACACAATATACACATAAACTTTTTTTTTTTTTTTTTTTTTTTGTTTCTGGGTGCGTTCTGGGAGTTTTAGGATGCTCATATATATATCCACACACACAAACACTCAGGGGTAAAGAAGTGGGATATTGAGTTGACAAGGAATCACTAAGAGAATGATAAGTGGGTTATCACTAGAGGTAGGGGCACAGAGGGAGAGTAATAGGTCCCTCCTTTTTTTTTTTTTTTTTTTTTTTGGGTGGGAGACAGTATATACATGTAAATAACTTGAAGGGAAGGGAAGGGGAGAGAACCTAGAGGGACAGAATGGGAAGAGAGGGGGTGAGGGGGAAAATAAATATATCTTCACAATTAAAGAGGACAAAGTATACACGGGTAAGGGGGGTGGGGAGCCAGAATATATGGGCCAGAGGTAAATAATGAAAGGTGGGGGGAGGAACATAATAGAAAACAACATCTGGGGGAAAAGGGCGCAGTATAGAAAGGTGTGATTAAGACTGACCCATTATGACATGAGCGATGTTATATGATATATAAAGGATTGTGGGCTAATGTGACGCCATTATGATGTGTTTGATGTTATATGTTATATAAAGGACTGTGGGTTATAATATAAAACGCGAATGAAAAGGATGTATAGATAGGAAAGAAATATCTGTACGGAGAAACTAACATAGGGGCATAGGAAATATAAAATGCTTGGTTAGAATGTTGGAAGTAGAAGCAGACCCAGTATTAATGACAGCTGAAATCATATGAAAGAATGTGAAAACAGTTGGAGGGAGTGGGAGGGAAGTACGGCCATACGAGCCATAGTTAGTCACCCCCCCGATTCAGCACCTACGGGAAACTTAGCACCCAGAAGTAGGCGCTGGGAATTTACCGGTATCTCGGGAACCCCTGAGAGGGAAATAAATATAATTTGCACTGAACTTTACTGCATTAAACATGCAGTAACACATTGAAATATACTTCATTAAACGTGCACTAATGGACTGAACTATACCGTGTTAAATGTGCAGTAACGCTTAAAAATATACAGCATTAAATGTGCAGTAATACACTGAAATATACTTTGTTAAACGGGCACTATTGCACTGAACTTTACTGCATTAAACATGCAGTAACACATTGAAATATACTTCATTAAACGTGCACTAATGGACTGAACTATACCGTGTTAAATGTGCAGTAACGCTTAAAAATATACAGCATTAAATGTGCAGTAACACACTGAAATATACTTTGTTAATTGTACACTAATGCACCGAAATATACTGCATTAAACGTGCAGTAAAGCACTGAAATATTCAGCTTTAAACGTGCAGCAACGCACTGAAATATACTATGGTAAACGTGCAGTAATGCACTGAAATATACTGTGTTAAACCTGTAGTAATGCACTGAAATATACAGCGTTAAACATGCAGTAACGCACTGAAAAATACTGCGTTATATGTGCAGATAGCGCACTGATATATGCAGTGTTAAATGTGCACTAACGCACTGAAATATACTGTGGTAAACATGCAGTAAAGCACTTAAATATACTGCAGGAAACCTGCCCTGAAAAAATAAACTGACACTACAATATACTGCAGTAAAACTGCACTGATGCACTTCAATATACTGTGGTAAACGTGCACTAATGCACTGAAATATACTACACTGAAATATACTGTGTTAAATGTGCACTATTGCACTGAACTATACTGCGTTAAACATGCAGTAACACACTGAAATATACTTCGTTAAACGTGCACTAACGCACTGAACTATACTGTATTAAACATGCAGTATTGCACTGAAATATACAGCGTTAAAAGTGCACTAACAGAATGAAATATACTGTGTTAAGCGTACAGTAAAGCACTGAAATATACAGCATTAAATGTGCAGTAACGCACTGAAATATACAGCATTAAATGTGCAGTAACGCACTGAAATATACTGTGTTAAATGTGCAGTAATACACTGAAATATACTTTGTTAAACGGGCACTATTGCACTGAACTTTACTGCGTTAAACATGCAGTAACACATTGAAATATACCTCATTAAACGTGCACTAATGGACTGAACTATACTGTGTTAAATGTGCAGTAACGCTTAAAAATATACAGCATTAAACGCACAGTAACAAACTGAAATATTCAGCTTTAAATGTGCAGCAACACACTGAAATATACTGTGTTAAACCTGTAGTAATGCATTGAAATATACTGCGTTAAAAATGCAGTAACGTACTGAAAAATACTGCGTTATATGTGCAGTTAGCACACTGATATATACTGTGTTAAATGTGCACTAACGCACTGAAATATACTGTGGTAAACATGCAGTAAAGCACTTAAATATACTGCAGGAAACCTGCCCTGACAAAATAAACTGACACTACAATATACTGCAGTAAAACTGCACTGATGCACTGCAATATACTGTGGTAAATGTGCACTAATGCACTGAAATATACTACACTGAAATATACTGTGTTAAATGTGCACTATTGCACTGAACTTTACTGCATTAAACATGCAGTAGCACACTGAAATATACTTCATTAAACGTGCACTAACGCACTGAACTATACAACGTTAAACATGCAGTAATGCACTGAAATATACAGCGTTAAACATGCAGTAACACACTAAAAATGTACAGTGTTAAAAGTGCAGTAATGCACTGAAATATACTTTGTTAAACATGCACTAACGCACTGAAATATACTTTGCTAAACATGCACTAATGCATAGAAATATACTGCATTAAACATGCAGTAACGCACTGAAATATACTGCGTTAAACATGCAGTAATGCACTGAAATATACTTTGTTAACCACTTACGGACCGCCCGCCGTCGCTTTACATTGCTAATTTGAAGAGGAATATTGTTGTTATGGCAGCAGCTAGCTGCCATAACCCCAGTATCCTCTTCTTCAGCGGGCAGTCCACTTCTAGATAAAAGTGGTCTCTGCGGTAGATTTGCCGCAAAATCACTTTTATCGGCGGCGGGAGAGGGCCCCCTTCCGCCACGCTCTGGTGCCCTCCGCTGCTTAACGGAGCCGTCGGTAGTGGCAGAGGTGATCGGGCTCTTCTCCCTGTTAGGCATGGAGATGAGTGAGGTGAAGATTGCCCCCACCCATCTCCATATCATTGCAGGGCAGAAGCAATGTCAAAACGTCACTTCCGCCCATAGCTCTTAACCACTTAAGGACCGCCTCATGCACATATAGGTCGGCAGAATGGCACGGCGGGGCACAAGCACATACAGGTACGTTGCTCTTTAGGAGCCCAGCCGTGGGTCGCACGCGTGGTCCTGAGCTCCGCAGCCGCGGGACCCACGGACCTGATCCCCGCCGGTGTGCCGCGATCGGGTCACAGAGCTGAAGAACGGGGAGAGGTAAGTGTAAACAAACCTCTCCCCGTGCTTCCTAGTGAGGCTGTCACTGATCGTCTGTTCCCTGTCATAGGGAAAGACGATCATTGATGTCACACGCCAAGCCACGCTCCCCTACAGTAAAAAAAAAACACATAGGTCACACTTAACCCCTACACTGCCCCCTAGTGGTAAACCCCTTCACTGCCAGTGACATTTTTACAGTAATCAATGCATTTTTAATCGCACTGATCGCTGTATTAATGCCAATGGTCCCAAAAATGTGTCAAAATTGTCTGACGTGTCCGCCATAATGTCACTCTGATCGCCGTCATTACTAGTAAAAAAAAAATATTAATAAAAATGCCATAAAACTATCCCCTATTTTGTAGACGCTTTTTTAAAATGACATTTAGTTATTCATTTTTTTGTGTAAATATGAGATCTGAGGTCTTTTTGACCCCAGATCTCATATTTAAAAGGTCCTGTCATGCTTTTTTTCTATTACAAGGGATATTTACATTCCTTGTATTTCCTTGTATTTTAAAGAACAGTGTAAAAAGAAAAAATTAAAAGGTAAAATAAATAAGAATTTTTTTTTTCTAAATGCCACCTGCCCCGCCGAGCTTGCATGCAGAAGCGAATGCATAAGTGAGTAGCTCCTGCATATTAAAATGGAGCAATAATTCTGGCCCTACACCTCTGTAACTCAAAACATGCAATCTGTAGAATTTTTTAAACGTTGCCTATGGAGATTTTAAAGGGTAATGGTTTGTCGCCATTCCACGAGCGGGCGCAATTTTGAAGCGTGACATGTTGGCTATCAATTTACTTGGTGTAACAGTAAAGCCCCATACACACGGTCGGACTTTTTCATGGATTCTGTCCGATCGGACAATGTTGTTGAAAAATCAGACCGTGTGTATGCACCATCGGACAGTGTACGTCGGATTGTCCGATGGACAAAGTCTTATCTCCTGCTGGAAAGATTTGCCGACAACACGGTCCGATCACACCAAATCCGATCGTGTGTACGGTTGTCCGACCGGACAAAGTGCTACGCATGCTCACATCACATTACAAGACCAAAGCTATTGGCTACTAGCCTCTACGTAGTCCAGTCGTAGGCAACAAACGTCACCACGTTCAGAATGATCGGATTTTCCGACAACTTTGTCCGACCGTGTGTACGCAAAACCAACATCAGACAAAGTATGACGGACAGGATCCGACCGACCTGGTCCGCGGATTGTCCGACCGTGTGTATGGGGCTTATCTTTCACAATATAAAAAATTTGGCTAATTTTACTGTTATCTTATTTTTTAATTCAAAAAAGTGTATTTTGTCCCAAAAAAGTGAGCTTGTAAGACTGCTGCGCAAATACGGTGTGACAGAAAGTATTGCAACGACAGCCATTTTATTCTCTAGCGTGTAAGAAAAATATATATAATGTTTGGGGGTTATAAGTGATTTTCTAGCAAAAAAATATGTTTTTAAATTGTAAACACCAAATCTCAGAAAGAGGCTCGGTCCTTAAGTGGTTAAACGTGCACTATTGCACTGAACTATACGGCGTTAAACATGAAATATACTGTGTTAAATGTGCACCTATGCACTGAAATATAAAGCATTAAATGAAATGAAAAATACTGCGTTAAACACGCAGTAACGCACTTAAATATACAACGTTAAACATGCAGTAATCCACGGAAATATACAGCATTAAACACGCAGTAGCACACTGAAATATACTTTTGTTACACCTGCACTAACGCACTGAAATATATTGTGTTAAACATGCACTAATGCATTGAACTATACTGCGTTAAACATGCAGTAACACACTGAAATATACAGCATTAAACATGCAGCAATGCACTGAAATATACTGCATTAAATGTGCAGTAACGCACTGAAATATACTTAATTATACATACACTAATGCACTGAAATATACTGCGTGAAACATGCAGTTAGCGCACTGAAATATACTGCGTTAATCGTGCAGAAACGCACTGAAATATACTGCGTTAAATGTGCAGTAACGCACTGAAATATACTGCGTTAAACTGCAGTACTGCACTGAAATATACTGCAGGAAACCTACCCTGACAAAAGAAACTGACACTAAAGCAAAAATGAATGGTCGCACTACATTCACACTGCACTATTACTATATTCACACTAAACTGATATTCTACACTGAAAATAGCACACTATAGCACACTAACTCACTAGTAGCACTGAGCAGAGCCCTGTTATCTCTCCACACCAATATCACACTGCAAATGGCCGCTATGTGTAGAATATAGTGTGGGGCGGGACTAATAGCAATGATTGGAGAGACCTATGATTGGATAGAGTAATCATTACTTTATCCAATTATGGCTCTGACAGTGCTCTGTGCCCTGATTGGGCAAAGCTTTCATTGCTTCAGCCAATCAGGGCTTCCAATTGCTATGTGCCAGGATGCAGTACATTGTGGTCATTCGGCAGGCTGAATAAATGGTTCGACATGAACTTATGCTCTGGCCGAACTGTTCGCCCAACTGTAACTAAGATACTGTAAGCCACATCCACAGTAACTTGTGTGTACTTTTTAATGTTCCTCTGTCCCCTCCTCCTGTTTAGTGCTAGGTAGTATAGTCTTTAGATAGACCCTCTCTTATTCTCCATGTTCTCTAGAAGAGTTGTTAGCATCATAGCAGACACCAATCTAGGAAAGTAATTTTATTTTTTACACTTCCTAAGACTGGAAAACATCCTCTGTATTGTACTATAATAAAGGTATAATTGTGTTGGATTCAACTACATGAATCTAAATTCATCTTGGTCAGCAGGGACCAGACAAATTTCAATCCATGTATGGTCACCCCGGTTTTACACAAGTTGATATATTAATAAACTTGTGTACAACCAGCCTGTCAGGTTTTTTCCTGAATGATTAGTGCTGCTGGCTATACACTAATCATTGTGTTCTGCTTCCAGGGGAGGCTTCCGAGCTCCCTGCCAGCAGAACACAATAGCACTGCAGCACTGACTGGTGGAAGAAAAGAAAATTGCATAATCTATGGCCTGCCCTAGGCAGTCTGTGGGGGCTGCTGAATCAGCACGTGGTTGTATTGTCTGGACAGATTGAGATCTATGGTGACAAGTTTTGTGCCAATTCCAGAGGTTGGTCAGCCCAACAGATCAGGCCATATTCACAATAATTGGAAAGCTCAAGAATCTGCCAAGGTTGAATCTTAGTAATAATGAACTAAAATAAAATAATTTTATTAGGTACCATATGTAATTATATATATTTTATTATTTACCATTCTATAGCAAAGAAAAAAAATGTATTATATAATTAATGTTTTCTTATTGCTAGTTGCAAAATAAGTTAACAATTTTTCAATATGTGTCAAGACCCTGCCACCCTCTGGAAAAATTGTTGCTACTTTTTAAGGAAACAAACACAAGGATCACAAGCAAGAATAGCACCACTCAAATGTGTCAAATTGTTAATACTGTATAAAGGCAGAGTGAACTTAACTAAATGAATTTAGTGCCCATGGAACCGAGAGGACTGGGAACTTTTAGCTGGGGAGGCAGACACAACAAATTGACCCTCAGAGAAACAGAATTTAACTAATTTCCCTAACAGCTTGCTTTAAAATGAGTTGTTGAGTTGTTAAGAATCTGTTCAATCAAACTAAATAGGTTGTTCTAAATCTAAAAACTAAAACAGCTTGTTAACATGATAGATATCCCCTTCTTTCACAGTTAATAAGCAGTCAAGAGAGTATCTTCCTTTGGGGAGCAAGAATGAAGACTGATTCCTAACAGACAAGCACTTCTAGGAAAGTTAATTAGTTATACTACTGTACTGTATTTTTGTCAGACAGGCATGCACTTATTGCTAACTTCGTTTTGCCAACAATAGAAATAGTATTTATGGTAACAATAGTTTTTAAAAAACAGCTTAGATGCTGTGTGGAATGTTTCTAGCCTCAAACTTCAACTAGCTTATATATTTTGAAAAATGATTGGTATTTCTGCTGCACCGCATCCTCATCATAATTCTTATACACTATCCAAATGGAACTTGTTTGGTGCCATTAAATGTAGAAAATATAATCTAAAAAATATATATGTTTTTATTACACAAAAATATTAAAAAGAATATATGTTTACAAATGGGGAGATTCATATCATTTTTACATTCTCCTTCTAAACCCTCATACCACCACTTTCCTTTTTTATGTGTAAGTACTCATTTTTACACAGTTACATGTATATAATGTTACAGCATTAACGTGGTGAATGGGGGAAACACTTTCACTTTTTCCACAACTAAGAGAATAAGTAAGGCAGTGTTCACACCAAGACATACACTTAAGGGCAACTACCCAAGTAGGTACCCCATCCCAGATGGTTCCTCTCCAGTTTATATTTAATATACTTCCTGCATTGCTTAAAGGAATCTACTTTTTCAGCTTTGTGGGATTGCATCTTAGTCTAAATATAACAAAGGATGAGCTTCAGGTTAGGGTTAAGCATCAGTTTGACCTGAACCCAGTCTATTTGCAGTTCGGCAAACAGTCAAGCCCCGGTTCCCGGTCACCTAAATGTTATGATGATCAATAACTGTACAGCCCACTCCTGTGTTTGCCTTAACCGATATGCTGACCATTAATACCACTAAATGGCACAGCACCCAGACCCCCCCCCCCCTCAGAGCCATTTGTTTGACAGTCCTGTATTATCCTAGAAAGTGGTTTTTACCTTATTTCTAAGGTTTGGCCCCATCAACTTAAATGGGGTTTGAATTCAGTACTCAAACTTCATTAATGTTCGGCTAACCTGTCCCAAACTGCTCAGGTATGTTCAGCTCCCTATATAAAAAGGGAGCTTTAGATCAGCTCAAAAGACCAAAGTATTGACTAGTTCCAACATTCAATACAAGTGGGGTGTGACGGACCTCGTACCCAAGATGTCCGCCGTAACTGCTTCCTCTGTCCGGTACCACACAATCCAAGACCCCCTTATCTTACCCAGTCACCAGACAACACCAGTGTAGGGTACATCAGGAATCAATCTTTATTTGACATGTCACACTTATATACAGCCAGATGACAAGCCTAACCTAATTAGCATGAGCTAATTATCTCAATCAACACTGGGCTCCATCATTCAATTGCAGGGTTAATTAGCAGAAACACTTCTACAAGCCAGACTATACTCAATTACATAACACAGGTGGCTGGAGTTCATGAGTCATGACATTAGCGTCGCTTGCTAATATGCCAAATACACATACAGATTCTATGTGTATTGGGGGGTCAGCATGGACCTGAATCCAAGTATCACCAGCTCAGGGGTCCCAGGCTTGCAGCTCAAAGAGCACTGTTCCCCCAAATGCCAGGGCCCATAATCACAAGGCAACAGGCTCGCACTCAGTCCCCTCCAACAGCCCGTGTCCCGGCTAGGTCCGTCACATTTCTCCCCTTTCGGCAGGAGACTAACACAGGAGGAGACCCCAGACGGGTTGACTCCGAAGTTAGTCAGTGGTTCCAGTCCTCTAATGCCTGTACCCACACAGTACCCCAAACAAATTGTTCCAAACAGAGCACTCACCCAGCCAACCTCTGCCTCTCTCAGAGAACATATCCGCCGCTGGGGAGAGGCCTGGACTGGCCCTTCTCCCTGGAGTCTTTTCAGCCGCTGGAGAGAAGACAGGGTGACTGGGCTCACTCCATCCTGCTGTTGGGGATCTGGGCCGACCGCCCAGCATCCCTGGGTTATACTGGTGGAGACTGCATTCCCATCCACCTTTACAGGGAATCTGTCCTGTTTTAGTTGTGGGCAGAGGCCAGCAGCGCTCTGTTCCGTTGCCAGCAGTTCAGGTGGGTGTAGGAGCTTCCCTACATCATCTCCTCCAGCTAACTGTTGGGGAGAGAGGCCGACTGCCTGAGCTCCCTGGAGCTCCGCAGCTGTGGCTGGTGCTGGACAGAGGTGGGTAGCACTCTGCCCTGTTGCCAGCACTTCTGCTGGGGACTCCACATCCTCCGCTCTGGTTAACCGTTGGGGCAGGAGGCTGGCTTCCTCCACTCCCAAATTGTGTAGCTGCCATTGGGAAGGGGAGCCGGCTGCTTCCTTTTCCATTCCCTCATCTGGCTGCTGGGATGACATGTCTGTGGTATTGTCTCCCAGGTGCACTGATCTTTGCTGGGGAGGAAAGACCGCTTTCTCCCCCCTGGCCGACTGTTGAGGAGGGACCACAAACACCTCCTCTCCCTTCTCCCCTGTATCTGCTGCTGGGAAGTGATCGCCACCTTCTCACCCTGAGCCTCCAAAACTGACACAGGTGTGGGGCAGAGGTCTTGGACCCTCTGTCCGGTGACCAGCGCTTCAGCTGGGGAAGTTCCTTGTAACTCCCCAGATACTGCTGTTGATGCTGGGCAGCAGTTAGCAGAGCTTTGCCCTGTTGTCAGCACTTCAGGTTTGGGGACGGCAATCTCCAGAGTTTCCAGTGCCGATTCTCTGGCATGCTGCTGGACAGGCATATTCCTCCATCCAACCTCGTTTTGTGCAGTAACAGGATCATCAAGGTCAGTCAGCACTTGCTGCATCCGCCATAAGACCTCTGCATCCATAGCTGCGGGGGCAGGTGGGCAAAGCACTCTGTTACTATGCCACATTGCTGACTCTTCAGCCAGGATTTCAGAGCTGTCTGCTGGTATTTCCTGATAGTCCCAGGCAAAGGGAGCCCCACCCTGCTGCTGAGCAGTGTCTAGCAGCTGTATGTAGGCAATCTCCAGCTCCCATTCCTGAGCGGCCAGGAACTCCAAATCTTCCTGTGCCCAGAGCACTTCCGAGACGTTCAATCTTTGCTCTCTGTGCTCCATTATTTCCTCCAAACGCCACTCCAGATCACTCCCAAAGTCGGGGTCCTCGGACAGCCTCCAGTACAACAATCCCAGGCCATTATAATCAAAGCCTTCCGTGGGCCTGTCATCCGCTGTCCACGGGCACACTTGGGCTACATACCACCGGAGGGCTCTGTAGCTCTCGTCCAAACGCATTTCTGCCCGGATCAGCCTGCTTAACTCAGCTGTCCACTCCTGCTTCGGTTGTTCCCCCAATAACAACATTCGTACTTCATACTGCGACCAGTACCTTACATGGATGGAGGGGAGAACTTTTCCCTGGTGTCGCTGCTCACAGGCTAGCGCTTCTTTCCAGAGTTGTAGGCGAACAGAATCATACCATCCCAGCAGGACCTGCACCGATACTGGTCCTCTGTGCTGTATCCGCATCTCTCGCAACCTCCTTCCGAATTCCTCTTCCATGACGTATCCGGGCCTTGGATCCAGGTGATGGTTTGGATGTGTTCACGACAAGGAAGCACGATCCCACCGCTGCCAGCCAATTGTGACGGACCTCGTACCCAAGAGGTCCGCCGTAACTGCTTCCTCTGTCCGGTACCACACAATCCAAGACCCCCTTAGCTTACCCAGTCACCAGACAACACCAGTGTAGGGTACATCAGGAATCAATCTTTATTTGACATGTCACACTTATATACAGCCAGATGACAAGCCTAACCTAATTAGCATGAGCTAATTATCTCAATCAACACTGGGCTCCATCATTCAATTGCAGGGTTAATTAGCAGAAACACTTCTACAAGCCAGACTATACTCAATTACATAACACAGGTGGCTGGAGTTCATGAGTCATGACATTAGCGTCTCTTGCTAATATGCCAAATACACATACAGATTCTATGTGTATTGGGGGGTCAGCATGGACCTGAATCCAAGTATCACCAGCTCAGGGGTCCCAGGCTTGCAGCTCAAAGAGCACTGTTCCCCCAAATGCCAGGGCCCATAATCACAAGGCAACAGGCTCGCACTCAGTCCCCTCCAACAGCCCGTGTCCCGGCTAGGTCCGTCACATGGGGGATACCGACTCACCCAATGGGGGTGGCGCCTTTCGTTAGACCCTGAACTCAAACAAATATGTGGAGAAAAGGAAGGAGAAGAACCCGTAGAGTTCAATTTGGGACAAAGGATGGGGCAGACAGTGGTCTTCACCTTGTTGTAAAAACACTTTAATGGTATCAAATATAGTGCAAAAAGATAATAGGCAGATGATATGAAAGATAAAAACTTTAAGAACAATATTGCCACTAAGGTACAGACGGGCCCAAAGGGAGTCACACAAAATAAGACGTATGATGCCATAAATATCATGACAATTCAAAGACCTTTAAGGACATCAGTCAGTGGGATCAGGGGATAGAGTAAAGACAGGTGTCATCCAGTGGTGTCAGCCAGTGATTGGCTGATACAAACACACTGCGGACTTATGTCAACTTAATTTCCGAGATCTACCAAACAGACAGTAATACATGATGGAGTTGTGAACAGTACCGTATATCATAACAATTTACCTGCTTAGACAGACATTTGTGAATGGGATCAGAGAGAGAGAGCAATGGACAGATAACATCCAGTGGTGTTGGCCATACACTGGCTTTAACAAACACTCTGCGGACCTCTGTCAGCTCAATTTCTGAGATCTACCAAATAGACAAGAATTATGTAGGTTATGTGTAGTACAGTGTGCACTGGAGTGGAGCCCCCTGGGTGTGGATATTGGGGGAGGACAGGTCACTTAGTGAAGCGGAGACAGTATATATAAATGAAATATATATGGGGCTTGAGAATCAGTGTGATTAAATGAATAATGTTCAGCCATCCATTCCATTGGATATGAATTAAAATTCATAATTTTGTTGCAATTCTCCTGGAGTTGGGTGGTGTAAGTTACTCACTGTAAGTTGATCAAGGATGGTCGCCCCAGTTTAGAAGATGAATTTGTGCAGTATCCAGGAGCGATGTGGCTGCTCTGAACTATACCTTGGCCATACATTGCTCTGGCTAAGGTATATTGTTGATGTTATTTTGACCTGGAGGGTACCCTGGAGAGTCTGGGGACCTTCATCAAGGAACTGAACCTAAACACCAGGAATATAAAGGTCACCTTTAACTGGGACCCTCAACAAATCTCCTTCCTCTACCTCCTTATCAAAGTGAAGCAAGGGAACCTGGTTACGAGCACTTATAGAAAGGAAACAGCAGCCAACACGCTCCTTGAAGCAACTAGCCACCACCCGAAGTCCTTAATCAATGGCATTCTGACCTACAGTTCCTGCGGATACGCAGAAACTGTAGCCAAGAGTCAGACTACAGAACTGAATTAACACAACTCTATAAAAGATTCAGGGAAAGAAAATACCCTCACATGTCACTGAGAAGATCCAAGCGGAAGGCATCACAAAGGCCACAATTTGATCTATTAGAGGTTAGGGGAAATAAGGATGATCCCCAAAGAAATCAAATTAATCCAGTCAGGATCATTACCCCATATGGACTACAATGGGAGGCTGTCAGAAATGTGCTTACCAAACATTGGCACCTTCCAACCCGATCTCCAGCTCTATTTGATATTGTAGGCCCTAGACCCCTCATGGTAGCCAAGCGAGCCAGAAACCTGGCAGATGAACTTGTAAGTTCTGAATTCATAAAAATCACTCCACGAAGTTGGCTTACAGACCTTCGGCAGATCAATGGAATGTTCCCCTGTGGGAAGTGCAGTATCTGCAGTCTGGTGGAGAGAACAACATCTTCACTGATGCAGACAGACAGAAAACATATGAAATTAGGCAATTTATAAACGGTAACACTGAAAAAGTTCTATATATGCTTGAATGCCTGTGCCATAAGCTATATATTGGCAAAACAAAACGCCATTAAAAATACGAATCCGCAAACATCTTTCAAGCGTCAGAGGAAAAGATGATTTCCTTGACTACCACAAGGGACAAACCACCGGCCTACGTGTAAAAGGTTTACTGTCTGTAAGATGCAAGTTCAGCCATACACTTGTATAGCTGAACTCGCATTGGATTCACACAGAAAATAGTGCAGGGACTTGTTTTTTCCCACACTAGAATCACATAAGTGTTCTCACCTATACAATCTGAGTTTGCACTGAGATCTGTGAACTAAACTGGGGTGTCATTAACTTTGTTAATGACACCCGCAGTTATTTGTAGTAGGCAGTGTGAACTGCCTGTGGGAGAGGAGCAATGTGGGAACCAGCGCTGGGTTCGCACTAGTGTGAACCCAGGGTCAAGGTCTTTGAACTTTAATGATATTCACGGCATAATACGCCTTATTTTGTGTGATTCCCTCTGGGCCAGTCTGTACACTAGTGGCAACATTGTTCTTAAAGTTTTTATCTTTCATATCATCTGCCTATTATCTTTTTGCACTATATTTGATACCTTAAATAATTTTTACAACAAGGTGAAGACCGCTGTCTGCCCCATTATTTGCCCCTTTTTCCCCTTCCCTTTCTCCACATGTTCAGCTCCCTAGCTTTGATCAACAAACTGGAAACACCGGCAGTGACTGTAATCAGAAAACTAGGAGACACTGGGGCTGGCTGTAACACCGGCACTGACTGTGATCAGAAAATTTGAAACAGTGGCACTAGCTGATATTGGCAAACTGGGAACACTGGTACTTGTTGTAATATGCAACCTAGAAACACTGGCTATGATCAACAAACTGAAAACACTAGCACTGTCTCTGATCAGCAAAATTTGAAAACTGCCACTAGCTCTAATCTGGCATTTGCACTGGCTGTGCATATAAGGGGCAGTGTGGGGCACTGTGACTGTCAGATCAGCAGTGGAACACTGGCTGTAATCGGGCACCTTCTGTGGTAACTGATACCAGGGCCGGATTAACATAGGGGCTATTGGAGCTGCAGCTCCAGGCCCCTTTCTCAAGATAGGCCCATTTGTTCCAAAAAAAAAAAAAAAAATTCTAAAAAAAAAAAAAAAAAAATCGACTTCGAGGGTTGTAGCTCAACGATCAGGAGTCACAGAGACCCCACAGTGCTGGAGTAGGTAGCTAAAGACCTACTCCAGCACTGGTTAAAATATGGGGCTGCTATCATCTATGGTTCTGGAGATATGGGGTTGCTTGCGCAGTCGATCAGAAGCTACATACAGAGTGGCCAGTATAATACAAGCTGGAACACTCTGCCGAAGACTGAGAGGATGAACTCACAGTGCTTATAATAATTATTTGTATATTACCACCCAGGCCAATTCTGACACTTCTCTCCTACATGTAAAAATCATAATTTTTTTTGATAGAAAAATTACTCAGAAGCCTCAAGCATTATATATGTTGTTTTTTTAGCAGACACCCTATGGAATAAAATGGTGGTCTTTGCAACTTTTTATGTTACATATTTGTGCAGCAATTTTTCAAACGTTTTTTTTGGAAAGAAACTGTTTCATTCATAAAAAAAAACACTAAAGTTAGCACGATATTTTTTGTGTACCAAGCGATGCTTTCATTTTTTTACAGGTTACATGTTTAGAGTTACAGAGGAGGTCTAAGGCTAGAATTATTGTTCTCACTCTAACGATCGTGGCATATGTAACCTGTTTGTATCTGGATCTGATACTAACCAGTGCCTACCCAGCCACTGACTAGTATCTCTCCCCAGCCTGTCCCCACACACCCTCTCACCTGCTGACCTGTGAATGGGGGAATCACTCCTGCAGTGATATTGTGTTCTGCCAGTGATTACGATGATCAGTGTTGCTAACTATAGCTGGCAGCACTGATTGTTTTGGGGAAAACCTGACAGGCTGGTTGTACTCAAGTCGGTTAATAGGTTGACTTGTGTAAAACCAGGTAGCCCATACATAGATCGACTATGGCTGGTCTCTGCTTAATTGGTGCAATTTCAATCCATGTAGCTTAACCACTACACAGTCCCTAAACAGCCTTCCACAAACCTTTACATTTTTCCTTCCCAGATTCCTTCATCCTCCTCTCCTATACATAGTGCCCACTGTCATACTCTCCACACTTCTCTCCTGTACATAGCGCCCGCTGTCATATCCTACACACTCCTCTCCTGTACATAGTGCCCACTGTCATACACTTCTCTCCTGTACATAGTGCCCACTGTCGTACCCTCCACACTCCTCTCCTGTACATACTGCTCACTGTCATACCCTCCACACTCCTCTGCTGTGCATACTGCCCACTGTCATACTCTTCACACTCCTCTCCTGTATATAGTGCCTTCTGCCATACCCTCCGCACTCCTCTCATGTACATAGTGCCCACTGTTAGACCCTCCACATTCCTCTCCCTCACCTGCACATACTTCCCACTTTTATACCATCCATTCTCCTCCCCTATGCCTCTTACCCACAAAAACAGTTCTTTAAAATTGCCCCATTATTAGTACTTATTTAATTTTGTAATTACTATTGTGATGTATAGAGGAACATGGGTGATGTCAGCTACTCTAAATATAGCACTTGTAAAAAAGTGTCCCTGAAAATATTTTTGAAATGTTGGCAACTATGCGGGTCAGTAGAGGGCCCCATGAGAGGCTCCTGGATTCCAATGATATTAAAGCGGTAGTAAACTTTTCTAACATTACTATTTTTTAGAGGCCCTTAGGTAGGTTATGCCATAATGTACAAGTATGCACAGCATATTAGCACATTAGGGTACACTTAAATTGTCAGACTGAGCCCTCCAGTGCTGTGCTGTGATCAATCCGACCCGGGCGCTTCCATCGTCTTCCTTCCGGGTTCTGTGCCTTCGGTCACTTGCCTTGGCCGGGCTGTGTTGATGTCATTCCCACACATGCTCATGTGCATCCTCTTTCTCTCTCATCCCCCTTTCTCATCCTCTTTCCCTTACCCCTCACACCTCTTTCATCCCCTTTCTCTCTCTCTCTCTCTCTCTCATCCTCCCTCTCTTTTTAATTTAATTTGTTAAAACAAAAAATTGTTTGCATTTTTATTTATTAATTTATTGTTTATAAAAGGCCCCACCAAAATCCTCAGCACCAGGCCCATGATGTTCTTAATCTGGCCCTGACTGATACAAACTACAACATAATAAATCTGTAATACTCAAGCTGCCTTTGTTTTTTCATTTAAAGATGTGTGGAATCAACAAGCTTCTAGCAAGGTGGTACGTAACTCCACAGAGAGACAATGTTTACAGCGGAGATAATTCTCCAACTTGTTGGCGAGGCTGCCCGGTGGTTGGGACATTCATACATTTATGGTGGGAGTGCCCCAAAATATGGGATTATTGGAACCAGGTAATAGAAGCAATTTATACTATAACAGGAGAAAGGGTTAAAAAAACAACTATGGGCATTTCTGTTCCATGACACAGAAATGGTAGTGAGACAATATGGGGCTACATTAACCCCCATCTATTGAACTCAGCGAAGGCCTTGATCCCCTGCCTGTGGAAAACTCTGAACGCCCCATCTATGAAAGAGTGGATCAAGAGGGTGGAGTGGATAAGAAAGGTAGAAGAGTCAATCCACAAGACAGAGGGCACAGAGGGGAAACATCATAAGATATGGAAGCAATGGGGGGAGTTCAGGAAAACGGAGAGATATCTAAGGATGTGGGAAAGAGAGTGCGGTGGGGAATAGAAAGTGAGCGAGATGGGGTAGTCTCATCCTCTTTCTTTCTTTCTTTTTTTTTTCCCTTTAGGGGGGGAGGGGGGCGGGATAAGGAAGAATTAAGGGTATGATTCACCATGAATGTAAATGAGCAACGCATGTACAACTATAAAAAATTTGAAAATAAAGAATATACAAAAAACATGGGTGGAATCAAATAAATACTATTGGACTCTAAGGCAGCCTATAGATGATTGAATTTTTTAATTCAACCATGAGGTTAAATGAAAAACAAAATTACTTGATTTCCCTATAAACACTCTTGGTGTGGATCGGGGAATCCTCCCCCTGTGCCAGTATATGCTGATGTGGGGGGAGACTTTGCCCCAATCAGAATATACTGATTAGTGCTGCCAGCTGTAGCAATAAGGCCAGGGCCGGATTCCCCACAAGGCCACCGAGGCCAGGCCTCGGGTGGTAGTGGGGCAAGGGCGGCTCTGCTCCCACGGCGACTTCTCTGCTTCCTCCCCGCAGTCGCACTAACATTGCGGCGGCCTGGGTGGAGTGGCACTGCACTGGCACTTGCTAAATTATGGGCCGCGTACTTGGCCAGGGGAGGGAGCAATTGACGCCCCCATTAAACGCCCTGTGAGGCTGTGACTGGCCAGACTGGGTGCATGTTCCTAGTGACAGAGGCGGAGCCTAATGCTACGCCTACCCTCCTCCTTGGCCCGGGGGCGGGGTCTCAGACTGTGACTGTCTGTAGCCTGTAGGAGGAAAAGAGAGAGGAGGCTGACGGAAACCCCCACAAGTGGTGGCCAGGACAGACGGTAGGTAAAATTGCATTTATTTTTAAGTCAAGTGGCATTGCTCTTAGGCTCAGATTGGATTTTAAATGCAATTTCTTAGAGCATGCATATTGCAATAAAGTGCTCCATGCATGCTCAAACTCATTAAACAGTCCACGTTCAGTGAAAGTTCATGTACTGCAAACTTTCCAGTACATGAACTTTTACTGAATGGGGACTGTTTAATTAGTTTGCATAGATTCCAGCATATGCAAAGTGCTTCATGCTGAAATCAATTCAAACCCATTAAACAATGCTATAATCAAAACACAATTAATATACACTAGTAAGCTGTGATATTTTGAAACTGACGAGGCTGCACTGATTGCCACTGATGAGGCGGTACTGGTGAACACTGATAGGCGGCACTGATGGGCACTGGCAGACATCGGCTCGGGTGCCGCGCGTGTTCCCGCTGTATCTATTACATGAAGCACCGTACCGGTATGGCGATTCGCACAATAGAGCCACCCTGCCGCAGTATGACTGCAGTGGCTGGTTGGCAAGTGGTTAATGGCTGTGTGTTGAGTTATTTTGAGGGGGCAGCAAATTGACACTGTTATACAAACTGTACACTCACTACTTTACATTGTAGCAAAGTGAAATTTCTTCAGTGTTGTCACATGAAAAGATATGATAAAATATTTACAAAAATGTGAGGGGTGTACTCACTTTTGTGAGATACTGTACATGTCCATAATGACAGTGCCCAGCTACCACATGGCCCTACTTAAAAAAGAAAAAAAAAAAAAAGCTTGCAAATTGGCTTTAAAAATGGCCATAATAAAAAAAAATAACTTTTCATCCACTATAAACTTCAGTTGGGTACAATGTTATGTTCATGCTTATCAGATTTTTTCCTACGTTTATTGAACCTCCTGCAAATGAAACTTTGCGTGGTTTGCTGTTCCCTAGATATACAAACTTTGTAATACTCTTTTGTGGACTATGTTGTTTACATTTTATGTATGAAAACCACAGGCAAGGCAGGAACTAAATGCTGTTATGTGATTCAAATCTAATTTGATTGAAAATTTTCAGGTTACCATTTGAGCCAAATTAATTACTTCTCACTATGAGGTGTAATAATCAAATTATACGTGATGTACAGGGGATGAGGAAGTGCATAACATTGCAATGATTAAGTAGAACTAAATGTAATACTCTGTTGGTTTCTTAAATGAAAGCATTAGCTAGAAAAATACATTTCAAACTATAATGTATTCCTGAAATGGTACTCATAACTGGCCAATTACATTGCACAGTTTTTTATATTTTTTGGTTATTGTGTCTTTTTAGTACATAAATTTATTCATGAGCATATGATTTTAAAACTAAATTACAGGCAGATATAATATATACAAATTTGTAAGGATATGTGTGTTAATACATAACTAAAATATTTTAAAGTGATTATAAAGTGTATTTTTAAAGTGTTTTTTTTTTTCATTTGAAACCTGCATCAGTTTTCTTTTTGTAAGTTTTTTTTCCTATAGTCTCACCTAGAGATTCTCTCAGTAATGCCGCGTACACACGATCGGAATTCTCGTCGGAAAAAGCTCTGATGGTTTTCCCGACGGAATTCCGCTCAAACTGTCTTGCCTACACAAGGTCACACCAAATTCCAATCGCCAAGAACGCGGTGACGTACAACACTACGACGAGCCGAGAAAAATGAAGTTCAATGCTTCCGAGCATGCGTCGAATTGTTTCCAAGCATACGTAGGAATTTTGTGCGTCGGAATTGCTACAGACGATCGGAATTTCCGATAGAAACCTTTTCGGTTGGAAAAATTTAGAACATGCTCTCAAATTTTTGCTGACGGGAATTCGGACAGCAAAATTCCAATAGAGCCTACGCACAGTCGCATTTTCCGATGAAAAGCTCTCAGTTATTTTTTTTGATTTTTCATTTTTTTTTCAGTTATGACACCTGATGCCTGGCAACCTGCCAATAACACAGGGTTACAACGTTTACAAGAGTAACATTTTTTGGCCATTATTTCTTTTTTTTTGAATGTTTTTTGTTTTTATTGAAGAGTTTGTCAAAAACTGTGTAAAGCCCCATACACACGGTAGGATTTTCCGATGGATTCTGTCCTATCCTACAATGTTGTCGGAAAATCAGACCGTGTGTATGCACCATCAGACAGTTTCCATCAGATTGTCTGACGGACAAAGTCCTATCTCCTGCTGGATAGATTTTTTGACAACAAAGTCCGATCACACCAAATCCGATCGTGTGTAGCGAATTCCGACCGGACAAAGTGCTACGCAAGCTCAGATCACATTACAAGACCAAAGCTATTGGCTACTAGCCTCTACGTAGTCCCGTTGTAGGCAACAAACGTCACCACGTTCAGAATGATCACATTACGACCAAAGCTATTGGTCCGACCGTGTGTACGCAAAACCAACATCAAGATCAAAGTATGACGGACATGGTCTGACGGACCTGGTCCTCGGATAATCCAAGCGTGTGTATGGGGCTTTAGTGTGTTTATTTACAATCCCTCTCTTCAGAGAAGCCTCTGCTGTATTGAATTGTATTGTAACTGTACTGTATACCCTCATGTTTTAAAGTGCTTCGCAAAGACCTATAATAATAATAATAATAAATGAGCAGGGCCCTCTGATTCCTCCTATTTGAATTGTATTGTAACTGTACTGTATACCCTCATGTTTTAAAGTGCTTCGCAAACTGTTGGCGCGATATAAATCCTGTATAATAATAATAATAATAATTTACAATTTCCTTTTGGTTGTTTGGGGGGAGGGGGGAATCACACTTTTTTTTCAGATTTTTGCATTGAGTTTCCCCTTAAAAGCCATACCAACCCAAGGGGTCTAATATAGATTTTGGGGGAGCCCCCCTGCTGTTTCTATTATGTGGCGATATCTCCATTAACACTTATATCAGGCTCTCATCTAGGATAAGGGTCTGGTTTAGATAAAGATGTTTAGATGGTGTTTACAAACAGAAGAAAACAATTGGAAGCTATCAGTTTGATGTCAATTTAAACATACTTTTTGGTTTGTAAATATCCATCACACAGATGTTGCAGTTTACAGGCAGGGTCAGCCCCCACCCCTCAACCCCCCCCCCCTCTTTCCAGGCATGTTATTTAAAGGAATTTAGTATCTATTTTTTTTTTTCTTTATAGTTATCAAAGCTTTTTTTTACCATTTTATTTATTTAGTCATATATAAAGATCTAACATCAGGAATTTTCATTTGGCTTCATAAGCAAACACAAAAACACAATTTGAGCTTGTTTGCCATTCAATTTTATATCCATGCATAGACCTTTGCATCCCCATATCATCAACCATTAAAATAAATAGCAAAAATCAAAAAGAGAGAGAATAGAAAAAAGAAGAGAAAAAAAAGAAACAAAGAGAGGGGGCTTCCTTCACGGTTCCCTATATTCATATGCAGTGAGAAGCTAGGTCACAGGTACAATCTCAAAATGTCTGAGGTGCTAAAATCTTTCCAAGGCCCCCATTTAGCTACAAATTTAGTTTTTTTGTCCTGTAGGCTCATTGTCAATTCCTCCATACGCATAATATAATTTGTTTCAGACACCCATTCTTTAATACTGTTATTGACACTAGAATTTCAATGTCTGTGTATTATGGCCCTGGTTGCGGCAAAGATAAAGCATGTTAGACCCTTCTTGGCCATCTGTGGTGATTTTGGAAAGATAGAAACTAAGGTCAATTCTGGTAGTTCTGGTGGTAACCTATTGCCTGTAATATGTGCTGTAAGTCAAAATACAGCCTTTCAGTATGGTCTCAAATATGGACACGACCTCTATAGATGCAACATTGTGCCAAGTTCCTTGCCACAGCACCAACAACTAGATGAATAGTTTGATAACATTTTTGGTATTCTGTCAGGGCATTAATACCACCTAAATAAGATTGTATAGTTCCTCTCTTGTATCTGAACCGAGAAGCTTGATTTATATGTTAAAAAGAAAGACATTTCCCAATCCTCTGATGAAAGCCAGTGACCTAATACACGGTACACACGATAAGAAAATCGTATGAAAAATACCTCTTTTTTGAAGCAATCGTACGATAATCAGATTGTTAGTACAGAGTATTCGAGAGCCGATCACGGCAGTTCATCCAATATTATTTGATCTAACATGCACAAAAATATTTTTCGGACGATGCCATATCATACACTTTTCATTTAATCAGTGCACCTGTCATTCGAAAGTGCAATACAAATGCATTACAACACATGACATCACTTCCGAATTTGTATTCTACGTCGTACGAGAATTTTTGTGACATTAGTAAACTCATCAGATTCGATCTGAGATTTGCATGCAAAAAGAAACGGACGATCATTCGTCTGATAATCTCATCGTGTGTAGTGGGCTTAATTCTCGCTCCCAATCCCAGATATACAAAGGATTGTGAAAGAAGGCATGTTGGAGAAGAATGTCATATATAGTAAATATTGCTCATGGACAGTCATTCTTCTGAAGACACACAGGGGTCAATTTGCTAAAACTGGAGAGTGCAAAATCTGGTGCAGCTGTGCACGGTAGCCAATCAGGTTCTAATTTCAGCTTGTTCAATCAAGCTTTGACAAAAAAACTGGAAGCTGATTGGTTTCTATGCAGAGCTGCACCAGATTTTGCACTTTCCAGGTTTAGTAAATCAACCCCAGCTGACCTGGAACTGGGACAAAAAAATAGGCCCAGGCATTTTAGACTGAGCAGCCCATTTTTTTTCTTTTTTTTTTAAACCAAATTACAAATAATGACAACTACAGGTTTCTCGAGGCCTTTTAGTTATAGTCAGCTTGCTTCAGTCACTGTAATTTATAAATAATTTGGAATTATGTAAATATATATGATAATAATTGAAAGAATTAATGCAATATATGTGTTAAACACCTTGAGAGGTGACACACTGCATTTGGAGGATTACTAAAGCAGAATAAGTTCCTGCCCGTGTCACAGTCCCTCCCTGGAGTCCCACACCAGACCCAATATGGAAGTAGAAAACAGAATCTGGCTGTACATCACGTAACAAATTCAGTTTTCTGTCTTCCACTGCCGGGAACCAGCTACCACTGAGTGTCGGCATCATGTTCCGCGGTGAGCCCACAGGGAGGACCAGTCTGGGAGTACTCAGACAGTCCTGCTCGGTCGGTGTCACTCACTAGAGGCCCAAATGGCTTGCGGCAGATAGAGAGCCACAGGCACTGCACCAACAGACACCACACCCACATGTGCCACACCCACATACCCACAGACACTGTACCCACAGACAATGCACCCACAGGCACCGTACCCACAGGAACTGTACCCACAGACACTGTACCCACAGACATTGCACCCACAGGCACCGCATCCACAGACACCGCACCTATGTACCCACATACACTGCACCCACAGGCACCGCACCCACAGACACTGCACTCACAAGCACTGCACCCACATACCCACAGATACTGCACCCACAGACTCTGCACCCACAGGTGCCACACCCACATACCCACAGACACTGCACCCACAGGCACCGTACCCACAGGAACTGTACCCAAAGACACTGTACTCACAGACATTGCACCCACAGGCACCGCATCCACAGGCACCGCACCCATGTACCCACAGACAATGCACCCACAGGCACTGCACCCACATACCCACAGACACTGCACCCACAGACACTGCACCCACAGGCACCACGTCAATGTAACCACAGGCACTGCACACACAGGCAGTGCACCCACATACTCACAGACACCACACTCACAGGTAACATGCCCACAGGCACTGTAACCACAGACACTGTACCCACAGACACTGCACCCACAGGCACAGCATCCATAGGCACCACACCCACATACACTGCACCCACATACCCACAGACACTGCACCTACAGGCACCACATCCAGGTAACCATAGACACTGCACCCATAGGCACCGCACTCACATACTCACAGGCACCACAGGCACCGCACACACCTACCCACAGACACTGCACCCCAGGCACCGCACCCATGTAACCACAGACACTGCAGACACTGCATCCACAGGCACCACATCCACAGGCACTGCACCCACAGGCACCGCATGCATGTACCCACAGACACTGCACCCACAGTCACTGCACCCACAGACACTGCACCCACAGACCCACAGACACTGCACCTACCAACACCACACCCACAGCACTTGCATACCCACAGACACTGCATCTACATACCCACAGACACTGCACCTACTATACATAGCCACAAACACTGCACCCACAGACCCACAGACACTGCACCTACCAACACTGCACACACAGACACTGCAGCAACAGACACCACACCCACATACTCACAGACACCACAGGCACAGCACCCATGTGCAATACAGTGATCAGTGCTAAAAATATGCTCTGTCACTGTACTAATGACACTGACTGGGAAGTCCTTAATATCAGGGGCAATCAAAGGGTTAACTGTGTGCCTAGCCTGTGTTGTGTACTGTGTGGGAGATGCTTTTACTAAGGGAAGGCATGGATCCATTTCCTGATTTGCATCTAGTCTGTGGTACCTGTTTATCTACTTCCGGTGAGCAAAATTCTGGACAGCGGGGGGCGAGTGCGCAAGTGTGGGATCATGTATATACAGTGGTGTGAAAAAAGTGTTTGCCCCCTTCCTCATTTCCTGTTTCTTTGCATGTTTGTCACACTTAAGTGTTTCGGAACATCAAACCAATTTAAACAATAGTCAAGGACAACACAAGTAAACACAAAATGCAATTTGTAAATGAAGGTGTTTATTATTAAAGGTGAAAAAAAATCCAAACCATCATGGCCCTGTGTGAAAAAGTGATTGCCCCCTAAACCTAATAACTGGTTGGGCCACCCTTAGCAGCAACAACTGCAACCAAGCGTTTGCGATAACGTGCAATGAGGCTTTTACAGCGTCCTGGAGGAATTTTGGCCCACTCATCTTTGCAGAATTGTCCTAATTCAGTTACATTAGAGGGTTTTCGAGCATGAACGGCCTTTTTAAGGTCATACCACAACATCTCAATAGGATTCAGGTCAGGACTTTGGCTAGGCCACTCCAAAGTCTTCATTTTGTTTTTCTTCAGCCATTCGGTGGTGGACTTGCTGGTGTGTTTAGGATCATTGTCCTGCTGCAGAACCCAAGTTCGTTTCAGTTTGAGTACACGAACAGATGGTCGGACATTCTCCTTCAAGATCTCTTGGTAGACAGCAGAATTCATAGTTCCTTTTATCACGGCAAGTCTTCCAGGTCCTGAAGCAGCAAAACAGCCCCAGACCATCACACTACCACCACCATATTTTACTGTTGGTATAATGTTCTTTTTCTGAAATGCAGTGTTCCTTCTACGCCAGATATACTTGGACACACACCTTCCAAAGAGTTCCACTTTTGTCTCATCGGTCCACAGAATGTTGTCCCAAAAGTCTTGGGGATCATCAAGATGTGTTGTGGAGAAATTGAGACGAGCTTTGATGTTCTTTTTGCTCAGCAGTGGTTTTTCTCCTTGGAACTCTGCCATGCAGGCCATTTTTGCCCAGTCTTTTCCTGATGGTGGAGGCATGAACGCTGACCTTAACTGAGGCAAGTGAGGCCTGCAGTTCCTTGGACGTTGTTGTGGGGTCTTTTGTGACCTCTTGGATGAGTCGTCGCTGCGCTATGGGGGTAATTTTGGGCGGCCGGCCACTCCTGGGAAGGTTCACCACTGTTCCATGTCTTCGCCATTTGTGGATAATGGCTCTCACTGTGGTTCGCTGGATTCCCAAAGCTTTGGAAATGGCTTTATAACCCTTTCCAGACTGATAGATCTCAATTACTTTCTTTCTCAATTGTTCCTGAATTTCTTTGGGTCTCGGCATGATGTGTAGCTTTTAAGGATCTTCTGGTGGACCTTACTGTGTCAAGCAGCTCCTATTTAAGTGATGCCTTGATTGTGAACAGGTGTGGCAATAATCAGGCCTGGGTGTGGCTAGAGAAATTGAACTCAGGTGTGGACAACCACAGTTATAGTATGTTTTAACAAGGGGGGCAATCACTTTTTCACACAGGGCCATGATGGTTTGGATTTTTTTTCACCTTTAATAATAAACACCTTCATTTACAAATTGCATTTTGTGTTTACTTGTGTTGTCCTTGACTATTGTTTAAATTGGTTTGATGTTCCGAAACACTTAAGTGTGACAAACATGCAAAGGAACAGGAAATGAGGAAGGGGGCAAACACTTTTTCACACCACTGTATATATATATATATATATATATATATATATATATATATATATATACACAGCAGCCACCCTGTAGCAGTAAACCTGCTGAAGGGGCAGTTGTGAAGTGGTTAAACATGAGATGTAGTGCCAAACATTGTATCTTCACCAAGTGAAAAACTTTTGCCATCCACATCACTCAATATCTTCCTGTACCCTCAATTAGAAAAATTATTGCAATGATCTTTACAATGATCATCCAAAGTCTTTCATAAGATGGCGTTCTCATATAGTAAAGAAAACACTAACAAAGTGTAATAAATCTTAAAAATATTAATGACACAAAAAACGAAAACTCACATTCAATAAGTGTCAAAATTGTCGGAAGAAAAACAATATTTTTTTTAAAATATTTGGCCTTTTTTTCGTTTATTTAGTAAAAAATAAAAAACCCAGTGGTGAATAAACCAAAAAAAAAAGCCTTATTTGTGTGAAAATAAAAGATAAAAATTTCATATGAGTACAGTGTTTCATGACCGCGCATTTGTCATTCAAAGTGCGACAGCGCTGAAAGCTGGAAATTGGCCTGGACAGGAAAGGGGTAAAAGTGCCCAGTATTGAAGTGGTTAAACACCCTAAGGCACTGATGGTTTTTATTAAGATTGTAAATAAAGATAGGCACTTTTTGACAAGTCCTTTATTAAAAATATTTAAAAAAAAAACTCCATTGTCAATCCATTGTCAATCCATTGACCAAATATGGATATTATTATTATTATTATACAGGATTTATATAGCGCCAACAGTTTACGCAGCGCTTTACAATCTAAAAAGGGAGACAATACAGTTATAATACAGTTATAATACAATAAAATACAAGAGGATTAAGAGGGCCCTGCTCAGAAGAGCTTACAATCTAATAGGGTGGGGCAGGTGATACAAAAGGTTGTAACTGTGTGGAATGAGCTAATGGAAGTGGTAGGAGATTAGTTGGAGGCGTGATAGGCTTTCCTGAAGAGATGAGTTTTTAGGGATCACCTGAAGGTAGCAAGAGTAGGGGATAGCTGGACAGTTTGAGGTGGCGAGTTCCAGAGGATGGGAGAGGCTCTGGAGAAATCCTAGAGACGAGCATGGGTGGAGGCGAGAGAGTAGGAGGTCTTGAGAAGAGTGGAGAGGACGATTTGAGTGATATTTGGAGACAAGATTGGTGATGTAGCTCAGGGCAGAGTTGTGAATGGCTTTGTATGTTGTGGTTAGTATTTTGAATTTAATTTGCTGGGTGATTGTGAGCCAGTGTAGGGATTGGAGGAGAGGGTTGGCAGACTCTGAGCGGTTGGTAAGGTGTATAAGTTTGGCAGCAGCATTCATGATAGACTGAAGAGGGGATAGCCTACAGAGAGGCAGGCCAATGCGAAGGGAGTTGCAATAGTCAAGGTGAGATATAACAAGGGAGTGAATGAGGAGCTTGGTGGTTTCATTTGTTAAAAAGGGGCAAATTTTTTAGATGTTACGGAGGTGCATTCTAAAAAATTTTTGACAACGATTGGATTTGAGGCTGAAATGACAAGTCGGAGTCTAGGATTACACCTAGTACCCTGGCGTGAGGGGAGGGACTGATGGTTGCATTGTTGATTTTGATAAAAAAGTCATGGAGGGGGGCACGGGCGGGGGGAAATATTAATAGCTCAGTTTTAAAGAGATTTAGTTTAAGGAAGTGGATATGACCATATTTGGTCAATGATGTCATGGGCATTCCCAGGGGAATTTATCATAACTGGAGCAGACAGAATGTGTAGCTTGTTCTGTTAAGCTTTGAAATTAAAATGTCATGCACAGCTGCTCCAGTTTTGATAAATTCTCCTCCTAGTATGTAGCGATATATATATATATAATATATAATATAATTTACTGATACTATAAACAAGCATTTTTTTAATTAATACGTTTTTAATTGAATATTTCACAGAACATAAGTGAAAAAACATGTAGAAAAATATTCTCTTAGACATGCATGCAGTATATGACACAGTCTTGAGAATTATTCCATAACAAAGTCTGTATACAATAGACAGGTTAAGCAAGGTAAAAAGTATGATATATAATATATAACTTACTGGATCAAGAGCGAGGAACACCGCCCTCCTGCCCAGGCACCCCAACCGGGAACACGCTGTGCTCAGGAGGTGAGCAGTGTCCCCCATTCCTCTTTTGGGGGTTAATGCACTGTTTTCATTGTTAGATAATGTCTAGTGTTAGTCTAATGCCCTGTACACACGGTCGGAAATTCTGACAGAAAAGGTCCAATCGGATTATGTTGTCGGAAAATCCGATCGTGTGTGGGCTCTATCGGACTTTTTCCGTCGGAAATTCAGACGGTAAAAATTTGAGAGCAGGATCTAAAATTTTCCGACAAAAAAATCAGATCAGACTTTTTCCGATCGTTTGTAGAGAATTCTGACGGACAAAGTGCCACGCATGCTCAGATCAAATTAGGAGACCAAAGCTATTGGCTACTAGCCTCTACGTAGTTCCGTCATACGCAACGAACGTCACCACGCTCTGAACGATCGGATTTTCCGACAACTTTGTCCGACCGCGTGTGTGCAACACAAGTTTCGGACAAAATCCGTTGGTAAAAAATCAGACGGATTTTGTGGTCGGAATGTCCGACCGTGTGTACAAGGCATAAGTAATATATGAAAAGAAGTGATGTTCAAAAAAGAAAAAGAAAAAAATATATAAAAGGATAAAATAATATAAAATAAAATTAGGAAAAAACACAGTCAGATTGTTATTTCCCTTTGGATATGGTTTATAAGTGATACATTTAAGTTTTATGTTTTATTGTGTACCAATCTACCCATATTTCCCATATTTTCTGGGCTTTACACTGTTTGTTTTGGGTTGATGCATATAACATCTCGTACGCTGCATGAGTGTTAGTCGTAGTTATTACTTTATAAGGAGACAGGGTTAGTTGATCTCTCCAATGGCGCATTATCGTTAGTCGTGCACTCAAAAGAATGTGTACTGCTATGGTCCTGTACTCTGGTGGAATTAACTCTATGTCCAAGGATAAAATTGCATTTCCCGGTGACACGGGTACTTTAATATTCAGTACTTGTGAAATTGTACCATATTCTCCCTTCCAAAAGGGGATTATATTAGGGCAAGACTAGAGTATATGGTACAATGTTACCACAGCACCGCAGTTTCTCCAACAGGTATTGGAACTTTGTGGGGAGAATTTAGCTATCCTATAGGGTGTCTGTTACCGTCTGAAGAGGATTTTCTGCGATAATTCCCATAGATTAACACTTTCACCATTGTTCCAGGGAGTAAGAGGTATCTAAGTCGTTCTCCCAGGCAGTCATATGAGTCGTTTTTAAAAGTATATCCTTATTCTTCAGTATATTATAGAACAACAATATACCTTTAATCTTAGTGGAAGGGTTTGTGTAGTATTGGAGTACCCTCCATGGCATCTCAATAGTTGTTTCCAAATTGGAGCTAAGCTTAGATAGGCATTGATAGCGTGGAGGTATTAGAGTCCTGAGAGGGAGTGTTTAACAAGGTTGCATGAAGTGATGCTGTGATGGTGGGAGAAAGTGATGCGTATCTAGGGGTGTATTGTTGGCTTGTAAGAAGAAAGTGATATAGATCCTTTAAGTTGGATATTTTCCAGTTCTTTCCATCTAGTATTGGGGCTTTGGGGGAACCATGTTTTGATTTGTGCCAATATTGAGGCAGTGTAGTAATCTTTGAGTACTACTAAGCCCACTCCTCCCTCCTTCCTAGTGTTGATTAGTTTGGAGAATGCACATCTTGCCCTCCTCCCTTGCCAAAGATATCGGTTGATCAAGGATTGGGCTTTAATAAAGAAGGTATTAGGTACTGGAATAGGGATGGTCCTAAATAAAATATAGAAATTGTGGTAGTAGTACCATTTTAAAGGCTGCTAGTCTCCCGGACCAGGATAGTTTCATTTTTGCTAGATCTTGAAGTCTGGAGTGTAGTTTGTCTATGAATATGGAGTAATTTACTTTGAACAATTCTGCCGTCTTGGGTGTTAAGGTGATGCCTAAGTAATTTATACCAGTGGTGTTCCACGTGTATGGATATAACTGTTCCATTTTGCGCCTAGTTTTAGGAAGTATATTGATGCAAAGGATGTATGACTTAGTGTCGTTTACTTTGTAATAGGATATACCATTGAACGTATTGAGTGTTTGCTGTATTGAGGCTAATGAGGTCTCCACATCTGTCATCATGAGTATAACATCGTCAGCAAATAGACTAATGGTGTGTGTTGAGTTGCTAAACCTATGTCCTGTAATTTGAGGGTGTTTACGTATGTAACTCACCAGAGGTTCCATGAGAAGGTTGAATATTAATGGTGAAAGTGGGCAACCCTGGCGAGTTCCAATGGAGTGGAAAGTACCCCTGAGGTGTAAACATGGGCTTGGAGTATAATGCCATAATTGCAGAAAATATAGTGCCACTGAATCCAAACTTCTCCAATACCTTAGCAAGATATCCCCAATGTATCCGATCGAATGCCTTCTCTGCATCCAAAGCTAGGAGCAGAGAAGGCGTTCCCTTCAGATTTGTTTGGTGGATTATATTAATTAGGCGCCTAGTGGCGTCAGTAGTTTGACGTCTTTTTGTAAATCCGGATTGGTCCATATGTATAAGCTGTCAAAGTATATCTATTAGCCTTAGTGCAATCAGTTTGGCATATAGTTTTAGGTCGTTATTAAGTAATGATATCGGCCTGAAATTCTGTGTAAGAGATGGTTCCTTCCCTGGCTTGGGCAGGGTGAATACAAGTGCTTTCAACATTTCTGATGGGAAGGAGGAAGAGGTTGCTGCAGCGTTGAAAATAGTGGTTAAGTGGGGATGTGAGGATGTACTTGAATGTTTTATAGTATTCTCCTATATATCCATCAGGACCTGGGGACTTGTTTAGTGGTAGCGTATCAATAGCTTGAGACACTTCCTGGATTGTGAAGGGAGAGTTAAGGTGCATTAGTTGTGTTGGGGTTAGTTGGGGAAGAGACACTTTCTTCAGAAAGCCATTTATTGCCTCTGGGGTTGGTTGTATGGTATGTGGATAATCTGCCAAGTTGTACAGAGATCCATAATAATGGCTAAATCTGTCAGCTATGTTTTGTGGGTGATGATGTTGATATTTAGTGAGCGGGTATAAGATGTACGGTATCTTGGTTTTATACCTGCAGCCCCGCAAGCGTTGTGCTAGGAGTTTCCCTGCCCTGTTACCATTTACATAATAATTCATGTTTAGACACCTAGTAGACTTTTCAAAATTTCCTAATAATAGTATTCAAAGATGATATCGAAGTTGGGATAATTGTTTAGAGATTGACGGTGTGGGTTTTTGTTTATTACTGATTTCTAAGTTGTGAATTTTGTTTGTGAGATGCTGTAATTGCTGTTGGTGCTGCCTCTTCCTCCTTGCCCCCAGTTTAATAAAAATACCCCTCATGAACGCCTTATGGGCATTCCACAGTGTAAACTTATCATCCACAGAATCTACGTTTTCAATAAAATATTGCAATAGATGTTGTTCCAATATAGTTTTGGTAGGCTTTTCCTGTAAAAGAAGTGGGTTAGCTCTCCAGATTGGAACAGGGTTCGAGGAGAATGAGTCACTTATTGTCAGCACGTGGTCTGACCACGTTGTATCATTTATGGATGCTGCTACAGTTCTAGTCAAGGTCCATTGATCTACTAGGAAGAGATCAATTTATGAGTATGATCTGTGTGGTGAAGGCATCTCCAGGCGTCGAATAAGTTTTGCTGATGTATAGTATTTTGAAGCGTTTGGGTTGTTCTGGTGGGGGTGGAGGTGGAATCAAGGTGTGAGTCTGGGATAAGGTTGAAGTCCCCACATATCACCAGAGCTCCTTTTTGGTGGGCCCGTATCTTTCGAAAGGTTTTGTTAATAAAGCGTATTTGGTTAGAGTTCGGGGCATAAAGATTCACAATAGTGTACGTTGAGGAGTTAATATCGCAAATTAGTATTATGAATCATCCTTGTGGGTCTGCAATCACTTCATGTTGATGGAGTGTCCCTTATTGCAATAAGAACTCCTCCTTTTTTTTGAGTCTGCGTTTGCAGTAAAAATATGCGGGAACTGCTTATTTGTGCATTTTGGGGGGGATGAACTATTGAAGTGCGTTTCCTGTGCACATAGGACACCGCTTTTGAATTGTTGGGCTTCCTTCCATAATGACTTACACTTGACAGGGTGATTAAGTCCTTTGGTATTTATAGAAAGAAATGTCACCCCCATGTGGACAAAGAAGGTTTAGTTGTTTGACATTCTGTGCACATATAAGTTCTTTTGTTAGTGGAGAGCTCTCTCAAGTGGTCTAAACCGGTATAGGTTGTTTTTCTAAGTGTTAGTGCAGACCAGAGAAGTGTTGTATTCACATTTTGAAGTGTAGGCATCTTTCCAGTTCTATTATTAGCCTGGCTATGCTGGCGAGGTCTCTTTGGAGGTGTTGATCTGGGAGAAACAGTAGTGGCTCCGTCTGAGAGTTGTAAAGGAATCTGTAAGTTCTGACTGTGTTGGAAAAATATAGTAAGAAGAAAGACAAAACTGACTATGAACATAAAAACTTGAACTTTGAATAACATTTTAAAGCTATTCAAGTGAACATTGTGATCCAAGCATGGGTATTTCATACCCGAATGCAGCATTTTGGTGCTCAAGTGGTTTCAAGGGGGTAAGTTTGTGAGCCAAGAGAGGCTACTCTCCCCATAGAACTGAAGAGAATACTTATTTGCTTTCCAGGTGGTCAGTGTCTTTTAGCATTCTTAGCCATGACCTTTTGCCATTCAGGATCCGCATGAGGAATACACCTAGGGGTGTCAGGCCTGCTGACAGGCTCTGGAAGTATCTGCCATTCTTTGAGCAGAGATAGATCTTTTTCAAGGGAGTCTATGGTAATCATGATTTTTGTGGGAAAGCCCCATCTATAGTTGATCTTATGATTCCTGAGGGCTTTGGTGATTGTGGTGAGGCTCCTTCTTTGCTGGAGGGTGTATTGCGATAAATCTGCTAAAAATTGCAGATTTTGATACTGTGGGGGAACATGCTCCTTTGTGTGCATTACAGACATTCATTTTTCTTTTGCGTGGTAAAAATGTAACCATAGTATTACATCCCTAGGGATCTGGTCGGGGAGATATGAAGGTTTAGGCATGCGATGGATTCTGTCTATGATCACATCTAGATCCGTGAGTTCAGGAAGGATTTCTTTAAACAGAGTAGTGGTGTACTCACGCAGGTCTCCTTGCTGTATAGACTCTGGGATCCCTCTGATTTTTAAGTTATTCCTTTTATTTCTGTCCTCCATGTCAGCCATTTTAGATTTGAGCCCTTCTATTACCTCCTCTTTTTCATCATGGGCATCTACTAAATCGTTTACCGTGGCTGCAAACTCCCCCATCTTGTTTTCAATGTGCCCCACTCTGGATTCTACAGCCTGTATCTCCTTATTGAACTTTTGCATGCAGGACATCATGTCAGTTTGGATTGAGCTCCTTAGGGACAGTAACATATCCTTTAGTACTGTGTCCATAACTGGCTGATTATTCGTTGGGAACACCTCAGTGCTGTCAGGCAGCTCTCTAGTGTCCTCCCCAGAATCAGTGCAGGGATTAGCTGTGGAGCTGCATCCAGAGCCATCCATCCGGAATTTGGCTTTAGCTGGACTTGCAGACTGAGGGGTATTAGGGTAGGACTGCTGGCTGCCTGGGGACCCACTATTTTTGCTGATAGATGCAGAGTTAGCAGGGGTGGAGTGTGTGTTGTGGGCCGGGGTGGATGTACGACCTGCGCCATCTTGCCTACCTCCATGTGTCTGTCATGTAACAAAATCCGTCAGTTTCTGGGGCTTCCTGAGTTCTTTTCCTTTTCTGGCCATGGTCACCGATGTTATGGTGTGCAGATCGCTCCGTTTTTGGGGTGAAAACCCCCTCTGGAAAGTTGCTGTGTGCTGCTGTCTGTCTGTGGGAAGAGGAGCTCAGCTCTTACACTTCCATATCTCTCTGCAGCTGACCACGCCCCCTAAACAAGCATTTTTTAAAGGTATTACTAATTTTTAATGTTTCACTAAACTGTATTTTTATTTATTTATGTATTTATTTATTTAGCATTAGGACGTGTTCCCCTAGCCATTATCACCCCCCCCCCCCCCCCATGCCATTTGTTTGACAATCCCTTGCCTCAAATTACCATGGTTGTTGGGCTCAAACTTATTTATTACATATATTTATATAGCGCTGTCAATTTACAATCTAAAGTCCCTAACTCATATTCATACATACACATACTAGGGCCAATTTAGGCAGGAGCATGTCTTTGGAGTGTGGGAAGAAACCAGAGGAAACACATGAAGGCAGGCAGGGTTTCGAATTAATGAACCTAGTGCTGCCAGGCGGAAGTGCTAACCACTTCCCTGCTGCCCTACTTCCAGACATCAACTCTCTAAGGAACCCTCTGAGCAACCCAGCCTGGCCTGACCTGAACCTGGGATCTTCCTTTCCTTTTCAGTGCATGCTATTTATAGTGCGTATTTGTTTTTCAGTGCGCTCTTGTCCGCTCGTTTCTGATTTTCAGCTCGCTCTTCTAAGGCCTTTCTGATTTTCAGTGCGTTCTGTTAGTTCGTTTTGACCAGCCGACCCTTTTCTAGCCATGTTGCGGGTATGTACTCATCGTAGAGTTTGTGCTGTGCAGGGGCTTAATGTTGGGGTTCTTACTTTGACCCAAGCCCAGTCCATGAACAGGGCGGGGAGGAGTTCATGGATGAAGAATTGGTTGCTCCAGCATGACCAATTCTCTCATATGCCTTTGTTTATTTTACGAAGCAGGACACCTGCATGCGGCACGTTGCGGTTAATGGCGACGGGAAAAGTCTGCAGCACATCAAGTTCTCAACAGGCATCTCCCCCCAGGCTCTGGGGATCATTATCCCAAAGACCTGTTCTACTATCATTCAGGTCCTGAAGAAGGGCTATAATAAGGTAAGTTTTCTCCTCCTCCTAACATCACATTCTATGTATTTAATGTTTGCTAATGTATTGTAATTCTTTCATTATTCCCTAATTACAATGTTTGTAATATGCTGTAAATGTTCCCTTTGTCCTCATGCATGCTGGAATTTTTGAAAGTTCCTTTTTTGTCCTTCATACATATTTGCCTTTGCCTAGCCTAGTCACTTAACAATGTATTTTGTCAGCTCCATTGAACTGCTTTACCTTAAACACCCCTAAAATGTGTTTAAATATTATTTCTGTCCTTAAATTCAGGCAGAGTGCCAGAGGCTTTTTTTGGGGTCCCAAACTCATTTGGAATCCTCCCTCCCCCCCCCAACCGCTAAGTCAACCGATACCAACACTATATCTGCTGACTTTGCCCAACCCATGCATACTATACCTACCTCTTTTGTGTTCATATTTATGGATGAATTCACCAAAGCATGTAGTCCAAGGGCCTGCCTGAATACTTTCAAATGGTACTGTTTAGAGTTTTGTTCTCCTATTATTTTGATAAGTAATTGCAGAATGTAAAAATGTGCTTTAATTTGGACAGTGTGTATTTATATTTTTGTATTATGACACTTCTTACCTGTCCAGAGGTCTGCCAATAGTGTAACTAAGGCGGGGCTGGCCAAAGTAACCCACATTATGTATGCATTCAGCTCCCAATGAAGTGGAGAGGGTTACCTGTCCAAAACATACCCCCCCTAAAAATGTTACAATAGGCCATCAGAGGGGGTGAGGAATCTGATAAGTGTATCTTATATTTTTGTCTTTAAATAAATGTTATACTGTTGGCCAAGAATGTTTGTGTCTAATCTGCTTGCAATGTTATGTGCAAAAGTACAAATTTATTTTTTTCTTGTTTGACTCCACAGTTTCCTTCAATGCCACAGGAATGGCAGACTGTGGCTTCCCAATTTGCCCAGCGGTGGGACTTTCCCAACTGCGGAGGGGCAATCGATGGGAAACACTCCACATCGTCCCACCCCCCAACTCGGGGTCATACTATTACAACTACAAGGGGTTTAATAGTATAGTGATGTTGGCGGTGGTGTCGGCGACATACGAGTTTTTGTATGTGGACGTGGGAAAGAATGGCCAAATGTCGGATGGTGGAGTCATTGCCCAGACCGAGTTCTACAGATGGCTCCAGAGTGGTGGCTTGGGATTGCCACCTGTGGAAGACAACGTGGCTGGTCTACCGTTCTTCTTCGTCGCTGATGAAGCGTTTGGGCTTGGTGAACACCTGATACGGCCATTCCCCATGAGGACCCTCACCCTGGACCAGAGGGTTTTTAACTACTGGCTGGAAGAAGAGTGGTTTAGAATGCTTTCGGGATAATGGCCAGCCAGTTCCGCCTATTCCTGACACAAATCCACATGGTGGAATATAAACTAAACCATATAGTACATGCATGCTGCATTATGCACAACTTTCTAAGGAGAAATGCTACAAACTTGGTGGCCTCAGTTGGGCCTGAGGCCGGATTTCCAGATCAGTCAACCCTGACGGCACTTGAAGCTGGTCGTCCTGGCTTGCCCCCCCAAAGCACCCGCAAAGTCCGTCAAAAATATATGGAATACTTTGCAGGTAGGGGGGCCATTGATATGCCAGAAAATGTTTGAGAAACATTTCTAAAATACATTTTTATTTTAAACTGAAATAATATTTCATTTTATTTACTGCTTGTGTTTCTTTTAGCTGTCTCATAGATTCTCCAATGGGCTTTTCTTTTTGGACATTTTCTTTAATAGTGCAAATGTAATTTATTTGATACATGAGGTGACAATCTCTTCTTCAGCTAACTATTATGTTGTGTGTCTGCTACACACACACCTTGCTTTTGTTGTTAATGTATGTACTGCAATAATGATAAAAAAAAAAAACCTTTTCAGCACCATGAATTAATTGTTCCCAAAAATGGCCTGATTGGGGAAGATTTTAGAGCACTGTGGGGGTTATTTACTAAAGGCAAATCCACTTTGCACTACAAGTGCACTGCAAAGTGGATTTGCCTTTAGTAAATAACCCCTATTGTCACTGTAAACACCAACTTACTCCAAAAACTGGTATTGAGCACTGAAAGAAGAAGCCACACATTGTTGACTATAAAACATTTTACTCTGTGCACATTCACATGTGCGTTAGAAAAGGGTTTTTGAACAAACCAACATATTTGCTGTATAACATTTTTATGTTTGACAGTAGAAATAGCCTTTTTTGGGTTAAACAGGCATGTTTAACCACTTCAGCCCCGGACCAATTGGCAGCCAAAGGACCAGGCCCCTTTTTGCGATTCGGCACTGCGTCAATTTAACTGACAATTGCGCGGTCGTGCGACGTGGCTCCCAAACAAAATTGGCGTCGTTTTTTTCCCACAAATAGAGCTTTCTTTTGGTGGTATTTGATCGCCCCTGCGGTTTTTATTTTTTGCGCTATAAACAAAAATAGAGCGACAATTTTGAAAAAAATGCAATATTTTTTACTTTTTGCTATAATAAATATCCCCAAAAAATATATAAAAAAACATTTTTTTTCCTCAGTTTCGGCCGATACGTATTCTTCTACATATTTTTGGTAAAAAAAATCGCAATTAGCGATTATTGATTGGTTTGCGCAAAAGTTATAGCGTTTACAAAATAGGGGATAGTTTTATAGCATTTTTATTAATATTTTTTTTTTTACTAGTAATGGCGGCGATCAGCGATTTTTATTGTGACTGCGACATTATGGCGGACACATCGGACATTTTTGACACATTTTTGGGACATTTGTCATTTATATAGAATTCAGTGCTATTTAAATAGCACTGATTCCTATGTAAATGACAGTTGTAGTGAAGGGGTTAACCACTAGGGGGCGGGGATGAGTCAGTGTGACGTGTTGTGTTTACTTTACTGTAGGGGGGCGTGGCTGTACGTGTGACATCATTGATCGGCGTTCCCGATGACAGGGAACCGCCGATCACTGACAGTCAGTGTAGGAAGCGCGGGGAGAGGTTTGTTTACACAAACCTCTCCCCGTTCTTCAGCTCCGTAACCCGATCGCGGGACACCAGCGGCGATCGGGTCCGCTGGTCCCGCGGCCGGGGTCACGGAGCTCCCGACCGGGTCGCGAGCGCGGCGCTAGCGGCGCGCGCGCGACCCACAGGCAGGCACATGCACGATCACGTACAGATACGTGATTCTGCCTGCCCGTGCCATTTTGCCGACGTATATCGTCGTTAGGCGGTCGGGAAGCGGTTAAAACCATAAAACATACACAACTCAGGAACTTACAAAGTTCAACTTTGATAAAGTGAAGGCAATATGAGACATTAGTGTGTCCAAACTGTGTTGATCTTGCCTTCATCAGATGGGGTGATGTCACCCCTGTAAAAGCCACATTTTGACGATTCACACAAATTGGGAGTCAAAATGGGGATTTCCCTCCTGATCCCATGCCTAATGTCAACATGTGCTAACTCCCATCATGGGGGATCAATGGTGTTTCGGGGGGGCAACCCCTTCCTCTCATCTAGTTAAGTTGCGAGGAAGGGGTTGCACCCACAAAACGCGTACATCGATATCCCGTGATGGCAGATAGCACATGTTGACACACTGTGTGCATCTTTAAAATTTGGCTTTTAAAATACTTTAAAACTTGATTTAAAAGAAAAAATTACACAAACAAACGGTACAATTTTTGTGTGTTTTAGATTCTGCTTAAAACATCAATGATGTTCTTCATTTTTTTTTTAACATCGTTGATGTTTTCCCTTATCATTATTGTTCTGGTGTCCCACACTAGTGCTCCTGCGTCCAGATGTGCAAACAGCTGCTGAGTGTCCTCTCCTTACACTGAATCAAGTTTGCATTTCATTCTAGTTACAAACCCATCTAGACAACAATGTACTAAACTTCTTTTAATACAAATAGGCATGACCAAATGTAGTTAACCTGCATCTGCCAAAAACATTGTATTAGTGGGCGAATGAACGATGTTTACTACGACGATTACTGTGCCCGCAAACCTTAAAGTTGCCATTTTAGACTGTACAACAGTAAAGAAAAGCACATGGAGCAGCATTCAAGTAATAATAATAATAGGAACACAGGACAAATACTTACTTTTTAGAAGCAGTTTCCTGATCTTTCTGTACTGATCGTGCTCCCTCAATTTCAGGTCTGACCAGCGTTTCCTCAATTAATCATTGGATTGTCGTACCCCAAAACTCCTGTGCAGACTTTTCACAACTTTAGTCATGATCTTGGCCTTTCTCACATTTGGGTTTGGGTAGTCCATACTTCCCATCATAGTCGGCCCTCTTCAAGAAAGCTCCGGGCTTTCGTCGTTGCTGCTAGTATCATGCACCTGCTGTCTCTCCGCCATGTGCTCTCCCACTGCGCCGAAAGAGAAGGGACGGGGAATATACTAAAAAGAAGGTCAGGGGTGGGCAGAGTTTCACGCATGCGCAGTGTATATAAAGCATAACACGCGTGTGTCATACGTATGATCTGTGAGCGGAGGAAGAAGTAGCGGAAACACCGATCGTGATAACGAAGGTACAATTTTAACTTGGGGCATCAGTGGCCTATACTGCTTATAGATTGAGGCCTATATTGGGACAAGATTAGGGTTTGTCTTGTGTTGTGTCTTGCAGATAAAATGGATAGATTCAACGATCACGACTTCCTCCCCCAATTCATTGATATGTACAGAGATCTACCCTATCTGTGGCAGGTAAAACACCTCTTTTATACTAATAAAATAAAGAGGCAGCGCTGGATCAATTGATGGAATTGGTGAAGCCGGTGATTCCCACGGCAACCATCCCCTATTTCAAGGTCAAAATTGGTGGCCTGAGGAGCACATATAATAGGGAGCACAAGAGGGTCCAGGATTCCAAGAAATCAGGAGCAGCAGCAGATGACGTTTATGTCCCCAGGCTGTGGTACTATGACAGACTGCATTTTCTGTGAGACCACACTGAAATCAGGCAATCCCTCTCAACTCTTCCTTCCATGATTCATTCCACCCCAGCTGAGGCTTCCAACGTCCAACCTGGGCCTTCCACCCTGAAAGAAGTGGAGGAGCCCAGCTTGAGCCAGGTATAGCATTGTTCAACATATTACTGGTCAAAAAATGAATGATGTTAACTAGATGTTATTATTGATCACTAATTTCTGATTTAACAAAGTGGTTTACACATCAATAGACAGTAGTAGCCAAAAATGATTGGGACAAGAATGAAAAATGCTGGGGTCAGAATGATAGTCTTTTCGATTTGTTAACATTCAATTTGCAACAGTCATGAGCTCAAAATTATGTTTGATTGATGACCAAAAAAATAAAACTATGTCCCTTTTTCATACACAGGAAAGCCTCAGCCAGGAGGAGGCTGTGTAAAGTGGCAGCCAGCAGGTGGCAGGGGAAGTGGCAGCCAGGAGATGGTGGGGGTAAGTGGCAGCCAGGAGGTGGTGGGGGTAAGTGGCAGCCAGGAGGTGGCGGGGGTAAGTGGCAGCCAGGAGGTGGCAGGGCCCAGTAGCCTGACCGAATCCCAGGTCGCTCCCTCCGCCTTCAACCAAAAAGGCCCAGGAAGGGGAGGAACATGGAGGAGTCAGCACTTAGGTTAATTTGGCAGGCTTCTGTGGCCCTCAGAATCCCCCCAATATTCAAGAGGCCTATACATGCATTGCTGCCAGCAAAATGCAAGAAATGGAGGTGGGCCAACGCCTCATTTGTGAGGAAGTGATCTATCAGGCCCTAAATAAGGGGTTGAGGGGCGAAATCACAGTAAAGTAAAAGCCATGTTTGTGTGTTCGACCATCCTCCTCCACCTCCTCCATCTCCTGCCACAACTCCAACACCAGAGCCACATCATGGAAGCATGCGGGGAAGCAAGCATGTAAGGAAGACGATGGCCTGGGTTCAGTCTGGTCTGACAAAAGATGCAGGCTGTTGTATGACCACAGCCTCGGGACATATATGTCATATGCTGCTGTTCCCTATCTCTTGGAGTCCTGGACCGGATTGTGCTCCCTATTAAATGGACTTCTCAGGCTACCAATTTTGCCTGTCAAATAGTTGATGTCTGCTCTGGGGTACAAAGGCTTCGCTAATTTCACCAGTTTATCCAGCGTTGCCTTCCTCTTTATTTTGTTATGACCCCTAATAAATGTCTATTTTTTTTTTCACAAATATTTGCCTATGTATTTTACTTCAAAAAGGACAGTTTGTTTGTGAGTAGGCAGGTACATTTCAAAAATACAATGTCAAATTAACAAGGGAAACCAACAGCAACCAACCACCTTGAGGTTAAAAAATACAAGATAATAATTCTAGATTGTAAGCTCCAACGAGCAGGGCCCTCTGATCCCTCCTGTATTGATTTGTATTGTAAGTGTACTGTCTGCCCTTATGTTGTAAAGCACTGCGCAAACTGTTGGCGCTATATAAATCCTGTATAATCATAATAATAATGGTGTTGTGGTAACTTCACACAAAATGACAAAAAATATTATGGAGATCACTAGAAAAAAATAAAAATAAAATCAAGAGTTCTTGATAAAAAAAAAAGTAGATCACTAGAAAACAAATTATAAACATTATTCTGGAGATCTGGCAAAAAAAAATAAATAAGATTATTCAGGAGATCACGAGAAATAATAAAGAAATCAGTTTGTCAGAAATCTGTGTGAATATCAGCAGCAAAACAACTTCATTTTTCTAGCATTATAAAGAAGAAGAAAATGCGCTGCATTAAAAGATAAAAAAATTTGCAGTGTGATGAATGTGCTATCTCCATTACGAATGCTAGTTTTACCAGACTGATCGCTTTCGTCTCGTACTTGATTCAGAGCATGCGTGGAATTTTGTGCATCAGAATTGTCTACACACGCGCGGAATATACGAGAATGGGTTTTGTTGTCGGAAAATTTGAGAACCAGCTCTCAAATTTTTGTTGTCGGAAATTCCGAAAGCAAATGTCCAATTTTTTTCAGAAGAACATACCCACAACAAAAATCAGGAAAAGTTAAAGGGAAGTTTTACCTGTTTCCTTTTTATTTTTATTTAGATGTATAGCAGCAATTCAACATTCCCCACTGCTTGCATTAACTGCATAAATGATACATAGTAACATTAATGTGATACATATAATTGTTTTTGTTGCTAAGTATATGTTTAGCTGATTGTCTGCAGACTACACATCAGCTGTTTTTACTCACTCATTGATTTAAGGAAGTAACAGTGCCTTTTGTTACTAATCACCAGCTGCTCTTCATTCACAGAGCACACACACACATCCAATCCTTTATTGTTTAAAGGAAGTAACCAATATTGATTGATCAACTTATTTATTATTGTATCAAATATTTTAATACTGGTTTGTTCACCTTTGAGCACATCTTTTCACCACACATATTAATGACATTAAGCTGCCTAGTGTCATTTTTTGGAGTATTTTATCTGCACGTTTGATATATTTTATTTATTTATTCACTGATCTTATTCATCAGTCACTTGGATCACTTATCCACTTAGACTATATATATTTTCTTCATATATTATTGACCACTTTGGACCTGCTGGCAATAGTGTATATGCATTGGATGCATTAACATCGTTATACTTATAATTTCGATCTATTACATCAATAAGGTTGATTTTGCGCACCATCTATACAAACTTTGTATATTTTACTAAATGTCCAATAGATCCTACACGTGGTCGGAATTTCTGACAATAATCTCACATCGAACATTTCTTGTCGGAAATTCTGACCGTGTGTACGCGGCATAAGAGTTACTAATCCTATTCCTTGGAAAAGGAAATTTAACCTTGTAGGTTATGTCATAAAGATCCAAACTCAAATATGTAATTGTGAAAAATCACTGAACAATGGAAGGATTTCACAAGTGATTTTAGTGATTTGGAGAATCTTTCTTCAAAAGATTTTTATTGGTTTTGCAATAAAATACATTGTACAATTTGACATTGTACGTCGTGCAATGACGATGATAGAAACATGGAAATTTAAATGAACAATCAAACATGTGTCCAGTAACTTATTGTTAATATCATGAAATATTAGTATTGAACAGGTAAAACGACTAACAGTGAGAAATAATTTCTTGTAGAACAAACCTGTCCGCTCGAGTGGCACCCCAGATGGGCTCATTAGTGCCACAGGAGTTGAGAGGTTTAACTAGGGATACAAAAACTCAGTAAATAGTGGATGTAGGTAACTTGGCAGTACAAGTGATAATTAGGATAGGAGGGGTCCAGTAGTGTTGCTCAGTCATGATTTGGAGAATCTTATCCAACTGTTGATAAGAAAATGAGGAGTTGATAGGACAGGTTCAATCTTATGATGATTCTGTAATTGAATGGGATAATATGCAGAGGCATTGTGTGGGTATAGAATTTGCTCCACATGTCACATAAGTGGAGGGTACTTCCAGAATGTCGAGCTAATGCCAATAAGTGGCTTTTTTTTCAAAGTTGCTAAAAACACTACACTTATGAAATAAGGGCTTTTAAATGTAACACTTCAACTACATCAAGCCATTTCTAAGCTACAAAATCACAATTAAGCAATCAGACAAACAGGGTAATGAGGTAGTCATGGACAATGCCCAGTATGAACATGTAAGCCCAGAAATGTAAATAAATAAAGAATTGTACAGATGCATTATTCGCACTGATGTTTAATGGGAAGGGTAAAAGACTTCGGGATCATTTACTGTATGTTTTTTTTTTTTTTTTTTTTTGCCTATAGCTCCACTGTAAGGAAGTTAAAATTATAATTTGGCCATACGTGTACCAAAGCTTGGTTACAACGAGAAGAATTGTTCTCAAAGATTCCAATACATCACTTACCCTGGATTAAACCAAACTTGATTCCGAAACAGAGCTCCAGTCATCCTCTAATAGGCCCCACTCCAGACAAAACATTTCCTCCTCCCCAGGACCTCTTACCCTAATCAACCACAACCCTGAGTTCCCACCTGGCCTATCAGGTAACCCTTCTTGCAACCTCGATCCTGTGGTTTCTCTCCACACCAAAAGCTTCTTTGATAAAGATACTATACTCTGGCTACTATGACTATACTTGCCTTGGACAAACACTGTATATTGGGACTTATACCCCCATAACCCCTCTTTAAATAACACATTCAAGGACAAGAGAATTGAGTACTGACCACCTGCCCAACCCCACCTCTCTCCATCCCTCCTTTTTTTTTTCTTTCTTCTCTCCCTCTTCCCCTATGCGCCTTGTTAGACCCAAAAATGTTGCCTCACCCACAAGTCTAGGTCCGGTCCCTCCCCAAGAAGGACCATTTGATTTGATACAATTCTTAATATACTTGAGCCACTTATGGAAACAACATTCCTGAATTCAACCAAGCCAAACAACATTCTATGTTAAATTTGTTGTATTCTGTGTTTGCAGCCTAACTACTGTGCATACTCTTTTACAAATAAAAATGATTGTATCATCTTTGTGCTTGTACTTTGAAAACCTTTAATAAAACTCTTTGAAACAAAATTATAATTTTGGCAAATAGTGAAGAATTTAAACCACAGAAATCATGTCAACGGTCGAGCTTTAGGTGTCATCTATTTGATGCAGTGCTGAGATGGGGATTTATATGTGAGCAAAATAAAATGTCTGTTTCCTCCTGGTACAAATTACCATATTTACTTGATTGAAAAGGGTAAATTCACAGACATGCTGGGAGGTATCATAAGTATGACACCACTGAGATTATCTTTGTGGTTGTGGATCACATACAGGAAAATCTAATAGGTGGTGATTTTGGCAGGTAAATACCTAGACATGAAACTTGTTGGATACAAGCTTTAAAGATTGTTTTGCACAAAATAAGTCCCTTAAGTACAGATCTTTTCTATGGGTAACTGAAAATTGCTGAGTTAAGGAAAATAAAGTGCTGAATACTAAAGCCCCATACACACGCTCGGATTATCCGAGGACCAGGTCCGTCGGATCATGTCCGTCGTACTTTGTCCGATGTTGGTTTTGCGTACACACGGTCGGACAAAGTTGTCGGAAAATCCGATCATTCTGAACGTGGTGACGTTTGTTGCCTACGACGGGACTACGTAGAGGCTAGAAGCCAATAGCTTTGGTCTTGTAATGTGATCTGAGCATGCGTAGCACTTTGTCTGTCGGACAACGCTACACACGATCGGATTTGGTGTGATCGGACCGTGTTGTCAAAAAATCTAATCCGACGTACACTGTCCGATGGTGCATACACACGGTCGGATTTTTCAACAACATTGTCCGATCGGACAGAATCCATGCGAAAATCCTACCGTGTGTATGGGGCTTTACAGTACTTGGACATTATGCTGTGTATGTATTTATGGATACTAAAGTGTCCTATAATAAGCTTATAAGTGTTTTAAAATATGTAGATTGTTTACAAAATTATTTTGGTATCTTTTATTGTATATATTGTCATTATTCCACTGTATGTACCATTCCCAACCTCTCCCAGCAGTGTTAATGGATGATTCTTTTCTTGGGGGCTGTATGGACATGACCTCAAATGTTGCTCTGTTATAACATATAAAGGATAAACATGTAATGTTTGCATTTCAGCATGATTCATCCATAACTGTCCTCTTTTTTTTTTTTTTTTTTTAATTGTTTATTTATAAATTTTTCAAGTCATACAAAGAAAACACATGTAAAACAGTAACATTTAGAAGTAATGCAGGTAAATACTGACTTAGGGATATAATATAATATAATCTGTACATACAAAGGATTAGCGATGTGGTTAGCCTGTGAACTTGAGTGGGAGAGATAGTCAAGCTCAAGTAAAAATTAAATAAGACATAAAATAAGTGGAAACATCCTCCTACCCTATCTGGTTATAGAGGTAATATAAATACATTATTTAATCTTATAAAGAGATCTGTGCAATAAGAGAAAGAATAATAGTTAGCCTTCAAACTCACTGAAGTATGTAAGCGATTGAATTTAATTAACTAGGTTCATATCCTTCAGAACCATATACAGAATCATCCCATGTTGACCATATTTCAGAAAATTTCTGCTCCGTACCCTCCACTACAGCCGTCAGATGCTCCATTCTACGTATGTCAGCCACAGTGGTGATCAATTGTGGGAGTGTTGGGGTGAGGTGGACAACCATAACCTAGGAATGACCCGTTTGGCAGCCAGTAGAATATAAGACATCAGTCGGCGCATAGCCTTAGTAATACCAGGGAAAGGGAGGCCTATCGAATAGTGCATGGGCGTCAGAGGAACAGGGTTACCAACCAGTGTTTCCAACAATTTCTGGACTCGGAGCCAAAATTGGTGGACAGGGGAACATTCGCAAAAAAATGTGGTAGTGAGAGCCTACAGCATTGTTACATCTCCAACATTGTTTTGAGATTGATCGATTACGGGCGTGTAAAATCTGGGGTCCTGTACCAATGCATCAGGACTTTGTATGCAGTTTCCTTATGAGTCAACCATCGAGAAATTCTGGCAGTGTGCTCCCATATGCTCCCCCAATCCAACAAGGAGATGTCATGCTGCAAGATCTGAGACCATTTTCTCATGTAGTGATGGTTATTTACCGTCATAGGGACAGCCTTGTGCAATATTTTGTATATGGTAGAGATCATTTGGGGCTCATAAGGACCATTGGCGCATAGGGTCTCAAAGTCTGTTGGCTTCTCCAGAGTCAAAGAAGGGGATCTGGTGGAGAAATAATGTCTAATCTGTAAATACGAATGTAAAAGCTTTTGGGGAATCTAATGTTGTCTTTGCAAGTTAGGAAAAGTCAGTAGGTGTCGGGTCACTGGGTTAACTAAGTGACGTCGTTGGAAAAGTCCTGCCTGGGACCATGGCAGCATACGGTCATAAGAAAGGCTGTCTGGTATGTCTGGGTTGAATAGGATATTCAAGAGTGGTGGGCACAGTGAGGATAGGGAATAGCACTCGGAACATCTTTTCCAAATAGACAACGTGAACAACATCGGAGCTAAACATATTTTCCGTAATTGGGGCATATAACTGTCCTCTTATGCCTATGTTTGCCCCTTATTTTTCAGATGGGCTTGACCTGGTGGATCCCTGCTGTATGTATTTTGCAGAGATTTGGGCTATAGCTGATTAGGAGGAAGAAATATGGGAGGCTCCATCTGACAGACCTGGCAGGTGGATTCTGCATTATAGCCTGGCATGTGGATCCACATACCACGTGTGATATCAAACACCAAATCATCTGCGGTAATGATTGTAATGGCACACCGGGGAATATAAAGGGAACCGTGGAACTCAGGGAAGTAAAGGGGGATTACCTGAGTGGCTGTCAGATTGGTAAAAAAGTTTGTTATTTCATCTAGTGTTGCTTACATACTAGTGTTCAATATAGATCTCAGGTTATCAGTGCAGGCTTTCATTGACTTTTTACTCTATTTCACATTACTTAACCCTGGGGCCCTGAATTGCCTATTACAGGCAGTCCCCAAGTTACGAACACCCGAGTTACGAATGACTCCTACTTACGAACTGCCTCAATGCCGGCTGCTTCTGCTCCACGCTGGTCCTGGATACCTCCGAGCAGCTATCTTGCAGCGCCGGACACATCCCATACTGCAGTACTACATGTACTGCGTGGCTAGAAGAGCCCCAGATAACATAACTGCTTGCCCAGAAGTGCCCGGAACAGCCCACATCCATGCACAGGCAGAAGTTACACTTACAAATGTAGTGTTCTGACTTGCACACAAATTCCACTTACGAACAAACCCCCAGTCCATATTGTGTTTGTTACTCTGGGACTGCCTGTATATGGACCAGGACACTATTGTTAGCATATTGGACCAGAAACTTACTGCTAACAGTCTGAATCAGCACATCATTGGTAACATATTTACAGTAATTAGGCACTAAATAATGTACACATGGCCTTTGTGACTACTTTGGGGTGCTATACCTATACAGATATTACACACATATTGTAATTACCATATGAAGTAAATTCTCATACTTGATATGTGTATCTTATTTAGCTGTAGCAGTGCAGTAAATATAGCTATTGAAGCACTATATTAGGCTGGCATTTGAGGAACCCTTTATGTCCTCTGTGGTCTTCATTTGGATTTTGGATGGAAGGATTCCCTAGATCATTGCATGAATGGTTGATTTTCTTTGATATGTGAATGTCCCACTGGGGTAGATTTACTAAAACTGGTGCACTCAGAATCTCATGCAACTGTACATGACCTAACCGCAGATTGTTCAATTAAGCTTTGGCAATAAAACCTTGGTTTCTATGCAGAAGTGAGCCTAATGTTGCACTCTCCAGATTCAGTAAATAAACCCCACTGTGTGTATGGAATTGTGTTATAAAAAACGAATAGAATGAAACATTTAAATAATGAATATGTGTCACTAATGCAAATTTTGACAAAATATTGTAGGCGCACCTCCTATATCTCCTAATGAAGCAGATATATAATCTGGGAAAAGAGTTATCCTCATCCCACTGCAGGAATTCTCTTTAACTAGATGGACATAACAACTTTGTGCATGACTATAACAATATCATAGTTAGCCGAGTAGTACGTGGTTGAGGTTACCTATGGAGGTACAAATTATACAAATTATTGGCATTTGTTATCGCATGGACTCTCTTATTATATGTGATTTTATGATTTGCGTCTTCACTTCCTGATTCCCTGACAGAGGATGGCGGCGGGGCAGCCGAGAGACGAGCGGTCGCTCGTCACATTCTGCCGACACCGCTGGAACCTGGAACAGGTAAATGTCCATTTATTAAAAGTCAGCAGCTGTATTTGTAGCTGCTGACTTTTAATATTTTTGGTGTGGGTGGACCACCTCTTTAAGGATGTGGTGCCTATATAAATCGGGAGTCTAATTTTTTTTTTCATAAAAGCTAAACCTGTGTCCAGCCTGCAACCAGTTGGTGGTTCCTGAAGAGTGCCATTGTGGTGGATCTGTATAACAACACATGCCAGGTCCGATCCTAGGGTTACAGACGCCTGGGTGCAGAAATATTTCTGGCGCCCCCACATGGGCATGGTCATCTTACTAACACCTCCCCTTTACAAATGTTTCTATGGCTACGACTCAAACACAGAGATGCTTCCCTAAGAAATCTTTATTACCCTGGGATCCTCCCATGATCTTTTAACAATAAAGAAAATACGTACACTAATGGGACCTGGAGGGGGGTCTCTCTAATGCACACAGAAAGGGCTTCTGTTAGGCCCCTTTCACACCGGGGCGTTTTTCATGCGGTACAGCGCTAAAAATAGCGCCTGTTCACCGCCTGAAAAAATCCGGCCCCTTTAACTCCGGTGTGAAAGCCGGCGGACTTTCACACTGGAGCGGTGCGCTAGCAGGACGGCAAAAAAAAGTCCTGCTAGAAGCATCTTTGGAGCGGTATAGGAGCGGTGTGTTCACCGCTCCTATACCGCTCCTTCCCATTGATTTGAATGGGAAACCGCAGTAAAACCGCGGCAATACCGCCGCAAAGCGCCGCTACGGCGGCACTCTGCGGGGGTGTTTAACTCTTTTTCGGCCGCTCGCGGGGGGTAAAACCGTACCGCGAGCGGCCGAATACCGCGGTTAAAACGACGGTAAAGCAGCGCTAAATATAGCGCTGCTTTACCGTCACCGCGGCTCCCCGCCCAGTGTGAAAAGGGGCCTTAGAGAGCCTGTTAGAAAGAGCCCCCAGACATACTGCAGACATGATACAGAAGATGGTTTAGAGACTGCAGACATACTACAAGCGATAGTCAGAGACTGCAGACATACTACAAGAGATGATCAGAGACTGCAAACCTACTACAAGAGATAGTCAGAGACTGCAGACATAGTACAGGAGATTATCAGAGACTGCAGATACAGTACAGGAGATGATCAGAGAGTGCAGACATGGTACAGGAGATGTCAGAGACTGCAGACATAGTATAGGAGATGGTCAGACACTGCAGACATAGTAGAGGAGATGGTCAGAGACTGCAAACATAGTACAAGAGAGGGTCAGAGACTGCAGACATAGTACAGGAGATGATCAGAGACTGCAGACATGGTACAGGAGATGGTCAGAGACTGCAGACATAGTATAGGAGATGGTCAGAGACTGCAAACATAGTACAGGAGAGGGTCAGAGACTGCAGACATAGTACAGGAGATGGTCAGAGACTGCAGACATGGTACAGGAGAGGGTCAGAGACTGCAGACATAGTACAGGAGATGATCAGAGACTGCAGACATAGTACATGAGATGATCAGAGACAGCAGACACACTACAGGAGATGGTCAGAGACTGCAGTTCCTAAGGATGGCAGTAGATAATGACCGACCAGCCCTCTCACCAGACCCGGCGGTACAGCAACATCAGTTCTTCTGTTCAGGAGTCAGCTCACTCTGGGTTGCCCGTGGCGACTCTGCTGGGTAGTGCTCAGATCTGTATTCTGGCAATTCTGGCAATATTTCTTCACCAGGGATGGCGCCAGGCTGTGCAGCTTTCCCTCTGGTGACACAGGGCAGCGGGGTTCTCTTTCTGAAGGCGTCACCTCAGCACTTCCTCTCCCTGGAGTCCTGGGTGCACTTCCCCGAAAGCTTTCCTCGGCTCTTGGCGCTCTCTCTCTCTCTCCCTCCCTCTCTTATTCAGCTGAGCATGCTGTGTAGGTAGCAGTTTCTGGGTCACAATGGTGCTACCAGTCCTCGGGACTACATGTCCCACAATCCTCTTCTCTGCTCCCTTTTTATTGTATTTCTTCTCTGGCCAACATGAAGGAGGGAGAAGAAACATAGCGGGCAGCTGACCTGGCAAGCGCCGCTCACTAGTACAGCAGTGCGAGGAGGAGAGGGAAGGGGGGGTCTAAGAGCCACAGCTGCTATCTCTCCACTCAGACACGGGCGCTCCGATCTCCGTCTGCTTCACTCTCCTCCTCTGACAGGAGGAGGGAGGGGGATGTGCAGTAAACACAGAGAGCCCTCTTCCCGTTGATAACAGGGATGGCAGTGGCACAGTCTCTCCTCCCCTGATCCGCTCCTGCGTACCTCCCAACTTTTAAAGTTGAGAATGAGGGACATTCTGGGGAGAGAGTGACCTGCGGCACACGCAGCTTATATCAAAGTGCCCATCAGAGCCCCCCCACAGCAGGTGTCCCCCATCAGAGCCCCCCCACAGCAGGTATCCCCCATCAGAGCCCCCCCACAGCAGGTGTCCCCATCAGAGCCCCCCCCACAGCAGGTGTCCCCATCAGAGCCCCCCCCACAGCAGGTGTCCCCCATCAGAGCCCCCCCCACAGCAGGTGTCCCCCATTGGAGGCCCCCCAGCAGGTGTCCCCCATCGGAGCCCCTCCCCAGCAGGTGTCCCCCGTCGGAGCCCCCCCACAGCAGGTGTCCCCCATCGGAGCCCCCCCACAGCAGGTGTCCCCCATCGGAGCCCCCCCACAGCAGGTGTCCCCCATCAGAGCCCCCCCCCACAGCAGGTGTCCCCCATCAGAGCCCCCCCAACAGCAGGTGTCCCCCATCAGAGCTCCCCCCACAGCAGGTGTCCCCCATCAGAGCTCCCCCACAGCAGGTGTCCCCCAACAGAGCCCCCCACAGCAGGTGTCCCCCAACAGAGTCCCCCCCCACAGCAGGCGTCCCCCAACAGAGCCCCCCCACAGCAGGCGTCCCCAATCAGAGCCCTCCCCAAAGCAGGTGTCCCCCCATTAGAGCTCCCCCCACAGCAGGTGTTACCCCATCAGAGCCCCCCCCCCACAGCAGGTGTCCCCATAGATCAGTACCTGTCCAATAGATCCCTGTAGCTCGGGGCATACGTGGCATCTTTGGTTACTAGGAGGGCGGCACTCAAACAGCATTTCTGGGAGTGCACTGGATGATTGGCAGCAGCTCTGGCCAACCCAGAAGAGAAGAGCCGACACACGCAGAGGGGGCGGGGCAGACAGGAGACTGCTCCACACGCAACAGACAGAAAGATTAGTGGAGTCTTGTACTGGAACGTGTTTCCCGGTACTAGGCTCCACAGCAGTACTCAGACAGCACGGATTCCTGGGACAGCGGGAGCGGTATGCACACTTGTCAGTTGCCGGTGGGATGGGGAACCGCAGCACCAGCTACATGCGCTCCACCTCCGCCTCTGGACACAGACGAGGAGGGAGGGGAGCAGCCCTCTGGAGCTTTGGTGCCCCCACCTCTGCGGCGCCTAATGTTTCTCAACTCCAGTCCTCAAGTACCCTCAACAGGTTATGTTGTCAGGATTACCCTCAGATGAAACAGCTGTGGTAATTACTAAGGCAGTGAAACTGATAAAATCACCTGTGCAAAATAATGGAAAGCCTGAAAACATAACCTGTTGGGGGTCCTTGAGGACTGGAGTTGAGAAACATTGCCATACATGACCTTTCTATAATCTGAAGGTCTGGTAAGCCTCACATGAAATATCTGTGGTGGAGGTTGACTCACTGGTGTGAGATTTATTGTCTTCAAGTGGGCTTTGTAATTTTTCTTGGACATTATATACATTGGGATCGTTGTGATTTGTAACTTGGACTTTCTTTACACTGCTATCTAGCATGGTGGTGTTGTTCATATTTATTAAACCGCAGCACATTATTGTTTACTGATTAGTATGCTATGGTAAATATCACCTAGCATGCTTGCAGCTAATGTTCACATAATCACATGCTATAAGGAAGGCTCTGGCCGAAACGCATTAGCATTTCAGATGTAGCACTGCTGTTAGTGCTCCAATAAAGGTATACAAGGAGAGGCATCCGTGTTGCCTGAATGTTTTGCTTATTTAATGTTCACATAATATTTCTTTAAATATTAGTGTGGTTTCACACTATGTGTTCAGTATCATAATATTTTCCTGGATGTAAAAAAAAAAAAAAGTGTAGCTATTAGGAAGCACAATAAAATTGAGGGGCAAAGGGTGAGCGAAATAGCTTTAACTATTACGCTTACTTTCCTGTAAAAGGGAGTATTCATCTCTCAGCGGTCCTAGAAGACTGCTGGAAAAATTTTAGACTCCTGATTGTTGTGCTAGTGAACCACTAGCTACAGCACTTTCTGACTCACTGACCGAGAAGAATGGTTAAAGTGGTGTTCCGGACGCAAATACTATAGCTGCTGACTTTTAATAAGGACACTTACCTGTCCAGCGATCCCTCGATGTCAGCCGCCCGAGACTGATCCGTCTATTGGATCGGCTGCCGGCACCTCCATCTTAACGAAGGGAAGCAGGCAGTGGAGACTTACGGCTTCACTGCCCATTTCCTGTTGCGCATGTGCGAGTCGTGCAGCGCTATGTGAATGGCCCTGTTGTTTTCTGGGGGACACACATGTCCCAGAAGGCAACGGGGCCACTCGCCGAAGAGGAGGAAGTGCCGCACAATAGGAAGAGGCAGATTAGGAAGACTGCCTAGCAACAGCGGTTTCAGGAAAGTTAAAAAAAATGACACATCGAAACAACGATCGCTGCGATGCGTGCCCCCAGGGGCGCGCCGTGGCTTGATATCCTGGCGACGTCATATGACGTCTTGGTCAGGATATCGAAACCACTTTGCCACTGTCATTTTGCTATATGGCAGGCGGCAAGTGGTTAAAGAGGTTGGTTTAAAAAAAAGTGTAGGATACATAGTCAAATCTTTATTTTAAATAGCTAATCACATATAAGGAAATTTTAAAAGGCGGCATGTGTGCTTGCACATGATTCAATAACTGAAGTACAAACAGGTTTACAGTATTTACTAAGCTAAGTGAACATTTACTTTCCAAAATGGTCATTTACTTTACTAACAAAAGCAAGAGGGCAATTATAATTGTCAGAAGCAGCCTCGATGTTTCACTTCTGATAGAGGTCCTTTATTTTTCAATAAAATTGGGTATGGGGAAAACCTAAGGTAGGGAAATAAGTCCCCTATTTGACAGTTGTCATCAAACAGGTTTCCAAGGGGGATCGTGGCTACCATGCTGCTGAATGGAAGCCTGATTCTGCAGCTCCACAATAGCGCAGAGGATTCCAGCACATAGAGGCAAAAAAATCACCTCAACAACCCCCCGATCCGACTGCTATAGTCCTAATCTATACCCAGAGAACACCTGCAACAGGGGGGATCGTGGCTACCGTGCTGCTGATTGGAAGCCTGATTCTGCAGCTCCACACTAGCGCTGAGGATTTCAGCACATAGAGGCGAAAAAATCACCTCAACAACCCCCGATCCAACTGCTACAGTCCTAGTCTATACCTGGAGATGACCTGCAACAGGAAAGAAGCCTCCCAACCGAAGGAAGCCTTGCATTTCTTCCTCCCTGCAGAGCGGTCACAGATCCAACATAGCGCCGGCGGCTGTTTTCCTGCCTCCTCCAGTGGCTTCTCGCACATGTCCCGAGGCCCTCAGCAAGCTGGTACACAGAAGAAGTTGCAGCCACAATCTACCATAGCCTCCACATTACTCTCACAGAGCGCAGCAAAGAGCAAGCCTCGCCTGTCAGCAGGGTCAGCTACTCCTGAAGTGAGCAATGGCTGCAATTCATTAAATTACACCAGAGACTTAGTAGGCACAATTAACTCATTCCTTACTAGTAACCAACCGATCTCTGACACAACCCTAAACCTGGGTTCACACTGATGCGGTGCAAGATCACTGCATGTAGTTCGCACTGGAATTGCAGCACATTCCTGTGCAAATTACATGTGGTGTCTCTGGGGTGCAATTTGAGCCATCGATTTGTATGGCTCAAATCTTACCCCATTTGCACCAAACTGGTGCAGAACCCTTTTTTTGTCTGCACCAGAATCGGATTGCATGGGTGTTGACAACCAATTGCAGGGTGTCATTAAAAAGTTCCACCCAAAAATTGAGCTTCCGCTCTCCTGATTCCCCCCCCTCCAGTGTCACATATGACACCTTTCAGGGGCGAGGGGGGTAGCAGATACCCTGTCTAATACAGGTAATTGCTCCCACTTTCGACGAAAGATCACCACAGTATCCGCTGCAATCTACACCATTTCCAGCCCCTCCTCCCCCCGCTGTCTTCTGGGAGACACACAGGTCCTAGAAGACAGCAGGGACCACTCAGAATGAGCAGCATGACTCGCGCATGCGCAGTAGGGAACCATGCTGTGAACCCGCAAGGCTTCACTTCCTCGTAGCAATGACGGTGCCTCCACCCACAGTCGAGGGGGCAGATCGACTTCGGGTGAGGACATCGCTGGTGACCTGGACAGGTAAGTGTCCCTATTTTAAAAGTCAGCAGCTGCAATATTTGTACCTGCTGACTTTTATTTTATTTTTTTTAGGCGGAACTCAGCTTTAACTTAACATACACTCCGCAATCATTTCGCATTGACGGGTTACGATTTAGATGCAGTGCCGAATCTGCAGGTAATTCACTATGAATTCACACCGCATCTAGTGTGAACCCAGACTAAAGGATATGTTAGTCTCCCTGTGTGCCTCTCTGCACACTGACATCATGGAATGTGTCCAGAATTTCAAAGCTGAAGTGAAGAAACTAGGGGGAAAGTACGATAGATCATTTGGAGCACAAAATGGGGGGTGTTTGCATCCTCACATAACACCCTTGTTGATGCACACAACCAGGGCTTCTTTTCATCTGGATCTTGGTGGAACTCCACCACCTCTGGCTTAGGCCCTCTGCTCCCTGCTCACCACTGTCACTTGTAAAGCAGAAGTTCAGCTTCATACCTGGTTCTGGACATCCCTGGTGGTCTGGTGGCATCCCTGGTGGTCCAGTGTGGGCATCCTTGAGGGGGCTGCTCTGATAATCGATCGGCACAGATCCCAGATCTGACAGACGCGAGTGAGGAAAAGCCGATCAACGGCATTTCCTATTTACACTGTGATCAGCCGTGATTGGACACGGCTGATCACGTGGTAAAGAGTCTCCGTCGGAGACTCTTTACCGAGATCATAGTTGCGGGGTGTCAGACTGACACCCTGCAACAATGATTGCCGCGATGCGCACCCCCAGGGGCTCAAAGCTCTATAGGCGATGTTTAAAAATGTCTACAGGTTACCCCTTAGTTATCTAGGTGTCCCCTACTGCCAGTTTTGGTGCAAATTTTTATTGCCAGATGTATCTATATATATTGCAACAATTACACATGAGCTTCACACCCCATATGATGTCCAATAGGACAAAACGTGTCGGGTGACACTCCTGGAATCGTTGTTTATGCTTATAAGTTGCTAACTAGCTCTGTAAGTGTAAACCCTCCCTTTTTTATCATTAAACACCATACGGTTTCACACTATGTGCGGTTATATGTTTTTCATGTATATCATCATGGATCATTGCAACATCTGATGTGATTCATCGTATCCTTTGGAGTCTGTTTTGGATGCCAAAATAACCTGCTCATTATCAGGGCGAGTCCATTTACCACACCATTGTTCCTGTTGCGGGAGATTCTATTGAGGCTATTCCCTCAAGATTACCTGTTTGACCCGTGATCAAGTTGAACTACCCAAGAAAGACTTTTGCACGTTTCCATTGCCACGTTTATTTTATTAAAAATGGACTTTCTCAATATGGTTTCATATTCACTTTATAATCATCTCTGACTGCAGTATTCATATTGATATTGTTTTTACACTTTGCTCTGGCCTTTCCTGGTCATTTTTTGATTCATATTTGTTTCAATTTGTCCACTTTAGCGCCACACTATTTTCTTTTATCATGATTTGCACTAAATGTCTAGTGGTGTGTTGGCAGCTTATCCATTCTCTATGTGTAACTTTTCTTTTTTTTTTACAGGTTACCAGTTTAGAGTTTTTTTTTGTATTTTTTTTAATTTAATTTACTTTATATTTTTTATTTTTACACTGTCCCTTAAAAAAAATTTTGATCACTTTTATTCCTATTACAAGGAATGTAAACATCCCTTATAATAGAAATAAGCAGGACAGGGCCTCTTTAATGTGAAATCTGGGTTCAAAAAGACCCCAGATCTCACATTTACACTTAAAAGCAATAAAAAAGAAAATTAAAAAAAATATATTTTTTTTTCCAAAAAAGAAACTGTCCCTTTAAAGACCCCAGATCTCACATTTACACTTAAAAGCAATAAAAAATAAAATTCCAAAAAAAATTAAAAATTTCCAAAAAGAAAAATTGTCCCTTTAAGCCCGGTGGGCGGAAGTGATGTTTGACGTTGCTTCGGTCTTTCAAGGGCATAGAGTCAAGTGGGGGCCATCTTGCCCTCACTTGACTTCCTGCCCATCCATCCTTCCTGTCCACCTCTCCAGCCGCTTATAAAAGTGATCTTTTAAAGCGGACCGCCCGCTGTTTAAAAAAATACCGGGGTTGTGGCTATCTACTGCTGCCATAACCCCAGTATTTAAAGTCAAAGTAGTGATGTACATCCTCAGTGGACGGTCCGGAAACATAAAATAATCAATCCCAAAGAAATAGCTGATTCCTTTGCCACCTTTTACTGCTCTTTGTATAATCTAAAGAAGACCCTACTGCCCCCCCCCCCCCCAGACTGTTGATGAACAAACTGATGCCTTTATAGCCTCACTAAACCTACCTACTCTTTTGCTTACACACCTCCAGGCGCGAAATACATCCATTATTTCCTATGAAATTATTAAAGCCATATGCACTCTTCCGCTGGGAAAATCATCTTTTTGATATTAATAAAAACTAATGAAACCAAAACAGGATTCAGTATTGGATGATTTGTCCTCAGCAATATCAATTTTACAATGAGCTAACTCTATTCACAACTAAAAAATACACTTTAACAAATCTCAAAATGCTTCTTTAATATAGTATGTGAAACATGATCTTACAGCAATACATTATAAATTAAAAATTTAGTAATAAATAAAGGCAATTTTAGCATGCAATTATGAAAATGTAAATACACCTATATTGAAAAATTATGTTTAAATCTGCTTTAAACAAAATATGAATTTATAATCATTAAAATGACTAGGTAGTTATTTCTACTTTTGTTTTTCAATTGCACTTATTGTCATATACTTTCATTTGTAAAAATGTTACTGTTGTCAAAGCATACCAAGGTCTGCAAAGAAAAAAAAACACAAAAAAATGTGAAAATGGCTAAATCAATGCTAGCTGATTTCTTTGATAGTCATACAGCGTCTGTCAGGCACCTAGCCCAAAGCTGCCCTTGAGCACGGAATGCATATTGCTGATGCACTTAGGAAATAACTTATTCATATCAAATCCACTGAATACAATGAAAATAATGTGCATTATGTTGGAAAGCATTTTATTGCCGTTCCAGTATCTTACTTTATGCAAAAACTAGTAAATGGGTTACCTTCTAATGACATAGCCATGTTATTATCAAAGTGTATATTACCTCATCCAAGATGAAAGTAACATGTTTGGAAATCCAATTACAAATTCTTTCAATCAAACATGTTGAGGACGCATATGAATCTATTTTTTTACCTTAAAATATTCAAAGTAAATGTATAATGTGCATTTAAGAGATGGATTGTCTTTGTGATTTTCAATTTACTTTTAGACTCGTAAGAAAGTGAAAAAATGGTCTTGTAAAGATCAAGTAACTTTAACATTGCTTCAATCTGAAAAGTCCTTACTGCCACCAGTAAAAGTCTCCAATGGCATAAAAAAATGCAATCCTGTATAAAGTGCAGGCCCTTGGAGATGAAAGTGCATACCTCCAGCAACTTGTAAGTACCCCCAAACCTCTGGTGCTTTTTAGTGCTTTTACATCTTGACCATCTCCCCATCCTGCCCTATTCACATTTCTAATGGCCATAAAGGCAGCCCATCATGGAGATGGGAAAATAGAATATGTGAAGGGGACGAGGTTGTGGGCAAAAATCAACAGGACATGTTTTACATTTTATGTATGTATATTAATTAAGCAAATATTTTGGATTTGAGAAAGGTGCAGTGAATATTGTTTTCTTACTTACTAAAAGCTTACTAAGCTTCAACACAGAGAGTCAATAGAGCTAATAATCTGAAGGAATTGATAACTCAGGTCCTCAATATAAAAGAATGGTATCAAAGCAGCCATATTGTCAATGTGTGTTGGAGCTGTTGAGGAGAGTTGACAGTTCTGTGTAGGGTAAATGTAGGGAGACATGTTGTGCCATACCGTGGATTATGGTGCCTTTGTCTCCTTTCAAGCTTATAGGTATGAAGGCTGAAAAATCCTCAACTACTAGCTATAGATAGCTCAACCTCAACCGTCACTCACTTTTTTTACAACTTTGGGTTGCCTGGCTCATCACCATCTACAAGATAGGGAGGAGGATATAACTCTTATGCCGCGTACACACGAGCGGACTTTTCAACGGACTAGGTCCGACGGTCTTTCTGACGGACTTTCGACGGAGTTCCGACGTACTTTTCGAATGAATGGACTTGGCCACACACAGTCACGCTAAATTCTGACGGATTTGAACGTGATGACGTACGACCAGACTAGAATAAGGAAGTTCGTAGCCAGTAGCCAATAGCTGCCCTAGCGTTGTTGTTTGTCCGTCTGACTAGCACACAGACGAGCGGATTTTTCGATAGGAACTGGGTCCAGCGGAGTTCCGACGGGAAAATGCTCTATTTCTAAAGTCTGTCGGATTATTCGAAAGCAAAAGTCCGATGGAACCCACACACGATCGAATTGTCCGACGGATTCGTTCTGTCGGACCTTTGCTGTCGAAAAGTCCGCTCGTGTGTACGCGGCATTAGAAGGTTGTAATGCCTAGATGCTTTAGAATTTCTCGTTTTACTTCTTATGCCCCAGCACACAAAATTAGGCTTTTTGGAAGTCTCCAGTCTCTAGAGTTACAATTACAGTTACATTATGTTTTGGTCCATTCCTCCCGTTAGGTAGTCAGCTGAAAAGTATGCTGGAAGGTCATCATAGGGTATACTTTTTTGCAGATAGGCGACTGTCAACATATCTTGCCTCTAGGTTTCAGAATAAAGTACCACTTCAGTACAGTAATAGGTTTCTGTTCTCGCTTGGCTGCCTAGACCAAAGCCACTACCTACAGTAGGTACCAATGGATTTTTTTCAGACCCACCAATTTAGCATCTATGGATTCATTCAGCAGTGTTTGCCTCTGGTCACTCTGCTGTAGTTTAGTGTCAGTCTTGCATATACTGACACTAATCTTCTGCTTAACAACAATAGCCCTTACAAACTGCACACCAAACAGTCTCTTAAAATTACAGTGACACAGAGATTTTCACAGAGTGCAACAATGTTAGCTCTTTAAAGCTACTCTTTCATGTGCACACAAAAATACCAAAAAATGCTGCTTGGAAAAAATGCACTTTAATACTCACCTATCCCACTATCTGTATTCCATTCCCATATGTATTCACTGGCTGAAGAGTCTTCAGAATCTGGTACACATGTGTGTTTTAAATGCCTGGTCTGCTGTTGCATACTTGGTTCCTTTAATCAGTCTCCGTGTCCTGCAGGGACAACAGCATGTAGAGAAGGACCTGGTATTATTATGTATTTATATGCTATATTGTATAGATAGATAGATAGATAGATAGATAGATAGATAGATAGATAGATAGATAGATAGATAGATAGATAGATAGATAGATAGATAAAACTGTGAGTTTACATACATACATACATACATAGTTGGTAAGGTTGAATAAAGACACCAGTCCATCCAGTTTAATCTGTGTGGGCGTAGGGGTGTGTTTGTATTATGTCTTTACCACTTCCCACATCCCTGTATTTTGTGTTCAATAAGGTGCCCATCTAAGGGTTTTTTAAATTAGCAACATTACCTGCTGAAACTACCGATTGTGGAAGGGAGTTCCACATCCTTACCGCTCTAACAGTAAAAAAACCTTTATGCAGTTTAAGGTTTTCATCCAACTTCATTAAGAGGCCACATGTCTTGAGTGACCTGAGACTGAATATTTTCCTCCCTATGCTGGATTCATCATTAAAGGAAATGTTCACCTTTATTAACATATAGTGAATGAAAAGAGTTGATGCATAAAATTGTATAATTATGAAACAAATCAATCCATGATTCCCAACCATGACACTACCAGCATGCATTAAAGGCTTTCTTTTTTTTTAATGCCAGGTACTTCTCTTTGTGCAGCAACTGTAGCTGACACCCCTGTAGCTTAGAAGGCATATTCCTATTACAGTCTTATCGGGGGCTGGGCAGGAATTGTTCCTGTTGAAATCTTGTTCAATGAAAATTTGAAGTGGGCAAAGTAGGGGGACAAAATTAAATAACAAAACAGTTTTCCACCAAGCAAAAAAAGCAGAAGCATATGGACAGAACCAGGTGGGGGCAGAATTGGCTTCTCTGAAAACAAGGGTTTGAGGAATTGTCTAAAAGCAAACAGAGTAAGACATAATCAGATACATTGGGGTAGGGAGTTCTATAGGATGGGAGAGGTACAAAAAAAGTCCATAAGGTGAGCATGGGAGGAGGTGATGAGGGAGCTAGAGACCAGTAGGTCTTGGGAGGAACGAAGAGAATGAAATCCCTGTTCCGCAGTCCTGATGGTGCGCATACGCGATTGGGGCGAAGGGGTGCACGCGCACCCCAGGAGGTCTTTAGGGAGGCAGACGTACGCTGTGTGCTTTTCCAATCTCCCTAAAGGTAATGATTTATTTAAAACTTTAGAGTTAATGTTCTATCTGCCATGTGTAGTTTATTCATTCTCTATATTCAAGCAACTTTGCTCTGCATATTCTAACTGATTGATATATCAGTGCATATATTTACTCAAGTAAATTTTTGCTTACTACAAAGATTTGGTAAACCATACGATCTCCAAACATACTAGCGTCCCCATTTTGGATTAATGCGGTATTCAGGTACCAATTTTCATTATTTATATTTTAGAGATAATAATAGGGCAGATATATTTACTTTTTCATATATATTTCATACATTTATCTTTTGCATCTAGACTGCCCTCCTATTTGTTGGCCTCAGTGCTCCTGTCCGCCCTGCCCTGGGGGATTCCTATTTTGGCGAGGGGAGGCCCATCATTCCTGGCTTCCCGATGTCTGTCCATCTGAGAGGCATTTACCTCTGTGGGGTGATCAGAATTGTTTTATGAGACACAATCTCTTTTTTGTTTTTTATCTTATGGAATGTTTCATCTGTGACACTATTTCAGCACATGTGAGTGCATATATATGTACTTTATGGAATAATGTTTATTGTTATTGTATATCTTTAACCACTTCGCAACCAGGCCAATTCTGACATTTCTCTCCTACATGTAAAAATCATAATTTTTTTTTGCTTGAAAATTACATAGAACCCCCAAACATTATATATGTTTTTTTAGCAAAGACCCTAGAGAATACAATGACGCTTGTTGCAACGTTTTATCTCGCACGGTATTTGCGCAGCGATTTTTCGAACACGTTTTTTTCAGAAAAAAAACAATTTCATGCTTAAAAAAAAACAAAACAGTAAAGTTAGCCCAATTTTTTTTGCATAATGTGAAAGATGAAGATACGCCGAGTAAATAGATACCCAACATGTCACGCTTCAAAATTGCACGCGCTCGTGGAATGGCGCCAAACTTTGGTATTTAAAAATCCCCATAGGCGACGCTTTAACATTTTTTACTGGTTACATGTTTTGAGTTACAGAGGAGGTCTAGGGCTAGAATTATTGCTCTCGCTCTAACGTTCGCGGCGATACCTCACATGTGTGGTTTGAACACCGTTTTCATATGTGGGCGGGGCTTACGTATGCGTTCACTTCTGCGTACGAGCTCACGGGGACAGGGGCGCTTTAAAAAAAAAATTTTTTATTATTATTGTTAATTTGACTTTTATTTTTTTAAATTTGACAGTTTAAAAAAAAAAAAAAAAAAATTGATTACTTTTATTCCTATTACAAGGAATGTAAACATCCCTTGTAATAGGAATATTACCTGATCGGACCAATTAACAGTGAGATATGGGGTCAATAAGACCCCACATCTCACCTCTAGGCTGGAAAGCCTAAAATTAAAAAAAAAAAAAAAACGATCACCGCCTCCCAGCGGAGGCGGCGCCGTTATTCGAATGCAGAGGCCGGGCGTGACGTCATCACATCGCGCCCGGCCTCCGAACGATCATAGAGACTCCGGCGACCATCTGGTCCGCCGGAAATCTCTACAGTGATCATCCGGTGCCGGCGGTTCCTGTGTCCGACTCACCGATGGAAGCGGTGAGTCGGTAGAAGCACCGGAGGGCGGCGGGAGGGGGGGGGCGTCCCCTCCCGCCGCCCATAAGAACGATCAAGCGGCGGAACAGCTGCTATGATCGTTCTTATGGTGCAGGGAATCGCCGGCTGAAACCGGCAATATCTGAATGATGTCTGTAGCTACAGGCATCATTCAGATATACCCCCGCAAACCGGAGGCCGTCATATGACGGCCTGCGGTCGGGAAGTGGTTAATAATATTATAGATGCACACGTGTGTTTCCTGGAAAATATCCCTGAGGAAAGAATTCATTTGAAACGTGTCGAGTCTTCGGGCAGGAGTCACTAGGGACTTTGTTCCGGGGTCCAGCTGCATTTGGACCTTAGACGTTTATATCTTATTGAGGATTGGCTCTATCATGGTATGTAGGACCTATATACAGGGGGGACTGTTTTACCTGTCTGGGACATGCGGGGTATGACGTGAACTGTATTTTATATTTGGGTGTTGCTCTCCTTTTGACATGTGTCTTTTTCATTTTTAGAGCTGTTATTACACTGTATCTAATCTTACTTTCCACCCCTAATGAAAGTTTTCAAGCAAAACTGGGAACGCGTCGGATTTTGGGGTGTCTTATCCCCATGAGAGCACAAGTGTTGTTGTGTAATGTTCTAATTTTTCCTGTATTGTATTGCATATTGCTCAGATGCTAGTCGTCTGTTTTTATATTTTTTGTATTAATAAACACTATATTTTATAGTTTTTTTGCATGTGTTGGTGGTCTGTCAAAGTCCCATTTAGGGGGTTCTTCTTGGTCTATATATAGGCATGGGACCACAGTGGGAGCCCTCTCTTTCTTGTCCCCTTATGAAAATACAATGTCGGACGTTTTTTATAAACCTGCAAATGTCTCCAGACTTTTGACCCATGTGTTAGTGGCTTTAGGCATCTACCATCAGGGTCAACCTCAGAGTGGAGTAGTTTAAATGAGGCCAAGGAGCAGATGGCAATTAGGACCTGAGCTTTTTTCTTAGGAGGGTTGTCAAAGAAACAATGTGGGAATTGTTTGTGAGACCAAGTTGAGGGTTTACGGAAGGCAAAGTGAGTCTCCTGAACACAAAGCAAGTCTGAGCTGCGCATGGGGGCTTCTTGCCAAAGTAAGCTCCTCTTAAAAGGGGAGTTTAAGCCTTTAGCATTGAGAGATGTAATGTTAATTGACATGGTGGGTTGTAATGATGTTGAGTTTTATAGAAGAGAGAGAGATGGTGCCTTCTATAATCATATACAAAAACAGTTGTGTAATGATTGCAGTATACAAGTGAGGAAAAAAAAACTAATTGAACTGTATGACAAAATAGGCAACATAACACAGAACCATTTATAAGTAAAGAGATCCACCCTTTTCTTCTTGGGGGTATGTGATAAGCGCTTTCAGAGTGAAGTTTACTTCGGACACTTATGATGCCAAAGGGAAAACTTTCATAGTGCTGTAATAACAGCATGGGCATGGATGTGTGGGCCAGGACAGAGGCTTCAATAGGCTATGGGCGTAAAGATGCAGAGTTGGAGCTCCTATGGTCTCGGTTGTGTGTAGGAGGATATTGCGGTTGCAGGTCAGGTGGAGGTGATGTGAGGAGGTCCCAGTTTAGCAATCTTTTGATGCCTTCCTTAGAGGTAAAGATGTTGGTAGACTGGTTTTGGAAAGTCTCTACCAGTTTGGTGGGGAAACCCCATTTATAGGTGACATTATGCTCTCAAAGAACCGTAGTGACTTGAGAGAATTCTATTCACTTTTGGGCTGTGGCTCGTGGAGATATCCATGTAGAGAGTAACTTGGAGTAAGGGTTCTGCAATGAGGAGGTGGATCGGGTTGCAGCCATGATACGTTCCAAGACTTGAAAAAAGTGAATAAATGCTAACACATTACGTGGAACCGATGCAGGTATATGATTAGGTTTAACAATTCTATGGGTGTGATCTATGATGAGATCAGCTTGGTGTAGTTGTGGAAGGAGCTTGAGGAATAGTTGTTGAATGTAGGGGATTAGATAGAGAGTTTTAATAGTTTCTGGTATGCTTTAATGTTGTTCCTCCTAGATTGGTCTTCTAAATCTGCCACTCTAGTCTGTAAGAACCAGAAATTCCTCAGCATGGTGGTCATGGGCATCAGCTATCTCATTATAGGCTGTAGAATGTTCTGACATTAACCTCTCTAGGAAATCCGTGCATTCCTCCACATGATCAATTCTGAAGTGGAGATTAGAGATAGGGGAGCAAAGCTCATTGCGGAGCTTTAGAGTATGCTTAGATGCAGGCTGGTCACTTGCAGGGTGAGGAGCTAGGGAGTCAGCACAGTGTCCCTCAGGATATGCATCTGCAGGGGATCTCAGTGTTTCATCTTATGAAGAGGTACTTTGGTAGGAGAAGGTGCCAGGGATTGTGCTGCCAGCTTACCGCGATCAATGGGAGAGTGTTGAGGCAGGCTGGACTCCTGTACTGCGCTGTCCATGTCCTCCTGGATGTTGTTATTCTCCGGTTGCAGGTTTCGTGAGATGAGGAATGTGGCACAGGTCCGGCACCATCTTGGCTGTTCTGCATGGCTCAAGGGGCGAAGAAGTGAGGGGGCACAGTTTATGGAGGTTGTTGTTTTTCTTCTTAGACATGCCACCTAGGTGCTGCATGCCATGTCTCCCCTCCCGTGAAGAAGAGAGGGAAGAAAAGTCTCTGTGGATTGCGAGATGTCAGTCAGCACACCTAGGTTGAGCAGAGCTGGAGGATCAGGCATCTATCTTGCTCCGCTGCCAGCCATGCTCCCCCTGCCCTGCAGGTTTTATTAGCTTGTGGATTTAGAATTAGATGGAGTTGGTGAGTGCAGTAATAAGGAGAGGACAGAAGTGAGGGAGTTATACATAAGCTGTGGGGTGGAGAAGAGGGTTGAAGGGAAGAGAGTTTAAGGAAAGAGGACACAACTGTCAGGCGTGGTAGAGAGCACACCTTACAGAGTGGCAGGAGAGCTGAAGGGGTAAACAAGGTCACCTGCGGTCTGTTTGGTGTTTTTCAAAGTATTTTTCTCTGTACTTTTGCTTCATGCGATTGCTAAACTGCTAAAGTGCTCCTACTTAAATAAATAACCCCTACTTATAAAAAAATAAAAACGAGCAAAAGCGCCTCCCAGAAAATGTCCTTCCCCCATAAAGGTGGTTTAGCTTTATACTGTTAGGTGTGGGGGTGGTTGCTTGCCAATTAACTAATCAGGAGTTATCACTTTAACATTTTTTTTACTACTGTCTGGTCTAAATTAGTTTATTGTTATTCATCTAACTACTGTATATTGATATACAGAGCTACATAACCATACACATTTTGTAAATCATTTAAGAAATGTGTTATGAAAGTCTTATATCATTTTATTTAATATAGATATAGTGCATTATCTTAAAATATTGATGCAGAATTGCTGTGGGAAATATTCCATATAATTTTCCTGCTTTGTATATAGATATGTTTTTATTTGTGCAAAGTGCAGCAGTTCTTAAAATAAAAATAATAAATTGCTTGATTTCCTGGTATCAAGTTCTACAATTTTCTAAAAGATGAAAAATGTTTTTAAAAAATAAATTGGGAAATGCACCCTGCTTGCATAAATACACTGTATGAATTTATTCACAAATGTTCAAACCATTGAATTAAATTGTATTTTTTGCAAGATCACCTTACCCCAACAGCCCATTTTAAAACAAAACAATGTAAATATAGTTTATTTTGAAATGTAATCACTGCAGCAGAAAATGCAGACTTGTCTGTGATTATCTTTTACATGGGAGGTTAGACAACTGAATTTGAACTACAAGTCAATACTTTGTATGTCACATTAAGAAAAACAATGAGTTCTCTTTTATTCATTACAAGGGAGGCGAGAAAATGTACGGGGGCTGTATAAAATTAGAATTGGGAACCCAAGCTGGGAATGTTCTTTGGTGTGGAAAATAGAGCTTTGCACAACTTCATAATGGAACTCAACACAATGCTCAGGAAATGTGTAAATACATTTATAAATTGAAAACATTATAATTTGCTGTTAAAGCATTATCATTCACTCAGCTTAACACGGAAGGTTATTACCACAATCATTAGAAATGAAGTGGATTCAACATCATTAAAAGTAATACATTTTTTTCTGATTATGAAATATATTTTAAGGTTTTAATGACAAATCAAAACCACATTTACATATTTAGCAATGGATACAGTTTTGCATTCCAAAACCAATTTCTTTCCATTCAAATATAAAGTGATTCAAAGAAATATGAAGCATCTTTTAGGCATTTCATTATCATACATTTTTTAGCATATATTTTAGGTAGGTAGTTAAGACAGTTCCCAAATGAGAGCAACCCTCAAATTTTACATCAAGGCAGCAATAGAAAATTCAATGACCACTAAACTACCCATATAATATAAAATCTATTATACAATAAGCTGTATGTGTTAAATATAGAGTGATCCAAGTAAAAGGGGAGAAATAACCAAATATTAATACTGTAACAATGTCATGCACTTAAATATCAAATCTTATATACAACAATGTATTGAATTAATGATCACACAAATTATGATAAAAAAGTACATATAGAAACATAAACTTTACTCAGTAACTGGACCTGACTTGGGAAGGGAAATGAACAAGAATAGATATACACCACCTGCATTGCAGGATTGTATGATGATGATTGACAACAAAAGCCATGATTGCTCACTAAGGAATAAATTGCACATGCACCAAGCAAAAAAAGGCAGCATATGCATGGGCATTCCAAACATCTTTTGTTTTTTTTAACAGTCACCATAAGTGATATACATATTTAACATAATAAGGCTTTTTTGGCCCCACTGTGGAAATTTCTTTCACATCTTGTCCTGGTGAAAACTTTGTCACTGTAACAGGAAGTGAGTGGAAATGATTCAAATGAGTACACAGACAGCAATATAAAAAGATAAGGGTTTCTAATTCTGCCACACCCTATCCAAAACTAAAAGAAAACGTTTTGGCCTGAATAACTCATTAATTTATCCATAGTTTATATAAATTATTGTGTCTGGGTTATGCAGGGGTGAATAAGAAAAAGTTACAGAGTTTAACAAAAAGGCAGAACTGAATTATGCAAAGTAAAGAGGGCCCACTATCACAGACATAATTTTTTAGAGCTACTGTATGTCTATATATTAGATAAACCTATACTGCATATACATAAGACTTTTTTGAAACATATCAAGTGAATTAATTTTAACAAGAAAACCGATCAATATTAAAATGCTCTTGAAAAAGAAGGAAGCAAATGTTGGAGGCGCATGCGTGGAGTCTAACAGGGCGGTCATGCACTGCTAGAGCTGCGCACCACTGAGGAGAAAAGCAGCGGAGACCGTAAGACAATAAGGTACCCACCTTCCCCCGCTAACCTCAGAGAACCAGCTGTCTAATTTTCGGCCACAAAAATGGTGCTGGGAAGCTGCCGTGCCAAGGCAAAGAAAGGACTCACAGGCACGAGTCGCAAATAAGATGGCGCCGGCCCCTGCCTCATACATGGCCTCACACAGGCAAAGATTACCACACCCAGGGGAGTCAGACAGTGAACTGAATCTCTCACAGAATTCCACACAGGTTTCCACTGCTTCCCCAGCTTTATTACAACAATTTGAGCGTATGCTTCATAAAGCAATAAAGCAGACATCAGAGCAAATCACTAACAGCCTCACTAAAGAGATAAGAGAGCTGGGCAACCATACAGCTGCATTAGAGCTCAGAGTGGATGATATTGAAATCTCTGCACAAGACTATATGACTGAAATGGAGAATTTAAAAGAGGAAATTTAACACTTCTAACTAGACTGGAAGATTATGAAAACCAGACGTTCCAATCTGCGCATCAGGGGTATCCCTGAAACAGTCATTAATCTGCAATCTGCTATCACAGCATTATTTCAAGAACTTCAACCGGCTATTCCACTTGAACACTTGGAATTAGACAGAGTACACCGGGCTCCCACAGCCAAAAAAGCAGACGGTCCCCCACGCGATATAATCGCAAAATGCTATTACTACCGGACAAAAGAACTACTCATGGTGGCCGCCAGAGATAAAAAAAACTTTAAACTTCCAGAACAACAACTATCAGCTGTTCACTGACTTACCATAGCCAAAAGGCGTGCAGTGAAACCTCAGCTAATGGAGCTACAACGTCATTACATTACATACCAGTGGGGTTTCCCTTTCTCCATTCGTTTTGTCTATCAAAGCTCTAAATACACATGCAGATCTGCAGAAGAGCTTCAACAAACCTTCATAAAATTGCACCTGGTGGAAACCTCATCTAACATCTGTCCATCATGCAGAAGAACAGCCTCCTCCTCATCTCCAAACAGGACCTTTCAGATCTCCGGGAAAAATGCAAATCAGTGCTCCCACAAGAGAGGTCGTTATGTATCTCCCCCTCTGGACCAGGAGGACTCCATGGACTGATAAATATAGGATTCCATTTGCTTTGATTCCAAAGAACTCCCTCCTATGTACTTGTTCTGTGTTCGGTCTCAAAATAGCCATGTTGCCTAATGGGGCCCATCTCTGAAATTTCACGTTGAAACAGTGTGTTTCCTTTTTTTGGTCCACTAATGCCTCATAGGTATTGAATACCAATCATTTTCTGTGTCTGGTTATAGTGCTTGCTGGTAGTAATGAAGATGGCCCACACATAGAAAATTAGCCTAGCATATTTGGGGTTATCAGAGGACCAACTACCTAGAGACCAAATTTTCCTTATCTCTATCCCATAAGGGTAGCACTGTTCAATCTAGTCTCAAATTTTCTTTACATTTTCTGAACTATAGCAAAACCTCTTTCGAAGGTCATGGGTCAAAGTTATTATTCAACCGTTTATAACTATGGGGGTTATTTGCGAAGAGCAAATCCCCTTTGCACTGCGGGTGCGGGCTGCAGGTGAGGGGTGCACGTGGGGTTGCGCTGTGAGTGCGCTTGGAGGTTCAGTCGCTTTGGATCCGAGGGGGACATGCAAGGAAAATTAAAAAACAGCATTTTAGCTTGCACACGATTGGATGATAAAATCAGCAGAGCTTCCCCTAATTTCAGATCTACCCCTCGGATTTGCAGAGACTGCGCTTCCGGGTGCACTTTTGGGAGCACTTTGCGCTTTTGGTTTGCACTTGTGGTGCAGGGTGGATTTGCCCGTTAGTGAATAACCCCCAAATGTTACTATGGTGGTAAGTAAACTGACTCTGCAGTTAATTTGTTCCTATGATACTTTAAGGTTTAGCAATGGTTTTACTACTCTGACTACATCAGTTCGGTTAGTTTTAATACTTCCATGCAGTCATGGACCCTGATCCTCTTCCACACCCTCATAGAGTTATACGATACTAACCATTCCCCTTTCCCCCCTACCTCCAGATCCCTTCCAAACACTAGATTTATTAGATCGCGCAGTGACTGATCTTGTATGCACCTTTTAGTAATACATCTTTGTAGTAACACCGGAATAAGCAGCACGCCACCCATTTAATGCCCTGCGGTCCAAACACATATGCATCTTTACAATGCTCTCTTTTTAGGGCTTTTCTCCTTCATGCAGAATATCTGTGTGCCCTATTTTACCTCCCTCGTTCTCCCACCCTTGATATGTGGGAGTCCGATAAAGGCATTTTTTTTCCCTGATAGGGATTTTTATCCCTTATTACGGACAACTTTTGTAAATCTTTTTATGATAATTAAAAAATTGCATTATCTAACCTTATATGCTATAATTTTTTTCTCCACTCCAGACTCCATTGGATTCTTCTGTTCTTTATTCTATTCTCAGTCCACACAGGTCGATTCAACCAGCCAGGCTTGTATAATAATTGGCAAGTCTTATTTCCCTAATCAGCTACCATGGCACCATTAACCACTTCAATACCAGACACTTAGACACCTTCCCGCCCAAGCCAATTTTCAGCTTTCAGCGATGTCGCAATTTGAATGACAATTGTGCGGTCATGCTACACTGTACCCAAACAAATTTTTTATCATTTTGTTTCAACAAATAGAGCTTTCTTTTGGTGGTATTTGATCACCTCTGCGATTTTTATTTTTTGCGCAACAAACAAAAAAAGACCGAAAATTTTGCAAAAAAACAAGTTTTTCTTTGTCACTGTTAATTTTTTTTGTAAATAAGTGCGTTTTCTTCTTCAATGACAGCACTGATAAGGCGGCACTAATGGGCACTGATAAGGCGACACTGATGGGCACCGATGAGGTGGCACCAATTAGGGGGCACCGATGAGGTGGCACTGATGATGGGCACTGATAGGCGGCACTGATGGGCACTGATAGGTGGCACTGATGGGCATTGATAGGTGGCACTGGTATGCGGCACTGATGGGCACTCAGGTGGCACTGATGGGCACTCATAGGCGGCACTGACGGGTACTTATGGGTGGCACTGATGCACACATATAGGTGGCACTGATAGGTGGCATGGATGGGCACTGATAGGTGGCATGCATGGGCACTGATAGGTGGCATGGATGGGCACTGATAGGTGGGCATGGGTGGGCACGGATGGGCACTGATAGGTGGCACTGATGGACGCTGATGAGTGGCACTGATGACACTTATGGGTGGCATTGCTGGGCATCCCTTTTTTTTACCTTTTTTTTAATTAAATATGATGTGCCAATCAGTGCCCATCTGTGGGCACTGATTGGCATATTTTTTTGATTTTTTTTTAACATGTGGATGGCCATGGGGGATGTACCTGGCCATCCACATGCTGGGGGCTTCCCTGGTGGTCCTGGGGGCTTCCCTAGTGGTCTAGTGTGGGCATCTGAGGGGGGCTGTGCTGATAAACAATCAGCGCAGACCCCCCCTGTCAGGAGAGCCGCCGATCGGCTCCCCTCTACTCGCGTCTGTCAGACGCGAGTGAGGAAAAGCCGATCAACGGCTCTTCCTGGTTACATCGTGATCAGCCGTGATTGGACACGGCTGATCACGTGGTAAAGAGCCTCCGCCGGAAGAAGATTTACCTATTACTCACATCCCCATCAGTCATTCACTCGTATTGACTTTTTTCCTAACAATTGGCATGTTACCAGAAATACTCACATCCGATATAATTCTAAACCCATGGTCTGACCACAATGCGCTTTACACAACTATTGCCTCCACTATACCCAAGGCACATGACTCCACCTGGTACCTCCCAGATATAATGCTTAAACACCCGTCCCATCGCCTAAAGATACAACAAGCGTTAAAAGAATATTTAATACATAGCACCAGCCCAGACATCTCTTCATTAACACTTTAGGAAGCTCACTAGCCTGTATTGCATGGAGTATTCCAAAGACAAATGGCTATGTTCAAAAGTGAATGCAAAATAAAATTCTTGCTCGAAAACTTGAATCCAAATTTAATGCAGCCTTTATATCCTTTCAAGAAAGCCCCTCTCTGACTACTAAAAATAAATTGGAAAAAACTCGCTTGGAATATGACCTGTTCCTCACGGAATCAGTTGACAAATCTTTTAACCATTCTAGACATAGCTTTTACACAAAATACAACAAACCAGGCACATATCTAGCATGCGCACTGAAGTCAGTAAACAAATCATTCAAACCAATCCGTTTAAAATTATCAAAAAATATCTACACTAGTAACCCTGTCAAATTTGTCCATAAATTTCACTCCCACCTAGCCTTCCTGTACGAGGCAACAAATTAATTCAATCATACTGAAGCCGACACCTTCTTTTCCCATATAACCCTGCCAGAATTATCTCACGCTTAAAAGAGTCTACTAGAAGAGTCTGTCACTACGGAAGAGGTAGCGAATGCCATTAAAGAAAGAAATAAAAGACCAGGTCCAGATGGATATTCGGCTTTATATTATCAATCGTTCACAGTAACTCTGTCACCCATCTTAGCTGAGGCCTTTAATGTATTACTGGACAGGCATTCCTTTAGACAGGAATCTTTAATGGCGATTGTATGCATGATACCTAAGCCCCAGTCAGATGAAACCTCTTGTACAAACTATCGTCCCATCTCTCTTTTAAACCTAGATATTAAACTCCTGGCAAAAATGCAAAATGCCTTAACAGAATCATAGGCAATCTAATTCATAGGGACCAGGTGGGCTTCATTTGCTTGATATTCTTTCTTTCCCTTGATATCAAGAAGGCCTTTGATTCTGTAGCCTGACCGTATTTGCATTATTTCCTACAGAAATTGGGTTTTGGCCCACATTTTATAAAAGGGATTGCAGCACTTTATAATAAACCTAAAGCATGTATATAATACACAGGATACAAGTCAGACTCCTTCAATATAGAAAGGGGTACACGTCAGGGTTGCCCACTATCCCCCCTTCTATTTGCTCTTCTAATAGAACCCCTAGCCCAACAAATCAGAACCAACCCCTTCGATAACAGGTATAGAGATATGGGGATATCAGCACAAACTCTGTATGTTTGCAGATGATATCCTGCTGTTTCTATCACCTCCACAAGTCTCGGCCCCCAATCTCCTGCCCGTTCTCAATAGGTTTGCGGCATTTTCCGGCCTCGTAATTAACCCTAAGAAATGCCTGGCTCTTAATATATCCCTCTCCAATATTGAATTAGTTGCAGCTAAGAATGGTCTCCCCTGGGCGGAGAAATCAATTCCGTATCTTGGAGTACACCTGACAGCTTCTAACACAGACCTATTCACAGCCATCTATACACCGCTACTGAGACAGGTCACAAGCCTATTGAAACAATGCTCACACCTTCCATTATCATGGATAGGTAAGATTAATGCAACAAAAATGACGATTCTGCCCAAACTATTATATTTGTTCAGAGTCCTACCAATCCCAATTCCTTCCTTTTATTTGAGACTAGTACAGAAAAGGGTAATAACATTTATTTGGGGTTCATCCAAATTACTTATACCCTTATACACATGGCACCTTCCTAAAATTAAAGGAGGCCTTGGGTTTCCTTTTTTTGCAACCTACTATAAAGCCGCACATCTTGCCAGTCTTTCTAAATACCACGCAACTCAGATAAATTCCATTATGGGTAATAATAGAGGCTTCAGAATGCGACCCATTATCAATTTCTAATTTGTTATGGCTTCAACCCAAAGACCGCCAGGGCTTACGTAACCCCATCACTAGACACTTTATATCCCTTTGGGATAAACTTTAAACATCATCTGAAATCACCACACAAACACCTCCTATCCTTAATAAAAAACCCTGCTGTTTATCCTGCATGGATCTCCCCCAAATAATTTAAAGTTTGGACATCCTTGTAAATTCTGAGGCTTCACCATTTTGTCTCTCCTAAATCCTTTCTTTCCTTCCCAACTCTCTGTGAGAGCTATGACTTACCAAAATCAGAATTATTCAGGTACCTTCAAATTAAAAACTTCTTCACACCTTTTATAAATGTTGAAAATCCATTAACCCATCTTTCCAATTTTGAAACCGTATGTAAGAAAGACCCCAATTCTAAAGGTATGATTTCATCTCTCTACACTCAACTTCTAGTTAACCCAAATCTTGATAAACCAACCTACGTCTGGAAATGGGAGGAGGACCTGGGGCGAACCCTTGAAATGGCAGATTGGTCTGGGATCTGGTCGATAATAAAATCAGCCTCACCTAACATTATATCGGTGGAAGCTAATTATAAAGTCCTAACCGGATGGTACCTTGTACCTTCCAGAGTAGACAACTATGCACCTAATTACTCTCCTCTCTGTTTTAGGGGTTGCTCGGAAGTAGGTACGCAGCTACATATTTGGTGGACATGTCCGATAGCCCAAACCTTTTGGAAAGAAATCTTTGACCTTGCCTCCAAAATGTTTCTGATTTTGGTGCGACCAGACCCGTTTACCGCACTACTTAATTTGAAACCAGATTGCTTAACACATTCCAAATTCAAACTTTTTGTTCAACTCCTCACGGCCGTAAAACAAACAATGGCAAAGGCATGGAAGTCCTGCATTGGTGATGGCTGAGACGAAGCATAGAATAAATGCCACCATGTCCCACGCCAAAATGATGGATATTGAACAAGACCAAATCCCCAAATTTGAAAAGATATGGCACCCATGGTTAAAATATTACCTACTGCCAACCTTTGATAAATCGGTCCTTCTACCATGATAGCTGTTTCTTTCATTCATTCATTTAATCAACCAAACCATTTCTTGCATTGGCGCTTGGGTCGACCTTGTGGACTTCTCCAACATTCTACCCTCCTCCTCTTCTACTCTAACTCTAACTTTACAGCTGATTATATTGTCACATGACTTCTCATCAACTTCTCATGTTGTTTATTAAATACATTCCACTTGAAAGACACTTTTATTTAATTGTTAATGTTTGCATAACATTGTATAGCAAAGAGCTTTATTTTTTCTATTTCTATAAGCATAATTGACATAATTGACATACCTGTTAATTGCTGTATATTCAATAAACTCTTTTGACAAGGAAAAAGAAGGAAGCATGTCTTTTATAATATATATTTAGAAATGTCTATGTCATTAAAATTTTATCATTTTCAAACAGTTTCTTGAACAATAAATTGGTAGAAATGTCATGTGGAAATTAATTAAAGTAATCAAAATGGTCCATATGAGGCGCCCTGTTGCTGTCTGTAAAAAAGGCAAATTGCATGCACTCAGATAATATAAGACTTAAAGCCCAACTCCATCTCCCTGCAAAAATAAAACAGATCTCACTTCTCTGCACTGTCCCTCACAGACTCACTATACTCGGCTCTGTCAGTCCTCTTCTGGGTTGAATGATGCCCACGTCATTCCACCCACTTTCTGTGAACTAACTGCTCTACTCCTTGAAACATGTCATCAAGCCATCCAAGGCTCACAGCAGAATCCTTTTTTTGGTGCAATTTTATTACATGGTTCCATTCTCTACCACAATAAGGACTCGCCCACCAGCTGGAGGAAGAAAAGGTGAAAGAAGATCCCGTGCATCATGTCACTAGATAAAAGACAACTAAAAAAGTTATGTATACTAAAAAAATGTATGCATACTAGACATGTGCACACTGGAATATTTCATACGGAATTTCGTTTTAGTCCGAAAAATAAATGTATTTAGTTACTCCCGAAATTAGTTTTCATTTATTTCATTTCGTTAAAAAATGCATTCGTCCGAAAATCAGAAATAATTAAGGTCGAATCTGTCATTGAAGCCTTATGGTGTCTGTCGAATGTTCTAAGAAGATTTGACGGAGCAGCTAAACTGTACGACGCCGCAATCGTACATTTCCGGTCGAATGTGCCGCCTACAAGCTATAGTAGAATTCTAATGTTGTATGACACTAGTAATTATTATATTTATTAATTATTATTACTAGTCAACCAACATTAGAGTTCTTCTATAGCCTATGGGCGTAACATTTGACCATAAATGTCCGCTCGCGGCGACTGCTTAATCGAATATTCATGTTGAATCTTTTCTCTCTATGTCGAATAATCTTGGACTAATAGAGTTAGGTTAGGCACATTCAACCTTTTTTGCTATTGTCTCTATAATGTCGAATCTTTTCTCTCTGTCAAATCTTTTCTCTCTGTCAAATCTTTTCTCTCTGTCAAATCTTTTCTCTCTGTCAAATCTTTTCTCTCTGTTGAATCTTTTCTCTCTATGTAGAATAATCTTGGACTAATAGAGCTAAGGTTAGGCACATTCGACCACAGGTTCGATGGACACAGATTGCTATTGTCAGCGTCATGTCGAATCTCCTATCTATATCGAACTGTTGTCACAACGAAAAGGAAAATAAAGCATTTGTTTATGTCGGATCTTTCGGTTTTCGGATTCTGCACGTTCGTTATCGTTTGTTAAAACGATAACGAAAATACCTGAAATTCGGACATGTCTAATGCATACAAAAAAAAATGCAGTAGGGGAAAAGATGGTCAGAAAGTAATTAGTATGGGCATTAAAACAACCCTATTATAAGGAACTCAATGTTCCACAGGAGCACCCAGCAAAAGATAATTAAAAATATTTGTGGTTCCTCCCAACGGCCCATACTTTACTACTGTATGCTGTAGTGGCATAGTGGCCAGTGAGAAGAACTATGATGGCCCGTTTAATGTTTTGGAGCCATCATACGGGCCATCATACTCAGCCAGTCCATCAGATACCACCGAATATGCTCAGACCCAGAAGACAGAGATACACATCTCAGAATACTAGCAGACTCCATCCAGAAGAAAAAAACATTAACACCAGCATAAACATGGCCTTGAAAACCCAAATAGAAAATCTACAATACAAAGAGAAAAAACAAATAACCGTGTACCGCTAGTAACCACAACAATCCAGCACTAGAAGGGATAAGAAAGATAATCAAAGATTTACAACCCATCATAACAGAGGATGAAACTCTGAAAGAAATATTCCAATAACCCCCAATACTGGCATTCAGACAACCACCCAATCTCAGACATAAACTAAGACATAAACCCAATGTCTTCTAAGCCCCCGTACACACGGTTGAAAATTCAGATGGAAAATGTCCAATCGGACCATGTTGTCGGAAAATCCGCCCGTGCGTGGGCTCCATCTGACTTTTTCCATCGGAATTTGAGATCCTGCTCTCAAATTTTCCGACAACAAAATTCGATTGGACTTTTTCCGATCGTGTGTAGAGAATTCCGACGGACAAAGTGCCAAGAATGCTCAGATCAAATTACGAGACCAAAGCTATTGGCTACTAGCCTCTACGTAGTTCTGTCGTATGCAATGAACGTCACCACGTTCAGAATGATCGGATTTTCCAACAACTTTGTCCGACCGTGTGTACGCAACACCAGTGTCGGACAAAATCCGTCGGAAAAAATCCGACGGATTTTGTGGTTGGAATTTCCGACCGTGTGTACGAGGGCTTAAAGGGAATTTCAAAACTATTCAGGAAGGGAAAACTTTTGAACTAAGGATGATAGTTCTATTTGACACAAAAGATAACAGCCTAAATGTAAATATGGGTTTTCTTACTCATTATCCAACTGTTACGACCCCCTCTGAGACTGTCACCGCCCCCCCCCCCCCCCGTCTATAGCTCTGCATTTGTCTTTATCTCACTAACTATGCTAGCTTTATTACCATTACTGTGTACGTTTGTTTGTGTGTGTTCAGGAACGGACTGACAAGTCGGTGACTCGGGTGCCGCCCGAGGGCCCGAGGCCATTAGGGGCCCAGACTCGGCCACATGAGGGGCCACTTGAAACGGCTGTATTACATGCCGCGATGCCGCTAACAATACTGCTAATGGCGCGCGGCTCCCCGCCGGCCCCTCCTTCCCTCCCGTCCATCCCAGGTGACGTCACAACGCATACAGTACAAGCACCTGGGACGGACGGGAGGGAAGGAGGGGCTGACAGGGAGCCACGCGCCGTTAGCAGTATTGTTAGCGGGATCGCGGCATGTAATACAGCCGCTTCAAGTGGCCCCTCATGTGGCCGAGTCTGGGCCCCTAATGGCCTCGGGCCCCTAATGGAAGAGAAAAGTGGAGGGGCCGGCGGGGAGCATCGGCAGTATTACCGGCTTCGGTGAGTAAATTACCAGGACTGCCACAAGGGATGGGGGGTACAGAGTCATGGGCCCCGGGTCCCCCCACCGCACAGTGTCCCCCTGTATGTGTGCTCTCCCTCCAGTGTCCCCCTGTGTGCGAGTCCCCCTGTGTACGTGTGCTCTCCCTCCAGTGTCCCCCTGTGTGTGTGCTCTCCCTCCAGTGTCCCCCTGTGTGTGTGCTCTCCCTCCAGTGTTCCCCCTGTGTGCGTGTGCGTGTCCCCCCTGTGTATGTGCTCTCCCTCCAGTGTCCCCCTGTGTGTGTGTGTGTCCCCCCTGTGTGTGCGTGTGTCCCCCTGTGTGTGTGCTCTCCCTCCAGTGTCCCCCTGTGTGTGTGCTCTCCCTCTAGTGTCCCCCCTGTGTGTGTGCTCTCCCTCCAGTGTTCCCCCCTGTGTGCGTGTCCCCCCTGTGTATGTGCTCTCCCTCCAGTGTCCCCCTGTGTGTGTGTGTCGCCCCTGTGTGTGCGTGTGTCCCCCTGTGTGTGTGCTCTCCCTCCAGTGTCCCCCTGTGTGCGTGTATCCCCCCTGTGTGTGTGCTCTCCCTCCAGTGTCCCCCTGTGTGTGTGCTCTCCCTCCAGTGTCCCCCTCTGTGTGTATGTGTGCATTCTTCCTCCAGTGTCCCCCTGTGTGTGCGTGTCCCCCCCTGTGTGTGTGCTCTCCCTCCAGTGTCCTCCTGTGTGTGCATTCTCCCTCCAGTGTCCCCCTCTGTGTGTATGTGTGCATTCTTCCTCCAGTGTCCCCCTGTGTGTGTGCATTCTCCCTCCAGTGTCCCCCTCTGTGTGTATGTGTGCATTCTTCCTCCAGTGTCCCCCTGTGTGTGTGCATTCTCCCTCCAGTGTCCCCCTCTGTGTGTATGTGTGCGTTCTCCCCAGTACAAGCACCTGGGACGGACGGGAGGGAAGGAGGGGCTGACGGGGAGCCACGCGCCGTTAGCAGTATTGTTAGCGGGATCGCGGCATGTAATACAGCCGCTTCAAGTGGCCGAGTCCGGGCCCCTAATGGAAGAGAAAAGTGGAGGGGCCGGCGGGGAGCATCGGCAGTATTACCGGCTTCGGTGAGTAAATTACCAGGACTGCCACAAGGGATGGGGGGTACAGAGTCATGGGCCCCGGGTCCCCCCACCGCACAGTGTCCCCCTGTATGTGTGCTCTCCCTCCAGTGTCCCCCTGTGTGCGAGTCCCCCTGTGTGTGTGCTCTCCCTCCAGTGTCCCCCTGTGTGTGTGCTCTCCCTCCAGTGTTCCCCCTGTGTGCGTGTCCCCCCTGTGTATGTGCTCTCCCTCCAGTGTCCCCCTGTGTGTGTGTGTGTCCCCCCTGTGTGTGCGTGTGTCCCCCCTGTGTGTGTGCTCTCCCTCCAGTGTCCCCCTGTGTGTGTGCTCTCCCTCTAGTGTCCCCCTGTGTGTGTGCTCTCCCTCCAGTGTTCCCCCCTGTGTGCGTGTCCCCCCTGTGTATGTGCTCTCCCTCCAGTGTCCCCCTGTGTGTGTGTGTCGCCCCTGTGTGTGCGTGTGTCCCCCTGTGTGTGTGCTCTCCCTCCAGTGTCCCCCTGTGTGCGTGTGTCCCCCCCTGTGTGTGTGCTCTCCCTCCAGTGTCCCCCTGTGTGTGTGCTCTCCCTCCAGTGTCCCCCTCTGTGTGTATGTGTGCATTCTTCCTCCAGTGTCCCCCTGTGTGTGCGTGTCCCCCCCTGTGTGTGTGCTCTCCCTCCAGTGTCCTCCTGTGTGTGCATTCTCCCTCCAGTGTCCCCCTCTGTGTGTATGTGTGCATTCTTCCTCCAGTGTCCCCCTGTGTGTGTGCATTCTCCCTCCAGTGTCCCCCTCTGTGTGTATGTGTGCATTCTTCCTCCAGTGTCCCCCTGTGTGTGTGCATTCTCCCTCCAGTGTCCCCCTCTGTGTGTATGTGTGCGTTCTCCCTCCAGTGTCTCTGTATGTGTGTGTGCGCATTCTCCCTCCAGTGTCCCCCTGTTTGTGCCCTCCCCCCCTACAGTGTCCCCCATTGTGCTCTCCCTCCCCAGTGTCCCCCTGTGTGCTCCCCCCCCCAGTGTCCACCTGTGTGCTTTCCCCCCCCCTGATACACACACACAGTGTCCCCCTGTTTGCTCTCCCTCCCCCGTGTCTCCCTGTGCAGGTGTGGCTTGAGTGTGGGGACCATGATCTTCTATTGCCCAGGGGCCCCATGAGTTGTCAGTCCGCCCCTGTGTGTGTTTGTTTTTTGTTTTTTCATTTCTCTCAGAGATAGTATTTTTTAACATTCTGCTAAAACTTTTCTGAATTAGTACTGCTCAGACCTTGAAGAAAGGGACATACCCCAAAAGCTTGTCCTGAAAAATTGTATGTTATTGCAAATAAAAAAAGTATCACGGACAGTACTCAATTGTTTCACTAAGTTGTAAACTCAAGAAGCAGCACAGAAGGCATGCACACGTTTGGGTAACCATGCCAATGCAGTATTGTAAGGCAGGAGGTGAGGGAAGGGGCATGACTGTAAAAGGTCTGCCAATCGGCTCCCAATCAGTGGCTGAGAGCGCTGACCGGAGTGTTCTGGTTCTGGACATAATAGCACAGCAGGGGAGATCGCTGTACTACCATTGCATAGTTAGTACAGCGGCTCCTCCTGAGCTGTCGGGTTTTTTCATTCAGCCCGCTGGGTTAAACGGAAAAAAAATGTGTGTACCAGGCTTTAGTAAATGAAGTGTCATTGCTGACAGGACTAAGCTATAGCAATAGAAAAAGAAATAAACAGCTATAAAGATTGCAGGGTGGAGCAGCAACACACAAAAAATCGTTTTTGGTTATACATACACATTTAAATAAAAGCATGCTTACAAAGGTGGTGTCATTTTTGCTAATATAGATTCAGACTAACCCCAGATATCAGCATGTTGGGAAGACTACTTGTGGAAACTTGTGGTTACTTTCTTTTGCAAAATAACAAATAGAATATTAAAGTTTATACTTTTTTTCAGTAGATCATATATTATTCATTGACTTGTACATGATCCCCTTTTACAGGGTTTGTTTAAAGGATACCTTTAATAATAATACAATGGGACCGAGAGCTAAGTAAGAGTACAATAAAAATTTTATATTATGATCCAGTCTAATTAAAAAATCTTTATTCTTACTGCAACCAGGGAAAGCCTTCAAAGATTGTAGAAATCTTAATGGAAAACTCAGGTCAGTTGTTCAGGTATGATACCACAGCTGCTGAAAAAAATATGATGCATTGTCTTTTAGAATATATTATGCTGATATAGTTTAATATTTAATACATGCCATTGCAAGAACTTAAGCATAAAATATACTGTATACATGAGTAACCTCTATTTAAATTTAATTTTTTATGAATTTCAGAAGCATTTTATTTTCAAGTAAAATCAGAAAAGTACATTTTTAAATATACTTTTTTCCATATTTAAAGGTTAGCTTCACTCACAAATGAAGAAATCTGGTGAACCCCAATAAATACCAGTAGATAAAATACAATTTTTTTGTGTTTGACTGTGCACTTTTCATTTTGTTACATTTATAAATCGCATGTAGCTGACTTTTTTGTAGCTATTATTATTATTATTATTAATAATATTACAAATTTAAAGAGGAACTGCAGTCTGCTTACATAATGTGTAATAAATACATCTTTGCCACTCTGAAGCTCCCCTCCAACCACTTTGCATATTATTTTCTATGTACTGTGCTTCTGTACTTGCCAAATGCTGCAGAAATCTCCCTCCACTAAGTCTGGCTGAATCCATTTTAACTGTGGGCAGCTGAAGCTTCCTGGATTTACATGGACACACAAAGGCACACCTCCAGCTCTAAAGTCCTGCAGCTTCCATTGGCCCTCTTATGACTCCTCCCCACTCCCTTTCTGGCAAACTCTTATGAGAGTGATAGAGAGCTGGGCATGGTGTCATAAGCCTAGGCTTTTTACCAGACAAGAAACAGGAAGTGGGCTGTATAAGGTATTTTCTGGCAGAAAAAAAAACGTTTTACTATCCAAAGTTAAAACAACAAGGGCAGAAGATTTAATAGATGGAAAGTTGAAAAAATTACTGAAGGTCCGCTTTAAGCAAGCTTGACTGTTAATGATAAACTACCACAGTACAGGCATGCAAAATAAGAAAATGTCCCTTTTTGGATCAAAAGGCATGAGTTTCTTGACTGTCTGGATTTTTGGGCTTACTGCATTGCATCTGGAAGGTTTGGAAAATGACAATTAAAGGCTAGCCATACCTCATATCGAAAAAACCTACTTAAGGAAAATGTGGACTGACTGTCAAGTAATAATTGGTTAACCTGGCCATCACCCCCAGAATTTAACCACTACACTAATAAACATAATAATATAAAGTCTTTTGCACTATATGTATTCCCAACACTAAAATCAAGAAACGTGTATCCCAGCTGCTACGTTAAAATGTGTCAAGCCCTCTTGATTCAACTATATAAAATTTAAAGCATAACTTTATCTCTTAAAGCAGTGGTCTCAAACTGGCGGCCCTCCAGCTGTTGTGAAACTACAAGTCCCAGGAGGCCATTGCAAGGCTGACAGTTACAAGTATGACTCCCACAGGCAGAGGCATGATGGGACTTGTAGTTTCGCAACAGCTGGAGGGCCGCCAGTTTGAGACCCCTGTCTTAAAGGATACGTTCACCTTTAAAAAATAAAAAATAAATGTTAAAATTTTTGCAGGTGAAAAATGAAAAGTGCTTTTATTATCTTTACTGCAGCCTGTAAAGCATTACACCTGTGATTAGCAGATCACAGGTACAGTACAAAGTTAAGACCCTGTAGACTCTCAGTCAGTTGTCTGCCCATACAAGCAGACAGTTACTGAACTACATAGGAAGAATTAATTAACTACAAGCTCACTCACTAGCACCCTCACAGTTCATTAATAACTATAAGCCATCTTCTACGGTGGGCCAATGGTAATTGTAGTTCATTAAATGGCAGGAAACTGTGAATAAATGACGTGGCTGTGAGGGACTCTTTTTTTTCAAAAAGTGACAGCGTGTGCTGGGAGAGGATTCCCTGTCCACTGTCACAGGGCGGAAGCGCTGGCAGCAGGTAGTTAGGTATATAGGAGCATGTTACATGCTACATCCTAAATATGGGTGTAACATGTAACATACTCCTAAAGGTAAACTTATCCTTTAAATGCAAGTCAAAGAAAATACCCCCATCCAACCAACACTGACATATAGTTGCTGCAATGACAAACAAAAATCTAGATAATGTAAGAAATGTTAATAGTCCACTGCAAGATCACATGTGTTGTTTAAAAATGTAATAGACCGAATAAAAAAGTTCTGTGTCACCAATCCAAATCTAGTTAATAAATTGGAGTACCAAAAAATAATAAAATCAATTCTTATATCAATACATAATCAAAGAAATCCACCACTGCTGAATTCACTATGAGAAATCCTTCAGTGCACATAAATCAGTAATGACATTTTTTTTACATATGTATAAACTAATAAATAAGTAAATAAAAAGTCCCATGTGTATCCAAATCGTACTTACAGTATATTCAGTACACAATTAATAACAGGCTACATAAAGTAAAAGATATAATAGTGCTTTTTTGTCACAAATCCAAGCCTTTATTCTCTCCATTGAATCTTCAATTATAATATATCTCCATATAATTTCATGCAAATGAGTGTTTGTTACCTTTCTGTTTAAAGAGGTAAAGCAGCATTAAACATTTTTTTTTAAAACTGCTGACAGGTAGGGCTTATATAACACTATGGGGGTTATTTACTAAAGGAAAATCCACTTTTGCACTGAAAGTGCACTTGGAAGTAAAGTCACTGTAGATCCGAAGGGGACATGCAAGGTAAATAAAAAACAGCATTTTAGCTTGCACATGATTGGATGGTAAAATCAGCAGAGCTTCCACTCATTTCAGATCTACCCCTTAGATTTAGAGCGACTGCACTTCCAAGTGCACTTTCAGTGCAATTTCAAGTTCACTTGTAGTTCAAAGTGGATTTGCCTTTCGTAAATAACCCCCTATCAGTCTCTTCTGTCATAAATGTTTCTCCTGGTCTGTCAGAGATAATGTACACTGAGCAACGCATGTGCAACTCAGAGCACATTTACAGCATGTGCTCTGTGCTGTGATGAAGTAACTTCCATGCACATGCATGGGAGTGGCATAATAACAGTGGCAGCATTCAAGAGGCTGAACAGTGTGAACCTGGCTTAGATGGAAGCACCTGAGCAGCTCTGGAGGGCTTCCTTTTGCAGGTAAGTCAGTCATAATGTGCCAATTTGTTGTACATATTATGGCATAAACCTCCTAGGGACTTATTTAACCACTTAAGGACCACCCCACGTACATTTACTGCGGCATGGTGGCCCTTAAGCGCTAAATCACGTACCTGTGCGTGATTCTTGTGCACGGCTCGGGGTCAAGTAAAATGCCACGAGGGCCGCCGGCCACCCACGATCATTCATTGGAGGAGAGGCAGGAGGATTGTCTGCCTATGTAACAAGGCAGATCGTACTTCTTTCATACAGGAAGAGAGACATCTGTGATTCCTGCCAATCAGGAACACAGATGTCTCTCTTTCTATAATGCATCCATCCCCCATACAGTAAGAAAACACTCCCAGGGAACATAGTTAACCCATTAATTCCCCCTGATGTTAACCCCTTCACCGCCAGTGTCATTTATACATTGTCAGTGCATTTTTTTTAGCACTGATCACTGTATTGGTGTCACTGGTCCCCAAAAAGTGTCACTAAGTGTCAGATTTGTCCGCCGCAATGTTGCAGTCCTGCTAAAAATTGCTGATCGCCACCATTACTTGTAAAAATATATTTTTTTTAAAGTCCCTAAATCAATCCCATAGGTTGTAAACGCTATAACTTTTGTGCAAACCAATCAATATACGCTTTTTGGATTTTTTTTCCAAAGTAGTAAAAAGTATTGTTTTTTTTTTTTTTTCAAAATAGTCGATTTTTTTGTTTATATCGAAAAAAATAAAAACCACAGAGGTGATCAAATACCAAGGAAAAATAAACAGATCTTTTTAGGACATCTAAGGCAATACTATTGCTCTCTGATTGCACTTTCTCAAGGTCCAAATAACAATGTAAATCAAAACAGACCAGAGATCACAATAGTGTAAAATAATTGATTATGCAAAATTAAAACTACAGAAAACCACTCACTTGAAACATGAGCAACTAAGCAATGTGTAAAAGGCTTGAAAAACATAGTACATTCAGAGCTCTTCTATCAGCATTTCTCCTGCTAATCCTTTGACTCAGTTAGTCCCTCTGTGATTTCTCCAGGCTTCACCCCTATGCATTTCATCTTAAAATACTTTCTTAAAGGCACAGCCTGGTCATGTAAACTCTTCCATTATACTAATTTTCATGGTTGCCCTGATGCCAATGTCCCATGCTGTACAACTTACTGGGAAGCAACACATGGGTGGCACCATCTGCAATACCAGAGGATACAATAAATGAATAATAGTCATCTGCTAATAAATCTTAAATCATCCCACATACTTTTATGTTCCGTGCCATCTCCAATATCACCACCAATATCAAATTGGTGGTGATAATTGAAAGAGACATGTGTTTTGGGACAGGGGGACAGTGGTTTTTTTGGAAGGACAAAGGACAAGATGGCTTCGAGGAGCTGGATAACGTTGGAGAGGCTTTTGTGAGTTGGACTTTGAACAAGGAACTATGAAGGACATCTTAACCCCTAAGTTGAGTAATTGTTTAGTTTACTTAATGTGTACATATTATACATGCTTATATGTGAAGCCATAAGTTGTGTTGTATTGTATTGTTCATCCTACAGTTTGTATGTGCAGATTTTTCCCTGTTTAGTAAAGCATTGATACACTTCAGAAGTCTAGGTTTCCTTGGTTTTACCACAAGAACTTAATAGATAAACGAAAGCGAAACATTTGGGGGCTCGTCCGGGATTTGTGCTAAAATTTCAACTGAAGCAGACCTGTTTTATATTGTGTGTTTTGTTGCTTGTGCTGGGGGAAAAATGCTGTGTACACTGTTTAGGAGGAGTAAGGCTGCAAAGATTTCTGGTGTCCAGGAGTACTTGAAGGCGTGCACCCTTCCTATCTGGGCCAGAAATAGTCAGTGGATGCCTGTTGCAAAGGAGCTCGCTAGATATGCGTCTCCTTTGAACAGAGCTTGGGGGGATGGAGTCTGTGATCTTTCCTCAGATTTTAGTCTCAAAAGTTTTGGGTTCAGTAAGGGAGAGATGCGGGCAGTTGCTGTGTTTGGTTTGCACTTCCTGCATGCTCTACATATTGAATCTGAAAAGAGGGAAAAGGCGGAATTAGAAAGAGATTTACTGAAGGAGCAGCTTGCAGTGGCATCCAAGTGTTTGGAAGAAACTGCAAGCAAGAAAAAAGATTTAGAAAGGAGGGTAATCAAACTTAAACCTGCAGTGGCTTCGAAGTGTGTTCAAACCCCTGTAGGCCGAGCTGAAGATTTGAATGAGCGGTGTGCAGCCCTCATGACCAAGTCTAATGATGCCCTAACAAAGGACAAAGGCCCAAAGCCTGTAAGCAGAAGTAGGACATGTGCCACTGTTACTTCTCATAACCGGGAAGCAGAGGATTTGATCAGCTCAAATGACCGAGTTGAGTCAGATACAAGGAAGGCAAGGCCTATGATCTCCAGGAGACACATGTGGATTGATTTACTTAAGGTGGGGGTCCCTAGAGAGGAAATAGATGGGATTCCTACACCAGCCTTGTTTAAGAAGTGGAAGCAAATGGTTGGGAATGGTAGATTCAGTCACATTAAGTGTTTCTGTTGCCATAAAATGGGGCATTTTGCAAAAATGTGCCATGCTGTGAAGGCTGAACAACAGCAGGCCTGTGTGCTTCCCAGGACAGCATGGAGAGACATGCAAGTTTATTCGTTACGTTGGAAGTCAATGCCTTTCCGTGAAAGTATTTCAAGGCAACAGTGGGCACCCTACAATAGTTTTGCAGTTAGAAATGGGCAGATAGAGAAATGTGAGCAGTGAGCTATGTTTTTTGGCACAGTTGGAAGGAACATATAATCTGCTTTGTCTCTTACTCTTTTCAGGTATTGAGCATCGAGAGGTGGAGCAGGCAGAGCAGATGACCATACTGGATGAGAGGAGACAGACCAGAAGAGAGCCTGAGAAAAGGTGGCTGAATTGGAGTGGACTTCCATCTGAGCATTTTCCTTATGACCAAGAAGAAAAGAGACTTTTCATCTGGGACTTTCTTTACAAACTGCCAAAAGACATTGTTAACCCTGCTCAAAAGTCAGCCTTCCAGGGACAAACCAATCGTCTGACCGCCCACAAGATGGGGGTCGAAAGGGAATTTGTTCCTCCCATTTATACGGGGGGTTTATTTTGCTCTTTCCTGGACAAAAGGCTTTAAGAAGTTTCCTATATTATCCTATAAAGTCAAGAGGTGGTATGTGTTGCTATGGGCATTTGTATAGTGACTTTATTGCAATAATATAGAGTTTTAGATTTAGTAACAGCATGTCCACAGAAGGCCTCTTCCCCCTCCATTGATATGTAAATAAACCAGATAGAAGATGAGCAGAGGAAGCTGGTGTTTACAGGAAGTGGGTGGGAGGGGCATGGAGAGGGTTTGAAAGAGACATGTGTTTTGGGACAGAGGGACAGTGGTGTTTGGAAGGACAAAGGACAAGATGGCTTTGAGGAACTGGATAACGTTGGAGACGCGTTTGGGAGTTGGACTTTGAACAAGGAACTATGAAGGACATCTTAACCCCTAAGTTGAGTAATTGTTTAGTTTACTTAATGTGTACATATTATACATGCTTATATGTGAAGCTATAAGTTGTGTTGTATTGTATTGTTCATCCTACAGTTTGTATGTGCAGATTTTTCCCTGTTTAGTAAAGCATTGATACACTTCAGAAGTCTAGGTTTCCTTGGTTTTACCACAAGAACTTAATAGATAAACGAAAGCGAAACAAATGTATGATTGCACTTGCCAATAAGCTCTATCAGTCTATATGTACCAAACATTTGAATGTCCTTGATACAAAATGTATGTCACTTTATATTTAACCCCTTTGGCTGTAAGGACTCCACATGAAAAATCAACTTTGTCTCTTTTTTGGAAAAATTTCCTTACCAAGTTATTTCCTTTCCAGTGGCTCAAGACTCTATGAATTCCCCAAATGTACAATTACCTTTGTTCTGTATTATTATCTAAAATGCCAAAATGTGCTTTGGTTTTTGTAACTAATATTTATAGTATGCCCAGTGTTTACAGCCTGCCAAACCACTAGGAATATGAATAATAAGGAGCCATGTATACAAGCTGCAGAGATGTGAGCGGAGTCTGTTGCATGATGGTCATTATTTTCTGTGGCCCATGGTAAATCAGAGCATACCATAGAGCATGCCAAACATAGTTTGCATTTATTTGTAAGTATGGTGGTGTAGAAAGCTGTAAACACTATACACAGATTGTACAGTACACTGGACCTATTCCAGAGACCTATTTCAGGATTGACTAAGTAAACAATTAGCACACAACAGGCAGTCCAGGTTCACCCTATGCATGGTGTGTGTTATGCTTTAAAAAGGCAAATAAGAAATTTCTGAAATTTTCAATGATCCTATATCCTTAATTTTGCCTGAACTAAAACCTTATACCATATTATATGCTGCCAAATGGTCATTGTTAAAACTCAGTTGATGCTCCTCTAGAAGTATATGTGCTTATGATGAATTCAAAATTAATAAGCTTCTTTAACCAGTTGCATTCCAAAGCCTATTACCTACTTTCCACCCTTAGGACACAGGGCGTTTTTTCATTTCAGTCATATCTTGATTCCACCCCTCATACCTTTTAGCTATCTACGCAAACATGTAGTACAGGGGTAGGCAACCTTGGCACTCCAGCTGTGGTGAAACTACAAATCCCATCATGCCTCTGCCTCTAGGAGTCATGCCTGGGATTGTCAGGGTCTTGCAATGTATCATGAGACTTCAAAACAGTGGGAGGGCCGAGGTTGCCTACCTGTTATGTAGTACATCTTTGCTTTTTGGAAAGATAGGGCTTTATTTTGTAACAAATCAGAATACACTTTCTTTTATTTTCTGCATTTTATCTAGGTATAAATTGGAAACAATTGTGGAAAATTTTATTTAATTTTTCCCAAAGCAACCCTTATGTCATTTGCATAGCCCCTGATATTTATTACAAATTATATTTGACAAAACATTTTGTGTAATGTAGCAATCCCTAAAGTTTAGTAGTTTAGTACTTCCTGCAACATGTCCTTTCTGCTGCTGTTTCCTTCTTTAGTTGAAATATTTCTCCTCCAATCCACCACCGCCATAATTTTCCAGTGTGGTAGGGGTTAATAGAGCTGGGGGACCTGTCATAAAACATCATCAAGAGTGCCAACTATGACTGCTCTAGGTTCCTGTCTACCTTTTCCATTCATAGAAGCTGTACTTTAGCTTTTAAGAATGAAAAATGGTCTATGAATGGAGAAGGAGGACCTTTCACCCATCCTCCATTCATAGATAATTGTTCATTCATAGGGAACTTTTCCAGAGTGGTGTTTTAAGTTGTAAATACACTTTAAATGCAAAGCAAAGGCATTGTGTTGCACTATGCAATTATAAAACTCTATTATCATGTACTTGTACATTGTAGAAGAATCACTTTCAGTTCCTAGCACATAGACACTATTTTTTATCTGGGTCCAATTGTTGTTAGACAGCTTACTTCCTTTATCATATCTACTGTTATGCAGATTTGATAAAAACTGTCAGAATTCTGTATTATAACTCAATGCTTGAGCCGATCCTATACTTTACCAGATCAGTCATTTCTATATAAATATGACGTCCAAGAAATTTAGTTTCACTGGTAAATCAAATTTCTAATGTATCTTTTTATTTTAAACAAATAGGTTGGAGTCCTAGGGCAAACTCTCTTGCACAGAGAAAAACAATGAAAAACAACGAAAAACAATGAAATGCAATGGAAACCCCATTTAATAGTCAACCTTAGTTTTTCTGCCAGTAGGGAGGGGGTTGACCTATGTTTTCTTAACTAGGGATGAGGTTTGCTTTAAAGTTTTACTAAACCCAGGACCCTGCATTCACTATATCTGGTCTCCCATGGTACACAGAACATAGAAATGCAATTATTTTAGTAAATATAAACTGCTAAGTACCATTTCTTCAGCAGTATATATCTTGTGAAGTCTATCTGTGTCTGGCCAAGCATTAGTCCTCCTAGCTTGTAGGAGGAGTTTTAATTCTCCTCCTACAAGATCTAATGCATATAATGCATTAAGGTGAAAAACCCTCAGACTTTACAACTTATTTAATAATATATTCCAATAAGCCACCACCTACATATATCCTTTTGTGCTTGGTCCAGATCCTCATAAAAAAACACTATTATTATTTTTTTTAGAAAGATCGCTTTTAAAGGAGCAGTGATTTCAATGATGATAAAAGTGTAACAATGAAAAATTCCTTTAAACATAGTGCCTGGGGGCTCCCCTTAGTCTGCCTCTAAAGTGGGGCATCTGTACCGTGTATAGAACTTGCTGCAACAAAACTGACATATAAAGAAAAAAAATGACATTTAAATAGATTTTTCCTGCAAGCATTCTTTATTTTGTAAAAAATTGTTAAACATTGGCTTAGGGAGCCAGTCTGTATGATGAAGCCAAAATTTAGTGCACTCAGAAATGCACTCGGAACAAGATTAGAGATTTTGGGGATACATTCTGATGTCTCTTTGGCAGACTTTGGATGGAATTAACTAATTGTATCCCATACCCCACTTCAATTTCACCATTACTGGTTTACTTTTTGGGTTTAGTGGCAAACTCATTCTGCCACTGGAGCCACACCTGATCTACAGACCAGAGAAAGGAAGAAAAATTTTCCCTGTGGAATGCTCAGAGAACACAATGCCAGAGAGAGCAGGAAATGGCTAGACGTACTCTTAGTGCAAGCAGGAATTGGCCTTTCTGTAAAAAAAATTGAAAGTATAAGCACCTGTCAAACAGGTGTGGAAAAAAGTCGGCTTTAGGTGTTGATGGTGCCTTCACACTGTAACCCTATAGAGGTACTCTTGATTAAAAACAAGAATTGGCCTTGCTGTAAAAAAATGAAATAATATGCACTTGTCAAACAGGCATGGAAAAATTGGTCCTTGGGTTAATTGTGCCCATGAAACCTACACCAAAAAACGACTTTAAGATAAAACCAACACCCACAAAGCTAGGCAGCCTAGACAGTCTTGCAGAGATTCCAGATCCCAAAAACATTTAATCAACGACATCGGCATCAGGGGCTTGATAGCTGCTGATTATCCAGGACTGATTTTATTTGATAAATGTCAGTCAGTCAACGGAGTCTGTACACAGACACACTCTTTTATCTGTCACAAAACCTCTGGCAGCACTAAATACCTGTTTAGAAATAGATGGATGGATCCAGGGCAGCCCAGTAGCTCAATTGCATACTGGGCATGTTCTTGCCAGTGGTCTATTGTCATGACCCAGTAACCCAGTGTATTGTCTACTGGAAAGCTCTCCATGTCTGTTTTGCCCCAGATAATCTTCCACCATATGATGCAGACACTGCAGCTGGGATTGGGAAGCTGAAAGCCCTGGGCCCTGAGGAATAAAACATTTAAGGGAAGCCTTGCACCACAAGTTTGCGGAGGCATGAGAACAGTGTTTGCAACAGTGACCACGAGAGCGTGGTAAGGTAGGAGTGCCTGCAAGATTCTTCATTGACAGCAGAGATGAGTAGCTGATGAGTTGCAGGAACAAACTGGATCACTGAGTAGCAGATGGTAGAGCAGATGTAGGTCTGCTGTGGATGCAGGACAATGTCACAGGAGCTACACAGAGTTGGATGATAAGAGACTGGTACAGGGCCAGACAAGCCAAGTAATGCACAGAGAATCAGATATAAGCAATTGGCAGGCAGAGAATGGTCAAAATTCAGGCAGTGGCTGGCAGAAGGAAATCAGGCAGAAAACAGATATAACAAGGTTAAAAGCAAGCCAAGGTCAGGACTGGAGAAAATTAGAGTGGTCAGGAAGCCGGGTCAAGAATAGATCAAATACAGGCACAGGAAACAGGACACGGGGTAAGCTGCCGATCAGACAGCACTGCACTAGTGCAGTTGCTGTCCTTATATATGCCCACTGGAGCCAATAATGAGGCATGGGCATCTGGCGAATATTGCTGTGCATTTGCGCATCTGCACACCTATCCCCTTTCGGCAAGCATCTATAGGGTCATGTCTACGCATGCACATGCGGGTGTCCTGACACACTTACTACTCCCAAGGTTTCTGGGGACTGAAAGCCATCTCTTAAGGTATGATGTACCGTATTTATCGGCGTATAACACGCACCGGCGTATAACACGCACCCCAAGTTTAGGAGGGAATTTTAAGGAAAAAAAGTTTTAGGAGAGAAGTTTAGGGGAAAAAAAAAACTTACATTTAAGCGTTATTTGCAGCTTGCCCAGCGTCATTTGCAGCTTGCCCAGCATCATTTGTAGCTTGCTCAGCGTCATTTGCAGCTTGCCCAGCGTCATTTGTAGCTTGCTCAGCGTCATTTGCAGCTTGCTCAGCGTCATTTGCAGCTTGCCCAGCGTCATTTGCAGCCTTTCCCAGCATCATTTGCAACCTGCCCAGCGTCATTTGCAACCTGCCCAGCGTCATTTGTAGCTTGCCCAGCATCATTTGTAGCTTGCCCGGCGTCATTTGCAGCTTGCTAGTGTCATTTGCAGCTTGCTAGTGTCAGTTGAAGTTCGCCAGCGTTTAAATTTCCCGCCGCGAGAAATACCGCGCATGCGCGGCCGAAAAAGACCGAACCGCGGCCGAAAAAGACCGAGCCGACTGTTCAGCTCCGCTCGGAGTCCCGCCTCCCTGCTGTTTCGGGAGCGAGCGCAGGGAGGCGGGACCCCCAGCGGAGCTGAACAGCCGGCTTCGGTCTTTTTCGGCCGCGCTTCGGCTTTTTCCGGCCTTTTTCGGCCGCGGTTCGGCCTTTTTCGGCCGCGGTCGCCATTTTTCGGCGCCGCAACCGATTTTTGTCATTTTTTTTTTGGGTATCGGCGTATAACACGCACCCACGACTTTCCCCGATTTTAAGGGGGAAAAAGTGCGTGTTATACGCCGATAAATACGGTATGTCTTTCTCTGCTTCAATGCCTCCAAAACTGCCAGAATCCTCCTCCTCCTTCTCCTCCTGTGTTCGTGTTATACGCCGATCAAGTCCTATAGGTGCTTTGGGAAGAAAATATAAGTCTTTCTCTGCGGTTCAATGCCTCCAAAACTGCCAGAATCCTCCTCCTCCTGTGTGTGTAATGGGACTCTTCTCCTGTGTTCTTGTGTGTGTGGCGTGTGTGTGTAATGGGACTAACACACTTCAAAGTCCTCTAGGTTGCTTCTGGGACAAATATAGCTCTGGTGTGTGTAATGGGACTAACACACTTCAAGTCCTATAGGTGCTTCTGGGAAAAGAAATATAGCTCGTGTGTGTGTAAATGGGATCTAACACACTTCAAGTTCCTATAGGTGCAGGGGCGGGCTAGGGCCCGGGGGGCAGAGTGGCAATTTCCCCAAGGGATGCTCTGAATCCTGTAAAAGGGCGCTTTTTGTCGCTAGCCTTTAGAACTGCGCATGTGCAGTTTCCGGACCGGCATGTGCTACTGCTCTGGGCAGCTGGGGTGGGTGTGGTGGGGGTAGGGGTTAGGGGGGTTGAGTTTGGTGGTTGGGGGTGGTGGGGGGGTTGGTGTTGGGGGTTTGTTTGGTTGGTGTGGGGGTTGAGGGTTGGGGGTTGGATTGGTGGGTTGGGGTTCTTGGGGTTGGTGTTAGTTGTTGATATGTGGTTGGGGTGGGTTGGTGTTTTGTTTGGAGGTCGGGTTGGTTGGGTTGGTTGGGGCTTAAGGGGGTTGGGGGGGTGGGGGGGTTGGGTTGTTGTTGGTGGGGTCGTGGGGGGGGTTGTTGGGGGGGGGGGTGTTGGGTTAAGGGGGGGTGGGGGGTTGGTTGTGCGTGGGTGTGGTTTTTGGGGGTTAGGATGGGTTGGGGTTGTTTGTGGTTTTTGTTAGGTTTGGGGTGGGTTGGGTGGTTAAGTGGGGTTGGGGTGTGGGTGTTAAGGAGGTTGTTGTGGTGTGGGGTTGTGATGGGGGTTGTTTGGGTTGTTGTGGGGGGTTTTGTTTGGGGTGTGTTATGTTTGGTGGAGGGGGGGTTGTTGTTTGGTGGTGGGTTTGGTGGGTTGGTTGTTGGCTGTGTGGTTGCGGTGGGGGGGTAGGGTGTGGTGTTGTGGGGGGGGGGGTGGGTTTTGGGTATGTGGTGGGTTGGTTGGGGGTGGTTGGGGGGGGGGGAGGTTGGTGGTTGGGGGGTTGTTGTTGGGTTGGTTGTTAGGGTTAGGGGGGGTGGTTGAGGGGGGTTGGTTTTGTTGGTTAGGGTTGGGTGGTTGTGTTGGTTAAACAGGGGCTGGATCCTGAATTTGTGGCTGAATTGCAGTGAAAGAACAAAACACAGTGAAACCTCCATCCGGTGCTGCAGCTGCGGATGTGTCCTGGTCCTGTGGCAGGGATGTTGGCTAGTGCTACACTTGCAAGAAAGGTTTCTGCATAAAACGGGCCTTAAATAGACATTTGTACAGGAGATAACCCGCACAGATGTCTCTGAAATCGCACCACAAAGTCGGGGACTGACATGCGAGTATATGAAATCGTTCAAATAGTTCAGTGAATTCGCTCGATTTCATTCCCGAAGTCCAGTGTGATCCTGAGCTCTGAAATGGACAAGTGCGGGGTCAATGCTACTCTATACCCAATATTTACATTGTTGTCCTTGTTTTTCCACACAAATGGAGTTTTTGTGTTTTGGTGGTATTTTAATCACAACTGGGGGGTTACATTTTTTGCTCTAAAATTTTGAAAAAAGACTGAATTTAAAAAAAATATATTTTTTTGTATATACAGTGCCTTGGAAAAAAGTATTCATACCCTTGAAATGTTTCACACTTTGGTCATGTTACAACCCAAAAACATAAATGTATATTTTATTGATGATTTTATGTGCTAGACCAACACAAAGTGACCAAAATTTGTGAAGTGGAAGTAAAATAACAAATGACTTTCAATTTTTTTTTTTTTTTCATATAAATATGCGAAAAACTTGTGGCGTATTTGTAAACCACTTAAGCCCCGAACCATTTTGCTGGCAAAAGACAAGAGCACTTTTTGCGATTCGGCACTGCGCCACTTTAGCTGACAATTGCGCGGTCGTGGCACCCAAAACAAAATTAACATTTTTTTTTCCCCCCATAAATAGAGCTTTCTTTTGGTGGTATTTGATCGCCACTGCGGTTTTTTTTTATTTTTTGACGCTATAAACAAAAAAAAGAGCGACAAATTTTGGAAAAAAAGCATTGTTTTTTACTTTTTGCTATAATAAATATCCCCCAAAAAATATAATAAAATTAGTTTTTTTTCCTCAGTTTAGGCCGATAAGTATTCTTCTACATATTTTTGGTAAAAAAAAATGTCAATAAGCGAATTATGGATTGGTTTGCGCAAAAGTTATAGCGTTTACAAATTGGGGATTGTTTTATGTCATTTTTATTAATATTTTTTATTTTACTAGTAATGGCGGCGATCAGCGATTTTTATCGTGACAGCGACATTATGGCGGACACATCGGACATATTTTGACACATTTTTGGGACCATGTCATTTATACAGCAATCCAGTGCTATACAAATGCACTGATTTCCTATGTAAATGACACTGGCAGTGAAGGGGTTAAGTATGTCCTGGGGGGTGTTTCTAACTGTGGGGGGGGGGGGGGGGGCGTGGCTACGTGTGACACGCCACTGATCTCTGCTCCTGATCACAGGGAGCAGAGATCAGTGTTACTGTCACCAGGCAGAACGGGGAGATGCTTGTTTACATTAGCATCTTCCTGTTCTTCCTCCCTGTGAGGCAACTTGCGGGTTTTTTTTTTTTTAACCCCGCGGCGATCGAGTCTGCGAGAACCGCGACCCAACTCACGGAGGTCCCGGCCGGCACGCGTACAATGGCACGCCGGCAAATTTAAAGGGACGTACAAGTACGCCCATTTGCCCAGCCATTCTGCCAACGTACATCTATGTGCACCGGTCAGGAACCAGGTAAAAGTCCTCCTTTACTCTAATACCCCTAACTAAAATTAGTGGAACCAATTGCCTTCAGAAGTCACCCTAATTAGTAAATAGAGTCCACCTGTGTGTAATCTCAGTATAAATACAGCTGTTCTGTGAAGCCCTCAGAGGTTTGTTAGAGAACCTTAGTGAAACAACAGCATTCATGAAGGCCAAGGAACACCAATCAGACAGGTCAGGGATAAAGTTGTGGAGAGGTCAAAAGCAGGGATAGGTTATAAAACATTATCGCAAGCTTTGACCATCTCACGGAGCTCTGTTCAATCCATCATCTCCAAAAAATGGAAAGAGTATGGCACAACTGCAAACCCACCAAGACATGGCGTTCCACCTAAACTGACCGGCCGGGGAGAACATTAATCAGAGAAGATACAAGAGGTCCATGGTAACTGTGGAGGATCTGCAGAGATCCACAGCTCTTTACCAGATCGGGGTCATGCTGTCATTGCTATCAAACATAACATACCATGTTAAAAAAGCCAGTGGGCATGGATGGTGGGCTGCTTCGGTGGTACAATGGGCCACTCTGACCTGCGACTAACACACTTCAACTATAGGTGCCCCTCATGGGACTAACACACTTCAAGTTCTTTAGTTGCTTATGGGAAACAAAATATAGCCTGTGTGTGTGATGGGACTAACCCACTTGTATAGGTGCTTCTGGGAAAAAAATATAGCAAGAAAGGTTTCTGCATAAAACGGGCCTTGAGAGGAGAGGAACGCCTCATCTTCCTCCCACTGCTCTGCCTTAAGTGCCCTGTCCATAATGCCACAGAGAGTATGCTCCAGCAGTAACACAAGAGGGATAGTTTAACTGATGCATTCATTGTCATGGCTCACCATCCTTGTTGCCTCCTGGAATGGTGACAGTACAGTACATGCTGATGTATTTCTGAGGGGGGCAGTAAACAACTCCCCCATCCCCCTGAGCGGCCAGGGGCACCTCCCCCCGCTGTCTGCTGGTCGGTCTGGCACTTACACCCATCTAGGCAGGTAGCAGGTGGTGGGCAGTGACTCTGTGTACTCTACAAGTTATGCCAAAGGTCTGTAGAGTAGGAGATGCTGCCCACATCCCTAATTGTGGCAAACACAGAAAAAATTCCTCTATTGGACTTTGGAACGCAGAAACTCCTTAGCAATCAAGCAGTATTGAAAACATATTCATATTTTATTTGCAAAGTTAAAATCATGGAGTTATTATAACATTATAAAAAACAAAATTGTATGCATATATAGCTAAGTGCAATATCAAAAAATATACAAACAACCATTGGACTCAGATATAGGGATGAGACAAAGAGTGCCCAATGTGTTTCAAGTTTTATCACAGTAATCCTCTTTTTCAGGGACTAGTGGTTCAGTAACAAACATTAGTTGTCTACAATCAATAGAGAACAAAAAACAGTAAGCATTCATCATTGTACATAATTGAGAAACCTGTACAATAACAGTATTATATATAGACACTGGAAAGGTTTGCTGCCATGTATTATCCGGGCTGGAAAAACCAGTGGTGGAAGAAAAGGAAACACGGCTGGTCCAAGTACAGAACCAGCCACAAAAGGGCACTTTGCATCCACCCCAATACGGACGCACCACAGATGAGTCAAGAATAGAACTTAGATTTCTAAGGAATGGAGAAAAAAGAGAAATGCTATTCACACAGCGTGTACATGACTAGATAATGAGGTTCTATATATATATATATATAGATATAGATATCTATATATCTATATATATAGAAAAAAAATGGTCATTGAAATAGTACACCAACCTTGTAGGTGCCTGATATGTTGGTAGCAACAGATGAGGGAGAGGGTATGCAAAGAGATCTCTATAGAAAAACTATAATTAATATGGATCACAAAGAAAGTGTGCCAAAAAGTATTGTATATACAGAGGCGCAGTGATGAAAATTCATGAAAGAGGAATAACATCCAGCTCAAGTGAGCTCTGCAATATTGTGCAAAAAAATATGATTGTTACCTGTAGTCTGGTGGGAATCTGCTTGGTCTGCATGGTGCTAATGGCAGCATGAGACTGAGCTGGGAGATGTCCGCCTAAAAAAGGCACATCTTTGTGATTGGATATATGCTTTACAGCTTGAGTGGGGTATGTGTCAGAAAGAGGGAGTGCCCTCCGAGTCCCAGAAACGTCATCCCAGCAGAAGAGGCCAGGACGTGCATCGGCGCAGGTGGGCAGCATCGTGAAGTCATCCGCCCAATGGAGAGGGGCAGGACGTGACGTTGAGGTGAGGGAAGTCCGCGTCAGTGGCCCGCGGTGCATAGGAGGTGCTATGACAACAGGGTAAACACCCAGTCAGAGGCTCCTTATGCATATACTTCTTATAGTGTATGTCACCTCAGTGCTCACAGGTCTCTCACCTTACAGCTGTAAGGTAACAGCATCAAGTAAATCTCTCTCATGGGGGGGGGGGGGGGATTCTTGTGATCGCTGTCCTAAGGGATAGATGTGTGAGCACAGAGGTGTCATATACACTACAAAAAGAGACACCAATCACCTTTTATTCACCATCCATATGTGCAAAGAATAGAGTACTTTTGATTTTCACTGCACATTTAGTGCACACTGCACAGTTATTACTGAAACTTTTTATATTTATTTTTATTGCATCGGTTACTTTATTGGCATGGTATTATGGATTTGTAGAAGTATTCACTTTATTTATTTTATATTATTATATATTTCATCTTTATTCATTCAAATTTTATTTAATGCCATTTTCAATCAGAAAATCATGTTTGAAAGAGGGTGATAAATACAGTGAATATGAAAAGTTAAACCTTAGTGAAAAATGGGCAAATGAATGTTGGGTAAATTTATAGTATAATCAATGATAAATACATCCCTTATATTTGTTTGATAGGATTTGTAGAGGAGGAAAATATATTTATGGTCGGAGCCCTCCGCTCTAAAGCCCCATACACACGGTCGGACTTTTTCATGGATTCTGTCCGATCGGACAAGGTTGTTGAAAAATCAGACCGTGTGTATGCACCATCGGACAGTGTTCGTCGGTTTGACCGACGGACAAAGTCTTATCTCCTGCTGGAAATCTTTGCCGTCAACACGGTCCGATCACACCAAATCCGATCGTGTGTACGGTTGTCCGACCGGACAAAGTGCCACGCATGCTCAGATCACATTACAAGACCAAAGCTATTGGCTACTAGCCTCTACGTAGTCCCGTCGTAGGCAACAAACGTCACCACGTTCAGAATGATCGGATTTTCCGACAACTTTGTCCGACCGTGTGTACGCAAAACCAACATCGGACAAAGTACGATGGACGCGGTCCGACGGACCTGGTCCGCGGATTGTCCGACCGTGTGTATGGGGCTTTAGAGATATGAAATAACACATAAACACGTCACAAGACTAACAACATAAAATAGACCTGAAGTGTGCCCTGGCCTGCTGTAAGGTAAGCCCTGGTGAGCTGGGCGGTGAGCCCTGGTCTGCTGGGCGATATGCCAAGAGAAGGGCGCAAAAGACTTGGTTAGGGAGGTAATTATTAATTTATGTACAATAAGACACTACAGGACAAGGTTGCTGAAGGCTCGTGACATTTCCATTTGTGGATTGGGGATGTATCGAGTAAAGCAGGTAGATTTCCGCCTGCCCATCTTTTTGATCACGTGGTCTGGGACCCCGCTTCGTGAGGCTGCTGATGCTGCTCCAATGCAAAAGAATGTCCAAGAAAACGGCTGGGGTCAAGGCCTAATTTGCTCAAAAGGATCCAGACGTGACTAATGAACTGGTTGCTGATTAGGGGAAAAGTCTCGACAATTTTTTTTTTTTTTTTATCTGAGTGAAAGACTGTCCAAGCCTGGTGTAGGATGGACCAACTGGCAACCTTACTGACCTGAAAGGGAAAAAGGGATAGAGAAAATGTATGAGTAGCCGTGTTGCTACTGAAAACGTTGGCCGTTTTTAAGCCAAATGCAGAAAGACTTGCAGCGATTGCAAGAACGCAGCCTTGTTGAAAGGCGAAAGAAAAGGTTTTAGCGGAAATGTTATTATGTAGGAATGACCGTGCGCAACACTGAGCAAATTGGTGGAGAGAATTGTGTATGATCATGACCATGCATGGATAGACTGAGAAAGTGAATGTAAGTACTGCTGAATTCGTACTGCCGATGTGACTAGTTCAAACTGGGCTGGGTACGAGCACTGGTGGAATAGTCTGTGAAAGATTTGACTCGTTTGAATCGGTGATGCAACAGGATTCAGCTCGGTTTGCATTTGGCGAGGACTCGAATCATTGCGCCGATGCTGCGACTAGATTCTAATCGGCCCGAGATGCGAGGTGACTGAGGGGCTCGTATGTCGGATCCGAACCGTATCGCCGATGACATGGCTGGGTTCGGATTGACTGAATGGTGAGGGGGTTGAAGGGGCTTGTGATTGCCGAGGATCCGAACCGTAGAAGCGAGGTTTGCGACTAGATTCGAATCGGCTGATTGGTGAGTGTTTGCTATCCAGTAAGAGGTGTAGGGGGTCAGTTAGGTGAAGTGAATGTTTCGTAAGAGGTGTAGGGGCTGCAACTGGCTCGAGTAAACCTGCGTTGGGTAGAAAGTATGAAATACATGAAAGATGATATAGAAAGACTTACGGAGCCGTAAGTGTGACTTTTGCAAAATGAACATGATAACGTAACGATTCGAGTTTAGTAGGAGTGGTAACGACAAAGTCCTACCTGCGACAGCGAGTGTGTAGCGGTCTGAGTGTGGGACAATCAATGAAAATACATGACCGATCTCGAAAGAACAACAGCACTGACATGCAGTGAGTTGGCAGAGACAGCCTCTGCAATGCATCTGATACGAATCAGTTTGAAAAACGTATAAGATGAATCCGATATAAATCGGTAGTAGGGAGTATCTGATACAAATTGGTTGTAGGGTGTATGCCATCTCTTACTGTGAAACCGAACACCTATCAACCAACCATCCCTCAGGCTAGTCAAGTGCAGAAAAGGCACCAGGTGGGTTTAATTACACCTCAATCAGCCACAGGAACCCATACAAACAACACATGCTTAGCCACAGAAACCCATACAAACAACACATGCTTATCTCAAAAAATGAATGAAATGGCAACCCCATGGACAGTGAATTTTGTAACCAGTGGACCATATGGCGAGTCATATCGGAGAACGACTGACAGTGACTCGGAGGCTTGGAGCTATGAATGAATCGTATGTTTGGTAGAAGGAACTTACTATGCCTGTGCCGAAAGATGTCGGGACATGAGTGTCAATAACTCAGAGGTAGGTTTTTGCGAAAGGAGTGCGGGATAGGAAGCATTATAAGCCGCAAGTTTGCATATGATACGAAAAGGTTTGGATACTACTTATCTGCGACCATGAGCGGGAACCGCCGACGAAGACCACGAATGAAGAAGCCAAAGTGCACCTGCGATTGGACGCACGTGAGGGAGCTGAGAAGAGTCGGCCCCTTGATGTGCAATAACTTGCACTGGAACCGACACAGACCGGTGTGGGTGGTCTGGTTAAATACCCTCCAGGCTTCTCCCATAATTACAGGCCACCATACTGCCCTTCTTATATATCAATTATATTTTAATACAATATGGTTGAAATAGAATACATACAGTATATAAACAAAATAGTCAAATAAAAAATAATGAACTTTGTAAAGTAAAGGAAAAACTTTTTATTTTTGATAGAGGCGAGGTGGCTTATAGTTAGTGAATTTTCCAGTATACAAAAAGAAATCTAAAAAGTTTCCCACTCAGCGCAATACAAGGGTAGATCTATTTTTTTAATTGGTTACGAATTTGACAAAGAGTGAATTGGATGTATTAAAAAATCTACAAGAATGCCATGACTTGGTTATTAAGCTATCTGATAAGGGATGACTCAGGAACAATTTGATCATATGTGTAATAATATTTTAATGAACAAATTGTGGTACCGATCAATTTCACCCATTAAAACCACTTTATTCCAAAATACTTTCTTTAAAATTATAGATAAAGCCTTTGCACAATCACTCATCACTAAAGATAATTGTGATTATTTAAAAGTTGTACATCCAATGACCCCGACCTTTTATGCACTACCAAAAACACATAAACAACTTGGGCAACCCATTGTATCAGGAATTAACAGCCTCGCCTCTAGAGCCAGTCAGGTTGTAGATGAACCTCTTCGCCCTCACGTGGAAAGCTTGCCCTCTTATCTGAAAGATGCAATCTATCTTTTGACTATGCTAGATAGGATGAGTGTTAACGCACATACCATTCTAGCATCAATAGATGTTGAATGCCTCTATTCATGTATCCCCCATGACAGAGGGGTGAAGGTTATAGAAAGCTTTTTGAAAGAGAGAAGTCAACACTACTATGCATACAATTCTTTCATTTTGGAGTTTCTGGAATTTATATTGACTCATAATATTTTCATGTTCGACCACTCCTACTACCTCCAGGTGCAGGGTGTGCCTACGGGGACCATGTTTGCCCCCTTCTATGCCAACCTGTACCTGGGGGGTGGGAGCAGTTGATATTTGGGAGTGAAGATTTGTCTGCATACCTCTGCCACATGTCCATGGCTGGCAATTCTTTGCTTTATGCCAATAGCACACATCCTAAACATGTAATGAGAGGCATTCCCATGGGACAGTATATGCATTTACATTGAAATTGCTCTAACTCCAAAGACTTTGAAATACAAGCCCAGCTCCTGAGAGATAAATTTCTCAGATGTGGCTATTCTAAAAAAGTACTTAAACAAGCATACCACAAAGCAAAAGAGAGCCAACCGGAATAATATTTATTTCAAGGGGAGAAAATAAAGAAAATATAAAGACACAACCAATTATACAGTTGAATAACCAGAGTCAAAAGGTCAGAAAAATCATGCAAAGACACTGGCATTTACTAACAGAGGATAACATCGTTAAACACTTTGTTGATGACTGCCCATGTCTGAAATTTAGATGTGGTCGCTCATTAAAATGCAATTTGGTACAAAGCCACTTTGACAGAAAAAAGGGACAGGACCCTTGTGGTACACACCCTAAAGGCACTTTTAGATGTGGTAATTGCCCCTACTATAAGTTCATTGCTGTAACAAGGAGAAGGTTTACAATTGAAACTACCGAAATTGTTCCTCAACATTTTGTTAACTGTGACACCTCAGCGATAGTGTTCATGTTAACATGTGGATGCAATGCATTTTATGTCGGCAAGACACGTAGAAAACTGTGGCAATGCATTAAAGATCATGTGGCAGACATAAGAGGATCCAACTTGGAAAGCCCAATATGTAGACATTTTGCTGACAAATACACATACAACCTCGATTCCTTGCAGTTCTGAGCCTTGGCCAGAATACACCCCCATCCTCGTGGGGATGATTTTGACCAACTAATTCTGCAAACAGAGACCAGGTGGATACATAAGCTATGATCCACTGTTCCTTCCCCCTGGCTTAAATGATTCTTTGAGTTTTGCACCTTTTCTGACAGAGACATAATGACATTCACATCTTCTTGTTTATGCAGTGTGATGTGATATCTTTAAAAAGGGGTTGTACCAGTATATGACCATTTTTCTCAGCACTAAGATATGTCATTCAGGAACCTTCGAGAATGTAAGCCCCTGCCCTTTTCTTTTGTTTTGTTTTTCAAGCTTGGTTCGCTAAAAATATATATATATTTGCAAGGTTATATTACTATTATAGTAGTGCTTTTTTCAAAAAATTTACAATCTAATGCCTATGCATCTGATATATATTGATACATGTTTTATTTGTTAGATATATAAATTATGTATTGAATTAACAGTCACAAGCATACAGTATTTGGCAATCTGAAGAAGCGACATGTTACAGCAAAACACATAATTGAACCATTGCACTGGACAGTAATACTTCCTTTTTCTGTATGGTTTATATGTGGATCCAATTATACAGTATGTTTTTAAGATTTGTTAACTGCTGTACAATAAAAGTTATTTATTTTTTTATATATAAGGTTGTTTTTTTTTATATGTATATAAGGTTTTCTTTGTGTGTGCATTGGACAACTATGTAAATATCAGCAGGCCACCCTTAGAACACCTGCATGTTTCTCTTCATATTACTTTTGGCAAGGTGGATTAGAACACCCGTCATGTTTTTACTGCTGTCCGTATCCCTCTTATCAAGATCCACCCTCTTTATATGTCATGGTTACTGTTATCACCAAGAGTGAAAAAGAAAAGAAAATTCCAAATGTTGGGTTGTCACCAGAACAGGAATAGAGTGGAAAACTTCCAATGGGGATACTAGTTGTGATGACAACCAGGGATTCTCTCACTATGGAGGGATTTCTTCTCACTTCCTGTTTTGCCGGTGGGACAGGAAGTGAAGGGAAATCTTACCAATGAAACAACGATAGCAAAAAAAACTGACAGTGGCTCTAACTCTTTCTTAATCTATTCTTTAGTTCTACTTTAAATGTGATAACATGTATGAGTATGAACATGCCATTATCCCTTACTATTCTGTAGAACACTCTGTAGAACATTTTATTGACTGATCTCAGTGAGATCTATAGAATTATTTTATGACTTTTAAACTTATAAAACAATCTATAATATTAAATATGCTGTTATACTGTATAGCAACGGTGCCTCTCAACTACCAACTATCCAGATTGCTAAAATATACACTGTAAAATAATCAAAAGAAAATACTAATGAGAAGTAGCATTCACTTTTTATTCCACACTAAAAATGGCATTTGGAATCGGATTTGATGCTATGACTTAACAACTCTGTTTTAATTTTGTACGGCTTTCATAAATAAGGGAGTTTCATTTTTAGGCTTGCTTCAAAGAATGAAGGGGACGTGTATGGTTGTGGAAATGCAATTATCTCTTGTCTGTGTGCTTTGAATTGCTTTGCTTTTCGTTATCCTTTTTTTGCAGTACTTAGAAGATGTAGTGTAGCAAAGAATGCTAATGAGTCACGCCACTCGTAATATAGGAAACACACATCTGGACAAAGTGAAGTTGTTGTTTATCCAGCTTCTTCAGAAATATGGCATGCTGGAGTTTTATTCTATCATCCAAATTTATAAACTGTTAATTGCATTCTTACTTCTATTACCAAAACATTATGACTGTAACAAATTAATATTGTATATGTGAAAGCTATTTGGTTTCAGTAACAAAGGAATCTGCCCAGTCTAAGTGCTGGGAAGAAAATAAAATGTATAACCAGATGATAAAAGAAATGGAAGCCGCTCTTGCAGTTCCTAGGTTTTGTACATGAAATGACTTTGACAGTCTGTCTTGCTGTGACACCTTATATGCTTGATCTATATACACGTAAGTTGGTCAACGTCCATCAACATGAGAAAAAAGCTCTGAAATCATATTTCCTGAATAAAAATATTTTGGAAAACCTTCTTGTGTTTATTGTCACTGTCTCCTCTAAGCAAAATGAAAAATTGAGTGTGAACCCCAAGCAATATCATTTATTTGAGTGTCAGTATTATTTTAAATATCTGTTAGCTGTTAATCAGGTTTAGTTTTTTTATGTCTTTATAATCCTCCAGTGTGAAGCATGTATTACCTAAATATATGTGTGACCTAACTACTGTAGAGGCATATGTTCAGGAATTTATGAAAATGGAACTTATTTGGAGATTGGGGCCAGCCATAGATAGTTTGAATCTCGGCCAGTTCAGCAGGAACCATACAGTATATGGGCAGGCTGAATGTTCCCAAGTTGATCAATCGATCAACTTGGGTACAACCAGCCTGTTGGATTTTACATCTGATTATCGCTTGCCGCTGTTAGAGCTGCTAGCAATAATCACTGTGTTCCCCTGGCAGGGCGTTCTCCCCGCTGGGAGAACACAATACTTGGCAGGAGGCATTCTCCTGCTAACAATGTATGTGTAGATGGTAGTTGAGCAAATTTTGCAGGAAAGATATTTGCTCTGTCTATGGCAATTGAGGGTTTATGGTGCTTTTTTTGTTTGTTTTATGCTTTTGATTTATTTTTATTCTATAGAGGATGTTTAGCATATTTTGTGAACTTGGAATTATGACCTAATAGTGTGTATATATATATTGAATAAAACAGCCTCAAACAAAGCAGACTAAAGGCAGTAGACACAAAATACCCATTGGCCCTGATGGAACACCAGTATTCTTTTAAATTCCTGTGTATTGACATGAAATTTCAAACAATATCATTTTTCTGTGAACTACAAAACCCCTTCTCCCTATGTAATGAAGATAAGGAGAAATGGGGTTGTTTTTAGTCCAAAGCAGGATCAAAAATAAAGGAGAAAAAAGCCTTTAAAAAAGTGGAACTAATGCAGTTACCTCATTTATAGTAAACGGCGACATGTTAAATTTTTGCTTCACAAATGCTTTAAGTAAATTAAATTTATGTATCTGGTCTTTACACTAAATATGACATCACTAGTAGAGCATTGCATTCTATTAGCCAACCAAATTTAATGTATTAAAAAATAATTATCAATTTTAAACCCTCCCAAATAAAAAATATTAAATCCAATATGGCCTGGTAGGAGATGGGTCTACTGTGTATTTTCATGTTTGCAGCCAAATTGGGTTAACGCCTATTTGTTTCTATTCACAGAGCATAACTTAAAACATTTTATTTTTTTTATATAGCAGCTTTTCTTTTTAGATGCTCTTTTTTTGAAACTTCAGCACTGGAATCCTACCTAGTTCTCCTTTTTTTTAAGATCCTGGGGAGCTGTGTTTGTCAAAATTAACCTTGTCTGTACTGTGCTGGCAGATCTCATTATCAGTTGAATATTAGATTTGAACAATATCCTAAGTAGGAATAAGTCAAACTGCCCTTGGTTCATTTCAAGCAGGTTTCAGTAAACTTCAAAGAAGCTTGGAAGTCGCTACAGAACCCCAATTAAACCAATGGAAGCTGAAAATCCATTTGGCAAGGAGCAGTGATTTTTTAAATGTATTAAAGTGAAACAATACAAATGCCCTTTCCTTTAAATAACATTCCTGAGGGAGGGTGCCCTAATCCTGTGTGTGAAGGGGGGCATCTCTATGATTATATGATGTACAGAAAGTGATGCAGCAGCGCTGAAATTTACAAAGGAAAAAGGTGTTTAAAATTACTGGCAAATGAATTGCCATTATTAGCTATGTACTGTATTTTGGGGGACTCTTGGAGAGGTGTGTGCAATTTTTGGAATTTAATGTATTTTTTCAGCAACCTACACGGTATATTTTTGCGTAGCAACCCCCCAAAATCACATACCATACCTTTGAGCCTTGTATGGATTTAAAGGTAGCAGGCAAACAAAAAAAAAAAAAAATATATATATATATATATATATATATATATATATATATATATATATATATATATATATATATATGAGGTCCCCCAGGAAATCCATACCAGACCCTTAATTCAAGCATGCAGCCTGGCTGGCCAGAACAGGAAGGGGGACAGGCATGCACACCCCCCCCCCCCCCTGAACACATACCAATCTACATGCACTCAAGAAAAATAAAATTTGACAAGTCCTTTATTAAAATAGTAAAAATCCACAAAAAAGTCCCTTATCATAAATCCATTGTCAGTTACAATGCCTGCCACCAGCTGACTCAAAAAAAAAGCATGACCCGGCGAATGAGACCGGTCCCGCTGGTACTCATAGCTCCCTATAGCTCCCTGAGGAAAGGGGTGACATCAATGTCCAGATAGGGTCATATTTTGTTTATGTCATTGACCAAATATGGGCATGGCCCTATTTGGTTAATGTCACTGTTCAAATACAGCCAGTGGCCGTATTTGGGCAGTGATGATTCCCCACCACTTTGCTAATGTGGTTAGGATTCCCAGTGATGTCAGTAGTTCAAAGGATGCAGCTGGTACAAAAAGTAAAAATTGATCTATCCTTATGTACTGACAGAGTAAATCATTTTTTGAGGCCCTGAGATGTCAGGACAGTACAAATACCCCCTAAATGACTTTTTGGAAAGTAGAAAATTCAATGCATTTAGTAAGAGGCATAGAAAGTTTTTTGAAGTTGTAATTTTTTCCCATAATTCTTTGGAAAATTAAGAAATAATTATTTTTTTTTTTACACGAAATTGTCATATTAACAAGTTATTTCTCACACACAGCATATGCATACTTGCAATTACACCCCAAAACACATTTTTGTTACTCGTTCTGAGTATGGCGATACAACATGTATGAGACTTTTACACAGCCTGGCCACATACAGAGGCCCAACATCCAAGTAGCACCTCCAGGCGTTCCAGGGACATAAATTGCACATCTAACTTCCTAACTACCTATTACAATTTTGAAGGCCCTGGAGGACCAGGACAGTAGAATTACCCACAATATGACCCCATTTCGGAAAGAAAACACCCCAACGTATATCCTATGAGACATTATGCGTCTTTTGAACATGTCACTTTTTTCCACAAGTTTTGGGGAAATATGGAAAGAAAATAAAAAAAAAAATTTCTGTACACAAACTGTATATGATATTTCTAAAACATAGCATGTACATAGCAAAAATTACATGCCAAAATACATTCTGCTACTCCTTCTGAGTATGACGATACCACATGTTACATAGTTACATAGTTAGGTTGAAAAAAGACAGTCCATCCAGTTCAACCATAAATAAAACAAAATAAATAAAAGAAAAAATATTGTACAATCCAATATACCCAATTCTATACCCACAGTTGATCCAGAGGAAGGCAAAAAACCCCAGCAGAGCATGGTCCAATTTGCTACAGCAGGGGAAAAAATTCCTTCCTGATCCCCCAAGAGGCAATCAGATTTTCCCTGGATCAACTTTACCTATAAATGTTAGTACCCCGTTATATTATGTACATTTAGGAAAGTATCCAGGCCTTTCTTGAATGAATGAATGAATGAAAGATTTGTATAGCGCTGCAACTGCGAACTGAATCGCCTCGAGGCGCTTGATCTTAAAGCAATCTACTGAGCTAGCCAGAAGCACCTCTGGAGGGAGTCTATTCCTCTAGACGTAAAGAGTGCCACCTTGTCCTCTGTGTTGACCGTAAAGTGAATAACTCAACACCAAGTTCACTATATGGACCCCTTATATATTTGAACATGTTGATCATATCCTCCCATATTCTCCTCTTCTCAAGAGTTTTTAAACTCAGTTCCTCTAATCTTTCCTCATAGCTGAGTTCCTTCATGCCTTTTATCAGTTTGGTTGCCCTTCTCTGCACTTTCTCCAGTTCCCCAATATCCTTTTTGTGAACTGGTACCCAAAACTGCATATTCCTGATGAGGTCTTACTAATGATTTGTACAGGGGCAAAATTATATCTTTCTCTCTGAAGTCTCTTAATACAAGAAAGGACTTTGCTCGATTTGGAAACAGCAGCTTGGCATAGCATGCTATTATTATGATCTACCAAAACACCCAGATCTTTCTCCACCATTGATTTCCCCAGTTGTACTCCCCCTAGTATGTATGATGCATGCATATTCATAGCCCCCAAGTGCATAACTTTACATTCATCAATGATAAACCTCATTTGCCACATAGTTGCCAAATTAAACAGTGCATTGAGGTCAGCTTGTAAGTTAGACATGTAAGAGACATCATGTAAGGACGCTATTCCATTGCATAGCTTGGTGTCATCTGCAAACACTGAAATGGTATTTTTAATCTCAGACCCTATATAATTTATAAATGTATTAAAAGGTAAGGGTCTGAACACTGAACCTTGGGGTATACCACTGATAACCTTCGACCATTCAAAGTAAGAATCATTTTGCCTACAGGTAAGCCTATAATAAGGCTTACCTGTAGGCAGGGCTTTTTTTCAGGGTCAATTGATGCTGACTGCTGGGGGATCTATTGTCACTGGGGATCTATTTTTTCTAGGGTTCTATTATGCTGGGGTGGTATTTTGTTGCGGGGGGTTCATTGTTGCTGGGGAGGTCTGTTGTTGTGTGGGGGGATCTATTGTTGCTGTGGTGGGGTCTGTTGCTGCTTGGGTGGGGGTCTATCAAATTCCATACAATTTAGTAGCACAAAATGATACTTGGTTTTGTACTCTCTAAAAGGAGCAGTACTTGGAGGTGGGTAGGGGGTGGAGCCAAGAAACAGTGCTCAGAGGTGGGTAGGGGGGCAGAAACGAAGGGTGACTCATAAGGGGGGAGTTCCTGCACCTATTCTCTGAGAAAAAAAAGCCCTGCCTTTAGGTACCCTGAAAAAAAACTGTGCAAGTTTAGGAGATATTCACTGTATACACGTGTGCCGACGTCATCGGCACATGCACACTGAAGAAACGGCACGTACGTGCCATTTCTTCAGCTGCTGTGCCATTACCAGCATGCGTGGGAGTGACATCATTGTGGCTCCAGCCAATTACAGTGCCGAAGCCCACGAACCGGGTGTACGGGGACCGCTGCAACAGCTTAGTTCTAAGGTAAGTATTTCATAATGAGCTAGTATTTAATGCATACTAGCTCATTATGCCTTTGTCTTGCAGGTTGTTTTGTTTTTTGTTTTCTAGGGCAGTGGTCATCAACCCTGTCTTCAGGGCCCACTAACAGGCCAGGTTTTATGTATTACCTTGGGGAGATGCAGACTAGAATACTGCAATCACTGAGCAGCAAATTATATCACCTGTGATGTATTTCAGTTATCTTGCAAACCTGGCCTGTTAGTGGGCCCTGAGGACAGGGTGGATGACCACTGTTCTGGGGTTTACAACCACTTTAACCACTACTCTCTGAATTCTGTCTTTTAGCCATTTTTCTATCAATTTACAAACTGATCTTTCCAAGCCTGTAGACTTTACCTTATACATTAGCCGTGTGTGGGGAACTGTGTCAATCGCATTTGCAAAATCCAAGTATACCATGTCCACAGCCACTTACCTCTTCATAAAAAGAAATCAGATTTGTTCTGTCGTTTTGAACCCATGCTGTTTGTTTCTTAAAATACTTTTTTCCAGCAAGAACTTAACTATGTGGTCTTTTATTAAACTCACCAGTATCTTCTCAACTATAGAAGTTAAAGTGGTTGTAAACCCTTACAAACCACTTTGACCTACAGGTAAGCCTAGATTAAGGCTTACCTGTGGGTCCAAGAAATATCTATTTGCCAAAAGACAGGCACCGTAGACAGCGGAGCGCAGGCGCACTGAGCCTCTATATGGCGTGAGTGGCGGCTCCCGTGCGCATGTGCGGGAGTGACGTCATCGCTGCGCCGTCAAATGACAGAGCTGGAGCCGCGAGACCAACCAGGAAGATGGAGGGTCCGTACACAAGGGGACAGCGGTGACTTTTCTGGCTCCTGTGTCAGGTAAGTGACACATAGTGGACTACTATGCGATGCATAGTAGTCCATTATGCTTTACCTTTGCAGGGAAACAAAGAGGAAGTAAACCCATCAGGGTTTACTTCCTCTTTAAACTAACAGGTCTATACTTACTTGGTAAAGACTTTGATTCCTTTTTAAATATAGGCACCACATTGGCCTTACGCCAATCCAGCGGTACTATGCCAGTCATAAAAGAGTCCCTAAAAATTTGAAACGGCTTTGAAATGACCTAGCTTAATTCTTATAGTATCCATGGGTGTATGCAATCTGGTCCAGGTGCTTTATCCACCTTTATTCTGTCTAAATATTTCTGGGCCATATCAATTTTGAGCCATTGTGGATCATTTGGGGTTGTGTCACTACCATTCCCTTTATGGACAGTAAAGTCAGCTAAATTGTTTTGTATAGTGTGAAAGATGATATTACACTGAGCAAATAGATACCTAACATGTCATACTTTAAAATTATGCACGCGTGTGAAATGGGGACAAACTATTTTACTTAAAAATCTCCATAGACGACGCATTTCCATTTTTTACAGGTAACCTGTTAAGAGTTTCAGAACAGGTCTTGCGCTAGAATTATTGATCTCACTCTAACAAGTGTGACGATACCTCACATGTGTGGCTTTTAACACCTTTTAAATATGCGGGCATGACTTACGTATGCATTCGCTTCTGCAAGTGAGCTTGGAGGGCTTACATTTTTTTTTTTATTATTTATTTTACATTTTACTTTTTATTTTTTTTATTAAAAAAAAAATTATTTTTGAGTTCATCTAACAACTGCGTTTGATTACTATGGTTTATTGGTTTCTATGATGACTTGCCTGTTTTCTTCCTGTTGGATGTAAGTGCAATTTTCTTTTAATAAATTCGATATAAATGGTTTTACACTATGTGGAGATTCTTTTTACTTCTATGACAATTGACCTACTGAGTGAGAAGTTTACCGTGACTGATGTGGGAATGGATGGTGGATCCACTACACAGTTTTAAAGTCTGGGAGAGCTTAGTCTCCTGATGCCCATATGATGCTATGTTAATAATATTTGAGTCCACACTATCCGGTAAGCGCATTTGAACCTACAGTATCTCACAAAAGTGAGTACACCCCTCACATTTTTGTAAATATTTTATTATATCTTTTCATGTGACAACACTGAAGAAATTATATTTTGCTACAATGTAAAGTAGTGTATAGCTTGTATAACAGTGTAAATTTGCTGTCCTCTCATAATAACTCAACACACAGCAATTAATGTCTAAACCCCTGGCAGCAAAAGTAAGTACACCCCAATGTGAAATTCTCCAAATTGGGCCCAAAGTGTCAATATTTTGTGTGGCCACCATTATTTTCCAGCACTGCCTTAACCCTCTTGGGCATGGAGTTCACCAGAGCTTCACAGGATGCAACTGGTGTCCTCTTTCACTCCTCCATGACAACATCACAGAGCTGGTGGATGTTAGAGACCTTGCGCTCCTCCACCTTCCATTTGAGGATGCCCCACAGATGCTCAATAGGGTTTAGGTCTGGAGATATGCTTGGTCAGTCCATCACCTTTACCCTCAGCTTCTTTAGCGAGGCAGTGGTCATCTTGGAGGTGTGTTTGTGGTCATTACAATGTTGGAATACTGCCCTGTGGCCCACTCTCTGAAGGGAGGGGGTCATGCTCTGCTTCAGTATATCACAGTACTTGTTGGCATTCATGGTTCCCTGAATGAACTGTAGCTCCCCAGTGTCGTCAGCACTCATGCAGCCCCAGACCATGACACTCCCACCACTATGCTTGACTGTAGGCACTCCTCACCTGGTTGCCGCCCCACACGCTTGACACCATCTGAACCAAATATGTTTATCTTGGTCTCATCAGACCACAGGACATGGTTCCAGTAATCCATGCCCTTAGTCTGCTTGTCTTCAGCAAACATGTTGCAGGCTTTTTTGTACAGTTTCTTTAGAAGAGGCTTCCTTCTGGGATGACAGCCATGTAGACCAATTTTATGCAGTGTGTGGCGTATGGTCTGAGCACTGACAGGCTGACCCCACACCCCTTCAACCTCTGCAGCAATGCTGGCAGCATGTATATGTCTTTTTCTCAAAGACAACCTCTGGATATGGCGCTGAGCACGTGCACTCAACTTCTTTGGTCAACCATGGCGAGACCTGTTCTGAGTGGAACATGTCCTGTTAAAACGCTGCATGGTCTTGGCCACCATGCTGCAGCTCAGTTTCAGGGTCTTGGCAATCTTCTTATAGACTAGGCCATCTTTATGTAGAACAACAATTCTTTTTTTCAGATCCTCAGGGAGTTCTTTGCAATGAGGTGCCATGTTGAACTTCCAGGGACCAGTAGGAGAGAGTGAGTGCGATAACACCAAATTTAACACACCTACTCGCAATTCACATCTGAGACCTTGTAACACTAACGAGTCACATGACATCGGGGAGGGAAAATGTCTAATTGAGCACAATTTGGACATTTTCACTTAGAGGTGTACTCACTTTTGATTCCAGTGGTTTAGACATTAATGGCTGTGTGTTGAGTTATTTTGAGGGGACAGCAAATTTACACTAGCTGTACACTCACTACTTTACATTGTAGCAAAGTGTATTTTCTTCAGTGTTGTCACATGAAATAGATAAAATAAAATATTTACAAAAATGTGAGGGGTGTACTCACTTTTGTGAGATACTGTATATACTGCTGACGGCTTACACACTGTGGTGATCTTTGGAATATGAAGGCTTTCTTCTATCAATATGGAAGTTTGATACACTTTGGGCTTTTTATATTTATGAACATTTTTCTTTTTTTCTTTTTGATATCACGTATGGACTATAATTTATATACATAAGTGAATGGTCCAATCTGGATAGGATTGTATGATACACCATTTGTCTGATCAATATATGTCACTTTCTGAATAAGTCACTGTATATTAATGTACAGCTCCTTGAAAAAGTATTCATACCCTTAATTTTCCACATTTTGTCATGTTACAACCAAAAACGTAAATGTCTTTTATTGGGATTTTATGTGATAGACCAACACCAGCTTTGCACATCTAGGGAGTGACATTTTTGCCCATTCTTCTTTTCAAAATAGCTGAAGCTCTGTCAGATTGGATGGAGAGCGTCTGTAACAGCAATTTTCAAGTCTTGCTCCATATTCTCAACTGGATCTAGGTCTGGATTTAGACTGGGCCATTCTAACACATGAATATGTTTTGATCTAAACCATTCCATTGTAGCTCTGGCTGTATGTTTAGGGTTGTTCCCCACAACATGATACTTCCACCACCATGTTTCACAGTGAAGATGGTGTGTTCAGGATGATGTGCAGTGTTAGTTTTCTGCCACACATAGCATTTTGCTTTTAGGACAAAAAGATCCATTTGATCTCATCTGACCAGAGCACCTTCTTCCACATGTTTGCAGTTTGTGAGAAGCCATGTGGGGGACACAGCAAACAGGACTTCTTATGGCTTTCTTTCAACAATGGATTTCTTCTTGCCACTCTTCCATATTGCCTGGCCTGTTAGGTGGACGGCCATGTCTTGGTAGGTTTGCAGTTGTGACATATTCTTACCATTTTCGGATGAAAGATTGAATAGTGCTCTGTGATATGTTCAATGCTTGGGGTATTTTTTTATAACCTAACCCTGCTTTGAACTTCTCCACAACTTTATCCCTGACCTGTCTGGTGTGTTCCTTGGTCTTCATGATGCTGTTTGTTCACTAAGGGTCTCTAACAAACCTATGAGGGCTTCACAGAACAGCTGTATTCATACTGAGATTGAATTACACATAGGTTGACTCTATTTACTAATTTGGTGACTTCTGAAGGCAATTGGTTCCACTAGATTTTAGTTAGGTGTATCAGAGTAAAGGGGCTGAATGTAAATGCAATGCACACTTTTCACATATTTATTTGTAAAAAAAATTGAAGCCCATTTATAATTTTCCTTCCTTACTTCACAATTATGTGCCACTTTGTGTTGTCTATCACATAAAATCCCAATAAAATACATTTACATTTTTGGTTGTAACATGACAAAATGTGGAAAATTTCAAGAGATATGTATACTTTTTCAAGGCACTATACATGTATAGCGCAGCACTTTTTAACTTTCTATAATCATGCACAATTGTTGTCAAATTGTGGTGTTTGCAGCTGTAGGTTTAAAGCACAGTATATTATTGTAACTTATTATTTTTTATTTTTACACTGTCCATTACATTTATTAATTTTTGTATCACTTTTCTTCCTATTACAAGGAATGTAAACATCCCTTGTAATAAAAATAAGCACGACAGGTCCTCTTTATTAAGAGATCTCAAAAAAGACCCCAGATCTCTCATTTACCTTTAAAAGCAAAAAAAATCATTTCTTTTTGACTTTAAGACGAAAAAAATAAACCCTTTAAGCCGAGAGGCAGAAGTGACGTCAGATGTTGCACCAGTGCTCCAAAGGCATAGAGCCAAGTGAGGGCCATCCAGCCACTGATAGGAACGGATCGCTTCCCGGTTTACCGACTGTTCTCCCGCTGCCTATAAAAGTGATCCCGCATCGGGCCGCAGGGACCACTTTTATCAGAAAGCCATCTGCCTACTGTAAATAAAGATACGGGGGTTATGGCAGCTAGCTGCTGCCATAACCCCGGTATTTAACATCAAAGTAATTATGTATATTTATGTTTAGTCGGTCGGCAAGTGGATACACAGAGCTGAAGATTTAAAGTATTAAGTATTTAATAAATTTGCCTTCTTCTTGTCCCCAGTCACCCACTCTAGATTATTTTGTAAAGGGCCTACATGCTCAGACCTGACCTATTTACTATTAACATATTTGAAGAATTTTTGGGGGTTTGTCCTACTATCTTTTGTATTCTGTCCTTTTGAATTTTTGCATCCTTGATTTCCTTTTTACATATTCTGTTATATTATTTGTAACATTAAAACAATGATAGTTTCCCCTCATTTTTATATTTTTTAAAAGCTATTTTCTTATTATTTATATATATATATTTTTTTTTTACTTTGGGTGTGAACCACATGGGCTTTATTTTTAGCCTTTCAAATATATTGCCCATGAGAATATACTTGGCAGGAAGTTTTACATACAGTCTTTTTGAAGAATTCCCATTTATGTTCTGTGTTCATCGGTGCTAATATTCCCCCTCATTCTTGGAAAATGTGCTCTCTTAAAGTTAAGTGTTTTTATATTTCCAGTATGAGCTGTTGCTTATAGCTAACATTAAATTAAATCATGTTATGGTCACTGCTACCCAAAATTTTTATTACCATTAGTAATAAGCTCTGCATGGTTTGAGATTAACAGCTCCAGCAGAGCATCATTCCTAGTCGGGGGCCTCTATGAACTGGACCATAAAATTGTCTTGTAATAGACTTATACATTTTTGCCCTTTAACTGTTCCTGTAGTAACATTAACTACTTGCTCACCGAACTAATGGGCTCCGCTGACAGATCCACTGATGGCGGAACTAATGGGCTGCACTGACAGATCCACTGATTAGGCTGCACTAATGGGCTATGCTGACAGATCCACTGACGGTGGCACTAATGGGCTGCGCTGACAGATCCACTGATGGGGCTGTGTGACAGATCCACTGATGGGGCTGCATGACAGATCCACTGATGAGGCTGTGTGACAGATCCACTGATTGTGGAACTAATGGACTGTGACAGATCCACTGATGGAGGCACTAGGGGATTGTCCTGACAGATCCACTGATGGGCACTATGACAGATCCACTGATGGGCTGTGTGACAGATCAACTGATGGGCTGTGTGACAATATGACCAATCACTGATAGACTCTATGACAGATCCAGATGGGCTGTATGACAAATCCACTAATCTGACAGGTTTTCTTTATTTGTTGGGGGCCATGTGGTGCACAGTAATGTGTGTAAAATAGCACAGTGACAGTAACCCACGGTTCTCATTTTCTCCTCCTCACACAATCAGTGTGTGAGGAGAAGAAGCTGGGAACAGCTAGTAACTGCTAGTAACTGATAAACACGTGATCCAAAATATAATTGGCTGTTTACCCTGATCAGGGATGGGCTGTGTCAGAGGGACATTCTTCAAACCCGATTGCCGCGCTGTGCATCCTGAAGGCCGTCATATGACGCCCAATCAGGATAACTGAACCACCGCCGGCCATCATTTTGCTATTGGCCAGGAGGGATTTGGTTAAAGTCTATGAAACTCGAACTTGGAAAATCAAAAGTCCCTATTTTGAAGGCTTATATGCAAGTTATTGGACATAAAAAGGGTATGGGGGCCCAGGTACTACCCTGGGGACATGTACCAATGCAAACATTTTTTTTTAAAGAGATAATTTTTAAAGGAGCTTGAAGTGAAACAATAAAACTGAAAAATGTATTTAAATATAGTGCCTGGGGGGTCCTCTTAGTCTGCCTGTAAAGTGATGCATATGTACCATGTATAGAACCTGCTGCAGCAAAACTGACATAAATAAAGAAAAAAATGACATTAAATTGATTTTCCCTGCAAGCTTTCTTTCTTTTATAAACAATGGGTTGGGGAGCCAGTCTGTATGATGAGAATACAATTTAGTGCACTCAAACAAGATTAGATTTTTTTTGGATAAATTTTGGTGTCTCTTTGGCAGACTATGGATGGAAATAACACATTTTTGCACCACAGTGAGCAAGCCTTATGTGATACACATTGAATTTGTTCAGAAATATTTGCAGTCTGCCATGACACCTTTTTTTAAAGGTGGGCATACGCTGTACTCTAATCTGATTGCACAATCTCTGTACAGACTTCTTTATATTTGCCAAAACTATGTAATAGGAGGACATAAACAATCTATTCAATTAGTATCAAATGGGTCAGGTGCTTCTACTATATAGCCATTGGTAGACCTAAAGGAGATTGTATCCTCAAATTGTATAGTATATGGTGTCCATTATAAAATGGTAAGAAATATATATTTTTAAATCTTTTAATGTGGTATTAAACTCAAAATCAAAAATGTATTGTATTTACAGCAATATGTAGTGGGTGACATGTGCTGTTGTGTGTTTTTGTGAATGACAGAAATCCTCTTTTGTGCATCCTCATTTACAACAACACAAGCTGACAGTTAGTACTCCAATTTCTCTCTTGTGAATTTCAGGCAACTGGTGGGTAAGTCTGTTTCTGTCCTAAATAGGATTTTTTTTTTTTTGCAAAACTCATAGTATTAGGTGATCTGTTCAAAACAGAATAGCTGCTGCAGACAAAAAGTATCTATAAACTATCTAATGTCGTGTTGAGGAACTGTGTCTGTGATACTGCTGACCCAACATGTCAGACTGTGGGGTTGATTTACTAAAGGCAAATAGACTTTTGCAATTGCTCCAGAGCTAAGTAAAGGAGGTAAGGCTTCACTTTGCAACGAGTACCCAATCATGTGAAAGGAAAATAAAAATAAATAGCATTGTTTACTTGCACATGATTGGATGATGGAAGTCAGCAGAGTTTCTGATCATTTACTAAGCTCTGGAGCTTAGCAAAGTGCACAGTCTTTTTACCCTTAATAAATCAACCTCTGTGTGTCAGAGCCTGGACTTTAACCTGGGACATCTGCTGTGTCTGGTAATGACTCTGCTTGCTGAGCCACCTGAAATGCTGGACAGCTCCCTGGACAATTCCTTGAATGATCCTGCCTTGAATCTTGTTTGCCTTGAATCTTGAACTCTTTGCTCCTCCCATGAACTTCCTAATTTAAGCCATGTCTCTGCACTTCCTGTTTGCCAGATTATTATGCTCCCTCCAGCCAATATTTCGCTTTTGTCTCTCCTGCTGCTGTCCGTATCTTTGCTACCATTCGTTACCGACCTTTGGATTGTTCCTTGACTATGCTTCTGCTTAATCCCAACCTGTAACCATTTATTACCAACTTTTGACTTGTTTCCTGACTACATTTCTGCTTGACACCTACCTGCTATATCTGCTACTGGACCCCAGTTTGCTCACCTCCTTGCTCACTCTTCTGAGGACCGTGACCTAGTACTAACATGTAGGAAAACCCATCTCCACCATCAGGAGCTATGGTGAATACTGATTAGTACTTAGACCCCTCACCTCAGATGAACCCGTGTCATCAGCTAGGGTGACCTACTTGTATACATGTCCTGCTTTCTGGTGGATTCTGCCCCACTGCTATAGCTACTGGCCTTTGAGCCTGACTTCAGACCGTGACACTGTTTGAACTCTCATTTAGGAATTTGTCCCCTCTCCTGGAAACGTTTCTCTGCTGTCTGTCTTCACTGCAAAGAACAAAGGAAAGAAGAGTAGCAAAGGCACAGGGTTGCGCAGCAGAGCTGAATATATTCTCTTCTCCTCCTGTGCTGTCATCCAGAACTAATCATATATTCATCTCTGTGTATCAGCGTGGTTGGAAAGCAGTGGGTGTGGTAGGGGAAGATGCAAGTGGAGATGCAAAAGATGATAGCAAGGCTCACGCAAAAAAATATACACAAAATGGTAGCAAAATGGTGTGAATTGTGATGTGATGGATCACAAAAGTACCCACCCTCATCTACCTTATGCAGATTGGCTTATCTGCTGCAAACTAGTTAATGTGAATTGGACACCTTATCCCTAGTGGCAATGCTACCTACAGGTAAACTCAATATTTGGAGTACTGTATTAAGCATGTATTTAATAGCACAAATAGGTGCCATTTAGTGATGAGTGAATTGGACAAAGTTCAGTTTCCATGGTATTCAGCTAGCCAAATATCTGCTAAACCCAAGCATAAAATGGAACCCCACTGAAGTTTATGGGAACTGAATCCTGTAATTTTTTTAGGCTTTTAAAAGGCCAATTTGCAAGTTTTGTTAAATAAAAGGGGGAATGGGTCATTGGGCACTGGCACGAGGGATCCATGCAAATTAGATTTTCAAAAATTCCACTCAGTGGGCAGAGGGTCTTTTAATAGGGTATAAAAAGCAAATGACACAAATCCTTTAAAATTACACAAATCCTTTACATAACATGCTTGTTAGATGCCTTAAACCTGCTAGTAAATTTGTACAATAATATGGTGTACTCCTTTAAAAGTGACATCCAAAAGAACTACCACTGCTAAATTACAGTTTTCTGACCTGCTTAAACAAACTGGCCAGGGGTTCCGGCGTGACATCTTTGACCAAATATGGTCAATCAGTGACGTCACCCAGACTCTCCCAAGTTGTTGTTTCATTTCTAGCAGAACTGGTGACCTGTTATTTGTGACAGGGGCAGCAGCAGGGCAACTGCTCCTCTGGGTCTGCCTTTTAGAAGGAATGTGAGACTATCACTACATGTTTAATACAGAGAGGTTATTCAAACTCAATTATTCAGTAAAGAACAGGCTAGGGTTAAAAACAGAGATGATCTTCTCACATGTGCTACTGCAGATACTGTAAAAATTTTAAATAAGAATAGGATCATGGATAAAAAGAGGAGTAGTTCTCCCGCCACATTTGTTACTACTTTTTCTAGGAAGTATAATCAAGTAGTTAGGATAATGAAGAAGAATTTGCCTATTTTATATTCAGATAAAACTTTGCATGCGGCTTTGAAGGCAGGTTGCTGTTTTTTTAGTTGGCAGGCGCTTTTTTGTCACCTAGCCTTTTTTCATCAACTGGAAAATACCAGCCTGCCTGGTTTTCACATTCTGGGTGCTATCATTGCAATATTAAACTTGTAGGTGAATTTATGTGGTAAAACCTTCATCTCTTTGGTCATTGTGGAACAATTTGACATCTAACAATACATCAACTATGGAACTAATTATGTCAGTTACCAGATTTTTTGTATCTCTTGTAATTTGCAGTACGTTGGGTGTACAACATGGTCCCTGAGAACCAGAATTGGAGAGCATTACTCTGACTCGAGTAAAATGCAAGATACGTTTCCAATGCTTTGCAACATTTCAAAGATTACCATCATAGGGATGTTTCCTCCTTCCGTTTTTTTGACATTGAGAGGGTGACTCATATGTCCAGGGGAGAACACAGGGGGAGAAAGCTGTTAAGGAGAGAGGTTTGGTGGATATTAAGGGTTAAAAACAAGGGTCCCTCAGGAGTTAAACCTAAAATGGGACCTTGTTTGATTCCACATCCTCTCTCCCTTGCTTTATCTGTCATATTTATTATATATTTTTTTTAAATTTAATATGTATTTTCTGTTTTTTTTTTTTTTTCATGCCTTGATTGTAATGTGTTTTCATAGTGGTGTTTAGGTAACTCCCCTAGCAAGATGAGTAATTCTATTATCCTTTGATTAGTTAATTGATGACATTCTTGTTAGGCGGAGCTTAATTAATCTTGCCACTATTAATTGTGCTATTTCATGTATGCTTTGTGCAATAATTTTGCACAGAGAAGCCCCGATCCTCTTCTTTTGGGTCTCCCGCCTGTGTTTTAAGGCCCTCCTCTTCATCGGGTGCCACCACTGAAATCCGTTTTCCAGGGGGCACCCATGCTGGCTCGCTCCTGAGTCACACTGCTGCATCCATTGACACAGAAAGCGAGACACGAGCCCCCCCCCCCCCCCCCGCTCCTGTGTTACAGCTTTTGATTGACAGCAGCAGGAACCATTCAGGAGCTATTAATCTGTCCAATGAGTAGAGTGACAACAGCAGGAGCCACTGCTCTCGTGCCCATAAAGGGGGGGTCTGGGGGGGGGAGCTGCAGCACAAAAGATTTTTCACCTTAATGCATAGAATGCATTAAGGCGAAAGACCTTAAGCACTACAACCACTTTAATTTTGCTTGGAATTTTTATTTTTTTACTAAAGGACTTTTTAAGGTGTCTGTGTTTTTATTTACTGTCCCATTTTTTTTCATGAATAAGTATCAAGGAGTACTATGTACCCAGTACCCGTTTAGGTAGGGGAGCAGAAATCTGGGAATCATCTTATCCTTAAGATCCAGATTCTGATTAGTTCCCCCTCTTCTAATCTCCACAAATTCTTAGCGCATCAGATGTGGGGATTAGGGGTGGGCTGAAAGTACCTGGGTTCAATTCTAGGCCAGTTAGACAAAATTTGAACATGGCCATATTTGGGCAATGCCATTGCCCAAATATGGCCATGTGGTCTATTTGGTTAACCCTTCTTTCCCAGCCAGCCAGGTTGCATGTCTGAATAAAGGTTTAAAATGGATTTTCAGAGTTACCCCTGGGATAGTAGACAATTTTTTATAAATAATGTGTATTGCTCCTTTAAGAAAATAAAGATGTCAGGTACCCCTCAAAACCCAGTGTAGATCTGTTATTTGGGACAGGAGTAGGGACAGGCTCAGTGGGTCTTCATGGTCTGGCATGGTCAGATTGCAACAGAACAGAAGGGGGACTGTGAGGATCACCAAGTATTTCATTCAAACAAATCAATCAAAAGAGAACAGGCTGCATTTACTAGACATGTACACAGTGCACACTGAAATATTTTGTTTTGGAATTTCGTTTTCGTCCGAAAAATTTATTTATTTAGTTACTCCCGAAATTCGTTTTTATTTATTTCGTTTTTCGTTAAAAAATGCATTTGTCCAAAAATCCAAATGACTTTAGGTCAAATCTGTCATTGCAGGCTTATGGTGTCTGTCGAATGTTCAAAGAAGATTCGATGGAGCAGCTAAACTGTATGACTCTGTATAGTTTAGCTGCTCCGTCGAATATTCTTAGAACTTTCAACAGACACCATAAGCCAAAGATTCAACGTTTGTATGTTTTTCGATGCTTTGTCGAATCTTTGTCATTCATGTTGAATGTAAATATTTCAAACAGAAAATGGACTGGTGATAGTGATCACTGATCAGACAGGTAACAAGATAGGGTATATAGAATCTATATAGAATATCGATCTATAATATAGAATCTATAATAAATAGTAAATTCATTTGCATAAATTGAACGGGCGCACCTCTCAACTTGACTTTTTTTTTTTATGCTGGTTCACTTGTATGGGTTTTATTAAAGACTTTTTGCACACAGGTCATGTTAGCATTAAGAAAATAAATAAATAAGAAGAAAAATGCGTGGGGGTCCCCCGAAATTCCATTACCAGGCCTGGTATGGATATTAAGAGGAACCCCGCGCCAAAAATAAATGGCGTGGGGGTCCCCTTCAAAATCCATACCAGGTCCTGAACCATACCAGGCCACATGCCCTCAACATTGGGAGGGTGTTTTGGGGTCCCCCCCAAAGCACCTTGTCCCCATGTTGATGAGGACAAGGGCCTCATCCCCACAACCCTGGCCGGTGGTTGTGGGGGTCTCTGGGCGGGGGGCTTATCGGAATCTGGAAGCCCCCTTTAACAAGGGGACCCCAGATCCCGGCCCCCCCTGTGTGAAATGGTACTGGGGTACAAAAAGTACCCCTACCATTTCACCAAAAAAGTGACAAAAGTGTTAAAAATTACAAGAGACCGTTTTTGACAATTCCTTTATTCAAGTCTTCCTGTTTCATATTCTTCCTTCTTCCTTCTTCTTTCCTTCATCCTTTGGTTTCTTCCTCCATCTTCATCTTCCTCCATCTTCTTCTTCCTCCGATCCTCTGCTTCTTGCTCCGGTGTTCTCGTCCGGCATCTTCCTCCACTGCGTCTCTTCTTCCCCGCTTCATTCTCGGGCCGCCCTGCGCAATGGGAGGCTCCCGCTGTGTGACGCTTCTCTTCTTCTGACAGTTCTTATATAAGGGAGGGCAGGGCCACCCGGTGACCCCGGCCCCTCTGATGCCCGGTTCCGTTATATTAGTGTCAGAAGAAGAGAAGCGTCACCCAGCGGGAGCCTCCCATTGCGCGGAGCAGCCCGAGAATGAAGCGGGGAAGATTGACTGTCTTCTGAAATGATTCAGTGTGTGTGTCTCTCTCTGCTAGGATTGTAAGTGAAAGTAAGTTGGCTGTACGTGTGTACTTAGTTCTAGCTATTTTACTGCTCCTCCTTTTTGGTTACAATAAGCAAATAACATTCATCATCATCATTATTTTTATTTTACTTTCCCCACCCAATTACAGCAGTGATCTTTTCTCTTTACCTCAAATCTTTTCTCTCTACGTCGAATCTTCACTCTATGTCGAATCTTTTTTTCCTCTACGTCGAATCTTTTCTTTCTACGTCGAATCTTTTCTCTCTATGTAGAATAATCTTGGACTAATAGAGTTAAGGTTAGGCACATTCAACCACTGGTTCGAAGGACACAGATTATTATTGTCAGCGTCAATAAAAACGAAAATAAAGCATTTGTTTATGTCGGATCTTTCGTTTTTCGGATTCTGCACTTTAGTTATCGTTTGTTAAATCGATAACGAAAATACCTGAAATTCGGACGAAAATGCATTCGGACGAAAACGATTGCACATGTGTAGCATTTACAGATAAGTACAGATAACACAAACACATACAGTAGATGATATATTGTAATTCCAGGTAACATACAATATAAGGTAATCTGAGGAAGTTTTCGGCTTTAAAAAAAGTTTCAGTGTTTGGTACAAAGCATTAGTATCCCATACTAAACTAATATTCAATCCCAATAAATACACGTCATACCTTTGAAATGTCATTAGATTTACTAGTACATAGAATTAATGGGTTTGATTTTTTTTGGTAATGAAGAGCCTCTGTTTTTGTATACCATATAGTAATAGTAACATGGGAATAGCTACCTCCCTTGCTATATGAAATAAGGAGTATAACGTGACCAATATAAGTTGCTAAAAATACTATAGGTAAACACAGATAAAATATATAATAATAAAATGATATATATATTAAGGTGCGAGAGTGTAAAAACTAACTAATAGCACCTAAAATGAATGGCTAATAAAACATCATAAGCAGGTACATAAAAAAGTCAGATATACATATAAAATCATATAAGTGAACATATGGTAAAATAAGTGTCTACAGATATAACATTCCAAGGTGCATGGTAGATTAGTGAACAAAGTATAATATCCTTGGTGTGCTAGTGCAGGTGTGCACAGCTAAAAACGATTAAGTGATTGAGTGCAAAATAAAACGATTGATGTAATCACATTAGAGATGATGAGATGAGTAGAGATATGTGCAAAAATGTTGCACTAAAGTGAACGGTAAAAGCAATAGGTATAAGGTGCAGAGTATGAAAGCATACAGAATAGTATAGCCATTAAAGGCTGGATGACTAAGCCAAAATATATATAAATACGAGAAAAAAAAATTCCTGGTAGAATAGAAAGCTACCAATAGGCAGAGTGCAGTTGAAAAAAAAAAAAAATATATATATATATATATATATATATATATATATATATATAATACTAGGTGCAAACGCAAAGTGCACACACAAATATCCTATAAATAAAATTGTACGTTGCAGGACGTGCAGATTAAAAAGTCATATGCGACTATATATGCGACTATGCTGCATGCAATAAGTCTGTGGTATATAAATCAATCCTCAGCAGTTTATGTATGTATAATAATTTCTCGTAGTGCAAGGGTGAGGATAGTGGTGCGATCCTTGGGTCAAAGGTGATATCCGTGCAGTGGCGTGTCTTGAACAGTGGGGGTCACTCCTCTTCGTGTGGGGTACACTATAGTGAGCAATTGACCCTTACCTTGCGGTAAAGGGTTAACCCCATTGAAATGATGAAATGGGGTCTGCTTCCTTCTCCCTCTCTCACGGTGGTCTGTCTGGGTGGGTGCGTGTTCCTTTTCCCTGGTTCCAGGTATATCTAGCCTTTGTAACTCACGGCAGATGCCGGAGTGGTAGGTAAAAAATGAGCCGTATAGTGTAGTATGCTTTAAAATTTTACTCAATAAAACAGTTTAATATAGCGCGACAATAGTACTCACAATAGTACTCACAAATAAAAATACAGTGATTTCTTATCTTAGACGAGCGCCGAGCTCGTTTCCTCTGTTTCCTCTATTGTTGTGAATGCCTCTCCTGTCCCTACGCGTGGCGTCATGTGACTTCATCAGTTCACTTTAGTGCAACATTTTTGCACATATCTCTACTCATCACATATCTCTAATGTGATTACATCAATCGTTTTATTTTGCACTCAATCACTTAATCGTTTTTAGCTGTGCACACCTGCACTAGCACACCAAGGATATTATACTTTGTTCACTAATCTACCATGCACCTTGGAATTTTATATCTGTAGACACTTATTTTACCATATGTTCACTTATATGATTTTATATGTATATCTGACTTTTTTATGTACCTGCTTATGATGTTTTATTAGCCATTCATTTTAGGTGCTATTAGTTAGTTTTTACACTCTCGCACTTTAATATATATATAATTTTATTATTATATATTTTATCTGTGTTTACCTATAGTATTTTTAGCAACTTATATTGGTCATGTTATACTCCTTATTTCATATAGCAAGGGAGGTATCTACCTCAACTCGCATTGCTCTGACCTAATAGTTTTAGTATTAACTATTATTTCCACACTTTAGGGGTTTTACGTCTTTACCCCGTTACTGCCACCTTGTGGTAGATTTGGCCATCCTCCTGGGGAACAGCGCAGCACCACCCCCACTTTCATATATCTAGTTCGGTAGGTACAGTTTGACCTACACCGGGTGCTTGCAGCAGTCCCCCCACAGTCAATCCCTTACCACCTCCCTGCCCCTACCCTCCCCTTTCCACGGTAGCGCAGGAATACCTCACTACAACATGGGAATATTTCTTCTTTTTTTAACCCTTCATTGTCCATTTATCCACCAGATCACTATTTGTTTGATTTATAAGCTTCTCCTATGCTTAGAACTGACAGAATTTGTCAGTTTGCATTCACCTGCTCAAATGGTGAATCCTATTTCCTTTTATATTCTCCTATCAATGAACAGATCTGTTGATTTTTTTTTCTAACATTGGAAGAGAATCCAGCAAAAGCCAGCCATCAAGTTTCACATCAAATATAAGCAACCAACTCATATTCATATGCTTATAAAAATAGATTGAACATTTCACAAAGTATATAAATATGATTACTTTCAGGAACAACATTGTTTCTTTTTATGTTTGCAAAATTTACCTTTTGGCTTATAGAAAGTAAGAAAACAACCTCTTGGTGATTTTCTAGAGAAACCCCCCCTGCTTTACTGTATTATGAGCCCCCCTAGGGAAAAAAATAACTGAAGTTTTGCCATAAAGCACTTTTTTTTGCATCTCATGGGCTTTAAAATAGCCAGTTGCATGAATTTATAAAGTATATTTATTAAAGTATAAGATGTGCCATTCAAATCTTTTAGTGTAATATTATTTTCCTAATACTTATTAGACATGCCTTACTTTAATCAGCATTTTGAGTTTTCCCATAAATTGTAGCATTAGTTATATTTAGAGTTGAGCGGACACCTGGATGTTCGGGTTCGGCGGGTTCGGCCGAACTTCGGAAAAAAGTCCGGGTTCGGGACCGAACTTGAACCGAACTTGACCCCAAACTCCGAACCCCATTGAAGTCAATGGGGACCCGGACTTTTGAACACTAAAATGGCTGTAAAAAGGTCATGGAAAGGGCTAGAGGGCTGCAAATGGCAACAAAATGTTGTTAAGAGCATGGCAAGTGATCTGCAAACAAATGTGGATAGGGAAATAACTTAAAATAACTTTAAAAAAAAATAAAAAAAAATGCTGGAGGCCCCCTTCTCAGCAGAAGAGGTACAGGAAGTCATTAAGAACCTCAGAAACTCAACGGCACGATGCCGCACATATGGTGGGAATACCCCAGAATACGCACTTTCTGGAAAAAATTATTCAATTTAATGGATAAGATAGTGGGAAAATAAAATACTTGGAAATATAAAAAAAATGAAAAAATTATAATCTTGACCTAGGAGGACGAAATTCAAATGGAGTAGGAGGTTGAGGTGGCGGTGGATGTGGCGGTGTAGGTGGAAGCGGCGGTGGAGGAGGACGAGGTAGCCAACACTGGTTCAAAAATACAACAATGGCTGGGTAAGGTTAGTGGTGAATGATGTGTCGAATTCTGTCCCCCGTCGCATAGTGTCCGCCCTGTACTGCGCTTGCTCAGTACGTAGGACAAGGGGATTTTGAAACTCTCCGAAGACGATGCGCGGTGACTCCAGGTTCAAGCCACATCATCCGAGGTTGAAGACTAGCCAAGCGAGCCGTGAGGGGCCCTGTTACTATGTGCTACCGTATGTCCACTTGGATGGTCGGGCTTGAACCTGCACTTACTGCGCAGGCGACGTTCATCTTTGGAGATTTTGTGAATCTCCTTGTCCTCCGTACTGCGCAAGCACTGCATATGCGCAGTAAGTGGCCGGACACTATCCGATGGCAAGACAGTTTTCGTCAGAACACCGGTATATGTGTCTATTCTGCACAAGGTACGGCCAAGTCCTGTGGGATCCATGCCTGGTTCATTTTAATGAACGTGAGCTTGTCCACATTGGCTCTGGACAGGCGGCTGCGCTTGTCTGTGATAACGCCCCCTGCCGTGCTAAATACACGTTCAGATAATACACTGGCGGCAGAGCAGGCCAGCACCTCCAAGGCGTAAAGGGCAAGCTCAGGCCATGTGCCCAATTTGGAGACCCAGAAGTTGAAGGGGGCAGACCTGTCATGCAGTACGTGTACGCGTGTGCACACATACTGCTCCACCATGTTGGTGAAATGCTGCCTCCTGCTAAGACGTTCCATCTCAGCTGGTGGTGCTGGTTGTTGTGGCGTGCCGACAAAGCTTTTCCACATTCCGGCTATGCTAACCCTGCCTTGCGAGGTGCTGGCGGTGCCCCGGCTGCGTTGGCGACCTCTTCCTCCTCCTCTGCCTTCACCTTGTGCTTCCACCGTACCCCCGCTTCCAAGTGGGAATGCCACCAGCAGCGCGTCTACCAGCGTGCGCTTGTACTCGCGCATCTTACGATCACGCTCCAGTGAGGTAATTAAGGACGGCACGTTGTCCTTGTAACGGGGATCCAGCAGGGTGGCCACCCAATAATCAGCACCAGTTAAAATGTGGGCAACTCGGCGGTCGTTGCGGAGACACTGCAGCATGTAATCGCTCATGTGTGCCAGGCTGCCCAGAGGCAAGGAAAAGCTGTCCTCTGTGGGAGGTGTATCGTCTGTGTCCTCTGTATCCCCCCAGCCACGCACCAGTGATAGACATGAGCTGGTCTGGGTGCCACCCTGCTGTGAACATGGTTCCTCCTCCTCCATCTCCTCCTCATCCTCCACCTCGTCATCCTCCAGAACTGTGCTCTTGCTGCCAGATAATTGTGTACCTGGCGCTTGTTGGTGCAGGAACCCACCCTCGTAGCCACTTGTAAATGACTGCCCTGAAAGCCTTGGAAATGAACCCTCTTCCTCCTCCTCCTCCTCCTCATCCTGTGCCACATCCTCTTCCATCATCGCCTTAAGAGTTTTTTCAAGGAGGCATAGAACTGGGATAGTAACGCTGAGAACGGCGTCATCGGCACTGGCCATGTTGGTGGAGTACTCGAAACAGCGCAACAAGGCACACAGGTCTCGCATGGAGGCCCAGTTATTGGCGGTGAAGTGGTGCTGTTCCGCAGAGCGACTCACGCGTGCGTGCTGCAGCTGGAACTCCACTATCGCCTGCTGCTGCTCGCACAGTCTGGCAAGCATGTGCAAGGTGGAGTTCCACCTTGTGGGCACGTCACATATGAGACGGTGAGCGGGAAGGCCGAAGTTACGCTGCAGCGCTGACAGGCGAGCAGCAGCAGGGTGAGAACGCCGAAAGTGCGCACAGACGGCCCGCACTTTCTGCAGCAGCTCTGGCATATCGGGGTAATTCTTCAGGAACCTCTGGACCACCAAGTTCAGCACATGCGCCAGGCAAGGGATGTGCGTCAAACCAGCGAGGCCCAGAGCTGCTACGAGATTTCGCCCATTATCGCACACCACCAGGCCGGGCTTGAGGCTCACTGCCACCAACCACTCATCGGTCTGTTGTTCCATGTCCCTCCACAACTCCTGCGCGGTGTGGGGTTTTTCCCCCAAACAGGAAAGTTTTAAAACTGCCTGCTGTCGTTTAGCCCTGGATGTGCTGAAGTTGGTGGTGAAGGTGTTACGCTGACCGGATGAGGAGGCGGTAGAGGATGAGGAGGCGGAGTAGGAGGAGTTAGCAACAGGAGGCAAACTGAAGTGCCCTGCAATCCTCGGTGGTGGAAGGACATGCGCCAAAGTGCTATCCGCCTCAGGCCCAGCCGCCACTACATTTACCCAGTGTGCTGTTAGGGAGATATAACGTCCCTGACCGTGCTTACTGGTCCACGCATCCGTAGTTAGGTGGACCTTGCCACAGATGGCGTTGCGCAGTGCACACCTGATTTTGTCCCCCACTTGGTTGTGCAGGGAAGGGATAGCTCGTCTGGAAAAGTAGTGGCGGCTGGGCACGACGTACTGTGGGACAGCCAATGACATCAGCCTTTGAAAACTCTGCGTCTCCACCAGACGGAATGACAGCATTTCAAAGGCGAGCAATTTTGAAATGCTGGCATTCAGGGCCAGGGATCACGGGTGGCTAGGGGGGTACTTCCTCTTCCGCTCCAGTGTTTGGGAAATAGAGAGCTGAAAGCTTCCATAGGACATTGTGGAGATGGTTGATGACCCAGGTGGTAGTGTTGCTGGCAGATCCTCTGTTTGCGGGTTGGCAGGTGTCACTGTCACTACAGAGGTGGATGAAGAGGCCGAGACTGCAGCAGAAGAGGAAGCAGGAGGAGCCAGAGACCTTTCTTGGTTTTTGCGGTGTCTACTCTACTGCATCTCGTGCTTTGCACTTAGATGCCTGGTCATGCAGGTTGTGCTCAGGTTGAGAACGTTTATGCCTCGCTTCAAGCTCTGATTGCACAGCGTGCAAACCACTCGTGTCTTGTCATCAGGACATTGTCTGAAGAACTGCCACGCTAGGGAACTCCTTGCACCTGGCTTTGGTGTGCTCGGTCCCTTGCTGCGTTGGGCAGTAGCAGACGTACTGTCTAGGGGACGGACGATCCGCTTTTGCACCCTGCTCCCTCTTCTGCTGTGCTGGTGGCTCTGTGCGACCACCGCCTCTTCCTCTGAACTACACTGGTCACCTGCATGACGTTGATTCCATGTGGGGTCAAGGACCTCATCGTCCTCCACATCATCTTCCACCCAAAATTCACCCCTGCCCTCCTTGTCGGTCTGCACAATGGCGAAAGCAGCAGCAGTTGGCACCTGTGTTTCGTCATCATCCGAGACGTGCTGCGTTGGTCCTCCCATGTACTCATCATGAAACATAAGTGGTTGGGCATCGGTGCACACAATCTCTTCCACTTCTGAGGCAGGGCTAGGTGGATGGCCCTGGGAAACCCTGCTAACAGAGTCATCAAAAAGCAGAAGAGACTGCTGCATGATTTGGGGCTCAGACTGATTGGCTGATTTGCAAGGGGGTGAGGTGAAAGACTGATGGACATCGGCTGCAGGTGCCAACTCTGAACTTTCATCAGGAGACTGGGTGGGAGACAATGTGAAGGAACCGGAGGCACTGTCAGCAGCAACCCAATCTACTATCGCCTGTACTTGTCCTGGCCTCGACATTCGTACAGCCTCATTAGGCGCGCCAAAATACTGCTGCAGGCTCTGTCGCCTACTCGCACCTGCGGAAGTTGTTTCACTAGTGCGTGTAGCTGGCACAGATCGACCACGTCCTCTCCCTGCAACAGGAGCGCCACCAGCAGCACCACGACCCGGGCCACGTCCCCTTTTTGATGATCTCCTCATATTTTCAAAATGTATGATCTCGCCCTAAATGGGTGTTTTTGTATATAGCAGAATACACGTACAGTGTCTAAAGCGTTTATGAAAACGCATAAAATGCTATTGGGAAGAAAAAAAAACACTGCAAAATTTAATTTTTTTGCAATGTTTTTGCAATATCAGACTACACGGATAGTATGTAAAGCGTTTATGAAAACGCAGAAAATGCTACTGGGAAGAAAAAAAAACACTGCAAAATTTTTTTTTTTTGCAATGTTTTTGCAATATCAGACTACACGGATAGTATGTAAAGCGTTTATGAAAACGCAGAAAATGCTACTGGGAAGAAAAAAAAACACTGCAAAATTTTTTTTTTTTTGCAATGTTTTTGCAATATCAGACTACACGGATAGTATGTAAAGCGTTTATGAAAACGCAGAAAATGCTATTGGGAAGAAAAAAAAAACACCGCAAAAATTTTTTTTTTTGCAATGTTTTTTTGCAATATCAGACTACACGGATAGTATGTAAAGCGTTTATGAAAACGCAGAAAATGCTATTGGGAAGAAAAAAAAACACTGCAAAATTTAATTTTTTTGCAATGTTTTTGCAATATCAGACTACACGGATAGTATGTAAAGCGTTTATGAAAACGCAGAAAATGCTATTGGGAAGAAAAAAAAACACCGCAAAAATTTTTTTTTTTTTGCAATGTTTTTGCAATATCAGACTACACGGATAGTATGTAAAGCGTTTATGAAAACGCAGAAAATGCTATTGGGAAGAAAAAAAAACACCGCAAATTTTTATTTTTTTGCAATGTTTTTGCAATATCAGACTACACGGATAGTATGTAAAGCGTTTATGAAAACGCAGAAAATGCTATTGGAAAAAGGAAAAAAAAACACCGCAAAAAATTTTTTATTTTTTTAATGTTTTTGCAATATCAGACTACACGGATAGTATGTAAAGCGTTTATGAAAACGCAGAAAATGCTATTGGAAAGAAAAAAAAACACTCCAAAATTTTTTTTTTTTTGCAATGTTTTTGCAATATCAGACTACACGGATAGTATGTAAAGCGTTTATGAAAACGCAGAAAATGCTATTGGGAAGAAAAAAAAACACTGCAAAATTTTATTTTTTTGCAATGTTTTTGCAATATCAGACTACACGGATAGTATGTAAAGCGTTTATGAAAACGCAGAAAATGCTACTGGGAAGAAAAAAAAACACTGCAAATTTTTTTTTTTTTTGCAATGTTTTTGCAATATCAGACTACACGGATAGTATGTAAAGCGTTTATGAAAACGCAGAAAATGCTACTGGGAAGAAAAAAAAACACTGCAAATTTTTTTTTTTTTGCAATGTTTTTGCAATATCAGACTACACGGATAGTATGTAAAGCGTTTATGAAAACGCAGAAAATGCTATTGGGAAGAAAAAAAAAACACCGCAAAATTTTATTTTTTTGCAATGTTTTTGCAATATCAGACTACACGGATAGTATGTAAAGCGTTTATGAAAACGCAGAAAATGCTATTGGGAAGAAAAAAAAAACACTGCAAAATTTTTTTTTTTGCAATGTTTTTGCAATATCAGACTACACGGATAGTATGTAAAGCGTTTATGAAAACGCAGAAAATGCTATTGGGAAGAAAAAAAAACACCGCAAATTTTTTTTTTTTTGCAATGTTTTTGCAATATCAGACTACACGGATAGTATGTAAAGCGTTTATGAAAACGCAGAAAATGCTATTGGGAAGAAAAAAAAACACCGCAAATTTTTATTTTTTTTTAATGTTTTTGCAATATCAGACTACACGGATAGTATGTAAAGCGTTTATGAAAACGCAGAAAATGCTATTGGAAAGAAAAAAAAACACTCCAAAATTTAATTTTTTTGCAATGTTTTTGCAATATCAGACTACACGGATAGTATGTAAAGCGTTTATGAAAACGCAGAAAATGCTATTGGGAAAAAAAAAAAAACACTGCAAAATTTTATTTTTTTGCAATGTTTTTGCAATATCAGACTACACGGATAGTATGTAAAGCGTTTATGAAAACGCAGAAAATGCTATTGGGAAGAAAAAAAAACACCGCAAAATTATTTTTTTTTTTAATGTTTTTGCAATATCAGACTACACGGATAGTATGTAAAGTATGTAAAGCGTTTATGAAAACGCAGAAAATGCTATTGGGAAAAAGAAAAAAAAACACTCCAAAATTTTATTTTTTTGCAATGTTTTTGCAATATCAGACTACACGGATAGTATGTAAAGCATTTATGAAAACGCAGAAAATGCTATTGGGAAGAAAAAAAAACACTGCAAAATTTTATTTTTTTGCAATGTTTTTGCAATATCAGAATACACGGTTAGTGTCTACAGCGTGTATGTAGGAACACGCAGAAAATGCTATTGGGAAAAAAAAATAAAAAGCAAAATTCAATTTTTATGCAATGTTTTTCCAATAGCAGAATACACACAGACTGTGGTGTATCTCTTAGTATATGCAGTGCAGTAATGTTGCACTGAGCTTGAAGGTAAAACGTTTAGATTTTGTCTGGCACTGGCCTCATGGCACTGTTACTGTGACTGTGCACTGCACCCCAGCCAGGGTACAATTGATTTAGGAATCTCTTCAATAATTATGTCTGCCTCTTTCTTTTGCAAAATAAAGAAACTCCCTCCCTACTCTAGCTATCTAGATCGCTCACTGATCTAACTAATTAGAATAAAATTCCAGGAATGTGGACTGACTTTAGCACACTAACTCCTAAAATCCTCTATCTATCTATCTATCTATCTATCTACAGCACAGGAACCTGCCTAACAGTGTCTGTCTAACAGAATGACGCTGTGTGCTGTGTGTGTACTATTTATAGAGACTGGGTCACATGCTGCACTGGCCAATCACAGCCATGCAATTAGTAGGCATGGCTGTGATGGCTTCTAGGGCACACTAGTGAAACGATCATCCATTGGCTGCCCTAAAGCTGTTAAAAAGGCGCCAATACAGCGCCGAACACCGGACCCGAACCCGAACTTACAGCCAATAGTTCGGGTTCAGGTCCGGGTCCCGGACACCCAAAAGTCCGGTACGGACCCGAACTTTACAGTTCGGGTTCGCTCAACCCTAGATTATGATGATTATGCCCTTATGTTCAGTATAATATGATTGTAAAAAATGGTGTAGCGATAATATGAAACCAATTAAAGACCTTTCAATGCTTGAAATTAAATAAAATACATCATTGTGAAAGTCCATAAAGATGTGAAGTAGCAATGAAAGAACTGGTGAAAACCACTTGCAATGACACCGCCACCATAACCCAAACACACTGCCTCTTACCCTTAGGTAGATAACACAAGCATAGGTATTTGTCCAACAACCGCTCCTCTGCAGTATGGGGGATAATAGTCTGCAGCTTCTTTAGGTAGATATCAGTAAGCCTGGATGCCTCGCAATGACAGATCGTCACCAGTATGGGATTAGTTAAACCAGCTCATCCACCAATGTAATAATCCGGTAGAGAAAAGAAGAAACTTCATAGTGCAGACATCCCAAATCTCTTAATTCATTGTAAAGTTAAAAGTTGTTACACTCACATGTACATAATGAAAAACAGGCTAACGAACGGGAGAAACGTCTGGCATTTCAAACCCAGAAAATGGCTGCTGCGTCCTGGCAAACAAGTTTCGTCACACGTCGCAGGCTCCTCCCATATAATATGATTGATGAATATATTTATTAGCAGTAATAGTAACTGTAGTAGTGATATTGTAGGGTTTTTGCAAAGAAGTGAACATTAAAAGTGTTAGTCACATTTACAGAAAAAATTTAAAGGTGAGCTAACACGAACACATTCCCCACTCCCCCTGTCATCACTGTACTTATCTCTGGTGTTGCCAAGCTGTCAGCAACCCTGCAGCTGCTTCAGCAATCCAGGTATTTGAAATTGCGCTGACCAATCAGAATCCATCTGGGCCTTGTTAGAAGCGCTGCATGGAGAATAAGGAGAGGAGCGGGGATTTTAAATCCCCAGAAGGCTAGAGTGACTGTGGGGTGCTAACAGCTTGGTAATACCAGAGGTAAGTAGAGTGAGGACCGAGGGTGTGGGGAGGGTGTCCGGTGTTAGTTCACCTTTACATTTTTTCTGTACTTTTAATGTTCACTCCTATTACTGCTAATATTTATAGTCATCAATCATATTCTGCCAGTTTTGGACACCTGAAAAAAGCAGAGTGCAATGCACATTTGTAAGTCAAACTGCTGTGCTTTATAAAGCTTTAAAGCAGTGACATGGCTGTGGTACTGCAATACCAATTCCTTTTTAAATGCCCCCCCATAGCCTTTCCTGCTCTCCTCCCCATCCTTGCTTATGCCAGCCTCCACCACACTGGCTCTTGTATTCTCTGTGTATTTTGCCAAGACTTTTTTTTTTGTTCAATTTATTGAAAATAAGGAAGAAGGGATCGAATTTATGTAAGGCTTTAATTTCTGTCTGTATCCCTTTGTTAGATTGATAGTCTAGCCCTATAGGATAAAACGTATGGATTCATTTTCCTAATGGAAGAACAGAAATTTAAAGCAGTATTAAACCCAGGAGCAAACATTTATTATATTGCAGCTTACCAATTCTTAGATGTGATTCGTTTGCTTTTATTAGGCTTTATTTCTTCTATTTTCATCTGGTGATCCAGCCAGCAAATCTGATTTTTTTTTTCAAAAGCTCAAGCTCTCCAGCAGAATGTATCAGTTTACCGATGAGACAAATCATTTAACACTGGCAGGGGTGCTTAAAATGAACAGTTTTTATTTATTCCTGAGGGCTTTCACACTGGAGCGGTGCGGTTGCAGGGCGCTGAAAAATGTCCTGCAGATCTCGAGATCTCTCTACCCATCAACACATCATTGCCACTTGGGTTGTATTGGCTGGTTGTGATTTTGATATTTTTTGAGGATAGGGTCCTCAATTAAAAGGTGCTAATGTTTTTGCATACAGTTACGCAGCTGGTGATGCTGTATGGAGTATTTGGTAATGAACTTGGTGGTGTGTTGCATGATATTTGTATTAGGATTGGGATACAACAGGGAATTTCTACTGCGATGGAGCGCTTTATTATATGCCTTCCTAAGCAGGCTTTTACTGTAGCCCCACTGGCGAAGGCGTGTGCATAATTTGCTGCTTGAAAATGTGTCCAGTTTAGCAGGGACCATCCAAACTTTGATTGGTGTGGCCGTCCCTGTTCAAAAGAAGTCAATTATTTGATTAACTTCTTTAAAAGAGACAAGCTGCAAAACATATCTTGATAAACAGCAGCTGCTGATTATTGTATTCTGACAGTGTCGGGTCTGTTGTCAGAATATAATGTCCCGGCGTGGGGATTATTGTGTGGATGACGTAATCTGTTCCAGTGTAAACCCAGCCTAAGACCTTATAGACCTTATACTCCTAAACAACCAGGTAATAAATAGGGTGGTGAGCTACAGAGGTCAGAGTAGTTAGCTGGAGAATTAGGCAGGAATCATACCTGTGTGGTACGTTAATTGACATTATGATGCATGTTACGAGCATTGTGTTAAAGCCGAAGCAAACTTTCAGTTTTAATCAACTAAATACACCCAGTGGCATAAAAAAAGTATTCTTTAGAAATTTTCTTTAGAAAGCATCCTTGTGGGCAGAAAAACAAATCCCCAGCCAGTGTGCTGCAAAGAAAGACCATTGCTGTCTTTGTGTAAGCAGCGGTCTAGCTCTGACTTAGAAAGGAGTGTGTTGGACAACTGCAGAGAGACCACTGCTTGAATTACAGTACAGGCATACACCACTTTTAATTACACAATAGGGTTTATTTACTAAAGCTGGAAAGTGCAAAATAAGGCTCACTTCTGCATAGAAACCAATTAGCTACTAACCCCAGCTTGTTCAATTAAGCTTTGGTAATATTTGGAAAGCTCATTGGTTTCTATGCAGAAGTGAGCCTGATTTTGCACTTTCCGGCTTTAGTAAATAAACCCAATACTTAAAAGTGGGGTGTGACGGAACGTCCCTACACTCCTCTTGAGTGCGTTCGTCATATATCACTTCCTCTCAGTCTGGATATAGGTATAAGATATTCCAACCGCTCCCAAGCACCAAACGAGACAACACTTGCTTGGTGCCAACATGGACTGATCTTTATTTGACATGTCACACAATTTTATAGAGCCAGATGACTAAGACCTAACCTAATTAGCATGAGCTAATTACCTTAATCAACACTGGACTCCTTCATTCAATTGCAGGGTTAATTAGCACATACAACAATAGGTGAAATATTCTTTAGAATTACACAAGGCAACAGACAGGCTGTCTGGAGTTGACGACATTAGCATCTGACAGTGTGTGGAATACACCTTACAAGCCAGACCAGCCTCATTTACACAATAGACAGGTGGCTTGAGTTCATGACATTGAATGGGACACAAGGTGTCAGATGCTAGTCTATTTCTAATGCCAAATGCATATACAGAGAGTGTATTTTGGGGGGCCCGTGATCAGCTGGCAGGAGGCTAGCATGCAGTCCTCTCAAAAAGCCCGTGTCCCGGCTAGGTCTGTCACATTTCTCCCCTTTCGGCAGGAGACTAACACAGGAGGAGACCCCAGACGGGTTGACTCCGAAGTTAGTCCATAGTTCCAGTCCTCTAATGCCTGTACCCACACAGTACCCCAAACAAATTGTTTCAAACAGAGTATTACTCACCCAGCCAACCTCTGCCTCTCTCATAGAACATATCTGCCGCTGGGGAGAGGCCTGGACTGGCCCTCCTCCCTGGAGTCTTTTCAGCCGCTGGAGAGAAGACAGGGTGACTGGGCTCAGTCTGTCATGCTGTTGGGCATATGGGCCTACTGCCCAGCATCCCTGGGGTATACAGGTGGAGACTGAATTCCCATCCACCTTTACAGGAAATCTGTCCTGTGTCAGTTGAGGGCAGAGGCCAGCAGCGCTCTGTTCTGTTGCCAGCAGTTCAGCTGGGCGTAGGAGCTTCCCTACATCATCTGCTCCAGCTAACTGTTGGGGAGAGAGGCCGACTGCCCCAGCTCCCTGGAACTCCGCAGCTGTTACCGGTGCTGGGCAGAGGTTGGTAGCACTCTGCCCGGTTGCCAGCACTTCTGCTGGTTTTCTGTTAGTGGAGACCACAGGCCCATCCACTGACACCAGATCAAGCTGCAGATGTGAAGTGCAGATTGCATTCTCTCCTTGGGTCCTGAGCTGCTGCTCGGGAGTGACCACCACCTCCTCACCCTGGGCCTCCAGAACTGCCACAGGTATGGGACAGAGGTCTTGGACCCTCTGTTCAGTGACCAGAGCTTCAGCTGGGGAAGTTCCTTGCAACTCCATGGATACTGGCGTTGGTGCTGGGCAGAGCACAGTGAAGTTCGGCCCTAATACCAGCTCTTCTGCTGGAGGCTCATCAGGTTGTTTTTCCTCAGCAGAAAAGTCTATCAAATCCCCAGTCTCTGCAACTGGTGTCTGGGGATATAGGTTCACCATCTCCTGTCCATGGAACCCAGAAGATGCTATCAGTGCTGAGCAGAGGTTGGCCGAGCTCTGGCCGGTTGTCAGCACTTCAGCTTTGGGGATGGCAATTTCCAGATTTTCCACTGCCGATTCTCTGGCATGCTGCTGGACAGGCACCTTCCTCCATCCAAGATCATCCCATGCAGAAACAGGATCATCAAGGTCAGTCAGCACTTGCTGCATCCGCCATAAGACCTCCGCGTCCATAGCTGCAGGGGCAGGTTGGCAAGGCACACTGTTACTCTGCCACATTGCTGACTCTTCAGACAGGATTTCAGAGTTGTCCACTGGCATTTCCTTATAGTCCCAGGCAAAGGGAGCCCAGCCCTGGCACTGAGCAGAGTCTAGCAGCCGTCTGTAGGCGATCTCCAGCTCCCATTCCTGATCGGCCAGAAACTCCAAATCTTCCAGTGCCCAGTGCACTTCCGAGACGTTCAGTAGCCCTTTTCTGAAATCCATGATTTCATCCAACCGCCACTCCAAATCACTCCCAAAGTTAGAGTCCCCTGTCAGCTTCACATACAACAGTCCCAGGCCGCCGTAGCTTAAGCCTTCCGTTGGGCTGTCATCTGCTATCCAAGGGCATGCTTGGGATACATGCCACCGGAGGGCTCTGTAACTTTCATCCAGCTTCATCTCTGCCCAGATCAGCCTGCTTAATTCAGCTGTCTGCTCCTTGTGCGGTTTCTCTCCCAAAAACAGCACCCGCAATCCATACTGCGACCAGTACCTTTCCTGGATGGAGGGGAGAACTTTTCCCTGGTGACGCCGCTCACAGGCTAGCGCTTCCTTCCAGAGTTCGCAGCGAATAGAATCAAACCATCCCAGCAGGACCTGCTCTGATACTGGTCCTCTGTGCTGTAGCTGCATCTCTCGCAACCTCCTCCTGAATTCCTCTTCCATGGCGGCTGGTATCTGTACCTCTCCTCCTCTCCTGCTATCCGGACCTTGGATCCAGGTGGAGGTTTGGATGTCCCAGACTGCAGGAAGTATGGTCCCACTGCTTGCCAACAATGTGACGGAACGTCCCTACACTCCTCTTGAGTGCGTTCGTCATATATCACTTCCTCTCAGTCTGGATATAGGTATAAGATATTCCAACCGCTCCCAAGCACCAAACGAGACAACACTTGCTTGGTGCCAACATGGACTGATCTTTATTTGACATGTCACACAATTTTATAGAGCCAGATGACTAAGACCTAACCTAATTAGCATGAGCTAATTACCTTAATCAACACTGGACTCCTTCATTCAATTGCAGGGTTAATTAGCACATACAACAATAGGTGAAATATTCTTTAGAATTACACAAGGCAACAGACAGGCTGTCTGGAGTTGACGACATTAGCATCTGACAGTGTGTGGAATACACCTTACAAGCCAGACCAGCCTCATTTACACAATAGACAGGTGGCTTGAGTTCATGACATTGAATGGGACACAAGGTGTCAGATGCTAGTCTATTTCTAATGCCAAATGCATATACAGAGAGTGTATTTTGGGGGGCCCGTGATCAGCTGGCAGGAGGCTAGCATGCAGTCCTCTCAAAAAGCCCGTGTCCCGGCTAGGTCTGTCACATGGGGTATGCCTGTATACTCCCCATCAAAATTGTGCTATGGGGTCCCATGATCTCCAAGAAAAGATCTTGTTTTTATTGTTTTTTTATATTTATCATTTACATGATTAAGTAATGAAAGTGAATACTGATATAACTCTACTAAGCTCAGTGAACATTCACATTCTACTCTTTTAGTATATCCAACCATTATCTGAGAGTGCTTTAATGTATTAAATCATAAATATGTCAATTTAAGAGTGTTCTGAGCTATTATCACAAAATTCTCACATTATATTCTGCAGTAAGAGGCAAAGGGGTCTGCTGCTGCAATTTAACGGTGCCATTAAAAGTAAATAGGTGGCAAACTTCATCATCTTGGAGGCACTTATACTTCATTACCCACCTCAGTTTGTTCAAATATTGGTAATGTTCATTCTTCTTGTTATTAAAGTGACACTGCACAATGTTTTAGATCTAAAAAAAATTATTTTCAGGTATGTATTCTCATCCTCTTCCAAATCTCCATTTTTTTTTTTCTTTCTGTAGCGATCCAGCTCTTTGATGGTGGGCCTTAGTAGTTTACAGAAATATAGGGATATTTGTACTTTCTTTTCAGCTCAAAGGAGGTTTCAAGGAACCGCATTTCTGAGATAAATGTACCTAGCCTAAAAAACAAAAAAATTAATGCAGCTACCATTTCTAAATGATTTGTAAGCTACAATATACAGTAATACATTTTTGTTTTGGGGTTTAGATATGCTTTAATTTATACCAGTGGTCTTTTGAATGCTTCCCAACAGGGCTGGACTCGGACAATAATGTGGCCCTGGACTTCATCCAGACTGGCCCAGGGCATAACACATCAGGGTACAGTGCACATCATGGCACGGTACAGAGCCCAGCACATCAGGGTACAGCACATCAGGGCACAGCACATCAGGGTATAGCACCTCAGGGTACAGCCCATCAGGGTACAGGGCACAGCCCATCAGGGTATAGCACATCAGGACACAGCACATCAGTGTACAGGGCATCAGGGCACAGGTCACAGTACATCAGGGCATAGCACATCAGGGTACAGAGCCCAGCACATCAGGGCACAAGGAACATCAGGGCACAACACATCAGGGTACAGGGCACAGTACATCAGGGCACACCACATCAGGGTATAGCACATCAGGACACAGCACATCAGGGCACAGCACATCAGGGTACAGGGCCCAGCACATCAGGGCATGGGGCCCAGAACATCTGGGCATGGGGCACATAGCAAATCAGGGCACATTGGGGCACATAGCACATCAGGGCACATTGGGGCACATAGCACATCAGGGCACAGGGCACATGGGGCACATCAGGGCACATAGCACATCAGGGAATGAGGCACATCAGGGCACATAGTACATCGGGGCACATCAGGGCTCATAGCACATCAGGGCACAGGGCACATCAGGGCACATAGCACATCAGGGCACGGGGCACATCAGGGCATGGGGCACATAGCACATCAGGGCACATTAGGGCACATGGCAGATCAGGGCACGGGGCACATCAGGGCACATAGCACATCAGGGCACAGGGCACATCAGGGCACAAAGCACATCAGGGCACATAGCACATCAGGGCACGGGTCACATTAGGGCACATAGCACATCAGGGCACAGGGCACATCAGGGCACAAAACACATTAGGGCACATAGCACATCAGGGCACGGGGCACATCAGGGCACATAGCACATCAGGGCACATATCACATCAGGGCATGGGGCACAGGGCACATCAGGGCACATAGCACATCAGGGCATGGGCACATAGCACATCAGGGCATTGGGCACATTATGGGGCACATCATCAGGGCACATGGCACATTATGGGGCACATTATGGGATCGTTTATTAGCCTGGCCAGCATGTAGGAAGCGTCTGTCAAGTAAGAACAAAATATTACAGCGCACACATGCAAAAAAGACATTTACCTCCAGCAAGGCTTATTTAAACACCTAGACATTATCAAAAAACATTATCAAAAAATATCCTTTTGGGTGAGGAGCACCCCACTTCCTCATTAAGTACCTCTCATTAGTGACCACCTGTGTCATGGGTGGAGACCTCAAGTTCTCCCATATAGAGGAGTATAGCTCCCATGGTTCAGAGAAGCAGGATCTCCCAATCTAAGGATAGTGTAGGACCCACTAATCATGGGATACTTTGTCGCAGTAAGTGGGCTTAAGCAACATATAGCAATATGGTGTGACCAAATCCCCATATTTTTTGTGATAATGTTTTTTGAAAATGTGTGTGCTGTAATATTTTGTTCTGTTGTATGGTCTTATGGCTGCACCATCTTTAATGCATCTTTTAGGGTGTGCCCCCCAAATATCTTGTTTGTTTGTAATAAGTTCTCTCTCATGTCACGCAGTGCTGCTCGCTCCCTGGCGGTCCTTCCTCTCTTTTCGTCTATCCCCATTGGCTTGTGACATCACCTGGGATAGACGAGAAGAGAGGAGGGGCCGCCGGGAGTGAGCAGCACTGCATGACATGAGAGAGAACTTACTACAGACAGACACTTCCTGCACTACGCTGGATGCTGGCTAAATCTCGATCTACCCGTCAGACGCCAGCTGTTGGCGACTGACGGGTAGATCGCCGTGGACCTCCGAAGCAATAGGAGGCCACTGAAACCGGCCCACTGAGCCATCAGCCCACCGGGAAACTCCCGGTAGTCCCAATGGCCAGTCCATCCCTGCTTCCCAACCACAGCAGTAAATGTATAGAAACACTGATTCTACGGAACAAAAACTTGAAATTTCAGGAACTTTACAGCCTTATAAGCCCATGAGCTTTGTGTCCAGCAGTTACAGTAAAAGTAAAACTGTGCTTGTCAATGCAGGACAAAGCAAAAGATTCACTTAAAGAGGTGTTCACCCCCCCCCCCCCCATGAAAAACATTAAAAGTCAGCAGAAACAAATGTTGTAGCTGCTGACTTTTAATATTAGGACACTTACCCGTCCAGTGATCCCGTGATGTCAGCATCCGAGCCGACTATCGGGTCAGCTCTCAGGTGCTGCCGCCGCAATTCATGGCTCCACAGCCGGTTCCCTACTGTGCATGCGTAAAGTGCGCTGCGCTTTCTAACTGGCCTGGTGGAGGAGGAAGAATGAGGGGGGCTGAACTTCCGAGGGGTGTCAACGCGGCACAGTCTTCCGGAAATTGATACGGGTACCTTTCAAAAACAGAGGGGGGGCACCAGAGGGGGGGAGAAAGCAAATATGTGGCGCTTCCACTTTTAGGTGGAACTCCACTTTGAAGCCTAACCCCATGTTTAATGTCCCATTAAAATGTTTCCTGCACTGACAGGTGCGTTTGCTGGACAACTCAGCTACATACAGTATGCAGAATTGTGTTCCAGCCATTGGACTGGGACTTCCCATCCCGCTCCCTAAACAAGATAGAGTCAGGCTGAGCACTGCTCAGCCATTAACAGGAAGCTTTGTATTCTATAATTCAATACAAAGCTTCCTCTGATTGGCTGAGGTGAAGCTTGTGAAATCCTCCTCCTACCTCTCCATCCATGTATTTATTCACAGAACATTAAGCTTCCGCTGAGTGGCTGAGCAGTGCTCAGCCTAACAAACTTTCTTTCCAGTGGAATGGGAAATTCTCAGCTCACTGTTGGAACACAATGCTGTATACTGTATGTAGCTGAGGCTACAAAGAGTTTATACAGCGCATCCAGCAAGCACACTTGTTAGTGCAGTAAATACCAAGCTGGCCCAAATGAACTACATAAAGGGATAATAAAAATGGAGTTAGGTTTTAACTTATGTTCCCTCCCCCCACCACCAGCAAATACTTACCATTCTTGCCCATCCACTCACCTATTAGTGCAAAGGACAGCTCTGTTTGCCTGGTTACTGCTTGCTGAGGCACTTAGCACTGCACCATGGGAGGAAAAGAAGCATGCTTCCCATGCCCAAAAGAATGCCCACTTGGACAATCAGTAACGTCAGATCTGGTGCCATGTATGACACGGCCTGACATCACTGATCACTCATTCATAAAACTGACATATGACACAGCGCTAGTGTTGTGTAATCCATTGTCCGGGCTGTACACTGTATATAATTGTACAGTCAATGACAAATACATAGTTAGAAATTTGGACAGCTGTGGAGGAAACATGGACTCTTGTGGTACGGTATAAACTTACAACAGGCAATTTACAAAAATATATAAATGTATTATACACAAATACACACATCATAAAAAGCCTTCAATAGTAGATAAATTACATTAGATGCTGCTAATCATGGAACATCCACTTGTCTGACACAAATTGGAAGAACTTAGATAATGTAATAATGATCCCGCGCTGTTACACACAGAGATTTGTTCTTCCAGTTACACGCTCTACATGTTTTGGGGTTATCCCCCTCCTTCAGGAGTATATTAGGTCAGAAAATGATCTACAAGAAAGCATATAAATCAAATATACAGTATTAGAATCAAAAACACATAACTAATAACCAACCTTCATGGTATACTGTCACGCATCCTAAATCAATAAACATAAAGTCTAATATGCCCCTCAGTATATCCCTCAATATTAAGGATTAAGCCCATGTGAAATGGTGGATTTTGGAGCAAAAAAGAAAACTCACTCACATAGCCGGCACCAGAATTTTAGGCGTCACAAGGCCAATGGCAATCTCCCAGACGAGTGCGGGAACCAGGAAAAGTGAAGTCACATAAAGAGACTGTTGCGTAAAAAAGAAAATACTTTAAAAATAAAAAACTGATAATTAAAAATTCACAGGGTGGAGAAATCTATAAATTCAGATAATTAAATTAAGAGAATACAATCAAAGCATTTCAATTGGTGATACACACCTATGAAGTCTTCACTAAACAGCAGACATGGGAGTAATTTACACATGTGCAAGTAACAAGCAAGTCTCAAGTCTTAACCTTCAAGTCTCAAGCAAGTCCCAAGTTACTGTGGCGAAAAGCAAGCAAGTCAAGTCGAGTCCCTGCTAGAAGTCAAGCAAGTCAAGTCATTTATTTTGGTCAAGTCACAAATCAAGTCAAAATACTGATCTACCCTATTTCCACCTTTAAATGAGTTAATGAGTGCCTCGCTGTGCCCGTGTCTCACTGTGCCCATGTCTCACTGTGCCTGTGTCTCACTGTGCCCGTTCTTCACTGTGCCTGTGCTTCACTGTGCCCAATGCCTCACTGTACCAGTGTCTTACTGTGCCCATGCTTCACTGTGCCCAATGCCTCACTGTACCCGTGTCTCACTGTGCCCATGCTTCACTGTTCCCGTCAGCCCTGTACCTGACCGGCGGCGTCCCGGCGGCCACTCCAGCATTCAAAAGCCGCGCCTCCTCCTCATCTGTGATTGGCGTAACAATCTCCCAGCATTCAGTGTTCCGCCTATCACAGACATCCGCTCATCCTCATAACACAGACAAGGATGAGAGGATGTCCATGATAGGCTGAACACTGCCTGCTGTGAAATTGAGTGTTCCGTCTATCACTGACGAGGAGGCGTGGCTTTTGAACACTGCAATGGCCGCCGTCTGTCTGCATGACATGCTGATCAGGTAAGCAGATGGCAGCTTGCGGTTAGTGTTAGTGGGTTAGTGGTTAGTGGTAGTGCATACCTCCCAACTTTTGAACTTCACAATGAGGGACACTTGAGGGAGGAAGTGTCCCTATGCACGCCATGGCAAAAAAACGGTATGGCCTAATGATTAAAAGTGGGAGGGGCTTATGGGGCGTAGTTAAACCAAACTCGGGCTTCCTGCTTTGATTGCTCTGCCACAAGCAAGAGTCTCACAGACACAAACCCCAGTACAATCATTTAAAAAAATTTATAAAAAGCTTCCATTACAAACGGTTTTGCACACACTATGGAAAAGTGTGTTACACAAAGTGTGGAAGAATTCAGGAGTGCATTATGTACAGAGTGAGAGGTTTAGGAGTTCGTTATGTACAGAGTGCGAGGTTCAGAAATGCGCTATGTACAGAGTGCAAGGTTCAGGAGTGCGTTTATATACATAGTGCGAGGTTCAGGAGTGCGTTTATATACAGAGTGTGGGGTTCAGGAGTGCGTTGCATACAGGAACTTCTAATTTCCCTGCAACTCAGAATATGCTGGGAGTTGTAGTTCCCCTGTCATTATGGTCATACTGGCAGTTGTAGTTCCTAGTCACCCTGTCCACCTTGGGAGTTGTAGTCCCCCTGTCACTCAGTAAATGCTGGCAGTTGTAGTCCCCCTGTCACTCAGTAAATGCTGGCAGTTGTAGTCCCTTGTCACTAAGGCCACGCTGGCAGTTTTAGCCACTCACCTCTGCAGCTCTCTAACGATCTCCCCAGTCTTGGTGACGATGGGCTCCCTCACATCGTTCTCCACTGCCCGCACCTGGAGTTCATGGCCTGCAGGTTGAGGATCCAGCTCGGCAACGCAGGGGCTACCACACTACTCTTGGCCCTCCTGGGGGCCCCGGCATCCACCCTCCTTAGTCCGCTGCAGAGCACCAATCTCACCCGCTCTGTGGTGGGTGGAGTCAGGAGGAGGGGCCGGTTGCCGCTCTCTAGTGGCCTAAGTCAGGAGGAGGGGCCGGGTGCCGCTCTGTTGTGGGCGAAGTCAGGAGGAGGGGCAGGGTGCCGGTCTCTGGCGGCTGGAGTCTGGTGGAGGAGCAGGGATGTGCTGGTGTGGTAGGCGGTGTCAGGGAGGGACAGGGCGGCTCTCTGTTTGTGGGCCGGAGTCAGGAGGCTGAAAGCGAATATTGGCCCGCCCATCCCCGACATCAGACACTGAATCTGACAGATGCACTTTCCCTAATTGCAGCCTTACCCCTGCCGGTTCGCCCACCAATCCCTGGTGCCAAGTCATTGCAAGTCATATGGCCCAAGTCAAAGTCAAGTCGCAAGTCATTAGTTGCAAGTCAAAGTCAAGTCGAGTAATTTATTTAATTCTGTCAAGCAATTCGCAGGTCCTCAAACAGGTGACTCGAGTCTGACTCGAGTCAAGTCATATGACTCGAGTCCCCCACCTCTGCAGACTGCAAGGACCATGTCATTCTCACCTTGGCAAGAACTACACAAGTTCTGGACGGCTGCCCGAAAAAATGTAGTTGCCCCCTCCAAAAAAACGTTAAATCTGTGATTGTGTAAAGGAATTTGGGAGGAATAATATTGTTAAAGATTAAAAAATGTGGCTCTGAAACCTAAGGAGTTAATCCTCTGCATTATGTATAAAGGCTGTTTCATTCTGTCTTCTCTGATCCTCCCCTTCTTCCAAAGTCCCTAATCTATCTGTTGATAGAACTGAGTCCTGGGGGCAAGCTACACTTTTTCTTGGGAGAGTGATCAGCATAGGGCCAATTAGCACTGTCCAGACAGAGGGTCACGCAGCCTCATAGGACAATCAGGGTAGAGTGAAAACTCCTCCTACAAGCTTTAACCAGACTTTGATAGAAGTCACAAGACTGCTATACACTGCTGATAAGAAAAGGTATTTAGCAGTTTATATTCTTATATTCTTGGATCTCCATGTTCTGTGTACTGTAGGAGACCAGATATAGTGAATGCAGAGTCCTGGGTTTAGTAAAACTTATTTTAATTTTTGTTTTGTTTTATATGCATTTTGTTTTTTTAAACGTTACCTAGTTGCAATATTCAGATATTTTTTTCTGCCACTAGTATGGGAAGCTGAAGTGAAAGCACTCAGCTTCACTGTGCCCAAAAAGAAGCTTTGGCGTAACTTTTTTTTGTGTAACTTTGAATTTTAATTAGCATAAATACTACATGAATGCCCTTTCCCTGGTTGGTGGAAGGGGCTTTAAAAAACATTAGCGTTGTTAAGGTGGGCATGCACTCTACAATCTGATTGTACAATTTCCAGATAAGCCATGGACTTTGAAGGATAAGGACAAGTCTGTTTGAATACAAATTTAAGGTATTGTTTAAAGCTTGCCAAAATTGATCAACAGAGACCAACCAAATTTTGACCCACCTATGGCCATCCCCATTTGAGAGAAAGCGATCTAATGATCGACTCCTCTCGAACAGAGCTGTTGGTAAATATTTGTTCTATCAGACCCCACTGTCTGAATACAATATTGCAGTGGAGGGAATTTTCCCCATCCACCTTGATTGTGTGGATGGGAGAATCCATTCAGTTTTTTTTCCATCAGCCTTTTGGCTAAAGGCTATACACTGCTGCTGGTAAACGGACATTTATGAGCAGTTGGGCATTTTTTTCAGCTGCCCGTGAACTCTCTTCTATGTTATGTTATCAGTACATGTACACAGGGTTGTTTATAGTCTCTAGGCAGTTGAGTTTAGAAGCATTTTTTGGAACGCAAAAAAATGCGTTCAGGACCGATGTTCAGAGGCATTTGAAACGCCAAATGCCTGTAACAGCTTTTAAACGCTGCTAAACGCAGTAACTCATGTTTAGCAGCATTTTGTTTACAGATGTTTTTCATTTTAACAAAAAAAAATAAAAAATTCTCCTAAACGCAAATGCGGCTAAACTGACTTTTTAAATGTCGATTTCTAGTTGTCAAGTTATCGTTCAGGAGAGGTTAAACAACGTCCTGTGTACACAAAGAAACAAAAACAGATTAGTCATATATGGTCAGCTTAAACCGGCGTTCCAGGCAAAAATCAAACTAGGTGTAATCCAAGCACCTTTCCTCCCCTCGTATTTGGATATTCTTTTTTTTTTTTCTTTTTCAGGCGTTTTGTACCTTTTTTTTTTTGTTTTTACAGCAGGGCTTCCATCCTACACCACCGCGGCAAGGTACTTCCTTTCTGGATTTGCATTGGCCCCACTTCCTGACTCCCGCTGCCTTCTGGGACCTGACGACAGGGCCATTCATAAAGTGCAGCGTGACTCGTGCATGCGCAGTAGGAACCCTGAAGGCTTCATTGCCGGTTTCCCCTAGTTGCAATGCCGAAGCCTGCGCCGGAGAGCCAATGGATGCTTTGGCTTCGGGGGGCTGCAACATCGTGGGATCCCTGGATAGGTAAGTGTCCTTAAAGTGGAGTTCCACACAAAAATGTAACTTCCACTTTTTGGAATCCTCCGTCATTTGGCACCTTCCAGGGGGGAGGAAGGAGCAGATACCTGTTTAATACAGGTATTTGCTCCCACTTCCTGGCATAGATCACCGCAGTGATCACGGTGAACTATGCCACTTTTGGCGCCTACGCTGTCCTCCCCCGCTGTCTTCTGGAAGACACACAGGTCCCAGAACACAGCAGGTACCAATGAGGACGTGCAGTGCGACTCGCGCATGCGCAGTAGGGAACCAGGAAATCACTTCCTGATTCCCTTAACGAGGATGGCGGCGGCAGCAGCCGAGAGCAGACAGATCGGCTTCGGCTGCCGACATCGTGGGCTCCCTGGACAGGAAAGTGTCCATATATTAAAAGTCAGCAGCTGCAGTATTTGCAGCTGCTGGCTTTTATTTTTTTTTTTTTTTGGCGGACCTCCGCTTTAAAGCGGAGTTCCACCCAAAAATGGAACTTCTGCTTTAAGGGAAGGTGACACCTTGACATGCCAAATACTATTTTGCATGTCATTTTTTTTGGGGGGGGGGGCGGATACCCTCTTTTTAGAGGGTTCCAGCTCCCACTTCCTCCCAGTGCACCGCGGCACCGGAAGGGAGATCACCTCTCCTCCCTCTCGGCGATCATCTGGGACACGTCACAGGTCCCAGATGATTGCCCGGCCAGTCACGGCACGCCGCGCGGCTCGCGCCTGCGCAGTGCATGCTCGGCTGTGAAGCCACAGCCGCCCGCCCACAGTGACAATGCCGGCGCCGCAGAGAGGAGGAGAAGACAAGCGGGGCTTCATTCCCCAGCATCGCCGGACCCTAGGACAGTAAGTGTCTGATTATTAAAAGTCAGCAGCTGCAGTATTTGTAGCTGCTGACTTTTCTTTTTTTTTAAAGCGGAACTCCGCTTTAAATTAAAAGTCAGCAGCTACAAATAATGTAGCTGCTGGGTTTTAATTTAAAGCGGAGTTCAGCTTAAAAAAAATAAAAAAATATTAAAATTAAAATTAAAAGTCAGCAGCTACAAATGCTGCAGCAGCTGACTTTTAATAATCGGACACTTACTGTCCTAGGGTCCAGCGATGTGGGGGAACGAAGCCCCACTTATTTTATTTTTTTAAGAGGCTGGAACTCGATTTAAGTTTGTCCTCATATTATATAATTTTAGTAAATCTAAAGGAGACTGTAGAGAAATTGTACAATCAGTTTGTATAGTGTATGGCCAGTATTACCATTTCTATTTATCACCATCCAGAACTTTTTGATAAAACATCAATGTAAGAACCACAAACATGATCAGTTTCCTAGTAAGGCAGATTTGTATATGAGAAGTGGAGTATGTTGTATTCATTTGTTGTGTTCTTTCCATTTTCAGCTTCTAAAAGAACATGGCCATAGCTAACAGGTGATTTAGTGGATGGTCACAAACTGTTGCTTTAATTGAGTTCTATTGATGTTTATTCAGTTCTGTGTACAGGTCAAGTGCTGCTTTCTTCAGGGTGAAAGAAAAAGCACTTCGACTTAAAAGAATGACATGACCCTTTTCGGTTTTTATGGTAAATAAAATAAATGGCTTGGTCAGCGCTTTTCTTCTTCTTCTTTTTTTTTCCCCCCTCTGTAGCTTTTGTAATCCAAAAATGACATCAATGCAATTTTCAGCGGAGACTCGCTATGATTAAAATGTCTTTGCAGCTTGACACTGGAAAAATTAGACATTTCTTATGCATTGTTCTAAAGGCAAAAAAGATCTAAATATACATGCACCCGGGTCATTCAAAATAGGTCGTGTCTGATATGTGTAGGTGGCATCAAGTGTTTGAAGTGATACTTTTGTCCTCTTCTTTAGATAGAAAACCCTTAGGGTTTCATTGTAGTCATTAAGCACATGCGCCTTTTATCTCCTTTTCTCAATTAATTGAATTGCAAAAAGTAAAAAAAAAAAAGAAATGTAGTTTTCTTTAGAAAAACGAATTCCTGTAGCCTGGTAGTAAGTGATTTACTGTAACAGTAATTAAAAGCGTCATGTCCTGGTCATTGCAAGCGGTACTGTCAGCCTCTAGCTATGGTTTAAATAAAATCATACATTGTACTTGAGACTGCAACACTTGTAAAGCACGGTAAGAGCTGTTATTTTATTATATGTACTGTGTTCTAAGTCACAAGGACAGGGCTGGGTGAATGTAAATATGATGTCTGCTAATAGCTTCATTATCTGTAGTCTCCTACATGGCACACTATAAGATATAAAGTAAAGCTGTCAGTAATTTGTGTTGTGGAAATGGCTTGTGCTTGGGAACAAGGCTGGGGAAGTTTGTGCTGAAAGATAATGAAGCCATAAGTAGGTGGATGGGATCTGTGTCTATACAAGAGAGTGCAAGCTGCACGGGCTAGGGACACAATCATTGTCTGTAGAAGAAGAGCACTTTACAGGAAAGGTGTTCAATCACTGGCTGCAAAATTCATGTACATGGATGCAAATCCCATGGAGGTAAAGCAAGGCAGCTGGCAGGGTGCAGGATGACCTACCGCACCTACCGCAAATAGAAGAGTTTTTATTCCCCGGTTATTTCTAGTGCTTCAGGAGTCCTAGGAATTCACAATGGGGCAATTAAAAGTACCAAATTCATAATGAACTATGGCAGCTTCAAGATCTTATGTACCTAACCTAGCCTGTAATAGTATATGCTGCTTGTATATCCAGGACATCGGGGATGTATTATTGTACTTACAGATCAGTGCAAGATGGGTTTATAAAAAGGATTTTCTTTGTAAATATGACATTTGTAAATAGAATATGCTTTGTAAATAGGACAACTGCAAATACAATATCCTTTGTAAATAGAATATCCTTTTTTGATAGGACAACTGTAAATAGTATATCCTCTTTTAATAAGACAACTGTAAATTGAATATGCTTTGTAAATAAGACAACTAAATATAATATCTGTTGTCAATATGACATTCGTAAATATAACATCCTTTGCAAATAGGACATGTGTAAATTTAATATCCATTGTCAATAGGACAACTGTAAATACAATATCCTTTTTAAATAGGACAACTGTAAATATAATATCACTTGTCAATAGGACATCTGTAAATATAATATCCTTTGTCAATAGGACAGCTATACAAATAATATCCTTTTTCAAATAGGACAACTGTAAATATAATATACTTTGTAAATGTGAAATCTGTAAATATGAGATCCATTGAACCATCTGTGGATAATGGTATATGGAAGTATCCAGTGTATTCTTTTTTTTTTTTGGTTGAACTAGATGGACCTAACTCACATGTGTCTGCAATGAAGTGTATCTTTTTTGTTAGCATTGTAGTTGAAATGCTTGTAACAACTGCAAGTGGTAGATGGACCTGTGTAATAATAAGTAACTCACACAAACCTCAAGTCTGGAAGAAAAGTTACATGGTTACATGTTTATAAGGTTGAAAAAAGGAGCCAGGTCCACCCAGTTCAAGCTATTTATGTGTGGTTTTTATTCTCCAACAAAGTTCCCTTGTATATGAGCCTAAACTGGAGTCTAAAGTATATCTAAATCCAGTCACTACAATCTAAGATTGAACAAGTAAATGTCATTCCAAAAGTTGCTTTTAATCTTCTTATATCTGCAGCTTTCTTTAAAATAATCCCATGGTGGTCATACCATCAGGTCCAGATGATGGCACTTATTGTTCCCTGATTGTGCTCCAGCATTGTCACCTGTAACCCTAGTGGAGACTACAAGCAGCCCTGCCAACACACATTACTCAGGAATGGTCCACAGTTGTCATTGTCAGGAAACTGGTCCAGAGCAATGATGTCCATCCCAGGCTGGAGCAAAAGCATGTAGACAGGAAGTATCTGAAGGAGGCTGGAGGAGATCAGCAGCATTGAGTTGAGAGTTGAGAAAATATGAAAAAGGTGTATTTTATGGAAAATAGAGCCATGACAATTATGTATGATACATAAAAGTCATTTAGCGAATCAAATGTCACCCATTAAGGGTTTGGCTCTGCTTTAAGTACATTTGCAAAGTAGCTAGTACAAGGAGATATACAATAGAGAAGGTCATGTTTTTGAGGATGGGTTTAGTTATAGAAGACAATGACTGAAGTCTTAACAACCAGAGTATTAGATATGGGTCATTAGAGGGTGACCTTGAACAAGTCACTGTAAATCCGTTGACTTGAGGCACTGCATGGGGATGTGTGCAATATCAGCACATTATTATTAGACAGGCTGGAGCTTACAAGGGTTTTGCTCATACTGCTACCTGGATGCTCTGCAGGCTGCGGAGACTTAATGTGACACTGGCGAGCGATATATGGGCTATGCCTTCATTTATAGTGCATTCCGGGCAATCCTTCTAATGGATTTGCTGTTTCTACCCCGCTGTGCCTTCTTGATAAATAACATCCAACTTGACCTTTTACACACAACTGATAGCAGGTATAGAAGTCAAACAGAATGAGTGATCTTTGTGTGTTTTTCAGCTGTTGACTGATTTCTGCACTTGGTTACAATGTAAGCGATTGCATTGCAGTGTTTAAGGATTTCAACAGATATTCAAATGCATCTCTTATACAAGGAGATTGGACTATAAGGTGCTTGTTCTGGAGAGGTACAAGGTGTAGTATCAGGGAACAAGGGGGCAGGGATTGTACAAGCTGGACCTAAGTTAAAGGGGATCTATACCCAAAGACAGCATTTGATAGTATTGCAGTTTACTGGTCATTAGATGTGGTGGCTGCATTAGTTTTCTTTTTTCCACACTCATCCCCCCTTTTTTTTTTAACCTGGTAATCCTGTCAATAACACACCTCCTGTCCTAGGGTGGCAACTGTACTGGGCAGCTTTGTCACCCTAAGACAAGGAGCGTGTTGGAACTACATAACACTTGTGGGGATTTACTAAAGCTGGTGCACACAGAATCTACTGCAACTGGGCATAGTAAACCATCAACTTCTAACTTCAGCCTGTTCAATTAAAGTTTGACAATAAAACCTTCGAACTTTAGCTTGTTCAATTAAGCTACATTGTTAGTCCTAACACAGTGAGGGAGATTTACTAAAACTGGTGCATGGATAATCTAGCGCAGTTGTGCATAGTAACCAATCAACTTCTAACTTCATCCTGTTCAATTAAACTTTGACCAAAAAAAAACCTAGACGTGAAAGTTACTACAGGCATACCCCACTTTTAAGTACACAATGGGGTTTATTTACTAAAGCTGGAAAGTGCAAAATCAGGTTCCCTTCTGCATAGAAATCAATGAGCTTCTAACCCCAGCTTGTTCAATTAAGCCTTGGTATTAAAACCTGGAAGCTCATTGGTTTATATGCAGAAGTGAGCCTGATTTTGCACTTTCCAGCTTTAGTAAATAAACCCCCATTGTGTACTTAAAAGCAGGGTATGCCTGTATGTACAGCTACATCATGTTCTGTGGGCACCAGTATTAGCAAATATCCCCCAAAATGCTTTCAAATTCATATTTAACAGGCAAAATATTTATTGTTAGAGTTTTGGTGACTGCAGTGAAAAGGTTCAAATAACTACTTAAATGCAAAGGTGGGATTTTTCAACACAAATTAATGCCAGATTTATTTTCCCAGGTTGCTATTATTATTATTATTATTATTATTATTTAGGATGTATACAGCACCCACAGTGCTCACCGAATTACAAAATATAAGGAGCTGGTACAATTACAATACAACTAAATACAAGAATATGTGAGTATATCCCGAGTCCTGCTTACAATCTACAAGGAGGTGTGAATTTCCATGATCTCTGCATGGTAATGCACAGTGTAGATTAAAAAAAAAAGAAATATGCAGCCACCCAAATATAACATGCTAGCAGCAGCTTTCATTTATTTTGCCCCTTGTCAGCTTGTCATCATTTGTGTTTGTGATGGTGATAGATGATGTGGGCTCAGCCATAAAAGACTCAGCCTGTGTAACTACATCAGAATTTCTGTTCAGAGATTACATAAGGCTTCTCAACACGCTTTAAAAAAAAAAAGTGCTGGGGTTCACCCTAGGCTCAGCAATGTGAACTCCGGAGGAAAGTGTCATTTTAAAAGCAATGTATTGTACATGGCAGTCCTTTTCTATTGCACTGCAGCATTTGTTTGGTGGAGTGTGCTGTGTGAATAGCTGGCTGCTGTTCCTGGGACTTTTATTGTCTGTTCCCTGCAAATACTATATAAACACCTTGCTCCATGTCACACATTAACTATGAGCATGCTGAAGGTAGGCACAGGATCACACACACAGCATTCCTTTGTTATACCAGGAGAAGACATAAATAAATAAACACACATCCCTCAGGACAAAATCTGCTACAAGTCACAAGATTAATGGCCTTGTGACTAATAGAGCAAATCATCATCATCGTCATCTGGACGTATTTAATTTAGGGGAACAGGATTTAACACTGTGCCCTTTAACAGACATCTCTTCCAGCTCCACTGCTATGTATATCTGAATCCTATAGCATGAAAGTATAGGGACTAATAGGGGAAGGAAGCGTACAAACCACATACACTGTACAATTGGATCAAATCATGTTCTACTAACCACTTTTACTGTGTCTGCTAAATGAGGCCAATGCAAATCAGGACTCACCTTATAACCCTGTGTGTGCATGGCAAGGTGTTCATGTCAGGGAACCGGTTATACAAAAATCTAATGTAGTCTTTTTTTTGTGGATTGTAGACTGGGGTAACTAGAAAACGTCTATTTGGTCTCAGTGTATGCAGACAGGAATTGTAATGGCTTGTAAATTGCAAAGATAAAAGACAGACAAACACATAGATGGATAGATAGATAGATAGATAGATAGATAGATAGATAGATAGATAGAGATAGATAGATAGATAGATAGATAGATATATGGATAGATAGATAGATATTGGTAGATAGATAGATAGATAGATAGATAGATAGATAGATAGATAGATAGATATATAGATAGATAGATAGATAGATAGATAGATAGATAGATAGATAGATAGATAGATAGATACATAGATATTGGTAGATAGATAAATAGATATTGGTAGATAGATAGATAGATATAGATAGATAGATAGATAGATAGATAGATAGATAGATAACAGATAAATAGATAGATTGATAGATAGATAGATAACAGATAGATCGATAGATAGATAGATAGATAGATAGGTAATTGGTAGATAGATAGATAGATAGATAGATAGATAGATAGATAGATAGATAGATAGATAGATAATAGATAGATAGATAATGGAATGATAGAAAAATAGATAGATAGATAATTGATAATATATAGATAGATAGATAGATAGATAGATAGATAATAGAATGATAGGTAGATAGATAGATAGATAGATAGATAGATAATAGAATAATAGGTAGATAGTTAGATAGATAGTTAGATAGATATATAGATAGATAAATAGATGGATAGATAATAGATAGATAATTGATGATGGATAGATAATGGATGATTAGTGATGTGTATGAAGTTTGCAGTGACTGAGGATCTTAGTGGCTCCTCACTCAGTGGCTCCTCAGTGTTAATCAGAGGAGCCCCGTGCTCAGTGGAGCTGCTCACTCACTATAACGTCACTGGAGTAGAGAGGGTTAGTGAAGTGATTGCGGTGCCTGGGGACTGAGCTCTACTCCACACTAGTCAGGTATGATACACGCAGAAATGTCTACATTACTCCCTCGCATCTCCTTACCAAGTGAGACAGAGCAGGCGAGAGGAAATCTCTAGTCTTCAGGAAAGCCAGCAGGGAGAAGACTGGCTGCAGTCTGCCACCATCCAGGTAATATATTTGTGTTTATTTGCTGCTTTCAGACAATAATGGCTACAAGGGGTGTGAGGACTGGTAGAGGAGAGGGAAGAGAAAGCAGGTTCATTCATAATATGGAGAACTGTTTACAAAGAATAGTCACTACTTCTAGGTATGGCATTTGTAGGCATTGCTATAGTGTCATTGGCTCTGATGATAGAACTTCTCCTAGCTGACCTCTGCTTATGTACTCTGTATGGAGGTCAGCTAGGAGAACTTCAAGAAGCTTATAGCAGATAGAAAATCTTACAAACTTGATACTTGGCTTTGACAATAGCTAAGGAGTATGGTGCCTATCATCCCATATGCTGTGTGCTCTCTATGCTGCCTACATGTAGTTGGGGAAAACTTTCTTCAACTCCTATGGTGGCCATACACGCTTTGATTTTATTATCCGATCAAGCAGCCAATTGCATAGGCATAACTTCCTTTACAATCGATTTAGACCAGATTTGATCAAACTGATCAACCAGGGCATAAAATTATCGATCGTTTTTCATTAATGGCAGCACTGAGACACTTTGCTCATGAATTTAATCGTATTTCAATCACTCAGATTAAGAGATGGCATAGTGAGAACAAAGATGATAACTTGCGATCGTATCTTTTAACTGTCGACCAGACTCCAATTTTCTGTGTGTGGCACTTTGATGAAATGGGTTGTATGCTGTAGATTAATTATTCCTATTGGGAGTGATCGATTGGAAAATAAATTTACCATGTATCGAAGCATGTATGGCCATCTCACATAACTACAGTATCAGAGACCATACACTATACTATTTGATTGTGCAATCTTCTTTAGATCTACCACCAACTAAGGAATGTAAGGGCCTGCACACTAAATTCAAACGGAATCGATTGTTAATAGTTACCCTTATGTCACAAAGTTTTGGGAAGAGATTGTACAATCAAATTATAATAGGTATAGGTCACCCTTATTGATGTGTTCTATTTATGGCTTTTTATAAAATTGAGTTCTACTGTGCTAGGGCAGCCTGCAATTTGTTAGTATGTGGGTTGATCATTCTTTAAAATATCATTAATGAGAATCGATCCTTACTTACCAAAGGCAGTGAACAGGTATGTAAAGTCCAATGAAGTGGTTTATGCTTGTTCTCATTTGTCTCAAATGTTTTCATTACATGTGTGTGTATATATATATATATATATATATATTTTCTATATATATATATATATATATATATATATATATATATATATATATATACACACACACACATATATATATATATATATATATATATATATATATATATATATATATATATATATATATATATATATATATATATATATATATATATATATATATATATCCCAATGAAGTGGGTTAGAATTGTGGACATCTGTTTTAAATGTCTTCATTATATGTGTATACATATCATGTACATATGTATGGCAGGTATGTAAAGGGCAATAAAGGGGTTTATATTTGTCTATGAGTGTTCTAAATGTCCTCACTCTACAGAGTGTATATGTATATATGTATAACAGGTATGTAAAGTCCAATGAAGTGATCTACATTTGTACATGTGTGTTCTATACGTCCTCATTATATGTGGATAAAGTGTATCTGTATATAGTGTGGATGCAGTGTATATGTATAATAGGTATGTAAAGTCAAAGGAAGTTATTAATATTTGTGCATATCTATTCTGTATATCCTCATTATATGTGGATACAATGTATATGTATACAGTAGATGTATAACAGGTGTGTAAAGTCCAAGGATGTCATTTATATGTGTGCATATCTATTCTATATATCCTCATTCTATGTGGATACAGTATAGATGTATAATAGGTATGTGAAGTCCAAGGAAGTTATGCATATTTCTGCATACCTATTCTATATGTCCTCATGGTATGTGGGTGTAGTCTATATGTAGTGTATATGTATAGATGTATAATAGGTATGTAAAGTCCAAGGAAGTTATTTATATTTGTGCATATCTATTCTATATGTACCAATTATATGTGGATACAGTGCATACAGTATGTATAGATGTATAAAGGGAATGTAAAGTCCAAGTAAGTTATTTATATGTGTGCATATCTATTCTATATGTCCTTATTATATGTGGACAAAGTGTATATGTCTTGATATATACTGGGAATGTAAAGTCCAAGGAAGTTATTTATATTTGTGCATATCTGTTCTATATGTGGATACAGTGTATATAGTATGTATAGATGCATAATAGGTATGTAATATCCAAGTAAGTTATTTATATGTCTGTATATCTATTCTATATGCCCATACAGTGAGGGTGTATATAGTCATAGACTGCCTGCTGTCAGAGATCAGTCCAGCTTGGGATTCTGTGCAGATGAGTGATAATATTACCTATATATCAAAACGTTGTAATAAAATATAGAAATGACAGATGAATTAATCGGTGCATTTGCAGGGCTCGCTTATCTTGATGTCTGGCGATCAAAGCCCATGTTCAGGTGCTTGTGTATACTACAACAGAGGCCCCGGCCATTCACATTTGACATGCTCTGATCTACCATATATTTGCAAACTGAAATGTTAACCTACATGAGAACACGTCCTGTCCTGGAAATTTAAGGAGGAAGCCTTGTGTTAAAGCTTCTTCTCCCATCAGATACAGGGATCAGAAGACCACCCGTATCGATCTGCTTTCTTTATTATTCAGCATCAGAGTTCTCATTGATAAAGCAGAATGGCATGTGAACATTTAGACCAACTAAGCTGGCACTTATTTCATTTATTTCCCTCTTTCTGCTCTCTGTGATTTTCATTTGACAGCCTTTGTTATGCAGATGTCATGGGAAAGACACTTATTAAAATGGCATGCTTGTCAGCTGGGTTGATTTCATATGTTATTATCAGAAGGATGAGGGATCCCCTGAGAAAACCTAGAAGTGGGATCCTTAGAGCTCACAAAGTATATATATATATATATATATATATATATATATATATATATATATATATATATATATACAGCACTGAATACATCCATCCATCCAGCGAATCTATGGAACTGTCAATTTGTATATATCTAAATGTATTCGTGTAATTGCTGTAAACATATTAAGGGCCATTAAGATAGATTATTTCCTAAGTAGATGATTTTCAATACTCATCTGCTGATCCAGTTCAGTGAAGCCAATAGTCTAATATGAGCAAGTGAGGGGAACTTTCCTAAGTGGCACTTTATGAAATATATAGTTCTAGCGACCTAGCATGTTGCTGGAGACTTTAACGTATTTGTGATGAGAGGGGTTTTCATCTGTAAATGAAAGCAATTAAGCGGTATATATTATATTAGACGTACAGTGGTCTCCAGATAGTCATCAATCACCCTCAATCGAGCTGTCAGGAGTGGGCAGATTCGTCTCTGGGAGGTAGTCTTCCAGCTGGGGAAAAGAAGAGAACACCGTCATTAATTAGAGTGTGACCCTGGGGCTATCCACATGTCTGAACCCAGGAAGCTATCTCAGCAAGTCAGCACACCATGCCTAGGAGAAGACTTCCTCTGCTGTCCTGGCCCAGCCTGTCCTGTGTCAGGGCAATACATGGCAGGCAACCACTCATCCTCACTGAAGGCTAACCCTTTCCTATAGAGAGGCTTGCTGAAAACTCGTGCTAAGCCTAAAGGACTCTCAAAACATATTGTAACCAGTACTTTTTTTTATTTTTATTACCTCTTGTAACTTCAGGACACCTCTTTTTTATTCCCATCTTTAATTCCCCCACCAGTCATCTTCGTACTTATTGAAAGCTAACCCTTTCCTATAGAGAGGCTTGCTGAAAACTAATGCTAAGCCCAAAGGACTATCAAAATCTTTTGTAACCAATACTTTTTTTTATTGCCTCTTGTAAGTTCAGGACACTTCTTTTTATTCCCACATTTCATTCTCCAACCAGTCATCTTCACACTCATTGAAGTCTCTTTTAAAACACAGCTTTTCCAATAATGACACTTGCTGAAAACTAGTGCTAAGCCCAAAGGACTGTCAAAATATAATGTAACTCGTTCTCATTTTTTCTTAATTAATTATTGTACATTCAGGACACCCCTTTTTTTTTAATATATTAGTTCTGATAGAAGTCACTGTATATAATAAATTGGATCGCTCGACTTTTATGCTGGAATTGTGATTTCATACTAATTATTAATAAACATATATGAATGTAACAGTATAAGAAAACCATTCTTGTTCTAAACAAAATAAATAATAATAATAAAAAATAAAAAATAAATCACAAAAACACATGCAAAACTTTGCACTGACCCAAATGTTTTAAGCTAATAGATGTCCTTCATACATAAAATGTAATAATTAAAAAAAGTAGCATTAATTATCGGCAAATGTCGAGTTGCAAGACAGGAAAGCATAGAAAAAAAAAAAGAAAAGAAAGAAACGGATTTGACATTTAATCGGAGACCTTTAAATGAGTGAAAGTACTCGTATGTATCAGGATCAGAGGGAAAAAGTCCCATTTATGTCCTTACATGGCTCTCCTTTGTAATTGAGACTGATTATTTAGAGTAAGGTGGGAAGAAACAGATGCTCATTAATTAATTTCTAATTAAATTGCTTACCACCCTTCAGTGAATACGGAGAAAAAAAAATCATTAATGGGTGTTTCGGTGATTGTTTAGATCAAATCATTCATTTTCTCAACCTGCCTGAGTGCTATAGGAACACCTATAATTAGCTTGTAAGATCACTTGAACGATCCATAAAAGCAATAGTTGTATACTAGTAGTTTGCACCCTTGGATGCACAGCATCCGAATCCATAATAAAAAAAAAAAAACTGTTCTGGGAATTAAAGGGTTTCGTGACGTCACTCCAAGCACTGTTTAAAGCAACTTGCTTCTGACCTGATGCCTTTTCTATATATTTATTTTTTTATATTCTTGCTTTGTTTTTGAGTGTTTTGATTGTTGTTGCTCGATGACTGAGACGTTTTTATGGTGTCCTATTGGACACTTTTCAAGGGACTTCAAGAATTTAGTAGAAGTGTAGCTTGGAAGATTTTAAAGGGGTTAAAAAAATATATATATATATTAAAAATGGTTTTCTTCTTTCTCCTGTAAGCATCTGGAAAGCTTGTGGTCACCGAGCTATTGTTAGAGAAGAGAGTACAGCTGTAGCTCCAGCATCTCTTGCCTTCCTTGGGATCCAGGAGTTGATGTATCATGTCATATCCTCAGTTTGGCTATCCTTACTCATCCACCCCACAGGTAAGACCTTGTCCTCATCACAGACCAGGCACACTTTAAACACTGTCGTGATAATATCGCGATCTAAGGAAATGGAAAGGATCTGGAGGGGGGAAAAAAAAAAAAAAAAAGAGTGATTATACAGGACAAAGCTGTCCAACCTGTACATCCAAGTATTTTATGTCCTACAAGGTTGTACATTATTTTTGTCTGACGGAAATACATTTCTTTATCAGAACTTTCCATAGCACAATGTATTATATTCCTGTGATCGCAGATATGTCACATTTATGCATTAGGGCGATGGTGTGATTGCAACTTTTCATTGAAAAAAACCTTTAGCGGATCCCATTTATTTTTTTTTCTATTTTATTTAGGGCTTTAGGCGTTTTTTTATTTATTTAGTACTCTTTTTTTTTTTTTATTATTATTTTTTTATTAATTTTGCTATAGTGTGGCTGATCTTTTTGCATGCCTTTTTTATGTGTTCCCCAGTTCTTGATGACCACCAATTCCTTGTCTACCTGCTGTGAATCTAGTGGAAGGACTCTGACAGATACAGCTGCGGCCGCCTCTGCTCAGACCCCAGTCTATTGTCCTGTATATGAGAGCAGATTACTGGCCACTGCCAGGCATGAGCTCAACTCTGCAGCTGCTTTAGGAGTTTATAGCAACCCTTACACCGGATCCCAGGGCTATGGAAACTATGTCACCTTTGGCACTGATGCCTCTGCCTTTTATTCCCTGGTAAGAGAAATTGCTTCCCTTATATCTTTAGGGGGGGGGGGGGGGTGTTTGCTTTGACAGAATAGAAAAGTAGTGCTTTGTGTGTTTTCACACTCACACACATTAATTATTCACACCTACACACACAATGTAATAAAAAAAAAGAAATAAAGAAGAAGAACACCCCTGCTTGCTGTTTCCCTTATCAGCTAGTATTACAGTTATTCTTCAGATTAGCATAGAGGATTTATCTTCCCTATTCTCAAAAAGATAAACAAGATGTGACAGCAGGAGATGGATGTTGTCAGTTGCTTTATCTTTTTTTCTGTAGAGCAGAATATGTATTAAATGTGTATGAATTGTTTCTCTTATCTACAAACATATTAACCATAAAATGAGTTCTGGAAGGAAATGTATAATGTTGCTATTCATTATATATACACAGGTCATATCCAAATCTGTCATGAGAATGAGCTAATTTGTCTTGTGTTTAGAAGTGTTATATTAGTGTTATTATACAGTGCCTGCAATGGTTTGATAAAAAAAAAAAAAAAAAAAAAAATTAGATTGTAAATATGGGGTATTTGTCTGTCTGCTGTGGCATGAACAGTAAATCAGATAATATATGTGTCTATAGCCATATAAAGTACACTTGACCTTCTGTTTACAGAACACATTTGATTCAAAAGATGGCACTGGATCTGCACATGCGGGCATCACTCAGACTGCTGCCTACTATCCTTATGATCATACCCTCAGCCAGTACCAGTATGACAGGTAAATCATTCACTAAATATTATTGCTATTTGTAATAAATGATACTCCCAAAAAGCAATATAAACAAACATTACCACTAAACAGAAATTAAATACACTCTTTGTCTTTTAAGGCTTATTATAGCTTTCCATATATTAATCACTTTCACTACTGTTTGTCCATTTCATGCTACTAAAGTTCTATGGTCTTGCATTGGTAGCTTGTGTTCTGTGACCAGCATTCCACCGCAGTGTCTATTTATCTGGCCTGCTGGTGTTTTTTTATTTATTTATTTTTAAGTTGTGGCTGTTATTTTCTCACTGAATAAGTGCAATCGGAAAAAAATAATCTATTAACCCCATACACACTATACAACTTTTGTTGTCTGATTTCCTTTAGATTCACCAAGACCATGTAGTGCAAGGGCCTACCCGATTGCATACACATTGAAACTATTAAGGTTTGACCTCATATTATATGGTTTTGTTAAATCTGAAGGAAAAAATCTACAGAAAATTGTATAGTGTGTATCCAGTGTCATGTTTGACTGTTGGCCCATTCTATTCACTTAGCATTACTATTACTCCATGTACTTTGATATTAGGCCCTATTGCAGTTGCTAAAATGTTATTAAATATTTCTGCTATATCTCTGGCAGTAAATATTCCTTACAGCAGGTCTGCTCTGCAGTTTACTTGCTTTTTCTACCTTTGATTGTAAAAGTCTAAAATTAAAATTGTAATTTGTAACCTTCTAGAGGAATCTGGAAACAAATGAAAGGCCTCAAAAGTCTAGCAGGTTGGCCGTCATTGTCCTATTAACCTTAATGGGAAATTCTACTGACAAAACGTGTAGTGCTTGACCTTTACAGTGTCATTTCTCACTAATAAGGTTAAAAAACTTATAACTGAGCAGTTATTGTAACATTTAACCTTACAAAAGCCATATTTGTACAGAGCTTTGAAAACCAGCACCATGAGGGTTTGTATTTATTTACCTATGTATTTATTAATTTGTTTTTAGTACTTTATTTGCCCATTACTATTTTAGCATGTTCACCTAAAAACTGGATAGTACCCATGGTAATTGTCATAGAAGATAACCATGATCAAACACAAGTCAACTGGTTGGAAATTTTTAATCAATTCCAGGTTGTTGCAAATTATTTCTGAAAATAAAATGAAATCACTGGGAGCTGTTTTTGTATTTTTATACTGTCCTTGGAAGCAGGTGCAAATTGTTACTTGACAACTGCTTCCAATGGTCAAAATATCTTTTCTCCTTATCTTTTTCTAGGCGGTTTGTTTCAGCATCCTGCCAGGGGGGATAGGCAATCATAAAGCAACAAAACATATTTTTTTTGACAACTGCACAGTATCGACAACCTTTGCAAGACACACTTGTGACCATAATACCGCTTTATTGTAAGAAATAGTTAAGGCATATGTCAAGATAAAAAATGATGTGCTAAAACAAATAGGTACATTGCATTCCTTTATTTAAGAAAATTTCTAAAAGTGCTTATTCATTTACATTTATCTTAACATCATCATTTAATAAACACATTGGTTTTGTTGTGAAAAAGCAACGATTGCTATGATCCAACTCATACTATTATTATTTTTTTTTAATATTTCCCAAATTATGATAAAATATTCTAAAAAGGTTCAGACCCCATGCAACATTTTACTGTCCATACTATAATCTAGCCATTCAATATGTCTTCAGTAGTGATAAGTTCAAATATAATCAGGTTATATTTTCTATTTAACTGTAATAATGCTAGCATTTCACCCTTGTCACTTGGTTATATAGAGATCAGCTGTATTTTTATGTTTACCTCAAATTGCATCATATTCAGAGTAATGGGTTAAAATAACTTACTTTTAGTAAAATGTAGCAATATACATAGTTCTGCCAAGGGACTGATACACCCAAGCATCTCATGCTATGCCTAGATTGCGTGAGCGTTTGGATTGGCACAGTTGCGCATATTGTGTAAACGCGATATAACTGGTTTACTAAACTAGAAAGGTAGGTGAAGTGCAGTAAATTGATGTGTACATAAACATCTAGTCATGTGGAGGAGCATATTAAAAATGGAACTTCTCTTGCCCATGATAGGATGATTAACTGAATACAAGTTCATTTCACCTGACTTTACAGTTTAGTAAATCAGGCCCAAAAAAAACACAGATTTTTTATTTGCTTTTTATGTAGGTCAGATATGGCTGTTAAAGTTAAAAAAAATTAGTTCAATGAGAAGAAAAGTTCATACTGTATAATACAGTGAGGCTGAATTACTAAAGGAGTTGAGAATCTTAACTCAAAAATGATGTAATATTCACTTCAATTATCGAGTTATGTGATAAGCAAAATCTTGTCCACTTTAAATACCCAGTCGCGTGTAGATGCTTTTTATAAGATTTTCATTAAAGTCTATCCACTAGCCAATCAGCCCCATTGGCTTTAGCTGGGTAGCTCTCACCTGTTCACCTGAGGACCTCAAAAGTTTCTCAGATGAACACTGGAAGGTGCAAGGAAAGCACATTCCATGGATGCTAAAAAGTAATTGCACCCAAATGTTGCCTGGCAATTGTTGGGTGAGTTACTAACCATCTATCCTATGAACCTATGATAGTTTTCCCTAACATATGCCTGGCTCACTTTCCACCTCACTTAAAGTTTCCACCCACCTTTTGGTATTCTCGCTTTTTCAAATTCCAGCAAGGAGTTTATTTTTTGTAAAGGTCATGGCAGGTGCACATATCTGGAAATATCCAATCCTTTATTACTTATGGACACCTGGCCGAGCACTAGACACACTGGGAATGCTGCAAACTCTTAAATGACCCTATGGCCATAGGTCCTAATTGTAGCAAGAACAAGCCCAAATTCCTTAAAAAAACAGAGGACATTGTCTGATTTTTTTTTTATCCAGTTTATTAGTCTGGTAATTTCCTGCAAATATACATTTTAAACTTTGTACATTTTCTATGAATACAAAAAAATTGTTGTGTGCTCCTGTACTGACAATTGACTTGATGCGATATATACAGTACTTGTCTGGAAAATCTTAGAAAGTCACTACAAATCAGTGACTTAATGCTGAAGTAGTCTGTCACAAAGAAAAACGGTGCAGTAACTGCACATTCTGCTGCATCTGCCATTGTAATTGAAGGAGGACCTTTTCAAGTGTGTACTCCATTAAAGGTTTTCCATATGCAGGGAAGATGTGGCAATGGCTGATAACATTTCACAGCAAACAGCATCATTTTTTATTTTTTTTACTCTTCGGCAAAATATTTAACTACCCGCATAGCTGCCATGAAGCACAGACTTAGAAAATATCACTTGGGGCTTAAAAAATGTTGTCTTGATAGTAATTATTGCTATACGTAAAGGGGAAGTATTTTTTAAATGGGTTGTAACATTCACCTGAATGTAATCTTTGATGTGGCCTTTAAATGTCTACTTGCTTTTTTTTTTTTTTTTTTTTGTTATGTATTTCTTATACAATTTCGTAAATGGTATGTGGTGCAGTCATGTGTACATAACTAGCAACCTTGCTTAAAGTCCAACCCTGAGCTTTTATTTTTTCCAAAGCTGCAATACTTATCTTCTCTACGGTGCTTTCCCCACAGTAATTCCCTTGCATCAAAAGATGTCCTCAGTCCAGTGTCCTTCAACCCTTGAAGACTGAGGACATACTGTAAGTGCGGGACCCACCCCCTCATTGAGCATTACTATGACACCCTGCACTTACAGTGTAAGGATGCAGAGAATGACATTGATGTCATCACATCATCTGTGTTCTTGGCCATATCGAAAACCGCCCATTGCCAATAAAGATCCAAATCAGAAGCAGACCCCTCTCATCGCTTGACCAGCCTAAAGGCATATGGAAGGTAAGTATTTTAGAAAAACATAAAATACATGTGTATTCCAAATAGTGAGGGGATGCAATAAAGGGGCTGAGCAAAAGTTAGACTGTAAAGTTTAAATCAACCGAAAATCTTAATTTATATACATGTTGCTCATGCCCCTAGTGGTTTTATTTAGAATCTTTTGCATTAGCGATCAACTGAATTTCACCTCTGTATCCTCATTATCAGCAAAAATAATGTAAGTTGGTAACACCGCCAGTTAGAAGAGAAGAGGCGTTGTCACCCTTAGGTATGTGCCTCTGAACCTGTGGTTCCCCTTATTGCCTCTATATCAGTAGGAATGCAGGGCAGCAATTTCACTCACATAGAGGTGCTTCTAGTGCTCCTGACCCACCTGCAGCCTTGGCAATGCACAGGACTCAGACAGCTGGGACTGAGCGAACAATAAGATATTATGGGGACAATAGTGAAAACTTTGCACACAGTGGGGTTGATTTACTAAAACTGGGGAGTGTAAAGCTGTGCATGGTAGCCAATCAGCTTCTATGGGTATATATTATACAAATTTCTTATACAATTTTCCTTTAGATTTACCCAAACCATATACTGTAATATGAGGTCAAACCTAAACTCTTTCAATTCAGTTAGGCAGTTAGGCAGGCCCTTGAACTGCATAGGTAATGGTAAATCTAAAAGGAAATTGAATAAGACAATTGTATAATGTAGGGCCATCCTAAGTTCAGCTTGTTCAATTAGACTTTGACAAAACAAACTGGAAGCTGATTGGTTTCTATGCAGAGTTGCACCAGATTTTGCACTCTCCAGTTTTAGTAAATCTCCACCAGTGTGCTATGGCTAAAGACATTTCTGTTAGTTTATACAGCTCTATAAACAATTATATAATCATTAATATGTAAATTTGCATTTTAATAATATTTTTTGTAATTTCGGTCATATCATGGCGGTGGATTGGTTGCTTAGGGAGACTAGCACTAAATATTGAAAGCCAAGCATTTTGCTAAGGTGTTAAAGACCAAGAACACAAACTGTCAGGCTAATTACGAAGCCTACCAGACATTCCTCTGGTAGAAATTTATATCACTACTGCAACAATTAGTATATCAATCACATTCATTTAATTCCCAATAGATCAGCATAGAGAATGCTTTATTAGTGTCATTACTAGTAGCATGTCAATGTTCATGGGATAATACCTCATCCATCAGTCACAGAATTGGAGGTGACCTTTAAGAAAATTCTCTTTTTCTTGGTCTGTTTATTGGGGAAGAGAGAACTACTACAAAGTGACACAAATTCTTATGACCCAGTTTGCATATATTTGTTGTTTTGTATGTGTAGGATTGAAAATAAAAAGAAGCATATGATTATATGCTAAGGATAAAAAAAATGTAAACCTCTTTCTTTGAGAACATTTTTATACATAAAACTCATGGTAACACCTGTTACCAAAGGATTTGTGGCTACATGCTAAGGGTAACTTTCCTATTAGATCCCAGGCACTTAAAGTGTAAACTGAAAAATAAAAAAAATAATAATATGTAGTATCTTACCAGTCACATTATGGCTGCATTCTTTTTTCAGTTCACTTCTTGAACTAGGGTGACAACACTCACTGTACTGTATCTATGGAGGAGCAGTATTGTCACCCTAGGGCAAGAACTATGTTAGGACTATAGAACACATATTCGTCATGCCCATAACATAGGGGCAGGGGATCTGTAGTTCACAGAGGTAAACTGGACAGGATGAAAAGATTGCTTGAGATAAAACGGAAGAATGCCCAGGAAACAAAATCACATTTGATTCCTGTCAGGTAGTTTTTGCACGTATGAATAGATATTCTTTAACTGACCTTGCAGAGCACATTTCATGGGATTCAATAAAGTGCTGCCAACAGTTTTCTGTCGCTATGGCCCTTAAATTGGCCTGTGTCAGATTAAAAAATCCCTACCGCTTATTTCTGTGACTTTCCAGACATGTGCGGCAGATTCATGTAGTTCTTTGTTCACATTGTAAACATGATGCTATTAATGTACCAAATTCAAAATAATTACCTCCAGTTCATAGATAACAAAATTGGAGTTTATTAAAGCCTACTCTAACAAGGTATTCAGAGACAGGCAGAGTGCCTGTCCCTGTACGCAGTGTAGCAGAGTGGAATATTTGCCTCTGATACCCTCTCCCTGTCACTGGTTGTTAAGATCTGTTTTACAGCTGTCAACCTGCTAACAACCAATGATGCTGCTTTGGGCGGAGCCTGATGGGGAAGATGAGACACCAATTCACCATCAGGTGTGCTCTCAACTTGTAATTCACAATAGGAAGTAAGCAGATTCACAGGGGGAGCAGACTTGACGTGGAACCAGTGTTTGTGAATCCCCATTAGGCTTCGCCCCATGTACAAAACTCCTGACCACTGTGTTGCCTGACAGGTGCAGTGAGTGATGGAGAGAAAGTGCAGTTACACTGAGGGAAGGATGTCTGTATTGCACCTCCATTGCACCTGTATAGTGTGAGCAGAGTGTCAGAGTAGAAATGTCTGGTACAGTAGGCCACAACTGTGCCCTTTGGCAACTCTGCTGAGTTCATTTCTGAACTAAAGACATTGGGATCGGTTTGAGTATAGACCTTTCAAAATAGAAAAGTGAATGCTCACTTTCGCACTTTGAAAAGTGAGTGTTTATGAATTGGATAAAGCTGTGTTCCCTGTAAATATTGATCATTTTCTAGCAAAAATCTTTTTTCTTTTTAATTCTTTCCATATATTTGGATATTTAAAGCCTGAACAGACACTTTTCATTTACAGTATTAAATAAACCCCAGTGTGTGTAAATGTATGTTTTTCTGGTGTCATTCTAGCTTTAGTGGGTTAAGGGCAAAAAGTGTACAGGCTTTTAGGGAATTTTGCCCTTTAATTACAAGTGAGGTTGAGAAGCCCATAGAAGATTAAGCAAAGCATACGTGAATCAAAATTCAGCCGTTTCGGCAGGAACCAGCCCGATTTTGATCCATGTCTGGGTAACCAAGGTTGTACAGAAGTCAAACTACCGATTGACTTCTGTACAAGTGCCCTCTCGGACTTTCCACACTCAATGATCATTGCATGATATAGACTGCAACCGTGATCAATGTATTCTATCAGAGTACAATAGCTCAGTGGGGAGGATTTCCCCATCCACATAGAATGTGTGGATCAGGGAATCAGGTCAGTTTTTTAATTCAACCTGCTGGTTCAACAAAAAAAAATCTGACTTATTTATGGGCTGCTTTAAACCAGCCTACACATTTTCTCAGATAGTGTAGCTCTTGTGTCCAGTACTTAAATTGTCTGATTGATTGCCAGCCCAGGTCTAGCTTTGTAACACCAAAGGTGGAATCCGGGCGGAAGCAGTGGCAATTGTACAAATCATAATATGTTGGTCTTTTAATGTTTTACTGATCATAGTAACCACTTCAGCTTCAGAAGATTTTACCTCCTTCATGACCAGGCCATTTTTTTAACTGGTAATTGTGCGGTCATGCAACGCTGTATTCAAACGAATCTTCAAATTCAAGCAAATTTGTATAATTTTTTTTCACACAAATAGAGCTTTCTTTTGGTGTTTTTTGATCACCATTGGGTTTTTCAGTGTTGGCGATATAAACAAAAAAGACCAAAAATTTTGAAAAAATAACAATATCTTTATCTATATCTAAAAATCAAATATCTTCATAAATTTTGGCCAAAATGTATTCTGCTACACGTCTTTGGAGAAAAAAAAAATCCCAATAAGTGTATATTGATTGGTTTTCGTGAAAGTTATAGTGAAAGTGAAATTAATACATCTGCAAATTATGGTCTATATATTGTATCTTTTATAATACCAATGGCAGTGATCAGTGACTTATAATGGGACTGTGATAGTGCGGCAGGCAGTCTGCCACTATGACACTGGCTTGGAAGGGCTTAAGTGTGTGCCTAACAATGTTTACTGTGTGTAGTGTGTGCTGTTTTTAATAAGCAAAGTGTCAGTTTTTACTCCCTGCTTTGCAGATAGAAAAAAAACAGCACATCGCTGCTGACAGTGGAGAGCCCTATGTTACATAGTTACATAGTAGGTTTGGTTGAAAAAAAACAGTCCAAAGTCCATCAAGTCGAACCTATGTGTGTGATTATATGTCAGTATTTCATTGTATATCCCTGTATGTTACGGTCTTTCAGGTGCTTATCTAATAGTTTTGTGAAACTATCGATGCTCCCTGCTGATACCACCGCCTGTGGAAGGGAATTCCACATCCTTGCCACTCTTACAGTAAAGAACCCTTTACGTAGTTTAAGGTTAAACCTCTTTTCTTCTAATTTTAATGAGTGGCCACATGTCTTGTTAAACTCCCTTGTGTAAAAAAGTTTTATCCCTATTGTGGGGTCACAAGTACGGTATTTATAATTTGAAATCATATCCCCCTCTCAAGCAGTGCTCGCAACCTTTCCTCATTCTAATATCCTCCAGATACTTTATTAGCTTAGTTGCCCTTTTTGTACTCGCTGTTTACCTACACAGGGCTCTCTTCGCTCAGCCGATCAGCATGTAATGGCCATAAATCATTGGCCAGGACCTGCTGATTGGCCTGTGCTGCAGTAAATTGCAGCACAGCTGGGGTTGTGGACACGCTTCACATACAAAATCACGTACATGTACGGAATGTAGTGCAGCAGGGCCACCCTGCCACAGTATAAGTACAGTGGGTGGTCCTTAAGCGGTTAAACAATAGATCAGTATTTGTAGCTATTATATTAACCACTTCAGCTCGGAAGATTTGGCTGCTCAATGACCAGGTAATTTTTTTCGATATGGCACTGCGTCGCTTTAACTGACAATTTGCACGGTCGTGCAATGCTTTACCCAAACAAAATTGACGTCCTTTTTTTCCACAAATAGAGCTTTCTTTTGGTGGTACTTTATCATATCTGCGGTTTTTATTTTTTGCGCTATAAACAAAAAAAGAGCGACAATTTTGAAAAAAAACACAATATTTTGTACTTTTTGCTATAAAAATATCCCCAATTTTTTTTTTTAAAAAGCAAATTTTTTCCTCAGTTTAGGCCAATATGTATTTTTCTACATATTTTTGGTAATAAAAATCACAATAAGCGTATATTGATTGGTTTGTGCAAAAGTTATAATGTCTACAAATAGGGGATAGATTTATCGGGATTGCGACATTATGGCGGACACATCAGACACTTTTGACATGTCACGACCGCCGACCACGTGTATCGGCACCACCGCAGTGCAGCAAGCGCGTGCGCGCGCCTGCTATCCCACTTAAAGGAGCCAACGTACAGCTGTGACGGCTCCTGGAATCGTGCCGACCTGCTGCAGTATAATGATGGCGGCTGGTCGGCAAACGGTTAAAGAATAACTAAAGGTCAAACTTTTTTTTTTTAGTTTTGGATAGAGTGCAGAGGGATTAGAACTCTTACCAGTTTTTATTGCTGTCTGTGCTACCGTTAAGGTGATTCCCCCTCTCTATCTGTCCTGTTTACCATTATCATTGCAAGTGAAAGCAAAAAAAAAATATAACCCTTCCTTGCTCAATTCAAAATAAGTGTTGCCTATAGCTCTATGAAATTAAATGCTTTCTAAATTTTTAAATATAGGATACCTTTTGATAATTGTTGTATATATAATGCTGAATTCCAGGCTAAATACACAGATGAAATACATATACGAAAGCTGTCTTGTCTGTCAAAGGATTTGTATTCCTGTACACCTAATCTAGTCTACACAACAAAGTTGCATAGCGCAGCTTTGTCTAGCAGAGACCTGATTTTTCTCTGCTACTGTAGAATTGTCCCTCCCCTAAAATATGAATGGACAGTGAAAGGAGAAGTGGCAGACTGATGAGCTCCTCCTATCAGCATGCTCTTTGTACTGCAGCACAACAAATTATCTCTTTAAAGTGGCTGTAAACCCTAACAAACCACTTTGGCCTACAGGTAAGCCTAGATTAAGGCTTACCTGTAGGTCCAATAAATATCTCCTAAACCTACATGGTTTAGGAGATATTTAGAAAAAAAGAGGCATCGCTGTCTACGGCGCATGCGCCGTAGACAACGGCGCGCAGGCGCACTGCGCATGCCGAGATCACGGCGATATGCCGCTTTCGTGCGCATGCGCAGGAGTGACATCATCGCCGATCCAGCGAATGACAGCGCTGGAGCGGCCAGACCCTGAAGTCACTCCGGTCTTGATGGCGACGGAGAAGGTTGTGGATGAGGACCGCTTCGGGGGCTTCGTTCTCAGGTAAGTTATTCATAATGAGCTAGTATGCTATGCATACTAGCTCATTATGCCTTTGCCTTGCAGGTTCCGTTTTTTTTTTTTTTTTTTGGGAGGAGGCTTTACTTCCTCTTTAAGTTACTATGCAAATTTTGTTTTACAGAGATCACAAGAAGCCTGTATTAAGGTACCTACACCATAAAAAAATACACCTAATGATGTATTATTGAGTTTAGATTTTATTAAATATGACGTAACTATGTAGGCTGGCCACTCCTTCTGAATATACTAGCTTCCTGCTGCATAATCTAATGGTGTAAAACCAATTTCAGCTACAACTAGAGTTCTTAAAAGAGTTAGGTAAAGGTGGAACCTCTATCAGATTTTTAGTGCTGTCTGGTATTCCAGTGGATAGCTTGCTCCTCACTGTGTTTCAGTATCTTCAGAAAAGAGGAAGAAAAGTGCTGTTTGGAGATGAGTACCTTGAATAACTGTACAAAAAAAGAGTATTCAAATCAAGAGTTCTGACTTCACTGGATACATAATTGTTTTGTGTTAAGCCTCGTACACACTACTAGTTTTTTTTTTTCATTCAACCCAGCGGGTTAAATGAAGAAAAAAACTGTCAGCTTAGGTTGGAGTTTCTGTACTAACAATCAAATGTTAGTATGGTGATATCCCCTGCTGTGCTATTGTGTTCTGACCGGGGGATGCCCCCCGACGCAAAAACACTCCCGTCAGCACTCTCAGCCATTGGCAGACCTTTTTCGGTCATGACCCTTTGACAAAAATCGGCTGAACTTCTGTTAGCCCAGCTGCCATATACACGGACTGAATGCCACTTGACATTCGGCATGTGTGTACTAGGCTTTAGAGACACGCAACTGCCATCTTCAAGAGGAGGTCAGACTACAAATTTCTCTTAAACGTAGTACCTAAAACCAATCAAATATTTCTCTTTTTTTTTTTTACTTTTAGATAGGGGGGGTTATATTTTCAGCAGATTTAACATTTTCACACCCTCATTGGGTAGATTATTCCCTCCCTTCCGTATCCTGTGGCACCTGTAGAAGAAATGAGAAGAGCTGTTATCTCCATAATAGGAAGAAGCACAGACAGCAATAAAACATTATCAAAATTCTACACCTCTTCCCTACGCTACTAAAAAAAATATTTCTTTGTCTATGTCCCCATTGGAGAGATTACCCATCATCTTTTGTTTTCACAGGATGTGTGGGGGAATGGCAAAAAAAAACCCCAACAAAACAATGAAATCAAAAATAATTTCAGATGAAACTGAGCTTTAAGTATTTAACTTTTTTGAAAACCTTTTGAACAAATTCAGGAAAGTTATCAAAGCTTTTGGGGAGAGTGATATGTTTGTAGAACTTCCTGAGATTCCTGAGTTCAAAGGTCCAGCCTAGTTGTCAGCACCGAATACAAGTCTATGGAGCCATGCCCTAGGGATATTTATCTAGGTAAAGAATGTAAGGAAACCTGTGCATTTGTTATCAGGAAGACTGTTTGACTAAGAAGAGTTTTTAGAAGAAGCATATACTGCATTAAATGATCATGGAATTTTGTTTATGGCACACACCATTTCTGTACCCAACATTACTTTATACTTTGTTGATTGATTGTTGCAAAACAACAAGTCTTTCAGCTGATGTATGATAGGCTATGCTGAAGCCTGGCAAATGCTTGGCAACTGCTATATCAAATAGCTATTGAGTGCACTTTGAACCTTATGGGTGTTCAGCAACAGGTGTTAAGATTTCAGCCAGAGGTACATTAAAATCTGTTTCTAATTCTTTCTGCTTCAATCTAAAAAATGACAACAAAATTAATGCGACCTACCATCAACAGTTACTTTCCACACTGTTAACTGATCTAAAGTGTTGGTGGTAGATTGCTTTGATCTGTCCAGTTGTTTTTATGACTGAATGCTGGTTAAACATGGTTGAAATTGCCTGAGAATCCCATAGGGAGTTTCTAAAAGCTGGTTCTTCAGACTTTGCTTGACTTCCTATCAAACATCTATAGCCTTTCCAGGTGTTTGGCAAGCAGTTAGCAAGCATTTAGAAAGCAGATAGAAATCCTCCAAAATTCTGGCAAATTGCTCAGTAAACAGAAAATAATAAGGACACAATAGTGAACTGCTCTTTCTCCGGTTCCCTACTTCCTATGACTGCACTGTAATCTTTGGTGCACTTCTAACTTTAGAACCTTACTTTATCTGAGGCTCCATTCCTAAAATGTGCAACAGAGCTGCATTAGCTACTTTAATGAGTAATAACAGGGTCTGCCATAGGAGTCTGCTCTATAAATCTTTCAAAACCTAATAACCACTTGTTTACTGGTCTCTCAATTTGAATGGAAGTATGAAAAGTTGATGACCATAGAACACTCTAAGCAATGGTTCACTGATTGCCATCAAGCTAGTCTCTAGTCTTCCATTTGCAAGAATACTATCCCTTTCACTTCACATGTAAATGTGTGTTGTGGCGAATGGTTGTCAGGGCTCTGAGACACACACGTGTAAAGCCCCATACACACGGTCGGACAATCCGCGGACCAGGTCGGTCGGATCCTGTCCGTCATACTTTGTCTGATGTTGGTTTTGCGTACACACGGTCGGACAAAGTTGTCGGAAAATCCGATCATTCTGAACGTGGTGACGTTTGTTGCCTACGCCGGGACTACGTAGAGGCTAGTAGCCAATAGCTTTGGTCTTGTAATGTGATCTGAGCATGCGTAGCACTTTGTCCGGTCGGACAACCGTACACACGATCGGATTTGGTGTGATCGGACCGTGTTGTCGGCAAATCTTTCCAGCAGGAGATAAGACTTTGTCCGTCGGACAATCCGACGTACACTGTCCGATGGTGCATACACACGGTCTGATTTTTCAACAACATTGTCCGATCGGACAGAATCTATGAAAAAGTCCGACCGTGTGTATGGGGCTTAAGGCTGTTCCTGCTAAGCTGACTCTGGACCCACTTTGCTTCTTCTTGGGTGGGATAGTCACCCACCTGTCATTTTGGAGATGCTCCAGCATATTATGTCACACTCTCCTGGCCTGAGGCCTATTACCCAGAATAAAAAATATCCACCCCAAATGCATTTTCAATGCTTGACTGCACAGTCCTCACACTGGCACAATGACATTTCTTCTTTGTAACACAACAATCACTATCACGACTTCCTGACAGTAGTCTCTCTATCATGATTTCCTGACAGTCAGTAGTCTCTAGTGCAGAACACTATACCTCTATTATATGACTTTCTGACAGTTGCCTCTTTAGTGCAGAACACTCAGAATAGTCACAAAACCATTGCAGCCATCTTCCTAGATATTACCAGACTCTTTCCATACTGACTTCCATCATCCGATCATGTGGAAGGAAAAATTCATTTTTTTTTTCATTTTCGTTGAACATAATTGGGTAATGTTTGCAAAGTGAAGCTTTACCTCATTTACTAAGTTGTAGAGCAAATGCACCTGTAGAGAGCAAATGCACCTGTAGAGTGCAACTGCACTTTTCAAAGTGCACAGTCTATTTGTCATTAGTAAATCAACCCCTTTGCCTTTAGTAAATCAACCCCATAGAGTGCTCCTCACTTAGGCTTTGAGGCCAGCCTAAACTAAGCCACAGGACTTGCTACAGGAAGATCAGGGGTGGCAAGGTTTCTCCATCTTTCCCCAAACGTGTCCTCCTCTGATCACTCTGGCAATCCAGCCCAGCAGAGAGCTCTCTCTCCCCCCAGCACAGCACTACATTTTACTGATAAGGGGTGTCCTGCTCCCATACCCCAACTACACTGGGTCCCACCCACAGCTGGCATATAAAGAGGCACTAACTCCACAAACTACATAACCAAAAGAGCAACATTCAAAGGAAACTTACACCTGCCAACACACACTTATAAAAGTTTCAAACTGTGAAAAAGTATTCAGCCAAATTGATTCACTTGGCCTTCATGGTAAAATAAGAAAGCGATGGAAAAAAATATATGCTGACTTGCTTAAACACTTGGCTACCATGCTGATTTTCTGACTTTTATACTTCCTGTGGCACTGACTTAAATGACTGCAAACATGCAAATCAGTCACTTCCAGCGTAGTCGGAAACCGTTTAAGCCTGCAGAAGCCAGCCAACTAGCATTATTATTATTATACAGGATTTATATAGCTCCAACAGTTTGCGCAGCACTTTACAACATGAGGGCAGACAGTACAGTTACAATACAATTGAATACAGGAGGAATCAGAGGGCCCTGCTCATTAGAGCTTATGATATAGAAGAGGTCAACTATAGCAACCTCCATAGTTCTCCTCTGACAAGATGTTTTACTTATATAGTTACAACCTGTAAGTTATACAAACGTTAGGAATAATGACTAATTAGTAGAACAGTTTTGAGATTGATCTACACTCATCCTCTCTTCATTTTATTTTGTGATGCACAGACATATAATACCACTTCTGGTTTGCAGTACAGGGGTCCTTGGTTTAAAGCAGGAAGCTAGAGGCAGCGGAGAGGGAGAAAGAGAGGGGGGGGGGCGAAGGGCAGAGAACACTAAGCCACCTTCATCAGTCTCTGCACCATAGGAGCTTACACTTTAATATTCCCACCACAGTCATACACTGTCATATTATACGTATATAGCTCTGACATATTCTGCAGTACTGTACACAGAACACTAAGCCATTCACATCATTCTCTGCACCCCAGTAGCTTAAACTCCAATGGACCAACACAGTCAACTTATTATCCTTCATATTCCTCATTGCTTTTCAGAGATCACTGGGCCAGTCACTCTCTGCACGAGAGACAAGTGCATTCTCATGACCAAATCAACCCCCACTCCCTTCCCCCCAAAGTTGCACAATATTGTATAATACATTTACATAACTCTGACGTATTCTGCAGTGCTGCAAAAAGAACACGGTGCCAATCACATCAGTATCTATCAGTAGTTTACATTCTAATGCCCCCCCCCCCCCCCAGGTGCTGGTAGAAATTGCACCTACAACCCAATTGCTGCAAAATGGTAATAATCCCTATTCCAGTAGGCTGACCCCCCCCCCCCCCCCCCACACACACACACACATAAACACACACACACACATATAATATTTGCAACATTGATCCGAGTTCCCAGTGATCACCAACATTGCACAATGATTGTATTATTTGAGTTGGAAGCTGTTAACCTTTCTTCATGGGTGACTGGGATGATCCTGTATCTATTCTGACAGCTGGGGAGATTGACAGGCATACGTAGTTGCACAGCTGCTCTCCAGCATTTTTAGTGAATTTAATGCGTATATTATTTATTATATCCCAAAACCACATTCAGAAATTTCAGCCTATCATGGAGTTCTGATATTGCCATGTCACAATGTTAGAACTCTTAAAGAGTAAGAACGCTGAAAGAGGAACTTCACTGGGGTTGTAAACATTTAAAGGCAGCAGCTACAAATACTGTAGCTGCTGACCTTTAGGAAAGAGATACGTACCAGTCCACAGTCCAGTACTCTCTTCCCCACAGCTGATTCTTCACCATGTTCCAGGTCTGGGTCTGCCATCTTGGAGCTGGTTGTGATGTCCTGATGTCTTACAGCTGGCTGTGCATGCACAGGGAATGACAATGCAGTGAGACTGGTCCTTCAGTCTCCTGAGACGTGTGTGTGATGTGTCCCAGGAGGCTGCAGGCAGTGGGGGAGAAACGGATGGGAGAGGGGAAACAAGCACACATCATTCTTGCCCAGGTGAGGAAAGAGAAGGTAGGACTCAGTGCTGGTTATAAAAAGTACCCAGTCCCTGGACAAAATACTACAGTTTCCTTTTTGGGTGAAGGTCTGATTTAAGCAGGCAGTCAGAAGGCTTTATCAGACCTACAGTATACTGAAATTGCCCCCTCCCAATTCTGTTCCCTATAAATTCATATACTGTAAAATACCTGATATTATACATTTCTTTACTGCGGATTCTGGTGTACCAGTCTCCCTCCTGAGATGATTATGTAATCAAATGTGAGAGCATTTGTCTTTTGATTCTTTTGTGAAGTAGGGCAAGAGGGAGAAAGAGGAAGCAGGAGTTCGGAGTTGCTGATTGCTAAAGGGTAAGAAACATATGTTCAGACAGAGTCATGATCAATGTTCCTAAATTAATGGAATCCAGAACACTGGCTTGGGCAGGAAAGGTAAGTATAGTTCTGTGTGTGCAGTTAAGTGATAAGTCAGAAAGGGAATGAGTGTGGTTTCAGTGTAGTGCCCTAAACATGTGCCTGAAGCTAGGGTCGTGACAGATATGTAAGTACAGGCTCAGAATATAACTAGAGGAGCACCAATTTTATCATAGAGGATATATACTGTATATAAATATATATATGTATTTTGTATTGTGACAGGATGAGACACTGCCACTGTAAAATTGGTAATTTAAAGGACACAGGGTGCACGCATTGGCTCAGTACAGGACTACAGAGTGTAGATGTGGAGTTTTGGTATACCTGGTTGGGGCTCTGTAGTTTGGAGATTCCGTAGTGTCTTGAGTGGGATGGAATTTTCAACCCAGTGTCCAGGTTTTGTGAAGGGCCAGCAGGCTGTGTGCTAAGGTGCACACAGCCCTTATAATGGAGGTTTAGAAATACCTCAGGGCTCCCAGTTGGAGACTGCTCCACCCAAGAGAGACAGAAGGTCTCCAGGAGTCAGAGAGGCTGCAAGAGGCAGACAGAGCAGGTTTGTCTGCAAGAGACAGTAAACGGCCTGGGACAATGTCCTTCACTTCCCCTGGAATGACCAGTTTGGACCAGTCCACAGCTAGTTCACACACAGATGAATTCTCTGGGGTGGCTGGGACATGTGGTGAAATACCCTCTAGCTATGGTAGCCTTTCCCTTGCCTTAGCAAGGGTTGCATCCTTTTTCTGCTTTGACCGCCCCATCCTTGCAGTCACACACACAGTGACTTGTAACACAGTTCACAGCAGAAACATTTTTGACTCTCCTTTCACAGGTAAACTATCTGCACACAATTCTTATTGCCTGGCTGCACTTGCACACACAGCCAACAGTTCCTGACATGAACTCATCATTGGAGCGCAGACCTGGATTCCACCATCAGCTGCCCGCTTCCGACAAACACTTTTTTCAGGTGATTCACATTAGTCAGCACTTCGGTTTCAGGGCATGACAGCCCATTTTTATTAAAATGAAAACAAAAAGTCCATAACATATAAAGGTTTCCCACACAGGGGTTTTTCTTCAGCAATATGCACTGAACTGAGAAATGCTAGCCCTCCTAGATACTCTCTTTAGCAGTACCTCTGCTCTTTCCACTGGTCACCCAGACTATAGGTTCTTCAAAGCCGACAGCTTCACTCTAATGCACACAGCTTCTCTCAAGCCTCAGCCCATAGGCCGTTTACTATCTCTTGCAGACAAACATGCACTGGCTGCCTCCTGCAGCCTCTCAGACTCCTGGAGATGTCCTGTCTCTCTTGGGTGGAACAGTCTCCAACTGGGAGTGCTGAGGTATTTCTAAACCTCCATTATTAGGGCTGTATGCACCTGAGCACACACCTTGCTGGCCCTCCACAAAACCTCGACACTGGGTTGCAGATTCCATCCCACCCAAGACACTATGGAATCTCCAAACTACAGAGCCCCATCCAAGTATATCAAAACCTGTAGAAAGCTGCAAAAAGCAGTTTTCTCCACTCCACATCTACGCTCTGTAGTCCTGCACTGAGCCAATGTGCACACCCTGTGTCCTTTAATGTCCAATGTCACATTGACAGCATCTTATACTGTCACAGTGTACACTGTGTATATTATATACAGTATTAGATATCTATTAGGAAGTGGTCTTTATAATTGCTTGAAATGTTTTGTCTTCCTTTCTTTTTATTTTTGACATTTTGAGTTGTTCTTCACCTGTTATAATTTTATCCTCCTTATATATATCCATATCCAGACAGTTGCTACTATAGATGCAAATGTATGTCAGCTTTTAAAAAAACGCACTCTCCTCAGTGAAGCTTGGCCAAGTGTTAGTTGAATTAGTAAATGAACTGAAAAAGTTATTTACTTTGAAACTTTTTTTTTTTTTTAGTAACTACTGCGCATGTAGTCTATTCTGAGTTTTCTTAGGGAACCTGCGCAAAGTCAGTGCACATGCAGTTATTATGTAATCTGTTGATCTGCATGTTGACCTCAGTGTACAGTATATGTATGGGATTTTTTACATTCCAAACACAAAGAACAGACAATCTGTAACTTTTAGGGCTCTTTCACGCGGACGTGTCCGTGTATGGAGCCCGCTCTCCTCAGCGGGGGATCGCGCTGCCGATCACCACTGAGCAGGCAGATGACAGGTCCGTCTCTGCACGCTCTTCTCTATGGGGGATTGGATGAGGACGGACCATAGAGTCAGTCATCAGCCAATCCGATCCGCAGACGGATGGAAAAGTAGGTTTTTCCTCCGTCACAATTTTTCGGATCGGAGCGGGTCGGATGTCAGCGGAAATCCATCGCTCCATAGAGGTCTATAGAGTGTCCGCTCAGGCGGACCTAAATGGATCGTCCGTGTGAAAGAGGCCTTAGACAGTTTTAAATATACTGCATTATGTAAAGTTGTGCACTCTACCTGCAGAGGACAATTAAAGAGGGTGTATGTTGATGGCTCATACATACAGGTTTGGTCATCATGTAGATCTTCTCACCTGTTTGATATCAAAGCAGGCTTCCAAACTTGTCTGCAATCCATACATGAAAAAACATGCAGTAATGGAATGAGTGCTAGACCAAAGGATAAAAGTGTCTTGGGGGTCAGAAAAAATCCCCTTCATCAGTGCTACAACAAAACACAGTAATTGCACAACGTAATATAATGACTGATCCACTGTAACATTCATAGTCACATTTATATTATATTGTGCTTTGTTGTAGCCCTGATAAAGGTTTTTTTTTCTGACCCCCAAAACACGTTGGCTGTTTTTTATAAACCAATACATTTATTTGGCCTCTTCTATCCTTTGATCTGGCGCTCCTTGCATTAGTGCGTTTTTTTTTTTTTTTTTTTGTACCCTGCTGGGAACCTACTGGTGGGTAGCCTTGTCTGTTGTGAGCAGCCTAACCTGAAACCAATGAGCTCTCCGAAATGTTTTCTCCTCTCACTACTTTGTATGAACTCAAATCAAAGTCTCAGTCCCTCCTGGATGCTTTTTTTTATCATTGAAATCTGCAATTGATACGTGACAAGATACCAATTAAGAACTAATCCAAATATGCTTCATAATACTTATAAGTTATACCATTGAGTCTGCTCACATACTGTATGTTTCAGTCTTATTACTCAATGCATGGGGTGGAATGAAGACTTGAAATTTCAATAAGTGGCAAAAAAAAGGATATTTAAATCTAATAACAGGGTTACCCAAGTAAACCACAAGATCTGGCTGATTTTCTCAACTGATACAGCAGGTCATTGCTAACAATAATCTAACAAAAACAATTGTACATGGGCGATAACCTGTAAATATATAACAAACTGATTTTGTGACCTGGCAAAATCATTTTCAGAAGACACTCCTTATTGATGGACACTTCCATTGTGAACAATTGCGTAAAAAAGAGTGGATAGTGGAATAGATGTGACATTGGTATAAACTCTGCTGCATGTACAGTACATTTATTTGAAATTCCAAAAACATAATTCGAAAATTGATGTATTTTTCAAACGGCAGCCATTTGTATTTCTAAACCTGAAACATTGTTATGATTCTTATGGTTGTCTCCACCTCATTGTCAAATCTTTGGATTGGACAATAAAACCACTTCATATGCGGGACAGGTTTATACAACAGCTTTTAATACCAGTGACTTTTTTTTGTTTCATTTTAATAATCTGCATGCAAACTACTGACTAAGCTGATGTCCGGCACTTTTGGATTTGACCTTATGCTGCATGCTTACAGCCTGTGTCACATCATGACTTTTCAAGCCTGTAATTTCATGCCTGAGATCCTGTCACACAATAGGAGCTTCTCCCAAAAATGCTGCATGTCTGACAGGATTAATCTCACATTGACTTCTACTCTGAGGTGATGCAGTGATCAACACTGTTGGGAATTTTTATGAGCAGGTTGTCAGTTAAATAGTTGCTTATCTATCTATCTATCTATCTATCTATCTATCTATCTATCTATCTATCTATCTATCTATCTTACAGTAGGCCCTACATTCGCTAATAATTTAAATATACCACTTTTATCTACAATTATTAAATATTGTAGTGAATGCTAAATATAGTTCCATTAACTACAACAATGTGAATTAAATGCATGAGTTTCACAGTGTATTAACCAGCTTTCATCTCATGCATTAAGAAGCCCTGGTGGCTGGGGAACAGCACAATGCAATATAAATGAACAGCCATGCAATGCTTCTCACCTACCATCTAATGCCTTTGTATTAGGTGAATCATAATGTAGCCATCTCATATGTTCAGAAGTACGCAGTGCTCTGCGTCCACCTTCCCTGAAGGGATTTAGAACAGTTTTACCTTGCTGCGTCTATTATCCCTATAGCAGCACAAAACCACTTAAGCCATTTCAACCCTTTTTTTAAGACCACATGGGTGCCGGTGACCTTTCAGTATGATATGCATTAAATATTCAGCTGCAATCCACTGTCTTTATACGTTTTTACAATTTCATCAACAAAAGCATGAGACGTGCCTAATAAAGGAGCACAAAGGAAAATATTTATATTAACAGTCATACCCTTAGGTCATTCAAATTTCTCTTCTTAAAAACAGTCTCCAGATATCCTGGGCAAAATGACGTTCACTCACTAAGATATTAGCTATACAGTATCACGCAGTTCAAAAGCCTGTATGACATTGTTACCGAGGTTCTACTGAAAAGGCAATTCTTATATTATCACTGTGCTTTTTCTCTGAATAATTCAAAGAATCACATACAAAGTGGAAAATATGAGCAATGTTAATATGTTCTACAGGTATGGTACCATGGATGGGAGTACTCGAAGGAAGAATGCCACCCGAGAAACCACAAGTACATTAAAGGCATGGTTACAGGAGCACAGGAAGAATCCTTACCCCACCAAGGGTGAAAAGATCATGTTGGCCATCATCACCAAGATGACCCTCACCCAAGTCTCCACGTGGTTTGCTAATGCCAGGAGGAGGCTGAAAAAGGAGAACAAGATGACTTGGCCGCCAAGAAACAAGTGTTCAGATGAGAAGAGGCCCTATGAGGAGGATGATGAAGAAGAAGAAGAAGATGAATCTTCCAAAGATAATATAAAGAACGAGAAAAAAATAGAGGGTTTGTACATTTAATTCTAACAGTAAACACAAGTGCACAAAAATAATGCACACAATGGAATATAATAATTTTTAGAACAAAATGTCTGCGTATCTGTAAAAACATTCCAGTAAACAGTAGTGATAAATAGACAATAGCCATACAATATCTGTGATGGCATAAATGCACACCTATCTATTTTATTATTTTATATATCACTAACAAATTTCACAGCGCAACACAGAATACATTAATATTACATAGTTACATAATTTTTTTTCTTAGACAAAGAGACAAAACAAAATACAACAAAACATCATACACATTGAACCTAAAGTATATTAGTGAAATGTCAAGATCCAATCACATTACATTGCAGCTATCAATCCAAAATTCTACTTCAAAATAAAAAATGGAAAGAATATAATAATTAACAGAGAGGATATTTTATCTGGGCTTAGATCTAGGCTATCCCATGTATCCATTCAAATATCAAACATCACCTCATATAGTAAGAAAAAAAGAGGAAGAAAACATTAGTCCCTTCTATCACCAGTAGCCCCAAGCATCCCCTATAAAGAAACGCCCCCAAATAAAAGTACCTTAAGAGCTTCTATGGAACCTACCATTGCTGCTTAAGCCGATGTAGTGGAGTTATATAAATCTGGGCTTAGCCACCATATGGCCGTAACCAGCTGAGTGGCCAAAAAGTATTTATATAAATCCGGAAAAGCTAAGCCTGCCTATTCACAAGGGCGCATCATGGTGCTTAATTTGTACCCAGGGTTCTTTGATCCCCATAAAAAAGATGAAAAAAGATGATTTAATCTTGTAAAAAATGATACAGGGAGCCACGAGGAGAATGTCTAAATAAATACATACATTTTGGTAGAATTTTTTATTTTTTTTTAAGAGATGAATACGTCCCAATAAGGACAATGGTAGCGACTTCCATGCTTTCAATTTTGACCCAATGTCTCCTAGAATAGGAGTCAAATTTAAAGAAATAAATTCAGAGGCTTGGCGGGGAATTCAAACTCCTAAATACTTGAAATTCTCTACCCACTTCAGTGGAATATCATTCAAAGCCATGCTACGGGCCTCCACGTCTAATGAAACAACAAGGACTTAGTCTAATTTACCTTCAATTCTGTAACCTTTGAAAATTAATGCAGTATCTCCAATTCCCCTTTAAGCGAGGGTCCAGCATCGTTCAAAAATAATAAAAGGTTGTCTGCATACAAGGCTACCCTCTCCTCCAACAAGTCAATCCGCAATCCCTTAATATTGGGGGAAGTACGTAAAGCCTCTGCTACCGGCTCCATAGCAATTGCAAAAAGGGTTGGAGAGAGAGGGCAGCCCTGCCATGTCCCCCTAAATAATGAAAAGGGAAATGACAGCCCTCCCGCATTTTCACTGCAGCTGTGGGATTCCTATATAAGACCTGCCACCATTTTATGAATACCTTTGGAAAGCTCATTCTGCGGAGTTCTTCCCACAAAAAGGGCCACTCCAAGGTATCAAAAGCCATTTCAATATCTAGGGAAGCAATGACCCTAGATTCTATATTAAAATGTGAAGCATAATTATTAGTATATAATCTCCTCAAATTCACATCAGTAGCTCTACCATAGTTACATAATTAGTCAAGTTTAAAAAAAAAACAAGTCTATCTAGTTCAACCAATAAAAAAAACAACAACATGCAATCCCATATACACAGTCCTATACCCACAGTTGATCCAGAGGAAGCCCCAGAAAAGCATGATCCAATTTGCTCCTGATCCCCTGAGAAGCAATCAGATATTTTCTGGATCAACTGTACCTATGAATGTTAGTACCCAGTTATATTATGTACATTCAGGAAAGAATCCAGGCCTTTTTTAAAGGAATCTACTGAGGTGGACATAACCACCTCTGGAGGGTGTCTATTCCACATTTTCACAGCTCTTACTGTGAGATGGAATGAATAGTGCAATGTTCAGTAAACCATATGCACATACTTTACAGCAAATTTTGGACAGAAGTCTTTGTTTTGAGTTGGTTAAAAAATTTAGCACACCCAAAGAAAACCTGTGCAAACACGGAGAAATCAAAATCCACGCAGACTGTATTCCTAGTGAGCATGGAATCCAGAATCGCAACACTACAAGCTAAAACTGTTCAGAAGCTTAAGCATGTTTGATGCCTGATCAAGTGAAAATGAATGTTTATGCACTGTGCAGAAATGTTTGACATATTTAAGAGGAAAAAAACAACTGCCCATTAAGATCCTACCCAAATTACTGATTTTTTACTCAATGTCATACAAAGTATGTTTGCAGTAGTTGTGAAGTACCCATAGTCACACAATTATTGGTTTCCTATCCTAATCTAATCAACAGGATCAGATGAGCATCTCATGTTCATGGACTCCTTTAACCCCCATACTTCTATTGATACTCTTCACACCAGGGCAGAAAAGACTCAGGATTCCTATACAAACAATAAGTCATATTGGAATTTTAAAAGTCTGATTTGCCTAATTTAAGCAAAATAGAATATCCCATATTTAATCAATAGGTAAAAAATTAAGAAGAGGACATTTTAGTGTAATAATGCTGACAAAGCTGATTCTCGCTTTGATAAGCCTGCCTTGTATTTATACCAGGCCACCTTACCTTAATGTGAGATAACTATTTCATGCCATCGAGAGGTTCACCTTGCAGTCCTTATCTAGGTCACCCAATCTGTAATACAGGTCATGCGAACAGGAATAATAGCAGTCTTGTGACTGATTCTTTCCATACTTAAAGTGGGATTCCACCCTAAATTGGTACTTCCGCTTTTCGGAACCCTCCCCCCCTCCGGTGTATCTGCACCCACTTCCGGGCATAAACTCCCACGGGAGTTTACGCAACTTCCTGTCCCGCCGCGCTGTCTGGCGGGACACACACGTGTCCCGGCAGACAGCGCTGACGATTCTCATTGCATGCGCAGTAGGGAACCGGGAAGTGAAGCCGCAAAGGCGACACTTCCTGATTCCCTCACCGAGAATGGCGCCGGCAGCAGCAGAGAGCCGATCGATTGATTGGCCTCTGCTACCGACATCGCTGGAACCTGTGACAGGTAAGTGTCCATTTATTAAAAGTCAGCATCTGCAGTATTTGTAGCAGCTGGCTTTTAAAAAAAAAAAAATTTCAGGTACAGTCCCGCTTTAAGAATGATTGTTTTAAAATATATGTCGCATATAAGTGATTTTGTGTAGGGTTAATACATTTGACTACTTGCTTCGCTTTTTTTTTATGTTTAATTTAGTCCTGTCTAAAGTTTATACATATGGCTGTGCTTTTCATAATTACCCAGAATTAAAGTAGAAGTTCAGCCTAAAACTAACTAACTCTAATGACCTGTACACACGGTCGGAAATTCCGATGGAAAATGTCCGATCGGACCATGTTGTCAGAAAATCCGCCCGTGTGTGGGCTCCATCGGACTTTTTCCATCTGAATTTCCTACACAAGCTGCAGAAAAGGTATGTATAGCGAATTGTGCTTTACAGGGTTAGATAGATTAGTCTTAGAATGTGTCTGTCAGTAGATTTAGAGTTAGTTTTAGGCTGAAATTCTACTTTAAGTCCTGCTGCATAATTTTTCCATACCATTAGCTGTCCTATGTGTTTTGCACATGTCCTTAATTAACACAGGAATGATATGGTACAATCCAGGACAGTAATTCTCGAAGCAGCAAAGAAAGCTAGAGTATAATACTTCCGGAAACAATGTGCTGTTGAGCTGAGTATGGAGGCAATGATGATAGAAAGGTTACTACTGAGTTAAGGATGGGGAGAGTGATTTTCAGGACACTACACCGCTAAGTTAGAGATGGGGAGAGTTATATCTGCAGGTTCTCCTTGTGCCTGCATGGGTTTCCTCTGGATAATCCGGTTTCCTTCCACACTCCACAAGAAATGCTGGTAGGTTAATTGGATTCTGTCTACATTGGCCCCAGTATGTGTATGTATGAATGTAAGTTAGAGGCCTTAGATTGTAAGCTTGTTGAGGGCAGGGACTGATGGGAATGTACAATATACAATGCTGTGAAAAAGCATTTGCCCCCATTCTGATTTTTATTTTTTTTTGCATATTTGTCACACTTAATTGACCCAGATCATCAAACAAATTGTATTATTACACAAAGATAACCCAAGTAAATACAAAATGCAGTTTAAATGATAGTTTCATTTATTAAGGCAAAAAAGCTGTCCAAACCTGCCTGGCTTTATGTGAAAAAGTAATTGCCCCCTAAACCTAATAACTGGTTGTGCCATCTTTGGTGGCAACAACTGCAATCAAGTGTTTGCGATAACTGGCAATGAGTCTTTCACATTGCTGTGGAGCAATTTTGGCCCACTCTTTTTGGGCCTGTGTAAGGTCATGATACAGAATCTCAATTTAAGTCCAGGCTTTTACTAGGCCACTCCAAAACCTAAATTTTGCTTTGTTTGAACCATTTGGAGGTGGACTTGCTGTTGTCTTTTTGGATCATTTTGGATCATTGTCCTGCTGCATAACCCAAGTGCCCTTGAGCTTGAGTTCACAAACTGATGGCTGGACATTCTCCTTTAGAATTTTTCTGGTAGAGCTCAGAATTCATGGTTCCTTCAATTATGGTTCAGATCCTGAAGCTGCAAAGCAGCCCCAGACCATCACGCTACCACCACCATGTCTGACTGTTGGTATGACGTTCTTGCGATGAAATGCTGTATTAATTTTATGCCAGATGTAACGGGACGCACACCTTCCAAAAAGTTAATTTTTTGTCTCATCAGTCCACAGAATATTTGCCTAAAGGTCTTGGGGATAATAATAAGATGTTTTTTGGTAAATGTGAGATGAGCCTTTGTGTTCTTTTTGCCCAGTCTCTTTCTTATTATTGAATCATGAACACTGATCTTATCTGAGGCAAGTGAGGCCTGCAGTTCTTTAGATGTTGTTCTGGGTTCTTTTATGACCTCCTGGATGAGTCGTCGCCATGCTCTTGGAGTACTTTTTGTAGACCGGCCACTCCTGGGAAGGTTCACCACTGTTCCAAGTTATCTCCATTTGTGGATAATGGCTCTCCCATGGTTCACTGTAGTTTCAACGCCTTAAAAATGGCTTTAAAACCCTTCTTAGACCGATACATGGTTGTTTCTAATCTGTTGTTGAATTTTTTTAGATTGTGGCATGATGTGTGGCTTTTTGTGATCTGTTAGCGTGCTTCACTTTGTCAGACAGCTTCTATTTATGTGATTTCTTGATTTAACAGTAGTAATCAGGCCTGGGTGTGGCAAGTGAAATTTAACTTAGCTTTCCAAAAAATTGTGGTTAATCACAGTTCATTCATAATTCAACATGGGAGGGGGCAATTACTTCCACATAGGCCCAGGCAGGTTTGAACAGCTTTTTTCCCTTGATAAATTAGATAATAATTTAAAAACTGCATCTTGGATTTACTCAGGTTATCTTTGTGTAATATTAAAAATTTGTTTAAAGATCTGATTCATTTAAGTGTGAGAAATATGTAAAAAAAAAAAAATCAGGAAGGGGCAAATACCTTTTCACAGCACTGTATATGTAAATAACTGTGTAAATTGACAGCAATATATAAGTACCTGAAATAAATAAATATGCAGCTCATTTGGGGATGCAGAGCTAAGAACATTTCTAAGTGCACTATTGTGCAGAGATGGGGTTGACTGGGTCAGAGATATTTCCAAGAGCACTGCTGAGTCAGGTATTGGAGGGAGTGATATTACCAGAGACAATATACTGCTGACTTTGGGTTGGAGATAATGACACTTCCAGGGATAAATTGTTCCTTAGCAAGTGATGAAGGCGCAGAGAGATTTCCAAGTACCCTGTGATGCTGAATGTATAAAAATTGTAAAAACAGGTATGCAAACATTTTTATTTTAGTTTCTCATTTACCTTTTCTCCAATCAGCAAACAGGTAGAGGTGTTCTTATAAATGGCATAAAGAAATACTATTCCATATCTAAAGGCACATCTTTTTTGATGGTTTCCAGAGTTGCCTACAAGCCTCAAACTTTTCCAGGCCTTACTATTAATAAGTGAGGCCACTCACCCTTTTTGTTGGTTCAATAGCGAGAAGTAGGAGGTGAGAAGGTGCTAGCCCAAACATGATTTTAGGAACTGAAGTCAGAGATTGCATAACAGATATATTTTTACTTTAGATCACCACCAGGAAGAGCTTTATGTTATTCAATGGATTTCGGTCATCATTTTCTTGTCTATGGCTAGTATCAGGCACACTAAATGTTATGTTTTCAGCAGAATACTAAGAGAATAAATTAATGCTATTGATGTCTGGTTTCATTGCTTCCTCCAGTCACATAAGCATGCACATTAAGATGGTTCAAGCATACACATCAAAGGAAACAATCATTTAGTGGTTGTAATGTTTGACTGCTGACTAATGTTATTGTTTGATTGCTTGCGTTGTTGTCCAATTTGAACAATAGAGTATTGATAATGTTAGGTGCTAGATATCAGTATGACCAGTATAACTAGAACCCTTGTATGATAATGCAGTTTTTAGTATGATATATCAGCTGATTTATTGGAGCTTTAATTGTCAATCTTAATTCTGTCAGCAGAAGAAAGTGGCGGAAGAGAAGACAAAGACCTGGAACTGAGTGACCTTGATGACTTTGATGCAATAGAGTCTGAAAGCTCTGAATGTGAACTGAAACAGCCATTTCATCATCAATCCCAGGAAGGACACCAAATGAGGACCAGAGATTGCCTCAATGAACATTGCAAAGATGTACTGCTTAAGATGCCTTTAAGGGCATCAACAGTAGACCAAGAACTTGATCGGGCTAAGAATTGCCTCAAAAGCGTTGTTGATGAATGTGAGCAAGACTTAATGAGAGCAAGACAGAGAGCCTGTGAATCCAAACTATGTTTTCCACAGCAGAGTCAACAACTACTGGATTCTAAACCACGAATATGGTCACTAGCTCACACTGCCACCTCCTTAAATCAAACTGAATACCCATCATGTATGCTAAAGCACCAAGGGTTGTCTTCACCTTCTTCATCCTCATCTTCTTCTGCTGTTTCCACACCAGTCTGTGTTATTGACAGGCGCCAAGATTCCCCTGTAACCAGTCTCAGAAACTGGGTTGATGGGGTGTTTCATGACCCATTATTTAGACACAGCACTTTGAACCAGGCCCTCACCAACACCACCGTTTCTTGGGCCACCACCAAAGGAAACGTTCTTGAAGCTGGCTCCTTAGGACGTTCCGTTGGGAACCCTAGCACTATAACTAAAGGACATGACACAAACAAAGAGTTTATTGCATTCCCCAAATCTGGCAGCAAAATGTTTTGCTCGTAACTTTATTAAATGTGAAGCTGAAACTTTATAGCAGAGACAGAGAACATTAATCTCAGATTGGGGCCAGAGTAAAGCCCTTCCAATGACTGTTAAAGTGGTTTTAAATCCAAAAACAAAAATGTGATATATTGCAGCTTAACAATTCTTGATGTGGTGGCTGCATTTGTTTCTTTTTATAGGCTTTTTTTTACCTTTATTAACTTCTTTTAACAGACCAAGCTGTCCAGCAAAAGTGGCAGTTGGTCGGTTGAGACAAACCACTGACAGGATGGTTAGATTTTATTCTTTTATGTAAATCCTTAAGCCCAAAAGAAGAAAAAAATGTTGCTGTAGGTGCTTTAAAAGTGTTAGCTGGAGTTCACTTTATAATCTTATTGCTTTCACCAAACCATTTCCATATATGGGTACCTCATTCCTAATTGGATATTGTATACAAAACAAAACAATACCCAAGACAATAAGGAATTAGTAAAAAGTATATTTCTTTTTTTAATACAGATAAAAAAATGTAAACACAGAATAAAAGACTGCAAGCAAAAACATCACGGGTTTATATGACATACCTAGATTCCATCATACGGAGATATCTTCAATATTAATCTGTCACTGGTATTGAACCTCAACATGTTTCAACTCATAAAGAGTCTTTATCAGGCAGTAAACAATGAAGTAAAAAGCCCAATGATGCATAGTAAAAGAGCACTGTGTTTGCATGGCCATGGTCTGACTTTTAGAGGCTTTCCTCTCATAGATATTAGGCAATCATTTCATCCTTGTTTTGATGGTGTGGCTAGGCTTGGTATGCCTTTTATTACACCTTTACATCTCAGGGTTTCCCTTGGATTTGCACTCACTCTTTCACTATGCATCATTGGGCTTTTTACTTCATTGTTTATTCCTGATGAAGACTCTTTATGAGTTGAAACACGTTGAGGTTCAATACCAGTGACAGATTGATATCGAAGGGATCTCTGTATGATGGAATCTAGATATGGAGTTCACTTTAATATGTTAGTCAAATCTAAATCTGCCAGTCCATCAAACAATACCTTCTCTACAGTGTGAAAATGCTGCTATACTAAGGTGCCTCTTTTGCTCCTCCATTGTTTTATCTGATTGATGTGCAATTATTTCAAAACAATGAAATCTGCAAACAATTGGATAGCCATAACTTTCCTTCCAATCAATTTAGATTGCATTTGATCAACCTGAGTTTGATCAGCCAGGGCAGAAAATTGTTGATTGTTTTGCATCGATCAGCAGCCCTGAGATACTTTGTTCATTAATGCATTTGCATTTTGATTGATCAGATTATAAGATTACATGGTGAAAACAGAGATGCGATTAATAATGTATGATCATAAGTTACAATCATATCCTAAAGTAGTATTAAACCCCCAGCATTTTTTTTTAGCTTAACATACTGGGCAGTGAGCACAATAAAAAAAAAACATTCCCCAAACAATTTGCTAAAATACTTACCCCAGCACCTACAGTTTACAACTTTCAAAGCTGCTGGTTGCTGCTCTCTTAATTCTGTTTCTGTCTCAGGAAAAAGTTAACAGTGGACAGTGCAGTCTCTAGTCAGTCTGTTTGGAGAATGAAGGAAGCAAGAGGAGCAGGGGAATGCCTTACCAAGCTAGGCTGTTGGGGCTGTGTGTTTCTATTGATGCACACAGTGTAAGGAGACACAGCTCTAGTGTCTGCATGCAAGGGTGGCTCCATAGAATGCTGCAAGAGAAAGGAGCTACCTGGGGAACCTGGGGCAACAGTCATGGCACTAGCTTAAACTGTAAAATAGACAAAGAATACAAGATAAAGAAGATTTTTTTTATCTTAATGCATTCCATGTGCAGCAGCCCCTCAGCCCCTCTAATACTTACCTGAGCTCCCTCCAAACCAGCGATGTTGCACGAGTGACTTTATTGTCCGGGATTCTTCCTCCTCATTGGCTGACAGCAGCGAAGCGCCATTGGCTCCCGCTGCTGTCAATCAAGGTCAATAAGCCAATGAGGAGTGAGAGGGGGCAGGGCCGGGCCACGGCTCTGTATCTGAATGGGTACATGGAGCTGCAGCTCGTCTCGGATGCCACCATAGCAAGCTGCTTGCAGTGGGGGCACTCAACAGGAGGGAGGGGCCAGGAGTGCCTAGGGGGAATCAAGAAGAGGTTGATCTGGGCTGCTCTATGCAAAACCAAAAGTATAACATCTTTGTTATTTTGAAACAAAAAAAAGGAGACTTTAGTATCACTTTAAATCAGCTGCTTAAGTGCTTAAGCCGATCTTCACTGCATCTAAGCACCACAAACCAAAAACACTATTTAATTAATTTTTAATATTCAAAGAAAACTCCCCCATCCATCCAGAGCTCTATGCTTTATTTTGTTGAGAAATCACCCCCTAGCATTTCTGCCCATGGCCATCTTGAGTAAGATCAAATGATTAATGTGGAATTTAAGAATCCATCTGCCTTTAGCTCAGATATGAAGGAAAGTGAGTGTGCTTAGCTGAGAAAACCCCTCCTCCCCTCCTGAAGACTTCTGGAATGTATGACATAATTTACCTAGGCAAGAAACCAGGAAGTAACTGAAGAAATGTAAAAGAAAAAGTTTAAGGCTGGGTTCACACTATTGCGATTTGGATGCAGGTTTCCCCGCATCCAATTGGCATGTCAGGAGATTGTGACCGTCTTTTTATGGAGCCAGTTCACACATCTCCATAGCAAGTCTGGTGTGAATTGCACAGGAGTCCTGTGCGTCTTCTGGTGCGTTTCCGGTCTGAAGTCAGCCAAAAATTCGGACTGAAATCGGACCTTAAACAGCGAATAGGGATGCACCGGACTCCTGTTGTGAGCTGCTTCATGCGGCAGTGTGAACCCAGCCTGAAACAAGTAAATATGATATACTTTCCTATCTATTTACTAATGCTAGCATCATAAGGATTATGGAGAGTGAAGTTCCACTTTAGAAAGACTAAAGACTAAAGCGGATTTTCCGATGGAAAATGTGTGATGACAGGCTGTTGGCGGAAAATCCGACCGTTTGTACGCTCCATCGGACAATTGTTGTTGGATTTCCCGCGGACAAATGTTGGATGGCAGGTTTAAAATTTTCCGCGGACAAATGTCTGTTGTCAGATTTTCCAAGCATGTGTACACAAGTCCGTCGGACAAAAGTCCAAAGTACAAACACGCATGCTCGGAAGCAAGGAAGAGCCAGAAGTGGACGGTCTTGTAAACTAGCGTTTGTAATGGAAAATTAACATTTGTGACGTGGCAAATTATGAAATCTCGAAATGCAGCGCACATTCTCTTCTTCTTTAAAGGTATAACAATGAAGCTGCTTTGCTGCTGATACTGATGGAGTTATGGCAAACTAATTTTCAAAGGCTTTTTTTTTTCTAGTGATAGCAAGAATAATATTAATATGCCTTTTAAAAAAAAATTTTGGGCAAGTTACCACAACACTTATCCCATAGTTTTTAAGATCAAAGATACAACTATGTTGGTGTCCCTTGTCAATTTTACATTGTATTTTTTTAAATGTAACTGCCTACTCCCAAACTGTTATTTGAAGTAAAACACATAAGCCAAGTATTATTCTCCACAATTTTGTATTGTGCATCAAAAAAAGAAAACAAATAAAAATAGACATGCTATCTCCCAATAGAACTTAACCAAAAAGTGCATTCTAAGCATCCAAAAATACTGAAAATATAACAAATCAAATCATTATTCAACCAAAAATTTTAATAAAAGCCTCATGCATGTGCCCTGCTTCTTAATATAGGGGCTCAACAATGCCAAGTGTTGGTAAAAGCAGGGGTCCGTCATCCGGTGATAATTTTGAAAATGTTTTGGATTATTCTCCTGGGGCTCCCGCAGCAAAGGCATATGACATAATTGGTCACTATTAATAAAGCAACCAATTTTTGGTCCAAGAACTCCTCCTTTCCTGGACTGGACTTGGATCAAAGCAATAACTTCAAGGCCAATAATAAATAACACGTTATCTCCTCCGATTCCGCAACATGTCTGGTTGACGAACGGCCGTTCAGAAACGAACTGAAAAGCACAAAATGAAAAGCGCAAACTGAAAAGCGCTAAATGAAAAGCACGAATTAACACTCACCAAACTTCTACTAACACGAAATTAGCAGAAGGAGCCCAAAGGGTGGCGCTAAAGAGCTGAAAAAGCATGTAGTACGTCACTACGTTCGTGTTTGTTGATCGACAATTCCTTGCTGTTTGTATGCAAGACAAAATCCAGGCATACGCCTTCGGATAAAAGTCTGAGGTTTTGTCTGTGGAAAATCTGATCGTGTGTATGAGGCTTTAGGGTTAATATTACTTTATGGACTGAAACCCACTTACCTGTGTACAGCATATAAATCAAGAGGATTGTTGATTATAGCTCAATTATTCCTATCAGAAGAGATTGAATGAAGAATAAATAAATTGTTTATTAAAGCATGCATGGTCACGATTAAACAAGAAGTGTGTTACTGGCAGGATCCCCAGATGAAAATAAAGGGAACAGAAAAACTTAAAAGAGAAATCTTGTGCAGCCACCACATTTAGGACAGGTAATAGATGACATTTTTGTTTTTGGATTTATTACCGCTTTAGGATATTCTGTTCAGCCATTCATCTTTGTTTGAATTCTCTTTCTTAAAAAGTCTTGGTGTTGTGATAGTTATTTATACCAGTGTGTAAAGCACGGACTACTATGTGTTGGAGTTCTTTGCAGTTTACAACTCAGAAGTTTACAAACCCAGAAGAAGGAGTTTTCTTATCAGTTGAAGCATGCTAGACTAGTAATGGATCATCTGGACCTTTTCTTCATTTCACACATGGCACTCCTCCTGACTTTACACTCATGCACATGTTGGACTTTTAAACGGTATTTCTATTTGTTCACTCCAATAAATTGTATCAGAAACAAACAAGGGGCAAGTCTGTTTGATTGCCAGACTCTAAACTGTATGTTACAGGTCAGATCATGGTCTGTGAGATCAGAGCCACTGACCTGCTGTGTATGACCAGGAGCTGCCTGCAGAGTGTGAGTTTCATGGCTTGGTCCTCACCATTTGAAAGGTATCTTTCTGAGAGGCAGTGTGTGTATGGAAGAGTATACAAGGGGTCTGTATACTGTGTGTATGGGAGAGTATACAGGGGGTCTGTATGCTGTGTGTAGGGGAGAGTATACAGGGGGTATGTGTATTGTGTGTAAGGGAGAGTATACAAGGGGTCTGTATACTGTGTGTATGGGAGAGTATACAAGGGGTCTGTATACTGTGTGTATGGGAGAGTATACAGGGGGTCTGTATGCTGTGTGTATGGGAGAGTATACAGGGGATCTGTATGCTGTGTGTATGGGAGAGTATACAGGGGGTCTGTATACTGTGTGTATGGGAGAGTATACAGGGGGTCTGTATACTGTGTGTATGGGAGAGTATACAGGGGGTCTGTATACTGTGTGTATGGGAGAGTATACAGGGGGTCTGTATACTGTGTGCATGGGAGAGTATACAGGGGGTATGTATACTGTGTGTGGGAAAGTATACAGGGGGTATGTGTATTGTGTGTATGGGAGAGTATACAGGGGGTCTGTATACTGTGTGTGGGAGAGTATACATGGGGTCTGTATACTGTGTATGGGAGAGTATACAAGGGGTCTGTATACTGTGTGTATGGGAGAGTATACAAGGGGTCTGTATGCTGTGTGTATGGGAGAGTATACAGGGGGTCTGTATACTGTGTGTATGGGAGAGTATACAGGGGGTCTGTATACTGTGTGTATGGGAGAGTATACAGGGGGTCTGTATACTGTGTATGGGAGAGTATATAGGGGTTATGTATACTGTGTGTGGGAAGGTATACAGGGGGTATGTGTATTGTGTGTATGGGAGAGTATACATGGGGTCTGTATACTGTGTATGGGAGAGTATACAGGGCTCTGTGTATTGTGTGTATGGGAGAGTATACAGGGGGTCTGTATACTGTGTATGGGAGAGTATACAGGGCTCTGTGTATTGTGTGTATGGGAGAGTATACAGGGGGTCTGTATACTGTGTATGGGAGAGTATACAGGGCTCTGTGTATTGTGTGTATGGGAGAGTATACAAGGGGGTTTGTGTATTGTGTGTGTTGTTCCTGCACCATGTCAAGAACAACTAGTCTAAGTTCTAATCTATCTCTATCTGCCTGTCTGTATAAACACATATCTGCATATCTAACTTTCTTCATTTCTTTGTTTCTTTGTTTCTCTTCCTTCCTTCCGATTTCTTCCTTCCTCTCTTTCTTTCTTTCTAACCTTGCCAACACCTATCTACATATCTAACTTTCTTCATTTATTTCTTTCTCTTCCTTCCTTCCTTCCGATTTCTTCCTTCCTTTCTTTCTTCTTTCTTTCTTTCTTTCTTTCTTTCTAACGCTTGCCATACAGCTCAAAAATTATCTAATTTACCTTACCAAAGCTTATCAAGCGATCTATCTATCATCTATCTCTTTATAGATAGTGTTTGACTGTCTTTTTTTATCACCTATCTCTCCATCACTTGCCATTTGTATACATAGAAATATACATATCATATCTCTTATCTCATCTTCGTGTATCTTCCTAATGGCATATCTATCTATCTATCTATCTATCTATCTATCTATCTATCTATCTATCTATCGTGTTCTTGAGTAAATCATCATAGTAGTATTACCACTGCCTTTCACCATCTATATATTAGCACTCTGGATATCGCACTGTGTGTATATATATATATATATATATATATATATATATATATATATATGGTATTCTTTTCTTGTAGCCCTCTCACACTTCCTTCTCTGTAGACTTTGCTGACAATGACTTCACATCTTCCTAAGTCCTGATCTTATCACCGTTTTGAGTCTAATGCCTCCCTTAGCATATATGGGGTTTCCATGAACCTGCATGAATATTTTAACATTTCAGGATAGATGATTTAACGTTTCTGACATTAAAATAAGAGTGCAGCCAAGAGAGAGAAAAAGACGGTGGTGTTTCTTTCTTTCCTTTTTACGAGTGACTGGAGAGAATGAGCAAGTTTCTTAATAAGCCCCTAAGCCCATATCTCACTCTGTAACTATGTCAGTGTATAGAGAGGGCTGAGCTGTGGCCCTGTATCTGCTATACAGCAATGTACAGAGTACAGATACATGCATGGAGGGGCTCTATCAGATTTATTTCTATTCTAAGGCTCACATATTTATTTGCTCCTGACAATGCTTACTCACTTAAAACATTGATTTCCAAAGACTTATTTCCATGTACTTGTGACTGGCAATTAAAGAATGTAGCTGGTAGCAGTAGATCAGATTCTTTGCACAGCTGTACAGGTAGCTGTAATTGGATTGTATGCAGTCATATAAGCTGTCATTGTATTGACTTTCGCTCTCCTGGATGATATTATCGAGATCACTGAACCTCTCCGCTGATCTAGCTGTCAAAAGACTCAGAGAGCAGCCCCCGGCCCTGGAAAATGTGCATCAGCCAAGATAATTTGAAGTGAAATTTTCATTTTGACAGTAAACCCCTCAATTTCTAGAGGATCTGTACCTTGTGATCTCAGTGGCAGGGGTAGGCTTTACAGAAAGCCACGTCTTCAAGTGAAAAGGGCACAAGAACTCGAATTTCTTGTAACAGATAAAAGGGCAAAAAAGAGAGTCAAGGGTACCTGACAGTAATAGCAAAAGTGTACTCTCCAGAGAGAAGAGGGCTTGCTGGAGGCAAGGAGGAATGTTAATTCTGACCTAGCCAGCAGGATGACAACCTAAACCCAGTCCCTCCTTGCTCCAAATGCTAATAGTCACACAATTGTCCAAAACCACAACAATCTGATACGACATTTATTCACTTTTCAATTTTGGGTTATGTTTGTGTGACTTTTTTAATGAAACAAGACTAGGCACATGGATGTTTTCTCTCTTTTTCACTTTCTCTTTCTCTCTTTTTTTTTCCCTCCCCAAGTAGCTTGTAACGTTTTGATCATGAGAATAAAAAACATAACCAGTGCACATTGTAATGTAACTAATGCAACACTTCAGTATAAACGTTTCCTTCTTTGTAAATATTCTGATTCCTTTTACAGCAGACTGTACATATACGTATTATAGGCCTGTACACCCCAGCCCAATATACCATTGTATTTTGTATTCACACAGTCGTATTATTGCACTTGGTCTCTGCAGTAATATTAACCTGCGATGCAGAATGCTCCTATGATCTCAGAAGCCCCAATGCGACAGAGCAATGAAAACAGACAATTTTTAATATAGCAAATAAATGGACCTGCACCCAGCCACTCATGGTAATAACATTTATACATTTATTTCTTACTAAAACTCATATTCCTACAAAACTACACGCTGGATCCTGGTGATATTATTTATTAAACCAGTGGGATTTTATTGATTTCATCAAGTACTAACTCCTCCGGTCCATCAGTTTGCCCCAATGAATGGGCTTTATATCCACACACCAGTTGCATGAAAAAAGTCTCTTCATTCCTTCCTATTTCCGTCTCTCTCTATCTCTCTCTCTCTTTCTCTCTCCCTATTTCTTATTGCCCTCATCTTCCTTCCCTTTTTCTCTCCTTCCAGCAGCACGAAAAAAGTGTAAAGCGTCTTCCTTCCTTCCTATTTGTCTCTCTCTCTCCCTCTTTCTCTCGCTCTCTCTCTCTCTCGCGCTCTCTCTCTCACTATTTATTATTGCCCTCATCCTTCCTTCCCTTTTTTATTCCTTCCAGTAGCATGAAAAAAGTGTAAAGCCTCTTCCTTCCTTTCTTCCTCTCTTTGTTTTTCTCTCTTTCTCTCTCTCTCTCTCTCGTATTCTCTTTTTTTTCTTTCTCACTCCTCACTCTCCTCTCTCTCCCTTTCTTTCTCTCTCTCTATCTTCCTCCACCCCCCCTCTCTCTCCCCTTTCTCTCTCCCCCTCTCTTTCACCCTCTCTCTCTCTTTCCCTCTTTCTAATTGCCCTCATCTTCCTTCCTTCCCATCCTTCTTGTTTTTCTCTCTTTCTCTCTCTCCCATTCTCTCTTTCTTTCACTCTCTCTCTCTTTCTTTCTCTCTCAACCTCTCCTCCCTCTCGCTTTCTTTATCCTTTTCTCTTTCTTATTGCCCTTATCGTCCCTCCTTCCTTCCTTATCTTTCCTCTCTTATTCTCTCTATCTTTTTCCCCGTCTTTCTTTCTCACTTATCACTCTCCTCTCTCTCCCTCCCTTTTTCTTTCTCTCTCTTTTTCACCCTCTTTCGCTTTCCCTTTTTCTTGTTGCCCTCATCTTCCTTCCTTCCTCTCGTTATTTTTCTCTCTTATCCTCTCTTTATTTATTTATTTTATTTATTTTTTGCTGTCTTTCTTTATCTTTCTTTCTTTCTTTCTTTCTTTCTTTCTTTCTTTCTTTCTTTCTTTTTCTTTTTCTTTCTTTCTTTCTTTCTTTCTCTCTTATTCTCTCTTTATTTTACTCTCTCTCCCTCTTTCTTTCTCTTTTCCTCTTTCTTATTGCCCTTATTGTCCCTCCTTCCTTCCGTGCTTCCTTCCTTTTCTTTTCTCTCTTATTCTCTCTATCTTTTTCCGCTGTCTTTCTTTCTCACTCATCACTCTCCTCTCTCCCTCCCTTTTTCTTTTTCCATCTTTTTCACCCTCTCCCTCTTTCGCTTTCCCTTTTTCTTGTTGCCCTCATCTTCTTCCTTCTTTTCTCTCTTTTTTTTTTCTTTCTTTCTTTCTTTCTTTCTTTTTCTTTCTTTCTTTTCTTTCTTTCTTTCTTTCTTTCTTTTTCTTTCTTTCTTTCTCTCCCTCTCTCTTTCTTTCTTTCTTTCTTCTCTCTCTCTCTCTCTCTTTCTTTCTCTCTCTCCCTCTCTCTTTCTTTCTTTCTTTCTCTCTCTCTCTTTCTTTCTTTCTCTCCCTCTCTCTTTCTTTCTTTCTTTCTCTCTCTCTCTTTCTTTCTTTCTCCATTGTGCAAACCTGGTAATTATCTTTGTAGCCCGACAATTGCTGTATGAAGGGCAGTCCTGCAGAACACAATATACTGGGGCTTGAATAAAGCATAAGGAAGAAGGTGAGGGGGGATAAGAGTGAGAGTTTGAAACTGAGAGACTCTTAATCATTCAGTCGAGGCAAATTCAAACACACAGAGGAGAAGATGCTAAATTAACAGCGCTTTTTACATAGAGCCCAAATAAAACTGTAATCAGCGACGCGTTACTTTTCATTAAGCGACTCTGACAGCAGCATATTCAGCCTCGACAAGGGAACAGGAGCGGGGAAATAAACTGCTCTCAGAGCTCGAGTCATAAGATAATTCCTTAAGCTCCATTAACAACTCTTAGCCGCAGGAAATGGTTCCCCTGAAAACATCTCCAAATCTAAAAGCTTTATCGACCTCTCAAACCTCTGCTGATGCTTCCATTTTTTCCTAACTTAAGGGATAGGCGTCCAGCAAGGTAATAGACTTTGACACAATACATTCTCCACTATGGGAAACCAGATCCTTTAAATGATATTTAAAAGGCAGCCAATTATTTTCTTTTCTTTTTCTTTTTTTCTCTCCCAAGAAGCCTCAGGAGGACACATACATGTCATTAATGTCACTGAGGTTGCTATTCCTTGATTCTCTAAGCAGCCTTGACCAGTGGAAAAATATGGTAATGGTTGTAACTGGTAAAATATGCTTAATGATATTCTTATTAACATGCAGAGGCTTTATTAGCAATGTATATATTTGATGATCTAATGAGATGGTGGTGTAGGTCAATTCATAAAAAAAAAACTGGCAACAGAATGTCACTGTCATATTGTAGCATGCTCTGGCAATAAATTAGGGTTTCATGGCTGCTATTAAATAACATGGAGAGCCATAAAAATTATATTGCATATTTGTTCAGCTGCTTTATTTATGACACATCAGTAGAGAGAAAAAAAAAAAACCTTCGGCATGGTGTATGATAGCTAGCATGCCTTATAAAAGTTTATGGAGACAGTTAGTAACCCTCCTTCATGTAATATATGAAATCCTAAATACCATTATTAAGTGACCACAGAGTTAATGAAGGTAGAGTATGACAAGCTGTTTCATGTATGAACAGTTGGGTATTTTCTTTTTGGTTTATATGCTATTACTATATTTATTGCTAGATCGCTTTTAGCAACAAGCACTTTGGTTGTTTGGCTTTCTTGGCTGCTTTAGACATATTGGGGCTGATTTACTAAAACTGGGAAGTGCAGAATCTGGTGCAGGTGTACGTGATAGCCAATCAGCTAATCTAACTTCTGTTTGTTCGAATACGTTTTGAAAATAAAACCTGGAAGCTGATTGGTTACAATGCAGAGCTACATCAAATTTTGCACTCTCTTGTTTTAGTAAATCAATCCCTTTATTTTACATACATTTGCAGTTAATCATAAGGCTGCAAAGCCATCCATGTTCTAGGGTATGTATTATATTTTCATTTATGTATTTATTTATGTATTTATTACAGCTGTTTATTTTATATATTGCCCACATTTACACAATGTTTTGCATATTCTACATTCATATCGGTGGTTATTATAATGGTCTCATTCTACTTTCAATTTGATGACCTGATGCAACTTTTGGGTTTGGATTCAAACTCTTTACATTGGACAATCTCTGCAAGGCTTTCTAATCCAGATTGGGAAATTGACTATATATTTATCCTTTCTGCCTATTTTCTCAGGATCAGGACACCTAATAGCAGGTTCTAGGGCAGTGGGGGATATGCAGAGATGTTCCTTCTTACCTCATTTTCTGAAAGACCTATTTACATCTATGGTCATCTATGGTCACACTTAGGTCTTGTTCACACGGGATGGGGTGTACTATACCATACACCCATGCAGTACTGGGGTGTTCTGTGCATGCCCATTCACGCACTCCCATTGAGGTCAATGGGGACACGCCAGTTGCATGGGCATGGCCCATTGAATAAATGGGACTGGCTGCATGGGAATGCACAAACACCTGTGCATCTCCTTGTGGGTAAACAGAGTCCTGCATCAGTGTACAGAATAGTACACCCTGTCCCTTGTGAACAAGGCTTTAAAGTGATATTAAGGTCAATTGGTTTCTAAATTAGATATTCCTTCCTTTGTAAATTAGATATTAGAAATTAGAAATTAGATATTCCTGCAATTGATGATATATATATATATATATATATATATATATATATATATATATATATATGTATGTATGTGTATATGTATATATATATATATATATATATATATATATATATATATATATATATATATATATATATATATACAGTGGTGTGAAAAAGTGTTTGCCCCCTTCCTCATTTCCTGTTTCTTTGCATGTTTGTCACACTTAAGTGTTTCGGAACATCAAACCAATTTAAACAATAGTCAAGGACAACACAAGTAAACACAAAATGCAATTTGTAAATGAAGGTGTTTATTATTAAAGGTGAAAAAAAATCAAAACCATCATGGCCCTGTGTGAAAAAGTGATTGCCCCCCTTGTTAAAACATACTATAACTGTGGTTGTCCACACCTGAGTTCAATTTCTCTAGCCACACCCAGGCCTGATTATTGCCACACCTGTTCACAATCAAGGCATCACTTAAATAGGAGCTGCTTGACACAGTAAGGTCCACCAGAAGATCCTTAAAAGCTACACATCATGCCGAGACCCAAAGAAATTCAGGAACAATTGAGAAAGAAAGTAATTGAGATCTATCAGTCTGGAAAGGGTTATAAAGCCATTTCCAAAGCTTTGGGAATCCAGCGAACCACAGTGAGAGCCATTATCCACAAATGGCGAAGACATGGAACAGTGGTGAACCTTCCCAGGAGTGGCCGGCCGCCCAAAATTACCCCAAGAGCGCAGCGACGACTCATCCAAGAGGTCACAAAAGACCCCACAACAACGTCCAAGGAGCTGCAGGCCTCACTTGCCTCAGTTAAGGTCAGCGTTCATGCCTCCACCATCAGGAAAAGACTGGGCAAAAATGGCCTGCATGGCAGAGTTCCAAGGAGAAAACCACTGCTGAGCAAAAAGAACATCAAAGCTCGTCTCAATTTCTCCACAACACATCTTGATGATCCCCAAGACTTTTGGGACAACATTCTGTGGACCGATGAGACAAAAGTGGAACTCTTTGGAAGGTGTGTGTCCAAGTATATCTGGCGTAGAAGGAACACTGCATTTCAGAAAAAGAACATTATACCAACAGTAAAATATGGTGGTGGTAGTGTGATGGTCTGGGGCTGTTTTGCTGCTTCAGGACCTGGAAGACTTGCCGTGATAACTATGAATTCTGCTGTCTACCAAGAGATCCTGAAGGAGAATGTCCGACCATCTGTTCGTGTACTCAAGCTGAAACGAACTTGGGTTCTGCAGCAGGACAATGATCCTAAACACACCAGCAAGTCCACCACCGAATGGCTGAAGAAAAACAAAATGAAGACTTTGGAGTGGCCTAGCCAAAGTCCAGACCTGAATCCTATTGAGATGTTGTGGTATGACCTTAAAAAGGCCGTTCATGCTCGAAAACCCTCTAATGTAACTGAATTAGGACAATTCTGCAAAGATGAGTGGGCCAAAATTCCTCCAGGACGCTGTAAAAGCCTCATTGCACGTTATCGCAAACGCTTGGTTGCAGTTGTTGCTGCTAAGGGTGGCCCAACCAGTTATTAGGTTTAGGGGGCAATCACTTTTTCACACAGGGCCATGATGGTTTGGATTTTTTTTCACCTTTAATAATATACACCTTCATTTACAAATTGCATTTTGTGTTTACTTGTGTTGTCCTTGACTATTGTTTAAATTGGTTTGATGTTCCGAAACACTTAAGTGTGACAAACATGCAAAGGAACAGGAAATGAGGAAGGGGGCAAACACTTTTTCACACCACTGTACATACACTATATTGTCAAAAGTATTGGGACACCTGCCTTTACATGCATATGAACTTTAATGTCACCACAGTCTTAGTCCGTAGGGTTCAATATTGCGTTTGCCCACCCTTTGCAGCTATAACAGCTTCAACTCTTCTGGGAAGGCTGCCCACAAGGTTTAGTTAGACAGTTGAGTTCTTCCACCTCAAACTCGCTCATCCATGTCTTTATGAACCTTGCTTTGGGTACTGATGCACAGTCATGTTGGAACAGGCAGGGACTGTTCCCACAAAGTTGGGATCATGACATTTTCCAAAATATCTTGGCATGCTGACACGTTAAGAGTCCCCTCCACTGAAACTAAGGGGCCAAGCCCAACCCCTGAAAAACAACCCCACATCATAATCCCCCCTCTACCAAATGATTTGGACCAGTGCACAAAGCAAGGTCCATAAAGATGTGAATGAGCAAGTTTGGGGTGGAGGAACTTGACTGGCCTGCACTGTCCTCACCTCAACTTGATAGATAGTTGCTATTTCTCACAGTGAATGAATGAATGAATGAATGATTTGTATAGCGCTGCAACTGCGAACTGAATCGCCTCGCACTATAGCAACACATTCTAACTTGCTATAGTGCATTGCAATGCATGTAAATAGCATAGAGCAAAAAAACTTTTTAAAAACATACTTCAGTACAGCACAGTGCAGTGTGGTATAGTGCATTGGAGCATAAGTTAAAAAATGCATGACAGAGCATGCATATTTTTTGCGCATCAACGCATGCACTATGGTGTAAATGATTCCTTAGTGTTAGCATTAAGGTTAAAGTGGTTGTAAAACCTTACATAAACCAGTTAAGTGACTAGCCTTAGGTGATACGCAAATTAAAAAAAAACGTCCTACATAAATGTTCCCTTTTTTTTCTGCAGCTTCCTAAAACACACCAATCAAAGACTATTTCTCAGCTCCTGCAGACAGGGAGCAGGAGTGTGATGTCACACACTGCACGGCATGAAGAGGAGAGCTGAGTGTAATCTGAAACCTGAGTAGGGGGAAAAGACACACACCCTTCTATACAGTCTTTTAGGGGAAACATGCACAGCTGAGGCTCCCAGTCACCTTCTGTGTGCTGGAGAGGAGGGGGGTCATGTCCCAAATTTGTTAGAAGTTTCTAACGCAGACAGTAGAGGGTAGAGAGAGGAGACAAAACTCACACTAGGTGCTTTGTACTGAGGCTGCTACACACTACAGGTTATGCTCTGTTCATTTTTCAATCAGGTTTACAATCACTTTAAAATCAGCATTAGGTTATTTTTTTTATACTTCAGGGCCTTTTAATCTTATCATTTAGATGGTTCAGTATTTTTGAAGCAATCGTTTAGGTTGAATTTAAGGCATTACATGTCATATTCTCTAATGAATACAAGTATAAACCATTGTGAGGCATCCATAAACACTGTGAATATTATCAAAACTAGTTTTAATGGTAGTGTACTCTATTTATAACCTGCAGGTATAATGCCCCTTTCACATTGGGCTGACTCCGATTAGATCAGCAGGTCTGTGTCTGCTCAGTTAATGCAGAGCAGACATGGACAGAGCCTGCTCCACTTTATGGGCGGTTGGGTGCAAATGGACTCCGATTCGATCCACCTTATTGGAAGCAGACAGATTCCCTTCCAGTTTTTTTTACCTAACCGGTTTGGATTAGAGCCAGTCTGATCAGGTCTGATCAGGTCTGCTTGAAAAACTGACTGCAGACCAGATCGGCCCCTGCACATGAAAGGGGCCTTATCCATTAGAAATGTTTAGTAATGCCAATCTGCAAATGGATAGTTATAGAAAATTGCAGGCTTTTTTGCAAACCTTTTTCTTTTTTTTCTCTTGATTCTTCTCACGGTGACCATTTTCACTAAGGGCGGATGAATCAATCTCTCTTTACTTCCTAGAACTTTGGGTGTGCCTCCTGGAACATGTGAGTGCACATGACCTGAGGAAGAAGGTGACCTTGTGAAGCACATGACCTGTAAGTGCACGTGACCTGATGATGTAGCCTTCCCAGGATGAACCTGTGAATCCAGGGATACATCACCAGTGCCTCACTGTGTAAAACAGTAAATGTAAGTAAACAAAAAACATATTTGTTAAAAGAGAAGTGAGAGATTTCAACAAAATAAACCTACATACCCACTTAGGTGGATGCAGAATTGATCCGATGCTGCATCTGTCCCACACCAGATCTACATGGAGAACTGAATATTCAAAGATCACTGATCGCACAGTTCTCGGGTTTGCTCTGTCAGTCACCGTTCTGTGCTCCGCCCCTCCAGCACTCACTGGAGTGCGTCGCTGTGGAGGGGGCGGGAGCGGCTGGATCAGGCTCTTAGCGGTGCGCTGAGAGGCTGAGCAAGCTGCTCATCAGGCATCTAGGTGGATCCCGGCAATAATGGACTGGCACTGTGATGTCAGCTGACAGTACACTTTAGCCTGCTTTTAGCTGAACCTGGGTCACAGGAGTGCAGAAGTGCACTCCTGTGACCCACAGGAAAAGTATGGCTAAAAGAACTTTGGCCATTCTTCTCCTTTAAACAAATGACTTTAAGTTGATTTTAAATCAACATACAGTGCTGCATGCTGATGTTAATCTTAGTAAAAGGGTAGTGAAGGTCTCCTTTAAAACTTAGGGAACTCAGAGATTAAATTCCCATGTTGCAGTTCCTAGGTTTAAACTTGGGGACCTCAGAGACTAAATTCCCCTGTTGCAGTAAAAACAACAGGTATAACAAACCTTCCTCTGAATGGCTGAGACAGATATACAGGCCTGGGACCTTGAATAAAAAACTATTACAACCAGAACCTTTAGAGAAGAATGCTTTAACTGTCCAGCCTCTTGCAAAACTAAGGATGGGATATCGGTGAGGGAACTGACATGCTAAAACAGTTGACCCTCCATACTCCTGTTTGAATATTTGCTTTGGTGCTGCAATCCAAAGCTGGCTAAACGCTAGTAGATTTTAGAACTATTGTTTGCATGAGCCCAAAAATTTTCATCGATACATTCAATGACATGGTGAATACCATTTGAAAGTAATTTAAAAAAAACGTTAGATTATGGAGTCAATGGACTTAATGGACTTTACCGCATAAGACCACATTCAGGGCTCACGCAGACAGCCGGGTGGGGTCGGTGGCGAAAACAGGTGGCATGCCCAACCTTGTGCAAGGGAAGCTCAAAAATAAGATTTTTTTCTTGCACACAATCAGATAAGCACCTGAACGACCACAACATACAGGGATATACAATGTAATACTGACATAAAATCACACACATAGGTTGGACTTGATGGACTTGTGTCTTTTTTCAACCTCGCCAACTATGTAAATATGTAACTATTGGATGATTAAAGCAAGCACAGCTATAAATTATTCAGCAAGCTAGGCGAACATTCACTTTGCCAAGTGAATAGTCTCTACAATAGTAAATCAACCCTGTATGCAATGCTGCAAAATAAAGATATCAACCCTATCTTTCTTGTTTCGGTGCATTAATCAAGTAAGGAATTCCTTGTTTTGTTTTGAAAGTATGTAATAATACGCAACTGAGATAGCTCTTTTAACCTCTGCAAAAGGTTTTACTTTGATTTATGTACTTCCTATGCTACTACTTGTTTTAAGATAAGTGTGTTTCTACATGTTTTTTTTTGCTTTTATACAAAATATTCAAGCAGCTTAAAGTATTTTATATATAGTATGATCTAAACATGGGGTATATTTGCTTGCAAATCCACCTTTCTTCATCAATTATTTGCCCCAAATTTTTGGCTAATCTGCATTCTCCCTGTCTACCTGTCCACCTGCAAGGTGATTTATGTAGCCGGCCTCTGGGTGGAGACCAAGCCTATTTTAAACTTGACAAACACTCAGCGTCTTACTTGTAATAGTGTTTGTAACACATGCTTCAAGCTCCCTGTTTCCCTGCCTTGTTCCTGTGACTAGACCTGCACTTTAGATCAGATTTTAACTATGCTCAGAGCTCTGCCTGTCAACCACCAGTACCTGTTTGCTGTGCTTAGTTCGTGCCTGTCCCAGCGGGTTAACCAGGCACTATAGCATTGTCTAGGGGCAACTGAGTACCAGTAAGCCTGCTTACCTTATGGGTAAGGGGGCTGCTATAGTTGAAGAACACAGCAGCCAACTATAGTGCCTGGCCACCTACATTAGGGGTAAGCATGACACACGGGACTATGAGAACAAGGCCAAATGCTAAGACAGAAGACTGTGAGAGTTTTCGTCCAACAAAATTTAAGTTTCAGCCTTGAGGAGGTACTGTAAATTGATTTTGGACAAAAGGAAGGAGAGGGAGGATCAGTGTCAGGAGCAGTGGTGGCTGGTGCTTCATCTTTTGGGGTGGGGGTGGCAAACAAATACTTGGCTCCTTCACTTGCCAGCCCCGCACTTACCCCATCTAGGTTGCTGGCGGCTTTGGCGGCTTCCCTGGCTTCTCCTCCTGGCCAATCCAGTCGCTTCCCCTCCCGGCTAATCCGGTCTTAAGATCCGCTTCCTATCCTAATTGCCAGGAAGACAATAGCGAATGTTGATTCGCTAATGTCACAAGTGGGTGGGCTCGGGGCACAGTGCTCTGCACCCCGAGCCCAACCTTTTTGAAGCCGGTGCCCCACATGGAGATGGGTAGGGGAAAGAAATAGTGAAGGAGTAGGGGGATGAATATCTATTATCCCTTTTATCATTGGTTATGTCCTTATACAGAGTATTTTCTCCATACATCAGTAACTGGAATGTGCTGCTATTTTATTTTTAAGGTTGAACATACATGAACTATTTGGATCATGTATTTGTATTTTCTAATTTTATGTGCATATGAACTATACTTCATTCAATAATTATATATATATGTAGTCGCTCCTAATGTATTTCATATTGAGTGAGATTCTATACCCTCTTTATGACAATAAACTAATTTAGTCACTATACATGTATTGCCTTATTCAACTGTCATTTGCCTCACACAGTCCAAGTCCCAACTTATTTTTTATGTTTCGTGTAAGAAGAGGTGATAGATGAAGGGGAAGAGGATTAGAGGGAGGATGGAAGGGAGGGTAAGGAAGAGGCTCGCCACCTACTACCTCCATGTGACAGCCCCTATACCTCTCTTTTTTGGGCTTGCCTGTAATTTTTTAAGTTTTTTGGACAGCCCTTATTTAGGAACGAGTGGGCAGCCTATGGCCATAGGATTATACATTTAATTATTTCTGCTGCCTGCCTTTTCCCCTAAGTGTAGAATATCCCCCTTACATTTGTTGCTGCCTAACCTTCCCCCTGCAGTGTGGTAAGGCAGGCAGCCTATGGCTGTAAATTTTCACCCTGCAGCTATGCCTCCAGTGCCCTAACTATAATGAAATAAATGGTACAAAAATCAACTTGCTGCTAAGAACCTGGGAGGAGAACAATTGTATACCAAAAAAAAATAATAAAAAATATTTTTAATAATGTGTCTGGGAATCTACTACTATGGGGCAATCTAGGACAGGAAATGCCCACTAAATTATATTGGAGGGGTTGCAGGTGGGGCTGGACTCTGATCACTAGACTTGTGGGTGGCTATAGTTTAGCGGTTTTGAAGCTTAAGATGGCAGTTGATGCCTGCTGCTAAATAATGTAGCTGTGCTGTGCAGACACTTAACAATATTTGGCACTATTGTCCCTCAAATAATTCACTTTACTTTCTATTTAAAGAAAAACTGCCCTGTCTCTCCATCTTATATTGCCACCTAACCAAACTAACTGCATACTGTCTAATCACTAAGAAAATGTTTGTGGCTATTGTCTCTCATGTAAAACATCCTTTTTTATTGCATGATAAAATCGACTTTGTCCGTTTCTTTTTGCTGTCTACTTGTGTACTGTCCTGATACTAGCAAAATTAGTACAGTATGTGATTCCAGAATACAGTGTTGTTGACACTGTGTGAAAATTGTGTTGTTCCATAACACCATAATAAATGCATCGCACAAACATGTAATTTAAAGAATTCATTTTTTTTTATGTGGGAGGGGAGAGAAATCAAACATGTGCCAAAACTGCCAGGGGAATCTAAATCAGAGCAACATGTTAAGAAGAAAAGGAATGTGTGTGAATACTGTAAAAGCACTAGCTCAAATAGGAGAGGCTGATTCCAAAGAAACGGAGATCTCAGAAGGATGCTTGCAATGATGAGGCTCAGTGTTGGCAGAGGAGGCAGTTAACGGGCCCCAGTTATGTAGCAGTGGGGGTCCCTCTTTAGAATGGGAGATGGAGGTGGTCTTGCCTTTAAAAATTAATGAGAGGTTTCATAAGGAGACCCCATTTGTAGGGAACATGATGGTCACAAAGAACTTTGGTTATGGGGCAATTTCCTTACCCCTGTGTTGTACCTGGGGAGATATCAGTGAAAACCACTAATTGCAAGTAGGGTTGAGGAAAGAGGGTAGCCAGTTTATCCACCAAGAGTATGTGCTCCTTAACATGTTATCACGTGGAGCTGTGTCTGAGATATGTTTTGGTTTATGGAGGCGATGTGCCTGATCTATAATTAAATCTTGTGTAGAGCATGGGGACCAGGGTATTGTTAAACTGCTGTAAATATGGGGTTTGACTAGATGCTTGGACAGACTCGGGGATACTGCTGATCTTAACATTGTTCCTCTAAGTAAGTGAGTTCATCAGCCATATGTTGCAGCTTGTGATTGATGAGCATCTACTAGCTCATTATATGTTGCAGTAAATTCAGTGAGTTGACATTCCACATGATCAGTACATTCTCCAAAATGATCTTTTTGGAACTGAATTTTACATACAGTACATACTTGGAAAGATCCCCGTAAAGATCCTTTTATAGAGATAAGTGCATATGTTTTAGTGAATTTTCAGCAACGGGCTTGTCTGTTTAAAAGGGGTACCCACCACAAAAAAAACAAATTTTATATCAGAACCTTCAAGTCTATTATGGATTTTAGCAGAGAACCCAATGCAAAAATCAAGAAAAAAAAAGTGTTGTATACAATTATAAATATAGATACATGCCACTCTTCACCATCAACATAAAATACATGAATCCAAATGTGTAAATATCCAGAGATATTCTCTATAACATAATAAACACAAAAATGTATATCCAATATGAAAAACTAAAGTCCATAGGTAAAGTCCATACCTATGCTAAAAGTGAAAATAATAAATGTAAATTAAAAATGTGAAAAATATACAATACATATATAAAAAAAGTGTCTCTTTATGTGAATCTTTAATGATTCCCGCAAGCAGTGCTCACAATCAAATCCCTGACTTGTGCTCCCTCCACCAGATGTGCTCTCACCTGGGAGATGTAACCACACTTTTACATATGGTCTATGTAGGCTTGTAGGCCCAGAGGGCTAGATACGCTCCACAGCATAAGGTTTCGCACAGAGCTTCTAAACCTGTTGCATCAGTCCTGGGTGTCTCCTCTGCTGCCGAATGCAAGGATATCCTCCTCTTCTTCCTGCAAACTGTATTCTCTCTAGGAACCACCCATCTGTGACAGCTCCTGTCATTGAGGGATATGCCCAGCATCTTCCCGGCTCTCTGCACCTCTGCCTCGCGAGGATCCTGCTTCATGGCGGCCACAGCACAGACCTGGATTCCTTGAGTGGACTCATTGTACACCATACATGCCTGACTAACAAAAATTCAATAAAATGGGATTCGAACCACTAAAAAAAAGGGGAATATATGTTTAAAAAAAAGGGTGGGCTGAAAGGTAAAAAGGAGGGGGGATAGCCTCCAATTCAAGGAAGGGGACAGGGACAATCCCCCCCCCCTTTCCTTGCGTCACCAAGCCTCCCAAGATCGAGTCCTGCAGAGATTTTTACTCAGAGGAGTACAACAAGCCATGCCAATAAAACCATTTCTTCTGGACTTTCTCCCCAATGCCCTTCTCAGTCACAATCAGGTTCTGCATCCCACTGATTTCCACAATTTTCACCAACCAGATGGTGACCGAAAGAGGTTTGTGCTGTTTACAAAAGATGAGAATACAGCTTTTCAAAATAATAGTAAACATGGTGGTGCTTGGCTGAACAAATGTACTTATGAGTTCCTTCACCAGTAGTGAAAAAAGCTTCTTTAAACCAGCAGATTTGTTTAACTCAATTTGTTTAATTCTAAAATAAAACATTTCTTTTCAATTGTCTTTGTTCTAATCAAACCTATTCCTATTCTGTAATACATTTTATCAGACTTTTTAATTTAAATATTTTCTAGACATTTGCTTCAAATGTTCTGATTTTTGAGGAAAAAACATTCCTGTTCATTAATATGTAGCTTGTAGTTATAAGTCACATTTAACTGGAATTGTTTGATAATGTCCTCATTTCAAATGAGTGCCGGGATCATGTAACATTCATCGCCAAAAAAACAACTTGGTTAAATAAATCCAGTCACCATCAAATATGTTAGGGTATGTGTTGAGTTTTCAAGAACATGACGTGAAAGGTTGTGGAACCAAACTGTTCCAAGTTATACATAATACAATCAACACAATGCCATTAAATCTGGGGCATGTGTTAATTGTTCTGGTTCTATGGCCAAAGGTGTAAACTGTCAAATTTCTGTAGGGAAATGGCATAATTTGTACGTGACAGATGGTGCAGAAGCCCCTGTTTCCATGTTTAGGGGACAAAAGAAGGCTGCGCTGTGACTGGGGCACGTAGTTGGAGGGAAGAGATGTGCTGTGAATGGGTTTAGAAGTGTGATGCGCAGTGAACAGGATGTAAGGTGGGCAAGAAGGGATGTGCTGTGAGCAGAAAGGTGAGGTTGCAGGGAAAAGAGATGCGACTGAGGGTGGGTGCCGTAAGAAGGATATATTGTAAGACGTGAAGTGAAGTGGACAGGGAAGAATTAGGTGGTTAATTAAGAAGCTACGCACTGTGACTGGTGTGTGTGTGTGTGTGTGTGTGTGTGTGGGAGGGGTGGGGGGGGCGGGGGTGTTGTGGCTGTTATTAGGTGGACAGGGAGGGATAGAATGGATTTTGTTGTTGCAAGGATCACTTATGAACAAAGCAGGTGGTGAGGTGACCAGGGTGCAATAAACTGTAAAGGACAGGAGCAAGGCATGTTGATTAGGGTGAGGAGGCCAAAGTGGTATGTGCTGCTCTGAGTGGGGAAAGTGGATTAGGAGGAATGAGGTTTGAGTGAGCAGAAATGTGCTCTGGGCAGGGTATGAAGTTCACTGTGAGCGGTGTATGCAGAGGGGTGAGGTAGGTGGGGAAGGTAATCTATGAGTGTGTGTGTATGTATTGGTGGGGTTGGTAAGTTGAAATCTGTATTTACAAAAAGATTTTGTAATAAAATTGTTTTTTTTAGTAATGATCTGGGAACAGGGTCTACTTAGGATATTCTAGGTGGAGGCAAACAGCACTAAAACACTGACTAACTGTGTGTCCAGGGCCACTAGTTTATAGTGCAAATAGATACAACTATCCAACCTTTCATTTAAAGTGGAAGTAAACCCTTCTATCGCTTTCAGCCAAGGAAGCTGCCTATGTTTGATCTACTGCCATGATGCTGCACATGTGATCAGCTATGACACTAGCCATTGGATGGTTTGACAGTTTGGTTGAGAGCACAACCAATGGGAGTGTTACATTCCCGGCACGTGCCGGAAATGTAACTGTTTTTTTAAACTGTTAAATGGATAGGTTTACTTCCGCTTTAAGGCTGGGTTCACACTATTGCGAATTGGATGCAGGTTTTTCCCACATCCAATTTGCATAGCAGGAGATTGTGACCGGCTCTCTATGAAGCCGATTCACACATCTCCGGAGTGGCACTGGTGTGAATTTTACAGGAGTCCTGTGTGTCTTTTGGTCCCTTTTAGGTCCGAATTCAGCCAAAAATTTGGGCTAAAATCAGACCTGAACCGGTGAATGCAGATGCACTGGACCTCCAGCTGTGAGATGCTCCGTGCTCTAGTGTGAACCCAGCCTTAAGGTTAAATCACTGTCCTATATACTAAGTTTATGATCCCAGCTATAGTCCATTAGAACATACTTTACTGTGGAGAAACATTAAGCGAATTGACCTAGTCATGATGACCTAGTCATATGCAATATCAATAGGACTACATCAGAGAAAATGATACTGACGCTATGATGCAAACTCAAATTTATTTCAAATTATTTCAGTTTATTTCATGTTATTTCAAATTACTGTTGTCACAAGCAAACCCTTCAGATTCTATACTTTAATGTACTGGTGGAAAAAAAAGAGCAATGACAACTAAATGTAAAGGTTATTTAACAAAGGAGAAATCCTTCCTATGAGGTTAAAAAACAGTTCATTCTATTTATACAAACTTAAGCACCTAAAAAACATATTGTTTATTGTCCCTTAGGGTGTTCTCATTGGAGGAATCCATGGCTGTACTTTTCATCTTAAGACTGGACAGGTCACCCCTATTAAACGTACACTCCTTTCCCCAGGCTGATTCTTAACCTTTCACATTGAGTATTGATTAGCAAAGGTTATCTGTTCATTTAACACATTTTACTTTTTTATTTTACTTTACAAAAGAGCATTGTGTGTCTGAAGCATTTAATATAGTTGAATGAATATTACATATTATAATACTAATACAAACATATTCATACATTAAAAACAATATATAGTAACGCATACACATAGTATAATAGTACTTAAAAATAATATAATATAATATACTTTAATATAATATAATATAATATTAGTATAGTATAATAATATATATAGTAACACATATAGTATTGTCAGTGTTGTTGTTTTTTCTTTGTAACAACACAACATGTATGCTCAGTTTTTACCGAGTAATGATATTGCTTTTTAATGCAGATATATATTTTATGTTTGGTAAGTACAGTGTGTTGTGATAAAGAAAAAGTTCTAATAAAATTGGTAAATAGTAAAATTCTTTTCAAGGCCTCAGTGTGTGGCGTGGCACCACAGAACAGATAAAATCATATAAAAAAAAAAAACAAGGTTTATTGTACAAATGTTAAAAACCATGAAAAGTGAGTCAACATAAAATCATCCTATAAGACTTTAACCACACTATAGCTTGATGCTTTTCGATAAATATTGTATCTTCATCAGGAGAATATATGAATGAAATCTCAGATAACCACATAGAGATTTACAATGTAACACAGCAATTTTTTTACATTTACAGTAACGCAATAAATAAATATATTAGTCAGCATACTTTTTTATAGAAAAACCCAAGTTATTAAAAACAGGCGGTGCATGCAATATACTCAAAAAATTAGGGCAGGAAGGTATTCCTCATACTTAATAAGAGAACACCATGAAGCCAGAAGGTGTCCAATAAAGCATAGAGGACGCCAATGAAAGAACACCCAGCCTGGAAGGATAACATTCATAAGTGAGCACAATTGTGTCTTGATAGGACCACTGCAGATAATAATATAAATATGTAGGTTAGAACATCAATTGCCCCAACCCTAAGGTGGAAATGGCTTCCCCTAAACTAATCCCACAGGTTACATCCAGGCTCATTGTTAAACATTTTCAAATCCACCAGCAGAGAACAGGATCTATAGAGACAGTGGTCCCTAGTGGTACTATAGATGGCAATATAGATACATAAAATTACTAGTTATTAGGGACCCATATCACTCTAATCTGATAAAGAAAATGGGAAGATATATAATAGTCAATTCAGGGGCGTAACTAGAAATCAGAGGGCCCATAGCAAAACGTTGTATGGGTCCCCGGCTGCAAACAGCCCGCCATCTGTGTACTAAAGTATTACTCCATTCCATTAATTTAGTGGTCCTAGAATCACCTTTTTTCCTCCACTCATAATCATGACTGCCTTTACAGTCATTTCTAGCATGTGTTGTTTCCGGACTTTGAGAGCCATCATGTGGCACTAAAATAGCATTGCTGCCAATATGGGACTTGTTTAGTAACCCACTAACAAGGGTGATGAATGTTTCTTGGCAGTGTAGACTTTAAATTGGTATTTTTTTCTGGTTATAAGGAAAGTCTGTCTGACTTGACCACAGCAGATGTTCTCTACACAATGTAGGTGAAAGAACTGTTTCTTAGGTGCTGCCATTTTGTAACTTTTTTTTTTGTATGTCCTTTACATGAAAGGGTTTTTGTTTTACAAATTCTCAAAGGTTGCTCATTGTGGCTGTTTTCATAAGTTATGGTTTTTATATGAAAAAGTGCAGCGCTCAAAAAAATGAGATAAAAAATGAGATAAAAAAACTTGACCAATAACGGTAAAGGTGAGTGAATCAAGTCCTATTCCATGTGAATGGATACTGGTACTTGCGACAGTTAGAGTGCATATAAACTTATAAACAACTTAATTACAGTGCAAACCTAAACCAAATATGTGTTGATATATGTTAAATACATAAACTAACATTTGCAAAAAAATATGTGAATACCCAAATCTATAAGTTCAAACACATAAGTGCATCCAAATCGCATGCAGTGAAAAACGCAAAAAGATCAATCAGAATAGTCAAACAGAGTCCTCAGTACTGAATATTGAGTACATAAACTAACATTTACAAAAAAAAATTATGTGAATACCCAAATCTATAGGTTCAAACAGATAAGTGCATCCAAATCGCATACAGTGAAAAACGCAAAAAAAACAATCAAACAGAGTCCTCAGTGTTCAGTAGCCTTTGACAGTCTCCTACACAGAGCGCTTCTGAGTGTAATAAGATTTTCTTAAAATTGACCTCGCAGTTCCCTTCAAGAGATATAAAGTAAGAAAAGGAGGCTTACCAGATGTCTGGTCTTTATCGCATATATCCCATCAAACGAGGTTCCAGGTACAGCGAATCAGCTGGGCTATTCCTCGCTCATCAGAGCGTGCATCAGGCTCCACCAAGTGCCTATATACCCCCTCTGGGGGGTCCGATCAGAGTCCCGCAGGGATACCAAAAATAAAACAAAAAAGGTCCGGATCGTGTAGTATGTTAAAACAAGGAATGCCTTTATTCTGGCTCAATGGGTCCAATGTACAGCACAGATAAGTAGCAATACAAAATAAAAACAGTTTCGCTACCTTGTAGCTAAGAAAGATAAAAACTCCTGGCCTGGGAGTGTAGAAGCGATCGCATATGCGCAGAGCGTGTGGGCGTGACTACCCGACGATCGTTTCGTCACAGCGTGACATCATCAGGGGTACGCCCACACCTCTGCGCTATTCATTTAAATAGTAGTCTGAGGCTAAGTACAGCGGCGCAATAGGTCGGACAGGCAATCACTCAGAATTGACAGGAAACCACTAAGCGTCCAATAGTGGTCTGAGGCTAGGTACAGCGGCGCTATAGGTCGGACAGGCAGTCAGTCAGAATTGACAGGAAACCACTGGGGTCCAATCACAAGCGACACAGGAAGTACCTAGTGAGACCATAAACACAATTACTGTGTATATAAATTACAAAAGCGGGCAAAAGTTAATTAAAGCACCGCCAGACTATAGTTGAAATCTGCATCACCTGCCTGATATGAAATTAGAGCAGGGATAAAATCAAAATAAAAAGGTACTAATGAAATAAAGAAAAATGACAAATAGACTTGCTAGAAGTTTTATATAGCACCATCTAGTGGATACATTGGTTAATGCACCCCCTTTTAATTGGAATGCATAACAAAACTATAAACTGAAAATTAAAAATTAAAAATTAAAAATTAAAAGTGCCTATATAGTCAGCACCTATGCCTTCCATCTGTATGACCTCTGACCAATATTTCACCTATTGCACATGTAAATATACTAAACATTTACTGATAAAGAAAAAATATTGTTATGCTAAGCATAAAAGTGCATATGATTTAGTGCAGATTATTTCATTATCAACATAAAGGACCATATCTCAATTCACATGTCTATGCCAAAACCCCATGCAGTGACCATGATAAATGATAATAGTAAGGCAAAATGGCAAATCAGAAGAAAATATATAGATACATGGAAAAAAGTGCCTAGATCTTTCAACCAAAAACTTAAATTTAGGGATAAATTTAGTTCCACCAAGGCTTGATAACCCCAATCCAATGGGTGGCCCCATTCCGCGACATCTACAAAGAATGCCCCAGGGCATCTCCCCCTCCCGTAGGGGTGGTAGAAATCAAGTACAAACACGTTCCGGCCAGTCCAATGCCCGTCCCAGGGGGGATAGTCGTGACCATCGTTTTGACCAGCGTCCCTCACGGGATGATTTTGGTCACTATTACGATCAACGTTCCCCCATAGGGCACTCCTCCCCACAGTGGAGATATAAGAAAGGCAAAACGCCCCAACGACGTAATAACAGGGCTAATCAACCTAGGGGACCCCCAGATGTCAGAGACAGGGATGATCATTATGGAGTGGACACCTTGAATCGATTTGACCCTTTTAATAGCGACACTAGGGAACACCTGAACCATATGATCCCCCAGCACTCATATAACCAGCCCCAGCTTGGCAGCCATTACCAACAGGGTTTTCAGGAGGGGACAAGGGGGGGCCACAAAAGAAACGTGGACGTAAGAGAGGCTGCAGAGGGGGGAAGCGCCTTAACCCCAAAAAGGAGAAGAACGTAGATACCAGTGGGATAATTAATCTGAGTACCAAACAACTCTCTAAGGATGAGCTGGTGACTCTGAGTAAAGGTTTAAAATTCGCCCCTCCCAGCAACCTTAATAGGTTCCAGACCTTTATCGATATTCAGAAATTTACCCGTAAGTTAAACATCAAAAGGTATTTAATAAGTAATCCAATTAGGCAACTAAATATGGAATCTTCGACCATTGTCCACTCGGGCCTTTCAAATGCCTCATTATTCAATCCACCTAACGTCTCAGCACCTAATATTAATGTATTTCGTGACTTGGTGATCAAAGACCTTAATGATCTTAAACTTAAACCAGCATTACCCCCAAGGGATTTTAAAACTGGTCTTGATCTTCTTTGCGCAAGACGCGATATAGTGGTCCGACCTGCGGACAAAGGTGGGGCCATTGTTGTTCTGGATAAAGAGATGTACTCTTGTGAGATGACAAGAATCTTGTCTGATCAGGATACATACTCTCCATTGCTAGTGGACCCCACCACACGGTTCAAAACTGAACTGAAAGAACTTGTAACAAAGGGGTATGATATGGGTATCTTGAATAAGAAGGAGAGTGAATTTCTGGTACCCCTGGCTCCTCGGCTGCCGGTAATTTACTCTCTACCCAAGATACACAAATCTATGGTGAACCCCCCAGGCCGACCCATCATCAGTGGTATCGACTCGGTAACATCCCGGGTCGGGAAATATATTGATCGTTATCTGCAGCCACTGGTGATGGGTACCCCTTCGTTTCTGAGGGATACTAAACATGTCATAAATGTTTTAGGTTCGCTCGAATGGAAACCCACTTATTTATTAGTAACTGCTGATGTTGCTTCTCTTTATACTGCAATATCGCATCATTTGGGTCTTGAAGCAGTTCAACATTTCCTCTCCCAGGATAAAACTATTTCAATACCCCAACGCAATTTTCTGTTGGAGTTGTTGGAGTTTTCTATGACTCACAATCACTTCTGGCACGATGGCTCTCATTTTTTGCAGATAAAGGGGGTGGCCATGGGGGCCAAATTTGCCCCCAGTATGGCCAACCTCTTCATGGCAAAATGGGAGGAGGACATTGTTTTGTTTAATAGGCCATTGCAGTTGGTAACCTGGAAGAGGTTTATTGACGATATCCTATTCATATGGGATGGGGATGTCCCCTCGGCCCAACAGTTCCTTTCCCATCTGAATGACAATGACCGGGGAATAGCCCTTAGTCACGAACTTAGCCCCACGGATATACATTTTCTCGACTTAAAAATATCTATTGTTGAGAATGCTTTGGTGACTACCACCTTCTTTAAACAGACGGATCGCAATGGATACATCCCCCTGGACTCTTGTCATCACAGTTCTTGGTTGGCTGCCGTTCCGAAAGGTCAATTTTTGCGATTAAAACGCAATTGCTCCAATCCCGCTGATTACACCAATGAGGCTTTGATCCTTAAAAAGAGGTTTTTGGCCAAAGGCTACGACGAGCCCACTCTGGATTCCATAATTTCAGAGGTGGGTGGGAGAGATCGTCTTCTGCTTTTGGCTGATAAACCTCAGGTAGCAGATAACACTAACTATGGACTGGCCTTCATCACGACCTTCTCCAGCCAACATTGGGCAATTAAGCGTATTATAAGAAAGCATTGGTCGATAATAAAAAATGACCGGGTATTGGGACCTCTTTTAGCAGAGAGGCCCAACGTTATATTTAGGGGTGCTACCAGTCTTAGGAACACTATAGCTCCCAATGTCCCGGATCCTCCAAAGAAGTTATCCTTTTTTGGGGACATTAAAGGTTTTTTCCCATGTGGCAAATGCAGGGCTTGTAGAATAAATGCCCAACGTGGCAGGAGGTTTACTGATTTCACGTCTAGTGGAACAGGCTTGACATACCCCATACGCACCTTCATCACTTGTTCTACTAAATGTGTCGTGTACCTCCTCAGGTGTCCGTGCGGTTTGGAGTACGTGGGGCGCACCATCCGCATGTTGCACATCAGGTTGGGGGAGCACCTCACGAACATTCGTAAGGGTTATGATAAGCATAATGTCAGTAGACACTATGACTTGGTACATAAAAGGGACCCCACTGGTACCATTTTTTTGGCCATTGAGAGCTATGTCCCCCATTGGAGGGGTAGCAATGGCAAGCGCTCTATCTCCCGTGCCGAAACTAATTGGATACACAAATTAGGATCCCATGTTCCTGGTGGCCTCAACGTGGAATGGGACATCAACTGTTTTATTAATAACAGTTGATGTCCCCGTTCCAGTTTTTGGTTGAAAGATCTAGGCACTTTTTTCCATGTATCTATATATTTTCTTCTGATTTGCCATTTTGCCTTACTATTATCATTTATCATGGTCACTGCATGGGGTTTTGGCATAGACATGTGAATTGAGATATGGTCCTTTATGTTGATAATGAAATAATCTGCACTAAATCATATGCACTTTTATGCTTAGCATAACAATATTTTTTCTTTATCAGTAAATGTTTAGTATATTTACATGTGCAATAGGTGAAATATTGGTCAGAGGTCATACAGATGGAAGGCATAGGTGCTGACTATATAGGCACTTTTAATTTTTAATTTTTAATTTTTAATTTTCAGTTTATAGTTTTGTTATGCATTCCAATTAAAAGGGGGTGCATTAACCAATGTATCCACTAGATGGTGCTATATAAAACTTCTAGCAAGTCTATTTGTCATTTTTCTTTATTTCATTAGTACCTTTTTATTTTGATTTTATCCCTGCTCTAATTTCATATCAGGCAGGTGATGCAGATTTCAACTATAGTCTGGCGGTGCTTTAATTAACTTTTGCCCGCTTTTGTAATTTATATACACAGTAATTGTGTTTATGGTCTCACTAGGTACTTCCTGTGTCGCTTGTGATTGGACCCCAGTGGTTTCCTGTCAATTCTGACTGACTGCCTGTCCGACCTATAGCGCCGCTGTACCTAGCCTCAGACCACTATTGGACGCTTAGTGGTTTCCTGTCAATTCTGAGTGATTGCCTGTCCGACCTATTGCGCCGCTGTACTTAGCCTCAGACTACTATTTAAATGAATAGCGCAGAGGTGTGGGCGTACCCCTGATGATGTCACGCTGTGACGAAACGATCGTCGGGTAGTCACGCCCACACGCTCTGCGCATATGCGATCGCTTCTACACTCCCAGGCCAGGAGTTTTTATCTTTCTTAGCTACAAGGTAGCGAAACTGTTTTTTATTTTGTATTGCTACTTATCTGTGCTGTACATTGGACCCATTGAGCCAGAATAAAGGCATTCCTTGTTTTAACATACTACACGATCCGGACCTTTTTTGTTTTATTTTTGGTATCCCTGCGGGACTCTGATCGGACCCCCCAGAGGGGGTATATAGGCACTTGGTGGAGCCTGATGCACGCTCTGATGAGCGAGGAATAGCCCAGCTGATTCGCTGTACCTGGAACCTCGTTTGATGGGATATATGCGATAAAGACCAGACATCTGGTAAGCCTCCTTTTCTTACTTTATATCTCTTGAAGGGAACTGCGAGGTCAATTTTAAGAAAATCTTATTACACTCAGAAGCGCTCTGTGTAGGAGACTGTCAAAGGCTACTGAACACTGAGGACTCTGTTTGATTGTTTTTTTTGCGTTTTTCACTGTATGCGATTTGGATGCACTTATCTGTTTGAACCTATAGATTTGGGTATTCACATAATTTTTTTTTTTGTAAATGTTAGTTTATGTACTCAATATTCAGTACTGAGGACTCTGTTTGACTATTCTGATTGATCTTTTTGCGTTTTTCACTGCATGCGATTTGGATGCACTTATGTGTTTGAACTTATAGATTTGGGTATTCACATATTTTTTTGCAAATGTTAGTTTATGTATTTAACATATATCAACACATATTTGGTTTAGGTTTGCACTGTAATTAAGTTGTTTATAAGTTTATATGCACTCTAACTGTCGCAAGTACCAGTATCCATTCACATGGAATAGGACTTGATTCACTCACCTTTACCGTTATTGGTCAAGTTTTTTTTATCTCATTTTTTATCTCATTTTTTTGAGCGCTGCACTTTTTCACATTTATTTCTATTTTTGGTTTAGTATCTAGAGCCATAGTGTTCAGCTGCTCTGGTTATTTCCTAATTTTTTCCGAGCGCAGATTTCTTCCACATTTTTTTTATCTGTTTATCGATACACATTTATCTGCAGCTGGTGCATCTATCATGGATGTTTTCGATTACCGCGCCCAGGTTGTCACTGACACCCTGGGGGTGTTTGACGGTAACGATGACCCTAGGGATGATATCTCTGGTTGTTTTTTAAGGCTAAAGAATTTGACCACAACTGAAATACACACTAGATGGGATATTGCCTATCTAGAGGAATATGTTAGGGAGAACATGGTTCCTAGGAGCCTAAGATGGGAGGTGAACCCCCAAAAGGGCGATAACGAGCTAATAGAGTGGTTTAAATATTTCAATGAAGCCGGGGTACAGTTTCTCAAATTTCTTATAGCCAAGAAAACGAGAAAACTGGCCTCACTGGACTTTGAAATTAATACCATTAAGTCCAAACTGTTTCCCTTCAAAAACAAGCCAGAGTATATTCAGAAATCAGATACACTAAAGGCCATTTTGATTAAAGAGGAAACGGAACAAAAGATAAAAAAGAAGAAAAAATACAATAGGGACAAGAAAGACTACAAAGACAACGTAGTCTTTAAATGGCAGGTTGTTCCTGCCATCACCCCTGCCCCATTAAGTGGGGGGATAAATTTAGTTCAACCAAGGCTTGATAACCCCAATCCAATGGGTGGCCCCATTCCGCGACATCTACAAAGAATGCCCCAGGGCATCTCCCCCTCCCGTAGGGGTGGTAGAAATCAAGTACAAACACGTTCCGGCCAGTCCAATGCCCGTCCCAGGGGGGATAGTCGTGACCATCGTTTTGACCAGCGTCCCTCACGGGATGATTTTGGTCACTATTACGATCAACGTTCCCCCATAGGGCACTCCTCCCCACAGTGGAGATATAAGAAAGGCAAAACGCCCCAACGACGTAATAACAGGGCTAATCAACCTAGGGGACCCCCAGATGTCAGAGACAGGGATGATCATTATGGAGTGGACACCTTGAATCGATTTGACCCTTTTAATAGCGACACTAGGGAACACCTGAACCATATGATCCCCCAGCACTCATATAACCAGCCCCAGCTTGGCAGCCATTACCAACAGGGTTTTCAGGAGGGGACAAGGGGGGGCCACAAAAGAAACGTGGACGTAAGAGAGGCTGCAGAGGGGGGAAGCGCCTTAACCCCAAAAAGGAGAAGAACGTAGATACCAGTGGGATAATTAATCTGAGTACCAAACAACTCTCTAAGGATGAGCTGGTGACTCTGAGTAAAGGTTTAAAATTCGCCCCTCCCAGCAACCTTAATAGGTTCCAGACCTTTATCGATATTCAGAAATTTACCCGTAAGTTAAACATCAAAAGGTATTTAATAAGTAATCCAATTAGGCAACTAAATATGGAATCTTCGACCATTGTCCACTCGGGCCTTTCAAATGCCTCATTATTCAATCCACCTAACGTCTCAGCACCTAATATTAATGTATTTCGTGACTTGGTGATCAAAGACCTTAATGATCTTAAACTTAAACCAGCATTACCCCCAAGGGATTTTAAAACTGGTCTTGATCTTCTTTGCGCAAGACGCGATATAGTGGTCCGACCTGCGGACAAAGGTGGGGCCATTGTTGTTCTGGATAAAGAGATGTACTCTTGTGAGATGACAAGAATCTTGTCTGATCAGGATACATACTCTCCATTGCTAGTGGACCCCACCACACGGTTCAAAACTGAACTGAAAGAACTTGTAACAAAGGGGTATGATATGGGTATCTTGAATAAGAAGGAGAGTGAATTTCTGGTACCCCTGGCTCCTCGGCTGCCGGTAATTTACTCTCTACCCAAGATACACAAATCTATGGTGAACCCCCCAGGCCGACCCATCATCAGTGGTATCGACTCGGTAACATCCCGGGTCGGGAAATATATTGATCGTTATCTGCAGCCACTGGTGATGGGTACCCCTTCGTTTCTGAGGGATACTAAACATGTCATAAATGTTTTAGGTTCGCTCGAATGGAAACCCACTTATTTATTAGTAACTGCTGATGTTGCTTCTCTTTATACTGCAATATCGCATCATTTGGGTCTTGAAGCAGTTCAACATTTCCTCTCCCAGGATAAAACTATTTCAATACCCCAACGCAATTTTCTGTTGGAGTTGTTGGAGTTTTCTATGACTCACAATCACTTCTGGCACGATGGCTCTCATTTTTTGCAGATAAAGGGGGTGGCCATGGGGGCCAAATTTGCCCCCAGTATGGCCAACCTCTTCATGGCAAAATGGGAGGAGGACATTGTTTTGTTTAATAGGCCATTGCAGTTGGTAACCTGGAAGAGGTTTATTGACGATATCCTATTCATATGGGATGGGGATGTCCCCTCGGCCCAACAGTTCCTTTCCCATCTGAATGACAATGACCGGGGAATAGCCCTTAGTCACGAACTTAGCCCCACGGATATACATTTTCTCGACTTAAAAATATCTATTGTTGAGAATGCTTTGGTGACTACCACCTTCTTTAAACAGACGGATCGCAATGGATACATCCCCCTGGACTCTTGTCATCACAGTTCTTGGTTGGCTGCCGTTCCGAAAGGTCAATTTTTGCGATTAAAACGCAATTGCTCCAATCCCGCTGATTACACCAATGAGGCTTTGATCCTTAAAAAGAGGTTTTTGGCCAAAGGCTACGACGAGCCCACTCTGGATTCCATAATTTCAGAGGTGGGTGGGAGAGATCGTCTTCTGCTTTTGGCTGATAAACCTCAGGTAGCAGATAACACTAACTATGGACTGGCCTTCATCACGACCTTCTCCAGCCAACATTGGGCAATTAAGCGTATTATAAGAAAGCATTGGTCGATAATAAAAAATGACCGGGTATTGGGACCTCTTTTAGCAGAGAGGCCCAACGTTATATTTAGGGGTGCTACCAGTCTTAGGAACACTATAGCTCCCAATGTCCCGGATCCTCCAAAGAAGTTATCCTTTTTTGGGGACATTAAAGGTTTTTTCCCATGTGGCAAATGCAGGGCTTGTAGAATAAATGCCCAACGTGGCAGGAGGTTTACTGATTTCACGTCTAGTGGAACAGGCTTGACATACCCCATACGCACCTTCATCACTTGTTCTACTAAATGTGTCGTGTACCTCCTCAGGTGTCCGTGCGGTTTGGAGTACGTGGGGCGCACCATCCGCATGTTGCACATCAGGTTGGGGGAGCACCTCACGAACATTCGTAAGGGTTATGATAAGCATAATGTCAGTAGACACTATGACTTGGTACATAAAAGGGACCCCACTGGTACCATTTTTTTGGCCATTGAGAGCTATGTCCCCCATTGGAGGGGTAGCAATGGCAAGCGCTCTATCTCCCGTGCCGAAACTAATTGGATACACAAATTAGGATCCCATGTTCCTGGTGGCCTCAACGTGGAATGGGACATCAACTGTTTTATTAATAACAGTTGATGTCCCCGTTCCAGTTTTTGGTTGAAAGATCTAGGCACTTTTTTCCATGTATCTATATATTTTCTTCTGATTTGCCATTTTGCCTTACTATTATCATTTATCATGGTCACTGCATGGGGTTTTGGCATAGACATGTGAATTGAGATATGGTCCTTTATGTTGATAATGAAATAATCTGCACTAAATCATATGCACTTTTATGCTTAGCATAACAATATTTTTTCTTTATCAGTAAATGTTTAGTATATTTACATGTGCAATAGGTGAAATATTGGTCAGAGGTCATACAGATGGAAGGCATAGGTGCTGACTATATAGGCACTTTTAATTTTTAATTTTTAATTTTTAATTTTCAGTTTATAGTTTTGTTATGCATTCCAATTAAAAGGGGGTGCATTAACCAATGTATCCACTAGATGGTGCTATATAAAACTTCTAGCAAGTCTATTTGTCATTTTTCTTTATTTCATTAGTACCTTTTTATTTTGATTTTATCCCTGCTCTAATTTCATATCAGGCAGGTGATGCAGATTTCAACTATAGTCTGGCGGTGCTTTAATTAACTTTTGCCCGCTTTTGTAATTTATATACACAGTAATTGTGTTTATGGTCTCACTAGGTACTTCCTGTGTCGCTTGTGATTGGACCCCAGTGGTTTCCTGTCAATTCTGACTGACTGCCTGTCCGACCTATAGCGCCGCTGTACCTAGCCTCAGACCACTATTGGACACTTAGTGGTTTCCTGTCAATTCTGAGTGATTGCCTGTCGGACCTATTGCGCCGCTGTACTTAGCCTCAGACTACTATTTAAATGAATAGCGCAGAGGTGTGGGCGTACCCCTGATGATGTCACGCTGTGACGAAACGATCGTCGGGTAGTCACGCCCACACGCTCTGCGCATATGCGATCGCTTCTACACTCCCAGGCCAGGAGTTTTTATCTTTCTTAGCTACAAGGTAGCGAAACTGTTTTTATTTTGTATTGCTACTTATCTGTGCTGTACATTGGACCCATTGAGCCAGAATAAAGGCATTCCTTGTTTTAACATACTACACGATCCGGACCTTTTTTGTTTTATTTTTGGTATCCCTGCGGGACTCTGATCGGACCCCCCAGAGGGGGTATATAGGCACTTGGTGGAGCCTGATGCACGCTCTGATGAGCGAGGAATAGCCCAGCTGATTCGCTGTACCTGGAACCTCGTTTGATGGGATATATGCGATAAAGACCAGACATCTGGTAAGCCTCCTTTTCTTACTTTATATCTCTTGAAGGGAACTGCGAGGTCAATTTTAAGAAAATCTTATTACACTCAGAAGCGCTCTGTGTAGGAGACTGTCAAAGGCTACTGAACACTGAGGACTCTGTTTGATTGTTTTTTTTGCGTTTTTCACTGTATGCGATTTGGATGCACTTATCTGTTTGAACCTATAGATTTGGGTATTCACATAATTTTTTTTTGTAAATGTTAGTTTATGTACTCAATATTCAGTACTGAGGACTCTGTTTGACTATTCTGATTGATCTTTTTGCGTTTTTCACTGCATGCGATTTGGATGCACTTATGTGTTTGAACTTATAGATTTGGGTATTCACATATTTTTTTGCAAATGTTAGTTTATGTATTTAACATATATCAACACATATTTGGTTTAGGTTTGCACTGTAATTAAGTTGTTTATAAGTTTATATGCACTCTAACTGTCGCAAGTACCAGTATCCATTCACATGGAATAGGACTTGATTCACTCACCTTTACCGTTATTGGTCAAGTTTTTTTATCTCATTTTTTATCTCATTTTTTTGAGCGCTGCACTTTTTCACATTTATTTCTATTTTTGGTTTAGTATCTAGAGCCATAGTGTTCAGCTGCTCTGGTTATTTCCTAATTTTTTCCGAGCGCAGATTTCTTCCACATTTTTTTTTAATGGTTTTTATATGGTTACATTCATAATGAAATAAAGTTGAACTTTGAAAAAAAAAAACAGGGGTCATCAACATCACCAGTCATCACACCTTACTACCTTACTTCAGGCTGGGGAGAGTGAGGAGACATTGAGCCAGGTCCTTGCCACTCTTCGGGGGGAGGATGATGATTCTGAATCAATTAGTCAGTCTTCTCTGCAGCCACTCCTCAAGTCAGCGCCTGCAAGCTTAGCAAGTCACGTCTGATGTAACGCCGGGCGTCCCTTCTCCTGTAGTGCCACATGACCTGCCTCTGAGACTCCTGGGAGGTGGGAGTTGTAGTTTGCTACACGCTGATGATGATTTCCTTACACCATCAGGAACTAGCGGGGCTGGACTACAACTCCCACAATGCAGCGCAGGCTGCGCAGCAGCTTCAAGCTCAGCTAGCCAACCCGGCGGCCGATGCGGCTGACTTCAGCACTGTGTATAACCCAGGCTGCCCCTCACAGCCTGGGGAAAAAAAAATGAAAAAAACACTCAGCAGCGGGCCCCACTCGGCTGCGAGCCCCATAGCGCCCGCGTGGGTCGCTATGGTGGTAGTTCTGCCACTGAGTCAATCACAATACCTTGGTAAGAAGGTGGAGAACAAGGTGGTCCCATTTTGAGGGCCATCAGACACTACTGTGTTACTCTGTAAGTGATATAACTGAAAGTTTGTTGGGTAAGGTATGTATTTTTGTTGATGACACAAAGGTGTCCAACAGGGTTGAAATTCCTGGAGGTGTTAGTAACTTAAGTCCTGACCTCAACACAACAGAAAACCTTGGGGATGAATTAGAGCGGAGACTGTAAGCCAGGCCTTCTCGTCCATCATCAGTGCCTGACCTCACAAATGCACTTCTGGCAAATCGGCATCTATTGACGGCAATGGAACTGTCTGAATTGGTGCAACGCCACACCGATTTCCAAAAGTAGTTCCTGCACTACTTTGGGCGACTTCAGGGGGTGATTTCTTACCTCACAACTTTTTGAGATGGGAATGAAGGACACCTATTAGCAAAAGTATGTAGGCATAGCACACACCCCCTAACACGTCTCCTTAAAAGGAGAATTATTCCAAAAAAAAAAGAATGATTAGTCAAACCCCCAAGTCCTTTTTTTTTTTACCAATAATATTCCTTTAGATTGGCTTTAGAAATTTACAAACAAAGCAATTTATAAATTAGATGAATGGTTTAGCGCTGGGAAACCCTTTTTGAAAGATAAAAAGTGCATTTTATATACAACTATATAGATTAGAACAAAATGAGGGACAAATGAGGAGGAAGGAGGGACCAAGGGACTTTGTTCCAAATCAGGGACAGTTGGGACCTATGCGATTTCACTAGACATCTGTGCAGGAAAGTGCACTGATGTCTTTGAAATCGCTCACAAAGTAGGGCTGAGGCCCCTTTCACACTTGTGCGACTGTTCTGCAAAATCGTGCCACTTTCAGGTCGCACAAGTGTGAAAGGGGCCTAAGTCATTGTGCTGAATACTATTATACCTAGAATATAAACTAGTCCCACCATTAAACACTAGTAAAGTATGTAATTGTGCTCAAATGGCTGAAAATCACACAGATGGTATCACCAACAGAGAGCTTGCACTGTACTCAGCAGCATATGCTGAAAAGAGGCGAACGCCTATTAGCTAATGCCACATGAGCATGAGCATGGTTGTTACTATAATATTAAAGCCTGAAATGCAAAACATTATTGTATAGAATCAAACATTATTAAATGTTATTCCTATGTAGGTTTGTGCTCAGCTCTGTAGTGTAGTGGTATGTCTTGCTACCTTCAAAGTATCAAGCCATGAGTTTGAATCCCACCAATGGTATCACCTCCTAAAAATGTGCATTGTAATTAGCCAATGTGCATCAGTTTGGTTTATTCCATAATTTGAACTCTTCAAATGCATGCAATGGTATGTAATTATTCAATAATATTATGGTTTGGAATTCCAAAAATCAAGGAAAAGAATGTCATAGTTGTGGGGCCCCCCTAAATACATACCGTACCCTTATCTGAGCATGCAGCCTGGAGGTCAGAATGAGGGGGGACGAGCGAGCACCACCCCCTCCTGAACCATACAAGGCCACATAGCCTTAACATGGGGAGAGTGCTTTGAGGTCCCCCCAAAGCACCTTGTTCCCATGTTGATGGGGACAAAGGTCTCTTCCCGACAACCCTAGCCAGTGGTTGTCAAAGGTCTGCGGGTGGGGGGCTTATCAAAATCTGGAAGCCTCTTTTAACAAGGGGGCCCCCAGATCCTGCCCCCCCCCCCACATGAATGAGTATGGTGTACGATTTACCCCTACAAGTTCACCAAAAAAAGCAGTGAAGTGTAAAAAAAAAACAATAGCCGGTTTTTGACAAGTCCTTTATTGTAAAATAGCTCCAAGCTGTCTCTCCCACCACCATCTTCTCCCCGAGCTGTCTTCTCCCTGAGCCGTCTCTCCTGCCACTGCTATCTTCTCCATCTGCTGTGTTCTTCCGTGCCGCCAGTTACCTGCTAATAAAAAAAAGCTGCTCTTCTTCTGTGGTGGTCTTCCTTCGCTATGTTGTCACCCGCTGTGTGGCTTCTCATACATAGCCATGGGGCGTGCTCTCCAGGTGTCGTCATCGGATGGCCACGGAAGACCGTCACAGAAGAAGAGTGGCTTTTTTTTATTAGCGGGTAACTGGCTGCGCGGAGGAACACAGCAGCGGGAGAAGACGGTAGGAAAGACGGCTCAGGGAGAAGACAGCTCGGGGAGAAGAAACATCAAATTCTAGTAAATGTATTGTCTATGTATGGTTGTGCTAAGCCCAATAGGCTAGTGGACAGCGCCAAAAACTCAGGCCCTGAAGGACTCATGGGTTTAGATCTCACAGAGGTATACTAAAAGATTGCATTGGTGAAAAATTGGCGAATGACTATTAGCCAAAGCAGAATCTGGTGAAAATAGGTGAATGCCAATTAGCCAATAAACGTTATTTTGGCTGATTCTATTATATTAACTCTTCAAATGCATGCAATGGTACGTAAGTATTCAATAATATTATGGTGTGGAATTCCAAACATCACACACTAATTAACGGGCAGTTTACATTTCTTTGTTTGTTTATTGTAATTTGCTTGTGCACTGAAAAAATAAACACAGCTGGTGGATGGTAGGTTGGCTGAGATTTGAACTCATACCATGAGTGCTGTGGACACATCTTAGCAGACCACCAAGCCATTGTGCTAAGTACATTGAGACCTGCATAATAGTGTAGTATGATTAAAGAATGAACATAAAGAATTACGGCTTTATAGTCACCTAAATAAAAAAATAAAAAAAAAACATGAAAAAAACAACCTACAACAAATAGGTAACCTAAATGTTCAATACATGTAACTTTACAGAATAGCAGACGTTACTCTGTAATAATCGTTCATAACTGCAATCGTTAGCAAAAGAAGTAAAAAAACTAGGAATACTAATTGCCAAATACATCAATTGATGCACACGAGGTAGAGCACATCTCACATAAAAATGTTTCTTTAGCCCCATACACACGCTCGGATTATCCGAGGACCAGGTCCGTCGGATCATGTCCATCGTACTTTGTCCGATGTTGGTTTTGCGTACACACGGTCGGACAAAGTTGTCGGAAAATCCGATCATTCTGAACGTGGTGACGTTTGTTGCCTACGACGGGACTACGTAGAGGCTAGTAGCCAATAGCTTTGGTCTTGTAATGTGATCTGAGCATGCGTAGCACTTTGTCCGTCGGAATTCGCTACACACGATCGGATTTGGTGTGATCGGACTTTGTTGTCAAAAAATCTATCCAGCAGGAGATAGGACTTTGTCCGTCGGACAATCCGATGGAAACTGTCCGATGGTGCCTACACACGGTCGGAATTTCTGACAACATTGTCTGATAGGACAGAATCCATCGGAAAATCCGACCGTGTGTATGGGGCTTTTCACATACATAGTTCATGGTTGCAGTGCAGTGTTATATAATAACTTAGTAGAAATTGTCATGTGGAATCGCAAGTTAGCACTGATTTCTGAATTTACTAATGCATGTTCGCCACCAAAATCGCTATTTTTCATGCGCACATTCGCCTGTTGAAATCTTAATTGCCTAAAATGGGCTTCCTTTACTAAATGATTTCCTATAGTAAATGACCAGGTCCAGAGACGGGGGCAAACATTATGAAAGGTCTGAGGAATAAAACATATCAAGAATTAAGGGGATTAAGGAGGGCAAACAAATAAATAAATGGAGAGAATGGGGAGACATGATGATTAAATACATTAACGGTGGGACTAAGGAGGGCAGACAAATATATATATATATAAATATATATATATATATATATATATATATATATATATATATATATATATATATATATATGTGTGTGTGTGTGTGTGCGTGTGTTTGGGTGTTTGTGCAAAGCACTGCATAAATTGTCAGTGCTATATAAGTACCTGTAATAAATAAATAAATAAAAATGGGGAAGAAGACTTGATGGACCACTTGCCTATTTTCTGCTCTATGTGTTTCTATGTTTGTATTATTCTTTGCTGTATGAGCATCAAAAGCTCATGCAAGAGAATGTCATTTGGAAATATTGCAATTCCAATCTAGTGTGGCCTCACAAACTTGACTTTATAATATTCAAATGTTACTTTTTCTCTGCTTTTTCTCTGCTTGCTTTCAGGTACCAGTGAAAGATGAAAAAAAATCTCTCCTAGTTTAAAAACACAAAACTTTCCATTTGAGCTTTAGCATTCCAATACATTACACAAAAACAGCATACAAATTATTTATAATACACATTAATAGAATATCCGAGGATGTGACATTTAAGTAGAGTTGGTATAGGACAGGGGTATTGAATTAAAATCCAAGGAGGTCCAGTCAGTAAAATGTTATTTGGCAAAGAGAAGGGCAAATACAAGGAAGAAACAATTGAGAAGATGCAGGATTAACTTTATCAATAAAAACAAACTGTCAATTTTCAAAAAAAAAAAAAAAAAAAAAATGTTATTCCTGCAGAGGTCCGAATAGCATGTTTGATTACTAATAGCACCTCCGCGCATCGACAAACGCATCGTGTTTTTGCGAGTGCCAAACTGCATGTTGCTGCAGCACCATGCGGCTCAGCGTGGCGCAATTTAAAATAGGGTCAGGGACTTTTCATTTCTGCGTCTCTGCATGTAAGGCAGCCCATTGTAATGAATGGGCTGCCTACATGCACAATGCAGGTTGCAATGATGTAAACGTAACCCCAAAATGTAATCCTTCACATCACAATCTCATTAATACATCACTATTCTCAGTCCCCCTGCACATTACCCCCCCCCTCCCCCTTCATATGAGCCTCCCCTCTTTACACCCCTGTCCTCAGTCCCCCTTTTTATCATCCCCCTCCTCCTTCACATTCCTGTCCTGGCTCCCCTTCATATCACCCCTGTATTCCTTTTACATTCCAGTCCACTTTCATACAGTATCACCCCCCTTCAACATTCTGCTATCAGCCCCCCCCCCCCCATATCACCCCCACTCATTTGCATTCCTGTCCCCCGACCCCCTTTTATATCGCCCACCTCCTCCTTCAGACTCCTGTTATCGCGCCCACCCCTTTATATCACCCCCGGCTTCCTCCCCATCCTGCGCAGCAGTGACATAGCCCTTTCCCCTCTCTTACCTTACACAGATCAGGAGGCAGGGCAGTTCTGAATGGAGCGAAGGAGCTGCACAACTTTTCCTGTTAATCAGCTTGTGATTAATTGCTAGGAACGCATAGAAACCAGTTTAGGATATTTATAGAAAGTTCATATTTTTCCTATTTCTTCCTAATTAAAGCCCAAGTAATAAAAATGTAATGTTACCAAATTCCAACAATGTACATGCAGAAACAAATGATGTAAATTATATTAGGGTAGCCTACAAGATGCTACAAGATTTAAGGTGCAAAACCAACACATCTCCAAAATTATCTGTGGCTCAAGGGTAGTAAAGAGAGGAAAAGACTATTTTTGTTTGTTTTTGGTTATGTCAGGAAGATTTGATTTACTAGATCTGCCGATGAGCTCACAGAAGGCGACCTCCCTTGCAACAGTGAACATTACGGCGTCAAAAAAACAAAAAAACTCCAAAGCAGGTAACAAGGAATTTAAGTAGAACTAAGAACAAATGGGGTCTGGAGATTTGAGACAAAGTTGCAATAAAGACAAATGTGTTTAGGCATAGTACATATAATATATTAGTGCATTAGTGCATATAATAGGTGCATATAATAGGACTATTAAAGGTATCTTGGCTGCTATCATACATTTAGAGAGATGTTTGGATGCTCTTAGCCCTCTGGAAAGTCAGAATTTTTATAGTATAGACTTGTGTTAGTTATTCTTGACCTGGTCCAAACACACACTATGTGATCTGGGACTTATATAGGGAAAGCCATAAAGAAGCTTAAAAGTTTGGGACAGAGTATAATTTTAATAGTGTTAATGTGCCCAAACAGGATATCTGACGTTGCTGTCATTTCCCCAGAAAGTGTTTTAGAAGGGGATAAAATTTCACCTGAATAAAGAATTATAGATGATACCCAAGACACCCAAAATTTACTTGCACTGCCAAGTTTTTACTGGCATTTCCAAAGGTTACAAAATTCGTTGTAGATGCAAAATTCCGTATTTAGGCTAAAAACAAGTACAATATGCAATTAGCAGTGTGATTTAAGATTGATTAAGGCAAAAAACATATATCTTATTTTATTTTCAGGTACAGGATTTAGGAGGGCAAGAAAATAGAATGGGTAGGCGCACACACACATGAAATTGATTCTCACAGTGAGACTGACAGCAACACAGATGATGACACCTCACCGTCATGTCCCCTTCTGAATCACAGTGATAGTCTCTCTTAATGCCAGGTGGTCCCTTCAGTCCACTCCAGGCCAAGCAGCATGGACAGACCCACACACAAGGCTTCGGCCACTTCGCTCGGCTCTCTTGCACCACAACATCACACAACACGCTCAGGCACCGCCTCCTTAAGACCCGCCGGCGCCACCCAAACACACTGTAGCAGGCACTCAGATGGTCAGATGGCACTCAGCCGAGCGCCACAGCCATATTTTTTACTGGCAACCTTTTCCTGTCATTGGCATTTACTGGCAGGAGAAAAGTGCCCATTTTTTTTACTGACTGCCAGTAAAAATACTGACGGTTGGCAACACTCATCAAGGGTTGCCCTTTAACCACTTGCCGACTGCCGAACGCCGATATACGTCCTTACTTTGAGGACGGATATCGTTATTATGGCAGCAGCTAGCTCCCACAATCCCCAGTATTATCGTTTTTGGCCGGTGGTCGGCTACAAGATAAAAGTGGTCTCTGTGGTGGATTATCAGCCAGATCACTTTTATCGGCAGCGGGAGGGGGTCCCCGCCGCTTACCAGAGCCGTCGGCAGTGGCGGAGCCGATCCGGTCCTCTCAGTGGCTGTGGAAGCGACATCACTTTCACCCACAGCTCTTAAAGGGCCATTTTTTTTTAAATTCTTTTTTTATTGACAATTTTTTTTTTTTTTTTTATTGCATTTTAGTGTAAATATGAGATCTGAGGTCTTTTTGACCCCAGATCTCATATTTAAGAGGTCCTGTCATGCTTTTTTTCTATTACAAGGGATGTTTACATTCCTTGTAATAGGAATAAAAGTGACACAATTTTTTTCTTAAAACAGTGCAAAAATAAAAAATAAAAGGTAAAATAAATAAGAAAAACATTTTTATTTTAAACGTGCCCTGTCCCGCCGACCTCGCGTGCAGAAGCGAACAAATACGTGAGTAGCGCCTGCATATGAAAGCACTGTTCAAACCACACGTGTGAGGTATCGCCGTGATCGGTAGGGCGAGAGCAATAATTTTAGCCCTAGACCTCCTCTGTAACTCAAAACATGCAACCTGTAGAATTTTTTAAACGTCACCAATGGAGATTTATAAGGGTAAAAGTCTGTCGTCATTCCACGAGCGGGCGCAATTTTGAAGGGTGACATGTTGGGTATCAATTTACTCGGCGTAACATTATCTTTCACAATATAAAAAAATTGGGCTAAATTTACTGTTGTTTTATTTTGTAGTGTATTTTTTCCAAAAAAAGTGCACTTGCAAGACCACTGCGCAAATATGGTGTGGCAAAAATTATTGCAATGACCGAAATTTTAATCTTGGTCTATGTTCTAAATCATTTTCTAGCAAAAAACAAAAGTTTTTAACTTGTAAACAAACACATCTAAAAAAGAGGCCCGGTCTGTAAGTGGTTAATCATACTCTCAAATGTTTAGATTATTTTGGATTTATAAGATTGTCCTAATTATGTTACTTTATAGCAGAGTTTAACCACTTGCTTACTGAGCACTTAAACCCCCCTCCTATCCAGACCAATTTTCAGCTTTCAGCACTGATGCACTTTGAATGACAATTACGCAGTCATACAACACTGTACCCAAATAAAATTTTTATAATTTTTTCCCCCAAATAGAGCTTTCTTTTGGTGGTATTTGTTCACCTGAGTGATTTAAATTTTTTGTTAAAAAAGTGTAAAACGACCGAATTTAATTTTTTTTTTTTTAAAACGGGTAATTTTTGTCCGTCATTGATGTACGCTGATGAGGTGGCACTGATGGGCACCGATAGGTGGCAGTGATGTGCACTGATGGGTGGCAGTGATGGGCATTGATCGGTTACACTGATAGGCAGCACTTCTAGGTAGCACTGATTGGCACCACTGGTGGGCATTGATAGGTGGCACTTGTGGGCATTGATAGGTGGCACTCATGGGCATTGATAGGTGGCACTTGTGGGCACTGTCAGATGGCATAAATGAGGCATAATTGCCTCTTCCTTTTCGTGACCGATGTCCCTTCAAGATAAGCCGGAGATCAGCTTTTTTTCTCCTCCGCTGTCAGCGTGAGGAGAAAAAAAAAAACGATCACCGATCTTTTGTTTTGATCATGTGATCAGCTGTCATTGGCTGACAGCTGATCACATGGTAAAGGGACGGGACCGGCCCCTTACTCGGATCGGTGATCACCCAAGTCAGTCTCCGCGCGCACCCTGCAGGGCGCGCGCAGGGAGCGTGCACAGGAGAGGCCGTCATATGACGGCCTCCCGGAAATTCAGGTTCACGCTGTGGTCGTCATTCGGCCATAGCGCATATGTCAAGTGATTAAAGATACATGCATCTCCACAAATAACAGTTTGAAATCAAAAGTTTATTTTTATTTTATTTTGAGTTTATTTTTCCAAACCATTTTTGTATAGTTTCCACTATGTTTCCACCCTTCAATAATAGATACAAATCTGCAGTGCTTACCTGCAATCCTTGGTCTTAATCTATGTTCAAAAGGCAATGACAAAATTTAGTTGTCTATAGTACTTACATATATGCATTTTTAGCACTTCATGGCAGGTAACAATCATATCTCATTAAGTTTCTTTATATTTAAAAAATGCTTGATATCTAGGTTATCACGTTCAGCATCTCTTCCCTATAATACAAACATTTCAATACATTTTTAGATAGGTTTTGCTTCAGACGTTTGAGGACTTCCGGCAATTGAACAGACTGTACTAAACAGTCATATTAATGACCAGAAGATTGATCTTGCCTTCAGAAATCCAGCATAATTAAAGACAGATCAGGTGAATAAGAGGATAATAGACTGCACTCTATAACCTTACTTAAACATGTTTGCCTGGTATACACTAAGGGCAATCAATCAACATCTGAGCATGGATGGTAGATTTAGAAAAACCAAGAGATCCACTGGGATCAGAAAATGAAAGAAAAAAACATTAAACAAAATGCTATGCATTCATTTTCTCCCCTAACAAAATAGAAATACCCTAACATTGTGTATTTTTTCAAAAGGCTTTTTTTAACTAATGATTGTAAATTTGACAAATTTGTAAGAGTATGTAATTTTGAGGACTATTTTAAACTATGGCACTATGTATTGCATTTACATTCATGTACAATATATATTGAATGTAATTAGGTTTATTTAACAATTATAACAAAAATGAATAATATGATGCGACCTAAAAAGACCATCATAAACACTGCCAGAAATTGTATATAATTAGAGCTATAATTGGATAATAAATGTGAAGTACAAGTTATAGGTAGGTGTGTACATTTGGATTATTTCATCAAACAAGCTCAGCAATGTAGGTTGGCTCTGTGTTAGCTTTGCAGATAGCACAATAATGTAAAAAAGTAATGACATCTTATGAAAATTGTCACCTATTTCAACATATACTGTATGAATTAGCAAACATTAGATCAGCAATCAAACAGTGCTTACACATAAGGGTAATGTATTTGAAAAAATTACATATACTATAAATTGTAATGGTGTATTTATTCTCTAAATCTAAATGAATAAAAATGCACATTTGTCATGTGGAAAAAATAGATACACCCAGACATTTACCACCACATCAAATCTATAAAATCAGAATCAGGTTTTCCAGATTAGGTACCAATGATTACAACCTCCTTATGCAGATAGATCCTGTCTAATTTCTCGGGTACAGTGTTCTCTTTGCAGTTGATATGTGTGTTGTCATCAAGCCAAGATCAAAAGAGCTCAGGATACCTGTTTGACCCTTCAAGGATTGTCTTGTCCATAGGTTTTGACAACAACCATTGCATTTCAGCTTTATCTGAATCAATTTTTGGGCTGTAATATTATTATACAGTATTTACATAGCACCAACAGTTTGTGGAGCACTTTAAAACATAAAATGTATGGCTGCAGTACTCTGCACCTTTACTAATTATTTATTTTTGAATCTACATGGAGAAATCACAAGGGATATTACTGGGCAGATACCAAGTTGGTATGCCTGCCACATACCAGTGTACATCAAAGCTATAATTTGGAGTCATATTTGGACACTTCTTGGCAGTTATAAAGTCCAAAGTGTAGCGCTGAGAATGTGTGTTGAAATAAGATTGGAGATTATCCAAACATGTGAAAGTCCATCTCAAAATCTGACCAACAAGGTAAAACAACGACAAAATTAATAATGTGAAAAAATTCCACCCAAGTTCAGTGCACAAGATGAACAAGAAAAGGGGAACGATCCAAATTTTTGTAATCTCGATCTGCTTACCAGAACCCAGTTGTAAATGAGCGATGTGGTCAAAAGATGGCAGGTGAGACTTGATCAAAACGACAAATGAAGACCGGATCCAGACTCCTCCAGTAAGTATTAAATGACAGGATTCGCAAAACCAGGTGGATGGAATATGCTAAAGGAATCTCCCACAGGGTAAAGGAAGAAAGCAACCAATAGTGAAGCCCGCAAGATAAAATCAAAGATTTTATTGTATACAGTCTACTTCCATCAAAAAAGAGACATCAGGGCATATATAAAATACGCGTGCTTGCATCAGCCAGCCTGACATGTTTCATCCAATGGCGGATATCATCAGAGGCACTGATGATATCTCTGATGATATCCGCCATTGGATAAAACATGTCAGGCTGGCTGATGCAAGCACGCGTACCTGTTATTTTATATATGCCCTGATGTCTCTTTTTTGATGTAAGTAGACTGTATACAATAAAATCTTTGATTTTATCTTGCAGGCTTCACTATTGGTTGCTTTCTTCCTTTAACCTGTGGGAGATTCCTTTAGCATATTCTATCCACCTGGTTTTGCAAATCCTGTTATTTAATACTTACTGGAGGAGTCTGGATCCGGTCTTCATTTGTCGTTTTAATCAAGTCTCACCTGCCATCTTTTGACCACATCGCTCATTTACAACTGGGTTCTGGTAAGCAGATCGAGATTACAAAAATTTGGATCGTTCCCCTTTTCTCGTTCATCTTGTGCACTGAACTTGGATGGAATTTTTTCACATTATTAATTTTGTCGTTGTTTTACCTTGTTGGTCAGATTTTGAGATGGACTTTCACATGTTTGGATAATCTCCAATCTTATTTCAACACACATTCTCAGCGCTACACTTTGGACTTTATATATTTTTACTTTGCTTATCAACAAACTGTGTTGGCTGCTATCACTTTACATCTTTGGAATTAGCGCAGATATTTTGTTCACCCGTTTTTTGACTTCTTGGCAGTTACCTACCTTTGGGGTTCCTTACATAGTCTTCGGTTGACTGTTCATGGTTTACTATTTTTGCAAGGCCTAGATTTTGTGTGGATTTATTGTGTGGATATTTAATGTAGGATTTTCATCTTTAGGGGTTTATTTCCCCCATATGTTGTGCATTGGATGACTGATGCATGCACCCACAATTATGTTTACCTTGTGGCAACATATATGTCCAGAGACATAGCTGTAGTTGCATTTTTCCGATAGACTGTGCATTTTTTTCTGAGTGATATTGGGTTATAGATGTCTCTGAGGTGGGACATTTTAACTTTTACCAGGGTTTTATAAACATGTCTTGATTATTATTATTATACAGGATTTACATAGCGCCAACAGTTTGCACATCACTTTACAACATGCGGGCAGGCAGTATAGTTACAATACAATTCAATACAGAGGTTCCTGCTTGTTAGAGCTTACAATCTAGGAGGGAGGGTCAAGTGATACAAAAGGTAATAACTGAGGGTGATGATCTGATGGAGAAAATAAATGTACAGTTGTTAGGTGTGGGAAGGATAGGCTTCCCTGAACAGGAGGGATTTCAGGGATAATCTAAAAGCAAACAGAGTAGAAGATAATTGGACAGATTGGGGTAGGGAGTTCCATTGGATGGGAGCGGCTCTGGAAAAGTCCTGGAGGTGAGCATGGGAGGAGGCGACGAGGGAGCTAGAGAGTGAGAGGCTGTGGGAGGAACGAAGAGAGTGATAAGGTTGGTATTGGCTTTGTAAGCTGTTGTTAGTATTTAGATTTAAATGTGTTGGGTGCAGGGAAGCCAATGGAGGGATTGCCAGAGAGGAGTTGCAGACACAAAGCAGTTGGTAAGGTGGATGAGCCTCGCAGCAGCATTCATGATGAACTCAAGGGGGGATAGCCTATGTAAAGGTAAGCCAATGAGAAAGAAGTTGCTGTTGTCAAGGCGAGAGATGACCAGGGAGTGAACTAGGAGCTTTGTGGTGTCATTAGTTAGAAAGTTGCATATTTTGGAGATATTTTGCGGAGGTTGAGGTGGCAAGATATGGACAGCATAGGTCATAGAGTCCAGGATTACACCTAGAACCTTGGCATTCAGTGGTGGGCTGATAGTTGTGCCATTGATCTTGACAGAGAGATCAGGGCAAAGAGCACGTTGGGGAGGAAAAATTATGAGCTTGGTTTTGGATAGATTGAGTTTGAGGAAGTAGTGTGACATCCAGACTGATATGTCTGTTAGTACATTAGTGATACGTGAGGATACTGATTGGTAGCGAGATACATTTGTGTGTCTTTGGCATAGAGATGGTGGTGGAAGCCATGGGAGGCTTTCAGCTGACCCATGGAGGAGGTGTAGATCGAGAATAGGAGAGGTCCAAGAACAGAACCTTGGGGGACCCCAACAGAGAAAGGAAGAGGATAGAATTGTATATAACGCTAAAGTTCCAGTTGGTTCTGTAAGTAGGAAGAGAACTAGCAAAGATTATAGTCACTGAGACTAACGGTGTGGAGTTTTTCAGGGAGGAGGGGGTGGTCAACCGTATCAACGACAGCAGAAAGGTCCAGGAGTAGGAGTACAAAATATTGTCAATTCGTTTTGGCTGTTATTGGTGTAACATGCCTTACATCAATAAAATACTTGTGGATTACAGTTCATGGTTTGTGAATTTCTTGGGTATGTCTAGTATTAATAATGCAATAGGGTCATTGAGTCCATACTTTAGGTTTTTCGTTTAAGCTTTTGTTGTGGTATTATATAATGAGGGAACACTGATCTGTTGTATTTTAGGTTTCAAGGTAGCATTTATTTGTATCTTCTTCTGTGTATTAACAAACTGAAGACAGCATTTCGATTGAAGAACTTCATACAAGCTGTGAAGCATGGTGGTAGAAATGTTATTGTTTTAGGTCACTTTGCTGCCTTGGACAGCTTGCCGTTATCAATTCGACAATCAATTATGCATCATATTAAAGTGTGCCTGATGATAATATAAGGCCATTTGTCCAAAATGGAGGGTTATGAACTGACCTACTTAAAGCTGAACTCCAGCTTTGGATACACTTTACACAGTTCGTTTGGGTCAGCTTGGCCCAAACAAACAATGTCCCTCACTAACATGTGAGGCCGCTGGATGTGCAGTGTAAACTGTATGTAGATAAGGCTACATACAGCATACTGCGTTGTGTTCTGGGTTAGAGCCGAGACTTCCAGTCTCATACCCGGAACACGGTAGAGTCTATCACAGTGGCTCTGAGCCATTTAGAGAAAGCAATGCATGAATAAATTATGGAATACAAAGCTTCCTCTGATTGGCTCAGTCAGAGGTTGTGACATTATCAGCCTGCCACTCTGACTCAGCCAATAAGAGGAAGCTTTGTATTCATTGCTAGAATACATTGTTTTCTCTGAATGGCTGAGCGCCGCTGTGATAGAATCTACTGTGTTCCGGGTATAAGACTGTATCTCTAGGCTCGAACTCGGAACGCAGCACAATATGCTGTATGTAGCCTTAGCTACATACAGTTTATACCACACATCCAGCCGCCTCAAATGTTAGTGCAGGACATAGTTCGTATAAAGTATATCAAAAGATGGAGTCTGGCTTTAAAGCCCTGATTTGAATCCCATTAAAGTGGAATTTGAAACAGGCTGATTTGAAACTGTCAGTTTGCAAAGAACCCCTCAAACATCTTGCAACATAAGAAAGTTGGCATGGAGGAGGGGTCAAACATTTCACAGAGTTGATATCAGAGATTGGCGGGTAGTTATACAAAACACCTACAAGAAGAAATTTCTACTAAAGGAAGAAATTCCTACTAAAGGAGGAAAGACCACCTTCTGAAGCCAAGGGCATACTACCATAGTACACCATTACAATATACTGATATTTTTGTTACATAAATAACTATCTGTTTGCCTATCCAAATATGTTAAAAATGGTCAACAGTTTCCATGAGGTGTAATTAATAGAGATGAGCTGGTGGTTTGGTCCAAACCTAGGTTTGGAGTGAACTTTGGCTGTTCGAGCACTTGTCTTTAGCTTATGTATACCTTTGATTCAATCTGCGCTACCACATGTTTATAACACTATAACAATTTTCAAATAATATTGTGCAAATAATATAATGTGAAAAATCTACAATATAAATATTAACCAAAAAAATCTCTATTGTGTCGCCGACTATAACACTATTTAGGTGTTCTCACCTCACCTTCCAAATTAATACTTTCACAACCAGTGAAGCGCAACACATATAAAAAAAACAATGCTTTTAAAATAAAAACAGTCCATATATCACATGTAGAAAATAATAAATATGCAACAAAATTCACTGTGTCCAACACCCAGTGCTCTGCAATAACTAATATGCAAATTCTTTGTAACCTGTGTTCATCCACCACCAGAAGCAATGCCTGCTCACCTCACACAAACAGGTAACTCGCTCATCAAACACATCCGACTGATGTTACACTTCTGTATACCTTAGCTTCCCTCTGTCACTGGTTACATAGTTACATAGTTGTATAGTTGCATAGTTACGTAGTAGGTGAGGTCCATCAAGTCCAACCTATGTGTGTGATTATATGTCAGTATTATATTGTATATACTTGTATGTTGTGGTCGTTCAGGTGCTTATCTAATAGTTTTTTGAAACTATCAATGCTCCCTGCTGAAACTACCTCCTGTGGAAGTGAATTTCACATACTTGCCGCTCTTATAGTAAAGAACCCTCTACGCAGTCTAAGGTTAAACCTCTTTTCTTCTAATCTTAATCAGTGGCCACGTGTCTTATTAAACTCCCTTCCACGGAAAAGTTTTATCCCTATTGTGGGGTCACCAGTATGGTATTTGTAAATGAAAATCATATCCCCTCTCAAGCGTCTCTTATCCAGAGAGAATAAGTTCAGTGCTCGTAACCTTTCTAACAGTCCCTTTATTAGCTTTGTTGCCCTTCTTTGTACTCGCTCCATTTCCAGTATATCCTTCCTCAAGACTGGTGCCCAGAATTGGACCGCATACTCCAGGTGAGGCCGGACAAGAGTCTTATAGAGTGGGAGAATTATCGCTTTATCTCTTGAGTTAATCCCCTTTTTAATGCATGCCAATATTCTGTTTGCTTTGTTAGCAGCAGCTTGAGCCTATCATCTACTAGAACTTACTAGGTTCTCCCCCACAGTGAGTAGATTGCATTCATATTTTTGCCACCCAAATGCATTATTTTACATTTTTCCACATTAAACCTCATTTGCCATGTAGTTGCCCACCCCATTAAGGGAACACACTGGCATACCTAGGAACCACTGACATCACAGGGAATTCCCACCCATTTTAAGCAAAGGGCTGGGATAGCAGTGAAATCACTGCCTAAATATGGACACTGACAATACAGGGAATACACACTTCTTTTAAGCAAAGGGGTGGGAATAAGAGTGACATCACCGCCAAAACAAAAGACACTGGCTATACTTCTACACAGACATTGGTCCTAGCCATATTTGCGCAATGATGTTGCCACTATCCTCACGCTTTTCCTTATACAGCTGATGACAGCTGATGACAAATCTGTTATTTGGCTAGTTTCCCCTTCTGGATCAATTGCAAGCTGGGTCGTCAGGTTTGTTTCCAGTGACTCCGCTGGTGGCAGGATTTACAATAAGGGACTTTTTGGGGGATTTTTTTTTTTTTTTTTTAACAAAGGATTTTTTTAAATGTTTGGGGATTTTTTTTTTAGGTTACAACTATTTTTTTTGTGAAAGAGCAGGATACCCCATACTCATTCATGTGGGGGTGGTATTTGAGGGCTTAAATATTCTGATAAGTCTCCTGGCCACCGACCCCCACAACCACCAGGCAAGGGTTGTGGAGAAGAGGCCCTTGTCCTCATCAACATAAGGACAATTGCTTTGACGGGAGATTGTTGAGGGCATGTGGCCTGGTATGGTTCAGGTGTGTGTGGGGGAGGGGACACACTTACCCCCCCCCCCTAACCTGGACATCCAACATCCAGGCTGCATGATTGGATTAAGGGTCTGTTATACATTTATAGGGGGACCTCACACATTTTGTTTTGTTTTCTTTGTTGTCCATTTGTTCTCTGTGTGCACATGCTGTGGTCCCGGGGGCCATCTTGACCCCTTTTGGTGAAGAAAAAAAGACCTTGGTGTTAGAATTGGCTGATATGTATTTACATCACTGTACGACTATATTGTATACCACAAACACCTGAAATTTTTTTAAAAATGCATTGGATATGTCCCAGCTTTGGGATATGTTCATAACCATCAAGTACAACACATCTTATGTATGATCTTATGGGACAACTTGGGTATACTGTTTGATGTACATAAACTGAATGTTGTTTTGAAGTATAAGATGTCAGCTGCATTGTGGTTTTAAATTATGTAAATCCTTTTATGATGTGAGGATAAAACTATATCTTTTATGAGATATTAGTTGATGGTATTAGCCTATGAAGTACCAATAGTAGTGAAATTGATGTGGGCAGCTTTTAGTCCCTTTATCTTAAATTTATTTAAGGTCCAACTTATTATAAGCTCTTACTAATAGCAAAACATCAACTGCATACACTGTTTTTTGTTTTCCTAGAATTGTTTTTCACCAGTCGAGTAAGTAAAATGTTATTTAAATGTAGAGCAATATTTAGAAATAATTTAGAATATGACTTTGATGAGAGGAATACAGGATTTAACTGAACATATTGTGGTGACTGTACTAGAAAATGGACTTGCCCTAGAAGAAAAACATATGCTTGAATTATGATCGTTATTGTGACTTTTGTGATCTAGTTCAACCCCTAGGTCATCATGACTTAAAGATAGATAGCTTCTTCCATAAGTTCTGGAACTTTGCTATGACTGGCTTTCACTGATCAATAAAAATTCCTTGTGGCTCTCACAATTATGATCCTTGGCGCTGTCTGTATTTTTATCAGACCATTTTAATTGATTGCTCAGTTCAGCTGCACAGATCCTTATATCTTATGAAAGCCAAAGGGGTGCTATAATTATATCAGGTTTCATGATCCACAAAACCTTTTTCTTCGTCTGGAATTTTTAGCTGAGAAAAAATATGTATTTGGGAAGTTTAAGTGCACATAAGCTGAGTAAAATTTCATAGTGGAGTAATAAACAAATTATATTTCATGCAGCTAATTTAAAAACATATTTCAATGTGTATTTATAAAGAATAATGTCCTAGGTTAAGAACTAATGTTTTTGATATGTACCAAAATGTAAAGAAATGGAATTCTACCTCGAAAATAGATGTTGCATTTAAATAATTGATTGCAGATTAATTTAACGCAGCATCTGTATTTGAGGTGGATTTCCATTTCTTTACAGTTTGGTGGTTGCCAAAAAACATTACTCATTAACCAGGAAATATTAATCGAAATAACTGTTTACTAACCCATTTATTGATACTAACAGCAATGATCTAATAACATTATTATTTTATTATGATCTACATTGTATTCCTTCACTCCCCTCCAAACACAGAAGATTTTTTCATGTAACAAATGGTAAAACATTGCATATACTTCTGGAAGGTTTAGAAAATACAGAGTAATATAAGCACTACATTGTAGATATTTTCCTTCTGCTGTTATTTTCCCCATATAGGGATTCATTTATTAAAGTAGCAATTTTCCTTCAACCCTTTACAATTCCTGCCAAAATGTATTTTAGGATAGAGTAGGGAAGGGTTTTATTCTGTCAGATTTTAATTGTAGAGATTTTCCCTCACTTCTTTTCCCAATTATTAGGACAAGAACTAAGAGGCAATCCTATCAGGGACACGGAGAGTACTTGTGTCCAAACAAGTAAAAATCATTGTTTAGAGTTTCATCTTGACTTATAATAAGCCAAATCTAATTTAGACAAAATGTCTTATCTTTTAACTACCCTGAACTGAATTGAAGATTTTTAGTGAACACAATTAGGATGAATAATTCTCTTTTAGAACGTTAACCTTAGCATTTTTTACCAAATTTCATCTATTTTCAGTTTGTTTTGTTAACAAACTCAATGAACTGGGCTATAGAAAAAAATCACAATATTATAGTGTTTATTATACAGTAATTGCCAAATAGGTATAACAGAATATAACACGCTAGTAACGTTATGCTGAAAATTCTACAAGCAAGACTTCAGCAGCATGTGAACCTAGAGCTACCACAAGTACAAGCTGGATTTTGAAGAGGCAGAGGAACTAGAGATCAAATTGCCAATATTCGCTGGATCGTGGAGAAAGCAAGATAGTTCCAGAAGAATGTCTACTTCTGCTTTATTGACTACAATAAAGCCTTCGATTGTGTGGATCACAACAAGATGTGGCAAATTCTGAGAGAAATGGGAATACCAGATCACCTTACCTGTATTCTGAAAAACCTGTATGTAAGTCCAAAAGCAACAGTTAGAACAGGACATTGAAAAACTGACTGGTTCAACATTGAGAAAGGAGTGGGGCAAGGAAGTATATTTTCACCTTACTTATTTAACTTATATGTAGAGTACATCATGGGAAAAGCCAGGATCGACGATTTACAAGCCGGAATTAAGATCGCAGGGAGAAATATCAACAACTTATAGATATACAGACGATACCACACTAATGGCAGAAAGTGAAGTAGAGTTAAAGAGTCGCTTAATGAAGGTGAAAGGAGTGCGCAAAAGCTAGCCTAAAATTTAATCAAGATCATGGCAACCGGTCCCATCACTCCTTGGCAAATAGAAGGAGAAGAAATGGAAACAGTGACAGATTTTATCTTCCTAGGCTCCAAGACCACGGCAGATAGTGACAATAGCCATGAAATTAGGAGATACTTGCTTCTTGGGAGGAAAGCAATGGTAAACCAAAAATAAAAATAAATCCACGCTTGGGACAAAAGTGGCTAAAAAGTTATAGGATAAATGTGTGTGGGGTGAGTGGCGCTTCCTCGGATCAAACCTATATAGCCTTAATAAATATGTGATAATCCGTATGCAATAAATGATGAATAATCCACTCTATAAAACCATATGATTATTGTGACTAGTCGACAACAATGGGTAGTAGTGAAATTACCATATATGTGGCAAGTGTACAAAAATGACTTCCCACCATTCAATAATCCAATATTCTAGTGTGAAATATGTGATAAAAGTAATAAATTAGTGACATTGCAATTCGTCACCAGAATATGACCAAAAAAAGAAGAATAACAGTAAACCATGTGCAAGGACTGTGCAAAAACTGAAATATCGTGACTCTTGTGCGTAGCAATTCAGGTGACTCTCATGACTCCCCTCATGGGTCCCTATGCACCAACTCGTAGTACCCCTGCGGGGGTGATAGGCATATAAGATGACCTTGGATCGATCATCCCACTGACTCCTCCACCAGCTTGCCGGCAACCCCTCTCAACAACTGCTCCAACAAATCAGGGAATCCTCCTTGAATTGAAAGGATCCGGTACCCAGGAAGAGGATCACAATCCTCTCAGATGTATCCACATAGAAAGAAATATAGGTCTCCTATAGTGTAATACCGTAAAAAAGGGGATTTATTTAAAATAAAGTAAAAACAAACAGTACACCTTCCCAGCAAGTGGGTACAGGTATACACTATGGCACCAAACAGGTAGCGAGGGGCCGGTTCGCGGCTTGCGCTTCACCAGCATTCCAGACACCCTCCTTGTAAACCGGAAGTGATGTAAGTGCATAGCTCCACCTTACGAGTTTTGTCATAAGGATTACATTGTAGGGATTACAATAGCAGTGTCCTGCACTATTAAAAAAAGTGCTTGCATAAAATCTGACCCACTACACACAAACTGGAAATAGTTTAAAGTATTTCAAGTAAACATTGGGACTTTTTAAACTTATTAACCTGCTTCCATGAGTTGATAGTAACTACAGGTACAATATATACTCTAAAGCCTCTCTCATGTTTTGTCCTGCCCCATCCTACCTCATTTTTCTCTCTCTTAAAGTGATGGGTCAATACTGAGGTACAAGAAGCAGGAGGGGGTGAAAAAATTCCCTGACATCCTATAAGGAGTCAGTACTTGCAAAACTGAGCACTTTTTGTGGCTCCCCAGGAAATAAAGCAGCTAGCTAAATGTAGGTTTCCAACACGTGTAGATATCTGCTATCCACTTCACCCAATTTACTTAAAATTATTCCAATAGAAAAACAAATAACCCTTAAATTACCAAACTTACAAATCAAGGTGTGGCATCCTCAGATTTATTTTTTGGCTAACAATTGGAAAATAATCTGGTAAGAGATGCTTCCATTGGCTTTCAACTCTGCTATAACAACAGAAAATTGAATTTGCTAAGGTATTGTTCACATTGCAAGGGAATTTGCCATTAGCTTGGTGAATGAGGTAAAAGTCTTCTGACGTCTATTAGCCAACCATATGCAGGCAAAAATATTTATTTTTTTCCCCTTGCATGTGATTGTATATTCTCCACAAAGTGACGTTTCGCCACATTCACTGGGCTAAGGGAAATTATCCTTGCAAAGTGAAATTGGCCTTGCAAATGAATAGGCCATTTGCCTTTGATAAATCAACAACTATATATTGTTTGTCTGAGCTATTGGATGAGTGGTTTTGGATACACAATTGTTAAGGTATACACAATTGTTAATTGTTAAAGAAATACATTTTTAGTAAAGAGCTTTTGGGTTTTTGATCTACCTCTCCATAACATGGCTGTTTATTATCTCATCCTATGTCCAAAAGTGTCTAACTAAGTCTGGATGCCGAGATAGATCTGCAAGATAATTATGTGGATCTTACTTCAACCAAATTTTTTTTTGTAGTTTTGAATAGAGGTTTGAAAAATATTTTAAATTGGTTTGCAGCACACCTTAAAGTGTATCTAAACCTAAGAACAAAATGTAAAATATTGAAGCTAACCAATTTGTAGATGTAGTGGCTGTATTAGTGCAAATTTTCAGGATTTTAAATGTCATATTCTCCTAATAACCTTGCCAGTAACACATCCACTCTAGGGTGGCAATGCTCACTTACTGAACTATATCTGTGGAAGAAAAGTGTTTTCATAGTAAATAAATAACTAACTACAGCACACCTCTCCTTTGAGGAGAAAAAACCTTACCATTAACCATTTACAGCCTCTTTAATGCCACACATCATTGCAAATGAGCCTTAAAATTACAATTTTGAGAAGGTAAGGTAGGTAATGCAGTTGAATGTCAGCTTTTACCTGCAGTATCTGCTTTAAAAAATACATACATACATAGGTTTCCTTCATCAGAGATACATCACAATAGCAATTTTATAGATGTCAATTTGCTAACTGAAATTCACAGCATACATCACAAACACAAATATCTTGTGACATATATCTCTGTGATCTTTCCTTAACACCATATTGTAAAATTTACATATCTCATTGGCTTTTCTCTATTACAAGCTAGCCTGCATATTTTTCTCACTTTGTGAGTCTGATTTACTAAAAGTAAACCAACAAGAACAGTGATAAATCACTATGGTGTTGCAATATTGAATCACATGAGTTCCCAGATGTACATATGCATGGCAAACGCAAACCATATCTAGCAAATTGTACACTGATATTTATTGCTGTTTTTGTGTATTCTGTTACGAAAACGTTCACTAAGGAATGTACATGCCAACATTCTACCACCAACACAACATGCACTATTTCATTAAATTTTTCCTTTTTTTAACATTCACCTTCAATATATCAGTAGGCACTTTATGCAATGGTGTTCCTATATAAGATGTGCATTTAAAGAGATAACATAAAATGTAATTTTAGGAACACCAGGCTATATTTCAATAGTTGAACTTGCTTTTTAGTAAATTCATTGTATACACTGTTGCCCGTGAGCACCTATCCATTCACATTACACGTGCTTAGTAAATACTGTGAGGTTACTAATGGCAGGTCTGCACATAATCAATACAAGGGTTTACACACATACATTTTAGTAAATCTCCACCCTCTCCTCACCCAGGCCCATATTGGTATAAAACTAACAGTTTCCTATTCTGGATATTTCCCTGGCCTATTCTCTAATGTTTGGATGCCTGCAGTATATTTAGCTTTGTTTTGTTTTAGCCTGTATTCTACCTGCTTTGACCTTCTGTCTGTATTAAAACTCTGTCTTAACACCATCTGTCCTGACCCTTGCCCTCTTTGTTAGGTACTCTTCTACCTGAAGACTCATTGCTTTGATTTTATAGCCTCCTCCCTCACCATCTGCCCCTATTAGGGAAAACCAGCCGTCAGAGGCCTAGAAAGGTCACGCAGTGGCATCTAAATTCCCATGGCAAAGGTTCTTTTGAAAAGGAATCTTTCCAGAATTGATGATGCTGCTGAAAAAAAAAAGTTTATGTTATTGATTTAATTTAAAGCCAAATAAAAGTCAGGCACCCCCATCCCTTGGCCCCAAGCTAATTTGTGTTTATTAAAAAAAAAAAAAAAAGAAAAGCTTTAAAACACTAGAAATATTTACCCGAATCCACTGTCACATGAACCTCCATTTTTTTATGGTGACCAGGTCACATATCTGCCATTTTAGGTAAGTCATTTGAGCTGTTATTATGCACATTGAGGAAGATGTCTAAAATATTAAACATTTTGCAACACTCTCAGCTAATACCATTACCTGGAAAAGAGAGTCCCATATTTGCACTGCTCTAACAGTAAAGTTCTCCTTACTCAAGTTAAAATAAACCCCCTTTCCACCAAATCTTAAATTGTGAACTTGTGTCTTCTTTAGGAACCTTAGAGAAATCAGTTTATTACAGTTGCAATAATATTTGATATATTTGCATTGTGTTATATTATCGCCTCTTAACCATTTGCCGACCGGCTCGCGCCGATATACCTCGGCAAAGTGTCACGGGTGCGCAAAACAATGTACCCGTACATAGCTGCATCATCCGTGGCTAGCGGGTGCCCGGCCGGCCGCCGCCACAGGGCCGTGCCCATGGACTCAATGTCCTCTGGTGGCCTGTGATCATGGCACGGAGAGGCAGAACGGGGAGATGCCTATGTAAGAAAGGCATTTTCCTGTTCTACCTAGCAACAGCACAGGGATCTACTGCTCCCAGTGATCGGGAGCAGTGATCTCTGTCGTGTTCTAGTGAGCCCATTCCCTCTACAGTTAGAACATGCTGAGGGAACACAGTTAACCCCTTGATCGCCCCCTAGTCTTTAACCCCTTCCCTTCCAGTGACATTTACACAGTAATCAGTGCATTTTTATCGCTGTATAAATGCCAATGGTCCCAAAATAGTGTCAAAAGTGTCCGATCTGTCTGCCGCAATGTCGCAGTCATGATATAAATTGCAGATCGCCGCCATTACTAATAAAAATAAATTAATAAAAATGCCATAAATCTATCCCCTATTTTGTAGACACGATAACTTTTGCGCAAACCAATCAATATACGCTTATTGCGATTTGTAGAAATATGTATTGGCCTAAACTGTGGAAGAAATAAAAATTTTTATATATTTTTTGGGGATATTTATTATAGCATAATGTAAAAAATATTGCTTTTTTTCAAAATTGTCGCTCTTTTTTGTTGTTTATAGCGCAAAAATTTAAAACCGCTGAGGTGATCAAATATCACCAAAAGAAAGCTCTATTTGTGGGGAAAAAAAGGACGTCAATTTTGTTTGGGTACAATGTCGCATGACAATTGTCAGCAAAAAAGGGCTTGGTCAGGAAGGGGGTAAATCCTTCCGGAGCTGAAGTGGTTAACCACTTAAGGACCAGAAGGATTTGCCCCCTTAATGACCAGGCCAATTTTTGTGATGCTGCAGTGCTTCGCTTTAACTGACAATTGCGCGGTCGCGCGACGTTGTTCCCAAACAAAATTGGCATCTTTTTTAACACAAATAGAGCTTTATTTTGGTGGTATTTGATCACCTCTGTGGTTTTTATTTTTTGCGCTATAAACAAAAAAGACTGACAATTTTGAAAAAAAAACAATATTTTTTAATTTTTGCGATAATAAATATCCAAAGAAAAATAAAAAAAACGAATTTCTTCCTCAGTTTAGGCCGATATGTATTCTTCTACATATTTGTGGTAAAAAAAAACCCACAATAAGCGTATATAGATTGGTTTGCGCAAAAGTTGTAGTGTCTACAAAATAGGGGATATATTTATGGCATTTTTATTATTATAATTTTTTTAACTAGTAATGGCGGTGATCTGCCATTTTTTAGTGGGACTGCGACATTGCGGCGAACAGATCGGACACTTGTGACACTTTTTTGGGACCACTGACATTTATACAGCGACCAGAACTAAAAATAGCCACTGATTACTGTATAAATGTCATTCATTGGCAGGGAAGGGGTTAACACTAGGGGGCACTCAAGAAGTTAAATGTGTGTCCTAAGGAGTGTTTCTAACTGCCTGGAGGAGGAGACATATCGCTGTTAATAATCAGTATGAAAAACAGATCTGTCTCCTCTCCCCTGACAGAACAGTGATCTGTCAATTTACAATGACAGATCTTCATTCTGACTCTCTCAGGAGTGATCACCGGTGCCCGGCGGACATCACGGCCACCGGGCACATGCATCGGCTCTGTTGTCGCTTGTGCCCCCTAGTGGTCTTAAAGCTGCTGACGTACAGCTATGGCAATGTGCCCAGGGGAGCCAACCTGCCGCAGTTTAACTGCAGTGGCTGGTCCTTAAGTGGTTAAACACCTCTTCTCCAGAGTGCATAAATGTAATATTTGTAATCGTGCCTCATTGTTGATGTCCTCCTTCCCCCTTAATAATTTAGGTGGCCTTTACGAAACTCTAGTTTAATGCGGTATCAAACCCAAAAGCAAACATCAATTTGTTAGTGTACCTAAATCTGCTAGTACAAATCTATAGTTATATTGGTCCAAGCTGGACCAATGTAACAATCTAAGGGAAATCATACCTAAACTTCAACTTTTTTAATTATCGCATATAGTTATAGCAGTATTAGACCTAAAACCAAACATGTAATATTTCAGCTTACTAATCCTTAGAAGTGGTGGCTGCATTTGTTTTCTCTTTTAGGCTTTCCCCCTCCGTTTTCACCTGGTGATCTGGCCAGTAACACATCTCCTGTATTAGAGTGCCAACATTCCGGCTGTAGGAGCAACAGAGACACCTTTGGACAGCAGCATTGTAAGTCTGGGGGGACAGGAGTGTAATGCCCCGTACACACGGTCGGAAATTCCGACCACAAAATCCGATCATCCTGAACGTGGTGACGTTCGTTGCGTACGACAGAACTACATAGAAGCTAGTAGCCAATAGCTTTGGTCTTGTAATGTGATCTGACCATGCGTGGCACTTTGTCCGTTCGCTACACACGATCGGAAAAAGTCCGATAGGACTTTGTTGTCGGAAAATTTGAGAGCAGGATCTCAAACTTTTTCCGACTGAAAAAATCCGATGGAGCCCACACACGGTCGGAATTTCCGACAACATGGTCTGATAGGACATTTTCCGTCGGAAAATCCGACCGTGTGTACGGGGCATTAGATGTACTAGCAGATTCAGATACACTAACAAATGGAAGCCATACTTCAGCTAACACTTTATAAGCAGTTACAGAAACATTTATTTACTTCTTTTGGGATAAAGGTTTTACATAAATAACTAAAATCTGATCATTGCAAGCTGTTAGTGTTAAATGGTTTGTCTCAACCCTCAGCTTCTACAGGGCAGCTTGTTCTGCTGAAAAACAGCAGACTTACTGTCCGGATTACCAGGTGTAAATAAAAGAAAGACTAAATTAGAAAACGAATGCAGCCATTACATCTAAGAATTGGTAAGCTGCAATATTATACATGTTTGCTTTTACGTTTAATGCTGCTTTAAAGATGCATATTTGTGATTTCTACCATTTCTGAGAATAAGATGGAAATTATAGAATATATTGTATATTCTATATATATTGTATTATATGTATAGAAATGTATGTGTATACTATGGAGATTATGGAATATAATAACATCTAAAATAATTACTTTTAAACATAAACTATTTTTAAATAGTAAAGATTAACATACTGTATATACTTTGCATAAACACATATACCAACTATTCATTAGATCATTTTAAAATTGTGTAAAGATGAAATGTCAAAGGAAAGTCTCCTTGATTAAACAGATTTTGCACCAGACCAGAAATGAGGAGGAAAGAAAATTGCAGTAAACTTCAAGGGCTTGAAGAATAAATCACAGAACAGTTTCATTTCTGACTACCCATGTATAACAAAATAATTTTTCTCTGCATAAAATGTTTTGGTTTGTTCCACTGATCTGTGTCCTTTCTTTTATATGCTCTTTGCATATCGGTTTGCATGCTGCATAAAGAATTTTTATTTCTCCACTTTCCAAAGAGTGGTGCTGACATGTAATTCTCACTGCATCTGCAATTTGCATATTTGGCAAAGAGGAAAGAATAAAAATAAGCATTTACAGATATGTATTTCTGCAATAATCTTCACCTACACTCTCTCTATAATGGGGAGCTGGCTGATTGCCATTTTGATTTGGAATCTTTCCATTCTGTATTTTCATGCAGATCTGTGGTCTAGTCCTGACAATCCTTGAAGCAACGACATGGTCTTTTTTCAGCAGAGTATTCATAAATGCGATCATGCATACCTTTTGGAGTTATGAGGTGGCTGGAGATATGGCAGTGCTGACTTGATACTGTTATGACAGGAGAGGTTAAGGGATTCTGTCTTCACTTTAACCTGGCTCCGACACATTATGAAAAGTTGTTTGGCCCAGTGCCTATTATGACCTCTACATCTCTTCACAGTGACAACACTTCACTGGGTCCTTTAAAAGGTCAAGCTAGATAACAGTTGTGAGTCAAATTCTGTAGGCCTTTTCTTATCTCAGACGCTTCCTTCTAATGACATAGAATGACACAGCTGGCATTTGCAGGATTCAATTAGTAATATTACAAGAGCCAAGCAGCACACTATACACACTGATGAACAATGTGAAAAATACACTGCAATCTAAATACTGTTGCCATTCATTTTTTTTGTACCTTAAAGAGGATCACTACACAAAAATGATTTCGATTTATAATCAGTAAGTAGAGTAATACCAAAAAAATATTTGTCTAAATTCTGACACATGGGAATCCATTAAGGGCTCATTTGCAGTATCTCACGGAGCGGAAAACCCATGCTCCGTGTGTGTTTCCCGCACCACGTTTAACGCACTTGGTGTATGATCTGTTGCGGAAGTAAATGTATTCTGAACGACACCCCAAATGCACTGGATTGCATGTTACCGCAGTGCCAATGTACTTTTTAAAAAGTAGTGCATGTACTATTTTGGTGTGGTGTGGGATAAAAATTGCACCATGCTGAATCACACAGGAATCACCCAGGAACATGGACCATGTTCCCCTGTGATGCAAGTGTGAACCGGCCCTTAAAGTGGATGTAAACCCTCACATATACCCAGTGAAGTGAACAGCCTCAGATGATACACAGGAATAAAACAAATCTCCCTACATAAGTTTTACATGTATATCTGCTGTCTTCAGCTTGCTATATTCTTTAGAATTCTTTGTGTTAGAATTTTTACTTCCTCATTCTGCAGTAGGAATGGTGTCTGGGCTTACACTGTGTGACAGCTGATTGGAGAAAAGGCACACCCCCCCTCTCCACACAGGCAGAGGAAGGAAGATACTTTCAGAGCTGTGCTGTGACAAGACAAGCGCTCTGCTAATCTATTTATAGCACCCACCCAGACACAATTTTCAGGCTGGTTTTATCTCCCATCTTCGAGAACTTGTCCGAAGTTATCATGCTGATAACAGAGGAACGAAACAGCAGAAAGACACTGGATTCAGGGCCTTGGAGAGAGATAAGTAAACACTACAAATATATATGCCCAGGTTAAATTTAATAAATCCGGTTTACATCCACTTTAAGGATTCATAGTCTCCCTTTTAGAAATCTGTTGAGGTGCAGCAGTGAAAGTGTCCACACTTGACACTCCATCTTCAGTGCATTCACTTTCGACCTCCCTAGTCACTGCACCAATCACACTGACAGACTCATGGCCAAGGAGTTTTGTACTGGGGTGGTGCGGAGCCTGATGGGGAACTGATAGGCTAATTCCCCATCAGGTTTGCTTTACTGTTGATTGACAGCTCACAGCAGGTGGGGGGATCTATAGCTGCTATTCAGTCTAATAGCAGCTTTCAAATTTCCCCAATGCCATACATTGTCAATTTAAAAGGTAAAGCAAAGCTGATGGGAAACTAGTCTCTCAGATCCCCATCAGGCTCTGCCCACTCAGTCACGGCTCATTTTCCAAAAACAGGCATTGCCATATTTGGGTAATGACATCACCTGTCTCCCCATTGGCTGGAGAATCTCCTGGCCAACAGCTGAATGGGGGCAAAATACAGCTCTGTTTGGCACACTGGGGGGGGTTTACTAAAACTGGTGCACACAGAACCTGGTGCAGCTGTGTATAGTGACCAGTCAGCTTCTAGGTTTTATTTTCAAAGATTAACTGAACAAGCTGATGTTAGAAGCTGATTGGTTACTATGCACAGCTGCACCAGTTTCCTAACCTGAGAACTGGCAGTATTGAATTTGTCAATTCCATACTGACAGATTCTTAAAGTGCCAGTAGTAAAAAACGACCTGAATTTGCTGCATGTCAGTAATGTTACAGACACTGGCACAACTGCTTGCCTGATTAAGGCCCAGGTGGTTCTTAAGGGAACACCACCAACAATTGCTGTGAGGGCTGTTTTGAATTCATCTGTGTCTCTTTCCTATATTGTAGATGGTAAATCCAAGATCATGATAGTTCAGGATAGGTTCCTCAAAGATCGTGATATTTGTTAGGCACTGAGGTGCTGAAGCCCTATTAATTAATTTAACATTCAATGGCATTTCTCTTGCTTGATAGAACAGGAGAGCTATGTAAACTCTGATAACCAGTGGGGTCCCATAACTGGGGTCCCATAACAAGCTAGAGCACCAAGGATCACACCATTCTGCTTAACAATAACAATGGCCATCCTCAAAACTTCTCCAGGTGGGCATAAGGCTAAACATTTGCATCACTAATGGTCCTGCAGACAGGGCAGATGTACAAATATAGATCTCATTGGTTACTTAGTTTACCTGGTCCTCCTGCAATGCCACGCATTAGGTATACATTTAAAGTGTGTGGGGCTGATGGTTGTAAACATTTAAAGCAAATGTGTCTCATTTAAATTCATTTGAAAAGAATTGCCCTGCAATAGAAGACCCTGAATACATTTACCTCTCTGTCAGGCAGGGAGACTGGGATCTGTCTTTAATTATGAAGCCTTTGGCAGAATCTTCACATCCACATTCAAACTTCCAAGAGAGTCAGATGCCTGGTCCCAGTGCTGTGTTCAGTAGTTATTCCTGACCGCCCTGAATCACTATTATGAACAAAGGGCATAGAAGGGGTGCAGGCCTCTTGACATTCCTGGAACGACTGAATGCTGAAGAGTTTTGCTGAAGCCTTTAGCACTTTAGGACAGCAAAGTTCAGATTTGCTGTCCACTTGAGAGGTAAGTATTTAGAGTATTCACAGATGCAATTTTTTTTTCTAGAAGCGACAGAGTTGCTTTAACTCTTTGAAGACAAAGGGTTTTGAACCCAAAGACATGTCCTGTATGTCCTAATAGTCAAAGGACTAAAATAAGCATAGCTTAAGCACATATTTTTAATGTAGAAGTGATCTAGATGCTTTTAAAGAATGTGGAAGTTTCATCCCCCATGGCCCCCACCAGCATTATGGTTCCTAGATTTACCTGCCTCTTATGCCGCGTACACACGAACGGACTTTCCCGCGGGATTGTCCGCCGGACTAAAGTCTGCCGGACAATCCCCCCGTGTGTGGGTGCCGGCGGACTTTTTGGCGCCAAAAGTCCGGCGGACTAGGTTTTAAGTTTTGTTTTAAAATTATCCACTGGACTTGACAGTCCGGCGGACAATCCCGCCGTTAGTATGCTAGTCCGCCGGACTTTTGTAAATGAACGGACTTGCCGATCATCGGAAAGTCCGTTCATTTAGCACGTGACTTCAGGTAGACGGAGCTAGCGAAGGCACTGAATGCCGCCGCGCTAGCCCCGTCACCTGGCATGGATTTAAAGGGAATTCCCACGCCGGAAAAAATCCATCTCAGACCCTTATCCGAGCACGCAGCCCGGCAGGCCAGGAAAGGGGTGGGGACGAACGAGCGCCCCCCCCTCCTGAGCCGTACCAGGCCGCGTGCCCTCAACATGGGGGGTGCCCTGGGGAAAGGGGGGCCGTGCGGCCCCCCCACTCCAAAGCACCTTGTCCCCATGTTGATGAGGACAAGGGCCTCTTCCCGACAACCCTGGCCGTTGGTTGTCGGGGTCTGCGGGCGGGGGCTTATCGGAATCCGGGAGCCCCCTTTAATAAGGGGGCCCCCAGATCCCGGCCCCCCACCCTATGTGAATGAGTATGGGGTACGATGTACCCCTACCCATTCACCTAAGGTGTAAAGTGTAAATAAAAAAAACACACAATTTTTTAAAAATATTTTATTGCACTGCTCCGGGGGTCTTCTTCCGTCTTGGGGGGTCTTCTCGCCGGACTCCTCATTTACCTAGCTCTTTTACCGAGCAGAGGAGCCCAGCTACCTTCTGCGTCGTCGACGCTGTTGTCTGGGGGTCTCGATCCGCCTTCGGGGGTCTTCCGGGGTCTTCCAGGGTCTCTTCTGTTCTTGCCGATGTCGTCGTTTTCTGCGCCGCCGCCGCCTTCTTCTTCTTCTTCCTCTTGTTCTTCTTCCAATGTTGACTCGTCGCTCTCTCTGGCCGGAATGCCAGAGCCGCGCTGTGCTGGGACTTATATAGGGACAAGGGGACAGGGTCACATGCTCATGTCACATGGTGACCCTGCCCCCTTGTGATGTCACAGTCCCGGAGGATGCTGGGACTGTGACATCATAGGGGGCGGGGTCACCATGTGACATGAGCATGTGACCCTGCCCCCTTGTCCCTATATAAGTCCCAGCACAGCGCGGCTCTGGCATTCCGGCCAGAGAGAGCGACGAGTCAACATCGGAAGAAGAAGAAGAAGAAGGCGGCGGCGCAGAAAACAACGACAGCGGCAAGAACAGATGAGACCCCGGAAGACCCCCGAAGGCGGATCCAGACCCCCATACGACAGCGTCGACGACGAAGAAGGTAGCTGGGCTCCCCTGCTCTGTAAAAGAGCTAGGTAAATGAGTGGAGGAGTCCGGCGAGAAGACCCCCCAAGACGGAAGAAGACCCCCGGAGCAGTGCAATAAAATATTTTTAAAAAATTGTGTGTTTTTTTTATTTACACTTTACACCTTAGGTGAATGGGTAGGGGTACATCGTGGGGGGCCGGGATCTGGGGGCCCCCTTATTAAAGGGGGCTCCCGGATTCCGATAAGCCCCCGGCGGCAGACCCCGACAACCAACGGCCAGGGTTGTCGGGAAGAGGCCCTTGTCCTCATCAACATGGGGACAAGGTGCTTTGGGGTGAGGGGGCCGCATGGCCTCCCTTTCCCCAGGGAACCCCCCATGTTGAGGGCACGCGGCCTGGTATGGCTCAGGAGGGGGGGCGCTCGCTCGTCCCCACCCCTTTCCTGGCCTGCTGGGCTGCGTGCTCGGATAAGGGTCTGAGATGGATTTGGGGGGGACCCCCACGCCATTTTTTCGGTGTGGGGATTCCTTTTAAATCCATGCCAGGTGATGGGGCTAGCGCAGCAGCATTCACTGCGTTCGCTAGCCCCGTCTACCTGCAGTTACGTTCTAAATGAATGGACTGCTCCGTGTGTGGGCAAGTCCGTTCATTTTCAAAAGTCCCGCAGACTTTTTCCCGCGGATTGTCCACCGGAGAAGTCCGGGCGTGTGTGGGCAAGTCACATGCTCGGAAAGTCTGGCGAAGCCCCGCTGGAAAGTCCGGTGGTTTGTCCGCTGGACTAGATCTGGCGGACAAAGTCCGATCGTGTGTACGAGGCATTAGAGGATGATCAGGGAACAACCACAGACTTCTTGCCTTCTGGTTATTTGTCACTGGGGGAGTACACTGTCCAGCTCCATCCAGCCGCAGCAGCTGTCAGCCTAATGGCAGGCTAATGGAAGGTTGGCAGGGCACCTGTGCTGTTCACCCACAGCTAAACACTAGAACCCCATGCACTGGGGCCTAATAGTGCAAGGTTATGGCTAGTGAGAACTTTCAATGTGGCATTAATAACTGTAGAACTGACATTTTATTAATATTACATTTGAAAACCCAATATGGTTAATTTACAAAATTAAAACTTTAGTGCTTACAACACAGAAGAGTTAATTTACAAGACTGATATGCTGTTTACTTTGCAAGGGAATTGCCCCCTAGCTTAGTGAATATAGTGAAAAGAATACCCAATCATGTGCAAGAAAAGATTGGATGATGGAAGTCAGCAAAGTTTCAGCTCATAAGTGGGATAAGAAGCCACTCAAAACCGACCCAGTGCTTCAGATGTGGATATGGCTGTGTATGGCCTCAGTCAGCGTTACTCTGGTCACACCCCCTGACATTTGTTGCCCCTGCCTGCCGGGGCTTGGTCACAGAAGTGGGTAGAGTCTATTTGTCTTTAATATGTCAGCCCTATTCTCTTTAATATTGAAATAATAGGATGTTTTTTATATACCACAGATACAAATTAACATTGATGGACCTGTATCAATTCAATTTGCAGCTGGTACCGTTTCTTCAAGACCAGGTTTACAGTTGTAGATATCAAGTACATAACAAAATGGCTTGAGTCTCTATATGTTATAAATCCAAAATATTCCAGCTCAAATCTCAGAATTCTGGCTTTCCCATAGTTGCAAGAGCAAAAAGAGCACTAAGAAAACGTATCCTCCAAGCTCAGGGGATTCTTTTTCTTAGTGAAATATATTAGTATTAGTTAGAATATACTGTAGAAGCATTTTTTTAGTTAAAAAAATGTAAAAGTGTATAACAACATTACTACCCCTTTAAAGAGTACACCAGTGCACAAGTGCTTCCCACAACACCTTCCGGCAGCTGAACAGATCCCCAAGGCCCCCTGGGGTATTGCAGTTTGATAAAAAATCTGGTAGAAATATGATAACTGTAAAAGATGGGTCTTATATTTTGTAAGTGACTTTGCCAGCCTCCTACTTGATTATCCAAATCACATATGCCAAATGGGTCCAATAAAGCTTTCAAACACCAACTTTGTGTCTTCTCCTTTATTCACCTTTCTTCACAGGTATCTTCAACTTATTACTTGTGTAAACCAAACAACAACTTAGATCATGTAGTATTTCTTAAAAACGTGAGACAAACAATCTATATTGTGCTCACATGTAAACCTTCCCACCGAATCATCCACTTTAAAATGCATATATCTTCACCCAAAGTCAAATCTACAGGTATAAAGTCCCACAGTCCTCTTATTCTTAGTATCACTCGAAAGAAAAATTGCTCAAAATAGTGTAATATTATCAACAAACTAAAAACCATATATAAATAATGCTCACATTAATGTAATCCATAAAGTGCAAAACCTGTGACTCCCACACCGCATGCCACCTGTGTGCAAAAAACACTTACCAAAAAGGATCCTTAAGGCACAGGGTATGGTAATCCAAAAATCTCTCCCCCATTCTTCTTAATACTCAGCCTCTCAATGAACATGTGATGTAAGGGACATGGAAAAGTAAAAAGAGCTCATGTTGCAGAAATCCCCATAAAAACAGCTTTATTTACCATAAAAATTAGTAAAGGTATACAAACTTCCAATGCTCAAAATGGCGCCCTGGGTATTTCCGGTTCCACAGTCTGATGTCCTTTCCTGATGTGTTTCTTCTGTAGACTTTATTAATCCGGTAGGAGGCTGGGATAGTCACCTACAGGATAAGACTCACTATTTACAGTTATCATATTCCTGAAGCGCTGGGCGATTTTTGTTTTTTTTTATCAAACATTACTACAATGTTTACAGCAGTGAAAATAATTATTTGATTGACAGCAGCGAGAACCAATGGCACTGATTTTGTAAGTTTACGCACTTACAAAGAAATGAAGGGTCTGTAATTGTTATCATAGGTGTATTTTAAATGATAGAGACAGAATATCAACCAAAAATTCAGAAAAAACACATGATGCAAATGTTATAAATTGAGTTGCAGTTGTGAATAAAATAAGAATTTGATCTCCAAGCAAAACATGACTTTGTACTTGGTGGAGAACCACTTGTAGGCAAGCACAGAGGTAAGATGTGTATTCTACGTCTTCTATTTCAAGCTTAGTTATAGAATAAAAATTGCAATGCCAATATTTCCTTAAAAACACTGCATGTTGAGGAAAAAATTACAATCATGTAATTAGGTTCAAGGGAAAAGATAAGCTGCAGGGTTGTCACTGACAACTAGTCACACACCACACACAGCCTAGTATACACCACTATTTTTTCATTTAACCCACTGGGTTGACGAAAAAAAATAGACAGCTGGAGCCGCTGTTAGCTATCCGATGTTAGTACAGTGATCTCCCCTGCTGTTCATTTGTGTTCTGGGGGTGGATGCCGGAACACTCCGGTCAGTGCTCTCAGCCATTGTCTGAGAGCGCAGATTGGGAGCTGGTCAGTTGCTGGTTTGCCAGCATGCTCATTCGTCAGAAGCCAGCCAAATGGCTGGTTTCTGTTGGACCGGCTGCCATACACACGGGATGAATGTTGGCCTTTTTTTATTGAACCAGACGATGTTGCTCGACATTCCACCTCTGTGTACAAGGCTCTATGTTTAAGTTTGGCTTCCGCAATATAGATCAACTTTAAGTTTCTCAATTGACCTTCTGCATGCTGCTATTCACTCTTACACTCCTCTAGAAAGATGCTGCAATATATGCTATGCAATATGTGATGGCACGCTGTATGTTGCAATATATGTTGCAAAATGTTGCAATACAAGAGTAAACTGTCGGCACTATATAAATCCTGTATAACAATAATAATGGTCAAATTGGCAAACAGTTCATAGTACCCATAGGCATTAATACACTTTGGTTTATCTAAAAAATAAATCTGATGCTAGTAATGCACGCAAATAAAATAATACATATCCCTCCCACCAGACTGGGCATTTAAAGTTAGCACAGGTTTCTTCTTATTTATTGTCATACACTTTGCAAAGTGAACATTAACTTTTTCAACATGAACATTTACTCTGCCTCTACTCCTTTTGTAAATCAAACACAGTCATCAGTTTTTGTAATGCTTGGAAACTGGCTCAGAACACTCTCCAGAGCCTCCTTAATAATACAGTCAATGCTCTGTAGAAAAAACAGAGGAAGAATGACTCTAGAAAGAAAGACTCTATGCAGAATCAGTATTAGTCCACAACAGACACTGCATCAACTTAGTCAGCTCCACTTAACAGCACCTTCAGCATTAGCAAAGTGGCATTGCCTTGCCAAAAAACATGAAATGTGAAACTCAGGAACATTAGCATGAAACAATACCAAATATTAAAGCTTAAGTTTTTTCTTTTTTTTCTTTTAATCAGCACAAGGCACTATACTTATGTTTATTCAGAGGTGTCCCTTGTGCTGATGGTTGCTCTTTTAGTTGAAATGCTCCATTCCCTGGGGCTGTGGTGGTTATTACAGCTACTGAACCAGTCATAGGCACTTAACAACTATGCCTACTATATGCAAACACTTCTCAATAAGCCCCCGTTTCCACCGGTATGACTTGTCATGCGATTTGACAGGTCAAATCGCATGGCAAATCACACCCTATTGTCGGCAATGGAACTGTTCAAATCGGTGTGATGCCGACTTTGTGGTGCCACGCTGATTTGAAAAAGTAGTTTCTGCCCTACTTTTGCCAATTTCAGGTGTGACTTGCATAGACATATGTGCATGAAGTCACACAGATGTCAGCCAAGTAGCACCTGAAGTCGCACTGACATGCGGCTTTGAAATTGTGCGATTTCAAGTGAAGTTGCACGATTTCAAAGCCGTATTCAGTGTGAACCAGGGCTAAAGGATAGATTCACATTTTGGACCATGTTGCATGTTACACCCATATTTAGGGTGTAACATACAACATGTTCCAGCATCCTCCCCCTCACCCCCTGAGCTCCCCTTTCCCCTGTGACAATGAGCAGGGGTTTCTCTTCCCACAACCATTGTCACATTTAAAGTTGGCTCTGGCTGCACAACCACATCATTCATTCACAGTGATCTGTGAATTAATAAACTACAAGTTCCTCCTCCCACCATGGCATACAGACTTGTAGTTCTCAATGGTCTATGAGAGTGCCAATCAGCTCCCTCATTGACACTCCCTGCATCTAGGCAACTGTCTGCCCATACAGAGGTACAGGCACAGAGCTGCACCAGTGTCTGCAGGAGCCTAACATTGCACCTGAGATCTACTTAATGCGGGTGATGTGTTCTGCAGGCTCCTGAGAAAAAAAAAATGCACATTTTTTTACCTGAGCAAACAATACATATGTGAATGAAACATTTAAAATAAAAAATTACAAAAAATGTAATAATTTAACACCCAGTAAATGAAAGTGCATAATCATAAAAGGCCTTTATGCAGGAAGTGTCAATGGACTACGAGGGAGCTGATTGTCACTCTCGTAGACCATTGAGAACTACATGTCTGTCTGCCACGGTGGGAGCAAATTTAAAATGTTGAATGTTTCATTCACATATGTATTGTTTGCTCAGCGCCACTATTTACTTGGTTGCTTTTCCTTATTTATGATACATGTGTTTTATGCTAATTATTTTTCAAGTGGCAGCTATATTTTAAAATGTACTATTAATTTACGTATATTCTTTGGCGCGTTAAGATAAAAAGCCTTCTGTGTGCAGCAGCCCTCCTTCGGCCCCCCTAATACTTACCTGAGCCCCATCTCTGTCCAGCGACGTCCACGAGTGTCTCGGCCATCCGAGACTCTCCCTCCTGATTTGCTGAGTCGCAGCAGCAGTGCCATTGGTTCTCGCTGCTGTCAATCAAGCCAATCAGGAGAGAGGGGGGACGGGGCCACAGGGAGCTGTGACTTGGCTTTGTGCCCCCCACACCAAGCTGCTTGCTGTGGGGGTACTCAACAAGAAGGAGGGGACAGGAGCACAGAAGAGGGACCCGAGAAGAGAAGGATTAGGGCTGCTCTGTGCAAATCCACTGCAACAGAGCAGATAAGTATAACATGTTTGTTATTTTTATAGGGAAAAGAAACGAGACTTTACAATCACTTGAAGGTGCATGTATCAGTTTTGGTTTAAACTATATTAGCATTTGGACATTTTTATAGACTATTTGATACTTCCCAATTATTTTATTCAAAAATAGTTGCTAAATTACTACCATCCACACTTCCAATAAGGCTGAGTATCTCAAAGCACACATTAGATCACATCAGTGGAGGCCTGTCCATAGGGGGCACACGGACGCCACCCCCCCCCCCCCCCCCCACCTCCAGGCAGTCACAAAAAAAATAAAAAAAAATAAATATATTTATTTCTTTTAAATGGTCCTTTAAAAAAAAAATTGAAAAAAGGTCATTAAGTGCACCGGACACAGTGCACTATGGGAAGCGCCACATCTATGCAATCACGAGATTGCAGGTGAAGCGCTTCATTTCTGGGCTGTTAACCCGCCTTGCGGGGAGCATCTGCCCGTAGTATTACTACGGGCAGATGCTTTTTTGTTCAAGTTACTTCTGGCTTCCCTGTTCCAGATGGAAGCCGGAAGTGAAGTCGGCAGCTCCGTGGGACGCACGGCCCGAGCAGAGCTGCCTGTGTAAGGTAAATATGATGGCTGCCAGTGCCAGGTTGTTGTATTATATTTGTAAGGGGGGGGGGGGGTGCGGAGTGAATAATATTATAATTCATGTGCATCTCTCCCTATTATGCTTCACTTACACTGCACAGTGGGAGCATTTGATATGGCACAGTGGCTGCGTTTGATGGCACAGTGGTGGAAATTGATGGCACAGTGGCAGCAATTGATGGGCACAGTGGCTGCATTTGATAGCACAATGGCTGCGTTTGATGGCACAGTGGCAGCAATTGATGGGCACAGTGGCTGCGTTTAATGGCACAGTAGCTGCGTTTGAGGGCACAGTGGCGGAAATTGATGGCACAGTGGCCACAATTGATGGCACAGTGAGGCTGCAATTGATTTTTGTTTTTCAGAATTTTTCAGTTTGTTTGCTCCACCCCAAAAAATTTTAGCACCAGCCGCTACTGGATCACATACATAAAATGAAAAGAACCAAATGATTTTCCCTAATTTGTAATGACAGCTAGAATTTGATTGGTTAATATGAGGACCACTCCTATTTGTGATGTAAGATTCTACTAATGGAAATAGCACATTATTAAGTTGTTATGAAGACGTGCCTTGAAATGTACAGCTTTTTGTAGATGAGATAAATAATAGTAAGTTTGGACATACAAAGCACTTGGAAGGAAGGCATGAGAACGTGTCTGGTAATGACTCCATGGGCATTATATTTATTAGCAGTCTTATTATTAAACACCTATTGACCTTGCTAGTTTAAACAAACTGTGTCATAAAGAAATGTGTCATTCAGCATAATATTCCAGCTGTAAGGACAATGGTTCAACATAGGAGCCAGGTATATATGACTTGTTTATACATAAAAAGTCAAGAAAAAACACAGGTTTATTAAATAACAGCTAAATAGGACAAACCTTTGCAACAGCAGTGTTAACATTTAAAAATCAACATAGAGGGGTAAAGGTCACAGAAGATCAAGTAAGACGCTAATAGTTGTGCTTTTTCCATTTTCTTATCGATCAATATTATGTTTTTTCGAGCGAAAATGCAACAACAGAGTTATTGCTGACCTTTTCCTCACCTTTCTATTGTGAATAAAATCACAGCAATATAACAAACGACTTTATAAGCTGTACAGTTTTTCTGATTGTTTGAGAAAGGGCAATTCTTTGAGTTTAAATTTTGTGCACTTGGCATTTGGATTTCTCACTGATCGCTGGAATGTTCAGACCATAAAAATAGAAAGAAACTTTTATTTCATGTTTTCACAAACACCTATGACAGAGGGTTAGTATTAGTATTTATGTGGCTGGCCCCAAGAGCAGTAAATACACTAGAAAATCTGAAAAATGGAGAAACACAGAAGGGAATTATGATAAAACTGAGTGCAAAGGAAAACAACCTTTGAAAAAAGAAAAAGAAAAAAAGTGAAGCTTATGTTTACTCGTATTCCCTGTGTTCAGGGACCACTACAATCTCTGGATCAACTGTGGGTATAGGATTGTGTATATGGGATTGTATTTTAATTTTTTTTGGTTGAACTTGATGGACTTTTTTCAACCTGACTAACTATGTTATTATGTAATGTCATAGTTATTGAATCAGAGTTAAACCCAAAAAGTAAAAATTTGATATACAGTATTGCAGCTTACCAATCCTTAAAGCGGTATTAAACCCAAAAGCAAACATGTATTACAGGCATGTCCAAAGTCCGGCCCGCCATTGATCTGGAATTTTCATATATATACATCTGTGGCCCCCAAAGCGCAAGCGTGTTATGTATGTGTTATGCGGACTGCAGATGCAGAGATCGGGGAAATGTCACAGTGCCTGTGATTGGCGGTGGCGCTGCGCGCTGTCAGCTTCCTTGCGGGCTCGGGCACATAGACTTGTGAACACGCCCAGCCACACGCCCTGGCTCATACTAAGAATGAGCACAATGCTCGGGATTTGTCAGGCTAAAGAAGATAGCTATATATTAACAGCAAAAAAAAAACATAACACGCTCGAGCTTGGGGAGCCACATCAAACCGGAACATGGGTCCTTTCCTTTTGAGAGAGAGAGAGATAGATAGAGATAGAGATAGATTGATTGAGAGAGAGCGACAGAGAGAGAAATAGAGAGATATATAGATAGACAATTTTTTTTTCGTTCAACCCAGCAGGCTGAACAAAAAAAAAGGAAGAGCTCAGGAGGAGCCACTGTACTAACTATCCGATGTTAGGACAGCAATCTCCCCTGCTGATCTATTGTGTTCTGACAAGGGGGCGGCCCCCTCGGCAGAACACACCGGTCAGCGTTCTCAGCCATTGACTTGTGGTGTGTTTGTTGGCAAAAATGGGGTCATAACATGTGGTGAAGAGGCATCATATCACCTCCTCACCACCTGTTAATCGGCTCAGATCCATGGATCTAAACATGGATCGTGCTTCAGAGGAAATGTAGATTTAGACTTATGCACAAAATATTTTTTTTGGACTAAAAAAAGCACCCTTGTCAATGTTAAAGCGGAGGTCCGCCCCAAATTTTTTTTAAAAACCAGCAGCTACACATACTGTAGCTGCTGTCTTTTAATAGTAGGACACTTACCTGTCCTGGAGTCCAGTGATGTCGGCACCGCAGCCAATGTTTCCATCATCTGTCGAGTGCTACCGCAACCATTGCTTCACACCGGGAACCCTACTGCGCATGCGCAAGGCCCGTTCCTCTCTCCTACTGGCCCGGCAACAGGGGAGGAGGAGGGAGGAGGAGGGAGCCCCAGCCATGATGTCAATATCCGCAGCTGAGGCCCCCCTGTCCCCCCTCCCCCGAAAGGTGCCAATTGTGGTACCGGAGGGGGGGGATAAGATGAGCGGAAGTTCCACTTTTGGGTGGAACTCCGCTTTAAATGTTTTGTTTGAACACTCTAATACACACGGTCGGAATTCTCGTCAGATGGTTTTCCTGTCTGAATTTTCACAAAAGCTCTGATGGTTTTCCCGTCGGAATTCCAACGGAATTTCACTCAAACTGTCTTGCCTACACACGGTCACACCAAATTCCGATGGTCAATAACACCACGGCATACAACACGCTCGACTGCACTATAAAAGGGAAGTTTAATGCTTCTGAGCATGCGTCAAATTGTTTCCGAGCATGCGTCGGAATTTAGCGTGTCAGAATTGCATACACACGGAAAATCCGATAGAAAGGTTTTCCGTCTGAAAAATTAAGAACAGGTTCTCAATCCGACAGAAAAAGACCGATGGGCATACACACGGTTGGAAAATCCTATGAAAAGCTCCCATTGGACTGTTTCCATTGGAAATTCCGACCGTGTGTACGCGGCATAAGGGTAGATTTAGACATATGTACATCTGACAGGCAGGCTACTGACAGGCAGGGAGGAAGTGATGTGACGCCTTCTCACCGCATACTTTAACCTAATTTTTGTCGACAAATGCACCACAACCACTTCCCCATTTGCTAGAGTGTGTAATGTTCAGTTTGCATGCTGCCCACCAATCATTACATGTTGGGTAAACTTTGCCATGGGAGCAAAGCAAGGCATTGCCCAATGGCATGAAAACACCCCCCTGCTGCCTACTACACCTTGGTGGGTAGGGGTGGTTGGCGGGTGGCAAAAATGCGTCTCAATCATGCATTTTTGCCTACCTTCCCAACCAAATTTCTAAATGAAGCCTAACTTCTACTTTTACTGCAAAGAGTGGTCTGTTAAAGGAAGTTGAAAAATAACAGCAGGATCAACCGGTAAAAAAACTAAAGCTGGACAAACATTGATCTAAATGTTACCGGTTCAGCAGGAACTGTCCAAATTTCGATAATTGTGGGACTGTCCCCATCGCTTGATCAATTTCTGTCAAAGGAACATGTTGAAAAAAATTTCTCAAACAAAGGCTGCAGCCACTGATCAGGGCATTCCGAATATAATGTTCCGACAGGGGGATTCCTCCATCCACCTCAATTGTGTGGATGGGGGATTCTGGCTGAATGGAAAAAAAAGAACTAACAGTGTATGGCCAGCTTTTGTTATGACAGAGACTCAGAAAAGCAACACTAGTGACAGATAGCATCAAATATGTCATTTTTGATTTTGCCTTTGGTACCACTTTAACAACTGGTCTGCATAAATATATAATACAAAAACTGGTGTGGAAGGGCTAGTCTTTCCAGTATTTTTTTATTTAATTTTTTTCAGACATCATAAGCTCATTATTGCATGTATCATCTCCAATTTTTCCCAAAGGAGATGTACAGCCAAAGCTTGTTTGGCTGTACTTCTCCTGTGGATCGCAGAAATGCAGTTTGTTCTGCACTCCTGTGACCCGTTACATACTTACATAGTTGGTAAGGTTGAAAAAAAACACCAGTCCATCCAGTTCAACCTGTGGTGTGTGTGTGCATGTGTTTATGTCAATAGTAAATCATATATCCCTGTATGTTGTGATTATTAAGGTGCCCATCTAATCGTTTTTTAAACTATTGACGCTACCTGCTGATACCTCTGCTTGTGGAAAAGAATTCCACATCCTTACCGCTCTGACAGTAAAGAACTCTCTAGGCAGTTTAAGGTTAAACTGCTTCTCTTCCAATCCCAGTAAATGGCTGCGTCTTTTTAAACTCTCTTTCACTGAAAAGTTTTTTCCCTATGCCAAGGTCATCAGTACGGTATTTGTACATCTCTATTATATCTCCTCTCAAGTGTCTCCTCTTCAGAGAGAATAAGTTCAATACTTGTAGTCTTTCTCCATAGCTGAGATCCTCTAGTCCCTTTATTAGCTGTTGCCTTTCTCTGGACTCTCTCCAGTTTCAGCACATCCTTCTTGAGGACTGGTGCCCAGAACTGGATGACATACTCAAGATGCAAGGTAGGAAGAATGACCCCTGGAAGTCGCACATCTATGATGTCCTGCTGCAATCCTGCTGAATAAAGTGGCAACCTCAGCCTGGACTTCGACCAGGCCATGCCCCCTAACACATTTAACTCTGCCCCCGGGGGTTAGTCATGTCCCCATGACTAAGCCCCGAGGGTGGAGTGAAACGTGTTGGGGCATGGCCTGGTCAGAGTCCAGGCTGAGGTTGCCACTCCATTCATTGCAGCAGGGCATCATAGATGTCTGAATAACAGGGGTTACCCTTCCTTCCTTAAACCTTTGCAGGAGCCAGAACGGGCTCCATCCCCTGTCAGCACTCTAGCAGCAGCTGTGGATACATACCCTCTCCCTATCGAGCCTGAGCGGTCCACACACCTTCCCATACTCAAAATGCTATCGGACCAGAGTCTTGTAGAGTGGGAGAATTAATATTTTATCTCTGGAGTGCTCAGCCAACAGCGGGCTAAAGCCCACTGTAGGCTGATGTCCCAGACCTGGTCCTCCAGGCTGTGGAATGATCATGACCATATGGTTGGGATCTACCCAGGAGCCTGGACCAGAACTTGGCTCAGCCTGTCAGCAAGCCACTGAGAGCCTGAGACAGCTGCTCTGGCCCCCTCCACAGCTCAGCACTCCAGTGAGGGCTAGGGGGGCAGAGCAGAGAGCCGGCGACTAACAGTTCCGGCTCTCTGCTCAGAGTGGCTGGGAAACTGAACAACAGTGTCTGGTCGCTCAGTTCTCAGCCTTAGAGCCATCGTCACTAATATAAATTAGTGACAAATAGTTGATTTTAGTTTGTATAAATTGTACCTTTACTGAGCAAGTATATGTTTAAACATTTTTTAGAATATCAATAGTTAAAAAAAATATAATAAAAACTTTTGAGGATTAATTGTTCCTCAGTATCTGAAGGTACAGTGGTCAGCAAGGTTAAATAGTTTTATACATTCACACTTAAGCCTCGTACACACGATCGGATTTCCGCCCACAAAACCATGGACTTTTGTCCGAAGGGCGTTGGCCCAAACTTGTCTTGCATACAAACGGCACACAATTGTTGGACAACAATCCATAGTGACGTACTAGACATACTATGAGCTGATAAAAAGTTCAATTGTCATGTGCCACCCTTTGGGCTCCTTCTGCTAATTTTGTGTTAGTAGAAGTTTGGCGAGTGTTGATTCGCGCCTTTCAGTTCGTGCTTGTCAGTTAGTTTCTGAACAACCGTTCATCAACTAGCCATATTGCATTCTCGTCTGAGAGATTGTGCTATCATTGGGCTTGAGCAGCCCAGCTTGACCCAGGTATAGCATTGTTTAACATATTTGTATCCAAAAATAGAATGATGATAACTAGACGTTATTGTTCCTAAATTTCTGCCTTAACAAAGTGGTTTTAATATCAATAGACAGTAGTGGCAAAAAATGATTGGGACAAGAAGGAAAAATGCTGGGGTCAGAATGATAGTCTCTTCTATTTCTCAACATTCAATTTGCAACAGTCATGAGCTCAAAATTGTGTGTGACTGATGACCAAGATTTTTACAAAAATAATAATTATGTCCCATTTTCATATACAGGAAAGTGTCAGTCAGGAGGAGCCCGTGGCCAGCAGCCACACGGAGTCACAGATCCCTCCCCTACGCCCTCCTGCTAAAAGGACCAGGAAAAGCAAAAACCTAGACGAGGCCACAGCTGCCTTCCTAAAACACGCAACAACTGCCATCACTATGGCCCCAGATGCAGCTGAGGCATTTGGCTGTCTGACAGCAAATAAGTTGAGAGATATGAATGTGGACCAAAGGAGTATGTGCGAGGAACTAATCCTCCAGCTCCTCAACAAGGGGAGGAAAGGAGAAATTTCATCAAGAACCCAGATCTATGATTTGGATGCCCCACCACAGCAGCCCCACCCACCACAGTAGCCCCACCCACCACAGCAGCATTCCGGACATTGGCAGTTTCAGCTTCAAGACCCCCAACAACCCCACTGGGCTGGGTATTTTTATCAATATAATTACTTATTTGCTTTTTGTTTTTTGTTCAAAAATTATGATTTTAGTTGTTATACTTTATTTATTTTTGTATGCTGAGAATGTACTTTTTGGTTAAGTTATTTAATTTTTATTTGGATGGCAGACAACATGTATAATTTATTTATGTATTGTTTTGGAATAATGCACAAGAAAAAAAATGGCCTCAGTCGATGTGGAAGGGAGTGTTGACAGCGATGGCCTGGGTTCGGTCATGTTAAAAACCACAGGCTGTTGTAATACCATGCCTGGGGACATACCAGTCATCTGCTGCTGCTCCCGATCTCTCGGAGACCAGGACATTCTTGTGCTCCCTTTAAATGTGTTCCTCAGGTTCCCAATTTTGCTCTTCACATAATTGAGGTCTGCCCTGGGGTACAAAGGGTTCATCAATATCAACAGTTTCTCCATCGCTGCATTCCTCTTGATTTTTATAGGACCTTCTTGTGATCCCTATTAAATAGAAAAAAAAAATTAAATAGAAAAATAATTGGCTATGTGTTTTACTTCAAATGACAGTTTGGGAGTAGGCAGGTACATTTAAAAAATACAATGTAAACATAACAAGGGACACCAACATAGTTGTATCTTTGATCTTCTAAACTATGGGATAATGGTGTTGTGGTAAAAAAAAAAAAAACTTCTTGATATCACTAGAGAAAAAAGACTTAATAAATACGTTTGGCAGAACTCAGTCAGTATTACCAGCAAAGCAGATTCATTATTATTATCCCATTATAAAGAAGAAGAGAATGTGCGCTGCATTTGGAGATTTCATAATTTGCCACGTCGCGGTCTTGTAGTTTTACAAGACTGAACGCTTCCGGCTCGTCCGTGCTTCCAAGCATGCGTGTTTGTACTTTGGACTTTTGTCCGACAGACTTGTGTACACACGCTCGGAAAATCCGACAACAGACATTTGTCCGCGGAAAATTTTAAAACCTGCCATCCAACATTTTTCTGTGGAAAATCCGACAACAATTCGATGGAGCATACAAACGGTCAGATTTTCTGCCAACAGCCTGTCACCACACATTTCCTGTCGGAAAATCTGATCGTGTGTATGCGGCTTTACAGAGGTCAAGAAGGCTCAGTTCTAAGGCCAGATTCAGACCTTTGGGGTGCATTTCTGCATATATGTTGGAGTGCATTTTTGTTGCATATTGACGTGCATTATGGTAAGGCAGACCTTTCCTTGTGAATAGACTGCCAATGTACACAAATGGCTTTTTAATTCACATGCACCATTTTTCCAGTATAGCACCTCACAGAGATGGTACAGCATGAGGGTCGCATAGAGATTGTACACACACTCCACATTAATGAATTAATGGACCCCCAGAAGGGATTTAAATGGAGGAAATTCTACAGTGTATACAGTATGTGGAGTAGTAGGAGTATAGAGTGAGTTAGGTGTATGGAGAAAGCTCTAAATTGCTGAGCACTGCTGAGGTCTGTCTCCGTATTGGGAAATACTGAAAAGTTCTGAGACTCTGAAACCTCTCCTGTGGGTAAAAGACTTGAGTTAGTGAGATGCTTTTTATGTTATTATGTTGAAGACAAATGGACTTTGTTTTGTGTTTGTGCTGAAAGATATATATATATATATATATATATATATACATAGATAGATAGATAGATAGATAGATAGATAGATAGATAGATAGATAGATAGATAGATAGATACAGTATCTCACAAAAGTGAGTACACCCCTCACATTTTTGTAAATATTTTATTATATCTTTTCATGTGACAACACTGAAGAAATGACACTTTGCTACAATGTAAAGTAGTCAGTGTACAGCTTGTATAACAGTGTAAATTTGCTGTCCTGTCCCACACAGCCATGAATGTCTAAACCGCCGGCAACAAAAATGAGTACACCCCTAAGTGAAAATGTCCAAATTGGGCCCAATTAGCCATTTTCCCTCCTCTGTGTTATGTGACTAGTTAGTGTTATAAGGTCTCAAGTGTTAATGGGGAGCAGGTGTGTTAAATTTGGTGTTATCACTCTCACTCTCTCATACTGATCACTGGAAGTTTATCATGGCAACTTATGGCAAAGAACTCCCTGAGGATCTGAAAAAAAAATTGTTGCTCTACATAAAGATGGCTATAAGAAGATTGCCAAGACCCTGAAACGGACCTGCAGCATGGTGGCCAAGACCATGCAGTGGTTTAACAGGACAGATTCCTCTCAGAACAGGCCTTGCCATTGTCAACCAAAGAAGTTGAGTGCACATGCTCAGCGTCATAGCCAGAGGTTGGGAAATATACATATGAGTGCTACCAGCATTGCTACAGAGGTTGAAGGGGTGGGGGGTCAGCCTGTCAGTGCTCAGACCATACGTTGCACACAGCATCAATTTGGTCTGCATGGCTGTTGTCCCAGAAGGAACCATGTCCTGATGAGACCAAGATAAACTTATTTCGTTCAGATGGTGTCAAGCATGTGTGTAGCGGCAACCACGTGAGGAGTACAAAGACAAGTGTGTCTTGCCTACAGTCAAGCATGGTGGTGGGAGTGTCATGGTCTGGGGCTACATGAGTGCTGCCGGAACTGGGTAGCTACAGTTCATTGAGGGAACCATGAATGCCAACAGTGTCATACTGAAGCAGAGCATAATCCCCTCCCTTCGGAGACTGGGCCGCAGGGCAGTATTTCAACATGATAACGACCACAAACACAACTCCAAGACAACCACTGCCTTGCTAAAGAAGCTGAGGGTAAAGGTGATGGACTTGCCAAGAATGTCTCCAGACCTAAACCCTATTGCGCATCTGTGGGACATCCTCAAATGGAAGGTGGAAGAGAGCAAGGTCTCTAACATCCACCGGCTCTGTGATGTCACCATGGAGGAGTGGGAAAGACTCTAGTGGCAACCTGTGAAGCTCTGGTGAACTCCATACCCAAGAGGGTTAAGGCAGTGCTGGAAAATAATGGTGACCACACAAAATATTGACACTTTTGGGCATTTTCACTTAAGGGTGTACTCACTTTTATTGGCAGCGGTTTAGACATTAATGGCTGTGTGTTGAGTTATTTAGAGGGAACAGCAAATTTACACTGTTATACAAACTGTACACTCTCTACTTTACATTGTAGAAAAGTGTAATTTCTTCAGTGTTGTCACATGAAAAGATATAATAAAATATTTACAAAAATGTGAGGGGTGTACTGACTTTTGTGAGATACTGTATGTATATATATATATATATATATATATATATATATATACATACAGTAAAACCTTGGATTGTGAGCATAATTCGTTCCAGAAACATGCTTGTAATCCAAAGCACTTGTAAATCAAAGCAAATTTCCCCATAAGAAATAATGGTTGTGACCACAAAATGCCCATCCACACGAGTGCGCATGAGCGGAGTTCCGGAGATGGCCGCTTAGCCAGGAGCTCCGCTCTACCCCAGCCAGTCAGCGTCCATCGCGAGTTCCACAGCCAGCCAGGAACAGCGATACAACAGCCCGCGGACCCCCCACATAACGGAGCATCACCCCCCCATGCACGGATCCTCGGTCAGGCGCAATTTGGGGCCACAATTCATCACTCTGGACCCGGCCGGCGGATCCAAGATGGCGACCGCCACGAGGCAGCTCCCGGCCTACACGGAGACAACACAGGAGGGGAGACAGGTACATTCCCCCACAACCCTACAATGCACCCCTGTGTCACAGGGATTTCCACAACAGGAACTGTCACCGTCCCCAGCCTCCACAGAATCCCTAATAGGCTGATCCATGGACAGATACTCTATTTCCCCTGCTGAGCCTCATGCTGCGCTCCAAGCTGTCCCCTATCACACAGACCCCATGTCAGCATCTCTCACAATGTCTGATCTGTATCTGAAACTATCTGATCTGCTCTCCCAAACAGCGGCCAAGATCACAGGAGATCTAAAACAAGATTTTCAAAACCTGGGCACCAGAATTGACTATATTGAGCATAAGATGGAACAAACTATTGCTGTGACCAATCAAAACTCTGACCACCTACACACAGTGCAAGATCAATTGGATGTTGCCTTATCCAGAATTGACGATTTGGAAAATAGGTCAAAAAGGTACAACGTCAGGATCAGAGGCCTTCCTGAATCCGTCACCAACATACCAGCTGCGGTACAAAATATGATCCAGACCCTAATCCCAAATGTTCCTCAACACCGCTTAGAACTTGACAGAGCCCATAGGGCATTGGGACCCCCCAGGAAAGACGGATCTCCAAGAGATGTCATTGCAAAACCTCACTTTTACGCCATTAAGGAAGAAGTAATGAGACAAGCACGATCAGCTCCCAAAGTACTATGCCTTGGACATCCTGTACAAATCTATGCAGATCTGTCTCCTTCCACCATGCAACGTAGACGCTCACTCAAGCCCCTACTTCAGGTCCTAACGCAAAAGAACATTAAATACAAATGGGCCTTCCCATTCGCAGTGAAATTCACAGACAACGGCAAGACCTATGCGTTCTCAACAGTCCCCGAAGGAGAAAGGCTATTGCTACGACTCAAACTCATTTCCCAAGAAGCAGACATGGAGGTGTCTCACAACCTGCCCGGATACACCAAGAGACCAACCCCGACGAGCCCAGAATCACCGCTTTGGAACAAGGCAATGACCAAGAAGGCAAAGGACAATGGCCCACCCTGAAGATTCCTGAGAGGACATAGACTGTCCTGTGACCCTAGTAACTGATTGGATCTGGGCTTCCTAGACCCAGATACTTGGATGTTGTTCATTATGAACACTAGTCGCTGGTTAATCTTTTTTTTTTTTTTTTTATATCTTTTCTTTTTTTTAACTACTTTTGGCTCCCCATGGTCCGACTATTTTTAACTGGTCACTCCTAGGGGAATACACACCGCGAATGCGATCGGGGGCCCTCCCTTCGCCCCCATTTAAGGGACGAACGGGGGGCACCAGATACAGAACCTATTAAGTTTTTTCACCCTCATTATTTATGCCATACTTTTTCCTGGTTGCTGAGTTAAACTTACTTTTTACAATAATAGGGGGCGCCCTGGCTGGGGTAGGCCCCATGTGCCTCAACCTCACCCTTAGACTCCAGACGGTATCTGAGGGTGCGGCTGTCTGTCCCATTTGGGAGCAGACACTGTTACCTTTTCGGTAGAAGTCCCTAGGGGGTGTCTCCCCCCCTGGGAACTGTCTCTCTAGTTAGGAGACAAATCTTCTTGCTCTTTTCCACTCTTTTCTTCTCTCCGTCCCATGCCCTTCCCGGTTATCCTGTGCCTAATGAGAATTTTCTTTGCAGAACATATACCTCCATCATTGATGTCCAGCTTCCAACTGCCAAGCTGGTGCGACGAAGACCCAATTGACCGAACAGTCAGAAGACATCTAAGGGTGAGTGACGAGATATGCCGAGCTGACGCTACTCCCACACCTCATGGCTGACACACACCACAGACTCTTCTCAAAATTGCCTCCCACAATGCGCAAGGCCTGAACTCACCAATCAAAAGAAAAAAACTGTTCACACATTACAAATCCCTTAAACTAGATATCCTAATGATTCAGGAAACCCATTTCCCAATGCGGTACAGTCCCAACTTTATTCATGCTCACTACCCACACTTCTATCTTGCAAAGGCAGAGAACAAAACTAGAGGAGTTGCGATTTTCTTGTCTAAATCATGCGACTTCACTTTTATATCCGACTATAAAGATGTGGAGGGGAGGTTTATCTTAGTCAAGGGGACTATAGGAGGTCACATTTACTCCCTGGTATCCTATTATGCCCCAAACAAAGGACAAGAACATTTCTTCAAGCGTATCCTGAACGAGCTTTCCCCGCTGCTAGAGGGCACTGTGGTTTGGGGGGGAGATTCCAACATAGCGTTTGACCAGGCACTAGATAAATCCAAACCCCCCCAAGACACAGCTTACCAAACCCACCAGGGCGAGCCTTAGGGTAGCAAAACTCCTACACAACAGGGGCCTCATTGACGCATGGAGAGAATTCAATCCCTTCAAAAGGGATTTCACCCACTATTCATACCCGCACGACACATATGCCAGAATTGACCATATTTTGGTCTCCCCAGACTTACTGCCAGCGATTGCTAAATCCCACATAAGTGATACAGTCCTCTCAGATCACTCACTAGTCATCATACATGTTCAATCTAGCGCACACAGGACAAAACGGGGACAATGGCGCCTAAATGAATCCATACTTTCCAATCCGATGCAAGTAACGGAACTAAATAAGGCTCTAACTGATTACTTCACCTTAAATAACGTAGGGAACATTTCACCGGAGACACTTTGGGCTGCGCACAAAGACGTGATCATGGGCAAGATCATACAAATAGGTTCCCGACTCAAGAAAGAACACATGATACAGATAGAAAACCTAGAAAAATCTTACAAATCAGCTAAAGCCCAACACAAACGTAACCCTTCCCCGACCCTGCTCGCCCAAATTGAAAAGCTGAGATTAGAACTCAACCTGGCAGCCTGCTATGTGTGCTAGGATGCCATTAGCATAGGTAAAACTGCACAGGGTATGTGCGTCTTATCGCACAGGGAATAACCAATGTAACCAGCAGACCTAGAAGTTTGAATCTGGACGTCTGGCTTTGGCCCTCCCCCCTACCACCCCGCCTTAGCAAAAGCAGTTAAAATAAATCTGGTCAGCGTTGCGGGGAGGACCCCGACCACGAGTGTGCCCCATACCCATATTGAAGCTTGGTACACCTGGAGCAATGGCCGGATCTGGCCCTTTTGTCCCACGGATCTATCTGGGCGCCCTTGTCTCTCCCCCTCTCCTCTAATCTCGGTGGGGCACGGTTATATACAGCAGCGTTAAAATTTACCTGTATGCGTACTTAAATCGCATCAGGCAGACCTGGGTGTGCACCGAGCACCAGAGCGGATAAACCCTGCAATAAGGTGGTTTGGTTCCCTTCCTCTTAAATGCAACCTGGATATAACCGGAGCCCTAAAGCGATTGTTTGAAGTCTCATAGACCCTCTCAGGCGTATATTGGCCGTAAAACCCATGATTATGGGTAGATTATGGACACCATAGCCCCCAAGGGTGGAAAATGGCACGAAATCAAAACTTTTTGAACCTGCCTTACAGACACTTCACACATCAAAAGCCGCACTAGGGACGGTAAGTGCAACTCTGACTGGGGCCTATGAAGCTCTATTTATCTCATTCTAAAAGCTGCACCATCGTTTGAAAGCAAGACTCGGATCGGCGTGTAGGTATCACACACCAAAAGCTACATTATAGAATGAAAGTGTGATTCTGATTGGTGTTCACGGAGATTTACTACCATATACTGAATGCTGCATTATGGAATGAAAGTTTGACTCCGATCGGTATCTACGAAAACTGACTGACCATTTAAATCCCAGGTCTTTTCTTAAAAACAAAACTATGGTTAAAATATAAAGTCACATGTTTGTATGTTGCCTATATCACAAAGACCAGTGACCCCCTGTAATATCTTGTAAAAATCTACGGACTCTACCAGTAGAGCCATTTGGCAGGGCACTGAAAAGGTGTAAACGGCTTATTGTGGAAGTTAACTAGCGGGTTGGGCGAGCGAACCCCCCCATTCAAAATACAACGGCTCCAGCCACTGCGTAAGTGTCTAGTGCCCCACCCAGAGACCATACAGACGGAAAAAGTCCCCCCTAGTCATGGGCAAACTTGATTGTATACACCAGAGGGACACCTAGAGGGGCAAAAGACAGCCTTAAAGCAAGGATTCTATCAAAAGGCAGGAGGGGGAAAAGGGCCCAGGAAGCCCAGGTTTACAAATAAAACTGGGGAAGAGAATCAGACCCACTAAAAGGGCCAACATGAGTAAAGACACAGCCAAACAGCCTAAGAAAGCTACTACCAAAGGCAGCAAAGGGGAGACAAGCACAATTAAACACTACTTAAGACAGGGTGCAAGCCCAAAAACATCGGGAAAAGAAACCCGGGCCGGTGTTTCCCCGGAGAGCAGGGACGGGGTGGAAGGAGAAATTAACGACTCCAGAGCGGACCTTACATTGGAAACTGAGATGGAGCCTAGTAGGGGGGAGGATCAACAATCAGGAACCCACATCCCCAATAAACACGAAATGGAGGTGATGTTATTACGCCTGGGAAATGGAATCAAACTTGAAATTAACGCCCTACGGGAGGATATGGGCCATCTGTTGTCCAGGGTTGAGGTGGTGGAGGGGAGAGCGGACTCTATAGATTTGGAAATCGCGAAGCTGAAAACGCAAGTAAAAGGCGCCTACCTTACCCAGAGAGACACCCTATATAAAATAGAGGATCAAGAAAACAGGGACAGGAGACAAAATATGAGGCTGCGTGCCGTCCCGGAACAAAGAGGGGAAGATCTAGAAAGAAAACTATGGGAAATCCTGGGCCCCATAAGCGGCAAGGACTCAGATCACTTTCCACACATAGAAAGGATACACCGAGTAGGAAGACCCGAAAGGGGGGGCGCAGAGCGGCCCCGGGACATAATTGTCAGATTCAGCCATTTTAAAGAAAAAGAGGACCTGTGGGCTAGAATAAAAAATAAATCTCCTATACCGCATAAGGAAGCTGAAATTCAAGTATATGCAGACCTATCAGCCCGAACCCTTGAAAGACGGAGACATCAGAAACCCCTGCTGGAATTATTGAAAAGGGAAAACATAAGATATAACTGGGGTTTCCCCTCATGTTTAATAGGTTCAAAAGAGGGGTGTACGGCCAGGTTGAGGTACCCGGAAGAAGTACAGGGATTTTGTACAAAACTCGGGATCCCAGTCCCGAATCTGCAGGGTTGGATTGAAATGGAAGGCTTAGGGGACCCTGGGGGGGGGGGGGGGGGGAGGGAGGAAGGGTGAATGTCCACATGTAGCTGTAAAAGAATCCTGCTTAAATCGACCCTGCCCCTCCCCCTCTGCGCCCCGAGTCCGGGCCGCGGAGGGGGAGGGGAGGGCTAATCAGACTCCACCTCACCAGGAATCCGGAGTCTAAGGGAAGCCACAAAGGATGGCCCCCAAGGACCCGGGGACCCCAGTTGGGATAGAGGGGGGGGGGGGGGGGGGAGGGGGGGGGGAGAGGAGGGGGAGGGAGAGGAGGGGAGGAAGGGAGGGGAGGGGGATAGGGGGAAGAGGGAGGGAAACCACGTCCGCTGTGGGGCTGTTATCATCACCAATATATCAGAGGGAAAAAAAAAAAAAAAAGAAAAAAGAAAAAAAAAAAAAAAAAAAAAGAAAAACAAAATCCCAAAAAATAAATGAAGGACATAGAAATTAAATTTTTGTCATATAATGTGAAAGGCTTAAACTCTCCCGGCAAGCGATCTAAAATTTTGGAGGAAGCAGAGAGATATGGCGCAGGTATAGTGTTCCTGCAAGAGACTCACCTGGCACATTCCTCAAATATTAGACTTTTTTCTCCAGCTCTCCCAAATTGGTTTTACGGAGATACTATCTCGAGCAGGGCAAGAGGAGTGGCTATCGGGATTGCGAGAGACACCGACTTCAAGGTGGAGGAGAGAATGACGGACCCCGAGGGGAGGTACCTGTTCCTTAGGGGCTCCCTCCTAGGGGTAGAACTTACACTGGCCAATGTTTATGCCCCCAACGCCAAACCTATCTTATTCCTTGAAGCAATTCTGCGTAAGTTGAGGGCCTTCAGGAAAGGATATTTGATCCTGATGGGGGACCTCAATTTCGTGATGGACCCCGCGAAGGACAGTACGTCTGGTGGCACGGGGAGGGGCAACATACAACTGAAGCGGATTAAAAAAAAACTATCGGAGGACCAACTGTTGGACGTGTGGAGGATCCAGCACCCGCAGTTGAGGGATTACTCGTTCTTCTCCCCGGTCCACCAGATGTACTCTCGCCTGGACTATATTTTAATAGATCATGGCATACTGGAAAGGGTCAAAGAAACCGAAATAGGAATAGCTTCCCTCTCGGACCACGCGCCGGTATCTATGAGGCTAAGATTCCCCGAACACAAACAACCCTCTAGCGGATGGAAACTTAATCCTGAATTGCTACATGACAAAGAAATTAGGGATTATATCAAAAAGGAGCTAGAATGGTTCTTTCAAATCAACGACAACGGAGAGGTTTCAGAGGCACAACTGTGGGACGCTCATAAAGCGTTCATTAGGGGGCTCCTGATAGCTAAAGCCTCGTGGAAAAAAAAGGAGAGGGTGGGAAAGACGCAGGCTCTGATAGCCGAGATTAAAACCCTGGAGCAAAAGCACAAATCTGGGGGGGTACTCAGCCAGAGCATATACATAGAGCTTACAGATAAGAGAGAGGAATTGAAAGATTTAGCCGAACAGGAAGTCAGACAGAAGTTCAATAAATTGGCCAGGGAACAATATATATGGGGCAATAAGCCAGGGAAATACCTAGCAAGGAAATTACAAAAAAAGAAAACCAGAAATTTTATTGAAAAAATTCAAACAAGAAACGGGGAGATGAAGTTTACCTCTAGTGAAATAGCCTCTACATTCAGAGACTATTATAAAGAACTTTACGAGGTGAAATCTAAGGGAAACAACGACAGCATAGGAAATAATCAGAAAACATCAGTGTTCCTAGAGAGGGCAGGGCTAATGGCTCTAGGGGGGGAGGAGAGAGATGAGCTTGAGAGGCCAATAACTGAGGAGGAGATCTTAGCAGCCATCAACAACTCTCCAATAGGGAAGAGCCCGGGCCCGGACGGCTTCACGGCCTCATATTATAAAACGTACAAAGAGATTCTTATACCGAGATTGCTGCGATATATGAATGGACTAGGGATAGACTATGATATGAGCGAAGAGGCCCTAAAAGCTACGATCACTCTTTTGAGGAAGGATGGGAAGGATGGATCGGTGTGCTCGAACTACAGACCTATCTCCTTATTAAATTTCGACACAAAATTATACGCAAAGATACTGGCGGATCGAATAAAGGGGCACTTGGGCACACTGATCCATCCGGACCAGGTCGGGTTTGTCCCGGGCAGAGAGGGGAGGGACAATGGGATTCGGACATTGCTAGCCATACAGAGGATGGGAGACTCGAGAACCCCCAGTCTACTTCTCTCGATAGACGCCGAAAAAGCGTTCGACAGAGTAGACTGGGGGTTCATGTTCAACACTCTACAGAAGATGGGTTTTGGACCCAGAATTATTCAAAAAATTAAAACCCTATATAATCATCCGAAAACTAACATCAAGGCCAACGGAACGACCTCCGCGGAGTTCGAACTGTTTAATGGCACCAGGCAGGGCTGCCCACTCTCCCCTCTCCTTTTTATTCTATCTTTGGAACCGCTGTTAGCTACAATCCGCGGAAATCCAGAGGTGGAAGGCTGTAAAGTCGGCAGCGAAGAGCACAAACTTGCGGCCTTCGCGGACGACGTCCTCTTTTATATAAGCTCACCCCAGAAGTCAGTCCCCATGTTGCTTAAAACCTTGAAGGAATATGGGGAACTAACAAACTTTAGAATCAATACCTCAAAAACATTTATCCTTAATATTAACCTCAATAAAATAGAGAAACAGAACTTACAGAAAACAGTTAGTTTCGTCTGGAAAAAAAGGATAAAATACTTAGGAATAGAACTGGCCAACAACCCGAGGAAATTATACAAAATAAATTATATCCCACTCCTAGAAGACATAAAAAAAAAATGCCAAGAGCTGAAGGGAAAAATTCTATCCTGGATAGGCAGGATCAATTCAGTAAAAATGATGATCCTACCAGTCATCACATATAAATTCCAGATGCTCCCCCTCCCTCTCCCAAAACAGTACCTCGGTAAATTAAGAGCTATTATAATGAATTTCATATGGAATTACAAAAAACATAGAATCTCCCTCCAAGTCCTAAAACAAGACAAAAGTCTGGGCGGTCTGGCGGTCCCAGACATAGAAAGTTACTACCATGCTATAGCACTATTAAGAATCGCAGAATGGGGTAAAATAGGTAACACTAAAAGATGGGTTAGATTGGAGGAAGCACTGAGTGAAGCTAGGCTGGGGAAGATTGTGTGGAATCCCCCGAAAAGCCGGACACTGGGAGAAAAAACACATATAATCACCATCACGACTTTGAAAATCTGGGACAAAATATATAAAATATTCAACAAAAATTATAATTCGCCACTTATAGCACTTAAAGAAAATCCTTTTTTCCCGCCAGGGTTAAAGGAAATAGGAGGTGATTGGATTAGAAAGGACTGCACGAGATTAGGGGAAGTTATTAGCAAGGGGAAGGTTATGACACTGCACGAGTTACAGAATAATGAGGCTTTTTCCATAGATGGATGGCGGCATCGCCAGCTAACCCACTTTGTGGGCTCTCTTCCTAGCCCATTAAGGGAGGCTAAGGATTTAACAAAATTAGAGAAAATCTTTACGGCAGAATGTTCAAAAAAAAGAATATCCAGAATATATAAACTATTATTAGAAAGAGATAGACCGGAGATGCCGCCATACCTTACCAAATGGGAAAGCGAACTAGGAACACAATTAGAAATAGGCACAAGTAAGAAAATTTTAAAATTAGCACATGGGTCAGCGGTAGATGCGAGAACGGCAGAAACAAACTTTAAGTGTATGGCTAGGTGGTATAGAACCCCAGACAGGGTCAGTAATTTCCAGGCGGATACACCTGCGAACTGTTGGAGGGGGTGTGATCAAAGGGGCACAATGGGTCATTTATGGTGGGGGTGTCCTAAAATCAAAAAATTTGGGGAGACTATCCTAAAATACATAAAAGAAATAACAACGATCGAGGTAAAAAATGACCCTTGGGTGGCACTTATGCATGCCACATCCAAGGAAATTAAACAATACAAAGGCTCATTGATCCCCCATCTGCTTAACGCGGCTAAAAAGGTAATTCCAAGGAGGTGGAAGGACAAGGAAAGCCCACCCTTATGGGAATGGGTTGATGCAGTGGAGTCCACTTACATGATGGAATGTGTGTTGTACACCGGGGAGGAGGACAGAGAGGCCACGAGGGCTAGATGGGAGAGTTGGAGAAAATTCAAGAGGTCTTGGAGCTATAGGGAGGCTTTGCGAGTGCAGCCGTGACAACCGATGATCCCTGGGGGGCGAAGCCGAAAAGAGATCTAGCCACGGAAAGGCAGACCCTAAGGGCAGGAGAAGACACCGAGGAGAAAGGGCCACTTTACAATAGCAAAACAGCGGATGGGGACGGGGAGGGCGGGGGCGCGGGGGGGATAGGGGGGAGAGGGGGGGGAAATAAAAATAAAAACCCCCAGGGGGGTTAACTGGAAGAATGATGGAACGGGATATAGGATAAAGGAAGCGGAGGGGGAGTGGAGGCTGGGTGGGATTTCAGATGTATATATGTATTTTTGGGTTTTGTAAACTTCATGGATGCCCGACTCAGGACCCCTACTCCCCTCCAACCCCAGGGGGGAAGGGAAAAAAAAAAGGGGGAGAATGAAACAAGCCACTAATGATGCTAAGACAATTAGAGGGATGGAGATGCGGGCATAGCTGACACTCACCCACGAATATTCTTTCTGAAGTGGTCGAAAAAAAAAAAAAAAAAAGAACTCAACCTGGCCCTGACGACGAAAGCGGAAAAATCAATCCACTGGAACTCGAATAAATTCTATACTCAGAAGGGGAAGATAGGACCGATGTTAGCCGCTAAACTTTCTCCCAAAACAAAGCTTTATTCCTTTCCCAAAATCAGAACTGCAAACCACAGTCTAACGGCCAATCCCTCCAAAATACTAGATGCCTTTCAGAAATTTTACACTGATCTTTACAGTGCCCCACCCCAACCCCCAAGTAATGCAATATCCGACTTTATGGATGGTATACCTATTCCATGTTTGGTTGACGAACATAGAGCAATCCTAGAGGCCCCATTCTCAACGGAAGAAGTAGCCACAGTAATAAAAGGCCTTAGAACAGGGTCGGCGCCTGGCCCCGACGGGTTGTCGGCTCCCTATTACAAGACCTTCAGAGAATCCCTGGTCCCACATATGACGAAATTCTTTAACCACCTGACTCAAGGCAATCCCCTAGACCCTCAACTGAATACGGCCTATATTACGGTCATTCCTAAACCTGATAAGAACCCAGAAGAAGTAGGAAACTACCGACCCATTTCTCTCATTAACTCAGATCTCAAAATACTCACAAAAATAATGGCGGTACGTCTTTCATCCTTCATCAGCAAATATATACACAGACCAGGTAGGGTTCATACCTGGCAGGCAAGGACCAGACCAAATTAGGAGGGCGATTGATATTGTATCCATTCTTCAATCTAACTGGGATGGTGGGCCAACACAACAGGGACTCCTGCTATCACTAGACCTCCAAAAGGCATTCGATTCAGTGTCATGTTCCTATTTGTTCCCCCTCCTGGAGCGATGGGGCTTTGGCCCTCGCTTCAGAGGGGTGATATACTCCCTATACTCACAACCCAAGGCCCAAATACGCATACAGGGACATTACTCCAATCCCATTAACATTGCCAGAGGGACTAGACAAGGCTGCCCATTATCCCCAATTATTTTCGCCTTAGCAATTGAAACACTAGCCATAGCAATACGAAGCAACTCAGATATCCAAGGGGTCAATACTCACAAAATCCTTTTTGCAGACGACATGCTTTTATTTTTGACGTCTCCCATCACTTCCCTCCCGAACCTATTTAAAACACTAACAGACTTCTCTAGAATATCGGGATTAAGGGTGAATTACTCTAAATCACAGGCACTAAACATCTCTCTCCCACCCTCCATGGTTACCCTGCTTCAAAAATCCTTCCAATTCCTGTGGGGAACGGGCTTCATCAAATATTTGGGGATCTCCCTCACAGACAGAATAGAATCCTTATACATTAAAAATTACCCCCCGCTATTTCAAAAACTAGCAGCTGATCTGAAATTGTGGTCTCAATATGAGCTCTCCTGGTTAGGCAGAGTCAACTCCATCAAAATGACCCTACTTCCTAGAATCCTATACTTCTTTAGGTCCCTCCCAATTTCTGTTCGAAAAGATCAACTCAAGCCCCTACAAAGTAAAATCCTGAAATTTATCTGGGGGAAATCGGGATATAGAATCCCCCAACACACTCTATACCTTCATAAGAAAAAGGGGGGACTGGGATTACCTTATCTTCTTAAATACTATCAGGCGGCTAGGTTAGCCCAATTTTCCACGGTATACTCAACTGCCGAAAAACCAGACTGGGTTAATATTGAAAGGCAAGCAGTTCCACAGTACACTCTAGACTACCTACTGTGGTGCCCACAAATTCAAAGATCAGCGATTCTTTCCCCCACCCTCTCACACTCTTATGCGCTCTGGGATAGTATCCGTAAAGCCAAGACCCTTGTCTCCGGGGCACGACCTCTCTCCCACATCTTTCATAACCCCGACTTCCCTCCTGGGATGGTCATTAAGGCATTTCAGTGGTGGCTAGATAAGGGACTGTACCGCATTGGACACTATTTCACGAATAAAGGACCTCTTACCCTAAAGTTCTGTACCCATAAACTGGAAATGCCAACCTCTGAGAAGTTCAGGTTTGGTCAATTATCCCACTTCCTACACCAGATTTGGACCGAAAAACCCTTACCTCCCAATTTTACTGACTACGAACTGTGGTGTAGCCAAGCCGGGAGCCAGAGAGGAGGCATATCGGTCATATACTCGTCGCTCACACAACCTACTGGTAAATCCACATACATGTCCGAATGGGAGGCTGACCTCCAACAAGCTTGGGACTTGGAGACTTGGCACCAAGCAGGCTCTAGAGCCTTTAGTGGTATACTCAATACTTCTCTAATGGAAGCGAGCATTAAAGTACTTATGAGATGGTACATGACCCCATCCAGATTAGCAGCGATATTCCCCTCAGCGGACCCCTGCTGTTTCAGGGGGTGTCAACTGAGGGGAACCATGATACACATTTGGTGGGAATGTCCCAGAATTAGGCCGGTTTGGTCAAAAATATTTACTTTAATCACCAAAGTCACGAATTGTGCGGTACCTAGGACTGCAGCAGTTGCACTCCTAAATGCAAATATTATCAATGTTTCCAAACCCAAACAAAGGCTGATTCACTTTATTCTGCTTGGGGCTAAACTAACCATTGCTGGAGCTTGGAAACGCCCGAAGATCGCCTTCCGAGCGATAATCCACAAGATCTCATGGATAATGTCCCAGGAGAAGTTAGCCAGTATACTACTTGATACAACCCAAAAGTTCGAAGCTATATGGGAACCATGGGCGTCCTACTGTGGGATATCCCTTATTCCGGGAGTTCCCCCGGACAATTCTCTGTTACATAATTGAAATGCGGCACACCCCCTCCTACCCTCTCCCCCCCTTTCTGGTTTTCCCTTCCTATCTCTTTCTTTTCTATCGCTCTCACGACAGCCCTATCAGTTTTTGCTGTCTTGCAAGTTTGCTTGAGGTTGTTGTCAGGAATGCACAGGTGGAATTAGCCGACACACTTCCAACTGAGGGGCCCACACCCTCACAGACGTGATGATCGCCCAATTATCCTCACCCTTGAGACTTTGATAGCTACGGGGATAAGACCTTGGGAGAGATGGCTCGGGGCACAGTTTGCTCCCACTAGGGGTGCCCAGGGCCAGCTCTCTTCTCATGATTAACCTTTAACCTATTGATACCCCTCTTTCAGAAGTAACTCCCCGTTTGGGGTGTCCAGCAAACCCCTCCTCACTGCTATTCCACTCTTCACCTGGTCTTCAGATATGTGCTAGTTGTATTCACTCAAGCTCAGTTCTTCATGTTTATCTTTTTCTTATTATTGTAACATGATTGATAGTGGGCGATTTACCCTGTACGCCCGTGTTTTGTAAGCTTTGTTCAACTTAATAAAAATTTATTGAAAGTAAAATGTCCATCCACAAATGGCAGCCTCCACAAGGGGATTAGAAGCAGGAGCTACAAAAAATAAAAGAGAAGACAGGCGCCTCTAAGTGTAGCAATATGTTGCTAAATCTTGTACCTTAACCGCTTCCCGACCGCCTCATGTAGATATACGTCTACAGAATGGCATGGGCAGGCAAATGCACGTACGGGTACGTCCCCTTTAATTTGCCTGCCCGGGAGGGAGCTCCGTGACCACGGCCGCGGGACCAGCGGACCCGATCGCCGCTGGTATCCCGCAATCGGGTTACGGAGCTGAAGAACGGGGAGAGGTCTATGTAAACAAACCTCTCCCAGCGCTTCCTACACTGACTGTCAGTGATCGGCGGTTCCCTGTCATCGGGAACGCCGATCAATGACGTCAGACGTACAGCCACGCCCCCCTACTGTAAAAAAAACACTGACTCCTCCCCGCCCCCTAGTGGTTAACCCCTTCACTACAACTGTCATTTACATAGGAATCAGTGCTATTTAAATAGCAGTGATTGCTGTATAAATGACAAATGTCCCAAAAATGTGTCAAAAATGTCCGATGTGTCCGCCATAATGTCGCAGTCACAATAAAAATCGCTGATCGCCGCCATTACTAATACAAAAAAAATATTAATAAAAATGCTATAAAACTATCCCCTATTTTGTAAACGCTATAACTTTTGCGCAAACTAATCAATAATCGCTTATTGCGATTTTTTTTACCAAAAATATGTAGAAGAATACGTATCGGCCTAAACTGAGGAAAAAAAAAGTTTTTTTTATATATTTTTTGGGGATATTTATTGTAGCAAAAAGTAAAAAATATTGCATTTTTTAAAATTGTCGCTCTATTTTTGTTTATAGCGCAAAAAATAAAAACCGCAGGGGCGATCAAATACCACCAAAAGAAAGCTCTATTTGTGGGAAAAAAAGGACGTCAATTTTGTTTGGGAGCCACGTCGCACGACCGCACAATTGTCAGTTAAAGCGACGCAGTGCCGAATCGCAAAAAGGGGCCTGGTCCTTTGGCTGCCAATTGGTCCGGGGCTGAAGTGGTTAATTAAATGTAATCTTATTGCTACAATTAGAGGCGCCTCTTTTCTCTTTTATACTCAATTGTGACATGACACTACTTGTATATCAAGACATTGCTTGTATATCACCAAGTTACTCTCAAACCAAGGTTTTACTGTATATAGTGACAGTGCTAGGACCTGCCACTGTATGTATACAGTACCTTGAAAAGGTATTGATACCCCTTGAAATTGTCCTCATTTTGTTACGTTACAACCAAAAACGTAAATGTGTTTTATTGGAATTTTATGTGATAGACCAACACAAAGTGGCACATAATTGTGAAGTGAAAGGAAAATAAGAAATGGTTTTCCAAATTTTTTTTAAATAAATATCTGAAAAGTGTGGCGTGCATTTGTATTCAGCCCCTTTTACTCTGATACCCCTGACTAAAATCTAGTGGAATCAATTGCCTTCAGAAGTCACCTGATTAGTAAATAGAGTCCACCTGTGTGTAATTTATTTTCAGTATAAATACAGCTGTTCTGTGAAGCCCTCAGAGGTTTGTTAGAGAACCTTAGTGAACAAACCACATCATGAAGGCCAAGGAACACACCAGGCAGGTCAGAGATAAAGTTGTGGAGAAGTTTAATGCAGTTTTAGGTTATAAACAATATCCCAAGCTTTAAACATCTCACGGAGCACTGTTTAATCCATCATCTGAAAATGGAAAGAGTATGGCACAACTGCAAACCTAAGGCTCTAATAGGCTTCAAAATAGGGTGGGCTCGGGGCACAGTGAAAGCGAACGAAGCCCATTCAGGTGTGTTACAACAGCGAATGAATATTCGCTATTGTAACACTGATCCTCCTCCCGGCCAATCAGGAAGCGGGTTTTGAGACCCGTTACCCCGATTGTCTGAAAGGAAAGGTGATCCTATTGGACGCCTAGATGGGGTAAGTGCCGACCAGCAAACAGCGGGGGAGGTGCCGTCGACCATTCGGGGTGTGGTCTTTGCCGCCCCTCCAAAAAAAAACTGGTTTGCAGTTTGTGATAAGCCATGTGGGGCACACAGCAAACATGTAGAAGAAGGTGCTCTGGTCAGATCAGACCAAAATTTTACTTTTTGGCCTAAAAGCAAAACGCTATGTGTGGCAGAAAACTAACACTGCACCTCACCCTGAACTCACCATCCCCACCGTGAAACATGGTGGTGGCAGCATCATGTTGTGGGGATGCTTTTCTTCAGTAGGGACAGGGAAGCTGGTCATAGTTGATGGGAAGATGGATGGAGTCAAATACAGGGAAATATTATGCCGCATACACACGACCGGACTTTCCGGCAGAAAAGGTCAGACGGAATCATTCCGTTGGACATTCCGTTCGTGTTTGGGCTTCATCTGACTTTTTCTTTCTAAAATTCTGACGGACCTTAGAAAAGGAACATGTTTCAAATCTTTCCACCGGAACCAGTTCCTATTGAAAAAAACGTTTGTCTGTATGCTGCTCCGACGGACCAAATATGATGCAAGGGCAGCTATTGGCTATTGACTATCAAACTTCCTTTTCTAGTTCCCTTTCTAGAACAGACCTTCGAACAGACTTTGGTCCATTCATGTGTGGGCAAGTCCGTTCGTTCGGAAGTCTGTCAGAAATCTTTCAAAAAGTCTTTCGGAGTTCAGTCCGACGAGAAGTCCGCTTGTGTGTATGCGGCATTAGAAGAAACCCTGTTAAAGTCTGCAAAAAACTTGAGACTGGGGCAGAGGTTCACCTTCCAGCAGGACAAGGACACTAAACATTCAGCCAGAGCTACAATGGACTGGTTTAGATCAAAGACTATTCATGTGTTAGAATGGCCCAGTCAAAGTCTAGACCTAAATCTAATTGAGAATCTGTGGCAAGACTTGAAAATTGCTGTTCACAGACGCTCTCCATCCAATCTGACAGGGTTTGAGCCATTTTGAAATTTGGAAAACCATTTATAATTTTCCTTCCACTTCGCAATTAGGTGCCACTTTGTGTTGGTCTATCACATAAAATCCCAATAAAATACATTTATATTTTTGGTTGTAACTTGACATAATGTGGAAAATTTCAAGGGGTATGAATACTTTTTCAAGGCACTGTAGGTGTAGGCTTGGCTAAAGCTCAGTGGACCTGTCAGGAGATAGGTGTGCGCTCCAACCAGGAGACTGCTGTAAAACTTTACAAAGGTTTAACAGTCCCTTACCACACTGGTCACTGCAGCTCTCTGAGATTCCACTGGGTGACTGGAACACATCTATAATAAAAATACAAAAAAAGAGAGCGCACATCTGCCCTAGTGTAACACAGTTTTATTAATAGGAATTAAAAACCGCATCCAATGCACTCACAAACAATGGGGAGCTGACAGGCACATCTAGGGTATTCCTGGCCACCTCTCTTGGCTCGCCGCACTCATTGTCAACATCTTTGGATGAAATCCCTGGAGCACTGGATGACAGCCCAGTATCTCTGTCTCAATGAAACCGCTATAGCTCAGGAGACAGCACTCCACGTTGGAGGAGAGGTGCTTTATCCTCAGGACCGAGAGAGTCGGGACAGCTAAGCAAGTCTGGAGGACTGGGAGAGCTCAGGCAGATAGGCAAGTTCAGGAGACTCAAGGAAATGTAAGTCTCAAAGGAGTGAGAGAGCCCAGAGTGCCAGGAGCTCCTATTAAGAGGCCAGGGAGTGGGCCTGTATAACTGGGTGCTGCAACTAAAAGGTTGAGTGAGCCAGAAGAGTCCAGAGGGTCAGGAGAGCTGGGATATTTTTTAAGAACAATGTAACTGCTGAAGAGTGATACAGGTAGCTTAGTATTTTCCATATCTGTTGTGTTGGTGAAAATCACTGAACTTTTAGTTTCCATTTTAAAAAAATGGTCTGGCAAGCCCTAAACACCACAGTTCAGACTGGCAAGGCCTCAATAAAATACTTTTACCACTGAGCCTAATTACCCCGATATTAATATACAGTATACTGTATATGCATACATATAAACACATTTCTGAACATGTGAGAGCAAGTGTTTGCTTCTTTACACCCTCCCTTCTTGTATTTTCACAGAATGCCAGAGGGACATGTAGCTTTTGATCACTCAGCCAACAAGAGTCACAGATCTAGGTTTACAAGCCATGTGTAGCTGTCAGTTTTCCATTAACAGTGCAGTCTGATGCCATATTGTGTTTTTGGCAATATGACAGTGGGTGGCAGAGTTGAAGGAAAACTGCTAAGTGTGCATTTCTGCTCAGGCAGTGTACATGAGAACTTATCTACCCAAGACTGCCTGTATATTTCTCTATCCCCATAGAGGTGTATCTTCCAACAGGCCTGTGCCATGAGACCAGCACATAAGTAAACACTGACACATATACTTCTCCACTGTCCTCCATTGTCATAATGCGTTTCTCCAAAAATTGTATAAATGCACATCCCCATCTACTGCTATCTCACTGACTAGCTTCTCTACTGGCCACCATGGAACCTGTTCACTTCAACTATGACAACCACTGCTTTAACAAGCTAGTCCACTGACCACCACATCCATGACACATCTCGCTGGAGATGTCTAATGTACAAATGCACGTCTTCAGTTACCTTCAGTCACTTTACTAGCAAACTTTTTTACTGACTACCACTCTATCTACACAATTCTACACTGACCTCCATCGTCTCAGTGCACTTCTCCAGAGATTACTAATGTTCAGATGCACTTTTTCACTTGCCATAATCTCCTCTGAACAACACTGCCCCACTGTGGTGTAATTATTTACATTTCTACATGAAACTCTTACATTAGGAAATCTACAGAAAAAAGAAGAAAAAGATTGTTTTGCTAGACACAGATACTCTATAGGGTTGTCCAATTACCTGTTGTTGCCCAACATTTTGTGGTCCATTAAAGTGTAATTCAGGGCCATTAAAAATTATGCTCAGACCTGCTCCTACCCCCCTTTCTAAGTCCTATTCTAACTACCCTGTACAAGGAAGATGCTTATACCTACCTATTCTCTGGTTCAGTCACATGGTCGGCTCCCAGAGGCCAGAGGTGGCTTTAGGGGAGAGGAGGGACAGTCAACAACAGATGTCCCATGGTAAACCTATGGCAACGTCACTGGGCAGGCATTGCAGCCAATGTCAGCGGTCTCTCCTCTCACCTGAAGGTGCCGCTAGGGACACCACATGACTAGACCAAAGAGCTCTCAGAATAGTTAGCTATACACATCTTTTATTCATAGGGTAGATAAAAAAGAATTTAGAAAGGTGTAGGAGCAGGTTTAAGCTTAGTTAACAACAGCCTGGAATTCCAATGCAAGATTTGAAATGAATGGTGATAGACAATGTACTGAACCTAAACAAAAGGAGAGGGGGCAAAAGGGAATTGACACTAAAGAAGTGTGAGATTTTTTGGATTGAGTGTCTGAACACATTACAACCCAGTGGTTTAAATTCTGATTTTGATTGATGCTTGTTTTAGTTATAGGATATATTGTATAAGAGAAAGATTAGTGGTATTATTTTATTTTGTTGAAGTGTATTCTAATTTTTGATTCTGTTTCGTTCTTTTTTTTAGGTTGCTTTGGAATATATAATATTTGATTGAGCTGAATAAAAGTATACTTAGAACTGGATTTGATCTCCCTCCACTGGGTTGAGTATCCAGGGAACATATCTCCAAAGATTCATGTATGCTGTATAATTATGTGATTGTTAATCACATAATTATACAGTTAATTAATTGATACTATAATTCTGGTTCCCATGTAGATAATATACTAAGTAATATCCTACTTGCTTCATTCAGTGTTTCATACCCGAGTAAAGGCAATACATTCCTGAAAGCTTGCATTGTTGTGTGGGACATACACACACGTCAATATTTTTATACAGAGCTAAATGGGAAACAATACGATTAATATTGCAAGCACAGAGACACTTTAACATATTTTGTATGTACAAAGAAGCACAAGAACACTTTTATTGTTAATTAAATTTAAATGTATTTATTAGGATTTATTATTATTTATTAGGATGTTAATTACAGCACTGATACACTTATACATATATATGTTTACACACAAAGAAGCACAAGGACACTTCATTGTTAATGAATTTGAAATGTATTGATTTATATTATATTAATTAGCAGCATTTAATCACAGTATGTATTCATGTAGTATATACATTTGTAATTGGAAGGTTTTAATGCACAGAGAGAATTAATTTTATCTAGAAGAGTTGTTGTATATGTTTTGAATTAGAGAAAGTGTTTTTAACACTGTGGTCTTTAGTGATTGCACAGGGATGTCCTAGCTGCTTCCAATGAAGAGATACAGAAGTGTGGCTGTATATTTAAGGGGTAGTAGTGCAGGTGTTTCCAATTTCATAAAAAAATATATATATTTAATTTTGTTGTTCTGAAACCTGCTCTTCACACTTGCCAACAGTCCCAAGAAGCAGCAGAGGTGGACATTCCACTGAAAGTGGGTGAAGCTGGAATATAACCCTACAAATTACAGTGCAAGAAAAGGATTAAAAATACATTTTGAATAAAAATTGTTTAACAGACTGCACTTAAAAAATAAAATAAAAAGCTCTATGCCTTTGAACAGGAATTGTATTAAAACAAGCATCACAAAATAACCTTTTCTATTTATTTTTGGTAGTGTTTGATGAAGAAAGTGATGAGGACGTGATGAGGGCTCTGGAGACGGCTGCAATGTTTTCCACTAGACTTGCCTCACCTTATGCGCAGGCAGAAGTGCAGAGGTGAAGAGATTTAGATAACAGTATCACAGGGCCAAAACACAGATGTGTTGGATGTTTTTGTAGTATTTCAAAGATGTAATGTACAACACTACCAAAAAGGACACCAAAAATGTACTGAAAATATTTATTTGTAAATCTGCATGAATAACTGCATTTATTATTATGTTTGACTTTTTAAAAACATAATATACACCACATAATAAATATGTTAACAAAAAAAAGTTATTTGAAATGGAGAACCAGAATGAAAGCATTTTTTTTTTACTTTTTTTTTTTTTAGCTGCATTTGCAATATGATGTCAGTAAGGATATTCTTTGCATCAACAGCAGAATGTCACCGGTGTGTTTTTTAATGAAAACTTTGGATATTCTAAAATCATTTTTTAAGGTTATTATATAGTTATCTGATAAATATGTCTTCAAAAGAAAATCCAGCAAGGTTAAGGGTTAAAATATCAGTTAGTAAAAAGAACACTCTGTTCTGACTTAAAGTAACCAAACACTGTAATGTCTATTCATAAACAAAATATTCACAGCCTTCGTAAAAAATCTCTGTAATTTGTATATTGTACATGTAAACTGTGTGAAAGTAGGAGATGCTGTCAAGGTAAAATGTATAGTTTTGGGGACACGGGGTATGCACATTTGCTTGGTGCAAGGCTACAGAGCATAAATGTGGACTGGAGAAAACTAATTTCTCCAGGTTTTGGTATTCGGTCATGGGGCTCTGTAGTTTGGAGATTCCACAGAGGCAGTGCGGAGCGGAGCTGTGGGCGTTAAAGAGAAGCCATCCACATTGAGGAATCCTGTGGTCTGTGTGACCAGGATAAAGAGGTACTGCTAAAGAGCCAGGTGGGCTAGCATTTTCTGTGTGTTTATTTGCTGGAAAAGAACCCCTGTGTGGGAAACCTTTATGTCACAGACTTTTATTTGCCTTTTAAACCACCCTGGCGGTATGATTCTGTCTGGAATTTTGTGCTGAAAGCGGTACAATTATTTTGCATGGAAATTTGTAGGCATGCAATTCTTATGAATAACTTACTTAAATCTGTCCGAACCAGAGTCTAGTAGACATCCCGGGTATGATAAAGTTTGAAACACAAAATCATAAATTAAAATTAAAATAAAAAAATATATATAAAAATGATTCAATAATGTAATCAAATCAAAAACACTGAAATTTGCTCAGTTGCAGAATAGTCGCTGTCATTAAATTTATTGTTTGATGATAAATTGTGATTCTAATTTATTATCGGTGTTTTCTAGCTGGTCTAAAACCGCTTTTGACATAAAGGGACACTTTTTGGTTGCTATGGACAATCTCCAGTTTCCAGGCAGAAAAAAATATTTTTATTATATAAAATGACATGCAGGGCACTGGGCAGACCACTAGCGACAAAGGGGATGTGTATTTTTTTGTATACAGTACTGTAATCTGTAAGATTACAGTACTGTATGTGTATTGTGTGTTTTTAAACTTTTTTGAATTTGGCGCCGATCTCCGCTCCCGTGCGTCGTAACGTCGCAGGGAACGGAGATCAGCGGCACTCGGCACTGTGTGAATCGAGCGGAGGAGCTCGCACACACAGCGGGGAGACATCGCAGGATCCAGGGGACAGGGTAAGTAACCCCCCCCTGTATCCTGCAACGCAAGCCCGAGTCTGGCTCGGGGTTACCGCTTTCGGTACTGATGTTCCTGCCCCGAGCCAGACTCGGGAATACCGCCAGGGAGGTTAATAAAAATGGACTACCATGCCCTTAAATATAGTTCCTGACTGGCTTGAATCACTAACAAACGCATCTGCCACGAGAGCTAATGGCCCCCATGTTACAACTGTCATTTATTATTTATTGCCTTTCATTGTCAGCTACATCCAGTGGCCATAATGCAGTATTTTCCTAAAATATGACAATCAGGAAAATACTGCATTATATCAATTAGATGGAGCTGACAATCATAGGAACTAATAGAAATTGACATTTCATGTAAAGTAGACTAATTACAGGGGTTGAATGCTCACAATTGCACAGAAATTTTTAAATTAATATAACCCTTATGGTTTTAAATGTTGATTCCCCCCTGTCATGCCCATGCTACATACTGTTTGTAAAATAGCTCTGTGTAAATATCTTTTCTTTTTTAATCTGATTTGATGGGGGGATCTTGTGGATTTTTTTTCTATTTTCACTTCTGCTGGAGAGAACACAACTTAAATGACCTCTGTGGTATGGGACTCAATTTTAAAGAAAAAAAAAAAAGAGAGAGAGGAGTGGGATCGCAAAATCATAACATTTAGTACTCTGGAACATGGCCTAAATGGAGACAGAAATGTATGTGCCACTATGACTTTCTAAATCTTTGACATTTATGGATCAAAGGGACTTTACAAAGACTAAAGTTGGCCATAGAGGGATCGAAAATTGGCTGGTTCAACAAAGAGCAGACACATTTCGATCCATCTATGGCTGTTTTCACTCAGAAGAAGATCTAATGATCAGCTTCTCTTGAAAAATTGATAGAACATTTTTGGAAAATTTTCATTCAATCGGCACATACAAATAGGCGACTGCAGTGTCGATTAGTGTATTCTGATAGGGGAAGAGTCCCAGCTGTCAGAATACAATAGCACAGCGTGAGGATTCCTGCTGGCTGATCAAAAAAAACAATCCTATGGCCAGTTTAACATCTTGCCCTTAGGTGTGAAGTGTGACAGGGCAGCTTCTCCTTCTCGCAGGGACACTAAACCACATCTATTTATCCCAATTGTTTCAGCAACTAATGCAATTTATGGCTGTTAAATTGATACCATCTTTATCCATTTGTTGTATTGTGTATAAAATTCATAGGTTGGACTTGATGAACTTGTGTCTTTTTTCAACCTCGCCTACTATGTAACCACTATATGTTTGTTACTATCAAGAGGAAGCCAGGGTGCCTTTAAAGCTTGCATTACAATCTAATTAATTAGTCAAAAATGGTGTCACCCTAAAGCCAGCCATACATGGTTTGAATTTTGTCCGGTTCAACAGGGACCATCCAAGACTCAAACAATCAATGGGCAGGCTGATTGTACCCAAGTCGATCCATCAATTGATTGGGCACAACCAGCATGTCGGATTTTTACATGCAATTATTTCCAGTGGCTATAGCTCCAGCTGGGAGAATACATTAGCTCTGCCGGAGGGATTCTTTCCTGAAAATCACATCCTCTATCCAAACCCCTACTGCTGCTATTTTAGGAGCAAAACGACTCAAACCACTGAATGCAATTAAGTTTTCTCAACTGCAGTGGCGGCTGGTGCTCAACATTTTTTGAGGGGCGCAGACAAATGTAAAAATACTATCAAATGCAGCCACTTTGCCCATCAAATGCAGCCACTGTGCCCATCAATTGCAGCCACTGTCCCCATCAAATGCAGCCATTGGGACCCCCCACCTGCCTGCTCGCTGTCTGACCGGCACTTACCCCCTTTTGGTGGCGGGTCAGGCAGTGGGTGGCGGCGGCAAGCTCTGGGACAGGCAGCGGGTTAAGCAGTGGCGAGCTGTGTCCTCCATGCGTCTCTTCTTTCTTCCTGCTAGGCATCCAATAGGAGTGCCTGTCCTTTCAGCCAATCAGGTGAAGGGCATTAGACCTGTGCTTCCTAAATAGCAGGGAGGGGGTTCAGTGTTAGAAAAGCAAATATTCATTTGCTTTTCTAACACACCTGGTTGGGTCTTGAGCGCAATGCTCTGCGCCCCAAGTCCACCCTATTTTGAAGCCTATTAGAGCCTGTGGCTCTAATCAGGTGCTTCAAAAAAACACCCCCATCGCTTTAATTCAGGCGCCTGGCATCCTAAAAGGGGTCAGATGCCTGAATCTATCTATGATACATATAGAAGGGTGGTGTGATAGAGGGGGTGGCCCCCCGTGCCTTAATGGATGGGCCACCACTGCTCAACTGGTTGATGCTTCCTTTGGTGTTTATCACTCTTTCTCTTAAGAGTCTTAATTGATACCCAGCTCTGCGCCCTGCTGGAACAGGGAGTGCAAGCCTGAACTCAATTGGCTGGCATTGCTTTCTCTCTGTTCCAAAAGAATTAATTGCTTCTGCACTACTTTCTTACACTTTAAAAACTAACCTAAAACAAGCATGCACATGAGGAAAGTTTTAGGAGTTTATTTACTAAAACTGGAGAGAGCAAAATCAGCTTCCATTTTTTTTTTTTTTTGTCAAAGCTTAATTGAACAAGCTGAAGTTAATTGCCAATTGGCTATCATGCACAGCTGCATCAGATTTTGCACTCTCCAGTTTTAGTAAATCAACCCCACAGTGATGTAAACTCGGATCTGCATTTTTTCGTTTAGTGATTTAGAAGCCACCAATGCCATTGGCAACCAATAAATGTATTACTATGCATAAAAAGGGTTCTGCCAGTTAAACTGAAAAGTTATAAAAGGTTTGATGGTGTGATGATTTACATCTTTGATATGTTCCTTTAATTTCCACCCAAAAAGGTACGTCTGCTGCCCTATATTATATCTTAAAAGATAATTCATGGTAAAAGCAGAATTCAACTTTTCTCTAATGTTGATCTCTGGTCGAAACTTTATTTAAATTTGGGGCTGAGTGGGCTGATTAGACGAGCTTTCTTTTCTTTATTTTAAGAACTAGATTCTCCATACTGGTGGAACTAGCTCACTAGTGGATTTTCATTTGGAATATAATTCATTCTCTGAGAGAGAATTCACAATGTTTCACTCACACCAGCCAAGACTAGGCATAGGGTAGGTCTCCTCATCAAGATAACACATAGCCAAACAGACCTGGCAGAAGATATAACCCTGCCACACTGCACCTAAACAAAACAACAACAAACAAGCTTTGAGTAGCGTTCCACTTTAATTGCTAAATTTACATTGTATAATCAATAAGCAGGTTTAATATTTTCATTGTGAATAAATGTAATTGGATATCCTGCTTGTAATATGTTTTGCAAATGAACAGTAGCTAATTCTCATAGTGTGATCTTTTCACCTGTGACAGTTTTTAGTTTAAGGATTATATTGGGTCCTTTAATGACCAGTTTTATTCCATCTCAAACTCCTTTGTGTTCTGTCATAGAAAATGCTGATGCTGTACATCCAGGTTGAATTCAAATTAACAGTAGTCTTCACGTAGAAAAAAAAAAAAGACTGGTTTAAGACACTCACATAGTTATATACTCTCAGCAGGGAACTTGCATTAAAATTATATTTAAAGGTCACATTTGCAATAAGAAAGTGGGTATGAGTAATTGGTTGAAGACTCCGTTAATACCTACGCAGACCATTAAAAGCAATATTCTGCACTTCTGCACTATTGTAAGGCATTTAAAATCTGGATATATTTTATTTAAAGTCAGTAAATCATATTATCCATTTACGACGTACTTGTTCTTAAAGTGTTACTAAACCCAGGACCCTGCATTCACGATATCTGGTCTCCCACAGTCAGGGGCGGATCCAGAGCCTAGTGTCGGGAGGGGCACTGCCAGAAAATACTTTTTTTGGGGTAAATTTATTGAGGAAATGGCTGGTGTTAGCGCTTCAATCATCCCGGCACCATGGTTGTTATGGTGTCAGGATGATTGAAGCGCATTATTACTATTATTACATTGTATTAAAAAATGGAATGGTTCAACTCACCATAATGCAGAATCAGTAGGAGCCCCGAGCGTGTCACTTGCCACTGTCACACGTTACGGATTGTCACTTGCCACGTCGCCTGTCACCAGATGCAGATTGTCACTTGCCACGTCGCCTGTCACCAGATGCAGATTGTCACTTGCCACGTCGCCTGTCACCAGATGCAGATTGTCACTTGCCACGTCGCCTGTCACTTGCCACTTCCCATGTCACATGTTGCAGATTGTCACTTGCCACGTCACTTGCCACGTCGCCTGTCACCAGATGCAAATTGTCACTTGCCACGGCCCATGCCACGCATTGCAGATTGTCACTTGCCACATCCCATGCCACATGTTGCGGATTGTCACTTGCCACGTCGCCTGTCACCAGATGCAGATTGTCACTTGCCACGTCCCATGCCACGCATTGCAGATTGTCACTTGCCACATCCCATGCCACATGTTGCGGATTGTCACTTGCCACGTCGCCTGTCACCAGATGCAGATTGTCACTTGCCACGTCCCATGCCACGCATTGCAGATTGTCACTTGCCACGTCCCATGCCACACGTTGCGGATTGTCACTTGCCACGTCCCATGCCACACATTGCAGATTGTCACTTGCCACGTCCCATGCCACACGTTGCGGATTGTCACTTGCCTGCTATAATTGTCTCTTTGTGTCCCAGAGTCAGGCAGCAGATTACCAGTCAAGCAGCAGAGAGATGATGTAATCTCTCTGCTTCCGCGGCTGCCTGCACACTGCACAGTGAGTGAGTGAGGGCGGAACTGCAGGGATACCGGGCGGGCGCCGAGCAGTGAGAGATGATGTCATCTCTCTGCTCCCCCGCCTGCCGGCTCCCTGATTGGCCAGCAGCCCAGCGCCCGCTCAAACACTGTCACCGAGCCGCACAGCTGCTCACCAACCAAGGCGCCCGGCCCGCCCGCGGAGCGGCCCGCTCTCTCACAAATGGAGCCACCCGGGCTCTCAGCTGTGGAGCCGCCTGCTCGCCCACTCACTCACCTGCATTCTCGGAGGGGGCAATTGCCCCGTTGCCCCCCCCCCCTGGATCCGCCCCTGCTCACAGTACACAGAACATGGAAATACAATTATTTTAGTGAATATAAACTGCAAAATACCTCATCAGCAGTATATAGCAGTCTTGTGACTTCTATCAGTGTCTGGCCGAGCACTGGTTAAAACTTGTAGGAGGAGTTTTTATTGTTCTCTGTTTGGCCCATAAGGCTGCATGACTCCTGACCCTCTGTCTGGACAGCGCTGGTTGGCCCTGTGCTGATGACGTGCATCCTCCCAACTCTCTAGCAATACACACCAAACTGAGCATGTGCAAAGTGCCCCCAAGGTACTATCAGGAGATGGATTGGGGACTGTGAAAGAAGGGGAGGATCAGAGAAGACAGGATCAAACAGCCTTTTTACACAATGCACAGGATTAACCCTTTAGGTTCCACGGTGAGTATAACAAGCATGCTTTACTACATACAGTATACAGACTGATTTTACTGTTGTGGCTTTAGTAACACTTTAAGAGAAAACAAAAAAAAAAAACAAATAAAAAAATCACATAAAAATAAAAGCTTCAATGCTAAACAGAGTGAACACAGTTATGATGGTACACAAGTAAAATTCTTATTTGTAACCTAACATTGTCAAATGTATGTAGGTTATTTTGTTGTTTGTATGACAAACAATACTTGTGTAGCATCCCTGCCCCTTGGAGGTATTTGAGGTACTTCCAGAGACAGGAAGGGCTGACATTTTCCCCAGGCCTAAGTCCATGGCTACTAATGGATTGAGACACCCATTGAGAAGCAACGGGCCCCATTCACTTTTTAAGATTTTACTGCTCTAAGCACACAGGGGAGTGGGCTAAAGCAGGCCTTACATGACTCAATTTTCTTTCTGATGGAAGAAAGGAAAAAAAAAATCGCTCAAAATCCGCCATCAACATATTTAGTGGGGGGATGGGGGAATTCCTCCCACAACGCTTTTGTGTTCTTCCAGGGGGGGCGTGGGGAGCCTTCCCGGGTGGCAGAACACAACAATCACTGCTGCAGTGACTGGCTAAATTTCAATCCATGTATGGGCAGGCTGATTGTACCCAAGTTGATCAATTGACTAACTTAGGCACAACCAGCCTGTCAGATTTTTGGCATGCGATTCCTGCCAGCCGCTAGCAGTAAACATTGTGTTCTGCCAGCCGGGAAGACTCCCCACGCCCCCACCAGCAAAACACAATAGCTTTGTGGGAGGCATTCCCCCATCAAAACTGAATATGTTGATGGGGAATTTATTTTCTTCCACCAGAAAGAAAATTGAGTAATCAAAGGCCTACTTTAGCCCACTCCCCTGTGTTCTTGGGGCATGCTGGTTGTACCTAAGTCAATCGATGGATCAACTTGGGTACAATAAGCCTGCCCATACCTGGATCTAAATTTGTCCGGTCCCTGACGAAACGGCCAAATTTCGATCCATGCATTGCCGGCTTAAAGGCTGCAGATACCCATAACAACACCAGATCAGATTTCAGCTTGTTTAGTGTTAAGGACCTGTAAACCAACACCAGCAACACTGTAAACAGCACAATCCAGTTGACTCGCAGATTTCTGCATTCATCCTCCCAAACATTTGTGCATCCCCCCAAGAGAAACACCAGGTCCCTGCGAGGATTCCACTTTCATTGCAGCTCTTTCCTGCAGCAGGGTCCTCCTACTGGTTCTCCATATTGGTTCAGCTTTCTGCTCAACCAGACAGGGCAGTTTCTGAGTATCGCTTCTTGCCCAATTTCAGGTCTTGGCACAAAGCACATGTTAGAACTCATATAAGCTGAAGACCAGACTACAGAGAGCATGCCTCCCTAGGCTGAAGCTCAGGGAAAAGAGCCTCACAAAGTCAGCCCCAAATATTTATGTCTTCCCTCATCATGCACCATTGGCCATACACCTCCCAGTAGAAGAAGTAGAAGAAACATAAATATGCATAACCTATTGTTAATGTGGCCTCTCACTCTAATGCCAGAAGTACTAGTGAAACCTTCTGGCAGCAGGCAGAAACAACAACAGTGAGCTCAGGGGAAGACTCAATGAGCGTGGGTTATCGATCAGCTTGGGCAGTTTATCACCCAGACTAAATTTAGAAATGTAGTGGCTACACTTATGCATGCAGAATTAGATTACAATTATAAAACAATAAACACAATTTAGGGGATACTTTGTTCTACATTCCACAAATACGTTCTTTAAGTGATTGTAAAGTCTTGTTTAAAAAAATAAAATAACAAACATGTTATACTTACCTCCTCTGTGCAGTTGGTTTTGCAGAGGGCAGCCCAGATCCTCCTTTTCTCAGGTCCCTCTTTGCTGGTCCTGGCCCCTCCCCCCTGCCGAGTGCCCCCACAGCTAGCAGCTTTCTATGGGGGCACCCGAGCTGAGTCAGAGCTCTGTGTATCCATTCAGACACGGAGCCCAACCCAGCCCTGTCCCTCTCTCCTCTAAATGACTGACTGACTTTGATTAAAAGCCGTGGGAGCCAATGGCGCCGCTGCTGTGTCTCAGCCAATCAGGAGGAGTGTCCCAGACAGCTTAGACATTTGTGGAAATCGCTGGAGAGAGAAGGGGCTCAGGTAAGTAATTAGGGGGTGCTGGGGAGGCTGCTACACACAAAAGTTTTTTTTTTATCTTAATGCATAGAATGTGTTAAGAGAAAAAGCCTTCTGCCTTTACAACTCCTTTAAATCATTTAAAAATGTCAAACATTACAGGATGTCATGGTAAATTAAAATGAGTGCATCATATTTACAAATATGTATTCATTTGTGTGTTGTTAAAAGGAACTGCTAGTTGGAATAGAATTCCTGTCTTTGATCTGAACCACCAAGTATTCCACCAAGAGTTCTCACTTCCCTCATTTCCTTTGTTTAGTGAACGTGTTTAGTGGACTGAGATCCAACTATTTACATGCAATGATTCTTGTAGAGAACCGTTAAAGTTTATAGTTGCACTGTGATTTCAGATTTATTGAACAGGCACTGCTGTACTAATATTTTGAATTAAAGATGCTGTTCCTATCAAAACCCAAGAGCTGTGGGAAGTGAGTAGAAACTCCTAAATGTTGCTGTACAAAGAAATCCTAGGTACATTTAAAATAGTTTAGCTCTAAATTAAGCAAATAAAAATTACAAACATAGCTTGTTTTATCCAAAGAAAAGGCACAACAAAGCATATGCTGATGTAAAACTCAAAAAGCATTGACCACTGAGCAGTATAAAAAGGTAATATGGCATTACAGGCACTTTGACTAAGGCACTGGTACAAAAAGGCATTAGTGCTCCACACCTATTTTACAGGAAGTTCCCCATCATCCTCTAACTTTCCTCAGCCTTTCTTCTATTCCCATCTCCCCACCCTCCAACATGTTCACACTCTTTGCTATAACGTCCTCTCTCCTCGAACTCTCATTTCTTTACCCCTCCAGCCCGCAACCTGTACACATCTCCCTCTCCTCTGCCCACTCAATATTACTGCACTTATCACTGCTCATTCTAAGCCCACACAGTATCACCACTTCCACTCCACTGCCCTCATATAAATCCCACTCCCGCCTTACCACCCTCACCCTCCTACTACTCCTAATGTCTGGGGACATCGCACCTAACCCCGGCCCTCTCACACCCAATTCCCACCCCCAAAATTTGCTGTCTACCTCCTCCAACAGTAGTCGTAACTCCCGCCTTCTCATTCCCTCTTTTATGTGCCCTTTGGAATGCCCGCTCAGTTGTCAACAAACTAGCTTTTGTCAATGACCTTTTCCTCTCCAAATCCCTTAATCTATTTGCTATTACCGAAACCTGGCTCCAGGAATTCGACACTACCTCTCCAGCTGCCCTGTCCCACAGTGGCCTCCTCTGGACTCACTCCACCAGACACAGTGGACGAAAAGGAGGTGGCGTTGGACTTCTCCTCTCCCCACAATGCAACTTCCAGGTTCTTCCCACACCTTCCTCTTATTCCCCCTCCTCTTTTGAAGTGCACTGCATTCGTCTTTTCTCTCCAGCTTGTCTGAGGGTTGCAGTCATTTATCAGCCTCCTGGACCAGTGTTGCGCTTTCTGGATGACTTCTCTGCATGGCTAACCTACTTTCTCTCCTCTGAAGTACCTCAAGCAACCTCAACACTTCCCTTCTTCATTCTTCTACTTATGGCCTTTACGACAAAATCGCACCCCTGTCCTACCCAGACCTAACCACTTCCATCTACAACAATATGTTGTCATCCTCCCTAGACGTACTTGCTCCTCTTTCTACACGCAGAACCAGGCCCCATCTGCCACAATGATACAAAAAAGATGCCACTTGCTCCCATCGATAGCTGGCTATTGCAGTAAGAAGCATTGGAAGGCTAACAACAGGTACAAACAAGGCCAAGGATAAATCCAAGAAAAAAAACAAGCTTAACTTACCACCAGTCCGCAGGCAACCAAATAACCTGTCTAACAGTATGCGTTAAAAGCAGGGGTTTAGTCTGCACACATTTGCAAATGCATGCGTAAGCCACAGAGCCTTGCCAAGGCACCCTGGTATCTGTGGTACCTAACACTAACTTATAAGTGTCCCCACAGTGGAGGCACATGCATTCTGATAGATAGTTGAGAGCAGGTGGACTGAAGGGGAGCCACCCCTTCTTAAAAGGTACAGGGGCACACTGAACACCCAGCATATAGCACAATGACTGTGTTTCCTGACCAAAAAACACGACAGTAATACAAAAAAGACGCCACTTGCACCCATCTATAGCTGGCTATAGCAGTAAGAAGCATTGGAAGGCTAACAACAGGTACAAACAAGGCCAAGGATAAACTCTCGACCTTGTATTCTCCCATCGCTGCACTCCCTGCGACCTCTTTTCCTCTCTGAACACAACCTTATCAGTTTCACACTCTCCTAGTCTCCTACCTCCCTTCCTGCCAACCCACAAACCACTACCCACAGAAACCTTTGTAGCCTCAACTCTTCCCTTCTTCATTCTACTACTGATAGCCTTTACGACAAAAATCGCACCCCTGTCCTACACAGACCTAACCACTTCCATCTACAACAACACGCTGTCATCATCCCCAGACGTACTTGCTCCTCTTTCTACATGCAGAACCAGGCCCCATCTGCCACATCCCTGGCTAACAGACGACACCAGAAGTCTCAAGAGACAGAGCTGTGCTCTTGAGTGAGTATGGTGTAAATCTAAATCCCTGCAAGACTTTACTCTCTAAAAACTAAACAAACCTACTACAACACTCTCATCCAAACCTTGTCAACTCTTTTCTACCCTTAATTCCTTACTTCACCCCCCCCCCCACTGCCCCCACCCACCAATTTGCTTACCGCTCAACAGATTGCCAACCATTTCAAAAGCAAAATCGACACAATTCGCAAGGAGATATCCAGCATTCAACGTCCTCCCCTAGCCAACACATCAGGTCTAACACCACACTCAATACTCTCCTTCTTCTGCCCAGTTACCACCGATGAAGTTGATAAACTCCTCTCCATGGCCCACCTTACCACCTGTCCTCTGGACCCTGTCCCCTCACAATTACTCCGACCACCTTCCCACTCTATCCTGAACTCCCTAACCCACATCTTCAACCTCTCCCTCTCCTCCGGCACCTTTCCTTTCCCACTCAAACATGCACTGGTTACCCCCATACTTAAAAAACCCTCACTAGACCCCACCTGTTTGAATAACTTAAGACCCATCTCCCTGCTCCCATTTGCCTCCAAGCTCATCGAATGCCTTGTCCATGACCGAATGAATCGCTACCTCACGGACAACAACCTTCTCGCCCCTCTACAGTCCGGCTTCCGTCCATAACATTCCACTGAAACTGCCCTACTAAAACTCACCAATGACCTACTAACTGCTAAAACCAATGGCCATTACTCCATACTCATACTCTTAGACCTCTCTGCTGCCTTCGAAACAGTTGACCACCTGCTCCTCCTCAGCAAACCACACTCCCTTGGCCTCCTTGATTCTGCTTTATCCTGGTTCTCCTCCTACCGATCTCAGTGCACTTTCAGTGTCACTTACAACTCCATCTCCTCCACTTCTCTTCCGCTTTCTGTTGGGGTACCCCAAGGCTCCGTCCTTGGGCCCCTCCTATTCTCGCTCTATACCTCTTCCTTGGGCCAGTTGATAACCTCCCATGGCTTCTAATACCACCTCTACACCGATGACACCCAGATCTATCTCTCCACTCCTCAACTTCACCCCTCGATCTCCTCATGGATCTCAAACTTACTAAATTACATATCGGTATGGATGTCTGACCACTTTCTCAAACTCAATCTTTCTAAAACTGAGCTTGTTATATTTCCTCCTTCCCCCCCCCCCCCCCCCCCCATGACTTTACCATTAAGATCAACAGCACAACCATTGGTCCCTCCACACATGCCAGGGAGCTGGGTGTAATCCTTGACTCTGACCTCTCCTTCAGCCCTCACATTCAATCACTGGCTAAATCCTGTCGCCTTAACCTCTGCAACATCTCCAGAATTTACCCCTACTGACTAATGACACTACAAAGCAACTTATTAACTCCTTGATTATTTCCCACCTTGACTACTGCAACTCTCTCCTTAATGGCCTACCCTTACGCAGGCCATCCCCCCTTCAGTCTATTACGAATGCTGCTAGACTAATACACCTCACTAACCAATCCGTGACGGCTGCCCCTCTCTGCCAATCCCTTCACTGGCTTCCCCTACCCCACCGTATAAAATTCAAAATGCTAACCACAACATACAAGGATTTCAACAACATCGCCCCCAGCTACATCACTAACCTCATTTGCAGATATCGTCCAAATCGTCCCCTCCGCTCCTCCCAGAACGAGCTCTGGCGCTCCCTGCCCTGGTATGTCCGATCAGCCCCTAACCTGTCCTCCTTTATCCCACACCCACCTAACAACTGTCCCCGAGCCACCCCCATCAAATCATTCCCCACATCTATTATCTTTTGTACCAGCACCCACTCCCTTTAGAATGTAATCTCTATGAGCAGAGCCCTCCGGTCCCTTCTGTATTGAACTGTACTGTAATTGTGCTGTCCCCCCTCTACATTGTATAGCACTGCGTAAACTGTTGGCGCTATATAAATCGTGTATAATAATAATTACAAGTAATTTTATGCCATTTTTCTGACATCCAGATGGAAAAATCCAAAGGATGCCCTGAATCCATGATGCTTGTTGCCAAATAATTCACACAGAGCAAAATCCATAATGGGAGTCATTGGGGTTGATTTACTAAAGGCGACTAGGCCATTCACATTGCAAGGGAATTTACACTTTGCAAACAAATTTTCCCTTACCTTAGTGAATGTGGTAAAAATTCACTTTGCAAACAATGCCATGTGCAAGGAAGTAAAAAAAAATTTAAAATAAAAAAAAACACAGTATGTTTGCTTGCACATGATTTGTTGATGGAAGTTGACAGAGCTTCGCCACATTCACTAAACTAGTAGAAAATTCCCTTGCATAGTGCAGTGTCCTTTGCAAAGTGAGAGGCATATTTGCCTTTAGTAAATCAATCCCGTTGGGTCCAATGGTTGCTCTTCATCTTCATAAAACACCAAGGAATATGAAAACATTTACAGGACTATGCGCAATATATGGCATGAACACTGTTCCCTAATTCATATGCAAAACACTTCAAGAGTGTTTTCAATAGTATCAGACTGAAGTAAAACAAGCTCTTGGGCTCCATAATCTCTGTTTATTAACATAATTTATCATTTCTGGGCAGTTTTAGGTAATTAGATCCTATTTTATTCCATTTCTTGAAGAATCATGGAAAACCTACAACATACACTCCAGCAGGCTTTAGATGCTTACAAGCATTGAACAGAGAACCGACGCTGTTCAGGTGGTAAAGTTGTTCCTTCTGCTTATTAGGTTCTTGTGTGTACACTGTTTCTTGAAAAAAAAAAAACATACATTTTTGCATTTACCATGTTAAACTAAAGATGCTTCTGCAATTTATCCAGTGTTTTAGCTAAAAACTGTTTATGGGAATACCCTTTGGGATTGTATCTTAAGACATTTGGGGATCAAAATTCTTAATGATATAAAGTTAATCTTGTTATCTTTAGGATTTGGGAAGGATTCCTTACAAGTGATTTTAAGTGGTTATAGAGGAAAACATTTTTTTTTAGCTTAAGCAGGCCATAGATTATGCAATTTTCTTTCCTGAAACCATGGATTACACAATTATTGTGGCCATAGATGGATCGAATCTCTGCCAGTCCCTGCTGAACTAAGGTAAAAAGCCTTTCAATAGGTGCTCCCCTGCATTTTTGCTTACACGTGATTGGATGATGGTAGTCACCAGAGATTGATCTTATTCACTGAGCTCTGGAAGAAGTGCACAGTCTATTATCCACTCCACAGTGTGTGCAAGCAGTGTTTACAACCACTGGCAGGTATCCGCTGACTCTTGCAGTTAGTGGCCCCTGACCGCTGCTAAACTGCCATGTGAATATAGTCTGAGGACCCTTTCACATAAGGTTTCCGATCAGGTCCACCTGTCAGTTTATCAAGCGGACCTGATCTGATGCTCCATGCACCCCTTTGGAGCAACGGATGTCAGCGGTGACATGATTGGCCAAAGCATGCACCTGACCTGCATGCTTTGCCCAATCACAGCATGCTCTACTGCGAGAGACATAATTGGCCAAAGGCAGGGTGCATATAAGCCTTTAAAATTAGCACTTTTGATTTTTCATTTTCGTGTCCCATAGACTTTAACAGTGTTCGCATGTTCACACAATTTTTTTGCCTGTACGCATGTTCTGGTGCGAACCGAACCATCTAACAAGATGACATTTAGTTTGCTAAAGCACTGTGGCATAAGCAATTGCCAAGTATTTTTGTTTTTATAAAATACTGTTTTCACCTATTTTCATCTCTTTTGCAATTCAACACTGTTTATGTGCTCTAATCTCTTTGCAGCCATTTCCTGTCTGTATGCATTCTTTGGCAATTCTGAGAGAGGTTTTCATGGTGGTGACAAGATTGCACTGTGTTTGTGCAATGAAATTAAATTTAGAAAATAAATGAAATTAAATGCAAGTACATTTCTTCTATCAATACCTTCTTAATAGGCACAAGTATCTTGCCTTCTTTTTTTAAAAACTCAGCTTAGATGTTATGTTTTTCTGGTGCTTTATTATGTTCCTACAGAATTATTTTTTCGTGTCTGGGAATCTTCGTTTCTTTCCGGGAGTTTTCTTTTCTTGCACATGCGCATTTCTTTTTCAATTACACTTCTCGCACGATTCTCCCATCATTGGTTTGAAAATCATTTGTTTTACAAAAAAAAATTCCAACATGTCGGATTTTTTAAATTTGATGGCAACATGAAAATCAGCCGTTGCTGCAGCCCACTAATGATGCGAAATTTGTATGAAAATTCTTAGATAAGGTTTTAGAAAGAAAGTTCTTTCGAAATTCGACCCGTGTATGGCCAGCTTTAGTCTGCTTGAAAAAAAAGACACAAGTTCATTTAGTTCAACCAATAGAAGGGAAAAAAATTATACAATCCTATATGCACAATCATAAATCCACAGTTGATCCAGAAGAAGGCAAAAAACAAACAAACAGCAAAGCATGATCCAATTTGCTACAGCAGGAGAAAAAAATCCTTCCCGATCCCCCAAGATATTTCCTGGACCAACTTTACCTATAAATGTTAGTATCAAGTTATATTATGTACGATTAGGAAATAATCCAGGCCTTTTTTAAAAGAAATCTACTGAGCTGGACAGAACCAGCTCTTGAGGGAGTCTATTCCACATTTTCACAGCTCTTACTGTGAAGAAACCTTTCTGTATTTGGAGATTTAATCTCTTTTCCTCCAGACATAAAGAGTGCCCCCTTTTCCTCTGTGATGAAAAAAAAGTGAACAACACCACCAAGTTCACTATATGGACCACTTATGTATTTGTACATGTTGATTATATCCCCCCTTAATCTCCTCTTGTCAAGAGAGAATAAATTCAGTTCCTCTAATCTTTCCTCATAGCTGAGCTCCTCCATGCCCCTTATCGGTTTGGTTGCTGTCTCTAGATTTTTCTCCAGTTCCCCCGATATCCTCTTTGTGAGCTGGTGCCCAAAACTGAACTGTGTATTTCACATGAGGTCTTACTAATGATTTGTACAGGGGTAAAATACAACTACTCTCTCTGGAGTCTATACCTCTCTTAATACAAGAAAGGGCTTTGCTCACTTTGGAAGCCATAGCTTGGCATTGCATGCCACTATTAAGCTTATGATCTACCAGAACACACAGATCCTTCTCCACTATTGATTCTCCCAGTTGTATTCCCCCTAGTATGTATGATTCATGCATATTCTTAGCCCCCAAGCGCATAACTTTACATTTATCAACATTAAACCTCATTTGCCACATAGTTGCCCAATTAAACAGTGCATTGAGGTTGGCTTGTCAGGATGTTATTCCACTGCATAGCTTGTCATCTGCTAACACTGAAATCCCACCTTAAAATGACAGACCCTATATCATTTATAAATATATTAGTCAATGAGTGTGCACCCATATTCCCATATTGCAATGTTTTGATTTCCCCTACTTTTTTCTTGGAGCATTATTACTTGACAGTTTTACTAGTTCTCACAATATGTAGATTTGACTGTGGATAGTTGGAACTATAAGCTCTGTGCTGAAAATCAAAAGGTTTTAGTGAACTTCTGAAGCTCTCTTAAAACAAACTGAAGGCTGTTGTCTAATAAAAACTCATCTGGAATTCCATGTCTAGAAAAATGCATTCAGTTTTTCATTTTACTGGATGGCAATATCTTTTCTAAAGGCTGGAAAATGGATGTAATAGCTCATGATTAGAATGCATAAGGTCTAGCACAACAATTCTGATACTACCAGGTTGTTAGAGTATTGCATATGAAATCATAGGTTGGGTTAGAAGTATGATACTTAAAGTAGAGATTTGGGCACCAATTTGTCAATTAAAGTAATAATTCCTGTTCAGTAAAATAAAGCTTTACCTTTGGCTAGCCATTTAAGATGATAGGTGGCAGCTTAAGTACTAGAAACACATGTACACCTATCCCCTTTCAGTGTGGAACTGCTTAGTCCGGAGTACTTCTGTAATCAGAATGCTGTCAGGGGTCAGGAGAGAAATAGATCAGGTACTCCCTAATCTCCTTCTGCAGCACACATATGAGCTATCAGGGTTTGTTTAGACCCCTTCCACAAGTTGGATCTGTCTGCCCCTATGTAACAGTGAACTTAAATATAAAAAAAAGAAAAATATATAAAATACAATTAAATAAAAACAAGAGCACATAACCCACACATTAAATGTCCACACACACAGATAATGTACATATTCATACCATTAAGGCACACAGATATAAAGAGATTCATATTACCCTAAACATATTAGGTATCTCTTTACATGTTAGAAGTTTTGAAATCATTTCAACATCATAATTTAATATGACGTTCAAGTTGAAGTATTCACCAGTAACCAAACAACACATAAAACATTTTGGGTGCTAATTGCCTTTGTAAACCCAGATGTTACCAAAAACACTGCTATTGAAAGTATATGCAGAGAGCAGGGCTTTAGGTTGGACCCAGTAGACCCTCCTACTACAGGCCACCGGCAGAAAACTACAGGAGGGCAACCACAAGACCAGGTATCCTGCAGAAGAAGAGAAAGCAGTAGTGTCTGGTCAGTGTAGGAGTTGTTTTAAGGATTACTGCACATATCTGGGAGATAAACACAAAGGACTGTGTAGTTAGATAATATTTTCTTAGCCTGGATTTCTGCTTTAAATAAAGTACTAAAGTTTTTTAGTGTGTAGGGATTATAAATAAATTGTACCAATATTTTACAAATCCTCATGATATAGCTTTTCCACCTATAGTAAAATGTCCTCATATAATCTTTTTGAGGTTAATTTTCAGTCTGTTCTGTTCTAGGGGAGTTTGCTGAGCGCTACTGAAATCCGGGTGCTGAAGCCAAACCCCATTGAAGTCAATAATGACAGAATGTTAAAAAGGCTAGGCTATTAGGGAATGGATGGTCGACAAATGGCATGGAGGGCTGGGCACTGCCCTGGAAAACAAGCATCAAAGTTATAATTAAGTTTGTTTTAATTGTTTTTAAGTTAGTTTAAGGGAGCAGTGATTTTGTTAATGCTTAAAGGACCCCCCTGGTAATGCACATTGTACCCATGTTGATGAGGACAAGGGCCTTCCCCACAACCCTAGTTCAATGGTTGTAGGAGTCTGCAGCAGGGCAGTTATCAGAATCTGGGAGCCCCCTTTAAAAATAAGGAGACCCTCTGATAATATCCTCAACTACATATTACCCCTGCTCATTGGAAAAAAAAAAGAAATAAATGCAAAAGTAAAAAGAGACACACACTTTTTGCCAAGCCCGTTATAAAAAATGTAAAAATTCAAAAAAATGTCATACTATGTAAATCCAACATTAATCCTATTGCTCAGCAATGATAATCCTCCTCAATCAGGATTTTCAAAGCCTGCCGACTCCCCAAAATAAAACATTTTAAGAAGATGATGGGTTGACAGAACAGTATGTGGTCTTTTATAGGTGTATATTTGTATAAATATAGGCAATATAGGTACTTTGATATAGCAGTGCAGCACACCCTTCATAAGAGTAATTATATTTTTTATCAATAAATGTCCAGCATGTTATGGGTTGTCATTTCTGTTCCAATGCCATTTAAAAATTACAGCTGTTAGACAATACTGTAACAAAAATATGGTATCATTAGCAATTGTAAAAGAATAATAATGCATATTGCCCTAATTGAATTCACTGTATGCACAAGGCAACGGTTGTGTAGCACTGTATCCCACTATCTATTTTCCTTACAGGCATAGGTTTAGCAGCCTTCAGGGAACTCATTTCGGGGAGAAACTGTAATAGTGTGGGAAATTTAAAGTCCTATTTTATACACCATCACAAAAACCTAGTGTGAACAGCAGTTGGAAGAACTTCTTCGAATAATAACTTTTTCTGTATCCAAGTGAATAGGTAAGTGTTCCAAACAACCCCTTTGACATTTCTTTTTGTGGGGAACCAAGAAAGTCTATATTTTTCAATTTACATTTTTCATGTTATATACACCTGTGCATTTTGCTGCTATTTTCTGTGGGTCCAGTAACATTAATTCCTGCAGATAAAAATGTGCATATCAAGTCTCCTTTTTACCAAACCACAAAATAGCATGATATTGGGAACTAGCTCACATAAAATAATAAAACCTAATTTTCTTGGTTTGATGCCACACATTTCATGCATTATACCACAGGAAACTTCACATGCACGAATGAACTCTTTAAATACTTATTTTTATTAAATACAACCTTCTGGTACAGCATGCCCATATGTAGACGAAAAGTGAAGGTATTTCACATGATTTCATCTATTATGAAATTGTGTGCGTTACTAGTGGGTTATCAAAAACCCGCTCCACTTTATGGCAAATGGGAAAAAAATGCTCATACTACCAATTACAAATGATAAAAGTTCCTAAAATCATTTATGCATATTTTATAGAGATGTGTGCATTTTGAAGATGATCAGCCAAAGCATAATTGGTTTAGACAGTATAATTTTAAATTTTAAATACTTTTAGAAAAATGAAAATTTAAATCTCACTATGTCTAATAAATTAGTACTGTAATGCTGATATTAAGCTCTTAGGAATCAAACCAAGCTTAGCATGACTAAAGAGGTCTGTCAAATGTAAATTTCTCAACTGTCTTTCCAACTTGGAACTCTCTCCCTTCATTTCATCTAAAAGTTAAAAAAAAAAAAAAATACAAAAATGATGTCTTGCAGTCTGTATGGAATTTTAATTACTGCATCCCAATGTCTGGTCTTCACAAAAGAAAACACCTGTTACCAACACATGGCTATTTAAGGACAGAGTAGCATTTTAATATCTCACTACTAAGGTATAAGTTATGAGGGAACACCCCACTCAATTAATTTTTCAGCTTTTTGTGTCCCATAGGGGAGATTCCCTTTTACTTCCTGTTCCATGGACACAGAAGTGAGAGTAATAATTCTAGGACCATTACTTATGGGGAAAGCTAAACTGATGACCTGTAAAGGTTTTTAAAAGTAATTTTTGTCGCTTTGCAGTTTCATATGAAATATTTAATTTCAAAAGAAGAGACTGTGCTGGGTAAATACCTAAATATGTTAGATATTTGGTATTTATTTACATAGCACAATCTCCTCTTTTAAATTTTGCTAAAAAAACAAAACCCCCAAAAAACACCCACATAGCTGCATTTTTCATTTACAGAGTTGTGTGAAAAAATGAACAAAAATTCCTATCTGCCATCACGGACATGAAAACAGTGATTACCACATTTGTTATCCATTAACACATCCTACAGCTCTCAAACTGAATACCTGTACCTCAATATTGACAGTGAGACGGAAGAGTCTCTTCAAAAATTAAGATAATACCTCACACTTGTGGCCCAGTTTATGTTTACATACATGTGCATGCCCTACACTGAGCCTTAGCATTGGGGTGTGAACAGGGGTGCTTTAAAATGTTTGTATTATTTATTTTATTACAGTGCCTTGCGAAAGTATTCGGCCCCCTTGAACCTTTCAACCTTTTGCCACATTTCAGGCTTCAAACATAAAGATATAAAATTTAAATTTTTTGTGAAGAATCACCAACAAGTGGGACACAATTGTGAAGTGGAACGAAATCTATTGGATATTTTAAACTTTTTTAGCAAATAAAAATCTGAAAAGTGGTGCGTGCAAAATTATTCGGCCCCTTTACTTTCAGTGCAGCAAACTCACTCCAGAAGTTCAGCGAGGATCTCTGAATGATCCAATGTTGTCCTAAATGACTGATGGTGATAAATAGAATCCACCTGTGTGTAATCAAGTCTCTGTATAAATGCACCTGCTCTGTGATAGGCTCAGGGTTTTGTTGAAAGCGCAGAGAGCATCATGAAGACCAAGGAACACACCAGGCAGGTCCGTAATACTGTTGTGGAGAAGTTTAAAGCTGGATTTGGATACAAAAAGATTTCCCAAGCTTTAAACATCCCAAGGAGCACTGTGCAAGCGATCCCAAGGAGCACTGTGCAAGCGATCATTTTGAAATGGAAGGAGTATCAGACCACTGCAAATCTACCAAGACCTGGCTGTCCCTCTAAACTTTCAGCTCAGACAAGGAGAAGACTGATCAGAGATGCAGCCAAGAGGCCCGTGATCTGTCTGGATGAACTGCAGAGAACTACAGCTGAGGTGGGAGAGTCTGTCCGTAGGACAACAATCAGTCGTACACTGCACAAATCTGGCCTTTATGGAAGAGTGGCAAGAAGAAAGCCATTTCTCAAAGATATCCATAAAAAGTCTCGTCTAAAGTTTGCCACAAGCCACCTGGGAGACACACCAAACATGTGGAAGAAGGTGCTCTGGTCCGATGAAACCAAACTCAAACTTTTTGCCCACAATGCAAAACGATATGTTTGGTGTAAAAGCAACACAGCTCATCACCCTCAACACACCATCCCCACTGTGAAACATGGTGGTGGCAGCATCATGGTTTGGGCCTGCTTTTCTTCAGCAGGGACAGGGAAGATGGTTAAAATTGAGGGGAAGATGGATGCAGCCAAATACAGGACCATTCTGGATGAAAACCTGTTGGAGTCTGCAAAAGACCTGAAACTGGGACAGAGATTTATCTTCCAACAAGACAATGATCCCCAAACATACAGCAAAATCTACAAAGGAATGGTTCACAAATAAATGAATCCAGGTGTTAGAATGGCCAAGTCAAAGTCCAGACCTGAATCCAATCGAGAATCTGTGGAAAGAGCTGAAAACTGCTGTTCACAAACGCTCTCCATCCAACCTCACTGAGCTCGAACTGTTTTGCAAGGAAGAATGGGCAAGAATTTCAGTCTCTCGATGTGCAAAACTGATAGAGACATACCCCAAGCGACTTGCAGCTGTAATCGCAGCAAAAGGTGGCTCTACAAAGTATTAACTCAAGGGGGCCGAATAATTTTGCACGCCCCACTTCATTTTTTTATTAGTTAAAAAAGTTTCAACAATCCAATAGATTCAGTTCCACTTCACAATTGTGTCCCACTTGTTGGTGATTCTTCACAAAAAATTAAAATTTTATGTCTTTATGTTTGAAGCCTGAAATGTGGCAAAAGGTTGAAAAGTTCAAGGGGGCCGAATACTTTCGCAAGGCACTGTACATATACATTTTTTTACATTTATATTTTCACATATTTTTCCCATATGTGATTGCAGGGGCAGGGGACACGTCCTCTTTATGGAAACATCAGGGGTCTGTTAGACCCCCAAAATCTTCCCTGCCCATTTCGGGGGTTCATGAGTCACAGAGGAGATCGGCAATTCATTTTTTCTAGCTAAGAGTTGTCCCAGAGGAGGATTGGAAGGATATTTGTTCCTCCACAGCCACTAGTTCTAGGAATATATTAGCATTGGAAAAAACTTGTATAGTCTTAAAGTCTTAATGTGCTCATACCTGACCCCCACCCACATATCCAATGTATGTCCTTGAGTACTCTCCTCTCTGCTTCAGGGGCTGTGGACAGGAGAGAACCATTTTACACATATGTTGGACATATCCAAAAGGTACAGAGGCCTTAAATTGGAGTTTACACGCTAATAAATATGGCCCTCCAGAGTAACTTATGAAAGAATCCAGTCAAGGTCTTACAGAATAAGCCTATTTAATTTTGCTGTAGAAATACAGCAAAATAAATTGGCTGCATAAGCCTTGTCAGTTAACTCTAACCTATAGAAAAACTTCTCTCACCCCTGTTTTATTAACTCAAAATAAATCTATATAATCAAATAGTGTAGCGCTTTTCTTAAACAAACATCAAAAATTATATAAATGTATATCACTATTAACTGCTATGACCAGAAAATATATTTGCTTTCAAATCATATCCATAGATACAGTTCAAAAGTAATGTAGCATAAAACCCACTGATTATTGTGTGCTATGACCAAAGAATTTTTTTTTTGCATTAAAATCAAAACCATACAGTAAACTTCTTGAATAACAACAACTACTGTATATAAAATGTGATCATTCAAATTTGATATTTGAATGTTACGTCTGATTTTCCCAGGTCAGATACCTCGTTTCTGGATGTAGATGCCCAACATAAGGGCCTTTGAAGCATCAACCAGTTTTGTGCGTAAAGTTTTACAGGCGACAGTTTGACTGTATCATTTTTTTTTACATGGCTAGTCTGGATTTCCTTTTTCATTTTTGTACCACCCCATTGGTGGAACTGCTTTGGAACATCTTAGTGGTAATGATCGAAAACAGAGTCTTGTCCTCCAATGAACGAAAGAGATAGCTGGACTTTTTGTAGTCACTATAAAAACCATTTTCGCTACACTCGTTGGAGGATAAAGCACCCAACCCTCTGTTTGGCTGTGAGATGAAATATTTAGTTTTTTGTACTGCTGTGTTATAAACGGAATTTGTTGCTGCCTTCTGTTTTTTTGTACTCATGCAGGTGGCACTATACCAAGTGGTAATATTTAAAGCAAAGCTGTGTCCTCCAATGAACACAAAGAAAAAAAGATTTTATGGTGATTAAAAAACAATCCTATTGTAGCGCCGGGCTCCTGAAGAGCATGCGCTATGTTTTTGTCTATTTAAATGTTTCTAAAACCATAGTTGGGTTTTAGGCTAATTGTGTTAAATTATGGTCTCAGTACCAGATTGGCTGGACTGTATTGTGTTCTGCTCAGCCATAGGTGTGGGTGTCACCTCTGGCAAGCATTGGAACGCAGTCCGGTTGGACATCTTTCTCTGAGCCAATCAGTGAGTGCGTTGTCTCGCTGTGAATTCTGGGAGAGGGTACTTAAGGTAGTGAGGTCACGTGATTCTGGGTTCCGGTCCAGAAGATCTTTCTGATTGCTTGGTCCTGGTCCTCCTGACCAGCCCCCAGTGGCCCTCATGGCCTGGGGTGCGGATCCATCCATTTCCGAGTCTCGGGGCTGGCTAGCCTGAGACACAGTAACTGGAAGGAGGGTTCCAAGGTAGTCTGGTGCCATCTCGGTTTTGGAGAGGCCCAGCAACTGAAAACGTGACCAGGGGAGGACACTTCAGAAGAGGGCCACACACAAGGCTGGCTGCTCAGCAAGAGCCTGGAAGCTAAGTGGATACAGTGTCAGTCTCTACAGTTCCTTTGGGCCAGCTACCTTGGGAAACCCCTAGACAAGCACGAGGTCAAGAAGGTAACGTAAGCCCAAAAATAACCAGCAGCTCCTTCGGGGGTTAGTGCTACACCATTATTTTAGGAAACAGGTAAGGTCACAGTAAGGAAAGAAGAGCAAAGGAACTTGAAGGAACTCTCCACCACAATCAACTTGTATTGCTGAATGAGTCTGATGATTTCCAACTTGCAGATAATATGCACTAACACCTTCCCAGAGCCACCACATCTCTGGCCAAATGGGTTCTCAACTCTAAAGATTAGAGTAGAAATTTTGAGAATGAATAATGTGAATGATACAAAATAAAATAACTCCTTGATGACGTTGATGGCTTCTTCTTCAGCCCTTTAGGTAAGACAAATAAATTATTTATCATCCTGGTTGCTTTGTTCTTTAATGTATGTTGAAATCTTCCTTACTAAGTAAAATTTCCTAACTTCTTTTTGAGTGGGGAAGGAGGAAGGTAATCCCAACAAAAATGGTTCCCAATTGAAGGGGGCTGTTGATGAAACCTTCAACAAATTATTATTATACATTTATATAGTGCTGATAGTTTGGGGCATTACAAAATTAAGTGAGATAGTTACAATCCAAGTCATTGCAAGAGGTTCAGAGGGCCCTGCTTGTGAGAGCTTACAATTGAAATTCTCAGGTGGAGGCTTCAGGACATCCCTTTCCTGAAAAATTATACAAAACAATTTTTTACAGGAAAAAGCCTTTAATGTGGTTGTAAATCCTTACATATACCCACTGAAGTGACTAGTAATACACAGAGATGCAAATCCTTGTACATAAGTCGTACAAGTAGCGCCATTCCTTTACATATATTTAGTTTTCTGAAGTGAACAGTTCACTTTAAAGGGGCAGCTGCGGTTTTTACTTAATGTGTATACATGTGAATTAGAGGAGAGTCGCAGATTTTAGCACATTTTACACTTCATAAGTTGTATATGTTTATCTGCAGCCTTCTCTTCTTCATAGCATTTCTTAAGCACACAGATCAAGGACTCCAAAAAGGGAGGGGGCAGGAATCTGACATCACACACTACACAGCACAGAGCTGAGTGAAATCTGAGTTCTGAGGGGGGCAGTATAATGGATACCCCCGCCCCCTCCACACACAAACAATTTAATTACCTGCTGTGATCTGCGAAAAGGTAAGGCTCATGCCGCATACACACAATCAGAATTTTTGCCAGCAAAAGACCGATGAGAGATTTTCATAGGAAAATGCGACCGTGTGTAGGCTCCATCGGAATTTTGCTGGCCCAATTCCCGCCAGCAAAAATTTGAGAGCATGTTCTCAATTTTTCCGATGGAAATTCCGATCATCTGTAGCAATTCCGACGCGCAAAATTCCTACGCATGCTCGGAAACAATTCGACGCATGTTTGGAAGTATTAAACTTGATTTTTTTCTCGGCTCGTCGTAGTGTTGTATGTCACCGCGTTCTTGACGGTCGGAATTTTGTGTGACTGTGTGTAGGCAACACAGCTTGAGCGGAATTCCATCGGAATTCTGTCGGGAAAACCATCAGAGCTTTTCCCGACGAGAATTACGATCGTGTGTATGCGGCATCAGAGTTTTTTCAATGGTAAATCTTATAAATGGTTTGTAGTGCACATGCAGACAGATCACTACATATAGGGAAGGTAAAATGAGGACACAAAGGTATACATCTCATATACTCATTTTGCACTAGACTGGATCAATGAATGGCGTTTGTTACTAAAGTAATTAACTGGTGAAAAGCCAATGGGGAGCCAACATCCTTTGCTTGCTGATCTATGGGAGATGGGGGAAAGAGGGATATGGTTTACTTTCAACTTACAATGGGAAGCTTTGTTTTTTCTTTCTAATTTTAGTGCTGCAAGTGGAAATTAGAGATGGAATTAGTTAAAGAGTATGTTACCCAACCATTCATATTCCAGATATGTGTTTGTTGCAGCATGTACCTTTGTTAAAAAGTATTCTGTTCTGCCAACTCCTCTGCTTTCCTCTCTCAAACTGACCTTAACTGATGTTAAGCATAGAAGCACATCTTTCCCAGCATGGCCAGATTTCTGCCTATGCTGGGAGCACAGCTTACCTGTCCTCCAATGGCAGACTTGTGCCACCAGTCTCCACCCTCAGCTCTTTAAGCCCCTTATGCAGCTCAGAACAGAGTTTGTGTGATCACTTAACCACTTACCGCCAAATGACTTACCTGGTACATCTTTTGACTTCAATTAGTTGTACCAGGATCACCCCAGTACCATTTTTTAGAGCCGATGGTCTGCTCACTTGTAATCGCAATTGAGTGGTAACTAGCCACATGATTGCTCCTACAAGCAGCGGGAGGGGACGCCTGTCCCTCCTGACGCCTTCCGTGGCTCTCTCGGGCACACCCATACCACCAAGAGACCCGGGCTACCAGCATAGTGTGACGGATCTTCAGTGTCTCTTCTGAGAATCTCCGCCAGACCTGTGTCTCCTGTCCTCCAAATGCACCCGCAGCCTGCAGATTCGCCATTACCAGCCCTTAACCCCTCAATCACGAGACAAGCCACACAGGTGTTGAGGGTTAAACATCCAGAGCATAAACTGTTTATTAAGTTTCAAACATACACTTTTAAACACAGTTGGGGACACCCCCCTTAGCCTTGTCATAGAGGGGGTAGGGGACAAGGAAGAACCAATGGAAACTCAACACTTGTATATCCAAACAACTACAGTTGAAACACATAAAGGGATTATGATAAGCAGGCAGCCCCTCCTAACAGATCCCCTGCTGGGAGATGTCTCCAGTCCAGACCTTTCGTCTACATGCCATGACCCAACACAATTAACACAGCAACAAGAGGGGGGGGGAGAAGGGATGCAGCATTACATCGCATTATCTCAATGGCACTTTGTCCCCAAGTCTCTCCCAAGTCCATTCTGGGCCATAGTCTGTGGGTAGGAGGCCAACGCCCAGCCCCTTCCAAAACACACAGTGACAGTGGGTTCTGTCACATTTCTCCCCTTTAAAAAACAGACTAACCAGGTCCTTGACCCTCAACTGGTCTGGACCTGCGTTAGTCACAAATTCCCACCCCAGGCAAACAGAAAAAGAATCAGTACGACTCTGGCGCTGGGGAGCAAAACCGCACATACGGTCTCCCGTGAATAAAAACAGCCGCTTTAGAGCAGGACTGCCTGTCTGCACTCCCGTGATCCGGGGCCTGGTTGCATGTATTGGCGGGAGCTGAATAATCCTCTGCCCCGATGCCAGCGCTTCAGCTGGTAGGGAGCATAGGCTGGTAGTGCTAAGCCTTTGAGGAAGAAAAGGAACTTGCTCTTCTCCTGGTGTAGTTACCAGCCGCTGGGGGGGTATCTTGCAGGGACCATCTCCCAGACTCTCCATCTCTTTTTCTGATGCTGGGCAGAGACCAACAGCGCTCTGCCCCGTAGCCAGCGCTTCTGCTGGGGGGACATATGCAAAGATATTCAGCCGCTGAAGAGGGGGAAGGGTTTTTTCCCCTCCCGGTTCTGTGACCAGCTGCTGGGGCAACTTTTGACAGGGGCCTTCTCCCAAACCCTCCAAAAACATACTGAGGGCTGGGCAGGGGCCAGCGGCACTCTGCCCCATAGCCAGCGCTTCTGCTGGGGGGATAAACACTGGGGTAGTGTCCAAGTGCTGGGGAAGTAGAATGGCTTTCTCCACTCCCGGTGGGGATTTCCGCTGCTGGGGAAACAGCTCCCGAAGATCATCTCTCGGACTCTTCGGATCCAATTCTGAGGGTGGGCAGAGGCCACCGGCGCTCTGCTCCATCGCCAGCGCTTCTGCTGGGGATATAAACACTGGGGTAGTGTCTAATTGCTGGGGAGGGAGAATGGCTTTCTCCACTCCCGGTGGGGATATCTTCTGCTGGGGAAACAGCTTACTGAGGTCATGTCCCAGAGTCCCTGGATCTAACTGTGAGAGTCGGCAGAGGCCAGCGGCACTCTGCCCTGTAGCCAGCGCTTCTGCTGGGACACCGGATGCGATACTCTGGACTTGCTGCTGATCCCCATCTACTAGCCTTCCAGCGCCCGTCTCAACTCCCCCTTCTGAGACTTTTATGCTATTAGCTTGTCTCGCTGCCTGGGGAACCTCCGATGCCTTCCGGCATTCAAGCACTCGCAGTGCCCTCTGTATCATCGCCGCTAATTCCATTGTGGTTAGAACGGGAAAACGTAGGGGTACCCCTGGCCCCATTTGCTCTGCATCTTTGCGACTGTCCGCTTTTTCTCCCGGACAGTCCCAGGCAACGGGAGCCATGCCGGGCTGCTGATCACCGTCAAACAGCCGCTTGTAGGCAATCTCGAGCTCCCATTCCTGCTCAGCCAGGAACTCCAATTCCCCCAGGTCACATGCCTCTTCTGGGAGGTCCAGCACCTCATCTCGGAAGTCCAGGATGTCTTCAAGCCGCCACTCCTCGATGCTCCCAAAGTCTGGGTCTCCGTACATTTTTTTATGGAGCAGCCCCACGCTGCCGTAGCCAACGCCTTCTGTCGGGCTGCCATCTGCTGTACCTGGCCACAGTTGAGCCGCAAACCACCGGAGGGCTCTGTAGCTGGCGTCCAGCCTCATCTCCTTCCAGACCAATCTTCCGAGCTCCGTCTTCCAATCATCTCGTGGTTGTTCCCTCAGAAACACCTCTCGTGCACGGTACTGCGTCCAGTACATCTCTGTAGAGGAGGGAAGGATCTTCCCCTGATGGTGCCGCTCGTGGCTTAGCATCTCTTGCCAGAGTTGCCGGCGGATCACATCCTCCCAGCCGAGCATGGTGTGCTCTGTCGCTGGTCCCCGATGTTGCTTCCGCATGCCTTGCAGCCTCCTCCCGAACTCCGCTCTCATGCTGGCTGGTCCCCGTATCGCTCCTCGATGGCTGCCCGGATCTTGAATCCCGGTGGTGATTTGGATGTCCTGGACTGCAGGAGACTTCCCACTGCTCCCACCACTGTGACGGATCTTCAGTGTCTCTTCTGAGAATCTCCGCCAGACCTGTGTCTCCTGTCCTCCAAATGCACCCGCAGCCTGCAGATTCGCCATAACCAGCCCTTAACCCCTCAATCACGAGACAAGCCACACAGGTGTTGAGGGTTAAACATCCAGAGCATAAACTGTTTATTAAGTTTCAAACATACACTTTTAAACACAGTTGGGGACACCCCCCTTAGCCTTGTCATAGAGGGGGTAGGGGACAAGGAAGAACCAATGGAAACTCAACACTTGTATATCCAAACAACTACAGTTGAAACACATAAAGGGATTATGATAAGCAGGCGGCCCCTCCTAAGGCTGCTTTCACACTGGGGCGGTGCGGGGCGGCGACGGTAAAGCAGCGCTATATTTAGCGCTGCTTTACCATCGTTTTACCCGCGGTATGCGGCCGCTAGCGGGGTGGTTTTAACCCCAGCTAGCGGCCGCAAAAGGGTTAAAAACCTCCGCAAAGCGCCGCTGCAGCGGCGGTTTGCGGGCGGTATCCCCGCGGTTTCCCATTGATTTCAATGGGAAGGAGCGGTATAGGAGCGGTAAATACACCGCTCCTTCACCGCTCCAAAGATGCTGCTAGCAGGACTTTTGTTGCGGTCCTGCTAGCGCACCGCTCCAGTGTGAAAGCCCGCCGGCTTTCACACTGGAGTGAATGGGGCCGGTTTTTTCAGGCGGTGTACAGGCGCTATTTTTAGCGCTGTACCGCCTGAAAACCGCCCCAGTGTGAAAGCAGCCTAACAGATCCCCTGCTGGGAGATGTCTCCAGTCCAGACCTTTCGTCTACATGCCATGACCCAACACAATTAACACAGCAACAAGAGGGGGGGGGGGAGAAGGGATGCAGCATTACATCGCATTATCTCAATGGCACTTTGTCCCCAAGTCTCTCCCAAGTCCATTCTGGGCCATAGTCTGTGGGTAGGAGGCCAACGCCCAGCCCCTTCCAAAACACACAGTGACAGTGGGTTCTGTCACACATAGCTTCCAGCTGGATGAAGACCCATACAAAGCTGGAATTGGCTTTGATCGGGCATCCACTATGGTAACCAGGAAGCAATGACATGACATCACTTCCAGTTTACCTTACTGTTAACGGCGCCATTTTTTGAAAATCAAACGTATTAAAAAACGCAGATCTTGGCGTTTTAATTGCTTTTGAGTGCAAATGAGAGACTTATTGACCCCAGATCCCCCCATAAAGAGTATCTATCATGTGCCTATTGATGTCACAGCAATAAAAGTGATAAAAAAAATTCAAGCAACAGTGTAAAAATAATTAAAATAAAATAAATTAATAAAAGTCTGTAAAGCGTCGCCTATGGATAGTAAAATTTAAGTCGTTTGTCGCCACTGTTTTAAATTTTAAAGCATGACATATTTGGTAATCATTAAAGAAAGAGAAATTTGGGACTTTAAATGAGGCTAGCACCAAAGGGATGCCTGCCTCCATCCCTATCAATAATTTGGAAGGGGAGATAAAAGGAATGGGACTTTAAATTAAGCGCACATCAGTAAAGGAATAAGTCAAGTTACTATAATATTCATTTATTTAATATAGTCGATGATATGTTATAAAACATTTTGGGCATCAACCTCTAAAAATGCTCTGGGCATAAAGCCTCTACACAATAAATCATGGACTAATAGTACACAATAGTTCACAATCCAATAAACATTCATATAAAGAGACAATAAATGCATGTATATACGTATTCTTGCTGTAGTTGAACCCAAAATGGCCAAAGTAACCATGGTAACTAGATAAAAAATTATTGACTTAAAATTGCCATAATAATTAGTTATGAGTAGGAAAGGATCATATGAGTCTTGATATTCCATGATTGAGGTAAAGGGTAATGGCTAAAGGCTCTATGCGTTTTGCGGTATTACAACCGCTCATCGGGAGCATACATCATGGAATAATTCAAAAAAATAGAATAGAATAGAAGTACCATTCCTGTTCTCTCCCCTTACAAATGACATACTTGGTATCTACGTACTTGGCGTACCATCATCTCTTATATTTTACAAAAGAATTGGGTTATGTATTGTGTTTTGTTTGCATTAAGTGTATTTTTTCCCCAAAATTGCATTTGAAAAACCGCTGCACATATACCATGTGACATAAAAAAAAAGAAAAACCCACCAATTTATTCTCTAGGGCCTCTGCTTTAAATATATAAATATATATATATATATATATATATATATATATATATATATATATATATATATATATATATATAATGTTTAGGGGTTTTCTAAATTTTCTAGAAAAAAAACGAATTGTTGTGAGTAAAATGTGCCAGAAAAATCCTGGCCTTCAAGTGGTTAAAAAAAAGAGTATTTATAAAGATTATATATTTTATATACACACACAAATGTTTTGTTTTACAAGGCAAGGCTTCCCATATACCGTACTTTAAAAATTAACCAAAATTTTATTGAATATATAAATCCAGCAAAATAGTGCCCTAGTTAAAACTGTGCGCTTGAATTAAGAAAACATTCTGGCCTTCACTGATTAGAGAAAATTAGCAAAGGGTAGACATGATTTACTTACTTTACCAGGTCCCTCTTCTGTAAATATACGCATACATTATTATTGTTCTCTACTTGTTAAAACAAAATAGATTTAGGTTAGTGCTAGAATATTAAAACTTTGTTTTCCTAAAAAAAAAAAAAAAAAATTATGAATTTTACAATTGTTTAGGAGAACTATTGAAAAATCTGAAATGCAAATCACAGTGTATTACTTGCAGTCAATACAGTTTCATTACCCACTGCCATCTGCTGGTCTGCTCCCATACACTACAAGGGATGCCTTGGAGGTTCAGGCAAGACGTACAGGCTTCTTGTGATCCTGTATATTTTTGTTGAACATGGCAATAAAAGCAGTACTTATTTAGCAAGGGTCCTGAAGGAGTCCTTCTTAAACTCCAATATCCTTATAGCGGTATTAAACCCAAAACCAAATATTTAATATATTGCAGCTTATCAATCATTAGATGTGGTGGCTGCATCAGTTTTCTTTTCTTTGGCTTATTTCCCCCATCTGTTTTCACCTGGTGTTCTGGCCAGTAACACACTTCCTATTTTAGTAAAATACAATGATGAGGAAAGGCAACGAGTACTGAACTTATTCTCTCTGGAGAAGTGACGCTTGAGAGGGGATATGATTTCAATGTACAAATACTGTATTGGTGACCCCACAATAGATAAAACTTTTCCGCAAAAGGGAATTTAATAAAACATGCGGCCATTCACAAAAATTTGAAGAAAAAGGGTTTAATCTCAAACTGCGTAGAGGGTTCTTTACTGTAAGAGCGGTAAGGATGTGGAATTTCTTCCACAGGCAGTAGTTTCAGCGGGGAGCATCGATAATTAAAAAAAAACTATTAGATAAGCACCTGAATGACCACAACGTACAGGGATATACAATGCAATACTGACATACAAATCACACACATAGGATGGACATGATGGACTTGTGACTTTTTTCAACCTCGCCTAATATGTAACAAGTCCTGAGGAATGAGCATTAGAGGCACAGCAGACGGCAGTATTGTCAGTCTGGAGGGAGGGGGGATTGGTAAATGTATTAGCAGTATCACGTACCTGGTGAAAGTTGAAATGTTGTGGTGGACTCTCTTGTACCTCTGCCCAAAACTCCTGAAGGTGGAGACAGAGTGTGAGGGCCTGGAGTGACACGAGTGCCTAAGTAGCTGGCTGGCGAAGTCTGCTCTTTAGGTGGATGAAGCTGGGGGTCGCAGTCCTAAGAACAGGATACTCAAGCAGCTTGGCATCAGGGCAGGAGATGGTAGCAGAGCAAAGGACCGAGTCAGCAGGCAGAGCAGGTCCAGGGACCAGGCCAAGGTCAGTAACAGCCAGGCAGAGTAGTACAGAATCAGCAGGCAAAGATGAGTCCAGTAAACAGGCTGAGATCAGAGGGATCAGATGAACAAGGTTATGCAGGACAAAGACAAAGTCCAGGAAAAAGCCAGGTCATACACAGGTAAGCAGGTTCAATGGATCAGGTCTCAGGATAACAGGTACAATCTGAAGACCATTCAGCAACTGTTCATGGTAACAGAGAAAAGATGAATGGGGTGCAAAGGCTGACCTGAGATCCTACGCTACCATAAACTCATGGGTGCCTGCCTGGGTCTGCAGCCATGTCCATGCAAGTAGAGGAAGAAGGTGGCACTTCCAGGGAAAACGTATTCATTGAAAAATCGTTAAAAAGTAGACATGCCACACACAACCCATCGAGGGTCAGCAAACACGTTTCACACTCCTGTGCGTAACTACTCCTGGACCGCCCACCATAAATATACTGCGGCAGGGTGGCACGGCTGCACGAAGCAACGTACCTGTACGTTGTTTGTGCTTCCTGGTCTCGGGTGCACACCCGGAGAACTGCTCTTGCTGTGATTGGACACAGCAGAAGCCAATCAGCGGATCGCGGCCACCGGCCTACCGCAATAATTCAGGGGAATGACAGAACGATGGTCTGCCTATGTAAACAAGGCAGACCGTTGTTCTGCCGCAGAAGAAGAGAGAGATGTGTGGTTCCTACTTATTGGGAACACCGATCTCTCTCTTCGTCTGTCAGCATCCCCCACGCAGTTAGAAAGCACACATACAGAACACAGTTAACCCTTTGATTGCCCCTGATGTTAACCCCTTCCCTGCCAGTGTCATTTATACAGTGTCAGTGCATTTATTAGCACTGATCACTGTATTGGTGTCGCTGGTCCCTAAAAAAGTCTCACTTAGTGTCCAATTTGTCTGCCGCAATGTCACAGTCCCGCTAAAAATTACTAGTAAAAAAAAGAAAATAAAAAAAGTCACTAAATCTACCCCGTAGTTTGTAGACATGATAACATTTGTGCAAACCAATCAATATATGCTTATTGGGTTTTTTACCAAAAAAAATACGTAGCGAAATACAAAATTGGCCTAAATTGATAAAGAAATTAGATATTTTTACATATTTTTATTGGATATGTTTAACAGCAGAAAGTTAAAAACATTGTTTGTTTTTGCAAAATTGTTGCTTATTTTTTGTTTATAGCGCAAAAAATTTAAACCGCAAAATTTGGGTACAATGTCGCATGACCGTGCAATTGTCATTTAAAGTTACACAGTGCCGTATTGAAAAAAAATGGCCTGGTCAATAAAGGGTAAATCCTTCCAAGGCTGAAGTGGTTAATCATTGCAATGATTAAGCACAGCAGTGTGAAATGCGTTTGCTGACCCTCCGTGGGTTGAGTGTGTGTGGCATGTCTACTATTTTAAAGATTTTTCAATAAAGAAGTTTTTTTTTTCACTGGAAGTGCCGCCATTCCTTCTTCCTCTACTTGCTCATGGTAACAGACCAGTTTAAATAGGCCACTGGGCGGCAAGTACACACGCTTATTCGTATGCGCCTGTGTATGTGTGCAAGTGCACGTGTGCGCACACATATGCATGCTGTACACGTGCAACTGCACACATGAACGCAAGCATCATGAACTAGAATAGTACATCTATTGTCTCCTTGCCTAGAAGTATTAGCATGTGAGCAATGCACACGCGCACAAAAATGAACATAAGCCCGTACTGGTTTTCTAGTGCTGGGAATCTGGTTTACATTCAAAACAGATTTAGAACCACTGACAAATTGAATCCAAACTCCAGCTCACACTTTATAATCAGTTGCAGCAAACAGTTTTTTTTTCCTTTTGGGATAAAGGTTTTGCATGAAAAGAATGTGTTGTAGCAGTCTGTTAGCCGCTATTCCAGCAAAAATGTTGGTATCTACGTTCAGAAGCAAGATTGATTTAGTTTGAGCAATAGGTGTTATCTTTCCTGGCTTTATGGATGACAGTTATGTGTGTCTCTAGGTGGCATGGAAGTAGTGGGTTGTTTTGAATCTTGGCTTTGAAAGCCATAAGGAAATTAAATGAAAGGCTTTTGGAAAGAGTTTTGTGTAGTACTGAGCCGTGAACCCATCTGGACCAGGACTTTTGCCAGGTTTTATTTGAGAAAGTGCAGTGAAGAATTTGTCAGTGCTAAATAGTTTTTCAAGGTCTGTCAAGTATGACTGTAGGCTGGGTTTGATGAGAGATTGTAGAATGCAGAATAAAAAGCCTGCCAAAAATTGTGCTATTTTACAGGGGTTTCAGTCGGGTTTGGTGGGATTGATTTGAAAACAGTATTAAACCCAAAAGCAAACATTTATTATATTGCAGCTTACCAATTCTTAGATGTGATGGCTGTATTAGTTTCCTTTTTATAGGTTTTCTTTCTTCCATTTTCATCTGGTGAATCAGGCAGCAAGTCTGTTATTTTTCAAAACACAGCTTTTTCTTCTCTCCAGCAGAATGACAAGCCATGTAATATAACAGGGCGCACATGGGATAGTATGAGGGGAATGCTGTGATATGTCTCTGCAGGTTCCCATTGGTTACAGCACAAGAAGCAGCTCGTGATTGGAGGAGGCGGCGGGCGCGCTAAAAGCCCGCAAAAGCGGAGGTTTTAAAAGAGGGGCCGGTCCGGCCGTTACCTCAGTCTGCAGCACAAGACCGGGACCCCCGCAAGGCTGTGAGATGGAGCGCGGTTCGCCCAGCGAGAGAGAGAGCCTGCTGCGCCGGCTTATTGAAAGAGCCGAGGGCTCTGGAGGAGAGGAGTGGCTGAGACATTGCCTGGAGGCAGGTCAGCCTGAAGCCCCGCCTGGTCCGTCCTCTGTCATGGACGCTGAGGACAGTGGAGCCAAGATGGAGGATTCCACAGCGGTCATGCGCAGTCCGCGCCAGCAACCTCGGAGAGGAAAGAGGAGGATGAAGGCTTCTGCTTCTCCTATGCCTCAGAAGAAGGAGAGAGCCAGCAGCGTTCCCCTCAGGAATGCCCCCCCTCACCAGGAGAGCGTCAGACAGAGTGCAGCTGCCAGCAGCCTGAAGGAAGAGAGTCCGCCCGGTGGTGAGAATGCATATAGCACTGCTGTGAATGATTTACATATTCTAATGTCTTCTTTATCTAGCATTGTAAAAGATATTAAAGGGGTACACACAGGTGGTACTGTTACAGGTGATTTAGAGAATGATTTGCAAACTAAAAAAAATACACTTAAAAGGATGCACACAAGTGGTGCTGGGTTGGATATGGATACAGGTGCACAATTCTCTGGTGCTTTACATAATTATACTCATGCTGATAATTTTAAAGGGGCACAGTTTTCTGGTGCTATTTTGCAGAACAGTTCATTTGGTGGTTTAAAAGAAACTGAGGGCGCACAGTACTCTGGTGCTTTTTGTGATAACAGTAATAATGCTGTTTTTGAAGGGGCACGCTTAGGTGGTGCTATTCCGCAAGCTAATGTTGGCGGGCGGAGAGATGTGGTCAGCCCGGTATGGCGACAGTTGTCGGATGTCCGCACGGATGCTGCGCATATGTCAGCGGGTGGTATGGTGTTGCCGCAAACAAATAGGCAGGTAAATCAGACCTTCTCATCTCCGCGGGCAGCGGAGGCGTCTTTTAAGCCACCTATGCCGTGCGATATTTCACCGCTGGGATTCCATTTATCAGATGCGGTTAAGGATAAAATTTGGAAAGGCGACTTTATCGAGCTATTGTCATTATTGCCCTCTTCCAGAGAATTCCTGGCGAAAGCTGATAAACGGTTAGAAGATCGTTCAGAGGAGGAACGCAAAAAAGCTGTTCCTAAAACATTTCAGAATTGGCTACAGGCCTTTTGCATTTATGCAGCAGTGCTGGGGGAACGTTTTCCTGAAAAATGTTCGGGTTTGTTCCAGCACGTGGACATAATCGCAGAGGCTTTTCGCCACTTTGGTGGCATTGCCTGGTTCACGTATGACGAGAACTTTCGGCAAAAGTTAGCAGTTCACCCAACTTTGCAATGGGGATGCAAAGATGTGGGCTTGTGGCTGAACCTAATGCTGCCACAGAAGCCTCTATTTGCACCCCGGGCGGTGGCCCAACAAAATGTTTTTCGGAAAGGTTGTTGTTTCGCCTTCAACGAAGGGCAGTGTAAATTTTTTGCAAATTGCAGATATAGACACGAGTGCTCATACTGTAATGGTGCCCACCCCGCCAACAGGTGTTTTCGGAAGTCGGCAGCGTCTTCCTCTGCACCTTCCTCTCGGGACACAAGTGGGAAAGGCCAAGACGCCAGTGAGCTTGTTAAGCATGCAGCCATGGCTAGAGCGATATCCAGACCGCACGATGGCTCGGCTGCTAACTGACGGTTTTACCGAAGGTTTTTTGGTCCCATGCTTCTCTGGTTCAGGGTGCATTTTGGTTAAGAATTTGCGTTCTGCCAGAATGCATCCTGACGTAGTGCAAGAAAAAATTGATAAGGAGGTTTCGGAAGGCAGGGTAGCTGGCCCTTTCGACATGCCGCCTTTTCCGAATTTTCGTCTCTCCCCTTTGGGCATTGTTCCCAAGAAGGAGCCAGGGAGTTTTAGGCTCATCCATCACTTATCCTACCCAGCAGATAATTCTTTGAACGATGAGGTCTCAGAAGTTTTGGCCCCAGTTTCATATGCATCTTTTGACGAAGCACTGGTGTTATTGCGGCAGTTCGGGCAGGGAGCGTTGTTGGCTAAGGCGGACGTCAAGTCCGCCTTCCGGCTGCTTCCAGTGCATCCTCAGGGTTTTAATTCCTTAGGTTTTCAGTTTATGGACCGTTTTTATTTTGACAAATGCCTGCCAATGGGTTTTTCTTTATCTTGTTTTTATTTTGAGGCCTTTTCTAAATTTTTACATTGGGTTTTGTCACAATGCTTACCGACAGGGGGTTTTTTGCATTACCTTGACGATTTTTTGTTTATAGGCCCGGTGGACTCTCCGTTATGTTCCAAGTCGCTGGATACCTTTTTTTCTTATGTGTAAATCTTTTGGTATTCCTATCGCTCATGAGAAGACTGTTTTCCCATCTTCCACTATTGAGTTTTTGGGTAGTACTATCGACTCTGACCGTATGGAATTTAGACTACCTGAAACAAAGCTGCTCCGTATGAAATTGATGATTTCAGTGTTTTTGACCAAGCGTAAGGTGTTTTTGAGGGAAGCGCAATCCCTGTTGGGGCTTTTTGCATTTGCAGCCAGGGTCATCCCGATTGCCAGAATTTTTTCGAGGCGTTTTGCCTTGGCTACAAGTGGTCTGAAGACCCCTTACTCTCATGTTCACCTCTCGGCGAACGTCAGGGAGGACTTGAGGATTTGGGATTCTTTCCTTCCAAATTTTAATGGCGCCACTGTTTGGCAGCAATCCATTACGGACAATTTTAAGCTAAACTTTTTTACGGATGCCGCCGGTTCATCGGGATTTGGGGCCTTTTTGGACAGCCATTGGTGCGCTTCCAAGTGGCACTCCAGTTGGCTCCATCAAGAGGTTTTACGGAATGTAGTCCTGCTAGAGCTTTTCCCGGTGGTGGTTTCTATTGTGGTATGGAAGGAACATTTTATGAACCGGAGGGTGTTAGTGCACACGGATAACAAGGGTGTGCTATTTGCCATCAATACGTTGGCATCTAAATCTGAGATGGTCGTTAAGCTGTTACGTTTTTTAGTTTTGCATTGTCTACGTTTTAATATTTGGTTGAAAGCACGTTACTTACCCGGTTTAGAGAATGATCTCGCTGACGCTCTATCTCGTTCGCAGTTCCAACGTTTTCGGGATTTGGCTCCTGCGGCGGATCAGAACAACACCCCCTGCCCAGACTTCCTCTGGGGCTTGATATGGGACTAATGGCTGCTTACCTCCGGAACTCCATGGCGCCGAAGACCTGGCGGGAATATGAGTTAGCCTGGGCCAGATGGTGTTCCTTTTGCGCAGATAAAGACATTGAGGTACTGGAAGTAAACGGTTACGTTGCAATGGCATTTATTTCTTATCTGATAACAATGGGCCTCAGTCCTTCGTCAATTAGCAAGATTGTGGCCGGAGTTTCCTTTTACCTGAAATTTTACGACCGTCCTGCTCTAACTTCCTTCTTCCAAGTCAGTCAGATTATTAAGGGTTTTCGGAAGTCTGTCCCTACTAAGGATGAACGTCGGCCTATTTCAGTGGATTTATTGTCTAGGTTATTATCAGTGTTGGAGGTTGTCTGTAGTTCGGCTTTTGAGGTTGTCCTTTTTAAGTCAGCGTTTTCGATCACATTTTTTGGTGCCCTAAGGATCGGTGAACTGACGGCCCAAAATCGATCGTCTTCTTCTTTTCTTTTATTTGACCATGTAGCACTTGGTCCAGATTGTTTGAATTTGTTTATTTGTAGATCTAAGACTTTTGGTCTGGGTAAAGGTCAGTGGGTTTCGTTGGCAAGATCCCCAGATACGAACATTTGTCCGGTGTTTCTCGTGAACAATTTTGTGGCGGTGCGCCCGGCGTTTGCAGGTTCCTTTTTTATCCACCAGGACTTATCCCCACTGACTAGATTTCAATTCTCTGCCGTTCTTGCCTCATGCCTTAAACGACTTCAGCTATCCGGTTTTAAATTTTCATCCCACTCGTTTAGGATTGGGGCCGCCACTACTGCCAATCTGCTGGGTTTCCCTCCCGAAAGTCAAAAGAGGGTCGGTAGATGGGCTAGTGATAGATACAAAATTTATGTTCGCCCCGAATTATTAACGTTGTGATTTTATTTTCAGATCCAGCTCCTGATACAGTTTGGATTGTAGGCCACTCCTACGTTTTCTGGGCTGGTAAGCGGGCTTCTTCCAGGATCTATTCCAGTAACTTAGGTCTGGATGTTAATAAAGTTACAGTTCTGTGGTCTGGTGTTCGTGGACTGAGATGGCGTAATTTAAGGGGCCATTTAATTCATTTATCTTCGATTTGGCCGTCTCCTAAGGTTTTGGTCATTCACGTGGGGGCTAATGATCTTGGCAAAATTAGGACCTGGGAACTGCTTTGTGAAATCAAAAAAGATCTTTGCGATATTCAGCTCATGTTCCCGGATGCTACCTTGGCCTTCTCCGAGATGGTTCCTCGACTTCTTTGGTCCCCTTGTGGAAGCTTGTTTTATGTGGATAAGATTAGGAGACGGTTAAATCGAACTATTCATAATTTCATAATTTCCTTAGGCGGCTTATCGTTCCGCCATTTAGAGCTGGAAGGTTTTCTCCCAGGCTTATTTAGGAAGGATTCGGTCCACCTATCCGACATAGGCATTGATATTTTTAATATGGGCATACAAGCCCTAATTGAGAGTGCTATGGTGTTGGGGGGACCTCATTCAGAAGTTTCCTTCCTGAATTCGGTCGGTGGGGATTAGTCGTCCAGCATTGTCTGGATGGACACTGTGTAGAAAACAATAATTTATGTTGATGAGTTATAGCCATAATGGCAAAAAATATTATTATTTAATTTTCATACCACATTTTAAGGTTACCCCTTGACCAACACCAGGGCCAAAAAAGATTTATTCCAAAATAAAGTTCCTGTTATAAAGGATTTAATTGTGTCTGTCGTTTGTTATGTTAATGACTCCTTAATGCTAGCCCATGACAAGCCATGTAATATAACAGGGCGCACATGGGATAGTATGAGGGGAATGCTGTGATATGTCTCTGCAGGTTCCCATTGGTTACAGCACAAGAAGCAGCTCGTGATTGGAGGAGGCGGCGGGCGCGCTAAAAGCCTGCGAAAGCGGAGGTTTTAAAAGAGGGGCCGGTCCGGCCGTTACCTCAGTCTGCAGCACAAGACCGGGACCCCCACCCCCCCTCCCCTTTTATTAGCTACATGATACATTTATCGTCATGGTGTTGGTTAGTGGGGGATTAGTCGTCCAGCATTGTCTGGATGGACACTGTGTAGAAAACAATAATTTATGTTGATGAGTTATAGCCATAATGGCAAAAAATATTATTATTTAATTTTCATACCACATTTTAAGGTTACCCCTTGACCAACACCAGGGCCAAAAAAGATTTATTCCAAAATAAAGTTCCTGTTATAAAGGATTTAATTGTGTCTGTCGTTTGTTATGTTAATGACTCCTTAATGCTAGCCCATGTATCAGTTTACATGGATAAGACAAACCACTTAACACTGTCAGGCAGAGGCGTTGCAAGGGGGGTGCGGGGGGTGCGGTGCGCACCCGGGTGACACCCGCTAGAGGGGTGACACCCTCCCGACAGTGAGGAAAGCCCTGGTATTTTTTATTTTTTTTCCATCTGACCCGTTCACCCCGCTGGGCTGAAACAACACACCTCCAGCGCCACCCCGCCCCTGGTGTGTGAGTGTGTCCTCCTCCTTCCTCCTCCTCCTCCCTACCCTACTGAGCCAGCCAGCGAACTTCATCCTGTCACATCTCTCGCTGAAGACATGATGATGACGTCACCACACAGTATCTCCGCCCGGGCGGCGCGGCGGCTGCACGCTGTGAAGCTGCCCTCCTCTCCTCTAGAGACTCAAGCTGCCGTGCAGATTCAGACCAGGTGCGGGGGGGGGGGGGGTCCTGGTGTCCACCGCCGGCCCGAGCCCAGGGTGAGGGGGCTTCGTGGGAGGACTCTGTGTCTGGCGCCCTGGCTGTCCTGAGAGAGAGAGAAATCTGGTCCAGCCGCCCCCATCCCCCCCACCAGACCAGCTCACTCAGCTACTGTGCCTATTATAGCTAATACAATATATATGTGTCCAGCAGCACCCCCCCCCCCCCCCCCATCAGATAGACAACACTCACTATATATTAGCTGACTGAGCCATCCCCACCCTGAGCTGGTCTGATGATGGGGGGGGGGGTGCTGCTGGACACATATATATTGTATTAGCTATAATAGGCACAGTAGCTGAGTGACACATCCACCCATCCACCCACCCTGTGAGCAAGCTGGTCTCATGGGGGGGGGGGGGGTGTTGTGTCCACAGTAACAAGGTAGCTGAGCCCAGCACCACTAGAAAGAAAACCACACTGCCAAGCGCCACCAGAAAAATAGCCATGCTGCCCAGCGCCACCAGAGAGAGTGACACACTGCCCAGCGCCACTAGAGAGAGCCACGCTGCCCAGCGCCACCAGAGAGAGCGTGCCACACTGCCCAGCGCCACCAGAGAGAGCCACGCTGCCCAGCGCCACCAGAGAGAGCACCACATTGCCCAGCGCCACCAGAGAGAGCCACGCTGCCCAGCGCCACCAGAGAGAGCACCACACTGCCCAGCGCCACCAGAGAGAGCGTGCCACACTGCCCAGCGCCACCAGAGAGAGCCACGCTGCCCAGTGCCACCAGAGAGAGCACCACATTGCCCAGCGCCACCAGAGAGAGCCACGCTGCCCAGCGCCACCAGAGAGAGCACCACACTGCCCAGCGCCACCAGAGAGAGCACCACACTGCCCAGCACCACCAGAAAGAGAACCACGCTGCCCAGCACCACCAGAGAGAGCACCACACTGCCCAGCACCACCAGAAAGAGAACCACGCTGCCCAGCACCACCAGAGAGAGCACCACACTGCCCAGCGCCACCAGAGAGAGCACCACACTGCCAAGCGCCACCAGAAAGAGAACCACGCTGCCCAGCACCACCAGAGAGAGCACCACACTGCCCAGCGCCACCAGAGAGAGCACCACACTGCCCAGCGCCACCAGAAAGAGAACCACGCTGCCCAGCACCACCAGAGAGAGCACCACACTGCCCAGCGCCACCAGAGAGAGCACCACACTGCCCAGCACCACCAGAAAGAGAACCACGCTGCCCAGCACCACCAGAAAGAGAACCACGCTGCCCAGCACCACCAGAGAGAGAACCACACTGCCCAGCGCCACCAGAGAGAGAACCACACTGCCCAGCGCCACTAGAGAGAGAAAGACTAAGCCAGTGCCAAGGTACAGACGTGCTACACTTCTGACCAGATTCGCCCTGGGCAACCCAGAGTGAGCAATTAATCAGCCGAAGGGATCACTGCGCTGTTTTGCTTGGTCTGGTAAGTGGGCCTGTCGGCCATTATCCATTACTGATCCTAGGGAATGAGCAATTAGGAACTGCCTAACCTGCTATCCTCTAGCCCTAATACTGCCTGTAGGCCTTTCTGACCGATCCAACGTGCACCATCGATCTCCAACGCTGAGCTGCCACCTCGAAAATAGGGGGGTATGGGGGGTGACACCATGTTTTACCGCACCGGGTGACACCAACCCTAGTGACGCCACTGCTGTCAGGGGTGATTAAAATAATCAGTTTTTATTTATTCATGCAAAACCTTTATGCCAAACAGAAAAAAAACACTGTTTGCTGTAACTGATTATAAAATGTGAACTGGAGTTTGGCTTCAATTTGTTAGCAGTTCTAAATCTGCTAATACATTTAACACTCCCTTCTTCCCAGACGGTCAGGTCTGGAGCACATACCCTATCTATGGCAGGCAGCGCTTCACCCGGGCGACAGGCATCACGGGCAGCTTCCCCTTCCCATGCTCTCCTCTGCGGGCCTCACAGCAGCTTCTCTCTCTTTCCTCCTCCTCGACGGCCAATCGGAATACTTCTCCTTTTGGCCAATGGGTCTCAAATCCGCTTGCTGATTGGCCGGAGGAGAACCAGTGTGAAAATAGCGAATATTCAGTCGCTATTGTCACAAAACTGGGTGGGCTGGGTTCGCAGTGCTCTGCGCCCCGAGCCCATCCTTCTTTGAAGCCTATTAGAGCCTCTGGCTCTAATCTCATGCTTCAAAAATACACCCCCCCATTGGAATGTATGCATCCGGTGTCCTGCATGGGGGCCAGACGCATGGATAGGGGGAGCAGCGCCCCTAATGGACTGGCTGCCCCTGGAGAAACTGCAATATAATACATTTTTGGTTTGGGGTTTAATATCATTTTAAGAGGAGATATGATGGTGATATCATTGGTTCTCAATGGTGATTCTAGCATAGGGAGAAAACTATTCAGAAGACATGCAGCCACTCAATGAAGTTGGAGGAGTGGTGTAACCTTAAACTGGGTAAGGGGTTATTTACTGTCAGAGTGGTAAGGATGTGGGATACTCTTGCATCAGTGGTGGCAGCAGGTGGCATTGATAATTAAAAAAAATCTTAAATAGGCATCTTAACGAATGCAATATACAGGCATATGGGAAATGGTTTTGACATAAACACACCCACACAGGTTGAACTGGATGGACTGGTGTCTTTGCTTCAACCTTACCAACTATGTAACTATCTAAAAGAGTGTTGAGTCCATGCATTGTGAACACAAGGGGTGGGAGTACACGTTATTATATAGCCCACCACACTGCAATTCACAGCAACAGCTAGCTCTCTCTGCAAAAACTGATAGCTCTCCCTTTCTATTCAGACACACACTGACAAAAGGCTGCTGGGAACCCTGCCTTTTAGTCTGCTTTCCCACCGGGGTGGGGATCCGTTAGCGGCACTTTTCGGGCACTAGCAGGGGACGTTTAACCGCTTCTTAACCCCTTCTTGGGGGTCAAAAGTGCCCCATTAGAAGGCGCTTTTAACCCCCAAGAAGGGGTTAAAAGCAGCCGTGTTGCGGCGCTTCGGAAGCGCTGCCCATTCATTCCAATGGGCAGGGGCAGTGTAGGAGTGCTATATACAGCTCTCCCAAACCACCCTAAAGATGATGCTTGCAGGACTTTTTTTCCTGTCCCGCAAGCGCACGAGGCATGAGAGGCAGTTTATGGCTCTATTTTTAGCGCTACAATGCCTGAAAACTGCCTCAGTGTGAAAGTAAAACCTAAAAAAAAACAAAAACACATTATTAGTAGGGATGAGCCGAACACCCCCCGGTTCGGTTCGCACCAGAACCTGCAAACAGACCTAAAATTCACATGAACTTTAGAACTCTATTAAAGTCTATGGGACTCGAACCTTCGAAATCAAAAGTGCTAATTTTAAAGGCTAATATGCAAGTTATTGTCCTATAAAGGGGACATGTATCAAGGCAACGCAGGTTTCCGTTACATTAGCGGGGGGCGGGGTCACCCGCACGTCACTGGGGAAGCTCGGGTTTCCCCTTGCGTCAGAGGGGGACGGGGTCAGCTAAGACCTGTCAGGCTGCCGGGATTCCCGCGGTGTCTCACAGGGGGGGCGGGATCTGGGGGTCCCCTTGTTAAAGGGGGCTTCCAGATTCTGATAAGCCCCCCGCCCGCAGACCCCCACAACCACCGGCCAGGGTTGGGGGGATGAGGCCCTTGTCCCTATCAACATGGGGACATGGTGCTTTGAGGGGTCACTGACCCCAAAGCATCCTCCCAATGTTGAGGGCATGTGGCCTGGTATGGTTCGGGGGGTGCTCTCTCATCCCCCCCTCTTTTCCTGCGGCCTGCCAGGTTGCATGCTCGGATAAAGGATCTGGTATGAATTTTTGGGGGGAACTCCACACCATTTTTTTTTTACATTTGGCGTGGAGTTCCCCTTAAAATCCATACCAGACCTGAAGGGTCTGGTATGGATATTTGGGGGTAACCCCACATAATTTTTTTTTAAATTTGACGTGGGGTTCCCCTTAATATCCATACCAGACCTGAAGGGCCTGGTAATTGAATTTGGGGGGAACCCCACGCATTTTTTTTTTTTTATCAATGACTTTCAATGACTGTTCTCTGTATTACGGGGAGCCGACAATTCATTATAGCCGCGAGTGCTTTTAAATTACTTTTTTTCCTGCAGAAATGACACTTTGTGCAGGGACAGTTCTAAGCACAGGAAACATGCGCCCCTTTACAGGCATACTATACACACACCTCAGGTACGAAATTTAAAGGAATATTACACTTTTATTGTTTCACTTTAAGCATTATTAAAATCACTTTTTTTGCATTGATACATGGGGCAGGACCCAGGTGTCCAAACACTTTTTATGACAATAACTTGCATATAAGCCTTTAAAATTAGCACTTTAGATTTCTCCCATAGACTTTTACAGGGTGTTCCATGGCTTTTCGAATTTGCCACGAACACCCCAAATTGTTCGCTGTTCAGCGAACGGGCGAACAGGCAATGTTCGAGTTAAACATGAGTTTGACTCGAACTCGAAGATCATCCCTAATTATTAGCCTTTCCAAGCCACCTGAACACAGTTCAGACACCAGGAATTGCATTATTGGTAATCAGTTGCTATGGTGACAAGTGGTTGCATTAGTTTGTCGGGTCAGTAAGCTATGAAAAAGATCTGTTTACCCATGCTCACCCAGAACCCGAAGCTCTTCCGTAGTCTCCAACAGGTGTAAAAATCCAGGTCTTCAGTCAGCTGTTGTCCTTTCATTTTTGTGCTGATTTTTAGCTGCATTGATAAACATATTTATGCATTTTGAATGCTTACTATATTGGTATTTATAAAAAAATGTCCATAATTCTCATTCCTTTTGGGCATTTAGGGAATACTTACTTGTAATGCTCCTTCAAGCATCCACCAAATCAATTTTTGTTATCTCACAGTAATTTGTTTTACAATTCAGAATGAATTATTTGGATCAACAGGAGTTTGTAAGAGGCAATTAGAATGCGGGATGAATCAAGGAGGGAAACTAGGACATCTGCTGTTTAAAAAGCAGAACCCCAGCATGAGATGTGGCATATACTATTCTAGCTGATGGATGTGCGTTTAACACAACATCTTACTTTACAAGACAATGATACAAAAGCATGTTTATAACATAGAAACAAAAAACACAAATTTATGATATGTTAACTAGAAAACAGTCCAATAAAATGAACTGAAAACATATCTCCAGAGTTCTCTGACAATATTTAAGCTAAAATGGAAAACTGTCACCTTCAGTATATCAACAAAACAATTATTTCACAATTGACCTACTGTCTAGGCCTTTTTGAACTACTTTGGTCACCTGAGGTAAGAAATCTCTTGATAAAAGAATACAAAATTATGGATAAGCCATTAAGTCAATTGAACAAAGAGTTCAGGAGGAATATATAACGGGGACTACATTTAAGCAATGCTCTACCTGCTGTTATGAATGATACATGAAACACTTTACTTGGTATCATGGGGTTTGTATTGATGAGCTGCCAGTATGACTTTCATTGGCTGTGTGTGCACACTATCAAGAGATTTTGCGCAGTCATTCCTTATTTGAAGACCCATTTACAGAAGAAGGTTGCAAGGCTTTTGCGAGCACTAAGACTTAACATCAACTACCGCAAACAAAGGGTTTGTATGCCACGTTTAGCAAGTGTAATGGGTGAATATCATAGCTATGAATGCAAAATCCTGTTTTGGCACAGAAATGGTTTGAAACACTCCATTGCAATTTGAGTCAAGGGAGTGCTTATTTCATAATGTTACTTTTAAGTCATAGTTGGTACACAAGGGGTGGATTTACTAAAGGCATATAGACTGCGCACTTTGCAAGTGCAGTTGCACTCATTTTCCCCAGAGCTTAGTCAATGTAGTAAAACTCTGCTTAGTTCCATCATCCAATTATGTGCAAGGAAAAACTTTTTTTTTTTTCTTTCCTTGCCCCTGATTGGGTATTCCTTACAAAGCAAAGCTTTCCCACATTACATTTACAAAGGAAAATGAATGCAACTGCACTTGAGAAGTGCACCGTCTATTTGTCTTTGATAAATAAACCCACAGGTGTCTTTTCAGAAATGATCCAACTCACAAATAATTTTTTTCTAAATTATACCAGGTACTAAAATAGCACAGTCAATTGTCCCTGCGATCAAGATGCTTACAGTCTAAGGTCCCTATCTCACATTCATACATACAAATACTAGGGCCAATTTAGACAGGAGCCAATAAACCAGCATGTCTTTGGAGTGTGGGAAGAAACCGGAGTACCCAGAGGAAACTCACGCAGGCACAGGGAGAACATGCAAACTCCATGCAGGTAGTGCCATAGTTGGGATTTAAACTGAATCCTCTAGGATTTAGATTTGATAACAAACAGGGGGTGCATATGCCTTTCTGGGGTTGATTTACTAAAACTAGAGAGTGCAAAATCTGGTGCAGCACTGGACAGAAACCAGGTTCCAGGTTTTTTTGTTAAGCGTAGTTAAAGTAAGTGGACGTTAGAAGCTGATTGGCTACCATGCACATGCACCAGATTTTTCACTCTCCAGCTTAAGTAAATGAACCCAGATATGTGATTACTGATGACTTTTTCTTGTTAAGCACACAATCAGATAATGTGGAGAGGCTGATGATTACCTATTGAACAGCAGAGGTGACACAAATATTTTAGGCGAGAAAGTTTTTCAAAACTATGCTCAATATTGCAAGATATTAAATGGGACCAAATCTTAGATACATTAAACACAGAAGAAAAATGAGAGTGCTTTAGAAATATGTTATTTAACCTCTTTATGACCGCTCACAGTCATACGATGGCGCCAAGAAGCATCCGTTGTTCCGGACCTCTGTAATATGACGGCATTTCCTTTGCGGCCACTAGGGGGGAGTTGCTGGGGGCTCAATGCGCGTGCCGGGTACCCGCGATTGCCCAGTAACAGAGCAGGACGTGGATCTGTTTGTGTAAACACACAGATCCACGTGGTGTCAGAGGAGAGGAGACCGATGGTGTGTCCCTTGTACATAGGGACACCGATCGGTCTCCTCCCCCAGTCAGTCCCCTCCCCCCACAGTTAGAATCACTCCCATAGGGAACATATTAACCCCTTGATCACCCCCTAGTGTTAACCCCTTCCCTGCCAGTCACATTTATACAGTAATCAATGGATTTTTATAGCACGGATCGCTGTATAAATGTGAATGGTCCCAAAAATGTGTCAAAAGTGTCCGTTATATTCGCCGCAATATCGCAGTCACGATAAAAATCGCAGATCGCCGCCATTACTAGTTAAAAAATATAAAAATAATAAAAATGCTATAAATCCAGGATTCACCCGGACAGTACGGGTTTTGAAACATGTGCCGGGGTCTCTGACCACATGAGACCCGGACACACCTGTCAGTGGCTCCCTGTGTCATTAGTGCAGCCGTGTCTCCTCAATTTCGGGTCCGCAGTGGCTCAGCACTGCTTGATTTGTGCTCTGCCCCCTGCTCAGCTGTCAGAGTGCGGGACGGGAGTCGGGACACAGAGGCAGAAGCGGAGCCTCCATGGTGCTCTCCTCGAATCCTCTGGCTAGCTGCAGAAGGGACAAGGAGGTGGGTGGAGCCTCCCCATTCCCTGCTGCTGTGGAATGTGTGCAGAGATTTCACTGAGACTGCAGCCAACCTTGAAAGGTACGTTTTTGCCATGTCAGGATCTCAAAGTACTCTCACCTCTCCTCCCCCCACCATACACTATACATACACCCCCCTCCATACACACATACACTATACATACATACACCCCCTCCATACACACATACACCCCCTCCCCACCATACTCTATACATACATACACCCCCTCCCCCCACCATACACTATACATACACCCCCCTCCATACACACATACACTATACATACATACACCCCCTCCATACACACATACACCCCCTCCCCACCATACACTATACATACATACACCCCGTCCCCCCACCATACACTATACATACACCCCCTCCATACACACATACACTATACATACATACACCCCCTCCATACACACATACACCCCCTCCCCACCATACACTATACATACATACACCCCCTCCCCCCACCATACACTATACATACACCCCCCTCCATACACACATACACTATACATACATACACCCCCTCCATACACACATACACCCCCCCCCCACCATACACTATACATACATACACCCTGTCCCCCCACCATACACTATATATACACCCCTCCATACACACATACACTATACATACATACACCCCCTCCATACACACATACACCCCCTCCCCACCATACACTATACATACATACACCCCCCTCCCCCACCATACACTATACATACACCCCCCCCACCATACACTATACATACACCCCCCTCCATACACACATACACTATACATACATACACCCCCTCCATACACACATACACCCCCTCCCCACCATACACTATACATACATACACCCCGTCCCCCCACCATACACTATACATACACCCCCTCCCCCACCATACACACACCCCCCTCCATACACACATACACTATACATACATACACCCCCTCCATACACACATACACCCCCTCCCCCACCATACACTATACATACATACACCCCTCCCCCCACCATACACTATACATACACCCCCCTCCATACACACATACACTATACATACATACACCCCCTCCATACACACATACACCCCCTCCCCACCATACACTATACACACATACACCCCCTCCCCCACCATACACTATACATACATACACCCCCTCCCCCCACCATACACTATACATACACCCCCCTCCATACACACATACACTATACATACATACACCCCCTCCATACACACATACACCCCCTCCCCACCATACACTATACATACATACACCCCCTCCCCCCACCATACACTATACATACACCCCCCCCCCCCACCATACACTATACATACACCCCCCTCCATACACTATACATAAACCCCCTCCATACACTATACATACACCCCCCCACCATACACTATACATACACCCCCCTCCCCCTCCATACATACACCCCCCTCCCCCACCATACACTATACATACATACAGCCCCCTCCCCCCATACACTATACATACACACCCTCCCCCCACCATACACTATACATACACCCCCTCCCCCCCACCATACACTATACATACACCCCCTCCCCCTCCATACACTATACATACACCCCCCTCCATACACTATACATACACCCCCTCCCCCTCCATACATACACCCCCCCCCCCCCACCATACACTATACATACATACACCCCCCTCCCCCCATACACTATACATACACCCCCTCCCCCCTCCATACACTATATATACATACACCCCCCTCCCCCACCATACACTATACATACACCCTCTTCCCCCCACCATACACTATACATACACCCCCTCCCCCCCACCATACACTATACATACACCCTCTTCCCCCCACCATACACTATACATACACCCCTCCCCCCACCATACACTATACATACACCCCCCCTCCCCCACCATACACTATACATACATCCCCCCTCCCCCACCATACACTATACATACACCCCCCCATACACTATACATACACCCCCCCAGACACCATCCATATATACAGTTCTCACCGGGTGACACCATCCTCTGCTCTCCTGACACCATCCACTGCCCTACTGACACCGTCCTCTGCTCTCCTGACACTGTCCTCTGCTCTCCTGACACAGTCCTCTGCTCTACTAACACTGTCCACTGCCCTACTGACACTGTCCACTGCCCTACTGACACACCGTCCACTGCTCTACTGACACCATTTACTGCTCTACTGACCCCACCCTCTGCCCTACTGACACCATCCACTGCTCTACTGACACCGTCCACTGCCCTACTGACACCGTCCCCTGCCCTACTGACACCATTTACTGCTCTACTGACACCGTCCACTGCCCTACTGACACCGTCCACTGCTCTACTGACACCGTCCACTGCTCTACTGACACCATTTACTGCTCTACTGACACAATCCACTGCCCTACTGACACCGTCCTCTGCTCTACTGACACCGTCCACTGCTCTACTGACACCGTCCACTGCCCTACTGACAGCGTCCACTGCCCTACTGACACCGTCCACTGCCCTACTGACACCGTCCACTGCCCTACTGACACCGTCCACTGCTCTACGGACACCATTTACTGCTCTACTGACACTGTCCACTGCTCTACTGACCCCATCCACTGCTCTACTGACCCCATCCACTGCTCTACTGACACCATTTACTGCTCTACTGACCCCGTCCACTGCCCTTCTGACCCCGTCCACTGCCCTACTGACACCATTTACTGCTCTACTGACACCATCCTCTGCCCTACTGACACCGTCCTCTGCCCTACTGACATCGTTTACTGCTCTACTGACACCATTTACTGCTCTACTGACACAGTCTACTGACACCATTTACTGCTCTACTGACACCGTCCACTGCTCTACTGACACCATTTACTGCCCTACTGACACCATTTACTGCCCTACTGACACCGTCCACTGCCCTACTGACACCATTTACTGCCCTACTGACACCGTCCACTGCCCTACTGACACCGTCCACTGCTCTACTGACACCATTTACTGCTCTACTGACCGTCTACTGACACCATTTACTGCTCTACTGACACCATTTACTGCTCTACCGACACCATTTACTGCCCTACTGACACCGTCCACTGCCCTACTGACGCCGTCCACTGCCCTACTGATGCTGTCCACTTCTCTACTGACGCTGTCCACTGCTCTACTGATGCCGTCCACTGCTCTACTGACCCTGTCCACTGCTCTACTGACACCATTTACTGCTCTACTGACACCGTCCACTGCCCTACTGACCCCATCCACTGCTCTACTGACACCATTTACTGCTTTACTGAAACCGTCCACTGCCCTACTGAAACTGTCCACTGCCCTACTGACACCTTTTACTGCTCTACTGACACCGTCCTCTGCTCTACTGACACCGTCTTCTGCCCTACTGACACCGTCCACTGCTCTACTGACACCATTTACTGCTCTACTGACACCGTCTTCTGCCCTACTGACACCGTCCACTGCTCTACTGACACCATTTACTGCTCTACTGACACATCCACTGCCCTATACTGACACCGTCCACTGCCCTATACTGACACCGTCCACTGCTCTACTGACACCGTCCACTGCTCTACTGACACCGTCCTCTGCCCTACTGACACCGTCCACTGCTCTTCTGACACCGTCCTCTGGCTGACAGTGTCCACTTTTAAGGTAGGCTATTTTCACTGACATTTCTTTTATTAATCAAATAATATTTTATGGGTACACTAATGCTTTTGTTTCAGTTAATCATGCCCCGTTAAGTCCCCCCCACCGTTAATGCAATTTGGCCATAGCCACTGTTCACTGTAGCACACCTCATTACTACTCTTTTTGGGTAACCCAAGGTATTTTACAATCCTATAGTGTGTAGAACAAAAAAATTGCTGTGCGCCGCGAAAATGTTCGGGTTTGGCTTGAAGAAAAGGTGGCAACCCTAATGTAACCTTTTGGCTTAAAGAATCCTTAAATCACCAGGACCTGACAGCTTGCACCCGAGGGTCCTCAAAGAACTCAGTAAGGTTATAGCCAGACCGCTATTCCAAATCTTTATGGACAGCATACTGACAGAAATGGTACCAGCTGATTGGTGAAAAGTCAACGTGGTACCAATATTTAAAAAAGGGCAGAGATATATTCCTGGAAACTACAGACCTGTCAGCCTAACATCAATCGTATGTACAGTAAACTATTTGAGGGGATAAAGGACTATATCCAGGAATTTGCTGATGAAAACAGTATCATTAGTAGTAATCAGCGTGGGTTTACAAAAGGTCATTCTTGTCAAGCCAACCTGTTAACCTTCTACAAGGAAGTGAGCTGCCACCTGGACAAAGGTACACCTGTGTATGTTGTGTATCTGGATTTTGCAAAAGCTTTTGATACAGTGCCCCACAAATGCTTAATCTACAAACTGAGGTCTGTAGGCATGGATCATATGGTTTGTTCTTGGATAGAAAACTGGCTATAGGGGTGCGTCCAAAGGGTGGTGTTAAATAACGTATACTCAGAATGGTCTGAGGTGTCCATTTATGAAGCAGTGGAAAATATCCACTGCTCAGTTCTCCAGCATTCACAGAGGAGATCATTCTCCTCTGGATGCCTGTTTATGAAGTGGTGTAGATCACTTCTCCTTTTGTGAAGTGAAGCGATATACAAACGATTTGAACTTTGGAGAACGCCCCGATACTGTACTCTTGTACGACATAGCGATTATTACAGTACCATAAATTCACTAAAACACAGAGGTGTTCATTTATTAAGCAGTGATAAATTATCACTGCTCAGTACACGGACATTCTCAGAGAAGACTGCCCACCACATTAATAAAATAATTAGTCCCCCTACACAATATATACATCTATATATATATATATATATATATATATATATATATATATACACACACACACACATTAAATGCAAAGCCTCTGCCACAGACTAGATTGTAACTGAGGATAAGTTAGGAACCTTTCCCACAGTACCTGGATCTTTCAGCCTTCTTGGCGATACTGTGAGAAGTGTGGATTCTCTAGTGTCCATACAACTTCAGCTCCCAGGCTCTTACCGAGCAGCAAGCTTCTTGGCCCTCCTCTGAAGAGTCCTCCCCTGGTCGCTTGTACGAGTTGCCATGTCTCTCCAATGCTGAGAGCACACGGGACACCTCCGAATCCTCCTTTAGTTACTGGGCCTCAAACTAGCCAGTTCCGAGGCTCAGGAACGGACGGATCCCCACCCCAAACCATGAGGGCCTCTGGGGCTGGTCAGGATGACCATGCTTACGGGGACGGGAGACACTCCTGGGTCCGGGACCCCTCACGGGGTTAGTCCGGACCGGAACCAGGAATCAAAGCAGCAGCCGAACCCTGAACACGTGACTTCAGCATCTTAAATACCCCTTCCCAGTCGCGCCCACTGATTGGCTCTGAGAAAGATTGGTACCTAACACGTCCAACCAGGCTTGGTTCTCAGCCTGTCACAGGTGCCTCACTGCACCTATGACCAGGCAGAGCTCCAGTACAGCCCAGCCAAACTGATGCCATAGTAAAATAAACCTGTACCATTAACCCTCAGAACTCTGCTACAGTTCTGGAAAATGAAATTTACATATATAGCGCACACTTTAGAAAAGTGTCGCGCTACACAAGCATATACATTGGTGCTCTTCAACCTGCCTGTTTGAGAATCCTGGACCCATACACTAGTGGGGTACCACACTACCACAATGTATATGTATACGCATAGACATGGCAGGAGGACATGGTTACTGTCTTGGGGGGGTCTGATCGAGGAAGGAGGAAGTTAAAAATCTTCCTTCTTCCCCTTCAGTACCACCGGAATTCTCTCTTCTCTCCCTGATTCACCACCTCTGCTTCATAAACTGGCTGTTTCTGTGTCAGTCAATCACAGCTTCTCAGTGCTTCTCAGTGTGTGAAGCTGATCGGGGGACAACATGTTCTCCCAGATCATCTCTGTTTCATAAACCGTTAATGAACTGAGATCAGTGGTGATCCTCTGGATCACCGCTGTTCAGTTTCATAAACGGACACCTAAGTGTGTAAGTGGGGTACCCCAAGGATCTGTCTTGGGACCAATTCAGTTTAATTTATGTATAAATGATATAGAGGATGGGATAAATAGCTCAATCTCAGTGTTTTTCGATGACACAAAAATGAGTAGTGCAATAACAGCACAGCAGGATATAGAAACCTTACAAGAGGACCTCAATAAATTAATAGAGTGGGCAACTAGATGGCAAATGAGGTTTACATTGAAAAATGTAAAGTAATGCACTTGGGGGTTAAACATATAAATGCTTACTTACTAGGAGGGGAAACTCTGGGGGATTCCAGGATGGAGAAGGATCTAGGTGTCCTAGCTGATGACAGACTGAGAAATAGCATGCATTGTCAAGCTGCGGCAAGCAAAGCCAGCAGAAAATTAGCATGCATTAAAAAATAAATTTACTCCAGAGCTAAAACAATAATTCTACCACTTTATAAAACTCTGGTTTGGCCACATCTGGAGTATTCTGTCCAGTTCTGGTCACCAATCCTCAGAAAGGATGTGCTGGAACTGGAGAGAGTTCAGAGAAGGGCAACAAAATTAATAAGGGGGCTGGAGGACCTCAAATACGAGGAATGACTACAAGCGCTAAATTTAGACGCTTGAGGGGAGATATGATAGCAATATACAAATATCTCAATGGTAATCCCAGTTTAGGTAGGAAATGATTTAGTCTCAGAGAGTGTAGGAGCACATGGGGCCACATAATGAGATTGAAAGAGAAGCGGTTTAACCTTAAAGGGTTTGTAAACCCTCATGATTTTTCATCTTAATGTATCCTATGCATTAAGGTGAAAGAACTTCTGACATTGACCGGCCACGTGAGCCCATTCATTTCCTCGGCGGAGACGCATTGTACCTCTCTGCCTGGGGTTCTTGGCTCTTGATTGGATAGACTGATAGCAGCGCAGCCATTGGCTCCTGCTGCTGTCAAATCCAATGACGTGGGCGCGGGGGGCGGGCCGAGTCCGGCATTCTGTGTCTATGCAGGCAAATGCTGGACTCAGGAGCGCGCCCACAAGGTAAACCCCAGGGAGAGCGCTTCTTCCAGGGGGTTTACCGATGCAAGGAGGAGCCGAGAGCACTGCCGGGGGACCCCAGAAGACGAGGTTCAGGGCCACACTGTGCAAAACGAACTGGAGGTAAGTATGATATGTTTGTTATTTAAAAAAATAAAAAAGAAACACAAGGGTTTACAATCACTTTGAGCTGTGTAGGGGGGTTTTCACTGTCAGCGCAGTAAGGATGTGTAACTCTCTTCCAAAATCAGTGGTATCAGCAGGAAGTATTCACAGTTTTAAAAGACTCTTGGACGTGCATCTTAGCGAACACAATATACAGGGATATGGGAAATTATTATCCACACGAACACACATCAAAGAAAAGAGATTAAGGTCTGGTGTGACCCCTCTGACACCTCCATCCCTAATAATGCACAAAAAACAGGAGAAATAAATGAGGTGAGAGAGGTTTAGCCAATGTCCACAGCAAACACTGAGACAAAATCAATTTATTTGTTTCAAAATGTTATGTAACAGAGCGGCAACAATGATTGTGAGTTACCCGGCATAATAGCCAATGTACACAATACAGATGAAAGTAAATATACAAAGATTTATTACAAATGTTGTACATCCATGAGCAACAATAAAACTTAAAAGTTGCTAGGTCAGTGAATACATATACACAATAAGAAAATAAAATGTACATACATGTGGACAGGGAACTATGTAAACATAATACAGACATCAATAATACCCAGCATGTACTGGCATAAAACAAGCATCAATAAAGCCCTATACATTTTGCGAGACCCTGCTCACTTCTTCAGGGGCGGATGCATGAATGTTGTATCGAAGGTCTGAGATAAATCGTCAAACGCTGGATATCAAAATGGCAGACATGTAGTGCATCCAGCTCGAGAGCTGAGGGGGCGGAACAAACAAAGGCCACAACAGGGGAACATCCGGTCTGGATAGCGGTATTTCTCACTGCAGGTCTCCACTTAGCCCCTTAGAATCATGTCTAGAAAATGTCTCAATGGAGTGAAAAATCCAATGGTTGTCAGTTTGTTCTTAGAGATGTGACTGCTCTTTCCAATCGTCAAGTTGTGAATCAGAATCCCATCCGTGCTGAATGTCTAGATAGGGCTTGAAGGTTACGCCCCAAGGGCTTGAAGGTTACGCCCCCAGCGTCATGTACGGGCGGTGGCGCATGGGCGTCCATGAGACATCCACCATCAAAGTGGGTGCACAGATGCAAACACACATCCACACACGTTGAGATGGACTATTGTCTTTATTCAACCTTACCAACTATGTAAATATAGTTCATAGCCACAAGCCCTCATGGACAATTTTGTCAGAATAAGAGGGAAAACCGCGCAAAACCGTTTATCCAAAGGGATACCGGCCCTCTGCCACAGCCACCGCTGCATCCATCTTGAAAAAAAAAGTTCCCACACAGATGCAATAAGTGCGAAAACCAGTGCCCCTTAACCGAGGCCCGCACAGGGAGCACAGACCGAAGCCCCTCCACAGACCAGGGACCCCTCACAGGGGGCATAGACCGCGGCCCCCCCACAGGGGCACCGAACAAGGCCCCTCACAGAGGCCACGACCAAGGCCCCTCATAGGGGCCACAGACCAAGGCCCTTCACAGTAGGCGGCCACCAGGCTCAGCAGACCGCAGAAGCCATAGCCTAGCAGGCTGCAAGAGCCGCGGCCTAGTAGGCCGCAAAAAAAACGGCTGTCTGCCGCGAGCGGGGGGAATGGACCGAGCCATCTGCCGCAAGGCCTAAATTCTGGGAGCAGTGAAGCCTCCGCAACCCCCGCCGGTAGGCCGCACAGCCACGGCCTAAATTTTTGGCCGTCTGCCGCGAGCTGCATGCCACAAGTGCGCAGCCCCTGGACCCGAAACAGACAATGGCGGCCTCTGCCGCCCGCTCTGGGGCCATCCCCCCAGCGCCCAGTCACCCAAACGCGGATGTCCGGTCACTGACCTCCTGGGCCCCAAAATGCAGCAGCTGGGCCCATGGGATACCCCCCAGTAGCAAAGGACAGTGTGTTCATAAAGCCTCTAGGCCAGAAGCCTGGGCCTCACCGGGGAAAGAAAGGAGGGGGGGAAGGGAGGAGGGATGGAGGAGAACCCCGGAGGGACCGACCACCCCATGGAGTACCCGCTCCCCCCACCCCTCCAGGGAAGGAGAGGCGAGGGGCCCCCTACTTATTGCTCCAGCGAAGTGCGCGGGTAACACTCCCAGACAGATCCTCCTCGCCACCGAAGTGGAGGGGCTGGCGGCCATGAGGAACACTGTGACAAAGGCTGAGACCCGGTCGTATGCGACCTCGCAAGACTTTACTCCTGACTAGGTAGAAAAAACCTGAAGGCCTAGAGCAGGGGGGGGGGGGGGGTTATATACTGTCTGATGACAGCCCATGGGTGTGGCCAAGTGTTTTTTTTTTTGTTCTGCCTAGTCCTACTCCTAATAGAGGCGATATAACCCGGTTCTGAATAAGAAGGCTGTGTATGTCAATGAACGAATGAGAAATATATATATATATGCGTGTATATACACTGTATACTAATATATATATATATATATATATATATATATATATATATATATATATATATATAAATAGAAAAGATGTGTGCAATACCTTACCCTGCATTAAGGAAACTCATTCAGTGCATCTTATTGCATGAGTATTTTTACTTTTCTTTTTTTAACTCAATGCACCATGCATAGCAAGACCAGTAGCTGCTCTTTTGTGCAAGGAGGAACAGGATGAGCACTGCCAGAGCCCTAGAAAATGATTTTCAGCAGGCCACTGGTGTGAATGTCTATGACTAAATCAGAAACAGACTTCATGAGAGTGGCCTGAGAGCCTAACGTGGGCCCTGTGCTCACTGCCTGGCACCGTAGAGCTTGATTGTCATTTGTCATGGAACACCAGAATTGTCAGGTCTGCCACTGGCGCCCTGTGCTTTTCACAGATAAGAGCAGGTTCACCCTGAGCACATGTGACAGACATGAAAGGATCTGGAGAAGTGGTAGAGAATGGTATGCTGCCTGTAACATTGTTCAGCATGACCAGTTTGATGGTGGGTCAGTAATGGTCTGGAAAGGCATATCCATGGAGGGACACACAGACCTCTACAGCCTTGAAAATGCACCCTGACTGCCATTAGGCATAGGAATGAAATCCTTGGACCCATTGTCAGACCCTACACTGGTGCAATGAGTCATGGGTGCCTCCTGGTGCACAACAATGCCTGGCCTCATGTGGGGAGAATATGCAACCAGTCCCTGGAGGATGAAGGAATTGATACTAGTGAATGGCCCCCACACTTGACTGACCTAAATCCAATAGAACACCTCAGGGACATTATGTTTCGGTCCATCCAACGCCACTAGTTTACACCTAAGTCTGTTCAGGAGCTTAGTGATGCCCTGGTCCAGATCTGGGAGAAAATACCCCAGGTCACCTTCCATTGCCTCATTAGGAGCATACCCTGACGTTGTCAGGCATGCATACAAGCATGTGGGAGCCATACAAACTACTGCATACCATTTTGAGATTAATTTCGATCAAACAATGTGGCCTCCTTTGATTCCTAACACATTACCCAGTCCATATCAGTATAGACATCCAGCATATTTTTCCCCATTGAGATCTTAGTATACGATAAAATAATAATCACTCCTTAGTGGAATTACACTACACCATTTTTGATTAAATTCTTGAGTTTGAAACAGACGTATCATATACACTATATTACCAAAAGTAGTGGGATGCCTGCCTTTACATGCACATGGACTTTAATGACAACACAGCCTTAGTCCGAAGGGTTCAACATTGAGTTGACCTACCCTTTGTAGCTATAACAGCTTCAACTCTTCTGGGAAGGCTGTCCACAAGGTTTAGGAGTGTCTATGGGAATGTTTGACTATTCCTCCAGAAGCGCATTTGTAAGGTCAGGCACTGATGTGGACAAGAAGGCCTGGCTCACAGGCTCGGCACCAATTCATCCCAAAGTTGTTCTATCGGGTTGAGGTCAGGACTCTGTGCAGGCCAGTCAAGTTCCTCCACCCCAAACTCGCTCATCCATGTCTTTATGGACCTTGCTTTGTGCCCTGGTCCAAATAATTTGGTGGAGGGGGGATTATGGTGTGGGGTTGTTTTTCAGGGGTTGGGCTTGGCCCCTTAGTTCAAGTGAAGCCTCATACACACGATCGGATTGTTGGCCAACAAAACCGTGGAATTTTGTCCGAAGGGCGTTGCCCAAATTTGTCTTGCATACACATGATGACACAATTGTTCACAATTACAAACGTAGTATCGTACTACGTTGTTTTTCAGCTCTTTAGTGCCACCCTTTGGGCTTCTTCTACTAATTTTGTGTTAGCAAGTTTGGTGAGTGTTGATTCTCATTTAATTTTGAACTTTTCAGTTCGTTTCTGAACGGCCGTTCGTTAACCAGACATGTTGCGGAATCGGAGGAGATAAACGTGTCATTTATTATTGGCCTTGGAGTTATTGCATTGAAATATTTTTGGTTGAATAATGATTTGCTTTGGTATATTTTCTATATTTTTGGATGCATAGAATGCACTTTTTGGTGAAGTTCTATTGGCAGATAGCATGTCTAATTTTATTTTAATTTTTTTAATGCACAATAAAAAAATTGTGGAGAATAATACTTGGCTATGTGTTTTACTGCAAATGACATTTTGGGAGTAGGCAGTTAATGTTACACTGTATTTTTTAAAATGTAACAAGGGACACCAACATAGTGTCATAGTGAACACTTTGATCTTAACCACTATGGGATAATGGTGTTGTGGTAACTTGCCCAAAAAAAAAAAAAAAAAAAGCATAATATTATTCTTGATATCACTAGGAAAAAAAAGGCCTTTGAAAATGTATTTGAAATAATTCCATCAGTATCACCAGCCAAGCAGCTTCATTATTATCCCATTAAAGAAGAAGAGAATGTGCGCTGAATTTCGAGATTTTAGAATTTGCAACGCCACAAATGTTAATTCTCCATTACGAGCGCTAGTTTACAAGACCGACCACTTCTGGCTCGTCCTTGCCTCCGAGCATGCGTGTTTGTACTTTGGACTTTTGTCCAACGGACTTGTGTACACACGCTCTGAAAATCCGACAATAGACATTTGTCCGCGGACAATTTATAAACCTGCCATCCAACATTTGTCCAAGGAAAGTTGGCCAACAATTGTCCGATGGAGCATACACACGTTTGGATTTTTCACTAACAGCCTGTCATCACACATTTCCCCTTGGAAAATCCAATCATGTGAATGAGGCTTTTAGGCGTCAGCTTACCAAGACATTTTGGACAATTTCATGCTCCCAACATGACTGTGCACCAGTGCACAACAAGGTCCATAAAAGACATAGATGAGCGAGTTTGAGGTGGAGGAACTGGTCCTGACCTCAACCCAATAGAACACCTTTGGGATGAATTAGAGCGGAGACTGTGAGCCAGGCCTTCTCGTTCACATTAGTGCCTGACCTCACAAATGCGCTTCTGGAAGAATGGTCAAACATTACCATAGACACACTCCTAAACCTTGTGGACAGCCTTCCCAGAAGATTTGAAGCTGTTAAAGCTGAAAAGGGTTGGCCAACTCAATATTGAACCCTATGAACTAAGACGCCATTAAAGTTTATGTGCATGTAAAGGCAGGCATCCCAATACGTTTGGTAATAATGTATATAGTGATAGCTATGACATTGACATAACACTTGGTAAAAAAAAAGTGACAAAAAAGAATTTGTTGATAAAAAAAAAAAAAAAAAAAAAAATGTGAGCTAAGGACCAGGTGACAGCCTTGCATACCTGGAAAACAGAAGCCTGGTGCTGAAAGAACCAACCACTCTGGTAAATGAGCAATTAGAGGGAATGGGAACTCCCATCCCTCAAGAGAATAAGCCTGGGATACATAATAAATAATTTAATGTGCAATAGTAGCACTTGACACTGGGGAACCCTTGCAGAGACCATCTGCAGTGATAAGCGAGCCCATCTTATGGAAGGAAGCAGTGCAAAAAAAGGGTAATTCTGACCACCTGCACAATGTTCAGAAAAAGAGGGACATGCTTCTCAAAATGAGAAGGAGATGAACAAAAGGAAGGCAGCACAATGTCCACACAGACATAAAAGGCCATTACTGCCTTTACAACATGGAAGGACTAGGTCTTCGTAAGGCCACCATGCCCCTATAAAGAATGAGTAAAGGCAGCTCACAGAGTAAATACAAAATCTTAAACACCCACCAAGTAATAAACAAAGGGAAGAAGTCATAGAGGGTACTTAACCTATGGGCTCTCAAATGAGGGCCTTGGATGACTGTTAGAAAAGTTTTAAATGTTTATTGTGTGACTATTTGGAAAACAATCCTGAGACTGGTTTTTAATTCCACCTATGAGCATTTTCTGTATTAATTGTTATGTATGTTTTTACTAACTCCACCAGTAAAACTTCAGGATGATTTCAGTATAACCATGTATGGTAACATAAGATTGTAAGGGAATTCGCAGTCCTCACATAATAAAGGTAAATATCGAATTTCACCCAGATAAGTGAAAACTGTGATTTCCTCAGCCAATAGGGAAATAGGGGCTGGGTTATGAAGGTTTAAGATAACGAAAGATATTGCCTTTGTTCATTCCTTTGCCTGACCCGTTTGTGTAAGGAAGGGGATCCTAATGTGTTAACATATTAGAATAAATTTTTTACTTCTTAATACATCTCGAGTTGACTGATCACAAGCTGAGGATATTCCTAACATTTGTGGACCTTTGAGCCGGAAAGCAACACTTTATTTGGGATTTATGAGCCCTCTTCAACTTCAGTGAGTATTAGTGAAAGTAAATCACTGAGATTTAAAAGTCCCCCCACTCAACGTTAGTGGTTAAAGAGGGGCAGGGGGCCGTATCACCCGAATACATTGTCTGCTTGCGAACTTGTTGATCTAGTCCTGGTGTGTTAAGGGGTAAGAGATTTTAATTATTCTTAATTCTTTCTAAAAGTCTTTTTCTTCTCTTTCTGTTTGATTCTGGTTTAAATGTGTTGTAATTGCCGACATTGGTATTGATCGTATAATAGCTTGATAATCCAGTGTTCGTAGACAGAGACATTTGGGGACGTTGTCTAAGGTAAAAAATTACGTTGCCTGCTGTCCGGACAGATAAAAAAAAAGATTTGAGGTATACCAGTGTTAGAGACTCACATTAAGCGCTATTTAGTTAAGTGATCTAAAAAGATCACAAAGCTAATTATTATTTTTTTTTCCTTTTCTCTGTGTGTTTTATTTTCTCCTGTCTCATGTTTAACCATTCTGTTGATGTTACGAGCTCATTTTATAATAATACTGCAGAGGTACGTTTTAATTTTTTTAATTTTCCCTATAGTGTGGGGAGTGTTGATGTTTATACTTTTCTGGTATTCCTTTTATTACCGTGAGCGGAAGGTCACGATCCCAGTGTTTTATAGGTTAATGAGAGACTCAACAAACACCGAAAATTGGGGAATATTCTCTGTAAAGGAATTTCTTGTGTTTGTTTATGTTGCTGTCGTGTTCCTAATGTGCTGTTAGAAGGTGATAAGAAATGTATACATAGCAATGACCCCAAGTCCGTTCAGTATTGTGCTAAGTGGGAGAGGAAGTTTGGGTTTAATGGTAAATTAACTGTGAAAGGATGTCAGGAGTTGGTGGATAAGCTTAAGTTGTTAGGACCCAAAGGAAAAAAAAAAAAAAAAAAAAGATATTGGTTAGAGTTGGCAGAGTACTGGCTCCAGCAAGCTAGACTTAGGGTAGAAGGAAAGAGAACAAAGGATGAAATGCCAAGCCCAACTGCCCCTAGTGGACAAAGAGGATGATTTCATCTGTTATACCAGTTATCTGTTATACCACTGGCCCCCTCCCTCGTGTTATACCCTCCCTTCCTGTGTGAGAGGTTGTGTCTGTAAAAAAAAACAAGAGGTTAACCCTTGACCAGCCATGGCAAAACGGAAGGTTTATATTGTAAATATTGAAACTAGGTAAAAGAAATAAAGAAAAAAGGTACCAGGTTGCTTTATTTTAGCATGCCATGGTGTTAAAGGAAGTACATTGCAGAAAGTGTTGATGTTCTAAGGCAGTAGAGAGCTGGAGGTGGATTATACTGTCAGTGAATAGAATGTTGTATTATTATTAAGTGGCTTGAGGAAAGTGAGAAAAGTAAAGACTGAGGATGTTTTTGAGAGACAGTGCTAATTTTACTGCCATAAGGAAACTAGGATTTGAATGGGCTTTGCTAAGAGAAGTGTGTAATAATATTGAAGCTCAGAGAGCTTGATGTTTAATATAAAAAAAAAAAAAAAAAAAGGGGGGAGGGAGGTTCTGTTTTAGGACCCTGTGAATTTCATTCAGGACCAGAGAATAAGGGGAACAATACAAAAGGAGGTTCAAGACTTCTTAAATTCTGCTAAAATATTGGGGTCTGAGGAAAAATATTCAGAGATGTATGTGTGTGTGAATATATGTATATACATTGAATATATATATAAAAAAAAAAAAAAAAAAAATGAAAATGCTAGGAAACATTTTATGTCTGCATAGTTGATGGACTTATATTTGAACAAATGAAAGAAAATTGTTAATAACAGCTCCAAGGTAAGGAAGTATTTGGTAGTTTGATTTATGATACTGTGCAGAGTAACCATGTTCCCCAGCTCCAATTCAAGTGCAGACATGACACCCCCCCCCCCCCCTCCTTCTACACAACTGAAGAATGAGGCGGGTTCCTTTTTATGGGGTGGGTGTCAGAACACATGAATGAGTACAAAATTGAATCTTTGGAGGCATTATAGAGTTTAGAACATTAAATTAAGGAAAAAGTAGACTACACAGTTCTTAGAGACAAAGAAACAAATGGTGTCCTTCCTGGGTATGTGTCACGGTTATGCAGTAATCTTCCCCTGTTTGCTTATCTCTCCCTCCATGTGTTCAGACTAAGAGGCCAGCCACTCTCACCTGGGGTTTTTATAACCTCTCCTCTAAGCATGGCTCCACTCTAGGCCCTATCAGGGAACCCTATATTAACCTGTGCACTGCAAGCCTGTGGTGCTGATAATCCATTGTGTATCCATGGGGTGTTTGGCTTCCTGTTTGCCGTTTGTTTTATGTTTGTTTCCGTTACCGACCTTGGTGTGTACTCTGTGGTTCCTGTCTGCTAGTTACCCGTGACCTCTGCCTTATCCCCTTACTATCCTTGTCGTTCCAGCCTGCTACTTCCTTCTCCTGTACTCTACTGTAAGCGTGAGCTGTGAGACCCTGGGGGCCGCGACCTGGAGCCAGACTGCAGCGAAGTCCATCCTCACCACTAGAGGCTCTGGTGAACACCTGCTGGCTCTTAGACTCCGCGCCCTGGGGAATCTATGCTCTAGCTCACATTGGGATCTGTGTTAGAGATCCAGTAGATCTGTGTCCTGAATCTCCCTGGGTAAAATCCACAGCAGTTAGTCCTAAGGTCCACTACCTAGCGGTGCACTTCCGATTCATACTGAGTGCACCTGTCATCTGGTCTCAGGTGACCTGACAGTATGACAAATCTTTTGAACAAACAGTAGACAAAAGGGAAAGACACATGACATCAGTACTTACAGTCATATGGTGGGCACTAGAGGTCGATTGTTTACTACTTTATAAAATTAGACAGTGTAACTAGAGCACTTCCACCCTGTGTACAGGCAGTGGTAGCTGCAGCTGAAGCAGTCAAGGCCTCAGCATCTATAGTGCTGTATCATCCGCTGACACTTAAGGTGCCGCATGTAGTGTCTGTTATTCTTTTACAACAAAAGATATCACATTTGAGTCCAGCACGGCACCTTTCCTGTATGACAATACTCTTGGCACAACCTCATTTAACAATACAGAGGTGTACTACTTTAAACCCATCCACACTACTACCACTCCCTACTGATGGTTATAAACATGACTGTACTGCTGCCATCGCTGAAAAGGTACTGCCACGAAGCGATTTGAAAGATGTACCGTTAGCTGACCCTGACATGACACTTTTTGTTGATGGTTCTAGTAGGAAAAATCCGGATGGCACAAATGCAACTGGATATGCAGTAGTGACACAGGATGACATTTTGGAAGCTAGGCCACTACCAAAACATTATTCAGCACAAGTAGCGGAACTTGTAGCACTGACAAGAGCATGCATACTATCAGAAGGAAAATCTGTAACCATATACACCGACAGTCAATATGCCTTTTCAACAATACATGTTTTTGCACAACAATGGAAAAACAGGGGGATGGTCACCTCCAGTGGTAAACCAATTGCACACACGGATTTCATTTTAGAACTTCTGGATGCAGTACAGTTACCAAAAGAGCTTGCAATCTGCAAATGTCAAGCACACACAAAATATACGGACCCCATCTCAAAGGGAAACAAAAGGGCGGATGAAGCGGCCAAAATAGCAGCACAAGAAACACATCAAATAATGACAGAACAGGAAATTATAGAGATAGATCATACAGTCCTTACTGATATGCAGCAGAATGCACCCCCCGGGGAAAAACAATATTGGAAAACAAAGGGTTGCACAATAATAAATAATATTTACACATCACCTGAAGGGAAACCGGTATTGCCAAAGTCCTTATTTAGGTATGCAGCAGTATTGACACATGGAGTAACACATGTGTCAAACAGGGGGATGACTGAGATGTTAAATAAAGTATGTACAGCTTATGGCTTCACAAACTACTCAAAAACTTTTTGCTCTCAATGTATTATATGTGCAAGACACAATGCTCAGGGAGGCATAAGACCACGGAAAGGGAAGTTCCCCACACCGCAATATCCATTCCAACACATTTGTATGGATTTTATTGAATTAGACAAATGTGAAAGGAAGAAATATTGTACAACATTTGACAGAAGTGATGGGTATTCAAGTAAAAAACCATTGTGCCTATCACCCCCAATCAGCTGGATTGGTGGAAAGACACAATGGAATCCTAAAAAATAAGCTGAGAAAAGCTATGGAAGAAACTGGTAAAAGTTGGATGTACTGCTTACCTTTGGCAGTGACTAGTATGCATATTACACCAACAAAAGAGGGGTTGAGCCCATTTGAAATAATATATGGAAGGCCATATAGAATACCTTTATTACCAAATGAAACACCAGCTGAAGAATCTGAACGTACTCTATCAGAATATATGTCTAACCTGTTGAAACAAAAACAAATTAATGAAGTCTGTTCTATTCCAGAAGGTCCAATTCAAGGAGAAGAGAAAATCCATATTGGAGACTGGGTCCTGGTAAAAGTAATAAAGAAAAAAACATTGGCACTCACCTAAGTGGGAGGGACCATATCAAGTTCTTCTCACCACTCCCACGGCTATAAGGATAGCAGAGAGGTCTACCTGGATTCACCAGTCCCATTGTAAAAAGGTTTTACAGGTAGAGTAGGGCCAGTTGGCTGCAGAGATCCAGAAAATCCGACTACAAAGGGAGGTTTCGCACAAGGCGGGCTTGTCTCAAACCGGTGAAGTCTCCCCTACCCTATCCGCTGGAACCTCTGTAGTTGGCTAGAATGAAAGGGACAGTAATTATCCTTGGGTTACTGGTGAGTCTAGGGAAGGCATCCATAAGAGGGGGTAGGCGGTATGGAAGAGTAGAGGAACCTTTGAATTGGGAAAGAACAGGAAAAGCATTGAATTTAACCTTTATAGAAGGAATAACTAGTACCATACTGGTAGACTTCTGTCAGATCGCAGATTGTGGGGATACAGTTGGGGCTAGAGGACTTCTATGGGCAGATAAATATATTTGCTGGCTCTGGGATAAGGTAGGATGTCAAGCATGGAATCAGGCCCTGTGGACCACAGCACATCAAGATTGGGGGTACAATCAACCAGGGGCTGAAAAGAGTGGAATAAAGGGAAGACTTATAATTACAAAAGCGGCTAACTCCCCCTGCACAAATAGTAAAAACTGTAATCAACTATTAATAACATTAAAGGAGCCGAGGAAGGAAGATCAGCGGTTGTATTCTATGGGAGCATGGGTGTCAGGAACTGATCCTTCAGGCACATTTTTCCTCGAGGTATTATCACCCAATAAAACCAAACAACAGGAAAAGGTAGACCTAGAAGGGAAAGAAGAAGAAGGCCATACTAAAATAGAAGTTCTGAGTGAAACCATAAGATTTACTAACCTAACAATAGAAGATGCCATAGCTTTAGAGACGGGTTATCAAGAAAGCAATGAGTGGTTAGAATGGTTGAGGTACACGGTTAAAACTCTAAAAAAAGAAAACTGTTTAGTTTGTGCCAGTGCAAGACCACATTTAGCAACAGTTCCTTTTCCTCTAGATCACAAAACAGATCCAAAAGGTTTAAAATGTATGTTGCAATTATATAATAAGAGCTATAAACCTGAAAACAATTCTACCTGTCACACATTGAGTTTGTTGTTTCCCCCAGTGGAGAGACCTCAGATACCACCAGCGGTCGCTGCATATCCGGGCAATTTTACTTGTTTTGCACTCCCAGGGAACCGTAGCGGGGTAGATCTTGGGTCATTACTTGATGACTACTGTGTGGAGAGGATTAACATAGACAACGGTGACTGGGTTGAACATGACATTCAGAGAGCTGACATCTGGTGGATGTGTGGGGATAAGAAACTGCGAGCTAGACTACCTGCCAATGCCCAAGGGGATTGTGCTATGGTCCAGCTGGCTATGCCCCTGAGGATCTTGTCAGAACACCCGTGGACTAAGAGTCACCAACGGTATCGGAGGGACACCTCTCCCATGGGGTCATTTGACTCTCAGGTCTACATAGATGAGATTGGGGTTCCTCGCGGGGTGCCGGATGGGTTTAAGGCCAGGAATCAGGTGACAGCTGGGTTTGAGTCTCTTTTCTGGTGGGTAACTATAAATAAAAATGTTGACTGGATTAACTATATATATTATAACCAACAACGATTTGTAAATTACACTAGGGATGCTGTGAAGGGCCTAGCTGAACAGTTGGCCCCCACATCTCTAATGGCATGGCAGAACCGAATGGCTTTAGATATGGTCTTAGCTGAAAGAGGAGGGGTATGCAAAATGTTTGGCAGCATGTGTTGCACCTTTATCCCTAATAATACAGCTCCTGGAGGGACCGTGACCAGAGCCTTGGAAGGACTGACTGCGCTATCGAATGAATTAGCGGAAAACTCAGGTATTACTGATCCATTCACAACCTGGCTTGAAGGATGGTTTGGTAAATGGACTGGACTTATTACATCATGTTTGATTTCAATCGCTGTGGCTTTGGCTGTTTTGGTCACTTGTGGATGCTGCTGTATTCCCTGTATTCGAGGACTTTCACAAAAACTGATTGAAACTGCCGTCTCAAGAACGATGTATCAAACTCTTCCTACCTCTGAGGAGACCTATGTGGACATTGAAGCTCAACTTAATGACATACAGTCTGAAAGTGTATAACATAGGGACTATTATCGAAATGTGTTGAGATAAAATAGTCACACAAAGAGGAGGGAATGTTAGAAAAGTTTTAAATGTTTATTGTGTGACTATTTGGAAAACAATCCTGAGACTGGTTTTTAATTCCACCTATGAGCATTTTCTGTATTAATTGTTATGTATGTTTTTACTAACTCCACCAGTAAAACTTCAGGATGATTTCAGTATAACCATGTATGGTAACATAAGATTGTAAGGGAATTCGCAGTCCTCACATAATAAAGGTAAATATCGAATTTCACCCAGATAAGTGAAAACTGTGATTTCCTCAGCCAATAGGGAAATAGGGGCTGGGTTATGAAGGTTTAAGATAACGAAAGATATTGCCTTTGTTCATTCCTTTGCCTGACCCGTTTGTGTAAGGAAGGGGATCCTAATGTGTTAACATATTAGAATAAATTTTTTACTTCTTAATACATCTCGAGTTGACTGATCACAAGCTGAGGATATTCCTAACAATGACCCAGGTAGATTTACTGGTGACTAAGACTGGCCATACACCTATAGATTATCTGCAGATTTTCTATGGTCAGATGGAAAAAGTGGAACAGATTCCTCCATCTACGCTGAACTGTGTGGATGGAAGAATCTCCCACTGGACCAAGCTTCCATATCTAATCCGCCCCGATGGCTCTCACAATACCTGAACATTCTGATTGGATGCAGGCATTGTTAAGGTTGAGAGCCAGCGGGGCAGACTAGCAAGATACTGAAGCTTGGCCCAGTGGGAGATTCCTCCATCCACACAGTTTAGCATACATGGAATAATCTGTTGCACTTTTTCCATCTAACCATAGAAAATATGCAGATAATCTATAGGTTTACGGCCAGCTTCAGAATGCCTGTGTGATATTTTTACAGAACTGTAAAGCAATGAGAGTGATGGTAGAAGTCTTTTCATGCAACAAAGATTTGTTCTAATCTCGTCCGGACTCTCTGATGATGTACTGTATACCACCCTACTGGCAAGTGACCACCTGCATTCATTGGCCCTACACTGACAGGAACAGGAAGCTGAGGACTCACCGTGAGCTGAAGAGGCTTATGTCCCAAGATAAATTGGGGGATATGGAGCAGGCAAAGAATGGCATGGCAAAGTAGGGCCACAAAGGGGTAGCAAAGGCTTTTTATATACAGGAGGTCCCAAAAGTCACCATACATTGGAAAAATTGAAAAAATTGTAGCTAAATGTAAATTTATATAATATTCATTACAACATTTTCTCTATGTGTTGGCCACCTCTTTTTACACATACACAAAGTACTGTATATAAAATATGAGTTTAATTTTTCTTATGTATGGAGACTTTTGGGACACCCTGTATTATTATAATAGGAAGCTAGGGGTTTAAGGTTTCTTGGTAAAATGAATAAGATGAAGAAGTCAGGGCACATTGTGTAATATGATTTACTATTATCAATAAAGACAATCAAAAAGGTAGGATTAGAGGTTTTTTTTTTTCAAGCGTCATGGAGTGACAGGATGGAGGGTGCAGAGAAAAAAATAAAGTGTAAAAGCAGGGTGTGGAGGTTGACTAGCATGGCAATTTGCCCTCTTTCTGGTACTGGACATTTTGCTACAATTAAGGAAGCAATCTGCAAGGAAACAGCAGGTGGTTTACTTTGAGAGACTCATGCGCATGAGCTCTCTGCAAGCATCTAACCTGAGCTACTGAAGCCGCAGAGGAGGTTAACTAGGTTACAGCAGTACCTCTCCATTACTGGAAAAGCAATGGGTTGCCAGTCTGTCCAATTTAAAAAAGGGTTGTGACTGCAAGGAGTCCTAGCAATTCTGGAAAAAAGTGGATTGGAGCAGGGTGTTCGAAAAAGTGTATAATGTTTGGGGGTTCCAAGTAATTTTCTAGCAAAAAAAAAAATATATGTTTTTTTAAGTTTTACCTTAAGTATAAAAGGTTGGTGCTAATTCAAAAGTTAAAAATGTAAACGGTATCACACATCATATGGATAAACCATAGTAGGTAAATACATATACTTTCAAAAAGAGCCTTATTAAAAAATAAATAAATAAAAAAGTCCAAACACCAAAAGCAAAAATAGTGTAGTAGCAAATCATTTTTGGTTGTCTGTGCTCCACCACCACTCATATAGGAGAAAAACAAACTCACCAGATAACTCCCCTTTTACACTGGGGCGTCAGCGCCGCTATTATGAGGGGCGCTTTACCGCAGTTTTTGCAGGGGTTTTTGGCCGCTAGCAGGGCGGCTTTAACCCCAGCTGCAGCTGTACCTTGCCGGTGGTTCGGCAGCGGTGCCCATTCAGTTCAATGGGCAGGAGCATTTTGGCAGCGGTGTATACACCGCTCCAAAAGATGCTGCTTGCAGGACTTTTTTTAGCGTCCTGCCAGCACACAGCTCCAGTATGAAAGCCCTCGGGCTTTCACACTGGGGAGAGACAAGAGAGGCTCTTTACAGGTGCTATTTTTAGTACTATAGCGCCTGTAAAGCGCCTCCAGTGTGAAAGGGGTCTTAAATCTGAAAAACTTTTGTAGAAATCTTAGAATGATGGAAATGCATCAAGTAGGGATAGTCCTTTAGCTTAATCTCATCAGCCGATATATCCTTAGACTCATGTAAAAGGAAGAAGCTTGAAAAAAAACAAGTTTCATCACATAGCCCGGACAAACTGGAAACTAAAATTGCACACTTACATTGGTGGGTGCTAATAAGCTAGCATGTACAGCCAAACAGCAGAGGCACACGCCGTTCCTAGAGCTCTCGGCGTGCGTTTCAACACACCAGAGCTTACCGGAAGTGACATCAGTGCGGGCGATCGCGCAGCCTCAATGCATTTCGTGTTTCCACGTCATCAGGAAGCTTTTTTATGCTATTTATTTGTGGCTTAACATGCAAGTGTGCCACTTTATAAATAAACCTAATTTGAGTTAAAATAGCGATGAGCACTTAGGCTGCATTCATACCTGAGCGTTTTCAGCTCGTAAAACGCCCCAAAAAAATGCCTGAAAGAACACCCAACAAGCAAAATCCCATTCATTTCAATGGCACCTGTTCACATCTGAGCATTTTGTCATCTGAAGCAAAACGTCTGAAAAACGCCATAAGCTCAAAAAAGAACATGAGCTTCTTTGGGGCAGATTACAGGCGTTTTTCTGCTTTTTACATTGGTGACCTGTACAAAAACGTGACAAAATTGCGGTAAAAACGCACGACTTTCAAAGCTCAAGTGTGAATGCAGCCTTAGGAGTCGACTGGAGTGCTGGTGATCATCTTCTTCTTTCTCCCCAGTGGAGACAAGCGTGATTCACTTCCTGGTTATTCAGTGGTCCATCTGTTTTGGTAAGCAAGCAATTTGCCTACTGGTGGAAGGATGGTCACACAGTAGCTATTGGATTGGATCATTTCTCTCACATGGTTATTCCTGCCAAGCTCTGGGATCTTTGGTTCCACACTGGACTTTTACACTTTGGACTTTGTTTTGTTTTTAACTTTGCAGGACATTATTGCGCTGCACTTATCTTATATTGAGTTTATATTCTTTATTCTGTATTGTTCCGTGTCATTTATTAAATAACTCAATTTAGACTATCACAATAGCTCCAAAATTAAGTCAAGTTCTCACAAGTATTCACTTAAAGGCCAATTGCCTATTTTTTTTGTAGAGCTTTGTCAGATTTAAACTTGTCTAAATGTTATCATTTTTTTTTTTTCTCCTAAAAAAAAAAAAAAAAAAAAAAAAAAAAAAAAAAGCCCCACAACCTGTCAGCATACTGGATGCAGGCGCTGTTGGGCGTCAATTTTATTGCCTGGCTCCTTTGGTTTTTCAATCAAGGGATGCTGGACAGGAGGCGATTGACAGTGTCATGAACCGACTGAACTCAATGAGCAAATTTTAGTCTGTTCATCAGAAATCAAAATCAACTCCATGTATGGTAAGCTTCATCTCAGATGCAAGTTGGGATTCTCAATAGTTTTGCTTTTTCATGCATGGATAACTATGTTCAGTCATGTGACATTACAATTCATACAACCTAGTACAGATGACAATGAAAACAAAAATATCATTGCATTCAAAATGGTTTCTAAAATAAAGCTTCCCTATGCAGCTCTAAAATGAGTTTAAACCTCCCCTGAATGGACTGCAAAAATAGTGTACACTGCAGCGGATCCATTTAAGAAAATAATCTATGGTGAAAATTGTCATAATGTATTTATGTACCGTTTAAGTTTTAAACTTTCTTCTGACTTTACTGCATAAGAAAATCTGAGTAATCAGAAAACCACCACAGGCCATATCGCTTTTACGTGCAACGTAACCGACAGGTATCTCAACTGATGCAAGACATGAACATAAATGTCAGGTTTAAAATTCTTGCATTTTAGTATTGCTACATAAAAGGAAATACAATTTTCATAAAGAAACTACAATTTAATTCCATCAAAGCATATACACAAATGAAGAAGAAAAAAAAAAAAAAAGAAGAAGGACGACGACAGCAGCATCTAAATTATTATACACTTTTATTATTTTTACATAGGTAATTTTATTGCATATTTTAGTGATCATGCTTCTGTTTAAACTGAAGCCCACAATATCCACAAGTTCCAGATCTTGTTTCTTTGTCCTGAGAGAAAAAAAAAAAAAACACCTTTATACATATGCTGTATTATCATTGTACACAGTATTATTTTATTTTTTTAAACAAAAATTCGTGTGTGTGATTTTTTTTTTTTTTGTATTAAAGTGCCAGCAGTTCTCTTCCTCGGGCAAGACAGTCCTGTCATTCTGCCCATTTGTTGCGAGACCAGGCGATTTGCACAGCCCCTAGGGAGCACATCATCACGCAAGCTGGACTCTGGGGTTTTACAAGAGGGGGTGGGGCTCACACATCATTACATGAGTGCCACTCAGTCCTGGAGGAAGAGAAAGCTGCCATGATGTCACTGGACAAACCAGAAGGAAAAAAGGGTCCTGCAGTCTTTCCTGCCTATGGCTTAAAGAAGAAGTAAACCCTCGTTTACAACTTTAGCTTACAGGTAAGCCTATATTAAGGCTTACCTGTAGCTAACAAGGATATCTCCTAAACCTGCACGGTTTAGGAGATATACCTGTATTTGCATGTGCCGACGTCATGCGGCACATGCGCACTTGCGACAACTGAAGCAACGGCGCTATATGCCGATGCTTCAGTTGTTATATGCCGATCTCGTGCGCATGCGCGTGACGGCATCGCGGCTCTGGCAAATCACAGCGCCGGAGCCGCGATACCCGGAAGTCACTCTGGGAGAACATGTCGGAGGGGGAGAAGTGGACCGATGCCGGGGCTTTGATCTCAGCTAAGTGATACATAATTAGCTAGTATGCTATGCATACTAGCTAATTATGCCTTTGTCTTGCAGGTTTTTTTTTAGGAGGGTTTACTTCCTCTTTAAAAATAATCTTATTATTAACAACAACACTAGAAGGGAGGGTGTAGTTGGGACTTTGGGGAGGAGGGTGAGGGATTAAGTGCTGGAGTTCCACTTTAACAAAAACAAAAAAAAAAAAACTTGACAATATTTATTTAAAATAGCAGATTCCTTTTAAAAAACTTTGGAAGTCCATGCAAATCTTACTTGTAAAATAAGTTTCTGCTCTGCACTACTGCGGCTTGTACCAATGTTCATGGATTTATATAGTAACATCAGTGGTGCCCAATCCTTCCAGTCAGACTAAAGCCTCGTACACACGGTACATACTACGAGGCATGTCAGCTCTTGGGTGCCATCCTTTGGGCCCCTTTTGCTAATTTCGTGTTTGGTGAGCATTAATTCCAACCATGTGTGTTTGTAGTTTCGACTTATGTGACAGATTTGTGTACTGACCATATGAAAATCTGACGTCAAGCCGTTGTCCGCTGAAATTTACTAGCTTGTCATCCAACATTTGTTGGTCGAAAAATTGGACAATTGTCAAAAGGAGCGTACTAACGGTAAGAGTTTAGGACAACAGACAATCCCACCATGTGTACGAGGCTTTAGCCTCAAAGTACAGGTCTAAATGCCAAGAAATGTTATCTTACAGGCAGCTACTCATCACATCACTACAGTATGATGTGCAACTTCACAGTGAAGCATCCCTCCAGATGGCTTTATCTGAACGTTAGCTGGGTTATTTAATACATATGCATTTTAAAATCATTGATAAGTGCAAAAATGCTTATGAAATCTGTTTTCAGTTACCGGTTTGTGAAAGCATCTGATCAAACTGATCCAAGACCTGTCATGGCCCATGCCATCACAAGGGATATTGGTTCATCCCTCCCGATAGCAAAAAAGTTAAGGCAAACAAAAATTTGAATACGAATGCGCACATAAGTCCCACATGCATATGTAAATGGTGATCGCACCACACTTGTGAGATATCACCATGAACGTTCGAGCCAGAGCAATAATTCCTCCTGTGCAACTCTAAGCTGGTAACCTGTAAAGGCTTTTTAAGTGTCACCTATGGAGAATTTAATATAATGTAGTTTTGCCATCATTCCAAGGGGATGCACCATTTTAAAACATGACAGGTTTGGCATCCATTTACTTGGCATAACAGCTTTTATATTTTTTAAAAAACTGGGTATTACATTGTGTTTACTAACATTCATTAAAGTAAATCCTTACCAAAAATTTGATTCTGAAAAAACGCTACACAAAAATTGCAACACCCACCATGTTATTCTTAAAGTTGAACCCCAACTTTCTTTTCACTATAACTGAATGGAATAATTAGTCCCAGCATAGATCATACCTCTGTACCATGTTGCTCTGTTGTCTGCAGATCCCCTAATTTTCTGGGTTTTGTTGTGGCTTTGTACCATGTGATATTCTGCATGTAGACTGGAGGGCCTTCCAGACAGTTTCTGCCCAATCTCTAGCCTAGAACACCCCCCTATGTAGTCTTTCAGAGTATGCAAATGATGCAACTTCCTTCATAGCTCTGCTGGTGGGTGGCATGAAATACATCCTAATTAGCATTCAGTCCCGCCCAGTCACACCCACAGAAGGAGGCCAAACCTCCCAAGTCCCACCTTACAGATCACAGCATTATTCAAATAGGAAACCCCTGCATACATAGCCTGTTCTGATAGTTAGCTGTGCTGCTGCTGGACAGGATTGAATGAATTCCAATTAAAAGTCAATCCTGCATCGTTAAATATGCTGACCGGTGTGAACAAAGTCGCACACTCCAAGAGCGCTGCGCTCTGTGATCGGACCACATCAACTCCCAGAACTGGTACAAGTGACTCCGATAGCCTGCCCTGAAACTACATAGGCTCAAAGCATGATGGGACATATAGTATCAGGACTGGTAAAAGGAAGGAAACAGGAAGTTTAGAGAACTTTGAAATTCAGCCTGGAGGAGTGACATCAGACACACAAACTTGCTTTTTATAGCTAAATAAGGTAAGATGCAGATAAAATGACAGCGGGGTTGCGATTCATTTACATGCACAATGCATCTGTTTTGGGGAGGAAAAGCTGGAGTTCTGCTTTAAACATTTGCACAATATTGTGTGTATAATATACACACACATACAAAACACCTGGGTTCATGTCAGAACAGGGAGAACTATGACTAACAGAGGGCGAGCGAGTCCTCTGCACCTACTTTTACTGAAATAAAAACTTCAGCATGCATTCGTCACAGCACTTTTCATTTCTTTCACAGGAGCATGTTGGCCCATCAATTGTCACCTACAGCTCAAACCTGTATTATTTTTTTTTAAGGATACCCCCCCTTAGTGTAACAGGAAAAGATCGTGGCAAAAAAAAAAAAACAACAAAAAAAAAAGAAAAAGAAGAAAAAGAAGAAAAAGAAGAAAAAGAAGAAAAAGAAGAAAAAGAAGAAAAAGAAGAAAAAGAAGAAAAAGAAGAAAAAGAAGAAAAAGAAGAAAAAGAAGAAAAAGAAGAAAAAGAATGCACATTTTCTAAATTTAAATACTAGCGTGCCCAGAAGATGTGCATTAAACGCATTGGGGAAGGAGCTACGCGCTGGCATGGGCAGTGACAGGTCAGAGATTGGTTTGATTAGATGCTTTTACCAGCTGGTAACTGATTTCATAAACATTTTTGCATGCTTGGAACTGGTGGCTCTCTTTGTAAATACACTTTTATTTGTCATGACAATCGTTTTACTGTTTGGATTAAGCCTTTTGCTTTATATGGAATCTATACTTTAATAAATATATATACTACATGTGGTACCCTGTGGTGAGCGCTTTTTCCCCCTAACAGTATCACAAAAACCTTCAGACTGTCCCCAGTGGTCAGAAGCGGTACTGCGTGGTGTCCCCATTGTAAGAATGGAGCTGGTTGACCACGTGTGAAGGATCCTGTTGACACAAATGTGCATGTTGCTGCTTTCCTCTGGCAGCTTTTTTGTCAGCGAGTGCATTTAAGTTCTGTTGCGCATGGGTAGTGGATGGAGAGGGTTTTCATTAGCTGGTGGAAGACACTTTCGTTGCAGTGATATTTATCACCGATTTCGTTTTTTTCTTGCATTGGACATCATTTACACCGATTTATTTTTATTATACATTTTTGTGGATTCTTTTTGCACAATATGAATGCTATGTTAATAGCACATGCTTTAAGTTTGTAATATTCTATATTTGGAGGTGCTGCATTGTTTTCCTTGTAAATTTTCTAAAATGTTTATGGAAAAATGAATTCTTCACTTGTAACAAGCATTATACATCCAGTACACTATTCTTTTCAAGGCAGTATTGTCTTATTTAGCTGAGGGAATGGGACTTACTTTTCCAGCTCGCCAAGATAGAGAACACAGTATAAAGCCTTTAAATAGTAGGTCAGGATATACATTTCTCACATACAGATGTCTCTACTGGCTCAACATTAACCTCTCACTCCCTCCTGTACTCTCCACTAATTGAAGGATAACACTTCAATGAGAGACAGCAGCTTGTTGCTACCAAATCCCAATGTAGATAAGCAGGTTGTTGCTAGTATGCAGCATAGCAGCTGTAATTCCACTCTCAAATTCCTCATCGGCATGCTTGTTATGAATACTTTCTGGCAGACTGGCCCACACCAGAGAGACGGGCAACTAGCAATTTTGTATTTCTCTCAGTGCAAGTTTCCTTCAAATTAAAGCTGAGCACACAGGTGGTGTATGCCCAAAAATCACGCAAAACGGAAAGAAGGTGACAGCACCCAGGAAATTATCATTTTGAGCCATAAAGTAGTATTTACCACTGCTTTTTAACTGCTTAAGGACCAGCTGGCACAGTTGTACTGTGGCAATGTGTCTGCTTCCCGCAAATCGCCGTCATTGTTAGTCAGCTCGTAGATGGCGATTTGTGGGTGCGTGCGCACGCCCACTGGGGGAGACAATCACTGGGTGGGGCGGCCATCGGCGATAGTTCCCCGCAGTGACAGAAGGCAAATCTCTGTTCTGACAGGGGAGATCACACTCCGTTCTGACAGGGAAGACTGATCTGTGCGTTTCCCCAGTCACACAGTCCCCCATATAGTTAACACACTAAGGGAACACATTTAACCCCTTGATCGCCCCTGATGTTAACCCCTTCCCTGCCAGTGTCATTAGTACAATAACAGTGCATATTTTTTGTACTGATCACTGTAATAATGCCACTGGTTCCCCCCCAAAAAAGTGTCAAAAAATGTCAGTTAGGTGTCCGATCTGTCTGCCGCAATGTCGAAGTCCTGCTAAAAATAATCACTGATCGCTGGCATTACTAGTAATAAATAAAAATGACATAAATCTATCCCCTATTTTGTAGAAGTGATAACTTTTGCACAAACCAATCAATATAAGCTTATTGCGCTTTTTTTTTTTTACCAACAATTTGTAGAATACATATTGGCCTAAAAACTGATGAAGAAATATCTTATTTTTTTTGGGGGGATATTATAGCAAAAAATTAAATAATTTTTTTTTTTTAATACCACCAAAAGAAAGCTCTAAAAGGACATCAATTTTGTTTGGGTACAGTGTTGTATGACCGTGCAATTGTCAGTTAAAGCGACGCAGTGCTGTATCGCAAAAAATGTCCTGGTCATTAAAAGGGGAAAATCTTTCGGTCCTTAAATGGTTAAAGTGTAAATGTACATTTGGTGTTATTCACTTCTATTGTTTTTTTTACCCAAGCCCCTCCATCAGTCATATACTCACCAGTGTTAATCCAGTGAGAGATATCACCACAAAGGCAGCACAGCCACTTGTCAAAATCTTCTGAGCTGGACCATTGCATGTACAGTAAAACTTTGATTTTCTGGAGAGCTTACACTCTTTTGTAGCACAGAGTATGAATTCCAAATTGGACTGAGACTCATGTGCAGACCCAGCTAAGAAGCTTTCTGAAAAGCATATCAAACTGTAAAACCTAATTGGCGATGCAGTTATACATCAATGATGCTATTAACTTTTTCTTATGTATTTTATAGCATAGGTGCTCTTTATTTAGATCACAGCAATGCATCTCCTTTCCAACTTAAATGATAAACAACAACCAATGAAAAAATCCAAGCTCTACTTGCCTACCAGCTTGCTGGGTGTTCATAGTGTCCGTGTACCTTTAGGGAGCGGTGGGCTCCCTCCAGCCTATCTGCACTCCATCTACCACATCAGAATGCATGTACTTCCATTGTGGAGTCTCATTAGTCAGAGATAGGAACTACAGATAACAGGGTGCCTTGGCGGGGCCTGTAACTTATGCATGCATTTGAAAATGTGTGCAGACTAAACCCTGTTTTTAACGCATACTATTAGACAGGTTAATTTGGTCGGTCGCAAGCTGGTCGGCAAGTAGAGCTTGGATTTTTCCTTGGTCTTTTCTTTGTCATTTTGTTGCCCTCCAAAGCTCCGTGCTATAAGGCCAGTTATAAATGGGGGCAGCGGCTCACTTTTTGTACCCTTTCCAACTTACCAAGTTGATGTATACTTTAGGATGACCCAAAGCTCCACCTCCTCCATCACACGATACAACTCGGTTTTCAGATTCACTAATAGGCTGTTCCGCAATCAGGTTAACAGCAAACTGCTCATTCACCTACAAAGACAAACACTGTTAAACGGATGCAGTCCCATATGGCTTTATAAGGCAAGACAGATGCTGAGAAGTTTGTAACAATCCATGATCTAATGCCTAAAATTACCTTCCAAGTAACAAAATATATAAAAAAAAACTCATTAACCTTACATGTAAAAGCCAAGTTTGTATAAACCCAGTTCCTGTGGTAGTGTGCTTTGAAATACATAAAATTATTTAATGCCACTAGAACAGTCTCATATTTAGACAACAGCCATGAACATAACTCTTTGCACAGGATAAGTTTCTGTCTTCTTATGGGGGTATTCCTAATAGGTGCATTAAAATGATGTACTGTTTCCATCTGCTCATGCTGATGGATAAGACAGCTAACCGCACATAGGCTGTGTTACAGTTTAAAGTAATGTGATGTCTCAGTGACTGACAACACAAATACCTTCCAGGTTACTCTGGCAGACATCAAGGCACCGACTGTGGCAGCTGAAAGACCCCATCTTCCTACTTTGTGGGACGGCCATGCGATGCCTTGACACTTCTGAATGACAAAAAGGCCATACTACTGTCACTTAATGCACGGCACTCAAGGCATGGATGACCTTATTATTAATGCTTGGTCTCTGAAAATCAATCCTACTGGAGAAATACACACGCATTCTCTCTAGCAGATAAATGAGTAGGGATGAGAAATAAAGCATTTACTGTGCTTCGAGAAAAATACTAAGTGGCCAACAAATAGCTCAGCACAGGATCTGCATTATGCATCGCTTTCATCTGATAACTCCAAAATAGATTAGTTTGCTTATGAGAAATATATATATATATATATATATATATATATATATATATATATATATATATATATATATATATATATATATATATACATATATATACACATACATATACATACATACATACATACATACACACACACACACACACACACACACACGACTTGAAAAATAATTCATACTCCTTGAAATTTTCCACATTTTGCCATGTTACAACCGTAAATGTATTTTATTGGAATTTTATGCGATGGACCAACACAAAGTGGCACATAATTTTGACGTGGAAGGAAAATGATAAATTGGTTTTCAAAAATAAACGTCTGAAAAGTGTGGTGTGCATTTGTATTTAGCCCCCTTCACTCTGATACCCCTAACTGAAATCTAGTGGAACCAATTGCCTTCAGAAGTCTCTAATTAGTAAATGGAGTCCACCTGTGTGTAATTTAATATCAGTATAAATACAGCTGCTCTGTGAAGCCCTCAGAGGTTTGTTAGAGAACTTTTGTGAACAAACAGCATCATGAAGGCCAAGGAACACACCAGACAGGTCAGGGATAAAGTTGTGGAGAGGTTTAAAGCAGGGTTACGTTATAAACAAATAATATCCCAAGCTTTGAACATCTCACGGAGCACTATTGAATCCATCATTCTGCAAACCTAACAAAACATGGCCGTCCACCTAAACTGACAGGCCGGGCAAGGAGAGCATTAATCAGAGAAGCAGCCAAGAGGCCCATGGTAACTCTGGAGGAGCTGTAGAGATCCACAGCTCAGGTGGGAGAATCTGTCCACAGGCCAATGATTAGTTGTGCACTCCACAAACCTGGCCTTTATGGAAGAGTGGCAATAAGAAAGCCATTGGTGAAAGAAAGCCAGCCATAAGAAATCCCATTTGCGTTTGCAAGAAGCCATGTGGGGGACACAGCAAACATGTGGAAGAAGGTGCTCTAGTCTGAGGAGACCAAAATGTAACTTTTTGGCCTAAAAGCAAAAAACGCTATGTGTGAAAACAAACACTGCGAGCACCGGTGTATGAATGAATAGTCGCTTTCCTAACACTGAACCGCTTCTCTGACAGACAATCAGGTGCTCGGGTCTGTTACCCTGATTGGATCAGAAGAGGACGGGAGGAGACACATGGAGGACACCACTCGTCACTGTCACTCGCTGCCCCACTCAGACAGGGTAAGTGCCAGGCAGACGGCAAGCGGGCGGGTCACAGTGGCGGCATTCAATAGGCACAGTGGCTGTGTTTGATGGGCATCGTGGCAGCATTTGATAAAAAAAAAAAATAAAAAATTCTGAATTTTTCAGTTTGTTTGCATCCCCCCAAAAATTTTGAGCACCAGCTGCCACTGGTTCACTCACACATACTTTAAATACACCACTGGAAGCATTTGTTATATCCGTTTGAAGAAAAAAAAAAAATCCAGACTGCGATAAACACTATTTCCATGAGTTTTAAAGGATGGCACATAGGCACCTCCAACAGCAACAAACATCACCAAAAACAAAATCCGGCCAAAATGGTCAGTAGTAAACCAGAACCAAATAACATAAGCTAAAGCAATATACAAGGAAAAAAAGAAAAAAAAGAAGAAGAAAATAAAAAAGGATAACATAACACAAGGGCGGGGATCCAGTTGTCCAGGAGGACCCATGGAAACACAGTAGATAGCCTGGATCTCTCAAAGCATCCTTCAAGACAGCACAAGAAAAATTGAGAATATACCAGATTAGGAGGTGATAGCAACATCTAAAAACTCTCCTCCCACAGTGTTAACCATAGGTGTTAAACACAGTGTAACCAGCTATATGAACCTCACAACACGGTAATATAAAATACAAAAAAGGCATAAGACCTAAACTACAGGGAAAACGAAAATGCATGAGAATTTTTTTTATATATATATATATATATATATATATATATCCCAAATATGCCGATGGACTTTGACTATCTTCGTACGAAGTTTAACAGGACTGACACAACAAAGAAATATTTATTCCAAGAATAAGACCAAATCCAAGTAAGGCTCGGTCAAAAATGGACATACAAATACAAAGCTTCCTCTGGCTGAGTCAGAGGCGGGCTGATGACCTCACAACCTCGGACTAAGTCAGAGGAAGCTTTGTATTCATTAACCGCTTCCCGACCGCCTCCTGCACATATACGTCGGCAAAATGGCACGGCTAGGCAAAAGCCAGGTACGTCCCCTTTAATTGCCTAGCCGTGGGGGCGCGCTCGCGACCCGGTCGGGAGCTCCGTGACCACGGCCGTGGGACCAGCGGACCCGATCGCCGCTGGTGTCCCGCGATCGGGTCACAGAGCTGAAGAACGGGGAGAGGTCTGTGTAAACAAACCTCTCCCCGCGCTTCCTACACTGCCTGTCACTAATCGGCTGTTCCCTGTCATCGGGAAAGCCGATCAGTGACGTCAGCCACGCCCCCTAATGTTAAAAAAAAAAAAAAAAAAAAAAAAAAAAAAAACACACGCACACCACACACACACAACCCCTCCCCGCCCCCTAGTGGTTAACTCTTTCACTGCCAGTGTCATTTATACAGGAATCAATGCATTTAAATAGCATTGATTGCTGTATAAATGACAATGGTCCCAAAAATGTGTCAAAAATGTCCGATGTGTCCGCCATAATGTCGCAGTAACAATAAAAAAAAAAAAAAAAAAAAAAAAAAAAATCGCTGATCGCTGCCATTACTAGTAAAGAAAAAATAAATATTAAATAAAAATGCTATAAAACTATCCCCCATTTTGTAAACGCTATATCTTTTGTGCAAACCAATCAATTGCGATTTTTTTACCAAAAATATGTAGAAGAATACGTATCGGCCTAAACTATTTTTTGGGGATATTTATTATAGCAAAAAGTAAAAAAATATTGAATTCTCAAAATTGTCGCTCTATTTTTGTTTATAGCGAAAAAAATAAAAAAACGCAGGGGCGATCAAATACCACCAAAAGAAAGCTCTATTTGTGGGAAAAAAGGACGCCAATTTTGTTTGGGAGCCACGTCGCACGACCGCGCAATTGTCAGTTAAAGCGACGCAGTGCAGAATCGCAAAAAGGGGCCTGGTCCTTTGGCTGCAAATTGGTCGGGGCTGAAGTGGTTAATAGAATACAACACTTTCATTGGCTGAGCGTCGATTAAATAGACTAGTGTGTTCCGGGTATGAGACATGACGTCTTGCCTCGAACCCGGAACACTGTGCGGTATTGCTGTCTGTAGCCTAAGCTACATACAGTTTTAAACCGCACATTCAGCAGCCTCACGTCAGTGAGGGACATAGTTTTTTTAGGCTAGCTTGGCCCAAACTGTGCAAGTGTAGCAAAAGCTGAAGAAGTTCAGCTTTAAGCCACCTATTTGGCTTTGTTGTATTCATGCAGCTACGAGCATATTCTGCATACGAGATGCAAGTATGCAGAAAACCTGCATATTTACAGAAATGATTCTCTTTTATGGACGTTTTCAGTGCAAGCTGAAATTGTATAGGCTCACCAAAACATAAATGTGCTGACTTGGATCTGAGCTGTGATACGGATATATATCTATACTCCCTAACCCCCCCCCCCCCCCCACTGTGCATGAATAGCAAACTACAGTGGATATAAAAAGAAGGTCTACACACCCCTGTTAAAATGTCAGATTTCTGTGTAAAAAATAAAAATAAAAATAATTTCAGAACTTTTTCACCTTTACTGTGACCTATAAACTGTACAACTCAGTTGAACAGCAAACTGAAATCTTTTAGGTGGAGGGAAGTAAAAAAAAAAAAAAAAAAAAAGAAGAAGAAAACATCTAAAATAATATGGTTGCTTAAGTGTGCAGACCCTTAAACTAATACTTTGTTCAAGCACCTTTTGATTTTATTACAGCACTCAATCTTTTTGGGTATGAGTCTATCAGCATGGCACATCTTGACTTGGCAATATTTGCCCATCTCTTCTTTGCAAAAACACTCCAAAATCGGTCATATTGCGAGGGCAACTCCTGTGCACAGCCCTCCTCAGATCACCCCACAGATTTTCAATGGGATTCAGGTCTGGGCTCTGGCTGGGCCATTCCAAAACTTTAATCTTCTTCTGGTGAAGTCATTCCTTTGTTGATTTGGATGTATGTTTTGGGTCGTTGTCATGCTGGAAGATGAAGTTCCTCTTCATGCTACGTTTTCTACCAGAAGCCTGACGTTTTAGTGCCAATATTGACTGGAATTTGGAACTGTACATAATTCCCTAATTGACTAAGGCCCCTGTTCCAGCTGAAGAAATACAGCCCCAAAGCATGATGCTGCCACCACCATGCTTCACTGTGGGTATGGTGTTCTTTTGGTGATGTGCAGTGTTTGTGCGCTAAACATATCTTTTGGAATTATGGCCAGAAAGTTCTACCTTGGTTTCATCAGACCATAAAACACATTTTCCCACATGCTTTTGGAAGACTTCAGATGTATTTTTGCAAAATTTAGCCAGGCTTGGATGTTTTTCTTCGTAAGAAAAGGATTCCATCTTGCCACTTTACCCCATAGCCCAGACATATAAAGAATATGGGAGATTGTTGTCACATGTACCACACAGCCAGTACTTGCCAGATATTCCAGCAGCTCCTTTATGTTGTTGTAGGTCTATTGGCAGCCTCCCTGACCAGTTTTCTTCGTCTTTTCATCAATTTTGGAGGGACATCCCGTTCTTGGCAATTTCACTGTTGTGATATATTTTCTCCACTTGATGATGACCGTCTTTCACTGTGTTCCATGGTTATTCTTGGAAATTCTTTTGTACCCTTCTCCTGACTGATACCTTTTAACAATGAGATCCTCTGACGTTTTGGAAGCTCTCTGCAGACCATGGCTTTTACTGTAGGATGCGAAAATGTCAGAAAAGACCTACTAGAACAGCTGAACTTTACTTGGGGTTAAATGATGGCAGGTGTGTACCAACTCGTATTTAACATGAGGTTAAATGGGATTGCTTAATACTGAACACAGCTAAAAGATTTCAATTTTGTTTTTTTATTGAGCTGTACAGTTTATAGGTCATATTAAAAAGGTGGAAAAACTTCTGAAATTATTTATCTTGGTCTCTTTTTTTACAACACAGAAACCTGATATTTTAACCAGTTATACTGCAGCAGGTTGGCTCTTCTGGACAAAATCGGCATAGCTATACATTGGCCGCTTTAAGACCACTATGGTGGTGCGACAATGGAGCCGATGATGTCCGCCGGGCACCCGCGATTGCTCCTGAGAGAGACAGAACAGAGATCTGTCAATGTAAAAACAGACAGATCTCCATTCTGCAAGGAGACTGATCTGTTGTTCATACCAAGTATGAACAACGATCGGTCTTATACACCAGGCAGTCCCCCCGCCCAGTTAGAAATCACTCCCTAGGACACATATATTACCCCTTGATCACCCCTAGGGTTAACTCCTTCCCTGTCAATGACATTTATACAGTAATCAGTGGCTATTTTTAGCTCTGGTCGCTGTATAAATGTCAATTGTCCCAAAAAAGGGTCCGATCTGTCCGCTGCAATGTCACAGTCCCCCCAAAAGTGTTATATATATATATATATATATATATATTTTATTTAAAAAAAAAAAAAACCCACACCAAACTCCATACAAAAACATACCAAAAGAGCGGGTGGGAAGTAGGCCTGCCATCCTGGAAGACTTCCCAGAAACACTGTTACTGGTAAGTGTAACTGGTCATTTTCTCAAGTCGTCTTCCAGGACGGCACCCTAAGAGAAGAAGAGCAAGTAGCTCAGGCCTACCTTAGGGTGGGACAACAGCTTGTAGGACCTTCCTACCAAACGCCAGATCCTGAGGTGACAGCAACTCCACCCTGTAGTGTCTCAGGAAGGTGCTCTGGCTTGTCCATGCAACTGCTCTGCAAATTTGCTCCACCGATTGCTCTGGTCCTTTCAGCCCAAGAGGTCACCAGAGACCGAATAGAATTTGCTTTAAGGTCGACAGAGCCTGAATGTCGCTTATCCTCCTGGCCGTTGTAACCACCAGCAGGAAGGCTGTCTTTAGGGTAAGCAACTCAAGAGGGATAAGAGCCAACAGCTCAATCCCTGGTTAGGGCTTTCAAGACGAACGTAAGGTTCCAGGGCAGAAACTTGCTCATCTGCGCTGGGGGCAGTCCATCTCTGGCTTACAAGAACCTTTTAATTAGGGGGTCCAAAGCCAACCTCCTGTCCAAAAAAAAAAAAAAAAAAACCCAGGACAAACAAGGCTGCGACCTGAACCCCAAGCGTCTTGGTTGCCAACCCCTGATCCGCACCATCCTGGAGAAAATCAAGGATGGCAAGGAATCTCCCATCGCCTGGCACCAGTGCGAGAAGACTCTCCAGACTTTTGCGTAAATACGCCTGGTAACCGGCTTCCTACTCAAAAGAAGGATTTCGATTACTCTCTCAGAACACGCCCTTTTTCGCAGGCTCTCGCTTTAAAGAGCCAAGCTGTCAGCCTGAAGAAGCCGGGATCTGGGTGGCAGACTTGGCCCTGAAGGAGAAGGTCCTGTTGGTCCGGAAGATGTTGAGGGGGAGCTACCCTCTGACAGACTTGGCTTCTGCAGTATCCTCTGGATCAGAACTAAAGGGGGGAAAGGCATATGCCAAGCGTAAGTCCCAAACTTGGGCCAGCGCCTCTACCCCTTCTGAACCCCTCTCTCGACAGTGAGAAGAATCTGGTCTCTTCTGTTCCCTCTGCGAGTTGCCAAAGTGCCGGCACACAAGGGAGAATACTTAGGGGTTCAATTCCCAGTCCCCCTGGTGAATCGGCTGCTGACTGAGGTAGTCCGCTTCGACATTGTATGCCCCCCTTTATATGTACTGCTGAGATGGAGGGGGGGGGGGGGGGATTCTCTACTCTGCCCACTCGAGGAGCGACAGGGCCAGGGTCAGAAGAGCACGAGACCTAGTGCCTCCCTGACGATTCAGGAATGCCACCTTGGTTGCATTGTTGGAAAGGATCAGGACCATCCGGCCCCTGATTCTTTCCTCGAAGGCCTATCTTACCGCCAAGAGTTCCCAGAAGTTGGAGGAAGCGCTCCTCTGACTCTATGTCATCAGCCTGAGAACTCTCATGACCCTTCTGTAAGAGACTTCTTCTACGTCTAGAAGGGATGCTACTTCTGAAATAAGGCCCTCTACCTTCCGTTGGGGAAAAACAAGCTTCTGTGCCATTGAATCCACCAGGAACCCTAGATAGATCTTGGTCTGGGCAGGAACCAGCAAGGATTTCTCACTACCTTGGCCAGGTCGGAGATCTCGATTCTGGTTGTAAACCAGTATGTCGTCGAGATAGGGGGGAATCAGCGTTACTCTTTGGAGATGAAGGAATGCAACCACCTCTTCCAGGATCTTTGTAAACACTCTCAGACTAGCTGCCAGTCCAAAGGGTAGGGCAGAAAACTGCCAGTGCTGCACTCCCTGCTCCGAGGGGATTGCGAACCTTAGAAAAACCTGGTGCTCTGGAAAAATAGGGACGCAAAGATAGGCATCCTTCAAGTCTATCGTTATCATAAATACGTCCTTCAGAAGGTGCCTTCTGAGAGTATAGACGCTTTCCATGTGGAACCTTTACTACTGCAGGAAAGTATTTAACTTCCTTAGATTTATTATGAGGTGGTACTTTCCCAAGGGCTTTGGGACTACGAAGATGTGGGAATAAAATCCCTGCCCCTACTGTCCTGCTGGTACTGGCCCTATGATCCCCTGCTCTGCCAGCTGTCCGACACCGTGCAAGAGACCCACTGCTTTCTGAGGGTCCCTGGGTAAGTGGATTAAAATGAAACTTGGGGGAAATGAGGAGAAAAAAATCCAATCTGTAGCCCTCTCTTACATTCTGAAGGATTTGCTGTCCCCATCCCAGGTCTTGACCCACAAGGCTCTCCTTGTGGAATTCAAAAAGGCACCAGCCTTGGCTGTTGTGCGCACCTGTCTCAGCTGCCACATCTGCCAGGTAGGCTACTGCCCTGCCAATTAACTCTAAAGAGTCCAAGACTTGTTTGAACAAAGGAAATTCTCAACACATGATCCATTCGTTTGGTGACCCACGTCTGCTTTCCTCACCACACAAGCCGAAGCCAAGGCAGGGCTCATAGCCTCTGCATTGGCTTCCCAGGCCCCGCGCAAGAGGTTATTGGCTCGTCGATCATCTGGTCCCTGATGTTGCCTGCATCCTCAAATGAGAGGTCGGATTTCTTGGACACCTGAGCCAGGGAAGCATCTAATCTAGGCGTCTTCAAGAATCTCTCTTCCTCCTCCTCCTTGAAGGGGCACCTACGTTTCCACATTTTAAAATAAATAATAATAATAATAATACTACATACACTTTTTTTTTTTTAACCATTTGTGCTAGTTTCCTTTAAAAACACACACACACACACACACACACACACACACACACACACCAGAGGGTGGTTAACTAAAAACGGCTGCTAAAAAGAATTTGTCACGATGTACATATAATACTTTAAAAGGAGAACTCCAGGCAATTAAACCTCTCTTTTCTTCTAATTTTAATGAGTGGCCACAAGTCTTGTTTTGTATATTGAAATCATATCCCCTCTCAAGCGTCTCTTCTCCAGAGAGAATAAGTTCAGTGCTTGCAACCTTTCCTCATAACTAATATCCTCCAGACCCTTTATTAGCTTTGTTGCCCTTCTCTGTACTCGCACCATTTCCAGTACATCTTTCCTGAGGACTGGTGACCAGAACTGGAAAGCATACTCTAGGTGCGGCCGGACCAGAGTCTTGTAGAGCGGAAGAATTATCGTTTTATCTCCGGAATTAATCCCCTTTTTAATGAATGGCAATATTCCGTTTGCTTTGTTAGCAGCAGCTTGGCCTTGCATACCATTGCCAAGCCTATCATCTACTAGGACCCGCAGGAGGTTCTCCCCCAGTGTATAGATTGCATTCATTTTTGCCACCCAAATGCATTATTTTAATTTTTTTCTACATTGAACCTCATTTGCCATGAAGTTGCCCACCCCATTAATTTGTGCAGATCTTTTTGCAATGTTTCCACATCCTGCGGAGAAGTTATTGCCCTGCTTAGCATCATCCACAAATACAGAGATTGAACTGTTTACCCCATCCTCCAGGTCGTTTATGAACAAATTAAACAGGATTGGTCCCAGCACAGAACCCTAGGGGACCCCACTACCCACCCCTTACCATTCCGAGTACTCCCCATTTATCACCACCCTCTGAACTTGCCCTTTTAGACAGTTTTTAATCCATGTACTCACCCTATGGTCCATGCCAACAGACCTTATTTTGTACAGTAAACGTTTATGGGGGAACTGTGTCAAATGCTTTTGCAAAATACAGATACATCGCATCTAGATGGAAACTCACCTCCTCATAGAAGGTTAATAGATTGGTTTGGCAAAAACTATTCTTCATGAATCCATGCCGATTACTGCTAACGATACCGTTCTCATTACTAAAATCTTGTATATAGTCCCTTATCATCCCCTCCAAGATTTTACATACTATTGATGTTAGGCTAACTAGTCTGTAATTCCCAGGGATATTTTGGGCCCTTTTTAAATATTGGTGCTATATTGGCTTTTCTCCAATCAGCTGGTACCATTCCAGTCAGTAAATATTAGGAACAATGGTCTGGCAATTACTTGATTGAGTTCCCCAAGTACCCTTGGGTGCAAGCCATCTGGTCCCGGTGATTAATGTTAAGTTTCCCAAGTCTAATTTTAATTCTGTCCTCTGTTAACCATGGAGGTGCTTCCTGTGATGCGTCATGAGGATAAACACTGCAATTTTGGTTACTGAAGCCCCCCCCCCCCCCCCCCGATTCCCTTGTGAAGACTGGGGAGAAGAATAGAGTCAAATACCTTTCTTTGCCATCTCCCCATCCTTTGTAACTAGATGTCCTTCCTCATTCTTTATGGGGCCCAAAATGGTCTCCTTTTTTACTGGAGGCTTTGGGCTAATTCCCTTATTTAATATGCTCTTAAAGCAAGCCCATCCCTCCTCCGTGTTCTTTGTTCCTAAGATTTTATCCCAATTTATGTCTTCTAGCAAGTTTTGTAGTTTATGGAAGTTGGCTCTTTTGAAATTCAGTGTCTTTGTATTCCCCTTAGGTTTCCTATTTGTGTGATTTATACTGAAGCCAATTGACCTGTGATCGCTGTTACCTAAATTACCTCGTATTTTCACATCCGTGATCAGGTCTGTATTGTTGGTAATCAGCTTTCTTTCTAGTTGGTGTGTCTACCATCTGACCCAGGGCTCAAAATTTCAAGTGCTGAGCTACTAGCCACCAGTTGCCCCGCCCAACCCCTACCCTGCCCCACCCCTAAACCCGCCCTCAAATTATCTCATGAAATTACACAAATGTTTTATGCAATTAAGTTATAAAAATATTAACAACTTTATCCATGCCTGCATGTGCAGCGCCTGTGTCCCATGTGCAGCCTACCTATGTCCCATGTGCAGCCTACCTGTGGAGGGGAAGAGAGGAGAGCTGCCACTGGATGATCACAGCAGGGAACATCACAGCTTTCGTTTCAATAGCTGTGTGTTCCCCCACCGCGCGCCGTCACATAAGCCTCTCCCCTTGTCCTGGGAACTTTGATACACGTCACCCGTCCTAGGATTGGACGGGTGATCTGTCTATCAAAGTCCCGAAAAAAGAGGAGGGGCTTATGTGACGCCGCACAGCGGGGGAACACACAGCTATTGAAACAAAAGCTGTGATGTTCCCTGCTGTGATCATCCAGTGGCGGCTCTCCTCTCTTCCCCTCTGTGATAGGCGGTGCTCACCCCCCACCCCCCCCCCCCGGCTCCAAATTTTTGAGGGCTGATCTGACCCATAAAATTGTCCTGCAAGACATTTAGGAACTGGCGAGCCTTAGATAAATGCGTGGTTCCCTCTGCCCATCTTTTCATTGAACACTGGAACATCATTATTTGCAAGATCTACTGACACCTATCAAGGATCAAGGATTTTTTTATGTGGAACACATCCAGATAATAATTATTGATGGACTTGTCATTGTGTCACAATCTGTTTATGTTGAGGATTCACAGATACAGCACATGCACTTTACACATTGTCATATATGCCTATATAGATTTAGTTGGATATTATGGCAACATCCAATCCGTGCTATCAGTGATTTTGTCATTCTATTGTATTTTTAGCACGTACACAGGTACCTATATTCTTTGGTTTGAATAGTACGGTAATTTCAGCACTTTTATTGTGTGTATGTTTAATTTATCCCCAGGTTTACTCCTGGAGACATATATATGTTCATTTAGCGCTGCACATTTTTCACTCATATACACTATACAAGCACTGTTTGCTGTTAGAAAGATCTCAAAGCTGCAGCAGGAGGAGGAATAATTACAGTGGCTTGTGAAAGTATTCGGCCCCCCTTGAACTTTTCAACCTTTTGCCACATTTCAGGCTTCAAAACAAAGATATAAAATTTTAATTTTTTGTGAAGAATCACCAACAAGTGGGACACAATTGTGAAGTGGAACGAAATCTATTGGATATTTTAAACTTTTTTAGCAAATAAAAAAACTGAAAAGTGGTGCGTGCAAAATTATTCAGCCCCTTCACTTTCAGTGCAGCAAACTCACTCCAGAAGTTCAGCGAGGATCTCTGAATGATCCAATGTTGTCCTAAATGACTGATGGATTTGGATACAAAAAGATTTCCCAAGCTTTAAAGATCCCAAGGAGCACTGTGCAAGCGATCATTTTGAAAAGGGAGTATCAGACAACTGCAAATCTACCAAGACCTGGCTGTCCCTCTAAACTTTCAGCTCAGACAAGGAGAAGACTGATCAGAGATGCAGCCAATAGGCCCATGATCACTCTGGATGAACTGCAGAGAACTACAGCTGAGGTGGGAGAGTCTGTCCATAGGACAACAATCAGTCGTACACTGCACAAATCTGGCCTTTATGGAAGAGTGGCAAGAAGAAAGCCATTTCTCAAAGATATCCATAAAAAGTCTTGTCTAAAGTTTGCCACAAGCCACCTGGGAGACACACCAAACATGTGGAAGAAGGTGCTCTGGTCCGATAAAACCAAAATCAAACTTTTTGGCCACAATGCAAAACGATATGTTTGGCGTAAAAGCAACACAGCTCATCACCCTCAACACACCATCCCCACTGTCAAACATGGATGTGGCAGCATCATGGTTTGGGCCTGCTTTTCTTCAGCAGGGACAGGGAAGATGGTTAAAATTGAGGGGAAGATGGATGCAGCCAAATACAGGACCATTCTGGATGAAAACCTGTTGGAGTCTGCAAAAGACCTGAAACTGGAACAGAGATTTATCTTCCAACAAGACAATGATCCCAAACATACAGCAAAATCTACAAAGGAATGGTTCACAAATAAACGTATCCAGGTGTTAGAATGGCCAAGTCAAAGTCCAGACCTGATTCCAATCGAGAATCTGTGGAAAGAGCTGAAAACTGCTGTTCACAAACGCTCTCCATCCAACCTCACTGAGCTTGAGCTGTTTTGCAAGGAAGAATGGGCAAGAATTTCAGTCTCTCGATGTGCAAAACTGATAGAGACATACCCCAAGCGACTTGCAGCTGTAATCGCAGCAAAAGGTGGCTCTACAAAGTATTAACGCAAGCGGGCCGAATAATTTTGCACGTCCCACTTTTCATTTTTTTTATTAGTTAAAAAAGTTTCAAAAATCCAAAAGATTTCGTTCCACTTCACAATTGTGTCCCACTTGTTGGTGATTCTTCACAAAAAAAGAAAAATGTTATATCTTTATGTTTGAAGCCTAAAATGTGGCAAAAGGTTGAAAAGTTCAAGGGGGCTGAATACTTTCGCAAGCCACTGCATAATACTGAATTACAGCAGATTAAGCTGGTAAAATATATATAATTTTGGGCATGTGTCTACAGTTCGGTAATGATTACATAAAGCAAGTAAGGGGAATATGTTTATCTCCTGTTGTGGCTCTAGGGTTGCTACTGAGTAGTGTGGCTGGCTGCAGAATGAGGGGGTACGATTTATGTTGAAGTGGGCTTATTCACATTTACACATGCTTAGTGTACCCTCCCACATTCACTGAAATTCTCAAAGCACAATGGGAAGTGTAGTCGCATAGTGTAGAGAAAGGAGAGGATATGATGTAATCCCTGTTGTAAGAGCTCCTCCTTGGCAGAATACATGCTGCATTTTTTGAAATACAGAGGGGACTTCCTGAAATCTCAATTAGACTTTTCTCTTCAATGGTAAGGAATTTTACAAACATAATAATGGTTTAGTGTAGGGCAGGTTACTAATGGGGTATTTTTTTGCCGATCCCGGCGTTCTGTTTTAAGGTTTCCTTACCTCTTTCTGTTTCCCAATAAATCTTACTTTCCTGTAGTCATTTTCCTCATATACCTGAAAATAAAGAATATTTATTGACAACCATTTAAGTGTTCTTTAAACCTGCAATACTGATAATAAAAATTATTATACATTTAGAGGATAGCTAGAAAAGATAGTACTAAACAAACCCATATAGCATTATAGCTCACACCTGTTTTTAATCCTTTTTATATTGTCCTCAATGAAAAGTATTTTTTTCTGGCTGCTTTCATATAAACCTTTATTAAAGTGGAAAGCCTTTGTGCCTACAGGTAAGCCTATAATATGGCTTACCTGTAGGTACCATGAAAATCTCCTAAACCTGCACTGTTTAGGAGATAGTCACACTGCATCCAGCTGGTGATGTCACCAGCGTATGTGCTCTGAAGGGACGGCATACCCGTGCCATCCCTTCAGAGCCCCGTGCCACGGTCCTTGCATGCGCACGGGAGTGACGTCATTGCGGGACGATCAGATAGCTGGAGCATGCAAACCCCGAAAGAAGACCGAGTGAAGAGGGCTTCATTCTAAAAGGTATTTCATAATGTGCATATTAGTACATTATGCATTTACCATGCAGGGTTTAAAATAAATAAATTGGTGGGGTTTACAAGCACTTTAAGGAAAATGTACAGACTGTCACTGCTGACCTCTTCTTGCATAAATGTTTTTTATCTGGCTGTTATGTCAACTCCAGGCTGGCCTTCCCTCCCAGTTCCCCATTTACACCTACAGTCAGGTCCATAAATATTGGGACAGCAACACAATTCTAATCTTTTTAGCTCTATACACCACCACAATGGATTTGAAATGAATCGAACAAGATGCGCTTTAACAGCAGACTTTCAGCTTTAATTTGAGGGTATTTACATCCAAATCAGGTGAACGATGTAGGAAATACAAGTTTGTATATGTGCCTGCCACTTATTAAAAAAGGGACCAAAAGTAATGGGACAGATTAACAATCATCCATCAAACTTTCACTTTTTAAATACTTGGTTGCAAATCCTTTGCAGTCAATGGAATGCAGAGACATCACCAGACGCTGGGTTTCATCCCTGGTGATGCTCTGCCAGGCCTCTATGGCAACTGTCTTCAGTTCCTGCTTGTTCTTGGGGCATTTTCCCTTCAGTTTTGCCTTCAGCAAGTGAAATGCATGCTCAGGTCGGGTTCAGGTCAGGTGATTGACTTGGCCATTGCATAACATTCCACTTCTTTCCCTTAAAAAAAACTCTTTGGTTGCTTTCACAGTATGCCTCGGGTCATTGTCTATCTGCACTATGAAGTGCCGTCCGATGAGTTCTGAAGCATTTTGCTAAATATGAGCAAATAATATTGCCTGAAACACTTCAGAATTCATCCTGCTACTTTTGTCAGCAGTCACATCATCAATGAATACAAAAGAACCAGTTCCATTGGCAGCCATACATGCCCACGCCATGACACTACCACCACCATGCTTAACTGATGAGGTAGTATGCTTTGGATCATGAGCAGTTCCTTTCCTTCTCCATACTCTTCTCTTCCCATCACTCTGGTACAAGTTGATCTTGGTCTCATCTGTCCATAGGATGTTGTTCCAGAGGCTTTTTTAGATGTTTGGCAAACTCTAATCTGGCCTTCCTGTTTTTGAGGCTCACCAATGGTTTACATCTTGTGGTGAACCCTCTGTATTCACTCTGATGAAGTCTTCTCTTGATTGTCGACTTTGACACACATACACCTACCTCCTGGAGAGTGTTCTTGATCTGGCCAACTGATGTGAAGGGTGTTTTCTTCACCAGGGAAAGAATTCTTCGGTCATCCACCACAGTTGTTTTCCGTGGTCTTCCAGGTCTTTTGGTATTGCTGAGCTCACCGATGCGTTCTTTCTTTTTAAGTATATTCCAAACAGTTGATTTGGCCACACCTAACAGTTCTGCTATCTCTCTGATGGGTTTGTTTTTTTCAGCCCAATGATGGCTTGCTTCACTGATAGTGACAGCTCTGTGGATCTCATATTGAGAGTTGAAAGCAACAGATTTCAAAAGCAAATAGCACACTTGAAATGAACTCTGGACCTTTTATCTGCGCCTTGTAAATGGGATAATGAGGGAATAACACACACCTGGCCATGGAACAGCTGAGCAGCCAATTGTCCCATTACTTTTGGTCCCTTAAAAAGTGGGAGGCACATATACAAACTGTTGCAATTCCTACACCGTTCACCTGATTTGGATGTAAATACCCTCAAATTAAAGCTGAAAGTCTGCAGTTAAAGCACATCTTGTGCGTTTCATTTCAAATCCATTGTGGTGGTATATAGAGCCAAAAGTTTAGAATTGTGTTGATGTCCCAATATTTATGGACCTGACTGTATTTTAATAAAATATAAATGTCTATGTATATAGCCACCTTTTTTGTCAGTTTAGCCACTTTAGGATGGTGTACACAAGGATTAAACCCTTGTATTTACTGTGTGTACCATTGGGGAAATTTTACCTCACTTCCCAGAGATGCAACATGAAGTATGAGGAAAACTACCAAAGTAAGGAAAAGTCTCTTTTACTCAAACTAGCCCTCCTCCTCCCGCAATCCCCGCTCATTTTTCTGTTTAATTTTACTATTTTATTTTATTTTATTTCATTTTGCACTCCACACTAACAAACACCACCCCCCCCCCCCCCCCCCCCCCCCGTCTTAATTTTCAAGGAGGCGAGACAACATCTACTTAAAAGGAACCAAACCCTATCTACTCTTAAGCACCGTACACAGAGGCAGAATGTAAAAAAAAAATCCGACTTTCTGCCCGTGTGCATGACGGTCTATCCGACAGAAGTCGGTCGAACACCTGGCTTCTGTCGGACATGCATGCTGGAAAACCAGCAGCCGACCGACTCGCGATCAGCGCTCTCAGCTGATAGAGAGCGCTGATCAGAGTGTTCTGGTGGGGGGGCCGTCCCCCTGTCAGAACGCAACAGCTCAGCAGGGGAGATCGCTGTACTAACCTTGCATGGTTAGTACAGCGTCTCCGACCGAAGCTCCGTTTTTTTTTGTGCAACCTGCCGGGTTCCTTCTGGGACGACATCCATACAGACCAATTTGATGCAGTGTGCAGCATATGGTAGTGTGTACCCAGCTTCAAAACTACCCCCTCCTCATACTCAGAAACCTGTTTAAAAAAAAAAAAAAAGAAGATGTATATACTTACCTGTTTTCAGCCTGCTCCAGTCATGTGATCCCGCATGTCACAGCATGAGGAGAGCTGGTAACCGGCAAGTATAAAAGGGGACATTTAGGCTCGGTTCACACTGGTGCGACGCGGGAAACCCTGCAAATCCAGTGCAGGTTCCCGCATCGCACCTAAACAACCAGCGGATCACACTGCCCTCTGCGAACTGATACGGGTGTCAATATAAAGTTAACGACACCCCTGGATTGCACAGGTGTGATCTGATTCTGGTGCAGATAAAAAATAAATAAAGAGTTTGGTCCAAATGCGATGTGAATTCAGCCATAGTGTTTGTATGGCTGAATTTGCATCACACAGACATCGCATGTGATCTGTACAGCAATGCGGTGAGAATCACATGCGATGTCTTGCATCGCACCAGTGTGAATCGGGCCGATTACACAGATAATCAGGGCCCACTAACATCAGGGGTCATGCAGGCAATTCCAATTTGTTTCAAGGGGCTACCCTACATGTGAAAACATGGCACCTTTTTTCACCTTCGATCGCCACGCTTCTTGCTTGGTGCTTTAGGTGTGTTGTTAAAGCGGAACTAAACCTTCCAGCATTCTCACCTCCACCTTCCAGCAATGCACTGATTACATCCCTTGCCAGCTAAAGTCATCTAACTATGGGCAGCCAGCTATGCTGTTTTCCGCTTCACAGCCTGCTGCCCGCCGCATTGCGCTTTATGAATGGTCCTGCAGTCTTCTGAGACCTGTGATGTATCCCAGAAGACTGCAGGGTGGGGGGGGGGGGGGGACTGTCAAAACTTGGTACCCACTCTCCCCTCCTAAAATTATATACCAAATATGCCAGAGCAGGGGGGAGTAGGACTAAAAGCGGAACTTCCCCTCTTTGGTTGAGTTCTGCTTTAGAAGAGAAGTATAGACCCTCAATACTCTGTGAGCAGAGGCTGAGGACTGTCAGTCTCCAGGTCTCTGCTCTGCCTACAAGCACGCTCTCTGGGGCTGTGGCTCAGGCTCTCGGCAGATCTGGGCGGATCCCGGGATCTTTTCAGAGCCTGGACTGTCTGTGACATCAGCCGACAGTGGATCATAGGACTGCACTTCTGTGATCTATAGGAGAAGTACAGCAACAAGAGCTTTGGCTATACTGCTCCTTTAAGTTTAGTACCACTTTAACAATGAATGGCACCAAAGCATTGTTTGGGGTTGTTTTTTTTTTTCCTTTTTGCATGTTTTACGCTAATATGCAATAAAACAGTGTGAATCTGAAACATGCTTTGTGTGTGAATGGATTACTACCATTTCAGCAGCAAAAACAGGTCCCCGGTCCTACCAGCCAGGGCTGTGTGGATCTCAGGACTGGATAGTCAGTATAAATCCTGCAGCTGGTAAACAGCTGTAATATATTTCATCACAATACTTAGAAAGTTCTGCTTCAACACTAACCCCCTATTTTCCATGTACAGCACAAAATGTCATCTTAGTAACCAAACATCGGCTATACTTCCTCAGCTTCCCCGTACTATGTAACCCATGTATAAGGTGCAGGGATTGTGTCGTGCACAGTAATGGATAATAAGAGTCATACAGGTATGTTTAGCAGCCCATCATCGGAGTTAACCCCATAAAAGAACATGACATGACCTGTCCGGTGTGGGTGACCTTCTCTCCATCCTGGGACTGCAGAGCGCTATGATGTCTCCAGCTTTGTGTCTTCACACACCCCAAGGCGCGGGCCGCACACCACAGTGTGCCCCCATCCAGTCCCTTGCCCACGACCCCCCTGACATAAACACGACCCAGCGCAATCCAGGAGGCCGCCATGTTTAATGTCACCCCCGGCTCGCTTCCCTCTGACCCCGGAAGTAGATGGCGAACTACGGCAGCGCTCCTGTAGAATCAACCAATAAGAAGAGAGAAAGGCCCGTCACGTGGCCGCTGTCATACAGTGTAGTCGGGTGCTGTTGTTTTCGGAGGCGGACAGTACATGTGGAGGTTAGTGGTGAATGTCACGGTGTGAGACTAGTCAGTGATGGTGTTAGGGCTGTAAGGTAACTTACAGGACATTTACTGAATCTAGTTTTCTGGCAGTACACGTGATTTGCTCTCATTATGGGTGCCTGGAAAGAGAATGCGTTGATGAGGGATTTATTAGGGAATGATGGGGGTGTATGAGAGGAGGAGGGTGCTATAGACTTCAGGAAGTAGTCCAAGTAGAAACAAAGGCAAAACTTTATTTCGTATAGAGCAAGGTTCTAACTCCTGTCAAGTTTGGCCCTTTTTCTGTCCCATAACCAAAACCGGAAGTGAGAAGAAATCCCTCCAAAGTGAGGGAAGTTACCAGAACTGGTGTCCCCTATTGGAAGATTTCTGTTCTATTCCTGTTTACAATTTGGATTTTTCTTTCACTTTCAGTAATAACTTTTCACTCTCAGTAATAACTGTAAACAAGAAAAATAATGAGAGTGAATCTCCCTAAGAGTTGGGGAGGATTTCTTCTGATATTAAAGTGGTTTTAAACCTGTAGGTACTGGAAATATCTCCTAAACCTGCACAATTTACTATATACGCTTGTGTCAATGTCATCGGCGCGTGCACAGTGAAGAACGGGCGTGATCGTGCCATTTTTAAGGGGCCCGTGTCATGATTGTTGGCTCCCGTGCGCATGCGCAGGAGTGACGCCATGCGACTCAGGCAAGTCACAGAGCCGGAGTCCACGGCCCCGGAAGGAAGAGGGGTGAAGATGGATGTGGCCTCCAGCGGTGACAATGAAGGCTTTGTTTTGCAGGTAAGTTTCACATACTATGCTAGTATGCGATGCATACTAGCACATTATGCCTTTACTTTGCAGGCCAATTGACAAGCCATTTGATTGATATGCCACATGTAGAGAAGTGGATTTTAATTAATAGTTAAAGCGGATCTCCCCACTGTTTTTTTTTTTTTTTCTTCAAACCCCTGTATACCATGTTAAAGGTTCTGAGCATTTCAGATACTCATTCCTCTCCCCACACAACCCCAGCAGATTCAGTGTTGTTCTGCAGAATCCTCCTAGAAGTCTGCCCCCCCCCCCACTAGGTCCATCGCCCCATCTTTTTGAATGATGTCATTGGGAGGCCTGTAGGCTCTTCTGGGTTCAGTCACCGAGCCTCATAATGATGTGCTGCTAGATCTGCCCCTCCTCTTTTCTCAATGAAGCACTACCTGGGGTATGTGAGATGCATATTCCAGGGGGCACAGCGGGCATAATGCATGTCATTCGCCTAGGTGAGTAAAGTGCATGGGGGGTAAACTAAAAAAAAAAATACCTTCTAATCTTATGTCATCTCTGTTACCACCATGTAACCTCGTATTCTGATTGATCTATATACAATTGTATTCATGAAAAAGTATCTTTACCGATTGATGCCAACCAACTGAAGCAGAAAATCATGGTTATTTAGTTATTGGATAAAAAAAATTAAATAAATAAAAAGTGTTTTTGGCAACCTTTTTAGATACTCTTTTTGCCTGTGACAGTGATTAAGACATATATAGTTTTTGGTAAAATAGGACAGTAGGATTTAGACCAAGTTAGTGATGGTGGTGATATAGCATGCTTGGACCTCATGCACACTGGATGTTTTTGCACTTGCTTCTAGGGTTTTTTATTGGGGGGCTTTTTCCTTCCTCCACTCCCCTGCATGTTAGTCTATGTGTCCATGCACACATACTTTGGGCAGCGTTTAGAGGCAGGAATAAAGCCCTCTGCCGGTGCGTCTCAGAGCAGCAGAGTTTGGGGTGAAAAAACACTTGATGCTTTGAAACACGTGTTAATGCTAGGCGCATTTAGCACTTGAGCGTTATTTAATTTCAATGGCCAGAAGAAAATATTTATTCTGGCCAATGAAATTAATTAATGCCCAAGTGTCTGATGCCTGTAAACACGCCTAAACGCTTGTAAAAGCTTTAGACACTTTTACAGGAGTCAGGTGTTTTTTCGGCAGAAACGCTGCTGGCTTCTAAGAGTTAAAGGAAAAAAAAAAAAGTCCTGTGCTTAACCACTTCAGCCCCGGAAGAATTTACCCCCTTCCTTACCAGAGCATTTTTTGCGATTCAGAACTGCGTCGCTTTAACTGACAATTGCGCAGTCGTGCGAAGTGGCTCCCAAACAAAATTAACGTCCTTTTTTTTTTTTTTCCCCCACAAATAGAGCTTTCTTTTGGTGGTATTTGATCACCTCTGCGGTTTTTATTTTCTGCACTATAAACAAAAAAAGAGTCACAATTTTGAAAAAAAAACATTATTTTTTACTTTTTGCTATAATAAATATATAAAAAAATAAATAAAATATAAAAAAAAAAAAGTTTAGGCCGATACATATTCTTCTACATATTTTTGGTAAAAAAAAAATTGCAATAAGCGATTGATTTGTTTGCGCAAAAGTTTTTTCGCTTATACGAAATAGGGTATAGTTTTATGGCATTTTTTATTAATTATTTTTTTTTTAAATAGCGGCGATCAACGATTATCGTGACTGCGACATTATGGCGGACACATCGGACGTTTTTGACACATTTTTGGGACCATTGTCATTTATACAGCAATCAGTGCTATACAAATGCACTGATTCCTGTGTAAATGACACTGGCAGTGAAGGGGTTAACCACTAGGTGGCAGTGTAGGGGTTAAGTGTGTCCTAGGGGCGTGTTTCTTACGGTGGGGGGCGTGGCTGTGTGTGACATTTCACTGATCTCTGCTCCGATCACAGGGAGCTATGATCAGTGACACTGTCACTAGGCAGAATGGGGAGATGCTTGTTTACATTAGCATCTCCCCGTTCTTCCTCCCCGTGAGGCGAATGTGGGCCCACTACCAGACTCAGAGCTTGCTGCGGGCGTGCCTGCTGGCCATACAGGTATGTGATTCTGCCTGTACGAGCCCTTCTGCCGACGTATATTGGTGTGAGGCGGTCGGCAAGCGGTTAAGAGGCCTTAACCCTGTTCGCTGCCAGGCCCTGTGCTCCATTTTTACCCTCAGGGGGCCAGACCATTTTTTGCAATTTTATCCTTTGCTTTTTTATTTTTCATTAGCTTTCAAGGTTTGGAAAAGACCCCCCCCAAAACCATATATTTTCTGAAAGCACATGACCACTAGAATAAAAAGAAGGTGCTACTGATTTCGAAGGTCGCACGATATTTGCGTAAATGTTTATCAAAACAATATTTTTACTTAAAATCATGATTAGCAGATAAATGCACAGTAAATTTTACAAAATTCCTACTAAATATAAAAACTTAACCTGTATTGTGTTAATAACAAATATTTGTAATTTGTACATTGCGCCTTTTTCCCTTACAGCTTTCAGAATTTGTGAAAGCATATGACCTCTAGAATAAAAAGAAGGTGCTACTGATTTTTTTAGACTCTGTGGTATTTGCGCAAATGTTTATCAAACCAATATATTTGCAAACTATACACTAAAACCATTAGTAGCGGATAAAAACGCAGCTAATTTTACAAAATTCCTGCTAAATCCCTACTAAATATAAAAGCTTAACCTGTATGGAGTTAATAAATAGCATATATTTGTAAATTTTAAATTGCGCCTTTTTGCAAAATGGTGAAAATCGGATGTACCCAAAAAAATTCTCAATATCTGGAGGTTTTAATTTTTCACTTGCAGCTTTCAGAATTTGTAAAAGACCCCCCAAACCATACATTTTCTGAAAAGCACATTAGAATGTAGACAGTAGAATAAAAAGGTGCTACTGATTTTTAAGGCAGAGCGATATTTGCACAAATGTTTATCAAATCAATATTTTTGCTAAAAATACACTAAAATCATTAATCGTGTACATAAACACAAAACAAAATTCCTGCTCAATTGCTACTAAAGCATTGTTCACATGTGGCATACTAAAGTGGAGGGCCATGTTTACCCACACAGGGATGTACGTGTTCCATGCATTCCCATACAGGCAGTCCCATTTATGTCAATTGGGATGCAACGGCTGCACAGGCATAGCTGCTGTTCCCAATATGACATCTGTGTGGGTACATGATCTTGAACGCAGACAGCGTGAGCTCAGGGACATGCATGTGGACCTACATGGATGTAAAATGGGGAGCAACAGCTCTGTTGGTGCAGGTGCTACATCCCAAAGGACATCAATGGGACGGCCTGCGCAGAGATGCACAGAACACTTGTGCGTCCCCATAAAGGTACGCTGTGTATGCCCTGTGTGAACAAGGCCTTAGGCCCCCTTCACACAAGCAGACCGATCGGGTCTGCTTGTACATTTTTCTGGTGGGCCCAATCGGACCACCCATTGTTCTTTATGGAGAGGCTGATGTAAATAGACATGTGTCCGTTTACACCTGCCTGCATCCGATCCAGTCCAGTCCGCTAAAAACAAACAAATGGGGATTCTATTCCCCATCCATCTAGCAGATTGGATGGAAATGAACAGGCGGTCCATTCCCATCTGACCGCCCCATAAAGAATAGCAGGCTGTGTCCGTGTCCACTCTGCATTAGCGTAGCAGACACGGACCTGTCATCAGCCTATTCAGCAGGGATCTGCAGACAGATCCCCTGCTGAGGAGGCGGATCTGCTTGACGGAGTCCGCTCCATGTGAAAGGGGTCTTACCAGGAGCCGCTGGTCCATTAGGAGTGACGTTTGTATGATTTTCTTCTTCTTCTCCTTTTTTTTTTTTTTTTTTCCTTTTTCAAGTAAATTTATCAAGGGTTGCAGTATCAACATTAAGGCAACTCCTGAAATGCACTTAAGAAAAAGTTTTAGCGTAAGGCCCCTTTCACACGAGGCGGACTCCGCTTCCACGGAGCCCGCCTCTGTCCGCCGGCTCAGCGGGAGATCTCTCCGTTGATCTCTGCTGAGCCGGCGGATGACAAGTCCCTCTCTGCTCACTGAGCGGGGAGGGGCTTGCGAGCGCCGCTGGTCTCTATGGAGAGATCGGATGAAAACGGACAGTGTGTCTGTTGTCATCAGATCTCACCCGATCCGCCAGCGACGGATCTGGACGTAGAGCCATACGTCAGCGGACATGTCTCCGCTGACATCCGACGCTCCATAGACTAACATGGAGCGCCCGTTCAGATCCGCCGTCAAAACTGACAGGCGGATCTGAACGGTCCGTCCATGTGAAAGGGGCCTTATTATTAACTTACAAAAAACAGTGAAGAGCGGCATTCCAACAGCTCATCTGAGACCACTGACTAGCAAGATAGTAAAGCCGAATGTTAGGGGTGTTATGTCCTCTATTAGTTATTGGAGTGTGGTTTTCTGTATTGTTTGACCCTTAATGATGTATACAAAAAAAAAAAAAAAAAATATATATATATATATATATATATATATATATATATATATATATATATATATATATATATATATATATACAGTATCCCACAAAAGTGAGTACACTCCTCACATTTTTGTAAATGTTTGATGCAGTGTGCTGCGTATGGTCTGAGCACTGACAGGCTGACCCCCCACCCCTTCAACTCCTGCAGCAGTGCTGGCAGCACTCATATGTCTATTTCCCAAAGACAACCTCTGGATATGACGCTGAACCATGGCGAGGCTTGTTCTGAGTGGAACCTGTCCTGTTGAACCTCTGTATGGTCTTGGCCACCATTCTGCAGTTCAGTTTCAGGGTCTTGGCAATCTTCTTATAGCCTAGGCCATCTTTATGTAGAGCAACAATTCTTTTTTTCAGAGTTCTTTGTCATGAGGTGCCAAGTTGAACTTCCAGAGACCAGTACAGTATGAGGAAGTGAGAGCGATAACACCACATTTAACACACCTGCTCCCCATTCACACCTGAGACCTTGTAACACTAACGAGTCACATGACACCAGGGATGGAAAATGGCTAATTGGGCCCAATTTTGACATTTTTCACTTGGGAGTGTTCTCACTTTTTTTGCCAGCGGTTTAGACATTAATGACTGTGTGTTGAGTTATTTTGAGGGGACACAAATTTACACTTTTATACAAGCCATACACTCACTACTTTTACATTTGTAGCAAAGTGTAATTTCTTCAGTGTTGTCACATGAAAAGATATATAATAAGATACTTACAAAAATGTGTGTGTATGTGTGTATATATATATATATATATATATATATATATATATATATATATATATGTATATGTATATGTGTGTGTGTATGTATATATATATATATATATATATATATATATATATATATATATATATATATATATATATATATATATATATATATATATATATAGTGGGGATGGAAAGTATTCAGACCCCCTTAAATTTTTCACTCTTTGATATATTGCAGCCATTTGCTAAAATCATTTATATATATTATAAAATAAATATATATATATATATATATATATATATATATATATATATATATATATATATAATATATCTCAGTATGTGCTGCAGAGCTGCCAAGCCAGGATATTTGGTATCTAGACCAGGGGTCCCCAACCCCCGGACCAAGTACTGGTGCGTAGTCTGCTGATGGCCTCACTGCTCAGAGGGAGGTGAGCGGCGACCGCAGTCCCAACATGTCTATGGCAGACCATGGTTCCCGCTCACCTCCTGCTGTCTGACTCTGTCACTGAGCCAGTGTGTCGTCTCTCAAATTGACATTGTGGAGAAGATCCACAGCTGAAAACGGCCTCTACCTTGCTACAGGTAGGACTGTGCAGGGGAGGCAGAGACTGAAATGGGGCACTGTGATGGGGCAGTGACAGGAAGGGGGTGGTATGACTCCAAGGAGCACTGTGATATAAAGGGGACTGCACTGTAAAGGGACACTGCATTCATTACAGTACCCCCTTTGCAATGCAGTCACCTTATATCACAGTACCCCCTTTACAGTGCAGCCCCCCATTACATTAATGTAAACAGGACTGAACTGTAAAGGGGGGGGGGGGGTTGGGCGGATAGCAGGCTGTGATGTGAAAGAGAACGGAGAACACTGTGGGACTGCTTTAAAGGGGGACTATGGACACTGTAAAGGGGATTGTTTGCAGCAGGGAAATCTCTATTAACAGAGCTGCATTCATTTATGTCTAATGTTCATCTCCAAAACTGATTTTCAAGCAAGTATACAACAAAATGTAATTACATTTTTACTAACTGCTAACTTACTGTACACATCTAGATCATCAGTCCACCAGCTTTCAAAGCGGATAGGGAGGACAATAATTTTACCGTGCTACTGCTTTCTTATTGTCAGGCAGGGGCAATCCTATATATTGCTCAACTGCAGTTTAATTTGCAGAACTGTATAACGGAATGCATAACCTGGCTGTTTTGTCTGTCAGAAGTGTTTGGATAGCTGAAGACCGTTGGCAGGTAAAACAGTTTATCTTTCTCCTTTTTGATCGAAAAAAAAAAAAAAAAAAAAAAAAAAAGATTATGTGAAGGGGTTTTATAGGCACCGTTATATGCAATTGTTATCTCTGATACACACATAGTATAGAGTACAATAACGTTTTAGATATTTTTTATATACATTAAATTTGGATTTTTTTAAAATTGTACTTTGTGTGTATCAGAGAGAATACTTGCATATAACTGTGCCTATAAAATACCTGCACATAATCCTTATTGGGCTGTTGGCACCTCCTTCCTCTATGATGGTTTTCATTATTATTTTTTTCAGCAAAGTAGTGGCAAATCGTTTTAGTGTAGGAAGTGTTTGTACAGCAAGTCCATAGCATAAAACAAACACAACTTCTGCTTGTCCGAGTAACTAGCTAAACTAAACATTTAGCTTCCACAGCAGGGAGAGCCCTGAGCCCCACTGGGTTGACCTATATAAAGGCATGCGGACGGCTAAGACTAATTGAGGTGTGGCTACCAGGTAAGTTGTAATCCTAAGAATGGCAGCTTTTCCCACCCAAAGCACTATAAAGATTCAGAGTAAGCTAACTTTTTTTTTTTTTTCTTTTGCATATCAGACACAAACCATGGAGCCCTCCACCAATTGTAGGTGGGAAACCTAGGTGACACATTTATACTGTCCTGCCAGTCAGTGCCTCACAAACCCAAGTATGCTACTGGATGCTCTTCCTTATTCATTTCATGGGACAAGACTGCTCTCAACATTAGTGGCATCTGTTTGTAAAAGAAAGTCCTGACTGAAGTTTGGGGTGGTTAACACTGATCTCTTATACAATACTGCTTTCAGCTCTCAACAAGCTGTCTGTGTGTTCATTCCTTTTGGCCATGGTGGACGAGGGTGGTCACCTACCTGGTGGGACCTAAACTTTTTCTATCAATTCATCCACTGGGGGTCATTACATCGGCATCACATTTTGGGTATTTTATTTAATTTCCAGAAGTACTGTGTTTCTCCGAAAGTAAGACCTACTATGATTTTCGGGAAGGGCTGCAATAATAGCCCTACCCCGAAAATAAGCCCTAGTTTAAAGTGGTTGTAAACGGCTAAAATCCCCTCTATTATAGTATTTTATATAATGTAAAGGGTGTATGTTTCTGTAACCGAATTGAGTCAAATACCTTCCTATAGCAGCGCTCAGCTGAAATCCCGCTGCTTTCCTCTTATCCCAGCTCTCAGCGGGTGATTTCCCTGAATTACAGAAACGCACACCTTTTACATTATACTACTGTAATGGAGAGGATTCTAGCATTCTACAACCACTCTTACTCTGTTCACACTGGGGATTCCTGACTGGCAGGGAGGGAGAGGGGGAGAGAGACCACACATAAAATGGTAAGCCCTACCCCAAAAATAAGTCCTACTGTGTTTTTGGTTGCCAAAATGAATATAAGACCCAAGCTTATTTTTAGGGAAACGCAGTAATGGCAGGCTGCCATCCAAGTTAGGCATGCACACTGTGGGATTTGACCACTAGCTGGTACAGTCCCCTATAACCCCAAGGGCTAACATTTTCTGCACCTGTTCTTAAATTACTTTTCTCTAAGCTTTAGGTACCCGATTTAAGGCTTTAACTTTACTTTGATGTGAGGCTGTCATAATGTCACAGTACATTTTTAGTCGGGCCAGGGAATTCTGAAAACATTTCTACATTTTTCTGGAAGAACTCGATCTCCTCCTGAGTCTAAGTAGCAGACAGGGTCTCTGACATCCTAACCTTGGGTATACCTTTCTCTAGTGATACTTTAGGGTTGTTTTCTGCTGAGAGAGCCTCCCGATTCTTCCAGGGTTTTATTAGGTTAACCTGGTATATGTGGAGGGGTTCTTATTTTGGGGTTGGTATACCTGTTAGTTGACCTCACTGAATTTCTCTCTGATCTCATAGGGGCCCTGCCACTTTGCCACCAATTGAATGATCTGCATTCCTCAGTTCAGTGTCTTAAAGTATTAAAGCGGAACTCCACCCTAAAGTGGAACTTCCGCTTATCGGATTCCTCCCCCCCTCCGGTGCCACAATTGGCACCTTTCAGGGGGGAGGGGGGTGCAGATACCTGTATAATCCAGGTATCTGCACCCACTTCTGGGACTAGCTAGCCACAGCTGCCCCGCCCCTATCCGAAGATGCCTGCCCCTATCTGCAGATGGTCTTTCCCACTGCCTAACATGTTGTGCTACAGTGTCCTGTACTGATGTAGTAGCCAGTGAGAGGAGCTAAGGTGTTTAGTGGGGGACATGCTTTCTGACGCACTCGGAAGTGTCCATAGCAGTGGCACCCATAACTCTGAGCAATCAATGGTAAGCAGCAGGGTCGCTTTACCACGTGGAGGCCTAATGTGTATCTAAACCCAAGAACAAAAATATAACATATTGCAAGTTATCAGTACTTAGATGTGATGGTCGCCCCCTGAAAAAACCTGGCTGCAATGTGATGTTATCATATGCCCGGTGCCCAGTGTCCCCCACTCCCTCCTCGCAGGATTTGACTGATAGCAGTGGGAGCAATAGGTTTTTGGCACCTGGTTAATAATTTTGTTGTTTTCTCCTATTGTGCATGCCATAACCCTTTTTTATTGCCACACCAGGCATGTAGTACGTTTCCAAACCTCCTGATAACGGACGTCAAACCCCCCCCCCCCCCATGCGCATGCATATATTCCAAGCTTTGCTTGCCATTTTGCAGGCCCAGGGCCGGCATGATGGGTGCCACCAGATAGAGGGGAGGGAACCAAGCAGGTATTCGTCCACACTCCACCCCTTCTTGCTGACCCAGAAGCGATGTGTAAAACATCACTTCCAGGTTCCCCTTTCACTGTAATCTGCACTGCATTAGATTCCCATGAGCAAAGGTGAGACATCAGATTAGAGATCGACCGATATATCGGCCGATATTTGGCGTTTTTTAATTAATCGGCATTGGCCGATTGTGCTGATAAAAAAAGGCCGATTATAACTTCAGCCTTGACTTGCAAAAGACTTCTGTAATAGAAGTCAATGCAAGTTGCCTCAGTCTTCCCCTGGAGCAACTTCTCCTCTCTAGGCAGTCTGCCAAGAAAAGACCAAAGCTACAATGTTTACACTTATGAATGACCTGAACTCAGTGTGTAAGAGTTCTCAGTTTAACCATTTAAAGACTAAATCTTTTCTGACACTTGTTGCTTACAAGTAAAAATCCTGTATTTTCTGCTAGATAATCACTTGGAACCCCCAAAAATTATATATATATTTTTAGCAGAGACCCTAGGGAAAAAAATAGCGATTGTTGCAATATTTTATGTCACACGGTATTTGTGCAGCGGTCTTTCAAACGAAATTTTTTTGGAAAAAAAAAATACACTAATGATTTTAAAAAGAAAACTAAAACAGTAAAGTTAGCCGATTTTTTTTATTTTTTCGTCAAAGTTTTGATTACCTGTTTTTGTGTATTTAATATATAGTTTTTTTTTTTAAATCTAAATTATACATACAAGTGAAATGATTGGAGGTTTGTTTTGTTTAATAAATGTTTAAATGTAGGAAATTTTCTGTATCACGTATTACTTAAGGCTGCTTTCACACTGGAGCGGGCTGGCATTGACGGTAAAACACTGCTAGTTTTAGCGATGCTTTACTGTCATTTTAGCGACACTATTCGGCTGCTAGTGGGGCACTTATAACCCAGCTAGTGGCCGAGGAAGGGGTTAAATGCGCCTGTGAATCGCCACTGCCAAATCGCATTGCAGGCGCTTCGGCAGCGGTGCCCATTCATTTCAATGGGCAGGAGTGGTGGAGGAGCAGTTAACACCGCTCCAAAGATGCTGCTTGCAGGACTTTTTTTTTTTTTTTTTTTTAACGTCCTGCCAGGGCATCGCCTCTGTGTAAAAGCACTCGGGCTTCCACCCAGACTGCAGGGGGAGCTGTTTTGCAGGCAGTTTACAGTCACTATTTTTAGCCCAAAAGCACCTGAAAAACGCCCCAGTGTGAAAGGTGTCTGTTAGATTTTATGAGATGAAGGGAAAAAATTTAAAAAAATATAAAAATATCGGCCCAAAAAAAATCAGCATCCTATATCGGCCATCGGCCGCCGCGATTTCTAAATATCGGCATCGGCCAGAGAAAAACCCATATCGGTCGACCTCTACATCAGATGTCTTTTTAGAACCCAGATGTCTTATTAAAGAGAACCGGTCACCAAAAAATCATAACATAGGGGACTTTTTGTGATGAATAAAAAAGTTAAGTAAAAATGTAAAATAAAAATTGTAAAAACACCCCAAAAAAAATAAATTCTTTGGAACCCCATCCCCACATACATGTATGTACAAACGTAAACGCACGCGTCGTCGGCACTTATGCACGGAAATAAATTTTAGCACCAGAGCTCCTGCGTAGCTCTAAACGAATGGCCTGTATGGGCTTTTAAAGCATCACATATGGACAATATAGGGTACTGAAGTTTTTCACCATTTCACGGACAAAGGCATTTTTAAGGTTTGACATATTGGGTATCTGTTTACTTGGCTCCACCTCATCTTTTATATTTTACCCAAAAATTTGGTAATTTTATAATTTTTGTGTGCCCTAAAACTGTATTTTTTACAGAAACGTTGTGTTTCCTAGAACTTTGCACTAATCGTGTAACATAAAAAAATTGGAGCTGCTACCATTTTATTCTCTCTGTGTCTGCTTTCTGAAAATACGGGATGTTTTGGCGGTTACTTTAATGCAATCTTCAGGGCTAATTTTTATTTTTTTTTTTAAAATGTGTAAAATATGTAAAAACTTCTCTGGCAAAGAAAAAGGCTAGTTCCCACATGAATATTTCAACATTCAGCTGTAATTCTGTATGTGATTATTTACATCCAAATTTTTCTTAAAATATAGGTTTCTGGAATATCCGAGGAAAAAGAACCAGCTTCCTACATGTAGGATTCTTCCATCTTCCCATTCAACTGCTTCTGTACTTCTTTAGTGATTAGAAGGATAAGGTCAGTCACAGCCTTGGTTTAGATCACCAAACTACTTACCATGATTCTAATCTGCGTTTTCCAAAAACAGATCAAGCGCATTTAATCTGCACAACTAACCCCCAATATACAGTGGATAAAATAAGTATTGACTACGTCACCATTTTTCTAGGTATATATTTCTAAAGGTGCTATTGACATGAAATTTTCACCACATGTCGGTAACCCATGGACTCCATATAATATGCAAAGAAACCAAAACAAGTAAGTTCCCGAAAATTAGGTTATGTGTAATAAAATGAAATGGCACAGGGTAAAAGTTTTAAACGCGCTATTTAAGATGTATTTAATACTTTGTACTAAATCCTTTCTTGGTAATGATAGCTTCAAGTGTGTGATTTTTGGCCCATTCCTCCACACAGTCTTCAAATCTTGAAGGTTACATAGTTAGTTAGGTTGAAAAAAGACACAAGTCCATCCAGTTCAACCACAAATAAAAAAAAAAAAAATTTTATATATATATATATATCTATCATACAATCCCATATACCCCATTATATACCCACAGTTGATCCAGAGGAAGGCAAAAAAAAACCCAGCAGAGCATTCTCCAATTTTCTCAAGCAGGGGAAAAAATTCCTTCTTGATCCCCTGAGAGGCAATCGGATTTTCCCCGGATCAACTTTACTTATAAATGTCAGTACCCAGTTATATTATGTACATTTAGGAAAGTATCCAGGCCTTTCTTAAAGCAATCTACTGAGCTGGCCAGAACCACCTCTGCAGGGAGTCTATTCCACATTTTCACAGCTCTTACTGTGAAGAAACCTTTCCGTATTTGGAGATAAAATCTCTTTTCCCTTTAGAGGTAAAGAGTGCCCCCTTGTCCTCTTTGTTGACTGTAAAGTGAATAACTCAACACCAAGTTCACTATATGGACCCCTTATATATTTATACATGTTGATCATATCCCCCCTTAATCTTCTCTTATCAAGGGTGAATAAATTCAGTTCCTCTAATCTTTCCTCATAGCTGTGCTCCTCCATGCCTCTTATCAGTTTGGTTGCCCTTCTCTGCACTTTCTCCAGTTCCCCAATATCCTTTTTGGGAACTGGTGCCCAAAACTGAACTGCATATTCCAGATGAGGTCTTACTAATGATTTGAACAGGGGCAAAATGATATCTCTCTCTCTGGAGTCCATACCTCTCTTAGAAAGGACAAGAAAGGACTTTGCTCGCTTTGGAAACCGCAGCTTGGCATTGCATGCTATTATTGAGTTTATGATCTAGCAAAACCCCAGATCCTTCTCCACTACGGATTCCCCCAGTTGTACTCCCCCTAGCATGTATGATGCATGCATATTCTTAGCCCCCAAGTGCAGAACTTTACATTTATCAACATTAAACCTCATCTGCCACATAGTCGCCCAATTAGACAGAGCATTGATGTCGGCTTGTAAATTGGAGACCTGTAAGGACGTTATTCCACTGCATAGCTTGGTGTCATCTGCAAAGACAGAAAGGTTCCATGGGCCTCTTTTTTTAAACTCTGATCTTTAGTTCTTTCCATAGATTTTCTATTGGATTCAAGTCAGGTTATTGGCTGGGCCATTCTTGCAGCTTTTTTTTTTTTCTTTCTTTGAAACCAATTGAGCGTTTCCTTCGCTTTGTGTTTGGGATCATTGTCTTGCTGAAATGTCCACCCATGTTTCATCTTCATCATTCTGGTAGATGGCAGCTCCATTTCAATTTCGATCGCCTCCGCTGCCGGCTCCGGTAAGCGGCGGGAAGAGGGGGCCCTCTCCCTGCGCCGATAAGTGATCTTGCGGCGAATCCGCCGCAGAGACCACTTTTACCTTGAAACGGACCAAGAGGATACCGGGGTTATGGCGGCTAGCTGCTGCCATAACAACGATATTCCTCTTCAAAGTAGCGACGTAAAAAACGGTGGGCGGTCCAGAAGTAGTTAAAATCCTTCTGTATTTTGCAGCAATAAGGTTGCAGAGGTATTTGTTTTTAACCATCATGAGAAATGCGACACCTTGGCAATGGGACACCTTTTTTATAGGCCATCGGTTGAGACTGAACCAGCTGATATTAATTTGCACTGACAAGAGGCAGGATTGCTTTCTATTTACTGATAGATTTCAGCTTGTGTCTCGGCTTTCCATGCCTTTTTTGCATTTCCCTTTCTTCATGCGTTCAATACTTTTGCCCTGTGTCATTCCATTTTATTACACATAACTTAATTTCTGAACGTATTTGTTTTGGTTTCTTTTTATGTATGGATTGCATGGGTTGTTACCTACATGTGGTGAAAATTTCATGTCAATAGCACCTTTAGAAATCTATTTATCTAGAAAAATGGTGACGTGTTCAATACTTAATTTACCCACTGTATTTATCGGCATATAACGCGCACTTTTCCCCCCTGAAAATAGAGGACAAACAGTGCCTGTGTGTTTATACGCCGGTATTTTATTATTTTACCAAGGGGGATTGGGCGTTTCACCACGGGTGCCACACATTGGGGGGGTGTCATGCCGGCCGCCCCGCCTCTCCTGGCCCTGGGACAGCCCGCCGGCGTATTCTTCTTTTTTTTTTTTTTTTGTTTTTAATATCTTTTTATTGAACAAAAGGTGTACAGATACATAAAGATACAGCAGCACATTGGGTCAATATTCCAATGATATCATTAAATATATAACATGGCTCATATCTATCTATAGAGTAAACCTCAACATAGGTTTAAGTTAAGTTAACAGTAGACCGGAGTCTATGGGTAAGACCAGGTTGAAAAGATGTGGCCTGTAGATTGAGGAGGGGGGAGGCATGTCCATGAGTCTACAAAATTCTAAAAAGAAAAAGAAAAATGGATATCTTGGAGGTACTTACAATAAAAGCATAGACATGATACCAATATAATAATAATAAAGGAAAGTAAGAGGAGCAGAAGAAAGAAGAGGTGGAGGGATGGGGGGGTCGGCGGACATGACAATATACATATAGAACATTTAGCTTACAAAATTAGTACAGAACTACTAATAAGGTAGATCTAGGAGAGGGGCGAACCTGTGAATTAATTATGTACTTTGAGGTTTTGAGGAAATAATGTCCTTGTAGCAGGAAGAGGTAATGAAAGACGACCAAGGTGCCCAAGTTAGGGAATGACATTCTGTGTTGTCCCTTGCTATGTGGGTGAGTTCTTCCATGAGATGTACGTCCGTTATCTTTTGTATCCAAGTTTTTAGGGATGGTGTTGTAGGTTGGTTCCAGAGGGCAGGAATAAGGGCCCTAGCCCGCCGGCGTATTCTAAAGATAAAAAAAAATCAGTGCCAGCCCCTTCACATAGATCCTTTTTGTAGACTGTGCAAGTGTCATAGTAAACCGAAGCCCGCAAATACCTCATTCTCGCCGTTCTTTCTGGTCGCTCTCCTCCGAGTGTAGCTTTAGATTGGAAGAGGAGAGCGGTCACGTGACCAGCCGGATAAATGGAGCTAATGGGGTATTTGCAGGTTTTGGTTTACGATGACAGTGTAGGAAGAATCTATGCGAAGGGACTAGCACTGATATATTTTTTTAAACTTTAGCGTACGCTGGCAGTGCTGTCCCAGGAGACTGGGGGTCTGCATAGTGTAATTGCAGGGGTCTGTGTAATGTGCATGGGTGGCTTTGGAATGTAAAAGGGTCTGTGGAAAGTTATTTTTTATTTATTTTTTTTCTTCCCTGAAACTTCCCTCTTAAACTTAGGGGTGCGTGTTATACGCCGATTAAATACGGTTCCTCCCCAGTATTGCATTTTTTATTTTTTATTTTCATTATTTTATTTGTTCACAAGTGGTTTATATATAACCTCTTTATTGTGTGTGCATTATGTATACATTACTAAATTGACTGATTTACTAAAAATGAAGAGTGCAAAACTTACTTCTGTTCATTCCCTTTTATAAAACTGTACTTAGCTTTTATATGTTTAGTTATTTTATTTTTTATGTAAGGTGAATAAAACGTGAACTGAGGTTGACTTGGTGGGGGAGATTTACTAAAACTAGAGAACTCAGAATCTGGCACAGCTGTGCATGGTAGCCAATCCCTTTCTAACGTCAGCTTGCTCAATTAAGCTTTGACAATAAAATGTGGAAGCTGATTGGTTTCTATGCAGAGCTGCACCAGATTTTGCAATCTCCACTCCTTAGTAAATCTCCCCCAGTGTGGGTAATGTATGTTTTTAATGTTCTGCTTTTTTTCCTATTCCTAGGTCTGACCATGGCATCTCTTTTGCTAAGAAGAGCAGTGTTTTCTTTGTCGAAGTCTCTTTCTGTTGTGAGCCAAAGCGTTGTTCGCTATTCCATGTCTATCAATGGTTTCACACAGTATACCATTTCAAAGAATTTTCTGTCTTTCAGAAATTCAGATTTCCTTACTTGCAGTCACCTCCTACCTTTACAGCAAGCCTCAGGGCTCAAAACGAAATCTGTCCTCAAAAAACGCTGCAAAGACTGTTATATTGTAAGAAGGCGTGGGAGGTTATATGTGTACTGCAAGAGCAACGGGAAACACAAACAGCGACAAGGATAGCTGAAAGTTTGTTAATGTGCGTTAATTCACAAAGAATCTTTGTAGTTTCACATTCTGGCTCTGAAATAAAACATACATTTGTAAATGTTTATGCTTTACAATTCATTTAATACAGCTCAGCCTGTTTACATTTGTGTTTTTTGCTTTGTGATGTTTTTGAGCATTAGGCCAGCTTTGCACATTAGAGATTGTTGGACATGCATGCATGTTCCTTCCATCATCTGGGTTGCTCCTCAACTGCTTAAACATGTATTATCACAGTATATACCTTGTAGCTCTCAATAACTGGAAAAAAGGAAAGTTGATGTGAAATTTAAAAAATGCTTTGGGGTCGTGGCCGGAGACAAGCAGTATGTGCTGCAGCTGAGCTCCAGTCCCATCTTATCCTTTTCACATCCTACAGGGCTCGGTTTTCTCCATTTTCCTCCCTGACTTCTGCTTTCAGTGCTATTCTCGTCTTGCTTATTTCTATTACAAGGGATGTTTACGTTCCTTGTTATAGGAATAAAAGTGATCAATAAAATTAAAGGGACAGTGTGAAAGCATACGTAAGTTGCGCCCGCATAAGTAAGCGGTGTCCAGACCACACATGTGAGGTATCACCGCGATCGATGGTGTAAGAGTAATAATTCTAGCATAGGACCTCCTCAGTAACTCTAAACGGGTAACCTTTAAAAATTTTGAAGCGTCGCCTATGGAGATTTTTAAGTACTGTAGTTTGTCGCCATTCCACGAGCATGCACAGGTTTAAAGCCTATGTTGAGTATCTACTGACTCAGAGTAACATCATCTTTCACATTATTCAAAAACATTGGGCTAACCTTAGCATTTTTTTTATTATTCATTAAAGTGTATATTTTCCTAAAAAAAATTGCGTTTGAAAGCCTGCTGCGCACATACAGTGTGATATAAAATATTACAACGGCCGCCATTTTATTCCCTAGGATCTCTGTTAAAAAAAAGTATGTAATGTTTGGGGGTTCTAAGTAATTCTCTAGCAAAAAATACAGATTTTTTACTTGTAAACAAAAATGTCAGAAAAAGGCCTGGTCTTAAGGTGGTTAAGGATGCGGTGGCCATGGTTACCACTTCGGCTCTCGCACCTGTTCACCCCTTATGAACCAGATAACTTTGTCATTACTTAAAGTGGAACTAAAGGCAAAACTTTTTTTTTTTTTTTCATTGTGGATAGAGTAAGGGAGGGTTATAACCCCTGTCAGTTTTCCCATTGCAGAGATTTCCCTTCACTTCCTGTCCCAAAACCAAACAGGAATTGAGAGGAAATCGCTGCAAATTAAAGGAATTCCTTGGGGGCCCCCAAGTCACCAGAACTAGTGTCCCCATTGGAAGATTTGTCCGCTACCCACATTTTGGGTTGTCCCCAGAAAAGTAATAATTTCTTTTACTTTCAATGATAATGGTAAACAGGACAAATGGAGAGGATGAATCTCCCTAATGGGGGCACAGACAGCAAGAAAAACTGACAGGTGATCTAACCCCTCTCAACTCTATCCAAGACTACATAGAAAGATATGTTTTCACAATCCTTAAAAAAATTTAATGTAAAAAAACTAAAATAATTTTTTTTTTCTTTTTTGAGCAGTGTTCGTTTAAAAATAAACGTGCACATTTTATTCTGTAATTTTTGTCCTATTTAAAATGACACTAACATTCTGAAATAGGATTCTGGTACAAAGCATTGAAAAGTTATTTACAAATGAAAATTTAATGAAAACGTTTAAATATATCTGAAAGGTGTAAAAATATTAACAAACAAAAAAAAAAGTTTTAATAATTAATAGTTTTATAAAATAGAAAAAATCAGAAGGAAGATAATAATCAAATGGTGACGAAGAATGAGTTAAAGAGAAAGTAAACCCTGATGGGTTTACTTCCTCTTTGTTTCCCTGCAAAGGTAAAGCATAATGGACGATGCATAGTAGTCCATTATGTGTCACCTACCTGACACAGGAGCCAGCGATGTCACCGCTGTCCCCTTGTGTACGGAGCCTCTATCTTCTTGGTGGGTCTCGCTGCTCCGGCGCTGTCATTTGACGGAGCCGCGATGACATCACTCCCACGCATGCGCACGGGAGCCGCCACTCACGGCATACCGCCGTTAACAGCGGCGCGCTCGGTGCACCGCTGTCTGCGGCGCCTGTCTTTTGGCAAATATCCAAGATATATCTACCTACACGGTATAGGAGATATTTCTTGGACCTACAGGTAAGCCTTAATCTAGGTTTACCTGTAGGTCAAAGTGGTTTGTAAGGGTTTACGACCACTTTAATTTAGGGCTGATTAGAGTAAATTAAGGGATTAAACAGAAGGAACAATTTATTTTTTATTTTTTGAAAAATATTTATTGGGTTTTTCAAACATAACAAAGATATTTGGTACACAAACTGTGCAGTGAACATGGTAAGGTTACACAAAAGATCACATACAATGCCTTCAGAAGTGGAAAAATATTGGGGGGGCGTGGCTACCGCGCAACTAAATGGATGCATGATTGCTTAGCTCCGCTCCAGAGACAAGAACCGGAGGCTTTAGCGAGCATACTGCCGCTCGAAAACCACATTAAACTGACCCGGTGGCGTGGGTGAGGACCAGGGATGGCAAGAGGAAGGGAACGGCGCAATTGAACAAATTGCAAGATTTCTTTCAGCCGAAAGGCCGAGGCCAAATCCAAGATGGCGCCGGCTCCGGGAGCTGCTCTCCCTCCTCAGTGAACAGCCCGCGCTCCGCGGCCTCCAGCCCAGGTTCGCAGCAGAGCCCGGACCACAACACACCAGGGGCATCCACTCCAGTATCCCGCAGCCCTGCAAAATCGAAGCCTCGTTTAGAGCAGGACCTACAGCACAGTCGCACACTGCAGGACAGCATGGAAGAAACAAAGGAGCTGGTGGATCCTTTCACGGCCTTCCCCACCACGGGTAAGCCTGTTTCTGATACAACCTTAAAAGACATGTTAGTCTCCCTCCGCAGCTCCATGCACGCAGACATTATGCAATGTGTCACCAGTTTCAAAGCAGAGCTAGGAGTGGTGGGGGGCAGAGTTGCCCATATAGAAAAAAAAATGGGGGAGCTTGCTCAATCCCACAATACACTCATTGATGCCCACAATGACCATGATGGTGAACTGGAGTGGTTGAGGTCAAAGGTCGCCGACCTCGAGGACAGGTCGAGACGCAACAATGTGAAAATTAGGGGGGTCCCTGAGACAGTCCTCCCGACACAACTGCACCAGTATGCACTTGATTTAATCAAAATGTTTCTACCTGCAGTGCCTGATACAGACCTACATGTGGACCGCATTCACAGACTGCCCAAACCCTCGCATCTGCCTGATAACATCCCACGGGACATCTTGATGCGGGTCCACTTTTACCAAACCAAAGAACAGTTGATGGCGGCCTTTCGCAAAAACCAACAACCGCCGGACAAGTTTGCGCACATTCAGCTATTCGCTGATCTATCGCAGCACACTATGCAAAAGCGCAAATCACTCTTGCCGGTGACGAAGGCACTTCGCAACCACAACATTCCCTACAGATGGCGCTACCCTGTCAAATTGACAATCACGCACGAAGGCACCACCACCACTATCTCAGATGTGGATAAAGGGTTCTCCCTGCTCAAGTCATGGGACATTATACCTGAACACCCGCCGGAAACATCCTCTCGTCCACAGCACTCAGGTGCACAGTCTGAGTGGCAGACGGTAACAAAGAAGAAGAATAAGAAACAACAAGATGCTAAAGCTTCCAAGACCAAGTCGTGAACCAAATTTACACAATACAAGTTCTTGTACTCTGGAGTTCTCAGTTGTGAACCTCTCTTTCACCCCTTCAAGTTATGGGCAATTGCTGTGCCCTCAAGTTCAAATGCGTATATGTTTTCATATTACGTTGTTTGCTTTTTTACAGACTTATCCTAACCCATCTTTCCATCCTGAATTTCCCCCTTCTCCCCCGGTCCGGTCGACATCCTGCTTACACCATCGGCATCCCTATGGAAGCAGAAAGTCTCCGCAGAGATACCCTCAACCCACGTCAAGGGTCGTCTCGGATGCCATCATCATCGCAAAGGTATGAATACTATCTTCTCACACCACACACCAATGGCAGTTAACATAATTTCGTTCAATGTGAACGGCCTTAACCACCCAGCTAAAAGATCTGCGGTGTGGAAAGAAGCTCTTAAACTGCAGGCTGACGTCCTGTGCCTTCAAGAGACACACTTCTTGCACAGCGACCCCCCGAGGTTCTGCCATAAGAACTTTCCCCACATCTTTATGGCATCAGCTTCATCTAAACAAAAGGGGGTTCTCATCGCCATACGAGACTCTGTTGCATTCAATTTTACGTCCTCAATAGCTGATCCTGAGGGCAGGTTTATAATCATTACTGCAGAGATAAACAGCAAACCATTTACAATTGTGAACCTCTACGCCCCCAACTCTCACCAACTACGGTTCCTACGCAGACTATATTCCAAAATATCTCAAGTCAGAAAAGGCTCCCTGATTGTCTGTGCGGACCATAACCTCTCACCTGACCATACCATGGACACAACATCGTCGGCCAAACGGCCACCTTCCCCACTTCAACCCCTACTCAATACTGAGGACATCTACGACGTCTGGAGGTGCCAACATGCCGACGAAAGAGACTACTCCTATCACTCGCCCAGGCACAATTCATACTCCAGGATTGACCTGATCCTGGTGGATAAAGCTCTTTTGCAGGCTGTGTCTTCCTCCACCATCCATGACATCACTTGGTCAGACCATTCTCCGGTATCTATCACGGTGGTGGAGGGACACACGCCAAGTCCTGCATACATTTGGCGAGCTAACTCCAGGGTCTTTCGCAATCCCTCGCATGTTAAACCTCTAGAAAAAAATCTATCTGACTTTTTTGATATCAACAATGCTTCTGTTTCAGATACTAATACAGTTTGGTGTGCCCATAAGGCGTTTGTTAGAGGTTTAATCTTACAGATATGTGCAAGAGAAAAGAGGCAGAGGACACAAAAATTAGACCTTCTTATTAAAGAAATTAACACATTAGATGTGGTTAACAAGAAAAATTCAAATCCCCAATCAGCCCAAAAATTGTCTCAACTCCGTTCTAATCTCAGGCTTCTCCTTGTTCAACAATTTGATAAACCTGTGCATTACCTGAAATTATCCCATTACTCATCGGGTAACACAGCAGGTAAATATCTTGCACAGAGACTTAAGGCATCCAGGTCCAAAGCTAAAATTGCTTACCTCCTGCATCCCACGAGTAAGGCTAAGTTGTTTAACCCCAAGGACATCGCCAACTCCTTTGCTACATATTACTCGTCCCTGTACAACCTAGCCAAGGATGATACCACTACCCAACCAACAGACCAGAACATCCAATCCTTTCTAGCTAGTATAAATCTCCCCTCTCTTACCCTGCTGCAACTTAAGACCCTAAACGCTCCAATCTCCGACACTGAGATCAGAAAGGCTATCAAGGAGCTCCCAACAGGCAAATCCCCAGGGCCTGACGGGCTACCCAATGACTACTACAAGTCATTACAATCATCCCTGACTCAACCCCTCCAACAGATATTTAATGCTGCTGTGTCCTCTGCCTCTTTCCCCCAGGAAATGTTGAAAGCATTTGTAGTAACCATTCCCAAACCAGGCAAGGACCCTACAACCCCCGCAAATTTTAGACCGATATCTTTGCTTAATACGGATGTCAAGTTGTATGCGAAAATAATAGCCCATAGACTGCTTCAAGTACTGCCTACTCTCATTGGGCCTGACCAGTCCGGCTTTACTCCGGGCAGGCAGGCCTCTGATGCCACCAGAAGAGTTCTAGACGTTATGCAATACGCACAAGCCTGTCGAGCGCTTTCCCTGCTCCTCTCGTTGGATGCAGAGAAGGCGTTCGACAGGGTGCATTGGGGCTACATGAAACACACACTCCTAAAATTTGGCTTCACAGGCCCAATACTGTCCGCCATTCTCGCCCTATACTCATCCCCCTGTGCCCAGGTCTATACCTCAAACATGCTCTCAGAAACCTTTACCATTACCAATGGTATGAGGCAAGGCTGCCCACTTTCCCCCTTCATATTCAATCTAATGATTGAACCACTAGCAGAAAAAATTAGAACACACCCCAACATCTCAGGCTTTAATATCCAGGGGCAGTCCCATAATATAAACCTATTTGCTGATGACATAATTCTTTTTTTAACATCACCAGAACACTCTCTGCAATATGCCCATGACACTCTTATTGACTTTAGTAATATTTCCTTCTATAAAGTCAACTGCACAAAATCTACTATTCTAGAACTAGGGATCCCACCCCCGGTCAAATCTTACCTTCAACGGTCCTTTCCTTATGTCTGGAGCAGCGATAGCATCACTTACCTTGGAATTTAAACTAACCAAAAACCTCCAAGACCTGGCAGCAGCCAACTACCTACCATTAATAGACAAACTATCTAAAGAGACCAAAAGGCTGTCTAACACGGAATTAACTTGGACCGGACGCCTAGCGTCGTTCAAGATGCTATTGCTGCCTCAGATCCTGTACATTTTTAGAACCTTAGCAGTCCCAGTCCATAAGACTCACTTCAAAGCTCTTAACTCATTAATGACCTCCTACATCTGGAAATCCAAAAGACCTAGGTGCTCAAAAGCCCTGCTGATAAAACACAGATCAGCGGGAGGGATGGGTCTAGTTGACATAGAAGACTACTTCAGAGCCGCCTCTCTTACACAGATATCCAAATGGTTCAACCCTTCTCCGGACCATCTCTGGTGCGGCATTGAACAGGCCCTACATCCCATAAACAACTTTTTTTTTGTTTACAAAAGTTTTATTGAAAAAACATAAAAAGGAAAACAGTAACTGTGTCAGACAAAGTTCAGAAACATGAACAAGATATGGTATTTCGCTATATGATGGGGAATAGGGACATAAAGAAAAGGGGATGTTGCAAAAAAAATAAAATAAAAAAAAAAAAAAAAGAAGAAGAAAGAACATTCAATATACATTATCTTTCTCTGTGGGTATCTGGCATTTTTCTAATCACAGATTGTTGCATTCCAGTGTATCCATTTGCTATTAAAAATATGTAAAGTATCATACAAAGTGTGGTGGATACGTTCTGAAAGTTTAATTGCTTCCATTCTGGCAAGGACTTGTGACCAAGGGAGAGCTGGGGAGCGCCAATTGAAAGCTATAACCCAGTGTACGGCAACAAAGAGGGTAAAAATTAGTTTTTCACAGGGTGCGGGGATATTGGGAATGGAAGAGAAACATAAACACATTTGTAACGTTGGGGTGATCGAACGACCTGCGATAGAGGATATTTTGCAGGAAACTTTCTGCCAGATAGAGTTAAGATGGTTACAACTCCAGAAAATATGTGTTAGTGTGCCTAGTTCGTTACAACCTCTGAAGCATAGTGGTGATACTGCAGGATATATGGCGTGAATTCTGGTGGGTGTCATATACCACCTTGTGTAACTACTCATGGTAGACACTTGGAAAAAGTTCCCACTCAAGACCATTCCCCCTTTCCATTCAGGCGACTTTGTGGGCCTGGAGGGAACTGGGGAAAGTCTCAGCAAACACCGGTGACCTGGTGACCATCCCGTTTCCAATCAATACATTGTCCCATGCGGTCCCGAACCTGAACGTCTCGAGCTGGTCTGACAGGGGGATCTTAACCTTAGATGACCTATTCGACAACGAAAACATAATCCCTTTTGCCCTTCTTAGACAAAAGTTTTGCCTACCAAGCACTGACCACTACAAATATATCCAAATAGCACACTTTTTCCGAGCGGTCAGGACACGCCACATTGCCCTACCTAGGGCTGTATGGCGTTTCTTCACTAACAACCCTACGCCAGCCAAGGGTATTTCCCTGTTTTATAACTTATTTCAGAACAAAATGACTTTCACAAAGTCACACCCCTTTTTGAAATGGGAAGCTGACTTAGGTACCTCTTTCACAGTCAAGCAATGGCAATGTTCCTTAAGCTCAGTGTACAAGGCCTCCAAATGTGTCAACCACTGGGAGTTGTCTCAGAAGATAGCTCTCAGATGGTATCTTACGCCATATAGGCTATGTAAATTTGGAGCACTGACTTCCCAGCTATGTTGGAGAGGATGTGGAATGGTCGGTAACCTACTCCACATGTTCTGGACCTGTAAACACTTATACAGCTACTGGAACTCTATCTTTCGTATCATATCAAGCATCACCGGTGTCCTAACCTAACCCAGGTTTGGCGGTGCTAAACCTAGGGATAGACAACTTCCCTATAGAATTCAGAACTGTAATCACACATATCCTTTTGGTGGCTAGAACCCTAATTGCAAAGCATTGGAAAGACAACAAGGCACCAAATGTGTCAGAAGTTATAGCCAACACCAAAACACATTACGCTTATGAAGCCTTGCTAGCTGGGAAGTCAGGTAACTCTAATATATTTAATAGGCACTGGGAATGTTGGACCTCCTGGTCGAAACAAAATTAATGATATAATCCTCTCTACTTTTCACTCTTTATGGATGGTTGTGCTTGATGTCGTTCAGACCAATACCCCCCCCCCCCCCCCCCCCTCCCCTCCCAACCCCTCTCCCCTTTTAACCTCCCCTTCTCCCCCTACCTCCCCCCCCTACCCCTTGTTATGTAAACTAAAAACTTTATTCCACTCCTATTAGGGGTACTTGCCGGTACTAAGTGCTGTCTGATCAGCTGTCAATTTTTATGATATCTTGTATGTCTTCATGCAAAACCGTCAAAGCTAATGTCCTCCCTGTATACTTACACTGTGCAGTACCGTACCATGTTTTTACAATGTTTCTCTTTTTTTCCAATAAAAACTATTTACACAAAAGAAGTGGAAAAATATTAATATCTACATATACTGAGCTAGTCGGGGTGGCCTTGAAAGATAATGCCTGGCGAGGACTCCGTGGTTGTTCTATGAACGCAAAGGGATTTCCACTCACAGTTGAGTGATCAGGTAGGGGAGGGTTGTGGGAGGCCTGTTGGATTGGGTAGTTTGAGTCTGCCCAACGAATTAGTAAGTTCTCTCTTGAGGTACCAATCAGTGTATCGAAATGGCTCCATAATGTCACGCAAGTTTTCCGCTGAGTATTCACTTTCCATAAATTTGCGCCACCTGATAAAAAATCGTGTGCTGGAATGGAAGTTCAACATTATAGTGTCCAGTCTTTCGAGGTAGAAAAGCGAAAGGAGGGCTTTCCTGGTCGCCCGCAGGTTTGGCGGTGCCGTCTTGATCCATTGTGACATAATCGATCTACGTGCCACTAAGAGACACACCTGGGCCCAGTGGGGAATGTGGTGAGGGGTATTTTCCGTCTCAATGGGTGGTAATGCCGCATGCCCAAACAGACAGATCAGGTGACCTTTCGGGATGCGTACTTTAGTAATGTCATATATGTATTGAAGTATAGAGTCCCAGTATGTAGAGACAGGCTGACATTCCCAGAGGCGATGCAGCAGAGTAGGTCGAGGTGTTGTGCACCACGGGCAGCGTTCCTGCGTTGGATCAGCTTTGTTAGTGCGGAATGGGTAGTATGCCCTGTGTGTGATTTTGAATTGCGTTTCCCGCCAAGTTTCTGAGACAGTAAGTTTGCGTACCTGCTGGTATCCCTCTAAAAAATTTTCCGCTAGGTCATCTTCGCCAAATACTTCAGCCCACTTCTGTACCGGTTGGAGATGGTATTTGTCTGACTGGTGAGTAATGAGATAAGAGTAGAGGGTGGTGATGGAGTAATCCTCACTAGTCAGCACCGAGTCTATAAATGACTTTTGAAGGGGGGGTCTGTGCCTGATTTGTAGCAGGTCCTTAGGTAGCTGACCAGTTGGTGATAATGGAAGATGTGAGTTGCTGGAAGAGAGAACTCACTTGCTAACGCCTGGAAGGGTTTAAATTTGCCCGGACTATTAAGGAACAGAGAGGACATTTTGTTGAGCCCCTTAGTATGCCACTGTGCAAAAACTTTGTGTAGGGTAGATGGAAGAAACATTGGGTTTCCTTGAATTGGTAGGTGGCGGGATATGCTCGAGGGTAGGCCCAGGAGCTTCCGCGTCTCCCTCCAGGCTACAATTGTGTCCCTGACAATCGCATTCGATTTGAGGTGCATTGGCAGCTTGTTGGAGTGTAGGATGGCCGGTAGGTTATGCGGGAGTACCGCTGTCTCCTCTAGGCTGGTATTGGAGTATCTGGATTTGCCAGATAGCCAGTCAAGGCCCTGTAGACATGCTAAATTATAAAAACGTATATAGGGCAAGCCCGCCCCCCCTTCAGACTTAGGGAGAGACATCTTTTGCAGAGAAACTCATGTTTTTTTGCGAGACCATAGAAAGCTAGACAATGCTTTGTGGATTAGGTTTATGTCCTTATGTTTGATCAATAGTGGAATGGTCTGCATAGGATAAAGCAGGCGTGCAAATGACACCATTTTAAAGAGGTGACACCTCCCAAAGAGCGAGAGGGGGAGGGCTGCCCAAGCTTCCAACTCCTTTACAATTTTTGCTATTAATGGCGGAAAATTAAGCGTGTAGAGAGAAGGTTCACGACCAATGCGTATACCTAGGTATGTGATATGATGTGTGGCAATAGCTAGTGGCGAGTGCAGCCTCCAGCTAGAAGTCGTTTTGGGTCTCAGCGACAGTATTTCGCTCTTGTCAAAATTTATACGTAACCCTGAACATTCTCGGAAGGTCCGGAAGATTTCCTTAAGTCTATTAAAGTCGGCTAGGGGTTCTGTGGAAAATAGTAGTATGTCGTCTGCAAAGAGGGCTGAACGTAAGGTCTGGTCCCCTATTTTGATTCCACTAATGCCGTCCGGTGAGTTAAGTAGTCTTGATAAGGGTTCAATCACAATGTTAAACAGCGGGGAAAGTGGGCATCCTTGCCTGGTTCCTTTGGTCAGGAGAATCGCATTTGACATGAAGTCAGGGGTGATGAGTCGTGCCGAGGGTGATTCGTACATTCGTTGGAGAAAAGTGAAAATTGGGCCCGAGAATCCGAAGTGTGACATTACCCTGAACAGCCAGGACAAGCTAATGTTGTCGAAAGCCTTTTCGGCATCTAGCGACATTATAGCTACTTCTTGGTTTGGGTTTGATTTAGCGTATTCTAGTGCCATTAGGACTTTGCGTATGTTCAGTGTGGCTGAGCGACCCTGAACAAACCCCGATTGGGCCTGGTGCAATAGAGACGGGAGTATTTGGGCTTTTTGGGATTATTTTTGACAGGATTTTGACGTCAACATTAATTAACGAAATCGGTCGATAGGTTCCTGGGAGTGTGGGGTCTTTGTCCTTCTTGCCTATCAGCCTGATATGTGCCTGAGTTCCCGTGGGAAGATAAGGACCCCCTTTCCACATGGCTGAAAAGACCTGTTTCTGGAATGAAGTCTTTAGTAACTTTGTAAAATTCGGCAGTGTAACCGTCTGGACCTGGCGCTTTGGAGGAAGCCAAGGACTTAATTGTCCCTTGTATGTCCTCTAAGGTGATGGGTTAGTTGAGGGAGTCTAATAGATCCCTTTGAACCTTGGGGAGTTTGATCTGTTCTAGAAGGGCTTCTGTTTCTATTTGATGGTCGGGGTCTGCTGAGTAAAGGTTAGTATAGTATTCTGTCAGCGTTTTGCTAATATCTAAGGGTGCCGTTTGTATTACCCCCTGTTTGTTTTTGAGTGCCGAGATATATGTGGGGCGCTTTGTAATAATTTTGCCAGTAGTTTGCCCGCTTTGTTCCCAAATTTGTGAAAGTGTAACGTAGTGTAAGATGCCTTGGCTAGTTCTTGTTGCTCAGACCAGAAGTCAAACTCACGTTTGGCTGCCCTCCAGCTCTTGATGTTGTCAAGCGTGCGATTTAGTGTTAGTTGTTCGTGTGTTTTACGTAGGGTCTCACTGGCCTGCATGTAGCGTTGTTTAGCATTTCGTTTGAACTGAGTAGTATAGGAAATAATTTTCCCTCTAAGAAAGGCTTTCCCGGCTTCCCAAAACATGTTCGGGTCCGAGAGATGTATTGCGTTAGTGGAAGCATAGTCTGTCCAGGGTGTGCTCAGCATGTTTCGGAAATCCTCCCTGTCTGCCAAATATGAAGGGTCACGTTCTTGTAGGGGATGGAGGTCGTGTGTCGATTAGTTTTACTGTAACGGGTCCGTGGTCCGAAATCCTAGCATCAGAGATTACCGGGTCACGGAGCATTTGTAAGAGAGCGGGTGTTGCAAAAAGGTAGTCAATTCGTGAAAAACAATTGGGGGGGGGGGGTAGAAGGAATATTCTCGGTTTGTCGGATGTGTCAGTCGCCATATGTCAGTTAGCTGTAGAGAATCCATCGTCTGCGCAAGAATTGTCTGGGGGTGGGTTCAATACAGCTTTTCTGGGGTCTCTACTTGTCGGTTTGTCTGAGCGGTCTAGCGTATTGGACATAACTGCGTTAAAGTCGCCTCCTACCAAGTGTAAGGCCTCCGGTATTGTCTGAATCCAGTTGGTCATGTCCCTAAAAGAATGCAGCATCAGGTGAGTTGGGGGCGTATATGTTGGTGATAGCTATGTCTCTACCAGTCATATTCATATGGATCGTTATTTTACGACCCAGCTGATCAGTGTTTACATCCTTCACAGTATGTTTTTCAGGTTCCTGTGTAGTAGGATAGCCACTCCGGCCTTACGTCCCACTGCAGGTGAACCATAGACCGTCCCTACCCACATTTTACGAAGGCGTGTCAGGTCCTCTGCGGAGAGATGTGTCTCCTGAAGTAGAGCCACATCTGCCCGCAGCCTCTTTAAGTGTCTAAGAATCGTCATGCGCTTACTTGGAGAGCGGAGTCCCTTAACGTTCCAGGATACAATCTTTAGGTGATTCCCATCAATTGTAGAAGCCATGTCCGGCGTTCAGTGAAGATCTGAGCTAGGTACGGGGTACGGAAGATTTCCACGGGCATCTCCTCGCCAATCAAGGGGTCACCCAAACATTGTATGATTCCTATAGTCAAAGGCATAAAGCATACTTTTAAACATTGTGCAACCAATACCAAATAAAAGAGAGCAGATAATACATTACGGATTTGAGATAAAAACCATATATAAACCATCAAAAACTTCACTTTTTTCCACATATGGCTAAGTCAGACAGAGTGTCTCCCCGCCATTCGCCAGCACCTGTGGCAGGTGCGCATTTGAGCTTCGGGGGGGGGGGGGTGTAAGAACATGTATTTTGTACCCACAAAAAACAACTTTGTCAACGTAACTGGGTATTATAAGCAGTTCTGTTACTGCAGGAGTACGTCCTGCTCTGTGCGTCCACGTGGGAAAGAAAAAGGCCGTCATTTACCCTCGTAGGCCTGTATACGGGTCCTGCAGACCCAAAGGGAGATGTTGTGGCCCTAGGTCGTCCACCAAGCCATCAATTGAGAGGATCAAGTCATCTTGTCTTAGGTGAAGTTGCCAAGTGGCTAAACATGTGATACAACAAGGTTTCTCAGGCATTCCTGTGAGCAAGCCCCTATATGGGGGGTCAAAAGGTGCATACATAGAAAGTGATACTACCCGTTTTGAGTCTGGGATCACCGTGGTATTGGAGGTTGTCTTCAGCGATTAACCAAGCGATCCAGGTGTTGGGTGAATCGAATCCGCTTGTATGGCGGCTTGTTAGGGCTGGGTTGTTGCTTGCGTGGAGTGGAGAGAGGGGTGTTGAGCAGCGATGGAGGCTCTCCAGCAGAGCTTGCATGTTCCATTTCAGTGTCTGTGGAGTCAAAATACCTCTCAGCTTCCTCGGGTGAGGTGAAGGTTAGTTGTTCTCCTGAGCGTGTTTGAATGCGCAGCACCGCAGGGTATGTCCAGGGAGAATTTTACTTGATTGTGGTACAACGTAGAGCATATTGAGGAGAAGGCTTTGCGTTGTTTCATCACTTCGATAGAGTAATCAGCAAAAAGCAACAGTTTAGCCCCATCTACAGTCAGGGTGCGCGTGCGGCGAAATGTTTGCATAATGGCTTCCTTATCAGCATAGTTCAAGTACTTGACAATAACTTGCCTGGGCTTGGACCTGTTGTCTGCTTGTTGGCCAATGCGGTGTGCTCTCTCCACTATGCATGGTATGCGTAGGCCTAGCTGTTCTGGGATAAGTTTAGCACATATATTGGCCAGCTTGTTGTTAGGTACAGTCTCTGGGAGGCCTATTATGCGGAGGTTGTTTCTCCTGGAGTGATTCTCTAAACTGTCTAATTTCTCCCACAGCTCCCTATTCTCTGCTGTGATGCGTGCTAGCAAAGCAGACTGGGCCGTGGTGTCATCCTCTAGCAGGAATATCCTCTCCTCTGTTTGGGATAGTCTTTGTGCCTGGGCCTTTAGCTCTATGTGGAGCTGTTCTAGCCCCCTATGCACTGCTGCGTCCACAGTGGCCGCCAGAGTGGGTCCCAGGAGGGCTACCACCTCCTGTGCTATGCCTGCAGGCACAGCGGGGTTGTGTGTCTGAGTGTCTGGGGCCTGTGGCGGCGGGAACGCCGTTGTGGTCAGGGCGGCCGCCATATTGTCTGAGGCCGGAGCTGTGTCTCCTGCGGGGGGTGCCGGCGATGCGACTGCCCGGGCGTATGAACGCTCCACGAGCCTGTCCATGGGGTCTGCGTGGGTAGCGGGGGTGGGTGGGGGTCCTCCCCGAAGCTTTTAGCAGGCTCTTTGGCTGGATTTCTGTGGCGGTCGGCGGGAGCGGTGTCTCACTACAGTCGGTCCATGTGGCGCCGGAACCGGAAGTCGAAGGAACAATTTTAATTAAAAGGGAAAAACATTTTACTTGACAGGTTGCTTTTAACTGATTTCATCTGCAGATTGAAGTTTATCCCTTTTTGATCTGTAGATGAATAAACGGATACAAAATTAAACAGGGAGGTTTCTTTTTACGTTTCTGTTTTCAGCGGCTAAGCAATGTTGTTGATAAACCTTGTCAGGCGGCTTTTTTTTTTTTTTTATGGCTTCCATTGCAGGGATGTTTCTTCCCCTGTTTACACTTCAACTGTAAACAAGGGAACCCCATTGACAGCTGAACGAGTTATCAGTTGTTAAGAACATGGCAGCCCTGCTCCTTAACAACCGGTAGTTGCTATTTCTTTTTGTACATTTCCGCTGTCAGCGGGCATGACGGTATCAGTCTCATGTATTGGAGCTAATGCACAAGTATCGATACTCATGCAATGCTTAGTATCCATGCAACACCAGCTGCAAGCTCTGCAGAGTTAGGTAAAGGCCCTACATAATGAATCTGTAGACATGGAAAATAATCTACACCGCAACAATCTGTGTAGTAGGCATCCTGGAAAGGGCTGAAGGCTCTAAGCCTGCAAAATTTCCTGAAGCATTTCTGACAAAGCTAATGGGCCTTTGTGACCTACCACCTACGTTTTGTGGTCAAGCAGGCACATCGGGGCCATCCTGCGTCATTATCCCAGGTGCTTTCGTGACCAAATCACATGCGGTTTCCTGCACCGCTCCTGTGTGAACACAGGCTTGTCATAGGGATTTCATGTTTCATGTTGTGAGAGTGCTTTTCTTCAGCAGGGACAGGGAAGCTGGTCAGAGGTTTGGGAAGATGGATGGAGCCAAATACAGGGCAACCTTTGAACACATTGACATTCCGACAACAAAATCAAACTTGTCTTGCATACACACGGTCGCAAAAAATTGGTCAGAAATTCCGAACGTCAAGAACGCGGTGACGTACAACACATACGACGAGCTGAGAAAAATGAAGTACAATAGACAGTGCTGCTCTTCTGCTTGATTCCAAGTATGCGTGGCACTTTGTGCGTCGGAATTGTCTACACACGATCGGAATTTACACAAACAGATTTTGTTGTTGGAAAATTTAAGAACCAGATCTCAAATTTTGTGTGATGGAAATTCCGATGGAAACTGTCCGATGGAGCCTACACACGGTCGGAATTTCCAACAACAAGCTCAGATTGCACATTTGCCGTTAGAAAGTCTGACTGTGTGTACGCGGCATTAGTCTGCAAAAGACTTGAGACTGGGGCGGAGGTTCACCTTCCAGCAGGACAATGGCCCTAAACATACAGCCAGAGCTACAATGGAATGGTTTAGATCAGGGGTCTCAAACTGGCGGCCCTCCAGCTGTTGCAGAACTACAAGTCCCATCATGCCTCTGCCTGTGGGAGTCATGCTTGTAACTGTCAGCCTTGCAAGGCCTCATGGGACTTGTAGTTTTGCAACAGCTGGAGGGCCGCCAGTTTGAGACCCCTGGTTTAGATCAAAGCATATTCGTGTGTTAGAATGGCTCAAAGTCAAAGTCCAGACCTAAATCCAACTGAGAATCTGTGGCAAGACTTGAAAATTGCTGTTCAGAGACTCTCCATACAATCTGACAGAGCTTAAGCTATTTCTAAAGAAGAATGGGCAAATATTTCACTCTCTTGATGTGCAAAGCTGGTAGAGACATCCTAAAATGGACTTGCAGCTGTAATTGCAGCCAAAGCTGGTTCTACAAAGTATTGACTCGGGGGGCTGAATACAAATGCACGCCACACTTTTCAGATTATTATTTGTAAATACAATTTGAAAAATATTTATAATTTTCCTTCTACTTCACAATTATGTGCCACTTTATGTTGGTCTATAACATAAAAATACATTTACACTTTTGGTTGTAACATGACAAATTGTGGAAAATTTCAAGGGGTATGAATACTTTTTCAAGGCACTGTTTATAATGCTGCTTACACGGCGGCCGTATGTAGTGTGTATTAATGGAGATAGATTAGACAGGTAGAGTGTATTGTGCAGTCAGTCAGTTTAGTGCAGTCAGTGTAGAGTATATAATACAGTTTCCTGTCGCATCATGGCAGCATACACACATGGGGTTGTGGCTCCGCCCCCACAACCTGATAGGACCGCGTAGCTATTAAGCCTTGAGAGGACCCCCGCCCCTACATTCTCCTTTTTTTCCTCACCTGACAAGACCGAAGAACAGCACCTCTTACCGCTATCGCCCCAGCCAGGTTCAAGCCTCTCCTGGGTGGAAGTCCTACCTGTACAGCCTCTAAATGAGCTAAATGGGGGAACCCCACTCTGATGGTCTCAGGGGTATGTAAAATGCTTCTCTTACCTTGAACAAGCCTTAAATAGGCTTAGAATGCAGCGGCCTCCAACCCTGTCCTGCACCATGGTTCTTGGGCATATGTGTATTTTCCTGCACTCTGTTATATCTCTCCCGGCATGTTTCAAAACGCTGGGGACATCTTCCCCTCTCCCTCTAGGTTATTTCCGCCCAGCGCCGAGTGTCTCAGCGCTTCTGCGCAGGCGCGGGCGGCCAATGCATTCACCTATAGCCTTGCCAGGCTCCAAAATGGCGCCGGGACGCGCGCGGCGCTTCTGCGCATGCGCGGGAATGACGTCACCGCGTCGGGAACGGCGCTAAATCTAAATCTGTGTCAGAATCGCTTTTCCCTGTGGCTGTTTTGCACAGGAGAAAGAGCGATTTTGGACGTTTTTCTACAAAAACACTTCTATAGCTGCACCTACCTTTCCCTATTAGCTCTCCATTAAAGGTTAGTGGTTTTCCTTCCCATTCACCACTGCACCCTTACTACCTATGCTTACACTGACTTCCCTGCCTAATAGATTTTCCTTCATGGAGGCCGCTGCCCCAGCAGACCATCGCCCACCGACTAGGTAAGAGGGGAAGACGGGTAAGTAAGAAGAGGAAAAAGAGAGCCTGCCACTAACGCTGTCTAACCTGCACAGCCCTACCAGGTCATCAAGGTCATCACGACGCTCAAGAAGGAGTCGATCTGGCCATAGACAAAGTCGCTCGGATCGCGGTAGAAGCCGCTCAAGACGCAGAGATTACGGGTCAAGCCGCAGAAGAAGTCGCTCAAGGTCCTACTCCCGCCATGGCCATTCCTATCATAGGAGATCGCCCACGCACAGGCACCTCTCACACGCACAAAGTCTGCGTCCATCTGGGAACTCCTGCTGGATCTGTGGCGCAATAGCGCTGCCAGAAAAACTGGCCTGTCGCACGTGCTTCAATGAAGCAACCAGGGACAGAGAGCCAGAACCGAGGGAGTTAACAAAAGAATTACCTCTACAATCCGCAGAGCCAGAAGCAGGCAGAGCTATGCAGGGCACCTCGTCCTCCGCTTCCTCTCCACCTAAAACGACAGATCCCCTGTCAGATAGCGAAGACGTGGAAATGTTTTCTGGGTTCGATTTTACCTTAGTCGAGCCCTTCATTAAATCAATAAAGGAGGCTATAGATTGGGCCGAGGAGAAAGAAACCCCTCAGAAAGTGAAGAGATACTTTCCAAATCTCAAAAAAGACCCGGAAACCTTCCCGTTTATCGACGAGCTGGAGGATCTAATTAAAGAAGAATGGCAGAAGCCAGAGAAGAAGGCCAACCTCAGCAATAGGCTGACAAAGCTCTATCCCCTAAAGGAGCCTAATGCTAACCCCCTGACGTCCGCACCGGTAGTGGACTCCTCGCTGATGCGTCTGGCTAGACATGTGACCCTCCCAATCGAGGATGCAGTCACATTTAAAGACGGGCTAGACAGGAAGATAGACCTCGATCTGAAGAAGACCTACCTCTCTGCAGGGGGTGCATGTCGACCCGCAATAGCCCTAGCGGCTGTTGGAAGAGCCATCTCTAGCTGGTCCTCTAGTGCAGAAAAGCTGGTAGCAGAGGGAATAGAACAAGAGAAGGTAATTGCCGCCCTCCAGGAACTCTCCCTCGCAGGCGACTTTGTAGCGGAGGCCTCAGTGGATATAATAAGATCCACCTCAAGGGCTATGCTTAGCTCAGTGACGGCCAGAAGGGCACTTTGGCTGAAGCCATGGTCGGCAGATCCAGCCTCAAAAACTAATTGGTGTAAAATTCCCTTTGACGGTGCTAACCTCTTTGGGGAAAAATTAGACTCGGCCATCTCTAAGGTCACCGGCGGAAAGTCAGGCTTGATTCCTTCAGACAGAAGGCCAAAACAACAGAGACCACCAACCTTCAGGCGTAACCTCCCTGACAGGTATAGGGAAGCTAGATCCTATAGACCCGGGAGAGAGTATAGGAAAAACTGGAAGAACCCCCAGTCATCCTTCCTCAAGCTCCAAAAACCTAAGACCCCTACCCCGGGAGATCAGAAACCTTTTTGAAGGTGTGTCCGCCCAACCAGCTTTAGTGGGAGCCAGGCTCACGAAGTTCGAGCGGGTCTGGGCGGAAATGATAAAGGATCCATGGGCAGTAGCCACGGTTCAATTGGGCCACAGGTGGAGATTCCAGGGACGACCAAGAGACCGGTTTTGCGTTACAAAAACCCCAGCATCTCGAGAGAAAAGGTTACTAATGACCGAATACGTGCAAACCCTCGAGCACAAACAGGCCATAGTAAGAGTTCCCCTACTACAGAGGGGGAAGGGGGTCTACTCACCCCTATTCCTGGTGAGAAAGAAGACAGGAGATCTCCGTCCCGTCCTGGACCTAAAAGGTCTAAACCGATCAATCCGAGTCGAGACGTTCAGGATGGAGAGTCTACAATCAATCCTACAGGCTATAAATATCGGAGATTGGATGCTCTCCATCGATTTGCAGGATGCCTATCTTCACATCCCAATCCATCCTTCATTCCAAAAGTTTCTCCGCTTTGCGGTAGACCGGCACCACTTTCAGTTCAAAAGCCTCCCCTTCGGGATTTCCACGGCTCCAAGAACGTTCACCAAGGTTCTACTCCCGGTAATAGCTCTACTAAGGGAACAGGGCCTAAGAGTACACCACTACCTGGACGACATCCTTCTGCTGGCGGACACCCAGGTCTCCCTCCTGCAACATCGGGTAATCCTTGTCACCACCCTACAAAAGTTCGGATGGTTAATAAACTGGGAGAAAAGCCACTTACATCCTACCCAGAGGATGATTTTTCTAGGGGCCGAGTTAGATACCCGCCTCAACACAGTAGAACTCCCGGACGAGAAGATACCCACTCTGACTCAGAGGGTGAAAAGGATACTGCGGGCCCCCGCGGTACCAGCCAGAGAATGCCTCGGGGTCCTAGGGACCATGTCAGCAACTATCCCAATGATCCGCTGGGCTCAATGGAACACAAGACCCCTCCAAATATCCTTTCTGGAACAATGGAATGGCGTGTCAATGTCACAGCCAATAGTGATCCGGAAGGAGGTAAAGCAATCGCTATGGTGGTGGACCAAGACCCGCAATCTCAAGAGGAGCAAGAGCATAGTCCTTCCCTCTCAACAAGTGGTTACCTCAGATGCCAGCATGGAGGGCTGGGGAGCACACTACAATCACTACGCAGCCCAGGGGCGCTGGCCATTCAGGACGCACAACATAGTGTCCAACATTCTGGAAATAAGAGCGGCATTCAAAGCCCTAATAGCCTTCAGCGCCTTCCTGAGGGGGAAGGAGGTCCTACTGAGGATGGACAATCAAGTAGCAGTTGCCTACATAAACAGACAGGGGGGCACCAGGAGTCGCTCAATGCTCAGAGAAGTCATCCCAATCTTCGAATGGGCCCGACTATCCCTATCCGGGCTGAGAGCAGCTTATGTACCAGGAACCCAGAATCAGGTGGCCGACACCTTGAGTCGGGAGTTCACGTCCAATCACGAGTGGGCTCTAAACCAACAGGCCTTCGCTCTAATAACCGAGACTTGGGGGGTACCAGACATAGACCTGGCAGCGTCACCAGCCAACACGAAGTGCCGGAGGTACCTGACGAGAGTTCCCTTTCCATCAGCGGAGGGCACGGACTGTCTACAACACAGCTGGGACTTCCACCTAGGCTACATCTTCCCACCAATTCCAATCATACCGAAGTTTTTACTCAGACTGAAGAAGTCAAGATCCACGGTGATAGCAGTCCTCCCTTTCTGGCCGAGACGCCCATGGTTCACAACCCTTCTCCAGCTGAACACAGCAGAACCATTGTCACTCCCGGTGTCAGCAGACCTACTCTCTCAGGGACAGCTCCTCCACCCGTGCCCAGAGAGACTACACCTGACGGCATGGAGGCTGAGAGGGCTAGATTTATAGCGCAGGGATGCTCACAGGGGGTAGTAAATACCCTTCTACAGGCCAGGAAAGTTTCCACCAACAATGTCTACAAGAGAATTTGGGCCAAGTTCCTTACAGTAGCACAACAGCAATCCTGGGATCCATCCTCCCCAACAATAGCGCAAGTCCTGGAGTTCTTGCAGTTAGGCCTGGACAAGGGCCTTGGGTCGAATACGCTGAAGGTACACGTCTCAGCCCTATCTGCCATGACAGGGGTAAGGTGGGCGCAAGAGCCTCTCATCGCCCAGTTTCAGAGGGCCTGCCTGAAACTAAGGCCTCCTAGAAAACCGACCTTCCCAACATGGGATCTCTCGGTAGTACTGGACTTCCTGGCACACGAACCATTCTTCCCAGTAGAGGATATATCATTATGGGATCTGACACTAAAAATCACTTTCTTGGTAGCAATCACCTCGGCCAAGAGAGTTTCCGAAATGCACGCTCTACTGTCAAAGGAGCCATACTTAACTATCTATCCCGACAAAGTGGTCCTGAGGCCTTCAGATCGATTCGTTCCTAAAGTGGCTACCTCCTTCCACTTTAATCAGGAAATATGTCTTCCCACTCTGGCTACAGAACAAGGCAACCCGCATCCGCTAGATATAAAAACTAACATCCTGGCCTACCTTTCAATGACACGTAACCTGAGGAAGGCAGAAAATCTCCTGGTAATACCTTATGGTGCCAGAAAAGGACAAGCAGCAACTTCTCGGACTATCGCAGCCTGGCTAGTGAAGATCATCAAAAGGGCCTACTCATCTAGCCAAGCACAAGTACCTGAGGGCTTAAGGGCACATTCCACTAGGGCAGTGGCGACCTCCTGGGCAGCTTTCTGCAAAGTCTCAGCGGAGACAATCTGTAAGGCAGCCACTTGGTCCTCAAAAAACACGTTTATGGCACACTACAAGGTGGACGCCGCTAGGCTGTCCACAGCAGAACTTGGAAGGTCTATCATTCAGGCCAACTCCTCTATACCCTGTAAATAAACCTTGTTTGCTCAGCCCCACCCAGTTTGCGAGTTATTCCCCATGTGTGTATGCTGCCATGATGCGACCGGAAAACGGAAAATTGTATACTTACCTTCCGCAGCATACAAATGCCCACCCGCTGAGGTGAGGTATCTGGATACTGAGAATGTAGGGGCGGGGGTCCTCTCAAGGCTTAATAGCTACGCGGTCCTATCAGGTTGTGGGGGCGGAGCCACAACCCCATGTGTGTATGCTGCCATGTGATGCAACAGGAAAGGAAAATTACGGAAGGTAAGTATACAATTTTCCGTTGTAGTGCAGTGTTATGGTGCTACTGAAGTGTTGGTGTGTACAATACTTTTGTGTCACCACTGATCCCTTTTTTTGGGGGGGGCTTTTTTCATTTTTGTTTTCCGGGAGCAGCAAAAACAATTCTCCATAATTGCTGGTTCCTTCTTCTGAGTCGCAGGTAGTCTTCCTTCTGCATCACCACTTTTTTCTTGGCCTTTTTACATTTATTTAATTTTAGTTTTCTTGCAGCAGTGGAAGTAAAAAAAATTCTCCACAATCTCTGCACCCTTATTTTCTTAAAAAAAACAAAAAATAAAACGGGTTATAGTGCATCAAGCACAAAAGTATTGCACCCAAGCACCATATTTCTATCCCACACTCTATAATAAAAAGTTATAAAAATCCCCCTCAAAAAATAAAAAAACAATAATAAAACAGTTTTTAGTACCAAGCACCATATTTCCTCCCCACACTCTAAAATAAAAAGTTATAAAAATCCCCCAAAGAAATCCTTATCATGCCCGACAAGAATAGGCAGACGCTAACAGGCCACTAAAAGAGGTCAAGCAGCCTCTGTGTCTACAGTGAAAAGTGGTGGTCGCGGACATGCAGGTGGGGCATACTTTTTTTTTCTGCACCTGTTTAACAAGTGCATGTAATTTCCATCATCTCATTTTTAACAGCAGGGCTCGTTGTATATTTGCTAAATGTTATAATAGAAACTAACTTTTTTTTTTCAAAATGTTTGCTCTCTTTTAAATTATATCGCAAAAAAACAAAAAACAAAACCCAGTGGTGATTAAATACCACTAAAAGAAAACTCAATTTGTGTGAAAAAAATTATAAAAATGTTGTTTGGGTACAGTGTTGCATGACTGAGTAATTGTCATTCAAAGTGTGAGAGCACTAAAAGCTAAAAATTGGTCTTGGCAGGAAGGGGGCTTCCAGATTCCGATAAGCCCCAACCCACAGACCCCAACAACCACAGCCCAGGGTTGTCGGGAAGAGGTCCTTGTCCCCCCCTTTCCTGACGTGCCAGGCTGCATACTTGGATAAGGGTCTGGTATGGATTTTGGGGGGGACCCCACTGCAGTTTTTTTTTTTTTTTTTCCCCGTGGGGTTTTTCTTGGACTGTGGGGGGGGGGACTCCAAGCCGTTTTTTTCATATTTTCAAAATCTGTATTGTTGGGAGCCGGCCATACATTACAGCCACAAGCAAGTTTAAATTCTATTTTTTCCTTTAGAAATTTCATTATTGCTGCGGCATGTTCTATACATCGCACAGATGCGCCACTTTACAGGCAGGCTAAGGGGACCCCCCAGGCACCATATTTAAAGGACTATTTTCATTTTTATTGTTTTGCTTTAAGCATCATTAAAATCACTGCTCCTTTAAAAATTATCGTTTTAAAAATGTATTTTTGCATTGATACATGTCCCCTAGGGCAGTACCTGTGTCCCCATACACTTTTTATGTAATAACTTGCATTTAAGCCTTTAAAATAAGCACTTTAGATTTTTCATGTTCGTGTCCTGTAAGACTTTAATAGAAATTGCATATGCGGTAGAACTTTTTGCCTGTTCGAGATGTTCTGGTGCGAACCGAACAGGAGGGGTGTTCAGCCCATCCCTACAGGAGAGACATGTATAGGTAATCAGGGCACTGATGATCAGTACCCTGATTACAGTGCATTAGTGCTGCATATTAGTGACACCCAGTGTTGCCACCCCCCCAAGTGAAATTTACTGTCAGGATGCCAAAATTTACAGCACCAATTTTTATGCAGGCAAAAATCTTGAAATTTACTGACAGACACATTTTTTACTGGCCCTGCAAAAAAGTACCCAAATGGGCATTTTCAGTGCTAAACAGTGCAAATATCAATATTTAAACCATAAACATATGGCTAAAGCTATTAGCAATGTGTTTAGGTTAAACAAACGTCAAAAAACATGTTACTGCATTTACATGAAGGTCAGGCTAATATAACCCAGCCAGCACAGAATTCCCCCATATATCAGAGTGTGCAAGGGAACTCTGACATAAAGGGGAATGCTGCAGATCATGATTTAAGAGGGAACTCTGAATTAAGGGGGGGAGGCCTCTGGTGACCAGAGACCACCTTATATCAGAGTCCGCTGTGTTCCCCTTTACATCAGGGTTCCCACTTACATCAGGTTCTGCAGCATTGCCCTTTACATCATGGTCCACAGAGTTCCCCCTTGCACTGTAAGGGGGGAATCCTGCAGACTCTCTGATGTAGAGGGGAGGTCAGAGGCTGCGTACATGGTACAAAAGGTGCTCAGAAGCTGCGGAAATGGTACAGAAGGTGCTCAGAAGCTGCGGACATGGTACAGGAGGTGGTCAGAGGCTGCGGACATGGTACAGAAGGTGGTAAGAGGCTGAAAACTTGGTACAAGAGATGGTTATAGGCTGCGCAGACATGGTACAGGAGGTGGTCAGAGGCTGTGGACATGGTACAGGAGGTGGTCAGAGGCTGTGCATATGGTACAGGAGGTGGTCAGAGGCTGTGGACATGGTACAGGAGGTGGTCAGAGGCTGTGGACATGGTACAAGAGAGGGTTAGAGGCTGTGGACAGCTATATTTTTTAGGGGCCGTTGGCAACACTGCCTCACGTAGTTTTTTGGCCTCCTCTGCCTCCTTCCTTCACCGTTCCCTCACAGTTGTGTCCTCCTCTGCCCCCCCCCCACAAGTAGTGTTCTTCTCTTACCCCTTCATATCATGAGCCCCCTGCAGTATCCTGCTGTGCCCCCTGCATATCACCCCCCCCCCCAACAGCAGTGTACTAATCTGTCCCCCTTCACCCTCCACACCAGTGTCCTCCTCTGCCACCCTTTACATCACCCTCCCACAGCAGAGTCCTCCTCTGCCCACCTTCATATACCCCCCACAACACTGTCCTTCCCTGCCCCCTTTAGCCCCCACAGCAGTGTCCTTCTCTGCCCCCTTCACCCCCCACAGCACTGTCCTCCTCTTCCCCGGCCTTCACCCCCTACAGTAATGTCTTCCTCTGCCGGGTCTGCCCCCTCCTCAAATGAGTGTCCTCCCTCCTTTGCAGCCACGGCGCCACCGAGACAGAGTGTCATGCAAAAATGACACCAAGCGATATCATGACCCCCCCCCCCAATGCAGTGTCCTGCTGTGCCCCTTGCATATCACCCCCCCCCCCCCCAACAGTAGTATACTAATCTGCCCCCCTTCACCCTCCACATCATTGTCCTCCTCTGCCACCCCTTACATCACCCTCCCACAGAAGAGTCCTCCTCTGCTCACCTTCATATACCCCCACAGCACTGTCCTCTGCCCCCTTTAGCCCCCACAGCAGTGCCTTCCTCTTCCATTTTCACTCCCCCCTTACAGCACCATCCTTCTCTGCCCCACAGCACTGTCCTTCTTTGCCCCCTTTAGCCCCCACAGCAATGTCCTTCTCTGCCCCCTTTAGCTCACACAGCAGTGTCCTTCTCTTTCCCCTTTAGCTCCCATAGCACTGTCCTCCTCTGCCCCCAGCCTTCACCCCCTAAAGTAATGTCCTCCTCTGCCCGGTATGCCCCCTTCTCACATGAATGACCTCCCTCCTTTGTGGCCGTGGCACCACCGATACCAAGTGTCATTCAAAAATATGGGCCCGCCCGGCCGAAAATGGGTGAGCATGTACAAGCTTTTCCAAGCCTGGCAGGCTTCGGATTGGTGCATGTGCAGTTGCATGTCGGCCCGCAACCATCTTTTTTGCAGGCGCCGCTGCCGTAACGGGCATTTACATTGGGCCTTAAAATGGGCTGAAATTTACGGGCTGCTGTAAATTAACGAATGGTTGGCAACACTGTGGGGCGGTTGGGATATCCACCAAATTCAATAAAACAGAATGATACTCCTAGTAAGGTACTGTAAAAAAAATATTTGCACAATAACACAAATTCACTTACAAGATTCCAGGCATAGGCATGCGCACCGGGTGTGCTGTCCAGGCACATCTGGCACACCCCAGGGCTTTTTTTCTGGCAGAATCTCCATTTCGGTACCTCTGCTGATGGAAAATGGCAGAGCTGCGACTCTGCAAAAGGCACTGTTATTCAGTTGGCTGTGTAACTCTTGTGAGTGCAGTCACTGACCGTGGAGTAAGCAGGCAAGCGGCCACAGCAACCATGACAGCTGAAATTCACTCCGCTGCCTGCTTTCAGGGGTGCTATAGGCAGAAGAACTATATAGGTAGCATCAGGGCTTGATTAACCCCACTGTTTTTACATAAGTCCTGCCCACTGCCATCGCGGGGCTTCCGCAGCCCACCACTGCCCTTTGTCCGAAAAAAACTATTGGTTGCCAGGACCGGCCCAGGCAGAGGAGGAGGATGTAACTTTTCCCTCCCTGCTCCGCCTCCGAGTGTCACGGCTCCAGGCTTCCACCCTGCTGTGTCGACAATGGAACAAACTGAGGTGAGGGAGATCCACCGGGACTTGGGACTCAGGAGATGTCCCTGGTAAGGGAGGCACAGACTCTGGCAGTGTTTGTGTGTGGCACTGCAGCGAGAGAGGGTGTCCTCTCCTGCAGTGGAATCATTCTCAGTCAGTGTGCAGTGTGTGGGGCACCGGGGAGCAGCTGAGAAATGGGAGTCCAGCCTGCTATGCTGGGATTTGTTGTCCAATGGAGGGTAGGGCAATGCATACACATACTAGGGAAGGGGAAATGGGCTAGTCATATAAAGTAAAATATTCTGCGCTGTGAGGGGGCTGCTATGGCTGACCTGACCTCCTTCTAGAAATACTTATTGTCTGGCACACTGTTTTAAGGGGGAACTCTGATAAATCTGGTGTAAGGGGGGCTCTCTGGGAACCCTGATTTAAGGGGGAACTGTGATATAAGATGTAACACTATTGACTCTGGTGTAAGGGGGAATGCTGTGGACTCTGAAGTAAAGGAGCACTCAGATGTGAGGGGGGCACTGTGGACACTATGGCATATGTAGGGGCACATTCACAAAGGCTTTGATTTTTGAAGAGCGAACTGCAAAACAAATTGTTCTTCACAGAGCATTTGAGAGGTGGTGAAGAGGCATTGTATCACCTCCACACCACCTGCTTTAACCCCTTGAACTTCACACTGCACACGATTGTGGGGCACTTGCAGAGTGCCGCCATTCACTTTAAAGGGTCACAGTCAGTGGGTGCTACACCTGCTGAAAGCTAAAAAAATAAGTGCTTTATTACATTTTTTAACATTGATAAGTGTTAAAAAATGTAATACATTTTAAAATGTTTGTTCACATTTATTTATAAGAGTGTGTGTGTATATGTGAGTATGTATGTGTGTGTGTGTGTGTGTGTATATATATATATATATATATATATATATATATATATATACATACATACATACATACATACATACATACATACATACATACATACATACATACATACATACACATACACATACACATACACACACATGTTTGAGCTTTGGGGTGCACACCCTAATGCAATAGGCTGCACACACCTATGATTCCAGGTAAAAACGGGCATGAAACAATTACGAGGCTCTTCCGGGTTCACCACAGCTCGGCATACATACAATGGGACCATAGAGAATAAACATAGCCACCGTCAAACAGAAAGTCAGATCCCAGCAGTGAAAAAAAAGGAATTTGGAGATTTTGATGAGGCTAAATAGAAACAATAATAAAAATATAATAGAAAAATTAATAAAATGAAAAAAATAAAGAAGAATAGAAGAATAAATTAAGATAATATAGAAGACATTTTATGATTTAAGAACACATACATTAGAATAGATTTTAGTGTCTCTAATGAAGCTACATGATGGGGATTCTATATGAGGAAGACTTCGTTTTTCATTTAGGATTTTATTTAGGCAAATTTAAGTCAGCCATAGATGGTTGGAAACTCAGATGCTTCTGCAGGGACCGGCCTGGATTCGAACCATGTATGGACAGGCTGAATATACCCAAGTTGATCGATCTATCAACTTGGGTACAACCAGACAGTTGGATTCTACGTACAATTATAGGTAGTGGCTAGCAATAATCACTGTGTTCTCCCAGCAGGGACAGCTTCCCCCAACCCCGTCCCTTACCGGGAGAATACAATGGCTCTGCGGGAGGGATTCCCCCATCAACACTGACTGTGTTGATGGGGAATCAAGCAAATTCACTCTGTCTATGGCTGGCTTTAGAGAATTTTTTCTTTTTAAGAGAAACAGTTATCTTGTTTGGCTTATAAAGTAACCTACACTTTACAATTCATCCTGTACAATCACCCGGTAAAATGAACAGAGCATATGTAGAGTATACAGTGGTGTGAAAAAGTGTTTGCCCCCTTCCTCATTTCCTGTTCCTTTGCATGTTTGTCACACTTAAGTGTTTCGGAACATCAAACCAATTTAAACAATAGTCAAGGACAACACAAGTAAACACAAAATGCAATTTGTAAATGAAGGTGTTTATTATTAAAGGTGAAAAAAAATCCAAACCATCATGGCCCTGTGTGAAAAAGTGATTGCCCCCTAAACCTAATAACTGGTTGGGCCACCCTTAGCAGCAACAACTGCAACCAAGCGTTTGCGATAACGTGCAATGAGGCTTTTAAGGCGTCCTGGAGGAATTTTGGCCCACTCATCTTTGCAGAATGGTCCTAATTCAGTTACATTAGAGGGTTTTCGAGCATGAACGGCCTTTTTAAGGTCATACCACAACATCTCAAAAGGATTCAGGTCTGGACTTTGGCTAGGCCACTCCAAAGTCTTCATTTTGTTTTTCTTCAGCCATTCGGTGGTGGACTTGCTGGTGTGTTTAGGATCATTGTCCTGCTGCAGAACCCAAGTTCGTTTCAGCTTGAGTACACGAACAGATGGTCGGACATTCTCCTTCAGGATCTCTTGGTAGACAGCAGAATTCATAGTTCCTTTTATCACGGCAAGTCTTCCAGGTCCTGAAGCAGCAAAACAGCCCCAGACCATCACACTACCACCACCATATTTTACTGTTGGTATAATGTTCTTTTTCTGAAATGCAGTGTTCCTTCTACGCCAGATATACTTGGACACACACCTTCCAAAGAGTTCCACTTTTGTTTCATCGGTCCACAGAATGTTGTCCCAAAAGTCTTGGGGATCATCAAGATGTGTTGTGGAGAAATTGAGACGAGCTTTGATGTTCTTTTTGCTCAGCAGTGGTTTTCTCCTTGGAACTCTGCCATGCAGGCCATTTTTGCCCAGTCTTTTCCTGATGGTGGAGGCATGAACGCTGACCTTAACTGAGGCAAGTGAGGCCTGCAGTTCCTTGGACGTTGTTGTGGGGTCTTTTGTGACCTCTTGGATGAGTCGTCGCTGCGCTCTTGGGGTAATTTTGGGCGGCCGACCACTCCTGGGAAGGTTCACCACTGTTCCATGTCTTCGCCATTTGTGGATAATGGCTCTCACTGTGGTTCGCTGGATTCCCAAAGCTTTGGAAATGGCTTTATAACCCTTTCCAGACTGATAGATCTCAATTACTTTCTTTCTCAATTGTTCCTGAATTTCTTTGGGTCTCGGCATGATGTGTAGCTTTTAAGGATCTTCTGGTGGACCTTACTGTGTCAAGCAGCTCCTATTTAAGTGATGCCTTGATTGTGAACAGGTGTGGCAATAATCAGGCCTGGGTGTGGCTAGAGAAATTGAACTCAGGTGTGGACAACCACAGTTATAGTATGTTTTAACAAGGGGGGCAATCACTTTTTCACACAGGGCCATGATGGTTTGGATTTTTTTTCACCTTTAAGAATAAACAACTTCATTTACAAATTGCATTTTGTGTTTACTTGTGTTGTCCTTGACTATTGTTTAAATTGGTTTGATGTTCCGAAACACTTAAGTGTGACAAACATGCAAAGGAACAGGAAATGAGGAAGGGGGCAAACACTTTTTCACACCACTGTATGTATGTGACTGCACATTTCAAATGTGTTCCTGATGTGAAAAGGACTGTTTTATTTGGACAAGGCTGTGGACACCGAACATACTTTATTTCTTCTGGTTAATCGCTTAATATGTTTTGTTAATTGGTGCAAAATAGGCTACATTCAATTTTCTATATACTGTTTTCCCAAAGATATGCTCAAATAAAACGTTGGGGATATGGCCTTGGTTGTAGCATCCGTCAAAACCATTTCTGCTTTACTTCGAGTAAATAATAAATGGGTCAGAGGTTCAATTTACAGAATTGCTCCCTTTAGACTAAACAGTAACAGATTTATATAAAGCTAGCTAGCATTTTATAAAAGCTACATGAACAACTTGAATTGAAAGAAGAACTGATGATTCTCATTAAGGTAAATAATAACGCAGCACAGTATTTTTATTTTGATAGATATAAGTCCCATTTGTTCCTATTTTTTACATTTCAGATAGTGATTTACTTGTTGAGTTAATTTGATGAATGAACTTGCTAATTTTCATAGATGGGGCATGATGACTTTACTGGTGGTATTGACATAAATAAAGTATTGACTTCTGTCTTCTGAAAATCCCTGTGTGTGCTAATTAAATAGACTACTTTCATACTATGTGAAGGGGTAGACAAATCTCAGGAGGCAGTTATTCAAGGCTATACAAAATTGCCCTTTTTATATAGTATTCAATGGAAGTGTTTCCTAGCTTATTATGGCTAGTATACATGACTCTTAAGGCAGTGTGAAACCCAACAGCAAATATTTATTATATTGCAGCTTATCAACTCCGCTCAAGCTTGGCTTGCATACACACGGTCACACCAAATTCCGACCGTCAACACATATGACGGGACTAGAAAACATAAGTTCAATACCCAGTGCGCCACCCTTTGTGCTCCTTCTGCTAATCTCGTGTTTATCTCGTTTAGTAGAAGTTTGGTGAGAGACGATTGGTGCTTTTCAGACTCGTGCTTTTCCAAACGTTACTGCTCTTCAGTTTGTGCTTGTGGGTTTGTATCTGGTTTTCAGTGCGTGTAGTCAGTTCGCATATGTTTTTCAGTGCGTTCTTGTCCGCTCGTTTATGATTTTCAGCTCGCTCTTCACAGGCTGTAGAGTGGGGGCTTGGTGTTGGGGTTCTTACTTTGACCCAAGCCCAGTCCATGAACAGGGTGGGGACGAGTTCATGGACCAAGAATTGGTTTTGCCAGCGTGACCAATTCTCTCATATGCCTTTGCTGCGGGAGATCCAGGAGAATAACCCTGATGATTTCAGGAATTTTCTCTGGATGACGGACCCCGTTTTTCACCGTCTGTTGGCTTTGCTGTCCCCTTATATTATGAAGTAGGACACCTGCATGTGGCAAGCCATCACTCCTGGGCAGAGGTTGTCGCCACCTTTCGGTACTTGGCGACAGGGAGAAGTCTACAGGACCTCAAGTTCTTGACAGGCCTCTCCCCCCAGGCTCTGGGAATCATTATTCCTGAGACCTGTTCTGCCATCATTCAGGTCCTGCAGAAGAACTATATTAGGGTAAGTTTTCTCCTTTAACATCACATTATATGTATTTAATGTATGCTAATGCTTTGTATTTCTTTAATCATTCCCAAATTACCATGATTGGAATATGCTGTGAATGTCCTCTTTATCCTCATGCATGCTTTAAGCTTTTAATGCTCCTTTTTTGGCCCACATGCATATTTACCTTCACTAACCTCCCCAGCATGCTATCCTGGGCCCATACACACCTAGCCTAGTCACTTAACAATGTATTTTGTCAGCTCCATTGTAGTGCTTTACTCTAAACACTCCCTAAAATGTGTCCAAATGTTATTGTTGTCCTTAAATTCAGGCAGAGTGCCAGAGGCTTTTTTTGGGGTCCCAAACTCATTTATAACCCCCCCTTACATTTTTCCAATGGGCCATCAGAGAGGGTGAGGAATCTGATAAGTGAACCTTATATTTTCATAAAATAAATGTTATACTGATGTTGGCCAAGAATGTTTGTGTCTAATCTGCTTGCAATGTTATGTGCAAAAGTACTAATTACATTTTTTTATTTTTTTGACTCCACAGTTTCCTTCAACGCCACAGGATTGGCAGACTGTGGCCTCCCATTTTGCTGAGCGTTGGGACTTTCCTAACTGCGGAGGGGAAATCAATGGGAAACATGTCCACATCGTCCCACCACCCCACTCAGGGTCATACTATTTTAATTATAAGGAGTTTCATAGTATTGTGTTGATAGCGGTGGTGTAGGCGACATATGACTTTTTATATGTGGACTTGGGGAAGAATGGCAGGATGTCGGATGGTGGAGTCTTTGCCCAGACCGAGTTCTATGGACGTCTCCAGAGTGGTGGCTTGGGATTGCCACCTGCGGAAGAGAACGTGGAAGGACTCTCATTTGTGTTTGTCGCAGATGAAGCATTTGGTCTGGGTTATTACCTGATGAGGCCATTCTCCCAGAGGACACTCACCCTGGAGAAGAGGGTTTTTCATTACCAGCTGGCCAGAGCCCGAAGAGTCATGGAGAATGCCTTTGGGATAATGGGCAGCCGGTTCTGCCTATTTCTTACGGCAATAAATATGGCCGTGTACAAACTGAACCACATAGTTCTAGCATGCTGCATACTTGGGCCTGAGGCCGGGCTTCCTGAAACTACCCTGACGGCCCTGGAAGCTGGCCATCCTGGCTTGCCCCCCAAAGCGCCCGTGAAGTATGGCAATAATATGTGGATTATTTTAAGGGTAGGGGGGGCATTGCTATGCCAACAAATTTGGAAATAATTTCTATTTTATAAAAAAAATGTATCTGATAAAATCTTGCCTTTTGATTTACTGCTTGTGGTTCTTTTAGCTGTCTCCTAGGTTCTCCTAGTGCACTTGTAGTGCCAAGTGTTTTTTATATTATTAACTAACCCCCATTGTCACTGTAAACACCAACTTAATACAAAAACTGTTATTGAGCATTGAAAGAAGAAGCCACAGATTGTTGAGTATAAAACCTTTTTACTCTGTGCACATGCACATGTGCGTTAGAAAATCAATTTTGTTAAAAAAAACACCATCTTGGTTTTATACATTTTTTACCTTTTAAAATTGTTTCAAAACATAACATACACAACTCAGGAACTTACAAAAAAAAAAATTTTGAAAAATGTACCAAAAACAAAAATGGTGGCATTTTGTTGTTATTTAGATTCTCCCTAATACATCAATCACGTTCTTCAGTTTTTGTTCAACCTCATTTGTTTTTTGCTTGATGATGTCTAAATCCCGACTACACCACATTATGTCCTGGATTAGTCTTTGTGCACTATCACTGGTGAAATGAGGAGATTGTTATTCCACAACCTGCACATCACCTAAAAGAAAAAATACACACGATGTATTATAAATATGCAGGCATACCTCGATTACCTGAATCTGTGGTGTCTGACACTGACCTGTTGTGGTGACAATTTCAATCACTTCTTCCACCTCTCTTTCCTCCACATCCTGAGGTTGTGGTGTCCTCTGTTCCCCTTCTTTCTGAGGTGGGGGATTCCTGTTGTTCTCCGACATCCAGAGTCTTTTCTCCCTTATGAGAATGAAACACATGGAGACACCCCTAGTATCCACTGGAGCACCTGTGTGGGTCACCATAAAAAAAATTGCTCTGATGTCCCACACTAGTGCTCCTGAGTCCAGATGTGTAAACAGCTGCTGAGTGTCCTCTCCTTACATTACACTGAATCAAGTTTGCAGACCAAATGTAGTTAACCCTGTATCTGCCAAAAACATCGTATTTGGATTACTGTGCCCACGAACATGAAAGTAGCCATTTTAAATTGTACAACAGTAAAGAAAAGCACATGGAGCAGCATGCAACTAATAATCATAATAGGAACACACGACAAGTACTTACTTTTTAGAAGCACTTTCTTGATCCTTCTGTATTGATCCTGCTCCCTCAATTTCAGGTCTGACCAGCGTTTCCTCAATTGCTTCTTGGATCGTCGTACCCCAAAATTCCAGCGCAGACTCTTCACAACTTTAGTCATGATTGGCCTTTCTCACATTTGTGTTTAGGTACGGTCCATGCTTCCCATCATAGTAAGCCCTCTTCAATATGTCGACCATCTCCACCATTTAACCAAATGAAAAATTGGAGGCCTTAAATCTCCTCCTGGATCGGGACGTTTCTTGCTCCGGGCTTTCCTCCTTGTTATTGCTATTAAGCACCTGCTGTGTCTCCACCATGTTCCTCTCCCACTGCGATGGAAAAGACGGGGTGGGGAATATTCTAGAAAGAACTACAGGGGCAGGCGACGCGGGCGGAGTTTCACGCATGCGCAGTGTATATAAAGTTAACACGCGTGTGTTGTACGTAAGTTCAGTGCGGAGGAAGGAGGACGAACGTTCTAACGAAGGTAACATTTTAAATTGGGACATCAGTGGCCTATACAGATTCGAGATTGAGGCCTTTATTAGGATAAGATTAGGAGAGTTTAGCCTGATATTAGTGTTTTTGTCTTGTGTTTTGTCTTGCAGCAAATATAAAACAATTCAAAGACCCTGAATTCATGGGCCAGTTCATAGACAGATACAGGGAGGTTAAAAACCCCTTATATCAAAATAAACCAGCTAGGAAGGCATCGCTGGAGAAACTGCTGCAATTTGTGAAGACGCAGGTCCACGATGCAGACATCGAGTTTGTGGATAAGAAAGATGGCAGCCTGAGAAGCACGTCTAGGAAGGAGCTTAATAAGGTCCAGGCTTCCATGAAATCAGGAGCAGCAGCAAAGGATGTATATGTACCCAGTCTGTGGTACTACAACAGGATGCGGTTTCTGGAAGACCAGATTGAAGCCAGGGAATCACTTTCTACACTTCCATCCACCCTTCCCTCAAGCCCAGCTGAGGCTTCTGAGGACCAACCTGGGCCTTCCATCCTGGAAGAAGTTGAGGAGCCCAGCTGGAGCCAGGTATAGTATTTTGTTACATATTTATTGTCCGAAAATTATTGTTGTTAACTAGATGTTATTATTGATAACAAATTAATGATTTAACAAAAAGTGTTTATTTATATTTAAGACAGTAGGGGCCAAAGAAAGATTGTAAAAAGAATGAAAAATGCTGGGGTCAGAATGATAGTCTTTTCTATTTATTAACATTCAATTTGCAACAGTCATGAGCTGAAAATTGTGTGTGATTGATGAACCAAAAACTAAAACTATGTCCCTTTTTCATACACAGGAAGACCTCAGCCAGGACGAGGCTCTGGAATGTGTCAGCAAGGAGGAGGCGGGGGTAAGTGTCAGCCAGGAGGTGGCCAGGCCCAGTAGCCTCACCCAATCCCAGGTGCCTCCCCTCCGCGTTACAACAAAAAGGGCCAGGAAGGGGAGTAACGTGGAGGAGAAAGCACTAGGCCTCAATAAAGATGCTAATGCGGCCCTGAAAACACCCCCTGACGCTGAAGAGGCCTATGGCTGCTATGTAGCTGCAATTGCAGCAAATGGAGGAGGGCCAACCCCTCATGTGTGAGAATATTATTTTTTAGGCCCTTCAGAAGGGGTTGAGGGGCCAAATGAGTGATAACATTCACTTATGTGCGCTCGCCCATCCTCCTCCTCCTGCCACAAGTCCACCTCCAGAGCCACAGCCTCCAAGGAAGGCGCAGGGAAGGCTGCAGGAAAGCATAGAGGGAAGGCTGCAGGGAAGACAAGAAAGTGATGGCCTGGGTTCAATCTTGTCCGACAGAAGACGCAGTTGTAGTACCACAGGTTGGGGACATATATGTCATCTGCTGCTGTTCCTGATATCTGGGAGTCCTGGACCAGATTATGCTCCTTATTCTATGGACTTCATTGTTATGAGCCACAATAAATGTAGATTTTTTTATATGAACATTCTTGCCTATGTGTCTTTCTTCAAAAAGGACACATTGTTTGGGAGTAGGTAGGTACATTTCAAAAATACAAAGTCTAATTAACACCAACCAACCAACCTCCTTGAGGTTAGAAAAATACAAGATAATAATGTTGTCGTTGAAACTTGACACCCAAAAAAAAAAAAATTATGGAGATCACTAGAAAATAATAAAAAATAACTAAAAAAAGTTAATAACATTATTATGGAGATCTGGCTTGAAAAACAAAAAAGTTTATTCAGGAGATCACGAGAAATAATAAAGAAATCAGTTTGTGAGAACATGAGCAGCAAAACAACTTCTTTCTTCTAGCATTCTAAAGAAGAAGAGAATGTGCTGCATTAAACTATTTAAAAAAGTGTAGCGTGACGAATGTGCTATCTCCATTATGAACGGTAGTTTTACCAGATCGAGCGCTTTCGTCTCATGCTTGATTCTGAGAATGCGTGAGTTTTTGCGCATCCAAATTACATACAGACAAACGCATTTTCGGATAGGAACTTTTTCAGACCGAAAAATAGAGAACCTGCTCTCAATCTTTTGCTGGCTGGAATTCCGCCAACAAAAGTCCAATGGAGCATACACACGGTCGCATTTTCCGACAAAAAGCTCTCATCGGACATTTGCTGGTGGGATTTCCGATCATGTGTACGCGGCATTAGATGTGATGGCTGCATTTGTTTTATTTGTTGTGCTTTTTTTCATTTTCTATTGGTGATCCGGCCACCACATCTAATGATTGGTAAGCTGATATATACAATATCTCTATAAGAAGATTGTCAACACCCTAAAACTGAGCTGCAGCACGGTGGCCAAGGCCATACAGTGGTTTAACAGGACAGGCTCCACGCAGAACAGGCCACGCCATGGTCAACCAGAGAAGTTGAGTGCACATGCTCAGCATTATATCCAGAAATGTCCTACCTTTCATTTTTATCCATATACAGTGCCTTGCAAAAGTATTCACCCCCTTGGCTTTTTACCTATTTTGTTACATTACAGCCTTTAGTTCAATGTTTTTTTAATCTGAATTATATGTGATGGATCAGAACACAATAGTCTAAGTTTGTGAAGTAAAATTAGAAAAATATATACATAAAACTATTTTTCAGAAATAAAAAACGGATGATTGGCATGTGCGTATGTATTCATCCCCTTTGTTATGAAGCCCATAAAAAGCTCTGGTGCAACCAATTGTACAAAGTCACATAATTAGTGAAATGATTGTCACCTGTGTGCAATCTAAGTGTCACATGATCCGTCATTACATATACACACCTTTTTGAAAGGCCCCAGAGGCTGCAACACCAAAGCAAGAGGCACCACTAACCAAACACTGCCATGAAGACTAAGGAACTCTCCAAACAAGTAAGGGACAATGTTGTTGAGAAGTACAAGTCAGGGTCAGGTTATAAAAAAAAAATCCAAATCTTTGATGATCCCTAGGAGCACTATCAAATCTATCATAACCAAATGGAAAGAACATGGCAGAACAGCAAACCTGCCAAGAAACGGCCTCACATCAAAACTCACAGACCGGGCAAGGAGGGCATTAAGCAGAGAGGCAGCACAGAAACCTAAGGTAACCCTGGAGGAGCTGCAGCGTTCCACAGCAGAGACTGGAGTATCTGTACATAGGACAGTAATAACCCGTACGCTCTATTGAGTTGGGCTTTATGGCAGAGTGGCCAGAAGAAAGCCATTACTTTCAGCAAAAAACATAATGGCACATTCTGCGTTTGTGAAAAGGCATGTGGGAGATTCCCAAAATGTATGGAGGAAGGTGCTCTGGTCTGATGAGACTAAAATTTTACTTTTTGGCCATCAAAGAAAATGCTATGTCTGGCGCAAACCCATCACATCACCCAAAGAACACTGTCCTTTCAGCAGTCAGGACTGGGAAACTGGTCAGAATTGAGGGAAAGATGGATGGTGCTAAATACAGGGATATTCTTGAGCAAAACCTGTACTACTCTGTGTGTGATTTGAGGCTAGGACAGAGGTTCACCTTCCAGCAGGACAATGACCCCAAACACACTGCTAAAGCAACACTTGAGTGGTTTAAGGGGAAACATGTAAATGTGTTGTAATGGCCACGTCAAAGCCCAGACCTCATTCCAATAGAAAATCTGTGGTCAGACTTAAATATTGCTGTTCACAAGTGCAAACCATCCAACTTGAAGGAGCTAGAGCAGTTTTGCATGGAGGAATGGGCAAAAATCCCAGTGGTAAGATGTGGCAAGCTTTTAGAGACTTATCCAAAGCGACTTGAAGCTGTGATAGCTGCAAAATGTGGCTGTACAAAGTATTGACTTTAGGGAGGTTAATAGTTATGCACATTGATTTTTCTGTTATTTTGTCCTATTTGTTGTTTGCTTCACAATAAAAAAAAATGTTCTGTAAATTATATGATGCAAATCCTCAAACAATACATGTTAATTCCAGGTTGTGAGGCAACAAAACACGAAAAATGCCAAGGGTGGTCTTTTGCAAGGCACTCTATATATATATATATATATATATATATATATATATATATATATATATATATATATATATATATATATATAGTGAGAGGGAGAAAGAGACAGATCTATATAGATATATATATATATAGAGAGAGAGAGAGAGAGAGAGAGAAATGGATATTAGGGATTTGCCGAACACCCCCGGGTTCGGTTCGCAGCAGAACCTGCAAACGGACCCAAAGTTTGCGCGGACATTAAAACCCTATTAATTACAATGGACGCGAACGTTAAAAATCAAAAGTGCTAATTTTAAAGGCTAATATGCATGTTATTGTCATAAAAAGTGTTTGGGGACCTGGGTCCTGCCCCAGGGGACATGTATCAATGCAAAACATTTTTTTTAAAACGTCCGTTTTTTTCAGGAGCAGTGATTTTAATAATGCTTAATGTGAAACAATAAAAGTGTAATATTCCTTTAAATTTCGTACCTGGGGGGTGTCTATAGTATGCCTTTGAAGGGGCGCATGTTTCCCATGCTTAGAACTGTCCCTGCACAAAGTGTCATTTTTGCAGGAAAAAAAATCAATCGCGGCTAATGAATTGTCGGCTCCCGTAATACAGAGAACAGTCATTCATTGAAAGTCATTGATAAAAAAAAAAAAAGCGTGGGGGTCCCCCCAAATTCAATTACCAGGCCCTTCAGGTCTGCTATGGATTTTAAGGGGAACCCTGGCCAAAAAAAAAAAATGGCGTGGGGTCCCCCTCAAAATCCATACCAGACCCTTATCCGAGCACGCAACCTGGCAGGCTGCAAGAAAAAGAGGGAAGAACGAGAGCGGCCCCCCATCCCTCCTGAACCGTACCAGGCCACATGCCCTCAACATTGGGAGGGTGCTTTGGGGTCTGTGACCCCTCAAAGCACCTTGTTCCCATGTTGATGAGGACAAGGGCCTCTTCCCCACAACCCTGGCCATTGGTTGTGGGGGTCTGCGGGCGGGGGGCTTATCGGAATCTGGAAGCCCCCTTTAACAAGGGAACCCCCAGATCCCGCCCCCCCTGTTTGAAATGGTAAGGGGGTACAAAAGTACCCCTACCATTTCACCAAAAAAGTGACAACAATGGTAACAATGACAGGAGACGGTCTTTGACAATTCCTTTATTAAAATCTTCTTTCATCTTCTTTCTTCTGGTCTTCTTCCTTCTTCCTTTCTTCATCCTTCGGTTTCTTCATCTTCTCCTTCCGGCATCTTCCTCCATCTTCTTCTTCCTCCGATACGCTTCTTTTTGCTCTGGTCTTCTCGTCCGGCATCTTCTTCCATGACGTCAGCGTCTCTTCTTGGGCCGCTCCGCACAATGGGAGGCTCCCGCTGTGTGAGGCTTCGCTGCGTCTGACAGGTCTTTTATAACGGAGGGCGGTGCCACCTGGTGACCCCGCCCCCCTCTGACATCATGGGGAAAGCCATAGGGAAGTCCCCATGACGTCCCCGTGCATCAGAGGGGGGGGGTCACCAGGTGGCCCCGCCCTCCATTATAAAAGACCTGTCAGACGCAGCGAAGCCTCACACAGCGGGAGCCTCCCATTGCATGGAGCAGCCCAAGAAGAGACACCGACGCCATGGAAGAAGATGCCGGACAAGAAGACCAGAGCAAGAAGAAGCGGATCGGAAGAAGAAGAAGATGGAAGAAGAAGATGGAAGAAGATGCCGGAAGGAGAAGATGAAGAAACCGAAGGATGAAGAAAGGAAGAAGGAAGAAGACCAGAAGAAGAAGATGAAAGAAGATTTTAATAAACTAATTGTCAAAGACCCTTACCATTTCACACAGGGGGGGGCCGGGATCTGGGGGTCCCCTTGTTAAAGGGGGCTTCCAGATTCCGATAAGCCCCCGCCCGCAGACCCCCACAACTAATGGCCAGGGTTGTGGGGAAGAGGTCCTTGTCCTCATCAACATGGGGACAAGGTGCTTTGAGGGGTCACAGACCCCCCAAAGCACCCTCCCAATGTTGAGGGCATGTGGCCTGGTATGGTTCAGGAGGGAGGGGGGGCCGCTCTCGTCCCCCCTCTTCTCCTGCGGCCTGCCAGGTTGCGTGCTCGGATAAGGGTCTGGTATGGGTTTTGAGGGGGACCCCACGCCATGTTTTTTTTTTTGGCCGGGGATCCCCTTAACCACTTCCCGACCGCCCCATGTAGATATACGTCGGCAGAATGGCACGTACAGGCAGAAGCACGTACCTGTACGTGCCATTCTTCAGGCGCGTGGGGGGTCCGATCGGACCCCCCCCCGGCCGGCGGGGACGGTCGGGATCGCTTCAGGAGCGATCCGGGATGAGGGGACGGCCAGTGGTTTCTGGCCACCCCCTCGCGATCGCTCCTGGCGAATCAGATGCTTCCTCTGTCTGTGTCAATCAAAACACAGGCAGAGGAAGTGATGTCACGCTCGGTGCGCCGGTCTATGTGACCGGAACGCCGAGCTGTCAACATGTACAGGTTAGTGCACCAACAGTACACTGACACCAGTACACATAGGCACACAAAACACCCCCCTGTCACCCCCAGATCACCCCCCAGATCACCCCCTCCCCCCCCAGTCACAGTGTCACTAATTGCAGTGATCATTTTTTTACTGATCACTGCATTTAGTGTCAGTGTGACTGTAATAACTGTCAGTGCAGTTAGTTTTAGGTCCAAGGTAGCCCCCTACCCCCCCTAATAAAGGTTTAACCCCTTGATTGCCCCCCAGGTAACCCCTTCACCCCCTTTTGCCAGTGTCACTAAGCGATCGTTTTTCTGATCGCTGTATTAGTGTCACTGCTGTCGCTAGGTAACCATTTTTTTTTTTTAGGTAACCGCCATGTTTATATAGGTTCATAAATAGGTTTATAGGTCAGGTACCCCCATATTACAACCTAAATAAAGGTTTTAACCCCTTGATTGCCCCTAGAGTTAACCCTTTCACCAGTGATCACTGTATAACTGTCACTGGTGACGCTGGTTAGCCAGTTAGTTATTTCGTTATTTAGGTTCCCCGTCAGGTTTTTATATAGCGTCAGGTACCCCCATATATTACCTAATAAAGGTTTTAACCCCCTGATTGCCCCTAGTTAACCCTTTCACCCCCTTTTGCCAGTGTCACTAAGCGATCGTTTTTCTGATCGCTGCATTAGTGTCGCTAGGTAACCATTTTTTTTTTTTAGGTAACCGCCATGTTTATATAGGTTCATAAATAGGTTTATAGGTCAGGTACCCCCATATTACAACCTAAATAAAGGTTTTAACCCCCTGATTGCCCCTAGAGTTAACCCTTTCACCAGTGATCACTGTATAACTGTCACTGGTGACGCTGGTTAGCCAGTTAGTTATTTCGTTATTTAGGTTCCCCGTCAGGTTTTTATATAGCGTCAGGTACCCCCATATATTACCTAATAAAGGTTTTAACCCCCTGATTGCCCCTAGTTAACCCTTTCACCCCCTTTTGCCAGTGTCACTAAGCGATCGTTTTTCTGATCGCTGCATTAGTGTCGCTAGGTAACCAGTTTTTTTTTGTATTACTGTTACGGGTGACGCTGGTTAGTTAGCTTGTTTTTTATACTGTCAGGGCACCCGCCATTTATTACCCAATAACGGTTTAACCCCCTGATCGCCCGGCGGGTGATATCAATTAGGTTTTAGGGTCAAATAAGGTCTGCGTCGCCCCAGGTTAGTGCCAGTACCGCAAACACCCACGCGCAAAGCATACACCTCCCTTAGTGGCACAGTATCTGAACAGATCAATATCTGATCTGATCAGATCTATACTAGCGTCCCAGCAGTTTAGGGTTCCAAAAAAAAAACGCATTGTTAGCGGGATCAGCCCAGATACCTGCTAGCACCTGCGTTTTCCCCCTCCGCCCAGCCCAGCCCACCCAAGTGCAGTATCGATCGATCACTGTCACTTACAAAACACTAAGCACACATAACTGCAGCGTTCGCAGAGTCAGGCCTGATCCCTGCGATCGCTAACATTTTTTTTTGTGGTAGCGTTTTGATTCAGTCGCTTCAGTCAGGAGCTTTTTTACCTGTGAATCTCAAAAAAAAAAAAAAAAAAAAAAAAATAGTTGTCGTTTTATTGTTCTCTCTCTCACTCTATTCTCTCTCTATTGTTGCTCTTTTTTTACTCCATTCTATTCTGCAATGTTTTATTATGTTTTATCATGTTTTATCATGCTTGCTTTTCAGGTATGTAATTTTGTTTACTGTGTTTTAGTGTTAAGCATTTTTTTGTTTTCAGGTGCGCCATTCAGTTGCAACGCGGATTTATTTATCTTGACAGCAACAGCGTTTGCTCCCACGATACATAAAGCCGCGACTCCAACGCTGTAGGAGGTGATTTCACCACCACAGTTAAAAAAAAGAGCATATATGCCGAAGCATGGGGGCAGCAGGGGGGGGGAGGAGCGATTGGCTCCTAATGCCACGTACATACGGTCGAAATTCCGACCGTGTGTACACGGCATAACTTTTGCGGGAGGATGCCCCCATGCATCGGCATATATAAATGGTGCATGTATGCCCATCATTAGAAGTGGGTGGATGAAGGGAGGTATTCTAATGGTGGGCATACCCACCAATCAATCTCTTTTTTTCGTTCAGCCAAGAGGCTGCATGAAAAAAAAAAGATTACAATATATGTCCAGTATGTTGCTGGACTTTGAATGGTTATACCAGAATGATGCCTGCAGGTTTAGGTATCATCTTGGTATCATTCTTTTCAGCCAGTGATCGGCTTTCATGTAAAAGCAATTCTAGCGGGTAATTAGCCTCTAGACTGCTTTTACAAGCAGTGGGAGGGAATGTCCCCCCTCCCGGATATAAACCGCGCCATTGGGAAATTGGGAAAGCATTTTATCACACCAATCTTGGTGTGGTCAGATGCTTTGAGGGCAGAGGAAAGATCTAGGGTCTAATAGACCCCAATTTTTTCAAAAAAAGAGTACCTGTCACTGCCTATTGCTATCATAGGGGATATTTACATTCCCTGAGATAACAATAAAAATCATAACAAAGAAAAAAAATGGAAGGAACAGTTTAAAAATAAAATAAAAAAGCTAAATAAATTTAAAAAAAAACAAACAAAAAAAAAAAAAGCACCCCTGCCCCCCCTTCTCTTGCGCAAAGGCGTACACAAGCGTTGGTCTGGCGTCATATGTAAACAGCAATTGCACCATGCATGTGAGGTATCACCGCGAAGGTCAGATCGAGGGCAGTAATTTTAGCAGTAGACCTCCTCCGTGAATCTAATGTGGTATCATGTAAAGGCTTTTAAAGGCTTTTAAAAATGTATGTAGTTTGTCGCCACTGCGTGTTTGTGCGCAATTTTAAAGCATGTCGTGTTTGGTATCCATGTACTCGGCCTAAGATCATATTTTTTATTTCATCAAAAATTTGAGCAATATAGTGTGTTTTAGTGCATTAAAATAAAAAAAAGTGTATTTTTTCCACAAAAAATGCGTTTGAAAAATCGCTGCGCAAATACTGTGTGGAAAAAAAAAATGCAACACCCACCATTTTAATCTGTAGGGCCTTTGCTTTAACATTATATATAGTGTTTGGGGGTTCAACGTAATTTTCTTGCAAAAAAAAAATATGTTTTCATGTAAACAAAAAGTGTCAGAAAGGGCTTTGTCTACAAGTGGTTAGAAGAGTGGGTGACGTGTGACATAGGCTTCTAAATGTTGTGCATAAAATGCCAGGACAGTTCAAACCCCCCCCAAATGACCCCATTTTGGAAAGTAGACACCCCAAGCTATTTGATGAGAGCAATGTTGAGCCCATTAAATATTTTTTTTTTTTGTCCCAAGAGATTGAATAATGAAAAAAAAAAAAAATATATATTTTTTTTTTACAAAAAGTTGTCACTAAATGATATATTGCTCAAACATGTCATGGGCATATGTGGAAATACACCCCAAAATACATTCTGTTGCTTCTCCTGAGTACGGGGATACCACATGTGTGGGACTTTTTGGGAGCCTAGCTGCATACGGAACCCCAAAAACCAATCACCGCCTTCAGGCTTTCTAAGGGTGTAATTTTTTTATTTCACTTCTCACTGCCAATCACAGTTTCGGAGGCCATGGAATGCCCAGATGGCATAAAACCCCCCAAAATGACCCCATTTTGGAAAGTAGACACCCCAAGCTATTTGCTGAGAGGTATGGTGAGTATTTTGCAGATCTCGCTTTTTGTCACAAAGTTTTGAAAATTGAAAAAAAAAGAAAAAAAAAATGTTTTTTTCTTTACTTTCTTCATTTTCAAAAACAAATGAGAGCTGTAAAATACTCACCATGCCTCTCAACAAATAGCTTGGGGTGTCTACTTTCCAAAATGGGGTCATTTGGGGGGGTTTTGTGCTATTTTGGCATTTTATGGCCTTCGAAACGGTGATAGGTAGTGAGGAGTGAAATCAAAAATTTGCACCCTTAGAAATCCTGAAGGCGGTGCTTGGGTTTCGGGGCCCCGTACGCGGCTAGGCTCCCAAAAAGTCCCACACATGTGGTATCCCCATACTCAGGAGAAGCAGCAAAATGTATTTTGGGGTGCAATTCCACATATAACTATGGCATGTGTGAGCAATATATCATTTAGTGACAACTTTTTGAAAAAAAAAAAAATCTTTTTTATTTTTGTCTTTATTCAATCACTTGGGACTAAAAAAAAAAATATTCAATGGGCTCAACATGCCTCTCAGCAAATAGCTTGGGGTGTCTACTTTCCAAAATGGGGTCATTTGGGGGGGTTTTGTACTTCTCTGCCATTTTAGCACCTCAAGAAATGAAATAGGCAGTCATAAATTAAAAGCGGTGTAAATTCCAGAAAATGTACTCTAGTTTGTAGACGCTATAACTTTTGCGCAAACCAATAAATATACGCTTATTGGCATTTTTTTTACTAAAGACATGTGGCTGAATACATTTTGGCCCAAATGTTTGACTAAAATTGAGTTTATTAGATTTTTTTTATAACAAAAAGTAGAAAATCTCTTTTCTTTTCAAAATTTTCGCTCTTTTTCCGTTTATATCGCAAAAAATAAAAATCACAGAGGCAATCAAATACCATCAAAAGAAAGCTCTATTTGTGGGAAGAAAAGGACGCAAATTTCGTTTGGTTACAAAATTGCATGACCGCGCAATTACCAGTTAAAGTAGTGCAGTGCGAAATTGAAAAAAGACCTCTGGTCCTTTGGCTGCCAAATGGTCCGGGGCTGAAGTGGTTAAAATCCATCCCAGACCTAAAGGGTCTGGAATGGATATTTAGGGGGACCCCCTATGTAATTTTTTTTTAATTTGAAGCGGGGTTCCCCTTTATATACATAGCAGACCTGAAGGGCCTGGTAATTGAATATGGGGGGACCCCCACGCTTTTTAATTTTTTTTATTTTTTTTTTTTTATCAATGACTTTTTTTTATCAATGACTTTCAATGAATGACTGTTCTCTGTGTTAGGGGAGCCGGCAATTCATTAGCCGCAGATGGCTGCCTTAGATGACACAACAGGCCAGAAGGGTAAAGGTGGTTTAATGTTATACTGCAATGCTGTACTAACAGCACGCACACACTACACTAATCCACAGAATCACAGCAGATAATGTCAGACTCAGCAGAATGAATAATGTCACTGACACCGTCATGTTCCTAACGCCGGAACACACTACATGAGGCCGCCGGCGCGGCGGCCTTATATAGTGTGGGGCGTGTACTAAACCCCCTGAGCTATAATTGGCCACAGGCATCCTGCCTGTGGCCAAGTATTGCTCTCCTCGCCGCTGGCTCTATGATTGGCCAAGCATGCGGGGTCACAGTGCATGCTTGGCCAATCATCAGCCAGCAATGCACTGCGACTGGCGCAGTGCATTGTGGGCCGTTCGCATCACACAAATTTGATGAGAACGGCCCACATAGTTCTGGGCTCGACGAGCGGACGAACGGCCGATGTTCGATTCGAACATGGGTTCGAAACGAACACCGGGCCCATCCCTAATGGATATAGATGTGGAGATGGTGCCGGCTAATATGCAGAAGAAACTTTTATAAGATAAAGAATATTTGCAGTAAGAACACATTTTTTAAGTATTCAAAGTGACCATTTGGATTGTAATTATTATTTATTTCAGAATATTGTAAAAAAAAAATTATGTGGGAGGGTTTACTATCGCTTTAAGCGCAGCACATTTTGGTATTATAAGACTGTTTACTATTAATACAAAAAATATCTCATAGCCTGCTCGCAGCTATGAATATAGAGAATATCTATTCTCTATATAGGGTCCACAAGTGCAGTTTCATTGTTTGAATTTTGAGGATATTATTAAAGCCTAAGGCCCTTTTACACATGCGGAACATTTGTTTCATCAGTTCAGTCAGTTTTTTTCAAAGAAAAACCTATTAAGTCTATATCAGGTCAGTTTTTCATCCGTTTTTCATCTGTTTTTGCATCCATTTTTTTACATCTGTCAGCTAGAGTCCTTAACCACTTGAGTCCCGGAGCCATTCTTTAATGTAAAAACAGACTGTTTGTCCGTTTACACAAATTTTTCGCCCGTTTTTAGTCCGATCCTTTTTTAACAGAAGAAAAAAAGGGCTTTGATGCGTTCCAAAAAATGGATGTTGACGGAAGTGGATGTAAACAGATGTAAATGGATGAACTGTTTCATTGGCCAAAAATAATGATGTAAGATGCCCTTTCAGATTGAATTTTGTGCTCTTCGGAGGCATTGTAAGTACCTTTGGGTTTTCTTTTATTAGATAATTTTTTATTATATATTGTTATGTAAACATTTGTTCGAAAAAAAACTTTTTATACTTTGAATACATCATGTACATGTTTTTACTTGTAAGTAGCAGATCAACATTGCTCCTTGCCTATTTTTTTTAAATTTTCTCTGTATTTTTTTTATTTTTTTATTATGAGGTACTGCTTATATTTCTCTTGAAGAACTAGCCTTATTTTTACATCAGGGGACGCCCCATTTTATACCCTCTTGAGTAGCATATAACCACATCAATACAGGGCATTTTCACCCCCTTCCTCAGTTTAGGCCGATATGTATTCTTCTACATATTTTTGGTAAAAAAAATCGCAATAAGCGTATATTGATTGCTTTGTTGCAAAAGTTATAGTGTCTAAAAAATAGGGGATAGTTTTAATTGCATTTTTATTATTTTACTAGTAATGGCGGCGATCTGCAATTTTTATCATGACTGCGACATTGCAGCGGACATGTCGGACACTTTTGACACCATTTTGGGACCATTCACATTTATACAGTGATCAGTGCTATACAAATGCATTGATTACTGTATAAATGTCACTGGCAGGGAACGGGTTAACACTAGAGGGCGATCAAGGGGTTAATTGTGTTACCTAGGGAGTGATTCTAACTGTAGGGGGAGGGGACTCACAAGGGGAGGAGACCGATCGTGTTCCTCTGTACTGGGAACACATGATCGTTCTCCTCTCACCTGACAGGACGTGGATCTGTGTGTTTACACACACAGATCCACTGTCCTGCTCTGTTAACGCGCAATCGCGGGTGCCCTGCAGACATCATGGCCGCCGGGCACGTGCATCGGCTCCCGAGTGATGCAGATGGGGGCGCGCCTCCTAGATGGCCGGGAAACCCAGGACATCATATGACACCCGCCCAGCAAGGGAGATTCCTCCTGCCGATGTCATATGATAATGGGCGGAATGGGAAGTGGTTAAAAATTATCATCTAGATGTGACCCAGTCTCCATTAAAATGGTGACTGTCTTCTGTGCCATATATCAAGGATAAAATGGCAGATTAGTTATTTTCGGTTCTGTATCACTGGCAAAATAGCAGACGGAGCACTTCCGGTTCTCATTTTAACTTGATTGATTACCAGGATTGAAACTCTTTTCAGCATGCAAAAGCATGGCTGACGTTGACACTAGAGGACCCCTTGATAACGTCCTATTAGATGAAACACTAGTGTTGACATCACGCCGCTGTCTGATTCAAGGTTGTCAGCGGCTTCCAATGTAAGTAGTTTATGTTTTTCAATGGTTTTACATAGTAGATGAGGTGGAAAAAAGACACAAGTCCATCAAGTCCAACCTATGTGTGTGATTATATGTCAGTATTACCTTGTATATCCCTGTATGTTGTGGTCGTTCAGGTGCATATCTAATAGTTTCTTGAAACTATTGATGCTCCCTGCTGAGACCACCACCTGTGGAAGGGAATTCCACATCCTTGCCGCTCTTACAGTAAAGAACCCTTTACGTAGTTTAAGGTTAAACCTCTTTTTTCTTCTCATTTCAATAAGTGGCCACGAGTCTTGTTAAACTCCCTTCCACGAAAAAGTTTTATCCCTATTGTGGGGTCACCAGTACGGTTTTTGAGAATTTTAATCATATCCCCTCTCAAACGTCTCTTCTCCAGAGAGAATAAGTTCAGCGCTCGCAACCTTTCCTCATATTCCTCATATTATTACTAATATCCTCCAGACCCTTTATCAGCTTTGTTGCCCTTCTTTGTACTCGCACCATTTCCAGTACATCCTTCCTGAGGACTGGTGACCAGAACTGGACAGCATACTCTAGGTGCGGCCAGACCAGAGTCTTGTAGAGCGGGAGAATTATCGTTTTATCTATGGAATTAATCCTCTTTTTAATGCATGCCAATATTCTGTTTGCTTTGTTAGCAGCAGCTTGGCATTGCATGTCATTGCTGAGCCTATCATCTACTAGGACCCCCAGGTCCTTTTCCATCCTAGATTCCCCCAGAGGTTCTCCCCCCAATGTATAGATTGCATTCATATTTTTGCCACCCAAATGCATTATTTTACATTTTTCTACATTGAACCTCATTTGCCATGTAGTTGCCCACCCCATTAATTTGTTCAGATCTTTGTGCAAGGTTTCCACATCCTGTGAAGAAGTTATTGCCCTGCGTAGCTTAGTATCATCCGCAAATACAGAGATTGAACTGTTTACCCTATCCTCCAGGTCGTTTATGAACAAATTAAACAGGATTAGTCCCAGCAGAGAATCCTGGGGGACCCCACTACCCACCCCTGACCATTCTGAGTACTCCCCATTTATCACCACCCTCTAAACTCGCCCTTGAAGCTAGTTTTCAATCCATGTACTCACCCTATGGTCCATGCCAACAGACCTTATTTTGTACAGTAAACGTTTATGGGGAACTGTGTCAAATGCTTTTGCAAAATCCAGATACACCACTTCTACGGGCCTTCCTTTATCTAGATGGCAACTCACCTCGTCACAGAAGGTTAATAGATTGGTTTGGTTTGGCAAGAACGATTCTTCATGAATCCATGCTGATTACTGCTAATGATATCGTTCTCATTACTAAAATCTTGTATATAGTCCCTTATTATCCCATCCAAGAGTTTACATACTATTGATGTTAGGATAACTGTTCTGTAATTCCCAGGGATGTATTTTGGGCCCTTTTTAAATATTGGTGCTACATTGGCTTTTCTCCAATCAGCTGGTACCATTCCAGTCAGTAAACTGTCAGTAAAAATTAGGAACAATGGTCTGGCAATTACTTGACTGAGTTCCCTAAGTACCCTTGGATGCAAGCCATCTTGTCCCGGTGATTTATTAATGTTAAGTTTTAAGATTCCCTTGTGAAAAGTGAGGAGAAGAATAAATTCAATACCTTCACCATCTCCCCATCCTTTGTAACCAGATGCCCTTCCTCATTCTTTATGGGGCCAATATGGCCTGTCCTCCCTTTTTTACTGTTTAAATACTTAAAGAATTTCTTGGGATTTTTTTTGCTCTCCGCTATGTGTCTTTCATGTTCTATCTTAGCCGTCCTTATTGCACCCTTACATTTCTTGTTGTATTCTTTATAAAGTCTGAATGCTGATGATGATCCCTCAACCTTGTATTTTTTTGAAGGCCTTCTCCTTTGCTTTTATATGCATTTTTACATTGGAGTTATGACATCCAGGACTTTTGTTCACTCTTTTAAATTTATTACCCAATGGGATGCATTGGCTAATGCCTTAATTTAATATGCTTTTAAAGCAAACCCATCTCTCCTCCGTGTTCTTTGTTCCTAAGATTTTATCCCAATTTATGCCTTATAGCAAGGTTTGTAGTTTAGGGAAGTTGGCTCTTTTGAAATTCAGTGTCTTTGTATTCCCCTTATATTTCCTATTTGTGTGATTTATACTGAAACCAATTGACCTGTGATCGCTGTTACCTAAATTGCCCCGTATTTCCACATCCGTGATCAGGTCTGTATACATACATACTTACATTTGCAATAAAGATACTGCACTATAAGGATTATCTCTGGCTCCTGGTGAGCTTTATTTATCATAGCTCTATTCTAACGAGAAATGTCACTGGACAGTTTCATCTAATGGCAAGACAGTCTACAACCTATGCGTGTTTGCTGCTTTAATGGCAGCCATCTGTTCCGGTGAGTGTTCACTTCACTGGGGTGTGCCGATTGATCTTGGAGCTCTTTATTTGGATCACATTTCTTTCACATAAGGATGCATTGGCTCAATCTCTGTTTTGCTATTAATTGACTTTTGAGCACTTTGCCGGATCACGTTTTTCCCTTCAGGATGTATAAGACTACACCCTTTACCTGCACAGGACTTTTTTTTTATATTGATTATTTTGTCACTAAGGATTTTTGTGCATAAGTTATTTTTACACACAATAGAGAGGACCTTATTACCAACATTTTTGGATTTAATTTTTGTTCACCTAATGATTAATGTTGCTTAATCTTTTTTTGGCTCTACACATACTTTTTTACATCCATTTACATCTGCTTTTTCATTAAGATGCATTGATATCTGTTTTTCATCAGTCAACAGATAGATCAAAAACGGATAAATGATCCGCAAATGTGAAAGGGGCCCTAAGACCTTCTTTAACCCCTTAATGAACAGGGTCAAAACAACCTTAATGCCCAAGCCCAATTTTGCAACTGTGACATGTGTATGACATGTGTCTGTACATGTAGATTATTCCTTGTTTTTTTCACAACAGATTGGGCTTTCATTTGGTAAGTAATGGATATAGTAAAAAAAAAAAAAATTCTTCTACTCCTGACGATTACAGCGTTACCACATAAGTGTGTGCATTGGTGTGTGCACCCTATTGCATTAGAGTGTGCACTCCAGAGCACAAACACATGTGTGTATATCAGCAGAGCAGTGGATGGTGTCAGTAGAGCAAAGATTGGTGTCAGTAGAGCAGTGGACAGTATTAGTATTTTTTTTTAATTTTATTATTTTTTACAATATTATTTTTTTTTAAAAATTTTTACAGTATTATTTTTTATTACTTTTTTAAGATTTTTTTATGGGGCTTTGGTGATATATCAAGGGTCTAAACAGACCCCGGATGTCTCACGTTTGAGACAGAGAAAGAAACTAAGGACAGAGTTTCCCCAGTCCCTTTGTCTGCAGCTTGCAGTAAACATAATTTACTATGCTTCAGTTAAGAATCAAAACAGAAGTGATCGGTACAGATCACTCACTGTGTTCATTCAGAAAAGGAAGGGGTCAGTTAATTAAATATTTACCAGCCCCTTCCCTGCTCGTGAGAGGAGAGGAGAGGAGAGGAGGGAAGCTGGCAGCACTGCAGGGAGGGAGACAGGAAGCCGGGGGAATCAGCACCGCACGGGGTAGTTAGGGTGTGCCACACTGACATTAAATATAAAAAATTATCTTCTTACCTACAACACACTGACGCTGACACTAACAGCTACTTGCACTGCCACTGACTGACACAGACACTGATACTGACACTTACAATGCCACTAAATGCCATTAACTGTTATTAACACTGACAATAACTGACAGCATTGAACTAGTTAATCTTTATTTTTTCTTCTTTTTTTTTTGGACAGAGTTCTCCTTAGCCAGTAGGATGAGATACAATGTATTGTTTCCTCCTCACTAACAAACAAGGAAGGGCTCAACTCAGGGAAGGGCTACAAAGTGAGTGATCACTGCAATAGCCAATCAGAGGCTATCTGTCAGGGCTGGGCTCGGCCCTTCCTTCTCTGAGATGGCCGCTCAGCTGTCGGGTAATCGCCAGCTCCTATCTCTCCAGAGGTACTCAGCTGTTGATGATATCCTGCTCATCAGTCCTGCCTACTTAAGCTGTCCGGTTTAGAGGATCTTTGCCTTCGCCTTGGTCAACATCACAGAAACTATCTACTGCGATCCTGTTCAAGACTTGCTTTTCTGACATCCCTTCTGGCTCCAGATCCTGCTAGCTGTTTCACTACATTGATCCCTGACTTCTGGTTTGGCTGACTATCCGTTCCGGTTACTGAACTTTGGCTATGTTTAGACTACGTTTGTTTTTTTACTTTTATTATTAAACAAGTGGGCTTTAACCATGATTTCATGGTTTCTGACACTATCACAGTGATCATGTGATCGGGATCTGGTTCCCTTAGGTCTCAATTGTTATTAGAGACCCAGGACTGTCAGCGCAGCTTGGTTGCAGTAATTGGAGCATGCGACCCAGCGTACTCCCAGCACAAGAACATTTATATGCGGTGCCCAGGTTTAAAGCCCACTACATATACATGTTACGTGGTCATAAATGGTTTAAAGTGTATAAATCTTAATAATACACTTCTCTTATTTGCTCCCTTTTGGTCTGTTAAATATACAGTTAAAAAAATGTGTTGATCCTGCCAGAAGTGCAGTGCTATTCTGAGCACTCTACCATGTTATCTAAAAATGTACTTTAAAAGACTGTTAGAGCTGCAGAACACCTTTCACCTATATTTTGGAGAAAAAGATATGGAGTCCTATCATACAGTACTTCCTGTCTTAGGGTAACACTGCTGCTCCTGCATAGACATTGTACAGTAGGCGAACATTTTCATCCCAAGACAGGAAGTGTTTACTGGCAGGATCACCAACTGAAAATAGGAGGAAAAAACACCTAAAAAAATAAGAAAACTAACCCATCCACTAAAAGTATGGACTATATCTTCAATATATTACTTCTGAATTTTAACCACTTCACGCAAATCGCTGTACCCGTACGTCAGTACTTTGACGCTAGCTGCCATAATCCCAGTATTTTCAGGATAAAAGTGGTCTCCGCGGCAGAGATCACTTTTATCAGGTCGCGCTCGGGTCGTCTCCGCCGCTTACCGAACCCGCCCGTAGTGGCGGAGACAATTGCGTCCTCTCCAGTGGATGCCTGACTGCCGACTAAGGGGAAGATGGCCCCTGCTCGGCTCCATGGCATGAGAGGGTGGAAGCGATGTCAAATGTCACTTCAGCCCTCAGCTCTTAAAGGAGAAATTCTTTTTTTTTTTTATTCTTTTTTTATTGCATTTTAGTGTAAATATGAGATATGAGGTCTTTTTGACCCCATATCTCATATTTAAGAGGTCCTGTCATGCTTTTTTTTTCTATTCGAAGGGATGTTTACATTCCTTGTAATAGGAATAAAAGTGACTAATTTTTTTTTGTCAAGATAAAAAACTAAAAGTAAAATAAATACAAAAAATTTTTTTTTTAAAGCACCCTGTCCCGACGAGCTCGCGTGGAGAACCGAACGCATACGTGAGTAGTGCCCGCACATGAAAACGGTGTTCAAACCACACATGTGAGGTATAGCTGCGATTGTTAGAGCAAGAGCAATAATTCTAGCCCTAGACCTCCTCTGTAACTCAAAACTGGTAACCTGTAGAATTTTTTAAACATTGCCTATGGAGATTTTTAAGGGTAAAAGTTTGTCCGCATTCCACGAGCGGGCACAATTTTGAAGCATGACATTTTGGGTATCAATTTACTCAGTGTAACATTATCTTTCACAATATGAAAAAAAATTGGGCTAACTTTACTGTTGTCTTATATTTTAATTAAAAAAAGCTTATGTTTTCCAAAAAAAAGTGCGCTTGTAATACCGCTTGGCAAATACAGTGTGACAGAAAGTATTGCAACGACCGCCATTTCATTCTCTAGGGTGTTAGAAAAAAATATGTATAATGTATGGGGGTTCTAAGTAATTTTCTAGCAAAAAAAAAATTATTTTAACTTGTAAACAAGAAGTGTTAAAAAGAGGCTCGGGGCTGAAGTGGTTAAGCTTGGATCAGAGGCTCTATACTCCAACTTTTTTGTAATTAGTTGTGGGAAAAGGGTTTATTAGGAAGTTTAGATGCATCCTCAAACTATGGCCAAGAAAATATCAACATACAATTTTTTTTGTGACTCAACTAAAGCTGTGCAGTTATTTCTTTCTTTGCTTTTCTCCATTCAAAAGGTAAGGGTCACTGTCAATCTGCCAATAGATTTCTTAGAAAGTTAAAAAGTCTCTGTATGGTTATACGTTCTTATTACCACACCTTAGATGTTGTGCAACATAGCCAGATCATCACAGGCAATGACCAAATTGTGTTGTACATGGCCACCTTAGTCACATAAATGGGCATGTTTAATATTTTAGATTTAGATTTAGAATGGATTTGGAATAATATTGGATGAGCATTAGAAGTGCTATCATTCATAATATGCTAGCTATAAAAAAGCACATATGTTAATATATGTTCTTTTTCACAACTATAACACCTGCAAGATTTTTTTTCATTATTGTTTTTTTTTCTTAAGAATATAGTAGGCTTTATTTACATAAAGCAATGATCCATGAAGGTTACCATAACACTGAAGGACCATATTAGCCGCTTGAATGAAATTCATTAGAAATTAACTACCACTTAAATTAATTTTCCCACATTCACAAGGTTGTAATGGCGGAAAAAGAAACCGTCCATCAGTGTGAACTGACAGGAGAGCTGTCATTGCATTTATTTATAGGGGAATACATTAACCCATAGTGCCAGTTTTTCCTTTGTCTGAAAAGAAATCACTTTTCAAAAAAGGGATTTTCTTTCACTGCTTTACTTGTTTAACCCACTTATACATAAATATATCACCTTTAGCTATTCCGATTGCATTTCCAGACTGCAAAATAAGCTTTTGTATAAAACACTGCAACCTTATTGTACAAATTAAACATTTCTATGAGTAAGCTATGCATTTATATAAATGCCTTTATTAAATAAATAAGCATTACTTGAAAGAAAATAATATAATTTAATTGCTATAAAAAAAAATATTTTCTAGAATAAATTGGATGACAAGCATTTGACTATCAGCAAATGCAAACGCTTTTTGTGGAAAGTGTGTAAAAATAATAATATTTTTATTTGATTTTATTGAGTCATTATTATTGAAATTGATAGCCACAAATATAAACACAGTTCAAATGAGACACATGTCCCTCTTTTAAAGTGACCCTGTCATAAAAAATACAAATGTGAAACAGGTATACCTGCAAGAGAAGATTGTAAAGAGGGATTCTCCACTGAGGTCTGCTGGGAAATCGACACTTTGGGGAGAATCAGTCTCCTTGGTCCCCTGCTGCGTTCAGTGGTTCTCTCATCCACCTGCACATCACTACAGGGCTGATTGAAGTCAGCAATTCAAATTAGATACATGGGATCCGACTTGTGAGACCCTAAGTCACATGACATGTCAAATTCAATGTTTCCCTATGAGAGCCGTCTTAACTGATACTACACAAGTCCCTTAGAGTTCCTGCAATACTTTGGTCTGACTTGGGTGTGATTTCAGCCCTTGTACAGGCTCCTAAACAGCATCCAAGTCAGAAGTAAGAAGGAAGTCACAGGGCAAAGTCGCGGGCAAATTCATACGACTTTGCCGTCGCAGCAGTGTGAACGGAGACTAATGCCGCGTACACAAGATCGGACTTTCCGGCAGACTTGGTCCAGCGGACAATCTGCCGGACTTTGCAGCGGAGGTCCGCCGGACTTACCGAACGAGCGGACTTGCGCACACATGAGCACACACGAACGGGCTTTCTGGCGGACTAGGTCTGACGGACTTTCCAAATGAACGGACTTGCCCACACATGGACTAAAGTCTGGTCATTTTGAACGTGACTCCAGGTACGATGGGACTAGAGAAGGAAGTCAATCTCGCCGCTTTCATCGGCGAGATTGACGCCTTGTGACCCCCGTCACCAGGTACAGATTTTGAGGGTAACCCCCTACGCAGAAAGAGCGGCGTGGGGGTGCCCCCAACGTCCATACCAGACCCTTATCCGAGCACGCAGCCCGCCCGGCCATACCAGGCCGCATGCTCAACATGGGGTGGTGGGTCCTTTGGGGAAGGGGGGCGCTCTGCGGCCCCCCCACCCCAAAGCCCCTTGTCCCCATGTTGATGAAGACAAGGGCCTCTTCCCGACAACCCTGGCCGTTGGTTGTCGGGGTCTGCGGACAGGGGGCTTATCGGAATCTGGGAGCCCCCTTTAATAGGGGGGCCCCCAGATCCCGGCCCCCCACCCTATGTGAATGAGTATGGGGTACATGGTACCCCTACCCATTCACCTAGGGGGAAAAAAGGTCAATAAAAAAACACACTAGACAGGTTTTTAAAGTAGTTTATTAGGCAGCTCGGGGGTCTTCTTCCGACTTCGGGGGTCTCTTCCGACTTCTCCGCTCTTTCTGGCCTCTTCTCCCGCTCTCCGGTTCTTCTGCTGGGCTCCTCCGCTATCTTCTTCCAGCTATTTTACTAGTGTTGGCCCAGTCTTCTGGTTTGTTGTCGTCACCATCGCTGCCGCTGTCTTCTTCTTCTTCCTTCTTCTTCTCTTCTTCCGATGTTGACATGACGCTCTGTCCTGCTGTAATGCGGTGGACATGCTGCGTATCGACTTATATAGGCATAAGGGGTGGGGTCACCGGGTGATGTCACCCAGTACCCTGCCCCTTATGGCGTCACAGTCCTAGCATGCCCCGGGACTGTGACACCATAAGGGGCGGGGTCACCGGGTGACATCACTTGGTGAACCCGCCCCTTATGCCTTTATAAGTCGATATGCAGCGTGTCCACCGCATTACAGCGGGAGAGAGCGTCATGTCAACATCGGAAGAAGAGAAGAAGGAGGAAGAAGAAGACGGCGGCGGCGGCGGCGGCGGCGATGGCGATGACGGAACCAGATGACCGGGCCAGCACTAGTATAAGAGCTGGAAGAAGACAGCGGAGGAGCCCGGCAGAAGAACCAGAGAGCGGGAGAAGAGGACTGAAAGAGCGGAGAAGTCGGAAGAGACCGCCAAAGTCATAAGTAGACCCCCGGAGCTGCCTAATAAACTACTTTAAAAACATGTCTAGTGTGTTTTTTTTATTGACCTTTTTTTTTTTTTTCCCTAGGTGAATGGGTAGGGGCACCCCACCCCCTTTCCTGACCAGCCGGACTGCATGCTCGGATAAGGGTCTAGTATAGACTTTGGGAGGACCCCCACTCCATTCTTTCGGCGTAGGGGGATACCCTCAAAATCCATACCAGGCGACGGGGCTCGCAAGGTGTCAATCTCGCCAATGAAAGCGGCGAGATTGACTTCCTTCTCTAGTCCCATCGTACCTAGAGTCACGTTCAAATTGAAAGGACTTTAGTCCGTGTGTGGGCAAGTCTGTTCATTTGGAAAGTCCGTCGGACCTGCATACAGACGAGTGGACTTCCCAACAGGAACTGGGTCCGGCGGACTTTCGGTGGGAAGATTTAAAATATGTTTTAAATCTAGGTCCGTCTGACTTTTGGGAGGAAAAAGTCCACTGGAGCCCACACACGATCGGGATTTCCGCCATACTATGGTCTGCCCGACCAAGTCCGCCAGAAAGTTTGTTAGTTTATACTACATAAATAGTTAATTGCCTTTAAATGCATACAGTATTTTAGTTTGCCTATTTTGTCACCAAAAAGGACTAGACCCCCCCCCCCCCCCCCAAACATTTCTGTAAATCTATTAACAACTAAATGGAATTGAGCAGATCTGTATGACAATTGGAGGGGTCCTAGCACCCAACTGTCTATCATTTAGTATATATAGGCCCCTATGTCCCCAAGGATCCTTGTGCAGTTTCAGTCTGCTCCTGTACAGAATGGCCGATCTCTAGAGAATATAATGCTGTTACTAACACCTGACACAGTATTTATTGAAAAATGGAAGATCAAGACATGCAGCAAATTCAATACAATCTAGTAAACATGTTGGGAATGAATGTGTTATAAGTACAACAAAAATTGGTGAATAACCTGTTAGGCTGTATAGCACATAATAAGTGAACTGATCATTGTTGCTTTACAATTATGCCTCTTTGTCAGAAATAAATCTATTAAAAGGCATAGTTACAACATGTTTCATGTTATAGAGGTAAATGAGCTTGTACATTTCCCCTGATCTAGCCAATCAAAAACACTAAACTGAAAAATAAAATAATAATAAAAAAACACCTAACATGCACATCCTATTTGTGTGATTCCTATTTAGAACATAGGTACAGGCAGGCAATAAACAACCAGGTATCCATGAAATTCAGAAAAATTACTGTAATTATCTTCTGGTTATAGTCTGTGTATGATAGGCCTTTCTGTTCCTCGTTAAGCAAAAATCATTCTGCTAGATACTCCATAATGCCAGCTGGAAAGCAAGATAAATTGAGCTATGACACTGAACTACATGGCTCTCAAAATTAAATAATGAAGTATTTGTTTCAACTGTCAATGAAGACATTTATCACCTCATTACCAGCAATTGAATTATGCAGAATTATTGATGAAACAATAAGTATTTTTCTCTTTATCACTTTATGGTATGTCTCTGCGTGAAAATTAAACTAATTATACCTAGAATTGTAACTGCATAGGCTTTCTGTCAATATTAACAATCCTATTGTACACATGGGGAGGAGGGAGGGGGGGGGTGCTACTTATGTGACTTGGCGGTACTCAATAGCTAATGTATTATTATCTCCATAGAACTAAAAGTAATCTCCTGACTCCTAAATGAGCCATAGATAGCTGAATTTCACAACAATCTCATGTCTATGGGAATGAGAACAGCTGATTCACTTAACTATTTAGTTGTTATGTCAACCCTCTGGCCAGGAGATCAGGTGTTTTGTTTTCATGTTACAGTGTTACCACGCTTCAGGTCAGAGACTTTCTCTCATGACAGGTTTTGCAATTGTAATTATTCACAATTATTCTGTATCCTACGGTGGCCAGGAGACAGGCTGTTCATCAAGTCCAGTCTCTCTCCCTCCACTGTGAGAGTACAATACAGTGATCCAGAGCTGAGTCCAGTATCTTTTCCCTGTACTGTAGAGGTATGATGCACAAACCCGCTGGGAGTTGTATGCCGGCGACTTTGCTGTGAACTGTGGAGAAGCATGTCTGGACTTTGCTATAAGGTTTGGGTGTGCTAGACAATATGTTACAACCCTTTCTCCAGCCACGGCAGGCTGCAGATGCTGCATCAGAGGCTGCAAAAAGCTTATTATGCTTCTACTACAAGTGGGTGGATGTATTTAGTTACTTGTTAAAGTGTAAGTCCAGGTAAAAACCTATTCTGTTCCGGTCCGGTTTTCAGCGGCGGAAGCTGTGTGCAGGAGAGGACCGACAACGGCTGTAAAATGTCTGGGAAGTGATGTCACCCATAGACTTACTATGGAGCTTCCGTTGTCGACTGCCTCTCCTGCACCCTCCTCCACACTGAAGCCACTTCTGACAGCTGAAGCTGGGACCGGATCGGCTGTAGAATAGGTACGTACAGCAATTTTTGCTTTACAGGGTTAGATAGATTAGGTTTAGAATGTGGCAGAGAGCAGGTTTAAGCGTTAGTTAGGTTTTGCTTGAACTTCCACCTTAACAATATCACAACAATACTAATTCCCTCCCTGGTTATCTCCTGCCTTGACTACTGCAGTTCCTTCTCGTCGGCCCACTTTTACAAAGTCTACCCCCCCTTCAGTCTATCATGAATACTTTTGCTAGACTTATCCACCTTACTAACTGATCTGTGACTGCCAACCCTCTCTGCCAATCTCTCCACTGGCTTCTACTAGCCCAAGGTTAAAAAAAAGAAAAATTCCAACAACAACAACATACAAAGCCATCCACAGCTCTTCCCCCAGCTACATCACCAACATAATATTGAAATATCATTCAAACCATCAACACCCCTTCTTCCAGGACCTCCTGATCACTAGCTCCCTCACCACCTTTTTCCATGCTGGCCCCCAGGACTTCTCCAAAAGTCTTTCTCATACGCTAAAACTCCCTACCCATCTGGAGCCTCTGGAGGCATTACTCTATGTCCGAGAAATTGAAACATAGAATATCGACGATGAGAACCCCCTGTGAACCTAACCACGAAATCTTGCTCGTGCCCTCCCGAATTGAAGCCCCCCTTGAATGGAGCTTGCTGTCTCCCCACCCGCCTCTCTCCCTTGTCTTTTCTATATACTCGTTTCCTCTTTTTTATGTCTTTCCTTTTTTCTTACCACCTTCCTCTCTCTTATTTACATCTTCACCTCGGTTGAACGTAATCTAATTTTTGAAATACCAGTATTCTAGTTCTCTACATGTAAACACAGGCACTACTCAATGCCACTCAAATTGTCATAAATGTACACCAATATTTGTGCACCCAGAAGTACTGGATACTAATTTCCACATACTTCCCCATTATTGTGCTAATGACAAAACTTATGTTAACGTAAACGACACTGGCGGATCACCCAGCCCATAAGACACAGTTTGCTCGCATTGGGGTGTCTGGGCTGGCAGGAACCACGCATGGAACGTTACAGGTTCCATACACTGAGCCTGGGTTCAGACTAGTGCGGTGCGAATTCAAGGCCCTGCGTGACTGCGCAGTGAAACGCCGGCTGTTCTGCAGATTGTACGTGTTTTTGTTCCGAATCAGCTGCTGACATAAATTCGCAACTCATTGTACTACTTCTGAGGGGGAAGTCCAAGCCAAATTTAAAAAAAAAAAAAAAACTGCGTGGGGGTCCCCCCAAAATCCATACCAGACCCTTATCCGAGCACGCAGCCTGGCAGGTCAGGAAAGGGGGTGGGGACGAGCGAGCGCCCCCCCCCTCCTGAACCGTACCAGGCTGCATGCCCTCAACATGGGGGGGTGGGTGCTTTTGGGAAGGAAAGCACCTTGTCCCCATGTTTATGAGGACAAGGGCCTCTTCCCGACAAACCTGGCCGTTGGTTGTCGGGGTCTGCGGGCGGGGGGCTTATCGGAATCCGGGAGCCCCCTTTAATAAGGGGGCCCCCAGATCCCGGCCCCCCACCCTATGTGAATGAGTATGGGGTACGATGTACCCCTACCCATTCACCTAAGGTGTAAAGTGTAAGTACATTTTGGGGGGACCCCCACACCGTTTTTTCGGCATAGGGGGTACCCTTAAAATCCATACCAGACCTAAGGGCCTGGTATGCCTCTGGAGGGGAATCCATGCCGGGTTTTTTTTCAAAAATTGGGCGTGGACTTCCCCCTCAGAGGTAGTACAATGACTTGCGAATTTCTGTTCAGGACGCAAGCCAGGTGCGAATCAGATGCGTGCCCATAGAAGATAATGGGCCTGAATTCACACCTGATCCGTCCCGCACCGCACCAAAGACGGTTGCGGTTTTTCTGCAATGCGCAGTGCGCATGCACCGGACATATGTGAACGTGCCCCATTGAAAACAATGGGTTTTGAAATGTCCTGCGAATTCGCAGTGTTTTCCCCGCTGCGAATTCGCAATAGTGTGAACCCAGGCTCAACAAAATGGTATTGACTTGTCTTTCACTTATTCATGTATACTATAGAGAATACATTACTAACAACTGTATAATCCGAGCTTAATATGCCAGTGTGCCTACTGGTTCGCACCTTGTCACATGTTTGTCTATTTTGTGTTTATAAGACAATAAAAAACGTATTGAACCTAAAACTTCCTTCCCCAATCTGTCTGGCTATTTCCTACTCTGTCTGCTGATTCCTGAAAATGAATCTCTTCAGGGAAGCCTTTCCCACCTCCACCTAAAAATTGCACTTTTACCTTCTGCATCACCTCATCCCTCACAGTTATCAACTTTTGTACCATCCCTTCCCTTTAGACTTCTCTGAGCATGGCCCTCCCAATCCTCTTGTATCAAACTGTATTGTAACTGTACTATCGATCATTAAATGGTAAGGTGCTGCACAAACTGTTTGGCACTATAAACATCCTGTTTAATAATATTATTATATTATTTTTTTTTTATTTCATAAATTGTACCTTTTAAAGTGGTTGTAAACCCTTACAGACCACTTTGACCTACAGGTAAGCCTATATTAAGGCTTACCTGTAGGTTCAAGAAATATCTCCTAAACCTACACGGTTTAGGAGATATTTGCAAAAAGACAGGCACCCCTGTCTACGGCGCATGCGCCATAGACAGCGGCACACAGGCGCACTGAGCACGCCGCTGCTAACGGCGATATGCCGATAGTGGCGGCTCCCATGCGCATGCACGGGAGTGACCTCATCGCGGCTCCGGCCAATCACATCGCCGGAGCCGCGATACCCTGAAAGAAGATGGACACTCCGTGGAAGAGGGGACAGCGGTAACATCGCTGGCTCCTGTGTCAGGTAAGTGACACATAATGGGCATAATTATGCTTTACCTTTGCAGGGAAACAAAGAGGAAGTAAACCCATCAGGGTTTACTTCCTCTTTAATGCACCATGGAAGTCTACATGTGTCCTGGATCAGAGTAACCCTGAGGGTTTTCCAGATAAAAAGCTACCTAATGCAATTTCCCATGGCAACCTGGTGACCCTTTTTACTCTGAGCCCACTCTGGATGTGAAACCCACGGAGTGATATTTCTTCTGATTACTGTAATAGGCATAACATTCATGAAACTTATGTGAGTGCAATCTTCTGATTATTTCCAAAGTTTTTGGCTTACTATAATAGGCATGCCACCAATGCCTTTCCTTTTTATCTGGCTAAGATGAATGCAGAATTATAGTTACCATTGCAGTCCCTTTGCCTAAATCTTGTGCAGTACAGTCACACTCAATAAACTCTTTGGGTATCAGAAGATTATTTTTAATTCTGAGATGCACAATACTTAAAGTTGACGGGAATAATGTAAGCATGAAGGGGAGGAAATTAACCCAAGCAGTGCTGGGTTTTCAACAGTGGGGCTGCACAGGTAAGTATACTTGTGCAATAAATATTATATTCCTTCTGAAAAAAAATTAATAGATTTAGATCAGTAACATTAATTTTCCTTGATTAATTTGCTTTGAGTTTGAAACCTGTTAGAGCTTCCATAACTTGATACAAATAGTGGGGGAAGAAGGGAAGGGAAGGGAAGGGGGAAAAAAGCTGTATGCATACAGCTTATATATAATTAAGTCTTTTGCTGGATGCTGACCCCAACACAGTAGAAACTAATTGTTAAAATATTGATTGTTTTAAGTTTACAGTTAAGAAAATTTTTTACATTTGCAAATTCTCAAGGGTAGGTCTGCCTTTCTGATTTACTTACATTTAAATCTTCTTTTTGCCTTCCATTCTAATCATCCTTTCCCTTGTAAATGACTGTGCCGGAGGAGGAAAAATGTAGAAAACACTGAAATGAACTTTTACCCAATTAAAATTTTACAAGTTTTACTGTTTTATCAACAATAGTAGAAACTTATTTCTAGCTTCATTAAATATTAATTGTAGAGCACATGCCTGAAATGGTTAGCCACATGCAAAGGAGATGTGATTGTCCCACTGCAATTCCTACAATAATCTTTACTTCTCCCTTGATACCCACTCTCCATTATTTTGTTGGCAGCATTTGAATTCAGAGCTGGTTATGATTAACCTGTACAATGTATTCCTCTTAATGCAAAGCTGTTTTCTTACCCCATTCTATTCGACAAAATGGAAAAAGAAAAGCATATAGCCTGAGGCCACATCAAATAATACTAGTGTCAAGCTTTAAAAAACATATTTGTTTTTTGTCCTCCAAGGACAAATGATAGGCATGTAAAGTGTTTTCTCTGTTCCCGTTTCAGGGAATACTTAGTTTAGATTTAACTTCTGTCGGAGAAAACATAATTTATTGTACCTGCCATATATCGTGTATCACCACTTCTGCTGTAGAGGTTAAAATCCTACACAGTAGATGACATGTGCGATTACACGCTTGCAAAACCTGATTATGATTTATTTTCTGCTTTTTTTCCCTTTGCAATGCATCTTCTAAAACTCTACCACCTACTCTATATAGAACAACATACATCTAATGTAGTATTAGAGGCTGCAGTTTCACAGCTCAGAAAATAGGTTTTACACAGTACTGTTAGTCACTGGTTTCTGTCAGACACATGCACAATTTAATAACACCTGAAGTAACATATAATACAGTTAGATACACAATAGACATAGAAGGATATAGGTGAAGTAAGAGTTTTGACGTATAAATCTGACCATGAGAGTACAAATATTGTAAGACCTGTCACAATGTGAGTAAAGTACCGTATTTTTAATACTGAGTCTGAAGCTGCTGATGATTTTCTATGTTTTGCTCTATTCAGAGCAAATTCATTTAACCTGGCAAATGGTGTAAGCTTGTCAACATTTTTACCATGAAAACCTACGGTTTTATACCTGATATTAACAGAAGCCTGTCAAGTAGAACATGAAAGGTATATGCCCTCAGGAACTCCTCTTAGGACCTTTTTCCTATACCTGTAACACAGCAAGCAGCATAGAGAAGAGAGGGTAGCTATGTGTTCAGGACAACCTGGGATTGGCACCATGATGTTCCCATTAGATTATTATGGAAAAGCACAAATCATCTGCCTTAAGCTACCTGCCTCTTGTAGTCCTTGAACATAAACACAGAGTTTGGCTCCTTGGAGATCAAGGTTCAAGTGAAATCTTGATCCTGGTGGTCTGGGGCAGGAAAGCAGAATTAAATGTGGACTTTGCACCAGTCAGTCTCCACCTCTCTTGTCTAAGTCCGACAGCCATTCATCCAGCAGCTAGAATCTTCCAGAGACTTCACAGGAAGGACTATTTCAATGGCTTTCAATCATCAACGCTCACTGTGCACTGTCACTGTGCTGTATATGCTTTTATTTGTTAATCACTACAATAAAGATTTTGGCATCCTTCCGGAGTGTGCAGCCATTCATCCATTTTTCCAAGTTTAAGGCAGTTTGTAGAGAAAACAATAATTACAAGTAATGGTTTAATTTTATTAAGCTGTCAGGTTCAGTACTTCTGTCAAAGCTCACGCATACCAGCGGCATCCTTAGCCTAAACGATGATAGAAAGTATTGAGCAGTATTTTTACTTTCCATTTGCCTGCAATTTCTGCTGTAGTCCATTTATACATTTCAAAACAACTTACCAGCTTGAGAAGAAAGCAAATATGAACAAATAAAAGGCAAATTAAATACATTTAATGACACCTTTCATCATGCCTTCACTTACACTGAGGCAATAAAGGATAGATTTGGAAATTCATTACAAACCAAACAGTATTTACTTCTGCAAATTGATATGCAAATAGATATAATCTGTTTTTGCACAAAGTAATTTTGTAGTTAAGTTTTAGCTATGTTCAATATTTTAGAAGTCCTGCCAGCGCCATCCTTACCTATGTGGTTATATCCGCAAAACCGTGGAAGCAAACTGCTCGGAGAGTGCCATTCATGTGTTTAGTGTTTGAACTGCATAAATCAGTACTAATCCAGTAACATCTGCAATAAACATCAAACTACACAGAAACACACAGTGGGGTTGATTTACTAAAACTGGAGAGTACAAATCTGGTGTAGCTGTGCATGCTAGCCATTCAGCTTCTAACTTCAACTAGTTCAATTAAGCTTTGACAAATTAATCTGGAAGCTGATTGGTTTTCTATGCAGAGCTGTACCAGATTTTGCACTCTCCAGTTTTAGTAAATCAAGCCCAGTGTGTTTCTGGATTTTGGATTGCTTGTGAAGAATGAATGGCAAACTGTTTGTACATGGACAAAGAAAACACAATTACTCAAATTTCATCCCATTTATATCAAAATGTCTGTATGTGAAAACCTCGCAACAATATTTAAATACAATACTCGACCGTTAAGTTCAATCGAATACAGCCCTTTTCCTGAACTAAATCTTTAAACCCAACTTTTCTTTAACTGGAAATGATTGCCTCCAAAAAGTGTTAATTTTTTCAAGATGACTGCCAAGTTTTAGTACAAGCAGCATTTAACTACTTCTGCATTTAACCAGTTTTAGTCATTTGCTTTCTTGGAAAAAATCTGTTCCATTGCCATAATTTCTACTTTTTTTTTCAATTGTAACCAACTGTGGTATAAAAATGTAAAAAATTGTCCAGCATGCTCAACCTTTCTTCAACTGAAAATTGTTGCAATGAAAACTCATTTTAATTCCTTGATTAATCAAATCTTACATGCATGAGTTTTTTTTTAAATCACGCTGTGTTTTCTTGGCGTAATACCCCTCACCAAATATTTAAATATTGTAGAAATTCCATTTGCTTCAAATGGAGCAGAATAATAAATCATACATGTGTATACAAGCGCTAAACACTTGTATTACATCCAGATGTCCAATGCATTGAAAGTCTTTTAATGTCTGAAGAAACACACATACCAAAATTACTTTCTCAGTGTTTTTATTTAAGAGATTATTTTGCAGATTGATTTAAAACCCAACTCCAATGTTTTAGTCCCCCCCCCCCCCCCCCCCCCCCCAAACTGCATTGAGTCATTTCCAAGTACTTTCGGGAAGTTTAGGTTTGGTGGCTTATTCTAAGTAGTGCCAGTTTGAGGTAAATGCTTTTTTTGATCACAGACAGTTGGAGTCAGCTTTCCAGTAGCATGCGAGCCAACCATAACTGCTATCCACATTTTATTTACATGGTAAAAGGGACTGACAGAGGATGCCCACAATGTAATTTACACAAGTCAATGCCATTTTCCAAAATCCTAGGAAACAAACATTGTAAATACTTATAGTAAGCTATGTGAAACACTGCAGCAAAGAAAATCCCTAAACAGCCTAAACAATGGACAGTCTGACCTAAAATCATGCAGTGGAACTGCCTGCTATGAAGTAGTACTAATACATAGCATACGTTTGGTGAGGAACTTCAACTTTATGTGGAAATTTTGCAATGGAAACAGAAATGCTGCTGTGTGTGATCCTGAAGGGTATGTACACCTGAACCATTAAGGTAAATGCACTTGGGGTGGTTGTGGATGACCCTGTACAATACTCTTGGAAGTGCTGGTAAAAGAGGTGTCCCCAGGGACATCTTGGCATTTGAAACTGCCTAGTTAAGGTATACAGCTCTCTCAAAAGCGAATGTGATGGTAATCAATGAAAAATCACAAGCTAGGTGCTAAAAATATGTTTCCTCAAATTGTTGTAAATAAAGATTTGTTATATAAGCTTGACACAATTAAGGAGATTGTGTAACAACTACTAGTACCGAAATCCTATATTATGATATTGTTGGACTATACCATAAACATACCTCTAGGAGTCACCTAGGAAGTGAGAAAACAAAAAACAAAAAAAACGTTTTCCCAACAGTTTGATTTTGGCTAGGAATTCAAACAGCTGTAAAAGAGTGTTAAATTATCTTGGTAAGAAAGCATTATTAGCAACCTCAAAAAAATGTACCACAGACTTGAAAAAGCTTGCTACTTTGGATATTCCATAGAACGAGGTGTAAAAAAACCTAAAATCCATAAGATAGAGGATATTAGGAACTAGCCAAAACCAGTCATAAAAAAAAAAGAAACTTCTTGGGCATATCATAAGTAGGGATGAGGTATGGATTCTCCTGACCATGCATTTAAGATGAATAGCCAGGAATGAATGATGTGAATTTTGCAATGATACATAGAACATAGAACTGTGTGCACCCTTTAACTCTGTACAGATTACTCGGAAGAGTCAATAATTGACTGTTGCAAGGCGAGGATAGGGAGGGCTGGAAAACTGCAAAGGGGAGAGATAAGCAGGCTATGCTTTACTTCTGTGAATTGCTGCTACCTTCTTTTTTTGCATGCATTCTTATTATTGGAGTGTGGAGGTTGTCTTACATTTTGTTGGTGGTTGATTTGAGGTCAGCAGTCATTTTTTGCTACTGTCACATCCAAGCACATCCAGCAAGACATTACTGCAAAATGTAATTTAGAAAAAAGTAGAATTTGTTCACAAAACTCCCCTGCATCATTTGAAAGATGTTGATTTACTAAAACTGGAGCATGCAAAATCTGGTGAAGCTGTGCATGGTAGCCAATCAGCAGTCAATTAGCTTTGACAAAAAAAAAACTGGAAGCGGATTGGTTTCTAAGCAGAGCTGCACCAGATTTTGCACTCTCCAGTTTTAATAAATCAACCTCTAAGTGTAGAATCAATGTGCACCAAAACCACCCACATTCACCGCACCCCCCTTTACCCATAGTAAAAATAAATGTGAGGTTATACATCACTTAGATCTGTTGCCCTTGATGCCAAAATATCCTGCCACTAGTACATTCTTATACAACGCTATCATTTGAGGACTGGCACTCCTAATTATTGTATGAAAGCATCTGCCTGTGCCTTGGGTCTCTACATTTTGGCCAATTTTTGGGACCCCCACGCAATATTTTTTTTAAATTTTGGTTTGGGGTTCCCCTTACTATTCATACCAGACCCTATTGACTGTGGGGGAATCCCATGCTGTTTTTTTCAATGGCTTTTATGTGTATTGCCGGGAGCGACAATTTATTATAGCCAGGAGTAAGGATGAGCCCGGTGTTCGATTCGAACCCATGTTCGAATCGAGCACCGGGTGTTCGCTCGCTCGGCGAGCCCAGAACTATTGGGGCCGCTCGCATCAAATTCGTGTGATGCGATCGGCCCCGCAATGCATTGCGGCCCGCGCAGTGCAATGCTGGCTGATGATTGGCCAAGCATGCACTGTGACCCCGCATGCTTGGCCAATCACAGCGCCGGCAGTGAGGAGAGCCATAATTGGCTACAGGCAGGATGCCTGTAGCCAATTATAGCTCAGGGGCTTTAGTACACGCCCCACGGTATAAGAGGCCGCCGCGCCGGCGGCCTCGCATATTATGTTTCAGTCAGTGTCAGCATGTCAGTGTGCTGCTGACTGCTGACAACAATATGTGCTCTATTTCTGGGGATATGTGTGTGCATGCTGTTAGAACAGCATTGCAGTATCACATCGGGGGGGTGTCTATAGGTGGCCTGTGAAGGGGGCAGGTTTCCTGTGCTTAGAACTTTCCCTGCAAAAAAGTGTCATTTTTGCAGGAAAAAAGCTATTTAAAATCACTTGCGGCTAATGAATTGATGGCTCCTGTAACACAGAGAACTGTCATTCATTAATAAAAAACAAAAAAAAAAAAGCGTAGGGGTCCCCCCAAATTCAATAACCAGGCCCTTCAGGTCTGGGATGGATATTAAGGGGAACCCCAGCCAAAAAAAAAAAATGGCGTAGGGTCCCCCTCAAAATCCATACCAGACCCTTGAGGTCTGGTATGGATTTTAAGGGGAACCCTAGCCAAAAAAAATGGCGTGGGGTCCCCCTCAAAATCCATACCAGACCCTTATCCGAGCACGCAACCTGGCAGGCCGCAGGAAAAGAGGGGGGGACGAGAGCGCCCCCCCCCCTCTCGCCTGAACCGTACCAGGCCACATGCCCTCAACATTGGGAGGATGCTTTGGGGGTCTAAGACCCCTAAAGCACCTTGTCCCCATGTTGATGAGGACAAGGGCCTCTTCCCCACAACCGTGCCCGGTGGTTGTGGGGGTCTGCGGGCGGGGGGCTTATCGGAATCTGGAAGCCCCCTTTAACAAGGGGACCCCCAGATCCCGGCCTCCCCCTGTGTGAAATGGTAAGGGGGTACAAAAGTACCCCTACCATTTCACCAAAAAAGTGGCAAAAATTGTAAAAATGACAGGAGACGGTCTTTGACAATTCCTTTATTAAAATCTTCTTTCTTCTTTCTTCATCCTTCGGTTTCTTCATCTTCTCCTTCCTTCATCTTCTTCCATCTTCTTCTTCCATTTTCTTCTTCCTCCGATCCGCTTCTTCTTGCGCTGGTCTTCTCGTCCTTCTCGTCCGGCATCTTCTTCCGTCGGCGTCGGTGTCGGTGTCGGTGTCTCTGTCTCTTCTTGGGCCGCTCCGCGCAATGGGAGGCTCCCGCTGTGTGAGGCTCCGCTCCGTCTGACAGGTCTTTTATAATGGAGGGCACCTGGTGACCCCGCCCCCTCTGACGCACAGGGACGTCATGGGGAATTCCATGATGGCTTTCCCCATGACGTCAGAGGGGGGCGGGGTCACCAGGTGCCCTCCGTTTTAAAAGACCTGTCAGATGGAGCGGAGCCTCACACAGCGGGAGCCTCCCATTGCGCGGAGCGGCCCAAGAAGACACCGACGCCGACTCCGACGCCGACGGAAGAAGATGCCGGACGAGAAGGACGAGAAGACCAGCGCAAGAAGAAGCGGATCGGAGGAAGAAGAAAATGGAAGAAGAAGATGGAAGAAGATGAAGGAAGGAGAAGATGAAGAAACCGAAGGATGAAGAAAGAAGAAAGAAGATTTTAATAAAGGAATTGTCAAAGACTGTCTCCTGTCATTTTTACCATTTTTGCCACTTTTTTGGTGAAATGGTAGGGGTACTTTTGTACCCCCTTACCATTTCACACAGGGGGGGGGGGGCGGGATCTGGGGGTCCCCTTGTTAAAGGGGGCTTCCAGATTCCGATAAGCCCCCCGCCCGCAGACCCCCACAACCACCGGGCACAGTTGTGGGGAAGAGGCCCTTGTCCTCATCAACATGGGGACAAGGTGCTTTAGGGGTCTTAGACCCCCAAAGCATCCTCCCAATGTTGAGGGCATGTGGCCTGGTACGGTTCAGGCGAGAGGGGGGCCGCTCTCGTCCCCCCCTCTTTTCCTGCGGCCTGCCAGGTTGCGTGCTCGGATAAGGGTCTGGTATGGATTTTGAGGGGGACCCCACGCCATTTTTTTGGGCTAGGGTTCCCCTTAAAATCCATACCAGACCTCAAGGGTCTGGTATGGATTTTGAGGGGGACCCTACGCCATTTTTTATTTTTTTTTTTGGCTGGGGTTTCCCTTAATATCCATCCCAGACCTGAAGGGCCTGGTTATTGAATTTGGGGGGACCCCTACGCTTTTTTTTTTTTTCATTTTTTTTATTTTTTATCAATGACTTTTTTTTATGAATGAGTTTCAATGAATCACTGTTCTCTGTGTTACGGGAGCCGTGAATTAACATTAGCCGCGAGTGATTTTAAATAGCTTTTTTACTTTCAAAAATGACACTTTGCGCAGAGACAGTTCTAAACACGGGAAACATGCGCCCCTTTACAGGCATACTATAGACACCCCCCAGGTACGAAATTTAAAGGAATATTACACTTTTATTGTTTCAATTTAAGCATTATTAAAATCACTGCTCCTGAAAAAACGGCTGTTTTTAAAAAATTTTTTTGCATTGATACATGTCCCCTGGGGCAGGACCCAGGTCCCCAAACACTTTTTATGACATTAACATGCATATTAGCCTTTAAAATGAGCACTTTTAATTTCGAACGTTCGCATCCATTATAACTAATAGGGTTCTAAAGCTCGCACGGACTTTAGGTCCGTTCGCGGGTTCTGGTGCGAGCCGAACGGGGGGGTGTTCGGCTCATCCCTAGCCAGGAGTACTTTTAAATTACTTTTTTTCCTTTAGAAATGTAATTTTGCTCTCGGACTGTTCTAAACACAGGAAACATGCACCACTTTGCAGGCATACTATAGACACCCCCCAGGTACAAAATTTTAAAGAATATTTCACTTTTATTGTTTCACTTTAAGCATTATTAAAATCACTGCTCCCGAAAAACGGCTGTTTTTAAAACTTTTTTTTTGCATTGATACATGTCCTCTGGGGCAGGACCCAGGTCCCCAAACACTTTTTATGACAATACCATGCATATAAACCTTTAAAATTAGCACTTTTGATTTCTCCCATAGACATTTAAAGGGTGTTCCGCGGCTTTCGAATTTGCCCTGAACACCCCGAATTGTTTGCTATTCGGCGAACACCCGATGTTCGTGTTGAACTTACGTTCGACTCGAACATCTGGCTCATCCCTAGTGAAAATTTGCAAGCATTACTTTTGTAAACTGTGCTGCACCAAACTGCATGGTACTGCAGTACCATGCAGTTTGTGGCTGAAAACACACTGTAATTGCAAGATGATTTGGATGTCATTAACAATTAAGGGCTAAGGTAGCACGTTTGTGTGTGGTGTAGAAAATACACAAATAATGCACTTTTCCCGAACCCTTTCCAGTGTGAATGTGCCCTAAAACTGTCTTGTCTTCTTCCTATTTTTACACAACTGTATCATCCAAGGGCTGATGCTTCTAAATCTTGTAGACAAACATATGTCCATGCCATTTCTCTCTGCATTTGTGCCCATTCATTCTGATTAATACTATCCTGCTGCTGGCCAATTGTTTCACAGGTGTATCATCTGAGGGCTAACATTCTTAATTCTTGTAAGAAAACATCCATGATTCCCTTGAGTCTCTGCATTTGAATCAGCAGTTCTTGCTGACTAAAACCTAAGTGCTGCCAAAATAAAAAGGATGTATATCTTGTGCTGATGCTACTTCTTTTAGTTGAAATCCTCCTCTGTCCATGTCCCCCTATCCACAATGCTGTAATCTTCTGGTGTGAGGGTTAATATAACTAAGGGGCTGTCACAGGCTCTCATCAAGAGAGCATGACTAGGCCCTCCCTTTCCGCTCAGCTGCTTCATATATAGAAGCTGTACTACAGCTTTAATCACTATGTGGAAAGATTTGCTTCATCTCTGCGTTTTACTCTTCCAGTGTATGGTGTTTAAAAATATTGGCATTGCTGGCTTCCCATGCCCTTTTCTGACAATATCTTGCCTATTAGGCCTACAAATAACCAGAATTGACTAACGGGATATTCTTGTTATAGACTTCAAACCTTGAAATGTTTGCATTCACTGAATTCAAATGATCATCATTAACTGGGAACGTATCAAAAATGTATTTTAAATGTTGTCACTATAATTGTTATTATAGTGGCACCAAAAGAAAAAACCTCACAATGGCATTTCAGGAGCTACATTTTTTACTATTTTGTCACAAGTAGTCAGTGAGTATGAATATTCAGATGTCTATCTAAGTAGGAAGCTGACTCTACAAAGAAAAAACACATGACTGTAGAGGGGAATTCCTAGTAATCAATTGAGCATTGAAGGAATTACATACAGTATATAATATATATATTTACATACACACACCATATAGCTACGTATATACTCTATCTATCTATCTATATATATATATATATATATATATATATATATATATATATACATAATCCTGTAACGGCCATTACACACGATAAAAAGAGATACGTTACCTGGGTGTACTACTGAACTGAATCATTCATAAAAGACTGAACCACTCACAGATCTATAACAATTTATATATTTATATACTGTATATATTTTATGGTATCTAAGAATCCCAATTTTATAAGCTAAAGCTTACTATAGCTAAGGGCTAATAGGTGGTAACACCTTTTTAGTATCTTATGTGTTGTATATATCAAGCTATTTAGGACCTGAGCCCTAATTTTTATCTCACCTCATGGTGCAGGTTGCTATACTAACCAAAGGGAAGTTGCTGTATTACTGGCTATATGTGTATACCTACTGTGCTGTAACCCCGTTGTGTTATATATTGATTTTCTTGGTGGTTTTGTTATGATCCACATGGTTACTTGCACATATATTATTTTCTGGTGTGTTACACCCTTTTAAATTGTATATATTAGAGAGAGAGGGAGAGCAGGGGTCAGGAGTATGTAGTGTAACATTTAGCTTACAGAGTGCAGTGGTCAGGAATACGTGACATGCTGCCCATTACATTCATGGTCAGTGAGAGGAAAAAATGCCCCTTTACACTGTTGGGCGGTGGGAAGAAGGTTGTCCATTACATTGTGGGTCAGTGGAAGAAGAAAATGCCTCTTAACATTAGTGTTATGGAAAAGAAGAATGCCACAGTATTAGGGATTCGTGGGAGGAAGAATTTCTCCTAAATTGGTGTCATCTGAAAAAAGACTACCCCAGCATTGGGTTTCAGTAGGTGGAAAATTTCCTCTTACATTGATGTCAGGGGAGAAGGAATACCCTAGCGTTAGTGTGCAATTTTGGAAAAGAAAAAACCTTACATTGATGGGGAATGTAAAGATAAAATCCTCTTATGTCATGTATAAGAAGAATGCCCAAGCATTGGTGGTCAGTGGAAGGAAGTCTGACACTAAAAATGATGCACAGTGAGGGGAAGAATGCTTCAGCACTGGTGTCAGTGGGAAAATAAATGGCCTTTACATTAATGTTAGCGGGAGGAACAACGCCCCAGCTTAGCAGTCAGTGAGAAGAAGAATGCCTCTTAAAGTAATATTAGTGGGACAAAGAATGTGGAATGATTGGGAGGAAGACTGACTTTCTTACACTGATGATCAGTAGGAAAAATAATACCCTTTTTATATAGTTGATCAGTGAAAAGAAAAAATGCCCCTTAAAGTGTTTTTCAAAAAACGTTTTAATTGTTAGAACCGCTGATAGTTTCTTGTCATGTTGATGAAATTATCCTTTATGAGACAGGAAACGAGAGAAAATCTGTTAAAAGTCAGGGGAAATCTCTTCTAGACAGATTTTACTGGAACAGATATTCCTATTGGAAGACGTCCCTTGTATTCCTGTTCTAGCATGTTGATTTATCATTACTTTCCATTGAAATACAATGGTCACCAGACCACATACAGACCAAAACTTGACAGGATTTAACCCCTTTCTTGTCTATAAAAAATAGTCCTGGAGGTACACTTTGAATTGTTGTCAGCAAGAGATAGAATGCCCCAGCTTCAGCATTGGTGTCACTTGTTTGGAGATTGTCCCTTACATTGGTGTTCATTTAATGAGGCATGCCATTTGCATTTGTGGTCTGTGGAAAAAATAATGCCTGTGCATTGGTGTTAAATGGAAGGACGAATGCTCCAGCATTGGTGATTAGTGGGAAACACAATGTTTTTTACGTTGGTGGTCAATAACATTGGTGTTAAATGGGAGAAAGACTACCCTTTACATTGATATTGGTGGGAGGAAGACTGCCCTTTCGATGAGTGTCGGTGGGAGGAGGATTGCCCTGTGCATTGTGTCAGTGGGAGGACTATTTTGTCCTTTACATTGGTGTAAATGAAATTAAGAATGCCCCAGCATTGGTGATCAGTAGGAGAAAGAATGCACGTTACATTGGTATCAGCAGAAGAAAAAAGTCACCTTACATTGGTGTCATTGTGAGGAAGAATGTCCCTACATGGTGTTTAGTAGGAAGAGGCGTGCCTTACATCAGCATGGGTGTTCTGTGAGAGGAAGAATGCCCCTCACATTGCTGTCAGTGGGAAGAAAAATGCCCTAGAATTGCTAGACAGTGTGATTTGTCAGGTGTGCTGGGAAATACATTTTGTTTTGTTTGCTATGTGCACAACCCTTCCATGTACACCTTACTTTAAAAACTAGTAATGTATTGGGTAGTTGGGAGAACAGAAACCCTGTGCTGCCAGTACCAGTGTCAGTGATTACTAATTAAGAATCTGCGTGTTCAAAAATAATATTAAATATTGTAAATACATATAATTGTGTTGGTGTAGTGTTGGCACCCTGCTGCTAGACACTAAAGCCCCATACACACGGTCGGATTTTCGCATGGATTCTGTCCGATCGGACAATGTTGTTGAAAAATCCGACCGTGTGTATGCACCATCGGACAGTGTACGTCGGATTGTCCGACGGACAAAGTCCTATCTCCTGCTGGATAGATTTTTTGACAACAAGGTCCGATCACACCAAATCCAATCGTGTGTATGGTAGTCCGACGGACAAAGTGCTACGCATACTCAGATCACATTACAAGACCAAAGCTATTGGCTACTAGCCTCTACATAGTCCCGTCGTAGGCAACAAACGTCACCACGTTCAGAATGATCGGATTTTCCGACCAACTTTGTCCGACCGTGTGTATGCAAAACCAACATCGGACAAAGTACGACGGACAGGATCCGACGGACCTGGTCCTCGGATAATCCGCGCGTGTGTATGGGGCTTAACTTGTGTTCCCACAGTGAAAAAAAAATATATGTAATAAGAAAAAAATGCAGCACTCACTTACCATCAAGATAAACAGTAATATCTAATGCCCACTGAATAATACCAATTATCCTTTGAGTGAAAATAATGATACACACATCAAAATAAGTAATCAAATATCAAAATCAATAAATTCTGTCTCTGCTTCCGTCTGTGTTTTCACTCCAGCGTGTATAGATAATAAAAGTTCCCAAAAAAAGGTGAGATATTTAAAGTCCCAATATGATCAGTTCATAACCTGTGATTATCCCAAAGATCATGATTACACTGAAATACAATTTCACCATAAATTACCCAATCTAAATTGTGCTCCACCACCCTGTGAATTGGCTGCTCACCTTAAAATTATGACCCAAAATATAGGTCTAAAATGCGCTTTGGGTTTCCCCTTTAAGGCAGGACTCGACTTCCCTCCCTGGCCCCCAGAGAGCTCAATGCTCAAGCCTCTCTTTCGCAGTTCACAACTGATATGCTTTTTCTTGAAGCAAACTATTGTATCTGTTACTTTGGATGCCATTTATTCTAGACATTTGACATCTTAGGCAGCTACCCCAGAAGCATCTCATTCTCCTTCTCCTTCATCTCATTCTCCCACTGGACAAATTTCTGCCAGATTGCTGCAAATTTTCTGTATAAGTTCTGAAAGTCAAAACCCACACGGGGCTTGAAAATCTTTCCCCACCCCCATGATAGTTCCTTAGAGTCTGACAATTGGTAGAGTTGATGAGTTGTCTGTACTTAACTTCTCATTGAAGACCTACCACCAGTTACAGGGTTCATGCGATGCTCACCTCTGCTTCCCCTCAAATTGGCACTCATTGAGAGGCCAGTTACCAAGCCCTGTCATATGGGAGTCATTTACAATTCTGCCCTTATCTAACAGAATCACTGTAAAATTAAACATTTCTTTCTGGAATCTAAGAATAAACACTGTCTTGTTGAAATCTAAATGGACTGAAACTATGAAAGGTGTTGCTCTTTACAAACTCATAAGCAACATATCCCTACCTGCAGGATTTAATTAATGCAGAAGATTTATTAAGCTTACAATATCCAGTATCAACGGTTTTAAATATTCCCTAAGAATATTCTAATTTGAGTTCTCGAAACATTAAAAACCATCAAAAAATAACATACAAAAGATAATTAGATATTCACAGTGTAAGCTAACTTAGCTACAGTATGTTAACTAACATCACCTGCCTTCACAAAATTTAAAGGTCATACGCTGAGCAATGCAATAATTGGACGTGAAGCTTTCAGCATTCCAAGAAATCTTTGTCAGTGCATTCCATACCTAAATGTAAATTAACTCTATATGATATTTTATATCTCTTGGATTGACATCTCTAGGTTTTCTTTAGGACGTTTATTTTAAGAAGATTATTATAAAGTGTAATTTCAGACATATAAAATACAATTTAATGCTTATATTCAGTCCTACACAAGTTAATATTGAAGAGGTAGAGCTTGCTGCAATACTCTGGCACTGTACTACTTAGACACACAGTTTTGTGGTTCACCAGTTCTCTTCTAAGTTGATTAACACTCAGCATTAATTAAGTAGTAATTTCTTTGTACTCACAACACCCTATTAAGGAATAGTACCCCAACATTTTTAAAGTGATTTCTTCTAATTAGGAGACCACTCACATATGTGGTTTACCCACTGTTTGGGTCTTATGGGACCCAGAGTCAATGGTGTAGAAAATGACTGTAATTTTTCAATAGGTAGTTTTAGGATAATATATTGTCTTTGTATTCAAAGTCATCTTGAAACAGTAGACATCTCATGCTCTTTAAAGCAGTTTTCACCTACAGCCTATAATAAGGCTTACCTGTAGGTAAATGGAATATCTCCTTAACCTGTACAGTTTAGGAGATATTCAACTTGCATGCAGTCGCTGACGTCAGCGGCACATGCGCTCTAAAGGTCTGGCGGATGCTGACGGAAAATCAGAGCTCCTTTCTTTAACGGAGGACTCCCGCACATGCGTGGGAGTGATGTCATCGCGGCTCCAGCCCCTCACAGCACCGGAGCCGCGAACCAGGAAGAAACGCAGAGGGTACAGGCGGTACGGGGGCTTCATTCCAAGGTAAGTATTTCATAATGAGCTAGTATGCGATGCATACTAACTCATTATGCCTTTGCTTTACAGGTTTTTTTTGTTTTTTTTTGTTTTGGTCGGGCATAGAACCGCTTTAATTAAAGCGTATTGTTAAACTGGCAAATTTATTTATTTTTTTCAATTGGTTCATCAGTAATTTTATTATGCACACAACATGCCACTATTAAAAAGCACCCTGATTTTCACATATAGTACATATTTTTGATTATAGAGTTTATAGAGATACCCTACAATCAAACCATACCTGGTGCTTAAACGTCCTATGGGGTCATACTGCTTGCTTGCCCATTGAACAGTATGTATTCATAGAGACTGTTTTAGGCTCTGATCTACAGTGTCCATGTTAAGTCTTTCTGGATACAATGAAATTATCCTTCCTTTCCCTATTTCCTGGAATTATTTTATTTTCTATATTTGTTTTTTTATATAGAGTTTTGACAGCTGCTGTCTAGTGATTGCTAGAGACCTGTGATATGAGAAAGGGATAATGCAATGCAATAGCTTCTAAGCAGAGATGCTATTAGATGGGTTAGCAAGAGGAACGCCATGGGTCTCTTTAAGTAATATTCATTAAAAAGTTACAAAAAAGGTAAAAAATGGACAGGAATAAATACAAAGGAGATAATATCCTAACTAGCCAATATAAAGATAAATAAGCAGAACCTATCAAGAAACTAATTAACCTACAACTCTAACCCTATCTTATGTAATTAGAACCTTATTAATTAAAATGTTAACTTATCAGTTAATTACCCTATGTAATGTAATCCATAAAACTGAAACTACTAAATCTATTAAACAATCTAAGGCATGTCTTTAGGCTGACTTCCAAGAAAACCATTAGAAGTATGTTTGCATCTTGTGGCTTACCTGAAACATGTTTTCCATTTCTTCACATTGCCTCCTGTGTCTAGCAATCATGTCATCAATGTTGTTAGAATAATGCCCCCTGCTCTGCACTTCTATTTTACATGACCAGTCGGTACTGCTCCCACTTTTGCAGGGTGACCAGTCATGTACTAGCCCATTATAATGCCAACTCTGCAGTGTGGACATTATCGCTTCAGTGCTGCAAAGTTTGGATCGTTCTGCAATCCCCCTTGGGTTTTCCACATCAATCTTTCCCCGATGCTGTTGAGTCAGCAATGTGCAGATGTGTGGGGGGTGACAGAGAAAGCAACTTCCCCATTACTATCCACAAACTGCCCACCACTGGTCCGTCGTCATGTGCCAGTCACTGTGATTGCAATACCAGAGAATATCTGCAAAGTATCATGAGTTATTCTGCTTTTAACTGTGCTATGGGCAGTCCACTGCTGGGAAATATGATCTTATGCCTGTTTAATTTTTTCAGCAATGTCATCTGGCAGAGACAAAGACAGTGCTGTGGAAAAAGATTGTTTCCTCAGGAAAATAATCACTGAACCACTAATGCCTTCCCACTAGGAATATGGAGTAGTCTAACCACTAACACCAAAGCTGAAACAATGTTTCCACTGACACCAAGGATAGGGCAGTCATCTCCCTTTTCTTCTTATAAGGAAAGCCTTAAAGTGGTTGTTTGCAGTGGCTCTCACTGCTGTCAGTCACAGCCAGTGAGCCAATGAGGAGAGAGAGGGGGGGGGGGGGAGCCATGGCTCTATGTGTCTTATGGACGCATAGAGCAGTGGCTCCTGAGTGAGCACAGTGCCCACAGTGCCACTGTGCCCCCAGGGCAATTGGCTTTCTCAGGGGGCACTGCTCGAGGAGAAGGAGCCAAGAGCCAAAAAGAAGAGCATCAGAGCTGCTCTGTGCAAAACCACTGCACAGAGCAGGTAAGTACTGTATAACATGTTTGTTATTTAAAATAAATTAAGCTTTAATACCACATTAACCTCCCTGGCGGTATGATTCTGGCTGGAATTTTGTGCTGAAAGCGGTACAATTATTTTGCATGGAAATTTGGCGTTTTTATATTGTAGGCATGCAATTCTTATGAATAACTCACTTAAATCTGTCCGAACCAGAGTCTAGTAGACATCCCGGGTATGATAAAGTTTGAAACACAAAATCATAAATTATAATAAAATAAAAATATATATAAAAATGATTCAATAATGTAATCAAATAAAAAAACACTGAAATTTGCTCAGTTACAGAATAGTCGCTGTCATTAAATTTATTGTTTGATGATAAATTGTGATTCTAATTTTTTATCTGTGTTTTCTAGCTGGTCTAAAACCACTTTTGACATAAAGGGACACTTTTTGGTTGCTATGGACAATCTCCAGTTTCCAGGCAGAAATTTTTTTTTTTTTATTATATAAAATGACATGCAGGGCACTGGGCAGACCACTAGGGACAAAGGGGGTGTGTATTTTTTGTATACAGTACTGTAATCTGTAAGATTACAGTACTGTATGTGTACTGTGTTTTTACACTTTTTTGAATTTGGCGCCGATCTCCGCTCCCGTGCGTCGGAATGTCGCAGGGAACGGAGACCGGCACTGTGTGAATCGAGCGAGCGGACGGCTCGCTCACACAGCGGGGAGACATCGCAGGATCCAGGGGAAAAGGTAAGTAACTTCCCCCCTGTATCCTGCACGCAAGCCCGAGTCTGGCTCGGGGTTACCGCTCCTAGCAGAAAAAACGGAACCCGAGCCAGACTCGGGAATACCGCCTAGGAGGTTAAGGGGGTGCTTGGTCAAGAACTAGCATTCAAACTGGTTGCTGATACAGATATTAACACAGGGGGATCACATTTGAAAATATTCCCCATGACTGGGGTACTTTTAGATTGTAAGCTCTAACGAGTAGGGCCCTCCGATTCCTGTTGTATTGAATTGTATTGTAACTGTGCTGTCTGCCCTCACATTGTAAAGTGATGCGCAAACTGTTGCCGCTATATAAATCCTGTATAATAATGACGTAATCATGATAAAAACCATTAGTTAAAGTGGAACTTTAGTCAGAAAATTAAGTCCTACTAAATAACTTCAGTCTGGCCCCTTTTGCAGGTATAGCTATGTAAAACATTAAAAATAAGTGCCTATACTATTTAAAATCCAATGCAATGTCTCACCCTGCTATGCACATGCTCAGTTGATCTCCATTTTTAGGCACTTTTAGGCACTGACAATTTTGTAGAGGCTGATCTGCTGACAGTCTTAAAGCAGAATTAAACCCTGCAACAGCCAAGAAAGCTGCTTCTGTTTAATCTGCAGCTTCTATAGTGCTGTACGTATGATCAGTTTTGACACCACCCATTTGATGGTTTGACAGTTTGGTTGAGGAAATGAGCAATTGTGACAGTTAGCAATACCGAAATTCCAGGAATGTAGCTTTTTTTAAACTGTTAAATTTGATGGGTTTAGTTCCGCTTTATGATTTACTTCTGCTCAGGGGCTCTGGCCTCCAGCAAAAAGAAACAGGAGCAATGCTGGAGGCAATTTGCAGCACACAGTAATTTTGATAGCATAATTATTAATGTGGAATGTATGTTCCTTGCTAAAGAACATTCTTTTTTATCAAGTTGTTATGGGTAAAGTTACACTTTAACTAATCCACCAATTGTTTCATATACAGTGCCTTAAAAAAGTATTCATACCCCTTTTTGTAATGGTACAACCAAAAACGTAAATGTATTTTATTGGGATTTTATGTGAGACCAACACAAAGTGGCACATAGTTGTGAAGGGAAAGGAACATTATAAATGTTTTTATTTAAATATTTTACAAATTAATATCTGAAAAATGTGGCATGCATTTGTATTCAGCCCCCCTGAGTCAATACTTTTTAGAACCACCTGTCACTGCAATTACAGCTGCAAGTCTTTTGGGGTATGTCTCTACCAGCTTTGCACATCTAGAGAGTGACATTTTTGCCCAATCTTCTTTGCAAAATAGCTCAAGCTTAATCAGATTGGATGGAGAGCGTCTGTGAACAGCAATTTTCAAGTCCTGCCACAGATTCTCAATTGGATTTAGGTCTGGACTTTAACAGGGCCATTCCAATACATCAACTCCGACCAGTTTCCCTGTTCCTGCTAAGGAAAAGCAACCCCACAACATAATGCTGCCACCGCCATGTTTCACAGTGGGGCTGGTGTGTTCAGGGTGATGTGCAGTGTTAGTTTCCTGCCACACATAGCGTTTTGCTTTTAGGCCAAAAAGTTACATTTTGGTCTCATCTGACCAGAGCACCTTCTTCCACATGTTTACTGTGTCCCCCCACATGGCTTCTTGCAAACTGCAAACAGGATTTCTTATGGCTTTTTTCAACAATGGCTTTCTTCTTGCCACTCTTCCATAAAGGACAGATTTGTGGAGTGCATGACTAATAGTTGTCCTGTGGACAGATTCTCCTGCCTGAGCTGTGGATCTCTGCAGCTCCTCCAGAGTTACCATGGGCCTCTTGGCTGCTTCTCTGATTAATGCTCTCCTTGCCCGGCCTGTCAGTTTAGGTGGACTGTCTCATAAAATAATGCACTTACAGCAACTAGGATCCAATTAGGCAATCGAGAGGGTAATCCAACCGAGAGCTTATCAACAAGTATGGATCGTCACATCACAGCTCTCATGTCCTTCCAACATGTTTCCCCTTAATAGGCTACTTCTGGGAATGGAGGTTCCTTGGAAGGAGATGGGAGCTGTGATTTGATGATCCATACTTGTTGATGATCTCTTCATTGGATTACCCTCTCTATTGCCTAAATGTATCCTAGTTGCTGTAAGTGCATTATTTTAGCTTTAAATAAACGTTTTAGTAAAGGTATTATGCAATGAGCATTCCCTATGTTTAAACCCAACATATACACTGAATGGAGAGCATCAGGTGAGTCCAGGCTGCAGTGTGCAGGGCTGGGAGGCTAATTGGGAGGCTGCTGAACTCATCCATCGAGGAGGCCGGGTTACATACAGGAGGAATCACCTTGTGCGATAAATGATCTTATAAGTTATAACTTGGAGATCATTGGGATCTGGTAAGCGGCACATTTAATTATATTTGGAAAAATGACTTGAAAACATTCTTTCACTGGGAGTGGTTCACTTGATTTTATAGAAAGATTTGAACATGGATTGAAATGAAAACACCAGGCAACTTTATATGTATTTTTTTGATGAAAAGATATACTTTTTTTTTTCTTTTATGTACATTTATTTTGAATTGTTTGATGATTAATTTTCTGATGAATTTGGTTTCACATTATGTTATTATGCATTCACATGAGACAGAGCATATCTTTTATATTTTGAGCACTGTATCTTCACTTCAAAAGTGCAGCAGTCGTATCTATATTTGGCCATCTTTGCTTGAACAGCATTTACCTATGTCCCTACAGTGGAAATCATATCATTGATGCTTCTGTTTGTGGTCATGTGACTGTCACCAGTCTCTGCAGGAAAGGCAATTATTTAATGGGATATTAACCACTTCAGCCCCGGAAGATTTTCGGACCAGAGCACTTTTTACAATTTGGCACTGTGTTGCTTTAACTGACAATTGCGTGGTCATGCAATGCTGTACCCAAACAAAATCTGCATCCTTTTATTCCCACAAGTAGAGCTTTCTTGTGGTGGTATTTGATCACCTCTGCTGTTTTTATTTTTTGCGCTATAAACAAAAAAACTTTTTGCTATAATAAATATCTCCCAATTTAAAAAACAAAACAAATTTCTTCATCAGTTTTGGCCAATATATACACATATATACACACAAATCCCCATGCTGGTGCTCGTGCATGTGATCGTGCGTGGCCGGTGGCGATCGTGCCCACCGGCCACACGCATCGGGTCCCCCCGCCGTGCAGCTGGCAAGCGTGCACTCTCTGGTGGCCACTAAAGGGAAGGACGTACCCATAAGGGATTTCGCCCAGGGGAGCCATTCTGCCACAGTAAATCTGCGTGAGCCGGTTGGGGACCCGTTAAAGTCTTGTTTTTTTTCTTAAAAATAACAAACATGTTATACTTACCTGCTCTGTGCAACTCTGATCCTCCTCTTTTAGAATCCCACACCGGCACTCCTAGCCCCTCCCTCCTGCCAGCTACCCATACAGCAAGCCGCTTACTCTGAGGGCACCCAAGTAGGTGCGCTCCCGACCCGTGGCTCTGTGTGTCCATTCACACACGGAGCTGCAACTCATCCCCATCCCCTCTGTTTCCTGGTTGGCTCTCTGGCTGTGATTGACAGCAGTGGAAGCCAATGGGTCCCGCTGCTTTCAAAAGCCAATCAGGAGTGCGAGTCCCCAGAGAGGCAAGGCTCTCATGGACAAGGGGCTCAGGTAAGTATAATGCCGCGTACACACGAAGGGACAATCCCGCGGGATTATCCTCTGGACTGAAGTCCAGCGGATAATCCCCTCGTGTGTGGGCGCCGGCGGACTTTTTGGCGCCAAAGTACGGCGGACTAAAGTTTGAAGTTTTGTTTTCAAATTATCCGCTGGACTTGGCAGTCCAGCGGATAATCCCGCCGTTAGTGGGCAAGTCCGCGGGACTTTTGAAATGAACGGACTTGCCGCTCATCGGCAAGTCCGTTCATTTAGCACGTGACTTCAGGTTACGTAGCTAGCGTAGGCAGTAAATGCCGCCGCGCTAGCTCCGTGACCTGGCATGGATTTAAAGGGACTCCCACGCCGAAAAAACGGCGTGGGGGTTCCCCCCAAATCCATGTCAGACCCTCATCCGAGCACGCAGCCTGGCAGGCCAGGAAAGGGGTGGGGACGAACGAGCGCCCCCCCCTCCTGAGCCGTACTAGGCCGCGTGCCCTCAACATGGGGGGTGCCCTGGGGAAAGGGGGGCCGTGCGGCCCCCCCACCCCAAAGCACCTTGTCCCCATGTTGATGAGGACAAGGGCCTCTTCCCGACAACCCTGGCCGTTGGTTGTCGGGGTCTGCGGGCGGGGGCTTATCGGAATCTGGGAGCCCCCTTTAATAAGGGGCCCCCCAGATACCGGCCCCCCACCCTATGTGAATGAGTATGGGGTACGATGTACCCCTACCCATTCACCTAAGGTGTAAAATGTAAAGTAAAAAAAAACACCCACACTTTTGAAAAAATAGTTTATTGCACTGCTCCGGGGGTCTTCTTCAGTCTTGGGGGTCTTCTCGCCGGACTCCCCCGCCATTTACCAAGCTCTTTTACCGAGCGAGGGGAGTCCGGCTACCTTCTTCGTCGCCGCCGTCGTCTGGGGGTCTCGATCCGCCTTCGGGGGTCTTCTTCCGTCTTGGGGGTCTTCTCGCCGGACTCCCCCGCCATTTACCAAGCTCTTTTACCGAGCGAGGGGAGTCCGGCTACCTTCTTCGTTGTCGCCGCCGTCGTCTGGGGGTCTCGATCCGCCTTCGGGGGTCTTCCGGGGGTCTCTTCTGTTCTTGCGGCGGTCGTCGTCTTCCGCGCCGCCGGCGCCTTGTCCTTCTTCTTGTCCTTCTTGTTCTTCTTCTTCTTCCGATGTTGACCCGTCGCTGTCTCTGCCCGGAATGCCTGTGCCGATCTGCGCTCGGACTTATATAGGGACATGGGGGACAGGGTCACATGTTCATGTCACATGGTGACCCCGCCCCCTTGCGATGTCACAGTCCCAGCATCCTCCGGGACTGTGACAACACAAGGGGGCGGGGTCACCATGTGACATGTGCATGTGACCCTGTCCCCCATGTCCCTATATAAGTCCGAGCGCAGATCGGCACAGGCATTCCGGGCAGAGACAGCGACGGGTCAACATCGGAAGAAGAAGAAGAACAAGAAGGACAAGAAGAAGGACAAGGCGCCGGCGGCGCGGAAGACGACGACCGCCGCAAGAACAGAAGAGACCCCCGGAAGACCCCCGAAGGCGGATCGAGACCCCCAGACGACGGCGGCGACGACGAAGAAGGTAGCCGGACTCCTCCCCTCGTGAAAGAGCTAGGTAAAAGAGCAGAAGAGAGCGGAGGAGTCCGGCGAGAAGACCCCCAAGACGGAAGAAGACCCCCGGAGCAGTGCAATAAAATATTTTTTCAAAAGTGTGTGTGTTTTTGTACTTTACATTTTACACCTTAGGTGAATGGGTAGGGGTACATCGTACCCCATACTCATTCACATAGGGTGGGGGGCCGGTATCTGGGGGCCCCCTTATTAAAGGGGGCTCCCAGATTCCGATAAGCCCCCGCCCGCAGACCCCGACAACCAACGGCCAGGGTTGTCGGGAAGAGGCCCTTGTCCTCATCAACATGGGGACAAGGTGCTTTGGGTGGGGGGGGGGGCCGCACGGCCCCCCTTTCCCCAGGGCACCCCCCATGTTGAGGGCACGCAGCCTGGTACGGCTCAGGAGGGGGGGGCGCTCGTTCGTCCCCACCCCTTTCCTGGCCTGCCAGGCTGCGTGCTCGGATGAGGGTCTGACATGGATTTGGGGGGAACCCCCACGCCGTTTTTTCGGCGTGGGGATTCCCTTTAAATCCATGCCAGCTTGCGGAGCTAGCGCGGCGGCATTTACTGCCTACGCTAGCTACGTAACCTGAAGTTACGTTCGAAATGAACGGACTGCTCCGTGTGTGGGCAAGTCCGTTCATTTTCAAAAGTCCCGCGGACTTTTGGCCGGCGGATTATCCGCTGGAGAAGTCCGTGCGTGTGTGGGCAAGTCCACACCCTCGGAAAGTCCAGCGGACCTAGCCGGAAAGTCCCGCGGGATTGTCCGCTGGACTAGGTCCGCCGGCAAAAGTCCCTACGTGTGTACGAGGCATTAGGGGGGCTGGGGGGAGAGAGTTGCTGCACACATAGAATGCATGAAAGTAAGAAATCTTGTGCCTTTACAACCACTTTAAGCACTTTTTTTTATGAATTAAAGAGAGCATAATAGTCAGAATAGAAGGGGGAGGGTTACAGTATAAGCTATAAGTAAAGAAACGATCTGACTGAGCTATGGTTACAGCATGCAGTGTTATTATGCATACATTACTATTAATATTTTATAACACCTCTTAAGTTATGCACTTTCTGATTATTATTTTATTATTTTTTTATTTTCACAAATTTCTTTTGTTAAGAAAAGTGCAGTGATAAGAGATATTTCCTTATCATATAAACAGTTCTTGTGTGAATATATGTTATCTACCTCTGTCAATATTTCAAATCAATTTTGACTTCCCATGGTGACTAATTTGATACAGAGGTACGGGAAGAGGATATTTTATTGTCTTTTTGATTAAATTTTTCATTTTCTCTCATCTGTACTCAGAAGTTTCCATTATTTTTATTTTCATCTTGTGTTTTAAAAGTTAGGTTATACTTGTACTTCTATAATTGAAAGTACATTTTCCTGCAGTTGTCCTTTAATACATTGTTAATTGTTATGCTTGGATTTACACTAGCATTCAAAAGTATCACCAAGAAAAGTCTTTGTTTTTTTAAAGCATTTTTTTTTTATCATGGCACCATTAAATTGGTTTAAAATATAGCCAAGACTTAACTAACATTGCAAATAGCTTTTACTGCTTAAATTGGTTGATTCATAATTCATTGTTTGCATATGACTACAAAAGTCCATTTCCAGCAACCATTTCTTCAGCGTCTTAATGTAAAACTCTATTGGCTCATGCTTAAATAATCATATTTAAATGATAACTGGTTATTGCAGAAAACTTTGTATAATTGCGCTATCAGAACTAAAAACCATAATTATGTTGGTACTGGCTCTCCAAAGGTTAGATTTTTGGGTTAAAGAATGGTCAAAATGCTCAAGAGGCAAGTTAGTCTATTTTTGCCTTACAAAATGCAGATACTCCTCGTTTAATGACTTACCTACTTAACGACCACTCGGACTTACGACCAGCTCTCCCCACCAGAACAATGCAATATACATCATTGTATTGTACAGTACAGTACAGTACAGAATTTTCCTCTGTGGTCTATACTTATGCAAATTAAAACAACGTTATTGAGCTGGAGTTGTGTGGTTAGACATTTTTTCACAATACAGTACAGTACAGTAGTTAAGAATTCTTAAAATATTGATTGCTTGTGACTCCTCCTTTAACAACCAATTCCGTTGATTGACCTGGTCGTTGGAACAGAACCTGGCAGTTAAATGAGGAGTACCTGTAAAGGTGAAAGGTAGAGATGTACATCTCTACAAGCACACAAGTAAATCAGAAAAAGTTTGAGAAACTGAAACCTTGCAGTCCTTCAGCAGACTGCTTCCTTAAATTGTACTTGCTAAATCCCAGTGTTATCTGCAGCAATGAAAAGATTTTCCAGGATGCTGGCCTTAGAAGTAGATTTTTAAACTAAAGGCCATATCTGAAATGAGCAAACAAAAATAAGATGTTAAAATGGTCAAAAGAGTATTACAGATAGTTGAGCCTTCTGTCATGCATGGCTGAGTAAGTGTAGTGTTGATGCTGCTTTGGTGCTAGAAGGGTGGCAGTTTTACACAGAGGGCAAGGGATTAGGATTAGGTTACCACTATTTACAACATCATGCCATCCCCTGTGGTCAGCACTTGCCTAATGCAACTTTCCTCAGGTTGCAGTACAACAATATAAAGCACATTTCTCAACTATACAAAACCTATTTGAAGAGACAAGAAGCCAAAGGGGGTTATTTGCAAAAGGCAAATCCACTTTGCACTACAAGCTCAAACTACAAGTGCAAAGTACTCTTGAAATTACACTGGAAGTGCACTTGGATGTGCAGTCGCTGTAGATCTGAGGGGTAGATCTGAAATGAGGGAAAGCTCTGCTGACTTTATTATCTAAACATGTGCAAGCTAAAATGCCGTTTTTTTTTTTCCTTGCATGTCCCCCTCGATCTACAGCGACTGCACTTCCAAGGGCACTTTCAGTGCAATTTCAAGTGCAATTTGCACTTGTAGTTTGCACTTATAGTGCAAAGTGGATTTGCCTTTCGTAAATAACCCGCATAGTACTTTCTTTTATAGACTGGCCAGCACAGTTTTTAGAACTCAGCCCTTTGGAGCTCATGAAGGAAGAGCTTCACTCTAAGGTCAAACAAAAATGCCCTGCAAGCATAGAAACATGCTACCAATACGATTTACCTGATTACCTTTAAAAAACGCTAAAATAGCTAAAATTCAGTATAAAATAAACATTTCTGGGTGATTACAAACTTTTGACTGCTAGTGTTTTTCTTCTTCTTTTCTTTTCTTCTTTTCATTATAGCATGTTTAAATATCCTGTGTAATAAACATAAAAACCTGTCATAATATGTGTTCTCTGCATTATTCATCAAACATACAGCATATGTAAACCCCAGGGCTGAATTCACATCTTTGCATTTTTGCTGCATTTTCCATTTAAATCAATAGAAACTCATCAAAACGCACATCAACATATGCATTTGGACTTATGTTGATGTGTTATGATGTATGTGAATGCGTCAACATGCACTATGATGCGTGGTGACATTCTATACTAAGTGCATTGCAACATGTGCTGAAAACGTGACAATGCACACTAACACGCAATCATGCATTATTTCAATAAAAAATGCATTAGGTGAATGCAGCCTTAGAGTGAAAAGTAACTGTAGCCATCCTCATAAATACCTTTAAGAATTGGTGAAAAATCGAATAATACATTATGCTCTAAACTTTTATAGCAGTCATGTGACTACTAAATTCTTCCTCCTTGTTTAAGTTTCAAGAGCTGCATGTAGAGACTAATACTGATGATTGGCTTCTTCATGCATTGTTGACAGCAGTACTCCCTACAGGAGCCGCTGTCACTCAGACACTATGGCTAGCAGGGAAAAGTGACTGCCTGTGATGACACAGGCTGACTAGAGCAGTCCTGCATCTGCACAGTGTCTGCATCCAGGAGTACACATGGCAGACTGGCAATTCATACAATCACATACTGTGTTGTCATCCCTAACCTGAAAAAAAAAAAAAAGATTCTGGCAGGATCAATGAGTATTTCTATATGCACACACATAAACACATGATCAGGCAAAGGTGCAAGAGCACTTGCTGAGAAGGGGCAGTGAATATTTGCGTTAATAAATAAGATGAACTCCCAACAAAAACTTCATGAAGTTCACTTATATAAAATTATTATTTTTATCTTCAAGTAGCAGACATACACAAATATATTCTGATATTAGTCTCCCTTATTCGTATGCATATGCAAATTGCACTCTGAGCTAGTTAGATCATCTATTGTAAAGCCAGCCATAGATGGTTTGAATCTTGGCTGGCTCAGCGGATTCCATCCATCTATGGGCAGTCTCATTGTACTCAAGTTGATCCATCAATGGACTTGGGTACAACCAGTGTGCTGGATTTTCATATGTGATTATTGCCAGTGGCTATAGCCGCTAGCGATAATCACTGTGTTCTCCCGGGAAGGATGGCTCCCTGTGCCTCCCCTGCCGGGAGAACACAATAGCTCCGTGGGAGGTATTCCCCTATCAACGCTCACTGTTCATGGGGAAATTTGTGATTTTCTTTCCTGCAACCACGCAGCATCAAATTGCATCATCTATGGCCTGTCTTAGTAAGATCAACATACTTGTTATAGGAGATTTCAGAGTTATGAACTTATCAGTGTGCTGTTTTGCCTTCATTGTTTAACCACAGGCCTGGGGCAGGTTAATGACCAACCTGTATTGCTTAGGCAGACCATAGATTATATGAATTTCTTTCCTGCAACCAGTCAGTGTTGATGGGGGAATCCCTCTTGCGGAGTTACTGTGTTCTCCTGGCAGGGGGGTTCGGGGAGCCATCCTGTCAGGAGAACACAATGATTTATTGCTACCGGCTATAGCCACTGGCAATAATGGCATGCTGGAAATCTGACATGCTGGTTGTACCCAAACGATGGATCAATTTGGGTAGAATTAACCTGCCTATAGATGGTTCATATCTTGGCTGGTCTCTGCTGTGGCCAGCTTTACCTGCAGCTGTGATTGAGGTTATCAGTCTGGTTGTGTAGCCTGGAACATATATATAAACATATATGCATGTATATGAGTAAACATATATGTATTTCGATCATGTGTTACCTGAACTACAGCATTAAAGGATAGGTAAAGGTAATAGGTAAACAAAAGGATAGGTAAACAAAAACAAAAAAACATGTCATACTTACCTTCTCTGTGCAGTTGGTTTTGCACAGATTTGCCCCGATCCTCCTCTTCTGGGGTCCCAGAGCCGCTCTCCCTTGGGGTACCCGTGCGGGCATGCTCCCATGTCCTGCTGCTGGGTCCATTGACACAGACAGCAGGACTCTGCCCTGCCCCCTTCGTCATTGGATTTGACAGCAGTGGGAGCTAATGGCTGCGCTGCTATCAATCTATCCAATCAGGACCTGCGACACCGGCTGGAGCTGGTGTGCTCGTCCTGGTCGCTGAAAAGACCGGGTTCAGGTAAGTAAAAGGGGGGCTCTGGGGGGCTGCTGCTTCACAGGAGGTTTTGCACCTTAACCTCCCTGGCGGTATGATTATGTCAGATTTTTCCGCCTCAAAGCGGTTTCACATAGAAATTTGCTGGCCTATAATTCTTAGGAATAACTCACTTAAATATGTCCAAACAAGAGTCTAGTGGACATCCCAGGTATGATAAAGTTTGAAACGTGAAATCATAAATTATAATATAATAAATAACTATAAATAATTATAACAAATAATAATATAATAATAATAAAATGTATTCAATAATGTAATTAAGTCAAAAACACAGAAATTTGCTCAGTTGCAGAATTGTTGCTGTTGTTACTTCCAGTGTTTGATGACGAATTTCCCAACGAATCACTATCGCTTAATTCTACAAGTGATTCTAATTTACTATCACTGTTTTCTAGCTGGTCTAAAACCGCTTTTGATGTAGAGGGACACTTTTTGGTTGCCATGGACAATATCAAGTTTCCAGGCAGAAAGAACAGTATATGTAATATAAAACTATATGCAGGACACTGGACAAAGCACTAGGGACAAAAGGGATGTGAAATGATTTGATACAGTAATGTAATCTGTGACAGTGTACTGTATGTGTTTTGTTTTTTGCGCTTTTTGAATTTGGCGCCGGGCTCCGTCCCCGTGCGTTGTGACACTCGCAGGGAACGGAGCCTGGCACACAGTATATTGGGCGGAAGGACACAGCCCATGGAAACAGTGGGAGGACATCGCAGGGTCCTGGGGACAAGGTACGTAACTTTCCCAGGATACTGCAATGCAATCCCGAGTGCGGCTTGGGGTTACCGCTTTTGGTAATGAAAATTCACCCGAGCCACACTCGGGATTACCGACGGGGAGGTTAATGCATAGAATGCATTAAGGTGAAAAACCTTGAGGGTTTACAACCCCTTTAAAATGAGTTATGACAGCAGCAAAATTAACCAATACTATAGCCTTCCAATAGGAACACATGTTCTGGTGATGTCTGCCAAAGAGAAATTTCTACTCATCTTCTGTTCAATATCACAGAGATGGCAAAAAATATTCCCCACTCTATTTAAAATGTAAAGAATAAATGTTTTGGCTTGTAAAGTAAATACTATATACTGCTACCTCTGGTATTAATAAACAGGATTGCCAACTAAAGTATGTTGTCAGTAAATAAGCAATTTATTAAATGAATGTAAGTAAATTATAGTTATAGCTTCCCTTGTTCAAAATATAATGGGAAGTCTTGGGTAGGTTTTTCAAATTTCTCAGCCAAAACACTTTACTAATAAACAGATCATCAAAACTTACATTTATGGCCATTCCAGTCCTTATTTGAGGGCTCTTATCTAACCCTGGTAGTCACAAGGGGACATCTTCTGTTTACCAATTCACCTCCGTCCTGATATTAGTAAGCAGCTCATGTGACAGGACTAAATGTTTACAATAATACTTGTGTTAGACAGTTGAGGCAGCAGTGGAAGTATATTGGTGGCATAGTAAGATTAAAGACTGTAAAACAAAATCTGGAAGGATATCCTCATGTGAATCTACACCCTACACAGTTTGATTTTACCCCAGTGTTTCCCCCTTAAAAGGGGGATACAATTATATGTACACTGGTGAAAAAGTATCATTGGTTTGACAATGGTACTATGGTCTTAACAATGCTTTGACAAATCTCACAGTTACAGTTTATTGCTACTATTTTTTAATTACCTATTGGTCTGTTTTTTTATTTTATTTATGGGTTTCGTGTGCTCCTGTGTTCATTCATCCTCACTTTGATTGTGTGTGACATTTGTCCTACATGTGGGAAACAGCAAAGGCTTTCGATAAGATAAATTACATTTTTTAAAACTCATACATGTAGTATGCTCACAATTTAATCTTAGTGACCATGCTAGGGAATGCTGCATGTTCTCTCTTGATGATCCCAGTGGAGAACCATCTGCCACATCTTTCTAAAGATAAACGTGTCTTTGTGTTTTGCTCATTGCAATGTCTTTTTCCTAACAAAATCTGTTTTTACCACAAATCGGGTGCTCTTTCTTTTGATAAATACATATTGTTATTTGGTTCTTAAAGGCACTTATTTTTTAAACAATATTATCCTCTCTAATAGGGCACTTTCTACTCTTTCTTTCTTTCTTGCTTTCTTTCTTTCTTTCTTTCTTGCTTTCTTTCTTTCCTTCTTCCTTTCTTTCCATTTTATGATTTATTTCTTGCTGTTCAAGTAATATCAACTGTATATTTTTTATATTTTAATAGGCACAAATTTGTATACTGTTAATATGTTGCTTTATTATATGCATTTATCATATTGGACATCATTTTATCTGGGGAAAGAACTCACAAAGTATTATGTTATACTTGTTAATATTTCCCAATTGCAGAAACTAAAACCTAATGTGGCATATTATTATTGTTTCCCCTGCTACATGATTAGCGTATGTTTTTGCAGCATGTAATCTGACTATTTATCAAAGTGGGAATTTAAATTTTTTTAACAATTTGACCTTCATATCAGGTGTTTACATTAGTTTTTGCATATGAGAAGTTACAAATTTTTTCGATAAAGGGAAACTAAACTGCTAGCATACTTTCAGTGTGTATTTTTACTGTAAAACTCAATAGAAAATAATATTTGATGTGATGTTTACATTTTTACTTGGCTACTGTTAGTTTTTTCTAATGATCATATATTATGTATTGAGTTATAAAATCTCCCTACAGTGGCTACCGGTGCTTACCTGTACATCAGACAATACCTTCAGCAATCCTCCTGAATGACTACTGTGTTAAAAATCAGTAACCTTGATTAAAGAGGCGCGATAAAGCAGAATCAGAGTCCAGGACTACCTAACAGGAACATTTCATATTTTCAAAGTTTTTCTTACTTGACCAGGAATCCCTGGAGCTGTTCTCTTGCAAGAATTAAGTGCTATGCTACATCACACTGGCACTCAGAACAGCCATTTGTGGCCTCTCGTTAATAAGAAATACCATGGTTGTGGTCATGCACATGAAACGGGTCTCTGAAATCATTAGCCTGATTTAATCAGGAACAACAATATTTAGGATTAGTGACCCAACTGATCATTTTAAATGGGCAGAGTTCTACTTTAGGCTGCTCAAACTTACATTCACCTTTAAAAATACGTAAAAAATTGCTATAATATCCCTTCATGTATACTATATCGCTTTGATTTCAATGGTTTTCCCAAGAGAAATAATTGTATTTACAAAAACTAGAGCAAAAACTAGAGCAAAGGAAATATATTGATGCTGTCTCCAGCAAACAGCCATCTAGTATCTCATTAGTTTTCGCTTTTATTTGCCTTACAGTAAAATCAGGGTATAAAATAAACTCTATCCAACAGAAATAATGATTCCTCTGTAGCATTATACATATCTGAAACAGTTATAAAGCAGCCTTTTGGAAAAAAAAAACTTTAAGAAACATGGATAAAGGTGCAACTATAAATCATTCCATGAAGTGCAGTGTTAATTTGACTTCTCTTAACATTTAATTAAAACTGCAATATATCTTCAAACTTTTCTACAATGTTAGATGGTTTCCGATGTTTGTGATTTGTTTCCTTACAGTACACACTTTCCTAAAATATTAAACAAGCGTAAAGTGACTAATGCACATTTTCAATCTTCATGTAATCTAATTAAAATTTGATAGCACACATAATTTTGATTTCTTCCTACAATAGTCAAAACTCTTGTTTTCCTTTATAAGTAATTAATTTTTGTACACATCTTTTTTTAAGACAGACATTAAATTTGCATTTACACCAGCCTTTTAGACTTTGCTTTGTACAGATGTTTGTTTAAGAAAGACTTTGTATGGTCTCTGGAGAAAGTCTACATTTTATGTGCAAATACAGCTTTATAAAATGAATGTTGTCTCGAGGCTTTTTTTTACTAGTTTTACTAATAGAAAGTGACTATGTTTTTTTTTTGTCCTGGGAATTAACAAGAGGATGTATTTTATAATTGTTCTGCATATAAAAACAGAGAATTGCATATGCTTGTATTTGCTGACAGTTGTGCTACACTGCAGTCTTTTTACAGCCATTATCTGAAGCAAGGAATGTTTTACTGTTAACAAAAAAAGCAAATTTGTGTAATTTGAACAGACAAATGATTTTGGTAAGAGTTTGTACACTTATTTGTTTATCCCAAGTTATATTGCTCATTTTTTCAGGTATAAAGCAACTGAGCACATTTTCATTGCAGCTTGATTATTTAGTATACCAAGACTGCCCTCTATAGACAAGCAGAATTCTAACATGGCAGTATAGTGAATTTATTTTGTAGAGGAAATGTCATTCATGTTCATTGACCATGTTTCTCATTACACCTTATTAGTGGTATTGTTTCATTTATGACACATTATTGAAATCTCATCCAGTATAATGGATGAAAGAGCAAGATATTTACAAGAAATGTGATTTTTGTGGACCTGAAAGTATGGCAAAACACAATCAGATTTGTAATTTAATCTATACTCCAGATTGATGATGGAAGTATACTGCTTTATTAAATCAAGGTATTCTTGACCTATAAATCTTTAGTGGTTTTATAAGTGGGATCCCTATTAAAATGTCAGGGGGAGGGGCCTATTAGCACTCTAAGTCAGTACTGAATTAGCAACTAGTCCTTTGCAATACTCCATTATTTATTAATCTCTTAAAAAAACAAACAAAGACTAAAAAGTCTTCAAATCTCCACATTGAAGTGGTGAACATTTTTAGGAAAATAGTTTTATTTCTAATTGGTAAAAAATGCATTTCTCCTGTTGATAAACACTATATTTCAGGGAAATTTGTATCATAGGTAAAAAAATAAATAAATAAATATTGTACAAACTGATAAGCTAGGATGACGATCAAAAAGGTTGTTTCTGTGAAAAATGGTAAAGCATTTCAATTTCACTGTTTGATAAATAGGCAATCTATTTGGAGGTGGTGGCTCAACTTTTACCTGGGATTGATCCTAATTATCCTAATTTTTGTTATGTGTGTTTATTTAAATAAAAGTTTACTATATATATATACAGAATCTGCACTTTCATTTTTTTTTAAATAAAGTCATGCTTTTATCTGTTGATATCACAGAGCTGCACTAGCCAAAGTGCATTATTTTTATTGTGATGACAATAATGAACCTGACATAAACAGCACATGGTGGCTGCTGCTATTGCAGACCTGTTATTCTGCAAATTGCATGGCAGTCTTGCTAACCTTCCGGTCTCAATAGCTTGAGCCCCTGCCCCCAGAACAAGCATGCACATAAGGATTCTGACTTTCCTCTGACAATCTGCACATTGAAGCCAGGAGGTCAAAAGAAGAAGTATTAGGCCCCTTTCACATGGACGGACCGTTCAGATCCGCCTGTCAGTTTTGATGGCGGATCTGAACGGGCGCTCCATGTTAGTCTATGGAGCGTCGGATGTCAGCGGAGACATGTCCACTGACATCCGACCCGGTCCGATCCGCCAAAAGCAGACGTATGGCTCTACGTCCAGATCCGTCGCTGGCGGATCGGATCGGGTGAGATCTGATGAAAACGGACACACTGTCCGTTTTCATCCGATCTCTCCATAGAGACCAGCGGCGTTCGCAAGCCCCTCCCCGCTCAGTGAGCAGAGAGGGACTTGTCATCCGCCGGTTCAGCGGAGATCAACGGAGAGATCTCCCGCTGAGCCGGCGGACAGAGGCGGGCTCCGTGGAAGCGGAGTCCGCCTCGTGTGAAAGGGGCCTTAAGCTAAAGGGATGATAGCATTTGAAACCTCTATATTATTTTATATCTCATATACTATATTATCACATACTTTTTTGTTTTCCCATAGATTTATTTGAAGAGACCTTACTACCAACTTTACAGGTAGAAGCTCAAAAAAGTTAAGTATTTTAAATCTTGCTTGCTTGTTTTCCCTTGCCATATTTTTTTAATTCTCTTCCAATGTGAAAAAATTGACTACTTCAGGAGAGTTGATTCCCTAGTGCAGTCCTCTCACTCCTTGTAAGTCACAGCCCCTCCTCTTGTCGGTGTGTCTAATTTCTCTTTGTGCTGGCCCAGCTCCTCTGCCTCTCACTTTTTCTCCATAGATAATACAATGTACTTTACGTATCTACTAGGGAAGATGCAAGGGGGAATACTAACGTGTTTATTTATACAGCTACTGGGGAAGAAGCGATGGGAAATACTAAATGGTGTCACTTAAGTGACATCTCTGAGTCTGCTTTGGCTGCTGACATCACAACCAAGATGGAGGCACTCAACACAGTCTCAAGGCTTTTGAATGTCTATACAAGGGAGGCTGAGGCTTTTACAGGTAAATAGCATGCATAAAATACATTAAATGCACATATCATTTTATGGGAAGATCTTTGTTGAAATGTTCTAGGAATAAGATCTATTTAATTTCTGTTTTATCCAAGCTCTGTAGCAATACCTACCAACAGTCCTGGAACCCTGATTCCAGAACCTACTTTCTCCCACCTTCTAAGGGCTGGTTCACACTATTCACACTAGCCACTTAGGAAATGCATTGTTTTCCTGTGCAGGCTGGTGTCCATGCTGAATGGACCTGGGAAGAAGGGGGACTGGGGTACTGCCTTGCATTTTACAATGCAAAGCATTGTTTATGTTCTTCTCTTTTTTTAACCTTTAAAACAGAAAGTGACATTTCATTAATTTATCTGCATTGAGCACCAAGAAATGTTGAGCAGTACAGAAAAAATGCAAACATATTGCATTTTTCCATATAGCAATTGTCTTCAGTTGCCACCTGTGTTCCAATGTGCACAAAAGTTTGCGGAAAAAAATAGTCGTCTCTGCACAAGTGTAAAGGAGCCCTAAGGCCCACACTGTTTCATTGTGAGAATAAACACATTCCCATGTGCACTGTCACAATGGCTGCCATTGCATTCTACTTTTGATGCTGTTATGTGGTCTCATTCATCCTGAATGGTACCCTAACTTACTGAGGCAACGTACCATGTATATATACTATTGGGGAGATTTACTAAAATTGGTGCACACAGAAGCTGGTGCAGCTGTGCATAGTAACCAATCAGCTTCTAGATTTTATTGTCAAAGCTTAATTGAACAAGCTGAAGTTAGAAGCTGATTGGTTACTATGCTCAGCTGCACCAGATCTTTTGTGCACCAATTTTAGTAAATCCCCCATATATATCTATAATTTATATTAGTTAAGTCCAAATACTGTTTCTGATCCTTGCATTCTATAAGTTATGTTGTACTGCTGTAGTGTATACGCTGTGATTTATGTTATAAAGTCCTGACAGCTGTAATCTGTGCTGTACATGATACTGTATACCTCTGATTAGGGATTAGTTCATTTTGTCTCAAGGGTTGCTGCTGGTTTGTTATTTTAATGAAACTCTTCTTTAAGGTAGAATCAGACAAAATGTTAACTATCTGCCTATATTCAATGCAGAGAAATGCATGTCTAATGAATCCCAGGTTCACACTGAGCTGCGGGAATTAAGCCATGCGAGTTCAGCTGAACTCGCATTATTTCACTCCAGCATGTCAGTCCCGATTTTGGCCGCAATTTCAGAGACATCTGTGCAGGTTTCTGCACAGATGTCAATGTAAATCGCAGCCCAAAATCGCAAAAAGTAGTACAGAAGCTACTTTTTGAAATCGGTGCGGCGCCGCAAATACAGCATCGCACCAATTAGTATGATGCCATTGCCGGCAATTGCCGCCGATTTGACATGCAATTTAACATGTCAAATCGAATGTCAAATCGTACCAATGTGAACCAGGACGAAAGGATTTCAATTTAAAAAAATGAACTGCTGTATGTCTGCAAGACTCTTCTTTGTGCCACTCTAATTAACAAGTATTTTGTGATTCTAAGGAATGCATCATATGTGTGCTGTATATACTGCGAGTAGAATCAGGCTTTATTATATCAGCCTTTATTATACCACACCCAATTATCAGTTTAATTTAACAATGCTCACATTTTGTTGCAGCGCATGTGGTGAACCGCAGATCCTCGGTTCCCTAAGGCATTCCTCTTTTTTAAGTTCTAAAGTAGGGAGGTATGTCTGTAGCTGAGAAACCTTCTGCGTTACATTTTGTTTTTGAATTCTCATATTGAGCAGTACAGTGTCTCATGTGTGTTTATTGCAAAAGTTCTGAAGACCCTTCCACAAACCCATACATCTACTTTGCAGGTCTATGTAGTAAAAGTGGCTTTTTTAAATGTATTTCAAAACAGTCTAATTTCTGAATACCGAATAGACCGAATAGATACATTCAGCACTACTAATATTAATGCACTTGTATCCCTGATGTGTACATCATCATAAATCTCCTTACAGCTTCATCTTCTTAAAAAATATACAAAATAGTATTGTATTTTAAAAGTAACTAAAATCTCATATAAGTTTTAACATGTTGATTTAACTTCAAAAGTAATTTCAATATTCTTAACGCTACAGCCTTTAATAAAATAGTACCTGCGCAGCTACATCCTGCTGTAGGGTGACAGCATGCTTCCTCTGTCTTACAAATGTGCTCATGTATTGTTTCCTGTCACAAGACCTTCTAGTGGAGACTACTAGGGATGGTACTAGGGTGTTTGTTTATTCGCAAACGACCGCACACATGGGGCGGTTAATTTGAGCGCCGTGGAGCACCCCATAATGCACTGCGAGAAAACATGCACCTGACCTGCAGACTTGGGCCAATCACAACACGATCTGCTGTGAGAGCCATGATTGGGCAAAGGCAGGGTGCCTTTGGCCAATCATGGCTCAGGGGGTTAAGTCCACGCCCCATACTATTAAAGGCTGCTTACACAGCGGCCGTATGTAGTGTGATACGTGGAGATTGAGAACTTGAGCTAGATTAGTTAGTGGCATGCAGGCATTTTACTATGTATACACTGAGCAAAATTAGCGTGCAAATGGCATGCTGACTGCAGGAATGTACACCAGAGCTGTTGCCTTTGAATTGAATGTTCATTTCTCTACCATAAGCCGTCTCCAAAGGCATTTCAGAGAATTTGGCAGTACATCCAACCAGCCTCACAACCGCAGACCACGTGTAACCACGCCAGCCCAGGACCTCCACATCCAGCATCTTCACCTCCAAAATCATCTGAGACCAGCCACCCAGACAGCTGCTGCAACAATCGGTTTTCATAACCAAATAATTTCTGCACAAACTTTTAGAAACCATCTCAGGGAAGCTCATCTGCATGCTTGTCATCCTCATCGGGGTCTTGACCTGACTGCAGTTCGTCATCATAACGGACTTGAGTGGGAAAATGCTCACATTCAATGGCGTCTTGCACTTTGGAGAGGTGTTCTCTTCACCGATTAATTCCAGTTTTCATTGTACATGGAATAGTGCAGACAGCATGTATGGCGCTGTGTGGGTAAGTGGTTTGCTGATGGCAATGTTGTGGATCAGGTGGCCCATGGGGGCAGTTGGGTTATGGTATGGGCAGGCGTATGCTATGGACAATGAACACAGGTGCCTTTTATTGATGGCATTTTGAATGCACAGAGATACTGTGACGAGATCCTGAGGCCCATTGTTGTGCCATTCATCCACGACCATCACCTCATGTTGCAACATGATAATGCACGGTCCCATGTTGCAAGGATCTGTACACAATTCCTGGAAGCTGAAAACATCCTAGTTCTTGCATGGCCAACATAGTCAACTCACCAGACATGTCACCCATTGAGCATGTTTGGGATGCTCTGGATCGGCGTATACGACAGCGTGTTCCAGTTCCTGCCAATAGCCAGCAACTTCACACAGCCATTGAAGAGGAATGGACCAACATTCCACAGGCCACAATCAGCAACCTGATCAACTCTATGCAAAGGAGATGTGCTGCACTGTGTGAGGCAAATGGTGGTTACACCAGATACTGACTGGTTTTCAGACCCCCCCCGACCCCCCAATACAGTAAAACTGCACATTTTAGAGTGGCCTTTTATTGTGGCCACCCTAAGGCACACCTGTGCAATAATCATGCTGTCTAATCAGCATCTTGATATGCCACACCTGTGAGGTGGATGGATTATCTCGGCAAAGGAGAAGTGCTCACTAACACAGATTTAGACAGATTTGTGAACAATACTTGAGAGAAATAGGCCTTTTGTGTACATAGAAAAATTTGTAGATCTTTGAGTGCAGCTCATGATAAATAGGGGCAAACACAAAAGTGTTGCATTTATAATTTTGCTCGGTGTATATATACAGTGCATTCAGTGTAGATTATATATACAGTATATAACAGAATTAAGAAAAAAACGGCATTGGGGCCCCTCCCAAAATCCAAACCAGACCCTTTGGGTCTGGTAAAGATTTTAAGTGAAACTCCACACCAAAATTTAAAAAAAAAACAGCGTTGGTCCCCCCCAAAATCCATACCAGGCCCTTTTGGTCTGGCATAAATTTTAAGGGGAACTCCATGCCAAAATGTAAAAAAAAAAATTGGTGTGGGGTCCCCCCCAAAATCCATACCAGACCCTTATCCATGCAAGCAGCCTAGCAGGCCAGGAAAGGGGACGATGAGCGAGCGCCCCCCTTCTGAACCATACCAGTCCGCTTGCCCTCAACATGGGGAGGGTGTTTTGGGGTCCCCCAAAGCACCTTGTCCCCATGTTGATGGGGACAAGGGCCTCTTCTGACCACCCTGGCCATTGGTTGTCGGGGTCTGTGGATGGGGGGCTTATCGGGATCTGGAAGCCCCCTTTAACAAGGGGGCCCCCAGATCCCAACCCCCCATGTGAATGGGTATTGGGTACATTGTACCCCTTCACCCAAAAAGTGTCAAAAAGTAAAAACCACAATAGACAGTTTTTGACAATTCCTTTATTAAAAAAGAAAAAAAAAGTGTCCTGCAATGTCCATCTATTTTCAATCACGCTGCGCGACGGACCTGGAAAATAGAAAAAAAAATCTCTGCCTCAATGGGAGGCCTCCCGGTGACTGCTGTCTCTTAGCTGTGACAGCTGTTGTATAGGCCAGGGTGGGGCCACCCAGTGACGTAACCGAGGGACCCTGCCCCTTCTGATGTCATGTAATGTCAGACGGGGTGGGGTCATCTGGTTACATCAGCAGGTGGCCCCGCCCTTGCCTATATAACAGCTGTCAAAGCCAAAAGGAATTGTCAAAAACTATGTGTTGTGGTTTTTACATTTTAACACTTTTTTTGGTCAATCGGTCGGGGTACAATGTACCCCTACCCATTCACAGGGGGAGGCCAGGATCTGGTGGCAACCTTGTTGAAGGGGGCTTTCAGATTCCGATAAGCCCCTCACCCGCAGACCCCGAAAACCAATGGCCAGTGTTGTCAGGAAGAGGCCCTTGTCCCCATCAACATTGGGACAAGGTGCTTTGATGGCAAGCTGCCTGGTATGGTTCAGGAGGAGGGGGGGTGCTCGCTCGCCTCCCCCTCTTTCCTGGCCTACCATGCTGCTTGCTCAGATAAGGGTCTGAAATGGATTTTGGGGGACCCCACGCCAATTTTGTGTGGAGTTCCCCTTAAAATCTATGCCAGACCCAAAGGGCCTGATATGGATTTTTGGGGGACCTCACGCTGTTTTTTTTTTAAATTTTGTTGTGGATTTCCCCTTAAAATCCATACCAGACCTGAAGGACCTAGTGTAGTTTGGGGGGGGGGGGGACCAATGCCAATTTTTTTCTTGATTTTTCACTTATATTGCCATTATATACAGCCGCAAGCAAGTTTACATTACATTTTTCCTTTAGAAATGTCATTTTGTTGCGGCACTGTTCTACACATTGCACAGATGCGTCACTTTACAGGCAGACCCCCCCCCCAGGCACGATATTTAATGGAATGTTTCATTTTTATTGTCACTTTAAGCATTATTAAATTCACTGCTCCTGAAAAAACTTTTGTTTTAAAACCTTTTTTTTGCATTGATACATGTCCCCAGGGGCAGTACCCGGGTGCCCCTTTACTTTTATGGCAATAACTTGCATATAAGCCTTTAAAATTATCACTTTTTTGATTTTTTATGTTTGTGTCCCATAAACTTTAATAGGGTTCGTATGTTCGCTCAAACTTTTTGCCTGTTCACATGTTCTGGTGCGAACCAGGGGGTGTTTGGCTCATCCCTAGAGACTACAAGTGGCCATTTCAATGTGCATTATTCGGGCATGGTCCACTATTGTCACTAGCAGGAAACCGGCCATTGCAGCCATTGCTAGAGTGCATACATGTGCACAAGAAGATTGTGCAAAGAGGCTGCACAAGATTAGCAGTACTGAGATGTACCTGAGAATAAAAAAGGTGGATGTTTCTGTGGGGCGTTCTTTACACATTCTGTGTACAGAACACCTCCAGGTAGCCATATTGCATTGCATTTTCAGAAAATTACAGCAGCTGCAGATTGAAAAGGAAAGGTTATTTTTAATAACATTTAATTACAACATGAGATGTGTCACAGCTGTATACACTATAATATTTTTTGTTTATTTGCTATGTTTTTTCTCCACGGAAGTGGACTTACTCTTTAACAACCAGTAGATAGCTACACAAGCAATGCCCCCGTGTGCCTCCTTGGTGGTCACCCCAGCTCCTCTCTGCTCAGTCTCTTTAATGTTTGGTCTGGCCGTCCTCTCTTCATCCCTCATATTCACAGTACCACCGGAGCTGTTCCCTGCTCTCCCGTCCAGTATTCCTGGCTCCTCCCCCGTCACAGTGTCCTGTGTGATGTTCGGTGCTAATGAAGGTGGGCTCTACTCTGTGTCTGCACTGCTGGCTGGAGCTACTAATGCACAAGAGATTGAGCAGAGAGGAGCTGAACGTGATCATCATGCAGGTGGGTGCTGGCTACTTAACAACCAGTGAATAGCAAAGCTGGCACCTGCCAGTGTCCTTAACAACCAGTGAATAACAAAGCTGGCACCTGCCAGTGTCCTTAACAACCAGTGAATAGCAAAGCTGGCACCTGCCAGTGTCCTTAACAACCAGTGAATAGCTGGTGGTTAGGGAGCTGGTACTCACCAGCGTCCTTAAAGAGGAAGTAAAGCCTCCTTTTTTTTTTTAAATGGAACCTGCAAGGCAAAGGCATAATGAGCTAGTATGCATAGCATACTAGCTCATTATGAATAACTTACCTGAGAACAAAGCCCCCGAAGTGACCCTCGTCCACATCCTCCTCCACCGCCATCAATCCCGGAGTGACTTCCGGGTCTCGCTGCTCCGGCGCTGTCATTCGCCGGAGTCGTGATGACGTCACTCCCACGCATGTGCACGGGAGCCGCCAAGAGCGGCATATCACCGTGATCTCCAGCTTGCTCAGTGCGCCTGCGCGCCGCTGTCTACGGAGCATGCGCCGTAGACAGCGGTGCCTGTCTTTTTGTAAGTATCTCCTAAACCGTGTAGGTTTAGGAGATATTTATTGGCCCTACAGGTAAGCCTTAATCTAGGCTTACCTGTAGGCCAACGTGGTTTGTAAGGGTTTACAACCACTTTAACCACCAGCTATTCACCGCATATGCGTTGTATTACATTTTAATGCAACTCATTTAAAACGCGCTGTGCATTTTTTTCAATGCATACTGTAATGTGTTTTAAAGTGCACCAGTGTGAAAGTGGCCCTAAATCTCTCATCACACTATCAACATCACTGCAAGTGAGCTGCTATAGGTGACAGTACAAAATGTCACTCCTCTGGAGCGCCAACAGAATCCACAACCTACAAAAAATGTACAAAGGCAAGAAACCAAATAAAAACATAAATTATTTGCACAAGTGTTAAATAAATATGAAAAGTGACCATAAAACAGAAACAGCATTAAAAAAAAAAAAAAAAGTTTTAGCATTTTTAATAAAACCTTTTTATCTCCACATGGCTTAAATGAAGATCTGGAAACTCATACAGTACTTGAAAAGGCATTGTCAATTAGTTGATCTTGCTTATTTTTCTTTTGTTACTATTGTTAGTTTTTGTTACAGTCTGAAGCTTTTTCTAGCTTCATGATTTTAATATAACCTATAGTGACATCTGGTGGTGCTCAGTATTAACTTCAAAGATCATTTATGTTCTATGAATATCATCCTTTTTACTGGAATCCATTCTAAGCTAGGAAAAGTTGATACTTAATATATTTATTATTACACATTTTAATAATTATATAAGTCACATGCATCTCTCTTTCTTTTAGGTATCCTCTTGTTATACATTTCTGATATTTATTTATTTTTATTTATTTATTTTTAGCTATTTCCTTTTTTTGTTCACTTTGTTTTTTTTTTATATTTTTTTCTACAGATGTTGCTCTTGGTGCTGCTGATAGTGAGTTAAGAGACTTGCAATTTTGAAGGCTATGCCGCTATTGTTTACATCGTGAATGCTTATTACTATTGCTACTGCAAGAAGCTTGCTTTTGTTATTGTATACAGCTGAAGAAGGTGTATTTACATGACTTAGTTCCAGTGTCAGTTAAAATAAGTACATTTCTGATGTGTTCACCCCCCTGAAGAAGGAGCTTCGACCCCAAATGCTTTCGTTGAGGCAAAATTCTTATAGAAGTTATACCTGTTCCCAGTACATCTGGTTTACTAAGCAGGACTTCCGTAATAGATTTTTCTGCTTCTGGTGGACTCTCGTTCACACATTTGAATGCTCTGCTCCTTAGATTATCCCTTTCATGCCTAAGCCTATTTCTGACATTTGGTGTTTACAAGTTAAAATACTTATTTTTTGCTAGAAAATTACTTAGAACCCCCAAATATTATATATATATATATATATATATATATATATATATATATATTTTTTTTTAGCAGAGAATCTAGAGAATAAAATGGCGATTGTTGCAAAATGTTATGTCACACGGTATTTGTGAAGCAGTGTTTTAAACGCACTTTTTTGGGAAAAGGGACACTTTCATGAATTTGAAAAAAACGAAACAGTAAAGTTAGCCCAATTTTTTTGTACAATGTGAAAGATAATGTTATGCTGAGTAAATAGATACCAAACATGTAATGCTTTATAATTGCACGCACTCGTGGAATGGCGACAAACTACGGTACCTAAAAATCACCATAGGCGACGCTTAAATTTTTTTTACGGTTACCAGGTTAGAGTTACAGAGGGTTTCTAGTACTAGAATTATTGCTCTCGCTCTGACGATCGCGGCGATACCTCACATGTGTGATTTGAACACTGTTTACATATGTGGGCACAACTTCCGTATGCGCTTTCTTTGCTGCGCGAGCTCGCGGGGACAGGGGCGCTGTAGCCTCCCTTTCGGTATTCCAGAGTCTGGCTCAGGGTGAGATTTCAGTACCAAAATCAGTATTCCCAAGCCAGATTTGGGATTGCATCGCAAGATCCAGGAAGAGGTTACTTACCTTGTCCCCAGGATCCTGCGATGTCTTCCCGCTGTGATCTGCGAGCTGCTGTGTCTCGCTCGATCTGTCACAGCATCGGGCTCCGTTCCCTGCAAGCGTTGCGACGCACAGCAACGGAGTTCGGCGCCAAATTCAAAAAGTAAAAAAAAAACACAGTATAGATACAGTATATTTTAATCTTACAGATTACAGTACTGTATCAAATAATTACACATCCCCTTTGTCCCTAGTGGTTTGTCCAGTGTTCTGCATGCAGTTTTATATTGTAAATACTATTCTTTATGCCAGGAAACTGGAGATTGTAAATAGCAACCAAAAAATTTCAGTTTACGTCAAAAGTGCTTTTAGACCATAAAAACTAGAAAACTGCGAAAAAAATTAGAATCACTTGCAGAATTGAGCGATAGTGATTTGTGGGGAAATTTATCATCAAACACTAAAAGTAATGACAGTGACAATTCTGCAACTGAGCAAATTTCAGTGTTTTTGATTTGCCTACATTATTGAATAATTTTTATTATTATTATTATATTATTATTTGTTATAATTATTTATAGTTATTATATATATATATACATATATATATATATATATATATAGATAGATAGATAGATAGATAGATAGATAGATAGATAGATAGATAGATAGATAGATATATCTATATATATATATATATATATATATATAGATATATTATATTATAATTTATGATTTCGTATTTCAAACTTTATCATACCCGCGATGTCTATTAGTCTTTTGTTTGGACGGATTTAAGTGAATTATTTCTAAGAATTACAGACCTACAATATAAAACGCCAAATTTCCATGCAAAATAATGGTGCCGCTTTCAGCACCTAAAATCTGAAAATAATCACACCACCAGGGAGGTTAAAATGTTTTTTTTTCTTATTTACTTTATGAATTTACGGCTTCATTCCAGTCTGTGGCTAGACACCGGAAGTGCCGGATCGTGGACCGGGACTCGGTCAGAGCAGCGCGAGGCAGCGGGAGGGGGTATGCCCCCTCCCGCACCTCCGGGATAACAATAGAGCGGCTTTTAGCTGCATCAGTTGTTATCCCTGGAAAGCCGATTGCCCGCTCTAAAAAACGGTACCGGGATGATGCCTGCATATGTGCGTACGCTCGGCACGAAGGGATTAAACAAACATACACCAAATTACTCCAGGGTCCCCACTTGGTATAATTTATTCTAAAAAGCCTGCCTTATACTTTTGATTTGCAAGTGCAATTGAGTTATCCCTTCAGAATCACAATCGCATAGGATCTGTGATTTTTATGTTTTAGTTTCCCTAATATTACCATTGGATATTCTGGAGCCTGCAAGGATGTGCATTACTATTGTTTACTTGGAATACTCAGCCACATGTAAAGAAACTTTAAAAAACAGGTTTGTACATGACTGTTTGTAGTAAATACAGCTTCACTTACCTTATTCACTAAGCTAAGTGAACATTCACATTGCAAAGGGAACATGCATTCAAAGTGAATAGTCTGTTCCTTTATTACATTTATCCCAGTGTGTATATAAAGCTCATCTTCACAAAGTACAGATGGTGAGCCCTGAATGGTGGTTCCACTGTATCTTGAGGTATTATTCTGGGGTTTGTGGCTATGCTTGGGGTTTACTCGGCAAGTCTTACCACCAGGGCTTACTCAACATTCTTCTTTCAGACACAAAGACTTATATGTACAGAGTGATCTTCACTAAGACAGCAATTTCTAAATGGAATATGTTCTGCTGTTCTTATGCATTCAATAGAACAGGCTCCAAAGCAACCCAGTGGGAATGAGTAATGGTTCATTATCTAGTTAAATGCCACATACAGTTAATACATTTTCTGAACAATGTACATACCTGTATGTAAAAATACTTACCTGTCCTGTTGGTCTTCCTTCTGAACTCCTCTCAGTGATGGTTCCCTGAAGCCCACAAACCTACTCCAGAACTTCCAGAATTGTCAATCTCCTTGGTCCTATGCAGCTATCACTGGTTCCTCCCAATGACCTTCGTCTTACTGCAGAAGAAACTAGTAAGAGCTGCAGGGGACCCAGAGGATTCACACTCCAAGGAGTGTTGACTTCCTAGGGAAGTGAATTTGGGGAATCATTTACTCAACATTAGAGCAACATTCAGCTGTTCAGGATGCATGAGAGGTAGTGGTTGAAGTAAGTTTTGCACAAACAATACCATATACGCCAGGTATATAGGTGCTATATGGTGTCTATAGATGATTTCTATCTCTCAGTCTCTGAGATGCCGAGGACTATATACTTACATTCCACTTGCTCCTGTAAGATCTCTACTGACACCACCACCTCTATTGGCTTTTGTTTCCTGGATTTCTAAGGTATGCTACAAATTGTGTAGCAAGGTCTTACACAGACATTTGTTCATGCTTGAGTTACTTTTAGTCCTGCTAAGCAAGAGCCTATTCTTCCCTTTCAAAGCTGGGGCACTAACTTAGGCAACCATCATGTTTTCATACCTAAAACTTTTATTCTGAGTTTCCCTTCCCTCGTGTACCACATTGAGCCTTAGAAAACCACTCATTAACCAGGGTATCCACCATTCATGTAATACTTTTCAACCTTTTACATATGGCAAAGTAAATCTTAATTTCTACAATATCTTTTCTCCTTTTATATGAAAACAAAATCTGTAGTTCTGTACATTGACATGTGTTTAAATCACACATTCAGTGACAGCTTTTTCACACTTCTCTTTTACAAGGTTAATTAATGTCTCAGGTTCATAAATAAATGAATACACATATGAACCCAAGTGCATGTGTGTGAATCTAGAGTTTATATGAGCAGGAACCTCACCTTTCAAGATTAGGCAATTTATTTACCCCTCATCCCCTAATACCACCATTTCTTTATGAGTACAATGCAATAATATTCCTATTTTAGAAGCCACAAAGTAGTATTAATGTGGTCTTCAGGAATGTGTGTTCTCCATCCTAAATTATAATGTTAATATGAGAAGCTTTTGATCTTTTTACCATCAAATCTGCTTTGAGCTATTTACCAGTTAAACTTTACATGTAAGCCTCCTCATGTTCATTTTTCACAAGTCTATTTAACTGAAACAGCTGCTTAATAAATGATGATTATCTCCAGCTGCTTTAAGGCTTACTACAAATGTACAAAGAGAAGGCAATACTAATCATGGAAGGTCATGTTATAAAGGTACTGTTTCTACAAGTTTTATAAAGGTATTCAGGTTGTTACTGCAGAGAAGGAGCTTGATCATTCTCAAAGTAATAATCAAATGTAAAGAATACTAATGCAAAATGAAAAAAAAAAGTATTTTAAAATATATCTTTCTTAGTCAGCCTTTCGATTCAAATTGATTTGTGTATATGTAAAGAACAATTACACAGAATAAAATATATATCTTTCCATATATCATTGCTATCCTAAATAGAATATTATATTTAATTTTCCATTCTTTTATGCCTGCAGTTACTTTTAGGAAAAAAGAATGAAAATGATATATAATATATTTAGATTTTTGAAGTATAACACTGTGGACAATATTGAGGCCTTGGAAACCAAATGTTCTCTGTAGCTTGTTTTGCCCATTTATATGGAACCCTCCAGGTAGCATAATTTCCTCCTGTAGCGTAAAGGGGAGCTTGTGCCAAAATGCAAGGTCTGCTTATTAAATAGTTGATTATCCCCTTTCCGCTGTGTAAAAGTAGCACATTGCACCTTCAAAAAAAAAAAAGCACCTTTGGGAAAACGTAAAAAAATATACTTACCTTACACCTGGCTTATGCACATGGTGGGAAGATAATGTAACAATCCTTCTGTTAAGATCCTACATTACCTTCCCACCATGTACATAAGCTGAGAATTCCAAATCATTTAAACAGATACTACAGTACAGTGGGAGAGCATCTATTTGTGAGATATTTGTGAGTCTTATGCCGCGTACACACGAAGGGACTTTTCCCGGCGGACCTAAGTCCAGCGGACAATCCGCTGGACTTTCCAGCTGGGTACGCTGGACTAAAAAGCGAACGGACTTGACCACACACGATCACGCAAAAAGTCCGGCGGTTCACGCGATGACGTACAGCACGTACGACGGGACTAGAAAAAGGAAGCTAATCTCGTGTGTATCGCGTGTTAGTTGACGTTTGGTTAGAGACGATTCGCGCTTCTCAGACTTCTGCTTAATTCGTTCGCTTCTGCCGTTCAGTTTGTGCTTGTGAGGTTTGTATCTGGCTTTCAGTGCTTGTGGATCAGTTCCTACCTGTTCTCAGGCTGTTCTGGTCCGCTCGTTCCTGTTTTTCAGGTCGTTCTTCATAGGCCTTGCTGTTCTTCAGTGCGTTCTGTTAAGTTGTTTGTTTGATCAGCCGACCGTTTTGAAGCCATGGAGTGTGGACGTACTCGGGAACGAGTTCGTGCTGTGCAGGGGCTCGGTGTTGCGGTTAACACCTTGGCACGAGCCCAGTCCATGAACAGGGTGAGGAGGAGTTCATGGACCAAGAATTGGTTGCGCCAGCGTGACCAATTCTCGCATATGCCTTTGCTCCGTGAGATCCGTGAGAATAATCCTGATGATTTCAGGAATTATCTCCGGATGACGGACCCCATTTTTCACCGTCTGTTGGCTTCGCTGTCCCCTTATATTACCAGGCAGAATACCTGCATGCGGCAAGCCATCAGTGCGGAGCAGAGGCTAGTCGCCACGTTGCGTTACTTGGCGACGGGGAGAAGCTTGCAGGACCTCAAGTTCACAACAGGCATCTCCCCCCAGGCTCTGGGGCTCATTATTCCAGAGACCTGTTCTGCCATTATCCACGTCCTGCAGGAGGAATACATTAAGGTAAGTCTTCTCTTTTAAAATTACCTATGTCTTGTATGTTTGCTAATGTAGTGCATCAATGTCATCATTAGCTAATTACCATGATAGGACTATTCTATGAATGTCCCCTATTCCTTTTTTTTTTTTTTTTTTTTGTTTTTTGTCTAGTATTTTATGGTTGACTTATCGAAATAGCTTTAAGAATGTATTATTTAGTGGGTCACATGCATATTTGCTTGCACCAACCTCCCCAGCATGGAAGCTTGGCCCCCTAAACACCCCTAGCCTAGTCACTTTCTTTGGTTAAAAATGTATATTACCAGCTCCATTGTACAGCTTTACTCACCCCCCCTTTCACCCCTTTCACCCCCCTTGACCCTCATTTTTAAATTGATTGCATGTGGTTTTGGTCAGCTTGTAATTAACCCCCCCCCCCACACCCCCTGATAATTAATAGCATGTGGTTTTGGTCAGCTTGTAATTAACCCCCCCCCCCACACCCCCCACACCCCCTGATAATTAATAGCATGTGGTTTTGGTTAGCTTGTAATTAACCCCCCCCCCCCACACCCCCACACCCCCTGATAATTAATAGCATGTGGTTTTGGTCAGCTTGTAATTAACCCCCCCCCCACACCCCCTGATAATTAATAGCATGTGGTTTTGGTCAGCTTGTAATTAACCCCCCCCCCCCCCCCCCACACCCCCTGATAATTAATAGCATGTGGTTTTGGTCAGCTTGTAATTAACCCCCCCCCACACCCCCTGATAATTAATAGCATGTGGTTTTGGTCAGCTTGTAATTAACCCCCCCCCCCACACCCCCTGATAATTAATAGCATGTGGTTTTGGTCAGCTTGTAATTAACCCCCCCCCCACACCCCCACACCCCCTGATAATTAATAGCATGTGGTTTTGGTCAGCTTGTAATTAACCCCCCCCCCCCACACCCCCTGATAATTAATAGCATGTGGTTTTGGTCAGCTTGTAATTAACCCACCCCCCCCACACCCCCTGATAATTAATAGCATGTGGTTTTGGTCAGCTTGTAATTAACCCCCCCCCCCCACACCCCCACACCCCCTGATAATTAATAGCATGTGGTTTTGGTCAGCTTGTAATTAACCCCCCCCCCCACACCCCCTGATAATTAATAGCATGTGGTTTTGGTCAGCTTGTAATTACCCCCCCCCCCCCACACCCCCTGATAATTAATAGCATGTGGTTTTGGTCAGCTTGTAATTAACCCCCCCCACACCCCCTGATAATTAATAGCATGTGGTTTTGGTCAGCTTGTAATTAACCCACCCCCCCCCCCCCCCACACCCCCTGATAATTAATAGCATGTGGTTTTGGTCAGCTTGTAATTAACCCCCCCCCCCCCCACACCCCCTGATAATTAATAGCATGTGGTTTTGGTCAGCTTGTAATTAACTCCCCCCCCCCACACACCCCGTTAATTAATTGCATGTGTATTGTGTGACCTTACAATTAATGACTCCACACCCACATCCCCATTATTATCTTCTCTGGGCCATCAGAGGGGTCATCAATCAGAGATTTGTCCCTTATCCTTAATCTTTTGGCTTTATTTCAAGGACTTACTAAATAAATACATATGTTCTTCCAAATTGTTTGTTAATTTGTTGCATTTAGTTAGGTGTTTTGCCTGGTTTTTAATTCGATTTGTATATTTGTGTTTGACTTCACAGTGTCCTTCCACGCCACAGGAATGGCAGACTGTGGCTTCCCAGTTTGCTGCCCGTTGGGACTTTCCCAACTGCGGAGGGGCGATTGACGGGAAGCATGTGCGAATTGTGCCCCCACCCCATTCGGGGTCTTACTATTGGAATTATAAGGGGTTCCATAGTATAGTGTTGATGGCGGTGGTGTCGGCACAATATGACTTTCTTTATGTGGATGTGGGGAAAAACGGCCGGATGTCGGACGGAGGAGTCTTCAACCACACGGAGTTCGGTCATCGTCTCCAGACTGGTGGCCTGGAGCTGCCACCAGATGAAGATAATGTGGAGGGACTCCCCTTCGTTTTCATTGCCGACGAGGCGTTCGGTCTGGGTGACCATCTGATGAGGCCATTTCCCCAACGATCCCTCACCCCTGAGAGGAGGATTTTTAATTATCGGTTGGCCAGAGCAAGACGGGTTGTGGAAAATGCCTTTGGTATTATGGCCAACCGTTTCAGATTGCTCCTTACATCCCTACATCTGGCAGAGTACAAACTGAATACTATTATTCTTGCATGCTGTGTCATGCACAATTATTTACGCAAACATTCGGGAACATACTCATTACCAATCGGCCCTGAGGCCGGAGTGGAAGGCAACATGACAGGGCTGGATAATCGCCGTCTTGGTTCGGCCCCACAATCAGCCCAGCAAGTGCGGGACCGTTATTTACATTATTTTAATGGTAGGGGGGCCATTGCAATGGCAGCAGACCCTTAAACCATCTTTTTGATTTACAAAGAATAAATACAGTTATTGATGTTTGAAATATTGGTATTTTCGTATGGTTTTGCTTTTAATTTTGCCTGTTTTATATGTTGTCCTAGTGCACATCTTAATAGTGGCAAACTTGTTTTGCGTTTAGTAAATAAGCCCCTTTGTCAATGAACCACAACATGTTTTGGTCAAACTGGTAGTATTTAAAAAGAAGAAGCCACACATTGTTTAATTTGTGCAAACATTATTATTTTTTATTCTAGTGCACATCCAAACCTTTTTTATTTGTTTTTTTTTTTTTCTATTTTCAACAAGATTTTTTTTTTTTTTTCTTTTTTCAACAAGATTTTTTTTTTTTTTTTTTTTATGTTATATTTTTTACATTTTTTTGGTCTTTTTCTCACAACATATTTTTTTTATTTTTGTGATTGATTTTTTTAAACAAACATAAAAACATGTTTTAAAATGGTAAAAAATTTAGGCTTAGCATTAGAAAATATTTACACAATGTAAAAGCCCAGAACTTACAAAGTTCAACAGGTAACCCATGAACAGTAGAAGCCAAATTTAGAATATGCACACTAATTTAACAGGAAAATGGGTAATGTCAACATGTGCTATGTTCCATCATGGGGAATCAATGGACGTGTTTTGTGTGTGAAACCCCTTCCCTCTCACCTACTAGCATTAGGGGTTGCAAACACAAAATGCGTCCATTGAGATCCCCTGATGGCACATAGCACATGTTGACACACCGTGTGCATATTAAAAATTTGGCCTCTAAAATTTGTTAAACAGCGCATCAAAAGGGGAATGAAGGACATGATTGATGTTAAGAAATGGAAAAGGGGTCTTTAGATTCTCCCCAAAACATCAATCATGTCCTTCATTCCCTGCTGCATGGTGGCCATCTCCTTCTGCATATTTTCCAGCTGCAGATTCCAGGCCATGATCTGCCCAATAAGCCTGTGGGCACTGTCTGTGGAAAATGGCTCCGCAGCTTGTCCTTCCACAAACAGATCAGCATCACCTAAAAGTTGGGTAGATAAAACACAAGAAAAAAAGTGTCAAAAACATGCAGACCTTAATTTATTAGCTCAATCTGTGTTCTGAGACACTCACTTGGTGGGGTGCAGATTTGATCCACTTCAACCACCTGTTCCGCCACATCCACGCGTGGGCTTGGGCTAACTGCCCAATTAGTCTGGTGAGGCCGGGAGGTCCTCGTAGGTTCGGACTGACGTCTGAGTCTTTTGCCCCCTATGGTAATGGAACACAAAAAGGTACACTTTTAATCACACTGATATTTGAGTGCCAAAATAGGATTATTAAACATTGTTTAAAAGTGTTGTCCAATTATTAGCAGTTTGTTAGAAGATCCTACTTGAAGACAGAATTGAAATGTCTATCTAATGAAACTCCAATACTTAAACCGCCCTTCAACCCTAAATTTGAACTTCCGCTCATTGGATCCCTGCACCCCTGTGGTGTCTTATTTGGAACCTTTTAGGGGTGAGGGGTTGCAGATACCTGTGTAAGGCAGGTATTTGCACACACATCCGGCCATAGACTCCCACAGAAGTATACGCCACATCCCGTCCCACCGTGCTGTCTGCTGGGACACACAGGGGTCCCCGAGCTCGCGCGGACCAGTCCTATTGCATTGCGCAACTGGCGCATGCCCAATAGTGACCCGGGAAGTGAAGCCGCAAACATTAATTTCATGATTGCAAGATCAGAGATTGTAGCTGCACCATCCAAGGGACAGGTGAGTGTACTTCTTTGAAAAGTCACCACCTACAGTATTTGTAGATGATGAGCATTTTTCGGGAATTGTGAGCATGACACCCTGCTTAACATATTTATCCCCACCCCCCAAAACAGCTTCTGGAGTCCCTGTGTAAGTTACCCCTAAAACCCTTACTACAGCAGTAATTGTATAGATAGTGACAATAATAAACAACCTTACAACTCCAACAACCCAAAGCCAGGTAAACTCAATAAACGTTATGAAGACAAACTGAACTTTCATCAAATCTGCGCAAGTTTCACGTACGAATGCTAATAACATCTGCGCAAGTTTCACGTACGAGTGCTAATAACATCTGCGCAAGTTTCACGTACGAATGCTAATAACATCTGCGCAAGTTTCACGTACGAATGCTAATAACATCTGCGCAAGTTTCACGTACGAATGCTAATAACATCTGCGCAAGTTTCACGTACGAGTGCTAATAACATCTGCGCAAGTTTCACGTACGAGTGCTAATAACATCTGCGCAAGTTTCACGTACGAATGCTAATAACATCTGCGCAAGTTTCACGTACGAATGCTAATAACATCTGCGCAAGTTTCACGTACGAGTGCTAATAACATCTGCGCAAGTTTCACGTACGAGTGCTAATAACATCTGCGCAAGTTTCACGTACGAATGCTAATAACATCTGCGCAAGTTTCACGTACGAATGCTAATAACATCTGCGCAAGTTTCACGTACGAATGCTAATAACATCTGCGCAAGTTTCACGTACGAGTGCTAATAACATCTGCGCAAGTTTCACGTACGAGTGCTAATAACATCTGCGCAAGTTTCACGTACGAATGCTAATAACATCTGCGCAAGTTTCACGTACGAATGCTAATAACATCTGCGCAAGTTTCACGTACGAGTGCTAATAACATCTGCGCAAGTTTCACGTACGAATGCTAATAACATCTGCGCAAGATTAGACATATCAAGTATAACCATAGTAGCGCACGTGCTTGACTTACTTTTTTTGATGGCTTTTCGAATTCTCCTGTACTGATCGTGCTCCCTGGATTTGATGTCGGACCATCGCTTGCGCAGTTGATCCTTGCCCCTTCGTACGCCGAATTTCTGCTCCAGGGTGCTGACGATTGTAGTGAGAATCTTGTCCTTGCGCAAGTTGGGTCGAGGGTAGGGGCCATTTTCCCCGTCGTAATCTTCCCTTTGTAGGATGTCCACCATCTCCACCATCTCTTCAAAGGCCATATTGGTGGCCTTATATCTGCTGCTGGATGCAGATGTGTTCGCTTCTTGGCTTTCCTCCGCGCTACTGGCTGAGAATGTGTCCGCCATCTTCATTAATTTATTCACCCACAATGCAACGAGGGGAAGCGGGGCGGGGAATACTCGTCAGGAGGAACGTCATGGGCGGGCGACGCGGAGGACGCAGGCGGACTTCGACGCGTGCGCAGTGTATATAAGGCTGTTTGAGGGCCCCACGTGTTCCCGAACGGAAGTAGCGAGCGCTCTGTACGAAGGTAAGTGTTTTCTAGGATGCATTACTGTGGTTTATTGGGTTTTGGGCCTGCATTTTTTAAGGATATGTGTGTGTTGCTGCCTGTGTGTAGGGGTTGCTGCCTGTGTGGGTGTGTTGCTGCCTGTGTGGGTGTGTTGCTGCCTGTGTGTAGGGGTTGCTGCCTGTGTGTAGGGGTTGCTGCCTGTGTGTAGGGGTTGCTGCCTGTGTGTAGGGGTTGCTGCCTGTGTGGATGTGTTGCTGCCTGTGTGTAGGGGTTGCTGCCTGTGTGTAGGGGTTGCTGCCTGTGTGTAGGTGTTGCTGCCTGTGTGTAGGGGTTGCTGCCTGTGTGGGTGTGTTGCTGCCTGTGTGGGTGTGTTGCTGCCTGTGTGTAGGGGTTGCTGCCTGTGTGTAGGGGTTGCTGCCTGTGTGTAGGGGTTGCTGCCTGTGTGTAGGGGTTGCTGCCTGTGTGTAGGGGTTGCTGCCTGTGTGGATGTGTTGCTGCCTGTGTGTAGGGGTTGCTGCCTGTGTGTAGGGGTTGCTGCCTGTGTGGGTGTGTTGCTGCCTGTGTGGGTGTGTTGCTGCCTGTGTGTAGGGGTTGCTGCCTGTGTGGATGTGTTGCTGCCTGTGTGTGGGTGTGTTGTGTAATGTTTGGTTTGAAAAACTGGATGTGCGTTTTTAGTAACATTTGTGTTTTTGGTCTTTTGTATTGCCATTACTAACAAAACAGAAACAAACATGGCAGCAGCCCAGTGGAATCCATTCAAGGACCAGCAGTTCATGTCCGAATTCATTGCGCTCTACAGAAAAAATACCAACCTGTGGCAGCTCAAGAATCCTTTATATGGCAATAGGGATGTCCGGAAGGCAACACTGGGGCCACTTGTGGATTTTGTGAAGACTCAAGTCCCCAACGCAGACACCAAGTTTGTTGAAGCCAGAATTTCAAGTTTAAGGCACATGTACAAGCGGGAGCGCAAGAAGATTGAGGAATCAGTCAGATCAGGAGCAGCAGCAGAGAATGTTTATGTACCCAAGCTGTGGTACTACAACCAACTGGCTTTTATAGGTGACCAGATGGAACCCAGGCAATCACTGTCCACTCTTCCCTCCACCCTTCCCTCCACTCTTCCCTCCACTCTTCCCTCCACCCCAGCTGAGGCTTCCACGGAAGGAGAAGACCCCTCCACCTTGGAGCAGGCTGATGCGCCCAGCTGGAGCCAGGTATATATTTAGTATCCCAAATTGTGATTGTGTGAATATTAATGCTGTAAACGTTAAAATGTGAAACAATTAACACCCTGAACTCTGAATTGTGAAAAAAGCTGCCAAAAATTGCACAAACTTCGAAAAAGTGTGGGTGCAACATATCGATACATATATAGTGTATACATACATCCAGTAGTGGCAAAAAATGCCTTATACAACATTGGTGATCTGCTTGGAAAATGCAGGGGTCCAAATGATAGCCTTTTGGATCTTTTTTAACAATTATCTGCTCCTTCATAAGTTTACAATTGGATGATTGAGGAGGCCATAAACCAAAAAACAGGTGTTTGATTTTTGTTTTTATTTGCACACAGGATGAGCTGACCCAGGATGATGCCGGGACAAGTGGTATGGAGGAGGAGGAGGACATGACCAGCGAGAGCCAGGAGGTGGCTGGGCCCAGCACGAGCCAGAGTGACAGCCAGACTGTCTTAAGAAGTGTACCTCCACCCCTGCCCTTACCCCCAAGAAGGCCCAGGAGGATGACCATTGTTGAGGAGGAATCACTCCAACTTATTAGGAAGGCGAGTGCGATTCTCGACAAACCCCCCATTCCAGAAGAGGCCTATGCCACCTACTTGGCCAGCAGGTTGCTGGAAATGGAGAAGGGGCAACGGCACCTGTGTGAGGGCCTCATATTTGAGGCTATTAAGGGGGGTTTGAGGGGTCAATTACGAGAATCAACCCGCCTGACACATGAAGGCCCGACACCAACTTCTCCTCCTCCTCCTCCTCCTCCTCCTCGTCTTCCTTCTTCTCCTCCTCTCCTCCTCCTCCTCCTCCTCCTACCACAAGTCAGCCTCCAAGGAAGCGTGCAGGGAAGACTGCAGGGAAGAGTGCAGGGCAGCGTGGTGGGAAGAGTCGGAAGTGATTGCCTGGCTTCAGTCTGGTCTCACAGAAGACACAGGCTGTTGTAGTGCCACAGCTTGGGGACATGGGGACTGAAGTCCAGCGGATAATCCCCTCGTGTGTGGGCGCCGGCGGACTTTTTTTGGCCAAAGTACGGCGGACTAAAGTTTTAAGTTTTGTTTTAAAATTATCCGCTGGACTTGGCAGTCCGGCGGACAATCCCGCCGTGTGTAGTATGGTCCGGCGTACCAAAAAGGACGCATGCTCAGTAGCTAGTATGTCACGGACTCGCTCGGTCTGGTAAAACTAGCCTTCGTTTTGAAGCTCGCACAATCGTCACGCTGCTGATCTTTTTTTGTTTTTTTCTGACAGCGGAATTTGTATGTTATCGTACTTGAAGAATGATTTTTGCCTTGCTGCTTGTATATTCACGCAGAGTACTCCCGAACGTTTTTTCTTCAGCATTCTTTAGTGAAGTTATATATTTGTATATATATATATATATATATATATATCTATATCTCTATATATATATATATATATATATATATAGATATATATATAGATATATATATCCAAATCACCAAATTAAAAATATATCTATATTTCTCAATAAACCAAAAAATATATATATCTATATATACACATATATATATATATATATATATATATAGATATATACGTGTATATATATATATATATATATATATATATATATATATATATATATATATATATATATATATATCTATAATATATATGTACATATATCTCTATTTAGATATATTTTATTATTTGTTGGTTATCAAAAGGATTTGTTATTACACATGATACAATTGTGGAGTCAGCAGAGCTTGCCCTTAATTCAGATCTTAACCCTCACCTTTCCAGCGACTGCACTTGCAGTTCCATTGAAGTTGCACTTTACACTTGTATTGTCAAATGAATGTGCGTTTTGGAAATGCCCTCCATATAATTTAGACATGTACCTGCCTACTCCTAAAGAAACTATGTTTTTGAATAACAAGCACGTATATCATTATTTTCTGAAAATTAATTTACCATTTATTCTGGTTTAAACAAACAAGGCAAAACAAAATAGGAAGGCAACACTGGAGCCACTTTGCGATTTGGAGAAGACTTTTTGCCCCAACGGCAGACATCAAGTTTGTGAAGCCAAAATTTAAGCTTGGGCAGATTTCATCCAATATAGGGAGCACAAGAAGATTGACCAGGAATCAGACAGACCAGGAACAGCAGCAGATGACATCTATGTCCCCAAGCTGTGGCACTACAACAGCCTGTGTCTTCTGTGAGACCAGACTGAAGCCAGGCAATCACTTCCGACTCTTCCCACCACGCTGCCCTGCACTCTTCCCTGCAGTCTTCCCTGCACGCTTCCTTGGAGGCTGACTTGTGGTAGGAGGAGGAGGAGGAGGAGGAGGAGGAGGAGGAGAAGAAGGAAGAGGAGGAGGAGGAGGAGAAGTTGCTGTCGGGCCTTCATGTGTCAGGCGGGTGGATTCTCTTAATTGACCCCTCAAACCCCCCTTAATAGCCTCAAAAATGAGGCCCTCGTACAGGTGCCGTTGGCCCTTCTCCATTTCCAGCAACCTGCTGGCCAAGTAGGTGGCATAGGCCTCTTCTGGAATGGGGGGTCTTTCGAGAATCGCACTCGCCTTCCGAATAAGTTGGAGTGATTCCTCCTCAACAATGGTCATCCTCCTGGGCCTTCTTGGGGGTAAGGGCAGGGGTGGAGGTAGACTTCTTAATACAGTCTGGCTCGTGCTGGGCCCAGCCACCTCCTGGCTCTCGCTGGTCATGTCCTCCTCCTCCATACCACTTGTCCCGGCATCATCCTGGGTCAGCTCATCCTGTGTGCAAATAAAAACAAAAATCAAACACCTGTTTTTTGGTTTATGGCCTCCTCAATCATCCAATTGTAAACTTAGGAACGAGCAGATAAATTTTAAAAAAGATCCAAAAGGCTATCATTTGGACCCCTGCATTTTCCAAGCAGATCACCAATGTTGTATAAGGCATTTTTTGACACTACTGGATGTATGTATACACTATATATGTATCGATATGTAGCACCAACACTTTTTCGAAGTGTGCGCAATTTTTGGCAGTTTTTTTGACAATTCTGAGTTCAGGGTGTTAATTTTTTCACATTTTAACGTTTACATCATTAATATTCACACAATCACTATTTAGGCTACTAAATATATACCTGGCTCCAGCTGGGCGCATCAGCCTGCTCCAAGGTGGAGGGGTCTTCTCCTTCCGTGGAAGCCTCAGCTGGGGTGGAGGGAAGAGTGGAGGGAAGAGTGGAGGGAAGGGTGGAGGGAAGAGTGGACAGTGATTGCCTGGGTTCCATCTGGTCACCTATAAAAGCCAGTTGGTTGTAGTACCACAGCTTCGGTACATAAACCTTATCTGCTGCTGCTCCTGATCTGACTGATTCCTCAATCTTCTTGCGCTCCCGCTTGTACATGTGCCTTAAACTTGAAATTCTGGCTTCAACATACTTGGTGTCTGCGTTGGGGACTTGAGTCTTCACAAAATCCACAAGTGGCCCCAGTGTTGCCTTCCGGACATCCCTATTTCCATATAAAGGGTTCTTGAGCTGCCACAGGTTGGTATTTTTACGGTACAGCGCAATGAATTCTGACATGAACTGCTGGTCCTTGAATGGATTGAACTGGGCTGCTGACATGTTTGTTTCTGTTTTGTTAGTAATGGCAATACAAAAGACCAAAAACACAAATGTTACTAAAAACGCACATCCAGTTTTTCTAACCAAACATTACACAACACACCCACACACAGGCAGCAACACACCCACACAGGCAGCAACCCCTACACACAGGCAGCAACACACCCACACAGGCAGCAACCCCTACACACAGGCAGCAACACACCCACACAGGCAGCAACCCCTACACACAGGCAGCAACACACCCACACACAGGCAGCAACACACACATATCCTTAAAAAATGCAGGCCCAAAACCCAATAAACCACAGTAATGCATCCTAGAAAACACTTACCTTCGTACAGAGCGCTCGCTACTTCCGTTCGGGAACACGTGGGGCCCTCAAACAGCCTTATATACACTGCGCACGCGTCGAAGTCCGCCTGCGTCCTCCGCGTCGCCCGCCCATGACGTTCCTCCTGACGAGTATTCCCCGCCCCGCTTCCCCTCGTTGCATTGTGGGTGAATAAATTCATGAAGATGGCGGACACATTCTCAGCCAGTAGCGCGGAGGAAAGCCCAGAAGCGAACACATCTGCATCCAGCAGCAGATATAAGGCCACCAATATGGCCTTTGAAGAGATGGTGGAGATGGTGGACATCCTCCAAAGGGAAGATTACGACGGGGAAAATGGCCCGTACCCTCGACCCAACTTGCGCAAGGACAAGATTCTCACTACAGTCGTCAGCACCCTGGAGCAGAAATTCGGCGTACGAAGGGGCAAGGATCAACTGCGCAAGCGATGGTCCGACATCAAATCCAGGGAGCACGATCAGTACAGGAGAATTCGAAAAGCCATCAAAAAAAGTAAGTCAAGCACGTGCGCTACTATGGTTATACTTGATATGTCTAATCTTGCGCAGATGTTCTTAGCATTCGTACGTGAAACTTGCGCAGATGTTCTTAGCATTCGTACGTGAAACTTGCCCAGATGTTATTACCATTCGTACGTGAAACTTGCGCAGATGTTATTACCATTCGTACGTGAAACTTGCGCAGATGTTATTACCATTCGTACGTGAAACTTGCGCAGATGTTCTTAGCATTCGTACGTGAAACTTGCGCAGATGTTATTACCATTCGTACGTGAAACTTGCGCAGATGTTATTACCATTCGTACGTGAAACTTGCGCAGATGTTATTACCATTCGTACGTGAAACTTGCGCAGATGTTATTACCATTCGTACGTGAAACTTGCGCAGATGTTATTACCATTCGTACGTGAAACTTGCGCAGATGTTATTACCATTCGTACGTGAAACTTGCGCAGATGTTATTACCATTCGTACGTGAAACTTGCGCAGATGTTATTACCATTCGTACGTGAAACTTGCGCAGATGTTATTACCATTCGTACGTGAAACTTGCGCAGATGTTCTTAGCATTCGTACGTGAAACTTGCGCAGATGTTATTACCATTCGTACGTGAAACTTGCGCAGATGTTATTACCATTCGTACGTGAAACTTGCGCAGATGTTCTTAGCATTCGTACGTGAAACTTGCGCAGATGTTATTACCATTCGTACGTGAAACTTGCGCAGATGTTATTACCATTCGTACGTGAAACTTGCGCAGATGTTCTTAGCATTCGTACGTGAAACTTGCGCAGATGTTATTACCATTCGTACGTGAAACTTGCGCAGATGTTATTACCATTCGTACGTGAAACTTGCGCAGATGTTCTTAGCATTCGTACGTGAAACTTGCGCAGATGTTATTACCATTCGTACGTGAAACTTGCGCAGATGTTATTACCATTCGTACGTGAAACTTGCGCAGATGTTATTACCATTCGTACGTGAAACTTGCGCAGACTTGATGAAAGTTCCGTTTGTCTTCATAACGTTTATTCAGTTTACCTGGCTTTGGGTTGTTGGAGTTGTAAGGTTGTTTATTATTGTCACTATCTATACAATTACTGCTGTAGTAAGGGTTTTAGGGGTGACTTACACAGGGACTCCAGAAGCTGGTTTGGGGGGGGGGATAAATATGTTAAGCAGGGTGTCAAGCTCACAATTCCTGAAAAATGCTCATCATCTACAAATACTGTAGGTGGTGACTTTTCGAAGAAGTACACTCACCTGTCCCTTGGATGGTGCAGCTACAATCTCTGATCTTGCAATCATGAAATTAATCTTTGCGGCTTCACTTCCCGGGTCACTATTGGGCATGTGCCAGTTGCGCAATGCAATAGGACTGGTCCGCGCGAGCTCGGGGACCCCTGTGTGTCCCAGCAGACAGCACGGTGGGACGGGATGTGGCGTATACTTCTGTGGGAGTCTAGGGTCGGATGTGTGTGCAAATACCTGCCTTACACAGGTATCTGCAACCCCTCCCCCCTAAAAGGTTCCAAATAAGACACCACAGGGGTGCAGGGATACAATGAGCGGAAGTTCAAATTTAGGGTTGAAGGGCGGTTTAAGTATTGGAGTTTCATTAGATAGACATTTCAATTCTGTCTTCAAGTAGGATCTTCTAACAAACTGCTAATAATTGGACAACACTTTTAAACAATGTTTAATAATCCTATTTTGGCACTCAAATATCAGTGTGATTAAAAGTGTACCTTTTTGTGTTCCATTACCATAGGGGGCAAAAGACTCAGACGTCAGTCCGAACCTACGAGGACCTCCCGGCCTCACCAGACTAATTGGGCAGTTAGCCCAAGCCCACGCGTGGATGTGGAGGAAGAGGTGGTTGAAGTGGATCAAATCTGCACCCCACCAAGTGAGTGTCTCAGAACACAGATTGAGCTAATAAATTAAGGTCTGCATGTTTTTGACCCTTTTTTTCTTGTGTTTTATCTACCCAACTTTTAGCTGATGCTGATCTGTTTGTGGAAGGACAAGCTGCGGAGCCATTTTCCACAGACAGTGCCCACAGGCTTATTGGGCAGATCATGGCCTGGAATCTGCAGCTGGAAAATATGCAGAAGGAGATGGCCACCATGCAGCAGGGAATGAAGGACATGATTGATGTTTTGGGGAGAATCTAAAGACCCCTTTTCCATTTCTTAACATCAATCATGTCCTTCAATCCCCTTTTGATGCGCTATTTTTTTTAAATTTTAGAGGCCAAATTTTTAATATACACATGGTGTGTCAACATGTGCTATGTGCCATCAGGGGATCTCAATGGACGCATTTGGTGTTTGCAACCCCTAATGCTAGTAGGTGAGAGGGAAGGGGTTTCACACACAAAACACGTCCATTGATTCCCCATGATGGAACATAGCACATGTTGACATTACCCATTTTCCTGTTAAATTAGTGTGCATATTCTAAATTTGGCTTCTACTGTTCATGGGTTACCTGTTGAACTTTGTAAGTTCTCGACTTTTACATTGTGTAAATATTTTCAAATGCTAACCCAAAATTTTTTACCATTTTAAAACATGTTTTTATGTTTGTTTAAAAAAAATAAATCACAAAAAAAAAAAAAAAAATATGTTGTGAGAAAAAGACCAAAATTTTTTTAAAAATATAACAAACAAAAAAAAAAAATATGTTGTTAAAAAAAAAAAAAAAAAAAAAAAAAAAAAATATTAACAAAAAAGACCAAAAAAAAAAAAAAAAAACAATAAATAAAAAGGTTTGGATGTGCACTAGAATAAAAAAAAAAATGTTTGCACAAATTAAACAATGTGTGGCTTCTTCTTTTTAAATACTACCAGTTTGACCAAAACATGTTGTGGTTCATTGACAAAGGGGCTTATTTACTAAACGCAAACCAAGTTTGCCACTATTAAGAAGTGCACTAGGACAACATATAAAACAGGCAAAATTAAAAGCAAAACAATACGAAAATACCAATCTTTCAAACATAAATAACTGTATTTATTCTTTCAAAAAAAAAGGGTCTGCTGCCATTGCAATGGCCCCCCTACCATTAAAATAATGTAAATAACGGTCCCGCAGTTGCTGGGCTGATTGTGGGGCCAAACCAAGACGGCGAGTATCCAGCCCTGTCATGTCGCCTTCCACTCCGGCCTCAGGCCCGATTGGTAATGAGTAGGTTCCAGAATGTTTGCGTAAATAATTGTGCATTACACAGCATGCAAGAATAATAGTATTCAGTTTGTACTCTGCCAGATGTATGGATGTAAGGAGCAATCTGAAACGGTTGGCCATAATACCAAAGGCATTTTCCACAACCCTTCTTGCTCTGGCCAACCGAAAATTAAAAATCCTCCTCTCAGGGGTGAGGGATCTTTGTGGAAATGGCCTCATCAGGTGGTCACCCAGACCGAACGCCTCGTCGGCAATGAAAACGAACGGGAGTCCCTCCACATTATCTTCATCTGGTGGCAGCTCCAGGCCACCAGTCTGGAGACGATGACCGAACTCCGTGTGGTTGAAGACTCCTCCATCCGACATCCGGCCGTTTTTCCCCACATCCACATAAAGAAAGTCATATTGTGCCGACACCACCGCCATCAACACTATACTATGGAACCCCTTATAATTCCAATAGTAAGACCCCGAATGGGGTGGGGGCACAATTCGCACATGTTTGCCGTCAATCGCCCCTCCGCAGTTGGGAAAGTCCCAACGGGCAGCAAACTGGGAAGCCACAGTCTGCCATTCCTGTGGCGTGGAAGGACACTGTGAAGTCAAACAGAAAGATGCAATTCGAATTAAAAACCAGGCAAAACACCAAACTAAATGCAACAAATTAACAAACAATTTGGAAGAACATATGTATTTATTTTGTAAGTCCTTTAAATAAAGCCAAAAGATTAAGGATAAGGGACAAATCTCTGATTGATGACCCCTCTGATGGCCCAGAGAAGATAATAATGGGGATGTGGGTGGGGAGTAATTAATTGTAAGGTCACACAATACACATGCAATTAATTAAAGGGGTGTGTGTGGGGGGGTGGGTTAATTACAAGCTGACCCAAACCACATGCAATTAATTAAAGGGGTGTGTGTGGGGGGGTGGGTTAATTACAAGCTGACCCAAACCACATGCAATTAATTAAAGGGGTGTGTGTGTGTGTGTGTGTGGGGGGGGGGGGTGGGTTAATTACAAGCTGACCCAAACCACATGCAATTAATTAAAGGGGTGTGTGTGGGGGGTGGGTTAATTACAAGCTGACCCAAACCACATGCAATTAATTAAAGGGGTGTGTGTGGGGGGGTGGGTTAATTACAAGCTGACCCAAACCACATGCAATTAATTAAAGGGGTGTGTGTGTGTGGGGGGGGTTAATTACAAGCTGACCCAAACCACATGCAATTAATTAAAGGGGTGTGTGTGGGGGGGTGGGTTAATTACAAGCTGACCCAAACCACATGCAATTAATTAAAGGGGTGTGTGTGTGTGGGGGGGGGTTAATTACAAGCTGACCCAAACCACATGCAATTAATTAAAGGGGTGTGTGTGGGGGGGTGGGTTAATTACAAGCTGACCCAAACCACATGCAATTAATTAAAGGGGTGTGTGTGTGGGGGGGGGTAATTACAAGCTGACCCAAAACACATGCAATTAATTAAAGAGGGTGTGTGTGTGGGGGGGGGGTTAATTACAAGCTGACCAAATCCACATGCAATCAATTTAAAAATGAGGGTCAAGGGGGGTGAAAGGGGTGAGGGTCAAGGGGGGTGAAAGGGGTGAGGGGCAAGGGGGGTGAAAGGGGGGGGTGAGTAAAGCAGTACAATGGAGCTGGTAATATACATTTTTAACCAAAGAAAGTGACTAGGCTAGGGGTGTTTAGGGGGCCAAGATTCCATGCTGGGGAGGTTGGTGCAAGGAAATATGCATGTGACCCACTAAATAATACATTCTTAAAGCTATTTCGATAAGTCAACCATAAAATACTAGACAAAAAACAAAAATTAAAAAAAAAAAAGGAATAGGGGACATTCATAGAATAGTCCTATCATGGTAATTAGCTAATGATGACATTGATGCACTACATTAGCAAACATACAAGACATAGGTAATTTTAAAAGAGAAGACTTACCTTAATGTATTCCTCCTGCAGGACGTGGATAATGGCAGAACAGGTCTCTGGAATAATGAGCCCCAGAGCCTGGGGGGAGATGCCTGTCGTGAACTTGAGGTCCTGCAAGCTTCTCCCCGTCGCCAAGTAACGCAACGTGGCGACTAGCCTCTGCTCCGCACTGATGGCTTGCCGCATGCAGGTATTCTGCCTGGTAATATAAGGGGACAGCGAAGCCAACAGACGGTGAAAAATGGGGTCCGTCATCCGGAGATAATTCCTGAAATCATCAGGATTATTCTCACGGATCTCACGGAGCAAAGGCATATGCGAGAATTGGTCACGCTGGCGCAACCAATTCTTGGTCCATGAACTCCTCCTCACCCTGTTCATGGACTGGGCTCGGGCCAAGGTGTTAACCGCAACACCGAGCCCCTGCACAGCACGAACTCGTTCCCGAGTACGTCCACACTCCATGGCTTCAAAACGGTCGGCTGATGAAACAAACAACTTAACCGAACGCACTGAAGAACAGCAAGGCCTATGAAGAACGACCTGAAAAACAGGAACGAGTGGACCAGAACGGCCTGAGAACAGGTAGGAACTGATCCACACGCACTGAAAGCCAGATACAAACCTCACAAGCACAAACTGAACGGCAGAAGCGAGCGAATTAAGCAGAAGTCTGAGAAGCGCGAATCGTCTCTAACCAAACGTCAACTAACACGCGATACACACGAGATCAGCTGACGGTGCCCAAAGGGTGTCGTTTGGGATCTCGAGCTTCCTTTTTCTAGTCCCGTCGTACGTGCTGTACGTCATCGCGTGAACCGCCGGACTTTTTGCGTGATCGTGTGTGGTCAAGTCCGTTCGCTTTTTAGTCCAGCGTACCCAGCTGGAAACTTAGGTCCGCCGGGAAAAGTCCGTACGTGTGTACGAGGCATTAGTGTAACAATGGAAATACTTTTTTTACATACTACATTGGGAACAGATGAAACAGGTTGCAGTGCATTTTAATTTGTCAACAAAATAATGATAATTCTATAGATAAAGTTGACATATAATCACACAAACAGATTGGACTTGAAGGACTTGTGTCTTTTTTCAACCTCACCTACTATGTAACTATGTATGTATTTATGTAACTACAATGTTCATAAAGCAAAATCTGTTACAATCAGAAGAGTAAGGACTCAAAGCTAGTGCCTATGGTGTGACTCCTGGTCAAAAGGTTGTTCCAGGGGGGCTTCTGGTCAAAAAATTTAGCTCTCAGTGCACAAATAAAAGAATAAGATGATCATAATAAAAATATTTAGCATTTTGAAAACCTTCCGCCTTTACAACCACTTTAAAGGGCTCTCCTGAAGACAAGATTCTTGCCTCATAACAAAACCTAGGGATACCACTGGTGATTAAATCTCTCTGCTAGTAAGAAATGTAACTGCTTGGTGACCATGATCTCATTAGCATCACTTTGATTTTAGTGCTGACATAAAGTTCAATCTTTCAGTAGCAAAGAGATTTAACCACTTGCCAACAGCCAGACACACATATACTTTGGCAGAATGGCTCGTACAGGCAAATGGGCGTACCTGTACGTCCCTTTGAATTTGCCGCCTTGTGGGCGCACCCACTGCGCGCCGCTGGAGCGTGCCCGTGGGTCCCACAAACTCGATGTTCGCTGGCGGCACGCGATTGTGAGACGGAGAGGCAGAACGAGGAGATGTAAACAAGGCATTTCCCTGTTCTGCCTAGTGACGGAGCAGTGATCGCTGTCATGTCAGTGGTAGCCCACCCCCCCCACAGTTAGAACACTTCCCTAGGACACACTTAACCCCTTGATCGCCCCCTAGTGTTTAACCCCCTTCCCTGCCAGTGTCATTTATACAGTATTCAGTGGTTATTTATAATACTGATCACTGTATTAATGACAATGGTCCCAAAATAGTGTCAAAAGTGTCCGATGTGTCTGTCCTAATGTCGCAGTCCCGATAAAAATCACAGATCGCTGCCATTACTAGTAAAAAAAAAAAAAGAATAATAAAAATGCCATAAATCTATCCCCTATTTTGTAGGCGCCATAACTTTTGCGCAAACCAATCAATATACGCTTACTGCGATTTTTTTTTTACCAAAAATATGTTTTTTTTACCAAAAATTTTGGCCTAAACTGAGGAAAAATTTATTTTTTTGTAATATATTTTTTGGTGGTGTTTACTATAGCAAAAAGTAAAGAATGTTGCTTTTTTTTCAAAATTGTCAGTCTTTGTTTATAGCGCAAAAAATAAAAACCGTAGAGATGATCAAATACCACCAAAAGAAAGCTCTATTTATGGGAAAAAAGTACGTAAATTTTGTTTGGGTACAGCGTCGCACGACCACGCAATTGTCAGCTAAAGCGACGCAGTGCCGAATCGCAAAAAATGCTCTAGTCAGAAAGGGGGTAAATCCTTCCGGGGGTGAAGTGGTTAATAGCCAGTGTAGCCCTAGCCAAATCCTTAAATATAATTTAGGCATGTATCCATCATTTGTAGCTGAAGAAGCTGGAGAGATTTATTTTCAAAATTCCTCAAAAAAACAACCTTTGAATTTAGACATCACTGTGTGACCTCTCTAGGTCTCTCTCGGCTGGTTTCCTTTAATAGCAGCAGATGGTGAGGGAGGAGGCTACAAAATAAAAGCAATAGGTCTCTGTGCTTTTTGTAATAAAGACAAATCACTGCTGCTTTCTCTCCATTTGCAGGGTGACTGGTCCTGTATTGATCCTCTCTGTAGGCAACATGTAGTGAGTGGAATCTGCTGGATTCCTCCCACAGCTCTGCTCTCTGCTCATGCTATGTACAGCTCAGTGATGATGTCACTACTACTTTTCAAGGTAATACCTTGGTTTGCAAAGACATTTGGTGCACAAAAGTGGATTTATATCCTTTATGGCAGGGGTAGACAACCTTGGCACTCCAACTGTGGTGAAACTGCAAATTCCATCATGCCTCTGCCTCCAGGAGTCATGCCTGTGATTTTCAGGACCTTGCAATGTCTCATGGGACTTGTAATTACAAAACAGCTGGAAGGCCGAGGTTGCTTACCCCTGCTATATGGCTATCAAGGAGCTGACCCTTCTCAGCCAATAAGCGTCCACTTTGCTTTCTATCATGGCTCAGTTTGGTTACATGCAGCAAAAGGGCTCTTAGCCAGGAAAGCCAGTCACTGTGTGAAATAACCAAGACTGCTGGAACCAAAACACTTCCATGGCTACTGCTTCAGCAATAGCTCTCAATATCCCAGTTGCAAGAAAGTTTTTTCAGTCGCCATGGCAACCTGGCAATTGGGTATTGTCCAGCCCTGCAGAAGGATATTGTCCTTTTTATCATAACAATTTAATTTTTTATATTAAACATACCAAAGATATTAATTATGTCTCAGAGACATTTATTAGTTTACTTGTAAGCATTTTGGAAAACGAATAGGTAGGAAGACAAGGTGGAAATTAAACTGACAGTACAACACCCCTGTTTGTTAATATGCAATAAACACAAAGCATAGTGTAGAAACAACAGTAACACCTATGTTTGCGGCATCTATCAAATAAATGGACACATTTTCTAGATATTAGTTATTGCAACCTAATGATATGTCATTTAATAAGAAAATTAATCATAGTATATTAGACACTCCAACACTGGCTCTGCAATTAACCCTGCTTGCAGAAAAAATGTAATTAAATAGAGAAGATCATTATGTCCCTGCATTCACCAGACTATTATACTATCAATTATGTTTTTATGCAGAAACATTTTTATTCAACGCCTGTAATGTCCTAATACTTTTAAATTAACATTAATAAGTGAACGTTGTCCTGGAAGTTAGTGAGATGTAACAATCTGTCTTAAAGGCACCTTTTGGATTTGAAAAGTTTCACAATGATTCAAAGTAAAGCCACTACTTAATAAAAAGGAATTTACTGTAAGGCCTCTTGAACACTGCAGCTTGAAAAAGCTCAGTGCAGCTTATTTTTTTACTGCACTAAAATACACCCCATTAATCGCTTGTTTACGCGCCTGTGTGCATAGGCCCATTACAATTAATGGGCTGTATTTTAGCTCAGTAAAAAAATAAGCTGTACTGAGCTTTCTCAAGCTGCAGTGGGCAAGAGGCCTAACGGGGAAGAAAAAAATGAAATGCATGAATATATATAAATAATATGAGGACATGAGGGCATTTTTTTTTTTTTTTTTTTTGTAGTATGGAGATCCTGGAGGACATGATTCATTCTATAGTCTCCCTTTCACTGTGCCATGTCAGCTGCTGCTAGCACTGCATGGTCAGATAAAAATGTTCTTAGCCTGCAAATTTAATTGAATGAAGCCACTACTAAGAACTTGTAAGCTGCAATACATTACAATTTTGTTTTAGGGTTTAGATAACCTGTAATGATTGTCTGGTATAATACATTGTTTGCAGTGTTTACAGGCTCCAATTTTCACACACCCTAACAAGTAAAATGTCATATGGGTGGTCTAATAACTAACCGTTTGTCAGGTTTCCCTTACAGTAAATATATGGATTTTTGGATAAATTATTAATTAGTTTGAGCTATCTGGCAAACGGAATTATTACTTTCTGTTTCATTAACCAGATCATAAATAAATATTTGAAACAATCTGGGTTCAACGGTGATCCTTGTTGTATACTACTTCTAATTTTGGTCTATTTAGAGTATGTTTAGTTAGCATCTTGTTTTGTTTATTGGGTTCTTTATATATGCACATTCCCCTCTAATATTTTCATCTTGAAATTCTATATTAAAATAATAAACACCACCAAATATATAATTTTTTTTTGCATTAATGGTACTTATTTATTTGGATTCACCATTTAAAGAAAAATGATCATTAGATACAGCCTATCTAATCTAGGCTAAATATTTGTTATGAGACTAATCTCTGCTATTGATTTTGTATATCATCCATTACAGTGTCTTACAATAATGCTATGCTCATATTGTGACCATATAGCTACTTTAGGCGTGTGAAGCATGAAGGGTACAATCATAATAAATGGTCAAAGGAAAAAAATTAAAAAATCAGTCACATGCCTGATTGCCATAAAACGTTGGCAATGGTGTGTACAGCATATACTACAGAATGGAAAGTGATATCTATTTTCTTTTATAAATGAGCCCCATGGGGATTTATATACTTATTAAGCATACTTTCTTTAGTAAACCAGGAGCTTTAGCTATGTTAATTTTGTGTAACTACAATGTATAGCTGTACTTTTCACTGTTTTAGGCAAATAATGTTGAACTGGGAGCACTGGTTTCCTGGCAAGAAAGGAAAATATTGCTTTAGAAGTTCAACTTTTGCTCTATAATTATATTTCCCAGTGTATCTTTTACAGGTCCAGTGTTCTCTTGTATGTCCTTGTAAAACACTATGAGATTTCATTTAATTTCTTTAGCAGTCTGTTTTTTTGGCTTTGCAAAGTTTATTTCTTTTTTGCAGTTGTTATTGCATTTTTAACTTTTCATTAATGCAATTTCAATACTGTCAACCTTGAGATGAAAATGTTTTCCTCTTTAATAGTATCTAAATAGATCATAGTATCTAAAACTAGACTGCCCCCCCCCCCCCCCAAATAATTTCCTTTTATTCAGAGAAATCGTGTTTTAAAGGAAAATGTACTTGTAACAATATTTAAAGTATTTTTCAAACATTTCTATTTTATATCAGCTGCCTATTTACTGTACACTTCTATTTAAAGTCCTTCTCTGAGAGTATGTTTTTAAAATCCTTTGTTTTTTGTAGCCACATGTATATTGCTTAATGGAATGGCAGCACGTAACAACACTGTAGCCAGTTTTGCCCAAATATTTATAGATTTTCATATTTAATGTCATAGCTGGTCTGTTAAACGTGACAAAATCTAGCAAAACTTGTCCACTGATTTGTCCAGATACCACTTTTGTAAATTATTACATACTTGTTACCTTTGTCCTTAAAAAAATAAATAAATAACACACCATACATAATAAGAAAAAATAACTTTTCACTTTACTTTTACTAAGTTTGTTGCTGAATTCCAAATTCTGCAGTATCATTTATTTGAGGTGACATGTAACAAAGCCAATAAGACCTCATGTTACAAACAGAGAAACTCCTCCCCTTATACTTCCATATTTACTACAATACCAATTGTGTTTTTATATATATTCTGTTACAGCACTATTACACCTGAACTTACACCTCTATCAGGCATATTGTCAAAATCATTAGTGTAGAACCAACTTAACAATAAAACCAAAGCCCACCTGATTGCTCAGAAGAAATTCTAGTAGCCATATAATTGGCAATGTATTTCACTTGCAGTATTTTGCACTTTTTCATTTTTAATCATATATTTATAAAAAAAAAAAATTCTCTTCAATCTGGTGCAGTTTTTTTGTTTAATTTGCGGCTCATATAGAGAATGTGTTGTGCTACTACCAGGTGAATGCATTCTGATCTTTTCTCTGGGACTTTATATTTATTAGTTGCAACCATGCTACATAGTCTGCATTCTGCCCATCATTTTCCACCTTTTTACTAGTGCTAACCAGTGGTTTTCTGCTCCTTTAGATATGCAAACCATCTTAAGGTTTACTGAACACCACTTGTATTATAACAATGACCTTTTATCTTAATAATGTTAATGGTTAATCAGCTGCAAGGAGCTTGCTTCTCTGCTGGTTTGTCCTCATGTTGCTTGGGACAATGTTGTATTTTATTTAAACCAGCACATTTAATTTCACCCTTTTTTACTTTGCTTCAGAGGCAACTTCATTCTCCTGATGTCCATGCCATGAGAACCACCTAAAATTATTCAACCACCATGGCTACTATCCCTAAATGCAAGCTCTGCTTTCTATCAATAATACTATTCCCACACTTTACCTAGAGCTGCACAGATTTCATGTTGGGACACTTATTTGTAATCAATTTAGGTTTACCCAATATTTGGAAGTCTTGCGTTAGCTGCAAGAGAAACAGTAGCTAGCAAAGAGCGGTTGCGGGTAGTAGGGCAAGCCTAATTTTTCAATATTATTTCTACAAGATTTCCTATTGGTTTATGACTATATTCTCCAAGATTTGCATCCTTACCCTTCACTGCCCTTAGTACACTGAGTTTCTGAACCCAGAAGTGCTGAGAGCAAATATTTATTGTGGTGGAATTAAAATGGTTTATAGAATAGTGAACTTGATTTAAAAAAATAAGGAGACAGTAACCAAATCTACAAATCTTTACTTTCTCCTATATTACTGAAAAACACTTCTTTATGGATTGGCTGTTGAGTTGAAGCCTTTACACTTAAACTACTATTAATGGCCCCTGTCACTATGAGGACTTGGCCAGAAAAAGATCCACTGTGCTTTATTTCTCCTTGCCACACTGCTGACACTGAATAATTGCCTAGCACCCAGAATGAACTGGCCTATGACAGACCCAATAATTTTAAATTAAATTCCAGCACTCGTTCAGCTCTTCCAAATTATTCCTTATTCTTCATAAAATGCAGGAATACCAGCTCGCTAAAGTGGTGTACACACTATGAGAAAATCGGAAGAAAAATTTAGTACGAGGCACGATTGTTTGATATTCCTATACATTTTTGAAGGGGGGAAACTCCAAAAATGTTCTCGTATGTGAACAGAACTAACGTGTACTGTTTTATGGTCCAGGTTCTTAAGAATCATCTCACTTCCTAAGGTGGAGACATATCTTAATTAAACATACATGCAAATCCAGTTTGGGTGTTAATTAGTAAAACCACCATGAGAAATAGAATTAAAACACAAAATACAGTACATAAAAATGAAATACCAAACAGAAACAAATAAATGATATAAATATATCACTTCAGAAATAGACTTATACAGTATCCCACCTGAGATTCAAGCCCCGTGGGGCTTCTCTCTCTAGCAGTTTTCTGTAGAGATAATCTCCCTAGGATTTGGAGGCACCCTCTCTATACCATGGATTGTTCCCTCCATGTACATGTCTAAAGTGATGCAACAACTTACAGATGTTAGAAAAGGGATACACACTGACTTCCTCAGTAGTGCTCTGAGAGTATGGATATATCTCACAGTGCATCCAAAAGGAACAAGCAATTATATAAATGACCTTTTTGGTCACACAATTAGTAAATTGTGTGTAATAGAGAACCTTTCTCCTCAAACATGCTGTCATACTGCACCTTTTACTGACAGAAAAGTTTTACTTCCCTTTTTAACACCCAGGCCTGTGAACAGAGAAGGTGAAAGAATCTCAGGAGGGATATAAGTCTATTTCTGAAGTAATAATATTACATAATTTGTTTATAAGACTGGTCATTTTTGTTTGTTTTATTTTGTATCTATTTGTTTATGCATTTTGTGTTTCAGTCTTTATCAATCAATGGTTTTACTAATTAACTCCCAACATGACATGTTTAATTAAAGTGGAGGTTCACACAAAAATTGAACCTCCGCTTTTCAGAACCCTCCCCCCCTCCGGTGTCACACTTGGCACCTTTCAGGGGGGAGGGGGGTGCAGATACCTGTCTAAGACAGGTATTTGCACCCACTGCGGGGCATTGACTCCCACGGGAGTCTATGCCTCTTCCTGTCCCACCGTGCTGTCTGCTGGAACACACATGGGTCCCAGAGACAGCGCGGAGCATTCTGATTGTGCTGCGCGACTCGCGAATGCGCAGTAGGGAACCGGGAAGTGAAGCCGCAAGGCTTCAATTCCTGATTCCCATACCGAAGATGGCAGCATCCGAGGACCGAGGGACGGTTCGGCCTTGGGTGCCGACATCGCTGGACCCTGGGACAGGTGAGTGTCCTTATTTTAAAAGTCAGCAGCTGCAGTATTTGTAGCTGCTGGCTTTTAAAAAAAAATAAAAATTTCACGGGACTCCCTCTTTAATAAAACATGCCTCTGCCTTAAGTGGGGAGACACTTTTTAAGAGCATGTCTTTGCACTCTATAACCAGCTATAATTGAGGCTGGGTTCACACTAGAGATTGCAGTGGCTCACAGCAGAAGTCAGGTGCGTATCCATTCACTGTTTCAGGTCCGATTTTAACCCAAATTTTGGAAATGGATCAATAGACACACAGGACTCCTGTTCAATTCTGCGAAGATGTATGAACCAGCTCAATAGAGAGCCGGGTCACAATCTCCTTCTATGCGAATTGGATGCGGGGAAAGCCGCATCCAATTCGCAATAGTGTGAACCCAGCCTAAGGCACAACAAGGCTGAAACACGCTAGCTGTTTTTTTTCTTTTCTTTTTTTTTTTATGCTGATATAACGCAAAAGATTTTAGAGGAGCTGTGCTGGAAGTTCTTTATGCTTATTGATTTTAAATCTCAGGCTAAAACTGCACTTCTGTGAGGAGGAGGGTGAGCTATAAAGCTCTTGTCTCTATATGGACCATTCCTTCAATATGGGGTTACTCTGTTGTCTTTTATGTGTGGTGATAAATGACACACTCCACCATTAGCGGTCCCCACAAATATTGTGCAATTTAGAAAATTTCTCAGTATTATGTGTACAGGATACAGAGCCATGGCATCTGAGGAATTATCTCCTACACATTCCATTGCTGTTGTGGGTGACCACATGTCTAAAATGGCATTCATTTTTTTCTAAAGACACTGGAACTGTCTGTGGGAAAATAAGTTGAAAGCAGACTTGAACAGATATGAAAAGTTGTCAATACATGAGCTGAAAGTCTGGTGGGACCTTATATGTTTGGAAAAATACATAGAAGAGAGCATGGACCCAAGAAAGCAAAATTGTAAGTCCCCATGCCCAATTTTGAAGAGAAAGGGAAAAAAAAGTGAATTTTGTCTCTTTGAATACATTTACAGTTCAGTCAGGGTTCAGGATTCAGCTGCATCTACAAGCTCTGTGTCATCAAGGAACTTGTTAAACTCTGTGCTTTCTAGAGAGTCCATTTCACAGGTCTCAGTTACAAAAAAACTTGGACAGACCTACTATTAAAAGAAAAGGAATGACAAATTCTGGCGAGGATGTGGAATTCCCTTCCACAGGCGGTGGTCACAGCGGGGAGCATCAATAGTTTCAAAAAACTATTAGATAAGCACCTAAACGACCACAACATACAGGGATATACAATGTAATACTGACAAATAATCACACACATAGGTTGGACTTGATGGACTTGTGTCTTTTTTCAACCACACCTACTATGTATCTATGTAACTATGTAAGTTAAAGAAGGCATAGAGCAGGACAAAAACACAGGATATAGGCACAGGAGGGACAGCAAGAAATAAGAAATGTGTTCAATCTTTCCAATTCGGACTTGTCTTTTCCAAAGGATTATCTTTCTCTTCTACTTTCCACTTTATTGTTTTTAAAACGGTATGTGAAATGAAAAGATTTTCAGTTAATTTGTTTAGAGAATAAACAAATGAACAAATGAACAAATTATTGGGCTGGGCAACTACACGGCAAATGAGGTTCAATGTAGAAAAATGTAAAATAATGCATTTGGGTGGCAAAGATATGAATGCAATCTATACATTGGGGGAATCTAGGATGAAAAAGGACCTGGGGGTCCTAGTAGATAAGTTCAGCAATGGCATGCAATGTCAAGCTGCTAACAAAGCAAACAGAATATTGACATGCATTAAAAAGCAGATTAATTCGAGAGATAAAATGATAATTCTCCTGTTCCACAAGACACTGGTCCGGCCACACATAGAGTATGCTGTCCAGTTCTGGGCACCATTTCTCAGGAAGGATGTAATGGAAATGGAGTGAGTACAAAGACGGGCAACAAAACTAATAAAGGGTCTGGAGGATATTAGTTATGAGGAAAGGTTGCGAGCACTGAACTTATTCTCTCTTATTATTATTATTATTATTCGCTTGAGAGGGGATATGATTTAAATTTACAAATACCGTACTGGTTACCCCACAATAGGGATAAAACTTTTTTGCAGAAGGGAGTTTAACAAGACTCGTGGCCACTCATTAAAATTAGAAGAAAAGAGGTTTAACCCTAAACTACGTAGAGGGTTCTTTACTGTAAGAGCGGCAAGGATGTGGAATTCCCTTCCACAGGCAGTGGTCTCAGCAGGGAGCATCGATAGTTTCAAGAAACTATTAGATAAGCACCTGATCGACCACAACATACAGGGATATACAAGGTAATACTGACAAATAATCCCACACATAGGTTGGACTTGATGGATTTGTGTCTTTTTTTGACCTCACCTACCATGTAATACACTTGTCCCAAGATCAACAAGGGGGTGATAGTCTGGCTGTGAATGTTCTATACGCTTTCTGCTTTGGAATAGTTACATAGTTGGTAAGGTTGAATAAAGACACCAGTCCATTCACTTCAACCTGAGTGAGTGTGGGTGCGTGTCTACAATTGTCCCTATCCCTGCACATTGTGTCTCATTAAAATGCTTCTTTTATAATTTAATCTTTTATTATACAATTTTTTCTTACATAAAAAATTCAGTACAATACATCTTATCATTCTTTTATCTCTGGGCATTCCCACCATATATGAAATGTTGTACCAAGTTGATTGCACTCCCTCCAACATTGTGAAGATTTATTTGGATATAGTTTGTGTATTTTTTCCGGTGTCAAATGTCATTAAGATGCTCATCTATTATTATTATTTTTTTTAAGGTACCCATATAGCGCCGACAATTTATGCAGCGCTCCACACATACATTTCACACTCACATCAGTCCCTGCGCTCAAGGAGCCCACAATCCAAGGTCTCCAACTGACATTCATATACGAGGGACAACTTTTTTTGACAGAAGCCAATTAACCTAGCAATGTCTTTGGAGTGTGGGAAACCAGAGTACCCGGAGGAAACCCACACAGGCACAGGGAGAACATGCAAACTCCAGGCAGGTAGTGTCATGGTTGGAATTTGAGCCATCGACCCTTTTTACTGCTAGGTGAGAGTGCTATCCACTACACCACTGTGCCACAAGCTTCTCCTCAAGTCATTTACAGGTTGTAGTCTGTCATCTCTGCAGTTTTCTGTGAAGTAGAAAAATACTTTTTTTGCTGCAGTCAAGAACTGAAGATTTAGATTGTTTTCATGAGATAATAGAGAGGGATTTAATACAACTAAAGTATAATCCCAAGTATAGTGACAATAATTTAACCCAGACAGATAGAACAGCCATCATAGTGAGGAATACTAATGATTATAAACTAAAGTTATTAGACAATTAAGTGACCCGACCACCTATGGCACTCTTGAATCAGATCCCGCTTTTGTAAAAAACTAAAAACGAAGTGCACTTTTGCAGTGTACAGTGTACAGTTAGGGGTAAGAAAATGTCATTCAGAATATCTGTTGGTATCCTCTCACATTCTCCCAGTCTTTTGTCAGCTCCCTAAAAGGCACAAATGAAGTACCTTCCCGGGAGATCATCCAATTCTTGTGGGCATTAGTTCGCTTCTGGAGAGAGATTGGATTAGTGTGTAGATGCTCACCTTCAACCATTGGTTCAATTATTACCATTTTTTTTAAAGATATTCAGTCTATTTTAGGTCCCCTATAAGTACTATCATGGGAAGAAAATAATATGTGGGTGACCCTAAACATGTAAGTCCTGTACTCCTACCGCACAGTCGTTCAGGCTTTACAGTATCATCTGAAACAATATAGTGGGTATAGTTTTGAGTTACAATCCTTTTGAAATTATGTAGTTAAACAATTACTTTGTTTGATTGCATTTATCGCTTGTAGAGATATGGGTCCGGTGGAGACTTTACAATCTTTTGTACAATATTACAATGGCAGTGATTTCAATTCATCCTTCACTTGTTATTGGGACCAAGTGACAACTAACTATTTGGACCTCACCTTATTAGGGGATCACATGTAGTAAAAAACTAACTCAGCAATGTTTAAAAACAGCAAACTTCCAGCAAAGGGAAAAAACCTTGATGAGGGTTTTAAATTCCGATTGCGCATGGGCAAATGGTGTAGGTGTGGCTACCCGACGATCGTTTCGTCAAACGTGTGACGTCATCACTACATGTAGTCTGATCGTATTGCTTGTTCAAGTATAAATAAAACCCCTGGTATTATCGTATTACACGATGTGGAGCATTTTTTCTTTTTTGGTGATACGCTGAGGACATCTGCTGTGAACCATTGAGTAGTTCCTGCTAATAGGAGATTCCTAATACAAGATTCCTGAAGCATTTGGAGGACCCTTGGGAGATCGGCACCTGGACATCCTTGGATGCATCTGTGACCTGATTGTGACCCACTTTCGCATTTTCACAGGAGTTTTAAAGCAAGTCTTATATTACCACCAGGCCCAGAGGTTCTCAGTTCGAACTAGACCAAATTTTACATTGGCTTCTATTTTACTGGGCTTGCAGCTCCTGATTGCTCAGAAACAGATGCTGCAAGGCTCGGCAGCAGGCTTTTGTTCACTTTAACAACTTAAGCCCTGGATCATTTGGCTGGCCAAAGACCTGAGCACTTTTTGCGATTTGGCACTGCGTCACTTTAACTGACAATTGCACAGTCCTGGGACGTGGCACCCAAACAAAATTGACGTCCTTTTTTCACCACAAATAGAGCTTTCTTTTGGTGGTATTTGATCACAATTGACCACAATTTTGAAAAAAACGCATTATCTTTTAACTTTTTGCTATAATAAATATCCCCCAAAATTATATAAACAAACATATTTTTCCTCAATTTAGGCCGATACGTATTATTCTACATATTTTTGGTTAAAAAAATCGCAATAAGCGTTTATTGATTGGTTTGTGCAAAAGTTATAGCGTCTACAAAATAGGGGTTCGTTTTATGGCATTTTTATTAATATTTTTATTTTTACTAGTAATGGTGGTGATCTGCAATTTTTTGTGTGACTGCGACATTATGGCGGACAGATCAGACAATTTCGACACATTTTTGGGCCATTGTCATTTTTACAGTGATCAGTGCTATAAAATTGCACTGATTACTGTAAAAATGACACTGGCAGTGAGGAGGTTAACCACTAGCTGGCTAGGAAGGGGTTAAGTGTGTCCTAGGGAGTGATTCTAACTGTTAGGGTGTGTGGCTATGAGTGACACATCACTGATCACCGCTCCCGATCACAGGGAGCTATGATCAGTGACAGTGTCACTAGGCAGAACGGGTAGATGCTTGTTTACATTAGCATCTCCCCGTTCTTCCTCTCCGTGAGACGATCACGGGTATCCCCACGGACTTTGAGTCCGCGGGACCCGCGATCCTGCTCATGGAGCTAGCGGCATGTATGCACATGGGCCACCGACGGCGCTTGCATGACCGCACGGCGGCAAATTCAAAGGAACGTACAGGTACAGCGCTGATCAGCAGACATAAAAAGAATCCTCAGAAGCGAAGCAAAAACTTTTTATTGTTAAGTTGAAAATAATAGTAATCACCAAGGCATACAGCAGTCTGTTGAGTGTAATTCAGAGACTTGGATTGAAAAGTTTGCAGTACCTGGAGGCTGGAGCTGCATGGATGACACAGGGGCTCAGGGAAACCAAGCGAAAAGCCGTGGAACAAAGAATACAGGAGTGCCACTGGTGGGCGGCCCATCCAGAACCGTGGGGCTAGGGGTCCGATGAGGGGGGAACCAGGCACAGGAACTGTTGGGGCCAGTGTTCAGCGGCCGCTCAGACTGGGTACTATGCCAGGAAATTACATCACAGCCTGGCGGAAGTCAGCCAAGGGAATCCGAAGACTATGGGCAAACCCTGCGGCTGGGGCCGATTAGAAGCTGCTGATGCCAAAAGAGCAAAGAGAGTCACACAACGCCGACTGGAGACACTACATGTTTTGGGGACAAGCCCCTTCTTCAGTTTTTCTGATTAGTCGGCAGAGTGTGAGAATTAAATAGAGGAAAATACCAGAAGTGTAGGAGCGTGAGGGGGAGGAGCTAACCACCCCTATCATCCATGAGGCTCTACCCACCCAAGTAGATAATAACACTACCCAGTGCATGAATACATTATCAAAAATATTAAAAAGTGTTTATCTTATAAATATATTGTTAAAAAAATTATAATACTAAAGATAAAAATAAAAATATATAGAAAAATAAAAATGAAAGTAAAAATAAAAATAAATAAAAGTAAAAATAAGGATGAAATAAAATGAAAATAATGATGCTGAAAAACAACAATAATAATCAAAAAATGCAAATAATAATAATCAAAAAATGCACATACATGAGGAAATCTTTCATATATGTGTGTATGTTATACAAAAAAAACATGCACAACACCATGACAGAGGGAAATGCATATCATTTCTAAGAGGAATATTCTACATATATATCTATGTTTATATAAAAAAGGTACTAAAAAATGATAATAGATTAAAATACACAGATGATGTCTATATTAGAGATGAGTCGAACACCCCCCGGTTCGGTTCGCACCAGCACATACTAGACATGTGCACTGCCAAAAAATTTGTTCAGGGTAATGTACATTCGTAAATTTGGACATTCGTAAATTCATACATTCGTAAATTAGAAAAATCATATTCGTAAATTCATACATTCGTAAAGGAGAAAATTCGTAAATTTGGAAATTAGAAAATCTGAAAAAGTAACAAACTATTAAATTAGGTATAGGTATTGTAATTTCCTTTCAAATTTGTCTGTTAGTGAACGTAACAAATACAAATTTATCCAAAGTTACGACTTATCCGAAATAACGAATGCCACATCTAAACAAATGGAAGGGAACAAATTAATAACAAATAAGAAAACGTTTTTATTATTATTATTATTTACTATTAATTCATTATGTTCCATTTGTTTAGATACGGCATTCGTTATGTCGGATAATTCGTAACTTGGGATAAATTTGTATTTGTTACGCTCACTAACAGACAAATTTGAAAAGAAATTACAATACCTATAATTTAATAGTTAAGTTATTATTAGGTAATTATTATTTCAGATTTCCGAATTAATGAATGTACAAATTTCCAAATGTATGAATTTACGAATGTACAAATTTACGAATGTACAAATGTGATAATGTACGAATTTACTAATTTTTTTTATATTCGAATTTACGAATATTCGGAAAAATGTGTTAAACGGGTTTTCGTTAATTCGGATATTTCAGAATTTGTCGAAATTCGTTAAAAAAATTATTAGGAATGAAACGAATTGCACATGTTTAGCACATACCGAACAAGCAAAAAATTTAAAGGAACCCACGAACACCATTAAAGTCTATGGGACACGAACAGGAAAAATCAAAAGTGTTCATTTTAAAGGCTTATATACAAGTTATTGTCATAAAAAGTGTTTGGGGACCCGGGTCTTGCCCCAGGGGATATGTATCAATGCAAAAAAATTCCAAAAATACCAAGTGTTCACGGTCGATGACATGCGTGAATGCAAGGCCTAGGGGATTGCTATTGCAAAGCATCACAAAGGCTGAAAAATCATCAACAGACTCAGCCCAAATGATTAGCACATCGTTGATATACCTGCCATAAAAAAATAAGATGTTTAGCATAAGGATTATTATTCCAGATCATAGATTCCCCCCAAAAACCCATAGTTAAATTTGCATAGCAGGGTGCAAAACTTGCACCCATAGCTGTGCCTCTAGTCTTTTTATTTTTATTTATTTTTACTATTATTGTTTTATTTTTTTTTCTATATATTTTTATCTTTAGTATTATCATTTTTTAACAATATTTTTATAAGATATACATTTTTTATATTATTGATAATGTATTCATGCACTGGGTAGTGTTATTATGTACTTGGGTGGGTGGGGCCTCATGGATGATAGGGGTGGTTAGCTCCTCCCCCTCCCACTCCTACACTTCCAGTATTTTCCTCTATTTAATTCTCACACTCTGCCGTCTAATCAGAAGAACTAAAGAAGGGGCTTGTCCCCAAAACATGTAGTGTCTCCAGTCCGCATTGTGTGACTCTCTTTGCTTCTTTGGCATCAGCAGCTCCTGATCGGCCCCGGCAGCAGGGTTTGCCCATAGTCTTCGGATTCCTTTGGCTGACTTCCGCCAGGCTGTGATGTCATTTCCAGGTATCGTACACAGTCCGAGTGGCCACTGTACACTGGCCCCAACAGTTCCTGTGCCTGCAGATTGGTTCCCCCCTCATCGGACCCCTAGCCCCATGGTTCTGGACGGGCCCCCCACCAGTGGCGCTCCTGTATTCTTTGTTCCACGGCTTTGTGCTGGGTTTTCCTGAGCCCCTGTGTCATCCATGCGGCTCCAGCCTCCAGGTACTGCCAGCTTTTCAATTCAAGTCTCTGTATGACCATCAACAGACTGATGTATGCCTTGGTGATGCCTTGGTGTATGCCTATTTTCAACTTAACAATAAAAAGTCTTTGCTTCACTTCTGAGGATTCTTTTTATGTCTGCTGATCAGCACTGTTCACCCCTTTTGATTGTTTGTTTTGTCCTCATTTGTCTATGAGCTTTGGCCACAGCTATACTTAATTTTTGTTTGTCACTTGGTTTCTTGTCCGTGTGCCTGGACTTTCGTTTTTAGTTTTTGTTCACTTTAAAACTGCTGCTTTCTTCACAGTCTCTGAAAATGTAAAAGCGTCTTGAAGAAAGTTGATACAGCATTTAAAGAGGCCAAATGTATGTCATATGTACAGTATCTATCCTTGAACACTGAATGATCTAAAAGACATCTCAAATAGATGTCAAGTGCAGACTAAATGCATCTGAAAGCAAGCTACATTTGCCTATTAACAGAAGCCCAAAGCCTTTCACCAAAGGCTTAAAATCACCTGTAAAATGTTTAAGAATGTGCACCATTAATGATCATATCAAAGTAATTACATTAAATAATATTTAACATTATGAAATATAAAAATACGTTTTTTTTGCAACATAAACGTCTTTGGGTTCAGGTTCAGGTCAACCATGAGTTGAAACAAAAAATATTCCCTCACCTGCAAGGGTCAATTGCTTCTCCTTCTCCTCGAGGGGAGCTGGATTCTGTCCTTTTCAGATTCAACACTTCCGTATCTTCCTGTGCTAAGAGTTCTTCCGGTTAGCCTTTTTGTTAAAACTGGTTTGTCAGATAAGTGTCACAGTCCCTACCATGCCAAGCAGACGGCCAGGCGGGGTCGCATCCCAGGTGGCCTTGAACTCATGGCCTTCTGTTTAATGATCCTGTTTCTTACCTCTGAGCCACACCTCAGTTCCTTTCAGCTTGCTTTCCAACCATGCCTAGTTCAGCATGAAGTACTGAGGGTGATACTGATTGCACCTGTCACTCTTGGATCAGCTGAGACAGGTTGCCTAATCTGCTGGGTATAAAAGACTGCCTCACTCTGAGGGCCTTGTCAGTTCATTGTCTCATGTTTGCCAAGTGGTCCTGGTTTCTGTTGCAGTGTTTCAAGAATGACCCTGGCTTCTGACCCTGGCTTCTGACCCTGGCTTCTGACCCTGGCTCTGTTTATCCTGTCTTCCGGAATCCTTGATTATGGCTTTACCTTGACTATTCCTTGGCAATTTCCTGTTAAAGCCCCCGTGCACAGATTCACAGCTCAGGTAGCTTCTTACCTTGCTACCGAGTGCTGTGTGTATTTGCAAGGGTGAGCATACATATCTGCAATATGGACTCCAACAAAGGTAAGCCCTTACAATAAGCCACTTATTTATAGTCTACTAACCAGCTGCTATTTTTGCGTCATCGCATGTGGCTTCTAGGGATAATGTATAACCATCTCTTTAGATAGCATCTACCTGATAATATGAGACTATTTGTGTCCACTGTTTTATGGAATTTCTAGTTTGAATTTGGTCATCTTTGATTTAGATCAAGCTTGCACAGTACAAGCCTGTAGCTTGCACAGTACACTCTAACTTTTATTCTATGATGAAACCTGCCTGGTCTCTCTCTTTTTAACCACTTCACAACCGGCCCATAGCCGAAAAACGGCTACAGGGCGGTTGCTTAACTCTGGGAGGGCGTCATGACGTCCTCCCAGAATTCCCCTCTTGCGCGCCCCCTGGGGCGCGCACTCGAGAACATCCATGATCGCCGGGTCCAGAGGACCCGGCAGATCATGGTAAATGGCCGCTCATCACGGCCGTTTACCACGTGATCGCTCCGTCAAATGACGGAGCGATCACATGTAAGCAAACCGGCGTTATTTGATGACGCCGGTTGTTCTCCCCTCCTCTCTATGTACAGATCGGTACAGTGTGAGAGGAGAGGGGGAGGGATCGGTGGCAGCAGTGCTGTGGGCGGGATCTGTAGTGCCCACAGCCTGCCCTGCAGTCACCACCGATCCATCCATGCTCAGCCATCCCTCCATAGCCTGCAGTGTATTGGAGGGATGGCTGAGCATGGATGGATGGATGGGTACCCTGCGTTACTCTGCCATACCCTGCGATCCCATGCAATGCTCGCTACGATCGAAGCCAGGATCGTTTTTTTTTTTATTTTATTTCAGGCTTTCCAGCCTAGAAGAGGTGAGATGTGGGGTCTTATTGACCCCATATCTCACTGTAAAGAGGACCTGTAATGCCATATTCCTATTACAAGGGATGTTTACATTCCTTGTAATAGGAATAAAAGTGATAAAAAACATTTTTTGGGGGGGGGGGGGAGTGTCAAACTAAAATAAAGTAAAATGAACAATAAAAATTTTTTTTTTTAAAGCGCTCGCATGCAGAAGCAAACGCATACATAAGTCCCGCCCACATATGAAAACGGTGTTCAAACCACACATGTGAGGTATCGCTGCGAACGTTGGAGCGAGAACAATAATTTTGGCCCTAGACCTCCTCTGTAACTCAAAACCTGTAACCAGTAAAAAAAATTTAAAGCGCCGCCTATGGGGATTTTTAAGTAGCGAAGTTTGTTGCCATTCCACGAGCGTCTGCAATTTTGAAGGGTGACATGCTAGGTATCTATTTACTCGGCGTAACTTCATCTTTCACATTATGCAAAAACATTGGGCTAAATTTACAGTTTTGTTTTTTGTAAAGTACAAAACTCTTTTTCCCCCAAAAAAACACGTTTGAAAAACTGCTGCGCAAGTACCGTGCTAGATTAAAAGTTGCAATGACCGCCATTGTATTCTCTAGGGTCTTTGCTAAAAAAAAACATATATGATGTTTTGGGGTTCTATGTCATTTTCTAGAGAATAAATGATGATTTTTACATGTAGGAGAGAAATGTCAGAATTGTCCTGGGTGCTCCAGAACGCCTGATGGTGCTCCCTGCATGTTGGGCCTCTGTATGTGGCCACGCTGTCTAAAGCCCCATACACACGGTCGGACCGTGGACCAACTTTCCCTTGGACTTTTGTCCAAAGGGCGTTGGCCCTCAAGTTGGTACTGCATACACACGGTCGGACTTTTGAGACAACCAACACGAACGTAATGACGTTTCAACGTACTGACGACGCTTCAAAAGAGGACGTTCAATTCTCTCGCGTCACCCTTCGGGCTCCGTCTGCTAACTTCGAGCTAGCAGACGTTTGGTCAGTGGTGATTCGCGATTTTCGGTCCGTGTTACTTTCCGACCGTTTTGGCCAGCCATGTTGCGCGATCCTAGGAGAGAGCGTGCTGTTTATGGGCTTGGAGTCATTGCTGTGACTCGAGCCCAGTCGAGAAATAGGCGCAATACTGGGTTAAGGAGTGTTTGGACCAAAACTTGGCTACTTAATCGTGACCAATTCAGCCATATGCCATTACTGCGTGAGCTACAGGAGAACAATCCGGATGATTTCCGGAATTATCTGAGAATGACGGACTCCTGCTTTCAGCAGTTATTGTCCTTGCTGTCCCCCTATATTTCCAAGCAGGACACATGCATGCGGGCTGCAATACCAGCAGAGCAAAGGCTCATAGCCACTTTGCGGTATTTGGCAACAGGGAGGAGTCTCCAGGATATAAAATTCACAACAGGTATCTCTCCCCAGGCTCTGGGAGTCATTATCCCTGACACATGTTGTGCTATCATTCAAGTATTGCAGAAGGACTATATTCGTGTAAGTATTTTTGATTTAATATCACTGTCATGTTTAGTAATGCATTTTATAGTTTTTGGCCATTCCATCCTCCACATTTTAGGAATATGGTGTGATTGAATGTCCTCTTTGTCCTCATGCATGCCTTAACCGTTTTCGTGGCCTACATGCATATTTTCCTCCCCTAACCTCCACAGCATGCTACACTGGGCCCATCCACACGTAGTCTAGTACTTAACACTGTATTTATTATGCTTCCTTCGTTACCCTAAACACCGCCTAAAATGTGTCCCAATATTCTTCCTGCCCTTAAAAAGAGTCTCTTATTTAGTTTGAAACACTCCCCCCCCTCCCCCCACACCCCCCCAACCTGCCAAAAAATTGAAAGAAAATGTAATAAAATATTAGAAAATGCAGAGTCAACCAACACAACTCCTCCATCTGCAGATTTGGCAAAACACATATACTGTGTACCTTATTTTTTGACTTAAGATTGTGGCCTAAATGTAGTGTAATGGCCTGCCTGATTAGCTTTAAAATCGACAAATTAGACTTTCATCATGTTTTTTTTCTCATTCTGAATAGCTCCCAACATCCCTGTGCTGTGCCAACTTCCTTGCTTTTTAAGTTCATCTTAACAAATACTCATAATTAATTATCCTTTTTATTATTTAGTACGATGTATGTCAAAATGTGTATAGATTTTGTCAATGTGCATTCATATTTTTGTTTTATTCCACTTCTTACCTGTCCACCAGTGGCAGCTGGTGCTCCAATTTTTTGGGGGGGCGCAAAACAAACAGCCTCACTGTGCCATCAAACGCTGCCACTGTGCCCATCTAACACTGCCACTATGCCCATCTAACGCTGTCACTGTGCCCATTAAATGCTGCCAATGGCACTTACCTTGTCAGGTGGCGAGCGGTGTCTCCTCATCTTCTCCCGTGCTCCTGTCTTCACAGTGCTTGTGACTTCAGCCAATCAGGGGACCGGTAACACAGACCGGCAACCTGATTGGCTGAGAGGCGGGTCTGTGTTAGGGAAGCGATGTATTCGCTTCGCTAACACAATACTGTGTAAGCAGCGAACGCCAAGCATTGCGCCCGCTGTTTACACTTCTGGAAGCCTATTAGAGCACACCGCTCTAATAAGGTCCCCTATTTGAGCTTTACAGCTCTAAAAGGGCGCTTCCAGAAACACCCCCCCCCCCCGCTGTAATTCACATGCCCGGCGCCCGACAAGGGGCCGGACACCTGAATAGGGGGGCGGCAGCGGTGACAATAGCTAGATTCATGCAATGCATTAATCTATCTATTGGTGATAGAGCGGTGCAGGAGAGAGGGGGGGGGCGGCGCTCCTGCGCCCTCTATGCACGCACCGCCACTGCTGTCCACTGGCCTGATAATCTTGTCAAGATGGATGGCTTACCCAAATTAAACTTAAATTTTAATGCCTTTAGTTCTCCTGGAAGTGTTGAGGTTTACTTGTCCAAAACAGATACTCATTCAACTCCCCCTTCATAAGCTTTTTTTAATGTGCCACCAGAGGGGGTGAGGGACCATATAATTGTACCTTTTTATTTTGTTCTTGAAATGCACTTTTACATGTTAGAATATTATTTTGGCCCACAATGTTTGTGTCAAATATGTTTGCAATTTAATGTACTCCGGTATTAATTTTTGCTTTATTTGTTTGACTCCACAGTTTCCGAAAAACAGCCAGGAATGGCAGGATGTTGCTGCGCAGTTTGCCCATTTATGGGATTTCCCCAACTGTGGAGGTGCCATAGATGGCAAACATGTGAGGATAGTGCCACCACCAAATTCTGGATCCTATTTTTTTAATTATAAAGGTTTTTCGAGCATTGTCCTCCTTGCTGTGGTGTCAGCCAAATATGAGTTTTTATATGTCGACGTTGGCATTAATGGTCGTCACTCAGATGGAGGAGTTATGATGAACACTGAATTTTATGACCGGCTGCAGAGAGGAACTTTAAATTTGCCACGTGCTGAGGACAATGTGGAGGGCCTCAATTTTGTTTTTGTCGCAGATGATGCTTTTTCTTTGGGGCCACATATTTTAAAGCCCTTCCCAATGCGGAATCTGACCCCAGAGCAACGGATTTTTAATTACAGGCTCTCTCGTGCCCGAAGGGTAGTCGAAAATGCCTTTGGCATCATGTCCAGCCGATTCCGGATCTTTTTAACAGCCATAAATTTGGCTGAATATAAATTAAATCATGTGGTATTATGCTGCTGCATCCTGCACAACTTTCTACGGCGGAATGCTTCCACCTACATTGGCTTAGGGGCAACGGGTGAACCAGCTGAAGAGTCCTTGATGCCAGCACTTGAAAGTGCACATGCTGGTTTTGGCGTACAGAATGGGCGTGTTGTCCGCCAACAATACGCCGACTATTTTATTGGTCGAGGGGCAGTGCCTTGGCAGCAAAATGTTTTGGAGAATTAGTTCCAATTGTAAGAAAAAAATAAAATATTCTTTAATTTGAATGACTGTTGTCTGTTTCTTATATGTTTGCAACTAGCCATGATCTTTGTCCTTTTTGCCACTAGTTTGAACCAACCTGATGTGCAACATGAGGTATCCATCTCAATTCCAGCTAACTTGTAGATTGTGCTGTATTTCACCTACACACATTTTTGAGTACATGGTCAATGCAACTACAACCACGTAACAAATATACTGATATTGAGCATTGAAATAAGAAGGCACACATTGGTTTTGTTTCAACTTTTTTTATTCTGTGCACATTCAAATGTGCCTTTTTTTTTTTTTTTTTTTTTTGGTTATTTTTTGATTATTTTTTTTCAACATGAAAAATATTTTTTTTTTTTTTTTTGATTATTTTTTTTTAACATGAAAAATATATTTTTTTTTTTTTTTTGGATTATTTTTTTTTTTTAACATGAAAAAAAATATATATTTTTTTTTTTTTTTTGATTATTTTTTTTTAACATGAAAAAATATATTTTTTTGTTATTTTTTGATTATTTTTTTTTAACATGAAAAATATATTTTTTTGTTATTTTTTGATTATTTTTTTTTAACATGAAAAATATATTTTTTTGTTATTTTTTGATTTTTTTTTTTAACATGAAAAATATATTTTTTTGTTATTTTTTGATTATTTTTTTGGGAACATCAAAAATATTTTTTTTTTTTTTTATAATCAATTTTTTTAAAAATATAAAAACAATAAAAACAAATAAACTTAGCAAGGATGATGATGCGCAATCGAGTCAACATCATGCAGCAGCAAATGAGGAACTAGATATGATTGTAAACTTTAATTTTTTTAATTTAATTTATTCTGGCCAAAATATCAATCATATCTTTCATTTGCTGCTGCATGATGTTCAGTCGATTGCGCATGGCATCTATTTCCCCGTTCCACCCCATTATTTGCCCGATGAGCCTCTGCGCACTGTCCTGTGTGAACGGGTGCTCCAAAACCAGCACATCATCTAAAAAAAGTAAGAAAAAAAATGTATTAATAAAGGTGTGGCCAGACATAGATTATGTGCAACAGTGGTGAAACAGTGGTGTCAGACACTCACCTGGTGACATCTCTGTCACTTCCTCCACCTCCTCTTCAACAACATCCTCCACATCGCTGGGACTAATTCCCCAAACAGGCCGGTGAGGGTGGGTGTCCTGGCGAGGCTGGGGGTCCTGGCGAGGATGGGTGTCCTGGCGAGGATGGGGGTCCTGGCGAGGGTGGGGGTCCTGGCGAGGGTGGGGGTCCTGGCGAGGGTGGGGGTCCTGGCGAGGGTGGGGGTCCTGGCGAGGATGGGGGTCCTGGCGAGGATGGGGGTCCTGGCGAGGGTGGGGGTCCTGGCGAGGGTGGGGGTCCTGGCGAGGGTGGGGGTCCTGGCGCCGATGTTTGGCCCGGTGAGGGTGGTGGCCCCGGTGAGGGTGGGGGTCTGGCTGAGCTGGGGCGTCCCTGCGATTTGGGTGCCTGAGTCTTTGCTTCCCTATGAGAATCAAACAAAAGGTATACTTTTAGCACACAGACGGTAAACATTGCTTTGCGGTGGTGTACAATTGTCTGTTTATATCAAGAGATCTAAGTTCAAGACATGATGAAATTTCCCTTTTAATAAAACATAAAGAATTAACCTTTCTTGACCAAAATTCTCTGATGTCGCACACTAGTGCTCCTGAATCCAGCTGTGTAAAAAGCTGTTGAATGCCCTCTCCTTACATTCCAATTTACTATATTTTGACCATTCTGAAGAATGGTCGTATTTACGAAAAGAAACATTCCCATTCTGAACTCTCAACATTTGACATTCGGAACATCCAGAAATAACGACAGTTTACAAGTATCGTTGGTTCTGAATTATGAAATGTTGAGAGTTGAGAATGGACGTATTTACGAAAAGAAACATTCGTAAATACTTCCATTCTCAACTCTCAACAGTTGATAATTCGGAACATCCAGAACCAACGATACTTGGAAACTGTCGTTATTTGTGAATGTTCCGAATGTCAACTGTTGAGAGTTGAGAATGGACGTATTTACGAAAAGAAACATTCGTAAATACGTCCATTCTCAACTCTCAACACTTGATAATTCGGAACATCCAGAACCAACGATACTTGGAAACTGTCGTTATTTGTGAATGTTCCGAATGTCAACTGTTGAGAGTTGAGAATGGACGTATTTACGAAAAGAAACATTCGTAAATACGTCCATTCTCAACTCTCAACACTTGATAATTCGGAACATCCAGAACCAACGATACTTGGAAACTGTCGTTATTTGTGAATGTTCCGAATGTCAACTGTTGAGAGTTGAGAATGGACGTATTTACGAAAAGAAACATTCGTAAATACGTCCATTCTCAACTCTCAACAGTTGATAATTCGGAACATTCACAAATAACGACAGTTTCCAAGTATCGTTGGTTCTGGATGTTCAGAATTATCAACTGTTGAGAGTTGAGAATGGACGTATTTACGAATGTTTCTTTTCGCAAATACGTCCATTCTCAACTCTCAACAGTTGATAATTCTGAACATCCAGAACCAACGATACTTGGAAACTGTCGTTATTTGTGAATGTTCCGAATTATCAACTGTTGAGAGTTGAGAATGGACGTATTTACGAATGTTTCTTTTCGTAAATACGTCCATTCTCAACTCTCAACAGTTGACATTCGGAACATCCCGAAATAACATTACTAAATATACACAAAAAATGCAAAGCTGAAAAAAATAACATGGAATTAAATCAAAAATATACTCAGTGCACATATTCATCAACAATCACGTATTAAATATCAAAACATCGCATTTTCTAAAACAGCCACGCATTTACAAAACAGCCACCGTACGAACGATGACACACACATACGAACGGCAATAGACTTATGTACGCCAGGTACTTACTATTTTTCAGCGCCTTTTTAATTTTCATAAACTGGTCCGGCTCCCTGGTTTTGATGTCCGACCATCGTTTGCGAAGCTGGTCTTTGGACCGATGGACCCCGAACTTCTCCTCCAGCCTTCTCACTACTTTGGTGAGGATTCTGTCCTTCACCATGTTGGGGTGCAGGTATGGCCCATGCTTGCCATCATAGTCGTCCTTGACGAGAATGTGCACCATCTCCACCATTTCCTCAAAGGCCATGTTTGTGGCCTTAAACCTCCTCCTCGCACGTTGTTCTTCCGCCATATTTTCTCCGACTACGCAACGAGGGGATAAGGGGCGGGGAATAGCCGAGAAAAGGAACGTCGGGGGCGGGCGACGCAAGCGGTGGTTGGCGCACGCGTAATGGTATATCCATGCTTAACGCGCGGCCTATAGAAATTTACGAACGGAAGATACGAAGGAATTCACTACATACACGATATAAATGTTGACGCACTGAAATTCTCTTTTTACGGAGTCTTTTCTCTTTTTACGAAGTCTTTGCATGTAAATGAAAGAAGCTAAATATTTATGAATGAATATATTCGGGACATGAAGAAAGCAAAAAAATAACGTCGATGGGACACTAATGTTAATTAGTAATAACGATGGTTTGCTGAATGTGTATGGTCAAGGCTTGACGTCATGACGCTTGGAGGGCAGAGGGTCACGCATACGCCGTGTATAAAGCACGAACGTGTGGTGCAATGTACCGTTCTGGCGGGAGACGAACGCAAGCCGACGCTAAACGACGCAAGCCGACGCAGTACGAAGGTAGACACGGACGAAAGGTACATTTTATTAATTTCTCTTTACCGCTGGTACTTTCAAATGATTGTCTTTTGCTTTGAAGATGTAATTTAGTACTCGGACTGTTGTTAAATATAGTAAACATGCGCAAACACCCACCTTGAAACACACACCTGCAGGTTACCTGCACTGAGCTGTATAGAGTTTGGTTAATACTAGGCTTGTACAATTCGTTTCGGAACGAATGGAAGTTCGGACGAATTTGGCAGCTTGCCGACAAACGAATGCATCAGAATGTCTAACTAAAAGGAAGGCATTTCCAAATATACGAAATAAATTCTATCGTTTATAACAAATGAATTCGATAGGATTTGAGATTCTGTCTAACGAATATTGTATACTATTACTAACTAGTTTTTTAAAAACGTAGTAACTTTAATTAACGAATACAACCTACCGAAATTAGCTATTTTGAAGATAACAGTGTACACAAACTTTTTTTTTATTTTTTGGAACAAGTCTAGTAATTACATGTGGCTTTGCTGCACTATAAAGTACAGATAATCTGCAGGTAAGTCACAGGTGCACGTGGCATATCATAGTGAAAGCAGCCTTAGGACCCAATCGGACCCTCCATGCACCCTCTATGTCCCTTTACCCCTGCTTACCTTCAATCAGATACGCCAAAAAAATAAGGGGAAACGTCCCCTCCTGACAGATTGAATTGGAGGGCCCATAGAGTAGCATGGGCTGTGTCCATATCCATTCGCCATATGTGGGGTAGATCCAAACCTGTCATCTGTCCATTACAATTATTTTGGCCCATGACCAGTTACCAAGTTGCTTCGATGGTCCTCGCTCTTTAAAAGGTTGGGCACCCCTGGCTTAAATAAATGCCCATATTGTGAGCAGCTTCTGAACTATACGCCACCCATTATGGTTTGTTTTTTACTGTTTTGCAGCAATCCAAACGATGAAATCAAAATTGAATTCACCAGAATTTATTGCTCAATTTATTGAGAAGTATAGGGAGCTCACCTGTCTCTGGCAAGTAAAAAATAAAGACTACTCTGACAAAAATAAAAGGATGGCAGCATGGCTACAACTTGTGGAGTTGGCGAAAACCGTATACCCCCGAGCAACCGACACTATGGTCAAAAACAAAATTGGTGCCCTCAGAAGTGTCCACAAAAGGGAACTCAAGAGAATTGAGGAATCCAAGCGTTCTGGAGCAGGAACAGAAGAGGTGTATGTTCCAAAGTTATGGTACTTCAACAGCCTTGCTTTTTTAAAAGACCAAACGGTCCCAAGAAAATCACTATCAACTTTACCATCAGCATCAGCTGACGTCAGCGATACTGAGCAGGAGCTTACACAGGATGAAGAAGAGGAGGAGCTCAGCTTGACCCAGGTATAGCATTGTTTAAAATCTTGCCATCTCTCTCTCTCTCTCTATCTATCTATCTATATATATATATATCTTAGATATGTTGCTAATTAGATGCTAGTATGCCTAATAATTAGTTGTGTTTCCAAAAAAAGTTACATATCAATGGACAAGTAGTGGCCATAAAGTTTTGCAACACGAATGAGAAATGATGGAGTCAAATTGATAGTCTTTAATAATTGGACACATTCAAAATTAGAAAAGTAAAGAGATGAAAGGTTTGTGATTGATGACCACAAATTAAAATCATGTTGTTTTTTCACAAAGGAGGAACTTCTGAGCCAAGACGAGGCTGGGCCCAGCAGCCAACCAAGCACAGTGTGCAGAATCCCTCTCCTGCGCCCTCCCAAGAAAAGAGCCAGGAAGAGCCAACACCTGGATGAGGCCACAGCTGACTTCCTGGCTAGGGCTACATCGGTCATAACGACAGCACCCGATAGTGCTGAAGGGTTTGGCTGTTTTACAGCCAATAAGCTGAGAGAAATCGACCCAGACCAAAGGGAGCTATGTGAAGGGATCATCATACAGCTCTTCAGCAAGGCCAGGAAACGAGAGCTCACCTCAAAGTCGCACGTCTGCGATTTGGAACACCCAACTTTACCTCCTCCACAGCAACCCTACCCACCTCAGCAACCCTACCCACCTCAGCAACCCTACCCACCTCAGCAACCCTACCCACCTCAGCAACCCTACCCACCTCAGCAACCCTACCCACCTCAGCAAGCACAGCCACCTCAGCAGCATGGTGGTCAGTGGCAAAATCAGCCGCAGGATGCCCAACAAGGCCAGTGGTCTGGGGAGTTTAGGGGCTACTAATTTTGCATATTTTTTGTGGTTTCAAGTATAATTTAATAGGCTATATTTGTGTGTTGGTTTTGGGTGTACTATTTTCTGTTTAGATTTTTTAATTTTTTATTTCAAATTTGGTGGACAGAAAATATGTCTATATTAATTTACTTAATTTTTTTGATGTTGTGAATTAACAATAAATAATATGTTCAAAATATGTTTAACGTTTGTTATTGATAATCATTAGAACACAAATCCTATGTAAAATATGTATGTTCGTTCTTTGTAGGTATCACCAACAAATACGATGCAATCTAAAAACATTAAAAATACAAAGAATGTGCACTGCATTTAGCAAATTCGGAATTTCACACATCACGAATGTGCTATCTAGTTAACGAACGCTAGGTTTACAAGACCGACCTCTTCATGCTGGTCCTTCCTCCCGAGCATGCGTGTTTGCACTTTGGACAAAAGTCAGTTGGTTTTGTGTACACACGTTCGGACTTTGGTCCTTCGGACTTTTGTTGGCAGAAAGTTGGTCCGTTCGCACAGCCAACAAAAGTCCGATGCAACCTTGAAAAAGTTGGTCCGATGGAGCGTACACACGGTCGGATGTTGGTCCAAACCACCTAATTTGCATGTTGGTTGGCAAAAAGTCCGAACGTGTGTACGGGCCTTTAGTCTCACACATGTGGTATTTCCATACTCGGGAGTAATAGCAGAATGTGTTTTGGGGTGTAATTTGTGGTATGCATATGCTTTGTGTGAGAAATAACCTGCTAATATGACAATTTTGTGGAAAAAAAAAAAAGAGAGAAAAAAAATCTTGATTTTGCAAAGAATTGTGGGGAAAAAATTACAACTTCAAAAAACTCACCATGCCTCTTTTCAAATACCTTGGAATGTCTTCTTTCCAAAAAGTGGTCATTTGGATGGTATTTGTACTTTTATGGCATGTTAGGATCTCAAGAAATGAGATAGGCCGTCAGTACTTCAGGTGTGATCAATTTTCAGATATTGGCACCATAGCTTGTGGACTCTATAACTTTCACAAAGACCAAATAATATACCCCAATTTGTACTTATTTTTACCAAGGATATGTAGCAGTATAAATTTTGGCCAAAATTTATCAATAAAAATTACAAATTTGCTAAATTTTATAACAAACGAAGAAATTTTTTTTTTTTTTTTACCGAATTTTCAGTCTTTTTTTTTCTTAGCGCAAAAAATAAAAAACCCAATGGTGATTAAATACCACCAAAAGAAAGCTCTATTTGTGTGAAAAAAGGACAAATTTCATATGGGTACAGTGTTGTATGACTGAGTAATTGTCATTCAAAATGTGAGGGCACCGAAAGCTGAAAATTGGTCTGGTTATTAAGGGTGTTTAAGTGCCCAGTGGTTAAATGCAGTTACATGGTGTGCATAGAATCTGTACAATTTCTTAGTTTTTTTTCCTATAAAATAATACTGTCATTTTGATTTCTTGATTAAAACCTGGCAGGTCTCTCACTCATAAAATGCAGCTTAGTGAAAGTGCTTGCATACATGTGGAGTCTTTATTCTCTAGAAATACACCACAACACTTCAAATGAGCAAACATTTTGAGATTTAAAACCTTACTGGCTTTTTCTTTCAATAAAGCTCTCTAATGTTGATTATTTTTTTTACAAGCTGCTTAGTGTCTCTCCTTTTCAAAGAAAAATGTACAGAAAAACACTGTGTAATGTTGATTTATGTTTTTATTACAAGTTACCTAGTGTCTCTCCTTTTAAAATGCAGCCTACTTAAATACTAGAGTTAATACAATGCGTTGCTGTCTTTTTATAGGAAATATGGATTGAATTGTGTATAAATGCAGTACAATATTTTGTGATTGTGACAAAATACATTGCAATATTGAGATTATATATGAAAAAAAAATATATATATATATATATATATATATATATATATATATATATATATATATAAAGTTTTTTTTTTTTTTTTTTTTTACAAGCTGCCTGGCTTCTTTCCTCTTTAAAAATGTGGGAAATAATACACTCTAATGTTTTTCTTTTTATAAAAGTTGTCCTGTGTCACTCTACTTTAAAATGTGGCCTCTAAAATGCTTTAAAACTGTATATGGAGTAAGTACAATATAGTTCTGGCCTTTTATTAATTGTATTTCTTTATTTTGAAAATGAGAAATGGCATAATAAAAAAAAAAAAACATTACATTGTCTCTCCTGTTCAAAATGTGGCCAACTAAAGGTGTTTAAATGCAGTAGAAATAATTTTTGCGGGAGGAGGAGCCTCATAAGAGGGTCCTCTAATATATGGACAAAGTTGTCTGGTACCACATTCTGCCAAAAAGTTGCACAAAGAACTACTAACAACTAAACTAACAAAAAAAAGTTTTTTTTTTTCTTGAAAAATTATCAAAATTTATTGTCAAACAACCCATAGAACCAAGGACATACAATGAGGACATAACACAATGCACTGTGCTGTTTAACATGCTATAAGGGAGCAGGATCTCTCTCCCTTTTTTCTTAGGGTTACAACCACTTTAAATATGGTGTTTGGAGTCAGTACAAAGTTTTGTGTGTGTGTGTGTGTGTGTGTGTGTTCCCTACAATTAATAAAGTCTATTATTGATCTCTTTATTAAAGATTGCCTGGTATTACTTATTTTCAAAATATGGCAAAATTAAAAATGTTTAAGTACTGTGTAGGGTCAGTATAATATTTTGCTGTTTTTCCTGGGAAATAATACTCTCACGTTGTCTTGTTTAAAAGCTGTCTGGTATTTCTCCCTTTCAATATACAGCTTACTAAAAGTGCTTAAAAATGACGTATGCAGTCAGTTCAAAATATTGTTGGCTTTATTGAAAAGGAGAAATGTCAGGCAGCTTGTAATCAAAAACATCACCATGTCTCTCCTCTTCAAAATATGGCCTACTAAAGGTGCTTAAACACAGTTTTTGAGTCAATACAACATTTGGATTGTTTTTCTTGTAATTAAAAAATAAATAAACATTGCACTGCTTTATTTTACAGCAAGAGAAAAAACTGTGAAATATTACTGTAATGTTACTATTTTTATTACCTGCCTGGTTTCTCTCCTTTTCAAGATGTGTTTTACAGTGCCTAAATACAGTGTAAGGCGTTAGTACAGTATTTTACTGGCCTTTTCAATGAAAAAGAGAGATGGTAGGCAGCTTGTTTTAAAAAAATAAAATTACAGTGTCTTTCCTTTTTTAAAATGTGGCCGATTTTAATTCTGTGTATGGAGTCAGTACAACTTATTATTGGCTTTTTTTGTCTGTGACAAGGAGAGACACCAGGTAGCTTGAAATAAAATAACAACATTGCACTCTCAACTGTTCAAAATGTGGAATACTAAAAGTTCTTGTATACTTCATACAAAGTTGAGGGCTTTAGCTCTCCAATTTCCTAAAGCATTTATTTCTCTTGTGGCAGCTACTTCAACTTTTTTTTCATTTGAGAAAAAAAAAAATAAGGTGCCACATACTGAACTATAAAAAAAACTATTATTTAAAGTTATAATGAACTAGACTCTTGGTAAGACACATTTTATTATCAAATATGTATCAATGCCTGCCACATACTTCATTTATGGAAGCATATGTTCATATGTTACATTCCTGTGTTCACACCTTGCATACAAAATATACAAAGCAGATTTTTAGCCTTGGCTGCTAAAGAATTGGCAAAACCAGATCCTCAACCTGGTGTAACCATCTCCAACTAAAGCAGTGGTGGCTGGTGCTAAACTTTTTGGGGATGGCAAACGAACTCCCCCAGGTCTGCTCTCATCCCTCCACGGCTTCTCCTCCTGGCCAACCTGATCTGCCCCCTGTCCTGATTGGCCGAGAGGAGAAGCCAGAAGACAATAGCGAATATTGATAAACTAGTGTCACAAGTGGGTGGGTTGGGGTGTAGTGCTCTAATCGTGTGTCTTGAAATAAAAAAAAAACTCATAGAAACCTGAGTCTGGCGCCCTGCATGCAAACTTATGGACCAGCCGCTCCTGAACTAAAGCCACTTTACTTATGGCCTAAGGCCTTCACATTCCAATCATGTTTAGCAATGAAAAACAAAATGTAGGGAAGAAATGTTCCTGTTTCATAGTTAGTAAGGTTGAATAAAGACATCAGTCCATCCAGTTCAACCTGAGCGAGTGTCTACAATTGTCCCCATCCCTGTACATTGCACACTCACATCAGTCCCTACCCTCAAGGAGCCCACAATCCAAGGTCCCCATTCATATACTAGGGCCAATTTTTGGACAGAAGCCAATTAACCTACCTGCATGTCTTTGGATTGTGGGAGGAAACCGGAGTACCCGGAGGAAACCCACGCAGGCACAGGGAGAACATGCAAACTCCAGGCAGGAGTGATGATCACTCATCATGATATACTATTGCTGTTCTAAAAATTGCATTTTTTAAACTGTATTGTAGGTGATTCTGGCTGTCCTTGTCTGCCCTGGCTGCTAACACCTCTCTTGATGTGCTCAACATCTGCAGATTCTCACTACAATGCAGCAATTACTAAGACAAGATGTGTTTATTGAGTGGCCTTTTGGGATTATTAAAAGCAGGTTCCTCTGTATTTCACGATCTGGTGGTGTTCTGTGCTATAGCCCTGAAAAAGTTGGTGACATGTTTTTGGCCTGCTGCATCCTTCATAACTTAGCCCCTCATGCAGTATTGCTCCTGGATATTGACTTTCAAGACACAGATGAGGACCCTTTTTCATCAGTCTCTGAATCCTATCATGATGAGCATGGCCGCCAAGTCTGACAGTGCTTCATACAAAGCTATATTTCAAGGTATGCACCAACTCTTACTCTGTAAATCTTACCAAGTAGTTTACTCTGGTATGGTGAAAAGGTTGTGGTTGTTACACAGAAATACAGAAAGTGGCCCCATATCAGGATGTCTGTAACCCTGTCACTTCAACACAATCTGCTAATTTCAGCAGCTTCAGTTGAAGCTCTGAGCCCTTGCTTGAACATACTGTATGTGACATGTACTGGCAATACATTCATTTTACACCTTTGGAGATATCTTAGGTGGGTATTTACATGACACAAAACCATTCTTGTATGTTTGTTTACAAAAACCTTCTTTAAAACAAATAAATAAAAACATAAAACCAATATGTTGGCCATGAATATTTTTATTAGGCCAAACAACCACTGTTAGACCAGAACTGTGCAAATCCACTGTATTTACAAGTCATGAGGTATATGCCAAAGGTGTCCCACCCCACTTTGATACACACTGCTAAACATTTCCTCATCTTAATGATAAGGAGACGTTTAGGTTTAAAGAACTAGGCTCAACATTGTCTAGAATGACAATTGTGGAGATGTACTAAAATTGCAGAACATACAATCTTGCACAGCTGGGTCTAGTAACCAATCAGCTACTAGGCGTTATTGTACAAGCTTTATAGAACAAGGTGAATCAAGAAGCTGGTTGGTTAGTATGAACAGCTGCACCTGAATCTCTGTACTCCAGTTTTAGTAAATGGCACCCAATGGCTATTCTCCATATTCAAAAAGCACACATGTGCCAAGTTATATTACTTGGCGAAAAGGAATGTCCCAAAGAACTTGAAAGTGTACCTAAGGGCAAAGCTGTTTTTTTTTTTCCATTACGTATGCAGTAATGGAATGTTTGAACCCCTGTCAGTCTGTTTTCGCCACCTGGGTCCCATTGGTGAGATTCATCCTTTATTGTTTGAATGACAAAACAAAATTTAGGCTTTTAGAGCCCTTTCACGCTCAATGATAAGGATGTACAGTACAAATAGAGAGTGGATCTCCCAAACAGGGCGCAGACAGCAAGAAAAAAAGAGGAACAGAAAAAATTGCGCTGGACACGAAAAAAAAAAAATGTATATAAAAAAAAATATAATAAAAATGAATATAGCAGCAACACCAAGTTCGATATAACACAAAAATAATGTAAAAAGTGAGAAAAGTTGCGCTAAAATAAATTACATGAATCAATCATATTGTTATGATAGTAGACAATACCCTGTGAAACAAGTGATCAATACAAAAAATGTGCTAGTAAAGACACAAATTATGCCAACAAAACATCACCAACTAGGTGAAAAATATAATGTGAATATTAATAATGTCTAATACTATCTCAGAAGGAACCCGTAAAAAAGGAAAACGTTCAACAAAGGAAAATTTCGAAATTTCCCAACAAGAATCCGGTATAAATATAGGTGCAGTCCATATGGATGGGTGACGAACAGACAAGTGAAGTGACTGTATTATTCGAATGATTTCACCACCACCAGAAATGCTTGCTTACCAGCTCCCAGATTTGTGAAGACGTGTGGCTATTGCCCAGCCAGGGCCTTTTCCTCTTGGCTCATCTGCTGTGTAGGGGAATGCATCAGCTGTTGCCGAAGGGGGATCATAGATAAAACCCGCATGGGTAATTTATTAAATAAAAGGCACTACAAATGTGCATAAATAAAAGACGTTTAAAAAGTAAAGATTTGCGGCCGGCCGGCTGCAGCACTGGACGTCCGTACCAAGTACGGAAACGCTCCACTCGCAGTGATGTCAGCACGTACTCCTCCTACGACGTTTCGTCATGATATGGACGTTATCATGGGGACACGAGCGGCGTGCTGACGCACCGCTTAAATAACAAGTAAACAAGCCTCGTTCTGGGCACAGAAGAGCCCACGAATCTAAAGGCGCCATCTTGAATATGGGCAAAAAAAAAAAAACAGCATGCCAGGAGGTCATGCTGTTAACATTGGCAAAAATATAAAAAGAAAGAAAAAGACGGAAAAAGAAACAATACATTTATTAGAAATGTGTCAGCAGTAAAGGAATGTGAGACAAAGTTGTCACTTCGCATAAACTTGTGCTGAAGAAGTGTCTCTATTTGCAGTCTGTCTGTCCGCCACCAAATGGAAATGGCCTAGTGTTTCAGGCAGATTGCTGCACTAGAGTGTGCTATGTGAATTCCTAAGTGTTGTGTATCCGTATGTGATAAGTTAACGATACAGGTACGATGTCGCCATTAAGTTAAAAAATCGCATCAACTCATTAGCAATAGTTGGTGACAGTGAATATATGGATAAGGTACCAAAATATATAGGTATCACCAAAGGAGAGCCATGGCTATGTCCCAGATGAAAAATGTGAATGTAAATACTCAACTCCTGATACTTAATAGGTGAAGTATGTGTAAAGACATCTATGTCCCAATTATCAATATATATTGTATGTTGAATATACAAATGGCATCCCAGCTGCAAACATAATGTGTGCAGAATATTCGGTGCCTAACCCAACCTAAATTGGGTATGTATGGAAACTAGATTGGGTAAATTTGTATAACGTCAGTCCCATAATAAAAGAGGGCACTAATGTGTTCCCATTGGAACTCTATAGGGGTAGCAATAAACCATAAATTAATATCGTATAAGGTGGTGTGAAAAATTAGTGATTAAGTGTAATCCTATGGGCCTTCAACTGATGTCCCATCTAACAGATGATTATCTCTGAAAAGGGTCAGGGGGGGGGGCATGAAAGAATATAAAATAAATAAAATTTGTGACATAACATTATATGAATAATATTTGATGATGTGTGGTAATGTCTATATGCATGACCATCCAAGCCGAAAAATGTATAGTGACGGGCTTAGCGGTACCCAAAACGAGTTCACATTCGCAACATCAGTACAGTAATCTTCATGCCTATGCATTATCTATAAATGCATTCACATCTACTTCAATGTTTAGGCCGAAGGGAGTATAAGTTTTAAGCCGGTGGACCCATGCCATTTCACATTTCGAGATAGATCTCACTAAACAACTGCCTCTCCAGTGGGGGCTGTATTTGTCTATCCCGACGAAGAGTGTGTTTGAAGGGTCTCGATTATGTTTTAACAAATAATGTTTGGAAACAGAATGTTTTTTGTATAGCCTCTCCTAATATTATTAATATGTTCATTCAGTCTCACACGGAGGGGACGTTTGGTCCTGCCCACATACTGGAGGCCACAAGGGCACTCCAGCAAGTAGACCACACCCTCCATGGAGCACGTGATGAAGTTTTTGATTTTATATTGTTTAGAGGTAACTGTAGATGTGAAGTCTTCTGTTCGTTTCGTTCTGCACCTATTCAAACTTCAAACCTGGCACTTTCTGCACTGGTAAAATCCCTTTAGCTCCCCAAAAAAAGAGTGTATTGGTAGGAGGATCAAGAACATTTGGAGCCAGCCTATCCTTTAAGGAGGGAGCACCTCTGAATATGACCTGAAGTTTGTTTGGAACAATGTCCTTTAAAACACGGTTGTTCTTCACAATGTGCCAGTGTTTAGCCATAATATGTTTGACCCTCTGGTGCTGATTTGAGTAGTTAGTGATAAAAGGGACCCCAAAACTTCTATCCTTGTTGACCAAAGGAGTTTTCTCTTTTAGTAGATCGGATCTGTCTAATAAAGTCACTTGGTGGAGGGTATTTTTCAAGCTGTGTTCTGAGTAGCCTTTCTCTAAAAACATCACAGTCAATAATTCTGCTTGCTCCACGAATTGTTTCGGATTTGTGCAGTTTCTTTTTAGCCTCATATATTGGCTCTTTGGTACCACCGGAGCCAGGAGGCATGATGGCAGCTCTCTACTGGGATGTATGAATTCCGATCGGTAGTTTTGAAGTAGGTAGAGGTTACACTCACAGAAATCTCCACTCACAGAAATCTTCAGATCTAAAAAATTGATCTCTCTCTGGCTCGCCTCATATGTAAAATGAATGCCCCTATCATTTGAATTCAAAGAATTCATGAACTCCTCCAAATGTGGTAGGCTACCGTGCCATAGGAGGAGGACGTTGTCTATATATCTTGCCCAAAGGGCGACCTCAGGTCTGCCCTGGCTATAGATGGCGTCCTCCTCCCACTGGGCCATGAAAAGATTCGCCAGGCTAGGGGCGTATTTGGCCACCATAGCCACGCCCCTGTCCTGGTGAAAAAAAAACATTATGCCAAAAGAAATTATGCGTTGCCGCAAATTCCAAAAGAGACATAATAAATTCAATTTGGTCTGTTCGCAAATTGGACCCTCCTCTCAAATAATATTCTACTGCACTAAGACCAAGCCTATGGGGAATGATAGTATACAAGGAGGTCACATCAGCTGTGACCATCCATGTATTTTCAGTTGGCTGTAGTCCTGCCAACAAGTTGATGACATGGCGAGTATCTTTGATGTAGGACGGCATTGCCTGAACCAGGGGCTGTAAGTAGAAGTCTATGTACTTGCCCACCCGGGACGTCACGGATTCGATACCACTAACTATAGGGCGTCCCGGGGGGCAAGTGAGACTTTTATGTATCTTTGGGAGGTAATATATGATAGGCACTCTTGGCGCTTTACCACGGACCCCCGCTGACCACCGGAGCTTACCGAGCGTCCCCACGCCCCGCACATTGGGCGATATATACACGGGGGAAACCCCCAGGAACCAGCGGATGTCATCCCCGCAAGCCAAGCGGGACTTGTCTGGCCAGATGACGGCGGCTCCCGGCCCCCTCAGCTACACCAAAATGGCAGCGGCAACACGAGGCCTTCACCCCACTGAGCCCCAGGAAACATCTATTGCGGACCAGGACCTGATGCAACAAGCCTTCACGGGTACCGATTACCCCCCGCTCCAGCCTGCCAACTCCCCCTCTTCCACAGAATCCCTGCTGGGTGGGCTGACTGCTGGATGTCCCACTACCCCCATGATGGATCCCCACACAGGCCTCATGCTCACTGTCAGTGAAGCACAGGAGGACATCCCAGCCCCCACTGACTTTCCCTCAATGATGGCTGCATTCTCCCACATGCTTTCCAAAAGCCTGGCACTTACTGCTACACAGATCACTAACTCACTACATGCAGACCTGCAGCAGATTGGGATGAGAATGGATATTATAGAACAGACAGCGGAACAAGCGGCAGCTCAGATTAACCAAAATTCCAACAGATTGCAAGAAGTACAGGAGCAATTAGAGACTGCTTTTTCTAAGATCGATGACCTCGAGAATAGGTCACGCAGGTATAACTTCAGGATCAGAGGGATCCCTGAATCCGAAAAAGAGGTGCAGAAAACAGTGAAATCATTAAAAAGCCTAATACCTGATATCCCTGACCACCGCCTGGAGCTGGATAGGGCTCACAGAGCACTGCAGGCACCCCGCTCTGATGGTCTGCCCCACGACATTATTGTTAAACCGCATTATTATGCGACCAAGGAAGAAGTGATGCGAAAATCCAGATACGCAGCCAATCTCAACTTGCAGGGACACAAAATCCAGATCTTTGCCGACATCTCACCATACACGATACAAAAAAGGCGAGCTCTCAAGCCATTGCTACAAGTCCTCCTGGATAAAGAAATCGCTTACAGTTGGTCCTTCCCTTTTACGACTGAACTTTTCTTACAAGAACAAAGGCTTTGGCTTCTCTACTTTCCCTGAAGGTGAACGTCTTCTCACACAGCTCGGCCTGATTCAACTGGAACCGCAAACCTCTCAGGCTACCAGGGGAACCCCGACCTCGAAGAAGAGACCTCCGCCAGCAAGCCCCCTGCAACACACCTGGCTGAAGCAGGGCTCCAAGCGTACGAAAGAAAATCTACCGACCTGAGACTTTGATCCTCGGTTACCAATTAATACACTTCTCTCTCATTTTTGGTTCACCCTTTTGGGGTTGGGGGTCAGTTTTGGGCCCTCAGTTCCCCCTTCCTTTTGGGGAGGCGGCAATGGGATTGCCCCCCCTTACCCCAAATGCACAGTGAACTAGGTCAAGCTTATCCATCGACCTTACCGTTCAGTCTTAGTGACCGCAGTTCACAATTCTGTTAGGAACCTTGCAACAGCGACATTCCTACGTCGCGGCAGAGGGCAGATCCTTCTTTACTCTGCACAGTGACTTCCGCATACCAACGATCTGCCCTGACAGATTGCATATGAGTTGCAGTTACCCGGGTTTATACCAATCTATACTGGTATATTATTCTGATGATTCTGATGACTACCTATTCAGGTAGATGTAGAGGGCTCTCAGTACTTCAGTTCCGTAATAGATACATACCTCTCTTCCTGGTTGTTCAACTGTTCTTAGTTTTTCCTGATGGCTCATTTACCCCCCACTGGCTATATGTTCCAAAGAAAGTATATTAGTCCTGGGTGGAGCTGCCGGGGATGATCCCCCCCCCCCCCCATGCTCGCATTGTTATTTAGGTTTGTTATCTGTCTGACGACCCCCCCCCCCCCTTTTACTCCCCTGCCTGGGGGTGGGAGGGGTGGACGACGGACGAGCGTCGGGGGATCCCTTGGCACAGTTCTACCGAGCAGTTTACTTGTCAGAGATATCTTTTGTTCTCTTCACTTAGGGGTCGCTCTGTAGTTAGGAGATGAGTCCCTCTGGGGCTTTCGGATATGAATGATCTAGGGTGGCGGGTCTGTGGTGGATCCAGTGCACCTCACTTGGACCAGAAGCCCTCCGGTGCACCTGGCTCCTAGCCCGGATTTCCTTGCTAAGGTCTTCCGGCTCCTCAGGTATTGGGGGCGGTTACGGCTAGTCCGTTCCGCTACAGGGGTGGGCAAGGGTCAGGGGACCCTTATGTATTCTTAATGGGTGTGATTGTCACAGGATTGCACAATGTGTCATGTAATGATATGCCTCTCTTCTCTTTCCTCTTTTGCTTATTCATTTCTTTTTCTTCCCCCCCTTCCGATCGCTCCATCCCGAGTTTGCAGATGCCTCAACTTATCCCAGTCTTCTTACCCAGGCTCCAGGACCATTATTCTCGGGCGACCAGATGTTGACCTGATCCACCTTTCCCTTTTGGCGGGGTAAGTTTCCAATTTTTGTTACCGATTACTACCTTCTGACCCATGGCTGACACACCCACCAGTGTACCTACCTTTAAAGATTATCTCTCACAACACACAGGGTCTCAACTCTCCAATCAAACGTAGAAAAATTCTGAAACAATACCACTCTTTACATGCCGATATACTCTTGTTACAGGAAACACACTTTCCTTCCACGTTTAACCCCACTTTCCTACATCAACACTACCCCCAATTCTTTCTGGCCTCGGCGGAAAACAAAACGAAAGGGGTTGCTATCTGTTTTGCCAAACACATTAACTTGTCTCAACCCGAAACGATCAAGGACCCGCAGGGTCACTACATTCTAGTGTCTGGCTATATAGACGGGGAACTGTACACTTTTGTATCCTACTTTACGCCCAACAAGGGTCAGAGGGCCTTTTTTGAAGCTCTACTCCAAAAGCTGCAAAAACACCTTCGGGGCACGGTTTTCTTCTGTGGGGACTCGAATATAGCCTTTGATTTTTCACTTGACAAATTTACGAACGGCGCTACCAAACCCAGGCGGCCCTCTAAACAGAGTGTTACCATAGCAAAAATATTGAATGCAGCAGGGTTGATAGATGTTTGGCGGGAAGTTTAACCCGCATATGAAGGATTACACACACTTCTCAGCACCTCACAATTCCTATGCCAGGATAGACCACATCTTCACACGGCCTTCTACGACTCCCCTGATCAGGAGTTCCAAAATTGTTGATTCCTCTCTTTCGGATCACTCCATGCTGACCTTAATAACTCAAAGACCGGTAGGGACTGATCATCGCCCTCGCTGGCGGCTGAGGGAGTCGCTCTTGAACGACCCCACTCTTTGCTCCTTATTAGAATCTGATATCCAAGAGTACTTCCTTCTCAACAAGTCAGAGGAGGTCTCTCCCTCTATCATCTGGGCTGCGCATAAATCGGTGATTAGAGGGAAATTAATACAGCTGTCTTCTAAACTCAAGGCAGCACATAGAGCAGACACTTTGAAACTTTCTGAAGACTTTTGCATTTTAGCTAAGGCCCACAAACGGAATCCCACACCTACATCCCTCGCAAACCTTGACTCAGCCCGAGCACGCCTAAATTTATCCCTGACCACAGCAGTGGCGCAACATCTTTGCTGGACGGGTGCAAGATTTTACGCCCAAAAGGACAGAATCGGCTCGCGCCTGGCAGCTAAACTGAACCCTAGACAGCGCTCGCAGACCTTCCTTAAACTTAAGGTGGCTTCCGGGGAACTATCACAGAACCCAACCAAGATAATGCACTCTTTCAAGCAATTCTACACCAATCTATACCAACAAGACCCTAACTCTTCCACAGCGCACAGGGACAAATTCTTAACTGACCTTCCCTTACCGGTACTGCTTAAGGAACACAGTGACCTTCTGGAGACCCCGTTCACCCAAGCTGAAGTTCTTGATACCATTAACAATCTTAAGTTAGGCTCCTCCCCGGACCCGGACGGTTTCTCCACAGGGTACTATAAAAAATTTGGACAATGTCTGGCCCCACATTTGACTAAAATGTTTAATTCTCTCAGGAATGGAGCCCCATTAGACCCGGATTTAAATTCTGCATATATTTCGGTCATTCCGAAACCAAAGACAATAGCGAGGTGGGTAACTACCGCCCCATCTCGCTCATAAACAACGATATCAAAATAATGACGAAAATTATGGCAAACAGAATGTCCAGCGTCATCTCTTCTTATATACATAAGGATCAGGTGGGCTTCATTCCTGGGAGACAAGGCCCAGACCAGATTAGACGTGCCATTGCCATTGACATAATTTCCCTACTCAGATCACAATGGGATGGCACACCCCCTCAGAAGGGTTTCCTTCTATCAATTGACCTTCACAAGGCGTTTGACTCGCTTGATTGGGCATACCTGTCTGATCTTCTCCAGAGATGGGGATGCGGCAGACATTTTCTCAATATTGTTAACTCCCTCTACTCTAACCCCTCTGCACAGGTGCGCCTGATTCCTTCCCCATAAGCAGAGGAACCCGACAGGGATGCCCACTTTTGCCTCTCCTTTTTGCGATAGCTATCGAGACGTTAGCTATCGCCCTGAGGACTAACCCGGACGTCAAGGGAGTCAAATGCGGCACACAGGAACACAAATGCGCTCTTTATGCGGATGACCTCCTTCTTTTCATCTCCTCCCCCCTCACGTCTATGCCTCTGATTATGCGTACCCTTAAAGACTTTAGTGGGATGCCTCCGGACAGCCTCAAACAGCTCACAACCAATTTTGCCTTCCCTTGGGCCTCCGCAACACTACCCTATCTAGGTATTAAATTAACGTCGGACATAAACGGACTTCTCACAGCCAACTACCCTGTCATGATACTCAAATGTAAAAATGATATGGAAAGGTGGTCCAAGTGTGGTCTATCCTGGCTGGGCAGGCTTCACGCAGTCAAAATGACCCTACTCCCACGCATGCTCTATCTATTCCGCTCGCTTCCAATCCCGTTCCCCAAGCAATTCCTCAACAAGTTACAATCGGACATATTGCGCTTCATTTGGGGGAAAAAAGGGTATAGGTGCCCCTCGGAAACACTTTACCGCTTGAGATCGCAAGGTGGCTTAGGTCTCCCCAATCTCTAGAAATACTATCAGGCAGCTCAGTTAGCTCAAATCTCTACAGCCTTCTCACAGAACACGAAACCAGACTGGCTGTCTATGGAAAAGCAAGCCATCCCCTCGAACACCATAGATTATCTACTGGGGTGCAAGCCTAGTCGCAGACCGGCCGTTATGGCGCCTACTCTTTCACACTCACTGGCCCTCTGCTCCAAACTCTTTACTCTGCCTACCATCATTTCCCCAATAAGGCCCCTGTCACACCTATTTCATAATCCGGATTTTAACCCAGGGTTGGAAATTCAAGCCTTTAAATGGTGGACGGACAAAGGCCTCTATCGGATAGGACACTTCTTTTCCCCCTCAGGCCCCATTACCCTATCACATTGTCAGAAAAAGCTGGATATGCCTAACTCCGAAGTCTTTAGGTTCTCACAGATTTCCCATTTTCTCCACTCAATCTGGACCACTAAACCCTTGCCCCCTACTATCACTACCTATGAACACTGGTGTGTCAATCTAATAGATCAGAGGGGAGGCATCTCTTTGATCTACGCAGCGCTGATGCATAGGGAAACTAAACCTTCTTACGTCCGAGCCTGGGAAGCAGACAGGAATAACACTTGGGACACCGCAACTTGGTTTCGAGCTACGGACAGAGCTTTAAAAGGTATCCTTAATATTTCTCTTATTGAAGCTAGTCTAAAGGTACTGATCAGGTGGTACTATGTTCCCTCCAGGCTGGCCAGGCTATTTCCAGGTACTCCACCGGTCTGCTTCAGGGGATTCGAGATGGAGGGCTCTATGCTTCATATCTGGTGGACCTGCCCCCGCATCCGATCGTTTTGGCGGAAAGTATTTCGTACAATCAGCACCTTAACGGGTACCGCTGTACCGCCTCACCCTAATTCAGCTTTGTTCAATCATCCCATAACTGGACTCCCTAAAGCGTTCCAGACCTTGTCCTTTTTTATCTTACTGGGTGCCAAAATAACGTTGGCCAAGGCCTGGAAGAATTTGTCTCCTTTCAGCTCTTTAAAACAAAAGTTTCATGGATCATGGCCCAAGAACAGATTGTAGCCAAACTGGATGACAAACTGGAGAAATTCCAGAATATATGGGAATCATGGGCCACTTTCTGTAATATTTCTCTAATTCCTGGACTTCCACCCGGTACAACGATCTCTGGGACTATTAGTTGACTCCCCTTACCAGTTCCCCACCCTCCTCTCCCTCACACGTTTCTCTCTTTTCTTTTCCTGTACTGCCTCCCTTGGCAAGGATAATTTAGACTCTTGCTGAATAATAGGCTCCCTGGGCTCGATTGACCGACACTACTGTCTTGTCGGAATTTTTTTATGTCAAGACATAACCTGACCCTGTGACGGATATCTGGTGGTTCCCACTCCGGGGTGACAGCTTGATCCCTTTTGGGGCACCCGGGAGTCTGGGATCTCCTGGACTTCTCCTATACCTGACTCTTTAAGACGATATATAGGGCCATATACAGGGACGGAGCCTTCCTGTACCCCCTTCATTCAAGAGTTATGACTGGTTATGTATTATTGCTTCATGTAAATGGATCTTCCTATCTGTGACACCACATCCCTTGAATGTGAATGTGATTATATACGTGTACTTACATGCATGTTAATGTTCTGTTATTGCAAAAATTTTCAATAAAAATTATTCAACATAAAAAAAAAGAGGCTCTCCTTCCTGTTTAGTATACCTTGGTCTCTAGAAAAAAAGAACAGGTGTTCTAACCCCACTTACACTTTCTTGCAGTGCAATACATAAGTCATATATAAAAAAGACACATAAGGAGAGGCAAAATCAGGTGGTGGATTAACGCCAGAAGACTTGCTAAGCCACTGAGTAAGTCAAGTTTCTTTTGGAGATACCTCTGCTTCCACTCATATGCTGATGACACTTAACTCTACTTTCACATCACCGGACAAAAAGACCATCATCAGCAACTAGAAAAATGCCTTACTTTGATAGACGACTGGATGACCACTAGCTCCCTCAAATAGAATCAGTAGTCAGCAGATCTCACCATCTCCTCCGCCTGCTACGTAGACTCATCCCCTTCATTCCAACAGAGGACAAAGCAGCAGTAGTTGGAACAATCATTAATTCCCGACTCGCCTACGCCTCTACATAGGACTAGCCCAATATCAACTTGCACGCTTACAACTCATACAAAACATGGCGGCAAGACTGATAACTGGAAAAAAAAAACTGGGAATCAATCTCCCTGCCCTGAGGAGCCTACATTGGCTAACCGTAAAGAATCAGATTAAATTCAAGACCCTCTGCCTCACCCACAAATGCATACAAGGAAATACTCCTCAATACATACATGAGAAGATAACACACTACACACACAATCACAGTCTTCAATCATCTAACCAAAACCTCCTCCTCATTACCAAATCCCACTACAAATCAAAGGGAGAACGAAGATTCGCAGTCCAAGGACCACGGCTATGGAACGCTCTACTGACTTACATCCGCATGGAAGAAAACCATTTGGCCTTCAGGAAAAAAACTCAAGACCTACCTCTTCTAAGAATCTAGACAACACAGGACAGATCAAGCGCCTTGAGGCGATTCAGTTCGCAAATGCAGCGCTATACAAATCATTTATTCATTCATTCTTTCACATGTCTTCATGTCCTTATTTTTGACTTCAGTGGCCTTTAAACGACTCTCCAAGATTTCACAATATTCTAGCTGTGCCTGGTGGAACCTCTCACTTGGCTGTTGCTCATAAACAAGTTGCTCTCGGTCAAAATTACGTGTCTGACATATACTATGTGCACATCGTATGTCGATTTCTGGATTGGGCAAACCCAAATTGGTGTTAACATCTGCTGAACTTTGGCTTAAATTGGTTTCTTTGCTTTGAGAACTTGAAGGTGGTTGCAGAAGGTTGACCACCATAACACTGACATTAGCCTGCTGTTCTTGAGACTGGCATGATATCATTATTCTTGTCAGATGTAGAGAAGCATAGATCTTGAACACCTGCTGCCTCAGAAAATAGTAGGATGTTTCCTTCCTCTATGGGGTCATCTGCAAGAGAACATATACTAATTAAGTCAAAGTTGGCCCATGCCCTCCCCTTCTTGAAAACTCACCCAAGTTCTCAATAAATCCAGCGCTGGCCAAACATGCTTCATGTTCACCTCTAGGGAAAGTTTGCCAAAAGAGCATTGTATTCTGAAGGGGGGGGGGGGGGGAGTTCCTCCTGCCAGCATACAATAGAGCTGCAATGGAGAACCTAGCATCAGCATTGAACATGCATCTAGAATATTCACCACAACAATGTACTTACCTCTTGTTGTGCAAGGTATCAAAACCCTTGGCCAGCCCTGTAACTGTCTTTTCATTGATGTAAGTCACCAACATTTTTTCATAGTCCAACATCTCAACAGAAGCTTGTAATCCACCACCATTTTTTTGCCTAGAAGAAAAGAGATAAGCAATGAAGAAAACAAGTTAGACATCTAAGATGTACATTAGAAAAGATGAAGTGGTATTTACTTGAGATAATTTCAAGACATTTGTAGTCATGGTTTCTAATGTCAGCACACACAATCGGACTAACCTTCCTGATCAACACTATTTTACTGTTGATGTTGCCCTTGATGTCTTGGTATCTCGTTTTCATGTGATCTTCACTAAAGGGTGCTATTCCCATTGCATTTACAGCTCTTGTAATTATTTTCCAAACTTAATCATTCTTAGGCGTGGAGACCCAACAACTTTTCAAAAGACCAGAACCAAATTCTCGACCAACGCCACATTCTCTGCATATGTGAAATTCAGATTTAGTTGTTAACCATCTGAACATTCCCTCTTTTTAATGGTACTGGTTATTTGCTTGACACTGCTGTCACTGAAACTTTCATAATGTTTGCTTTTCTTGGATCCTGAGAGAGCGGTCTTCTTTCAAGCATCGCTGCTGTCAGTTGAGAGTTCCTCCACGCAGGGCATGTAAGTTTGGTCTGCACCCTCATCTTCCACTTCTATACTACTATCTATGTAGTTGACTTGGTTCAGAGTTAAATAACGTTTTCTCCTCTCTTGAGTAGTGGGCCTTTAGGACTCATGTTCGTCGTTACTTGCCAAGATGGTGGAAACTTAGGAATGACATATCTGCTGAGAGATTTATAGGACATTAAGAACATGGTTTACTTGTTTGACTTTAGAATTCTAAGAGGTTTAGACTAACCTTGCTTTTGTTTCTTCCAGATGAGTGAGATTTTCTGGGCGAATTGTGGATTCCATGATGGCTTGCTTCTGGGACAACATTGACTTTGGGGAAGTAAAGAAAACACAAAGATGCTTTAGAGTTGCTGATTAATTCACTTTACATTTGACATTTAAAAATACCACCTATTGTTTAACATAAACTTTGCTGGTTTTACCAAACCCATCCTTCCTTTTTTTTTTTTTTGTTTGGATAATGCATCCTTCAACTACAGGAGAATTCCAATGTTATGCACAGTTAGATGGAGAAATGTGAAGTATGTTTGGTTGGACAGGAGGACCTTCACAAGAATGCAGTATGACATTTACTTTGGGAATTATCCATTCGGATGTGTTTTTCCCCTTGGTGTTTTCATAATTTTTTCACAATCAATGTTTTCAATATACTTTTGGTGTCTACAAAGGAAAGAAAAGTAAGATGCTTATTTCAACCTGAAATTCCTCCAAACACTAGGTACATAACAAAATATAGTGTAGCGCAACCAAAAACAAATAAAACAAGTCCAAATATAACAAAACTCCACCGTTGTGCAACTTTCAGTGACAGTTCATAAATTTCCAGTGACTTCCAGTAACTGTACGCATTATGCTCTCTAAAGAGCTTCTTTAGCAGGTCTGCTGAAAAAAACATATCAGAGAGCGTAACGCATACAGGTGTGAGGTGCCGCCATTCAGGACATTTTCTTCGTTCAGATCATGATTGATGATATGCATGTTTTTCACATTTTTATGTGAGTATTTTATCCCTAAGTTACAGTTTTAATAAACGTTATTAGCCGAGAGCACTATGGTTTGCCTTTGTTATATGGCCACACATGACTGAATGAGATCCCGGGAGGAGGTCTGAGCTGTCTAGGTGCACTGTGATGAGGATTAGCGTTCCTGAAAAATCCTGAGTGATATTACACTAATGCCGCGTACACACGGTCAGAATTCTCGTCGGAAAAAACTCTCATGGTTTTTCCGTCGGAATTCCAATGGCATTTCAGCTAGAGGTGGTGGTCACTGAAGTCGCTGGAAATTTATGAACAGTCACTGAAAGTTGCACAACAGTGGAATTTTGTTATATTTGGACTTGTTTATTTGTCTTTGTTTTTGCTTTAAATTGTTTGTATTACATTTATACACATATATAATCCCTTCCACATCATTTTAAATACAAATATACAAAACATTCAAAGAAAAAAAACAAAAAACTGAAAACAACATACTCCTTTCAGAAGACCACATTTTCCATAGTTCTCAGGGAAAATGGAGAGTCCCAAAAAAGAGAACATTTTCTCCCCCCTCACAAAAAAATAAATAAATAAATTATTATATTTTTTTGTAATTTCCTTCCCTCTTTTTTTTTTCTCTTCCTTTCCCTTCCTTTGCGTATTGGTGAGTAATATCCCCTTCCTCCTACCTATAATATTTAACTCCCGGAAAAATAAATTAAAAATAAATAAATAAATAGAAATTTTTTTTTTTATTTTTTTTTTGAATGTCGTGCACACACCAATCTCCCTCCCTCAATCTATTTACCTTTACCCTATTGTGTATTAGTGAGTAATATCCCCTTCCTACTACCTATAATATTTACTCCCAGAAAAAAAAAAAATATATATATAATAAAGAAGAAGAAAAAAATGTATATATAAATAAGTGACCCTTTTTTTTTATTTTGGGGCAGAAGAGAAACGATCTCTCTCCCTCCATTGCAATCTCCTCAAAAATCGTGACCCTTTATATTTATTTATGAGGAGGAGAAAGTCTCATCTCTCTACCTCCATTACTACTACCCCTTCAAATCATGTATTTCTATCCTATGTCAAAAAAAGAAATAAAAAAAAAGGGGGGAAGGGCTGTAGATACTACCTTCACTCCCCTTATACCTTGTATAAACCAGGGATTGTTTAAAATCCAACCAGCTCTTCCAGGTATTAACAAATCTAATTTCAGAGTCATTTTGCAAATGTATAACTTCTTCCATAAGCCTTATGCCTCGTACACACGTACGGACTTTTGCCGGCGGACCTAAGTCCAGCGGACAATCCGCTGGACTTTCCGGCTAGGTCCGCTGGACTTTCCGAGGGTGTGGACTTGCCCACACACGCACGGACTTCTCCAGCGGATAATCCGCCGGCCAAAAGTCCGCGGGACTTTTGAAAATGAACGGACTTGCCCACACACGGAGCAGTCCGTTCATTTCGAACGTAACTTCAGGTTACGTAGCTAGCGTAGCAGTAAATGCCGCCGCGCTAGCTCCGCAAGCTGGCATGGATTTAAAGGGAATCCCCACGCCGAAAAAACGGCGTGGGGGTTCCCCCCAAATCCATGTCAGACCCTCATCCGAGCACGCAGCCTGGCAGGCCAGGAAAGGGGTGGGGACGAACGAGCGCCCCCCCCCTCCTGAGCCGTACCAGGCCGCGTGCCCTCAACATGGGGGGTGCCCTGGGGAAAGGGGGGCCGTGCGGCCCCCCCACCCCAAAGCACCTTGTCCCCATGTTGATGAGGACAAGGGCCTCTTCCCGACAACCCTGGCCGTTGGTTGTCGGGGTCTGCGGGCGGGGGCTTATCGGAATCTGGGGAACCCCCTTTAATAAGGGGGCCCCCAGATACCGGCCCCCCACCCTATGTGAATGAGTATGGGGTACGATGTACCCCTACCCATTCACCTAAGGTGTAAAATGTAAAGTAAAAAAAAACACCCACACTTTTGAAAAAATAGTTTATTGCACTGCTCCGGGGGTCTTCTTCCGTCTTGGGGGTCTTCTCGCCGGACTCCCCCGCCATTTACCAAGCTCTTTTACCGAGCGAGGGGAGTCCGGCTACCTTCTTCGTCGTCGCCGCCGTCTGGGGGTCTCGATCCGCCTTCGGGGGTCTTCTTCCGTCTTGGGGGTCTTCTCGCCGGACTCCTCCCCTCTCTTCTGCTCTTTTACCTAGCTCTTTCACGAGGGGAGGTGTCCGGCTACCTTCTTCGTCGTCGCCGCCGTCGTCTGGGGGTCTCGATCCGCCTTCGGGGGTCTTCCGGGGGTCTCTTCTGTTCTTGCGGCGGTCGTCGTCTTCCGCGCCGCCGGCGCCTTCTTCTTCTTCTTGTCCTCCTTCTTGTCCTTCTTGTTCTTCTTCTTCTTCCGATGTTGACCCGACGCTCTCTCTGCCCGGAATGCCTGTGCCGCTCTGAGCTCGGACTTATATAGGGACATGGGCGACAGGGTCACATGTTCATGTCACATGGTGACCCCGCCCCCTTGCGATGTCACAGTCCCAGCATCCTCCGGGACTGTGACAACACAAGGGGGCGGGGTCACCATGTGACATGTGCATGTGACCCTGTCGCCCATGTCCCTATATAAGTCCGAGCTCAGAGCGGCACAGGCATTCCGGGCAGAGAGAGCGTCGGGTCAACATCGGAAGAAGAAGAAGAACAAGAAGGACAAGAAGGAGGACAAGAAGAAGAAGAAGGCGCCGGCGGCGCGGAAGACGACGACCGCCGCAAGAACAGAAGAGACCCCCGGAAGACCCCCGAAGGCGGATCGAGACCCCCAGACGACGGCGGCGACGACAAAGAAGGTAGCCGGACACCTCCCCTCGTGAAAGAGCTAGGTAAAAGAGCAGAAGAGAGGGGAGGAGTCCGGCGAGAAGACCCCCAAGACGGAAGAAGACCCCCGAAGGCGGATCGAGACCCCCAGACGGCGGCGACGACGAAGAAGGTAGCCGGACTCCCCTCGCTCGGTAAAAGAGCTTGGTAAATGGCGGGGGAGTCCGGCGAGAAGACCCCCAAGACGGAAGAAGACCCCCGGAGCAGTGCAATAAACTATTTTTTCAAAAGTGTGGGTGTTTTTTTTTTACTTTACATTTTACACCTTAGGTGAATGGGTAGGGGTACATCGTACCCCATACTCATTCACATAGGGTGGGGGGCCGGTATCTGGGGGCCCCCTTATTAAAGGGGGTTCCCAGATTCCGATAAGCCCCCGCCCGCAGACCCCGACAACCAACGGCCAGGGTTGTCGGGAAGAGGCCCTTGTCCTCATCAACATGGGGACAAGGTGCTTTGGGGTGGGGGGGCCGCACGGCCCCCCTTTCCCCAGGGCACCCCCCATGTTGAGGGCACGCGGCCTGGTACGGCTCAGGAGGGGGGGGGGCGCTCGTTCGTCCCCACCCCTTTCCTGGCCTGCCAGGCTGCGTGCTCGGATGAGGGTCTGACATGGATTTGGGGGGAACCCTCACGCCGTTTTTTCGGCGTGGGGATTCCCTTTAAATCCATGCCAGGTCACGGAGCTAGCGCGGCGGCAGTAACTGCCTACGCTAGCTACGTAACCTGAAGTCACGTGCTAAATGAACGGACTTGCCGATGAGCGGCAAGTCCGTTCATTTCAAAAGTCCCGCGGACTTGCCCACTAACGGCGGGATTGTCCGCTGGACTTCCAAGTCCAGCGGATAATTTGAAAACAAAACCTGAAACTTTAGTCCGCCGTACTTTGGCGCCAAAAAGTCCGCCGGCGCCCACACACGAGGGGATTATCCGCTGGACTTCAGTCCAGAGGATAATCCCGCGGGATTGTCCCTTCATGTGTACGCGGCCTTATTCTGTCTAACTCCCTAAACCAATCCTTTATCATCGGTATTTTTTTTGATTTCCATTGTTTCAGGATTAATGCCTTCGCTGCATTCAACAAAATTGGAGTGATTGCTGCTCTATATTTCTTTCTAGGGACCTCTATCATACGAAAGCGTTGCCAAGGATCAAATCCAATTTCAGTCCCACTGATCTTAATTAGATCTAATACTCTTACCCAATATGGCTGGATCAGATTACACTGCCACCATATATGTGCGTGGGAGCCAGCTTCCCCACATTCCCTCCAACATAGAGGCGATATATCGGGATTCATTCTATGCAGTTTTAATGGGACATAATACCATTTAATTAATAATTTATAATTAATTTCTTTTGTCCTTGTGTCCCTTGAAGTGGAGTGAATATAGTCTAGAACTTTACTTTCCATTGTTACGGGCATTACCTGGTTCAATTCTATTTCTCAGCTCTCCAAAGGACACTTGGACTCACCTTCTAGGGGGGTTATCAACATCTTATATATACTCGAAATCCTTGTCTATTTATTCCCCACTGGTCAACTAGTCTTTCCCATGGCTTTAGTCTACTGGCCGAGTGAAGGGGTTTTGGAAGAGACTCTACAAAATGTTGAAGTTGTCTGTATCTTCACACATCCCAAGGTGTTGTACCATATTTCTCTTGCAATTCCGATAATGAACAAAGGATATTTCCCTTCAGAACATCTTTTAGCCTCAGATGATCCGAGAGGGTCCATTTTAAGTTTTTATTTTTGGTTGTGCTATACTATATTTTGTTTTGTTTGATATATTGAGAGTCACATGTGGATACATTCTACGTGGTGTGGGCAGCAATCATGTTAAGCCTATTAATAGGCTAATTACATTATATATTGATTTCACTTTATTATATTGATTATTGCACTGAAATTTATATTTTTTTCACTATAACACTAGGTACAGATTTGCAGCAAACTAGGCACATAGTACACGTGTGAGCATTTTAAGACATGCATTTTAGGATTGAATAAAAGCTATGATGACTTACCTACTTAACATCCTTTCTTGTTCCCCTGTCTGAACAATATGAATGTGTAGGTGGCACACACACATACAATTTACTCTCACAGTGACACTGACAGCAGTGTGCAGCAGCACAGATGATGATGACACCTCACAGATCATGTCCCCTCTTGAGTTACAGTAACAGCCTCTCTCAACGCCAGATGGTACCTTCAGTCCGCTCCAGTCCAAACAGCACTGGAAGTCACATCCCCGGCTTACCTTGCTTCCGTCCCGCAGATCCACACAAGAGGCTCCGGCCACTCCGCTCGTCTCTCTTGCACTGTGACATCACAACAAGCTCAGGCACTGCCTCCACCAGACTCACCAGTGCTGCCTAAACGCAGCAGTCACTTGGATGGTTTTGGTCCAGCTCTGGACTGGAACTACGCATGCAGCATCACGACCATATTTTTTTTACTGCCAAACTTTTCCTGTCACTGGCATTTACTGCCAGTAAAAATACTGATGGTTGGAAACACTGGTAGGTAGGAATAATACATACTTACATTGGACCATGGATGCTTTTAGGATGCAGCAGGTGACTTGTGCTCCATGTTTTTATACTGTAGAAAAGGAAAACAATTCAAAGCTTGGAAGGTGCAGAGAGAACAAATGAAGCACATTTAAGAACGAGAGATAAAAAAGTTTCCAATGGAGTAAGTATACTTGCAAAGTTAAAAAAAAAAAAAAAATGTGTGTAAAAGTGTCTGGGTCAAGATCAGGGTCAAAGGTCATAGTTAGTATTATTTTGGACATGATTTTTTTTTTAATTAGTATCAGTGTCGGTGTGTTTTAGGTAGGATAAAAAAAAAAATCAAAATGTGCACTATTGTTTCTGGGCTGTACTACGGGTACAAACAATCTAATACAGAACAAACATGTGCCCCAAGCAAGGTAGGCACCAGAAATGAGACAGAAAAAAAATGATAAAAATATATGCCATAAGCCAAACCTGAAAGTGCCTTAACTGGTAAGACAAAAGAGGCTTTTGAAAGGCCTACCATGTGCTCCACCAGATGTAGAATGTTTGGCTTCTCTTCTGCTGAGCTCTCCTCTGACATCACTCACTTCTGCCAGGGCCATGAGGAGAAAAGAAGGCCCTGCCGAGAGAGAGAGAGAGAGAGAGAGAGAGAGAGAGAGAGAGAGAGAGAGAGAGAGAGAGAGAGAGAGAGAGAGAGAGAGAGAGAGAGAGAGAGAGAGAGAGAGAGAGAGAGAGAGAGAGAGAGAGAGAGAGAGAGAGAGAGAGAGAGAGAGAGAGAGAGAGAGAGAGAGAGAGAGAGAGAGAGAGAGAGAGAGAGAGAGAGAGAGAGAGAGAGAGAGAGAGAGAGAGAGATTCTGTGTATAGGTGGGAGGTGCATAGTATGATGTTAAGCAGGGCCGATCCGTCCCGGGGTGCAGTGCACCCAGGCGCCACAGAGGTGGGGTCGCTGGAGCGCCAGAGTGCTCCGCTCCCTCCTCCTCTCCTTGTCCGTAGGCGGCGCGGCTCTCTCCGCCTGTCACAGTCGCGGCCGCACAGTGACGTCACGGGGGGGGGGGCGGGGCGCTGTGTTTAACTTCCGCCTTCTGCCCACCAGCACAAGCATCACACACGCTCTGTTCTCCACCCGGGCGGCGCGGCTGCACACTGTCCTCTCCAGCTGCCGCCCGGGTGGTTTTAATTAGCCTAGTGGTGGGGGGTGGTTTGTCTAGGGGGGGGGTCTATACCAATGTGGGGGGGGTGGTTTGTCCTGGGGGCGGTCTATACTAATGTGGGGGGGTGGTTTGTCTAGGAGGGGTCTATACTAATGTGGGGGGGGGTTTTTCATGGGGGGTCTATACTAATGTGGGGGGGGGTGGTTTGTCCTGGGGGGGGGGGGGGGTCTATACTAATGTGGGGGGGGTTTGTCCTAGGGGGTCTACTAATGTGGGGGGGTTTGTCCTGGGGGGTCTATACTAATGTGGGGGGGGTGGTTTGTCTAGGGGGGTCTATACTAATGTGGGGGGGGTTTGTCCTGGGGGGTCTATACTAATGGGGGGTTGTCCTGGGGGGGTCTATACTAATGTGGGGGGGGTGGTTTGTCCTGGGGGGTCTATACTAATGTGGGGGGGTTTGTCCTAGGGGGTCTACTAATGTGGGGGGGGGGTTTGCCCTGGGGGGTCTATACTAATGTGGGGGGGTTTTGTCCTGGGGGGGTCTATACTAATGTGGGGGGTGGTTTGTCCTGGGGGGGTCTATACCAATGTCGGGTGGGGGGGTTTGTCCTGGGGGGGTCTATACTAATGTGAGGGGGGTGGTTTGTCCTGGGGGGTCTATACTAATGTGGGGGGGGTTTGTCCTGGGGGGGTCTATACTAATGTGGGGGGGAGTTGTCCTGGGGGGTCTATACTAATGTGGGGGGGTGGTTTGTCCTGGGGGGGTCTATACTAATGTGGGGGGGGTGGTTTGTCCTGGGGGGTCTATACTAATGTGGGGGGTTCGTCCTAGGGGGTCTACTAATGTGGGGGGTTTGTCCTGGGGGGGTCTATACTAATGTGGGGGGGTTTGTCCTGGGGGGTCTATACTAATGTGGGGGGGGTGGTTTGTCCTGGGGGGTCTATACCAATGTGGGGGGTGGTTTGTCCTGGGGGTCTATATTAATGTAGGGGTGGTTTGTCCTGGGGGGGTCTATATTAATGTAGGGGGGGGGTGGTTTGTCCTGGGGGGTCTATACTAATGTGGGGGGTTCGTCCTAGGGGGTCTACTAATGTGGGGGGTTTGTCCTGGGGGGTCTATACTAATGTGGGGGGGGTTTGTCCTGGGGGGTCTATACTAATGTGGGGGGGGGGGTGGTTTGTCCTGGGGGGTCTATACCAATGTGGGGGGTGGTTTGTCCTGGGGGGTCTATATTAATGTAGGGGTGGTTTGTCCTGGGGGGGTCTATATTAATGTAGGGGGGGTTGTCCTGGGGGGTCTATACTAATGTATGGGGGCTGGTTTGTCCTGGGGGGGTCTATACTAATGTGGGGAGTGGTTCGTCCTGGGGGGTCTATACTAATGTGGAAGGTTCGTCCTGGGGGGGGTCTATACTAATGTGGGGGGGTGGTTTGTCCTGAGGGGGTCTATACTAATGTGGGGGGTGGTTTGTCCTGGGGGTCTATACTAATGTGGGTGGTGGGCTGGTTTGTCCTGGGGGGTTTATACTAATGTAGGGGGGGTTTGTCCTGGGGGGTCTATACTAATGGGGGGGTTTGTCCTGGGGGGGCTATACTAATGTGGGGGGGGTCTGTACTAATGTGGGGGGGTTGTCCTGGGGGGTCTATACTAATGGAGGGGGTGGTTTGTTCTGGGGGGTCTGTACTAATGGAGGGGGGGTGGTTTGTTCTGGGGGGTTTGTACTAATGTAGGGGGGGAAAGGTTTGTCCTGAGGGGGGTCTATACTGATAAAGGGGGGTGTTTTGTCCTGGGGGTCTATACTGATGGGGGGGGTCTGTACTGAGGGAGGTGTTTATACTTAGTGGGGGGTCTGCACTGACGGAGGGGGGGTCTATACTTAATGGAGTGAGGTCTGTACTGAGGGACGACTATAGTTGGTGGAGGGGGTGATACCATGTTTTACTGCACCAGGTGACACCAACCCTAGTGATGCCACTGCAGCTGCGGGCTCTTATTTCCCCTCTCCCTCACCTCCTCGTGCGCTGCTGTACTAGTGAGCGGCGCACTATGTTTCTTCCCCAGCCTTCATAACGGCCAGGGAAGAAAAAACAAAGGAGCAAAGAAAAGGATTGTGGGACATGTGGTCCCAAGGACTGGCAGCCCCACTGTAACACGGAAACTGCAGCCCACACAGCATGCGCAGCTGAATGGGAGAGAGAAAGCCAGGAGCCCGGGAAAGCTTTCAGGGAAGGGCACCCAGGACTCCAGAGGGAGAGGGCAGTGCTGAGAGAACACCATCAGAGAGAGAAAGCCACACAGCCTGGCACCATCCCTGGTGGAGGAAGGAATGGAGTCATTGCAGGAATACAGATCTGGGCTCTACCCAGCGGAGCCGCCACGGGCAATTCAGAGTGAGCTGACTCCTGATCAGAGGAACCGTTGTTGCTGTATCGCTGGGTCAGGTGAGAGGGCCGATCGGCCATTATTTACTACCATCTCTTGTAACATGTCTGCAGTCTCTGACCATCTCTTGTAACATGTCTGCAGTCTCTGACCATCTCCTGTATTGTGTGCAGCCTGACCGTCTCCTGTACTATGATTGCAGTCTCTGACTGTGTCTAGTATCATGTCTGCAGTCTCTGACCATCTCCTGTACTATGTCTGGGGGCTCTTTCTAATAGACTCTCTAACAGAAGCCCCCTCTGTGTGCATCAGAGAGACTCCGCTCCAGGTCTCATTAGTGTACGCTCTTCCTGTATTTTATTTATTGGTAAAAGATCATGGGAGGATCCCAGGGTAACGAAGACTTCTTACATGAACATCTCTGTGTTGAAGTCGTTGTCATAGAAACATTTGTAAAGGGGAGGAGTTGGTAAGATGACCACGCCCACGTGGGGGCGCCAGAAATATTTCTGCACCCAGGCGTCTGTGACCCTAGGATCGGCCCTGATGTTAAGTCTCTGTCCCTCGAGCTTTGGTGGTATGCCACACCTATGGATCTGCAGATTTATGAAAGCTACAACCGAATGAGGATGAATTTTTGAGATGTACACACAATGTGATTTAGGTTATAACAACAATATCTACTAACCTATGGAAAACAATGTTGTTTTGGGAATTTGAGTGTACAACCACTTTAAAGCCATCTCCCAAGCATGAATTTAAAACGATTGGAATTTTTCACATATCACCCTCAAATTTGCACACCAGTGAATGGTATTTATTTGACAATCCCTTGCCTAATTGCATTGGAAATATCCAGAATTCAATTTCAAGACTCCCTATAGACTTAAATGTGGTTAACATTTAAATTTGCAGTTTTCAGACTTCACTGTGGGTTTGATGAACGACCTCTGTACCAAACCAATCCCTAGCTCATCCCTAGTGTTTGGTACCATTTGCCAGATAAGAAGAGTTTCCTACTAGCATAAATTTGCTGTTTCATTTTCTGGCAGAAAATCTGGCAGAACTCAAAAATGTTAGAGAAAGCAGTTGCTTGCTGCAATTTTCCCTAATGCTTCTCTACAGTTTGTTTCATTTAGTAACACAATGCACAGCTGATATACTCTAAACAAAGGCAGCCCATAGATTTTTTTTGTTTGTTTGTTTAAACAGTGGATTGAAAAAAAGTTACTTAATTCCTACATCCACACACTTGATGTGGGCGGGGGAGTCCTCTCCACTGAGTTAGTGTGTTCTGACATCAGGGAGATCAGCGTTACCGGCTATAGCTGATGGCTCTAATCAGTAGATTGTCTTCTGTACAACCTCCCTGCCCATACATGGATCGAAATTTCGCCAGTCCCTGCTGAATCGGCCAAATTTCGATCCTTGTATAACGGGCTTTAGAGTTGCTACCCAGCCAGTATTTTAGCAGCCTGGCCAGTAGAAAGGGAACTTTTTTCCATTGTCATAAATATATGTGACTTTGAACATGACAAGTCACATGACAAGTCACAGCCATTCTTTTTATTGGCACTCATTCAGATCAGTAATGCCAAGTACACACGATCAGACTTTTCCGCCGGACAATCCGCCGGACTTTCCAGCGGAGGTCCGCCGGACTTTCCGAACGTGCGGACATGCCCACACACGGCCGGACTTTTTGGGCAGAAGTCCGCGGGACTTTTGAAATGAACGGACTTGCCCCACACACGGAGTAAAGTCCGTTCATTTAGAACGTGACTCCAGGTAGACGGGACTAGCGAAGGAAGTGAATGCCGCCGCCTTGATCGGCGACATTGACACCTCGCTAGCCCCGTCACCTGGTATGGATTTAAAGGGGAGTCCCTACGCCGAAAAAATGGCGTGGGGGTCCCCCCCAAATCCACATCAGACCCTTATCCGAGCACGCCGGTCAGGAAAGGGGGAGGGGACGAGCAAGCGCCCCCCTCCTCTTGAGCCGTACCAGGCCGTGTGCCCTCAACATGGCGTGCCCTGGGGAAAGGGGGGCCCTGTGGCCCCCCACCCCAAAGCACCTTGTCCCCATGTTGATGAGGACAAGGGCCTCTTCCCGACAACCCTGGCCATTGGTGTTTGGGGTCTGTGGGCGGGGGGCTTATTGGAATCCGGGAGCCACCTTTAATAAGTACCCCTACCCATTCACCTAAGGGAAAAAGGTGTAAATAAAAAAAAAACACAATTTTTTTAAATACTTTATTGCACAGCTCCGGGGGTCTTCTTCCGTCTTGGGGGGGTCTTCCTGCCGGACTCCTCCGCTATCTTCTGCTAGCTCTTTTACTAGCGGAGGAGCCCGGCTTTCTCCTTCTGTCCCGCCGCCGTCTGGGGGTCTTGTTCCAACTTCGGGGGTCTTGTCCCGCTCTTCTGTTATTCTTGCCAGGCCTCCGCTTTCTTCTTCCAGCTCTTTTACTAGCGGTGGCCCGGGCTTCTGTCACTATCGCTGTCGCCACCTTCTGCTGCTGCTTCTTCTTCTTCTGGCTCATGTCACATGGTGACCCCGCCCCCCATATGATGTCACAGTCCTAGCATCCTCTGAGACTGTGAAATCACCACGTGCCCCTTGTCCCTATATAACTGGCAGCGCAACACGTCTGGGCCATTAGAAGAGGAGACAGCGACGTGTCAACATCGGATGAAGAAGAAGCAGAAGCTGAAGCAGAAGGCGGCGACAGCGACGGCGACGGCGACAGAAGCCCGGGCCACCGCTAGTAAAAGAGCTGGAAGAAGAAAGTGGAGGCCCGGCAAGAAGAACAGAAGAGTGGGACAAGCCTCCCGAAGTCAGAATGTTGTGAGAGTACAACATTGTGAAGTCTGGATGAACCCTATGCACACTGCTACAAACCCTTTCCAGCAAACTATGCAATGAAAAACAAGGATTTTCACACACATTGCAATACACGTTTAAGCTGGACAACTGTGTCAGCGTAATCCCTCTTATGGCTAGTCCTACACTGCTTTGCCACTGCAAATGCTACGGTGGACATAATGCCAACATGGGGCAAACAGACACAAGGTGGGAGAGAGCTACTAGGTTCAGGTGTGGTCACTGACCTGCATTACAACAAAAATAAGACATGCCAGTGCTCAGATCCCAAAAGCTTGTTCATGTATATAATCTATCTGGTGCTAAAGGGGTGTGACCACATGTTAACACTAAAAATTCTGGATGAACCCTCTGCACACTGCTATACATCCTTTCCAGCAAACGATGCAATGAAAAATAGGGGTTTTTAGTTTACACATATTGCAATACATGTTTAAGCCGACCAACTGCCTCATAGTAATACCTCTTATGGCCAATCCTATTCTGCTTTGCCACTGAAAATTCTACAGTGGACGCAATGTCAACATGGGGCAAACATTGGGGTTAGAGTGTTGGCCAGCACTACAGAGAAAAAGATTTGGGGCTACACATTTCAGGATGCATCACTAGAGAAATCACCAGCAGGAGGAAGCAGATCCTGATCCCCCCTATACAGTAAAACCTTGGTTTGAGAGTGACTTGGTTTGAGAGCATTTTGCAAGACAAGCAACATTATAAAATAAATTTTGACTTGATATACAAGCGATGTCTTGATATACAAGTAGCGTCATGTCACAACTGACTATAAAACAGAACAGAGGTGCCTCTAAGTGTAGCAATATGGTTACATTTAATGAAGATACAACATTTAGCAAGTCACGTGGTTGATGATTAAAACGGGCACATCTAAGTATGCAGGCATCCAGGGTAAAGCTGTCCACATAGACAATCCTCCTCACCGACATTGACGTTGTCCCATCCACGAGCACTTCAAGCCTCACTTTCAAATTGCTCTACTGCAGGGTAGTCTTCCTGGTCACGATTGCAAACTGAAAGTTGAGAGACGGCGGTGTGGAGGACAGTCTATGTGAACAGCTTTACCCCCGATGCTTGCATACTTGTGCCTCTTTTAATCATCAACCATGTGAGTTGCTAAATGTTGTACCTTCATTAAATGTAACCATATTGCTACACTTAAAGACGCCTCTCTTCTCTTTTATACAGTTGCAATAAAAAGTATGTGAACCCTTTTGGAATGATATGGATTTCTGCAAAAATTGGTCATAAAATGTGATCTGATCTTCATCTAGGTCACAACAATAGACAATCACAGTCTGCTTAAACTAATAACACACAAAGAATTAAATGTTACTATGTTTTTATTAAACACACCATGTAAACATTCACAGTGCAGGTGGAAAAAGTATGTGAACTCTTGGATTTAACAACTGGTTGAACCTCATTTGGTAGCAATAACTTCAACCAAACATTTCCTGTAGTTGCAGATCAGACGTGCACAATGGTCAGTAGTAATTCTTAACCATTCGTCGTTTCAGAACTGTTTCAGTTCAGCAATATTCTTGGGATGTCTGGTGTGAATCGCTTTCTTGAGGTCATGCCACAGCATCTCAATCAGGTTGAGGTCAGGACTCTGACTGGGCCACTCCAGAAGGCGTATTTTCGTCTGTTTAAGCCATTCTGTTGTTGATTTATTTCTATGCTTTGGGTCGTTGTCCTGTTGCAACACCCATCTTCTGTTGAGCTTCAGCTGGTGGACAGATGGCCTTAAGGTCTGCAAAATGTCTTGATAAACTTGGGAATTCATTTTTCCTTCGATGATAGCAATCCGTCCAAGCCCTGACGCAGCAAAGCAGCCCCAAACCATGATGCCCCTACCACCATACTTCACAGTTGTGATGAGGTTTTGATGTTGGTGTGCTGTGCCTCTTTTTCTCCACACATAGTGTTGTGTGTTTCTTCCAAACAACTCAACTTTGGTTTCATCTGTTCACAGAATATTTTGCCAGTACTGCTGTGGAACATCCAGGTGCTCTTGTGCAAACTGTAAACATGCAGCAATGTTTTTTTTGGACAGCAGTGGCTTCCTCTGTGGTATCCTCTCATGAAATACATTCTTGTTTAGTGTTTTACGTATAGTAGATTCGCTAACAGGGATGTTAGCATATGCCAGAGACTTTTGTAAGTCTTTAGCTGATACTCAAGGATTCTTCTTCACCTCATTGAGCAGTCTGCGCTGTGCTCTTGCAGTCATCTTTACAGGACGCCCACTCCTAGGGAGAGTAGCAGCAGTGCTGAACTTTCTCCATTTATAGACAATTTGTCTTACCGTGGACTGATGAACAGCAAGGCTTTTGGAGATACTTTTATAACCCTTTCCAGCTTTATGCAAGTCAACAATTCCTAATCGTAGGTCTTCTGAGAGATCTTTTGTGAGAGGCATCATTCACATCAGGCAATGCTTTTTGTGAAAAGCAAATACAGAACTGGTGTGTGTGTTTTATAGGGCAGCTGTAACCAACACCTCCACTATCATCTCATTGATTGGACTCCAGTTGGCTGACACCTCACTCCAATTAGCTCTTGGAGATCTCATTTGTCTAGGGGTTCACATACTTTTTCCACCTGCACTGTGAATGTTTACATGGTGTGTTCAATAAAAACATGGTAACATTTAATTCTTTGTGTGCTATTAGTTTCAGACTGTGATTGTCTATTGTTGTGACTTGAAGATCAGATCACATTTTATGACCAATTTGTGCAGAAATACATATCATTCCAAAAGGGTTCACATACTTTTTATTGCAACTGTACACTGTATCTCTTATGGGGACATTTGCTTTGATATACAAGTGCTTTTTTCTATTACAAGCATGTTTTCAGAATGAATTATGCTCGCAATCCAAGGTTTTACTGTATAGATCTTTAGTGATACCTCATTTGGAATACTGTGTCCAGTTCTGGAGCCCTCACTTACAAAAAGATATTGATAATGTAGCGATACCCCCAAAGGAGCTGCTTTTCTTTGTTCAGTCTGTTACTCTGCCTCTCAACCCTAATAACAGCCTCAGCCCCATCTGGCACACCTGGCAATAGTGTAAGTGCAATGACCAATGAGAAACACACACATTATGATAAAACACAGAAATTGACTTTACTGCAATATTTCTGTGGAAGAATAACAGACAGTAACAGTATATATTCAAGTAATCTAAAGAGCAATAACTGAGATTTAAGAGCAATATAGCTCTCAATACTATATTCAAGCTGCTTTCAGAGGATTTCCAAGCCTCAGAATGTCCCCAAGAGCAGAGGCACACTTAAATGATAAATAAAGCACAACATGACACTTTAAAACGAATTGGTTACCTTTACTCAGGTTCCATGAGTCCAGGCAGGAGGAGAGCAGAAGAATGACCCTCTTTGTGTCAGGCTTCTCTCTCCTGTCCCCTGACACTACAGCCCCAACTTTAAACATTTTATTAAAATCAACATGCAATGGCTTACCCTCCTAGATAAGCTGTCTCACACACACCCATTGCATATACAGAGCTCTGAATATGTGTGCGGATCCGTATGGCACTAGAAGCTTCAGTCCTTTTGTAGAAAAGATAAGACTTTGTGTCTTCAGCTAGCCACTTACGTTGGTGCACTTGAACTCCTTGATAGCAGGGCCAGACAACACAAGTGGCCCCGATTATCAAGTGAAGCAGGCAGGATCTTACTCAGCAAGATGAAAGGATAATGATGTCTGTATACAGTATCCCCAGAAATGGATGGCCTTATCCTTTATCACTGTGGCATTACAAGTGTCAGCAAGATGACTACCATGACTGTATATAGTGTTCAATTTACTCCTTCTGTGGTGCAGTGTCCCTGTTTCCTACAATTGGGCAAAAGCCCCCTCACCAAATCCTGGGTCAAGGCCCAAACCAAACATCCTGGAACAGCAGGCTCTCCTTGCGACCCAACTGGTCACTTCACACTGAATCGCTTCACCGTTGGTGCTGGTGCACCTGGATGTGCACCTGAGATCCCCCTCTCTCAGGCTGGATGTCCCGACTGGTGGTGGAGGCCTAAACCGTGCAGGGGAGATCACCTTAGAGACAGCATCCCTCAGGTCTGATCTCTTCCTCCGCCTCGTCCTGACTTAATTCCTCTCAGGGAATCAAAATGGAGTCTCTCCTTTCCTGCCAGAAGAGCATGCAGGGATTTGTAGTCCTGCCTTTTTTTAAAGTCAGGGAGGCCACTCTGTGCTGAGACTTTATATTCCACTGTCCTTTGCACAGTCCCTCTGATTGGCTGCTGTAACTGTGCCTTTAATTGGCTCCTCTCCTGCCAATAGGAGCATATGGGAGGAAGGCAGAGAGTGGGCAGATGTCTGTGTTAACATGCAGTAAATGAATAGAAAAAGGGAGGGGGGAATTCCTCTCTCTCAGAAACTGACAGGCAGCTTTCCCTCTGTGAAAAGCTTGTGTACTCGCGAAAGGCCAGTTTGGTGAGTTTGCGGGAGACACAAGACACCCGAATATACAAAAAGATCGAATGAGTCCAGAGACAGGTAACAAAAATGGTGAAAGGTCTGGGGAATAAAATATATCGAGAGCGACTTCAGAAATTCAATATGTACAGTCTGGAGGAAAGAAGGGAATGGGGAGACATCATTGAAACCTTTAAATACATCAAGGGGGTAAATAAGGTTCAGAACACGGGGACATGAACTCAAACTAACTGGAAGAAAGTTCAAAACTCATTTTAGAAAGTATTATTTTACTGAAAGAGTATTTGATGCTTGGAATGAACTTCCAGCAGAAGTAGTGAGCCAGTCAACAGTAAATGGCTTCAAATATGCTTGGGACAAACATAGATCTATATTCAGACAAAAAGTATAGGACTCGATGCGAGTCTGCCATCAATTTGATATATTTTCTGTTTCTATATATATGGTATATACTATTGTTTGTGATTGTGAACTCTATAAGGTTCACACAGACTAAATAATATACACTGATTTGGGTTTTTTTTTTCACTAAAGAAGTGTAGCAGAATACATTTTTGACCAAATGTATGAAGAAAGATTAGTTATTTACAAAGTTCCTTAACAGAAACTAAGAAAAACTTCATATAGTAAAAAGTAAAAACCCAGTGGTGATTAAATACCACCAAAAGAAAGCTAAAAAAAAAACAAAAAAAAAAAAAAACAGAACTCTGCACAGACAGCCATCTGTCTATTTCTTCTCTCTGAAATCAACTCTAGCTTCAGGGAGAAAAGGCAGCCAGATCTGTTAGTAAAAGCAGCACACAGTGCTGTACAGTGTACAGTATTATTATTAATGTCACCGGCGACATCAGTGTCAGTTAGTTAGCATTCCTGCCAGCCAATGTCAGTTAGATTGCCATGCTATCACAGTCACAGAATAAGTTGTTAATCACCGCCATTACTAGTTTAGTGTCTATATGGATCAGTATCTTTATCATGATCAGAACTATACTAGTGTCCCCAATAGTATAGTATCCTCAAAATTGCAGTTTTGTTTTACCAAAGATATGTAGTAGAACACATTTTGGCGGGGGCGTGTCCGGACGCGAATGAGAGAGAGCTCCACATAGACCAGGCTAATCCAGCGCCATCCTCGGCCATAGTTCGTTTTGAAACACCCTCCTTGCTCAGTGGTGCTACCTGGCTCCATCCGTGACAGGTCCAGTCGGCCAGTTGCAGAGTTTGACCAGCAGAAAATTTTGGGCCTACTCCGCGGCCCGCTCCACAGATTCCCTGGCGCCATCTTGCGGCCTACAAGACTCCGTGCCTTTCCTCAGCGATCCGGGGACTCAGCGGCTGCCATCCTTGGCCCGATCAGAGACCCCAGCACCCGCTGTGCAGTACTCAGGCCTGAATCCCGCGGCTACATCCCCGACAGACCCAGGAGAGCGACAGACAGGTGCCATCTTACCAGGCCTTCAAGCTCCTATTCCGCGGTGAGTGCCTTAAACAGAAGTGGGATTAAAAGACAGACTCTGCCCCTTCCCCTCTGACGGCTCCTATACCCACCTGGCGATTGCCCCCTTGACTCCTGAAGCTACAGCTGGATCCAGGTGGAGAATCTGGGGCCTGCTTGAAGTGGAGCTTTCTGGGGTACTATCACTAGGAAAGGCAGCGGTTTTCGGCCTACCCACAGAGCTCGGCGGCCATCTTGCTGCTCCAGGTACACCCCTTCTCAACACAGTGTGCTCTCCCCTTCTGGAGTGCTGCTTCCCCCCTGCCAGACACCAGAGCTACTCAAGCCTCGCTACCCATCCTCTGCAAGTGATAATTGACTGTCACAAATTGCACTACAGTGCCCACCCTGTCCACTGCAGTTGAGGTAATTTGAATAAGTTTGGCCCTTAAGATTACTGCGAAGCTAATACAACAACCTATGCATGGCGCTGAGTAGATGTGAGTAAGAAGGGCTCTGTCCAGCATTCAGATATACAGCTCCAAATATGCCAACAAAGACACCTAAATCCCGCTCCACAATTAGCAAGAGATCCGGGAAGGGACCGGCGATTAACCAAGCCGTCACCGGCTCCATACAGCGTTTCTTAGCTGCCGGTAGATCTGGACCCAGCGCCTGTAGCAGTCAGGCCAGGGCCTTAAGGCGAAGTGCGTCCCCCTCCTCACTCGCCGCCTCCATCAGAGAGAGCTCCCCTGCATCATCCTGCTGCTCAGAACTCATGGAAGATCCCGGATCTCCCGCAGGCTCAGACATGTCATCGCTGGTGAGTGGGCTTAAAAAGGAACTAGCTGGGATGTTCCATGGGTTAGAAAAATCAATAAAAAAAGGAGATTACTGGAGTGAGAGAAGATATGGCACACATCCTAGACAGAGTGGAGGAAACAGAGCACAGACAGGACTCTCATGCAACAGCCATAAGAGAACTACAAGAGACTGTCACACAATTAGCCTTTGCCCACCATGCCTAACTATACACTATATACAGTGGTGTGAAAAAGTGTTTGCCCCCTTCCTCATTTCCTGTTCCTTTGCATGTTTGTCACACTTAAGTGTTTCGGAACATCAAACCAATTTAAACAATAGTCAAGGACAACACAAGTGAACACAAAATGCAATTTGTAAATGAAGGTGTTTATTATTAAAGGTGAAAAAAAATCCAAACCATCATGGCCCTGTGTGAAAAAGTGATTGCCCCCTAAACCTAATAACTGGTTGGGCCACCCTTAGCAGCAACAACTGCAACCAAGCGTTTGCGATAACGTGCAATGAGGCTTTTACAGCGTCCTGGAGGAATTTTGGCCCACTCATCTTTGCAGAATTGTCCTAATTCAGTTACATTAGAGGGTTTTCGAGCATGAACGGCCTTTTTAAGGTCATACCACAACATCTCAATAGGATTCAGGTCAGGACTTTGGCTAGGCCACTCCAAAGTCTTCATTTTGTTTTTCTTCAGCCATTCGGTGGTGGACTTGCTGGTGTGTTTAGGATCATTGTCCTGCTGCAGAACCCAAGTTCGTTTCAGCTTGAGTACACGAACAGATGGTCGGACATTCTCCTTCAGGATCTCTTGGTAGACAGCAGAATTCATAGTTCCTTTTATCACGGCAAGTCTTCCAGGTCCTGAAGCAGCAAAACAGCCCCAGACCATCACACTACCACCACCATATTTTACTGTTGGTATAATGTTCTTTTTCTGAAATGCAGTGTTCCTTCTATGCCAAATATACTTGGACACACACCTTCCAAAGAGTTCCACTTTTGTCTCATCGGTCCACAGAATGTTGTCCCAAAAGTCTTGGGGATCATCAAGATGTGTTGTGGAGTAATTGAGACGAGCTTTGATGTTCTTTTTGCTCAGCAGTGGTTTTCTCCTTGGAACTCTGCCATGCAGGCCATTTTTGCCCAGTCTTTTCCTGATGGTGGAGGCATGAACGCTGACCTTAACTGAGGCAAGTGAGGCCTGCAGTTCCTTGGACGTTGTTGTGGGGTCTTTTGTGACCTCTTGGATGAGTCGTCGCTGCGCTCTTGGGGTAATTTTGGGCGGCCGGCCACTCCTGGGAAGGTTCACCACTGTTCCATGTCTTCGCCATTTGTGGATAATGGCTCTCACTGTGGTTCGCTGGATTCCCAAAGCTTTGGAAATGGCTTTATAACCCTTTCCAGACTGATAGATCTCAATTACTTTCTTTCTCAATTGTTCCTGAATTTCTTTGGGTCTTGGCATGATGTGTAGCTTTTAAGGATCTTCTGGTGGACCTTACTGTGTCAAGCAGCTCCTATTTAAGTGATGCCTTGATTGTGAACAGGTGTGGCAATAATCAGGCCTGGGTGTGGCTAGAGAAATTGAACTCAGGTGTGGACAACCACAGTTATAGTATGTTTTAACAAGGGGTGCAATCACTTTTTCACACAGGGCCATGATGGTTTGGATTTTTTTTCACCTTTAATAATAAACACCTTCATTTACAAATTGCATTTTGTGTTTACTTGTGTTGTCCTTGACTATTGTTTAAATTGGTTTGATGTTCCGAAACACTTAAGTGTGACAAACATGCAAAGGAACAGGAAATGAGGAAGGGGGCAAACACTTTTTCACACCACTGTAGTGTATAGTGTATATACACTTTCCTCTAGGAGGCCTGAGGAAAGACCGCATGCTCTGAAAACGGACGAGAACGGCTCCCGCCCCGGAAGTAAACCGATCCACCTGGTTGCTGGTGTGTGCTCCCCTGACCAGGAAATGTCAGCTGTGGATGCCCCAGCTCGTTTTTGGCAACAAGACATCCCTCCAGGATACGGAAATCGCTTGTTCTACACCCTCCATGGACATCCGGCTCACCATCTCAGTATCACACGCCCTTGGACTTTGTACTTTTGTGAGTACAGCTATTTTTAACCCTTTACATTAAAATTTCCACTATTTATTGCACTTAGAGTGGCGCCTTCTGTTTCTCTTCCCAGTCTCAACAGATCAGACAGGCTTCATTCCCAATAGAGAAGCCAAAGATAACTCCCTCCGAGCAATATCCCTAATACAATATGTACGGAGATGTGCCCAATCCACCCTACTCATCTCCACTGACGCTGAAAAAGTGTTTGATAGGGTGGATTGGGACTATCTCAAATTGACCTTACATCACTTCGGGCTAGGTCCCAAGATGTTCTCTCGCATTTCCTCCCTCTATTCCAAACCTACGGCACAAATCCGCATAAACGGTACTTTAAGTGATTCATTCACACTTTTTAACGGGACCAGGCAGGGATGCCCCTTGTCCCCTCTCCTATTTGCCCTCACCCTAGAACCCTTCCAAACCACTAATATCCACGGTATCCAAGTAGGTAACAAAACCCACAAATACGCAGCATATGCTGACGGCATCTTGTTCTTTATCCAGCAACCACGCATCTCTCTACCTAATTTAATGTCAGCCTTTTCTACCTATCAAACGCTGTCCAATTTCAAAATTAATCTTTCCAAGTAAATCAGAAATCTTAAATATCAACCTCCCTAAACTGGAAGAGAAACGCTTAGGGCCCCTCTTCCCCTTTAGATGGGTACAACAGAGTATGAAATACTTGGGAATACATCTCACGCCTAGTATTCACTCCCTTTTCAAACATAACTACATTCCCCTATTAAATAATGTTAGAGAAGATCTCAGAAAATGGAACAGTCTTTCACATTCCTGGTTAGGTAAAGTGAATATTGTTAAAATTAACATTCGAGTTCTATTTTTCTTCCAATTGATTCCATTGGGTGTTCCTGTAGGATTCTTCACCATTCTTCAAACCATGATCTCCCACTTCATCTGGAGGAACAGCCACCCTAGAGTATCTAGAGACGTATTATTTCGCTCCAAAAACTTGGGGGGACTGGCCCTCCCAAATTTTAAGGCCTATTATCATGCTGTGATATTATCTAGACTAGCTGAATGGAAATACGCTGTCAACTCCAAATTATGGATGAATCTAGAACACTCCCTAAGTAATATTGACCTCTCGGTTGCACCTTGGCTACCCCGCCTCCATAGACATCTCGCCCAAACAACCTCCTCGCTCACCACTTCTACCCTGGATGTATGGGATGCTCTGCACAAGAAATTCTCCTGGTCATATGACTCCCCACTACTAACGCTTCTTAACCATAACTATTTTTTACCAGGTTTATTAGATCCAGGTTTTAAGACTTGGTCCCCAGAAGGATCCCTTTTACTACACCATGTCCTTCGTGCCAACACCCTCAAGCCTCTGTATACTGTTGGTAAAAAAAATATATATAATTCTGTATAAGACTGCCCTCTATATTTTCTACCCCCACTGCGCCAAACAAAATTTATTAAATCAATAAATAATTTAAACCAGTGAAGGAATAAATAATTAAATAATTAGGTGAACAATCAAACAGCTGCTACTTGTGTATATATAAAAATGTAAAATCTGCAATTCAGCCTAAAAATGAACCATAAATAGGGTAAATCAGTAGCGCTAGTGTATAATAATATATATATATATATATATATATATATATATATATATATATATATATATATATATATATATATATATATATATATATATATATATATATACTATACAAATATCAAAGTATATCACAAGTGCTATATAAATAACTCAATCTCAAATACAATAGTGACAGTGTATCTATTTCACCCAGTGAAAAGTGAAAACGAAAAAAAGTTCATATATGCACAAAGTCCAAACTGTAAATAAATTGAGATAAATGATTTTCAATGTGTCTTCAAAAAAACGTCAAACTTGAATCTTCCAAAATAACTTGAATCTGTCACCACACCACGTGTTTGTGATCCCACTCCCTCTGAAGAGCACACTCACCAGCTCACAGGGCCTCACACTCTCGTGTTTGGCAGATACAGTGTTATTTGCTCTGTAGCCTTATTCCCAGGGAATAAGGCTACAGAGCAAATAACACTGTATCTATATGAGACGCCACTACGTTTAGAAGCTATATCATTTAGAAGCTACACCACTGCCAGAGACTGACACTTTAAAGGTGGTGAGACACTTCGCTGGTCCGCCGTGGCCGTAACACACCTGCATATCTGCTCAATTTGGTTTGCTGTGTTGTTTTATTGAAGGCTTGCTTTTATCATTTGAAATGTGAGTTTTACCATTGGAAGTGTTTGTGAGAGTGAATAAATTTGTTATACTTTTTACACTATGTGGAGCACTTATTTATTGTTTTACATATGGAACCACATTGAAAGATAAAATAAACAAAGCACGCTGCTGCCAAACACGAGAGTGTGAGGCCCTGTGAGCTGGTGAGTGTGCTTTTGTATTTGAGATTGAGTTATTTATATAGCACTTGTGATATACTTTGATATTTGTATAGTGTGTATATTATTATACACTAGCGCTACTGATTTACCCTATTTATGGTTCATTTTTAGGCTGAATTGCAGATTATAACCCTCAAGCCTCTACCCGATATTATTGGCTCGAAACCAATCACATTTCTAAACAAATGGAGGCTCATTCAACTACAATGTTTCTTCCGAACCCTCCCTCAACCCTTAAGAGTAGGGATGGGCCAAACACCCCCGGGTTCGGTTCGCACCAGAACCTTCGAACGGACGAAAGTTTGTGCGAATTTTTGAACCCTATTCGTTACAATGGACGCGAACGTGCGAAATCAAAAGTGCTAATTATAACGGCCAATATGCATGTTAATGTCATAAAACAGGTTTGGGGACCCGGGTCCTGCCCCAGGGGACATATATCAATGCAAAAAGAACTTTTAAAAACTGACGTTTTTTCGGCAGCAGTAATTTTATTGATGCATGAAGTGAAAAAAAAGTGAAATATTCCTTTAAATATGGTACCTGGGGGGTGTCTAAAGTATGCCTGTGAAGTGGCATGTGTTTCCCGTGTTTAGAACTGTCCCTGCACAAAATGACATTTGTAAAGGAAAAAAAGAAGCCATTTAAAACCGTTTGCGGTTTTAATGTCATGTCTTGTCCTGGCAATATGGCTGAAAATCTTTGAGAAAAATGGCATGGCTACCCCATCACCCCCCCCCCCCCCCCACCCCAGCCCCTTTGGGTCTTGTATGGATATTAAGGGGAACCCCGCACCCAAAATAAAACCCTATACCTACAACCCTATACACTCTGAACAGCAGTATACAGGCGGTGCAAACAAGACAGGGACTGTAAGATTGTTCTTAAGTAGAATCTGAACAGGTACATTTTTAAGTGTAGCTCCATCCAAAAAAAAATCTATTTTTAAGCTTTTTGGAGAACATAGGGAGGGGTTATCACCCCTGTAACATTTGTTTTGCTGTCTGTGCACCTGTTCAGAACATTTCACCTCACTTTCCGTCCCAATGACAAATGTTTTTGGAAAAGTGGGGTTTTTATTGGAATAAGGATTGGTGATAAAGCATCAGTAGAGAGGAGATACCTTTTTCCCAAATTAAATGTAACAGGATAGAATTTCTCTTCCTAGTAATTACATGCCCCTGTTAAACAGGGGCTGAAAAATTGTGCCTTAGGCACTAGTGCTGGTGCCACAACACTGCAACCCCTCACGGATACTGTACTTGGAGCACAGCAGTCAGACCTGTTGCGAAGCATTGCTTAAACATTTTTAATTACACGCCCCTGTTAAACAGGGGCTGAAAAATTGTGCCTTAGGCACTGGTGCTGGTGCCACAACACTGCAACCCCTCACAGATACTGTACTCTGAGCACAGCAATGAGACCTGTTGCAAAGCATTGCATAAAAAATTGTAATTACACGCCCCTGTTAAACAGGGGCTGAAAAATTGTGCCTTAGGCACTGGTGCTGGTGCCACAACAGACAACACTGCAACCCCTCACAGATACTGTACTTGGAGCACAGCAGTCAGACCTGTTGCGAAGCATTGCTTAAAAAATTGTAATTACACGCCCCTGTTAAACAGGGGCTGAAAAATTGGGCCTTAGCCACTGGTGTGGTGGCACCCAGAAACAAAAATGTTCTTCCATCTAGGAATGGTTCATTGAGGAAGAGGATAGTCAGTGAACATAACAGGACAGTCACTCAGCATCAGCATAGGCAGTCTTGAAGGGATGTGACATTATAAATTTCAGTTATATCCGCTTCAGGTGCCTGGTAGCTGGTGGTGATCCAAGACTGATTCATCTTTATGAAGGTCACTCGATCAACCGAGTCGGTGGACAGGCACACCCTATGATCGGTGACAAAGCCTCCAGCAGCACTGAATGTGCGTTCGGAAAGAACGCTGGATGCAGGACAGGCCAGTAGCTCAATTGCATACTGTGCAAGCTCTGGCCAGTGATCCATCCTCAAGACCCAGTAAGCCAGAGGATTTTCGGTGGAAAAGGTGTCCAAGTCTGACCATGCCCCTAGGTATTCCTGCACCATGTATATCAGACGCTGGTGATGGTTGCTGGAACCGATCATACCTTGGGGCTGCGGACTAAAAAATTGTCTGAACGCTTCGGTCAGAAGTCTCAGCAACTCGTCGTCCAGGACCAGGAGTTTGTAACCTCCCAGTCTTTGGGAACGCGTTGCACAGACCTTTCTGCAAGGCCTCCCTGAGATGTCTCATCCTCTGCTCCCTCTGCGATGGCAAGATAAGGTCTGCAACCTTACCCTTGTACCGTGGATCAGGGAGAGTGACCAGCCAGTAATGATCCCTCTCCTTGATCCGAAGTATACAAGGATCCTTCCGCAGGCTTTGCAGGATTAGGGAGGCCATGCAACGTAGGTTAGCTGAGGCATTCGGTCCGGAGTCTTCTGGGTCACTGAGGACGACATGATCCACAGCCACCTCCTCCCAGCCACGTACAAGTCCACTGGTTTGTTGGGACTGTAAATCATCCCTAAAAGACTGCTGCTGATGCTGAGTGCCAGGCTCCACCTCCATGCTCACACAATCCTCCTCCTCCTCCTCATCCTCTTCCTGTGTGATGGGTGGGAGAGAAGGAACACTGTCTGGATAAAGGGGGTCTTGAGAGGCAAGGAAGTCCTCCTCTTCCTGCCTCTGTTCTGCCTCAAGTGCCCTGTCCATTATCCCATGCAGCGTATGCTCCAACAGGTGGACAAGAGGTACAGTGTCACTGATGCATGCACTTTTACTGCTCACCATCCTCGTGGCCTCCTCAAATGATGACAGGACAGTGCATGCATCCCTGATCATGCTCCACTGGCGTGGGGAAAAAAATCCAAGCTCCCCTGACCCTGTCCTTGTGCCGTAGTCGCACAGATACTCATTGATGGCCCTCTGCTGCGTGTGCAGTCGCTGCAGCATGGCCAACATTGAGTTCCACCTGGTGGGCATGTCACATATAAGGCGGTTCTTGGGCAGGTTCAACTCCTTTTGCAGCTCAGCCAGCCGAGCACTGGCATTATACGATCGGCGGAAATGCACACAGACTTTCCTGGCCTGCCTCAGGACATCCTGTAAGCCTGGGTACCTGCCCAAGAACCGCTGCACCAGGTTGAGGACGTGAGCCATACAGGGCACATGGGTCAGCTGTCCCTGTCGCAGGGCGGAGAGGAGGTTGGTGCCATTGTCAGAAACCACCATTCCTGGCTTAAGCTGGCGTGGCGTCAACCACCTCTCGGCCTGCCCCTGCAGAGCTGCCAGAACCTCTGCCCCAGTTTGGCTCCTGTCCCCCAAACACACCAGCGCAAGCACGGCATGGCATCTTTTTGCCTGTGTACTTGCGTAGTTCCTTGTACGCCTATGGAGCACCGCTGGTTCCGAGGACAGAGCACTCGAAGAGGCCATGGAGGAAGAAGAAGAGAAGGGGGTGGAGGAGAGAGGTGTGTCACAACCAGTAGTTGCATTTTGGAGGCATGGTGGCGGAACAACCTCTAACACTACTGCACCTTGTCCTGCATCCCTCCCAGCTGCCAAAAGAGTGACCCAATGGGCCGTGAAAGACAGGTAACATCCCTGTCTATGCCTGCTGGACCATGAGTCAGCGGTAATATGCACCTTACCGCTGACCGCCCTGTCCATTGCCTTCCACATGCCGGTAGAGAGCCGGAATCGCCTTCCGTGAGAAAAATTGGTGTTTGGGAACCTGCCACTGAGGAACCGCACATTGAACAAACTCACGGAAGGGGGTCGAGTCTACCAACTGAAAAGGCAGCAGTTGAAGTGCTAGCAATTTAGCCAAGCTAGCATTCAACCGCTGGGCATGTGGATGGCTGGGAGTAAACTTCTTTCGACGGTCCAGCAGCTGGGGCAGGGAAATTTGCCTGGTAGAATCGGACGTCAGTGTACTGCTAACAGAGTGCCCGCAAGTACTTGGCTGTGACACACCTAATTCTACACCTTCATTCCTCTCTGAGCAGCTTTCAGAGAGGACTGAAGATATAGTGGGGTTGGAGATCCCAGCGGATGAGGAGCAAGGAGAGGTCAGCTTTGTTTTTTGGTGTGGGTCTTTAATGTGCGCTTGCCAACGAGCTGCATGGCAGGTCGACATATGTCTGGTCATGCTTGTGGTGCCCAAGCGGCTGATGTTTTGGCCACACGAGATACGCTTGAGACATATGTTGTAAATAGCAGTGGTGCGATCTGATGCACTCGTCTCAAAAAAGGCCCACACCAAAGAACTTTTGTGTTAACGTGTAGAGGCAGCGCCCTGCACAGGCGGAGCTCTGCGGTGTGATTCAGTTGGTGTGCTGGCCTCTAGCTGGCCTCCGGAGGGCATCCTGCCTCGTTGGACATGTGCCGCCGCCTCCTCCTCCTCCTCTCTCCCTTCAGGCACCCACGTGGAGTCAGTGACCTCATCATCCCCTCCCTCTTCACCACTGGAGCAAACCTGGCAGTAAGCTGCAGCTGGTGGAACATGACTGCCAGATTGCTGTCCTTGAGCATCCCCTCTCTCTGCGCTCACGCTACTGCCTTCCTCTAGCTGGGTATCATCATCCGAGCCTTCAAAACGTTGGGCATCCTCCTGGAGCATGTACCCAACACTGTGCTCAAACAGTTCGGGGGACTCCTCAGGAGGACATGGTGGGTCTAGGGAAGGGGTGCCTGATGATGCCATTGAGTACGCGTTGGCAGCTGCTTTGCCAGTACCCTGAGCCTGGGTAAGAGAGGATGAGGAGGATGAGGAGGGCTTGGTCATCCATTCTACCAAGCCTTCGGCATGATGCGGCTCAACATGTCCAGCTGCCGAAAACAAGGACAAGCGTGTCGTGCTGATGACGATGCACGACCACGTCCATGACCAGCACTGTTGTCTCTAAACACAGAGCCTGCTTGCCCTGTGTTCTTGCCTCGGGACTGTCTGCCTTTCCTTGGCGGTCTTCCAGGCATTGTAGTGGGTAGTGTATATTGTGCTGGAGTCACACAGCACACACACTAACTCCTGCAGATGGCTGCCTTAGATGACAGCAACAGGGCCTTACGGCAGATAGAGGCTGCCTTAGATGACATCAACTGGGCCTTATGGCAGATAGAGGCTGCCTTAGATGACAACAACTGGGCCTTACGGCAGATAGAGGCTGCCTTAGATGACAACAACTGGGCCTTATGGCAGAGAGGCTGAGGTGGTTTTATGTGTGCTGTACTAACACAGCACACACACACACACTAGCTCCTGGAGATGCCTGGCTGCCTTTGATGACAACAACTGGGCCTTATGGCAGATAGAGAGGCTGAGGTGGTTTTAGGTGTGCTGTACTAACACAGCACACACACACACGCTAGCTCCTGGAGATGCCTGGCTGCCTTCGATGACAACAACTGGGCCTTACGGCAGATATAGGCTGCCTTAGATGACAACAACTGGGCCTTATGGCAGATAGAGAGGCTGAGGTGGTTTTATGTGTGCTGTACTAACACAGCACACACACACGCACGCTATCTCCTGGAGATGCCTGGCTGCCTTCGATGACAACAACTGGGCCTTACGGCAGATAGAGTGGCTGAGGTGGTTTTATGTGTGCTGTACTAACACAGCACACACACGCTAGCTCCTGGAGATGCCTGGCTGCCTTCGATGACAACAACTGGGCCTTACGGCAGATATAGGCTGCCTTAGATGACAACTGGGCCTTATGGCAGATAGAGAGGCTGAGGTGGTTTTATGTGTGCTGTACTAACACAGCACACACACACACGCTAGCTCCTATAAATGCCTGCCTACCTTAGATCACAATAGGCCAGAAGGTGATACTGCAATGCTGTACTAACAGCACGCACACACCAGACTATTCCCCAGAATCACAGCAGTTAGACTCAGCAGCAGATAATGTCACCACTCAGCACAACAGAATGTATGAGACAGCACAGCACTGCAGATACTGTCAGCAGCAGTGCAATCAGCAGAATGAATATAAATTCAAATGTGTCAGCAATGAATCAGCATCAGCAATGAATCAGCATCAGCAATGTACACTGACTGTCTGTATCACAGTCACCGGAACAGAGTGCACTAGGCCGCCGGTGCGGCGTCCTTTTATAGAGTGGGGCGTGTACTAACGCCCCTGAGCTATAACTGGCTAGAGGCGTCCTGCCTGTAGCCAATTATTGCTGTCCTCGCTGCCGGCGCTGTGATTGGCCAAGCATGCGGGGGTCACAGTGCATGCTTGGCCAATCATCAGCCAGCAATGCACTGCGACTGGCGCAATGCATTGCGGGCTGCTCGCATCACACGAATGTGATGCGAACGGCCCAAATAGTTCTGGGTTCGCCGAACAGGCAAACGCCCGATGTTCGATTCGAACGTGGGTTTGAATCGAACACCGGGCCCATCCCTACTTAAGAGGACTCCAAGACCTAAATGACATTGAAGCTGTATTCAACCCAAAAGATCCACATTTCGATTTTCTACAAAGCCCTCATCAAACTCCAAAACAAAGCACATCCGGCTTGACTAGCTAAATGCGAATCAGATCTGGACTCTTGCCTCACGGAAAATCAAAAGGACAAGGTATTACAACTAACCCACATCTCATCCCTCGCTTCAAAAATGGCTGAAGTCAATTATAAATTACTCACCAGGTGGCACTATACTCCATCGAAACTACACCAGATGTTTCCCGCCAATTCCCCATTATGCTGGAGGAATTGTGGGAACAAAGCAACTCATGCGCATATTTGGTGGACGTGCCCGATCATCCGCCCTTTTTGGGCCAATGTTATCCAACTTATACAGCAGATCTCAGACGTCAATCTTCCCAATGACCCCTGGATCATTCTTTTCCACGCTACTAAAGAACCCATCGGAATCTATAAACGCTCACTTATACCTCACTTTCTAAACACAGCTAAGGCTTTAATACCTGCCCTTTGGGGCCAACCTAAGATTCCATCAATGAAAAGCTGGCTACAAAAGATAGCAGATGTGCACCTCATGGAAGATATCCCCCATAACAACAAGAATGCCTCCCAGCGACACACTTTAACTTTGACCGCTTGGATAGAATTCACAGCTACCCCTTACTATAAAGAGCTCATAACACAAACCCATTGAGACTGTGATCACCTCTCAAAAATGATCTGATTGCCCCCTCTACCTGAAGGACTTTTTTCTTACAAGACCCTAAAGGTTTAGTTATATTTATCTTTGATACGACGCCATGCATGCCAATCCCCCCTTTCCCCTTATCCCCCCCCCCCCCCTCCTAACTTCCCCACTTTTTCTCACTTCATCTCCTGGTCTTTCTCGTTTTCTCTCTTTCTCTAATAAACTTTATACATCCTGTTTGCCTTGAATATATGAGTAGAAGCATACTGTTACCTGACCAACTGTCACAATCATTGGTGCTGATACCTTAGCAAACATAGAGTTCACTATTATTTACAGTCTTTGGATGTTACAACTTGTTCAGGTAAACTATCGCACTTTTCATGTAACATTACATATTCTCTGTCACATGTTTATTCTTTACCTTTTAATGTTTAAAATAAACATTTATTAAACAAAAAAAAAAAAGAACACATTTTGGCCTAAATTTAAGAAATTTTGATTTTTATTAGATATGTTTTAGAACAGAAAGTAGAAAATAGGGGGCGTGTCCAGACCACGCTGAAAATGGCTGCCTGATCCAGGAGCTCTGCCCTCACCCTGCTTTCCTAGCAACTCATAGCGACCGGCACCGGCAATAGCCGTGTCACTGACCGCAGACTGCACCTGCACCTCACCCGACATGACCAAAGGGGACCAGAGTTCTCTCCCAGCCCAACATATCCTCCAGCCAAGATGGCGCCATCTCGGATACACAGGACCACTGCAGGGAGACTCCTCACACTTTACATATGATACTGATATTGCTGATCCTGTTCCTCCTGCTAAAGAATTGTCCAAAAGACCGGCTTCATCTCCACTACAATCACCATGCGCTAGGGGACCAGTAAGTAAAAAACTGTCCATGATTGCTTCTAGTGATATTCCTGAGCTGACTGAACCTGTTAATTTAATGGCAGAGTTGCCTGCCTCAGACATGCCAATTACAGCTTTTATGATGAAGCAGATGTTGCTTTCTTTACATAAAGATATACAATCTGATCTACAAAAATATCTGCATCATATTCAATAACAGGTCAGTCCTCTCACGGAAAATACTGATGTAACAGAGTGGAAAATTCAGGATTGTGTATGGGCACATAATGAATTAGTTGATGTGTATCAGGCACAAACACAAGAGATCACACAACTTGAATAGAAAATGGCAGACACAGGGGATCACTCTCGTAGAAACAATGTCAAATTCAGGGGGATCCCTGAATCGGTTACTTCCACTGAGATCACCCATTTTCTGGGACGTCTCCTCAAAACGCTGCTACCATCTATGTCACCATCTGAGCTTATTATCGACAGAGCACATAGATTAAAGAAACGTAAACACCTGCCATATACTGTCCCAAGAGACATAATTTACCATTTAAAGGGGGCACTTATGGCAGCTGCTAGAAAAATGTTAATACTTCCAGCTCCATATGAAAATTTTTCAATTTTTGCAGATGTTTCTGCCTATACTGCACAAAAGCACAAGGAATTCAAATGTGTTACGGCAGGACTTATAAATCAGAAAATAAAATACCAATGGGGATACCCTGCAAAACTACTAGTTACATACCAGGGCAAACTGGTTTCAATCCTGACACCCAATGATGAAATGAAATATATCACTTCTTGGGGCGTCCCCTTACCTTTGGATTGTCCACAAGCCCACATACAAAAAACAAGACTGGGCTGCAATCCCTACCACTTGAGTAAGATGGCCCTGTCTTATTTTTTACTGCCTGTAATTATTATTATCAGGGTTGGAAGCGCTCCTGCTCATTTCAGGTGTATCGTACACCCCTCTAAATTATGAGTCTGTTATGCACACTCAAACAATTTTTTTGTATAGTTTCATCTGTTTATTGTTATCATAGGTTACTGATATGCTTATTTTATTTCTCTTTTACTGATATGAGGTCTTATTGCATGCTAATGGATACATTCTATTGAATACTTATTTTTATGGATTTGAAAATGGTTCAAACCAAACCAAAATGGTTATTATATCATCCTTTAAACTTAAAGGGATCATTAGCCCACATCTAAATGTTTCAGATTATTTCTTTGCGAAATGTGATAAATAGAATAAGGGTGTAATGATCGCAGTTAGGGATACCGTAGAATTACAAATATACTTGTCTATTCTGACCCTTATGGCAGATATATTATATAATACAAAAATTGATGAGACCCTAACGACACTAGCAAATGTATACACCCCCAAAGAGGGACAAAGTCTTTTTTCAACACCCTCATTGCTAAAATCAAGCGCTATAGACAAGGATCTCTAGTCTTATGCAAAGATTTTAATGAGGTAATTGACGCAACCCTAGATTCCTTTAACAAAGCCTGCAAACCATCCTTTTACTCTTCCATCTCTTTTCAGGAATCAGAACACATATACAATGCCTAGAAATGTCTTCATGGAGGGGAGAAGGATTATACTTACTTCTCCCACTCACAACAATCCATGGATTGATTGACTTACTATTGGTGGACAAGCGATCTTTGCAGCAAGTGACTAAGATGGAGATTGAATCCATAATGTGGTCAAATCATGTTCTGCTTACTTTTGAAATCTTTGCAACACCTTGTTCCAAAAGCACCTCTGTATGGAGAGTGAACTCCGCTTTACTTAGGAGCCCTGGCTACAAATCCCAAATAGGTAGTGAGTTATGTCTTTAATTTCAGCTCAATTCTACTTCTGATATAGATGAATGTGTCCTATGGAATTCACATAAGGCATATTTACGAGGAATATTTATTAAATTGGGTGCCTATGAGAAAAAGAGGAAGTCTAGAGAAATTGTGGAAACACTGTCACAAATTAAACGCCTTGAAATCTAACATAAACAGAGTGCTGATCAGGTCATACTACCCCAACTCTGTTCTTTATGGGAAAAATTGAGGCTCCGCCTTATTGAGCTGTACAATTTCATGGTCAAAAAACTGAAATATTTATCTTACATACAGGCAAACAGACGAGGCCCATATCTAGCAAAACCATTTAAACGACATCAAACAAAATCTATAATCGCATACTTAAATTATTCCACTAAAGAGAAATTAATTAATCTTTTAGATATACAGTAATTTAGTAGATACTATGCATCACTATATAACTTGAGGACTCCCAAGAGTTTGCCCTGCCTACTACTGAACAATGTAATACCTTCTTAGATTCATTAAACCTTCCCAAAATCTCAATAGATCAATTGACTTCTTTATCACAACAATTTACCACTTCAGAAATTGATGAAGAATGTGATTCAAAATCTCCCCTCTCTTTAATCATCAGGTCCAGACGGATATACTAATGAATATTACAAAATATTTAGTCTGGCCCTTCTCCAATATCTGTGTAATTATACTAACAAAATAGCAATATCAGGATCTATCCCAAAGAAAGCCGCCAAAAGCTCAAATAAATCAGTGTTTAAATATTCTTCACTGGCTCATTTAAGAGGGCAACCCCAAGCATTCTTGGGGGTATTTACCATGGTTACTGACATTATCAGGGAACGGACTCCTGTCCACAAACCTCTGATTTTGGGACATCTCCAGAAACAAGAGGAAGATGATCCAGGGTACGTTTTCTAGAGTCCCTCTGGAGCTAAATACCATATGGCGTAAACTTTATATCTGGCTTCTGTCAGGTCCACATTTTAATATACACAAATTCCTTTATGTATCTGAGAGGTTCAGGCCCTCCAATACTTTTCCTTTATTTCTTGGCCTAGATCTCTTTCCCATGCTAACTGATAAGACAACTTAGAAGGTGAACTAAAAAATATATATAAAAAATAAATATACCATTGAGATGCCTCAATGCTGTTCTGTATCTTGTAAGCATATATTTTCAAACATTATCCTTGAAGTAATAACAGGACTAAATATCTATAGAACGTATAGATAATGTAAGATCTGCCATAGTCTGAACAGTTCTGAAAAAGGCATCTCAAGGTGCTGATTAAAATAGGATGAATGACATATACCTTTATAATCAAGGAAATATCCTATACAATTTAACCCTTTGAAAAGGGTCCTGAAATAATTTAATAGTTTAGGCAAAACCATTATTTTGACCAAAGCAATTCTGCTCATCCAGGACAAGAAAGCCTGGCGTTGACCATGTCGCCACCTCCTCCATTAGTTTGTTTAACCACCTGAGATCCGCGCAATAGCCGAATGGCGGCTACAGCGCGGATCTAGGATGCCGGGACAACGTCTATTGATGTCGTCCTGGCCACGAGATGCCTGCGCGCCCCCTGAAGGGCGCGCGCGGTGCGATCTGTGATCAGCGAGTCTGTGAGACTTGCTGGATCACAGATCCGAGTAAGGGGTCGATCCCGACCCCTTACTACGTGATCAGCCAATGACAGCTGATCATGTGATAATAACAGAGCCGGTAATCGGCTTTTTTCTCCTCCTCACGCTGCCAGCACGAAGAGAAAAAAAAAAAGCCGATCACCGGCGGCAGTTAGAGGGACATCAGTCCCTCTCACTGCAATGTGCCCAGGGTCCATGGTGCCCACCTTTGCCCTAATAAAAGTGCCGCTTACCAGTGTCCACTAGCTCCACCTGTCAGTGCCCACAGTGCCATCTGTTAGTGCCCACAGTGCCATCTGTCAGTGCCCACAGTGCCAGTGCCCACAATGTGCCTTTACAGTGCTGCACATCAGTGTCACCTACCAGTGCTCATCAGTGTCACCTACCAGTGCCCATCAGTGCCTATCAGTGCCACCTATCAGTGCCCATCAGTGCCACCTATCAGTGCCCATCAGTGCCATCTATCAGTCTCTATCAGTTTTATCGGTGCCACCCATCCGTGCCCATCAGTGCCGACTTATCTGTCCCCACCAGTGCAGCCTATCAGTGCCCACCAGTGCAGCCTATCAGTGCCCACTAGTGCCGCCTCATCAGCGCTTATCAATGAAGCAGAAAAATTACCTGTTTGCAAAATTTTATAACAAACTATTAAACATGATTTTTTTTTTCCATCTTTTTTTGTTTGTTTAGCAAAAAATAAAAACCCCAGCTGTGATTAAATACCACCAAAAGAAAGCTCTACTTGTGGGAGAAAAATTATAAAATTGTCATTTGGGTACAGTGTTGTATGACCGCGCAATTGTCATTCAAAATGCGTCAGCGCCGAAAGCTGAAAATTGGTCTGGTCACGAGGGGGGTTTAAGTGCACAGTAATCAGGTGGTTAATAAGTTTGGGTAGTTTGCTTTATAAAGAGAGGACATATGTGGAGTGAGCTTAATGCCTAGACAAGGCAGTGAGGTGTAATGTATTGTCAAGAAAGGGAATATTGGTATTTTAGGCTCTGTACAACAGAATCTTCTAAACTGATATTCATTGCCTCCAATTGATTCCAATTGACTAGTAAACCAGAGATCTGTCCAGATCCTTTCAGAAGGGACAGCAGATTTGGAAGAGTAGTGTAGGGCAAGAAACGCACATTTGTGTACTCTAGCGTCACTGGCTATACCTAAAATATTTGGGTCAGCACATATTGCTATAGGCAAATCTTCTATTGCAATGATAAATAGAAGGAGGAATAAATGGGCATCCCTGCCTAGATTATGTCAAACGCTTTGCGAATATCCAATGATAACAGCATCCCCATCCCAAGAGGAACGCAAAAGAGAGATTAAATCAACCATTATCTCACTAGGACTTAGGAATTTACTAGGTAGTAGTGTAACTGGGGTAAATATCTTGTAAAGGGACACGGTTATTTAGGTGAATCGGGTTGATAGCCATATGTAGCTGTCTTGGCATTCACCCTTAATCAAATAAAATCAATAATGATTCATTTATATTTTAGGGGGTATTTTTTGTGGAGAGAGAGACAGGTTAGGAATAATTACATATCGAAGAATGTTTTAAATATTTTTGTAGTATGCTAACTCTAGGAATGTTATATGTTATATGTAATTGTGGATGTAGGAATGGTATGTGTGATTGTGGATGTTTTTGTATGTTATTTATTTCAATGAAAAAATGTATAAAAATATTTTGAAATATAAAATATGTGGTTCCGACAATGAGGGGATCGATAACAGGGAAGTGAAATCATCGAACTCCTGTTGGATGGAAACCTGCTTGTCTTTGTAAAGGACCGAGTTGGGGTTCTGTATAAAGGATCCATCTGATTTCTGAATTTTAGGGATGGTTGGAACTGACTAACTTCGAGTCAGTTTCCTGGCCAATAGTCTACTTGGCTTGTCTGCCTGAGAACAAAATCTGGCTTGAGTACACCATAGATGCTTCTCTGCTTTCATGGTGAGGCAAACAGTTAGTTCCAGCCTAGCCACCTCAATCTTATCTTGCAAATTGATGTGTGGATTACGTTTCTTAAGTATTTTGGTCAACTCTTCTTCTTTCTGTTTGAAAAGTGCTTCCTAGTGTTTCTTATACCTGGCGACTATTTGAATAAAGATCCCTCTAACGCTGCCCAGGTCTGTCTGGAGTGTTAACAAAAAAAAAATTGTGTGTTGTCTGTGTGGAAAGTTCAGTTTATATGAGGCTAGAAAGAGGATCTCCTGCAGAAAAATTATCTCTGCCCCTACTAAATGGAAGTATTGAAAAACCTTGTGTTGTTTAAATGGGGAATTTAGTCCCTCAGCATTATGGGACAGCATAGTAATTGTCCTTAGGGTGGATACGGTAGCTATAAAATAATGAGATGGTCGGGGCTGCTGAGAAAGAGTACAGGTGTGGGCAGTGGCAATGACAAAGTGGACTCTGGGCACGTGAAGAGAAAAAAGGAAAAGAGACATAAGAGGAAGCCTCATGGGGGTAGATGAGATAAATGGAGGAGAAAAATCTGCCACAAATACAAAGAACGTACAAGCCCATTACAAGGGCCGAAAAAGTCAATGTTTTAGAGATAAAATAGACCGGCAGGTATGGAGTCAGAGTAGGGTTTAGGACACACCGAAACAGCCATTGCTGAACATCAACTAAGAGATAACATGCTGTAGATTTAGTAAATAAACAGTATAGTAACATTGCATCAAACAAAACTAAATCAGTTAAAAGACACAACTAGCAGTGCGATATTAAGTAAAGAACAGACACAGTCGTAGTTGTAACTGAACACATATCTCAAGGTGCTTATGAGGGGGACCCTGAGAAATCTATGGTGTATGGACAAAGTTTGAAAACTTTTTATGGTTTGTGTAGACACTGGTAAAGAATGTTTACTTTGCAAACTGAATGTTCAGCTTTGCAAATATTGTGATGCTGTTTGCCTAAATTGTCCCATTTTGTGCAAGGGAAACTTCTGTTGAATGGATTTCCCTAGCCCATGATAGGGTATTAAAAGTGAACGTGATTTTACCCTATTCATTAAGCCAAGTGGACATCAACTTTGTATACTATACATTCACTTCACAAAGTGAACACTTTCTACTCCTATTAAATAGTAAATTAACATCTGCGAGTCAAAATATTTTACTTAAACAGTTCTGTCTATGTAACACTGATAGCTTGTGCACAGCAATAGAAGAGTGGGTAAGGTAATCAATGCTTCTTCGAGTGAGTAATTGACCTGGCTATGCTCTTTTGCTGGGATGAATGGTTCATAAATGTAGCGGAACACAATTGCAAATAATTCACAGATAAAAAAGGCATATGAATAAATATATGTAAGAACTGAGTATTTAGCTGTTTACCCGGAGATCACCTTTAAACCGCGCTTTACAACCTCAAAATGGAATTATTATTTAAAGTTATCTGATAGGACTTTTTCCAGAGGTTCCTAGGAGTGCAGCGGGTGCAACCACCCATGGCTTCCTTAGGAACCAGTGACAGCCGTCATATATAGAAATACTATATGTATATATATATATATATATATATATATATATATATACTTATAGTATATAGATAGCTGTCAAATATAGAAGTGGTTGAGTTACCTTTTTAAGGATTCCAAACTGCCTATCATTGCCACTCAAAATAGGGAGTGAATGAAGTTGTTCACACTGCAGCACTAGACCCCTTTCACACTGCTCTGTAGCAAAATTGCGGTAAAAACGCATATATACGCTTTTACTGTGATTTTTCTGTGTTTCAGATGCATTTCCTGTGCTTTTATGGTGAAATTTTGGGCCGCCTCCACCTGTGAAAAATGGACATGTGACTCCAAATGCACCAAAAATGCAAATGGGGGGGGGGGGTTGTGATTTAACAGAGATTTTACCGCAATTTCCATTCCTTACAATAAGATGCTGTGTTTTTGGTGCATTTTTACTTATCAAAATGCACCACACCCTCAGCGCAGTGGTGTGAAAAGTTCCATAGGATTTAAAGGGAAACCTACATTTTTACCTTGCAAGAAAAACATATCAGTGTGAAACGGCCATTAGCATTGCCTAGCACTGTGTCAGACCAAAATGAACACTGCCTGCAGTGTTCGGCAGGCATTTATGTTTCACAACCGCCTCCATTCCCTTCTATTGAAACACACCACAAGCGCACCATAAATGAACACGGTGTGACAACCATATTTATTTCCTATTTAAACATGCTAGGTTTAGTGCTTAGTACTGTTGCATAGTCATTGAGGCTGTTTCTCTAGTCTATGTTCACTTCAATTATCCAATTGTGTACAGATGATATATGTAAACAAGAATTTGCTTTACATAACTGGATAATTATAATGATTATTTACACAATGCATTATGTGAAGATTCTCAAACTCCTCAGTAAATCTGCTTTAATTATTGTTTTGCATATACGTTGTAAGTTGTGACAGCCATAATTGTATGCTATTTTAAAGGCTAAGTTTACTGCTTAGTTTGGTTGTTTTGTCGTTTAGGCTCATTTCCTAAGGGCTTGTTTACACTTGCAGTGTGTTCTTGCCACCCCCAAACACTCCACCTTAAGCTGCTAAAACAGCAGATGGGGCATACACATGCCGCAGCAATGACAAGAATTAAACTCCCTGTTATGTTCGCCAGCCAGTACCCATGACCCATTCAAGTATTCAGATATGAACCATTCAAGTGAATACAATGCATGCGGTTGGGGAGAAGTTGCGTGGCCTTTTAGGGGTTAAATCATGCAGTGGGGAGGCAACGTAACTACCTCCTGACCTTCTGTCAAATGTCCTCTGATAAGCAATCCATCATTCTTCACAGGGCTACTATGAGCACTAAATTAGTTGAGAATCTTCATACAATAATTTGTATGAATATTCACTTCAATTATCCAATCATGTCCAGAATAAAAAAGGAAACAGGAATTTGTTTTTAACATAACTGGATAATACAACTGATTATTCGCACAATTTATTGTTTTAAGATTCTCAACTCCTTTAACAAAACGAGCCTAATTGTATTTATTGCTTCTCCTATTCTACTGTATGTGGGAAGTGTTCTGTCAGCAGACTTTTCATTAGCTGGTAATTGATTTCCTTGCAGCCGGGAAGCTGATTGCAAACATCTGTTATATAGTAAGAAAGAAGAAAAATGTAATTTATATATGAAACTGTATATCTCAGGAATAAAATGTGAAAAACATCACAAGCTTAGTTAGAAACGCATTGTTTTGAGATTAAAGTATAACTATAGGCAAACCTTATAACTATAGGCAATCATCTGTCAGGTTTTATTGCTGCTTGTGCCCCTTTAGGGAGATTCACCCTCTCTATTTGTCCTGTTTACTGTTATCACTGAAAGTGAGAGTAAAAGAAAATCCCACATTTTGTTTTATTCTCAGAACAGTAATAGAGGGAAAATCTTCCAAAAGGATCACTTATATTATTGGAGTGTTTTGGCTCAGGGACAGGAAGTAAAAGGAATTCTCAATGGGACACAAAAGTAAAAAAAAAAAAAAAAAAAAAAACTAACATGGGTTACAACCCTTCCCCACTCTACCCAAAATTAAAAACAAGTTTTGCCTTTAGTTATACTTTAGACGTCCTATTTTATTTCTTTACCATAGGGCTTACGCAGTCCATCTAGTGCCTTACCTTTCCCCTTCCCTGCCTTTTACCCATCTTAGACCATAAAATCTTTAAAATAATGTGAACATCATGTCAATAATTGTGGTATGGTAAACTGTAAAGTGTACAATTTCTCAATTCTAAAACCTTCCAAATACAGTATATAAAATAACTCTTTTAGGGTAGATTTAGACATGCGTCTAAGTCTCCCTTTCCTCTAAAGCATGATCCACGTTCGGATCACGCTCCCAAAGCTACTGATAGGCAGTGAAGAAGAGATACAATGCCTCCTCACCCCCTGTTTTGACCCCCTTTTTTCTGACAAATGCACCGTAACCGCATGCATTGCACATTGTTGCAGGATGTTTGCAGCGTTTTTCCATTTACTTGAATGTGTAGCATTTAGTGGGCTTACCACCCGCCATCGCTACATTTCGGCTAAGCTTTGCAGCAGGTACAAAACAAAGCATCAGGTTTGCAGCATATAAATACACCCGTCTACTCCCTATTGCAGCTTAAGAGAGGAGGCAGTTGGCAGGTTTCAGAAACCGTGCATTTTTGCCACACACCCCTCCCCCCCAACCGTACATCTAAAGGAAGCCCCGAGGGGGCCTTGAATGTATTAGGCCATCTTGAGAGGTTCCTTTTAAAAGAATAGATTGCTAGATATATTTTTTCTATTATACAGTATATAAATGTAGGGTTATTTTTAAAGTGCACCTTTATATGTCAGTACTGTTGAATATAAAATTATTATTTCATGCTCTGTTTAGCACGTATTAAAAGCCACATCTTGTTCCATTAATTTAATTATAGAAAGCTACGTTCAGTATAATCAGTGAAAGATGTATGAGATCTTGTTACTTGTAAGCTGCTAAGACTCATGTGACCCAGCTGCCATAATATGCTGCCCTGTCTATTCTTTTTAAAATGTTGATTCATGAAAGGAATACAATAGGGAGTTCTCTTGTAATACACCCGTTCGCGTATAAAGCAAAAATACTATGACAGCAGTCACCAATGACTTTTGAAATGTCAGCCTTTTAAACCGATTATGTAATAATAATGCACATCACTGCTTTCCTTATTAGATAGAGTGACTGTGACCTTTATCAATAAAAAAAAAAAGTAAAAAGAAAAACTTTTGTTCTATTTTATGCTGCTGATTGTGCAGGAAAACAAGAATACTTTTCACATTGTAACTTTCTGTGATGATTTGTTAACAATTACAATACTGATTCTGTTTTATATTGTCTGTGCGTGGGTGTTTAAAAAAGACCATTTGCTCAGCAATTACTAAATAAGGCACTACTTCAAGAAATAGGTTGTTTATAGTGTCTCCTTGCTCATAGTAAGAACGCATGCACAAATTAGAATTATAGCTCTTGTATAACTTCTGGTCAAAACATTAAAATGACTTGCAGTATGATTACTTTTAAATTAAAACAATATTTTGTGTATTGAGTTCCAATCTAAGCATTGTATTGTGTATTCCAAGTTGTGTATTGGGTTCCAAGCTGAAGGGGCTGCAATGTCAGAGCACCTGCTCCAAATCTGCAAAACACTCCAGTGTGCAAGCAGGCCTAACTGTACTTGTCTAGTCCTAGCCAGCTGACAGAGCAGGACAGGGCTATTCATGTTAGATTAGAAACCCAATGACATCAAAGCTGGGATATGCTTTCTCTCACTGAAGCCAATGTAAAGGAGCAAACTTCACCTGACCACCAATATGAGGGGGGGGGGGGGGGTGCATGCACTGACCACTGATGTAAGGAGGCATGCTTCAACAGTGGAAGCAAGCCTTTTAAACTGGTAGTCAGGAGCAGTGATTTTAATTATGCCTAAAGTGAAACAATAAAGATTCCTGTCGGTGAACCATTTTTTCTTTTTACATTTTGGCATGGGGTTTCCCGTAAAATCCATACCAGACCTAAAGCATCTGGTATTGATTGGGGGGACCCCACATTGCTTTTTTTAACAGTGTCAAGAAAAGGCTCTTGTCCCCATCAACAAGGGGACAAGGTGCTTTGGGGTCCCCCATGTTGATGGCATGTGGCCTGGTATGGTTCAGGAGGGGGGCACTCGCTCCTCCCCTCCCTTTCCTCTCCTGCTGTGCTGCATGCCCAGATAAGGGCCTGGTATGGAACTATTACTACTTTTCTATTGCCAGCAATTTCTTTTTTCATTCAGCTGTCAGCAGTCATTCAGCTGTCTGCACCCTTAATCCGTTGTTAATGATGCAGAGGCCAGCTTCCCAGCCCACTCCTTAAAAACCAGCTTTGCTCAATCAGGGCTTAGAATGCACTGTGCAGCGCGCAGTGCATTGTGGGGCGCTTGGCGGGCGAACAACCTGCCAAGTGCCCAGCAAATTTGGGTGTAGCAGCTGTAAATCACTGTAGTAGTCCAAGCTACTACAGTGATGGCTCCAATTTTCTAGATGCCATGCTGAGCAGTAGGGATGAGCCGAACAGACCGAAAGTTCGCGCGAATTTTCGAACCCTATTCGTTATAATGGACGCGAACGTTCAAAATCAAAATTGCTAATTACAACGGCCAATATGCATGTTAATGTCATAAAACAGGTTTGGGGACCCGGGTCCTGCCCCAGGGGACATATATCAATGCAAAAAGAACTTTTAAAAACTAACGTTTTTTCGGGAGCAGTCATTTTAATGATGCATAAAGTGAAAAAAAAAAAGTGAAATTTTCCTTTAAATATGGTACCTGGGGGGTGTCTAAAGTATGCCTGTGAAGTGGCATGTGTTTCCCGTGTTTAGAACTGTCCCTGCACAAAATGACATTTGTAAAGGAACAAAAGAAGCCATTTAAAACCACTTGCGGCTTTAATGTCATGTCTTGTCCTGGCCGCCATATGGCTGAAAATCCTTGAGAAAAATGGCATGGCTACCCCATCACCCCAGCCCCTTTGGGTCTTGTATGGATATTAAGGGGGACCCTGCACCCAAAATAAAACCCTATACCTACAACCCTATATACTCTGAACAGCAGTATATAGGTGGTGCAAACAAGACACGGACTGTAGGTTTGTTCTTAAGTAGAATCTGAACAGGTACATTATGAAGTGTAGCTCCATCCCAAAAAAATCAATTTTTAAGCTTTTTGGAGAACATAGGGAGGGGTTATCACCCCTGTAACATTTGCTGTCTTTGCACCTCTGTTCAGAACATTTCACCTCACTTTCCGTCCCAATGACAAATGTTTTTGGAAAAGTGGGGTTTTAATTGAAACAAGGATTGGTGATAAAGCATCAGTAGAGAGGAGATACCTTTTTCCCAAATTAAATCTAACAGGATCGAATTTCCCTTCCTAGGGGTAGATTTCCTCTCACTTCCTGTTTTCTCTTTCCGTTTGCAAGTAGGAGTCGTTTGTAAGTTGGATGTTTGAAAGTAGGGGCCTGCCGTATATACTCTGCAGAAATTTGCCCTATTAGATGTTGGTGTAGCCACAAGACTGGTGGGCACAGGAATGGGCCCTGCTGTGAGTTAATAGATCAAGATTTGTACTTGCATGCACCTGTTGACCTGGGGCAGAAAAATTGGGCCTTTGGTGGTGGTGGTGGTGGTGGTGGACGGTGTTGCCACAAGACTGTAAGCCCTCACAGTTACTCTTTGTGGGTGCAGGAATGGGCCCTGCTGTGAGTTATTAGATCAAGATTTGTAATTGCATGCACCTGTTGAACAGGGCAGAAAAATTGGGCCTTTGGTGGTGGTGGTGGGTGGTGGTGGACGGTGTTGCCACAAGACTGTAGGCCCTCGTAGTTACTCTTGGTGGGTGCAGGAATGGGCCCTGCTGTGAACTATTAGATCAAGATTTGTAATTACACGCCCCTGTTAAACAGGGGCTGAAAAATTGTGCCTTAGGCATTGGTGCTGGTGCCACAACACTGCAACCCCTCACAGATACTGTACTCTGAGCACAGCAATGAGACCTGTTGCAAAGCATTGCCTAAAAATTGAAATTACACGCCCCAACAGGGGCTGAAAAATTGTGCCTTAGGCATTGGTGCTGGTGCCACAACACTGCAACCCCTCACAGATACTGTACTCTGAGCACAGCAATGAGACCTTTTGCAAAGCATTGCCTAAAAATTGTAATTACACGCCCCAATAGGGGCTGAAAAATTGTGCCTTAGGCACTGGTGCTGGTGCCACAACACTGCAACCCCTCACAGATACTGTACTTGGAGCACAGCAGTCACACCTGTTGCGAAGCATTTTTTTTTAAAAATTGTAAGTACACGCCCCTGCTATACAGGGGCTGAAAAATTGTGCCTTAGGCACTGGTGTGGTGGCATGGATCATTGAGGAGGAGGAAGAGGATAGTCAGTGAACATAACAGGACAGTCACTCAGCATCAGCATAGGCAGTCTTGAAGGGATGTGACATTATAAATTATTCAGTTATATCCGCTTCAGGTGCCTGGTAGCTGGTGGTGATCCAAGACTGATTCATTTTTATGAAGGTCAGTCGATCAACCGAGTCGGTGGACAGGCGCACCCTATGATCGGTGACAAATCCTCCAGCAGCACTGAATGTGCGTTCGGAAAGAACGCTGGATGCAGGACAGGCCAGTAGCTCAATTGCATACTGTGCAAGCTCTGGCCAGTGATCCATCCTCAGGACCCAGTAAGCCAGAGGAATTTCGGTGGGAAAGGTGTCCAAGTCTGACCTTGCCCCTAGGTATTCCTGCACCATGTATATCAGACGCTGGCGATGGTTGCTGGAACCGATCATACCTTGGGGCTGCGGACTAAAAAATTGTCTGAACGCATCGGTCAGACGTCCACCTTCCCCACCGCTCCTTCTGCTACTGACCGAAGCCTCAGCAACTCGTCGTCCAGGACCAGGAGTTTGTAACCTCCCAGTTTCTGGGAACGCGTTGCACAGACCTTTCTGCAAGGCCTCCCTGAGATGTCTCATCCTCTGCTCCCTCTGCGACGGCAAGATAAGGTCCGCAACCTTACCCTTGTACCGTGGATCAAGGAGAGTGGCCAGCCAGTAATGGTCCCTCTCCTTGATCCGAAGAACACAAGGATCCTTCCGCAGGCTTTTCAGGATCAGGGAGGCCATGCTACGTAGGTTAGCTGAGGCATTCAGTCGGGAGTCTTCTGGGTCACTGAGGATGACATGATCGCCAGCCACCTCCTCCCAGCCACGTACAAGTCCACTGGTTTGTTGGGACTGTACATCATCCCTAAAAGACTGCTGCTGCTGATGCTGAGTGCCAGGCTCCACCTCCATGCTCACACAATCCTCCTCCTCCTCCTCATCCTCTTCCTGTGTGATGGGTGGGACAGAAGGAACACTGTCTGGATAAAGGGGGCCTTGAGAGGCAAGGAAGTCCTCCTCTTCCTGCCTCTGTTCTGCCTCAAGTGCCCTGTCCATTATCCCACGCAGCGTATGCTCCAACAGGTGGACAAGAGGTACAGTGTCACTGATGCATGCACTGTCACTGCTCACCATCCTCGTGGCCTCCTCAAATGGTGAGAGGACAGTGCATGCATCCCTGATCATGCTCCACTGGCGTGGGGAAAAAAAGCCAAGCTCCCCTGACCCTGTCCTGGTGCCGTAGTCGCAAAGGTACTCATTGATGGCCCTCTGCTGCGTGTGCAGTCGTTGCAGCATGGCCAACGTTGAGTTCCACCTGGTGGGCATGTCACATATTAGGCGGTTCTTGGGCAGATTCAGCTCCTTTTGCAGCTCAGTCAGCCGAGCACTGGCATTATAAGATCGGCGGAAATGCACACAGACTTTCCTGGCCTGCCTCAGGACATCCTGTAAGCCTGGGTACCTGCCCAAGAACCGCTGCACCACCAGGTTGAGGACGTGAGCCATACAGGGCACATGGGTGAGCTGCCCCTGTCGCAGGGCGGAGAGGAGGTTGGTGCCATTGTCAGAAACGACCATTCCTGGCTTAAGCTGGCGTGGCGTCAACCACCTCTCGGCCTGCCCCTGCAGAGCTGGCAGAACCTCTGCCCCAGTGTGGCTCCTGTCCCCCAAACACACCAGCGCAAGCACGGCATGGCATATTTTTGCCTGCATACTCGCGTAGCCCCTTGTACGCCTACGGAGCACCGCTGGTTCCGAGGACAGAGCACTGGAGGAAGAAGAAGAGGAGGGGGTGGAGGAGAGAGGTGTGTCACAACCAGTAGTAGCATTTTGGAGGTGTGGTGGCGGAACAACCTCCAACACTACTGCACCTTGTCCTGCATCCCTCCCAGCTGCCAATAGAGTGACCCAATGGGCCGTGAAAGAAAGATAACGTCCCTGTCCATGCCTGCTGGACCATGAGTCAGCGGTAATATGCACCTTACTGCTGACCGCCCTGTCCAGCGAGGCATGGACATTGCCTTCCACATGCCGGTAGAGAGACGGAATGGGAACCTGCCACTGAGGAACCGCACATTGAACAAACTCACGGAAGGGGGCCGAGTCTACCAACTGAAAAGGCAGCAGTTGAAGTGCTAGCAATTTAGCCAAGCTAACATTCAACCGCTGGGCATGTGGATGGCTGGAAGTATACTTCTTTAGACGGTCCAGCAGCTGGGGCAGGGAAATTTGCCTGCTACAATCGGACGTCGGTGTACTGCAAGTACTTGGTTGTGACACACCTAATTCTACACCTTCAGTCCTCTCAGAGCAGCTTTCAGAGAGGACTGAAGATATAGTGGGGATGGAGATCCCAGCTGATGAGGAGCAAGGAGAGGTCCGCTTTGTTCTTTGGTGTGGGTCTTTTATGTGTGCTTGCCAACGAGCTGCATGGCAGGTCGACATATGTCTGCTCATGCTTGTGGTGCCCAAGCGGCTGATGTTTTGGCCACACGAGATACGCTTGAGACAAATATTGCAAATAGCAGTGGTGCGATCTGATGCACTCGTCTCAAAAAAGGCCCACACCAAAGAACTTTTGTGATAACGTGCAGAGGCAGCGCCCTGCACAGGCGGAGCTCTGCGGTGTGGTACAGTTGCTGTGCTGGCCTCTAGCTGGCCTCCAGGGGGCATCCTGCCTCGTTGGACATGTGACGCCGCATCCTCCTCCTCCTCCTCTCTCCCTTCAGGCACCCACGTGGAGTCAGTGACCTCATCATCCCCTCCCTCTTCCCCACTAGAGCAAACCTGGCAGTAAGCTGCAGCTGGTGGAACAGTACTGCCAGATTGCTGTCCTTCAGCATCCCCTCTCTCTGCGCGCACACTACTGCCTTCCTCAAGCTGGGTATCATCATCCGAGCCTTCGAATCGTTGGGCATCCTCCTGGAGCATGTACCCAACACTGTGCTCAAACAATTCGGGGGACTCCTCAGGAGGACATGGTGGGTCTAGGGAAGGGGTGGCTGATGATGCCATTGAGTACGCGTTGGCAGCTGCTCTGCCAGTACCCTGAGCCTGGGTGAGAGAGGATGAGGAGGATGAGGAGGGCTTGGTCATCCATTCTATCAAGCCTTCGGCATGATGCGGCTCCACATGTCCAGCTGCCGAAAACAAAGACAAGCGTGTCCCATGGCCACGTGCTGATGACGATGCACGACCACGTCCACGGCCAGCACTGTTGTCTCTAGAAACAGAGCCTGCCTGCCCTGCGTTCTTGCCTCGGCACGCTCTGCCTCTCCTTGGCGGTCTTCCAGCCATTGTAGTCGGTAGTGTATATAGTATAAAAAATAGAGCTCCTATGTGTGCTCAAAACACACTGTAGGTCCTATGGGTGCTGACACTAACACACTATAGGTACTATGTGTGCTGCTGACAAGAAAATATAGGAGCTATGTGTGCTGCCACAAACACACTATAAGTCCTATGGGTGCTGCTGACACAAAGACACTATAGGTACTATATGTGTGCTGCTGTCAAGAAAATATAGGAGCTCTGTGTGCTGCCACTAACACACTAGAAGTCCTATGGGTGCTGCTGACACAATAGGTAGTATATGTGTGCTGCTGAGAAGACAATATAGGAGCTCTGTGTGCTGCCACTAACACACTAGAAGTCCTATGGGTGCTGCTGACACAATAGGTAGTATGTGTGTGCTGCTGTCAAGAAAATATAGGAGCTCTGTGTGCTGCCACTAACACACTAGAAGTCCTATGGGTGCTGCTGACACAATAGGTAAAATATGTGTGCTGCTGTCAAGAAAATATAGGAGCTCTGTGTGCTGCCTGCCACTAACACACTAGAAGTCCTATGGGTGCTGCTGAGAAGAAAATATAGGAGCTCTGTGTGCTGCCACTAACACACTAGAAGTCCTATGGGTGCTGCTGAGAAGAAAATATAGGAGCTCTGTGTGCTGCCACTAACGCACTAGAAGTCCTATGGGTGCTGCTGAGAAGAAAATATAGGAGCTCTGTTTGCTGCCACTAACACACTAGAAGTCCTATGGGTGCTGCTGAGAAGAAAATATAGGAGCTCTGTGTGCTGCCACTAACACACTAGAAGTCCTATGGGTGCTGCTGAGAAGAAAATATAGGAGCTCTGTGTGATGCCACTAACACACTAGAAGTCCTATGGGTGCTGCTGAGAAGAAAATATAGGAGCTCTGTGTGATGCCACTAACACACTAGAAGTCATATGGGTGCTGCTGACACAATAGGTAAAATATGTGTGCTGCTGTCAAGAAAATATAGGAGCTCTGTGTGCTGCCTGCCACTAACACACTAGAAGTCCTATGGGTGCTGCTGAGAAGAAAATATAGGAGCTCTGTGTGATGCCACTAACACACTAGAAGTCCTATGGGTGCTGCTGAGAAGAAAATATAGGAGCTCTGTGTGATGCCACTAACACACTAGAAGTCCTATGGGTGCTGCTGAGAAGAAAATATAGGAGCTCTGTGTGATGCCACTAACACACTAGAAGTCCTATGGGTGCTTCTGCAAAGAAAATATAGGAGCTCTGTGTGATGCCACTAACACACTAGAAGTCCTGTGGGTGCTGCTGAGAAGAAAATATAGGAGCTCTGTGTGATGCCACTAACACACTAGAAGTCCTATGGGTGCTGCTGAGAAGAAAATATAGGAGCTCTGTTTGCTGCCACTAACACACTAGAAGTCTTATGGGTGCTGCTGACACAATAGGTAAAATATGTGTGCTGCTGTCAAGAAAATATAGGAGCTCTGTGTGCTGCCTGCCACTAACACACTAGAAGTCCTATGGGTGCTGCTGAGAAGAAAATATAGGAGCTCTGTGTGCTGCCACTAACACACTAGAAGTCCTATGGGTGCTGCTGAGAAGAAAATATAGGAGCTCTGTGTGCTGCCACTAACGCACTAGAAGTCCTATGGGTGCTGCTGAGAAGAAAATATAGGAGCTCTGTTTGCTGCCACTAACACACTAGAAGTCCTATGGGTGCTGCTGAGAAGAAAATATAGGAGCTCTGTGTGCTGCCACTAACACACTAGAAGTCCTATGGGTGCTGCTGAGAAGAAAATATAGGAGCTCTGTGTGATGCCACTAACACACTAGAAGTCCTATGGGTGCTGCTGAGAAGAAAATATAGGAGCTCTGTGTGATGCCACTAACACACTAGAAGTCCTATGGGTGCTGCTGACACAATAGGTAAAATATGTGTGCTGCTGTCAAGAAAATATAGGAGCTCTGTGTGCTGCCTGCCACTAACACACTAGAAGTCCTATGGGTGCTGCTGAGAAGAAAATATAGGAGCTCTGTGTGATGCCACTAACACACTAGAAGTCCTATGGGTGCTGCTGAGAAGAAAATATAGGAGCTCTGTGTGATGCCACTAACACACTAGAAGTCCTATGGGTGCTGCTGAGAAGAAAATATAGGAGCTCTGTGTGATGCCACTAACACACTAGAAGTCCTATGGGTGCTGCTGAGAAGAAAATATAGGAGCTCTGTGTGATGCCACTAACACACTAGAAGTCCTATGGGTGCTGCTGACACAATAGGTAAAATATGTGTGCTGCTGTCAAGAAAATATAGGAGCTCTGTGTGCTGCCTGCCACTAACACACTAGAAGTCCTATGGGTGCTGCTGAGAAGAAAATATAGGAGCTCTGTGTGCTGCCACTAACACACTAGAAGTCCTATGGGTGCTGCTGAGAAGAAAATTTAGGAGCTCTGTGTGCTGCCACTAACACACTAGAAGTCCTATGGGTGCTGATGAGAAGAAAATATAGGAGCTCTGTTTGCTGCCACTAACACACTAGAAGTCCTATGGGTGCTGCTGAGAAGAAAATATAGGAGCTCTGTTTGCTGCCACTAACACACTAGAAGTCCTATGGGTGCTGCTGAGAAGAAAATATAGGAGCTCTGTGTGATGCCACTAACACACTAGAAGTCCTATGGGTGCTGCTGAGAAGAAAATATAGGAGCTCTGTGTGATGCCACTAACACACTAGAAGTCCTATGGGTGCTGCTGACACAATAGGTAAAATATGTGTGCTGCTGTCAAGAAAATATAGGAGCTCTATGTGCTGCCTGCCACTAACACACTAGAAGTCCTATGGGTGCTGCTGAGAAGAAAATATAGGAGTTCTGTGTGCTGCCACTAACACACTAGAAGTCCTATGGGTGCTGCTGAGAAGAAAATATAGGAGCTCTGTGTGATGCCACTAACACACTAGAAGTCCTATGGGTGCTGCTGAGAAGAAAATATAGGAGCTCTGTGTGATGCCACTAACACACTAGAAGTCCTATGGGTGCTGCTGACACAATAGGTAAAATATGTGTGCTGCTGTCAAGAAAATATAGGAGCTCTGTGTGCTGCCTGCCACTAACACACTAGAAGTCCTATGGGTGCTGCTGAGAAGAAAATATAGGAGCTCTGTGTGCTGCCACTAACACACTAGAAGTCCTATGGGTGCTGCTGAGAAGAAAATATAGGAGCTCTGTGTGCTGCCACTAACGCACTAGAAGTCCTATGGGTGCTGCTGAGAAGAAAATATAGGAGCTCTGTTTGCTGCCACTAACACACTAGAAGTCCTATGGGTGCTGCTGAGAAGAAAATATAGGAGCTCTGTGTGCTGCCACTAACACACTAGAAGTCCTATGGGTGCTGCTGAGAAGAAAATATAGGAGCTCTGTGTGATGCCACTAACACACTAGAAGTCCTATGGGTGCTGCTGAGAAGAAAATATAGGAGCTCTGTGTGATGCCACTAACACACTAGAAGTCCTATGGGTGCTGCTGACACAATAGGTAAAATATGTGTGCTGCTGTCAAGAAAATATAGGAGCTCTGTGTGCTGCCTGCCACTAACACACTAGAAGTCCTATGGGTGCTGCTGAGAAGAAAATATAGGAGCTCTGTGTGATGCCACTAACACACTAGAAGTCCTATGGGTGCTGCTGAGAAGAAAATATAGGAGCTCTGTTTGCTGCCACTAACACACTAGAAGTCCTATGGGTGTGCTGCTGAGAAGAAAATATAGGAGCTCTGTGTGATGCCACTAACACACTAGAAGTCCTATGGGTGCTGCTGAGAAGAAAATATAGGAGCTCTGTGTGATGCCACTAACACACTAGAAGTCCTATGGGTGCTGCTAACACAATAGGTAAAATATGTGTGCTGCTGTCAAGAAAATATAGGAGCTCTGTGTGCTGCCTGCCACTAACACACTAGAAGTCCTATGGGTTCTGCTGAGAAGAAAATATAGGAGCTCTGTGTGATGCCACTAACACACTAGAAGTCCTATGGGTGCTGCTGAGAAGAAAATATAGGAGCTCTGTGTGATGCCACTAACACACTAGAAGTCCTATGGGTGCTGCTGACACAATAGGTAAAATATGTGTGCTGCTGTCAAGAAAATATAGGAGCTCTGTGTGCTGCCTGCCACTAACACACTAGAAGTCCTATGGGTGCTGCTGAGAAGAAAATATAGGAGCTCTGTGTGCTGCCACTAACACACTAGAAGTCCTATGGGTGCTGCTGAGAAGAAAATATAGGAGCTCTGTTTGCTGCCACTAGCACACTAGAAGTCCTATGGGTGCTGCTGAGAAGAAAATATAGGAGCTCTGTGTGATGCCACTAACACACTAGAAGTCCTATGGGTGCTGCTGAGAAGAAAATATAGGAGCTCTGTGTGATGCCACTAACACACTAGAAGTCCTATGGGTGCTGCTGACACAATAGGTAAAATATGTGTGCTGCTGTCAAGAAAATATAGGAGCTCTGTGTGCTGCCTGCCACTAACACACTAGAAGTCCTATGGGTGCTGCTGAGAAGAAAATATAGGAGATCTGTGTGATGCCACTAACACACTAGAAGCCCTATGGGTGCTGCTGAGAAGAAAATATAGGAGCTCTGTGTGATGCCACTAACACACTAGAAGTCCTATGGGTGCTGCTGACACAATAGGTAAAATATGTGTGCCGCTGTCAAGAAAATATAGGAGCTCTGTGTGCTGCCTGCCACTAACACACTAGAAGTCCTATGGGTGCTGCTGAGAAGAAAATATAGGAGCTCTGTGTGATGCCACTAACACACTAGAAGTCCTATGGGTGCTGCTGACACAATAGGTAAAATATGTGTGCTGCTGTCAAGAAAATATAGGAGCTCTGTGTGCTGCCTGCCACTAACACACTAGAAGTCCTATGGGTGCTGCTGAGAAGAAAACATAGGAGCTCTGTGTGCTGCCACTAACACACTAGAAGTCCTATGGGTGCTGCTGAGAAGAAAATATAGGAGCTATGTGTGATGCCACTAACACACTAGAAGTCCTATGGGTGCTGCTGACACAATAGGTAAAATATGTGTGCTGCTGTCAAGAAAATATAGGAGCTCTGTGTGCTGCCTGCCACTAACACACTAGAAGTCCTATGGGTGCTGCTGAGAAGAAAATATAGGAGCTCTGTTTGCTGCCACTAACACACTAGAAGTCCTATGGGTGCTGCTGAGAAGAAAATATAGGAGCTCTGTTTGCTGCCACTAACACACTAGAAGTCCTATGGGTGCTGCTGAGAAGAAAATATAGGAGCTCTGTTTGCTGCCACTAACACACTAGAAGTCCTATGGGTGCTGCTGAGAAGAAAATATAGGAGCTCTGTGTGCTGCCACTAACACACTAGAAGTCCTATGGGTGCTGCTGAGAAAAAAATATAGGAGCTCTGTGTGATGCCACTAACACACTTGAAGTCCTATGGGTGCTGTTGGGGTGCAATGCTGTGCTAACAGCACTGCGGTTGGTACTACTGCAATACTGTACTAACAGTAAGCACGCACCAGACTAATCCCCAGCAGCAGCTAATAACACACTAACTGTGCAATCAGCAGCAATGAACGATCACTAATGATGAATGACTCAGGTAGCAATGGTTTAGCAAAGAAATAGCCAATGGTTTAGCAAAGAAATAGCAATCAAGCAAAGACAGAATCAGCAGACTGCTCTCTCCTAAAGCCGGAACACATGTGACCGGAGCCGACTGGGTGACGGCCTTTTAAATGGTGGGGCGTGTACTAAAGCCCCTGAGCTTTAATTGGCTACAGGCGTCCTGCCTGTAGCCAATTATTGCTCTCCGAGTCTCCGGCGCTGTGATTGGCCAAGCATGCGGGGTCACAGTGCATGCTTGGCCAATCATCAGCCAGCAATGCACTGCGCCGGCAGCGCTGGCCGCAATGCATTGCGGGGCCACTCGCATCACACGAATGTGATGCGAACGGCCCAAATAGTTCTGGGCTCGCCGAGCGAGCGAACGCCCGGTGCTCGATTCGAACGTGGGTTCGAATCGAGCACCGGGCCCATCCCTACTGAGCAGCTGCCTTTCTGCATAATAATCAGAGGGGGTCACTCACACAGCAAGGCATTCAGGCAATGCTTTGCATTCTTCTCAATGAATGCAAAATGATTTGTGTTTGAATGAGATGGAGATTGAGACTTCACCGTCCTTCCACTGTACCTCACCCAATCAGAGAATGGCCAAAGAAAACCTCCTGAATATCTGTTGCCAATTTTATATTAGAGACAGAAAAAAAATTCCTCCTGAATATCAGTCAGATCAACTCAATGGATTTCCATAATATCTTTTAGTAACTCAAACTTTATGCCCATCCATAACACAAGTTCCACCTTCTAAAGGGAATTAAAGCATATGTTAACCTTCAGTAATATAGTTACATCAGGTTAATCAGGTTAAAAAAAAAACAAGTCCATCCAGCTCAAACACTAAAAAAATAATAATTCATACAATCCCAAATACACAATCCTGTATCCACAGTTGATCAAAAAGAAGATGAAAAACCCCAGCAAAGAATGATCCAATTTGCTACAGCAGTAAAAAATTCCTTCCTGATCCCCCGAGAGGCAATTCCCTGGATCAACTTTACCTATAAATGTTCGTACCCAGTTATATTATGTACATTTAGGAAAGAATCCAGGCCTTTTTTAAAGCAATCTACTGAGCTGACCAGAACCACCTCTGGAGGGAGTCTATTCCACATTTTCACAGCTCTTACTGTGAAGAAACCTTTCAGTATTTGGAGATGATATCTCTTTTCTCTTTTTCTCTAGATGTACACGGACCCCTTATGTATTTGTACATATTGATTATATCCCCTCCTCTTCTCAAGAGAAAATAATTTCAGTTTCTCTAATATTTCCTCATAGCTGAGCTCTTTCATGTCTCTCATCAGTTTGGTGGCCCTTCTCTGCACTTTCTCCAGTCCCTCTATATCCTTTTTGAGAACTGATGCCCAAAACTGAACTGCATATTCCAGATGAGGTCTTACTAATGATTTGTGCAGGGGCCAAATGATTTCTCTCTCTTTCTCTCTGGAGTCCATACCTCTTTAAATACAAGAAAGGACTTTTCTCACTTTGGAAACCTCAGCTTGACATTGCATGCTTTTATTAAGCTTATGATCTACCAAAACCCCCAGATCCTTCTCCACTACTGGATTATGCCAGTTGTACTCCCTCTAGTATGTATGATGCATACTAAGCTATGATGCTTAGCCCCCAAGTGCATAACTTTGCATTTATCAACATTAAACCTCATTTGTCACATAGTTACCCAAACAGTGCATTGAGGTCGGCTTGTAAGTTGAAGACATACTGTAAAGACGTTATTCCACTGCATAGCTTGGTGTTATCTGCAAAGACTGAAATGGTACTTTTACTTTCAGACCCAATATCATTTATAAAGGTTTTAAAAAGTAAGGGTCCCAACACTGAACTTTGGGGTACACCACTGCTAACCTTAGACCATTCAGAGTAAGAATCGTTAACCACTACTCTCTGAATTCTGTCTTTTAGCCAGTTTTTTATCTATTTACAAACTCATCTTTCCAAGCCTGTAGACTTTACCTTACACCTGAGCCGTGTGTGGGGAACTGTGTCAAACGATTTTGAAAAATCCAAGGATAATACCTCCACAGCCACCCCTCTGTCCAAGGTTTTACTTACCTCCTCATAAAAAGAAATTAGGTTTGTTTGACAACTTCTGTCTTTCATGAATCAATGCTGTCTGTTGCTTCAAATATTTTTTCCAGCAAGAACCCATCTATGTGGTCTTTTATTAAACTCTCCAGTATCTTCCTAACTATAAAAGTTAAACTAACAGGTCTATAGTTACTTGGTAAAGACTTTGATCCTTTTTAAATATAGGCACCACATTGGCCCTACGCCAATCCACCGGTACTATTCCAGTCATTAACGAATCCCTAAAAATTAGAATCAATAGCTTTGAAATGACAGAGCTAAATTCTTTTATGATTCGTGTGTGGATGCCATCTGGTCCAGGTGCTTTATCCACCTTTATTCTGTATAATTTTTTCTGGACCATATCACATTTGATCCATATATAACATGTTACTTATTACAGCCATATTCAGGGTGTGACATATAACATGTTATTAAAGCAGCTGCCTGTACCTTGACACAATCCCCATTGTGGCCGGGTGCAGGGGATCCTCTCCTTGCACCCGCTGTCATAATTGAAAAACAACAAGCCGCGTGGGGTTCCGCACACACCGCCGCATTATTCATTAACAGAGTTCTGTAAATAAATTAACTACAAGTACCGTCTTTCAGTACGGCAGACAACTTGTAGTTCTCAATGAACTGTGAGCGAGCTGGTGAGAGCTCTCATAGATTATTTATCTTCATAGACTTCAGTAACTGTCTGCCCGCACAGGACGTACGAGCAGACAGCTGTACTAACAGTCTGCAAGAGCTAGACATTGCACCCGATCAGCAATGCTTTACAGGCTCCTAAGAAAAAATAATGCACATTTTTTTTACCTACAAAGAATGTGCATTTTTTTTTTTTTAAAGTGAACTTATCCCTTATATTTTTGTGATGGAGAGAGACAGAAAGTCAAATGTATATGCTGTATTCACTCCTAATATTACACTGACAATCAGTCAAATAAAATCATAAATTATTATTTCTGTATAATAGCCTATCCTCCTCATCCAAAAATGAAATATGCTTTCAAACTTCAGTTACACAAAAAAGCGATATCAGTTATGCTTCTGTTCTGACATCTTGCACATGCACCAATGCTATTAGCATTTAATGGGCTATTTATGGAGACGCAATGAGGTTATTATACCAAAAGAGCAGAGCATGTTCACTTTCAAAGTTAGTTTTCATTTTGCAAAGTGAAGTTTTACCTATTTAAATAAATTAGGTGAAACAAAGCAAACATTCATTTTGCTCAATCATGTGCAAGGAAAATTGAAAAAAAAATAGGAGAGGGGGCGTGGTCTGAGTATGGCCGGCTGAGGACGGGAGATACACGTGCTCCCGGCTCTCCACTAGCTCCAGACGCGACAGCCCTATCAGGTGTCAGCCCAGCGGCATGCACTCGGGGAGACAGCGGGAGACCAGAACCTCCCACAGGGCAGCCAAGGCAGCTAAAGCAGGGGAATTACAACCTGAGATTGAGCATTTTTTTCCGGCGGTTCAGAGACAAGGATCTGGGAGTAAGAAGATGGGCTCACTGAGTCAAATTACCGGGAGCCCGTCTGTGCAGATAACTCAGGCACGGCTGGCTGCGAGGATGAGCTTGAAATCACAGACGTTGGCATGGCTGGAAGGCTCCCCCCTCAGCGTGGGGATGTGGAGCCGATGAAGCTGAAGGTGGAAGACTTGAAGACACTTATTCAGGCACTTTCCACTAGAGCAGACCTAGAGGCACTTATCTCCAAAGTGGAAGAGACACATCAAAAGAAGCTGCAGCTGATATGGGGGATCTACAAACACTGTCAGATCATCTGACAGATGGTAAGACAGCATCACAAACCCTGGAACAGCATGTGACCATACTGGGGAGAGATACTATACCCCCAAAGCTGGAGCTCGACAGGTTATATAGAGCATTGGGCCCCAAGTCTAGAGACCCTAATCGCCTCCGTGATGTAATATGCAATTTACACTATTTTGCACATAGAGAGGCTATACTCAGGAAAGCCTGGGAGGCAAGAATGATAGACTTTAAGGGGGTGCAGTTAAAAATTGTTCCTGACATATCAAGAGCTACACTGCATCGTAGAGCCCTGCTTCATCCAGCCCTAGAATGGGTACGAGAGGCTATACCTACCGTTGGAGGTTTCCAATCTCGGTTTTGATACGAAAAGGCACTTCCTCATTTTTATTTAGATCCCAGGATAATTTACCAGAGCTTTTTTCATTTTTGAATATTGAACCATTTTTGGTCCCAGACTGGTTGCAGCTATTAGCACGAATGTCTAACTGCAAAGGAACCACAGAACTATAGAGGCAAATGGGGAGCAGGGGGATGGTGAATTTAGAAGGAGTATTCCCTAGAATAATTACTAGGGAAGACAAGAGATATGTTTGTTCTTTGGTTTTAATTTATAGGATATTAAATTAATAAGATGAATTTGACATGATGGTTTTCTCTTCCACCCCCCCCCCCTTCTTTTTTTTTTCTTCCCTCCCCCCCCTCTTCATTTTAGATATATTTCTTCAAGATCAAGGAGATTGAATATGAATTATAGCTATAGATATTATTATTATTATTATTATACAGGATTTATATAGCGCCAACAGTTTGCGCAGCGCTTAACAAAATAAAGGCAGACATTACAATTACATTACAATTTGATACAAGAGGAATCAGAGGGCCCTGCTCGTTAGAGCTTACAATCTAAAAAGAAAGGGTCAATTGATACAAGAGGTAATAGCTGTGGGGGATGAGTTGATGGAGGAAGTAAAACAGTGTTAGTTAGAAGCAGGATAGGCTTCTTTAAAGAGAAAGGTTTTCAGGGATCGTCTAAAGATGGATAGATTAGGGGACAGTCGGACAGATTGGGGTAGAGAGTTCCAAAGGATGGGAGAAGCTCTGCAGAAATCCTGGAGGCGAGCATGGGACGAGGTGACAAGGGAGTTAGCGAGCAGGAGGTCTTGGGAGGACCGAAGAGAGCGGCTTGGTTGGTATTTTGGTACTAGGTTAGTGATGTAGCTGGGGGCTGAGTTATGGATGGCTTTGTAAACTATTGTTAGTACTTTGAATTTTATTCGTTGGGTGAGTGGAAGCCAGTGGAGGGATTTGCAGAGAGAGGGGTGGAGGACACTGAATGGTTGGTAAGGTGGATGAGTCTTGCAGCGGCATTCATTATGGACTGAAGGGGGGATAGTCTATGTAAAGGTAGTCCAATGAGGAGGGAGTTGCAGTAGTCGAGGCGAGAGATAACCAGAGAGTGAGTTAGAAGCTTGGTGGTGTCATTCGTTAAAAAGGGGCGTATTCTGGAAATGTTGCGGAGGCTAAGGCGGCATGATTTGGACAGCGATTGTATGTGGGTCTGAAAGGACAGTTCAGGGTCTACGATTACCCCTAGCACCCTGGCATGTGGGGACGGACTGATAGATGTGCCATTGATCTTGACTGAGAAGTCAGGGGAAGGGGCACGTGGGGGAGGAAATATTAAGAGCTCAGTTTTAGACAGATTAAGTTTGAGGAAGTGGTTTGACATCCAGACTGATATGTCTGTTAGTAAATCAGTGATGCGTGAGGAGATTGATGGGGTGAGTTGAGGGGCAGAGAGATAGATTTGGGTGTCATCAGCATATAAATGGTAGTGGAAGCCATGTGAGGCTATCAGCGGACCCAGGGAGGAGGTGTAGATTGAGAATAGTAGAGGTCCAAGGACAGAACCTTGGGGGACCCCAACAGTAAGAGGAGTTGGAGAGGAGGAAGTGGAGTTGTAAGTGACACTGAAGGTGCGATGAGATAGGTAAGATTCGAACCAATGGAGAGCACAGCTATGGAGACCAAGCAAATTTAGTTTTTTGAGGAGGAGTGGGTGGTCAACTGTATCAAAGGCAGCAGAAAGGTCTAAGAGTAAGAGTACAGAATAATGACCATTGGTTTTGGCTGTTAGTAAGTCATTTGTGAGTTTTAGGAGTGCAGTTTCTGTGGAGTGCTGTGGGCGAAATCCAGACTGAAGGGGATCCAGAAGGTTATTCTCAATATGTTATTCTAATAGATATGTAGTATTAATGAGATAGCAATCATGTTATAACCATGCGCTGATTTTGCTTTCATTTATTAAGTGACAGTATAGGAAAGCCATCTAGCTCTATATTTTCTTTATGATTTAGAGGAGCTGGTGGAGATAACCAGGGGCTCTCGCTCCTGGATCATGCTCAACTACTTCCACACATTAGGCCTGCACTCATATAAGGACAGAGGTAGTAGGTTTAGTGCTTAAAGCTAGTTTGCTTTAGTTATCCTTGGGGAGGTTGCAGAACCGCATCCTCCAGAGGTGTTAGCTGAATAGTTGAGTTTTTTTTCTTTTAATCGTCCTCTCCTCCCCTGCCTCTAGATTTACTCCTCTCTTTGAGTGCCTGTGCTTAGAGAGTGGGATACATGAAATGTATTCCATCTCAATAATGTCCCTTAATGTTAAGGGATTAAATACCCCTGAAAAGCGACGTATACTCTTTCAGGACCTGAAACGGTTAGGGGTTGATATAGCATTTATTCCGAAAACACTTTTCAGGGAGAATAGCCCTCCTCTGCTTAGGAATAGAACCTTCCCAATGGTTTACGACTAACCCTGTCGCTAAGATGAGGGGAGTGTCTATTTGGGTTTATAGTAAGATTCCATAGTCATGTTCAGAATCTCTGGTGGACACCAGGGGGCAAAATCTACTTCTGAAGGGTAAGATTGGGGGGGGGTAGGAGTAACCTTGGCCTCTTTTTACGCCCCTAATACACAGCAGAATCTTTTTTTCAGGAAATTTTTGGATAAGCTTTCGGGATTCCTGGAGGGTCGGTTGATCCTGGGGGGGGGGGGGGGGGGGGGGGGGGTTGAATATGCCCCTGATTACCAAGGAAGATACCTCGGGTATCTTCGGGGGTTTCGGCTCTATCCCCAGGAGCCCTGAAACAGACCTTTTGGTGACTTCATGGAGCAAGTTTTGGATGTATGGCATCAGTTTCATTCTGGGGAGAGAGACTACTCTTATTATTCACACCCACATAAGACATACTCTTGTATTGATTATTTCTTTATCCCACATAACCAATTGCATTCAGTAGAGGAAGCTACTTTCGGGATGATCATCTGGTCAGATCATGTGCCAATCTTCTTGAAATATAATCTTTTAGATACCCGACTCCCTGGTCCTGCAACGTGGAATTTCAATGAAAGCCTCCTGCAGGACCCTGCTGTCTTGGAGGATGTTCTTAGAGAGCGACATGGTATTTCCAGGCAAATGACAGGCCTGACTGTAATCCGGTTGTGATCTGGGAGGCCGGCAAAGCAGTGATGCGGGAAGTTTTGATTAAACAGGGGGCTAGGATTAAACGAGAGAGAGAAGCAAATTTTAAACTTTTTTTTAACAGACATCCAGAGATTAGAGACCTTTCATAAACAGGCTCCCACACCAGTTATGGAACGGGATCTTTTGACTGCCCGTAGACAGGTCACAGGCTTACTTTTGTATAAAGCTGAAAGGGCAATACAGGTAGGAAGAAAACAGAGTTATGAATATGGAAACAAATATGGCAAACAACTAGCTAGCTCTCTGAGAGAACAGCAACTAAGGACATATTTGGTGTTTTTTACTCATCGATGTATAATTTACATTTAAATCCCCAGAACCAGACTGCGGTGGATGATTATTTGGCATCCTCTGGAATGCCTGGTCTTACCTCTACTGCACTTCAAGAATCGGAACTACCGATTACACTAGATGAATTTGAGGAAGCGGTAAATTCTGCAAAAGTAAGTAAGGCACCTGGCCCAGGCGGCTTTACCGCTCAATATTATAAACTCCTTTTCCCTATTCTAGGACCCTATCTTGTACAGGTGTATACTGGACTGGGGGACTCAAGCTCTTTTCACACAGAATCATTGAAAGCCCAAATTACGGTATTACTTAATGAAGGTAAAGACCCATCACAATGTGGGAGTTATAGACCGATATCTCTTCTAAATACTGACCTGAAACTTTTTTATAAGATCCTTGCGATGCACCTCAAACAACAATTACCCTCCCTGATTCATCGGGATAAGGTGGGGTTTGTTTAGATGCGGGAAGTACAGGATAATACGATAAAGACCTTGAACTTAATTCATGTTGCTAGTTCATCTAAAACCCCATGTGTATTTTTGGGGACAGATGCAGAGAAGGCTTTTGATCGGGTTAATTAGCAATTTATGTTTTCAGTTTTACGACATGTGGGGGTGGGAAATAACAGGCTCCGATGGATCTCAAGTATTTATACACAACCAACCGCTCAGGTCAAGGTGAATGGAGTTTTGTCCCCTCTTTTTAAGATTATCAATGGGACTAGGCAGGGCTGCCCATTGTCGCCAAGCCTATTTGCCTTGTCTTTGGAACCTTTACTCTGTAGAATTCGATCAAACCAAGATGTTGCAGTGTCGTCAGTTGGAGGAATGCAGTATAAGATCTCGGCTTATGCTGATGATATGCTTTTCTCACTGATTAACCCGATAATATCTCTCCCTTATCTGTTCCAAGAAATACAGACATGTGGCTCTCTATTTTATCTCAAGATTCATTTTTCAAAATCAGAAGCTACGGGAATTTTTGGCGATTTCTAGTGACGTACTGAGATCACTAAAGTCTAGCTACAAATTTAAATGGTTAAACCAAGCTCTGAAGTATTTGGGAACTCTTATTCCGGCAGATCTCTCACACACATATAAGCTTAATTTGGGTCTGATGTCTCATAATATGTTGATGCATTTTTTATTCTTTCAATTCTGTTAAAACAACCTACTTTAATAACCTTTATGTATAATTTGTTACAAATAAACTTTGTTATTACTTTACCTACTTTGTCACTTTGGCGAAAGATCGGTAGTGCCTTAAAAGCCCACAAACTAAGGGGAAAACCTCTTTTTCTTCTATAAGCTTAATTTCCACCATTATTAGATAAAGTACAGATTATTTTGTAGAGATGGCAGAGGGAGTTTCATTCTTGGTTTGGGAGGTACAATATTATTAAAATGAATGTTCTACCAAAGTTCTTGTACTTATTTCAGGCATTACCTATAGCTATACCCAAATATTATTTTAAACAGATACACTCTCTCCTTAACAAATTTATATGGGAACAAAAACATCCAAGGATCAGAAGATCTTTGTTGTCCCTACCTAAACAATATGGTGGACTGGCAGTACCTGGCCTGTACAAATACCATCAGGCAGCTCTTTTGAGCCGCCTGATTGATTGGAGCCGACTTGGGGACTTGAAAATTTGGCCAGGTCTAAAGCTATCGGAGAGTAGTGCCCTACTACAACAAGCCCCATCTATTATTAAGACATTGATAGGACCTACCTTACGGATGTGTTTTGGGCTTATTGCTAAAGGCAAATTATCATCAATAGACTCCCTATTGTTCTCAATCTTGGGGAACCCACAGTTTGAGCCTGGTCTAAGGAAGGGAACCTTTGGGGTATTGATAGATCAGGGGTTCTTCCAGGCATCTCATTTTGTGACATTGAGATCTTGGCTGACGGTACAATTGATAATTTCAGGAACAACACCATACAAATTAGATTTCTGGCGAGCGGTGCAGCTGAGACATTTTCTTAATACTCTAACTCCCTTAAGTAGTTATGAACGTAATCTAACACCGTTTGAGGAATATTGTAACAGAAATGGCCTACTTCCTCAAACTCTTTTGAGGATGTATGCATTGTTGGCTGCACCCCAGAGGACTTTCAACTGTCATTTTTTAGGAGGTTGGAGATGGACTTAGACCGAGTCTTCTTGGAGGAGCAGCGTATTAATATAGTATATAATATATTTGAATCTTCAATCTGTATAAAAGTGCAGGAAACTAATTTTAAGATTCTGTCTCAGTGGTATCACACCCTGGCTTTCCTACATAGATGCTATCCAGATGTATCAGGTAGTTGCTGGCTTTGTGGGGAGGAGGGTGGGATGTTACTGCATATCTTCTGGTCTTGTCCCAGAGTAGGGGGCTTCTGGTGAGAGGTTCAGAGACTTGTTCAAAAATTTAGTGACCAAGAGATCCCTGAAAATCCGACTTTCTTCTTGTTACATGATTCCAAAATACAGGTCAAATCATATAAGAAATCCATTTGATGTCATCTTTTGAACACAACTCTGACGGTGGGAATGTGGCTTAAAAGGGTAGATGAATTGAACTATATGGAAGATCTGGTCTGGACATCCCGGCAGAAACCAGGGATATATCTGAAAACATGGTCCTTATGGAACCTTAGGGAAGAACCCTTATAGATGTCACTTGTAATACTTGAAAAATAGAGATGCTGTTTTCAGGTTTCTTGAACGGGTTTAGATATTTGAGAGAAAGGGACACGAGGGAGGGAGGAGGGGAAGGAGGAGAACAAGTTGAGTTCTTTGTAGGTGGAAATATAAATTCATTTTATTTTTGGGTTTTTGGTTTTGTTTGTTTTATTTTGAGTATAATGAGGGGGAAGAGTCGGTTTATTATTTCAAACCAGATTAGGCGCCGCTGAGGACAGAGATGACAGTTGCTCTTTAAAAATTATGATTTAAATCGAGTTGATTTAAATCAAGCCTTTTTACTAGTGATTTAAATCATGATTTAAATTGATTTCATTTAAATTAATTCCAAAAATTAGGAAAATGCTATGAAATATTTTACCTCAGATCTTAAAGAGGAAAACAACTCTTTGTGAATTGAGCCCAGTATCTGTTAATATCATATATGGCGTAACCATAGTGAATAACCTAAATTAGCAAACTCTGCAAATAAAGCAGATTTGATGTGATTGTCAAACACAATGCAATTCTTTTTTTTGTGTTAAATATCATGGGCCTGATTACATAACTATGAATATACAAGACAATGAACATGAGCTTTGCTCTATTTCATTAAAGTCAACTGGCTTATGGTAAACTATGAGGTTTATTTACTAAGGGCAAATCGGCTGCTCATTGCAAAGTTGCACTTTGCAAGGAAATTGCACCCAAATCTTAGTGAATGTGGTGAAATTTCACTTTGTAAAGAATACTCAATCATGTGCAAGGAAAATAATGATTGGATGATGGAAGTCAGTAGAGCTTCAACACATACACTAAGCTCTAGGGAGAATTTCCAAGCAAAATGCAACCCACCTTGCAAAGTGAACAGCCTATTTGCCTTTAATAAATCAACCCCCGCCCCCCATATCTATTTATTAGTCTCTTTTTTGCTATATAGTAGACCTTAGACATGTGCAATTTCTTTTGTTACAAAACTTATTCGGAAATTCAGATATATGCCAATATCCAAATTACAATAGTAACAAATTTCAATGATTCCAAAATAAATTATAATGAAATAAATTATCCGAATTCAAATTTGAAAATGCATTTAAATTCAAAATGGAAACATATTGCAATAAATACAGTAAGATATAAAAGTGAAATAAGATGATTTTTCCTACTTAGGCTCCTTTATAGAATAGAAAATAAAAGAATAGAATAGAACAGAATAAAATAGAATAAAACTGAATAAAATAGAGTATAAAAGAATAGAATACATCAACATATAATAGAATAAAACAGAATAGAATAGAAAATAAAGGAATAGAATTGAATAGAAAATAAAGGACTAGAATAGAAAATAATAGAAAATAAAAGAATAGAAGAGAATAGAATAGATAATAAAAGCATATAGCCACCTTTTTAAAAATGTTAAATATTGAATAGAATCGAATAGAGTAAAATAGAAAGAATATAGCCGTCTTCCGAAATTCAAATTTCTTACAGAATAGAACCAGCTATCTTCACAATGAATTTGGATTGACTCTATATTTTCAAATCAAATTTGATTTATATATTTAAATCCACTGGAAAAATTTGAATCTGGTGGAAAATGAATAAACAAAATGAAATGAAACTATACTAAACAAATTTCATTACGACTGTAATGAAATGAAATTCATAACTCATAACGAATCGATCCAAAACTAAACACATTTTTTTGTTCTGTACATGTCTAGTAGACATAGACATCCAAAACAGCTGCTATGGTACTGGAGACCCATTACAATAGGACAATTCATAATTATTATAATGGTGAAGGTTTACTCAGCAAAGTATTACACTGTCCACCTATTTAACTTATATTATCTGAGCCTTTTTCTTTCATTTCAGGGGTTAACAATTACATGTAAGGTCCACTGCCTGATGTTACACACTACCTGCAAACGCTGGAGAGTGCATAACAGTATCAAACAGTATCAAACAAAAGCTCCCCATAAGAGATTATAAACAACCACAGGCATGAGGTCAAAGCCAATGAATATTATGCAAACACTGTTCCGGGTCAGCCCACCTTGTATATCAGCCCCCTAACCATACCATTAGGTGAAGCTCTGGTTCTCAGCTGTAGACGCGTCAATCCATGCAAAAAGATTGATTGCACTCCAATGGTTGGAAAAAGTTGTAATGCTTTGTATTATGGATTATATTCAATAAATTTCACTGCCCTATCCATCCATTGGAGTGTGGTCAGCCTTTTTGTATGGATTGATGTGAGGTCAAGGATTTGCAAGACAGAAGCTGTCAGACTTTAGGTGGACTCCAACATTGATCTCCAAGTTAACATTTAAAGCTGGCCATACACACATAACATACACACAAAAACATTTTGCATCCTCATCCATTGCTTTTTGATCCTTCGCCAATTTCTATTATTGCGAAGCAGAATTTACCAAGCTTTGGATTGTTCATCCACTAATAGGGAATGTGAGCTAAGATTAGACCTTTGTAAGACCTATAGATGATGTGTTCACATCTTGTCACATTACTTACAGTAAAGAACTGTAGGTAAAGGTTAAACCTCTTTTCTTCTAGTTGCAAAGAGTGGCTTGTTGTATTTTGCGGTAACCTGAAAGTAAATAAAGTTCCTGTAAATGTACTATATGGACCATTTATGTATTTATAAAAGGTGATCACATTACCCCTTAGGTACCTCTTTATATGCATGAATAAATTCACTTCTGAACCTCTTTCCTAAAAGCTGAGGCCCCCTACTTCCCTTATAAATTGAATTCCAACATTTTTATTAGAGTTTTAAAGAACATTAGTACAAATGCTGACACAGTGTATAACTTGCAATTGAGCAGTGTACAGAAAACAAATATCAAACTAATTGGTAAAGTACTTACTGTGTCCCACAAAGGTGCAGTATTCATATTGAAACTCAATAACTCATAACTCAAAATGATGGAGTAATACACAAGAATTTTAGTTATAAAAGGTGAGTGGATGTGCAATTGACATGGATCATCCTAGCAGCGTAAAAGACAATAGAGATCATTTTTGGATGTCTGCCATTGGAGTAGCAATTCACAATAGGAAGGAGCCAGAAATGTAAACAGAGCAGAGTAAGGCACAACAAATAAGGACTGGGTTCAAATCATATATAGTGTGTGGGTTATCCAGAGATTCCAGAAAAAAACGCATGTTTCAAGGAACAAATACGATTCTAATCAGTAACTACATCTGACAAATTGGGTATAGTAAGAGATTTCCAGTCTCTGTTAATATTTAATTTAGCTGCCAAAAGAATATGTATCACAGTTGTTCTGGCTGAAAGAAGAACAGAGGTAATATTAATGTGTAGAAGTGCCATGTTCGCAGAGGAAAAAATAGGCAGTGGGGTAAACTCCGATATTAATGTAAAGATCTTGTTCCAATATGACCTAACTGATGGGCAGTACCACAGAATGTGTATCAACAAGCCTGTGGAGCTGCATTCTCACCAACAGGTCGAGGGAATGGTAATATGGGCAGTACCACAGTACATGTAACAACAAGCCCGTGGAGCTGCATTCCCACCAACAGGTCAAGGGAATGGTAATATGCATTATACAGAGCTTATATGGAGTAAAGTACCGTCTATGTAACACTTTTTGAAATAGTTTTCAGTGGTCTGTGCATTTAGTGAAGCTGAAAGTCCATTTAATTGCCAATAGCCAGGTAGCATCTATATACTGTATATATAATACCTAAATCTTTCTTCCATTTAATTATAGTGGAGGTTTTAGTAAACTTAGAGGATGAGCTGAGTCTGTTGTAATAGAGATAGGAAAATGTTCAGACTGAGAGTGATAGATATGACCCATTCTTTTTTTTTTTTTAATTATAATCTTTATTAGTTTTTCCATCTATAAAACATGTTTACACCTCAACACAATATTCCAGGACCAGTATCTTTTTTACATACATTTTGTACTTAACACATAGGTATATCTCTTTATGAAGAAAAAAAAAAGAGCACTCTATATTCCCTCCACCAAAAAGGAGGGAGCCGCTTTTTGAGTAATATTGCCTGGATTTACTCCTGTCTCATTATCCCCCTTTCCCGCCTCCCCCCCCCCCCCCCACCCCCCCCTCTATTCCAGCTGTATCTGGTGTATTCCCTCTATCCATGGTCTCCACATCCTATCAAATTCTTTCATATTATATCTCTTTATGTACGCGGCTCTCTCCTTCGGGAGGGTTTCATTCATTATATCGATCCAATTCTTTACTGTGGGTGGCATCTGTGATTGCCATCTCATCATTATCATCTTCCTGGCCTGATACATGCCCCTTAATATTGCCACTGTTGTACTTTTTGTTTCACCCTTTTCCTGTCTATACCCCAGGATACAAAGTACCACTTCCCTTTCCACTTCTTTTTTAAATATGCTCTTCAATACTTTTGTCACCCCTTCCCAGTACCGGAAGAGCTTGGGGCATCTCCATACCATATGGACCAGGTCCCCCTGCCCCTGGCACCTCGGACACTTATCATTAGGCCTTCTTCCAAATTTACATAACAGCTTTGGTGTATAATACGCTCTGTTAAGTAGCATCAGATGTGAGAATTTCTGGGCGGGCGAAACCGATATCATCGGGGCTAGTTCTAGTATTCTCTTCCATTGTCCCTGTGGAATGGCACCTAGATCCTGTTCCCATTTTTTTTTTACCTCCAGCAGCTTTACTTCGCCTAGGGTCCCTCTGTTCAGTAGTTTATATATCACAGATATTAATCCTTTAGTGGATCCTGGCTCCCCAATAACCTGTAGCACTGGTAGTTCCTCCCATACCATAGGTTGGTTTCGAAACTGGGCTTCTAGGGCATGGCTTATTTGAAGATAACTAAACTGTGTATTCTGGGGGATATCAAATTCCCTTTTTAGTACTTCGAATTTTTTTATGGCCTGACCATCGTATATTTGGCTCACTTTTTTAATTCCCCTATTTTCCCACTCCCTGATTTTCCCCATTATACGTAATTCCTGTAGGTTGCTATTGTTCCAGATTGGGGTATATATGTTAGTCTCCATATATTTTAACTTTTTTTTGACGACTTTCCAAACTTTACTGACCATTTTTGTTGTTGGGTTCTTAGCCCCAAACGACCCTGCCTCTAAAGTTTCTATTATGGTCTCGTGTAGCGCGCCTGTCAAAAGAATTTTTCCATTAGGGGACCCTCCCTCTTGGGCACAACATCCCACTAATTGTTGTAACTGAGACGCTAAATAGTATATCTCAGGATTGGGCAGTGCAAGACCCCCTTCCCCTGAAGGGAGTTGCAGAGTCCGAAGCCGTATTCTTGCCTGTCCCCCCTTCCACACCAATTCCCTAAATAGACTCTCGATTTTATCAAACCATTTTCTGGGGATCCATATGGGGGCATTATGGAGCACATACAACAGTTGGGGCAGCCAAATCATTTTTATTAATGAACATCTACCGGCACTAGACAGGGGGAGGGATTTCCATGTTTTAATTTTCTCCCTAAACTTCCCCAATATTGGTATCAGATTATTATGCAAGTATTGATTGGGGTCTCTTGTTATCCTGATCCCTAAATATTTAAGGGAATCTACGACTGCTAATTTAGGGCTATTCCATAGCATCCCTTCCCTTATTTCGGCCATCGGAAGGAGCTCTGACTTCGTCCAGTTGATCTCTAGACCCGTGAAACTACCAAACCTCTCCACAGCTTTCATTGCTTCCTCCAATGAGTGTTCTATGTCCCCCAGGAAGAGCAATATATCATCAGCATATAATGCTATACGCTCTTCTCCTGAGATCCTACGGAAACCTACAATGTCAGGGCTCCTTCTGATGTACTCCGCAAGGGGCTCCATAGCTAGCGCAAAGAGCAAGGGCGATAAAGGGCACCCCTGCCTGGTTCCCCTTTCCAATTTTATTTGATTTGAAAATCTATTGTTAATTTTTAATCTAGCTACTGGTCTGTCATAGAGCATCTTGATCCACCCGATCAGCGTGGGTCCAAATCCAAACTCTTCCAGTATACGCCAAATGTATTCCCACTCTATAGAGTCGAATGCTTTGGTCACATCCAATGATAATATCGCCCTCGACCCTATATTATCTGTTGGCGTTTGAAGATTTAAAAAAGCTCTCCTTATATTTGTACTGGTTGATCGGTTTGCTATGAACCCAGACTGATCAGGGTGGACCAGTTTTGAAATAACTTTATCCATTCTAGCTGAGATAACTTTAGCTAGAATTTTTGCATCCGTGCACAGAAGGGAGATTGGCCTATACGAAGCGGTATCTAGGGGATCTTTCCCTTCCTTATGAAGTACGATGATGGTAGCTTCTCTCATTGACTCAGGGAGATAACCCACCTCCATTGCCCCCCCTAAAACCTTCAACAGTTCCGGGAGCAGGATATCCCCATAGTATTTATACGTTTCCGTTGGGAGACCATCCGGACCCGGAGACTTTTGATTTGCCATGTCGGCTACAGCCTGTTGTAATTCGGAGAGCGTTATTGGGGAATCCAGACCAACTCTTTCTTCAAGTGTTATCTTCGGAAGGGCTACCTTCCCAAAAAAACTCTCCATCATTGATCTCCCCGCTCCCCTTACTCGTGCGGAGTATAAGTCCCTATAGAACTCCTCGAAGCTTTCCAGTATACTTTTGGAGTTCGAGGTTACCCCCCCGTCTCTACTTCGAATAGCTGATACATTACTGGGGGCCCTGTTCGCCCTTGCCACCTGGGCCAACATCCTCCCCACCATCTCTCCTTCCATGAAGGCCTCCTGCCTCTGTAACAACTGTTTGGTCTCGACTCTCTGGATTACACATAATTTATATTCCTGTTGTTTTTCCAGCCATTTTTCTTTCCCTTCCATTGTTGGGGCTAGAATATAATTAGCCTCCGCTGCAGCCGCTTCCCTCCTTTTATTTTCTTCCTGTGCCCTTACCCCCTTGTTGTACTTCGCCACCTGCTGAATTAATAATCCCCTCAAGAAAGCCTTAAGGGTATCCCATATAATCCCTGATTCTGCTGTATTTGCGTTGACTACAATAAATTCTCTCAGTGTTGGTGGGATGGTATCTATACTTCTGAGTATCTCAAACCAGCACGGGTTAATTTTCCACCCCCTCAATATTTCCTCCCTCCCTATCTTTAAACTAAGCATAAGAGGGGAGTGGTCCGAGATCCCCCTTGGCCAATACTCAACTGCTTCTACCAGCTCCAATGCCCTATCGTTTCCCATCACCATATCAATTCTGGAGAGGGTGGAGTGTGTGGCCGACCAGCAAGAAAATTGCTGAGCGTCAGGGTTCCGCACCCTCCAGAAGTCTATCCAACCCACCTCCTCCATAAACCGACTCAACTGCCCTTTCTTCATGTTTTCTGCTACCCTCTGGGCTGGGAATCTGTCCATATTGTAATCCAATACCTGGTTAAAGTCACCTATTATTATGATTGGGGTTCCCTGCTTATCCAACAGGAACTCGTTTAATTTAAGCATGATCTCCATTTTAAATGGGGGGGGGACATACACATTTGCTATCACCATCTTTTTATCTTCAATTTGACAACAGAGAAAAATATACCGGCCCATTTCATCTGAGATGGCTTGCATGCAGGAAAAATTCACCCCTTTCTTCACCATTATGCTAACCCCCCTACTGTATGAACCATAAACCGAGTGGTACTGAAATTGGTATACCCCATTCTGCCTTTGTAGTTGTTGGGCTGTTTCTTTTGTCAAATGGGTTTCCTGCAGGCAAGCCACATCAATCCCATAGTTCCTCATCATAGAAAACACTATTGCCCTCTTACCCGCTGTGCCTAACCCTCTTATATTCCATGACCCAATTCTTAATATTTTAGATTGCATCATTTTTCACCCAATGTATTTTAATCAGTAGTGTTTTATCTCTATAACCGTGTTTTCACCCATTATCCTAGTGGTTCCCCGTTGAAAAGCTCTATGTGTCTCCCTTTTTACTTCCCACTTCTGTGCGTCTACCGTGATTCTCTCTTTTTTATCAGTGGATGTACCCTTTTTCCCTTGGCCCTTTACACACCTTTGATCTGAAATATTACCCATACCCATCCCCCCCCCCCCCCCCCCCCCCTTACCCCCCTACCCCCCCCCCCCCCCACCTCTCTCGGTGAACCCCCCGGGGACTACCAGTGACCTTATCCCATACTCTTAACCCTTTCTTCACATACACCCTTATCAACATCCTCTCGTACCCGCCCACTGTGCCAACCCCCCCCCCCCCCCCCCCCCCCCCCCCCCCCTCGTGTAATCTATTCTGAGTACCACAACTTATCACAATGCCAGTAACCTTTCCCTGTTCTCCTCCACCCATTTCTCTACCCCTCCTGGATCCTCAAAGTACCGGGTTTCCCCCAGGGCCGTTACCCTCAGTTTGGCCGGGTATAAAAGAGCATATTGAATTTTAAACTTTTGTAGTGAACGTTTGACCTGGGTGAATTCTGCCCTACGTTTTTGGAGCTCCTGAGAGAAATCTGAATAGAAAGAAATTTTAATCCCATTAAAAAAGATATTCCCTCTGTCCCTGGATTTTTGCAGAAGTGTCACTTTGTCCTTAAAATTAAGGAACTTCATTAACAGGGTTCGTGGATAGCCTCCTGCTGGTGGTGGGCGGAACGGCACCCTATGTGCTCTTTCGATGCTAAATGATCTTGAAAAGGATTCTCTCCCAAAGGTCTCAATTAATCAGCCTTCCAAAAATTCAGTAGGGTTGGATCCTTCACTCTTCTCAGGCATTCCCACTATCCTAATGTTATCTCTACGACTCCTGTTCTCAATTTCTTCCAATTTGACCGCATGCCAGTGTAACTGCTCCCTCAGGTTCTTCATCTCTTTAACCAGTGGAAGGACATCATCCTCCACCTGGCTGATCCTTCCTTCCAATACCGTGGTTCTCTCAGCTATCCTTTGCATGTCTTGTCTTACCAGTACCAAGTCCTCTTTGACCCCCCTCATCTGTTCGCCCAAGTCTTTGAGCGAGTCATTTGAGGTTTTTACTGCTTTAAAAATGTCCATTAATGTGGGTTCTTTCTCCAGAGGTGGGGCGGGTCCTGCCCCGACCCCAATTGCTTCTGTGCTTATTTTTATATTTTGATCTGTAACCACTGTGTTTTTACTTCCCTGTGTCTGTGTCTTTGCCCCCTGGGCCCTTGGTGTTGTCGCATTTGGTTGGCTCTGCCCTTGACTCCTTCTCTCTCCTGTACCTCCTTGTTGGATTTTGGACTGAGTCCCTTTTTTTGGGGGGGACTGCGGCATGGGTTGCCCCAGTGTATGCCCGGTTGTGTGTGCAAATTGCTCTAGTTTTGCTGCAGCAGCCATACCTGCTTGTTGGGCACTTTTATCTTTATCTTTTGCAGAACGTAGCTGCTGCATTTTCCCTTCTCCTCTTATTTCACACAATATTTATATTTAAAAAAAAGAAAAAAAAGAAAAGAAACCACACAGCCGGCGTAGTAAACAGTTACTAGGGGGTCCTATATCATCAGCAGTCCTTCTCATATAGGAGCACAAGCCAGGAGCATAAAGCGGGACTTTTTCAGCACCAGCGGCCAGAAAAAAAAAAAAAAAAAAAAAAAAAGAAAAACAGTTTCTCTCATGCGGGTAATCAAATGGCCGCATAAACGGACAATTAATACACAAACAGCTAGGTGTACCAGTTCTTTTCTTTTACACACATCAGGGTACAGGCAGCCAGGCACACAGTGTTCCTTTTTTTTTTATAGAGGGACCAACGGCCGAGGTTGCACTCAGCCGTATGTTATGTCAGCCGCAGCCGCAGTTCTTCCATATACTACTTAGCACCACCACCGGGTATAGCAGACAAGAAGAGAAATTTTCCTCCTGGGGGTGTACAAACAGCCAGCTGGGTGGTCAGTTGACATTCATATATCAGCGGTATATCAGCGGTATTTCTTCCTGAATAAGAACCTTAACAGCCAGACAAACCAGTGCTTTCCTTTTACTTATATTTGGGTGCAAGCAGCCAGGCACACAGCATTTTTGATATTTTCAAATAATTCATAGGCAGCAGAGTAAACCATTTAACACCAACAGCCGGTACAGCAAGCAGGGAAAGAATTTTTTTTCCTCGTAGGGATATACAAACAGCCAGCTAGGTGGTCAATTGATATACGTATGTCAACGGTATTTCTTCACATATGAGAGCCTATAACAGCCAAACGAGCCAGTACTTTTCTTTTACTCATATAAGGGTGCCGGCAGCCAGGCACACAGTATTTCTAATATAATGGTTTTCATACATGTGGGCACCGGCAGCCAAACATGCACTCAGCAATGTACTATATCCGCACCCGTTCTTTCTCATATAGTCCTGGCAAGTATATAGCTCTATTCATATACCTATATATTTCAGTTATTGTTTGTTGTTTCTGTTACTCACGCGACCGACCCTGGTATAGCCAACCCACAGTTCATGTGCTGATTTTCTGGTATACAGGTATACAGGTGGTATACAGGTGCACCGGTGATCCGCTATTCCTCCGGAGGGGATGCAGTGCCTCTATGCCGTACCGTACGGTAATCACAGGTTCCTCCGCTGCTCTCTCCCTTCGGAGCAGACCGCGTGATGCGAGCGGCGTGTGACGTCACTCCCGGCACTTTCCGTTCACACACTGCCAGTGCAGACTTGAGGCTCAGGGGATGGCCGGAGAACTCCGTAGCACTCGTAACTCCTGTACCTCCGTATCTCTGGCAGCTCTATAGCCTTGTCTGTGGAGTACAACTGCACTGCACCTGGGGGAAATCTGCAGGTTTCACGACATGTCGGGGAAAAAAAAAAGGCAGGGGGGAGGGAGGGAACACACAGGCGGCTTCTCACTCCTCTCCCTCACACATCACTCTGCTCCACTCAGCACTCACGTCCGGTCACGCCCCCGACTTAATTCATGTTGCTAGTTCATCTAAAACCCCATGTGTATTTTTGGGGACAGATGCAGAGAAGGCTTTTGATCGGGTTAATTAGCAATTTATGTTTTCAGTTTTACGACATGTGGGGGTGGGAAATAACAGGCTCCGATGGATCTCAAGTATTTATACACAACCAACCGCTCAGGTCAAGGTGAATGGAGTTTTGTCCCCTCTTTTTAAGATTATCAATGGGACTAGGCAGGGCTGCCCATTGTCGCCAAGCCTATTTGCCTTGTCTTTGGAACCTTTACTCTGTAGAATTCGATCAAACCAAGATGTTGCAGTGTCGTCAGTTGGAGGAATGCAGTATAAGATCTCGGCTTATGCTGATGATATGCTTTTCTCACTGATTAACCCGATAATATCTCTCCCTTATCTGTTCCAAGAAATACAGACATGTGGCTCTCTATTTTATCTCAAGATTCATTTTTCAAAATCAGAAGCTACGGGAATTTTTGGCGATTTCTAGTGACGTACTGAGATCACTAAAGTCTAGCTACAAATTTAAATGGTTAAACCAAGCTCTGAAGTATTTGGGAACTCTTATTCCGGCAGATCTCTCACACACATATAAGCTTAATTTGGGTCTGATGTCTCATAATATGTTGATGCATTTTTTATTCTTTCAATTCTGTTAAAACAACCTACTTTAATAACCTTTATGTATAATTTGTTACAAATAAACTTTGTTATTACTTTACCTACTTTGTCACTTTGGCGAAAGATCGGTAGTGCCTTAAAAGCCCACAAACTAAGGGGAAAACCTCTTTTTCTTCTATAAGCTTAATTTCCACCATTATTAGATAAAGTACAGATTATTTTGTAGAGATGGCAGAGGGAGTTTCATTCTTGGTTTGGGAGGTACAATATTATTAAAATGAATGTTCTACCAAAGTTCTTGTACTTATTTCAGGCATTACCTATAGCTATACCCAAATATTATTTTAAACAGATACACTCTCTCCTTAACAAATTTATATGGGAACAAAAACATCCAAGGATCAGAAGATCTTTGTTGTCCCTACCTAAACAATATGGTGGACTGGCAGTACCTGGCCTGTACAAATACCATCAGGCAGCTCTTTTGAGCCGCCTGATTGATTGGAGCCGACTTGGGGACTTGAAAATTTGGCCAGGTCTAAAGCTATCGGAGAGTAGTGCCCTACTACAACAAGCCCCATCTATTATTAAGACATTGATAGGACCTACCTTACGGATGTGTTTTGGGCTTATTGCTAAAGGCAAATTATCATCAATAGACTCCCTATTGTTCTCAATCTTGGGGAACCCACAGTTTGAGCCTGGTCTAAGGAAGGGAACCTTTGGGGTATTGATAGATCAGGGGTTCTTCCAGGCATCTCATTTTGTGACATTGAGATCTTGGCTGACGGTACAATTGATAATTTCAGGAACAACACCATACAAATTAGATTTCTGGCGAGCGGTGCAGCTGAGACATTTTCTTAATACTCTAACTCCCTTAAGTAGTTATGAACGTAATCTAACACCGTTTGAGGAATATTGTAACAGAAATGGCCTACTTCCTCAAACTCTTTTGAGGATGTATGCATTGTTGGCTGCACCCCAGAGGACTTTCAACTGTCATTTTTTAGGAGGTTGGAGATGGACTTAGACCGAGTCTTCTTGGAGGAGCAGCGTATTAATATAGTATATAATATATTTGAATCTTCAATCTGTATAAAAGTGCAGGAAACTAATTTTAAGATTCTGTCTCAGTGGTATCACACCCTGGCTTTCCTACATAGATGCTATCCAGATGTATCAGGTAGTTGCTGGCTTTGTGGGGAGGAGGGTGGGATGTTACTGCATATCTTCTGGTCTTGTCCCAGAGTAGGGGGCTTCTGGTGAGAGGTTCAGAGACTTGTTCAAAAATTTAGTGACCAAGAGATCCCTGAAAATCCGACTTTCTTCTTGTTACATGATTCCAAAATACAGGTCAAATCATATAAGAAATCCATTTGATGTCATCTTTTGAACACAACTCTGACGGTGGGAATGTGGCTTAAAAGGGTAGATGAATTGAACTATATGGAAGATCTGGTCTGGACATCCCGGCAGAAACCAGGGATATATCTGAAAACATGGTCCTTATGGAACCTTAGGGAAGAACCCTTATAGATGTCACTTGTAATACTTGAAAAATAGAGATGCTGTTTTCAGGTTTCTTGAACGGGTTTAGATATTTGAGAGAAAGGGACACGAGGGAGGGAGGAGGGGAAGGAGGAGAACAAGTTGAGTTCTTTGTAGGTGGAAATATAAATTCATTTTATTTTTGGGTTTTTGGTTTTGTTTGTTTTATTTTGAGTATAATGAGGGGGAAGAGTCGGTTTATTATTTCAAACCAGATTAGGCGCCGCTGAGGACAGAGATGACAGTTGCTCTTTAAAAATTATGATTTAAATCGAGTTGATTTAAATCAAGCCTTTTTACTAGTGATTTAAATCATGATTTAAATTGATTTCATTTAAATTAATTCCAAAAATTAGGAAAATGCTATGAAATATTTTACCTCAGATCTTAAAGAGGAAAACAACTCTTTGTGAATTGAGCCCAGTATCTGTTAATATCATATATGGCGTAACCATAGTGAATAACCTAAATTAGCAAACTCTGCAAATAAAGCAGATTTGATGTGATTGTCAAACACAATGCAATTCTTTTTTTTGTGTTAAATATCATGGGCCTGATTACATAACTATGAATATACAAGACAATGAACATGAGCTTTGCTCTATTTCATTAAAGTCAACTGGCTTATGGTAAACTATGAGGTTTATTTACTAAGGGCAAATCGGCTGCTCATTGCAAAGTTGCACTTTGCAAGGAAATTGCACCCAAATCTTAGTGAATGTGGTGAAATTTCACTTTGTAAAGAATACTCAATCATGTGCAAGGAAAATAATGATTGGATGATGGAAGTCAGTAGAGCTTCAACACATACACTAAGCTCTAGGGAGAATTTCCAAGCAAAATGCAACCCACCTTGCAAAGTGAACAGCCTATTTGCCTTTAATAAATCAACCCCCGCCCCCCATATCTATTTATTAGTCTCTTTTTTGCTATATAGTAGACCTTAGACATGTGCAATTTCTTTTGTTACAAAACTTATTCGGAAATTCAGATATATGCCAATATCCAAATTACAATAGTAACAAATTTCAATGATTCCAAAATAAATTATAATGAAATAAATTATCCGAATTCAAATTTGAAAATGCATTTAAATTCAAAATGGAAACATATTGCAATAAATACAGTAAGATATAAAAGTGAAATAAGATGATTTTTCCTACTTAGGCTCCTTTATAGAATAGAAAATAAAAGAATAGAATAGAACAGAATAAAATAGAATAAAACTGAATAAAATAGAGTATAAAAGAATAGAATACATCAACATATAATAGAATAAAACAGAATAGAATAGAAAATAAAGGAATAGAATTGAATAGAAAATAAAGGACTAGAATAGAAAATAATAGAAAATAAAAGAATAGAAGAGAATAGAATAGATAATAAAAGCATATAGCCACCTTTTTAAAAATGTTAAATATTGAATAGAATCGAATAGAGTAAAATAGAAAGAATATAGCCGTCTTCCGAAATTCAAATTTCTTACAGAATAGAACCAGCTATCTTCACAATGAATTTGGATTGACTCTATATTTTCAAATCAAATTTGATTTATATATTTAAATCCACTGGAAAAATTTGAATCTGGTGGAAAATGAATAAACAAAATGAAATGAAACTATACTAAACAAATTTCATTACGACTGTAATGAAATGAAATTCATAACTCATAACGAATCGATCCAAAACTAAACACATTTTTTTGTTCTGTACATGTCTAGTAGACATAGACATCCAAAACAGCTGCTATGGTACTGGAGACCCATTACAATAGGACAATTCATAATTATTATAATGGTGAAGGTTTACTCAGCAAAGTATTACACTGTCCACCTATTTAACTTATATTATCTGAGCCTTTTTCTTTCATTTCAGGGGTTAACAATTACATGTAAGGTCCACTGCCTGATGTTACACACTACCTGCAAACGCTGGAGAGTGCATAACAGTATCAAACAGTATCAAACAAAAGCTCCCCATAAGAGATTATAAACAACCACAGGCATGAGGTCAAAGCCAATGAATATTATGCAAACACTGTTCCGGGTCAGCCCACCTTGTATATCAGCCCCCTAACCATACCATTAGGTGAAGCTCTGGTTCTCAGCTGTAGACGCGTCAATCCATGCAAAAAGATTGATTGCACTCCAATGGTTGGAAAAAGTTGTAATGCTTTGTATTATGGATTATATTCAATAAATTTCACTGCCCTATCCATCCATTGGAGTGTGGTCAGCCTTTTTGTATGGATTGATGTGAGGTCAAGGATTTGCAAGACAGAAGCTGTCAGACTTTAGGTGGACTCCAACATTGATCTCCAAGTTAACATTTAAAGCTGGCCATACACACATAACATACACACAAAAACATTTTGCATCCTCATCCATTGCTTTTTGATCCTTCGCCAATTTCTATTATTGCGAAGCAGAATTTACCAAGCTTTGGATTGTTCATCCACTAATAGGGAATGTGAGCTAAGATTAGACCTTTGTAAGACCTATAGATGATGTGTTCACATCTTGTCACATTACTTACAGTAAAGAACTGTAGGTAAAGGTTAAACCTCTTTTCTTCTAGTTGCAAAGAGTGGCTTGTTGTATTTTGCGGTAACCTGAAAGTAAATAAAGTTCCTGTAAATGTACTATATGGACCATTTATGTATTTATAAAAGGTGATCACATTACCCCTTAGGTACCTCTTTATATGCATGAATAAATTCACTTCTGAACCTCTTTCCTAAAAGCTGAGGCCCCCTACTTCCCTTATAAATTGAATTCCAACATTTTTATTAGAGTTTTAAAGAACATTAGTACAAATGCTGACACAGTGTATAACTTGCAATTGAGCAGTGTACAGAAAACAAATATCAAACTAATTGGTAAAGTACTTACTGTGTCCCACAAAGGTGCAGTATTCATATTGAAACTCAATAACTCATAACTCAAAATGATGGAGTAATACACAAGAATTTTAGTTATAAAAGGTGAGTGGATGTGCAATTGACATGGATCATCCTAGCAGCGTAAAAGACAATAGAGATCATTTTTGGATGTCTGCCATTGGAGTAGCAATTCACAATAGGAAGGAGCCAGAAATGTAAACAGAGCAGAGTAAGGCACAACAAATAAGGACTGGGTTCAAATCATATATAGTGTGTGGGTTATCCAGAGATTCCAGAAAAAAACGCATGTTTCAAGGAACAAATACGATTCTAATCAGTAACTACATCTGACAAATTGGGTATAGTAAGAGATTTCCAGTCTCTGTTAATATTTAATTTAGCTGCCAAAAGAATATGTATCACAGTTGTTCTGGCTGAAAGAAGAACAGAGGTAATATTAATGTGTAGAAGTGCCATGTTCGCAGAGGAAAAAATAGGCAGTGGGGTAAACTCCGATATTAATGTAAAGATCTTGTTCCAATATGACCTAACTGATGGGCAGTACCACAGAATGTGTATCAACAAGCCTGTGGAGCTGCATTCTCACCAACAGGTCGAGGGAATGGTAATATGGGCAGTACCACAGTACATGTAACAACAAGCCCGTGGAGCTGCATTCCCACCAACAGGTCAAGGGAATGGTAATATGCATTATACAGAGCTTATATGGAGTAAAGTACCGTCTATGTAACACTTTTTGAAATAGTTTTCAGTGGTCTGTGCATTTAGTGAAGCTGAAAGTCCATTTAATTGCCAATAGCCAGGTAGCATCTATATACTGTATATATAATACCTAAATCTTTCTTCCATTTAATTATAGTGGAGGTTTTAGTAAACTTAGAGGATGAGCTGAGTCTGTTGTAATAGAGATAGGAAAATGTTCAGACTGAGAGTGATAGATATGACCCATTCTTACTAAGATGATATATTTGAATATAGTGGTAGTATTCAGAAAGATGTAGGCCAAGTTTGGATATCGTGAAAGGGTAGCAATGTGCTATCTACATATATGTCCCTAATGTAGTGGATACCCACATGTTCCCAAATTAAGATGAGGGATATAATGCTAAAAGTATTGAAGCGGAAGGGGGAGCGTGACATTAGTACCCACATTCTTTAACCTAGAAAGAGTGTTGTATGCCGTTAATGGTAGATTGAATGGGTGGGTATAACAATGGTGTGTGATGGATTGTTCATGGAGGGAGGCCATAAGCATGGTTTTGGTATCGAAAGTCGGTAAGTCTAAAGCTTCCAACTGTGTCCATAATTTCTGGGGGTCAGGGTGCCACTAGTAGCGAGTTTTATCTAAAAGTGATATGAGATAATAATAATAAAGATTAGGAACAGATAAACCATCTGCTAGCATGTGTTTCTCTAGGGTGAATAAAGCACAGCAAGGTTTTTTTCCCTTTCCATATAAAGCGAGCGAGGAGGGATTTTAATTTAGGAAAATATTGTCTAAGTACAGGTATGGGGATTGTACGGAATAAATAGAGAAGTTTGGGGAATACCGACATTTTAAACGCAGCTATTCTACCCATCAGAGAAAACTCCAGGTTAGTCAGGTGTTCTAATTCCTTAGGAAGTTTATCAAGGAAGGACTGAAAATTTTATGCAAAGAGCTTTTCTGGAGGTAATAGAATGCCCAGGTATTTTAGATCAGTAGTTGTCCAAGCAAAAGGGAATCACAATTGAATGGTGGTTTAGGTACTTGGGAAAGGTTAAGACTGAAAACTTGAGACTTATTTTCATAAATTTTGTAATAGGAGCTAGTTCCAAAAATAGAAAGAATGTGTTGAACATTTGACAAAGAGTAAAGGGGATAAGTGAGGGCTAAAACAACGTCATCGTCAAAAAGCCCTATTTTATTATGGATGGGGCCAATCTGTATGCCTGAAATCAAAAAAGAGGATCTAACTGAGTGAGCCTGGGGTTCTATAACTGGTGCAAAGATTAGCGGTGACAGCGGGCATCCTTGTCTTGTGCCATTTGTGATAGGAAATTCTGAGGACAGGACAATTCTACTCTTATCCTTCCCTGAAGGACAAGAGTAGAGGGCCATGATGGCTGATAAAATCGGGCTGCAAAAGCCAAATTTCTTCAAGACTGCCTTAAGGAACCCCCATTGCACACGGTCAAATGTTTTCTCTGCATCTAAGGGAAGAAATATCATAGGAGTTTTATGGAGTTATACATGTCAAAGTAAGTGCAGGATCCTCCTAGTGGCATCAGGGGCTTGCCAGTTTTTTATAAATCCTACTTGATCTGGGTGTACCATTGAGGGCACAGTGACCAATAAAACTGGGACAGAGGTTTTTGGAGGGGACCAGGGGCAAGCCCCCTACCCACTAATTATGGGCCCTGGCTTTTAAGGGAAAATTACTCTTTGAGAGGTGTGTGCCTGGGGGACTCTTGGAGTGGTCTTGCTTTGGATTCAAGTCCATGTTTCCCCGAAACACACAGACTGTGGGAACTGGGACCCATATACAAATTTGGGTTCTCTATGCCCAAACCAGCAATGACTGCTTCAGACTGTGATACTCAGAGCAGATGCTAATATAATCAGCTCAAGCGACCTGATGCTGAGGCTCTCCTGCTATAGTCTGTTTATTAAGGTGTTATGTGTTTATTAAGTGTGTCTCTCCCATTGTGTGCCTTCTAGGTGTGCATTCCTATTGTTAATTGAGTCACCTATTGTTTCTGTCTATTGGCTAATTTGGCTAACCCTTGGAGGTTCCTACATGATAGGATTAGTTTTGTGTCAATGCTACGTCATTATCTAACCATTGTGTGTTGTTTTGGGTAAATATTTGGTCTTATTGTATATGTGGTGACTGACCTACTTTTGAAGTGTATAAAAACCTGTATTTCTGTTCAATAAACAGCCATTCCTCGGGTTCCACCTCAACATGTTGTCTGTGTACAATGCTTGGGGTAAAAGGGCTGATATTAGCTCTCGGTCTGCTGGAATGGTTAGGAGAGCAGGAGGCACTGTTTGGCAGAAGCACCCAGGCTGGGTGCCAGGCATTCCGTCACAGGAAGAATATCTAATAAAGGTATGGCTAAGGCTTTTGCATGGATCTTGATGTTGGAGTTTAGCTGGGACATAGTCCATAATTGGTTGGGAGGGAAGGATCTTTATCCTGTTTTGGAGTGGTAGTTATTATGGCTTGGAGCATCTCTTTAGGAAATTTGCAAGACCACAGTGCTTCATTATATCTATTAGCCAAGTGGGGAATGTGATCAAACTTGTGGTAATATTCTTTGGGAAAACCACCGAAAACCAGGTGCTTTAGCCGAAGGAAGAGTGCGTATAACTTTAGAAGTTTCCACAGTAGTATAGGAATGGGAGAGCAACGTAAGTTGAGTTTAATCAAGGGAAGGCAAGATTAAGGGCTCAGGAATGCTTGAATTTCATCTACAGAGGGTTGAGGGGTCATCTGTTCAAAACGTAAATTATAGAGAGCAGAGTAATAAATATTCCTTTAAGATTTCCACTATTTGAACTGAGTCATGATGTTTAACACCATCTTTTGGGTTGTTGAGACAGGGACTTTTACTAGATAAGTATTTGTGTTTCATTTGCCAAGCCAGATAAGCACCCGCTTTATTGTGAAGAGCATAGGAAGTGGCCCTATGTTTTTCATAGTTAGAGAGGAGTAAGAAACGAGGAGCATTCCTAAAGGCTTAACAGTTCGGATGATTTGGTAGCAAATATAGAGTGTATCAGGGTATCAAATTGTTGAGATCTACTTTTCTTTACTTGGGTATCGAATTGTATCAGTTTCCCCCTCAAAACAGCCTTGTGGGTATTCCAGAGGGTGAAACAATTGATTTCTGCTGATGCATTAACAGAGAAGTAAGAGGTTAATTCATCTGTTAGAGAGTGAACATGGTTAGAATCTGATAACGGGGACATATTCATTCTCCATAAAGGAGTGTAGGCAGGTTTTAGGCATGCTGAGAATTTAAGGCTGATGTGGACATGATCTGACCATGTAATCCTTTCTATAGTGGAGGAAACTACACAAGAAAGGGACCATTTATCCAAAACACATACTGTATATCAACACTAGAGTATGAATAGTGTGAAGGAGAATAGAATGTGTAATTTCTTATAACAGCATGGTAAGATCGCCAACTATCATAGAAACCTTGAGTATGAAAAAAAGAATGTAAACAGGTTGATTGTTTTCTGCGAGAAGATAAAGTGTCAAGAAGAGGGTCAGTAACCGAATTAAAATCTCCTCCTATGATTAAGGAAAATTTCCAAAATTGGATACAAAGGACAAATGCTCATGCTTCAATGTGTCTCTCTCATACACTCTATCCTTTTCCTTTCCTCAAATTGAATGCCCTATCGTGTTAAAATTAAAAACCATTGGTGGCAGTTTTTGTTGTTATTGAATCCATTTTCAGCCATGACACCTAGATCCTTTATTAGTCAGTTGTCCAGTTGTAATTCCTGTAGATTATATGATGCATACTACATATGTTGTGTCATCTATAACACTAAACTGGTAGTTTTAATTTCACACACAAAATCACTTATAGAAAGGATAAAAATGGATAGTCCCAAAACTGAACTTTGGGAGACACCATCTTAGGCCATGCAGAGTATCAATCATTAATTATGGCTTTCTGAACAAGGTTCTTAACCCCTTTGTAGTCTTCAGTTGCTAAAGCATTTTATGGCTAGACCCATTTTTAGCAGCTTCAATAAGCATTGGTTAACATGCTAAAAAAAATATATCCTGTTCATATTCCTAACAATTAAACAGAGATGTTAAAAATGTGAGTGCACAGAAAGAAAGACACAATTCTCATCTGGAGGCTGGAGAGGTTTGTTTGTAAACCTGGCAATAATGTACAAGTATACTTACTTAGAGTACAGTATGTCTTTCTGATTCTTTATTCTTAATTTTTACCTACATTTTCTTTGTTCTGTCTCTGTGCTGCCTGAGTTCCCATTCTTGCACTGCCATTTTGAAACCTTACTTCATACTGCCATGTGGGAGATGAAGCACATTATGCCATATGCCTTATCTTGCGCGTATTACACTACATGCATCTGTTGCAAAGAAAAAAAAATCTCATGTCGTGCATGTGCCATACAAAATTACATGCATTTGCTGGTTAAAAGAAAACTTATCACAAGATCTCACAATATTTCTTGGAGAATTCTTTTTAACCAGCAAATTAATACAATTTTATGTGACACAACATATGAAACATATTCCTCTGGTGCATGTGCTGTACGACAAAAGTGCAAGATCTTATGAGATTTCACAGTTTAGGTATGAGATTTCACAGAAGGCAATGGTGATTTTGCCTTCCCAGGGGACTTCTGTGCAGCAGGGGCTATGTCAATACAGCCTTCAGAGAAACTAGGAAGTGGAAAAAAGTATGTACAGCAAAAGTAGTGTTAGGTGATTTCACCTGCACAACATGCATCTTTAGGAAGCGGGAAAAGGTCCGCTTTAATTGACATTAACTGCTTATTATGCTCTCAGTTACTATACACTTACTATGTTGTACTTTCTGTGTCATTCCTACATACTACAGTACATTAGGGATGAGCTAGTAATAGTAACTTTGCTCTGCTGACAATGTGCAGGTTTTACAACAAAAACTTATTTTTAAATCAGATTGTATTTATCAATACAATGTTGCAAATGTATCAATTTAAGAACAACACAAAAACAAACAAAAAAAAATCTAAATTCATTTAGCATAGTGCCATTTAAAGACCAAAATTATATATAAAACAGAAAGTAGAATTACCCAGTCAAGTTAGAACCCAGCTAAACAGTATTCCACTAGGAGAGCCAAAGCATACACTCTTCCATGGGACAGAGAGATCAAGGAGACATTCCCCCAAATATGACATGTATTAATGCCCCTACACACAGTATGTATATATACCACAAGTGTCCAAGACTATGGATTTACAGTCAGTAAGACCAAATATTTGCATTTTTCTTTACACAACGAAAAAGCTCCTCATCAAGTCATGGTGTACCTTAAGCTACCCAACTTCTTGCACTAAGCTTTCTGGCAACAAAAATCGTTTCTTTGAGTCCAGGACACAAGATGTTCAGGTGCTGTGTCTTCAGAAACTGCAACTCCGGATGTTGGCATGGTTAGTGCAGACAGACACACCTCCCTTGTTTTCTCTTTTTGTCAGCCCCCACAGTGTGATGGTCAAGAGTATCTGTATAAAAAAAATACCCCAAACTACAAGTAAGAAGTAATTCTAACTGTACAGGAAAATCCTAGTATATGGAATTACTCAATGCCAGTACTGCACTAACTTAGGGCAATCCTCAAGAAGATATAGCAGGTTTCCTTAGTCTTACCTCATTTAATAAAACACTTGTCCTTCCAAAAATCCATAGAATATAACATTATAGGTGTTGTATAGGCCCTGTGTAATATATATAAAAAAAGATTGAGTCTACATGCTGGGGATAAAGGCACGTTTGATAATGAGATCAAAATGACATCCCATTCCATCATCTGAAATATTTCTTTGAATTCTTCTCCCATAGGTTATTTAAAAAAATATTTAAATAAAAATGGGTATACTGGTGGGATATCAACCCCTTAGTATAAGATTCCTGTGTCACAGAATTGATTAATACCATTGGTGCATTGCCTATAACCAAAGTAAGACTTTGAGTTTGTAATTTATGCCAATTTTTTAAATGCATGCTGGATTTGTAAATATTGAAAAACATATTTATTATTTAAGCAATAAAGTACAGTTAATTGCTAAAATAATTAACTGAATGCCCTTTCTCCTGGCAGGAGAAAAGCTGGTTAAAAAAATGCATTTTACACAAGGATTTAGGCACATTTAAGTGCATCAAGCGTTTCAGTGTTTATAGATTACATTGGCCAGAATATTAATTTATTCTGGCCATTGGAATGAATTCAATCTCTAAATCCATCACATAGGCTAAAGCCACGTACACATGATTGGATTTTCTTACAGGAAATGTGTGATGTGTGATGACAGGCTGTTGGTGGAAAATCCAACCATTTGTACGCTCCATCGGACAATTGTTGTCGGATTTTCCACGGACAAATGTTGGATGGCAGGTTTTAAAATTTTACAAATGTCTGTTGCTGGATTTTCCGAGCGTGTGTACACAAGTCCATTGGTCAGTCTGGTAAACTGGTGTTCGTAATGAAGAATTAACATTTGTGACGTGGCAAATTATGGAATCTCGAAATGCAGTGCACATTTTCTTCTTCTTTAATGGGATAAAAATTAAGCTGCTTTGCTGGTGACACTGATGGAGTTATTGCAAACAAATTTTCAAAGGCTTTTTTTTTCTAGTGATATCAAGTAGACATGTGCAATTCGTTTAGTTACGAATTAGTTTTCCGTTCAAATTCGTTATATTTGTTCATTCCTAATCGTACGAATGGTTTACTAAAAATTCTAATGAAAAATGAACTATCGAAAAGAACGAATATGAAAAACAACCAAAATACGAAATAATTAAATAAGAAACAACGAAAAAACCGAACAAAGATTCAAAAATAACGAAAATCTAAATGAACGAAAAATCTAAATTACGAATATTCGGAAAAAAAGGAAATCAAAACAACGAAAATACGAAATAACAAAAATTCTGCTGATCAAGAATTCGAAAGAACGAATGTTAGTTCTGATTCTGAAATATTCCATCCAGAGTCCAGATAGGGTGTGGTTGGGTCGGAGGCACTGTTTTGGTGGATTTTTAAATTTAGTTCTAACTTGTGAGAGAGAAATTCTTTGTTTCTTAAACATATAAATAGCATACACATTATGTAAAATTATGACTTATGCTCCAGTTACGAATCAACGAAAACAATGTTACGAAAGTACGAATTAAATCTACGAAAATACGAATTTCGAATCAACGAAAATTAGATTAACGGAAATACGAATCATTTCAAATCAACGAAAATATAGCTCTTCCGAAAAGACGAATGCGTCCGCATGCGCAATATAACGAAAATACGAATTTCGAATCAACGAAAAAATAACTCTTACGAAAATACGAAGGAGTACGAATACGAATACCGACGACTTACGGAATTACGAATCGTTACGAATCAACGGAAACGAACAGAAACAAAATTAAACTAAACAAATGTTTCTATTGTGCAGATGTCTAATATCAAGAATAATATTATTATGCTTTTTTTTTGGGCATGTTACCACAACACCATTATCCCGTAGTTTTTAAGATACAACTATGTTGGTGTCCCTTGTCAATTTTATATTGTATTTTTTTAAATGTAACTGCCTACTTCCAAACTGTCATTCGAAGTAAAACACATTGCCAAGTATTATTCTCCACAATATTTTTTATTGTAAATTAAAAAAGAAAACAAATAAAATTAGACATGCTTTCTGCCAATAGAACTTAACCAAAAAGTGCATTCTATGCATCCAAAAATATAGAAAATATAACAAATTAAATCATTATTATTCAACCAAAAAATAAAATAAAAGCCTCATGCATGTGTCCTGCTTCTTAATATGGGGGGGGGGGGTCAACAATGCCAAGAGTTGGTGAAATCAGGGTCCGTCATCCGGAGATAATTCAGAAAATCATCTGGATTATTCTCCTGGAGCTCCCGCAGCAAAGGCATATGACATAATTGGTCACGATTAATAAAGCAACCAATTTTTGGTCCAATAACTCCTCCTCCTCCTGTTCCTGCACTAGACTTGGGTCAAAGCAATAACTCCAAGGCCAATAATAAATAACACGTTATCTCCTCCGATTCCGCAACATGTCTGGTTGACGAGCGGCCGTTCAGAAACGAACTGAAAAGCGCTAAATGAAAAGTGTGAAATGAAAAGCGCTAAATGAAAAGTGTGAAATGAAAAGCGCCAATCAACACTCACCAAACTGGACGAAACGAAACACGAAATTAGCAGAAGGAGCCCAAAGGGTGGCGCTAAAGAGCTGAAAAAACACGTAGTAAGTCACTACGTTCATGTTTGTTGGCCGACAAATCCTTGCCGTTTGTATGCAGAACAAAATCCAGGCACACGCCTTCGGACAAAAGTCCAAGGTTTTGTCTGCGGAAAATCTAAATAACATGTACGAGGCTTAACATAGAGGTGTGTTCACAGGCAGAAAAAAAAATAGTGTTTTTTAATCCCAGTATGCATGAGCAGCACTTAAGGGTACATTGAGAATATAAATGTGCTACTGTTGTATAACTGCCTTTCTCCTCTTGAGGGAAGGAACAGAGCTTAGCTAATTCTGGGAGATACTCATTTGGCCATAATGGATTATATTAAGACTTTGAACTCCAAATAGGTGTTTTATGGCATTCCATAATTCTATTCCATAGTTGTCCAATTAAATATGGAGTAGCTTAAAATACCTTCTTGTCTCCAGTGAATACAAAGGAAAGAAACTGTAACATTTTATACAAGGAGGGGCATTTGTATTTATGAAATACACCCAGGGAGAGGGGGTTTTACAACCCAAATGTGCTTTGTTGCTGAAATTCAACCTGAAAATCCTTAAATATGCAAAATGGCATTTGCATTTTAGGACCAATTTAGGACTTGGACATGAAATTGCTTCTTTTAGCAAAAAGAGTAGAAAAAGGTGAGGAATAAAATATTAAATCTAAAATACACAGTGAATGTATATCAAGCAGTCAATTTATCATTTGTTGCTATCATACCTCAGGCAGAGCTTATAATAAATGCCTGCTATACATCATTTGCATCATAGTATGTCTCATAGTGTTGTTGGGGCTTTATAAATCAGTGTCAAGGAAAAGAATTACAGTGTTTATCAATTGCTTATGTTATATTACTTTTGTATTACACAGAAACTATGCCTATCATAACAGGCATGGACAAATATTAATGCAAAATGTCATATATCACATATTTATTTAAATACAGTTCACATATTTTATTTGTCAATGTTTATTCAATTTGTTTATAGAATTTTAATGTAACTTTGGTTTATTGTAACAAGAGACATCTACTGTATATTAAACACTTCCCACAACCCAAAATATCATAAGAAATATATGTAACATACATAAAATATACTGCATTTAATTACTTTAGAGGCAATGCTACTAAAACAACAGATTTTTTTTTCTGTAGATACAAATAGCTTATATAATCTCTGTCAAATAATTCAACATCCACCACTCCAGCCTCCAGGGCCTCCCAAATGGCAACTAAAAATCTGAAACAATGCTGTACCCTATAATGTGATTTACACAAAAATTAGTTTGAGAAAGGGGAGAGTCTTTATATACACACATTCCATGTTTTAAAGGTATTCAAATTATAATAATAATATTTGGCAATACAACTTTGTTCCAAATAGATTCCACTTGCCCCCCTACTCCTTTCTACCTTTGACCTCCTGACTTGTCCTTCTAGTGACTACTGTTAAAGACTTTGAGTTGCTGAGTGGCCACCAATGGGCAGTTTGTTGTCATTATCTTAACTGAATGTGTGTCATCTTGCTGTTCATCTTCTTTACATTAATTATATTGGATTGTAACTTTTGCAATAATCATTCATCCTCAGAAGAAAATGTTGTGAATAAATATGTGATTGTAACACATTTCAGCCTGTCAGCTCAGTATTTATCAGGCAAAATCGTGAAGTGCAGCCTTTCTAATGTTTTGCTTAGCTTATCTGTTTTATATACATTGTCATAGTGCTGCGACTTATCATGGTAATATAAGAATTTAGTCTCACTTATGCAAGTTAAGGGCCTTTGGGATGTGTGTCTCATTAGGAAAGGATGGGTCTTTCTGTTTTCTATAAATTCTGGTATGAGTTTTGGAGCCAGGAAACTTTGTTGAACATTGGGAGGGGTGAAGCTTCCAACCCTGAGTCCATGTTTTTGGCCCCCAGCATCTTGTTTGTGCAGGTGTGCCCCCCCCCCCTTTTAACATAGGGGCTGACTATGGTTCAGGTCTCCACCTGGCGAAAACCATTTTGATGCCAAGGAGCAGCAGGTGCATGGACACACATGTTTTGCACTAACCAGGTCAAAAATCTGGAGTTGCAGTTTCTGAAGGTGCAGCACCTGAACACCTTGTGCCCTGGACTCAAAGAGCTTTTAAATTTAAGCTTGTTTCAGCTTGTTTAATTAAACTTTAAAAAACAAAAACAAATCTGGAAGTTGTTCCGTTTCTATGCAGAAATGCAGAAGATTTTGCACTCTCCAGTTGTAGTAAATCAACCTGTGTTCTATTTGGTTGAGAGTGTAGCCTGAGGTGGGATGCTTTATAGCCAGGAGGCTGTATTTTGTTCTTATTACTGTATGAAACTGACCCCTGTGTGGAAATCCTGCTGTACTGAAGTGCTTGAAAAGTGCTACATAATAATCTATACTGTTTATATGAAAGTTCAAGGAGGTGGAAATGTCTATTAAAGTGGAACTAAACCTTTAAAAAAAAATGATAGGTAGAGTTTTATTGGTAGAAGAGACTTCATACGTCTCTTCTCCCAATAAAACGTTTTCCCTATTTCCTAGCACCTACTTTACTTGGTTATACTCCCTATGGCGCATGTGCAGTGCAGTTTATATTCCCAGTCCACTTCCAGCATCTGTAAGATACCAAGAACAGAGCTGGTTAATGGAAAGGTATAACTCAGGCCTTACATTATCAGTAGCTGTTATCAATGGCTGAAGAGGGAAGACACTGGACCCAAAGTAAACAGTATAGAAGATGGCGGCAGAGGATGGAGTGTGGACAGCAAGCATAGATCTGAGTGCTAGAGGAAAGCAGACTAGGATATAAGCCTCTCATACTGTACATACTTGCACATTATGTCAAAACCCCACCCGTACAGCTGACAGTTTAGTTCCACTTCAAGGAAACCACGTTGACTTAAAATACAAATATCTTTTAAATAAAAAGATTAATACCATTTATAAATTTGCATCTAAAAGATTAAATATGTATGTAGTATTTAAGATAACTGATATTCTAATTACAATTGCTCCCCTCAAAACACTTTTTTTTTTTTTTTTTACATTTATACATCGGTCTGTACATGTAATTGGTAGCTATTTTAATTTTAAACAGTTACTTTGGAAGTGCTGTCCCTTTAATTAAAAATAAAAGTGAGCCTCTTAACATCACATGAAATGTGCTCTATGTTCTGCAAACTCTGAAAATAAGGGGAAAATGTTTTATGTCTTTGATAGACTCATATGTTTCCTAAGAAGTAACATGACTTTTCTTGTGTTTGAGTAGAAAACATAAGTGCACCCTGTAACAAATAAATGTAAAACGCATTGGCTTGCAGTGTCAGGATATGTATTACTTATACATATCGAGTTGGTAACAGGACATAAATACTGCACTAAAGCATCCATTTGTAATTTGTATGAACATTTCCAAAGCTATGAAATATAAATTACATTTTGTAATGGCCCTTTGTGTTGGGGTCTACTGGGGAAATATTGTTCTCTGCGAGACAAAGTAAATTGCAATGGTTCCTGAAGGGACTTGACTTTTCTACAAGAAAATACATTTAATCTGACATACTTACTCTAATGATCTCCCATGTTATCTTTTATTGAACACAAAATGAGGTTCACCCTTCAAGGTTCTGCATGCTTTTTAGTGTGCTGACATTACATTGTGAAGCTGTAGGGATTAGTCCAAACACACTTGCTCACTGGTTTGGAAGACAATGCTAAGGAGAATACCTTAGAAATAAGGAGGAGGTCCACATTTCATGTGTAGTATGGGCACTCTCTCACTCTCCCATCAGTATCATAATTAGAAAGTAATTTCCACCACAAATGGCTATACATAACTGGTGCAGTTTGAAGAAATGACCCAGAAGCTATTAATGAGTATATCTGCAATGACATGTTATGATGAGAATTTTTGTGCTCTATATAATGTATAGCAAGTATGCTCTGCTTTTAACCATCAAGCTTGCTGCTGATATTTCTAAGCTGAAGATACAGTATGTATATTGCACAACGATGTAGACAGGACCGGGTTAACATAGGGGCTATTGGAGCAACAGCTCCAGGCCCCTTCCTCAATATAGGCCCACAAAACTGAGACTGGACACAATCCCTGACCGCCAGCTGGCAGGCCCTATATTGCATTACAGTTAAAGACTAGCTTCTTGACGATGTGGCGCGGTGCCAGTGCGCCGAGCATGCTTCTCCTCTCTGATCAACACACTTCCCTGTCAGGCGGAGTGATCTCCACCTGACAGGAGCTTCCTAGTCCTGGTCAACATGACATCATTCAGAAGCCGGCCTGAGAGGCTTGATGAGAGAGGAGTGGTGACGGCTCTGCGAGGAGTGAGGAACCATTTTCTTTTCTAAATATCTCCTAAACCATGTAGGTTTAGGAGATATTTATTGGACCTACAGGTAAGCCTTAATCTAGGCTTACCTGTAGGTCAAAGTGGTTTGTAAGGGTTTACAACCACTTTAAGTCACATGGACACCAAGAAGAGGATGAGCAATAGATAGATAGCTAGATAGATAGGGTCCCCTTGTTAAAGGGGGCTTCCAGATTCCGAAAAGCCCCCCGCCTGCAGACCCCCCACAACCACCGGACAAGGGTTGTGGGGATGAGGCCCTTGTCCACATCAACATTGGGAAAAGGTGCTTTGGGGGGCTACCCCAAAGCACCCTCCCCATGTTGAGGGCATTTTAGCCTGGTACGGTTCAGGAGGGGGGGGCGCTCTCTCGTCCCCCCTCTTTTCCTGTGGCCTGCCAGGTTGTGTGCTTGGATAGGGGTCTGGTATGGATTTTTGGGGGGACCCCCACGCCATTTTTTTTAATGTATTTTGGCGCGGGGTTCCCCTTAAAATCCATACCAGACCTGAAGGGCCTGGTATGGAATTTGGGGGAACCCCCACGCAATTTTTTATTTTAATTATTTTCCCATGCAGTTTTTTTCAATGACTTTTATGTGTATTGCCAGGACAGACAATTCATTATAGCCACGAGTACTTTTAAATGACTTTTTTTCCTTTAGAAATTTTATTTTGTGCGGGGGCTGTTGTAAACACGGGAAACATGCACCACTTTACAGGTATACTATAGACACCCCCCGGTACGAAATTTAAAGGAATATTTCACTTTTATTGTTTCACTTTAAGCATTATTAAAATCACTGCTCCCATAAAAACTGCCGTTTTTAAAACTTTTTTTGCATTGATACATGTCCCCTGGGGCAGGACCCAGGTCCCCAAATGCGGCGTACACACGGTCGGAATTTCCGATGGAAACAGTCTGATGGGACCTTTTCATCGGATTTTCCGACCGTGTGTATGCCCATCGGTCTTTTTCTGTCAGAATTTCCGACGGACTTTGAATTGAGAACCTGTTCTCAATTTTTCAGACGGAAAACCTTTCTATCGGATTTTCCGATCGTGTGGATGCAATTCCGACACGCAAAATTGCTACGCATGCTCGGAAACAATTCGACGCATGCTCGGAAGCATTAAACTTCCCTTTTATAGTGCTGTCGAACGTGTTTTATGCAGCTGTGTTATTGACTGTCGGAATTTGGTGTGATCGTGTGTAGGCAACACAGCTTGAGCGGAATTCCGTCGGAATTTCGTCGGAAAAACCGTCAGAGTTTTTTCCGACGAGAATTCCGATCGTGTGTACGCGGCAAAACACTTTTTATGACAATAACTTGCATATAAGCCTTTAAAATTAGCACTTTTGATTATTCATGTTCTTGTCCCATAGACTTTAACGGTGTTCGCGCGCTCGAACAAATTTTTTGCCTGTTTGCATGTTCTGCTGTGAACCGAAATGGGGGGGGGGGGGGTGTTCGGCTCATCTCTAGTGAGTGTACAGCTTGTATAACAGTGTAAATTTGCTGTCCCCTCAAAATAACTCAACACACAGCCTTTCATTTCTAAACCGCTGGCAACAAAAGTGAATACACCCCTAAGTGAAAATGTCCAAATTGGGCCCAAAGTGTCAATATTTTGTGTGGCCACCATTATTTTCCAGCACTGCCTTAACACTCCTCGGCATGGAGTTCACCAGAGCTTCACAGGTTGTCACTGGAGTCCTCTTCCACTCCTCCATGATGACATCACAGAGTTGTTGGATGTTAGAGACCTTTCGCTCCTCTACCTTCTGTTTGAGGATGCCCCACAAATGCTCAATAGGATTTAGGTGTGGAGACCTGCTTGACCAGTCCATCACCTTTACCCTCAGCTTCTTTAGCAAGGCAGAGGTGTGTTTGGGGTCGTTATGTTGCAATACTGCCCTGCGGCCCAGTCTCCGAAGGGAGGGGTCATGCTCTGCCTCAGTATGTTACATTACATGTTGGCATTCATGGTTCCATCAATGAACTGTAGCTCCCCAGCGCTGGCAGCACTCATGCAGCCCTAGACCATGACACTCCCACCACCATGCTTGACTGTAGGCAAGACACACTTGTCTTTGTACTCCTCAGCTGGTTGCCGCGACACACGCTTTACACCATCTGAGCCAAATACGTTTATCTTGGTCTCACCAGACCAACGGACATGGTTCCAGTAATCCATGTCCTTAGTCTGCTTGTCTTCAGAAAACTGTTTGCGGGCTTTCTTGTGCATCATCTTTAGAAGAGGCTTCCTTCTGGGATGACAGCCATGCAAACCAATTTGATGCAGTGTGTGGCGAATGGTCTGAGCACTGACAGCCTGAACCCCCACCCCTTCAACCTCTGCAGCAATGCTGGCAACACTCATATGTCTATTTCCCAAAGACAACCTCTGGATAGAAGGCTGAGCACATGCACTCAACTTCTTTGGTCGACCATGGCGAGGCCTGCTCTGAGTGGAATCTGTCCTGTTAAAAAAACTGTATGGTCTTGGCCACTGTGCTGCAGCTCAGTTTCAGAGTCTTGGCAATCTTCTTATAGCCTAGGCCATCTTTATGTACAGCAACAATTCTTTTTTTCAGATCCTCAGAGAGTTCTTTGCCATGAGGTGGCATGTTGAACTTCCAGTGACCAGTATGAGAAAGTGAGAGAGATAACAACAAATTTAACACACCTGCTCCCCAGTAACATCTGAGACCTTGTAACACTAACGAGTCACATGACAACGGGGAGGGGAAAATGGCTTATTGAGCCCAATTTTGACATTTTCACTTAGGGGTGTACTCACTTTTGTTGCCAGCGGTTTAGACATTAATGGCTGTGTGTTGAGTTATTTTGAGGGGACAGCAAATTTACACTTTTATACAAGCTGTACACTCACTACTTTACATTGTAGAAAAGTGTAATTTCTTCAGTGTTGTCACATTAAAAGATATAATAAAATATTTACAAAAATGTGAGGGGTGTACTCACTTTTGTGTCTACATATCTGACTATGTTGTGTCTACATCAATCATGTTCTGTTTTTTACACTATTTTAATATGGATCCCAACATTTGGTATGTTACGTTTATACCTCTGTCATGCCAATACGTGTATGTATATATATGAATTTATTAGTATTTATTTACAATTTTATTTGCATTGTGGCTTGACCTAATCTGTATTGACATTTGGTACAATAAAAACATTTTTACAGATACACTTTGCTTAATTGCCTCCTGCTGCATGCTTCATTTAAAGTCTGACTCTTCTTTTTCTGCATTATTATATTAGGGATGGAGGTGTTGGACCTACATGTCCTACACCTCATTTAAAGTCACAAACCCCTTTCTCCTTTTCATAAAAAGTACCTTACTCAATGTTTAGATTTTTGTCTTAACAAAAACAATTTTTGGTATGATAAGCAATAAGTGCTCGGTTCGCTCCCAGTGTTGCCAATTTATTCATAGCACACTGGGAGGAGGAAATGGTATTTTAGAATCGCCCTAGTCAGTTCACTTGTTATAGAAGATATATAGATACTCCGGTTTCCTCCCACAATCCAAAGACATGCAGGTAGGTTAATTGGCTTCTGTCCAAAAATTGGCCCCTAGTATATGAATGGGGACCTTGGATTGTGGGCTCCTTGGGGGTGGGGACTGATGTGGGTGTGCGATGTACAGGGATGGGGACAGTTGTGGATGCTCGCTCGGGTTGAACTGGATGGACTGATGTCTTTATTCAACCCTACTAACTATGAAACTATGAAACTAGATGACCTATTCATGGTCTGGAAGGGGGACTTAGCTAGTCCTCAGCTATTCCAGGATAGTCTTAATCGTAATAATAAGAATATAGTCCTTTCATGGAACATAGATATGGAACATATGGTGTTTTTAGATCGTGAAATGTTTAACCGCTTCCCGACTCCACGCCGATGTACGTCGGCAGAATGGCACGGGTGCGCAAAAGGGCGTAATCGTACATACCCTCAGAAACCCGGGCTAACGAGCGCACGCACAATGCCCGAGGATCCCGCATACTCGATGTCTGCCAGTGACCCGCCATCACGACGAGGAGAGGCAGAACGGGGGAAATGCCTAAACAAGGCATTTCCCTGTTCTGCCTAGTGACATGACAGGGATCTACTGCTCCCTATCATCGGGAGCAGTGATATCTGTCATAATCTAGGTAGCCCACCCCCCCTACAGTTTGAACACTCTGAAGGAACACATTTAACCCCTTTATTGCCCCTAAGTGTTTAACCCCCTACCCTGCCACTGACATTTACACAGTAATCACTGGCTTTTTTTTTAGCTCTGATCTGTATAAATGTCAATGGTCCCAAAATAGTGTCAAAAGTGTCCGATCTGTCCACCACAATGTCGCAGTCCTGATATAAATCGCAGATCACCACTTTACTAATAAACTTTTGCGTAAACCAACCAATATACACTTATTGCAGCGGGATGGGGCAGGACGTGCTGACGTAGCACTCAGCATGGAGGGAGGAGCCTGATCCGGCGAGCAGACGAATGCGGCGCGAGGAGAGAGGAGGGCGAACGCGGACGATCCATGGAGCGTGAGAGGCTCCGTGACTTCACCCGACTCTCCGGACCCACAAACACGCCACAAGCACGCCGCGGGAACTAACATCAGCGCAGTAGTACGGGCGGATTCAGGACATCATAGCGGCATGCCTCTCCCCTTTACCTCCCGAAGCAGCTGACCTTCCACGGTCTCTCTCCCCCTTGCGGCACTGGACCACCTGGGTTAAAAGTACTGTGAGTATATTATACTAAGCCAGATTCTGGCTAATATTCAAGGACCTGCAGAGGAGGTAAGAGAACATAACAGTGATATCAAGCGTTTAAGCATACTTCACAGTTCACAAATAAAAGGAACTATTAAAGCAGAGATGACGGTCCCACAAGTTCTATGCCTCAAAAATGTATGAAACAATATATGCTATACTTATACTCATGTACCCTGGCTCTCTATATTCAATCGTCCCCATCTGAGAAGCTGGCACAGGATCCTATACAAACAGATTAAATTTAAGACCACTTTCACACTGAGGCGCTTTTCAGGCGCTTTCACGCTAAAAACAGTGCCTAAAAATCTCACGAAAACTTATTTCCATTAAAATCAATGAACACTTTCACACTGGGGCAGTGTGCTAACAGGGCTGTGAAAAACTCTCCTCCCCATTGAAATTAATGGAAAGCTCTTCAAAAGCGCCTGAAAAGCGCTTCAAAAGCGCTCAGTGTTTTTACTGTCAGTTTAGAAGCGCTTCAGTGTGAAAGTGGCCTAAGTGCTTTAAATTATATCCCTTGCCTTGATGTTCTCCATGCACCTGCTTTATTGCCTATACTGCCTTAGGGAAAAAAGTGAAGCAGAGACTTTGAGGGGATTAGGAAGAGGTATTTTTGTTTGGATATGCTGAATAAGCAGACATGACAAACTGATATAATCAGTCCCCACCTTTGAACGCATTTAAAGGTGAAGACGCTATGAATTTCTCCGTCCTTACTATTTCCTTACTATTTATGTCCAAATAGAAAGGGGCAGGGATAAATGGTTTCCCACCACTGATAAACCAATAAGCAATATTAAGATCAACAATTTTACTTGGTTGTCTACCTTTCGTCTCTGGGCAATATCTTGTGTATGCTTTAGAGGAAGTCTATGGTATGCACTCTATCCAAGGAAAATGTCTAAGGATGATAAAATAAATGAGCGAGATGGTCGGATGTTAAGGAAGAGGGAGTTAAAAGTGTATCCACGCCGCCTTACCCTGAAATCCGTGAATTATATGGGACAGGGGCAGTAACATATGCAACTGATTGGCCCAAAGCAGAAGTATATTTGCACCAGGACATATGCATAGTCTATAAACATTGGAAAGGGATAGAAGAGGATGAGGAGTAGAAGGAAGAGTTTTCATTTTAAATACAAATGCAACTGACGTAAGCTGCGAGAATTCTATGCCTATAAAGGTGGGCCTTCCCTCATTCAAGGTTAAACCGTCCCCTCCCCAGTACGAATTTACAACTAAAGTCGTTCTGGTGGGAGGAAGGGGGACAGGAAGGTAAAAACTATGTTTTTCTGAATTTCTGGCAGGACCACGTAAAAACCTCTTTACAAATAAAAGTGTCAAGGCTTAGGGCGAAAAGACGTATGTCCCGTGCCACAACCTGACTCCTATATACTACTAGTACTAGGACTTTAAAATAGGCTGCCACCCTGGGGGATTTTGACTGTATCACAAGCGCAGATAACCAATCTCTATAGGGAGGTGACGGCGAGGAGAGAGCGTATAAGCGGCAAAATATTCTGTGCATTTTCCTTTAAAGTAATAGGAAAGAGTTCTGAAGAGTGGCCATATACCCCCTTATTTCTTCCAGCATTGGTTCAGATAACTTTCTTTACAGGGAGGTGACGGCGAGGGGTGATTGTATAAACGGCAAAATACTCTGCGCGCTTTCTTTTAAGCGATAGGAAAGATCCCTGGAAGAGCAGCCACATACCCCCTTGTCCCATCCAGCACTGGTAAGAAAGATTCAAGCAGGACCGAAGCGGGCCAAAAATTACTGCAAAACCGATCTACAAATTTAAAGACTAATTGACGATAAAATCACAGAAACAAGTCCCGGGAAAACAGGCCCAAGATCTCATATAAAGCAGGAAGAAGTGAAAGGTGGGAAAAGAGATTAAATCTGGAATACATACCAATAAGCTGGGGAAAAGAATAAGAGGGGCCCGGAAAGGCAATATGAGCAAACCTCCAAAGAAAGGCTTACCAAAAACCCCAAAAGGCGCAACCAGTACCATAAAACAATATCTGAAGTCCGGAACGAGCCCTTACTCAAATAGTCCTGAACAGCAACAGAAAGAAATAATGGAGAGAAGGAAGGGGAAAGAAAAGAAAGCAGGGGGGAGACCCGACCAATCAACAGAGGACCATATAATGGAAAGTGAGGTGGAAATAAGTAGAACTGAGGAGCAACCGACCGTATCACAATTACCCACAAAAGGGGAAATGGAGGAGATGCTTTTGAAAATGCAAAATGTGATTAAAGGAGAAATAAAGCTATTAAGAGAAGACCTGGGACATTTGCTGACAAGGGTGGAAGTGGTGGAGGAAAGAGCTGATAAGCAGGACCAAGAAATATTTAAATTAAAGGAACAAATCTCAATAATTCAGAAAATCCAACGGGAAACACAATATAAAATCGAGGACCAAGAGAATAGGAATCGGAGACAGAACATCAGGATTCGACGGGTACCCGAGCATAGAGGAGAAGACCTCAGAGTGACAGTTAAAGCTATTTTAAATCCCATCTTGGGAGAAGAAACCTATATAAACCTATAACATTTCTAAGTGATACTCTGAATAAAATAAGGGAATTTAGGAAGGGGTATTTAATCTTGATGGGGGACCTAAACTTCTGTTTTGATCCCGAGATTGACTGTACGTCCACCGGTGCACGGGAGAAAAATAATGCACAGCTAAAAACGATTAAACAAAAACTGTTCATAAACCAGCTAGTTGATATATGGAGGGTCCAACACCCTAAAACAAGGGACTACTCATTTTTCTCCCCCGTGCACGGGACGTACTCCCGACTTGACTGTGTCTTGATAGACCATGGCCTGCTAGATAGAGTGGTAAATACAAATATAGAGATAATATCACTCTCCGACCATGCCCCCGTTTCAATGAAACTAGTGGTCCCGGATTTTAGGCCCCCGCCCTACAATTGGAGACTAAATGAAGAGTTACTACGGGATAAAGAGGTAGTAGACTACATAAAGGAAGAACTAGAACAATACTTCAAAAGAAATGACAGTGGAGAAGTGCAAGGATCGAACCTTTGGGATGCCCATAAGGCATATATAAGAGGGATTTTTATTGCAAAGGGGGCTTGGATTAAAAAGGACGAATGAAGAAATTAAAAGATCTAGTTGCTGAAATAAAAAAAAATATATATATATATACACTTAATGCTATTTTTTTTACCAAAAATATGTAGAAGAATAAATATCGGCCTAAACTGAGAAAGAAATTATTTTTTTTAGATATTTTTTGGGGATATTTATTATAGCAATACTTCAAAAGAAATGATAGTGGAGAAGTGCAAGGATCGAACCTTTGGGATGCCCATAAGGCATATATAAGAGGGATTTTTATTGCAAAGGGGGCTTGGATTAAAAAGGAACGAATGAAGTAATTAAAAGATCTAGTTGCTGAAATAAAAAAAATAAAAAATATACACTTAATGCGATTTTTTTTACCAAAAATATGTAGAAGAATAAATATCGGCCTAAACTGAGAAAGAAATTAGTTTTTTTAGATATTTTTTGGGGATATTTATTATAGCAAAAAGTAAAAAATATAAAGTCTTTTTTTGTTTATAGCGCAAAAAATAAAAAATGCAGAGGAGATCAAATACCACCAAAAGAAAGCTCTATTTGTGGGAAAAAAAGGACATAAATTTTTTTTGTGGGTACAACGTTGCACGACCGCACAATTGTCAGTTAACCGCTTTCCGACCGGCGCATGACGATATACGTCGACAGAATGGCACGGACAGGCATAAGGGCGTATATATACGTACCCGTTAAGATGCCGCCGTGCCATCGGGCGCACGCCATGAGCGGCGCACACTCGCGCCTGTCAGGACCCCTGTGAGGCCGGTCGCGGGTCCCGCGGACTCGATCGTCGTGGGGACACCCGCGATCGTCTCACGGGAAGGCTGAACGGGGAGATGCGGAAATAAACAGCATCTCTCCGTTCTGCCTAGCAAATAGTGACGCCAATCTCTGCTCCCTGTGATTGGAGCAGAGATCAATATTCACTAGCTGACAGCCACGCCCCCCCACAGTAGGAAACACACCTCTAGGCATACTTAACCCCTCCCCGCCCCTAGTGGTTAACTCCTTCACTGCCAGTGTCATTTATACAGGAATCAATGCATTTAAATAGCATTGATTGCTGTATAAATGACAATGGTCCCAAAAATGTGTCAAAAATGTCCAATGTGTCTGCCATAATGTCGCAGTCACAATAAAAATCGCTGATCGCCGCCATTACTAATAAAAAAAAATATTAATAAAAATGCTATAAAACTATCCCCTATCTTTTAAACGCTATAACTTCTACGCAAACCAATCAATAATCGCTTATTGCAATTTTTTTTACCAAAAATATGTAGAAGAATACGTATCGACCTAAACTGAGGAAAAAAAAATTTTTTTTATATATTTTTGGGGGATATTTATTATAGCAAAAAAAAAAAAGAATGCGTTTTTTTTCTAAATTGTCGCTCTTTTTTGTTTATAGCGCAAAAAATAAAAACCGCAGCGGCAATCAAATACCACCAAAAGAAAGCTCTATTTGTGGGAAAAAAAAGGACGTCAATTTTGTTTGGGAGCCACATCGCACGACCGCGCAATTGTCAGTTAAAGCGACGCAGTGCTGAATCGCAAAAAGGGGCCTGGTCCTTTGGCTGAAAATTGGTCCGGTCTGAAAGTGGTTAAAGAGACGCAGTGCCGAATTGTAAAAAATGCGCTGGTAATTAAGGGGGTAAAATCTTCCGGGGCTGAAGTGGTTAAAGAAGAACGTTTTAGAACTCTGAGCTATTTTAAGCCCACAGATAGGAATGGATACATCCACTTGGACAGTTGCCATCATAAGACCTGGCTTTGCAACATTCCAAGGAGACAGTTTAGTACTCCTCTGTTACAGAATATGTGACACAATCACAAGTTTTGTCTGACAGGTTGTTGCAGAAAGGATATCAAAGAGAGGTTTTAAAAAGCGAGATTGAAAGGGTACAGGATATGGATAAAAATCTTCTAATCTCAGGTCAGAAAAAAATTAAGGAGAATAAACGTTAATTCAAATTAGTACTGGATTACAACTTACAGTAAAATTATTATAAAACATTGATACATCCTTTTAAAAGATCAAGCTCTAGGGTCTATTTTTCTGTCTCGTCCCCAATTTTTTCACTTGGGCCCTCACTCTTATGCCCCGTACACACGTTTGGAAATTCCGCCAGCAAAAGTCCAATGTGAGCTTTTGGTTGGAGATTCCGACCGTGTGTATGCTCCATTGGACTTTTGCTGGCGGAATTTCCGCCAGAAAAAGATTGAGAGCAGGTTCTCAATTTTTCGGTCGGAAAATGTTCCGATCAGAAATTCCAATCGTCTGTACCAATTCCGAATCGCTCAGAAACAATTTGGCGCATGCTCTGAAGCATTGAACTTCATTTTCTCAGCTTGTTGTAGTGTTGTACATCACCACGTTCTTGACGGTCGAAAGTTCAGAGAACTTTTGTGTGACCGTGTGTATGCAAGCCAAGCTTGAGCGGAATTCCGGAAAATCCGCTCATGTGTACGGGGTATTAGAGGTGTAGTTGGCCCGGGAGTGGTAGCTCCCCCTATAATAAAAGAAAATTAAATTTTTTCCTTTTTGTCTGGCTTTTATGCCTGTGGGCGATGGGCGATGGGTGATGTGCAGCCCGCAGGCATTCTAGAAACAACATTAAGAAGCATAAGGAGTTCACTTCTTCTGCCACAAATAAAAAGTACTCAATCAAGATCACTTGCAGTACCCAGGGGGTAGTCTACATGCTTGAATGTGACTATGGCCTATAATAAGTAGAGAAAATTAAGAAGCAACTCACTGGAAAATACAGTTATACTTGTGTAGCACTGACCCCCGAAGGAGCTGGTTTTTCTTCTTAGTACCCAGTAACTTCATAAGCTGACACAAAAAGTCATTTTTATGATTTTTATTTTGCAGGAGTAACATCCAATTATGACACAGTCTCTCAATGGGAATAGAGGGCACCTCTAGATAGCCCAGAGAGTAGCCACTCGCAACTGGGCGCTTCACTGCTGGATAAACCTCTAACCATAGATTTAGCAGCCAACATGTGATCCGGAGAATTTGCAAAGTCTCTGCCACAGACTAGATTGTAACTGAAGATACGTTAGGAACCTTTCCCACAGTACCTGGATCTCTCAGCCTTCTTGGTGATACTGTGAGAAGTGTGGATTTTCTAGTGTCCATACAACTGCAGCTCCCAGGCTCTTACTGAGCAGACAGCTTCTTGGCCCTCCTCCGAAGAGTCCTCCCCTGGTCGCTTGTACAAGTTGCTGTGTCTCTCCAATGCTGAGAGCACTCCGGGACACCTTCAAATCCTCCTTCAGTTACTGGGCCTCGAATTAGCCAGTTCCGAGGCTCGGGAACGGACGGATCCCCACCCCCAGACCACAAGGACCTCTGGGGCTGGTCAGGGTGACCATGCTTATGGGGACGGCAGACACTCCTGGGTCCGGGACCCCTCACAGGGTTGGTCCGGACCGGAACCAGGAATCAAACAGCAAGCCGAAACCCTGAACATGTGACTTCAGCATCTTAAATACCCCTTCCCAGACCACACAGCGGGGCCAGACGCGCCCACTGATTGGCTCTGAGAAGATTGGTACCTAACACGTCCAACCAGGCTTGGTTCTCAACCTGTCACAGGTGCCTCACTGCACCTATCACCAGGCAGAACTCCAGTACAGCCTAGCCAAACTGATGCCAAAATAAAAAAACCTGCACAATTAACCCCCAGAACTCTGTTACAGTTCTGGAAAACTAAATTTACATATATAGCGCACACTTTAGAAAAGTGTCGGCGCTACACTTGAAAAAGTTGAAGGGCAAGTAAGAAAAGGAGAACCAGCAAGGAGGTGGCTGGATACAGTCACAGAAAGGATGAACATTCAATAGTAAAGTTTAAAAACCCACACAGAAGGCAAATCATTCTGCAAAAACAATGTCTATGTGGTCACAGGCAGTAGACTTAACAGCACATATTAACTATAATGCTACCATGCAGATGCTCTGGTATTATGTTATTTTTTGTTTAATAATTTACACAGAGAAAGCAGGCTTAAAGCAGAACTTCAGTAATTTTTTCATCTTTCAATCGATAAAATCTTCTGCCCTTGTTGTTTTAACTTGGATAGTAAAACATATTTTTTTTCTGCCAGTAAATACCTTATACAGCCCACTTCCTGTTTCTTATCTGGTCATTAGCCTAGGCTTATGACATCATGCACAGCTCTCTCTCACTCTTGTGAGAGTTTGCCAGGAAGGGAAGGGGGTGTGCCATAAGAGGGCCAATGAGAGCTGCAGAGCTGGAGGTGTGCCTCTGTGTGTCTGATTAAATCCAGGAAGTGAACAGGCAGCAGCTTCAGCTGCCCACAGTTATAATGGTTGCAGCCAGACTTAGTGGAGGGAGATTTCTGCAGCATATTTGGCAAATGCAGAATCACAGTATATATAAAATGATATGTGGTTGGAGGAAAGCTTCAGAATGGCAAAGATGTTTTTATTACAAATTATGTGAGCAGACTGCAGTTCCTCTTTAATGGTCTCTAGTTTCAAATAGTATTATAAGAATCATACTGCAATATTGCAATTCTCTAGTAAAAGCTCTCATCTCCACTGAAAAGAATAGAGCATTTGACAAAATCACCTACCATCTGTTTGACTGGCAACAAAAAATAGATCCCTCTGCAAAAATTAAGGCTGCAGAATCTGTAACTTCTTCAACACTACATCTCAGAACAGGGATCAAGCCACAGGCTACAACATAAATAAAGCATTGATCCACACCTCAGCTGCTCTCCTTGTCCCCAGTCACCTGTATAACCTCCTCCCCTGCATTTAACTCTGTGGAGCATATAGTGAGTTGGGAAATAAATGAATATATAAAAAGCTGGAAGGATAATGGTAAGAATAGTATCAACCTACAAGAGAGAAATCAGGTTATTGAAGCAGGATATTCTGTCTCTTGACCTTTTTTTTTTATGACTTTTTAATGTTTTTTACATTTTTTTTATTCAAAAAAATAATAATTTTGGATCTTTAAGAGGAAAAAATGCTGCTGTTTGTTTTTAACCACTTCAGCCCCGGAAGAATTTACCCCCTTCCTGACCAGAGCACTTTTGCGATACAGGTCTGCGACGCTTTAACTGACAATTGCGTGGTCGTGCGACGTTGCACCCAAACAAAATTAACGTCCTTTTTTTCCGCACAAATAGAGCTTTCTTTTGGTGGTATTTGATCACCTCTGTGGTTTTTATTTTTTGCGCTATAAACAAAAAAAGAGTGTCAATTTTGAAAAAAAAAGCAATATTTTGTACTTTTTGCTATAATAAATATCTCCAAAAAATATTTAAATATTTTTTTCCTCAGTTTAGGCCAATATGTATTCTTCTACATATTTTTGGCAAAAAAAAAATCGCAATAAGCGTATATTGATTGGTTTGCGCAAAAGTTATAGCGTCTACAAATAGGGGATAGATTTATGGCATGTTTATTATTAATTTTTTTTTATTAGTAATGTCGGCGATCAGCGATTTACATTGTGGCTGTGACATGAGACACATCGGACACTTTTGACACTATTTTGGGACTAATGATATTTATACAGCGATCAGTGCTATAAAAATGCATTACTGTGTAAATGACACTGGCAGGGAAGGGATTAAACACTAGGGAGTGATCAAGGGGTTAAGTGTGTCCTAGGGAGTGATTCTAACTGTGGGGGGATGGGCTCACTACAACATGACAGAGATCAATGCTCCCGATGACAGGGAGCAGTAAATCCCTGTCGTGTTGCTAGGCAGAATAGGATAATGCATTGTTTACATAGGCATCTCCCCTTTCTGCCTCTCTGTGTCACGATCGTGGGCCCCCGGCGGACATCGAGTCCACGGGACCCGTGGGCACACTCACGGAGTATGCAGCGGGCACGCGCCCAGTAAGCCACATCTTAAAGGGGACGTACGGGTATGCCCATTTGCCCAGCCATGCCATTGTGCCAACGTACATCGTCGTGCGCTGGTCGGCAAGCGGTTAAACAAATTACTATAAAGTACTTTTAAACACTAAGGCTGTGTGATAGTGAGTGATTAGTATAGTTCTGAATGTTTCTTTCTGGAATTAAATAGAATTATGGGAGATTATATTTAAATCAACACTGGTCCAAAGAGATCATTCTGTCTTCTACTAGGAGGGATTGTACATTAACTAGCTAACCATCATATAAATGTATTAGCCTTTTAAGCTAGGTTTAACACAAAGATGCAAATGCATGTTACAGAGGTGTGTAGAAATAAACTGTATTAATGGTTGATTTTTAAATCAAAACTCGTCTGTGCCTTTGTGAGTCATAATAATATCTGCTATAGTTCCAATGAGACAGCTTTAGGTTCGGACGTGGTTGAAAGGTGCAATTCTTTTATACTTTATTATAATGTTAGCTGAATGCTTAGAAAAATCTGCAAATGGTCTCCATGCTCATTTAAAACCCCCTATATTTATGGGAAATTTCTCTATACATTGACCAGCATTTTTATAAAATGTGTTGAGGATGGTAGAATGATAAACCAGAAAAGTTTGGTCTGTGAGTAAGAATAAAATCAAAAATCAAATAAGAAACAGATGAAAAACATTTTGATAAAAACACTGAACAGGGCGCAAAAGCAAATATTAATTATGTCCGCTAACTTATTTCTCTGACAAATAACAGGGAGTAGAAGTCAGTGATTAAGCCAGCAAACTCTCAGAGCTCATTCTTTTGACACTTTTGTCACTATTAAAGATGTACTCTCACTGGCCATTATATTAGATACACCTGTTTAATTGCTTGGTAACACAAATTGCTAATCAGCCAATCACATGGCAGCAACTCAATGTATTTAGGCATCTAGACATGGTGAAAACGACTTACTGAAGTTCAAACTGAGCATCCGAATGGGGAAGAAAGGGGATTTAAGACCCCTTTCACACCTAGGGTGTTTTGCAGGCGCTATAGCATTAGAAATAGAGCCTGCAATCCATCCTAAAACAGCTGCACCATTGTCTGCAGTGTGAAAGCCTGAGGGCTTTCAAACTGCAGCGGTGCGCTGGCAGGACGTCAGGAAAAGTCCTGCCAGCAGCTTCTTTGGAGCGGTGAAGGAGCGGTGAACTCACCACTCCTCCAGCGCTGCTCCCCATTGAAATCAATGGGGCAGCGCTGTAATACCACAGGCAAAACGCTGCTATTGCGGCATGTTGCCGGGGGTTTTAACCCTTTCTCGGCCGCCAGCGGAGGGTAAAAGCGCCCCGCTAGTGGCTGAAATGCGCCGCAAATCCAATGGTAAAACGCAGCTAAAAATAGCGGTGTTTTACCGCCGACGCTATGGGCGGTGTGGTGTGAAAGGGGTCTAAGTGACTTTGAACATGGCATGGTTGTTGGTGCCAGACGGACTGGTCTGTGTATTTAAAAAACTGCTGATCTACTGGGATTTTCAGGCACAACCATGTCTAGGGTTTACAGAGAATGGTCCGAAAAACAGACAATATCTAGGGAGCGGCAGTTGTGTGCAGAAAATGCCTTGATGATGTCAGAGGTCAGAGGAGAATGGGCAGACTGGTTTGAGATGATAGAAAGGCAACAGTAACTCAAATAACCACTCATTACAACCAAGGTATGAAGAATGCCATCTCTGAATGCACAACCCATTGAACCTTGAAGCAGATGGGCTACAGCAGCAGAAGACCACACCGGGTGCCACTGTTGTCAGCTAAAAACAGGAATCTGAGGTTACAATTTTGCAGGCTCACCAAAATTGGACAATAAAAGATTGGAAAAATGTTGCCTGGTCTGATCAGTTTCGAATTTGGCATAAACAATATGAAAGCATGGATCTATTCTACCTTGTATCAATGATCCAGGCTGGTAATGGTGGTGTAATGGTGTGGGGGATATTTTCTTGGCACACTTTGAGCCCCTTAGTACCAATTGAGCATTGTTTAAATGCCACGGCATACCTGAGTATTGTTGCTGACCATGTCCATTCCTTTTTGACTACAGTGTACCCATCTTCTGATGGCTACTTCCAGCAGGATTATGCACCATGTCACAAAGCTCAAATCATCTCAAACTGTTTTCTTGAACATAACAATGAGTTCATTTTACTCCAAAGGCCTCCACATTCACCAGATCTCAATCCAATAGAGCACCTTTGGGATGTGGTGGAATGGGAGATTTGCATCATGGATGTGCAGCCGAAAAATCTGCAGCAACTGCATGATGCTATCATGTCAATATTGACCAAAATATCTGAGGAGTGTGTCCAACACCTTGTTGAATCTATGCCGTGATCTTGTGAAGAATTACGGCAGTTTTGAAGGGAAAAGGAGGCTCAACCCGGTACTAGCAAGGTGTACCTAATAAAGTAGCCGGTGAGTGTCTATAACTTGAGCAGGTTCATGTATGATTGAATGACAGAAAAAAGTAATAATTCTGTCTATAAAACATATAATAACCACAAGTTGTTATACTTTTGTAGGTACTGGGGAGAAGTTGAATCTTTTAAGAAGAAGTCTTACCATAAACTTACCCTTTTCTTCCACCTGCCCCCTTTGGGAACAAAGTGCATGATGTTTTTTCCCATTTTGATAGCTGCTTTGGAGCTAATATGCTCATCCCCCGCTGTCTGAACATGCAGTTTTGTAGGGAGACAAATAGCTACTTATACTTGACTGCTCTGGTCTCTGATTCTAGGTGCTTGCCCGAGGCGAGCACTGTCATTAATCATGCAGGGCAAGGAGGGTATGTCAAGACACACAGACAGTACTGAGCTCAGAAATGATCACAGCAAAAGAAGGAAGAAACTGAAGTCAATGGTTCTGAAAGCAACCTTAGCATAAAAGTTGCTAGACCAAGACCTATACCTAGATGCAGCAAATTGCAGCAAGCACCTATCATGCCGTGTCTTCCCGACAGACTTTCAGCAGACTTCCGACTGACTTTCCGAACGAACGGACTTGGCCACACACAATCACACCAAAGTCCGATGGATTCGACCGTGATGATGTACGACCAGACTAGAATAAGGAAGTTCATAGCCAGTAGCCAATAGCTGCCCTAGCGTCCGTTATTCGTCCGTCGGACTAGCATACAGGCGAATGGATTTTTCGACTTGAGTCCGTCGGAAAGATTTGAAACATGTTCTAAATCTAAAGTCCGTCTGATTTTTCAACAGGAAAGGTCCGATGAAGCCCACACACGATCGAATTGTCCGACGGATTGGTTCCGTCAGACCTTTTCTGTCGAAAATTCCTGCCGTGTGTACACGGCATTAGAATAATCTTTCATCCAATGGTGTCTTCATAGCTGTTGCACCAATGTCACTCAGCAGAGACAGTGTTTCTAGTCAGTGTTAGAACTTATCACCTTTCAGGTAAATAACCACTGAAAACCAATGCTCACACTAACCACTCAGTCCTGACTGTCGGAGAAAGCGGCATTTACCACTGAATGTCTATGAAAGGGTGTACTTGACATTGGCTGCCAATAAAACAGGGCACTTGCCACTGACCACCAAAAAAAAATTATCACCATAAACTGACCAATCTGTACAGTGCCTATCCATGACATACTCCTGACCACTAAACTTTGTAAGCTGAGCATTACATTCTCCTAAGCACTGCACTCTTTAAACTGTGCTATATGTTACATATGCCTGAGAACTCCAGGCAAGGTTTTGCCTTAATACGCGGTGTAAAAATAAGTCCCATGAGGTGTATGCCACCTTAAAGTCGAAGTTAAAGTCGTTGTAAGCTCTTACATATACTTACTGAAGTGACTGGGCTCAGGTGATACACAGAGATGAAACAAATCCTCCTACATAAGTTATACCTGTTAATCTGCAGTCTTCTCTTCTTTACATTTGTTCAAATTTCACAGGTTATAAAGCTTGTCCTAGAGTTCAGAAAAACTGGATGGAGTGCAGAAGCTATACTCTGCAGAGCTCAGTAAGGAGAGCTCTGACAGCTGATTGAAGGGAAAGGACACACCACCTTCACACAGCACATAGAAAGCCGGTCAATCAGCTGGATGTCCCTCCCCTGTCACCATTTTTCTCTTGGTGTCAGGAAAACTTGTCAGAAGTGATTCATGCTGATAGCAGAGGACCAACGCAGCAGATAGAAATTACACTTAGTGCTCTTAATCAAGTATAGAGGGATATGCTTTGTTAAGATTTCATGTCTAAAGTTTACAACCACTTTAAGTGTGTAGCACTACCCCCGCAGGAGCCGCTGGTTACTGGTTTCCCCTACTACTGCGCAGCTAGGCAACATGCATTTCCAACTTGCATCCAGACACAAGAAATCAGTCCATGGACTTGTTTTTGTTGTTTTATTGGGCAAAACTGTTTGGATAGGGTATAGGGATTATGGGATGCCCAACTTGACTTGAAGAACAACAGATGAGGACATTGTACAGAAAAAAGATCCTAGACTGCTCTCCATGCTAGAAACACCCAGTCTCTTGGATCAGTGGCAAAATCCCTTACAAACCAGAAGCTCTCAGCCCCCTTTGGAAAATAGCACAAAACATTGCAAAAGTGCATGACCAGTGTATTCAAGATATCCCCAACTTTTAATACCAACCTTGACCCCATAAAACTCCCTTCTCCACATCCCTTTTTTTACCCACCTTACCAATGATAGACCACACAGGAGTTTGGGGTATAATTGGCCATAGCAGCCTTTTATTAACAAAATATTAAATCCAATATTAAATAGCTTCCAAATACCATAAATATAACATTTATAACAACAGTTTTAACTCCCAGTCTGTTGGTCTTTGACGGCACCCCGAACTTGACACTTTCTACAAGTACACTGCGGGACCTTATTTCACCGAACCAGGCCTCCAGCCGCATCACCAGCTCGGAGACAACCCCCTTCCCGCAGTGCAAACATTCCCGTATTCCAGCATACCATTCCACTGGAATACACCAGAGGGGCACATACCACCGATGAGCCTCCCACCACTTCCATCACATCTGTTGTCTGCCACCATCAAAGACCAAAGACCCCACCATAACCCGCAAGGATGACCCCACTCCATACCCACAGAGCTCACTGAATCCCATCCTGAAGACTCAGCGCCCACAGATCTATGCCCACGGCTGTAAGATGAACTCCATCTCCCTGCAGGTACATCCCCACATTAGTCTCCAACTCCATGTGCCGTATAACCAGCCCCCCATTACGGGAAACAAATCTACCCACCACCTTGTTTACTTTGATTTGCGCTTTATTGATCCTGGCCACCGATGTCACCATCCGCCACGTGGTCCGCGCAACTATGTCAGACCACAGTAACACCATTCCCGGGAAGGCCGCTCGGAGTGTCAGAAAATCAGACTTCACGGCCGATATCAGTTCCCTGTTGGATCTGACCCCTAAGTCATTCCCTCCCACGTGTAGGACCAGAACATCCGGAGGCCGATCCAGCCGAGCGTACCGTTGGACTTCTGGCACAACTCTTCTCCACACCATGCCGGGAATTCCCAGCCACCTAATACATGCCTCCCTTCGCGAGATGCCCAGCTGCCTCCCGCCTGGCCTGACATCTGCTCTCCTAGCCCCCCCAAAAAAATAAGAATGCCCTAGGATCCAGACGAGGCATATGAGACCTCCATCTAAAATGACATAACAACAAGGGGTAGCATCAATACATCAACACATCCCATAACATAAAAGAAAAACAGACAAGTAATCAGTGCCCCCCCATTCCTGTACCCCCCTTTTAAACCCTATCAGTTAACAGTTGAGGGCGCACGTAAAAACTGAATCTCCTGGATTCCCACCGCCCAATCCTTTTAACTCCCGCTTCATCCAACCCACACCTGGCAGCTTCTGCAAAAGGAGTGTGAGGCGAATTGAGTGCAGTCCAACCCTGCCGCCCTAAGGCACTTACGAAAAACTGTCATGAACTGGAACCTAGATAAAAAGGACCCACCCCCAACGGGACGAAACCCCAGGAAGTTCTGTACCACCCTCACCAGGCAAACCCGGGAACCAGGCAGTGTAAACAGCTGCACATTCACCCCTCTACCCCTCTGATCTGTTTTTGACATGCGCAACTGCAACACCACCCTACCTGCCTGTACCCCCACATCCTGTACCAGCAAACCCCCTGCTACCCTCCTAGCCAGGCTCACTTGCTCACCCACCCGAAATGCTCCAAAAAACACAAATGAAAAAGCCGCTTTAAACAAAAGTACTTTATAACCTGAGGAACACACCCCCCCCCCAACTTCTCGCAAATGGCTTGCAGAGTCACAAAAAAGACCGGCCTCCTAGCATCTTTGTGAGAGTGACACTTCCGATACCTCTTTATCGCTTGTTTCATCCAAAAATCTTTTGCGAAATCCATCAGGCCTTGTAGCTTAAACCAAAAGGCGGACACTGACCCCCCCTTCCATATGCCTGGAAATGAAATACACCACTAGTAACCTCATCTCGGACCAGCCCAGCTCAGGTCCCGCCAGCCGTACAAAAGCTGACCACTCCTTCCATACCTTGGTGTAGGCCGCCCATGTCAACCCACTTACCGACCTCCTGATCCATCCCGCGGTGACTCCAAGGCAACCTCCCAAAGCCAACCCAGGCAAGGAATCCCTTCCTTCTCCGCAGCTGGCGCCAGCTCCCTGAACCTGTCCCACTGAAACCGAGATAGGGAATCAGCCAGAGTGTTGTCAATGCCCGGGATATGTACAGCATAAATAAAAACATTTAACTGTAAGCCACGCAACACCACGTGGTGCAGCAATCGTATCACCGGCTGAGACGACTCAGAGATCCAATTAATGACTTGAACCACCCCCATGTTGTCACAGTTCAACCTAATCTTCAAGTTCAGACAGGCCGTACCCCACAACTCCATAGCCAGGACCACCGGAAACAATTCCAACAGTACCAGGTTGCGAGTAAACCCCGCCTCCACCCAAGACCCAGGCCAAGCCTCTGCGCTCCATTACCCTTGGAGGAAAGCCCCATATCCAGTGGACCCAGCTGCGTCTGTAACCAACTCCAGGTCAAAATTACTTACCAGCCCCGCCATCCAAACCAATCGCCCGTTGTACGTCTCCAGGAACGTACTTTCAAACTTTCAAAACCTCCTTATGTTCCCTGGTAAGTCTAATAAAAAGGGTCGGGGACTGCACCACTGCAGTCGCCGCCGACAGCCATCGGTAAAAAATCCTACTCATTGGAATAATGCGACACACAAAACTCAACTTACCTAACAAAGACTGTAGCCTCCAGAGCTGCACCTTCCGCTGCCCCATCATCTCCCTAATCTCCCCCCAGAGCGCTTCCAACTTGTCCCCTGGCAACCGACACTCCATGGCTCTGGTGTCGATCACAATGCCCAAAAAGCTAAGTTCAGTCATTGGGCCTTCAGTTTTATCCTCCACTAATGGGACACCAAACTTACCCGCAATGTGCTGCAACGTAGACAGGAGAATTGCGCACACATTGGAGGAAGGAGGCCCCATGAACAAGAAATCGTCCAGATAATGGATCACAGAATCCAGGCCCGACACATCCCGTACCACCCATTCCAAGAACGAACTGAACAATTCAAACATGGAGCAGGAAAGGGAGCAACCCATGGGCAAACATTGATCCACATAAAGCTCCTCCTGCCAACAGCACCCCAACAGCCAAAAACTGTCCGGGTGTACTGGGAGCAAGCGAAATGATGATTCAATGTCCGACTTTGCCATGAGTGCCCCTTGACCATAGCGCCTAACCCACACGACAGCAGCGTCAAAAGATGTATAGGACACCATACAAGCTTCGGAGTCTATGGCATCGTTAACAGACCCCCTTTTGGAAACGAGAGGTGGTGAATAAGGCGAAACTTGTTCGGTTCCTTCTTAGGCACCACCCCCAGAGGTGAAACTACCAGGTCCCGGAATGTTTTTTTCGTAAATGGCCCACCCATGTGCCTTAAGGCCACCTCCTTTCCAATTTCTCCAAAACCACCCCCAGATTCTGTAGTGCAGACCGCAAATTCCGCGCCATAGGCGGTACCACCCCCAGGTAGCACGGTATCCTGAAACCCTCCGAAAAACCCTCCAGCCAACAGCCTGGCAGCTTCCCTATACGTGTACCTATTTAGGAAAGGCCGCATCCTTTCCCCCCTCACCAGCGTCGTCCCTCTTGTTAGGAAAGTCCCCAGAACGCTAATCTTTCTTGAAGCAGCGGGACAAGGGGTGATTCCCCCCGCATCCGGAGCACTCATGCTTAAAACGACAGGACCTCCCAAACTTGCAGGAGCCCTCATTGAATTGCCAACATACCCCCCATTTTTTTCCGGCCGGCAGTCCAGAGGCAGGTGTCCCCCGCCCCCCCCCCCCCCCGAAGAAACTGATTTGGGGCCCGTGCCAAAGACATCAATCGCATACAGATGCTGATGTCCTTATGATCCCACCTGAGAGACAGGCGAACCGCCCTACGCTGCCTAAACTGTTCGTCACACCGCAGCCAAGCGTTCCCCCATACACTATGAGCCTCACCTATGGCATCCATATAACAGAACAATGGCGAGGAATGTTCCTGTTTTTTCTTACCCATTACGCTGGCCATGATAGCGAACACCAGCAACCAGTTCACAAATGTCCTAGGGATCAAGCGGTACCTCCTCTTATCTGCGTCCTCCTTCTTGGAGTCGTCCGGTTTAACCCTATACAAGTTGAACTTTTCCAGGGGCACGAAGGAGAAGATCTCCACATACTCACCCTTGCTGATCTTGTCCCAGACCTCCTGCTTCAAGTGAGCTCCCAACGGCCCCTCAAAGCAAACATAAACTTCACATTTTGCGACATCTGCTATCCTAACCACATCCGTCCTGGCAGTAGCCACCGGTTCCCCACTCTTTTCACCTGCCGCCGTACTCACCATCACTCCTCCAGAAAGTATGGCCGCAAGGGCAGTGGGGGTCCCCCCACTCCCCTACTCCTCTACTTGCCCACCTAGCCAAGGTGCTACCTGCGGGGGTACCCATAGGCTGCCCGCGAAGCGCTGGACCAAGTCCCATATCCCCCCAACAATTCCTGCATTTGCTCCGCTGTCCCAGGGGCGACAGGCATACTGCCCGCAGCCCGCAGGCCAGACGCAGCATCCGCATTGGCCCCCAGCGGTACCCCGCCTGTGGCAGCAGGTCCCCCACCCACCGCACGTAGTAACCTGCACAGTGCTATATTGACATCAGCAGAAGATAAAGCAACTGACTTACTGGGTTGACCGGGCATGCCCCCCACAGCCACTGCTCCTGCGTCCCCTGGTGGCTCGATATCCATGTGGTCCTCATCCTCCGAGCTCCAGATCTCCCCCTCTGAGCACACTACCAGTGCCCGCGAAGCGCTGGACCAAGTCCCGTAGCCCCCCAACAATTCCTGCATTTGCCCCGCTGTCCCAGGGGCGACAGGCTTACTGCCCACAGCCCGCAGGCCAGACGAGGAATCCGCATTGGCCCCCAGCCGAACCCCGCCTGTGTCAGCAAGTCCCCCGCCCACCACACTTAGCAACCTGCACAGTGCTATATTGACATCAGCAGTAGATAAAGCAACCGACTTACTGGGTTGACCGGGCATGTCCCCCACAGCCGCTGCTCCTGCGTCCCCTGGTGGCTCGATATCCCTGTGGTCCTCATCCTCCGAGCTCGAGATCTTCCCCTCTGAGCGCACTCCCAGTGCCCGGAAGCATGGGTGTGAGAAGCCCCCCAGGCGAAGCCGGTCTGGAGGCCATGGATCCTGGCCACACAGCAGCTTGCACCCGTTCATAGGATCTGCTCGCAGCCTCCCAGCTGCGCATGCCAGCACACATTGGGGCCCTGGCAGGCCGCCCCAGTCCACCTCTGCCATCCATCACTTCTCTTTAGCCCTCCTGGGCCCCTGAGTCAGCTGCATCTGGTAGCGGCCCCACGGATGTGGCACTGCTCCTCCCCCGCCGAATCACCCCCTTGCTGGTGCCCTAGAAGTGCGGGGATCGCTCCCAATGTGGACCCCTGCTGTGTGGGCAAGAAACGGGCGCCATTACAGACTGTAGCCCCGCCCCCAAGCTCCGCTGGTGTCGAGGGTTACAACCGGTCCCCCCCATTGGCGGAAGCTGGTGTGCGCTTCGCCGGAGGGGCCGACGGGTCCAATAAAGGGCTCCTGGGGTTGCGTTAAGCTCTGCTGGAGGGGCCTGGGGAGAAACGCTCCGGAAGCCGGGACCTACGAGTGCACGGTGTCTCCTCACCTGATCTTGTATAAGGGCAGCCACCTGTGTCTGCAGCCATTTGGGCCCCCTCATCGTGCCAGTAGCAGGTCTATGTCCGCCATTACAGGGGCAGAGGGAAAAACTTCTCCTATGCTGTCCCTCTTCACCGACTGCTCCCGGAAGTCCCCGCCTTCCCCCTTTTATACCACTCCACTCCTCCAGCTCTTTTACATCCTGCCTCCTCCCTTTGAACCTCCCCTCATTCAAACCCTTTCGTTGCCTCTCGTCATGCCCGGCCCTCCATTACTCTGCCTTTTCTCTCTTTCCATTCCGGGCCTCACTGGAGTATCTTCTCTCCTCTTGTAGAACTGGCCCCAGCTCCGCTGTCTGCAGGTACTACCATCCCTTCTGGCTGCTTGTCCACCAGCCCATCCGTCTTCCCCCGAAGATCTCCCAGGACAATGGATAAAAGGGTTAAGCACAGCACTCTCCTTTGAAAGCTTGTACATGTGGCATACTCTCCCCTTGTGAATCCCTGGGTGTGCTGATGACTCTGTCCTTCTTGCTCCCTGCTTCTCTTAGGCAAGATTCCTTTTTAAACTGGACACTGAAATGATTTATCAAGCAATGGGGCCCAACATGTAATGTTGCACACAGGCCCACTGATTTCATAAAACCCAATAGCTTAGAATGTCAAGTCCAGAAGGCAGGGTATACATTTTGGATTTCCAACAACTGGGAGCATGCCTTAAAACAGAGTATCAGAGCAGAGAGTAAATTAGCCACAGATGTAAATGTCTAGATGCTTGCTGAGATCAAGTGATGATGTGCGGTAGACTGAAATTCTTGCAGCATGAACAACCTTATGATATAATAAAGGGTCCAGGAATCCAAATCTGTCTTTTAGTTTTGGGAGAGTAGGGACACTGTGTTGAAGACAGTGGAATCTAGATCTCTAGATAAAGGTAAGAAATTCCCTACAGATGGCTGGTAGGAATTGCTTAGGTATCTGTATGAGGATGTTCTGATATAGGTATGAAAGGCTGGGTAATATATTTATTTTCAAGTTATTGTTTCTGCCAAACTATATGAAGTACCTTTTGCTCCAACGTTGGAGGTCCTGGAGTATGTTGGTTAAGTGATTGGGAAAGTTAACTTGGAACATTTGCTCTTTGTCACATTTAGCTGTTGATCCTTGATGCTAGAACCTTATGGTTTTTAATCCTAGTATACATTGTCAGTAACATGTTTCACAGGCTTATTGATTACAGTTTCTAAACATTTATGGAAATCCTCATCTCTGACTGACGAACATTCTTTTGACAAATTGCCCTTTAATGCCTGGAATAGTTGGCACTCTCACTTGTTGCAGATCAAATCAACTTAACATTCAATGTCTCTTTGGTCCATTAACTTCTCTGAACAGAGCTTAAATAACTAAATAAAAGTCTTGTTCTTTAGAATCATTAATGCATGTATGATGGATGCATTAATCCACTGACATGTATAAAAACATATTTTAAGTGCCTTAGGACTTAGTTGGCTATTAATAATTGGGAATATTGCCAACATTTAGAGTGGCATTTGTGGCGTAGAACTGTTTTGTTTAGTTTTTTTCTTGTTTTTCTTTCAATCCTAAAGAAAAACGTAATGGTATAACTACTACTAAACAACTTTGTCTTGTAATATTTCTAATAATTATACATTTTTAATGGATACTTTTCTAGTTCTTGCATCTATAAAAAAAGAAAATAAATTCTGCAAAGTTTATATTTTGAACATAAATCTAATTTTTAGCTTGTGTCATTGGCTGGCTGTCTCCCCAGAAGTCTGCATAAAGCTTGAAAAAACTTTCAAGCATCCCTGTTCTGTCCTTATTTAATTTTTTATATACACACGCAGTGGTATATTGATGTTTAAACTGCTTTAGAAAATTTCTTTATAAATGCACCTTTGTTCTACAAATAAACATAAAGTCTAGGTTCACATCTATGCGGTTGCAGTTGATGCAGTTTTCAGGTGTGTTTTGTAGGTGTGTTTTGTTTTTTTAAACCCTCGTTCTTGATACGCTTTTGCATGCAATTTTCATGCATTTTTGCCGCTGCAACCTTAACAACCGACACTTGCATTTTTAGTGTGGCTCCATTGAAGTCTATCACACTCAAAACACAATCTGCTGCGGAAAAAAGTTCCTGACCCTTTCCAAAAAATGCCAAAATGCAACACCGCAAAACACACAGATGTAAACTAAATCCATAGGAAACCATGTTAAATAGACTGTAGTGCATTTCTTCAAAACACAAAATGCACCAAAAAATGCGGTGTGAACATAGGGTTAATGCATTGCAAAGGAGACTCAAAATTACTATGGTGCCACTCTCTTTCTGCTGAACCTGTAAAGTTTTGCTTCATCATTGTTCCCTTACTGGATAGGGAGCTATGGTAGTATGCAAGGGAGCGAGGCCATAGGAGTGCTTTCTTTAACCACTTCCGGACTGCCCACTGTCGATATACGTCGGTTCCTTTAAAGAGGATATTGTTGTTTTGGCAGCAGAGAGCTGCCATAACCCCAGTATCCTCTTCTTCAGTGAGCGGTCTGGTTTAAGATAAAAGTGGTCTCTGCGGCGGATTCACCGCAAGATCACCCAGCAGAGCTAAAAGGGGTGGGGGAGAGAGGGGGCTGTTCTGGGTCAGGAAGGCTCACTAACCAATTATGCCACCCCATTTTTAGGCTGGTCTCCCCCAGGGCTGTTGCAGCTAACAACTATTGTTTCAAAACTGCCACCCAGCTGCCCACAGAATTATTCTCACAGCACAGTACATTGCATGCAGGTGGACCGGTATAGGCAGTCACAAATGGGAGGCGAAGTGTTGGATTGAACAATTAGTGGAGTGAGAATGACAGGATGGGTGATGGACACAGCCCAACTCCCGTGCAAACTGCTTTCCCCACTCTCATTTTATCAGTATGCCAGGTTGCCAGTGACTGTGGAGAGCCAGAGCAATAGGGGTAAAGTGGCTCTCCACCAGTGGCGGTGCGTGCATAGAGGGCGCAGGAGCGCTGCCCCCTCTCTCCTGCACCGCTCTATCACCAATAGATAGATTCATGCATTGCATGAATCTATCTATTGTCACCGCTGCCGCCCCCTATTCAGGTGTCCGGCCCCTTTTCGGGCGCCGGGCATCTGAATTACAGCGGGGGGGGGGGGTGTTTTTGGAAGCGCCCTATTAGAGCTGTAAGCTCTAATAGGGGACCTGATTAGAGCAGTGGGCTCTAATAGGCTTCCATAAGTGTAAACAGTGGGCGCACTGCTGTGCATTCGCTGATTACACAGTATTGTGTTAGAGAAGCGAATACATCGCTTCCCTAACACAGACCCGCCTCTCAGCCAATCAGGTTGCCGGGTCTGTTACCTGTCACCTGATTGGCTGAAGTCACAGGCGCTGTGATTGGACGGTAGGCGTTCAATCATAGCAAAAGACAGGAGGAGCGCGGGAGAAGACATCGGACGATGAGGAGACACCGCTCGCCGCCTGACGCCGTCACCAGCTGCACACCGAGACAAGGTAAGTGCAGAGGGCAGGCAGGGGCCACAGTGGCAGCACTTGAGGGGCACAGTGGCAGCACTTGAGGGGCACAGTGGCAGCACTTGAGGGGCATAGTGGCAGCACTTAAGGGGCACAGTGGCAGCACTTAAGGGGCACAGTGGCAGCGTTTGGAGCACAGTGGCAGCACTTGGGGCACAATGGCAGCACTTGGGGCACAATGGCAGAACTTGGGGCACAATGGCAGAACTTGGGGCACAATGGCAGAACTTGGGGCACAGTGGCAGCACTTGGGGCACAGTGGCAGCACTTGGGGCACAGTGGCAGCGTTTAATGGGCACAGTGGCAGCGTTTGATGGGCACAGTGGCAGCATTTAATGGGCACAGTGGCAGCGTTTGATGGCACAGTGAGGCTGTTTGTTTGCGCCCCCTCAAAAATTTTGAGCACCAGCCGCCACTGCTCTCCACACTATCCAAGTCGGTCATGGTGGGGGAGACAACGCGGTATCCAAGTCGGTCATGGGGGGGGGGGGGGGACTAGTGAAATTAGGATATAACATTATTAAAACAAAATGTCACATAATGGGGTGATCAATATACAGTATATATACACATGATAAATTGAGAAATATTATTAACACAAATTGGGGTGATTAATATATATATATACATGACAAATTGAGGACAATGTGAATGTTTTATTTGATGAAAGATGTAATTACTAAAGGGTGTGGGGTTTCTCTCTCCCCCTTCCTTTTCCCTTTCTTCCCTTGTATATGAGGGTCTGTGGTGGATTCTTAAACTGCCACGGACTTTCAATCTGATTATGGCTTGGACCTTGGGGGATCGGTTTTGCCAAATTATGATCAGATTAAGATTGGGATACAGGTTCTTACAGAGTTAATAGAAAGAGCAGAAGGAAAGGTCCTTATTGGAGGAGATTTTAATTTTGTAATGGATCCAAGATTGGTTACAACTGCAATTTGTTCAGGCCAATAGTCAACTAAATTAACTTAAACAGTTACTTTAAAAATATCAAATGGTAGACGTGTAGAGAGCTCAACATCCGACAGATAAAGATTACTCATATTACTTGACCATACATAATACATACCATAGAATAGACAATTTTTTATTAGTCAAATAGGACTGATGATGACTCCCTCTTCTGAAATTGGTAGCTTTCTTTGGTCTGACCACATGCTCTGGTGTTCCTGGAGCTAGCTTTGGCTGACAACAGGAAACCGAAATGGTCATGGAGGTTAAATGATAATTTTATTTAAGGATAAAACATGTGAAATGGAAATCCGTCAAGCGATAAAAGACTTCATGCAGATTCATGAAACAGATACAACTTCAATCCCTTTACAATGGGAGATGTTAAAATGCGTACTGCAGGGCTTATTCATTAAACATGGAGCTAGATTGAAAGCAGAAAAATCATTTAAAATATCCCAGTTATTTTATTTTTTTATTTTTCTTTTTTCTTTCTCCATCTCAGCAATCTTTTGAGAGATAATTATTCAACTTAACGTTCATTTGTATCTCTCGTTATTCTTTACATCATTGTGGAGTTTATCTTCTTTTTAATATCTAGACATTGGAATTTTTATTTTATAATTCATATATTCATTTTATTTAATAAGATTAAAAACATTCTTCTTTTAATGGAGTTTTTTTTTTTTTTTTTTTTTTTCCCCTTCCCCCCCCCCCCCCCCTCACCCTCCCTCCCAACCCCCCGAAATACCTCTTATCTTCTCACTTCCATCAATTTAGATAATAATTTCAGCGTAGCTCCATGTCTGCTTAAACTTCTGCCAACTAACCCATTTGTCTTTATCTCTTCCCACCCCTTCCTCTCCAGTAAATCTTAATTTTTCAAGCTGATATATTTCTTCGATCCTCAGGACCCATTCCCTTTTTGTAGGTGCCTCTTCTTGATGCCATTTCTTCAGGATTAAGCCCTTTGCAGCGTTCAGCATCTGAGGGGTCAATGTGTTTACGTATTGTTTTATTGGCTCCCCTGTTCCGTGGAATAGGCATGACCACGGGTCTTCTTGTACGATTGCCCCATTTATTTCCTTAATGGTATCCAGGATCTCTCTCCAGAATATCTTTATTTTTGGACAATCCCACCAGAGGTGTGCCATCGTGCCAAGTTCCTGGCATCCTCTCCAGCAATCCCGTGATCTATCTACCTGGAATTTATTGAGTTTATCCGGGGTCATGTACCATCTGGAGAGGCATTTATAGTTCATTTCTGCGGATGAGGTGTCAATTGCTGAGTTGTGGGTTAATTTCAAAATTTTACTAATTCTGTGTCTATAATCTTGTGAGCCTAATTCGTTCCCCCATTTTGTGAAAAAGGGCGGTACCTCCAAGTGTTCTTCAGCCAACAAGGCCTTATATAATCTAGATACAACTTTTTTTTCCCCTTTTCCTCGCATATTTTTTCTAACACCGTATATTCTTTTTTTGTCCTAATTGGTTGTGGTAATTTTCTAACAAAATGTGCCAGCTGCAGGTACCGCCACTCATTTATTTTTATTTGTGTCAGGTTTTGTTGTATATCCTTCATTGTTTTAATATTACCCCTATTCGTGATATCTTTCAATTGTGTGTTTGGCCCTATCCACCCCCCTCCCCCTGTGTGTGTATTCCCAGGTGGGAAATATTCACTATCTCTCAGTGTCATCAACGGTGAGTTGTATTTCCATCCAAAACGTTTATGTAGTACATCCCAAATTTTAAATACGTGCTTAGTTATTTTTTGTGTATTCGTGCCTAGTCCTCTTAAGTGTGCGGGATTCCATATTGCCGTTTTTAAATCTACCCCGCTGGTGCTACCCTCTATGTTTACCCATTGCTTATCAGAAGTTTCATGTGACCACTCTATTGCCCTTGACACTACCACCGCATGATAGTATAGTTTCAGGTCTGGGACCCCTAAGCCCCCTTGCTCCTTACCGCATTTCAGAGTATTATGGGAGATCCTTGGCTTTTTATTTTGCCAGATATATCTACTGAGCATTGATTTAATGGTTTGAAAATAATAATCTGGGAGGGGAACTGGGAGCATTTGAAATTTATAAGTGATCTTAGGTAGAATAATCATTTTAACAGAATTTATACGTCCAAACCATGACAGGGGCCTTAAAGCCATTTTCTTGATCTCTTTTTTAATTTCATCCAGTAGTGGGATGTAATTTTCACTGTAAAGTTTATCAACCGAATTGGCCAGTTTAACCCCTAGATATTTTAATCCTGTTTTTTTCCAGGGAAATGGGAAATCTCTCTGTAACTCAAAAGCTTCCTTTTGTGGCACATTTACATTTAGGATTTCTGATTTATTTAAATTTATTTTAAAATTTGAGATTTCGCCATAATGTTTCAATACATCTAATAAGCGTGGCAGCGTTCGTTTGGGTTCGGTGACGTAGAACAGTAGGTCGTCGGCAAAAGCCGCGACCTTATGCTCGACGCCGTCGACTTTTATTCCTTTAATATCTTTATTCAGTCTAATAGTTGCCATTAACGGTTCTAATGAGAGCACAAAAAGGAGTGGGGACAGGGGACACCCCTGTCTTGTGCCGTTTTTCATGGTAAAGGGAGATGAAATCTCGCCATTTATTTTTATTGTCGCTGTGGGTTCTTTGTATAGAACTTTTATTCTTTGGAGCATCTTAGTACCTAAGCCCATATACTTTAAGGTCTCTGTCATGAGCCCCCAGTCTACTCTGTCAAATGCTTTTTCAGCATCAATTGACAAGAGTAGACCTGGGGGCCCTCCTGTTCTCATTTTTTGTAGAAGGCGAAGGGTTCTAATCCCGTTATCTCGCCCTTCTCGGCCTGAGACAAACCCTACCTGGTCCACGTGGACCAGGTCTTTCATTTTGTGCTTTAATCTGTTTGCTAAAACCTTCGCGTATATCTTTACATCAATGTTCAGCAAAGAGATTGGCCTATAGCTATAACATATTGTCTCGTCTTTTTCTTCTTTTAAAATGACCGTTATTTGAGCTCTCTGCGCTTCTGTACTTAGACCAAATTGCGTTCCAAGACCATTCATATATTTACAAAGTCTAGGCACCAAGATCGCTCCAAACTTCTTTAGATATTTTATCGAGAAACCGTCTGGACCTGGGCTTTTGCCCAGTGGCGATTCTGCAATAGCCCTTACTACCTCGGCCTCTGAGATGGGGCTCTCCAAGTCCTCACTTTCTGTTGATGACATTTTGGGAGTTCCGGAATTATCCAGGAACTGTCTGATTCTATTTATTTTCTCTCTCTCATTTGTCCCTCTCTTGACATCGTAAAGTTGCTTATAGTAGTTATGGAAAACTTCGGCTATGTCCTTGGTTTTATGGACCATTTCCCCTTGTTTGTTTCGGATTTTTCTATGTAGTTCTTAGTCTTTTCCTTCTTCAAAGATTTTGCCAAGTGCTTCCCAATTTTATTACTACAAAGATATTTTTCTTTCAATATTTTATTATATACCCTTTGCATATCTTGAGTCAATAGGTCTTTTAATTCTTCCCTTTTGATTGTAAGTTGATGGTATATTTCTTGGTGTTGTCCGTCAATTTTTTTATGTGCCTGTTCTAGGCTATATATTTCATCTGTTAAGCACTTAATTTTCCGCTCTCTAGTCTTTTTTTTCCCCGACCCCATTGAAATGAAGATACCTCTGATATAGGCCTTGTGCGTGTCCCACAATACCGAGTGTGAGACCTCCTCTGTATCGTTAGTCTCAAAAAAGTGTATTAATTCATCGTGTATTTTCTCTATATCTTGATTCTCTGTAATAAGTGCTTCATTCAGTTGCCAATTACTGGCTGGTTTCTGTGTTTTCAAGTCTTCTATAGTCATTATTACTGGGGCATGATCGGATAAAGTAATGATCCCTATTTCCACGTCCGTCACTTTTGTCAGTGTTTTATGGTCCACACATATGTAATCAATTCGTGTGTATGTGCCGTGCACAGGGGAGAAAAATGTATAGTCCCGGACTTTTGGATGGAGAACTCTCCATACATCCACTAATTGGTTTTGATGTATCTTTTGCTTCAAAATTTTAAGGGGCTCACCTCCCGTCCCCTGTGCGCGGGACGTAGTATCTTCTTGGGGATTCAAACATATGTTGAAATCTCCAGCTATTATTACCATCCCCGTCCCGAACTGAGAAAGGATCCCCATTATTTTCTTTAAATATCGAGCAGGTCTTTTGTTTGGGGCGTATATATTTGCCAGGGTACATTGTGTTTCCCCGATATATCCTCTAATGAAGAGGTATCTCCCATCCGGGTCTGAAATTCTGTCCTCTTCCTTGAATCGTATCTCCTTTGAAAAGCCAATTGCAACCCCTTTTGCCTTTTTGATGTTTGAGTCTGCGTAGAACCATGTAGGGTGTGTTTTAGAGTAAAGTTTTATATTTGCTCCATGGAAAAGATGTGTCTCTTGGAGGAAAATAATGTCTGCGTGATGATGTTTTAGTTCATTCAAGACCTTATGTCTCTTGGCGGGTATATTCAATCCACGTACATTGTATGTTAAAAACTTAATTTGTATCTATTTTATTGATTTTTGTAGTAAGACAAGAGGTATTTCTTCGTCTCCCATCCCTGCCTCTCTCCCACCCACTCCCACCCCCTCCCACCCTCCCTTCCAATCCCCCCCTTCCTCCCTCCTCCCGGTCAATACTGACCACTAGACCATGGGCTGAAACGAGCCTCATCTCCGTCCCAGGTCTTCCTACCTCGAGGTGTGCCTCTGAACCCACTCAGTGCTCCGCGCCCCTCCCACGGGCTATTCCCAGGAGGGGAGTGGAGTACCAATGACTGGCCGAGCTCTCCTCCCACCACTATCCCCAGTTCCCTCCCCCATTCCGCTCCTACCCCGAGAGAAAAAAAAAAAAAAAAAAAAGGAAGAAAGAAAAAAAAGAGAAATAGTGAAGAAGTGAAGAAGAAGGGGCCACCCGTTAATAGAAGTCAGTCTAGCCCAGCCCTTCCCTTTGTGACCATTCTGGGATTTCGATCTCTTGTAAGTCCAGTTTTTTACAGAATTCTGGCAGTTCCTCAGGGAATCTGAGTTTCGCCGATTTACCCTCTCTGTAGCCTATTAAGCAGGCCGGGAATCCCCAGGTATATTTGACGTCTACTGCTCTCATTTGATTCAATAGAGGTCTAAGTAATCGTCTCCTAGCCAAAGTCTCTGGAGCCAGATCTAAATAGATTTGTAATTCTGTCCCATTGATTTTCAATGGGGGTTTCCCTCTGAGGTTGCTCCATATTGCCGCCTTGTCCTCATAGTTCTGGAATTTTACCAGAATATCTCTAGGGCTTTCGGTTGGAATATGTTGGGGTTTCCTTACTCTATGTATCCTGTCTATTTTCAGCTCCATTTCCGGGCCCTTGTTCCAGGCCGGATTAAGAATCTCTTTTATAGATTTCCTGAGATCTTCACCGTTTACTTCTGGAAATGCTCGTATTCTCAAGTTCTGTCTTCTGTTTTGGTTTTCGTGCTCCTCTAATTTATGATTCAATCTCCTTTGGTTCAACTTTGTCTCTCTAAGTTGTTCTTGTATCCTAGTCATCTCTTGATTATAAGTATCTGTCTTGTTCTCGATTTCCTCTATACGGTTTAACAAATGGCTTAGATCTGACCGGAGTGCTGAGATATCTTTTTTAATTGAGTTTTCCATTCTGATTAGCATCTCTGAGATTTCTGTTTTAGTTGGCATCTGGGGATTCCTAGCTTGTTCCTCCGGGGCGCTTCTATCCATCTCAGATTCCAGAGTTACTTCTCCCGGGACTTCAGCCGTTTCTTCTTTTCTCTTAGTTGTATCCTTCTTTTTGGCTTGTTTACTCATTTGTTGTTTTTCAGGGACTGGGCTTTTAGGGCTCAGGCCTTTTACCATATAATGCTTAATTGTGCTCGTGTTTGCTTTGTCTTTAGGAGTTTTGGGTTCGCCTCCTTTAGTAGACTTGCCTTTCATCCCTTTTCTTAAGAAGAAAAAAAAAAAAAAAAAAAAAAAAAAAGAGGATTCTGGGCAAAAAAACGAGCCGTAGATTAAGCGATTTGGGCCCTACTCTAATTCTCTTAAGGGTTGACTAGTAGGTTTATGCTCTGGCTTTACCGGGTTTTTTAAAGGGAATTATCTAGGGGATTTTTCAGAGTAATTGCTGTGAGTCTAAATACAGAATATTGTGGCCCCCTCTTCTTCGCCTCCCTCCAAAAAAAAAAAAAGAAAAAAAAAAAAAGGATAATTATCAGTCAAGTAGGTGATCTCTGGATCTATTTCCCCCAGTTTACCCCTCCCCTCCACTTCAGATCACTATGTATATTGAGACCTGGAATTTGTAGTCCCCCAACTGACACTCAACATCACTAGGTCAATATATTTAGCGCGGTTTGTTTTCCGTTAACAATGGGAAGGGTAGCAGAAAAAAGAGAGGAGAATAGGTAACCAGAGTAAAGGGCGGATTTAAGACAGTTTAACCGGGGGGAGGCTCCTTTGAGTCAACCAGCACTTTACACTTCTATAGCAGCGTTAGTGTTTAGGTCCCAGGTGTCTAAGTATATTGGGTTCCCCGTAATTTATGACCGATTCACCCCTTACTTAGAAAAAAAAAAAGAAAAAGGGGAGAAAGAAAAAACTGAGATAGCGCCACCCAGATTTCTCAGATTTCTCAGAATGTCACAGGATGTCACTTTTAAATGGCTTATGCTAATTTACAATACATATACATTGAGTTCTCTGTTTTCACACTTTCAATGCCTGGGAGGGTTCTCGGATTTATATCCATTCAAGCCACATCGATGCCCTTGCATCTGTTTCTTATGGGGGTGATTGAATTAAGTCAAATGATCAGCGGAGAATGTGAGATGGAGGTACATTCAATGGGGTGTTTCTATAGATTTTTCTTTCGGCTTGCCGGCTGTTACCTTAAGTATACATCCAAATTTCACCTTTTATCTTTTCTCTCCCCTCTCTCACATGTCTCTGTCTCAGCTGCAGACCTTTTAACTACTGTCAGAGTCCCAGTTGTATATCAATTATATCTCGCTTTTCATATGACTTCCGCTTAAGTTCCACTAACATATATCGACTTTTAATTTCATGAAGTACAAAAAACGTGGATTAGCACTCACCCCCTGCATTAGAGATCTCTCGATGTCCTCAGACGGTGAGCATTCTGCTTTTTTCTAATAGGGACTTACCCTTACTGGAAGGTGATCCGGGCAGGTTTCTGTATGGTTCCCTTTACCTTACTATGTTTTTTGTGTCTGCCTTTGATCTGTGACATCCGGAGAAGCAGAGGGAGTAGGGCCGGAGAAGGAGTGAGCCGGGGGGGGAGGTGAGGAGCATCCGCAGCGGTCTGGCGGCGTCGCCTATCTTTTCTGAGAACGGTGTGTGTCTTTCAGCGGATCGCTGCCTCCGGGGACGCCAGCTGGCCCGCGCGGTGTCTGCGTGCTGCGGGAATCATTTGCGGGGGACACGCAGCCTCTCACTCTGCGTACTCCCGCCCGCTCTAGCCATCGGATGTTTCATGAGTCAGGCCACTCCCTCCACGAGGTAAAGCACGTCCTCACGTCCTAGCCTCCATCCAGAGGGAGGATCTTCTGTCCAGCACCTCTGTCTTCTAACGGGAACGAAAATATCCCAGTTATTAAAAGAAATTTCAAGATTAGAAAACATACATAAACAAAATCCTATCCCGGAAGACTGGATTTGATTAAATGATAAACGTATTGAGTTAGAAACCCTATTGAATGAGCAGACTTTACGACTAATGGCGCATACACATGATCAAACTATCCGGCGGACTTAGTCCAGTGGACAATCCACCGGAATTTCCAGTGGAGGTCCTCCGGATTTTTGGAGGAGGTCCGCCGGACTTTTCAAATGAACGGACTTGCCCACACACGGAGTAAAGTCTGTTCATTTTGAAAGTGACTTCAGGTATGATGGGACTAGCGAAGGAAGTCAATGTTGCCGCCTCCATCGGCGAGATTGACACCTTGCTAGCCCCGTCGCCTGGTATGGATTTTAAGGGGAACCCCTACGCCGAAAAAAACGGTGTGGGGGTCCCCCCAAAGTCCATACCAAACCCTTATCCGAGCACGCAGCCCAGCCGGTCAGCAAAGAGGGTGGGGACGAGTGTGCGCCCCCCCTCCTGAACCGTACCAGGCCACGTGCCCTCAACTAGGGAAGTGCTTTGGGGAAGGGGGGCCCTGGGACATGTTGCGCGGCGACTTATATAGGCGTAAGGGGCGGGGTCACCGGGTGATGTTACATGGTGACCCTGCCCCTTATGATGTCACAGTCCCTCACAGTCCCGGGGGATGCTGGGACTGTGAAACCATAAGGGGCGGGATCACCATGTGACATCACCAGGTGACCCCGCTCCTTATGCCTATATAAGTCACCGCGCAACGTGTCCCAGACATTACAGCGGGAGAGAGCGTTGTGTCAACATCAGAAGAGAAGAAGGAAGAAGAAGACAGTGGTGGCAACGACGAACCAGAAGCCCGGGCCACCGCTAGTAAAAGAGCTGCAAGAAGATAGCGGAGGAGCCCGGCAGAACAACCGGAGAGCGGGAGAAGAGGCAGAAAAGCGCGGAGAGACCCCCAAAGTCGGAAGAAGACCCCTGAAGTTGGAAGAAGACCCCCGGAGCTGCCTAATAAACTACTTTAAAAACCTGTCTAGTGTGTTTTTTTATTGACTTTTTTTCCCTAGGTGAATGGGTACCCCATACTCATTCACATAGGGTGGGGGCCGGGATATGGGGGGCTCCCGGATTCCATTAAGCCCCCCACATGCAGACCCCAACAACCAACGGCCAGAGTTGTCGGGAAGAGGCCCTTGTCCTCATCAACATGGGGACAAGGTGCTTTGGGGTGGGGGAGCCGCAGGCTGTGTGCTCGGATAAGGGTCTGGTATGGACCTTGGGGGGACCTCAACGCCGTTTTTTCGGCGTAGGGGTTCCCCTTAAAATCCATACCAGTCAACAGGGCCAGCAAGGTGTCAATCTCACCGATGGAGGCGGCGACATTGACTTCCTTCGCTAGTCCCGTCGTACCTGAAGTCACGTTCAAAATGAACGGACTTTACTCCGTGTGTGGGCAAGTCCGTTCATTTGAAAAGTCCGGCGGACTAGCACACAGACGAGTGGATTGTCTGCCGGAAAGCCAAGTCTGGCGGACAATTTTGAGTCAAGTCTTCTTTCTAAGTCCACCGGACTTTTGGGAAGAAAAAGTCCGCTGGAGCCCACACACGGTCAAATATCCGCCGGATAGTCCGATTGTGTGTACGCGGCATAAGGGATAAAAATAGAGTTTTGTTATATCAACATGGGAATAAACCTGGGCGATTATTAGCGAGAACTCTATAACAGCCACAACCTTTAACCTCAATAATTAAAATCCAAAACGCTTCTGGGGACATGCTATATGACCCTATAGAAATGTCTAAGACATTTCATGCATACTATTCTAAGCTATATAATATACCAACACAGCATGGGGGTAGGTATTGGGAAGAGAGTCAAGATAGAATACGTCAATATATTTAGGAGGTGTCATTGCCCGTTTTCCCAAGGGAATCAACTGAAGAATTGGAAGGAGACTTTTCATTAGTAGAAATACAACAGGTTGTAGCCACACTGGTTCTGAGCAAAAGCCTGGGTTTAACCCTCGATTCTATAAGGTATTTCAGGAGGCACTCATTCCTATCCTTAAAAGGACGTTTAATTCTATTTCTGTCTCCCAACCCTTTGCCCCACTAAGCATGGAAGCACACATTTCACTTATCCCTAAACCTGAAAAAGACCATATGATATGTAATAATTATCGACCAATCTCTCTTATAAATATTGACTTGCGTTTATATTCAAAAATAATTGCCAATAGGCTTACGTCCATTTTGCCAACGTAGAATAATGTAGATCAAGTTGGCTTTACAATGGGTCGGGAGGCAAGGTACAATACAATAAATACATGTACATTAATGGAATATGCCCAGAAACATGTCATCCCATCATGTCTTTTATCAATAGATGTTGAAAAAGCTTTTAACAGGGTGGGATGGTATTTTTTGGAGGAAGCCCTAAAACAGTTGGGGGTGGGTCCTCTGCTTTTGCAGAGGATTATGGCTTTATATTCCAACCCTAGAGCGAAAATATGTCCCTTGTCTCCCCTGTTATATGTAATAGTAATGGAACATCTTACTACAGCTATTCATAATAATAAGGATATTCAAGGGATTTGTGTTAAAATAAAAGAATATAAGATGTCAGTATATGTAGATGATTTATTAATATACGTTACCAACCCGATAGTGACATTACCAAAAATGATACACAAATTCTAAGTTTTAGTGATGTAAGTAATTTGTAAGTAAGTCAATTGTGATAAATCAGAGATGTTAAACATATCATTACCAAACAAAATTCAAAAACTTCTTTAAGAATTTTTTTTTTAAATGGCAAGAAATAGCACTTAAATACCTAGGGGTATATATTCCAAGAGATTATTCTCCATTAATCCATAAAGCTATAAAATCACTTCAAAGGTATGATAGATTGGTTTATTCATGGATTGGGAGGATCAATATAGTGAAAATGGATATATTACCAAAACTACTACATGTATTTCAAGCAATACCTTTGATCCCTCCAGTCAATTTAATGGTGCAGCTACGTAAAGCTATAGGAAGCTTCATTTGGGCTCAGAAATCACCATGAATAAAAAGAGAAATCCTAATTAGGAAAAAAAATAATGGAGGCCATGCCCTCCCAGACTTTACAATATATCTGCGTGCAACATCTATGACTAGGATTATGGACTGGATTCATAATGTTAAATATAAACAATGGGTAACTTCAGAGGAAGATATTATCCCCTTGAAATTTAAATCACTCCCATGGGTTAAACCCCAGTTTTGAACCGGGAGGAAGGAATTAACGCTTTTTGTTTCATCAACTTTGACGTAATTTTGAAAATAAAATGTCTTTCAACACAGATCGGGCCAATGACCCCTCTGTTTTCTAATCCAGAATTTCCGTCAGCATTAGAGGCCATAACTTTTATTAAATGGAATAGTGTTGAGAATACAAAAATAGTGGATGGCAAATTGCCACAGCTGTCCGAGCTGGGGCCTGAATATGAATATAAATGGATGCAATATCAACAGCTGTATACATATATTGGATCTGTATCACAACCTTCTCTGATAGATAGACTGTTAACAAACTTTGAGCAATAGAGAGGCCGATATCACCGTTAGAATGGGAGAAGGCGTTTCTTTTGACACAGAAATTATCATTAGCTGCTAAGCATCAGGAAAGGAATTATACAATTATGACAAGATGGTACTGGAGTCCTGTTAATTTACATAGTATAAATGGAGATTGTCTTAATTATAGAGGTACTGTGACAGAACCCACTGTCACTGTGTGTTTTGGAGAGGGCTGTGGGCTTGTCTCCTACCCACAGACTATGGCCCAGCAGAGAACATGAGATTTGAAGGGCTATTTGCCGTCTACCACCACCTGGAGAAGAAACCTTAAGACTACTTTTCTTTTCCAACATCCTCGAGTTGACCCATTCGGGGTCCCACTGTGGCTGTTGGACTGTTTCCCAGGGGGGAGAATTGTCTTGAACCTTGAAACACTGAAGTATTTCTCCTTTGATTCTATTACACAGTGGGGGGTCTTCTGCAATGTCTTAAGGCTAACCCCCTCCAGACGGCTCCGTGGTCTGGAAGGAATGCATTGTTCTGTGTTTGACCATTTGTTTATGTACTTTAATTACCTCCTGGGGCTTCTCTATGTCATTACCCCTATCAGTCCTCCTATTCAAGCTATCAGACCAATCCCTGCTGACCCTGTTTCAAGTCCTAATTTTCATGGCCTAAGAGGACCTAATTGAGGACTACAGACTACTTTACAATTGACCAATAGGAAAGTGGTTGTTAGGGGCGGGGTGTTCAAACCGATGTGTAAAAAAGTGTGTTGTGTGCATCCAATAAAGAAAGATTCCTGTTTGAACTTACATACAGCCTGCCTGGTGTTTGTTCTGAGCCATCACAACTGGATACGAACAGCACATAGCTGTAGTTCGAATCCCGGAGCATCGCATGACCAAACCATCAGATGTTGCGATCTGCAATGTGATTCCATAGCCGCAGAGGAGTGTCGGGAGAGTGGAACTGAGCGAGCAGGGGCTCGTTACAGGTACAATTGCACATATTTAGTATTATTGCCCAATGGTGAGGGATTTTTGGCTCAAGATATTTCATATTTATCAGAGAATAACAAAATCTGATATACAATCAAATATCAGTATTTCAATACTATCAATTATTCCAGATCAATGAAAACTATTAAGGCAGATATCTTACGTCATATGATAACCGCTGCAAGGACAATAATAGCTCAAAATTGCCGAAAAGAAAAGGACCCTATAATAGTAGAATAGGTATGTGAGATGAGCGAGATGCAATCCATGGAGGAAGTGATTATGTTTGAGGAGAACTTAGGAGAAGAAGTAAACAAACTCAAAAAAGATGGTAAAAATGGGAAGAGTTCCGATCCTCAGTAACTTTTACACAATATTTATGAGCATTACCGTATCCTCCCCCCCCCCCTTTTTTTTTTCTGGTGTTGTTGTTCATGTTTTATAGATAAGTGATGAGTGATGGTTTGATAGAGTAAGGAATAGAATATGTTGGTGTAGGAATGCATGGGGATGCCTATTATGTCTTGATCTGTGTCTGTAATTCATACGCCACTTAGAATTGGTTCTATAATATTTGTGGAATATTTTCTCAGTATTGCTCAATAGTTGTCTATGATTTGTATGCCTCTAGAGTATTGTTTTCTGTAATATTAGATATAAGATTTTAGAGGCTACCCCTACCTTTCCAAATAAAATGTGTCATCTGGTCATTTTAGAAGGGGGGATTGGTCAAGTGTTTAATGTTTTATAGATAATCTGAGCTTCTGCAGGTCCCTCGGTCATGTCTACTTCATTGATTTCCTGTTTCCAGGGGCATCAGCCAGGTATGATGTATACATAGTTACATTGGTCCAAGCTAGACCAAAGCAAATATCTATAAAATACCCAAGCCTCAAAAATAGTGTTACTATAGATAAAAAGTTTACATTTTATTCTATAATTCTATTCTATTTTATTCTATAATTTCTATATTTTATTCTATAATTTGTCCTGTTTATAATGACACTAAAAGTACATTTCTGGTACATAGAGTTGCAAAGTTATTTACACGTGAAATAAAGGATTTTTTTTTTTAACGTACAGTGAAACCTCAGATTACGAGCATAATCCGTTCCAGGAGAATGCTCGTAATCTAAAGTACTCGCATATCAAAGCAAGTTAACCCACTAAAGTCAATGGAAACAAAAATAATTTGAATGGCATGCAATACCACCTCAGGCCAAACGCGGTACTGCACATACTTTGACCTGAATCATGCTCGTTTTGCGAGACAACACTCAAACTGAGTTACGATTTTTAATACTAAAAATACAGCGCTCGTATTGCGAAACACTTTGTTAACCGCGTTACTCGCAATCCGAGGTTTTACTGTAATTTTTTAATGCAACATTTAAAAAAAAGAAACAAAAAACATATAAAAAATATGGTATACATATTTTGAAATTGATCAATTCTTTTTACACTGTTATTGCTTATAATGAGTGATAATCACTGTTTAACCAATAGTTAACTGTCATGAATGGTTTCCATTAATGCAGATTGCTTACTGTTGACATGCTGTGTGATTGGCTACAGCAATCACATGGTACAGGGTGCTGTAATTGGCCCAGGTACCATTTGATAGTTGTTAGCCAATCACAGCATCACACTAGTAATCAAAACAGTCATGAATGGAAGCCATTCGTGACTTTTGGTTTACATTGTAACCGTGTGATACCAGTACATCAACTAGCCTGGCTGTGCCACCCATCCACAGTAAATGTACTGTGGGTGGGTGGCAAGCAGTTAAATAGTCAATTATGAGCATGGGAAAAACATGATTGAAGTTAACAGAACTTTACATTGTAAGTTGGGTGAACAATCACAATCTTATGCAGTGACTGCCTCCTTCTAACAGTTTCTGATCTTCAATGATTTCATAAATACTGTATATGAATACATGAATATCCCCTATATTTAACAGTGTCCCAGAGATGTAATTTAGATGATCCTCCTACTAGTAAGTAAACAATGATTGGAGTTTATCTGAGTGATATCTCTGGGACCCCACTGCTAAAATAAACAAAGGGGAGGGGTCATCCAATGACATCATTGATTATGGAGAATAACTGGAGAAGAGGAGCTTAAGAGGGGATCTAATCACAATACACAAATGTAACTCATTAATATGTGATCATCTTTAATGAGGTGATCCTTATATTTCCAAAGATAATGTATGGAACAGAGGCTGTCTTCATAAATTTCACAAAATCTGGGACCTGCAGTGTAATATGTGTATGAAACTGAACAGCTCTGTAAGACATAGATTTCATCTAGATGAATTGTTCTTATATGTGCAAAAAGCAGATAAATCTGTTCCAAGGCCTTTGCAGGAAAAATTACCTTTAGATCATATACAGCAGACTTCACCCCTTTATACGACTGCCAAAGCACAAAAACAGATTCAGAAATTTAATAGTGCATAAAGTGTGGTTTGTTTATTGCTTGCTAGTCCAGAACAGAAATTTGTTGGGAAGATATATGTGATTTCCTAACTATAGTTTAAATAACCAAGTGAACTTAACTCTGAAATTTGGCGTCTGTTGTGTACTTTAGGCCAACTGTTAGTAGTAGCTTTGGAAATGACTTGCAAAGCTTCACCCTCTGGAGGAAATTGCTTTCTCAGGGCTGTTGATTAAAATAACAGTTTCTTTCAAAAACTTTTAAAGTAATTTATTTAATACCAAAAATTATATACTTACCTGCCCCAAACCTCCTCTTCTCGTGTCCCCTGCCGACACTCATGGCTCCTCCTCTTCTCAGTGTGTCACCATAGGAAAGTCACTTTCTAATGTGGTACACCTGTGGGCTTGATCCCAAGCACACTGCCTGCGTCTATACACAGACATTGCGGCTTGGCCCCATCCCCTCTCCCTCCACACAAAATGTGATTGACAACAGTGGGAGCCAATGACTCTCCTTCATAGAGCTGCTTCTCTCGGACACAGCTCTGGATCGAGATCCGGGCTCAGGTAAATATAAGGGAGAGCTGGGGGGATCCCGTAGCATGGAAGGGTTTTTACCTTAATGACTAGAATGCATTAAGGTAAAAATGCTTAAGCCCAGTGGCGGAACAACCAGGGTCACAGCAGTCGCACTTGTGACTGGGACCTGGCATTCCACCACTGTTAGGGGCCCCAGTGGGGTTCCTAGTCCCGCGCCACTGAGAGGAGAGCGGATCTCTCATACAGCCAGCTGATAATACTCCCTGCCCCCCCCCCCCTGTCCTCCCTCCCTCTCTCCTCTCTCACACAGGATGAGACAGGACACAGTCAATATGCTCATTCTCCCCCCTCCCCCCTCCCCCCTCCTGTTTGTGCTCTGCGGGAAGACAAGTGTGAAGCTAACAAGCTCATGTCTTGCAGTACACATACAGGAGAGCAGTGGGGGCAGAAGGAGCAGACTGGCTGTGTCATCCTGTGCAAGAGGAGAAGGAGGGAGGGAGGACGGAGGGGGGAGCAGGAAGAACTATTGGTTGGCTGTATACCCTCTCCACTCAGAGCCATGCAGAGAAGGCATCCAGCATTCATGAGCACTGAAAGACAGTGCTGATAGGAGGCATTGATGGGCACTGATAGGTGGCACTGATAGGCAGTGTTGATAGTCAGCATTTATGAGCACTGATAGGCGGCAATGATAGGCACTGATAGGTGGCATTGATGGGCACTGATAGTAGGCACTGATGGGCACTGGTAGGTGGCACTGATAGGCAGCACTGATACGCAGCACTGATAGGTGGCATTGATGAGCAATGGTCTGTGGCACAGATAGGCGGTGCAGCACTGATGGTCATTGATGAGCACTGATAGACGGCATTCATGAGCACTGATAGGCAACAATGATGGGCACTGATAGGCGGCATTGATGGGCACCGATAGCCGACATTGATAAGCTGTGATAGGTGGCACTGATATCTATCATTGATGAGCACTGATAGGCGGAATTGATGGGCACTGATAGGTGGCACTAATGGACATTGAGCACTGATAAAAAGCACTAATAGGTGGCACCAATGGATTCTGATAGGCGGCATTTATGGATACTGATAGGCAGCACTGGGCACTGATATGCAGCATTGATGGGCACTGATAGGTGGCACTGAAAGGCAGCACTGATAGGTGGTATTGATGAGCACTGATAGGCGACACTAATGGAAACTGATAGGCAGCATTAATGGGCACTGATAGGTGGTACTGATAGGTAGCAGTGATGAGCAAAGATAAGTGGCACTGAAATGCAGCACTGATCGGTGGCACTGATAGACAGCATTGATGGACACTAATAGGTGTCATTGGTGAGCACTGATATGTGGCACTGATTATCAGTGTAAACAATATACTGACATTCTTGGCAGTTAACGTTGGTCCTTTCCTTACACAGACAAAGTATGGGAGGAAAGGGCTGCCGATACCCAGCAAGTCTGTTTACATGTGATCAGCTAATCACATGTTAAAGGGCCGCTGTGATTGCGCTGGATGCACATCCCAGGGGGCATACAGGAAGCAGAGTTCTGGGAGGATATCCATGGACACCATCCCAAAATTGGAAGCCTGGGGTTCGGATGGAATGGGGGGGTCAGGGGGGTCCATCATGGTTTCTTTCATTGGGGCCCTGAAGGTTCAACGTCAGAATATTAGTAAGAAATTGATTTTTTCTCACCAAATTTGTTTATTATTTTTTAAATATAACAAAGATTGACAAATTGAGTACATACAAGGATGGTATAAATCTATAGCTAAACATATCGATTTATGAACAGGATGAGTACATAATAATGTAAAAATGTAACGAGTAGAGCAACAAATAAACCAATAAAGTATTACATCGAAAGCATTAGAAAATTCCATCAGAAAAGGAAAAAAGTAAGCTAATGACTATTGCTTCATTTTGCAAGAGCAGTAATAAGATCAGCTAATAGGTATATATTAAAAACAGAGGAGATGTGGTGTTTGGAGATGAGGACGTGAGGACGTGTTTTCGCCTCAGGGAGGGAGTGGCCTGACCCGAGCAACATCATACGGCCGGAGCAGAGCGAGAGCACGCAGAGTGAGAGGCTGCGTGACTCTCTGGAATGATTCCCCCAGCAGGAGGTAAACACCGCATCGGCCGGCGGGCGTCTCAGGAAGCAACGACGGATTGAAGACAGCAACGCAGCGAGAGACATACAAGACACCGTGGGACCGAGGCGGCTGCTCCTTACCTCCCCCCACTCTGTTTCTCCTCTTGTGTTCCCCCCTCGCTTACTGGATACCACATGCAGGCGAAAGACATCCAGATACAACAGCATAACAAGAAACTCACGGGCTAGTCTTCAGCAAGGGTAAGTCCCCTCTACGGGGGAAACCATATGCACAGCATCAGATGGCTCCATAGATGACTATACCGGAAGGGGTGAGTGGCAATTTATTTTTCCCCTACTGTAGACGAATGGAAGCAAAATGCACAGAAATTATATAATAAGCGGAATTGCGTGGAAGTAAGGTGTAAAGTGATACATAATTCACATGCAAATTGACCCTAGCCCAGAGCAAAGGTGAAACACAGGACATATGAGAAACGGGGGGGCAAGATAGCATATGAACTAGGCGTACAACTAAAAGATACAGCTATCAAGCTAAAAGGATATTTAAACAGCACTTTACATCATCATACACCTGCTAATCTTTTCATATGAGGAAATTAAAACGTTAAACACGTCAAATATTGACTCATAGCTGTGGTCTTTCAGTAGGGGGAACAAAAATCACAAAAATCACAAAAATCCTAGACTCTTGTTGCAGGCCTCAATTAACATAGGCCTGAAATAAAGCAGCAATATAGGAGGAGAACTCGCACCCCCCCCCCTTTTTTTTTTTTTTTTTTTTTGGGGGACTATAAGAGATAAACATTTAAAATAAACTTCAAACACCTACCGAATTCTCAATATAACTCTCTATATAAACTTTCTATACCAAGGCGCAAGAATTTGCGTAATAAACCTCCAGCCTAAAATTTTAAAGCGTACCGGAGCAAGGCAAAAAGGCCTGGAGGCTCAACTGGTGGCTATATACTTGATTAAAATAACCGAAGCATACTCTTTGGGGCACTCTGGGGAAAAACAAAATATTAAAAGAGTAAAGGAAAACTAGCATGAAAGGCAAGACCGTTAAGGGAGGCGAACCTAAAACCCCTAAAGACAAAGCAAACACAAGCACAATCAAACATTACTTAGGTAAAAGGTATAAGTCCTAAAAGCCCAGGCCTAGGCCTAGGCCCAGAAAAGCAAGAAATGAGTAAACTAAGAAAAAAGAAGATTTGGTTGAAGCCTCAAGAGGGGAGGTCACCCTGGAATCCGAAATAGACAGAAGCACCCCAGAGGAACAAGGGACGAGTTCCCAGATGCCAACTAAAACAGAGTTATCAGAGATGCTATTTAAAATGGAAAACTCAATCAAAAAGGATATATCAGCACTACGATCAGATTTAGGCCACTTGCTGAATCGCATAGAGGAAATTGAGAATAAAACAGACAACCACACCCAGGAGATGATTAAAATACAGGAACAACAGAAAGAGACAAAGTTGAATCAAAGGAGAATAAATTACAAACTTGAGGAACTCGAAAATCAAAATAGAAGACAGAACTTAAGAATACGCGCACTCGCTGAAGAAAATGGTGAAGACCTCAGGAAATCAATAAAAGAGATCCTCAATCCTGTCCTGAATAAGGGCCCTGAAACTGAGCTGAAAATTGACAGGATACATAGAGTAAGGAAACCTCAACATATCCCAACAGAAAGCCCTAGGGACATATTAATCAAATTTCAGAACTATGAGGATAAGGCAGCTATCTGGAGTAACCTTAGAGCAAAACCCCCATTAAAAATCAATGGGTCAGAATTACAAATCTATATAGACCTGGCCCCAGAGACGTTGGCCCGGAGGTGACTACTTAGACCATTATTAATACAATTGAGAGCGGAAAACGTGAAATATACTTGGGGCTTCCCAGCCTGTTTAATAGGCTACAGGGAGGGTAAATCAGCAAAACTCAGGTTCCCAGAAGAGTTACCAGAATTTTGTAAAAAGTTAGACCTACAAGAGATTGAAATCCCAGAATGGACACAAAGAGAAGTATTGGGATAGAAGGTTCTTCATTCAATATAGTGCTTCCCCCCCCCCTCTTTTTTTTTTTTTTCCCCGCAGGGGGAGCGGGAGTGGGTGGGAGGGAGGGGACCTTGGGCAACTGAGGGAGGAGAGCTTTGCCCGGTACGGGCACTCCACTCCCCTCCTGGGAATAGCCCGTGGGAGGGGCGAGGAGTGCCGGAGGGGATCAGAGTCACACCTCGAGGAAAGAAGACCTGAGGGCTGAGATGGTATTCGTTTCACCCTACGGTCTAGTGATCAGTCTTGATCAAGAGGAGGGAGGGAGGGGGAGGGGGGGTTGGAGGGAGATGTGGGGGGGAGGAGGGGAGGGGGGTTAGGGAGGAGGGGGAGGAGATAGATGGGTTAGGGAACAATACCTCTCGTTTTTTGTGATAAGAAAAAAAGAAAAATCTAACGCAAAATTAAGTTTCTGACATATAACGTCCGAGGACTGAACACATCTGCTAAAAGACACAAGATTTTAAAAGAGCTCAAATATCATCACGCAGATATAATCTTTCTCCAAGAGACGCATCTCTTTATAGGAGGCAACGTAAAATTATATTCTAAAGAACACCCTACCTGGTTCTATGCCGACTCAACGACTAACAAAGCAAAGGGAGTTGCAATTGGCTTCTCAAAAGAAATTAGATTCAAAGTAGAGGAAAGGCTTACGGATCCCGAGGGAAGATTCCTCTTTTTTAAAGAGGATATATAGGGGAAACAGAATGTACTCTGGGAAACATATACGCCCCAAATAAAAAACCAGCAGAGTTTGTATAAAAAATGATAGGGACCCTAGCACAGTTTAGGAGAGGCATAGTAATAATGGCAGGAGACTTCAATTTATGTTTAAGCCCACAAGAAGACAGTACGTCCCGGGTACAGGGGACGGGACAGGTGTCTCTTAAAAAACTGAAACAAAAAGCGCACCAAAACCAACTGGTGGATGTGTGGAGAGCTCTACACCCTAAAGCACGAGACTACACCTTCTTCTCCCCGGTACATGGGACGTACACACGTATTGACTATTTTTTAACTGACCATAACACACTGACTAAAGTGACAGAAGCCGAAATAGGGATCGCCACTCTCTCAGATCATTCTCCAGTAATGATGATTATAGAAGAATTGAAAACACAGAGACCAGCCCCCAATTGCCTATTAAATGAGGCGCTTCTTAGCGAAAATCAAGATGTAGAAAAAATAAGCGAGGAACTGACGCACTTCTTCGAAACTAACGACACACAAGATATTTCATATTCTACATTATGGGAAACGCATAAGGCATACATAAGAGGTATATTTATATCCATGGGGGCTGGGGAAAAAAAGGCGAGAGAAAGAGAAACTAAAAGCCTAACAGAGGAAATATACGAACTAGAACAGCTACATAAAAGACCTGAAGGGAGACATCAAGAAATATACCATCAACTTGTATCTAAAAGAGAAGAACTAAAAGATTTGTTAACACAAGACACAAAAAGGGTTTTCAATAGAATCCTGAAAGGAAAATATCTGAGTGGCAATAAAATAGGGAAACACCTTGCAAAAACCCTAAGGAAGGAAAAGTCGAGAAATTACATTGAAAAAATTCGAAATAAACAAGAAGTCGTTTTTAAAACAAAATAGATAGCAGAAGTTTTCCGAAAATATTACAGTACACTCTACGATGTCAAGAAAGGCAACGAAGGAAGAGGAAAAGCAACAATAATAAAACAGTTCTTAGATAAATCAGGCATTTCTCAATTAAACCCAGATGACAGCGAAACCTATCACGGAGCAGGAAATTAAAAGAGCCATCCTAGAAACACCAATAGGAAAAAGCCCAGGCCCGGACGGATTCCCCATGAAATATCTAAAGAAATTCGAGAAAATCCTGATACCCAGGCTTTGTAATTATATGAACGGACTTGGAGTAGATTATGGGCTAAGCTCAGAAGCACAGAGAGCACAGATAACAGTATTACTAAAAGAAGGTAAAGACGAAATGGCATGCCCAAGTTACAGACCAATTTCACTCCTGAATTGTGATACAAAACTTTACGCAAAAGTCCTGGCTAATAGGCTAAGAGATAAAATGAGGGAACTGGTCCATATGGACCAGGTAGGCTTTGTTTCAGGAAAAGAGGGGTGTGATAACAGAGTTAGAACACTCCTCCTGCTACAAAAAATGAAAGTCCACGGGCCCCCAGGTCTATTTCTGTCAATTGATGCTAAAAAAGCCTTTGACAGAGTAGACTGGGGGCTCATGATGGAGACACTAAAGCATATAGGCCTGGGCGACATGATGCTACAAAGAATCAGGGTACTATATGAAACGCTGACTGCAACAATAACAATCAATGGGGATTATTCAGCCCCTTTCGTAATGAGAAATGGGACGAGACAGGGTTGCCCCCTGTCCCCACTTTTTTTTGTACTTTCATTGGAACCATTACTAGCAACAGTTAGAGCAAATAAGGATATTAGAGGAATAAAAATTGGCGACGTCGAGCATAAGGTCGCAGCTTTTGCTGACGACCGGCTGTTCTATGTCTCTGAACCCAAACATACAATGCCACGTTTGATCGAAGTGTTAAAACTATATGGAGAAATAGCAAACTTCAAAATCAACTTGAATAAATCTGAAATCCTGAACATAAATATGGAATTTAAAGAGGTACACGAGTTACAAAAAGAATACCCATTTCCTTGGAAGAAAAAAGGTTTAAAATATCTAGGGATCAAATTAGCAAATTCAATAGAACATTTATATAGCGAGAACTATATTCCATTACTGGATGAAATTAAAAAAGAGACCAAAAAACTATCCTTAAGACCCCTATCATGGTTTGGCCGGATTAACACAGTTAAAATGGTGCTTTTACCTAAAGTTACATATAAATTCTCAATGTTACCAATCCCTCTCCCAGACTATTATTTTCAAACTTTAAATTCCATAATAAGCAGATTCATCTGGCAAAATAAAAAACCCAGGATCTCTCGCAGTACTTTGAGGCAGAATAAAGATCAAGGAGGAATGGGGATCCCGGATCTAAAAAAATATTACTACGCGGTCACAGTGTCACGAGTAATAGAGTGGGCACGGGAAACAAAAGATAAACACTGGGTTAAAATGGAGAGTACTATAAGTGAAAAAAGTTTAAGAAAAGTAATTTGGATTCCTGCACATTTAAGAGGTTTGGGCACAAGCACACAAAAAATAACTAAAAATTTATTCAAAACCTGGGATTTATTACACAAACAATACAAATGGAATTATAATTCACCGTTAATGATTTTGAGTGATAATGAGTAGGGATGGGCCTGGTGTTCGATTCGAACCCATGTTCGAATCGAGCACCGGGCGTTCGCTCGCTCGGCAAGCCCAGAACTATTGGGGCCACTCGCATCAAATTCGTGTGATGCGAGCGGCCACGCAAAGCATTGCGGCCCGCGCAGTGCAATGCTGGCTGATGATTGGCCAAGCATGCACTGTGACCCCGCATGCTTGGCCAATCACAGTGCCGGCAGCGAGGAGAGCCATAATTGGCTACAGGCAGGATGCCTGTAGCCAATTATAGCTCAGGGGCTTTAGTACACGCCCCACGTGCCGGCGGCCTCGCATATTCTGTTTCAGTCAGTGTCAGCGTGTCAGTGTGCTGCTGACAATATGTGCTCTATTTCTGGGGATATGTGTGTGCGTGCTGTTAGAACAGCATTGCAGTATCCCATCTGGGGGGTGTCTATAGGTGGCCTGTGAAGGGGGGCAGGTTTCCTGTGCTTAGAACTTTCCCTGCAAAAAAGTGTCATTTTTGCAGGAAAAAAACTATTTAAAAGCACTCGCGGCTAATGAATTGATGGCTCCTGTAACACAGAGAACTGTCATTCATTGATAAAAAAAAAAAAAAAAAGCGTAGGGGTCCCCCCAAATTCAATAACCAGGCCCTTCAGGTCTGGGATGGATATTAAGGGGAACCCCAGCCAAAAAAATAAATAAATAAATAAATGGCGTAGGGTCCCCCTCAAAATCCATACCAGACCCTTGAGGTCTGGTATGAATTTTAAGGGGAACCCTAGCCAAAAAAAAATGGCGTGGGGTCCCCCTCAAAATCCATACCAGACCCTTATCCGAGCACGCAACCTGGCAGGCCGCAGGAAAAGAGGGGGGACGAGAGCGCCCCCCCCCTCCCACCTGAACCGTACCAGGCCACATGCCCCCATCTTCGACGCCGACGGAAGAAGATGCCGGACGAGAAGGACAAGAAGACCAGCGCAAGAAGAAGCGGATCGGAGGAAGAATAAAATGGAAGAAGAAGATGGAAGAAGATGACGGAAGGAGAAGATGAAGAAACCGAAGGATGAAGAAAGAAGAAAGAAGATTTTAATAAAGGAATTGTCAAAGACCGTCTCCTGTAATTTTTACCATTTTTGCCACTTTTTTGGTGAAATGGTAGGGGTACTTTTGTACCCCCTTACCATTTCGCACAGGGGGGGCTGGGATCTGGGGGTCCCCTTGTTAAAGGGGGCTTCCAGATTCCGATAAGCCCCCCGCCCGCAGACCCCCACAACCAATGGCCAGGGTTGTGGGGAAGAGGCCCTTGTCCTCATCAACATGGGGACAAGGTGCTTTAGGGGTCTTAGACCCCCAAAGCATCCTCCCAATGTTGAGGGCATGTGGCCTGGTACGGTTCAGGCGGGGGGGGGGGGCCGCTCTCGTCCCCCCCTCTTTTCCTGCGGCCTGCCAGGTTGCGTGCTCGGATAAGGGTCTGGTATGGATTTTGAGGGGGACCCCACGCCATTTTTTTTGGCTAGGGTTCCCCTTAAAATCCATACCAGACCTCAAGGGTCTGGTATGGATTTTGAGGGGGACCCTACGCCATTTTTTTTTTTTGGCTGGGGTTCCCCTTAATATCCATCCCAGACCTGAAGGGCCTGGTTATTGAATTTGGGGGGACCCCTACGCTTTTTTTTTTTCATTTTTTTTTATTTTTTATCAATGACTTTTTTTTATGAATGAGTTTCAATGAATGACTGTTCTCTGTATTACGGGAGCCGTCAATTAACATTAGCCGTGAGTGATTTTAAATAGCTTTTTTACTTTCAAAAATGACACTTTGCGCAGAGACAGTTCTAAACACGGGAAACATGCACCCCTTTACATGCATACTATAGACACCCCCCAGGTACGAAATTTAAAGGAATATTACACTTTTATTGTTTCAATTTAAGCATTATTAAAATCACTGCTCCTGAAAAAACAGCTGTTTTTAAAAATTCTTTTTGCATTTATACATGTCCCCTGGGGCAGGACCCAGGTCCCCAAACACTTTTTATGACATTAACATGCATATTAGCCTTTAAAATTATCACTTTTAATTTCGAACGTTCGCATCCATTATAACTAATAGGGTTCTAAAGCTCGCACGGACTTTAGGTCCGTTCGCGGGTTCTGGTGCGAGCCGAACGGGGGGTGTTCGGCTCATCCCTAATAATGAGTACTTTCCACCAGGAAATAGATACGTAGGGGGCCAATGGATAGGAGAAAACACGCAATTAAAAGATATAATAAATAAAGGAAGAATAAAAACACTAGTAGAATTACAGCATAATGTAACACAAATAAGGTTAAATGAGTGGCGATACCTACAGTTGGTCCATTTTGTAAGAAGCCTCCCCCAACCGATAAGAACAAAAGGAAATTATACAGCACTGGAAAAAATCTGTGTCGATACGGGGCCAAAATAAAAGAAAACAATATCTAGGCTCTACAGAGCTATTCTTGCAGAGGAGAAATTGGAGGTACTGCCTTTTTTTGTAAAATGGGGCACGGAATTGGGCGCACAGGACTATATGCACAAAATTAAAAAAATATTGATATTAACCCACAAATTTAGCTATTGACACCTTGACGGCGGAAATTAATTATAAATGCCTCTCCAGATGGTATATGACACCTGACAAACTTAATAAATTTCATCTAGATAACTCACAGAACTGCTGGAGGGGATGTAATAAGCAGGGTACAATGGCCCATATATGGTGGGAGTGTCCAAAAATAAAAAAAATTTTGGAGAGAGATTCTAAGCCTCATAAAAATAATCACTGATGTCACCATAAAGGAAGACCCTTGGATATGCCTATTTCATGGGACAGATGAACCAATAAAACAATATATAAACACACTGATTCCCCAGATGTTAAATGCAGCCAAGGGTCTTATCCCGAAAAAATGGCAGCAAGAAGAAGTACCAACTAAAAGAGAATGGGCCCTAAGAGTAGAAGAAATATATCATCTTGAAAAACTAAGATACAACGGAGAAGAAGGAGAAGAAGACGAACTGAAAAAATGGAAAAGATGGCAGACATTTAAACAGACTTGGAAATTTGTCGAAACGATTATATAAATAGAAGGTGATAGAAAAACGGATCACGAGGAAAGAAAAGAAAGGAGAAAAGGAAAGAAAAGGCGAGAGGTATTGGGCAAATAGGGAGGGGGTGGAGGGAAAAGAAATAGGAAGGGAAAAGAAAACTTTACACACTATTAAAGAGTAATAAAAGCCTAAAAGAGATTATAATTAATAAATAAATAATATAGAATATGATAAGTTTCACGGTTTAAGCAATAAAATTCCACAAATGATGTGAAATATAACGAGAGATGTAAATGAACATCAAGTTGAATAATAATCTCTTGAATATTACTGAAGTGGAAAAAAAAAAAAAAAACAGAGGAGATAATGTGTATATAAGTACCACACAATATTAAAAGTAGAAAACAAAAAATAGGAGCAGATAGGGAGAAGATGATAGAAAAAAAGGGTGATGCAATCCCAAATTAATAGAAATTATAGTGAAGGCAAATACAGTAAAATTACCAAGGCAATAATAGTGTGTCATCAAAGTCTGGAGGTAAACAATGCTTAACCCAAGGAAGCCAGAGTTTCTTAAATTGACTAATTCGATCTCTTTAGATTGCTTCCATTTTAGCATGAATAAGAGCTTTATTAGTTCTGGTTCAGTGTATGGTTTCAGCTAGAATTAAATATTTAGTTTTCAATGCCTTAGCAATGTTTTGTTTTGCCGCTGTTAAGAGCTGTAAAAGAAGGCGAAATTGATTCTGTGTGATCCCATCAGGTTTTAGGTTTAATGGGGCTGTAGCAGGATTGGGCTGTATAGGTGTATCAAAGCTTTTGGAGGCTAAGTCAAAAACTGCCTTCCAGAATTTTTGGGCAATTGGGCAATCCCACCAAATATGAAGTTGAGTGCCAGACTCTGAACAGATGTAAAAACAGGCTCCAGGGTAATCAGAAGCATATTTCGATGTTCTAGCGGGAACCAAATACCAATGGGTTAGCACCTTAAAGTTAGTTTTCACAGCAACAACTTTAGAAGAAGCAGACATTGTGGTGGACCATATGCTAGACAATTCAGTAGCATTAAATGAGCGATTAAGGTCTAGTTCCCATTTAAGGTTGGAAAAAAATTTTGATTTGCAAATATCATAACAGTTCTGATTGAGGAAGTCCAAATTTATTACACAAAGTAGGAAAATAATGTATGGAGGAGGCAGATACCAAATTGTGTGTATATATATATATATATATATATATATATATGTATATATACATAAACATTATCTGTATTCCATGCTTTGAAAGAATTAGGAGAAAACCAGGCAGGGTAAAAAGTGGGATTTTTAATAAAAGAAATGAGCGGTAAATGAGGATATTGTAGGCCAAGAGAACTTTTAAATCTGTCCTAGATGGATAAAGAATGTTTTGTGATAGGATTGCGTATAGAAGTACGATCAGTTGGTCTTAACCATAACATGTTAGATACTGAAAAAGGGTCACAGTCAATAGACTCAATTGTTACCCATAAAGGAATTTCTTTGATTGCATGGTATTTTGGTAAATGTGCAAGGTGTGCAGCATGAAAGTAAGCAGAAATATTTGGGGGACCTAAACCTCTACAGCATTGTGGGAGACAGAGAGTGGATTTTAAGGTTTGAGGTTTCGTTTTATCCAAGATAAAGGAGATAATTCTGCGCTGTATAAGCCTTAAAAAAATGAGATGGAACTGGGATGGGCAAGACTCTAAAAAGATATAAAAACTTGGGCAATATAGCCATCTTAATTACAATAATTTTGCCTATCAAGGATAGAGGGATAGGACCATTGTGATAATAATTAATTTAGTAATGGGAAGTTAGCTGAGTATAAGTCAGTTATCTTAGGAGTGAGGTGTATTCCTAGGTATGGAAGTCTATGAGGTGTCCAAAAGAAGGGAAGTGAATCTTTAGCAAGTAGGGATGAGCTTCGAGTTCGAGTCAAACTCATGTTCGACTCGAACATTGCCTGTTCGCCTGTTCAGCGAACAGCGAACAATTTGGGGTGTTCGCGGCAAATCCGAAAAGCCGCGAGCACGCTGTAAAAGTCTATAGGAGAAATCTCTTTCAGTGCCAGTTTTAAAAGCCTATATACAAGTTATTGTCATAAAAAGTGTTTGGGGACCTGGGTCCTGCCCCAGGGGACATGTATCAATGCGCAGTGATTTTAATAATGCTTAAAGTGAAACAATAAAAGTGTAATATTCCTTTAAATTTCATATCTGGAGGGTGTGTATAGTATGCCTGTAAAAGGGCGCATGTTTCCCATGCTTAGAACTGTCCCTGCACAAAGTGTCATTTTTGCAGGAAAAAAGCTATTTAAAATCACTCGTGGCTATAATGAATTGCTGGCTCCCGTAATACAGAGAACAGTCATTCATTGAAAGTCATTGATAAAAAAATAAATAAAATAAAAAAGCGTGGGGGTTCCCCCAAATTCAATTACCAGGCCCTTCAGGTCTGCTATAGATATTAAGGGGAACCCTGCGTCAAATAAAAAAAAAAATGATGTGGGGTTCCCCCTAAATATCAATACCAGACCCTTAAGGTCTGGGATGGATTTTAAGGGGAACCCCGCACCAAAAAAAAAATGGTGTGGGGTCCCCCTCAAAATCCATACCAGACCCTTATCCGAGCACGCAACCTGGCAGGCCGCAGGAAAAGAGGGGGGACAAGAGCGGCCCCCCTCCCTCCTGAACCGTACCAGGCCACATGCCCTCAACATTGGGAGGATGCTTTGGGGGTCTAGTCCCCACAACCCAGGCCTTTGGTTGTGGGGGTCTGCGGGCAGGGGGCTTATCAGAATCTGGAATCTGGAATCTAACAAGGGGACCCCCAGATCCCGGCTTCCCCCCCTGTGTGAAATGGTAAGGGGGTACAAAAGTTTTAAAAATGACAGGAGACGGTCTTTGACAATTCCTTAATTAAAGTCTTTTTTCATCTTCTTTCTTGTGGGGTTGTGGGGACGAGGCCCTTGTCCCCATCAACATGCGGACATGGTGCTTTGAGGGGTCACAGACCCCCAAAGCATCCTCCCAATGTTGAGGGCATGTGGCCTGGTACGGTTCAGGAGGGAGGGGGGCGCTCTCGTCCCCCCTCTTTTCCTGCGGCCCGCCAGGTTGCGTGCTCGGATAAGGGTCTGGTATGGATTTTGAGGGGGACCCCGCGCCATTTTTTTTGGCGCAGGGTTCCCCTTAAAATCCATCCCAGACCTGAAGTCGGGTTTTTTTCAATGAATTTTATCTGTATTGCTGAGACCCGACAATTCATTATAGCCGCAAGTAGTTTTAAATTACTTTTTTTCCTTTAGAAATGTAATTTTGCTCTCGGACTGTTCTAAACACGGGAAACTTGCGCCACTTTACAGGCATACTATAGACACCCCCCAGGTAGGAAATGTAAAGGAATATTTAACTTTTATTGTTTCACTTTAAGCATTATTAAAATCACTGCTCCCAAAAAAACTGACATTTTAAAACTTTTTTTTGCATTGATTCATGTCCCCTGGGGCAGGGTCCAGGTCCCCAAACACTTTTTATGACAATACCTTGCATATTAACCTTTAAAATTAGCTTTTTTAATTTCTCCCAAAGACTTTTAAAGGGTTTTCCGCGGCTTTTGAATTTGCCGCAAACACCACAAATTGTTCGGAACGGGCGAACAGCCAATGTTCGAGTCGAACTCATGTTTGACCCAAACATAAAGCTCATCCCTAGTAATAACTGATGATAGGATTTCTGGAGCCGTGCCAACACTTAGGAGGATATGATCTATCCTAGAAAATGATTAGCGTGGATGGGAGTAATATGTAAAGCGTTTACGAGCTGGATTGAGCTCACGCCAAGAGTCTAATGTGTTATGCTTAGAGATAAGTTGCTGAAATTAAAGCTTAGGGCAACAGAAGGAGGGAAAAGGGGGAATTTATCCAGGAAGGGAAAACGAACTTGGTTTGAGTCTCCACATAATATCACTATACCTACAGTGCCTTGCAAAAGTATTCACCCCCTTGGCTTTTTACCTATTTTGTTACATTACAGCCTTTAATTCAATGTTTTTTTAATCTGAATTATATGTGATGGATCAGAACACAATAGTCTAAGTTGGTGAAGTAAAATTAGAAAAATAATAATTTAAACTATTTTTCAGAAATAGAAAATGGATAATTGACATGTGCGTATGTATTCACCCCCTTTGTTATGAAGCCCATAAAAAAGCTCTGGTGCAACGAATTACCTTCAGAAGTCACATAATTGTGAAATGATGTCCACCTGTGAGCAATCTAAGTGTCACATGATCTGTCATTACATATACACACCTTTTTGAAAGGCCCCAGAGGCTGCAACACCTAAGCAAGAGGCACCACTAACCAAACACTGCTATGAAGACCAAGGAACTCTCCAAACAAGGGACACAAGTCAGGGTTAGGTTATAAAAAAATATCCAAATCTTTGATGATCTCTAGGAGCACCATCAAATCTATCATAACCAAATGGAAAGAACATAGCACAACAGCAAACCTGCCAAGAGCACACCAAAACTCATGGACCCGGCAAGAAGGGCATTAATCAGAGAGGCAGCACAGAGACCTAAGGTAACCCTGGATGAGGTGCAGAGTTCCACAGCAGAGACTGGAGTATCTGTACATAGGATGTCAATAAGCCGTGCGCTTCATAGAGTTGGGCTTTATGGCAGAGTGGCCAGAAGAAAGCCATTACTTTCAGCAAAAAACAAAATGGTACGTTTTGAGTTTGCAAAAAGGCATGTGGGAGACTCCCAAAATATATGGAGGAAGATGCTCTGGTCTGATGAGACTAAAATTTAACTTTTTGGCCATCAAAGTAAACGCTATGTCTGGCACAAACCCAACACATCAAATCACCCAAAGAACACCATCCCCACAGTGAAAAATGGTGGTGGCAGCATCATGCTGTGGGGATGTTTTTCAGCAGTTGGAACTGGGAAAATGGTCAGAGTTGTGGGAAAGATGGATGGTTCTAAATACAGGAATATTCTTGAGCAAAACCTGTACCACTCTGTGTGTGATTTGAGGCCAGGACGGAGGTTCACCTTCCAGTAGGACAATTACCCCAAACACACTGCTAAAGCAACACTTGAGTGGTTTAAGGGGAAACATGTAAATGTGTTGGAATGGCCTATTCAAAGCCCAGATCTCAATCAAATAGAAAATCTGTGGTCAGACTTAAAGATTGCTATTCACAAGCGCAAACCATCCAACTTGAAGGAGCTGAGGCAGTTTTGCCAGGAGGAATAGGCAAAAAGCAGTGGTAAGATGTGGCAAGCTCATAGAAACTTACCAAAGCGACCGCGCCTTCGAAATGCGTTCTGATTGGCCAGACAGCATGTGGGCGGCTCCCCAGTTTGACAGCCCTGGACCACTATTGTGACAAAAGTCAATACTATAATTACCTATTCTCAGAACATTATGGAAATCAGCTCCCTGAGCAATCTTTCAAGGGAGTCTAAAATGGCTGATATCGAAGCCCAACACACCAAATCTTTAGCACAAATGCCCCGTGACTCATCTCTGGCTCCCCTCGCCCACCCTGCTTCCAACAATGAAGATTCTGATCCTTCCAAGGAAAATCTCAGAATTATGAGAAAATTATTTTACAAACTGGAAGACCCATTGAAATACGAATCCATGCAGTGGTGGGATATAGAATTTGCCAAAAAATACTATGACCTCAAAATCACCCGTAGGGGCTTGAGGGCCACCCAGACGTTCAAATTCCTAGAAGAAGATCTTAACTTACAATGGCTTATCATCTCTATCAAATGTACTTTGGAATGGCTGAATATAATTAAGGAACAAATAATTAGGATGCTCAGCAAAAATCAAGAAGAAATTGAAGATTTCTGGACACAACTACTTAAACTTAAAGATCATGAAAGATATAATGAACTGGAAAACAAAATGCATAATCACGTGCAAGATAACGAGGAGAACATAATACAGAAAAAAACATTGAAGTTTGAAAGAGATATCCTTGACTTCCAAACTAGGAACATCTTACAATGGCCTAGGCTGAAACCCACTCGCCCTCAATCAACACGATCACATATAGATAAAAACATAGAGGAAGACCCTGTTATCCCATTGGATGATCACCCTCGAACTAGACGCATGAACAGAAAGGATGATCACCCCCCCTTAAAAATTATCATCCCAAGAAGCTGAAAACCAACAACAGATCAGATCACCCCCATTCTGATCACACCCACCCCAACTCCAGAACATCTAGAGGGAGAATAGGTTGCTCCCCAACAATCAAGATGATTGACTACCAACCACCAGCAACATACCCAAGACAATCGAAAACCTACTTATCCCAGCAAGACCAACAGATGGCTCATCATGAATCCACTAAGGACCATACCTCTCCCAAAGAATCAGATGATATGAACAACTACATCATGAAAGGAGCCCGACCAAGAGACCAAACATCTAAGAAAGGTTTTTTAGGGAGCACCCTCCTCTCACTAGCAATAAAGAGACAGCTAGAAAAACCAGACGAAGTTATGAAAATCTTCAACCTGTCTTTGAGTTCTTTATTAGGATCTGAACTCTCCTTATTAAACAAAGGACTCAATTTTGCTCCATCAGTCCCCCTAACTTATTCAACTTATTTAAGGACCAGAGCAGGTTCATACACTCACTCTCCATCATCAGGTTCTTATACAATCAGAGGAGCAACAACCAACGAAAATCCATTCTTATTCCTGAAGAAGAAAGAGATACTCCAGAACTCATGGAGCCCTTATAATCCCAATATGCTATCTTGTAGGACATCCTACAAGAGCTATGGACAGAACAGGATCAAGGAGATCTATCCAATGTGGAATACCTTCTACTCCTTGGTCTACAATGAACTAAGAATTATTTGTGCTCAAAAGAATAAACATATCAACTTGACAAAACAGGAACAGCAAGCACTCCGCAAATTACAAGCCAACCCTAACATCGCCATCTGACAAGCCGATAAGCGAGGTGGAATAGTTATCCTAAACAAGGAGGATTATATAACAGAAGCACACACACTACTGTCTGATCTGGAGACGTATACCAAGTTGAGAAAAAAACCCATCCGAGCTTTCAGAAGAGAACTTCACTGCATAGTAGACACAGCCTGTGATGATGGGGTTCTGAATCCCAGTGAAATATAATGTCTATGTCCCAAGTTATTTGCCACCCCGTATTTCTACTACTTACCTAAAGTCCATAAGGACCCACTCCATCCCCCTGGGAGACCCATCATAGCAGCTATAGACAGCCTCAGCAGCCACCTATCTGACTATGTAGATTTTTTCCTCCAACCTATTGTTTAACGACTTCCAGGTAATATACGGGATTCGAGCAACTTACTTGACACCTTGGCTCATTATACTTCGGACACCAGCTACCTTTGGGTCTCGTTAGAGCAGACTTTTTGACAGCAAAGGTCCGACGGAACAAATCCGTTGGACAATTTGATCATGTGTGGGCTCCATCGGACCTTTGCTGTCCAAAAATCTGACGGACTTTAGAAATCCGAGTCCGGTCAAAAAATCCGCTCGTCTGTATGCTAGTCTGACGGACAAAAACCGATGCTAGGGCAGCTAACCGTCAGACTTTGGTGTGATTGTGTGTGGCCAAGACCATTCATTTGGAAAGTCCATCGAAACTCCGCCGAAAATCCGTCGGGAAGACAATCGGACCTAGTCCCTCAAAAAGTCTGCTTGTGTGTACGTGGCATTAGATGTCAACTCACCCTACACATCTATTCCACATGATATTGGTTTAGAGGCGGTCAGTTACTTCCTAGTCATAGAAGAAACCCTACATCCCACACAAGCAATGTTTTTCTTCAAGCTATCAAGTTCATTCTTCATCACAATTATTTTGAGTTTGAACAGGAATACTATTCGCAGATCAGAGGAACAGCTATGGGGGCTAGCTTTGTCCCTAGCTACGCCAACCTTTTCATGCCCTACTTAGAGGATCTCCACATCTGGGCTGAGAATCCCTTTTCACGTCACGTGGTCTATTATGGAAGATACATTGATGACGTCATCTGGCAAGGAGACATAGACCGCATTCAAAAATTTCTCCTATATTGCAATAACAATCCCTTTGGTATATGATTCACATCTGTGACCGACCCTAATGAGCTTGTCTTCCTAGACCTTGAACTTTTTCATGACAAAGATTGTAAAATACGTTCAAGGACCCCCTTCAAACCCACCACCGGGAATCCCTATCTACACAAGAAAAGTTGCCACCACAAAAAATGGATTAACAACCTACCATATAGTCAGTTTTGCAGTTAAAAATGCAACTGCAGCTCTATTGAAGACATAAAAAGTTCAGAGTCAAGTCCTTTGCAAAAAATTTCCTGAAGAAAGGTCATCAAGAAGAAGACATCAATTCAGCCTTTCAAAAATATCTCCAAAAATATTCAATTGAGTCTCACTCTGTGTCAGAAACCATGAAATCAGGCCGAGACAGAAGTAAAGTTAAATCACACTTGTTTAATAAAAAATAGAACAAACGTAGTCAAAACAAAGCCAGAGTTCAAGAACCAGAAAGGATAGTCAGACAAGCCAAACATCAGGGAGCCGGAGATGTGCGTAGTAAAACAGCAAGCAGGATCTGGAGCCAGAGGGGTTGTCAGCCAAGCAAGTCTTGTAACAGGAATGCAGGAGAGCGTCTCTGTGATATTGACTAAGGCGAAGGCAGAGCTCCTCTGGACTGAACGGCTTAAGTAGGCGGGACTGACGAGCAGGATATCAGCAAAAGCTGAGTAACTGTGGAGAGATATGAGCTGGCAATTAGCTGACAGCTGAGCGGCCAGCTCAGAGAAGGAAGTGCTGAGCCCAGCCCTGACACACTGAAGATAACTTGATTGTGGAAAGTCACAAAGTAGACCCATCTCCTACTCACAAAGGTCTCATTAAATATAATAATAAGCACTGGGCCATCATAAAGACCCTCGATAAACATGTGTAATGATCCGAAACTAAAGACATAAATTGCCTCTAAACCTAAACTGTTATTCAAAAGAGCTAACAATGTCAAAAACATTATAGCCCCTAGTAAATTGCGCAATAACAAGAAACCCCTTCAGGACTCCATTCCCAAAATGTTCTCACTTGTTGGAATGTATAAGCGTCACAAAAGAAAATGCTTTACTTGTGCACATGTGACCCATGGACAAAAGACCTTTGCCATTGATGAATTCCTGAATAACATTGCGGTCTACCTCATTACTTGCCCATGTAAAATGTGCTATGTAGTTCCCCAGATTTAGGGAACACAGGAGAAGCTTGAAAGAACTCTACCCCAAATGCAGTATTCCAAGACACTTTCTAGCCCACCACGAAAGAAACCCTGCATTACTGAAGGTCCCAGTCTTTCAATCTATTCCCCATTCTCTACCTGTTGGAGAAAGATTTAAAAAACTGTGTGTCCAAGAGACTTATTGGATATTCAAACTCAATAGTCTATCACCTGAAGGCCTGAATGAAGAGTTGGAAGTCAGCACAATCCTCTAATCCTCCCTCCCATTGGATGATCCCCAGGATCCCTGCCTTCCCACTCCTTCCTTCCCCCTCCTTTCTCCCCAGTTCATGTTGTCCCTGAAAATACCCCCCCAGGGCATTTTCACATGCACGCTTCTTGTTATGTGCACAGGGTATCTGGTTTGCAACAACAGACGTACACACAGTTGCTCCCACACATGTGTAATTTGCCATGTGCAACTATTTATCTATATACCATCTCTCTATATATATCCTTTTATGGGTACATACTAACTGAATGATTAATTAACTCACCTATTTATACACTCATCTATGGCTACAGTCACGATATTATTATACTATAAGTCATTTCGAATAATGTTTTTCATTAAGATTATCTAGCATGTTCCTTTTCCACATTACTATTTTTTTATATATATAACATTTCTATTTCACTTCAAAATTAATTTTTATTTTTTTATTTTTTTTTTTTTTTCCAAATTACTCTCTGCCTGGTATTTTTTTTTGGGGATTTTCAATATACCTTATAGACTCTTATGAATTCTCCAAAACCGTTATTATCTTCCTATTCGAATAACAAGCCAACCTTTATTTGTATGACAGTCACAACTCATGTATACTCATTGCTGTAACTTTCTACCTAGCCGTAAAATTATTCCCCATCGGCGACGTGTTCATGTGTGTGTGTATTTATATGTATACACATGTATCACTGTTGCATCTAGTTCATTTTATGCACCCTTTTCACCTTTTTTACAACAAGGTACACGCTCAGGCATTTAACCACCTAAGACCTATTCAATGAAATGTTCCTTTTATCCAAACTGACCGGTAACTATATTTCTCATATTCATCTTTATATATATATATATTTTTTTTTTCTGTTTTTACATACCGTATATATTTTATATATTTTTAATATATTTGATTCGCACATATTTTTCACACATATATTACACATTTTAAACTATGTCTCTAAGTCATACAATTGCTTTTTAACAATTACAGCACATAGCTTTGTAAATCATTATCTTCTCAGCTGACACTGCTAATTGCGTCTCAGAGTGGGTTAATTGTATCCTCTATATAAATGTGATGTGACTGTTAGAGGATCAGCTGACGAAAAAGACAAGGCAGTGCCTTCGAAATACGTTCTGATTGGCCAGACAGTGTGTGGGCGGCTCCCCAGTTTGACAGCCCTGGACCACTCCCACCCAGAGACACACAGCCGACGTCTCCATGAAGCCTACCGAGGCTCCAGCTGTGGCTAACACACAGCATTCGTAGATCCCTCAATAGAGACTTCCCTGTGGTCCTCCTATGCTCCTGCAACACTGCACGTGGAAGCTCCCACCCGCTCTAGCACTCTGAAAGTGCTCCAACATTTTTCACGCAAGTTTTTAGTGTTGTTTTATACTTATATACTGAATAAATTCCTAAGCTGTTTAAAGGATTGGCTTGGCACTTCTCTATCCTTATTTTGCCAAGGCTGTATATACCTGTGGATAACAGGAGCTGAAAAACTTAGGAGTAGATTAGATTGTTCAGTAAAATGGGTCTTATGTAAGAATGTGGATTTTAGCTGCGGCAAATGAACGGAATGCTTTAGTGCATTTTTCTGGTATATTAAGATCTTGGACATTTAGGGTCAAAATGTTTAAGAGGGCCATATTGGTAATATAAGGAGTTGCATAATATAAAGTTAAGTTTTGACTCTAGGATCTCATAGAATTCAGTATAGGGGGTAGGAAAAAGGAAAGGCTAGAAGAAAAGGAATTGTCTCTCGTCAATGAGATATTACTAAGATTTGTAAAATAATAAAGAGAGCTAATAGCTCAACAGAACCGCGGTCCACCAGAGGCCAAAGAGCTACCATCAGAAGCCCACATAATAATGGGGATCCAAGGGTAGAAAACTGGAGGCACAAAAACACCACCAAAGTGTACACTGCCAACAGAAGGGATGGGGTAAGGTGTATACAAGTAACAAAAAACATCTCAGAACACATTCAAAAAATGAATAATAGCTTGAGGCTATGTAAAGAAATAGAGCGAACAACCCGCTGCGGTCAGTAAAAAAAAAAAGACCAGCAGAAATGTAAGGAGTTAAACAATAGAAAACATTTTCAGTTAGTTCTAAACTGGTAAGAGCAAAAAAAAAAAAGTTTACCAAACATCTAGTTAGTTGGAAGTTAAAGATATAAAAATACCTGACATCGAGTCAAACAAAAATAAAAAAGTCAGTCCAGTATCTCAGTGACAACACTTTAGAAATGACACTTTGCTACAATGTAAAGTAGTGAGTGTACAGCTTGTATAACAGTGTAAATTTGCTGTCCCCTCAAAATAACTCAACACTGCCATTAATGTCTTAACCGTTGGCAACAAAATTGAGTACACCCCTAAACGAAAATGTCAAAATTGAGCCCAAACTGTCAATATTTTGTGTGGCCACCATTATTTTCCAGCAATGCCTTAACCCTCTTGGGAATGGAGTTCACCATAGCTTCACAGGTTGCCACTGGAGTCTTCTTCCACTCCTCCATGACAACATCACGGAGCTGGTAGATGTTATAGACCTTGCGCTCCTCCACCATCCATTTGAGGATGCCCCACAGATGCTTAATAGGGTTTAGGTCTGGAGACATGCTTGGCCAGTCCATCACCTTTACCCTCAGCTACTTTAGCAAGGCAGTGATCGTCTTGGAGGTGTGTTTGGGGTCGTTATCATGTTGGAATAGTGCCCTGTGGCCCAGTCTCCAAAGGGAGGGGATCATGCTCTGCTTCAGTATGTCACAGTACATGTTGGCATTCATAGTTCCCTCAATGAACTGTAGCTCCCCAGTGTTGGGAGCACTCATGCAGCCCCAGACCATGACACTCCCACCATCATGCTTGACTTTAGGCAAAACACACTTGTCTTTGTACTCCTCACTTGGTTGCCGCCACACATGCTTGACATCAACTGAACCAAAAAATGTTATCTTGACCTCCTCAGACCACAGGACATGGTTCCAGTAATCCATGCCCTTAGTCTGCTTGTCTTCAGCAAACTGTTTGCAGGCTTTATTGTGCATCATCTTTAGAAGATGCTTTGTCAGGGACTTGCCCGCACTGAACGGGCGAATATGCGTGCGCGCAAGCGCACGAGTACTGTTGGTCAAACCAGGCGCTCGCCCACACATGCACTCCAGGCGCTCCCACGATGTGTTAGCGCTGTTTGGCGCCAGTGGCCTTATTTAAAGAAGGCTGCTGCACTTGTGCGGCACTGTTTGTCTGCAGTCTCATACCTGAAATCCCTGCTATCTGCCTGTTTGATCGTGATTACTGACCCGGCTCTTGTCTGACCTCGCTGACCTTCTCCAACCCTGATCCCGGCCTGCCTGACTCTGCTTTGGACTTGCTTTTTCTGTTGCCGAACCTCTGCCTGCCTGTGACCTTCCTTTGCCTTCTGCATCTGCCTGACTGTTATCTGTTGTGACCCGGCTTGTCTGATATCCCTCTGCTTGTTCCAAGTGAGCCACGCTCCATCCAGGTCCTGCTGCTGCTGTGTCTACTGATCCTGATTGCTGATCCACCTGCTCCGTCTCCTCCTACAGTTCCAGCTTTCCTGAAGGATCATCTCTTCATCCAGCACAGGCCGCTGCTGCACCAGACACTCCTACCCGCTGTGCTCACGGGACCACTGTCTCCATTCCAGTGGGCCCTGAATCAGAGCCGTAAGAGAGGTCTTCTCCCACCAAGCCAGGCTCACCACCAGGTACCTAACATGCTTCCTTCTGGGACAATAGTCATGCAGACTAATTTCATGCAGTGTGTGGCGTATGGTCTTAGCACTGACAGGCTGACCCCCCACCCCTTCAACCTCTGCAGTAATGCTGGCAGCACTCATACGTCAATTTCCCAAAAGACTACTTCCGCATATGACTCTGAGCACGTGCACTCAACTTTTTTGGTCAACCATGGCGAGGTCTGTTCTGAGTGGAACCTGTCCTGTTAAACCGCTGTATGGTCTTGGCCACTGTGCTGCAGCTCAGTTTCAGGGTCTTGGCAATCTTCTTAAAACCTAGGCCATCTTTATGTAGAGAAACAATTATTTTTTCAGATCCTTAGAGAGTTCTTTGCCACGAGGTACAAGGTTGAACTTCCAGTGACCAGTATGGGTGAGAGCGATAACACCAAATTTAACACACCTGCACCCCATTAACACCTGAGACCTTGTAACAGTAACGAGTTGCATGACTCCGGGGAGGAAAATTGCCAATTTGGACATTTTAGTTTTTGTTGCCAGCTGTTTAGACATTAATGGCTGTGTGTTGAGTTATTTTGAGGGGACAGCTGTTACAAGCTGTACACTCACTACTTTACATTTTAGCAAAGTGACATTTCTTCATTGTTGTCACATGAAAAGATATAATAAAATATTTACAAAAATGTGAGGGGTGTACTCACTTTTGTGAGATTATGTAGATCCTTTGCAAGTGAATCAAAGTGAAACTGGAAAGCTCCATTCATAGGTAATTTGATGTCGCTGTAAAACTTTAAGAAGTGGCTTCAAAGGCCGATGCTTAGAAAAGGTGAGTTGAGATAGATCAGAAAAAAAGATGGAAAATCAGTGAACCTTATGCCCTAGCTGCAGCTAGAAGTTGTTCCTTGGTACAGATATTTGGCGATAATATTGTGTGGTGGTCCATCAGCTTTGCGAGGTGTAAGTGCTCTATGAATCCTGTCCATCTCCATTCGTTAAACTGGTATGGAAGACTGGAAGGCTGTAGTTCTTGAAATAGGAATAGTATAGTGGCTTGCAAATCAGTGACAGATTAAGGGTATTCCATGTATACATATATTAAAAGGAAGGCCAAAGATTCAATTGGTGTGGTCTCACATCAGGATCAGGAATTCATTAGAACCTGTGTGCTCTTCCCTGAGCACCAGCAGATGTGTCTACATTTCAAGTTATCACAAAAGTGTAAAAGCATCACTTAGTCTTTTAAGATAGAATATCCATATTTCAATGTTCAAAAATCTGAAAAAAGGTAGTATCTCATACCTTGCATCTCGTGCAGAGCACGATCATAAAACCATCTCAGAAAGCACGGTGGAGCAAAGAAGACCTAGTCTGGCAGTAAGCAAGTTGGTTATACGATAGGACATGGGGACATTTTTCATATGTAGGTCCTGTTAGGGTGGCACTGGTTCTGATAAGCATAGAGAATTAGCATTGCAGAACACCGGCTGAAACCATAACTCTAACTTTCAGATATTGCATGCAAAGTTATGGGGTTTTGAAAAGTGGTATTGCCAAGATCCTGCTTGAGTTAATAAAGAAATAGGCAGTGGTCAGCTATCTCTATCCAATTGGCTTGCCTGAGTGGTTGGCACCTCAACTCAAGGGGAGATCTGAAATCAACTCTTGGTCATACCTGAAGGGTCTCATTGATGTGTGGAATTTCTATCCAACGCTCGGAAGCAGGAGAGATACCTTTTCTGTAAACTTCATTCCTTTTATTTAAATTCTCTTTGCTTGTATATACTGTATGTCTCACTTTGTAACATCTTTAAACACAGAAATTGAGGGTTGTTTTATAAAAAAAAAAATAATAGTAAATAAAATGTTAAATAATGAAATATGAATTAATAAAGTAAAGGGTAACCCCACTTACCTTGGAAAAAAATAACAAATAACAAAAAAATAAAATATAGTATATACAATTGTCACACAGTTCATATTGTAATTGAATGTTGTTAAAAATTACCTTTTGTTTTCAATCTGCAGCATTGTAATTTTATGTACAATGTAATGCAATATGCCAACTTGGAGGCATTCTGTACACAGATGGTGTAAAAAATGCCACCTAGAAATGTAATTTCTTGTTTGTGTGATTGGTTGACTGATTTTCCCAGCATTCTACACTAAGATACAAGTCGGATTTTGGGCATCCCCTACAGCAAAATGTAATTTTTGGTGAAATGCTCCCAAAGGGAAAATACATCTAATGGGATGCAGACCCTGTCACTTTCCTCTTTAGAACCCTGCAAGTGCAGCAGCTGATTGGTAATTATTAAATCACTTCTATTAGATTCACTTAGCACATGGGCACAGGCAAACAAAAAGCCATTTTTTCCAGAGTAACAAAAGGTAGAACTCTGCAACAAAGTTTCTTAAAATCCTTGCACTGTACATAGATCACCAGAGAAAATTTTATTTTTTTTCTCAAAAAAAGTGGAGTTACTCTTAAACTAATGATTTAGTTATAATGAATATAGTTAGAGGAAGGGGGTGGGGCCAATAACCCTTGCTCTTAATTTAACATTGGCAGGTTTACTCAGTTGTAGTTGTGCACAGCAACAGTCACCCCTTTGTATTGTTATCATCCATTCAAGAGCTAGGAATCCTGCCCAGTTGCCTATAGCTTGATATGTAGACAGTGTGCTAATTGTTAGTTTGATAAAAGCTACCCTCCCTCCCATCCTAATAACTTTTTTTGTTAATTACTGTCATTACTTTTATTAAGAATGGGATGGTTACCAGATGAGGTTTACATTATATGGCCGTTTAGGTAGTCCTGAGCTGCTAATGCTATGCTTAATATTGTTGGTTATAAGTTGTTTGGTCTTTTATAAATATTGTATTGGGTAACCCCTTTAATAATTAACCATTAAGTCCAATAAACTTTGTTATATGTCCCTTTATAGTTTTGGTTCTTATTTCTTGTGTTTCATCCCATGTATGTGAAATTTGTATCTGCCTGTGTGCTCAGAGGCTGTGAGTGGGCTTCATACTAACTTTAGAAGTAATGTTGCCTGGTTTTACCTAACTTGCAACTGCTAGTGAGAGCAGAGTTTGTTAGTCCGCTCAATAGCTGAGTGTACTGACCGTATGTGTCAGGAGCAAGATTTCCCGCAAGCCTGTCATTTGTGGGTGGCGGCAGCTGAGATATAAATGTGTGCATTCTGCATTGCTTACAGCTTTTACCAGTGTCCTTATTGAGGAACTTGGGGTTCTTGTGATAATTAGCCAGTGCGTTTGTCAATTTTTGAAAAACGCATTACGTATGGAAATACATCACCTATCAATCAACCTCCCTGGTCCCTGTTTCCTCTATTGTTCATGACATGTTCATGATTTTTTTGCTTGTTTGCCTAGCCAAGGTTTTCTTAAAAAAAACATTATGTTTATTGATTTCTTTACATTTCCTGTCGTTAAGTAATCATTTTGGTGTAGTTTCAGTGAATAGATAAGCAAGTACTTAAAATTAAACCCATGAATAAGTCCATGCGACAAAACATGTTGGGAACGAGGCTACAGAGCAAGTAAATACTGTACTTATATGAGACGCGACTCCGTTTAGAAGCTACACCACTGCCAGAGGTTGACACTTGGAAGGTGGTGAGACACTTCGCTGGTGCACATACTTCTGGTCCGTCGTGGCCGTAGCACACCTGTATATCAGCTCAGTTTGGTTTGCTGTGTTTTTATTGAAGGCTTGTTTTTAATATTTGAAATGTGAGTTTTACTATTGAAGTTTTTGTGAGAGTAAATAAATTTGTTATACTTTTTACACTATGTGGAGCACTTATTTATTGTTTTACATATGGAACCACATTGAGAGATAAACAAACAAAGCAAGTTGATGACCAATATTAACCGCTGGAGTGGGTAAAACACGCTGCTGACAAACACGAGAGTGTGAGGCACTGTGAGCTGGTGAGTGTGCTCTTCAGAGGGAGTGGGATCACAAACACGTGGTGTGGTGGCAGATTCAAGTTAGTTTGAAGATTCAAGTTTGAAGTTTTTTTGAAGACATGTTGAAAATCATCTACCTTAATTTATTTACAGTTTGGACTTTTGCATATATGAACTTTTTTCACTTGTCACTTGTCACTGGGTGAAGTAGATACACTGTTGCTATTGAACTATACGTTGAGTTATTTATATAGCACTATTTATATACTTTGATATTTATATAGCACTGTTTATATACTCTGAAATTTGTATAGTATATATTTATTATTATACACTAGCGCTACTGATTTATCCTATTTATGGTTTATTTTTAGGTTGAATTGCAGATTTTACACTTAAAATGTAGTGTATGTCAAAAATGTAATAGAGGAAAAAAAAATGTAAATAAAAACATCACTTTTGAGCAGCCTGACCCTTAAAATTACAAGATGGCTTGTGTAGCAATTACTTATATTATATAAATGTATGATGAACTTTGTACATTTGTAATTAGTCATGTTGCGTGAAACCTAAACAGTAATACAACCATGTGAATGTAGTAACTAAAGTCTGACTCATTTAACATTTCCTGTTTGAGCTTAGCTTTGTACTGTACATCAAAGCTATGCCAATTCTTTTGTGTGACAGTTTGGCTTATGCTGATATTTGCATTGTTAAGACTGTGGAGAGGTGCAGATTGACCCATGACAACAGGTTCAAGTTGTCCTGGAGCAGAGCATTTTTATCACTTTGAGTCTCACAGATTACAACTGAGTGTTTAGGGCAATAGTTGCTGGTTAAGATACAGAAGCAGTCAGCTGAGTGATAATCTACTTATTCAGAGAGATAAGTATACAGAGAATCTGTCTATCCAGCTCACTGCTGTCTGCCAAAGCACACAAGGGATGGATAGCATTACACTTAAATGCTTAATGCCAACTGTCAGTATTAATGTACCACAAACTTTGTAGAGTGAAATGTCTGATCAGATGGGTATTTTGCTAATGGAGCAAAAGAAAAATTGCACTTTTACACAAAGTCACAGCAGAGGTTAATACATCTTGTAGAAAAACCTGAAGATTGTAATCTCAAACAACCAGTTCACTTATATCAGGCTCTTAAAAACATAACCTTAGACCATTTGTGCTTGTAGGTATTCTGAAGCATAATTGCTTATATTCACTCACTTACACAGTAAACTTTAAGCTGTTTAATGTGTGCACAGTTTCACAAATTAGTAATAATCTAGCTGTGTTTTTACCATTTTACTTATAAAGGACATACAAACATTGGTCACTAAAGCCCTAGTTCAGCCATATTTTTTTTAAGTTCCTGACATGGTGTGGAAAGGTTAGAAGCCCTTTAATGTTTATAGTTCACTTTGTGTTCAAACTGAGTTAATTTTCTCTTTATTATCATGGTGGTATGATGATGTCACCAGGAAATTACGGTCTCTCGTTCAAAGGGTCAGAGGCCACAAAGGAAAGGCTGGCCTACAATATACAATTCTCTTGTACAATTTTAGATTTACCAAAAACATAATACGAGGTCAAACCTAAACACTTTAAATTTCTTTACAATCAGGAAGGCCCTTGCACTACAAAGCTGAAGGTAAATCTAAAGAAAATTGAATAAACCAATTGTATAATGTATGGCCAAGCCTAAGGCTGCATTCACACCTGAGCGTTTTGTCGCCCTAAGGCTGTATTCACACCTGAGCGTTTTGTCGCCCTAAGCCTGAAGCTACAAAACGTTCGAGGGGATAAAATACATTATTCTCTATGGAGATGGTTCACATCTCCACTCCAAAACGTCTGAAGCCCTACGCCTGAAGCTCAAACAAGTTCCGGACCCTTTTTTGTCGCGCGAATGAAATGGAAACGCTCGATTCAAGCGACTAGCGCGACAACGAGCGTTTCTACGGGCGTTTTGTCGCTGCATCTGCTCAAGTGAAGTAAATTTTACATGAAGGAAATGACATAACATAACAGGAAGTGCACAGATCACCATTTTAGCAGACATACAGACCAGCAATATGGAGGATGAAGTAGATGATACTGTATGCCTGTTGGATCAGGAGACCTTTATTAGGATGGTCAAGGAGCACCCCTGTCTCTATGATACAAGAGATGCAACGTATAAACTCAGAGCGAGCAAGAGGAGGGCGTGGACCCAGATTGCCATGAAAGTTTTCTCAAACTGGGCAGACCTAACTGGCCATGTTAAGGATGTAAAAGGTAAGATAAACCCCTGCAAACATTAGTACATTATAGAAAAACAGTACCACTTCACACCCGGGGCCAATTATGACATTTCTCTCCTACATGTAAAATCCATCATTTCTTGGCTAGAAAATGACATAGAACCCCCAAATATTATATATGATTTTTTAGAAAAGACCCTAGAGAATACAATGTCGGTCGTTGCAACTTTTTGTATCGCACGGTATTTTCGCAGCAATTATTCAAATACGTTTTTTTTCATGCTTTAAAAAAAAAAAAAAAACAGTAAAGTTAGCCCAATTTTGTTGCATAATGTCAAAGATGAAGATACTGCGAGTAAATAGATACCCAACATGTGAAAAAGTCATGCAAGCCGCATCTTTGGAGCGCTAAGCGCCCCTTCCCATTGAAAACAATGTGGCAGCGCTCCAAACCCGCCTGCAAAGAGCCTCTGCAGCGGCGATTTGCGTGCCTTTCTTACCCTTTTTCGGCCGCTAGCGGGGCATTTTTAACCCCCGCTAGCGGCCGAAAAAGGGTTAAAACAAGCTGCCCCATTGATTTTAATTGGTAGGAGCAGTGAATAAACCGCTCCTTCACCGCTCCAAAGATGCTGCTAGCAGGACTTTTTCTTACCGTCCTGCTAGCGCACCGTTCCAGTGTGAAAGCCGAGTGAAAGGAGTCGCTTTTGTCAGGCGCTATACAGGCGCCTGAAAAATGCCTCAGTGTGAAAGGGGCCTATGCATAGGAGTATGTGATGGCACACTCTGACCCCTAGTGTATATTGTATGGATACTGCACACAAAGATAAATATATATTTTATTTTAAAAAAAAACACGGAACTTCTTCACAATAAATCAAGCAATTTTATTAATTATTCACATAGCATAGTATACGGTTTTATTATTATAACAAAGAAATAAAGACTTAAATTTATGAATTGCCTCAAGCTGCCATGGGACCTGTCTTGCTGGAGACATGAAGTAGGACGCAAATTGATCCCTGACATGTGTCCCTTGTCTGCTTCCACGCACACCGGTCCAATGCGCTCTTTCCATACTCTCAAGTCCTGGCTCCTCAAAATCATATCCATCCCGCTGCCTTACAAAATTATGCAATGCACATGAAGCCTTTACAGCAGAGACTGCATTTTGCATATTGAGAACAATCGGAGTGTGCAGTACCCGCCATTTATTTGACAATATGCCAAATGCACATTCTACCACACGACGTGCTCGTGTTAGACGGTAATTGAACACACTCCTCTGTTCATTTAGATTGTGCCCTGAGTAAGGCCGTAGTAGATGCTCACTCAGAGCAAAGGCCTCATCTCCAACAAACACACTGGGTAGGGGAGGGCCATTTGTGCCCGGGAGTGGCCTGCTTGCCGGAAGGTCCAGACAATCGGTACGTAGGAGGTGTCCAAATGAGGAATTGGTAAAAATAGCAGAGTCAGCGCTGCTGCCATACGAACCAATGTCAATGTACCGGAAGCAATAATTGGCATCCGCAACCGCCATCAAAACAAAGGAAAAATATTTTTTATAGTTGAAATATTGGCTTCCACTTCCCATGGGCTTAATGATCCTGATATGTTTCCCATCGATCGCTCCGACACAATTAGGGAAATTGCAGCGTTGCAGGAAAACCTCCGATATCTGGGACCACTCTTCTGATGTAGGTTTTTTAAAAACCATATCTTTCAAAATCTCCCAAATTGCAGAGCAGGTGTCACGGACTATATAACTAGCTGTTGATTTCCCAATCCGAAAGCTATAGTGCAGACTTGATATAGATTGTCCAGTTGCTAGGTACCTACAAAGAAATAAATATATATATTTTAATTTGTGTTTTGACAGTTAAAATGCTAAAACTAAAGTGGAAAAGTCTACGGGATGCCTACACACGACATGTACGCCTGACCAGGGAATGTAGGAGTGGATCTGCAGCATGTGCTCCAAGAGAGTACATGTATGCTAGAGAACTGGAGTTCCTTCGGCCATTGCTGGCTTTGGGGCGGTAAGCTATCATCTGTACGAATGTCATTAAACAAAATGTAAAGAGAAAGTTCTAATAATTAATTCCTATTTTCAGTACTGAAAACAGCTGGGAGGACAGTTCCCAAAATAATTTGGACCCACAAGCAAGCCAGGCATCAGGCGGTGAACAAGAAGGACAAGATCTGGAGAGCCAGTTGTCTACTCCGGCACGCTCTACAGCAACAACACCTGTGGGAGACCGTGACGAGGAGTCCACACCACCTATTGCTGTTCGTGTACCAGCTAGAGGAACACGAAGGAGGGCTCCTGAACCGGATTTTAACAGAATGCTGGACATTATGGCCGGTATGTCGGACAGGATGACTAGCAATAGGTCCCATGTTCAAGTGTCTGCTAGGTGTCTGGAAGGTCTGATGGAGAAGGTTCCATCAGAGCTCCAGGCAGACATGCTGTCAGGCACTATACGCTACATTGCGACCTTCATCCCGCCAACCACCACATATAGGTCCTCGGAACCTCCCCCACCATATGGTCCTTATGCTAATCCCCCCCGCCCCATCTGCCAGCACTTCCTCGGTTTTCAGCACCACCTCCTAATTACCCTCCTCTGCCTACACCGCCACCAACCAATTTCTACCGTCTGCCAACACCACCACCACCTTCTAATTGGCAGCCCAATGACCATCCATCTACCTCCACCTGGTCACAATATGGCCATGCAATGGATGTGGTCAATGCACCTAACGAGGGAGTCAACTCCTCCCAAACCTTTCAGCACCTCTGATTTTTTTTTTTTGTTTTATGAGCTACGTTAGCTCCGGTTGAGCTGTATATTTTTCAAATAAAAAAAAAAAAGAGAAAAAGGAATATTTCGTTAATATTTGATAGTAACAAATAAAGTTTTTTGTTTAATATTAAAATTGTGTGATCGGATGTTTATTTTTCCCTCAATTCTTTACAAAAGTAGGAATTTTATTATAATAATCATTGTAATATGTTATTTTTCGCAGATGAAATGTGTATACCACTAATAACGCCCCAAAATACATACATTGCACTGATGAAACGTGGCACTGACAGGTGGTACTGATACGTGGCACTGGGGACACGTGGCACTAACATGTGGCAATGATGACACGTGATATTGACAGGTGGCATTGATACGTGGCCCTGATGATATGTGGCACTGGGGACACGTGGCACTAACATGTGGCAATGATGACACGTGATACTGACAGGTGGCATTGATACGTGGCACTGATGATACATGGCACTGATGATACGTGGCACTGGGGACATGTGGCACTAACAGGTGGCAATGATGACACATGACACTGACAGGTGGTATTGATACGTGGCACTGATGATACGTGGCACTGGGGACACGTGGCACTAACAGGTGGCAATGATGACACATGACACTGACAGGTGGTATTGATACGTGGCACTGATGATACGTGGCACTGGGGACAAAAAGAAATAAGAAGAATTTTCCTCAGTGTGATGATTAGTTGTTCCACTGGGGGTATACTGTTCCGGAAATAGGTGTCCATTCTTTGCAACTGGCTACTGAGTAAACCCAGTAACTCATCAAAGCTGTGAGCAAGAAATATGGGGTTTATTAGTGGACATTATAAGACAGGAACAATGTCAAACATCATGAATCCAAATTATTTTGACTAACCTTTTTATGGACATCCTTGTGTAGTCCAAGAATTTATCATCATGCTCACGTAGATCACTATACATGACTCAAAATTGGCCTCTCTCTTCTTGTTCGGCAATTACTGGGTGGATCCAATATCTGCGTGCCCTCTTCTTTCTCCTCTCTCTTTCATGTAGAAAGTATGAGGTAACCGTGGCTGCTGCCAGAAAACATGCCATCTCATTGTCACTCATCTTTGTGCAGAAGATAGTACAATATGGAGCAGGAAGCACAATGATGAACCGGTAGTACAGTATTCACCCAGGAAGCAGATGAACAAAATCTAAAAACATAGCAACAAATGATGACAGTGATGATCATTTTTCCTATTGGCTATCCAGAAAAACGATGAAGTTGAAAAACGCCTGAAAACGATGTATGCAAATGTGCAAAAACGACCGTATTCGCGCGACAAAACGCCGGTAAAAACACCGGTAAAAACGCTCGTTCGGCTACGCTCAGGTGTGAATGCAGCCTTAGGGTAAAATAGCAGACCTTAATTGCTCTCTGTGTCTTCATGTTTTTTGTTCTATTCCCATTTTTTTCTTGTCCTGGTGTCACTGTGGTACCGTGTTTCACCTGAAAATAAGCCCGGGTATGATATAAATATTTGGCCACCAAAAACACAGTAGGGCTTATTTTCAGGGTAGGGCTTGCCATGCAATGTGCTGTCTTCTCTCCCCTCTCCCTCCCTGTCTGTCAGGAATCCCCAGTGTGAATAATAGCATAATTGCTTGTAAACTGCCAGAATCCTCGCCACCACAGCAATATACAAATCAAAAGGTTTATGTCTCTGCAATCCAACAAGTCAAACACCTTCCAATAACGTTCTTCCTTGACTTGCCTGAGCTCTCTTCCAAGCACTGCAGAAGGGGGGCCGAGATCCCCCGATGACAGCCAGGAGAAGAGAAAGAGAGAGCAGCTGAGATCAGCTGAAAGGAGCTTCCATGGCCCGCTCAGAGCACGGCAGGGGAAGGTGGGCCAAGATCCCTCGCTGACAGCCAGAAGAAGAGAAGGGGAGAGCAGCTGGAGATCAGCTGAGCACAGAGCGGCGCTATACGAAGGCACCTGATTAAATTAGACTACAGAAACACACACCTTCCACACTATACAACACTGCAATAGTGAGCATTCTAGCAGTTTACAACCACTTTAAACTAGGGCTTAGTTTTGGGGTAGGGCTTATTTTCGGGGAAACACAGTAGAACAAGAAATGATGGAAAAATATGAATAAATAAGTATTATTTTTCTCAGGAATCATTAGATAAAAGAATAGATGTGTTCATTCTGCAAGAACAAATATACTGTAACAATTTTTCCAATAGTACCAATTACTGAATATATGATGAATTTTCAGTTTTTATTTAACTACCGTATTTATCAGCGTATAACATGCTGTTTTTTCCCCTTAAAATCAGGGGAAAATCGTGGGTGCGTGTTATACACCGATCACTGCTGATCTCCGCTCCGCTGAGGGGAGAGGAGCGAGTGCCACCGATATCACATAGCCGAGTGTACTCGGTTAGGCTCGGCTCCGCTGACAGTCACGCCCTGCGAGAGGACTGCGAGAAAAGCCGAGCTTAACCGAGTACACTCAACTTTGTGTATGTCGCTGGTGTTCCGTGTAGAGCTCATGATCAGCTGTTGATGTTCGGAGACTTTCGGCATCTCCTATGTCCTCCGTACTGCGCAAGAGCTGCACCTGTGCAGTACAGGGCGGACACTATCCTATGGGGGACATTATTCGACAGATCGCTCCTCTGCCCTCGGAGATCGGCGGCAATTTTAAATAATCAGCCTGCCTGGGCACTCCTGGGAAGGTTCACCACTGTTCCATGTCTTCGCCATTTGTGGATAATGGCTCTCACTGGTTCGCTGGATTCCCAAAGCTTTGGAAATGGCTTTATAACCCTTTCCAGACTGATAGATCTCAATTACTTTCTTTCTCAATTGTTCCTGAATTTCTTTGGGTCTCGGCATGTGTAGCTTTTAAGGATCTTCTGGTGGACCTTACTGTGTCAAGCAGCTCCTATTTAAGTGATGTCTTGATTGTGAACAGGTGTGGCAATAATCAGGCCTGGGTGTGGCTAGAGAAATTGAACTCAGGTGTGGACAACCACAGTTATAGTATGTTTTAACAAGGGGGGCAATCACTTTTTCACACAGGGCCATGATGGTTTGGATTTTTTTTCACCTTTAATAATAAACACCTTCATTTACAAATTGCATTTTGTGTTTACTTGTGTTGTCCTTGACTATTGTTTAAATTGGTTTGATGTTCCGAAACACTTAAGTGTGACAAACATGCAAAGGAACAGGAAATGAGGAAGGGGGCAAACACTTTTTCACACCACTGTATTTCATGGTTTTATAGATAGCATAGGAAGCAGCATGGCAAAGGAATAATGTTCTAAAATACAAAAAAGCTGTGAAACCTATTAAATGCTACACGAATGAATATAAATGAAAAAGCAAAAAAGCTAGAACCTGGCATTCAATATACAGTATGTATCAGGGACGTGCAATCAGGGGAGACAGGTGAGGCAGGGCCTGCCATGAACATAAAAAAACAAAAAACAAAAAAGATTGAGCTTCAAGGGTCATAGTTTGGCGACTAAATTTGGGGGGGGGGGGGGGGGGTAGGTAGCTAAAGTACTACCGCACCACTGGTCAAAATGTGGGGCTCCTATCATGTATGGTTCCAGAGATACAGGCTCCTTGTGCAGCCTGTTAGAAGCTGCATACAGAGCGGCCAGTTTAAATACAAGCATTTGCAGCAGACTGAGAGGTTGAGCTCACAGTTCCTCTCACTTCTTGTCAGAGGCACTGAGCTCAAAGGACAGCTTGGAGCCTTGGACCAATGGTAAAGCACCATTGGACCAAGCTGTCCAATAGAAATGCTGCAGTGGAGACTGTCCTCTCACTGCAGTGTCATAGAAGGGGGCAAGTGTCTAAATGCTCCCTTCCAGACCATAATCCCATATTTTTCTCACACAGTTAATGCCTGATGCCTGCTGAAAAGGTACTGTTTTAATCAAGCTAAATAATATATTATTATGCTATATATTATAACATAATAATTTATTATTTATCTATTTACTGTGAAATTACTAGTTTGAAGTTATAACTGTCCGTTAAGCCACCTGCTTGAGTACAGTTTTTGAAAATATAGTAAATTACCTTAAAAACAATATATAAAAATTATTTGTATATTACTTACTTATGGTAATTAACCCGTTGCCACCCAGGCCAACTCTGATACTTCTTTCCTACAATCCTAATTTTTTTGCTAGAAAATTACTCAGAACCCCCAAACATTATACTGTATCTCACAAAAGTAAGTACAACCCACACATTTTTGTAAATATTTTATTATATCTTTTCATGTGACAACACTGAAGAAATTACACTTTTCTACCATGTAAAGTAGTGAGTGTACAGCTTGTATAACAGTGTCAATTTGCTGTCCCCTCAAAATAACTCAACAGCCACTAATGTCTTAACCGCTGGCAACAAAAGTGACTAAACCCCTAAGTGAAAATGTCCAAATTGGGTCCAAACTGTCAATATTTTGTGTGGCCACCATTATTACTAGTACTCTTTCACTCCTCCAAGATGACATCATGGAGCTGGTGGATGTTAGAGACCTTGGGCTCCTCCACCTTCCGTTTGAGGATGCCCCAGATGCTCAATATGGTTTAGGTCTGGAGACATACTTGGCCAGTCCATCACCTTTACCCTCAGCTTCTTTAGAAAGGGTCGTCTTGGTCTCAGGTGTATTTGGGGTCGTTATCATGTTGGAATATTGCCCTGTGGCCCAGTCTCCAAAGGGAGGGGATCATGCTCTGCTTCAGTATGTCACGGTACATGTTGGCATTCATGGTTCCCTCAATGAACTGTAGCTCCCCAGTGCCAGCAGCACTCATGCAGCCCCAGACCATGACACTCCCACCACCATGCTTGACTGTAGGCAAGACACACTTGTCTTTGTACTCCTCACCTGGTTGCCACCACACACGATTGACACCATCTGAACCAAATAAGTTTATCTTGGTCTCATCAGACCACAGGACATGGTTCCAGTAATCCATGTCCTTGGTCTGCTTGTCTTCAGCAAACTGTTTGCGGGCTTTCTTTTGCATCATCTTTAGAAGAGGCTTCCTTCTGGGATGACAGCCATGCAGACCAATTTGATGCAGTGTGCAGTATATGGTCTGAGCACTGACAGGCTGACTGCCCACCCCTTCAACCTCTGCAGCAATGCTGGCAGCACTCATATGTCTATTTTCCAAAGACAACCTTTGGATATGACACTGAGCACGTGCACTCAACTTCATTGGTTAACCATGGCAAGGCCTGTTCTGAGTGGAACCTGTTCTGTTAAACGGCTGTATGGACTTGGCCAGCATGCTGCAAATCAGTTTCAGGGTCTTGGCAATCTTCTTATAGCCTAGGCCATTTTATGTAGAGCAACAGTTCTTTTTTTCTGATTCTCAGAGAGTTCTTTGCCATGAGGTGCCATGTTGAACTTCCAGTGACCAGTATGGGAGAGTGAGAGCAATAACACCAAATTTAACACACCTGCTCCCCTTTTACACCTGAGACCTTGTAACACTAATGAGTGAGTCACATCACACAGAGGAGGGAAAATGGCTAATTGGGCCCAATTTGGACATTTTTACTTAGGGCTGTACTCACTTTTGTTGCCGGCAGTTTAGACATTAATGCATGTGTGCTGGGTTATTTTGAGGGGACAGCAAATTTACACTGTTATACAAGCTGTACACTCACTATTTGACATTGTAGCAAAGTGTAATTTCTTCAGTGTTGTCACATGAAAAGATATAATAAAATATTTACAAAAATGTGAGGGGTGTACTCACTTTTGTGAGATACTGTATATATTGTTTTAGCCAGACATCCTAGGGGATAAAATGGTGGTCATGGCAACTTTTTATGTCACACTGTATTTGTGCAGCAATTTTTCAAATGCGTTTTTTTTTTGGAAAGAAACCGTTTCATGAATAAAAAAAAAAAAAAACACACACTAAAGTTAGCACGATTTATATTGTGAAAAATTATGTTACACCAAGTAAGTAGATACCTAACATGTCACGCTTTAAAACTGTGCACACTTGTGATATGGTGCCAAATTTCGGTACTTAAAAATCTCCATAGGCGACGCTTTACATTTTTTTACAGGTTAAATGTTTAGAGTTACAGAGGAGGTCCAGTGCTAAAAGTATTGCTCTCGCTCTAACGTTCGCGGCGCATGAAACCTGTGTGTATCTGGCTCTGATACTAGCCAGTGCCTCACCAGCCACTGACCTCGCCGAACATCCCTGGTATGTAGGGATGAGCTCGGTGTTCGATTCAAACTCATGTTCGAATCGAACATCGTCCGTTCACCTGTTCGGCGAACCGGGAACTTTGTGGGCCATTCGCGCCAAATTGGTGTGACATGAACGGCCCCACAATGCACTGTGCCATCGCAGTGCATTGCTGGCTCATGATTGGCCAAGCATGCACTGTGACCCTGCATGCTTGGCCAATCACAGCGCCGGCAGTGAGGAGAGCCATAATTGGCCACAGGCAGGATGCCTGTGGCCAATTATAGCTCGGGGGGGTTAAGTACACGCCCCACACTATAAAATGCTGCCAGCGCAGCGGCCTTGTGTAGTGTGTTGCGGCGTCAGGGAAAGAGCAGGATAGGCAGGGACAGTGTCTTTGTGGCTTGCAAACCTAGCGCTGTTAAAGTTGGTGTTGTGTGCCTCCAGCACAGTATACACCTGAAGCTACCCTTTATTACTGGTGTTCTGTAATACAGGCATCTGCAGCAGTTAAAGTGGGTGTTGTGTGCCTTCAGCACAGTATACACCTGAAGATACCCCTTATTGCTGGTGTTCTGTAATACAGGCAACTGCAGCAGTTAAAGTGGGTGTTGTGTGCCTCCAGCACAGTATACACCTGAAGATACCCCTTATTGCTGGTGTTCTGTAATACAGGCATCTGTAGCAGTTAAAGTGGGTGTTGTGTGCCTCCAGCACAATATACACCTGAAGCTACCCTTTATTACTGGTGTTCTGTAATACAGGCATCTGCAGCAGTTAAAGTGGGTGCTGTGTGCCTCCAGCACAATATACACCTGGAGATACCCTTTATTACTGGTGTTCTGTAATACAGGCATCTGCAGCAGTTAAAGTGGGTGTTGTGTGCCTCCAGCACAATATACACCTGAAGATACCCTTTATTACTGGTGTTCTGTAATACAGGCATCTGCAGCAGTTAAAGTGGGTGTCGTGTGCCTCCAGCACAGTATACACCTGAAGATACCCCTTATTGCTGGTGTTCTGTAATACAGGCATCTGCAGCAGTTAAAGTAGGTGTTGTGTGCCTACAGCACAGTATACACCTGAAGCTACCCTTTATTACTGGTGTTCTGTAATACAGCCATCTGCAGCAGTTAAAGTGGGTGTTGTGTGCCTCCAGCACAGTATACACCTGAAGATACCCCTTATTGAAGGTGTTCTGTAATACAGGCATCTGCAGCAGTTAAAGTGGGTGTTGTGTGCCTTCAGCACAGTATACACCTAAAGATACCCCTTTTTGCCGGTGTTCTGTAATACAGGAATCTGCAGCAGTTAAAGTGGGTGTTGTGTGCCTCCAGCACAGTATACACCTGAAGATACCCCTTATTGCTGGTTTTCCCATCTCCCTGAAGGCCATTAGTATGTCTGGAAGGCCAACAAGGAGAGGCAGACAGTCACGAGCCAATAAAAGAGGGCAAGCAGGCTCTGTGTCTAGAGGCAACAGTGCTGGTCGTGGACGCAGTGCATCATCATCAGCACGTGGCAATGGGACACGCTTGTCCTTATTTTCGGCAGCTGGACGTGTTGAACCACATCATGCCGAAGACTTGGTAGAGTGGATGACCAAGCCCTCCTCATCCTCCTCATCCTCTCTCATCCAAGCTCAGGGTACTGGCAAAGCAGCTGCCAACGCGTCCTCTTCCCTCGTCTCAATGTCATCAGTCACTCCTTCCCTAGACCCACCATTGCCTCCTGAGGAGTCCCCGAACTGTTTGACCACAGTGTTGGGTACATGCTACAGGAGGATGCCCAGCGTTTTTGAAGGCTCTGATGATGATACCCAGCTAGAGGAAGGCAGTAGCGTGAGCGCAGAGAGAGGGGATGCTCAAGAAGGGCAGCAATCTGGCAGTCATGTTCCACCGGCTGCAGCATACTGCCAGGTTTGCTCCAGTGATGAAGAGGGAGGGGATGATGAGGTCACCGACTCCATGTGGGTGCCTGATAGGAGAGAGGAGGCACATCTCCAACGAGGCAGGATGCCCTCTGGTGGCAAGCTTAAGGGCAGCACACCGACTCAATCACACCGCAGAACTCCGCCTGTGCAGGGCGCTGCTATTTGCAACATATGTCTCAAGCGTATCTCGCGTGGCTAAAACATCAGCCACTTGGGCACCACATGCTTGACCAGACATATGTTGATCTGCCATGCAGCTCGTTGGCAAGTGTACCTTAAAAACACCAAAGAACAAATCTGACCTCTCCTTCTCCTCATCAGCTGTGATCTCCAACCCCACTATACCTCCAGTCCTCTCTGAAAGCTGCACTGAGAGGACTGAAGGTATAGAATTAGGTGTGTCACAGCCAAGTACTTGCGGGCACTCTGCTAGCAGTACACCGACGTCCGATTGTACCAGGCAAATTTCCCTGCCCCAGCTTCTGGACCGTCGAAAGAAGTTCACTCCCAGCCATCCACATGCCCAGCGGTTGAATGCTAGCTTGGCTAAATTGCTAGCACTTCAACTGCTGCCTTTTCAGTTGGTAGACTTGGCCCCCTTCCGTAAGTTTGTGCAATGTACAGTTCCTCAGTGGCAGGTTCCCAAACGCCACTTTTTCTCACGGAATGCGATTCCGGCTCTCTACCAGCATGTGGAAGACAATGTCCATGCCTCGCTGGACATGGCGGTAAGGTGCATATTACCGCTGACTCATGGTCCAGCAGGCATGGACAGGGACGTTACCTATCTTTCACGGCCCATTGGGTCACTCTTTTGGCAGCTGGGAAGGATGCAGGACAAGGTGCAGTAGTGTTGGAGGTTGTTCCGCCACCACGCCTCCAAAATGCTACTACTGGTTGTGACACACCTCTCTGCTCCACCCCCTCCTCTTCTTCTTCCTCCATGGCCTCTTCCTGTGCTTTGTCCTCGGAACCAGCGGTGCTCCGTAGGCGTTCAAGGGGCTAGGCAAGTACACAGGCAAAAAGATGCCATGCCGTGCTTGTGCTGGTGTGTTTGGGGGACAGGAGCCACACTGGGGCAGAGGTTCTGTCAGCTCTGCAGGGGCAGGCGGAGAGGTGGTTGACGCCACGCCTGCTTAAGCTAGGAATGGTGGTTTGCGACAATGGCAAGTACCCAGGCTTACAGGATGTCCTGGGGCAGGCCAGGAAAGTCTGTGTGCATTTCCGCCGATCATATAATGCCAGTGCTCTTCTGGCTGAGCTGCAAAAGGAGTTGAACCTGCCCAAGAACCACCTTATATGTGACATGCCCACCAGGTGGAACTCAACGTTGGCCATGCTGCAGCGGCTGAACACGCAGCAGAGGGCCATCAATGAGTATCTGTGCGACTACGGCACCAGGACAGGGTCAGGGGAGCTCGTTTTTTTTCACCACGCCAGTGGGGCATGATCAGGGATGCATGCACTGTCCTGTCACCATTTGAGGAGGCCACGAGGATGGTGAGCAGTGACAGTGCATGCATCAGTGACACTGTACCTCTTGTCCACCTGTTGGAGCATACGCTGCGTGGAATAATGGACAGGGCACTTGAGGCAGAACAGAGGCAGGAAGAGGAGGACTTCCTTGCCTCTCAAGGCCCCCTTTATCCAGACAGTGTTCCTTCTGTCCCACACATCACACAGGACGAGGACAAGGAGGAGGAGGATTGTGTCAGCATGGAGGTGGAGCCTGGAACTCAGCAGCAGCATCAGCAGTCTTTTAGGTATGATTTACAGTCCCAAGAAACTGGTGGACTTGTACGTGGCTGGGAGGAGATGGCTGTGGATCATGTCGTCCTTAGTGACCCAGAGGACTCCGGACCGAATGCCTCAGCTAGCCTACGCTGCATGGCCTCCCTGATCCTGCAAAGCCTGCGGAAGGATCTTTGTATTCTTCGGATCAAGGAGAGGGACCATTATTGGCTGGCCACTCTCCTTGATCCACGGTACAAGGGTAAGGTTGCGGACCTTATCTTGCCGTCGCAGAGGGAGCAGAGGATGAGCCATCTCTGGAAGGCCTTGCAGAAAGGTCTGTGCAACGCGTTCCCAGAGACTGGGAGGTTGCTGAGGCTTCGGTCAGTAACAGAAGGAGCGGTGGAGAAGGTGGCCATCTGAGCAATGCGTTCAGACAATTTTTTAGTCCGCAGCCCCAAGGTATGATCGGTTCCAGAAACCATAGCCAGCGTCTGATTTACATGGTGCAGGAATAGGGGCAAGATCAGACTTGGACTCCTTTCCCACGAAAATCCTCTGGCTTACTGGGTCTTGAGGATGGATCACTGGCCAGAGCTTGCACAGTATGCAATTGAGCTACTGGCCTGTCCTGCATCCAGCGTTTTTTCGGAACGAACAATCAGTGCTGCTGGAGGCTTTGTCACTGATCACAGGGTGCGCCTGTCCACCAACTTGGTTGATCGACTGACCTTCATAAAGATGAATCAGTCTTGGATCACCACCAGCTACCAAGCACCTGAAGCTGATGTAACCAAATCATTTATTTTGAAATGTCACATCCCTTCAAGACTGCCTATGCTGATACTGAGTGACTGTCCTGTTAAGTTGACTGACTATCCTCTTCCTCCTCAATGATCCTGCTGATATCTTGGAAGAACATTTTTGGTTCTGGGTGCCACCACCAGTGGCTAAGGCCACTGTTTAACAGGGGCATGTAATTACAATTTTTTTATGCAATGCTTTGCAGCAGGGCTCATTCCTGCACTCCAACTAGAATATCTGGGAGAGGTTGCAGTGTCGCGGCACCAGCACCAGTGCCTAAGGCCCAATTTTCAGCCCCTGTTTAACAGGGGCATGCAATTAAAACATTTTATGCAATGCTTTGCAGCAGGGCTCATTCCTGCACTCCAACTAGAGTATCTGGGAGAGGTTGCAGTGTCGTGGCACCAGCACCAGTGCCTAAGGCCCAATTTTTCAGCCCCCTGTTTAACAGGGGCATGTAATTACAATTTTTGATGCAATGTTTTGCAGCAGGGCTCATTCCTGCACTCCAACTAGAGTATCTGGGAGAGGTTGCAGTGTTGTGGCACCAGTGCCTAAGGCCCAATTTCTCAGCCCCTGTTTGTTTAACAGGTGCATGTAATTACAATTGCCACAGTGTTAACTTGTGGCAACACCAACACCTTAGGGCCACATTTCTGCAGAGCATATAGGGCAGGCCCCTACTTTCAAACATCCAACTTACAAACGTCTCCTACTTGCAAACGGAAGGAGACAACAGGAAGTGATATGAAAAAAGACGGCCCAAAAAATTATGCAGGGGTGATAACCCTTCCCTATGTTTTCCAAAAGGCTTAAAAATAGATTTTTTTGACTGGAGCTACACTTTAAAAATGTACCAGTTCAAAATTACAAACAGATTCTACTTAACACAACAAACCTATACAGTCCCTGTCTTATTTGTGCCGCCTGTATACTTCTTACTTCCCAGGCTTGCAAAGCACTGTATTCAAGAAGCATGTCATGACCATAGCTATCTCTTGGAATAATGTCAAGTTAATTTAATGTTTGCCTTTTTAAGACACTAAACTTAAACAAAATATGTTTTTGTTATTAGTTCATTACATTTACTTATTTATATACCTCTAACTTGTTTCCAGTGCTTTAGCTTGAGGTCTGAACTGTTCAAACAAATATTTATTAGTTGTTAGTAGGTATATGGACCCATATCAAACAATTTTGCTGTAGTTACCAACATCCCCAAAGTTACTCAACGGCTGACATAGGTCTCATCCACTGTACTCCTTTCACGTTTTTAAAAACAGCATTGCATATGAAAAAACAACAAGAAAAAGTGCCTCCTATAGTGCAGTATCCGAGGGGTTAAATAATATAGCCTCCACCCCAGCTAGCAAAAAACTCACATTTATTAAAACGATAAAAAGCATGGAATATACAATTGAGGAGGAGATCCAGATGAAGCCACATGAGGGGTGGTGAAACTAGTAGAGGTGGAGCCTGGCGGTGGACTGATCGACTCAGAGTGAGATTGTTCTCAATTGTATATTCCATGCATTTTATCAGTTTAATAAATTTGAGTTTATTGCTAGCTGGGGTGGAGGCTATATTATTTAACCCCTCGGATACTGCACTATAGGAAGCACTTTGTCTTGTTTTTTCATATGCAATGCTGGTCCTAAAAACGTGAAAGAAGTACAGTGGATGAGACCTATGTCAGCCATTGATGTTGTCCTTTGATTAAAGACCATAGAATATTCCTTTAAAGGCATATTGGCACTAAGTGCAGAGGTGTGTTTGACCCCTAGGGGTCGCATAAAGGAGGTGAGTGGCCATTGCATGTGGTGGTGGGAGCACTCAGGATAAAGTTTTTGTTAGAAGAACCATCACTGTGGAGGATTTCTCATTATTGATTATTGGACTCTTTTTGTACTCATTTATTTTTATATTTTTTCACATATTGCAATATCACTGGAAAGTTTGTATTTTGTTATAATATTTATTATTGTAGTATCATCATTTTAGCGCTATCCCACTTTTAGTTCCCATACTATTTTTTGGGGACTTTTTTGTATCATTATTTTTTCATATTTGTTATTGGTATTATCACTGGAAAGTTGTATCCTGTTTTATTAGTATTGCAGCGCTGTCACATTTATATATTTTTAGAGCCAATGAGGAGAGTGTGGGGGCAGGGCAGGGTCGAGCCCCGGATCTATCTGTTTTATGAAGCATGCAAAAGTGCCCCCTCATAGCAAGCGGCTTGCTATCGGAGGCAATAGTCTAGGCCTAGGGGGAGAAGCCCAGAATGCCAGTGGGGGACCTCAGAATAGGATGATCAGGGCTGCTCTGAGCAAAACCATCGCACAGAGCAGGTAAGTATAACATGTTTTTTTTTTTAAAGGTAAGGAGTGTGTATTACTGCGCGGTCCCTAAGTTGAACAAATTATAAATGAAAAAAAAGTGTTCCAATTAATAACAATAATAAAATTAAATAAAGCTGCTGCAGTCACAAATGCGAGATACCCACATTAAATAACAGAGACAAAAAGAATGACTGCGCTGCAAAAAAAAAAAACCCTGTCACAGACCAGTGATGGAATGTGGTGAAAAAAACATACATAAAACAGTGTTTAGCAAAAAAAAAAAAAAAAAAAAAAACAGTGATATATCAATTGATTGCAGGTGATAATATCAAAATAGTGAACTTATAGTGAGACATTCAACAATAAAGGAATATAACTCGTTTGACCATAACTTGGGCAAAGGCCAAACATAAATAAAAAATTAGCAATAAATTAAATGGTTATCATAATGTCCATAAAAAATATTCAAATTCAGTGTTGACATCACTCAATAACACCGCAAGGAAAGAAGTGGCCCAATAGGAAAAGATCTCCACCACGAGAGCAGCTGCCTCTTACCAAATCCAGAGATCTCCTGTCACAGAGATCACAAGGGCTTTAGGCTTATCTCCCAGCCACGGGTCTCTGGAGGAGATAGGAGGATTTCCAGGGATATGGGATAGCGCTTCCCTCAGAGGGCATAGGCGGATGTCATGTGGGGATAAGTAGAAAAAGACTCCATAGTGTATCACTTAACAAAAGTATTTAATTCAGAAAGCAGAAATACACTTACAGGAATGTCGTTTTAAAAGTAGCATGTAAAAATAGCCGGCCGGCTTGTGTTGCTGCCCGTCGCTTCCGGGTCCAGCGCGATGTGTAGTGACGTCAGCACGCCGCTCTCCCTACGCCGTTTCGTCAGAGATGACGTCTTCCAGGGGCACGGATGTTTTTTTTTTTGTTTGTTTGTTTTTGTTTTTTTAAACAAACCTTTAATATTACTTTAACAGGTGATGAGTTTAATAGCATTTGATTCTTTGGGAACACTGCTCTCAAACAAGCATTCTCAGTTTTTTTTGTTTGCCTTTTTTAAATGTTTTTTTGAGAGTACATGAACTATAGCTTCTCTGTAACAACCTATCCCATAATACATGTTATTCCCTTGTGAAATCATCTACATCTGAGCAATTGCATCAAAGATGCAGATAGTGGCTTTTCAGTATGCTCCAGATTAAGGTAGCTGGATGTGCGCCACTATTGGGAGAATTATTTGTAGTAATTTGGAGTACCGAGAGTGCTGAGAGTGACGCTGGGTGCTGAGAGTGATACAGGGTGCCAAGAGTGACACGGGATGCTGAGAATGACACGGGGTGCTGAGAGTCACGTAGCGTGCTGAGAGCAACATGGGATACTGAGAGTGATCGGGGTGCTGAGAGTGACGCAGGGTGCTGGGAGTGTGGTGGAGTGCTGGGAATGATGTGGTGTGCTGAGTTTGACTGTGAGGAACCTTGAGTAGCTGTAGCACCAAGAGTACTTGGAGTAGTGTAGAGTACCAATAGCAACTCTTTCTTTATTAAACCCATTAGATTAGCGGGTAAAATGTCCAACAGGATTGGTGATGCCACCCAGGGAACTTCTTGCTTTATGTATGTGTTCCTTGAACAGCCATTTAAGTCTGAATACTGCTGTTATACTGCTGAGATGTGAGTGAGTTGTTTCTCTGGAAGCCCAGATCCTGGATCTGGAGAATCAGGTGGCAACACTGGGAATTATCAGCAACCTGGAAAGGAGCTTGGACATTACAAAACAGGTGTTGGTGGGGCCAGTGTAGAGGAGGGTGGAGAAATGGAGGTATAGAAGCCAGAGGTAGGTAGCTGGGTGGGAAGGAGGGGCAGAGGGAAGAGCGCTAGGAAGGCTAGTCCTAAATTGGTACAACTCAACAAATATGGCAAGTTGCGTGATGTTGGTGATATCAGCTCAGGGTTGGCAGTGCTGAAGCAGGCACCCTCCCCTAACTGCCAGGGGGATGACTGCTCCGGTACGGAGGGGAGCAAGGATACAGGCAAGGTTAGACAGGGTTAGTAGGGGTCTCAGTTATTAAAAGGACAGAAAGGGCAGTCTGTCACAAAGACCGTGATCGGCAAATGGTATGTTGTTTACAGGGCGCTCAGGTTTTGCATACCGTGGATCAGATGGACAGATTATTGGGTGGGGCTAGGGAGGACTCAGCTGTCATGGTACATGTTGGTACCAATGACAAAGTAAGAGGAAGTAGGAGTAGGAAGGAGAGTCCTAAAAAAATATTTCAGGGACTAAATTGAAGAGAAGGACCTCCAAAGTGGTATTCTCAGTGATATTACCTGTGCCTCAAGCCACACCAAAGAGGCAGTAGGAGAACTGGGCTGACCTTTAGGTTATTTACCGGCTCTTTAGAAGGGACAGGCTGCACCTTAATGGGGAGGGTGCAGCTCTGTTAGGGAAAAGGATGGCCAAGAAGTTGGAGGGGCTTTTAAACTAGTCAGAGGAAGCGATAGTCGGCAATGAGAAAAGGACAGAGGGTACTAGTGGAGGCACTAATGATAATATATCCAGAACATCTAATCCCGGCGTGAATGAATTGACAATTCCAAAACGAAGCCTGAGAAAATGTAAGGGGAAAATAACATGCACCTGTGCAATAATGAGAGGTGTATTCACAAATGGAAGGAGCCTAGCTAACAAAATGAAGGAACTGAAGTTGTTATTACACGAGAAGGATTTACACTTAGTGGGAATAACAGAAACTTGGTTTGACAGCTCACACGACTGGCTGGAAAATATCCAGGGGTATTCCTTGTATCTGCAGGACAGGGAGGGTAGAAGGTCGAGGGGTGTGTCTATATATCAAGAATGATTTAAGGGTGGAAGAGAGGAGTGACATTGTAAATGGGGCAAGGGGGAGGTGGAATCTGTGTGGGTGGAACTCCAAAGAGAATAAGTAAGTGGGAAATTAATACTCCAAAGAGAATAAGTAAGTGGGAAATTAATATTGGGGGCGTTACAGGCCCCCCAATCTGAAGGAGGAGCTGGACCTCCAATCACAGTTAGAAATGGCAGTGAGGCAGGGAAATGTCATCATAATGGGGGACTTCAACTATCCCGATATTGACTGGACAGAGGACAGCTCACTCATTAAAGGCCCGTCATTTCTTAAATGAAATGTCTTACAGGACAACTTCATGTCGCAGTTGGCGGATTTCTCAGACTAGAAAGAATACATTACTAGATCTATCAAATAGAAATGATTCAAATCTGATCACAGAAGAGGAAATATGGGACAACTTGGGATCTAGCAATCACAGGATGTTCACATTTAGCGTAAATCATAGGAAAAGGAGGCACAAGGGTAATATAAGAACACAAAATTTCAAACGGACAAACCTTTCTGAACTGAGCTTAATACTACAAGACATTATTTGTTATCAAATCCTATAAACATTAAACAAAGGTAAAAAATGGGAATTCTTTAGGAACATATTAAACAAAAGTATCACACTGTGCATTCCCATGGACAATAAATATAGAAGAGTGAAGGTTAAACCTGGGTGGCTAAATGGTAACGTAAAAAGTCTTATTAAAGAGAATAAAATTGCCTTTAAAAAATATAAAGGGGATGGGCCATTGTCAGCATTTCAACACTATAAGGAATGCAATAAGAAATGTAAGAATGCAATCAGTGTAACTAAAAAGGATTATGAGAGACACAGCAGAGGAGTATAAAAAAAAATCCCACAATTTTTTTTTTAGGCATATTAACAGTAAAAAAGGAAGGTCAGAGCACATTGCCAACATAGAAGATGATGAAGGGAGGATGGTTACAGATGACATGGAGAAGGCAACTGTGCTACATGCTTTCTTCTCCTCAGTTTTTACACAGGCAAATATATTACACAGGAGTATACTGACCATTACCATTAGTACCATGTCGCAGGACGTACCTTTGTGGCTAACAGAGGCCAGAGGCCAGAAAACACTAGAAAAATATAACACAAATAAATCACCTGGACCAGATGGCTTACACCTGAGAGTCCTCAAAAAACTCAGTCAGGTTATAGCTAGACCATTATTTCTAATCTTTGTGGATAGCATATTGACAGAAATAGTACTAGCTGATTGAAGAAAAGCATATGTGGTACCAATATTCAAAAGAGGGCAGAGACATATACATGGAAACTACAGGCCAGTCAGCCTAACATCACTAGTATGTAAACTATTGGAGGGGATTATAAGGGACTATATCCAAGATTTTTTTTAAATAAATAATTGCGCTAATATTAACCTATTAATATTGCACAGTGCACCACCAAATTAAGTGACTAATTATGAACATATAGTGAACCATACAAAATATAAGAAATATATAATATTATATAAAAATATAAAGAGTCTTCTGAGTAACAGATGGTTCATTCAGAGATTTTACTGCTGATTTCCATGGATGAACTTTAAACTTTCAGCAGGCTTCCATAACATGAAAAACAAAGAACAAACAAGACCATTGCACAGATAGTATAACAAAGTGATCCCTATTTAGTTAGGGTGAATCTCACTCACACTTCCCCGCAGGATAGATCGCATATGAAATGATCAGTTGCATACAGCATAACGCTGCTGGTAATGTCACAGGCTCCTCCTCCCGACTAGTTGCATCACTAGACACGTGACTTTTTCAAGGGCCTTGAAAAAGTGAAGGCAATCTGGTTACAAAAGATGGAGAGATGGCAAAGGTTTTGAATTTGTTCTTTTCCTCAGTCTTCAGAAGGGAAACAAGGGGATTCAGTAACCAAGACTGCAATGTTTTTCCTCATGACACAACACAGGAAGCACCCTCATGGCTAACAGAGGGTAGAATTAGAAATAGACTTTCCAAACTAAACATTAATAAGTCACCGGGACCAGATGGCTTACACGCGAGGGCCCTTAAGGAACTCAGTCAAGCGATTGCCAGACCATTGTTCCTAATTTTTATGAACAGTCTATTGACTGGACTGGTACCAGCTTATTGGAGAAAAGCCAATGTAGCACCAATATTTAAAAAAGGGCCAATTATATCCCTGGGAACTATAGACCAGTTAGCCTAACATCAATAGTTTGCAAGCTCTTGGAGGGGATGATAAGGGACTTTATACAAGATTTTAGTAATAAAAACAATATAATAACAGTAATCAGCATGGATTCATGAAGAATAATTTTTGTGAAACCAACCTATTAACCTTCTATGAGGAGGTGAGCTGCCATCTAGATAAAAGAAGGCCTGTAGATGTGGTGTATATGGATTTTGCAAAGGCATTCAATACAGTTCCCCATAAACGTTTACTGTACAAACTAAGGTCTGTCGGCATGGACCAAAGGGTAAGTATATGGATTGAAAACTGGCTATGGGGGCGAGTCCAGAGGGTGGTGATAAATGAGGAGTACTCGAAATTCTCTGGTGTAGAAAGCAGGGTCCCCCAGGGTTCTATCCTGGGACCAATCCTGTTTATTTTATTCATAAATTATCTGGAGGATGGGATAAACAGCTCAATCTCAGTTTTTGCGGATGATACTAAGCTAAGCAGGGCAATAACTTCTACGCAGGATGAAGATCTAAACAAATTATTGGGGTGGGCAACTACATGGAAAATTAGGTTTAATGTTGAAAAATGCATTTCGGTGCCAAAAATATGAATGTAATCTACTCACTAGGGGGAGAACCACAGGGGGAATCTAGGATGGAAAAGGACCCGGAGGTCTTAGTAGATGACAGGCTTAGCAATGGCATGCAATGCAAGCAAAGCCAACAGAATATTAGCAAGCATTAAAAAGAGGATTCACTCCAGAGATAAAATGATAATTATCCCACTCTACAAGACTCTGGTCCGGCCGCACCTGGAGTATGCCATCCAGATCTGGGCACCAGTCCTCAGAAGGGATGTGCTGAAACTGGAGAGGGTCCAGAGAAGGGCAACAAAGCTAATAAAGGGACTGGAGTATCTCAGCTATGGGGAAAGACTGCTAGCACTGAACTTATTCTCTCTGGAGAAGAGACGCTTGAGAGGGTATATGATATCAATGTACAAATACTGTACTGGTGACCACACAATAGGGATAAAACTATTTTGTGCAAGGGAATTTAAAAAGACACTCGGCCATTCACAAAAATGTAGAAGAGAAGCCGTTTAACCTTAAACTGTGTAAAGTGTGCTTTACTGTTAGAGCGGTAAGGATGTGTAATTCTCTTCCACAAGCAGTGATTTCAGCGGGGAGCATCGATAATTTCAAAAAACTATTAGATAGGCACCTTAACAACCACAACATACAGGTATATACAATGTAATATAAACATAAAAGCACACATACAGGTTGGACTTGATGGACTTGTGTCTTTGTTCAACCTCACCAACTAGGTAACTATGTAACAGAATGTTAAGGAAACTGTAAATTTTGTATAAAATTGTATTCTATTTTGTATGTTTGCCTATGTATTACACACTGCACTCATTGTGCACAAGGCACTAATAATGTTTTCATTACATATTGACATTCTTTCAAGTCCTGATTAGAATTAGCCTGCCTATGTTACGCCCCTTGTTACCATACAAGTACAATTGTAATATTAACGTGATACCTACGTAATCATGTGTATAAAAACCTTCAATTGTGTCAAATAAAACAGAATAGTTATTTTGGAAAGATGCTGAGTGTATCTTTTGTGTCTGTTCCCTACTGTAGTAGTTATTATTAATTTGCAACCACTAATCAATATGAGGAGAGGAGTTGCCTATCTATAAAATTTCCAGAACACAGAGGAACGAAGCACCAGAGAGAAACGACACTTGGAGAGCTTTAGAGAGAGACAGGTAAACACTACAGATAAATGTGCTTTGCTCCGATTTCATGACTGAGGTTTACAACCACTTTAAGGATGATGGAAATACTCCTGACACTTCTTATTGTTTCTTCTTTTTTTTCACAGGCACAGCACTTACAAGGTTATAGATATGCACAAAAAGGTAATGGGTATAGTACACGGTTTAAAGATAAGAGATGCACTGTTAGCTACAAGGAATTCACAAATACCGTAAGAACCAGGACATGAGAACGTGTAATTTTATTAACTCAGGCAATCACATGTTTGTGCAACATGGTTGTTTAGTTAATCGCAATCTTCATAATTTTAAGGCACTATGAACACCAGCAGCATGATTGTGGGGAATCCAGAAAGGTGGGAGGGATGGACCAATTTGATGATACAGGAATGATACAGGAAAATACAAGTTAGATATTATCAATCTTTCTCCTTATGTTATTTCTATAGTAGAAAGAGACATTCTACCGTCGGGCCTTAGTATTTGTATCAAAACACTGACCAATTTGAAACTATAAAGGACCTTAACCTGTTTTTCAGGAATCTAACACTGAAAATCATGCATGATTGAAGAAATAAGAGAAAATTCTCTTTGGAGGATTTGATACATGGAACTTGGAATGATTTGACGAGACAAAATGTATGGACCCGGTGAAATTGTGAGTATGGAAAAAATGTTCCAGCATCAGGAGAATACAGTGTCTTTGGTCACCACATCCCAGTTTAGAGTAAAAGAAAAAAAACGCCTTGGGAAATGGGACTTTAAAAGTGACCAATACAACAAACAATGTAAAAAAATATATATATGTATTGTATAAATTGAAACATGATTAAAAATTATCACAATGGACATAGAATTATGAAATACACAATTGATACAGACATTGATTACATTTCTGACGAACCCAACGTTTCTGGCTAAATGCCTTTCTTCAGGTTTTTTTTTTACAAACAGAGCACAAATGTCTATTGAGAAAACATATATATAATTAAAAAGACAGTAAACACAGGTTGAAACAAAAACTGCAGGCAAATATTGATGGAAATGCCAAGTACATACTAGCAGTATCAATTGTTTGTGTAAAGAGTAAAAAATGAAGAGACCTAAAGTGGCCCCCCCAGAAGGACAGGGAGACTGTACGGATATGTCTTGAATGCCAGATACCTCACAAGCAGAGGCGATAGCTCAGCGAGGGTCCAAGTAATGATCACATGTATGACATCAGAGCTGGTACAATCTAGGTGGACAAAAATAGCACAGTAATTGCTCATATGTCTCCTAATTGTACCAGATGGGTGTCCATTAGTGTATGCATATATGAATAAAGTATAGACACCAAGAGAATAAATACTCATCACATACCCACGGGTATCCCCAAAGAGCGGGTCCCACACAGTAGGCGTATGGGGTTTCATCATGCTTGGTACAGGGCATAACAGAATCTGCAAAAGAGAAGATGGCCTTTTCTACCCCTGAGGGGTCATTCCATAGTTACATAGTTACATAGTTAGTCAGGTTAAAAAAAGACACAAGTCCATCCAGTTCAACCAAAAATAAATAATAATAATAATAAAATCCCATATACACAATTCTTTACCCACAGTTGATCTAGAGGAATGATTCCAGTATAAGCGGATGCATTTTGGTTTGCATGGTGCTCCTGCCTCATTGCAGATAATGAAGGACAAGACATTGAGACCGCATCGCCAATACGCAGCAGCCTATTTGGACGATGTCGTCGTCCACAGCCCAGATTGGGAATCTCATCCGCCCTGGCTGCGAGCAGTAGAAGATCACCTGAGGAAAGCAAGACTCACTGCCAACCCTAAAAAGTGTGCCTTAGGCTTGGAGGAGACCAAATACCTTGGCTACATTATTGGTCGAGGGATGATCAAGCCTCAGATTAACACAATTAAGGGAGTTTAAAAGTGGCCCCAACCTATGAATAAAAAGCAAGTGCGTGCATTTCTTGGGATCACATGGTACTACAGGCAATTTATACCCAATTTTGACACCATTGTAGACCCTCTGACAGATCTGACAAAGGGTAGAGGGTCGGCCATGATTAAAGGGGTTGTAAAGGTTCGTTTTTTATTTTCTAAATACGTTCCTTTAAGCTAGTGCATTGTTGGTTCACTTACCTTTTCCCTCGATTTCCCTTCTAAATGTTTTTTTCTTTGTTCTCTTTGTCTGAATTTCTCACTTCCTGTTCCTCCTCAGTAAGCTGTTCAGTAAGCTGTTCTGGCTGACTAAACACCGCTCGGATGATGGTGTGAAGTTTACTGAGGAGAAACAGGAAGTGAGAAATTCAGACAAAGAAAAAAAACATTTAGAAGGGAAATCGAAGGAAAAGGTAAGTGAACCAACAATGCACTAGCTTAAAGGAACCTATTTAGAAAATAAAAAACAAACCTTTACAACCCCTTTAAGTGGAATCCTGAGGCAGAGAATGCATTTCAAATGTTGAAGCAGGCCCTTTGTGCACAACCTGTGCTTGTGACACCAGATTTCACAAAGGAGTTTATGGTACAGACAAACACCTCTGATGTTGGACTGGGTGCTGTACTGTCCCAAATCAGAGACGGGGACCTGAGCAGAAAGCTTAACAGACATGAGAAAAACTATGCCATTGTTGATAAGGAATGTTTAGCTATCAAATGGGCCATAGATGCCCTGAAATATTACCTGTTGGGGAAATCATTCATACTAGTCATTGATCATGCCTCTCGTAAATGGATGTGTGATAACAAGGATAAAAACAGTTGGGTGACAAGGTGGTTCCTTGCCCTTCAAGTATTTAAGTTCACAGTGGAGCATAGAGCTGGGAAACTCCAGAATGACGCAGATGCCCTTTCCCGTGTCCATTGTTTGGTTGGGATTGCTCAGCGGCAGGGGCTTGAGAAAAAGGGGGGGATATGTGACATTATGAAAGGCCAGGTGATGTTGTGTTTCACCTCGCATGCATTCATTTGCAGAGAACTAAGATGGAATCCGGTTCGGGTTTTACTAGCCACCTTTGCAGGGTTGGTTCTGCGGTCCACTTGTGTCCACCAACAGGTGGCATAAATAAAACAGGACTGGAGCAAAGAATTTCTCTTGGCCTGGGACTCAGGAAGCCATACATGAGAGAGAGCTACTGATGTCTGCATTGACAGAAAAAAGGTTTCCATTGTCTTTGTTTTGTGGATGACTGGGAGAAGCCCTTCACCTGTGAGGTAGGATCCTGAACTGTTTAGCTAGATGCCTGCATGGTACAGATTTATTTTCTGTTTTGTTTATTTGATTTTCATGCAACCTTTTAAAAATAAAACTGGCTATAAGTCAGATTCTAAGAAAACTTGCGAATTGGACTACCTTTTTTCCCAGGGAAGGTGATCCCCATTGAGCTAACCATATACTGTATATATATATATATATATATATATATATATATATATATATATATATATATACAGTATATATCTACAATATAAGCTGAACTCCAGGAAAAGTTAAAATGTTTCACTGCAGTGGAGCTGCGCAAAGCTTTAACATTACCTGGCAGCGACCTACCCCTGACCCCTAATGCCATTTCGCTGGCCGACTTCTGTTTTGGCACGTTTCCCCTATGGTTGGATGTTCGAGGGGGTGAAACCACTGGATGGTGTGGCCACCTTTTGATAACATTACATCACTGGTGTTCTTGTGCAGTACTGTGCATCATAATGGGACACATCCCAGTGTGATGAGGGGTGTAAACTTGGTGTCAGCAGAGGATTATTTCAGGAGGCCTCTTTGGGCATGCCTTGTCGTGGACCTGTTCGAGTTTTCTACAATTAATTGGTAATGTTCTATTTCATTTGTTTCCTTAATACCTTAATGGTAGCGAATGGTGAATTGGGCACTATGTTGATGCAATTTGTTTAATGGGGACCTCATGGGGATATCATTTGTAATCCTACTACCTTCACCCTCTTTCTTATATTCACTATATATAATTGTTTTTTAGATTTGTGGACAATTTAAAGGGGTTTTTGTTGGATTGGCTCCTCCCTATGTAGACTTAAGGGGAACTGTTTATATTCTGCTCCTTTCCATCTTTATCTACTTACAGTACTTGGTATTAATACAAGATATATTTGACTTAAGATAACAGTGTGATACATATTTGGGGGTAAGTTAGTACATTGACTTCTGATTGAGCCCTAACTAACATATGTTTTAGTAATTATTTAAAATTTGGTATTCGCTATTGTTTTGTATGTTTTATATTTACCACCTCCAGTTGATGGATGTCTCAACAAAAACATATAAAGTTTTCCCTCACAAATTCCTATCCATATTGTTTGTTATTTGAACATAGTACATTCAATTGCAAGCAGTGGGATGAGAATGGTATGAAACTGTCAATGAATAACACATGGTAGGTTTAAACAAGAAGGGGGGGGGGGGGTCTATTGTTGTTTGTTTATACAAATCTTAGTCTGATATTCATACTTGTACTTGCCTTTATTTATTTTATTTGTATAAACAAAAGGTATGCTTTTATTAAATTAGCATATCTTAGTAAAGTCCATTTAAATTATACATTGTTTGAAACCAGTCTTTAAGCCATTTAGAGGTTTGTTTTACAATTTTAGACATAAGTTATGGTTAATAAGTAGTCGCATGCTAATTAGCACTGAAAAGTGGAGGAAAACCCTGGCATCCCAGGATCCCAGCAATATATATGTACAGTATCTCACAGTATCTCACAAAAGTACTCACTTTTGTTGGCAGCGGTTTAGACATTAATGGCTGTGGGTTATTTTGAGGGGACAGCAAATTTACACTGTTATACAAGCTGTACACTCACTACTTTATATTGTAGCAAAGTTTAATTTCTTCAGTGTTGTCACATGAAAAGATTTAATAAAGTATTTTACAAAAATATGAGGGGTGTACTCACTTTTGTAAGATAATGTGTGTGTATATATATATATTTTACATATATTTCAACAAAAATAAAAAAGATTTTTTTCTTTAGTGTGCTTTATCACTACAACACCAGTATGGCCTGCATGGATTAGCAACAACATTTCTGCTTTCCCCACAGAAATAAATGAGGAAAGATCTCCAATGATTAGAGAAAAAATGACATGTTGTAGTCAAATTTTATTAATGACTCAACCATATGCATTCATGGGATAATTAACTATTCACAGGTGAAATTAGCTGATAGGAGTGGCTGTCGGGAACAAATCGAATGAGCTTTGATTGTATCAAGTAGTTTAAACCAGTGTCCTGTGGTTATCAGGCTATCAGAGAAATGTGTCCACTCTATTCCCTTAGTGGAAAAAAAACTTTAATTATGCAGTCATGGAATAAGTGGCAGGTCATTAATAAAACCTACTTATCTGCCTGTAGGTTTTGGAGTATTACAGTTATCTGCACACCATCTAAATAAAGAATTGGTTGCTGTCCTTAAAATTATTATAGATTCCCGGTGTAAATGTTTGCAAAAGATATTTAAAACTGAAGTTTTCTGACTTCTATGGCATTGTGTGTAAATAAAGGATTCCTGTTTACTGCTCCCATGTACTCTAAGAATGGAATTCTATATAAAAAAATAAAAAAAAAACTATTTTGATATCAGCTGTATTACAATAAAAACTGCAACTTTGGAAAACACTCCAGAGATTTGATCTATGCCTTTTATGCACATATAATCACCCTTTGAGTGTGAATATATTTTGTATTTTAAGTTCATTATGTGAAAATATAAAAAACACTTTTTTTTAATTATGGCCAGTGCAAGCTGAAATAAATAGGCAGTAACAAAAACAATGTCTGTATTCTTTTTTTTTTGTGTAGAAAGGTTTTATATCTTTTTAAAATACATTGATCATTCATATCAATCCCTGCCCCTGAAGAACATATAATCTAATGGTCCTATCAAAGCCATACAAAGATACTACCTAAATCAGTGGATGCCAGTTAACCTACCAACAGGTGTGTAGTGTGGGAGAAATTAGAAATACAGATTTAAAAATATACAAACATGGGTAAAATGTACCCATTTCCTTTAGGTAGTATCCCTTATGAGAATTGAACCTCAGAAACCCAATATTCTTTTATGAGGTAAGAGTTATTTGACACTGCTGTGTTTTATGTACAACAACAAATTACTTACACAATTCTAGTTGTAACAACCTTCTACTAGCATGAATAAATTCAGATCTTAGTTGCTGTTAAATTCACAATAAAAAGAAAGAGGAAAAAAGTAATACTATTTAGTATGTTCACAATGCTTGTACTGAGTAGAATATTACACATAAAACTATTGGTGTACTTCATACCTAGTCCTACTGCATTGCTCCCTGGTCTGCTACTATCAATTTTCTGTCTTGCATCTTTGCTTTAGGCCAGAATGCTTGCAATTAACGAGGAGCAAATTAGTTAAAATTTGCTGCATAGCTGAGTCACATGGAGTGGACCAGAAAATTGCTCTGCCATCAAGTATTCTCCTGGTAAATTACCAAAACTAGGTTTTGTATTGTTTTATTTTTGTTTGGCAGGTGTCAAATGGGGCCATTGGGTGGTCAGAAGAGCACCTCCATTGCAAACCTGGCTAGTGGTTCATTCTGCTAATCAAATAATCCATGGAGTCATCGGTTTTGCATACAGCAGTGAAAAATAAGTCTGTCGAACCAAAAAGACTGACATTATTCCACCGAATTTTACAAAACACTAAATATTTTGCAAACTAGGTCAGACCAAGACAGATCAACAAATTAGAATTCAGGACGCCAGTAAACAAAGAAAAGAACGGACGCCTTTCCAAAAAAATTGGGTCATTCTAAAAGACAGTCAAGAAGTCAAAATTCCATTGTAAAATGAAAACTATTTACACTTTCTCAGTGGTATTCACCAAGTTGGTCAAACCATCAACGATCAGCAAAGCAAGTCAGAACTCCCCTACAAAAAAAACCAAAAAACAAGATGTAGCAGAAGTCAGGAGTCAAAGTCAATTAAATGTTGCTAAGGCTGCTTTTAAAATATCAATAGATTTTCTAGTCATTGTGGCAGTACATCACTTTCATAAAAAGTTAAAGGCATTAGAATAAACATGTTGTTTAGTAGCAAAACCTACAGTATGTGTATTAAAACCTACACTTTCAAAAATTAATAGTGAAAATATCATAAAATTGTCTTGCTAAATCAGGCCACCTGATCTTGCTGGTTTGCTTTAGGCAGATAGAGATCATGTATTCCTTTCTAATAGTGCTCTTTACATTGCTGGTCAATGGTAGTCTTATACCCACACTAAACTGATACAATTCAATATAATGCAGTATACATGCCCTGACACACAAAACCGACACGAAAGTAAAAAAAGGAAGGTCGCGCTACACTCACGCTGCACTATCACTATATTTACACTACACTGAAACTTTACACCCACAATAGAATCACAATAGCACACTAACCGAAAAAATGGTGTGGGGTCCCCCCAAATTCCATACCAGACCCCTATCCGAACATGCAGCCTGGCCGGTCAGGAAAGGGGGTGCGGAACGAGCGAGCACCCCCCTCCTGAACCGTACCAAGCCACGTGCCCTCAACATGGGGGGTGCTTTGAGGTGGGGGGGGGCCCTGCGGCCCCCCACAGCACCTTATCCACATGTTGATGAGGACAAGGGCCTCTTCCCGACAACCCTGGCCGTTGGTTGTCAGGGCCTGCGGGCGGGGGGCTTATCGGAAATCCATGAGCTCCCTTTAATAAGGGGGCCCCCAGATCCTGGCCCCCCAACCCATTCACCTGGTGGAAGAAGTGTCAATAAAAAAAAACACAACACAGATTTTTAAAGTAGGTTATTAGACAGCTCCAGGGGTCTTCTTCCGACTTCGGGGGTCTTCTCGCCGGGCTCCTCTGCTATCTTCTGCTCTTTTACCGCTCTTTTACTAGCGGAGGAACCCGGCTTTCTCCTTCGTCGTCCGGGGGTCTTCTTCCGACTTCGGGGGTCTTCTTCCGACTTCTCCCGCTCTTCGGTTTTTCTGGCGGGCTCCTCTGCTATCTTCTTCCAGCTCTTTTACTAGCGTTAGCCCAGTCTTCTCGTTCGTCGCTGTCGCCGCCTTCTTCTTCTTCTCTTATTCCGATGTTGACACGACGCTCTCTCCGCCTGTAATGCCAGGTACGCCTTGTGCGGCGACTTATATAGGCATAAGGGATGGGGTCACCGGGTGATGTCACATGGTGACCCCACCCCTTATGATGTCACATTCCTGGGGGATACTGGGACTGTGAAGGTGTTTTAAGGTGTTTTAAGGTGTTGGTGTTGCCACAAAACTGTAAGCCCTCAATGTGACTCTTGGTGGCCACTGGAACGCCCTGCTGTAAACTATTATATCAAGAATTGTAATTACATGTCATTGTTAAAGAGTGGTAGAAAAATTGGGGATTTGGTGGTGGTGCCACAACACTTTAAGTCCTCACAGTAACTCTCGGTGGGTGCTGGAACGGGCCCTGCTGTGAAATATTATATCAAGAATTGTAATTACATGCACCTGTTGAACAGGGGCAGAAAAATTGGGCCTTTGGTGGTGGTGCCACAACACTTTAAGCCCTCACAGTTACTCTTAGAGGGCACAGAAATGGGCCCTGCTGTGAAATATTAGATCAAGAATTGTAATTACATGTCCCTGTTGAACAGGGGAAGAAAAATTGGGCCTTAGGCACTGGTGCCACAACACTACAACACCTCACAGAAACTCTAGTAGGAGCGCAGGAATGAGCCCTGCATTGGTGCCACAACACTGCAACCACTCACAAATATTGTAGTTGAGTGCAGCAACGAACCCTCCTGCAAAATATTGCATCAAAAATTGTAATTACTGCAGCTGCCTGCGTTATAGGTTCAGAAGAACACCAGCAATCGGGGTAGCTTTAGGTGCACATTGTGCAGAGTACACAGTACACCAACTGTAATTACTGCAGCTGCCTGCCTGTGGTATAGGATCAGAAGAACACCAGCAATTGGGGTAGCTTTAGGTGCACACTGCGCAGATGGCACAATACACCGACTGTAATTGCTACAGCTGCCTGCGGATAGGATCAGCAGAACACCATGACCAGTGTAGCCTAAATGTCCCCTTTTATCCTCTACCACCATGGCCATAATACCCAAACCTTTTAACTTCCCTTATAAAGGATGAGACCACACCTTCTTTTTGGAGTAAAATGGCCATGACAGCCTTTATTAACCAATTAAATACACTCCAACCAAAATATATATATATATATATACAGTGGTGTGAAAAAGTGTTTGCCCCCTTCCTCATTTCCTGTTCCTTTGCATGTTTGTCACACTTAAGTGTTTCGGAACATCAAACCAATTTAAACAATAGTCAAGGACAACACAAGTAAACACAAAATGCAATTTGTAAATGAAGGTGTTTATTATTAAAGGTGAAAAAAAATCCAAACCATCATGGCCCTGTGTGAAAAAGTGATTGCCCCCTAAACCTAATAACTGGTTGGGCCACCCTTAGCAGCAACAACTGCAACCAAGCGTTTGCGATAACGTGCAATGAGGCTTTTACAGCGTCCTGGAGGAATTTTGGCCCACTCATCTTTGCAGAATTGTCCTAATTCAGTTACATTAGAGGGTTTTCGAGCATGAACGGCCTTTTTAAGGTCATACCACAACATCTCAATAGGATTCAGGTCAGGACTTTGGCTAGGCCACTCCAAAGTCTTCATTTTGTTTTTCTTCAGCCATTCGGTGGTGGACTTGCTGGTGTGTTTAGGATCATTGTCCTGCTGCAGAACCCAAGTTCGTTTCAGCTTGAGTACACGAACAGATGGTCGGACATTCTCCTTCAGGATCTCTTGGTAGACAGCAGAATTCATAGTTCCTTTTATCACGGCAAGTCTTCCAGGTCCTGAAGCAGCAAAACAGCCCCAGACCATCACACTACCACCACCATATTTTACTGTTGGTATAATGTTCTTTTTCTGAAATGCAGTGTTCCTTCTACGCCAGATATACTTGGACACACACCTTCCAAAGAGTTCCACTTTTGTCTCATCGGTCCACAGAATGTTGTCCCAAAAGTCTTGGGGATCATCAAGATGTGTTGTGGAGAAATTGAGACGAGCTTTGATGTTCTTTTTGCTCAGCAGTGGTTTTCTCCTTGGAACTCTGCCATGCAGGCCATTTTTGCCCAGTCTTTTCCTGATGGTGGAGGCATGAACGCTGACCTTAACTGAGGCAAGTGAGGCCTGCAGTTCCTTGGACGTTGTTGTGGGGTCTTTTGTGACCTCTTGGATGAGTCGTCGCTGCGCTCTTGGGGTAATTTTGGGTGGCCGGCCACTCCTGGGAAGGTTCACCACTGTTCCATGTCTTCGCCATTTGTGGATAATGGCTCTCACTGTGGTTCGCTGGATTCCCAAAGCTTTGGAAATGGCTTTATAACCCTTTCCAGACTGATAGATCTCAATTACTTTCTTTCTCAATTGTTCCTGAATTTCTTTGGGTCTCGGCATGATGTGTAGCTTTTAAGGATCTTCTGGTGGACCTTACTGTGTCAAGCAGCTCCTATTTAAGTGATGCCTTGATTGTGAACAAGTGTGGCAATAATCAGGCCTGGGTGTGGCTAGAGAAATTGAACTCAGGTGTGGACAACCACAGTTATAGTATGTTTTAACAAGGGAGGGCAATCACTTTTTCACACAGGGCCATGATGGTTTGGATTTTTTTTCACCTTTAATAATAAACACCTTCATTTACAAATTGCATTTTGTGTTTACTTGTGTTGTCCTTGACTATTGTTTAAATTGGTTTGATGTTCCGAAACACTTAAGTGTGACAAACATGCAAAGAAACAGGAAATGAGGAAGGGGGCAAACACTTTTTCACACCACTGTATATATAACCATAAACATAACCATAACAAGATATAACTGTAAAACCCAGTCTGGTGATTTCTGACGGTGAAAAACTTGTTGCCAAGCAACAAGGTCACTGCGGTACCCATTTACACATTTTACCAGGCCACCAACTGGGAACTCTCGGAGACAACCTTCCGTCAGTGAACAAACAAGTATTCCCTCCACCGTTCAGGAATACCCAGGAGGGGCAGATACACTATGAGCCCCCCACCCATTTACGATCACCTCTGACACACCGTCACCGTCAAAGACAACCAAAACACCGCCAACTTTCGGATCCAATGTGCTGTCATGACTCCTTCCCACGATACCTGAAATACAAAACGAAAGCAGGAACACCCAAAACCAAAAACATAAAATTTAGGGAGGGAGGGTGGGAAAAAATTGCCTCCTCTGTGTGTTACAATTCTGAAAGTGACCACCTGACTCCACCCCCCACCTTTATATCAGCCCTCCCCTTCCTTCCAAAATTAACTCCACAGACAAACCCCTTCCTGTTCATCTCTCCTGAGTGTACCATTAACCCATTGTAGCCCTTAGTCACCACTGTCATGCCCGGCCCTGCATTCCATTCCCTGCAGTCTTACATTCTGTGCCTCACTGCAATTGGGGTAGCTTTAGGTGCACACTGCGCAGATGGCACAATACACCGACTGTAATTGCTACAGCTGCCTGCGGATAGGATCAGCAGAAGACCATCAATTGGGGTAGCTTTAGGTGCACACTGCGCAGATGGCACAATACACCGACTGTAATTGCTATAGCTGCCTGCGGATAGAATCAGCAGAACACCAGCAATTGGGGTAGCTTTAGGTGCACACTGTGCAGATGGTACAATACACCGACTGTAATTAGTACAGCTGCCTGCGGATAGGATCAGCAGAACACCAGCAATTGGGGTAGCTTTAAGTGAACACTGTGCAAAGGACACAGTACACAGGAACTAATCTAGCTAAACTAAATACAGTGTATATATATATAGTGTGAGGCGTGGACTAAACCCCATGAGCCATAATTGGCCAAATACACCCTGGCTGTGATTGGCCAAGCATGCATGTCACAGTGCATGCTTGGCCAATCATCAGCCAGCAATGCACTGCGATGCCGCAGTGAACTATGGGCCGTGACGCGCCACCTGAATTTGGTGCAAATGGCCCATAATGTTTGGAATTTGCCGAACGGACGAACAGACGATGTTCGAGTCGAACATGGGTTCGACTCGAACACGAAGCTCATCTCTACTGGTCATACATGGTCAAATTTCAAAAGAATTTTTATTTGAGAATCCGAAATTCTGTGCGTTTTGTGATCTGATGGTGCCACCATTGATTTCGAAATCAATGCATGTATAGCCTGCCTAAGTCCTAATCATCGTTCAGTATGAACATTGATTGGGACATAAATTCCCTTATCAATCAAGCTTAATATATACAATTTAATTCATTTGATTATATATTGCTAAATACTTGGGCCATCTGTGGAATATGACACTATTAGATTCATATGTTAAGTTAAAAGGGGTTGTAAACCCTCGTGTTTTTTCACCTTAATGCATCCTATGCTTGATTTTGTGTATAAGCTGGACGTCCGTTATAGGGGCCTCTAACACAATCTTTCTTCACAATTGCACATGCCCATTTGTGTGTCCCATACAACGGGTGACACTTGGTTTAATTTGTTTGCTTGTAGTCATCATCACCTATTGCTATTCCATTTCCAAAATAATGTACTTTAACTTAGATTTCTTAATTAAAGCCTGCATATTTTTCCACATTAAACTGTGGTCTTGTAAAAGCACTTACATAGAGGGGGTGTGGCCGGCCATGGACCTACATGGACCCCAAGTAAGGAAGCTCCGACAGGCTAATATAGCAGTGGCTCTAAGCAACAGGAGACCTGCTGGAATCGGCATCACCAATCGATCATGCCCAAGAAAGACAATACATGCTCATGTCCCCAGAAGCTGACAAGCTTCTTCCCTCTAGCTGGAGACCGGCCACAACAACATGGCAGCAGCAGCCTCTCTCCAGGCCACTTTGCCAACTCAGGACAGCTTCTCTTAAGAGAGCGCTTGGATGACACAGCCTCTGACTTTCTTCTGAATCAGCATGGTGAGTCCTCCTCTCCTTCTGGTTCCCCAACCACCCACAGGCTGGGCAAAATCTAAAAAGTACAGGCGGGGAGGAGTAGAGGAGCCCTGCTCTGAGACACAGGAATCAGCAGCCCTTCCTGCCTCCACTCAACCAGCCACACTTGCTGACATGAAAGATATGTTGCTTGCTTTACAGGGTTCCCTGCAAGTGGACATGTCATCCATGATTGTTAGCATATCCTCTGCTGTACAAGACCTTTCCCTAAGAGTATCTCACACTGAGGCTAAACTGACTTAGCCAATGGGAGGAAGGAATCCAATGGGAGACTTTCTAGCTATTGGACAAATGGTGTCCGGTACCACATGCTTTAATAAATATGCATACAAAGAAAACTAGCTATAGAAAAGAGGACTTTAAAGGTACCACATGTTTGTATAAAAGGTCAATGTTTTATTCTACAAATATTAAAAAACATATGACGTTTAAGAAGACAACAATATTACATGTAATCATTGCAAGTACAAGAGAAACTATAATATATTATGACTCATCATCCCCATCAGACTTGGACAATGGAATGCTTGCTGTGACTTTGACGTGTTTCACGGGTCCATGCCCACTTCATCATGAAGATAACAACAGCCAAGCTCTGTAATAGTAAACAATACAATTGTCAAGACAACAGTACAATAAGAAATATCTGATACAGGTTTGTCCTTCCTGTTGGGGAGCAAATAATATTACATACCTGTACTTGCATGTAAAACAATCATAAACAAAGTGATACACACAGCCCCCAATTGTAGACTTTCTCAAACAGATAGGTCAGCTCCTCTAAAGTTAGTCCACTCTGAGTCCACAGAAAGAGGGAGACCCTCAATAAGACTAATATTGTGTCGTGTTTAAGAATACTGAAAATTTAAAAGGAGAAAAATGGTAATGATAATATGGCTCAGCACAAGTAGGAGGGTATGCTTACTATTCAGAAAGAGCAGTGGTCTATCATCTTCAATTCTCCATGTTCTAAATGTCTACAGCAGTGTCAATTGTGCTCATAGACAATAATAATAATATCATCGAGGGCCACATTTTCCAAACTACACCCCTGTTCCCCAATTTTATTCAACCATGCATAGACAGACAACTTGCGGCTGGCTACATAAACTCCTGTTTATATATGTGTTTGCCACCTCAGATCTGAAAATTGAATTAGCTAATGGGAGGAAGGAATCCAATGGAAGACCTTCTAGTGATTGGACATATGGTGTCCGGTACTACATCCTTTAAGAAATTATGCATATTTTAATCAACCATGCATAGACAACTTGCAGCTGGATACATAAGCTCCTGTTTGGGGAGTAGGGGTGTAGTTTGCAAAACGTAAGATGTTCTCGCACGTATTCACTTTTACCACATTAAACAGCAAGCCATGACCTCCACCAGGAATAACCCCACGCTGTCTGACAAATATGCAGGGATCTCTCTAGAAACATAGAAACATAGAAAATTAGTGGCAGAAAAAGACTGAGTAGTCCATCGAGTCTGCCCATATTTTACTTTTTTCTTTTTTTGGGGGGTGGGGGGGGGGGGTTCGTTAACCTTGTTGCCTAACTACAAATCTCTGTTTATTCCAAGCATGTACTTTCTAAGATTTGTTTTGAACCTTGCTCCAGTTAGTTTGTGGTCATATCCCTGTGTTCTTGATTTTGGTTTCATATTCAAAAGACTGCCTTCCTGAATAGAGATGGCCTTGCGGTTCGCCCGGTGGTCGGTTCGTGGCGAACTTTGCTAGTTCGCGAATCGCCAAACCAGCGGACTTATGGCGCTGTTTGCGGCGGCCATATTTGTTTACACTGTGAAGAACTTTGACCCATGACACATCCATCATTGGGTAAAGGACAGCCAATTGAGACATTTCAGCACATGGACATACCCCCTACCTTATAAATAGACCTGATCTGGCGGCCATTTTACATTCTGTATTTTGTCAGTGTAGGGAAAGGACGCTGTGTGGAGCAGGGACAGTCAGTCTAATCACTAGCTAGCTACTATTAGGTCCACAAAAGTCCTTTTAAGGACTGGTAAAGGTGTACAGTATATAGAGGTGAAATACACTGATAATATACTTTCTTTCAAATATAGAAAGCATATTATAGTGCAGTGCTCAGCGATTGTGCAGCTGTCATTTCTCAGTGTAGGTAAAGGTTGGCGTTTGGAGCAGTGATAGACTGTAATACACTAGCTAGCTACTATTAGGTCCACAAAAGTCCTTTTAAGGACTGGTATAGGTGTACAGTATATAGAGGTGAAATACACTGATAATATACTTTCTTTCAAACATAGAAAGCATATTATAGTGCAGTGCTCAGCGATTGTGCAGCTGTCATTTCTCAGTGTAGGTAAAGGTTGGCGTTTGGAGCAGTGATAGACTGTAATACACTAGCTAGCTACTATTAGGTCCACAAAAGTCCTTTTAAGGACTGGTATAGGTGTACAGTATATAGAGGTGAAATACACTGATAATATACTTTCTTTCAAACATAGAAAGCATATTATAGTGCAGTGCTCAGCGATTGTGCAGCTGTCATTTCTCAGTGTAGGGAAAGGTTGGCGTTTGGAGCAGGGATAGTCTGTAATACACTAGCTAGCTACTATTAGGTCCACAAAGGTCCTTTTAAGGACTGGGATAGGTGTACAGTATATAGAGGTGAAATACACTGATAATATACTAAATATAATAAAATACTTTCAAATATGGACAGCATAGTATAGTGCATTTCTACTGTGCAGCGTTGTGACTGCTGAGCGGTTCTGCAGCGATACTACAAAGAGTGACAAACGCAATTATAAAAAAGTATTATAACTGGTGTGATAGACCAGTGGCCCCCCAAAACGACAGATTGAAGCGGGGTGTTATATACCTTCTTCCACATATACTGCACTTCTCTAGAGACTTTAGTAACAGGGTTATTTAAAAAATGACAGGCAGAGGAAGAGGCAGGCTCTTCCGAAGGGGTGGTAGGGGTAGGGCAGGAGCAACAGGCTTGAGCCAAAGTGGGAAGTTGCAGAAGGTGCGTTCGATTACATCAAAGGACACACCAGACTTGGTTGAGTGGCTCACTCAGCCTTACTCTTCTGCACCCTCCTCATCCTCTCGATCTGCACTTATCATCACTCTCTGCTGTGTGCACCCCAAAGACACTACCACCAACACCACCATATACCCTCCGCTTGAGTCACAGGAATTATTTTTCAATCCATCATCACAAGACATTTCCGATGCGCAGCCATTCTTGGCATTGGATCAGGAAGAGGAGGTAGCAACAACCGGCACTCAGCAGTCTGACGACAGTACCCAGATCAGCCCAAGGAGGTTGGTCCCCGCTGTTGCTGCCTACTCCGAGATCTCTAATTATAGCGGTGGGGAAGGTGACATCGATGATGACGTGTATAAGAACTTTACGTGGGTGCCCACAAGAGAGGAAGAGGAGGGGAGTTCAGAGGGAGAGATGGACCAGCAGATAGGGTGGAGAAGCAGGCGGAACTTACATTGCACAGGAGGGACAAACCAGATTGCTAATGTATCAGGAGCGAGGCATCAACCATGTACGGTCACATCTGGAGCTCCCAGGACGCCGGCACATGGCTCCGCAGTGTGGGATTTTTTTAACGTGTCCGCTGCTGACAATAGTGTTGCCATCTGCAGCCTTTGCATGCAACGCACAAGTCGCGGTAAGCCCAACACTCACTTAGGGACGACCGCCTTAAGAAGGCACATGAGCTGCCATCACCGAGCCCAGTGGGAGCAATGCCGTCAGAACCCACAAAGCCACACTCCAGGCTCTCACCATCCAGCCTCTTCTACTTCTCCTCTCTTCTCAGAATTGTCCTCCACTCCACCTTCCATCATGCCGTCCTCAAGTTTTTCTGGAAAAGGGCAGGCTTCCATGGGCCAAATGCTCGAGTGTAAAAAAATGATGATGCCGGATAACCCTCTTGCCCAACGGTTGTCCGCTGGCTTGTCAGAACTGATAGCCCGCCAACTACTGCCATATAAACTAGTGGACTCGGAGGCCTTTCGAAAATTAGTGGCCATTGGAACACCACAATGGAAGGTCCCAGGAAGGAAGTATTTCTCACAGAAGGGCATCCCAGAGGCTATATGGCCATGTTCAGCGGCAAGTGAATGTATCTCTGGCACACAGTGTCGGTGCCAAGATACATCTGACCACAGACACGTGGTCTAGAAAACACGGGCAGGGAAGGTATATAACTTTTACTGCCCACTGGGTGAACCTTCTGACGGCTGTCAAGCATGTAACCCATGGCACCCGTGTAGATTTGGTTTTACCGCCATGGATTGTATGCAGGCCTGCCTCTTCTTCTCTTCCTCCTACTCCATCCTCCCTCTCCTCCTCGGCTGACTCCTCCTTTTCTGCTGCTACCGTCTCTTCCGCTGCGCCGCCCAAGATCCCCAGAACCTATTCGACATGCCAGGTTAGACGTTGCCATGCTGTGCTGCGTCTGTTGTGCCTGGAAGCCAAGAGCCACACTGGCCCTGCACTCCTTTCAGCTTTACATTCACAGGCAGATCAGTGGCTAACACCGCTCAATTTGACAGTTGGTAAAGTGGTGTGCGACAGCGGTGCCAATCTGCTTAGCGCGTTGAAACAGGGCAAAATTACACATGCGCCATGCATGGGACACGTCTTAAACTTGGTCGTGCAGCGATTCGTTGTCAAATACCCTGGGGTCCAGGACATCTTGCAGCAGGCAAGGAAAATCTCAGCCCATTTCAGAAGATCTTACACGGCCATGGCTCGCCTTGCTGACATTCAACTGCGACACAATCTGCCGGTCAGACGTCTTATTTGTGATTGCCCGACGCGATGGAACTCAACCTTCTATATGCTTGATAGGCTGCTCAAGCAGAAATGTGCAGTTAACGACTACCTGTACGAACTCTGCGGCAGAACAGGTTCTGGGGAGCTTGTTTTTTTTTCACTGCGCCAGTGGCTTCTCATGCACGACGCATGCAGACTTCTGCGGCCATTTGATAAGATCACCAAACTGGTCAGTCGCAGCCATGGCGCCATCAGTGACATCGTACCTTATGCCTTCTTTATGGAGCGTGCATTGCGTTGTGTCATTGATCAAGCCGTGGAGGAGCAGGAACAGGAAGATGAGGAAGTCGCAATGCTGGATGAATTCCCAGGTGGGGCTACTCTATCTGAGACAAGTCAACAGAAGTCTGAAGAGGAGTCAGAGGAGGATGGTGCTGGGGCGGATGAGGAGGAGAAAGAAGAGCATGCTTTAAACCTTTCTGGGATCCCTGTTGTTGTCCGTGGATGGGGGGAGGAGAACGAGGAGGACGACATTATCCTGGATGATGAGCAGGAGCCAGGCCACCACACCGCTTCCAGTTTAGTGCAAATGGGGGTCTTCATGCTCCAGTGTTTTAACAGGGACCCCCGTATAAAAAGCATAAAGGTCAAGGACTGGTTCTGGGTGGCAACGTACTTAGACCCCTGGTACAACCACAAAATGGCGGAAATGTTACCACCATCACAGAGGGCTGTCAGAATGGAGCACTTACAGGCCTTGCTTAGAGAAATGCTGCATTCTGCTTTTGCGTATCACTATTTTCACTATTCCTGAACCTTATTCACTCCATTAATGTATTTATAGGTTTCAATCATGTCTCCCCTTTCCCTTCTTTCCTCCAGTCTGTACATATTGAGTTCTTAAAGTCGCTCTTGATATGTTTTATCTCCCACACCTTTCGCCATTTTTGTTACCTGTCTCTGGACTCGTTCTATCTTATCAATATCTTTCTGTAAGTGAGGTCTCCAGAGACACAGTGTTCTAAATGAAGTCTCACTAAAGATCTATATAGGGGAATCAGGAACTCCTTCCTCCTGCTTGTGATCCCTCTAGTGATGCATCCTAGTACTCTATTCACTTTTCCCACTGCCTGGTCACACTGTTTGCTCATTTTGAAATCATCTCAAATAAGCGCCCCCAAATCTTTTTCTTCTGTAATGGTGGCTAACACTGTACCCCCAATGTGGTATATCTCTCTGGGGATTATTGTTCCCTAGGTGCATCATTTTACATTTAGAAATTTTGAAATGCAGTCTCCATTGCTTTGACCAATCTTCCAGCAATGCCAAATCATGTTCCGTGTTACAGATACCTCCAGGGATATCAACCCAATTACACACATTTGTGTCATCAGCAAAAAAACATACCTTGCCCAACAAACCTTTAGTTATATCACTTACAAAAAATAGGTGAAATAGAACTGGACCCAGTACAGAGCCCCATTAAGTTCCATTAAACTACTCATCACTCATCAGGGAAAGAAACACGCTGTCTAATTTGTTAAGAAGGGCATCAAGCTACTGAAATCTTGGAATTTTATACTTCCAGATGCTCAACCCCCAGAAAACTCTACACACTCCAAGATCCCCATGGACTGGTCCTGAATAGACGTAGTACTGAGCAGACTCTACATGGCAATTAACATCTTCTTGTTAGCCTGTTCACTTCTTCATTCTGACCTACCATTCATGGAAAGACCGTGAAGTCCCTACGGCGGACTCTCTCTATTGATACCCCCCCAGGAATTTGTAATTTGGGACCTGCCCCCCTTCTGATGCACGGGGACATCCCTATGACTTCTCTGTAGCATCAGAGGGGAGTGGGGCTACCCTGTTACGTAACTGGGTGGCCCCACCCCCCTCTGACACTACAGGGAAGCCATAGAGATGTCCCCGTGCATCAGAGGGGGGCAGGGTCATCCGCCGATGTCACTGTGTGGCCCCACCCTCAGTTATAAAAGAGCTGTCACCTGAGAGGACGGTCATTACGGTGGGTGCCTCCCATGGAGGCGGATCGGTGACGGCGTGCAGATTTTTTTTTCTCTTTCGGTCCATCCGCGGAGCAAGAGAAGAAGAAGAAGACTTTGTGGGACAGTTTTATTTTTTTATTTACAAAAAAAGGACTTGTCCCTAAGCCGTGTCATGTCATTTTTACCATTTTCACACTTTTTTTGTGAAATGGTAGGGGTACCCCGTTACCATTTCACACGGGGGAGGCTGGGATCTGGGGGTCCCCTTGTTAAAGGGGGCTTCCAGATTACGATAAGCTCCCTGCCCGCAGACCCCCACAACCACCGGGCAAGGGTTGTGGGGATGAGGCCCTTGTCCCCATCAACATGGGGACAAGGTGCTTTGGGGCCGGGCTACCCCAATGCACCCTCCCCATGTTGAGGGCATTCCCCCCTCTTTTCCTGCGGCCTGCCAGGTTACGTACTCAGATAAGGGTCTGGCATGGATTTTTGGGGGGACCCTCACACCCTTTTTTTTTTACATTTTGTTTTGGGGTTCCCCTTAATATTCATACCAGACCCATAGGGCCTGGTAATGGACTGTGGGGGAATCCCATGCCGTTTTTTTTTTCAATTACTTTTATGTGTATTGCCTGGACCGACAATTCATTATAGCCGCGAAGACCCCAAATTGTTCGCTATTCGGCACAGTGGGCACAGTGAGGCTGCGATTATGGGCACAGTGAGGCTGCGATTATGGGCACAGTGAGGCTGCAATTATGGGCACAGTGAGGCTGTGATTATGGGCACAGTGAGGCTGCATTGATGAACACAGTGAGGCTGCGATTATGGGCGCAGTGAGGCTGCATTAATAGGCACAGTGTTAGGCTGCATTTTAAGGGCACATGTGATACTTCATTGATCTCTTGTATCATGTCTGCAGTTTCTGACCGTCTTTAGTATGGTCTCCTCAGTCTCTAACCATTGCCTGCATCATGTCCACAGTCTCTTATCATCTCTTGTATCATGTCTGCAGCCTCTAACCATTTCTTGTATCATGTCCGCAGCCTCTAACCAATCTCTTGTATCATGTCCGCAACCTCTGACCATCTCTTGTCTTATATCATGTCTGCAGTCTCTGAGGGAGTTTGGAGAGGAGTCAAGAGTGGGAGTGCCACCAGGATGGGGATCATGGGAGAAGTCAGACGTGTGTGGACTGTTGAGAGGAGACTATAGGATAAAACCAGAGCCACCAAGCTTGAGCCATCTAACTGAGCCCTGCACAGTGCACCTGAAAGGAGGTCAGTGACAGCGCCATCAGGCTAGTCTAAGGGGGGGGTCACTGATCTAAGTGGGGGCATGAATACAATAATGTAAAGGGACACTGATATAAAGGTTTTCCCCTTTATATCAGTAACCCACCCCTCCCCTTACCTTAGTGTATTCTTTTTGCGGAAGGTGGTCTTAACATTTTAAGTTAATGGGCACTCTGATGGGCATATTTTATTTTAAGAGCAACACTGATGGGCACATTTTGTATTAAGGGGCACTCTGATGGGCAGATTTTACGTTGTTTTGAAACGACATTGATTCTTTCTTAAAAATGGGGGGGGGGGCGCAGTTTGCCATCTTCGCCCTGGGCACCAAATGGCCTTGTCCCAGCACTGCTTTTGTCCCTATTCCTGTCTAAGTCCCTACCTGCCCAGGCGCCTCAATTTCCCCACAAGCTATTATGCTTTTAGTGGGCGTGTACACTTCTGACAGCGTTACCCCATTGCTTGAGGCTTCTATTCTAGAAGGGAGGCAAATCAGGGACGAGAATATGAGTAAACAGCATCCCCCCTAACTCCCAATGGCCAGCTCCTGCTCTCAAAAACAGACAACCTGGGTACGACAATATGCAAGTCCCGGGCTATGATTAGGGGGACATCCCAGGTGTAATTTAGTAGTTAAACTATTTAGTCACCTTGGGCAGCCATGCCCCACCCCACCCCACCCCAAAATACTCCAGCAAAAGTACAAATTTTCTACGTATTAATAATTCTGACACCACTCTCAAGGACCCTCTGTCCTGACTCTATTATTAGCTATCACCTTTAATGCCGTCTAATTACCTTATGTTCTGGCATTTCTTTGTTCCCCCACACCTAGACCTAGTGCAGGGAGCAATATATAATGACAATATATATAACAGAGATCAGAATTCATACACTGCTCAGTTTATTTTTCCAGATACAGCATTTTATAGTATGCAATGAAAATATAGCCCACCCATGGGTCATTACCAATCCAGGCCAGGCTAAACACCTCTATTTTTATTTATAGCATATCTCGCCTGACAATGTACAGACAGTTTTTATAACAGTAAACAGGCTATCACATCACTCTGTTCCATACCCCAGCTTAAAAAAATTAGTTTTTTTTTTTTTTACAAGATTCTTTCACTCATTGTTCTGTGTTTTTTTATGCAAGGTTTTTAGGTACTATAATGCCTTTTTCTGTTTTTTTTTTTGTTCTGTGTTCACCTGTTGTTTCTGCTGGTACACACACATCGCTCCTTTAGTGGTACGAGATGGTTCTCAAAGAACTATCTTTTCTCCTTTAGAGCCAGTTATAATAATCACTCAGATATTATCTTTGCTTGCTACCCATGGTTTACTATACTGTTCAAGCTTAGAAGTCTCTAATGCCGCGTATACACGATCGGACTTTCCGGCAGACTTAGTCCGGCGGACAATCTGATGGACTTTGCAGCTGAGGTCCACTTTCAAGCGAAGGGACTTGGCCACACACGATCACTCCAAAAGTCCACCGGATTCGAACGTGATGACGTAGATTAAGGAAGTTCATAGCCAGTAGCCAATAGCTGCCCTAGCACACAGACGACCAAACTTTTCGACCAGTCTTATTTCTAGGTCTGCCAGACTTTTGGGAAGAAAAAGTCCGCTGGACCCCCCACACAATCGAATTGTCCGACGGACTCTGGTCTGCCGGACTAAGTCCACCGGAAAGTCTCAACATGTTAAAGGTCTCAACAGCCCCTATAAAAGATGAGGGCTGCAGAAAAAGTTACTCTCCTTTCTCCAAGAGACTTATTTTCTTAAAAAATTTCCCTCAAGCATTTCCTCAGATTTTTGCTGCTAAAAAGCTGGACTAATAATTATGATAACATTATCATGCAAAAAAGAGAACTGCATTTAAATTCAGTGTTTGTGACATCCAATGGTCCCATATATGGTGCTTGATTTGCATTGGGGTACATTACGAGAAAGATCTGTTTGCATGTATTTTTAGATAGAGCAGAGGAGGGCATTCTCACAAGATCTCATACCCTGTTATGGGAAAGCAGTAATAGCTATGGACTGCTTTGTAACTGGAAGTTTCAGACCATTTGTTTGAACGTTAACAATGGGTGGTATTTCAGCAGCAGAAAACTTTTATTCTTTACTTCTTGTAACCCTTGAAACTTCTAAAAAAATACAATACGGTATATTTCCTTAGAGGACCTTGTGGTATAATTAAATTATAATTATAATAATAATTATAGTTTTAAGATAATGTCTAGCCCAGTTATATATGAAGTCATTGTAAATATATTATGGTTAATAAATTTGCTAATGTATTTTGTCATTGGGTTTCATGCTAATAAAATGTACCTTTGTCATTCACACAAAAAAATAAAAAAGTAGTCTTTACTATTTACGGTAACTTTTTTGTTTCTAAGCCCAGTAACATAATACTTGACATTCCATAAGTGATTAATGGTCTTCCTTCACACTGTACTTTTGAAATGGTATGATTTACACAGTTGGTATCTTTTGGAATTGAATGTGTCTGTTATTACTGTGGACAAACTTAGCTCAGCGTACTTATGAGAGCCAGAGGTTTCTCATTAGCACACAAGCAGATTCATGTATGGATCTCACATTCTTCCAATATTACACATGGTGATGGATGGTGCATTATTGGTGCAGTATGAAAAATAGGTGGCAAGAGTCTAATATAATGATTTGAAAGAAGTAAAATAGCAAGTATAAATCATGACCCCCTTTAGCAGGTTAAGATCAACCAATATCAAGGAAAAAAAAGCAATTCAGTTATTGACTTATTATCAAACTTCTCGGAAGTATTTGTTCAATAAAGAGCAGTAGATATTTTAAATACATCTACATAGTTGAAACAAAAAGTAGGCCAGTATTTAAAGATTTGGTAATACAGACACATATGACCAAATCTAAGCAGGTTCAAGAGAGAACATTTGAAATTGTTTTAAAATCACAGTCCAGTGTTGCCACCTCTTGTATGATCAAAGGGAGAGTTAGGTTCCCTTTTTAGCCCTAAACTCAGTATTGCCCAACATATTGGCACTTTTATTAGCAATGCACGATATTATTTTAGTGTGTGTGGTAGACATGGGAACCGTCAAAAAATTTGTTTTGTTTCGTTCCGTTTCGTATAAAAAAAAAAAAAAAAAAACGTAACTTGTGTATGAAATTCTGTTCGAATTCGTACAAAATACGAATTTCTTACGAATCGTAAAAAAAATTTGAATCGTTACGAGTTGTTACGAATCGTTAATAATCACTCGCGGCTAATGAATTGCCGTAACACAAAGAACAATTCGAATCAAACTACCAAATATCGAATTTCAACTAATACAAAATAAATTATTATAGCGGATATAACGAATGATTCAAATGATTCGAATGAATTTGAGATTCAGTATATCTACTATCGAGAACTGTCCCCGCACAAAGTGTCATTTTTGCAGGAAAAAAAGCTATTTAAAATCACTCGCGGCTAATGAACAGTCATTCATTGAAAGTCATTGATAAAAATTAAAAAAAAGCATGGGGGTCCCCCCAAATTCAATAACCAGGCCCTTCAGGTCTGGGATGGATTTTAAGGGGAACCCCCGGCCAAAAAAAAAAATGGCGTGGGGTCCATCTTCTTCTTCCATCCTCTTCTTCCTCCGATCCGCTTCTTCTTGCTCTGGTCTTCTCGTCCAGCATCTTCTTCCATGGCGTCGGCGTCTCTTCTTGGGCCACTCCTCGCAATGGGAGGCTCCCGCTGTGTGAGGCTTCGCTGTGTCTGACAGGTCTTTTATAACGGAGGGCGGGGCCACCTGGTGACCCCGCCCCCCTCTGACGTCATGGGGAAAGCCAAAGAGAAGTCCCCATGACGTCCCTGTGCGTCAGAGGGGGCGGGGTCACCAGGTGGCCCCGCCCTCCATTATAAAAGACCTGTCAGACGCAGCGAAGCCTCACACAGCGGGAGCCTCCCATTGCGAGGAGCGGCCCAAGAAGAGACTCCGACGCCATGGAAGAAGATGCCGGACGAGAAGACCAGAGCAAGAAGAAGCGTATCGGAGGAAGAAGAAGATGGAAGAAGAAGATGGAAGAAGATGCCGGAAGGAGAAGATGAAGAAACCGAAGGATGAAGAAAGGAAGAAGGAAGACCAGAAGAAAGAAGACTTTAATAAAAGAATTGTCAAAGACCGTCTCCTGTCATTTTTACCATTTTTGTCACTTTTTTGGTGAAATGGTAGGGGTACTTTTGTACCCCCTTACCATTTCACACAGGGGGGGCCGGGATCTGGGGGTCCCCTTGTTAAAGGGGGCTTCCAGAATCCAATAAGCCCCCTGCCCGTAGACCCCCACAACCAATGGCCAGGGTTGTGGGGAAGAGGCACTTGTCCTCATCAACATGGGGACAAGGTGCTTTGGGGGGGACCCCAAAGCACCCTCCCAATGTTGAGGGCATGTGGCCTGGTATGGTTCAGGAGGGGGGGCACTCTCGTCCCCCCCTCTTTTCCTGCGGCCTGCCAGGTTGCGTGCTCGGATAAAGGATCTGGTATGGATTTTGAGGGGGACCCCACACCATTTTTTTTTGGCCGGGGTTCCCCTTAAAATCCATCCCAGACCTGAAGGGTCTGGTATGGATATTTAGGGGGGACCCCACGTCATTTTTTTTTTGTAAATTTGAAGTGGGGTTCCCCTTAATATCCATAGCAGACCTGAAGGGCCTGGTTATTGAATTTGGGGGACCCCCACGCTTTTTTTTTTTTTTATCAATGACTTTCAATGAATGACTGTTCTCTGTGTTATGGAGCCGACAATTCATTAGCCGCGAGTGATTTTAAATAGCTTTTTTCCTGCAAAAATTACACTTTGTCATTCGAATCATTCGTTATATCCGCTATAATAATCTCTTTCGTAATAGTTGAAATTCAATATTTGGTAGTTGGATTCGAATAATTTGGAGCCGAAATTCGTAAACGGAATTTTTCCTGAAAAAATGACACTTTGTCATTCAAATCATTCGAATCATTTGAATCATTCGTTATATCTGCTATAATAATTTCTTTCATATTAGTTGAAATTCGATATTTGGTAGTTGGATTCGAATAATTCGGAGCCCAAATTCGTAAACGGAATTTCGTATTCCATACAGAATTCGTATTCGAAAAAATTCGTACTACGGATTCGTACGAATGTACGAATTTTCGAAAAATTCGTACAAATTTCGAATTCGAACGAAACTAATCGCACATGTCTAGTGTGTGTATTAACACTAATATAAAATAGGATACAGGGCCTAATGTATGCAATAATATGTTACAAAATAACACTTGTCTAGATAAAATTGGCATATTGTAGGGTGTGATAATACAAGGTGTACAAAGCAAAGTAGTAATGCAAACAGTCGTGGTAACAACATGTAGCACATACTATCAGGAGGAATACAATCAAATCCATAATTTGTAGTAGGAATTGGTTCTGAGAGCCAAATGCTGTTCATACTAAAATATAAGGTTTATATGGTCAACAAGTTTAGATACATTAGGAGCTTGGTCTGATCTCTATAGTCTGGTCAGGAGCGACTTGGTGACCAAGGGTACAATGACAATAATAGCACTAAATTCTATGGGAAAACCCTTCCAATTCCTAGGTATAGTAAGGCTAGAGCTGGATCAGGTTTAATAAATACCCTGGTAGGATGTGAGATAAAATGAAACACCTTGTTCCAATAGCTTGTTAAGCCCTTGCATGACCAGAATGTATGGAAGAGGGTACCAGTTTGACCGCATCCTCTCCAGCTGAGGGGGGAATTGTGAGGGGAAAATGTTTCTAGACAGTTTGGAGTTAGATACCAACAAGAATGGATCTTTTGGGAAAACTCCCAATGGTTGGTACAATGTGTGACGCTATAGGAATGTCGAATAGCTACGAACCATTGGTTATCGGTAAAAATGTTATCTAGGTCAGATTCCCATTGTGTTATAGGAGGAGTTTTAGTGAATGTGCCTTTGTTTTGAAGAAGAGAGTAAAAAACTGTTATACCCCTGGGGGTTGGTTTGAGGCTTGTAAAAACTTGCCAAGCTATGGTGTATATATGCATAGAAGGTTTGGGATGAACTTTCAGGAAGGCTAATAAGTGTGTGTAGGTAAAGTATCATAGGAGCTCTGCAGGTCTTTTAGGGATTTGATTTGTGATTTAGAGTATAGGTCATCTATCCATTGAATTCCTGCATCTTGCCAGAGTCTCACTGAAAGATAGGGGATAAGAACCTCCAGAGCAGATAGAGGGGTTAGGACTGCTGTACTATGGTCTTTGTAGTCCAGCTGAGCCAGAGATCTCCAAGCCAAGAATGCTGCTTTTATTGTGGCAGGGAGAAGGGATATATTGACCCTTTTCCACCTGTCAGTGGAGTAGTGTGGCACTGAGGTCTGATGTGTGGACAAGAGACGATTCGATATCTACCCATAATTTGTCTGGAGAGGGGAGGAACTATTGCTTCAGTTAAGTCAGTTTTGTGGCTGCCCAATAATCTTGGATGTCTATAAAACCAAATCCTTCGACCCGCTTATGTTTAACGCAATCAATATAAGGGCAGCAAACCCTTTTACTTAGACAGTTCGTTAATAAGAGGTTTGTAGTTAGCTTCACATAATTTTGCTGAGGGGTACGTTACATTTATTACTAAGTAGGGGACCTCTATATCTGTTCAAGAATAGGGAAGATCGTTAGTCTCTTTAGGTTATTTGTAGGGAGGCCTCAATCCAGTATCAATAATTAAGAGAAATTAACTTTATAGTATGATATGGAACTAAAGGAGGACAGTACGTGGTGGGCATATAGCACTGATGTGGAGGGGTTGGACAGCATTAAAATTGGACAGCATTAAAATGACATCATATGCAAACAGGTTCATTACATATGGACAGGTGTGAAAATGAAAGCCTGAAATCTCTGGATGTGATCGTGCTTCAGCTAGGGGTTCTATGATTAGGTTGAATATAAAAGGGGATAAAGGACATCCCTGCCTCATCCCATTTGATATTGTGAATGGTTTGAAAAGGAGGCTAGATGAGTAAACTCTTGCAGAGGGTGTGGAATATAATGTCATGATGGCTGATAACATTGTGCCAGAAAATCCGAAATTGATACAGGGATAGCCTTAAAGCAGGACCTAACTATGGAATCCAATTTCTTCATTTAAGTTACAATATCACTAAAATAAAAACATGGCATAACAAATCCTGCCCTATAGCTAGTTCAGTACTCTTTTGTCTTAAAACCCGTGGGAACTTGGGAGCACCAGATGTTATTAAATATTAACCACTTTACAAAATAGGAAAAAACTGTTCCGCGCTATGGTTATATACTGTAAAAAGAAAAAAATGAATATACATACACACACACACACGTGCATTTCATAAAAATAGAATATCATCAACAAGTTAATTTATTTCAGTAATTAAATTCAAAAAGTGCAACTCATATAGTAGATGTGTTACACACAGAGTGATATATTTCAAGCATTTCTTTCATTTAATTTTGATGATTATGGCTTACAGCTAGTGAAAACCCAAAATTCAGCATTTCAGAAAATTTGAATATTACATAAGACTAATAAAAAAAAGATTTTTAATACAGAAATGTTGGCTTACTGAAAAGTATGTACATGTACAGTATAGTGTTCACTTAATACTTGTCGGGGCTCCTTTTGCATGAATTACTGCATCAATGTGGTGTGGCATGGAGGCAATCAGCCCGTGGTATGCTGAGATGTTATGGAAGCCCAGGTTGCTTTCATAGTGGCTTTCAGCCCGTCTGCATTTTTGGGTCTGGTGTTTCTCATCTTCCTCTTGACAATACTCCACAGATTCCCTATGGGGTTTAGGTCATGCAAGTTTGCTGGCCAATCAAGCACAGTGATACCATGATCATTAAACCAGGCACTGGTACTTTTGGGAGTCTGGGCAGTTGCTAAGTCCTGCTGGAAAATGAAATCATCATCTCCATAAAGCTAGTCAGCAGAGGAAAGCATGAAGTGCTCTAGAATATCCTGGTAGAGGGCTGCACTGACTTTGGACCAGTGGACCAAAACCAGCAGATGACATGGCTCCCCAAATTATCATGGACTGTGGAAAATTGTGCATTTCATTTGGTAATCAAGGCCCCAGAGTCTGGAGGAGAAGTTGCATGAGGTCCAGTGTAAAGTATCAACAGTCAGTGATGATTTAGGGAGCCATGTCATCTGCTGGTGTTTTTCCAATGTGTTTTATCAAGTTTAAAGTCAGCGCAGCCCTCTACCAGGAAATTCTAGAGCACTTAAAGCAGGGGTAGGCAACCTCGGCACTCCAGCTGTGGTGAAACTACAAATGCCATCATGCCTCTGCCTCTAGGAGTCATGCTTGTGATTGTCAGGGTCTTGCAATGTCTCATGGGACTTGTAGTTTCACCACAGCTGGAGGACCGAAGTTGCCTACCCCTGACTTAAAGCTGCCCTTTAATTTTCCAGCAGGACTTGGCACCTGCCCACACTGCCAAATGAACCAATGCCTTTCTGGGTGTCTTTGTGTATATCTATAAACATGATTTCACCATTAATTAATAGTGCAGAGTAAACAAAAAAGTGACAAGTGCTATGTATTCCATATGAAAAACTGTGGTTAAATAAAATCAATTCTGTAATTCATATACAGTATATCCACTTCAGCCCCGGACCATTTGGCTGGCAAAAGACCAGAGTGCTTTTTGCGATTCGACACTGCGCTGCTTTAACTGACAATTGCGCGGTCGTGCGATGTGGCTCCCAAACAAAATTGCGTCCTTTTTTTCCCCACAAATAGAGCATTCTTTTGGTGGTATTTGATCACCTCTGCGGTTTATTTTTTTATGCTATAAACAAATAAAAGTGCGACAATTTAAAAAAAAAAACATTATTTTTAACTTTTTGCTATAATAAATATCCCTAAAAAAAATATATAAATAAAAATATATTTTTTTTCAGTTTAGGCCGATACGTATTCTTCTACAATTTTTGGTAAAAAAAATTGCAATAAGCGTTTATTGATTGGTTCGCGCAAAGGTTATAGCGTGTACAAAATAAGGGATAGTTTTATGGCATTTTTATTAATTTTTTTTTTTTTCACTAGTAATGGCGGCGATCAGCATTTTTTATCGTGACTACGACATTATGGTGGGCAGATCGGACACTTTTGGCGCTATTTTGGGACCATTCACATTTATACAGCGATCAGTGCGATTAAAAATGCATTGATTACTGTGTAAATGTGACTGGCAGTGAAGGGGTTAACCACTAGGTTGCGCTGTAGGGGTTAAGTGTGTGCTAGGAAGTGATTCTAACTGTGGGGGGGGGGGGGGCTATGTGTGGCACAACACTGATCACCGCTAGAGATTACAGGGTGCTGTGATCAGTGTCAGTGTCAGAAGGCAGAACGGGAAAATGCTTGTTTACATCAGCATTTCCCTGTTCTTCCTCTCCGTGAGACGATCAACGTAGACATCGAGTCTGCGGGTCCTGCGATCACACTTACGGAGCTTGCTGCGCATGCGCGCCCACAAACAGCTTCTTAAAGGGCAACGTAGAGGTATGTTAATATGCCTATACGTGCCTTTCTGCCAACGTACATCGGCGCGAGCCGGTCGGCAAGCGGATATACATTGATATCTTCTAAAAGATGAAACGTTTCTGACTTGTAATCACACACATAGGTTGGACTTGATGGACTTGATGGACTTGTGTTTTTTTCAACCTCACCTACTATGTAACTATATGTAACTATGATGTGATATTATGACCATAAAAAAAAATAAAAAATGCAGTTGATATGAACGAGATTTCAGCAATAACATAATTTCATACTAAAAAGCTCACCGTTCATATTAACCCTTTCACTGCCAGGTCCATAGGAGAGTACAGACCTGACAGCAGGGGGGGTTTACAGACAATCTGATGGCTGCAGCCACCGTGATTGTGTGTGAAACTGACAGACAGACTCCTTCCTGTCCTGCCTGTCAGGTGAAAACATTTGGGTGGCAGCGCTGCCGCTCAATTGCTCACACACACTCCCGGTACCGGCTCCACCCCATGCTGCCATGCCCTGCCATGCTTCCCAGGCTCCGTTCGCCCATCTGTAGGCCAGGTAGGGAGATGGCGGGTGCCGGCGATTGGAAGGGAAGCAGAAGAGTGGACACACGTTCGCTCTCCTCCCTTTCTTTTTGTGACCCGGAAAGCAACGTCTGGGTCAAGCTCTCGGTGTCCCCGGCTAGCTTAGCCAATTAAAGATGTTTTGCAATGCGATCAGCATTCCAAAACATTCAGTGGAGCACAGGGGATCTATTTTCGACTATTGTGGGCTGTGAATGCTGTTTACCCCATGGTGGTAAGAGCTTTCCAGTAGGCGTGGTAAAGGAGGGTGAGACACTGGCACACCGCATGTCCTTGTGTAAATACGCACTGATATTGGAGCACCTTACATAGCACTTTAATATGGACTCAGATTGTGAATTTTCAAAAACATTTCTGTTCATTAAGCATTTGTTTATGAATTTGTTGTGCTATTACATCCTGGTCCACTCAATATGCACCTAATGACGCGTCAACGCGGTCGGAATTCTCGTCGGAAAAAGCTCTGATGGTTTTCCCTTCGGAATTCCGACGGAATTTCGATCAAACTGTCTTGCCTACACACGGTCACACCAAATTCCGACGGTCAATAACACCACGCCTTAAAAAACGTTCGACTGCACTATAAAAAGGGAAGTTTAATGCTTCTGAGCATGCGTCGAAATGTTTCCGAGCATGCGTCAGAATTTTGCGTGTCGGAAATCCGATAGAAAGGTTTTCCGTCGGAAAAATTAAGAACAGGTTCTCAATCCAAAGTCTGTCGTAAATTCTGACAGAAAAAGACCGATGAGCATACACACGGTCGGAAAATCCGATGAAAAGCTCCCATCGGACTGTTTCCATCGGAAATTCCGACCGTGTGTACGCGGCATTACAGATACGAAATCGAGATAGGGTCCTTTTATCCCTCCCATCCATGCTACCTAATCTGGTCTAACCTATCTATGTTTAGCTCCTATGCTCTTCACATACTTGATCTTGAATAAACGTCATATAAGTTTCTCTCTATCTTTACCATGTCTTCACTTGTCTAATGTCCTATACAACCGAGCAATACTGAACAGTTACTCATTAGGAGTATGATGCCATGAGTCTGAGCAGCTACTGTATATTTCAACTCTAACAGTTTGTAAATCCTGTACCTCATAAACTACTTTCTTTTGAAGAACTCCATTCTAAGAAACACATTCCCTGAACACCTTTTTTAGAATTTCCAGAATAAACATTACTTTTCCTACTTATCGCCCTCTATAACCTTAGAAAGGCTGACTAAATTTGAATCTGTTTGTTCCCAAGATCGCGTTTAAATTATGTTTAATATCCTCTATTTATAAAATCCTCATGAAGACTCTCAACTCTCCGCAGATAAATCATTTATACATGCTTAAGTGGCCACACATTCTACAATGCTCCATTCCTTCAAATCAATGGCAAAAAATATGTGACTCCCATCACTCAGGGACAGTACAAGGGGTGGGCAGAAGGGGCGGATGCCCTGGGCGGGACCATTTACTGGAGGAAGGGGGGGCGCAGTAGAGGCCACTCTACAGGCCGCCTGTCCTGGGGCCGCTTCCCTCCCACCTCCTCCTGTTGTTTGTCAAACAGCACCGGGAGCGCTGTGGGACAGGGAACTGGGCCTGTGTGTGTGTTTTCGGTGGCGCCGTAACAAGGACCCGCCCCCCTAGATTGGCTCACGATGTAGCAGATTGAGGGGGGCGGGACCTTGTTACGGCGCCGCCGAACACACAGACCCAGCTGTGTGACACACAGCACTGCGGGAGAAGATGTGTGATCCATCCAGGGCAGGCTATGGTGAGTCTGCATCCAAAGTGGCAAAGTGAGGCGATTATGGTCAGAGAGGCTGCGATTATGGTCACAGAGAGGCTGAAATTTTGGTCAGAGAGGCTGCAATTATGGTCAGAGAGGCTGCGATTATGGTCACAGAGTGGCTGCAATTATAGTCAGAGAGGCTACAATTATGGTCACAGAGGCTGGGATTATGGGCACAGAGGCATCGCAGAGGCTGTGATTATGGTCACAGAGGCTGCGATTATGGTCACAGAGAGGCTGCAATTATGGTCACAGTGAGGCTGCAATTATGGTCACAGAGAGGCTGAAATTATGGTCACAGAAGCTGTGAGTATGGTCACAGAGAGGCTGTGAGTATGGTCACAGAGAGGCTGCAATTATGGTCACAGAGAGGCTGCAATTATAGTCAGAGAGGCTGCAATTATGGTCACAGAGGCTGCAATTATGGTCAGAGAGGCTGCAATTATGTTTACAGAGGCTGCAAGTATGGGCACAGAGGCATCGCAGAGGCTGTGATTATGGTCACAGAGAGGCTGCAATTATGGTCACAGAGAGGCTGCAATTATGGACAGAGAGGCTGCAATTATGGTCACAGAGGCTGCCATTATGGTCACAGAGAGGCTGCAATTATGGTCACAAAGGCGTCGCAGAGGCTGCGATTATGGTCACAGAGAGGCTGCAATTATGGTCACAGAGAGGCTGCAATTATGGGCACAGTAAGGCTGCAATTATGGGCACAGCGGTAGGCTGCATTTGATGGGCATTGGCGAGACTGCATTGATCTCTTGTATCATGTCTGCAGTCTCTGTGGCCATCTTTAGTATGATGTCCTCAGTCTCTAGACTGTCTCATGTGGCAGCAGATTGAATCAGTGTTCCGCCTATTACACAAGCCGGTCTAGGTGGCGGGACCTTGTTACGGCACCGCCAAACACACAGACCCAGCTGTGTGACACACAGCGCTGAGGGAGAAGATGTGTGATCCATCCAGGGCAGGCTATGGTGAGTCTGCATCCAAAGTGGCAAAGTGCGCAACAGAGAGTATGCGATTATTATCAGAGAGGCTGTGATTATGGTCACAGAGAGGCTGCAATTATGGTCAGAGAGGCTGCAATTATGGTCAAAGAGGCTGCGATTATGGTCACAGAGATGCTGCAATTATGGTCACAGAGGCTGCAATTATGGTCACAGAGCCTGGGATTTTGGGCACAGAGGCATCGCAGAGGCTGCGATTATGGGCACAGAGGCTGTGATTATGGTCACAGAAAGGCTGCAATTATGGTCACAGAGAGGCTGAAATTATGGTCACAGAAGCTGTGAGTATGGTCACAGAGAGGCTGTGAGTGTGGTCACAGAGAGGCTGCAATTATGGTCACAGAGAGGCTGCGATTATGGTCAGAGAGGCTGTGATTAAGGTCACAGAGAGACTGCGATTATGGTCACAGAGAGGCTGCAATTATGGTCACAGAGGCTTGGCTTATGGGCACAGAGGCATCGCAGAGCCTGTGATTATAGTCACAGAGAGGCTGCAATTGTGGTCACAGATGCTGCGATTATGGTCACAGAGAGGCTGTGATTATGGTCACAGAGGCTGCGATTATGGTCACAGAGAGGCTGCAATTATGGTCACAGAGGCTGGGATTATGGGCACAGAGGCGTCGCAGAGGCTGCAATTATGGTCACAGAGGCTGCGATTATGGTTACAGAGGCTGCGATTATGGTCACAGAGAGGCTGCGATTATGGTCACAGAGAGGCTGCAATTATGGTCACAGAGAGGCTGCAATTATGGTCACAGAGAGGCCGCGATTATGGTCAGAGAGGCTGCAATTATGGTCACAGAGAGGCTGCGGTTATGGTCAGAGAGGCTGTGATTATGGTCACAGAGAGGCTGCAATTATGGTCAGAGAGGCTGCAATTATGGTCACAAAGAGGCTGCAATTATGGTCACAGAGGCTGGGAATATGGGCACAGAGGCATCGCAGAGGCTGCGATTATGGTCACAGAGGCTGTGATTATGGTCACAGAGAGGCTGCACAGAGGCATTGCAGAGGCTGCGATTATGGTCACAGGAGCTGTGAGTATGGTCACAGAGAGGCTGTGAGTATGGTCACAGAGAGGCTGCAATTTTGGTCACAGAAAGGCTGCAATTATGGTCAGAGAGGCTGCAATTATGGTCACAGAGGCTGCGATTATGGTCACAGAGAGGCTGCGATTATGGTCACAGAGAGGCTGCGATTATGGTCACAGAGAGGCTGCAATTATGGTCAGAGAGGCTGCAATTATGGTCACATAGGCTTGGATTATGGGCACAGAGGCGTCGCAGAGGCTTTGATTATGGTCACAGAGAGGCTGCAATTATGGTCACAGAGGCTGCGATTATGGTCACAGAGAGGCTGCGATTATGGTCACAGAGGCTGCGATTATGGGCACGGAGGTGTCGCAGAGGCTGCGATTATGGTCACAGAGGCTGTGATTATGGTTACAGAGGCTGCGATTATGGTCACAGAGAGGCTGCAATTATGGTCACAGAGAGGCTGCAATTATGGTTACAGAGGCCGCGATTATGGTCAGAGAGGCTTCAATTATGGTCACAGAGAGGCTGCGATTATGGTCAGAGAGGCTGGGATTATGGTCACAGAGAGGCTGCAATTATGGTCAGAGAGGCTGCAATTATGGTCACAAAGAGGCTGCAATTATGGTCAGAGAGGCTGCAATTATGGTCACAGAGGCTGGGATTATGGGCACAGAGGCATCGCAGAGGCTGCGATTATGGTCACAGAGGCTGCGATTATGGTCACAGAGAGGCTGCACAGAGGCATCGCAGAGGCTGCGATTATGGTCACAGAAGCTGTGAGTATGGTCACAGAGAGGCTGTGAGTATGGTCACAGAGAGGCTGCAATTTTGGTCACAGAAAGGCTGCAATTATGGTCAGAGAGGCTGCAATTATGGTCACAGAGGCTGCGATTATGGTCACAGAGAGGCTGCGATTATGGTCACAGAGAGGCTGCAATTATGGTCAGAGAGGCTGCAATTATGGTCACATAGGCTTGGATTATGGGCACAGAGAGGCTGCGATTATGGTCACAGAGGCTGTGATTACGGTCACAGAGAGGCTGCAATTATGGTCACAGAGGCTGGGATTATGGGCACAGAGGCGTTGCATAGGCTGTGATTATGGTCACAGAGGCTGCGATTATGGTCACAGAGAGGCTGCAATTATGGTCACAGAGAGCCTGCTATTATGGTCACAGAGAGGCTGCAATTTTGGTCACAGAAAGGCTGCAATTATGGTCAGAGAGGCTGCAATTATGGTCACAGAGGGGCTGCAATTATGGTTACAGAGGCCGCGATTATGGTCAGAGAGGCTTCAATTATGGTCACAGAGAGGCTGCGATTATGGTCAGAGAGGCTGGGATTATGGTCACAGAGAGGCTGCAATTATGGTCAGAGAGGCTGCAATTATGGTCACAAAGAGGCTGCAATTATGGTCAGAGAGGCTGCAATTATGGTCACAGAGGCTGGGATTATGGGCACAGAGGCATCGCATAGGCTGTGATTATGGTCACAGAGGCGTCGCATAGGCTGTGATTATGGTCACAGAGAGGCTGCAATTATGGTCACAGAGGCTGCGATTATGGTCACAGAGAGGCTGCGATTATGGTCACAGAGGCTGTGATTACGGTCACAGAGAGGCTGCAATTATGGTCACAGAGGCTGGGATTATGGGCACAGAGGCGTTGCATAGGCTGTGATTATGGTCACAGAGGCTGCGATTATGGTCACAGAGAGGCTGCAATTATGGTCACAGAGAGCCTGCTATTATGGTCACAGAGAGGCTGCAATTTTGGTCACAGAAAGGCTGCAATTATGGTCAGAGAGGCTGCAATTATGGTCACAGAGGGGCTGCAATTATGGACAGAGACGCTGCAATTATGGTCACAGAGGCTGCCATTATGGTCACAGAGAGGCTGCAATTATGGTCACAGAGGCTGGGATTATGGGCACAAAGGCGTCGCAGAGGCTGCGATTATGGTCACAGAGAGGCTGAAATTATGGTCACAGAGAGGCTGCAATTATGGTCACAGAGAGGCTGCAATTATGGGCACAGAGGCTGCGATTATGGGCACAGTGAGGCTGCAATTATGGGCACAGCGGTAGGCTGCATTTGATGGGCATTGGTGAGACTGCATTGATCTCTTGTATTATGTCTGCAGTCTCTGTGACCATCTTTAGTATGATGTCCTCAGTCTCTAACCATCTCTTGTCTTATATCATGTCTGCAGTCTCTGAGGGGAGTTGCTTAATTAGCAATGGTATTGGTAATATGCAGCAGGAAGGGGGTTAATGCACTGTCACTGATGCATTAGTATAGATCCCATCATCTGTAGGCGCTGTAGCTTTTCACAGGGGGGCAAGGGGGCGCATTTTTCATCTTCGCCCTGGGCACCGGATGACCTTGTCCTGGCACTGCCATCACTAAATCTTCATTTTGTGTGTGCAGAGAGAGACTACCCTCAAGGTTGTAATGTTCTAGTAAAAATCATATCCAGAGGTTATCTTTGGGAAATCAGCATATGAGTGCTGCCAGCATTGCTGCAGAGGTTGAAGGGGTGGGGGGTCAGCCTGTCAGTGCTCAGACCAAATTGGTCTGCATGGCTATCAGCCCAGAAGGAAGCTTCTTCTAAAGATGATGCAAAAGAAAGCCTGCAAACAGTTTGTTGAAGACAAGCAGACTAAGGACATGGATTACTGGAACCATGTCCTGTGGTCTAATGAGACCAAGATAAACGTATTTGGTTCAGATGGTGTCAAGTGTGTGTGGCGGCAACCAGGTGAGGAGTACAAAGACAAGTGTGTCTTGCCTACAGTCATTCATGGTGGTGGGAGTGTTATGGTCTGGGGCTGCATGAGTGCTGCTGGGGAGCTACAGTTCATTGAGGGAACCATGAATGCCAACATGTAATGTAACATACTGAAGCAGAGCATGGTCCCCTCCCTTCGGAGACTGGGCCACAGGGCAGTATTCTAACATGATACCGACCCCAAACACACCTCCAAGATGACCACTGCCTTGCAAAAGAAGCTGAGGGTAAAGGTAATGGACTGGCTAAGCATGTCTCCAGACCTAAACCCTATTGAGCATCTGTGGGGCATCCTCAAATGGAAGGTGGAGGAGCGCAAGGTCTCTAACATCCACCAGCTCTGTGATGTCACTATTGTGAGATACTGTATATAGCACCAACAGTTTGTGCAAGGCTTTGCAAATAAAGAGAGACAGAAGATTTACACTACAATTCAGTACAAGAAGGTTAGGGGTGCCCTGGCCATGTAATAAAACCAGTATTAAAACCATGTAAAAAACACAGAGGTAGAACAGAGATAAGGAATGCAAGTGCTAGACCCCAGATCATGGAGCCCCACTCTGTGTCAGATGCTACCTCCTCATTCACAACACTGACACTGTAATCCCACTGACTGGTGGTCAATGATCCGATAACCCCCCCCCCCCCCCCACACACACACACACAGACACATGCACACACACGCGATTCAATCACAGCTCTCTGTTGCTGCAGCCAGAAGATTTAATGAAAATTCTCCATTTTCTTTCAGATCTTGGGCTCACCAATGTACACTTTTTACATTGGTGATTTTTGTGATTGGAGTAGTGGCTTTCGTATGTGGCGGTGGTGCACAAAAAATGTAAACAAGATGGCATAGGTATGTCCTCCTGCCTAGTAAGCTAGTACAAACCTCTTATTAACTTACTATCAATGGATGAAGCATACATTACACTTGATATGAACAATGTGCTTTGATGGGGGAAGCTTCTGTGCTGTGAACAGTAAAAATTGTTTATTACATTAAATAGTATAAGAAACATACTATAGTGAACATTGAACAAACCTTTTTTTCAAACAAGTGCATTAATATAGACTGCACATGCTGTTAAAGGCAGTAGCATATCTAAAGAAGGATGGTGGGTGTGCTGTGCCAAATACAGTATACAGCTACTGCAGGAAGTTGGTACATAGAAATTAGTAAATATGCTCAGGTTCAATTTGTGGGGATCATTGATTCCTACTTAAAATCCACAAATTCCGAATTTAGTTGAGAACCCCATTAAAGTCTATGGGGGTAAATCTTGATACTAAATTCTGGCTATTTTCACAAAGGGCATTTGGAGCTGGACACTGATATAGGGAACATTTACAAAGGAATAAAAAAATAAAAAAATACAATACAGTTGGGAGAGGTTCCTTTAACCATCTCAAGACCAGACATTTCTACCCTCTTCCTGCCTAGGCCATTTTTCTGATTCACACTTTGAATGATAATTACTTACTCATGCAACACTGTACCCAAATGAAAATGTTATCATTTTTGAGACAGATGGAGCTATCTTTTGTTTGTATTTAATCACCGCCGGGTTGTTTATTTTTTGTTATATAAATGAAAAAAAGACTGAAAACGTTGGTAAAAAATGTCTTTCTTATTATCTGTTATAAAATTTTGCAAAATAAATAATCATTTGTCGTAAATGTAGTCCAAAATGTATTTTCTGCTTCATTTTTTTAGTAAACATAACCCAAATCAGTGTATATTATTTAGCCTGTGTGGAAGTTATAGAGTCTACAAACTATAGTATTCATATTTGAAAACTGATCAATCCTGAATCCTGATGTACTGACTGCCATTTTAATTTTTTGAGGCCCTAAAATGCCAGGACTGTACTTACACCCACACTCCTAGGTATTTTATAAGCGGCATGGTGAGTTTTTTAAAGTTGTAATTTTTTTGGGGGGAAAAGGAAGAAATTCAATAAAATTAGTTTTTTTGCCAAAGTTGTCATTTTAAGTTATTTCTCACACGCTTCATAGACATAGTTACAATTATGCCCCACAACATATTCTGCTTGCCTTCCAAGTATGGGGATACCACAGGTGTGAGAATTTTATACAGCCTAGATTCACAGATTTGTGAATGAGTTGTTGCCGTTTTTTCAAATCTTAAAAAGTGAGTTTATCTACTTGTTTGTTGCAATAAATGTATTTTTAAAACGGGATTACGCTATTGGCACCTCTCTTCCCTGTTTCCCATCTCCTCATACCGAGTATACTAGTGACGGAAGCTTTTCTTACAACAAAGAGGGACCTCCTGAAGACCGCTGCTTGTGATCCATACATGCTGTAACCTTACGGCAGTAAGGTGAGGGGCTTGTATACACACAGGTGCTATCACAGAGGATTGGCCAGGCACCGGCTTTTGTTATTCATTCACAATGTAGGGATCTACTATTGATTTATACCATTGTTTGAACTGCATATTCTAAACGTTAGAGTGTCACAGCCTTGTTTGGATTGCACTTATATATTCAAGCTATCAATTCAGTAGTGCACATGGGACTGTTTCTTGATTTTGATTCACTTGTTTATATACCTTATCGGTTCCATTGATTCTTATGATTAAGTTTTCACCAATGTATATTGATGTCCATTATGTATAGTAATTTTTTTTTTTTGTGGTATTTCCCACGTGGAACCATAACACTTATGCCCCGTACACACGTTTGGAATTTCCGATGGAAAATGTCCTATCGGACCATGTTGTCGGAAAATCCGACCGTGTGTGGACTTTTTCCGTCTCTCAAATTTTCCAACAACAAAGTCCGATCTGACTTTTTCCGATCGTGTGTAGCGAATTCCGACGGACAAAGTGCCAGGCATGCTCAGATCACATTACAAGACCAAAGCTATTGGCTACTAGCCTCTACGTAGTTCCGTCGTACGCAACGAACGTCACCACGTTCAGAATGATCGGATTTTCCGACAACTTTGTCCGACCGTGTGTATGCAACACCAGTGTCAGACAAAATCCGTCTGAAAAAATCAGACAGATTTTGTGGTCGGAATTTCCGACCGTGTGTACGGGGCATTAGTCAGCTTTTTACTGTATTTATTTTATTGCACTAGCACTTTATCAATTTATTTCACACAGTGCAACACTATCATTTATCCATTCACTCCCTTTTTGTGTCAAGGATCAGCTTACTTGGTGTTTGCCACAGTGTACCCTTAGTTTTGATTTTGACAGCGTGGGAGTTATATACCTATTCTATGTGACTCATGCCGCGTACACACGACCGGACTTTCCGTCAGACTAGGTCCGTCGGACAATCCGATCGTGTGTGGGCTAATCCGATCGTTTTTCGGATCGTGTTTTGGTAAAAAACAGATGGACCTAGAAATAGAACATGTTTCAAATCTATCCAACGGACTTAATTCCTATCGGGAAAACCATTCATCTGTATGCTGGTCCGACGGTTCAAATACAACGCAACGGAAGCTATTGGCTACTGGCTATTGAACTTCCTTTTTTAGTCCCTTTATGTCATCATGTTCAAAACGAACGGACTTAGTCCGTTTGTGTGTGGCCAAGTCTGTTCGATCGGAAAGTCCGTCGGAACTCCGCCGGAAGTCTGTCGGGAAGACCGTCGGAACTAGTCTGCCGGAAAGTCCGGTCGTGTGTATGCGGAATCATTGTATCCTGGGAGGGATTGTTAGTGAGGGTTGAAAAATGCATATGTGGTGATAGCAGTCTCTTGGAATATTTTACAGAGTCCCATATTTAAGAAGGATTTTTTATACGATCAGGGTGGGAGAGGATTTAACCCGCCTAGAGCGGACCTTTACTGCCCCTGAGACGAAAGGGATTATCTCGAAGCTCTATAAACTACTACTGGAGGTAGATAGATTGGAAATCCCACCATTCATTCACAATTGGGAGAGAGAATTGGGCACGCAGGTTGATACACTCACAGTTGGAAAAATTCTAAAATTAACCCATAGGTCAGCATCAGACACTAGAACTATAGAAATAAACTACAAGTGCTTATCTATGTGGTATATAACTCCAGCGAAAACAAGCAAGTTCCAAATAGGCGCCTCTGCAGAATGTTGGAGAGGTTGTAAGGAGAAGGGGGCGATGGCACACATTTGGTGGGAGTGCCAGAAGATTAAAACTTATTGGACAAAAATAATAAAATACTTTAAGGAAATTACTGATAATTACCTCGCTAATGATCCGTGGGTAATCCTGTTCCACGGCACTAGAGGAGAGACCAAGCATTATGAAAGGACTTTGGTCCCGCACCTCCTAAATGCTGCTAAACGACTGATCGCAAGAAATTGGCATAACCAGGAAAGCCCATCTATATGGGAATGGATAGACGCAGTTGAGAATGCCTGCAATAGTGAGTCCCTTAAAATGAACATTGAGGAGGGAAAAGGAGAAATAGTAGAAAAGTGGGACAGGTGGAAAAATTTCAAAAAGACACGGAGTTATGCTGAGGTCGTTTGATTATAATTCAAAGTTACAAGGATTAAGTTTCAGCCTTTGTTGAAAATAAATAGGCCAATGGACGCAGCGATCAGGAGAGGGGGGGTAGGGAAGGGGGAGGGTGAAAATTAAAATTAAGTTGTGATTAAATGGAAGATTCGGATGTATACGTTAAATCAAATAATTATAATTAAGGATGATAAGCCACAATGATGTGACTACTGGAACGGACAGAGATGAACGGTAAAAGTTGATTCAGGTCCGCTTGGAAAGTGGAACTGATGTGGCAAAAAAAATAAAAAAAAATATGTATTTTTATAGGTTTTTAGGCTGCAAAACTCCAAATTCAGTCAATTCTATTACTAGATTTGCACAATTTACAACTAACAATAAAAGTGCATATAGTAAGAGAATTCATTGCATACGTACAAAAAAAATCTACAACATTCAGTCCCACTAGCCAGTCTACGTTTTGTGAAAATTTGTGGTCTTGATCACATACTAGCAAACATATTTGGGAAAAAAAATATGAGGTCACTGGTGCTGGCTTAGCATGGCTCAATGCTGGAGAATTGTGTTGTATAAGAAATTAACATCAGGAAAAAGGATTGTTGTGGCTGTATGGCCTTAACATTTCCAGGCAATAAGCCCATTTCAGTCATCACTTGCTCACAGTGTACCTCTGTACTTGCATTCAGGATTAGACAAGAACAAGGGTGTTGCTTATACAATTTGAAGGTACAAGTCAGATAACACGTTTCAATTTCACTGAAAAAAAGTGATATTATATATAATACATTGGTAATACAATCACTGCACAGGCTTTTCTTCAATTTAATTCTATTAAAGCATTACCTTTCTATTAAAGAAAAGTCACTTCTGTTATGGTGCAATAAAAAGGACCACATTTGTTAGTATCACTAACATGCATATATACTGTTATTCAGCAACAAAATATGCATGGAAATAATTTTCAGTGTGGAAAACACTGAGGAGTAGAATACATAACAAATAATAGCATACGTAATTCTCTGTGAAATTTCATGCAAGAGCATATGCAGTATACTGTACATTTGTTTTGTTTTTTTCAATACAGCACCAATCAAATTAGTTATGTGTAATGGTGTGTATCCTATTACCGAAAGACAGGGGCTTCTGGTAGGAATCATCTGCATTTTGCCTCCTTCATAGCTACCAGATACTGTCCTGAGATACTGTCTTCTGTTGCTGTGACGCTAAACGGCAGTCACTACTACTGAGGCTATTAATTATGTGTAATATGGTACAGTGCCTTGAAAAAGTATTCATACCCCTTGAAATGTTCCACATTTTGTCATGTTACAACCAAAAACGTAAATGTACTTTATTGGGATTTTATGTGATAGGCCAACAGAAAGTGGCATATAATTGTGAAGTGGAAGGAAAATTATAAATGGTTTCCAACATTTTTTACAAATAAATATCTGAAAAGTGTGGCGTGCATTTGTATTCAGCCCCAATGAGTCAACACTTTGTAGAACCACCTTTCACTGCAATTACAGCCACAAGTTACATAGTTACATAGTAGGTGAGGTTGAAAAAAGTCCATCAACTCCAACCTATGTGTGTGATTATATGTCAGTATTACATTGTATATCCCTGTATGTTGCGGTCGTTCAGGTGCTTATCTAATAGTTTCTTGAAACTATCAATGCCCCTCCCCCCCCCCGCTGAGACCACTGCCTGTGGAAGGGCATTCCACATCCTTGCCGCTCTTACAGTAAAGAACCCTCTACGTAGTTTAAGATTAAACCTCTTTTCTTCTCATTTTAATGACTGACCCCAAGTCTTGTTATACTTCTTTTTGCAAAAAAGCTTTATCCCTATTGTGGGGTCACCAGTATGGTATTTGTATATTGAAATCATATCCCCTCTCAAGCGTCTCTTCTCCAGAGAGAATAAGTTCAGTGCTCGCAACCTTTCCTCATAACTAATATCCTCCAGACCCTTTATTAGCTTTGTTGCCCTTCTTTGTACTCGCTCCATTTTCAGTACATCCTTCCTGAAGACTGGTGCCCAGAACTGGACAGCATACTCCAGGTGCAGCCGGACCAGAGTCTTGTAGAGCGGGAGAATAATTGTTTTATCTCTGGAGTTGATCCCCTTTTTAATGCATGCCAATATTCTGTTTGCTTTGTTAGCAGCAGCTTGGCATTGCATGCCATTGCTAAGCCTATCATATACTAGGACCCCCAGGTCCTTTTCCATCCTAGATTCCCCCACAGATTCTCCCCCCAGTGTATAGATTGCATACATATTTTTGCCACCCAAATGCATTATTTTAATTTTTTTTACATTAAACCTCATTTGCCATGTAGTTTTCCACCCCATTAATTTGTTCACATCTTTTTGCAAGGTTTCCACATCCTGCGGAGAAGTTATTGCCCTGCTTAGCTTAGTATCGTCCCCAAATACAGAGATTGAACTGTTAACCCCATCCTCCAGGTCGTTTATGAACAAATTAAATAGGATTGGTCCCAGCACAGAACCATGAGGGACTCCACTACCCACCCCTGACCATTCTGAGTACTCCCCATTTATCACCACCCTCTGAACTTGCCCTTGTAGCCATTTTCAATCCATGTACTCACCCTATGGTCCATGCCAACTGACCTTATTTTGTACAGTAAACGTTTATGGGGAACTGTGTCAAATGCTTTTGCAAAATACAGATACACCACGTCTACGGGCCTTCCCTTATCTAGCTGGCAACTCACCTCCTCATAGAAGGTTAGTAGATGGCAAGAATGATTCTTCATGAATCCATGCTGATTACTGCTAATGATACCGTTTTCATTACTAAAATCATTTTTTGCCACACTAAGCATTTAAAAATTTTGGTCTCATCTGACCAGAGCACCTTCTTCCACATGTTTGTGTGTCCCCCACATGGCTTCTAGCAAACTGGAAATGGATCTCTGCAGCTCCTCCAGAGTTACCATGGGCCTCTTGGCTGCTTCTCTGATTAATGCTCTCCTTGCCCAGTCTGTCAGTTTAGGTGGGCGGCCATGTCTTGGTAGGTTTGCAGTTGTGCCATACTCTTTCCATTTTCGGATGATGGATTGAACAGTGCTCCATGAGATGTTCAAAGCATGTTGATGGGGACGAGGGCCTCATCCCCACAACCCTTGCCCTGTGGTTGTGGTGGTTTGCGGGCCATGTCCATTCATCTTCTTATATTGCCGACTGACCGAAAAGGAAAAAAAATATCCGCCACCGATCCTCCTCTATGGAAGGCTCCCGCCGTGCGACGCTTCTTCGTTGATGACAGTTCTTATATAACTGATGGCGGGGCCACCCGGTGACGTATCTGGGTAACCCCGCCCCCTCTGATGCCACAGGGACTTTCCCATGGCTTCCCCATGGCGTCAGAGGGGGCAGGGCCACCCGGTTACATAAACAATATAAGAAGATAAATGGACATTGTGGGACATTTTTATTTTACAATTTTTGAATAAATGACTTGTCCCCAAGCTGTGTTTTTTCGTTTTTAACATTTTGACACTTTTTTGTGAAATGGTAGGGGTACATTTGTACCCCGTTTCCATTTCACACGGGGGGGGGTGATTCCGATAAGCTCCCCGCCTTCAGACCCCCACAACCACCGGGCAATGGTTGTGGGGATGAGGCCCTTGTTCCCATCAACATGGGGATAAGGTGCTTTGGGGGCCACCCCAAAGCACCGTCCCTATGTTGAGGGCATGTGGCCTGGTACGGTCCAGGAGTGGGGGACCGCTCTCTCATCCCCCCTCTTTTCCAGCGGCCTGCCAGGTTGCGTGCTTGGATAAGGATCTGGTATGAATTTTAGGGGGGCTACGCCATTTTTTTTTTTAATTTTGGCGCAGGGCCTGGTAATAGACTGGGGGGGGGGGGTCCCATGCTCTTTTTTTCAATGAGTTTAATCTATATTGCCGAGACCCGACAATTCATTACAGCCGTGATCAGTTTTAAAGTGCATGTAAACCCACTCTCATCCTTTCTAAACTACTGCAATATTGGTTATCCATTATTATTATACACGATTTATAGCGCCAATAGTATACGCAGCACTTTACAATGTATAGGGGGACAACATCAACTAGAAGGATATACATGCCTCCTGCATGTATACTTATCTGTATAAGTAAGGGAGGGAATTAAAAAATAATGCATGTCTCTTAGGCTAGTGCACGAGATATGTAAATCACCTGTCAATCACAGCAAGGGGGAGGATTTGACAAAGTTTTTCTCTGTTTGTCAAGATTTATCTCACTGAACAATAAACGAGGATTGCTCAGAGCTGGATTAACTATTTGTGGCAAGACTGGGCTCAAATGATAGGAAATATTATACTCTACATTATTTCCTTTTGAAATGTCATTATTGCTGTGGTACTGTTCTAAACACAAAATGCTCCACTTTACAGGCATACTATAGACACCCCCAGGCATGATATTTAAAGGAATATTTAATTTTTATTGTTTCACTTTAAGCATTAAAAAAAATCACTGCCCCCGAAAAACCGTCCGTTTTTAAAAATACATTTTGCATTGATACATGTCCCCTGGGGCAGGACCCAGGTCCCCAAACACTTTTTATGACAATAACTTGCATATAAGATTGTAAGCTTCTAGATTGTAAGCTCCAACGAGCAGGGCCCTCTGATCCCTCCTATATTGATTGTATTGTAATTGTACTGTCTGCCCTCATGTTGTAAAGCGATGCGCAAACTGTCGGCGCTATATAAATCCTGTATAATAAATAAATAAATAATAAATATAAGCCTTTAAAATTAGCACTTTTGATTATTGATGTTTATGTCCCATAGACTTTAACGGTGTTCGTGTGTTCTGCCAAATTTTTTGCCTGTTCGGTATGTTCTGGTGCCAACCGAACCGGGGGGTTGTTTGGCTCATCCCTACTAGTGACACTGGGACCTTCAAGGCGAGGATCAGAAACACTGTTTCTGGTTGCTCTGGTGACACTGAGAGTGGTGTGGTTGGGATCAAGAACACATTGGTTGCCCTGGTCTTGTGAAACTATGACTGCTATGGCAGTGTTCAGAGCCACTATGGTTGGCTTCACTGGTCTGGTAACACTGTACTGGTGTGTTGGTGATCAGGAACACTGTTGGTGGGTGCACTGGTCTGGTGGCATTATACTGGGGGTCAGTAATCAGTAACACTGTGGCTGCCTGCACTGGTCTGGTGGCACTATACTGGTCTAGCAGTGATCAAGGACCCTGGCTGGCTGCACTGATATGGTGTCACTGTACTGAGGTGGCTAGTGATCAGGGACACTGGATGGCTGCACTGGCATACGGTGTCACCAGAGCAGCCAGCCAGTGTCCCTGATCACTACCCACCCCAGTACAGTGTCATCATAGTGACACTGTACTGCGGTAGGTAGTGATCAGGGATACAGGCTGATAGCTTTGTTGACACTGTGAAAACACTCTGTTTCCTCTCACAGCTGATCACTGTGAGAGAAAGCAGAGCACTGGCTACAACATGCAGCCTTTGTTTATGTGTGATCGATGCGATTAGTTATATCGATCACGCGGTACCGGGCCAATTTCAGTGACCCATTACCCCTACCTGTGATCTGCTGTATTCAATGGACACAGCGATCACAGAATGCGCTGCTGCACACCCTAGAGCAGGGGTCTCCAAACTATGGCCCTCCAGTTGTTCAGAAACTACAATTCCCATCATGCCTAATTATGTCTGTGAATGTCAGAGTTTTACAATGCCTCATGGGATGTGTAGTTCCGCAACAGCTGGAGGGCCGTAGGGAGGATGTTTCAAGAGGGAGGATGTTTCAAAATGCCCTCCTGCTCTCAGGAGTGAGCTGTCTGGCCATTTATTTACAACAGTTGGACGGAAAGTGGTTAACCGCTTCCCGACCGGCGCACGACGATATACGTCGACAGAATGGCACGGACAGGCATAAGGGCGTACATGTACGTCCCCTTTAAGATGCCGCCGTGCCATCGGGTCGGGACCCCCGTGAGGCAGGTCGTAGGTCCCGCGGACTCGATCACCGCGGGGACACCCGCGATCATCTCACGGGAAGGCTGAACGGGGAGATGCGGAAATAAACAGCATCTCCCCGTTCTGCCTAGCAACCAGTGACGCTGATCTCTGCTCCCTGTGATTGGAGCAGAGATCAGCATTCACTAGCTGACAGCCACGCCCCCCCACAGTAAGAAACACACCTCTAGGCACACTTAACCCCTACACTGCCACCTAGTGGTTAACCCCTTCACTGCCCGTGTCATTTACACAGGAATCAATGCATTTAAATAGCATTGATTGCTGTATTAATGACAATGGTCCCAAAAATGTGTCAAAAATGTCCGATGTGTCCGCCATAATGTCGCAGTCACAATAAAAATCGCTGATCGCCACCATTACTAATAAAAAAAAATTATTAATAAAAATGCTATAAAACTATCCCCTATCTTGTAAATGCTATAACTTCTGCGCAAACCAATCAATAATCGCTTATTGCTATTTTTTTTACCAAAAATATGTAGAAGAATACGTATCGGCCTAAACTGAGGAAAAACATTTTTTTTATATATTTTTTGGGGATATTTATTATAGCAAAAAATAAAAAAGAATGTGTTTTTTTCAAAATTGACGCTCTTTTTGGTTTATAGCACAAAAAATAAAAACTGCAGGGGCGATCAAATACCACCAAAAGAAAGCTCTATTTGTGGGAAAAAAAGAACGTCAATTTTGTTTGGGAGCCACGTCGCACGACCGCACAATTGTCAGTTAAAGCGACGCAGTACCAAATCGCAAAAAGGGGCCTGGTCCTTTGGCTGCAAATTGGTCCGGTCTGAAAGTGGTTAAATTCAAAAAGAAGTAATTATTAAAACTCTGAGAATACATATATATTTTCTTGAAAAAATAATTAACACATACCTCAAAAATAATCTGTATAGTACTGTTTTAAATGTATGTTTATAATTGTTTCATACTAATTATAATGATAACATGATTATAAATATGGTAATTACCATTGTTAAATATGCTTAAAATATTTCCTGGCACCTCATTATCATTATCATTCTGTTAAAGAGAAACTAGACTTCTGATTATACTAAATGTAACAAATCTAATGTATGTGTTTATTGGCCAAAAAAAAAATGTTTTTACACAAAACCTATCATTATATGTACATGGGAGCAGCAACATTCTGTCAAGGCAGTTTTTGTTGGCTACATTGTCTTATTGGTAGACTTAGTTATACGAAGGGCCTTGAAGCAGCATTTTTTATTTATAGCAAGGGGTACATTTTTAACTTCAAAATGTAAAGTTATTTGATAATGCTGACATATATCCTCTGGATTCATAAAAAAGTGTGATGAGTTCACTTATTTAGTAGGTAATGAATTTTTTCTGTCGTTTTTTAGTTACCCATTGTTCTTTCTTTACCTCTTTGTCGTTATCCAAAGACACATTTTCTAATAAAAACCGGAGTTGAATGCAATCACTCAAAGCACTCTGATAATCACTTCCTGGACACTGCAACAATCAAAATGAAAGTCATGCCGCGTACACACGTACGGACTTTTGCCGGCGGACCTAAGTCCAGCGAACAATCCGCTGGACTTTCCCGCTAGGTACGCCGGACTAAAAAGCGAACGGACTTGACCACACACGATCACGCTAAAAGTCCGGCGGTTTACGCGATGACGTACAGCACGTACGACGGGACTAGAAAAAGAAAAATACTAGAAAAATACTTGCTACTGAGCATGCGTCCTTTTTGGTACGCCGGACCATACTACACACGACCGGATTATCCGCTGGACTGCCAAGTCCAGCGGATAATTTGAGAACAAAACCTGAAACTTTAGTCCGCCGTACTTTGGCCAAAAAAAGTACGCCGGCGCCTACACACGAGGGGATTATCCGCTGGACTTCGGTCCAGCGGATAATCCCGCGGGATAGTCCCTTCGTGTGTACGCGGCATCAGAGTTACTACAGGAAAAAAGCCATAATAAAAAAAATATTGTGAAAGAAGTATTTCAGCTGTCTGTTATTTAGCAGCCTGTTGAAAGTACAGTTATCAACAAAGTGAAACTCAAACCCGGTCAGCTGTGTTCTATATCAAGAACTTTCATTCCTTCTTCACTTTGCTCCACTTACTTTTCACCAAAGGTTTTAGATACTAATCATACTGAAATATTTCCCAAGGGTTGGAGGGCATGAATTGTAATATGCTATATCACAAGCTGAATATTTCACATTAACTACCTTCCATAGGAGGTACTATGCAATAAGTCCAAGTGGAAATTATTTATGTAAACCTTTTTTGTATTTTGCATTATATTATTTTGAAACAAACCTGTGCTTTGCCTATTAGGGGGGTAGTAAAAGGTTTTCTGTAAAGTGACTGAGTTACCCATATGGCTATAAAGGCTGGTGCCTGTTCCCAACACCCATTTGAACTGGAGGGTGAGTGGTGGAATGTCTTAAGCATTGCAGAGTACATCCAGTTTAATACAACTATCTACCTCTAGCTATACCATGATCAGTATAAATGAAGATCTTTACAGGTATCTTGGTTAACAAGTATACAGTACTTTTCATATATTTATATATATATATATTTTTTAAATCTAATTAAAACTGAAAGACAGTGGCTATCTACTGAAAGTATGTTTGCTCTTGATGTTTGCTACTAACACCAGCTGCATATTTCATTTTTATTGAACTTTTCTGAATCACCTTGTCTCTTGACACCAGTCAACACCTGACTTATTTCTACTGAAGGTCATCTTTCCTGGTGATGGTAGATGGTAGCGGAAATATTCTTGTCCCGTATGTTCATTGGCACCAATACTAACATGCAATCCATGCCTTTACTGTTTTAAATGCTGACCAGCAGGATAATTTATGCAGTATAATCTTTCCTTTATTTTTCCTTAATTTTTGCAGCAACACCTGTTGAAGAAATTAGATAATGAAAATGAGTATGAAAATGAAAATGAGAAGGAAACAGAAAGTGGAGATACAGAAGACGTGTGGTTAGGGATTTTATGAAACCTCAGATGGCAGTGTGGGGCAGAACACAATTGCGTATAATCAACACTCCATCTCCATACACACACATGCTTTTGTGTAGTTACGCATACATGACTCTAGCTTTTTTTTTTTTAATGCAATAATATTTTTGTTGAAGGTGTGAATTTTTTAAATTTGAATAATGACTAAATTATGCCTTGATGAATAATAAAACAAGCTCTAAGATTGTCATGTTTGAGTTTTCAGGGCTGTTTGTGAATTGTATATGTGAAGGCAGTGGTTGCACATCTTGCCACTAAGACCACTGTCAGATACTAATAGCAGGTGGTTCCTTCCATTTTTCAGAGACATTTAAATTAATAGGAATGTTCCCCCTCTGTTTTTCTTTCATGTCCACAATAGAACCTTTTGCATATTCATCTAATGTTAAATTGATGGATTAAATTACACCAAGCTAAAAATCAATCCTGCACATATTCATTAGAATGGAATAAATTCCCTAGTGGGGTATAGCACAGAAAATGCATTTAGAGGCACTGATAAGGCCAGGCCCATTTTATGTCATTTTAAACAAAGCAAGGAGCATGGAAAACCCTTTGGAGACACTATCAGCTATTAAACAGAGACATTGCATGCAGAAGGAGATTGATGATTTGCATTCTTGTTCCCACAGCCATCTTCCCTGTAATGATTACATGTAAATGCCTCTTTAGATCTCACTCACTGTTCCTAGACAAATGTATAACTAGCAAGAACCACTATACTACTGCCTTGTCGTTCTCTTTGTAGAAAGACAGGCCATTGCTAAGCTATATAACATTTTGAAATATGAGTATATATATTTTTTTTCCAGTCAGGTAAATATCAAATAATGCATAGAATTATACATTTTTTACCTACACACAGCAGGTGGAGTTATAAGCTCTTGTGTACTACAACTAAGTTTTCCAGGGTTTTCCAGGTTTTTTTTTTTCTAAGTTCTAAAAGCCTGTTCACATAGCTAAATAGCTCAAACTTAAACTGATTAAGTGAGAGTAGTGACTCCTTCCTTTTTCTAGGAGGTTTCAGTCAAAGGCAGAGTATCTGAATAAAATAGCTTCATCATCTTTTTTAAAAATATATAGTACTCTGGGTATCAAATGTCAAGGGTGAAGCTTGTATTAAACCGTTGTAAAACAAATATTATGTATTGGGGGAAAAAAATAAAGGCTTTAGTTTAAAAATAATACCTAAAGGAAAATTTACAAGATGGAACTGAAGTCATTATAGTTTATTTTTAAAGTGGAACCAAACTCTCTCAATCAAAATTTACTATTTTTAATCCTTATGCTGCTACCATTAGTAGACAGATAGGAAGGTATATTATATTTACTTGTTTTAAAAGTTTTTTTACATTTCTTTAGTTGCGTTGTAGTTCCTGGGCTAGGCCAAAATGATGTCATACATCCCAGGAGTCTTCATGGGCATTTCTTTCTTCCATATGGAGAAGGGGATGGTGGCTTTCTCTGCTAAGCACACCATCCTGTCTTTATGCCTGAGCTAAGGGCAGATTGATTAACCGCTTGCTGACTGCGCTCTGTAGCATTACTGCTACAGTGCGGACTGGCTGTGCAAAATCACGTATACGTGCGTGATTCTGCTTTTCCAGGTAGAGGGCCCATGCGCACGTGTCCGCTCCCCGGCCTGGCTGTGTTGCGATTCGTCACAGCACATGCCAATCACCGAGCCCCAGCCAAAGATTGACCACTGTCATCCTATGATCGGCTCTGCTCCTCCCCGAACACAGCTCTGTAAACAGCACAGGGCTGTGTCCAATGGCAGGGGATCTCGTTGCTTTTTTTTCCCCTGCTAAGCAAGGAATGAAAACATCTAAATCCCCACTAAAAGCTGCACACAGTACACACATAAACATGTTTTAAGCACATATTTAACCCCTTGATCACCCTAGATCACTGCCCAGTGTCATTAGTACAGTGACAGTGCATATTTTTAGCACTGATCACTAATAATGGCACTGGTGATCTCAGTGGCAGTTAGTTCCCCCCAGCGTCAGTTAGTGTCAGATTTCCGGCTGCACTATCACAGTACCATTATAAGTCACTGATCACCGTCATTACTAGTATAAAAAAATTACATTATATACTAAGTATTAAGAGATTTTATTTTATTTTTATTTATTTTTATGGAATATGTTTTATAGCAGACAGTAAAAAATATTGTTGTTTTTTTTCAAAATGGGTGCTCTTCATTTATATAATAAAAAATAAAAAGCCCAGAGGGGATTAAATACCTCCAAAAAAAAAAAAAGCTTTATGTGTGTAATACATTTTTTTATAAATTTTGTTTGGGTACAGGATTGCATGACCATGCACTTGTCAGTTAAAAAAGTGCAGTAGCAAATAGCAAAAAAATGGCATGGTCATGAAGGGGGTCAAACCTTCCAGGGCTGAAGTGGTTAAAGGAAATAAATGATACGTGAATCATCTGCCCTTACTCAAGATGACATGGCTAAAAATGCTAGAGCGTGTGTTTCAAAGTGATTTCTCAACAAAATAAAGCATGAAGACTTGGGTGGACCATATGCGTGGGCAAGGGGTGTGCCAGGTGTGTCTGGGCACACCCTAATCCTGGAGTTGGCAACCAGTCAGTCGTGGACAGCTGACAGTAAAGCCACAATCCTTACTTGCCGAAATTAGTGGAACCGATCTGTAGCAGCTAAAAGTAGGCTTCTTCTCCTCTCCCTCTCGCTGACATTCAGCTGCCACAGGAGGAAAATACAGGGGATCGGTACCAATATATGCCACCCCTCTTGTCCCAGTTCCTCTTCTTTCTGCTGCCCAGGTCCCCCTGTGTGCCCCCCCTGCCATTGTTTTAGGATTATGAGCGGGGAAGAGGCTGGTTAATATGTCATAAACGCATATGTGTTTGAGCTTTGAGGTGCACACCCTAATTCAATAGTGAGTTTGCTTTGAATATTAAAAATTAATAAATAGTGTTTTCAGTTTATGGTGCCTAGATTCAGTTACGTTCTCGCAATTAATGGCTATCACTGTGGTGAAGGTAACATGAATCTATTTAAAAGTAAAATGCCCTCCTTTTTATATTGTCATAGTTACATAGTATGTTGCATAACAATTGTTTTTACTGTTTAACTACATGAACCTATGGCGTAAAACAGTTTAACCACCTGACATTTTGCATCTTAAACTGTATCTAAAGCCTAGTTTAGTTTTTCTTAGGCTATTTTCACACTGGGGCGCTGGGTGCGATGGCGGTAAAGTGGCGCTATATTTAGAGCCGCTTTACCGTCGTTTTAGTGGCGCATTTCGGCCGCTACCTGGACGGTTTTACTCCCCGCGAGCGGTCGAAAAAGGGTTAATACCGCCCGCAAAGCGCCGCTCCAGCCGCGCTTTGCGGGCGGGTTCGGAGCGCTGCCCCATTGTTTTCAATGGGAGGGGGTGCTTTAGGAGCGGTAAATACACTGCTCCTACAGCGCACCAAAGATGCGGCTTGCAGGACATTTTTCAGCGTCCTGAAAGCGCACCGCCCCAGTGTGAAAGGGGCCTTAGTTTTGGATAAAATGGCAAACAGGTCATGTTTTCAGGATTTCCATTATTTTGCACAGGTGATCTGATCAGTTTCACTGCCTTAGTAATTACCACAGCTGTTTCATCAGAGGGAAATCCTGAAAACGTGACCTGCGCCTTGAGGTGTGGATTAGAGAAACACTGGTATTACTCTTTGCCATTTTATCCAAAACTATAGTGAAATGATGGACAGGCGGGAGTACTCTCGTTCTGGGAGGACATCATATGATGTCCTCCATTCTCGCCTTGCATGCACGCCCCTGGGGGGAGTGCAGCATGGCGATCAGTGGTGCGCCATGTCCCTGGGACACGGCGCATCGCGGTAAAGAGCCTATAACCTAGGCTCTTTACTACGTGATCAGCTGTGTCCAATCACAGCTGTTCACAGTGTAAACAGGATAAGCAGCATTCCTCGGGGGACATCTGCACTGACAATCAGGGCACTGCTTATCAGTGTTCTGATTATCATTGCAGCACCACCAGTGCTGCCAATCAGTGCCTACCAGTGCTGCCTAGGGATGGGCCCGGTGCTCGATTCGAACCCACGTTCGAATCGAGCACCAGGCGTTCGCTCGCTCGGCGAGCCCAGAACTATTTGGGCCGTTCGCATCACATTCGTGTGATGCGAGCGGCCCGCAATGCATTGCGGCCGGCGCAGTGCATTGCTGGCTGATGATTGGCCAAGCATGCACTGTGACCCCGCATGCTTGGCCAATCACAGCGCCAGAAACTAGGAGAGCAATAATTGGCTACAGGCAGGAGCTCAGGGGCTTTAGTACACGCCGCACCATATAAAAGGCCGCCACGCCGTCGGCCCCGGTCACATGTGTTCCGGCTTTAGGGAGAGCAGTCTGCTGATTTGCTTCTTTGCTTGATTGCTATTTCTTTGCTAAACCATTGCTACCTGAGTCATTCATCATTACTGAATACTGATCATTCATTGCTGCTGATTGCACAGTGAGTGTGATATTAGCTGCTGCTGGGGATTAGTCTGGTGTGTGCGTGCTGTTAGTACAGCATAGCAGTAGCACCAACCGCAGTGCTGTTAGAACAGCATTGCACCCCAACTTCTGTCCCAACCTTCTGTCCCATCCCAGGCAGGGATTTATAGGAGCCATATTGTGTTTATGGCAGCACGCATAGGACCTATATTTTCTTGTCAGCAGCACACATATAGTACCTATAGTGTGTTTGTGTCACTCAGCACCCATAGGACTTATAGTGTGTTTGTGGCAGCACACATAGGTCCTATATTTTCTTGTCAGCAGCACACAGATAGTACCTATAGTGTGTTTGTGTCAGGACGCATAGGACTTATAGTGTGTTTGTGGCAGCACACATAGGTCCTATATTTTCTTGTCAGCAGCACACATATAGTACCTATAGTGTGTTTGTGTCACTCAGCACCCATAGGACTTATAGTGTGTTTGTGGCAGCACACATAGGTCCTATATTTTCTTGTCAGCAGCACACATATAGTACCTATAGTGTGTTTGTGTCACTCAGCACACATAGGTCCTATATTTTCTTGTCAGCAGCACACATATAGTACCTATAGTGTGTTTGTGTCAGGACCCATAGGACTTATAGTGTGTTTGTGGCAGCACACATAGGACCTATATTTTCTTGTCAGCAGCACACATCTAGTACCTATAGTGTGTTTGTGTCAGCACCTATAGGACTTATAGTGTGTTTGTGGCAGCACCCATAGGTCCTATATTTTCTTGTCAACAGCACACATAGTACCTATAGTGTGTTTGTGTCTGCACCCATAGGACTTATAGTGTGTTTGTGGCAGCACACATAGGTCCTATATTTCCTTTTCAGCAGCACACATAGTACCTATAGTGTGTTTGTGTCAGCACCCATAGGACTTATAGTGTGTTTGTGGCAGCACCCATAGGTCCTATATTTTCTTGTGAGCAGCACACATAGTACCTATAGTGTGTTTGTGTCTGCACCCATAGGACTTATAGTGTGTTTGTGGCAGCACACATAGGTCCTATATTTCCTTTTCAGCAGCACACATAGTACCTATAGTGTGTTTGTGTCAGCACCCATAGGACTTATAGAGTGTTTGTGGCAGCACACATAGGACCTATATTTTCTTGTCAGCAGCACACATAGTACCTATAGTGTGTTTGTGTCAGCACCCATAGGACTTATAGTGTGTTTGTGGCAGCACCCATAGGACTTATAGTGTGTTTGTGGCAGCACCCATAGGTCCTATATTTTCTTGTCAACAGCACACATAGTACCTATAGTGTGTTTGTGTCTGCACCCATAGGACTTATAGTGTGTTTGTGGCAGCACACATAGGACCTATATTTTCTTGTCAGCAGCACACATATAGTACCTATAGTGTGTTTGTGTCACTCAGCACCCATAGGACTTATAGTGTGTTTGTGGCAGCACACATAGGTCCTATATTTTCTTGTCAGCAGCACACAGATAGTACCTATAGTGTGTTTGTGTCAGGACCCATAGGACTTATAGTGTGTTTGTGGCAGCACACATAGGTCCTATATTTTCTTGTCAGCAGCACACATATAGTACCTATAGTGTGTTTGTGTCACTCAGCACCCATAGGACTTATAGTGTGTTTGTGGCAGCACACATAAGTCCTATATTTTCTTGTCAGCAGCACACATATAGTACCTATAGTGTGTTTGTGTCACTCAGCACCCATAGGACTTATAGTGTGTTTGTGGCAGCACACATAGGTCCTATATTTTCTTGTCAGCAGCACACATATAGTACCTATAGTGTGTTTGTGTCAGGACCCATAGGACTTATAGTGTTTGTGGCAGCACACATAGGACCTATATTTTCTTGTCAGCAGCACACATCTAGTACCTATAGTGTGTTTGTGTCAGCACCCATAGGACTTATAGTGTGTTTGTGGCAGCACACATAGGTCCTATATTTTCTTGTCAGCAGCACACATATAGTACCTATAGTGTGTTTGTGTCAGCACCCATAGGACTTATAGTGTGTTTGTGGCAGCACCCATAGGTCCTATATTTTCTTGCCAACAGCACACATAGTACCTATAGTGTGTTTGTGTCTGCACCCATAGGACTTATAGTGTGTTTGTGGCAGCACACATAGGTCCTATATTTCCTTTTCAGCAGCACACATAGTACCTATAGTGAGTTTGTGTCAGCACCCATAGGACTTATAGTGTGTTTGTGGCAGCACCCATAGGTCCTATATTTTCTTGTCAGCAGCACACATAGTATCTATAGTGTGTTTGTGTCAGCACCCATAGGACTTATAGTGTGTTTGTGGCAGCACACATAGGACCTATATTTTCTTGTCAGCAGCACACATAGTACCTATAGTTTGTTTGTGTCAGCACCCATAGGACTTATAGTGTGTTTGTGGCAGCACCCATAGGACTTATAGTGTGTTTGTGGCAGCACGCATAGGTCCTATATTTTCTTGTCAACAGCACACATAGTACCTATAGTGTGTTTGTGTCTGCACCCATAGGACTTATAGTGTGTTTGTGGCAGCACACATAGGTCCTATATTTCCTTTTCAGCAGCACACATAGTACCTATAGTGTGTTTGTGTCAGCACCCATAGGACTTATAGTGTGTTTGCGGCAGCACACATAGGACCTATATTTTCTTGTCAGCAGCACACATAGTACCTATAGTGTGTTTGTGTCAGCACCCATAGGACTTATAGTGTGTTTGTGGCAGCACACATAGGTCCTATATTTTCTTGTCAGCAGCACACATAGTACCTATAGTGTGTTTGTGTCAGCACCCATAGGACTTATAGTGTGTTTGTGGCAGCACACATAGGTCCTATATTTTCTTGTCAGCAGCACACATAGTACCTATAGTGTGTTTGTGTCAGCACCCATAGGACTTATAGTGTGTTTGTGGCAGCACACATAGGTCCTATATTTCCTTTTCAGCAGCACACATAGTACCTATAGTGTGTTTGTGTCAGCACCCATAGGACTTATAGTGTGTTTGTGGCAGCACACATAGGACCTATATTTTCTTGTCAGCAGCACACATAGTACCTATAGTGTGTTTGTGTCAGCACCCATAGGAAGTACAGTGTGTTGTGAGCACACATAGGAGCTCTATTTTTTATACAATATACACTACCGACTACAATGGCTGGAAGACCGCCAAGGAGAGGCAGACCGTCCCGAGGCAAGAACACAGGGCAAGCAGGCTCTGTTTCTAGAGACAACAGTGCTGGTCGTGGACGTGGTTGTGCATCGTCATCAGCATGTGGCCATGGGACACGCTTGTCTTGGTTTTCGGCAGCTGGACATGTTGAGCCACATCATGCCGAAGGCTTGGTAGAATGGATGACCAAGCCCTCCTCATCCTCCTCATCCTCTCTCACCCAGGCTCAGATGACTGGCAGAGCAGCTGCCAACGCGTACTCAATGGCATCATCAGCCACCCCTTCCCTAGACCCACCATTTCCTCCTGAGGAGTCCCCCGAACTGTTTGAGCACAGTGTTGGGTACATGCTCCAGGAGGATGCCCAACGATTCGAAGGCTTGGATGATGATACCCAGCTTGAGGAAGGCAGTAGTGTGCGCGCAGAGAGAGGGGATGCTGAAGGACAGCAATCTGGCAGTACTGTTCCACCAGCTGCAGCTTACTGCCAGGTTTGCTCTAGTGGTGAAGAGGGAGGGGATGATGAGGTCACTGACTCCATGTGGGTGCCTGAAGGGAGAGAGGAGGAGGAGGAGGAGGAGGATGCGGCGTCACATGTCCAACGAGGCAGGATGCCCCCTTGAGGCCAGCTAGAGGCCAGCACACCAACTGTATCACACCGCAGAGCTCCGCCTGTGCAGGGCGCTGCCTCTGCACGTTATCACAAAAGTTCTTTGGTGTGGGCCTTTTTTGAGACGAGTGCATCAGATCGCACCACTGCTATTTGGAATATTTGTCTCAAGCGTATCTCGCGTGGCCAAAACATCAGCCGCTTGGGCACCACAAGCATGAGCAGACATATGTCGACCTGCCCTGCCGCTCGTTGGCAAGCACACATAAAAGACCCACACCAAAGAACAAAGCGGACCTCTCCTTGCTCCTCATCAGCTGGGATCTCCATCCCCTCTATATCTTCAGTCCTCTCTGAAAGGTGCTCTGAGAGGACTGAAGGTGTAGAATTAGGTGTGTCACAACCAAGTACTTGCAGTACACTGACGTCCGATTGTAGCAGGCAAATTTCCCTGCCCCAGCTGCTGGACCGTCGAAAGAAGTATACTCCCAGCCATCCACATGCCCAGCGGTTGAATGCTAGCTTGGCTAAATTGCTAGCACTTCAACTGCTGCCTTTTCAGTTGGTAGACTCGGCACCCTTCCGTGAGTTTGTTCAATGTGCGGTTCCTTAGTGCCAGGTTCCCTAACGCCACTTTTTCTCACAGAAAGAGATTCCGTCTCTCTACCGGCATGTGGAAGGCAATGTCCATGCCTCGCTGGACAGGGCGGTCAGCGGTAAGGTGCCTATTACCGCTGACTCGTGGTCCAGCAGGCATGGACAGGGACGTTATCTTTCTTTCACGGCCCATTGGGTCACTCTATTGGCAGCTGGGAGGGATGCAGGACAAGGTGCAGTAGTGTTGGAGGTTGTTCCGCCACCACGCCTCCAAAATGCTACTACTGGTTGTGACACACCTCTCTCCTCCACCCCCTCCTCTTCTTCTTCCTCCATGTCCTCTTCGAGTGCTCTGTCCTCGGAACCAGCGGTGCTCCGTAGGCGTACAAGGGGCTACGTGAGTACGCAGGCAAAAAGATGCCATGCCGTGCTTGCGCTGGTGTGTTTGGGGGACAGGAGCCACACTGGGGCAGAGGTTCTGGCAGCTCTGCAGGGGCAGGCCGAGAGGTGGTTGACGCCACGCCAGCTTAAGCCAGGAATGGTGGTTTCTGACAATGGCACCAACCTCCTCCCCGCCCTGCGACAGGGGCAGCTCCCCCATGTGCCCTGTATGGCTCACGTCCTCAACCTGGTGGTGCAGTGGTTCTTGGGCAGGTACCCAGGCTTACAGGATGTCCTGTGGCAGGCCAGGAAAGTCTGTGTGCATTTCCCCCGATCTTATAATGCCAGTGCTCGGCTGACAAAGCTGCAAAAGGAGCTGAACCTGCCCAAGAACCGCCTAATATGTGACATGCCCACCAGGTGGAACTCAACATTTTCCATGCTGCAGCGACTGCACATGCAGCAGAGGGCCATCAATGAGTACCTTTGCGACTACGGCACTAGGACAGGGTCAAGGGAGCTTGGCTTTTTTTTTCCCCACGCCAGTGGAGCATGATCAATTAATCATTATTATTATTATTATTATTATTATTATTATTATTATTAATAATAATTTAACTGTGCAGTGCAGTATTCACAACACTAATAACGTGAATCTTTCAAAAAATAGTCAATCAAAAATGTTTGTCAGTTCCTTTATTTCAACTTATTTTCAAATAATCAATTAATAATTTGCCGTGATATCTTCAGAAATACCGGTAATTGTGTTCATAAAACACCATAGATTGTGCAATCCCTGTCACTGACATATTTTAGGTGAAAATGCACATTCTCATTTAACCAGAGTTGGTATAGCCATGACTGGACTCCTGCTTGTCACTATGACAGACCTAGCCAGGACACAGGCTTTTTGAGAGGACTGAATGCGAGCCTCTTGACGACTGATTATGGGCCCTGGATTTTAAGGCGCACAGGGTGAATGAGAACCCCACTATAATCTGTGCTAGTCAGATTCAATGCTGTATATATGTATATATAATGCGTGTTGTCTCATGCTGTTGGGACACACACTGTCAGATACTAATGTCATGAACTCCAGCCACCTGTCTGTTGTCTTGTATAATGTAAATGAGTCTAGTCTGGCTTGTAAGAGTATTCCACACATTGTTGTTTGTGCTACTTAACCCTGCATTGATGTTTATGGTAATGTGTATTGAATTGTTAGTGAGCTAGGAGCCGAAAAGTCTTATCTCTCAGTCAACTAGTCTGAGTGTTGATTTAGATAATTAGCTCAGGTTAATTCTGTTTCTGGCTACAGTTGTATTGTTAGAATAAATGAGCAGGAGGGGGGACCTCCTCTTCTACTGTATTATAAATACTTGTCATTTTGGTTCTAATAAATCAGTCCATGTTAGCACTAAGCAAGTCTCGTCTTGTTTTGTGCTTGTGAGTGGTTGGAATATCTGATATCGATATTCAGACTGGGAGGAAGTGGTATATGACGAAAGCACTCAATAGGAGTGTAGGGACGTTTCGTCACAGTCACCTTTAGGGAATTCCATCCACATCCATCATCATCCTTCCTAAGAATTTTTTTTAATCCGCTGTCTGTTGAAAGAAAAAAATCCCATCAGCCAAATGACACGTCTAAACATATCACTGACTCGAACACTCCAAGTGTGCGCATTTCCAGTAATGGTTGAGGCTCACCAAAAAGGTGGTTTGCTATGTCTCCCCATATAAAAGCAGCAATTTCCAGTGTGCTTTAAGTAAAGACAAGGTTACAACTGAAAAATTATAAACCTAATGGCCCAAGTACAAGTCAATGGGAATGCAGGTGGAAACAGTTAAGAGTTAGAACCACAGAAGTATCCTTATGCCACGTACACACAAGCAGACTTTTCGACGGACTAGGTCCGACGGTCTTTCCGACGGACTTTCGACGGAGTTCCGACAAACTTTCCGAATGAACAGACTTGGCCACACACAATCACACTAAAGTCCGACGGATTCGAACATGATGACGTACGACCGGAAGGAAGTTCGTAGCCAGCAGCCAATAGCTGTCCTTGCGTCGTTGTTTGTCCGTCAGACTAGCACACAGATGAGCGGATTTCTCAATAGGAACTGGGTCCGGCGGAGTTCCGGCGGAAAAATTTGAAGCATGTTCTATTTTAAAGTCTGTCAGATTTTTCGACAGCAAAAGTCCGATGGAGCCCACACACGATCGAATTGTCAGACGGATTCGTTCCGTCTGACCTTTTCTGTTGAAAAGTCCGGTCGTGTGTACGCAGCATCAGACCTAGTACATATGGGCTTCAGCTTACATTAAAAAAAAAGTGCATACAAGAATTTTTACCAGGTTCAGGTTTACACCAAACTGTGGAAATGAAACCGTGCGAGTTCAGATTTCACTCCTGCATGTCTGTCCCGATTTCGGCTGTGATTTCACAGACATATGTGCAGGTTTCTCCACAGATGTCAATGGAAATCGCACCCTGAAATTGCAAAAAGTAGTACAGAAACTACTTTTTGAAATCAGTGTGGCGTCGCAAATGCAGCGGCGCACCGATTAGGACAGTGCCATTGCTGTCAATAGCCTCCGATTTGACATGCGACTTGACATGTCAAATCACATGTCAAATCGCACCTGTGAACCAGGGCTTAAAGCTTTAGGGCTCATGTACACAGGGCAGTTGAAAAACATTTCTGAATGCTGGAAACAGACAGATGGAAACCGACAGTGAAAAACATCAGTTTTGCAGGTTTTACATACCCATAGTTGCCAACATTGTAAAAAAAAAAATTATAGGGACACTTTTTAGTCTGTGGGCGGAGTCTTATTATAATTAGGGGTTGGGCATTTGTTTTAAGGCGTGGTGTAGAAGGTAAGGGAAATTGCGGTAAGTGTGGCAGTGAATAATGGGCGTGGTTTAAACTGAAATAGTGGGCGTGGCTCAAGGGGGTGTGGTCCAAGTCTGAGATGACTGAGGGATGGAGGGAGAAAGAAAGAAAGAGATAGAGAGGGAAGGAGAGAGAAGGAATGAAAGAAAGAGGGATGGACAGACCACAGGCCCAGATCCTACACCACAATAGAAATATGTGTATGCCAGAAAGTTTAACAATCAGCAGATAAAGATACTCCAAACATCTGGTGTTAGCGCTTCAATCATCCCGGCACCATGGTTGTTATGGTGTCAGGATGATTGAAGTGCATTATTTCTATTATTACATTGTAATATAAAATTAAATAATTTAACTCACCATAATGCAGAATCAGTGGGAGCCCTGAGCGTGTTACGTTGCCTCCCACCAGATGCCATCAGGTGTCCCCAGCGGAGTACCTCCTTACATCAGGCGTCCCCAGCGGAGTACCTCCTTACATCAGGCGTCCCCAGCGGAGTGCCTTCTTACATCAGGCGTCCCCAGTGGAGTGCCTCCTTACATCAGGCGTTCCCAGCGGAGTGCCACCTTACATCAGGCATCCCCAGCAGAGTGCCTACTTACATCAGGTATCCCCAGTGGAGTGCTTCCTTACACCAGGCATCCCCAGCGGAGTCCCTCCTTACATCAGGCTTCCCCAGCGGAGTTCCTCCTTACATCAGATGTCCTCAGCGGAGTGCTTCCTTACGTCAGGTGTCCCCAGTGCTGTACAGTCCCTTGGCTCTGCCTCTCACAGACCGGTGTTGTGCCAACATCGGTTTCCCCCAGAAAACCTGTTTCCCCTGGCTCTCGGCTGGCTCTCGGCTGAGATCGGAACTCCGCCCCTCCAGTCTACTGCACTCCAGCTCCTCCTAATCTCTGCCCCTCCAGCCTTCTGCACTGCAGCTTCTCCCACACTCCTTTGCAATGTTATTCTGCCGTCTACCGACCCGCCCACATGCGTGCCCCCGGTTTTTATGGGGAAACTGTCTCAGTACAATACCATGAAAACAGGGGGGCGCGGATGGGGGCAGGGGCAGTAGACGGCCGAGAAACATTGTGAGGGAGAGTGGGAGGAGCTGCAGTGCAGAGGGCTGAAGTTCACATCTGAGCTGAGAGCTAGGGGGAAACAGGAAAGGGATCTTGCGGCGGTCATATTTTTGCAGCTCTGGTGCCAAAAGCTGTCCTGATTTCCCGGAAAATCAGGACTGTTGGCAAGTATGCATATCACATTTATGCGAGTTTCACAGCAGTTGTGAACATTTGAGGTTAGAAGTGCTTTTTAAAGATAACCTCAGGAGATCCTCCCAAATGCCCACAATGCATGAAAAACAAGTAAATGATTATTTCAGCCATTCTGTGAGAGAAGAGAGAGCATATGTTAGATAGCTGTCTTATTTTTTTGTGTTTTCACTATAGAGCTCATCATGATCATGTGTGAGGAAATGCTCCTGATGTTAAGGCTCCAAAGACATAGAAAATTACGTAAGAGGACCAGAGTTCATCGCTACTGGACTCATTCATTGACAACAGCATGTGGTGAAATTTGTGTTTTTTCAACATTTTCATATGGTCAAAAAGTAACTGTTTTCCCCTTTAAAAAAAGTTTATAAACGCAGTTTACCGTGGTTACACACGGTAACAAGCATTTGGCGTTTAAAATGCCGGTAAACTACAGTCCTGAACGTGATTTTTCTGCTTTCAAAAAAATTACTGTTACCTCAACTGCCTCTAAACTACTATAAACACATTCACATACACATAATATAACATAGAGGAGAGTTCAGAGGCTGCTGAAAAAAACGGCTAACTGCTCCTAAACTTCAGTTTAGTAGCTGTAGTGTACCTAAGGTCTTAGAGAACTTTGAGCAGCCTTTTTCAGGTCTTTAAAGAACCATCAAAGCAGAGTTCCACCCAAAAGTGAAAATTCTGCTTATATGCTTCCTCCCCCTCCCCTCTGGTGTAACATTTGGCACCTTTCAGAGGGAGGGGGGAATGGGGACCTGGTTTTGACATGCCCCCTTCCTCACTTATGGGAGACGGGCCGTGGCCCCGGAAGTTCCCCCCCACTCCTCCTCCCCCCACCGCCGGGCCAATTAGAATGCACAGCGCGCTGCACGCATGCACAGTAGGGAACCATGAATGAAGCTGAAAGGCTTCACTGCTTGGTTCTCTTACCAGGAATGGTGGTGGCAACACCCGGGAGTCGATCCGAAGATCGGCTGGGGTGCTGACATCCTGGGATCCCTGGACAGGTAAGTGCCCTAATAATAAAGGCAGCAGCTACAGTATTTGTAGCTGCTGGCTTTTACATTTTTTGGCTGGACCTCCTCTTTAAGTTTCAGTTTGCACTCATGTTCAACACATATCTAATGGGTTTAAGTGCGTTCACTTTAATCAAGCTGCTAGTATGCTTTCAACAAACTTCAGCACTATTTAAAACCTGTTCAAAGCCTGCGGAAGCCTGGTAGCAGCTAGTTTAATGTAACAGTCAGCACTCCCATTACGATATGTTTTCAACATCCCCAAATTGGAGCTAAATGATCTTTCGAAAGTAGTAACCAAAAATGTTATGCATTTGCCAATCTATGAAAGCTCTAATTGTGTTTATTAAAGGTAGCATTTGTTGTTCTGCTCTAGATTACCAAAAGCACAAACGGCTTATTTTTCTGGTGGCTGTGTGCATGTGCATACCTCCCAACTTTTTGAGATGGGAATGAGGGACACCTATCGGTTAAAAGTATGCAGGCATAGGACACACCCTTTGCCACGCCCCCTTAAAGGAGAATTGTTCAAAAAAACAAGATTGGGTAAACTCACAGGTGCTTTTTTTACCACTACTATTCCTTTAGATTGTCTTTTGGAATTTACAAATGGAAAACACTTTTTGATAGATAAAAAGTGCATTTTATATACATCTATATAGATCAGACCAAAATGAGGGACAAATGAGGAGGAATGAGGGACAGAGGGACATTGTTCCAAATCAGGGACAGTCCCGCAAAATCAGGGACACTTGGGAGCTATGCGTGTGTTTCTCTATAGTGTAGGACTTGCTGAACTACAATAAAACATATACACATGTTGTCAAGATTGCTTGTTTGCTGCCCATGTATTGTCATGGTTGCACATTTGTTGCCTTAGTATTTTCAAGCCACCACTGTTTGTTTAAAGAACCATATTCCAATAAAATACTCCCCTGTAGGTCTGTCACTGTCAAAGCTTGCTGTCATTTTTTCCATGTTTGGCCACACTGCATATAGTGTGCCACTATTAAACACTATTTCATTTGTCATGGCATGCCATTCACTTATTTACTGCTGGGGGTGGCTGCGGACTATCACAGGCATTGGCGTAGCTAGCACATCTGTCACCCGGAGGCTGGTCAATTTTTTACACCCCCCCCCCTAAGAAAAAAAATTTGCGACAATATAGCGTCACTGCGCAAAACTGTGGGTGTGGTCAGATTGCATCAACAGTGGTAGGGGCTTAAATGGCCATATGCTTAAATGACTGTGCTACAAGCGATATGTAGTACAGACCTCAGTACACAATTTTAACCACTTAAGGAACGGGTCTATTTTTCAGACTTGGTGTTTACAAGTTAAAATTATTTATTTTTTGCTAGAAAATTACTTTAAATCCCCAAACATTATATATATACTTTTCAGACACCCTACAGAATAAAATGGCGGTCATTGCAATACTTTATGTCACAATGTATTTGCGCAGCGGCCAAAATACACTTTTGACCTAAAAAATAAGACAACAGTAAAGTTAGCCCAATTTTTTTTTATATTGTAAAAGATAATGTTATGCCTAGTAAATTGATACCTAACATGTCATGCTTCAAAATTGCGTTCGCTCGTGGAATGGCGAGAAACTTTTACCCTTAAAAATCTCCATAGGTGACGATTAAAAATTCCTACAGGTTACCAGTTTTAAGTTACAGAGGAGGTCTAGTGCTAGAATTATTGCTCTCACTTTAATAATTGTAGTGATATCTCACATGTGTGGTTTGAACACCGTTTTCATATGCGGGTGCCACTTACGTATGCGTTCGCTTCTGCGCATGAGCTTGACGGGACGGGGAGCTTTACATTTTTTTCTTATTTATTTTACTTTTTATTTTTACACTGTCCTTTTTAAAAAAAAAAAAATTGGGTCACTTTTATTCCTAATACAAGGAATGTAAACATCCCTTGTAATAGAAAAAAGCATGACAGGACCTCTTAAATGTGAGCTCTGGGGTCAAAAAGACCTCATTTCATATTTACACAAAAATGCAATAAAAAAAAAAAAAAATGTCTTAAAAAAAAAAAAAAAATTCCCCTTTAAGAGCATTGGGTGTTTGATGTCGCTTCCACCATCCAATGCTATCGAGCTGAGCGGGGGACATCTTTCCCTCACTCGGCATCCTGCCTGTGAGGGAAGAGGTCCCGATCGTCTCCACCGCTACAGATGGCTTCAGTAAGCGGCGGAGACGACTGGAGTGTGGCAGGAGGGGGGGGGGGGGATAAAAGTAATCTTGTGGCAAATCCGCCGTGGAGACCACTTTTATCTGAAAGAGGACCGTCCGCTCTTGAAGAGGATACCTAGCTGCTGCCATAACAACGGTATTCCTCTTCAAACAGCCAACGTTAACAACTGCAGCGGGCAGTCCTTAACCGCTTCAATACCCGGCCATAGTCATATGACGCCCACAAGGTGGATCTACCATCCTGGGTGGGCGTCATATGACGTCCTCGGATTCCCGGCCGCCTGGGGGGCGCGAGCGCGCGCCGCCGGCGGCGCGCGCGCGCGCCCGCGGCATCGCTCGGGACCCGGTGCGAGTGCCCGGCGGCCGCGATGTCCGCCGGGCACCCGCGATTGCCCGTTAAAACAACGGGACCGGGCGGGACCGTGGAGCTGTGTGTGTAAACACACAGCTCCACGTCCTGTCAGCGGGGAGGAGACCGATCATGTGATCCCAGTACAGAGGATCACATGATCGGTCTCCTCCCCTTAAGTCCCCTCCCCCTACAGTTAGAATCACTCCTATTAGGGACACACATTAACCCCTCCAGCGCCCTCTAGTGTTAACCTCTTCCCTGACAGTCACATTTACACAGTAATCATTGCAATTTTATAGCAACGATCGCTGTGTAAATGTGAATGGTTCCAAAAATGTGTCAAAAGTGTCCGAAGTGTCCGCCGCAATGTCGCAGTCATGAAAAAAAAAAAAAATCGCAGTTCCCCGCCATTACTAGTAAAAAAAAAAAAAAAAAAATTCAATAAATCTATCCCCTATTTTGTAGACGCTATAACTTTTGCGCAAACCGATCAATATACGCTTATTGCAATTTTTTTTTACCAAAAATATGTAGAAGAATACGTATCGGCCTAAACTGAGGAAAAAAATCGTTTTTTAAAAAAAAAAATGGATATTTATTATAGCAAAAAGTAAAAAATATTGTGTTTTTTTTCAAAATCGTCGCTCTTCTTTTGTTTATAGCGCAAAAAATAAAAACCGCAGGGGCGATCAAATACCACCAAAAGAAAGCTCTATTTGTGGGAAAAAAAGGACGTCAATTTTGTTTGGGTGTAACGTCGCACGACCGCGCAATTGTTAGTTAAAGCGACGCAGTGCCGAATCGCAAAAAGTGCTCTGGTAAGGAAGGGTGTTTAAAAGCCCTGTATTGAAGTGGTTAAGTAGTGAATAAAATAAAACTGTTCTTTTGCATATCCTTTACTACACACAGCTAACCTTAAAGTGATAATAAAATTTGACATTCGATGTCCATGCAGCTGCTGCTTCCCAATTGACTTTGACTGGACTGCTTTCACAGGGATGCACAGAACACCAAGTATCCCCTCGCGGTACACAGCCATCACACTGGGCATGGACCCATATGCTCCATGTGAATGAGGCCAAATTGTCATGTGGGTCAGATAGCAGGAAAGAGGAGATGTCGGGTATGGGAATTTTTTTTTTTTTAATCATACATTTGTAGGTGGATGCTGCATCTGTTCCCCCCGCCAGCTCTAAGGCTGAAAACCGAATAATCAAACACGGCTGATCACTCAGTTCTCAGTGCTCCCTGAGCAGAGAGCTGGTGACTGTCAGTCTCTGGCTCTCTGCTGCGCCCCCCTCTCCACACTCACTGAAACACTGGGCTGTGGAGGGGGCAGGGGCGGCCGGCTTAGACTCTCAGTGGCTTGCTTAGAGGCTGAGCTGGGTGCTGGTTCAGGCATGTGAGCGGATCCTGACCATAAGGTTGCGATCTTTCCCCAAACTGGACCGGCTTTGTGACGTCAGCTGACAGCCCGCTGTCAGCTAAAAATGGGTCACAGGAGTGCAAAACAATCTGCACTGCTGTGATCCACAGAAGTACAGCCAAACAAACAATAAATCTATCACACGACCTGTCTCTCTGCTCCTGTTTGGTATCACTTGCAACAATTAATAAATATCCCTATTTATGTTGTGAACTCACCCTCCAGGGCCCAAGCAGACTCTTCCTCAGCCTAGGCTTTAGATCCTGGCTCTTTCTGCCTGAAGCCGGCAGGTCCTTCAGGCACCATCTTGGGCTTCCAGTATCCCACTCTCATAGTCCAGGGCCCCCAGACACCTGATGTTCTAGTCCAGGGCCTCCAGACACCTCCTCTCTTAATCTGGGACCTCCAGACACCCCCCTCACCTAGTTAAGTATCTTCCTTGTGCCCCACATCCAGGTGCCTTTACCACACCAACCACACCAAGGGCCACTTCTGCACCCCCCTCCCCTCCCAGTAGAGTGCTTCCTCTGCACTCCCCTCCTAGTCCAAGGCTTCTTCTACAGCCCCCCCCCCCCCCCCCCAAGTTCAGAGCCTCCTCTGCACCCTGCCCTCTAAATCCAGGTCCTTTGACACACCAACCCCAGTTTTGAAGTCCAGGGCCTCCTCTACACCCCCAGTCTAGGGCCTCCTAGTCCAGGGCCTCCTCTGCATCACCCAATTCAGGGCCTCCTCTGCACCCCGCCCCCCCAGGTCAGGGCCTCCTGTGTACCTCCCTCCTAGTCCAGGGCCTCCTCTGCATCCCCTAGTTCAAGGCATCCTCGGCACTCCCCTGCTAGTCCAGGGCCTCCTCTGCACCCCCACTTCAGCACCTCCTCTGGATCTCCCCAGTCCAGGGCCTCCTCTGCACTACCCCCCAGCCCATGGCCTCCTCTGCACTCCCCATCCCAGGGCCTCCTCTGCACCCCCCAAGTCCAGGGTCTCCTCGGCACCCCCCTCAGTCTAGGGCCTCCTCTGCACCCCCCAGCCCAATGTCTCCTCCACACCCCCCATCAGCCCAGGGCTTCCACTGCACCCCCCAGTCCAGGGCCTCCTCTGCCCCCCCCCAGTCCAGGTCCTTCCCTGCATCCCCCAGGCCCCCTAACCCTTTACCATACCAGCCCATACTTCCTAGTCCAGGGCCTTCTGCACACAAACCCCTCTCCTTGTCCTAATAAATGCCTTCCAGTTCCACGAAAGCTCTCCCATGTTGAAGCGTCACTCTGGAATGCCTTTCTATAGCGCTGCCGGGAGGAGCAGAGTGATTCAGCGCTAGTGCACCTGTGCAGTCTCCCTCCTATTTGGTTCTCCTGTGTTTGGCAAACTATGCAGTGGGCAGCAGTGACACCCTAAAGCCCCATACACACAGTCGGACTTTTTCATGGATTCTGTCCGATCGGACAAGGTTGTTGAAAAATCAGACCGTGTGTATGCACCATCGGACAGTGTTCGTCGGTTTGACCGACGGACAAAGTCTAATCTCCTGCTGGAAAGATTTGCCGTCAACACGGTCCGATCACACCAAATCCGATCGTGTGTACGGTTGTCCGACGGACAAAGTGCTACGCATGCTCAGAAGAAATTCTGTGACGGAAGCGCTCGGTCAGGTAAAACTACCTTTCCTAATCGACACAGCACATTCGTCACGCTGCAATGTTAAAATGTCTTTAATGCAGCGCATTCTCTTTTTCTTTACAATGCAACAAGAATGACATGTTTTAGCTGCTCCTATTCACCCGCACTTCTCACAAACTTAGTTCTTTATTACTTTGCAGCATTTATACACTACATGTTTATTTTTACTCAGATCGTAAAAGAATATTTGTTATTTTTTTACCATGATTTGTCTTTTTTTTTTTTTTTTTTTGGGGAATACATATTTGAAGGATTTGTTTTTTTTTTTTTTTGGAGGGGGGTTGTGTGTCTCAACTTACCAAAACCACATTATTAACATTTGTATTTCTTGCTTAAATTTACTAGGAGTTTGTTGGTTGTTGGTGCCCCTTGTTAATTCTACTTTAGGATTAGTGAAATGTACCTGCCTACTCAAAGAAAAACTGTCATTGTAGAAAAGTAAAACACAATAGTCAATGATTATTTCAAATCAAAAAAACCTTTATTTAGGTCACACCAACAAACCAAAGAGGAACGCAGCCATGGTGAAACTTGGGGAATTTGCAAAGCCTTGGCCCCCCACGGCAACCATCATTGTTCAAGCGTAGAAAATTGGGGGCCTGAGGAGTACGTATATTAAGGGGAGTGCAATCTGGTCGTGAAGTCCAAAGTATCCGGAACTGCAGCAGATGCCATCTAGGTCCCCAGGCTCTGGTACTACAAGAGGCTCCATCTTCTCTCAGACCAGACTGATGCCAGGTCGTCACTCTCAGGTCTTCCTTCCACGCTTCCTTGCACGCTGTGGCTGTTGTGCTGGTGGGGTGGCAGAAGGAGGAGGAGGAGGAGGCGGAGCATGGTAACTATGGCAAACATGTGTGACTGGGGTCATCTCCCCAGCCCTACCCTTATTTAGGACATGGAGGATGAGCCCCTCACACATGTTGCGTTGCCTCACCTCCATACCCATCATCTTCGTGACAACCACCGAGCCAAAGGTCTCCTCGTCGGCGGGTGTGGCATGTAGGGAGGCTGAAGCCTCTCTGATCATGCGGAGCGCTGACTCTGCCGCATAACCCCCCCTTCTCGCCCTTCTGTACGGAAGGCGGAGGAGAGGGATTTGGGAGTCAGTCAGGCTCCGAGGCCTAGCCCCCTCTTGGCTGCCACTACCCACCTGGTGGCTGCCACTAACCCCTGCCTCCTCCTGACTGCCACCTTCCACAGCCACCTCCTGGCTGAGGTCTTCCTGTGTATGAAAAAGGGACATAGTTTCAGTTATTTGTTCATCAAACACACACAATTCTCATCTAGTGACTGGTGCAAAATGTTTACAAATAGAAAACCATACAATTCTCAGCCCTGCAGTTTAGATTCTGGCCCCAAATGTCTCCAACACCACTGTCTGTTGATATGTCAAACAAGTTAGGAATTAAGCAATTGGGGATCCTGAATTAAGTGAACATCATTCATTATTCCCATAAATGGTAACAAAACTACTATACCTGGAACAAGCTGGGCTCCTCCACCTCTTCCAGACTGGAAGGCCCAGGTTGCTCCTCGGAAGCCTCATCAGGGGTGGGCTGCGCGCAAGGAAGCGTGGAAGGAGGAGTCGAGGTTGGCTCCGTGACATCAGTCTGGTCTTTCAGAAAATGGAGACTCTGATAGTACCAGAGCTTGGGCACATAGAAGTTGCAGTTTCCTCAGACTTCACGACCTTCTTCCGCTCCCTGATATACGCACTCCTCAGGCTGCCAATTTTCTTTCTTAGATCATCAACAGTTGCCGCGGGGAACCTTGGCTTGACAAATTCCACAAGTTCCTCCAGGGCTGCGTGCCTCTTTGGTTTGTTGGTGTAATGTGGGTGTTTACCCTGCCATAAAACGGGAAATTCCCTGAATTTGGCAATGAAGAGGGGGAGAAAACTCATGTCGTTGAATCCCTTCATAATCTCTGCAAGACACAACACCACACAAAACCCTATAAATTATGTCACTCCTAATCTTCTCCATAAAGAAGCCTCAAGTTCAAATCAGTCTAGGCTAGTTATGTACCAACGTCAAATTGTACCTTCGTTTGTAGCGATCGTCTCGTGCGTGAGTTTTCTCTCCCCTCGTCTCCCAGATCGTGGCTACGACACAGGCGTGTGACGTTTTATATACAGTGCGCATGCGTCAAAATCCGCCCGCCCCTGACGATCTTTCTCGTCTATTCCCCACCCCTTCTCTTTACGGCGCAGTGGGGAGAGCACATGGCGTGGACACAGCAGGTGCGCCCCAAATATCCCACCAACGAGGAGGAGGACGAGGAAAGTCCGGAGGCAGAAACGTCCCGATCCCGGAGCCTGAAATTCAAGGCCTCCAATATGTAATTTGGAGAAATGTTGGAGATGGTGGACATATTAAAAGAGGAGCGACTATGATGGGAAGTATGGGCCTTACCTCAACCCCAATGTCCGCAAGGCCAAGATCATGTCTAAAGTTGTGAGAAGGCTGTACAATCAGTTTGGGGTACAACGATCCAAGGAGCAACTGAGGAAACGCTGGTCAGACCTGAAACTGAGGGAGGCCGATCAGTACAGAAAGATCAAGCGAATTCTTCAAAAAAGTAAGTAGTTGGGTTTTGTGTTTGATTTCTTGCTTGCATACTGCTCCATTGTGGTTTGATTTTTACAAAGTTGTACATTCCAAAATGGCCACTTTCAGGTTCGTCTGTGCATTCGATCGTACTCAGCCTCGATCTTTCTGCCACTGTCATGGTCGTGTGTGTGTGTCCATTCGATCGTACGCAACCTCGATCGTTCGGCCACTTATAATACGATGTTTGGTGTTTTTTTGGGGAAAGGAAGTTTGTTCTCACTAGAAATGTCATCAAGAATGTAAAGCCAATTTATTCAATGTAAAGGAGAGGTCACCCAGTAGCTGTTTACCCATCTGGACTCTAGAGCACTAGTGCTGGGACACCCAAACCCCCTTTTTATTAGGCTTTTCCACACATGTGCTCCAGTGGATACTAGAGGGGTGTCTCCATCACACAAACTTCTACCAAAAAGCTAGTCAGTTTAGCACCTTTACAAAGTGACTACATTCATGTAGTTGGCATTTGTAACTGGCCAAACTAAAATAGTGTCCATCAGTTTCAAGCAATGTTTGTCATTTCCTATTTCTGCCCTCAATAGATTGTGTTGCTAAATCTTCCTTTTGTACATTCTCATAGGGGAGCGAAAACTTGGGCCGTCTGAGGAAACCCCCAAACCAACACCTCCCAAAAAAGGGGAAAGAGCAGAAGCAGATGAGGAGGAGGAGGAAGGAGAGATCATCGAACTTGGAGAAATTGTCACCACAACAGGTGAGTGTGGGAGAACACAGCTACTGGTAAGCTAATCCATGTATGGCTGCCTCATTTCCAACACCCCATTTTTGTTTGTTTGTGGTTTTTAGGTGACGTGGATGTTGTGGAAGAAAAATCGCACTTTACCACAGAGAGTGCCCACGTACTGATCGGAGAGATAATGGTCTGCAATAGAGATCTAGATTACATAAAGCAAAACATCAATGATGTTCAACAAAAATTTAAGAACATCATTGATGTTTTAGGAAAAATATGAAAACGCACCAAGTAATTAACACACATTTGTGCCAGCTTCTGAACACATTTGCAACTTAAAAACTGTGTGAAATTTGGAACATGCACACATTGTGTCCACATGTGCTAGCTCCCATCATGGTGGATGAATGCCAACGTTTTTTTGGGGGTGCAACCACTTTACGAACTACGAAAGTGATTGTGGTGAAGGGGTTGCACCCCCAAAAAACGTCCATTCATCCCCATGATGGAAAATGGCACTTTTGAAGCTTCTAGGCATGTGTTTTACCATCTAATGACCATTTTCAGACCCAAATTGTGTGCATGTTGTAAATTTCCACTTTCCGGGGGTGACCCCCCCATGTGATGAAGGCAAGATCAAACACACTTTGAACATATAGTCATGTCTGATCTTGTCTTCACTTTACAAAGTTGAACTTTCCTAGTTCATAGGTTCTGTTTAGCTCCATGCCTGGTTTTACCAATTGCGGAATGTTTGTAAACAATGTTGTAAATAAGCAAGATGTTGTCAGTTTTGGCGTGAAGATTGTAAACGCACTTGTGAATGTTTTACAAGTAAACTTTTTTATTTTTCTAAATGTGTGGCTTCCTTATTTAAAAAACACAATGCATTATGTATGTAAAATGTAAAGGATATGGGGGGCAATGGGTGTTATTTACTAAAGGCAAATCCACTTTGCACTGCAATTTTCTTTCCCAGGGAACTTTTTCAATGCACTTGTAGAGCATAGCGGATTTGACTTATGTAAATGACACCCACAGTGCTTTGTACGAAAACACGGAGCACAGCATTTTTGAGAATACACACATGTCAGACCTGGTGATGAAAAGGAGTATTTTGGGTGTCAGTTATGCAGGACAAACCTTCTCTAGACCAAAGATTAGGTAGGAAACACACAACATGAGACTAATCTTTTTGGGAAGAAGAGACTGTTACCTCCTTTTGCCCAGAAAGTGCATTCCCACTGTCGAAGGCAAAGGGAAAAAATGTCAAGGTAAAATAAGCTAAAAAGAAGACTGAAATGACAAGAAATCAGAGGTTGTTTAAAATATCAGATTTATTAAAAAATGCCTCTCACACATCGTCAGGCAGAGCAATGGCCCCCCTACCCACAAAGTACTCCATATATTGCTCGCGGACCACGCGGGCATTTAGAGGGGGCAAGCCTGGACGTGCCACTTGAAGGGCTGTGAGGTCCGCATTTGGAGGGCCCTCCACATCTGGGCCAACGGGTACCACATAGTTCCTGTTATGTCTTTTGAGGAAGTTGTGCAATATGCAACAGGCAAGAACTATGTGGTTCAGTTTGTATTCCGCCAAGTTAAATGCCGTCAGGAACAGGCGGAAGCGGCTGGCCAGGATGCCAAAAGTGTTCTCCACCACTCTTCTGGCTCTGGACAGCCTGTAGTTGAAGACCCTCTGGTCCGGGGTGAGGGTCCTCATCGGGAACGGCCTCATCACATGGGGAGTCAACGCAAACGCTTCATCTGCGACAAAGACGAAGGGAGTCCTTCGGCATTCTCCTCTGGAGGTGGCAAGCACAGACTGCCACTTTGGAGACGCCAGTAGAACTCCGTGTGCGTAATGGCACCACCATCCGAGATCCGGCCGTTCATCCCCACGTCCACATACATAAACTCGTATGTTGCCGACACCACCGCCAACATCACTACACTATTAAACCCTTTATAATTATAATAGTAGGACCCCGAGTTGGGCGGTGGGACGATGCGGACGTGTTTCCCATCAATTGCCCCTCCGCAGTTAGGAAAGTCCCAACGGCTGGCAAAGTGGGAGGCCACAGTCTGCCATTCCTGTGGCGTGGAAGGGAACTGTGGAGTGAAACAAGAAAAAAAAATTAGTCACTTTGCACCTAAACATTGCAAGCAGATTAGACAATCAACATCTTGGAACAAGAGCATTGTATAAAATTGGAGGCAGGAAAGTATTTGCACAGAAAAGTACAGGCTCCCCTTCACAGATTACTCACCCCCCATCAATCCCCCACTTCTGATGGGCCATTGGCAATAACTAGGGTTTTGGGGGGGGGGGGTAACCCTCTGCACTTCATTGATTGGCAAATGGCTCAATAATGTGTGCTAGTTTGGCCAGACCCTCTGTACTTAACACTATTGGCAGCCCCCAGGAAAGATAAAATAACATTTCACCCCCCCCCCCCCCCCCCCCCCCCAAAAAAAAGGCAGGCACATTGTGACATTATGAAATTACCAAGCAAGCTAATAGGAGGGAAAGAAGACAAAAAAATAGGAAATGGAATGTATGGAGGCAGCCCCTTGCACTACATGCTTTGCTGAATTCATCCCTAAAGATGCCCACTATAAAGAGGTAGGTATATAGTGTGTATGGACCTTGGGAAAGCCAGCAGATAAAGGATTGGTACCATCTGACAGAGCAGTTGGGGGAGGGGGTTCCTAATCAGTTTGCCCCCCCCCCCCCCACCAAAAAAATAAAATTAAAAATTGCATTTTGTGTTTACTTGTGTTGTCCTTGACTATTGTTTAAATTGGTTTGATGTTCCGAAACACTTAAGTGTGACAAACATGCAAAGGAACAGGAAATGAGGAAGGGGGCAAACACTTTTTCACACCACTGTATGTGAAGCCATTTGTCCTGATTTTAAACTGTAAGCCCCCGTACACGGTCAGACATTCCGATCACCAAATCCGTCGGATAATTTCCGACAGATTTTGTCCGAAACTGGTGCTGCACACACACGGTCGGACAAAGTTGTTGGAAAATCCGATCATTCTGAACAAGGTGATGTACAAAACGTACGACGGGACTACGTACAGGGCAGTAGCCAATAACTTTTGTCTTTAGATTTCTTCTGAGCATGCGTGCCACTTTATGCGTTGGAATTCTACACACGATCGGAAAAAGTCAGATCGGATTTTGTTGTTGGAAAATTTTAGATCCTGCTCTCAAATTTTTTCCAACGGAAGAAGCCTGATAGAGCCCACTCATGATCGGATTTTCCAACAACATAATCTGATCAGACTTTTTCCATCAGAATATCCGACCGTGTGTACAGGGCATAAGTCTACTGCTTTTTATTAAACAATTTATTGGACTACTACACCATGGAGTTTCCTTTATGTTGCATGTGAACATTGCATGGAGGGACCTGCCTAGAGATATTGGCGTTATTTGTGGAAACCGTTTCCTATCTGATTGGAGGCCCCAGGAATGGGATCTGTTGTCTGGATTTTGGAGACACTTATTGTGTAACAAGCCCAACTAGACCAGTAGGGGTCTTTACCTGAGGTGGGAGGCTGGGTTAAACCACAGGCGCACTTCCGATGGTGGAAACCGTGTTGTTGATTTGGATTCATTGAACGTTACTTTTCTTCACACAAGCACTTTATTTATGAACTTTCTCTATTTTGGCACTTTTATATAAGATAGTATCACTTTTAAGATTACAGCACCTTATGAACTTTTTTTGTTTAAGCACTTTATATATTGCATTGTCACTTTGAATACTGTGGCACCTTAGGGTGCGTGTTAACTACTTATTTGATGCGCTGTCACTTTTGTATTATGCACCTATTAGCTGAATATTATCTTACTATTATTATTAATATTTTTTGGCTCATTGAGTGAGCGCCACATTCATTATTATTCAATTTGATTGTCCAATCACAGCAGGAGTGGGTCACGCGCCCCAGACCCAGCAATTGAAATCACGTGTACAAGTAGGTGATTTCATGCTGTATGTTCGCCCTTCTTCAGTAAATGTACGTGGGGTGGTCCGGAAGCGGTTATAGTGCTATTAAATGTCCAAAACTCACAGACAGGCAGGGTTTTTATAACAAAAGAGACTCTACTGGTCTCTTATGTCATAAATGCCTCTCCCACCAGTCAGTAGTAATATAATCTGAGTCACAGTTGTGCAGCTCAGACCACACTGATGTCACCCTCTCTATGATGTGGTGAAGTGACTCTTAAGCACATGCAGGGGGGTGATGTCATTGGGGGGCTAGCCATTCAAGCAGCCAGAGAAAATGAACCCAGTAGGAAGACTGGGTGAAGGTGGAAGCACCTGGGACCAGTTGGAGAGATGACAACGCATAGCTAGAGGGCTGCATTTTAGAGTTAAGTTTTCCATAATGTCCTAATATGCGGTGCATACTAGCACATTATGGCATAAACCCCCTGGTGTCCCATAAAAAAAATTGTAGGAGAGTTTAATACCGCTTTAAATGTGAAATCACTAATTAGAAACTGTCTTTAATGCTTTAAAAGTATTACAGTAAGCCAAAAGACTTTTATCTTTTTTGATTAAAAAATGATTTACACTTCATTTCTAAAAGTGTGTTACTGCTAATGACGAGTACTAAACAATAATTAAATCGTATATTTCTAAAGACAGTGACATTTTAAAGAATATTCCTAAATTCAGTTCACCAGTGTTTAAGGACATATTTCCATTCAAAAGTCAATAAAGCAGTGAAGTAAGCATTAACAAATCCATTTAAATTTTTCAATGTGTTAGGTGTTAGACCTGGCTCACACTAGTGCAGTTTCACATGCGACTTGGGTTGCACAAAATCGAATGACAAGTGAAATCACATTGTTCACATCATTCAACTCATCACGGAACAATTTTTAAAGAGGTTCCTGTGCTACTTTAGTGTGATTTCAGTGCGATTTTGGCCCCATAGAATATACAAACCTTATCAAGGTTGCATCAAAGTTGCTATCAAGTAGCATTACATAATTGCACTGAAAGTTGGATCGAAATCCTATTGCAGCAGTGTGATTAAATAATTGAAATTTCTGGTATTAGTCAGGTCAATATGAATCTAAAGCAAAGGGGATTCCCTGTTTAATTCAATGAAAGTAGCACAGAAGATTGTAGGCTCTGTGTGACATTTTTCCTATTATTTAAGTGATTTAATATATTCTGTCTAATTATCCATATAAAGAGATTATTTTCTTTAAAAAAAGGGGAATTTGACAAGGTTTAAATTAAAATGACAGAATATTTAAAATCATTAAAATTAATAAAATAAAAACTGTATAACAATTTTTCGAATGTCAACTCATTGCCAGAGACATATCTGACTTTCCCTGCATAAAATGTATAAAGACACAATGACATTATCTGTATGACCACCATCTATGCCCCCTTGTGTATGTTTGTGTGGGCCCTACAGAGCTGTTGAATCTGTACATTTATCAAAAATCTGACAGGTTATGTGGTGAGAAAGGTGAATTTCCTTCACTATCTCTCCCCTTCCTATCTCCCAGGGATGCTGCTAGCATCCAAAAAGACATAGGGCACTTTGGGACACCCAGTATCAGGAAAAAGCTATTTCAAATCTAATTCATGGTGCTTAACACTAAACATCATTTAGAAGTTGGATGAAATATTTTGTGTAGTATAACACCAAAACAACAGACCAAGACAAGGTACAACCTAGGAGAAGAGAGGGACAGAGCAATTTGGGTTTAGATGTTAAATAGAGGTTCAAGCAGAAAAACAATGACTTCACACCAGTGTTATACATATGTTTGTGAACTGAACATGTCAACTTTTTGCTATACTAACAAATTATTCCCCAACTAAGGCAACCCTAGGTTATTTAGGATTTAACACTGGAAGGCTTGAACTTCCTCTCTTGACTGTGCAGAATGAATTGGAAAATAATCATAATAATGGCATTGTGGTTGCTATTGTGATGTGGTGTTAAAACATGCTGTCAATCATGTTTTTTAAAGTTAAAGTCTTATGCCCCATACACACGATCAGACTTTCTAACAACAAAACCGTGGATTTTTGTTCGAAGGATGTTAGCTTCAACTTGACTTGCATACACACAGTCACACAAACGTTGGCCAACAATTACGAACATACGTGATATGACTGACGTGAAAGACGTACGTGATATCTCCATTACGAACGCTGGTTTTACAAGACAGAGTGCTTCCAGCTCATACTTGATTCCGAGCATGCGTAGACTTTTGTCCAACGGACTTGTGTACACATGATCGGAAAGTCCGACAACAATATTTGTTGGCGGAAAATTTGAGAACCTGATGGCCAACATTTGTTGGCGGAAAGTCCGACAACAAATGTTGGATGGAGCATACACACATTTGTTGTCAGAAAAAATCTGATTGTGTGCACGGGGCATAACTCTGGACATACATAAGATGATTAATATTGTTTTTCCTCCCCACCCAACTATTGCTCCTTTTTTGAGGGGATGATCTAATATAGAGTAATACTTACCTTAACCCACAATCCCACAGTCTTCCTCCCTCTAGGATATAGTTGTGATGGCCACACCCCTGAAGCCAGCCCGGTCAAGTCTCCGTCCCTCTCATTGATGCCTTCAATGTAGGACCAGCGGCCATCTCTGAGTATGCATTGTACCTGATGACATAAGAGTGCCCACACACAATCTGGCAAAGGAAAGTGGAGGAAATGATCACTACAGAGTAAGGTAGGTGGTAAGGCTGGCCAGAACAACCTCTTGAGAGAGTCTATAAGGGCTCATTTACACTTGCTCCGGCTTCAACACACATTAAAGTGCCTACTGCTTCAACATGCTTTTATAATGTGTTTTTGATGCTTCAGTGATGCTCTTTTGAAGCTTTGTTGAAGCCTGGCAGATGCCTGTGTGTGTGCGGATATATCATACCTGCAATTTCTCCAAAACAAAGTGAAGCTAAAGTTAAATTATAGCTTCTCAAAAGCGGCAGGTGCTTCAAGCGAGCTTCAAGTGAGCTTTGCCATAGACTTCTTTGGAGGCTTTAAAGACACTTTAAAGCACCACTAAAGCGACATAATATAATATATATAATATAATTTTTGAAGCAAAGCCGCAGCAAAGCAAAAGCAAGGTGTAAACAGGACTGTAAGCTAACCATTTTATTTAGTGACAGGCTTTGACTGGTGTTGAGAGAGCTTTCACAAAGCCTGTGTGAAGCCTTGTTTTGAAGCAAGTGTAAACTAGCCCTTAAACATTTTCACAGCTTACTGTGAAGAACAAATGGAATCATTTTTATATGTTCCAGGAAAATGTTTTAACAATGTGTGTGAGGCTTTTGTCCTTGGGGCAAGTCAGACAAGAAACAATGACACGTCCTGGCACAAAGAAAAAAAAAACATATGGGCAAATGTCTTCTCCTATCAATATTTGCAAGACTGCCTACAGACTCATGCACTTATGCCTTGTGCTATGTTAACTCAAATATATGCTAAGAGACTACTACTGTACCATAGTTAGAGTACCAAATAATGTATTTATAATAGATAATTATGATATAAGCTCCAATCTGGAATTTAAGATGGTCATAAATGGCCCAATCTAGACTTAATTTGATGGACCAATACAATATACAGGTCATTTAAGTATACCCTAAGTGGAGATAAAAAGCATTCCTGAAATCTGAAGGTTTGCCAACTTGAAAATCTCTGTGTGACCTCCTAAATGGAAAGAAGGATTAAAACTAAACAGTGAACATATTCCTCTTCAGCTCATCTGGCAAGTCACAAAATTAAACATGGTGAGTCCTGGCACTATAAATAGCAAATGTTGCCCTGCTAATGTTCTCATGGACACATCTACTTGTGTATGCTGTGCCTTAAGGGGCAATGGAGACTACTTCTGGGAGTACAATGCAAAAAGCAATGCAATTAAAATTGTTAAGGGATTAGTGCAGGGGAATAATGCAGATGTATGCCTTATAGACACCTTGACACAAAGCAAGTTTTCAAACAGCAGTAGCTCATAACAATCAGTCACAAGTAATGTGTCTTAGGTCATCTGCCTTAAGTAAACTGAAATGTAAACTGTAATTACTGGCTGCAGATTTAATACCTCTGCAGGCATTTGCCACAGCTAAAATAGATACAGATATTGAAGTGTACATACACTTCACTGTGGCAGGACTAGTATGAAAATGTTACCATTTGTTTATTATTCTCAGTAATTTAGATTTTTTTTAAAAGATCATTTAGTTGCATCACAATTAAATAATGGACTGTGATATTTCGCCATGTTCTTTGAAGCTTAATCTAATGTTATATATATGTGCCACTGATATCACACATCAATTACATCATAAATCACACAGAATAGAGGATATTTTATAGCTTCTAAAACCATCTGGCTAAAAGTATGAACAGCGTGTAGTATTTCTAGTAAGATCCACCAACCTGTAAAATGAAGCTTTGTCATGGCTTCTGGCCAGGGAACAGAATCTGTCTTTCATCACCCTTAAAATGAAAACACTTGAATGACTTTTCAATGTTTCATATTCAAAATTCCTTCCTGCTCTCTTAGCCCTATAGTCCTGGTGTATCTAAAACAACAGCGACATCACTTGATGACCCAGAAAAATGCATGGAAAAGTACACTGTGTGCAAATAAAAATGTACATTTAATTATACCCTATCACAAAATGTTAAATGAAAAGAAATAATAACTAGAAAGTCAGAATATTCTATTGGCAATATCATAACAGATCTCATCTTTTGTTTTGTTGTTTTTGTTGTTATTTGTTGCTTCCTTTTACTGCATTCAACTCTGTGCAAAGAAGATTAAATCTGATTGGCTGCAAAAGACAGAAACGTTACTTTCTACAGTTTCAGTAAAACAGCCTTACATTCGGACAATGGCCAGAATACATTTTTATTCTGGCCAATGAAATTAATTAATGCCCAAGAACTTGACGCACCTAAACGGAAAACGTGTCAAGCGTTTCTTCTGCCAAAACATTGCTGAGAGGAGAAAGGGAGTCTAGGAGAGTAAGCACAATGTCCAGTGTGCACGAGGCCTAAGACATCTAGCTCTAACATACAAACCTTTTCTATTAGATGCCACAGACAGCTGATGCACACATATGTGTTTAGTGCATTACTCGGGTGTACAAAGTCTATATTAAAAAAGTAGAAGCGGGGCTTGTGGAGAAAAAACACACACACACTTTTTTTTCTTTTTATTAGATGTTTTTCACATAAAAGTTACAAACATAAAAAACGTATTAAACATTCAGCACTACCATTCAACAGTGCACAATGTAGCTCCCAGATAAATGAAAACAGAAATCTTCCCAGAACAAATAATGAAGAAAGAAGAATAAAAAAAATCTATAAAAAGGGTACATACAGCATAAGAATGTAACCAACACTATATCTTCTTGTGATAACAAGAGATATCAAAGTGCCCATCAAGACCCACATAAACCCAGCATCTCACAACAAAATACATTTTTTTTTTTAAAAGGACCCCCAACCAGGGGGCAATTAATCAGACGCCGTGAAACTATTTTCTATCCAACCACCCCATCCCCTTTTAAACTTATCAGGTACCTCTCTGTTTATAGTGTAATTTTAGTGTTTTGGGGGAGTTGACTTTTCTGCCAGGTCTGATTGCGTTCCATTGCCATAGAAATGCAGAAGCTCGGTGCCAATGTCCTTTCCTGTAATGACATATATGCCCCACACACTGGATATACCCACCAGCAGGTCCATGCATCGCTGTTGAAGCTATAGCAATCACATGACCTGCACATCTAAAGCCGCATTCACGCCTGGGCCTTTTGAGTAGTGGGCAGATTTCCTGCGATTCTGCCCATGACTTCAAAATGCTTAGGTGTGAATGACAAATCACACAACGCACATTTCAGATGCCATTCATTTGAATGGTACCTAAAAATGGGGTGCGGTTCTACTGCTAATGTCGCACAATAAATCACACTGCAATTGTGGAAAAACCTCATAGAATGAAGCATGTTTCCCAAAAGAAGCTCCTGAACTTTTTTTGAGCGACAAGCTTCACGCAATGTTGTTTGCCGCGATTGCAGCGTGATTTATCGCACAACACGTGAAGCATAACCGCACTGCATCAAATGAAATGAAATATATGGCATCTGAAATATGCATTGTGCGATTTCTCATTCACACCTGAGTGTTTTTGAAATTGTGGGCAGAATTGTGGCAAGTCTGCCCTCGATTTAAAATGCCAAGGTGTGAATGCAGCCTAACAGTCATGATAGCCTTTCATTTCTCTATTGAAAAATGATTTTAGCATTACTAAGGTTCACAACAGACTTGCACTTGAGAGTTCTGTCTTTAGTAGTAGCGGTGATTAACTTCTAATGTTCTATGGATTAAAGCTATTTCATTGTTGTCAAAGTCCTAACCTGGCCATGGACACTGGACCTCCCCAGATCCCACAACTGAAATGTATACCTGTATCATAAGTCTGGCACCCCCTTACACCAACTTATCACAAAGAAACAAATGCAAACATATTCAACTAGGCTGACAGTTTCCCTGCAGTTTCCCTGCATACCCTTCAAAATAAGTTGCCTATCAGTGTAGTGCTCATTGTTCAGCTCTTCATAATCATCAGGACTACGTGAAAACAACTGGACGAAAACAAAAGATAAGTTCATCTTTTTTGCTGTTAAAAAAAATATGCATTTATTTTATTTTTTTCGAAGGATCAGCAGATCGCGGAGACCATGTCCGGCTCCTACAGACTCTCAGCATACAGTAGCTGTCTGCTCGTACCTCATTAGGGCAGGCAGTTACCTGAGAGCAGGAAGATGAATGAACTACAAAGACGCTTACCAGCATCATTGAAAACTACAAACCATCGGCCACAACGGCTAATGGCATTTGTAGACATTCATTCACATAAAACTGTGACTGAATGATGCGACCGTGTGTGCGGAGCCCCAAACTGCATTGCTATTTTCAAATTGTGACAGTGGGTGCTGAAAAAGAATTCCCCGCCAGCTGTCACTGGGAGCTGGCGGGAGAGGCTGCAGATGCTGGTACATGTTACATGTTCCACCCGTAAAACAGGTGGAACATGTAACATGTTCCAAAGCTGACCTTACTCTTTTAAATGTTTCTTTTAACACTTTTAAGTGTTTCACTGTTCTTCGATTTCAAGACAGGAGAGTTCACTTTGGAATACGTTAAAGAACTGAAAATTAAGGTATCACAAAACAAGACAAGGGAAAAACAAATGATAAAAAATAATGTGTTTTCTCAAGAGAAAAATATAATAAATTTATGGTTAACATTTTTGAAGATAGGTCCCGATACTACAAATGAGTTTTGTAAAAACATTTTTTAGTTCTTTTTCAAATACATGTTTTCCAAAATCAGTTTGTTGTGCAGCATAGTCCGTGATTTTTTTATTTTATTTCATTTTCCACTTACAGACAAATTAAATAAATGTTTGCAAAGCAGTAACCCAATGAAAACTGCACAAACCTATAAAGATTTGTTAAGTAATGCAAATCTTATTTCATGCCATTGGCAGAAAAAGAAATTGGCACAAATTTAAGAAAAACAGTGATGAATCTGCAAAATGTATTTGTTTATTGCCTGTTAATCAGATATATTTGCACCAAGTGAATTCATGGTTGTACAGCAATTATAATAATGTGCAAATCAATGTTGGAAAACATGGGTTTGGAAAAGAGTCCAATTTAATTATGAAGTGTTATTGCCCATTGAATCATTTCTAAAGTGGTAATATTTACTGTAAGAGAGATAACACACCATATGTGATCATATTTTGAAAGCATAAAGATGTGTATAAATGTAGTCTAAGGCCTAGTCTATACTTGCGTTGAAATAGAGCGGTTGCTGAGCACTTTTTATAGCGCTCCAATAGTCCCCTGTTGTACGTACCCGTCACACAGTTTTTTACCTGACAGCTCTGAATGGTTACATCCCACAGCAAAATGATACCCCCTATTTCTTTTAGAAGGCAGTACTTCTGCCAAAAGGGACACATTCATGTGAATGGGGCAGCACCACAATGGCAAGCCAAACACAAGGTTTATCGTTGTGGAATCGCATTCCCATTCAAAAAAACTTGTAAACAAACAAAAACTAAAAAAATAGGTACCCAGAAGGAGGTAGTTTCAACTCCTGAATATCCAAACAAGAGAACTCGCTGCTCCAGGTGAGACAGGAAGCCTAATGATATCACGGGTGCCCGCCTCGGCTCGCTTCTAAATACGATCAACACTGAAGAAATGGCTGCACTCCAAGAACCATCAAAATTCTTATTTAATAAACGAACATCCCAAGTGTTACAAATAGTTCAAATGGTAGACCCGTTTCACACACTAACAGGTGCGCTTATTCATTACCAATCAGAAGGAGGCGAATTGCGTGCGTGCCCGCGATCCCGATGCGCTCGTGTCACCCAGACACGGCGCATCTCCGATCGGCAGGAGGGCTCTGTGATTGGCCCTCCTGAGTACATGACGGTTGTGTCCAATTGCAGCCGTCATGTGATGTAACCACAGAGCCGGTTGCTAGGCGATCGGCTCTCCTCTCCTCACACAGAAGTTGACAGTGAGGAGGGGAAAGCGAATCGCTGTAGCCGGCTGGTGATCAGTGAGCATGAGCTGTTTTTTTACAGCTTTTTACACACTGATCGCCAGTGTAAAACACACATGTAAAACATGTACACAATATAAAACACACATGTAAAACATGTACACAATGTAAAACACATATGTCCCCAAAACACATGTTCCCACATAGTAAAAACACCTGTCCCCCACAGATTTAACAGTAAAATCACATGTCCCAATGATCATCTGCGCACATCTGTACATGATCATCTGCATACATATGTCTGTGATCACACAAATCAATTATTATTATACACTTAACAGGAAGACATGTAGCAGAATACATTTTGGCTTAAATTTATGACAAAATTCGATTTTATTGCATTTCTTTTAAACCAGAAAGATATAAGAAAGATATCGCAAAAAATAAAAAAAGAGTCGTGAATAAATACCACCAAAAGAAAGCTCTATTTGTGCGAACAAAATGATAAAGATTAAATTTGGGTACAGTGGAGCATGACCGCGCAATTGTCATTGAAAGTGCAAGAGCGCTGAAAGCTGAAAATTGGTCTGGGAAGGAAGGGGGTGAAAGTGCCCTGTATTGACGTGGTTAAAAAGATTATTGAATATTTGCCTTTTGTACATTATCACTATCTTATATCCTATTTTTTAAAATTCTTCAAAATCAAGCTAACACTTGTTCTGGTTTAAATTAGGCCTGATTTTGTCTTTCAACAAGCTGTATAATTACAGCTGAAATACTTGCACATTGGGGAGATAGTGTTGGAATCAATTTAAATTGTCTTAAAAAGACAGCTGGGTCTACATGCAACAAAATAGAGCTAAAATCACCACAGGAATTAAAAAAAAAAAAAAAAAAAAACTGAGCAAACCAAAAACTTCCCACTTCTCTACATTGTTTCCCAATTAAATGTTTTAAAACAAAAAAGAGGGTGTTTGGAAAGTGTCAGGTAATGCACACTAATGAGATGTACTATAGGCGTTTCAGCAAAACAATTATTTTCCTATCAAGGTCTGTGTAAACTAGAGTTTAGTATCATGGTATACAGAGTTAGGCCTGGTTCACACAGGGCCGGATTTCCCACAAGGCCACCGAGGCCAGGCCTCGGGGCGGCAGTGGTGCAGGGGCGGCGCATATAGCAGCAGTTCAGCATCCCGAATAACTGTTTAACATATACTCCTGCCTGTGCGCTCCGTCCGAGCTCAGCGATGGGCAGCAGGCATACCTATTCAGCCTGTGTTTGGCTGAATAGGTCACGTGCGGGCGGCGGACACGATTGGTCACATGTGGAGGCGGGGCTTAACTGTGGGTGTCTGATCGCCCGGAGTCCCGCCTCCTTGCCTGTCGTGTGCTCTGCTGTGTCTCCCAAAGTCCTCACTGAGGTATCGTTCTCCTCTGTACTCACAGCCCCCTCTGTAAGCCACTCCCGCTCTGTCAGCTACCCCCCCTCTGTCAGCTACCCCCCCTCTGTCAGCTACCCCCCCTCTGTCAGCTACCCCCCCCTCTGTCAGCTACCCCCCCTCTGTCAGCTACCCTCCCTCTGTCAGCTACCCCCCCTCTGTCAGCTACCCCCCCTCTGTCAGCTACCCTCCCTCTGTCAGCTACCCTCCCTCTGTCAGCTACCCCCCCTCTGTCAGCTACCCTCCCTCTGTCAGCTACCCTCCTCTCTGTCAGCTACCCCCCCCCTCTGTCAGCTACCCCCCTCTGTCAGCTACCCTCCCTCTGTCAGCTACCCCCCTCTCTGTCAGCTACCCCCCCTCTGTCAGCTACCCCCCTCTGTCAGCTACCCTCCCTCTGTCAGCTACCCTCCCTCTGTCAGCTACCCTCCCTCTGTCAGCTACCCTCCTCTCTGTCAGCTACCCTCCCTCTGTCAGCTACCCCCCTCTGTCAGCTACCCTCCCTCTGTCAGTTACCCTCCCTCTGTCAGTTACCCTCCCTCTGTCAGTTACCCTCCCTCTGTCAGCTACCCCCCCTCTGTCAGCTACCCCCCTCTGTCAGTTACCCTCCCTCTGTCAGCTACCCCCCTCTGTCAGCTACCCCCCTCTGTCAGTTACCCTCCCTCTGTCAGCTACCCCCCCTCTGTCAGCTACCCCCCTCTGTCAGCTACCCCCCTCTGTCAGCTACCCCCCTCTGTCAGTTACCCTCCCTCCATCAGTTACCCCCCCTCTGTCAGTTACCCCCCCCCCCTCTGTCAGGCTACCCCCTCTCTTACCATCTTTCTCTCTCACCCCTCCTCCCTCTCAGCCCCCTTCTCTCTCCCCTGTCAGCTACACCCCCCCTCCCTCTGTCAGCTACACCCCCCCTCCCTCTGTCAGCTACACACCCCCTCCCTCTGTCAGCTACTCCCCCCATCTGTCAGCTATCCCCCATCTGTCAGCTATCCCCCCATCTGTCAGCTATCCCCCCATCTGTCAGTTACTCCCCTCTGTCAGGCCACCCCCTCTCTTACAATCTTTTTCTCACCCCTCCTCCCTCTCAGCCCCCTTCTCTCTCCCCTGTCAGCTACTCCCCCCTCTGTCAGCTACTCCCCCCCCCCTCTGTCAGCTACACCCCCCCCCTCTGTCAGCTACTCCCCCCATCTGTCTGCTACTCCCCCCACTCTGTCAGACCACCCCCTCTCTTACCACCTTTCTCTCTCACACCCCTCCTCCCTCTCTCACCCCTCCTCCCTCTCTCACCCCTCCTCCCTCTCAGCCCCCTTCTCTCTCTCACCCCTCCTCCCTCTCAGCCCCCTTCTCTCTCCCACCCTCCCTCCCAGCCCCTTCTCTCTCCCACCCTCCCTCCCTATCAGTCCCCTTCTCTCTCCCACCCTCCCTCCCTATCAGTCCCCTTCTCTCTCCCACCCTCCCTCCCTATCAGCCCCTTCTCTCTCCCACCCACCCCCTCCCTCCCTATCAGCCCCCTTCTCTCTCCCACCCTCCCTCCCTATCAGCCCCCTTCTCTCACCCACCCACCCTCCCTATCAGCCCCCTTCTCTCACCCACCCACCCTCCCTATCAGCCCCCTTCTCTCACCCACCCACCCTCCCTATCAGCCCCCTTCTCTCACCCACCCACCCTCCCTATCAGCCCCCTTCTCTCACCCACCCACCCTCCCTATCAGCCCCCTTCTCTCACCCACCCTCCCTCCCTATCAGCCCCCTTCTCTCTCCCACCCTCCCTCCCTCCCTATCAGCCCCCTTCTCTCTCCCACCCTCCCTCCCTCCCTATCAGCCCCCTTCTCTCTCCCACCCTCCCTCCCTCCCTATCAGCCCCCTTCTCTCTCCCACCCTCCCTCCCTCCCTATCAGCCCCCTTCTCTCTCCCACCCTCCCTCCCTCCCTATCAGCCCCCTTCTCTCTCCCACCCTCCCTCCCTATCAGCCCCCTTCTCTCTCCCACCCTCCCTCCCTATCAGCCCCCTTCTCTCTCCCACCCTCCCTCCCTATCAGCCCCCTTCTCTCTCTCTCCCACCCTCCCTCCCTCCCTATCAGCCCCCTTCTCTCTCCCACCCTCCCTCCCTCCCTATCAGCCCCCTTCTCTCTCCCACCCTCCCTCCCTATCAGCCCCCTTCTCTCTCCCACCCTCCCTCCCTATCAGCCCCCTTCTCTCTCCCACCCTCCCTCCCTATCAGCCCCCTTCTCTCACCCACCCACCCTCCCTATCAGCCCCCTTCTCTCTCCCACCCTCCCTCCCTCCCTATCAGCCCCCTTCTCTCTCCCACCCTCCCTCCCTATCAGCCCCCTTCTCTCTCCCACCCTCCCTCCCTATCAGCCCCCTTCTCTCTCTCTCCCACCCTCCCTCCCTATCAGCCCCCTTCTCTCACCCACCCACCCTCCCTATCAGCCCCCTTCTCTCACCCACCCACCCTCCCTATCAGCCCCCTTCTCTCACCCACCCACCCTCCCTATCAGCCCCCTTCTCTCTCCCACCCTCCCTCCCTCCCTATCAGCCCCCTTCTCTCTCCCACCCTCCCTCCCTCCCTATCAGCCCCCTTCCCTCTCCCACCCTCCCTCCCTCCCTATCAGCCCCCTTCCCTCCCTATCAGCCCCCTTCCCTCCCTATCAGCCCCCTTCCCTCCCTATCAGCCCCCTTCCCTCTCATCCCTCCTCCCTCTCACCCCTCCTCCCTTTCAGCCCCCTTCTGTCTCCCACCCCTCCTCCCTATCAGCCCCCTTCTCTCTCTCACCCCTCCTCCCTCTCACCCCTCCTCCCTCTCAGCCCCCTTCTCTCTACCACCCCACTCCCCCTCACAACCCCAATCCCCTCCATCTTTCTCACCCCCCTCTATCTTCTGCCTCCTCACCCCCTTACCTCCTCCTCTCACCCTTTCTCACCTCCCTCCCCCACCTCTTCTCCCCCTTAGGGGGCGAGGGCCCCATGATTCCTAACAGCGACCCTGTGAGTGTACAAGTTTGGATGTGTTTTGATTCCTGTGTCCTGCCGTCACACTGGGCACAGCGATGCAGCACCTGCCTCTACTTTGCCTTCTCTCCAAGCCCCCCCCCACAAGGGAAGGGAAGAATGAAAATAGAACTACAGTAGAGCAGCTTCGCTCCGCCCCCAAACTCCGGCTTACACATTTTCTGGCTCAAAACGGCTCCCGGTAAGGCAGTCTAATGTGGGTCTTTAGGGGTAGGGGACACTGATGGGGGGGGGGGGGGGCGGCATTGAAGGACCCGGCCTTGGGGCGGCAAAGGGAGTAAATCCGGGCCTGGGTTCACACCTATGCATTTTTTAGTGCATTTTAAGTTTTGCAGAAACACACTACAGTCCATTTAACATAGTTTCCTATGGTTGTGTTCACATCTATGCATTTTATGGGACTTTTTTCTGTGTTTTGGTTCCATAGCCTTCAATGAATCAGAAATGTGTATTGAAAATTGCAGAATGCACCCGGAGGCTTTAGAACATCCGTGACTCGAGAACATCGGGAACATCCAAGCTCATCGCGGCCGTTTACCACGAGATCGCTCCGTCAAATGACGGAGTGGTCACATGTAAACAAACCGGCGTAATTTCATGACGCCAGTTCCTCTCTCCTCTCTCTGTACCAATCGGTACAGTGTGAGAGGAGAGGGGGAGGGATCGGTGGCAGCAGTGCTGTGGGCGGGATCTGTAGTGCCCACAGCGCTGCTCTGCAGTCACCACCGATCCATCCATCCATGCTCAGCCACTCCTCAATACCCTGCAATACCCAGAAATACTCTGCAATACCCAGCAATACTATGCAGCAATACTCTGCAATACCCAGCAATACCCTGCAATATCCAGCAATACCCAGCAATACTCTGACAAACCCTGCGAAACTCTGCAATACCTTGCCATAACCTGCGATATTCTGCGATACCCTGCCATACCCTGCGATACTATGCAATACCCTGCGATACTCTCCAATACCTTGCGATACCATGCGATACTCTGCAATACCCTACGATACCATGCAATACCCTGCAATACCATGCAATACCCTGCGATACTCTGCAATACCATGCGATACCCTGCAATACTCTGCAATACCCTGCGATACAATGCAATACCCTGTGATACCATGCAATACTTGGCAATACCATGCAATACCCTGCGATACCATGCAATACTATGCGATACCCTGCGAATACCATGCAATACCCTGTGATACTCTGCAATACCCTGCAATACTCTGCAATACCCTGCGATACCATGCAATACCCTGCGATACCCTGCAATACCATTCGATACCCTGCGACACCATGCAATACCCTGCGATACCATGCAATACCCTGCTATACCCTGCGATACCATGCAATACTCTGCGATACCCTGCGATACCATACAATACCCTTCAATACCCTGCGATACTCTGAAATACCCTGCGATACCATGCAATACGCTGCGATACCATGCAATACCCTGCGATACTCTGCAATACCCTGCAATACTCTGCGATACTCTGAGATACCCTGCAATACCCTGCAATACTCAGCCATACTCAGCCATACTCTGCAATACTCGGTGATACCCAATCATACTCGGCGATACCCAGCCATACTCGGCGATACCCAGCCGTACCCAGCCATACCCAGCCATGCTCAGCCATATATACTCGGCTGTACTCGGCCTCTGTATGTGGCCAGGCTGTGGAAGTCTCACACATGTGGTATCGCTGTAGTCAGGAGAAGTAGGAGAATCTATTTTGGAGTGTCATTTTTGGTATATACATGCTATGTGTTAGAAATATTGTATAAATGGACAACTTTGTGTTAAAAAAAAAATCCGTTTTAACCACTTCCCGCCTGCCGGCCGTCATATGGCGTCCTTGAATTTGTGCGGGGATATCTGAATGATGCCTGCAGCTACAGGCGTCATTCAGATATCAGCTTTTTCAGCCGGCGATTCTCTACACCATAAGAATGATCATAGTGGCTGTTCCACTGCTTGATCATTGTTACGGGAGGCGAGAGGGGACATCCCCCCTCCCGCCGTCCTCCGGTTCTTCTACAGACTCACCGCTACGATCAAAGCCAGGATCGTTTTTTATTTTTTTTTATTTCAGGCTTTCCAGCCTAGAGGTGAGATGTGGGGTTATTGACCTCATATCTCACTGTAAAGAGGACCTGTCATGCCATATTGTTTGGATGTTTACATTCCTTGTAATAGGAATAAAAGTGATCAAAAAAATTTTTGGGGAAAAAAAGGGTCAAACTTAAATAAATAAAGTAAAATGAACAATAACATTTTTTTTTTTTTTTAAAGCCCTGTCCCTGTGTGCTCGCATGCAGAAGCGAATGCATACGCAAGTCCCGCCCACATATGAAAACGGTGTTCACACCATACATGTGAGGTATCACTGCAAACTGTGAGAACAATCATTTTGTCCCTAGACCGCCTCTGTAACTCTAAACATGTACCGTATATACTCGAGTATAAGCTGAGATTTTCAGCCCTTTTTTTAGGGCTGAAAGTCCCCTTCTCGGCTTATACTCGAGTCAGTGCGGTCTGCCTACATGAACAGCTTGTCATGTAGACAGACGGCACTGTTCAAAAGCCGCGCCGCCTCCTCCCGCCCGTCCGTGATAGGCGGACACTAATTTTCCCAGCAGCGCAGTGTTCCGCCTATCACGGATGTTCTCTCATTCTCATCTCATGGACGAGGATGAGAGAATATCCGTGATAGGCGGAACACTGCACATGACTGCTTGGAAAACCGAGTGTTCCTCCTATCACGGACGAGGAGGAGGAGGAGGCGCGGCTTTCAAACCCGCAATGGCGCCTGGAGCCTCAGCGCGTACGAGGGACACCGGACACCGCACACTGGACACCGCACACTGGACACCGGACACCGAGGGACGCGGGACACCGGATCGATCTGTCACAGGTAGGCTGCACTGGGGACACGGGGGGGTTGTATAGGACACAGGGGACATGTAGATGGGCATTTGGTGACACACTTTTCCACTTACAGTAGCTGCTCCATTTCCCCCCCTCGGCTTATACACGGGTCATTAACTTTTCCCATTTTTTTGTGGTAAATCAGGGGCCTCGGCTTATACTCGGGACGGCCTATACTCGAGTATATACGGTAACCAGTAAAAAAATTTCAAGTGTCGCCTATGGGGATATTTAAGTAGCGAAGTTTGGCGCCATTCCACAAGTGTGTGCAATTTTGAAGGGTGACATGTTAGGTATTTATTTACTCAGCGTAACTTCATCTTTCACATTATGCAAAAACATTGGGCTAACTTTACTGTTTTGTTTTTTGTAAAGCACAAAACATATTTTTTTCCAAAAAAAACACGTTCAAAAAATTGCAACGACCGCCATTGTATTCAATAGGGTCTTTGCTAAAAAAACATATATAATGTTTTGGGGTTCTATGTAATTTTCTAGCGAATAAATGATGATTTTTACATGTAGGAGAGAAATGTCAGAATTGGCCTGGGTGCTCCAGAACGCCTGCAGGTGCTCCCTGCATGTTGGGCCTCTGTATGTGGCCATGCTGTGTAAAAGTCTCACACATGTGGTATCACCATACTCGGGAGTAATAGCAGAATGTGTTTTGTTGTGTAATTTGTGGTATGCATATGCTGTGTGTGAGAAATAACCTGCTAATATGAAAATTTTGTGAAAAAAAAATCTTGATTTTGCAAAGAATTGTGGGAAAAAATGACAACTTCAAAAAAACTCATCATGCCTCTTTCTAAATACCTTGGAATGTCTTCTTTCCAAAAAGGGGTCATTTGGGGGGTATTTGTACTTTTCTGGCATGTCAGGGTCTCAAGAAATGAGGCTGTTAGTACTTCAGGTGTGATCAATTTTCAGATATTGGCACCATAGTGGACTCTATAACTTTCACAAAGACCAAATAATATACCCCAATTTGTACTTTTTTTACCAAAGATATGTAGCAGTATTAATTTTGGCCAAAATTTATCAAGAAAAATTACAAATTTGCAAAATTTTATAACAGAAACAAAGAAAAATAATTTTTTTCTTTTTTCTTTTATAGTGCAAAAAATAAAAAACCCAACGGTGATTAAATACCACCAAAAGAAAGCTCTATTTGTGTGAAAAAAAGGACAAAAATGTAATATTCAGTGCTGACGCACACTTTAAATGACAATTTCGCAGTCATAAAACACTGTACACAAATTACATTTTTTCACACAAATAGAGCTTTCTTTTGGTGGTATTTAATCACAGCTGGGGTTTTTATTTTTTGCTAAACAAACAAAAAAGATGGAAAAATTTGAAAAAAAATAAATCCTGTTTCATAGTTTGTTATAAAATTTTGCAAACAGGTGATTTTTCTCCTTCATTGATATGTGCTGATGAGGCGGCACTAGTGGGCACTGATAGGCTGCACTGGTGGGCTCTGATAGGCTGCACTGATGGGCACTGATAGGCACAGATAAGGCGGCACTGATAGGCACTGATAAGGTGGCACTGATGGGGACAGATAAGGTGGTACTGATAGGCATAGATAAGGCTGCACTGATGGCCACTGATAAGATGGCACTGATAGGTGGAACTGATGGGTGACACTGATGGGCACTAGTAGGTGACACTGATGGGCAGCACTGTTGATGAGGCACTGATTGGTGACACTGATAGGTGGCACTGTGGGCAGTGATAGGTGGCACTGATGAGTGGCACTGATGGGCACTAATATGTGATACTGATGGGCAGCACTGTTTATGAGGCACTGATTGGTGACACTGATAGGTGGCACTGTGGGCAGTGATAGGTGGCACTGTGGGCAGTGATGGGTGGCACTGTGGGCACTAGTAGGTGGCGCTGGCGGGCACTGGCACAAAACACTGTTGTGCACTGGCAGGTGGCACAGGTGGGCACAGATGAGCTGGCGTGAGCTCTCCTTAATCGGGACCGATGTCCCTCTGAGAGCCACCGGTGATCGTTTTTTTTTTTTTTTATTTTTTCTTAGCAAAAGGCTAAATACACAGATGAAATACATTTTTAGAGGTTGTTGTAGTTGCTAAAGCGGGGGTCAGCAACCTATAGATCGTGAACAGGTGACTGGTCTTGCTGTCCTGTAATTCCAGAGCATCAGAGTGCAATGCAGAGGGACTACTTGTAAAGTTGGAGCTGTAGTAGAGAGCAAGAACCGCATAAGCCGGGTCTCCTCTGTAGTGCTGGCTCCTGCCATATAAGAACTGTCACCCAGAAGAAGCGTCAGTCGGCAGGAGCCTCCCTTTTTTATTCCGGTCTGTCGGGCGGTGTGAATTTACATCGCTGGCCATTTTTATTTTTTTGTTTTTTAACCTGCCTAGCGGTAATCCCGAGTCTGGCTCGGGTCCAGTTTTTTCTGCTGAGAGCGGTAACCCCGAGCCAGACTCGGGCTTGCGTGCAGGATACAGGGGGGAAGTTACTTACCTTTTCCCCTGGATCCTGCAATGTCTCCCCGCTGTGTGTGCGAGCCGTCCGCTCGCTCGATTCACACAGTGCCGAGTGCCGCCGATCTCCGTTCCCTGCGACGTTACGACGCACGGGAGCGGAGATCGGCGCCAAATTTAAAAAAGTTTTAAAACACAACACATATACAATACTGTAATCTTACAGATTACAGTACTGTATACAAAAAATACACACCCCCTTTGTCCCTAGTGGTCTGCCCAGTGCCCTGCATGTCATTTTATATAATAAAATTATTTTTTTCTGCCTGGAAACTGGAGATTGTCCATAGCAACCAAAAAGTGTCCCTTTATGTCAAAAGTGGTTTTAGACCAGCTAGAAAACACCGATAATAAATTAGAATCACAATTTATCATCAAACAATAAATTTAATGACAGCGACTATTCTGCAACTGAGCAAATTTCAGTGTTTTTGATTTGATTACATTATTGAATAATTTTTATATATATTTTTATTATATTATAATTTATGATCTTGTGTTTCAAACTTTATCATACCCGGGATGTCTACTAGACTCTGGTTCGGACAGATTTAAGTGAGTTATTCATAAGAATTGCATGTACAATATAAAAACGCCAAATTTTTCCATGCAAAATAATTGTACCGCTTTCAGCACAAAATTCCAGCCAGAATCATACCGCCAGGGAGGTTAATAAAGGACTTGTCCCAAGCTGTCTCTTGTCTTTTTTACCATTTTTTAAATTTTTTTTGTGAAATGGTAGGGGTTACATAGTACCCCATTACCAATTCACATGGGGGGGCCGGGATCAGGGGGTCCCCTTGTTAAACTGGGCATCCAGATTCTGATAAGCCCCACCCGCATACCCCCACAACCACCGGGCAAGGGTTGTGGGGATGATGCCCTTGTCCCCATCAACACGGGGACAAGGTGCCTTGGGTGGCTACGCCAAAGCACCCTGCCCATGTTGAGGGCATGTGGCCTGGTACGGTTCAGGAGGGAGGGGGCGCGCTCTCATTCCTCCCTCTTTTCCTGCAGCCTGCCAGGTTACGTGCTTGGATAAGGGTCTGGTATGGATTTTGGGGGGACCTCTTTGCCATTTTTTTTTATTTTTGGTTTGGGGTTCCCCTTAATATTAATACCAGACCCAAAGAGCCTAGTAATGGACTGGGGGGGGGGGCGACAATTAATTACAGCCGTGATCAGTTTTAAATTACACTGTTTCCTTTAGAAATTTCATTTTGCTGTAGTACTGTTCTAAACACTGGAAAAATGTGCCATTTTACAGGCATACTATAAACACCCCCCAGGCATGATATTTAGAAGGAATATTTAATTTTTATTGTTTCAATTTAAGCATTAAATAAATCACTGCTCCCGAAAAAACGCCTGTTTAAAAAAAAAAATTGCATTGATACATGTCCCCTGGGGCAGGACCCGGGTCCCCAAACACTTTTTATGATAATAACTTAAATATAAGCCTTTAAAATTAGTACTTTTGATTTTTCATGTTAGTGTCCCATAGACTTTAAGGGTGTTCCGTTGGTTTTCGAATTTGCCCCGAACACTGCATATTGTTCGGTGTTCACAGAATATCCGAACAACCAAAGTTCGGCCCAAACCGTTCGTCCCAAACTTATACTCGGGCCAAAACGTTCGTCCATCCCTATCAGTAAGCAGTTACAATAGGGAATATTTATCCACACATAATCAGCCCACAAATGTGGCCTTGCTTTAAAACGTTTAGTCAAATCTGTTCATCCCATGTGCCCCTATTTGCATTATATGCCAGAATTGTAGGTATATGTTTATTTATTATTATTCTCAGTAATTGCTTACAAATAAAAATACAATCCTGTACTTCAGCTTTATATTCTGATCCTCATCTGTCTATAGGTATCCAGATTTTAAAGAGGGCGTTCAAATTTCCGAGTCTCTGGATAGCCTTTTTGCTTTAATCCAGTCCGAGCACTTTTCTGCATATACTTTATATAATCTTTCTATTTTCTTCTTGAGCTTCCTCTTTTATTTATACTTCCAATTTTGGACTGCCATGTTAATTTTGGAAATTATTTCTTATTCATCCTGTTTACATAACCTAACCATCTTAGAGGATTAATATCCATGAACTAGAGTTAAATGCAATGTTTATCAAACAGAGTCCAACACTGTATATTAATGTTCAGCTTATTCTTGCATGTATTTATTTATCTACATTTGTCTATGCTTGTGAGGACAGCACACAAGTAATTAGGAATATAAATACTTTAGCTCATTAAAGCTCTACATAATAAGTATTATTACTATTAATATTATTATTATTCATGATTTATATAGCACCAACTGTTGTACAACACTTTACGATATAAAGTAGAGTTACAATACAATTCAGTACAAGAGGGGTCATAATCCTGATTTTTAAACTGCTAATTATCACTTTTTTAATGTTATTCAAACCATATAGAATTTTTTCCATGAAGTGGAACCAAACTCCGCCAAACAAAGAATCACCAGACAACCAAAGTCTTTCTGCCAAAAAATCTTTTCCTAGCTCATGGTGATTTTTTTGTCTTTTCTATGGTGTGCAGCCTTGCTCATTCTATTCATACCAAGTAGGTGCCAGGGACAATACAACTCTTGCACACAAATGACATCATCAGTGGCTGTCTAGTGGCTGAAAGAGGTGCAGACAGAATCCTTAACCAGTAGAAAAGAGTGAATTATTGAATGCCTGGATGGGTCTGTGGTCTTTTTTGTTGCGGGATCTGCGATGCGCCCAGTGGGTCCTCCCCCTCCTCCCCTTGCACTCTTAGGGTTCGGGAGGTTCGGGTTCGGGAGGCTCGGCGCCATGTCCCTCACGCCAAGCATGTGACATCAGTCAAGATGTCATTACGCCGACGTTCAGCGTAACACTCTCGTGTTCCAGCATGAGGGAGCTTACACGCCAGTTACTGAGTGATTACTCAGCTCAGGTGTGGACCCTTTCCCTCCATTGCTTCACGCACGTAGCGTTAATGGCATATATACATTCCCCCGCCCAATTGAAGCGAGCTGTTCACACAGCCAGTCTCTTCCTGGGGTTCTTGCACACTAGCTACATGCATGTGCTGGTGTTGCATTGATGTTTTGGGGTGAGTTTTTCTTGGTTTAGGATTCTTGTTTGGTGGTCCAGCTTTTTCAGTCCAACATTTTCTTTTCCCTTTTTTCCCCCCTCACTTGGAGCTTCTCTTTTATGATCCCTGATACACACATACTTAGGTATCTGCCAACCACTCTTTAGATACAGGCTTATTAATATTTATTGGCACTATTTTTGTTATCACTCCCTGTTGAGATACACAGCGTTTACTGTTATCTATTTATTTTTTATAACCCAATACTGTTATAATTATACACATATTCAATTTTGTTCCCATATATCACTGTTTGATGAGTCACACACCATCATTATTTGCCATATGGAGATTATTGATATACTCTGCATTTCCCCACACAGTCCGGTGTCACATCCTTATATATTCCCACCTCAGCTTCCATGACGAAGCTATGTCTCAGCTCACCTGGTGCCAATTGCCACACGTCGCATTCACTGTCTCAGTTGGTAAGTGTGGTTGGTTAACCACCTTTATACAACAAACACCCATCTTCCTTGATATTCTCCCTCTCTATTTTAGAGTGTGGTTTATTATATTCATATATTCCATAGGAATCTCTGTCGCATCTGCTCCTGATGAGTGAACCCCATGAAGCTCTACTTGATGCCACAGCTACACCACACATGGAATGTCACCTATCTACTACCTATTATGCTTGATGATGTTGCCATTATATCATTCAGTGGATGCACACATATCATGTGGGCACAGATGCCGGTATCGAGCATGTTGCCGTCGACTCTTGTATGCCATGCTGTATATATCTACATTAATTACCATGTATTCACTAATATCATGTGTTGTTATGTATGTACTCTTTTATCTATCATGTTCATGCCTTGTGCACGCTTCATGTATATAAATGAAATTATTTTCCATTGTTTTTATGTCCATGATATCAATAAAACAATTCATATTGATTTTTATGTCCACTATTCAATTGTTAATTTAAGGTCCCAATTCCCCTTTATTTTCAAATTTCTTTCAGAAACCTTAACCAATCATGTTTTTACTATAATGCTGTTCTAGCCATCCTGGACCTAACGTTAACTTTCGCCATATTGTGCAAGTATGCTGAGCTTGCCCCTACCAATGTATGTTTAATAATGCTTTAAGAGGCTCTGTTTTTTAGGATAAAGCACAGAATGTTTAGCATCTACTTTATGTTTTTTTTTGCTGTCTGTGTCTATATCAGGGAGATTATAACTGTTTGTTGTAAGGGCAGAAAGTGAGGGAGATTAAAAACCTGTTCAAATGAAAACCATAAAAATCCAAAAAAGGTGGGATGCCATTACCAAAGCATTACCATGCCATTACCAAAGCAGTTCAAGTATACAGTAAGGTTCTTCACTGGGTGAAAATTAGGGAGAGATATAGGCAATTGTCATTTACAAAGCAGTCAATGATATATTCTTGAGAAGAAATGTAGATAATTGTAGTGTCTAATATGAAGGAGAGCACTTAAATATATATTTGAGAAAATATCTCAGTGGAAGTGAGGAAATTAACCCCAGGTTATATCTAAGCACATATCACTGGCAGGCCTGATTTGAGTCCATAGGAGACCATTATTTACTCTATCTACTGCTATCAATGGACTTGGAAACTAGGAGAGATTTTAGGAATATTTAGAATGTACAAGCATTTATTTTATTCCTAGAGAAAGACATTGTTTGATAGCTGGTTTCTCCTTTTCTTTCACTGCGTAGGAACCTTATTTTGAGGAGATCATACATTAATCCAATGTGGAAGGGATTTATAGGGACTGATTATTATTTCCAGCAACAGGAATTGTACATCATATGGATTTATTTTAGTTTATATTTTATGACAGTTATTGAATTTTTGAACATGGCTACCTGTAAAATCGATATTGTAGTGACTGTTTACAAACATGTTTGAACTTATGCACACCAGCTGGAGATATGAGTTTACCATATGATACCTGACAGGTGATAGCTTTCACTTATTGCTCTAAGATTATGCATATCACTCTATTTGATGGATTGAGCATTGAAGCTTTATGGAACATCTATTCATATTGTTAACCAGTGTTTTTCCTGCTGCTGACATACAACAGCACATCGACAACATTATGAATGAGTGTGTGGTGGTAACATATAGTGTGTAGATGCCTTTGAATGAAGTGACTTTCTAGTTACTTCAGTGTGACTTTACAATAACAGGATTTCATTCCACCACAGTTTACATGTATGTGCTCTGCTTCCAAGATTACTGCTGGTGTTTCCCTGTTAAAATACTGAAGGCCAGTTATGGGGCACCTATCATGCTCAGGATTTGAAAACATTACATTTAAAGGAGAAGTCCAGCCTGAGCTTTTTAGGCTGGGGTTCTCCTATGGGTCAGAGGAGTGCAATTCGTTTTGCACACCCGTAACCAGTTTTCAGCACAGAGCGGTCTGAAGTCCGCTCACCACTGATATCATTGAAATCAGTCCAGGCAGTGCCTCATTCCGACTTAGGAAGTCTGAATCCGCCAGCTGCATGGACTGATGTCTGTCTCAGCCTCTCAACAATCCGCTGAGAGCCTGAGACGTCCGCTCCCTACCCCTCCACAGCTCAGCGCTCCAGTGAGCGTGGAGGAGCAGAGCAGGGGAGCTGCTGACTGACAGGCAGCAGCTCTCCACTCAGGGAGGTGAGAGAACTAAGCCATCAGCCGTGTTCGGTGGCTCGGTTCTCAGTGAAGAGGTGGCGGGGGACAGATGCAGCAAAAACATTTTTCTCTTTTAATTACCATCAACCAGTGGTGCTCGAGTGTGCTTGCATATAATCTGGAATGTATTTCCTCACTTCCACCGAGGTGCTCTTCTCCATAATAGAACAAGGTGTTTGTCCACATTTCCCCTCAATATTATATACTGGAATGCCTTTATTTACAAGTGACATTTGCTTATGTTTCTCCCTATTTCTCCAATGGACAAGCTCACGGTTTGCTTGAACCATGTTGGTAGTACCACCTAGGGTTGAACTTTACCTAATAAGTATTTTTTTAGGAATTTTAAGCATTTTTTTTTTTAGGGGGAAACACCACTTTAAGTACAACAAAACATAAAATAGTTATTGAATACAGTTACAAGTGGTTCAAAAGAGAACAGATAAACCCCACTGGTATATGAGTATTTTAATTTAATTGTTTTTGCCTTTATGGAGCCGTAAGCATTTTTAGACCTTTATAACCTTGCTGATACCAAAAATTAGCTCAGCTAAGTTTGCTCACCACTCCTAAACCGTAAGCAAGGGTTCATTTACTAAAAGCAAATAGACTGTGTACTTTGCAAAGTGCAGTTGCTCCAGAGCTTTTTAGATAAGGGAGAGCTCTGCTGGCTTACATCATCTAATTATGTGCAGCAAAAAAATATATATATTTTTTCCCTTGCATGTGTTTAGGTGTTCTTTGTAAAATGAAGCTTTGCCTCATTTACTAAGCTCTGGAGCAACTGCACTTGCAAAAGTGCACAGTCTATTTGCCTTTTGTAAATTAACCACACTCTGTGTTCATGTTGAAGACCTGAAGACTAAAAGGCCAACAGCCTTTTAGCAAGGAAGCAAGGTGAACCTAATGCCCTGTACACAAGGCCGGACTTTTCGACAGCAAAGGTCCGACGAAAAAATCGGTTGGACAATTTGACCATGTGTGGGCTTGATCAGACCTTTGCTGACGAAAAATCAGACGGACTTTAGATTTAGAACAAGTTTCAAATCTATCCGACGGACTCTGGTCGAAAAATCTGTTCATCTGTATGCTTGTCTGACAGACGAAAACCGATGCTAGGACAGCTATTGTCTACTGGCTATGAACTTCCTTATTCTAGTCCTGTCGTACGTCATCACGGTCGAATCCATCGGACTTTGGTGTGATTGTGTGTAGACAAGTCTGATTCAACGGAAGTCCGTCGAAAGTCAGTCGAAAGTCCGTCGTAAAGTCAGACTGAATTCAGTCCGTCTAAAAGTCCGGTCGTGTGTACACGGAATAACTGCCTAAGTAAACTTCAGTGCTTCTGATGTAAAAATTGAGCATGCTTTTGTCTACAGTGTTTACAGCTAAAGAGTGAGGTCTTTTTTCAAAAGCTCTTTTACTGCTTGCTTAAACTTGTAAATATTTGAATATTCATAGTCTGGCCACGGGCCAGCTATAAGGAATCTATTTTGAAAAAATAGTTTTGTGAATGTTTTTTATTTTCAGCATTCATGCAAAGGTCATAAATAATACCCTAACTTTTTTTTTTATGTGTGAAACGTCAGTTTATATTTGTTGATTTAAGAGGAAAAATCTTAAGAATATTCAACCAGAAGAGTTAAATAGCATTTAACCAATTCCCGACCGGCGCACGACGATGTACATCGACAGAATGGTACGGACAGGCAAAAGGGCGTACAGGTACGTCCCCCTTAAGATTTCCGCCGTGCTATCGCGTGCGCGCCGCCGGTGGCACACGCGTGCCGGTCGGGACCCCCGTGAGTCTGGTCGCGGGTCCTGTGGACTCGATCGCCATGGGGATACCCGCGATCGTCTCACGGGACGGCTGAACGTGGAGATGCGGAAGTAAACAGCATCTCCCCGTTCTGCCTAGCAACTAGTGACACCGATCTCTGCTCCCTGTGATTGGCGCAGAAATCAGTGTTCACTAAATCACAGCCACGCCCCCCCACAGTTAGTAACACGCCCCTAGGAACACTTAACACCTACACTGCCACCTAGTGGTTAACCCCTTCACTGCCAGTGTCATTTACACAGGAATCAGTGCATTTAAATAGCACTGATTGCTGTATAAATGACAATGGTCCCAAAAATTTGTCAAAAATGTCTGATGTGTCCGCCATAATGTCGCAGTCACAAAAAAAATCACTGATCGCCGCCGTTACTAGTAAAAAAAAAATATTAATAAAAATCCTATAAAAACTATCCCCTATTTTGTAAACGCTATAACTTCTGCGCAAACCAATCAATAATCGCTCTTTGCAATTTTTTTTACAAAAAATATGTTGAAGAATACGTATTGGCCTAAACTGAGGAAAAAAATAGTTTTTTTTTATATATTTTTGGGGGATATTTATTATAGCAAAAAGTAAAAAATAATGCATTTTTTTTCAAAATTGTCGCTCTTTTTTGTTTATAGCGCAAAAAATAAAAACCGCAGGGGCGATCAAATACCACCAAAAGAAAGCTCTATTTGGGGGAAAAAAATGAGGTCAATTTTGTTTGGGAGCCACATCGCACGATTGTGCAATTGTCAGTTAAAGCGACGCAGTGCCGAATCGCAAAAAGTGGTCTGGTCTTAAGCCAGCAAAATGGTCCGGTCTGAAAGTGGTTAAGCAATAGAAAAAAAATATCTAACACTATAGAAAACAATCCAGACCAGAAGAACAACACCTTTTTACCAGTGGGGTCCCCCAAGGTTCTGTCCTTGGACCTCTACTATTCTCAATCACACATCCTCCCTGGGTCAGCTGATAGCCTCAGATGGCTTCCACTACCATTTATCTGCCAATGACACGCAAATCTATCTCTCTACCCCTCAGCTCACCCCATCAGTCTCCTCACACATCCCTAATTTACTAACAGACATTAGCCTGGGTGTCACACCACTTCCTCAAACTGAATCTATCTAAAACTGAGCTCATAATATTCCCTCCCCTACGTGCCCCTTCCCCTGGCTTCCCTGTCAAGATCAATGGCACAACTATCAGTCTGTCCCCACATGCCAGGGTGCTAGGGGTAACCCTGGAATCTGAACTGTCCTTTCAGACCCACATCCAATCCCTGTCTAAATCATGCCGCCTTAGCCTCCGCAACATCTCTAGAATATGCCCCTTTTTAACCAATGACACAACCAAGCTTCTAATTCACTCCCTGGTTATCTCTCGCCTCGACTACTGCAACTCACTCCTCATTGGATTACCTTTACATAAACTATCCCCCCTTAAGTCCATAATAAATGCTGCTGCAAGAGTCAGCCACCTTACCAACGTTCAGTGTCCTCCACCCCTCTCTGTCAATCCCTGTACTGGCTTCCACTCACCCAACGAATAAAATTCAAAGTACTAACAATAATTTACAAAGCAGTCCACAACTCTTCCCCCAGCTACATCTCTAACCTAGTCCCAAAATACCAACCAAGCCGCTCTCTTTGGTCCTCCCAAGACCTCCTGCTCTCTAGCTCCCTTGTCACCTCCTCCCATGCTCTCCTACAGGATTTCTCCAGAGCTTCTCCCATCCTTTGGAACTCCCTACCTCAAACTGTCTGACTGTCCCCTAATCTATTCATCTTTAGATGATCCCTGAAAACCCTTCTCTTTAAAGAAGCTTATCCTGCTTCTAACTAATACACTGTTTTACTTTCTCCGTCAGCTCATCCCCCACAGCTATTACCTTTTGTATCAATTGACCCTCGCTCCTAGATTGTAAGCTCTAACGAGCAGGGCCCTCAGGTTCCTCTTGTACCAAATTGTAATGTAACTGTAATGTCTGCCTTCATTTTGTTAAGCGCTGTGCAAATTATTGGCGTTATATAAATCCTGTACAATAATAAGAATAAAAAGAAGAGGAAACAATATGAGGAAGACTTCTGCATTGTGTAAAAAATGTATGCAGATTCCTGTGTTCTCCAGCAGCTGCTCCAGAGTGTTAACTGCTTTACAGAGCTCATACAGTGTTGCAGTAATGGAAATATATTGTAATATGTTGTTCATCTGAAGGGTTTCAGTTGGATAAACTTCTCAAACAATGGAGTTCATATCTGCGATACTGGGGTTGGGGAGAACTGCATTTCTTAATAATTCAAGAAAATAACAGAGAGAGGTGACCATGCCAGTTAGATCATGTTCCCTTACTCTGATTATGATTTTGACCAAGTTGTATTGTTTTAACTGCAGTAAGAAAAAAAAATCACACTTTTTGGTCAGAAAACCATGCACTTTGCCAACACTTCCACTGATATTAAAGAAGCTTTAACCATTATGTGCTTTTTTGTGCTATATGAAGATTAAGAAGAAGTTGATAAGGAGCAAGGATCCCACCCACAATCAGTATCACTGCTGCGGGTTTGGAATAGGGGGCAAGGACCACAAGTCCCAGAATTCCTATGGTAACAGAAAAGCCTTATACTAGTCAGATTTTGAGTGCACCAAGGATGTATCATTATTGACAAAGGAAGAAATTGAATTGTTTAATTTTCCTTTCTTGGTGGGATTGGGGGCACTGTAAACAAGGGAAAATAAGTTCTGAAATAATAAGACTAAAGTAAACAGCTACTAGGAGCATTTCTATTAACATTGTTATTTTTTTTTTCTTTGCTTAGAGTTTCACTTTAATTTAGTTTAAATAAACTCACATAAATGCATGTGTATGTGTGTTTTATAATGTCACTAAAACAGTATAAAAGCAGTATATCATTTTTATATTAGCTGTTTAGTACAGTAAAATATTGTACAAATCCAGCTCTAATCCTCGAGGATCAGTTGTTTCTGCAATTGCTTCTCTCAAAGTAGGGACTCCAGCTTGAGTATTGCCAAGAATCTATAATAGGATTACACCAAGCAATTGTTACAAATGGCAAGCAGTGTGTAATCGAGATGAACAGCTCATTTGGTGCACAAAATGGAAAACAGAATTAGTTTACAGGAAAATTCAGAAGTCCTTGAATGCCCTCTGGTGTCTTTCAGTATAATGCTTCACAGATTATACATTTATTCCACATTCAATGTACAAAAGGAAATGCAGGTATAATGTGCAGTAACAAATCCAGTGTTTATATATTAGAGTGTTTAACATGTGTTAAGGTTAGATTGCTATGTATTTTTTACTTAGAGCTATATTGCAAATAAACCTACAACACAGTTGTTCAGCATCAAGGACATAATAGAATCAACATGTAATTTCCAAATTAAGGAATAATAGGACAAGAGTATGGATAACATATTCCTATTGTAAACTTAGCTGCATAGTTACTGCCTGTTCTTTTCCATTATTAGCCATTTTAAGTTGTGTAAAAGCTAAGAATATATTACTGAAATGATTTGAATGGGATTTCTGAACAGGAGACCAACTTTTTATACTAAAATATCTTTATGCAGTAATAGGACTGTGACAGGCAGGGAAGAACAATGTACCATTATGACACACACTGAACTAAAAAAAGGCCAGTCAACAGCTGCCAACATATAAAAGACAATATACAGTCCAAAACACAGTGGTTTTGTACATATATGGAGAACTTCAGTTGTAACATAATATCTTCCATTTTGTGCAACGATTTTTATTTACAATCACTCTCCCACCTTAAATGAAGTAGAAGCACACCTGTACCAGAAAGCACCAATTTCCACAGAAGTTCTACAGTGAAACACTCACCAGATCCACCAGATTAAGTATAAGAAAGGTCCGGTCTTACTCATTAACATCACACCTGAGCTCTGTGCCCTTCACACCACTGTACTCACTAAAGGTAAGGATGGGTCCATCCACATCAGCTGCCGCTATATGTACTATGAGTTGGAGCTCCCTGTGCCCACTTCAAGGCTGCCTTCAGTTCTCATTTTTCCAGGAATGAAAAGCTCCTTATTGAAAACACCATCCCATGGGCCAATCATATGTACTCTGAAAGTTCAAGAGGTGCTCTCTGTTTATGGTGTGCCACATTTACTTCAATGGATCAAAAACATATACAGATGCAAAAAAGTGCTTGAATATTTGTGTGAATATTATTTAATAAACTAAAAAATATTGCACATAAAAAAAATTGTATGTTCATGCAAACATTATAACATATTAAAGGTCAAATGATTTGTATTTAAACTGCATATGTTTGCTTGGAGCTCAGCTTAAACATTTAGGCTTGAAAAATTGTGAGCATCTGGTTTATGTGGCATATCATTTTGTTTGTTTTTGTGTAAATGTAATACTTTTGTATAATTGTTTTATTATTTTATGTGTTTAACACAGTCAATACAATACAACATTGTACAATAGGCCGGACGGGAGCACTGTTGTTGTCATATGACATCCTTAATGTGCCTGTCGCGTGTCTGCCGATGACCGATCACTGCCAGTACCATGTGATCGCTGTGACCAATCACAGCAGATCACATGACAATTGTAAACAACGGATGGCTTCCTTTCATGCCATCCATTGTATATAACTGTGTTGCTAGCTGTGATTGGTCACAGTGATCACATGGTACAGACAGGGCCAATCACAGCCCACCTGTATCATGTGATTATAGCTTTGGCTAATAACAGCTAATCACAACATAGATCACTGAATCAGAACCGGTTTCATTGAATAAAATCGGTTGCTTATACCAATGAAATTCATTGGTATAAGCAATCATAATGTGTAAAAAAAAATCCTGATCACTTCTCTAGTACAGTGTTGCTATGGTAACACTTGCTCTGGTCACAGTGTGTTAGAAAAAAATAAATCTAAAAAAAAAAGAAAAAAGTGTAATAATACAATGTCACCAGTCAGGATCCCTGATTACCACCACACCAGTTATATGATAATGCTGTACTGCACTGGTGACAGTATGTTAGAAAAATATATATACTTTTTTTCCAGACAAAACTAACTGTTTTCTGTAAGTTCTGTTTCTCTATTTTGTTGAGGTTAATATTAAGGATAAAAGTTTTTGAGGCATTGATTCTAAAGTTTGTTCGTTCCCCATATTCCTTCAAGGTTTTAAGCAATATGGGGACTGACTTCTGGGGTGAGCTTATGTAAAAGAAGACGTCGTCCGCGAAGGCCGCAAGTTTGTGCTCTTCGCTGCCGACTTTACAGCCTTCCACCTCTGGGTTTCCGCGAATTGTGGCCAACAGCGGTTCCAGGGATAGAACAAAAAGGAGAGGGGAGAGTGGGCAACCCTGCCTCGTACCATTAAACAGTTCGAACTCCGCTGAGGTCGTTCCATTGACCTTGATGTTGGTTTTCGGATGACTATATAGGGTTTTGATTTTTTGAATAATTCTGGGTCCGAAACCCATCCTCTGTAGAGTGTTGAACATGAACCCCCAGTCTACTCTATCGAACGCTTTTTCAGCGTCTATCGAGAGGAGTAGACTGGGGGTTCTCGAGTCTCCCATCCTCTGTATGGCCAGCAGTGTCCGAATCCCATTGTCCCTCCCCTCTCTGCCCGGGACAAATCCAACCTGGTCCGGATGGATCAGTGTGCCCAAGTGCCCCTTTATTCGATCCGCCAAAATCTTAGCGTATAATTTTGTGTCAAAGTTTAATAAGGAGATGGGTCTATAATTCGAGCACACCGATCCATCCTTCCCATCCTTCCTCAGAAGAGTGATTGTGGCTTTTAGGGCCTCTTCGCTCATATCATAGTCTATCCCTAGTCCATTCATATATCGCAGCAATCTCGGAACAAGGATCTCTTTGTACGTTTTATAATATGAGGCCGTGAAGCCGTCCGGGCCCGGGCTCTTCCCTGTTGGAGAGTTGTTGATGGCTGCTAAGATCTCTTCCTCAGTTATTGGCCTCTCCAGCTCATCTCTCTCCTCCCCCCCTAGGGCCATTAGCCCTGCCCTCTCTAGGAACTCTGATGTTTTCTGGTTATTTCCTATGCTGTCGTTGTTTCCCTTGGTTTTCACCTCGTAAAGTTCTTTGTAATAGTCTCTAAATGTAGAGGCTATTTCACTAGAGGTGAACTTCATCTCCCCATTTTTTGTTTGAATTTTTTCAATAAAATTTCTGGTTTTCTTTTTTTGTAATTTCCTTGCTAGATATTTCCCTGGCTTGTTGCCCCATATATATTGTTCCCTGGCCAATTTATTGAACTTCTGTCTGACTTCCTGTTCAGCTAAATCTTTTAATTCCTCTCTCTTATCTGTAAGCTCTATGTATATGCTCTGGCTAAGTGCCCCCCCAGATTTGTGCTTTTGCTCCAGGGTTTTTATCTCGGCCATCAGCGCCTGCGTCTTTCTCGCCCTCTCCTTTTTCTTCCATGAGGCTTTAGCAATCAGGAGCCCCCTAATGAACGCTTTATGCGCGTCCCACAGTTGTGCCTCTGAGACCTCTCCGTTGTCGTTGACTTGAAAGAACCATTCTAGCTCCTTTTTAATATGCTCCCTAATTTCTTTGTCATGTAACAATTCAGGATTGAGTTTCCATCCGCTAGAGGGTTGTTTGTGTTCGGGGAACCTTAACCTCATGGACACCGGCGCGTGGTCCGAGAAGGAAGCTATTCCAATTTCGGTTTCTTTAACCCTTTCCAGTATGCCATGGTCTATTAGAATATAGTCCAGGCGAGAATACATCTGGTGGACAGGGGAGAAGAACGTGTAATCCCTCAACTGCGGGTGCTGGATCCTCCACACGTCCAACAGTTGGTGCTCCGATAGTTTTTTCTTAATGCGCTTCAGTTGTATGTTGCCCCTCCCCGTGCCACCAGACGTACTGTCCTTCGCGGGGTCCATCACAAAATTGAAGTCCCCCATCAAAATCAAATATCCTTTCCTAAAAGCCCTTAGCTTACGCAGAATTGCTTCGAGGAATAAGATGGGTTTGATGTTGGGGGCATAAACATTGGCCAGTGTAAATTCTACCCCTAGGAGGGAGCCCCTAAGAAACAGGTATCTCCCCTCGGGGTCCGTCATTCTCTCCTCCACCGTGAAATCGATGTCCCTCGCAAACCCAATTGCCACTCCTCTTGCCCTGCTCGAGATAGTGTCTCCGTAGAACCATTTTGGGAGAGCTGGAGAAAAAAGTCTAGTATTTGAGGAATGTGCCAGATGAGTCTCTTGCAGGAACACTATACCTGCGCCATATCTCTCCGCTTCCTCCAAAATTTTAGATCGCTTGCCGGGGGAGTTTAAGCCTTTCACATTATATGATAAAAATTTAATTTCTATGTCCTTCATTTATCTTTTGGAATTAATTTTTTCCTTTTTTTTTTTTTTTTTTTCCCCCCTCTGAAGTATTGATGGTGACAACAGCCCCACAGCGGACGTGGTTTCCCTCCCTCTTCCCCCTATCCCCCTCCCCTCCCTTCCCTCCCCCTCCTCCCTCCCTTCCTCCCCTCCTGCCCCTCCCCTCCCTCTCCCCTCCTCTCTCTATCCCCCCCTCCTCTCCTACCCCAACTAGGGTCTCTAGATCCTTGGGGGCCATCTTTTGTGGCTTCCCTTGGACTCCAGATTCCTGGTGAGGTGGAGTTTGGTAGGCCCTCCGTCCCCCCTCCACTGCCCGAGTCCCGAGCCGCAAGGAGGGGGGCGGGCAGGGCCGATTTGAACAGGATTATTTTGCTACCTCCAATGTGAGATCTCCCTACCCCTCGTCCCCCCTCCGCTCTCTCCCCTGGAATCCCCCACCCCCTCCATTTCGTTCCAGCCCTGAAGCTCCGGGACTGGGATCCCGAGTTTCGCACAGAAACCTTGCACTTCCTCGGGGTATCTCAGCCTGGCCGTGGACCCCTCTTTTATCCCTATTAAGCATGAGGGAAAGCCCCAGTTGTATCTTATATTTTCCTTTCTGAGGATTTCCAGCAATGGTTTTTGATGTCTTCGCCTTTCAAGGGTGCGGGCCGATAGATCCGCATAAATTTGAACTTCTGCGCCCTCGTGCATTAAGGGGGACTTATTTCTTATTTTCACCCAAAGGTCCTCTTTTTCTTTGAAATGACTAAATCTAACTATAATGTCCCGTGCCCTCTCCGAGTCACGCCTTTCGGCTCTTCCCACTCGGTGTATCCTTTCTATGCCAGGGTAATGGTCTGGATCCTTGCCGCTTATTGGGCCCAGGATTGCCCATAGCTTTTTGTCTAGGTCTTCCCCTCTTTGTTCCGGGACGGCACGTATCCTCAGATTTTGCCTCCTGTCCCTATTTTCTTGGTCCTCAATCTTATAGAGGTTGTCTCTCTGGGCAAGGGAGGCGCTTTTTAGTTGTGATTTTAATCGCGAAATTTCCAGGTCCATCATCTCCATTTTCCCTTCCGCCGCTTCTACCCTAGCCAACATATGGCCCATGTCCTCCCGCAGGGTATTAATTTCAAGTTTAATAACATTTTCCAGGCGTAGCAGCATTGCCTCCATTTCTAGTTTATTGGGGATGTGAGCTCCTGCCTGCAGGTCTTCCCCCCGGCTAAGATCAATCTCGGTCTCCATAGTAAGGTCCGCTCTGGAATTATTTATTTCACCCTCCGCCCCGCTCCTGCTCTCCGGGGAGGTTCTGCCCTGGGTTTCTTTTCCTGATATTTTTGGGCTTGCACCTTGTCTTAAGTAGTGTTTTATTGAGCTTATCTCCCCTTTACTACTTTTAGTAGTCGCCTTCTTTGTCTGTTTTGCTTGGTCATTACTCATATTGACCTTCCTGGTGGGTCTTATCCTCTTCCCCAGTCTTGTTGTATACCTGGGCCTTCTGGGCCCTTTTTCCTCCGCCTCTGACCTTTATATTAGGGCTACTTAGCCCTTGATAGTTTGTGATCTAAGCGTCTATGCCAAGGCCGGAGCTAAGCCCTGCCCACTCCTCTCTCCCTTCTTTCGAGAGGGGCAGGGGAGGGCCCCAACCACCTGTTAGGCCTCAGCGTTTACCCTACAGGGAGAATGACTGGGGCAGGTATTAAGCCCTGATCAGACACACCCGGAGTCAGGGGGCTATTTCAGGCGTTCAAGCTGTAGTCTTCTGTCGTCTCCCACTTTAAGCCAGATCGCAGGATTACTCCCCGCTGCCTTGTCGGGGTTCAAAACATTTTAAAAGTTAGAGAAAGGGAAAAAAATAAAAAAAAAGATGAGGAGTTCCCTTTTTCAGGTAACCTATTATGGTGTATCCTCCCAGAGTCCCGCTGTCTCCTCTATCATGCTTTGCATCTCACTTTTATCGAGTGAGGGGGAGTATGGGGTCTATGCGTTCCTGAGATGTTTCAGCTTTTATCGCCCTCCTGTGCAATAATCAACAAAAACTTGTCCCCTATAATCCCTGTTTGCTGGCCCTTGACACAGAGTTCCAGGCAAGATGGCTGGGGCTAATAGGTTTGTATAAGGCCTTCCTCTGATACGCCCGAAGTAATAGGGGGGGCTGTTTCGGACAACCAATCTGTCCCCTTCTGTCACCTCTCGCTTTACCCCCGATTGTGATATTGCAAACAGCTGTCAGGATTTAAATCATTTCAAAAATTGGGAGAAAATAAACAAATAATTTTTTCAAGTGATATTTTGTGGTATATCCTCCCAAAGTCCCGCTGTCTCATCTGTCCTGCTGTGTGTCTCGCTCTGGTCAAGTGAGGGGGGGTATGATGTCTATGCGTTCCTGGGGTGTTTCAGCATTAGTTGCTCTGGTCAAGCGGGGGGGGGGGGGAGAGGTGGCTGTGCGTTCCTGAGGTGTTTCAACTTTAGTCGCCATCCAAGGGAACAATCGCATGAACTTGTCCCCTGTAATCCCTTATTTGCTGGGCCTAAACACAAAGTTACTGTCGAGATGGCTGCGGCTAGTAGATTTGTATTAGGCCTTCCTCTGATACGCCCGCAGTAAGGGGGCTATTTCAAACTTCTATCCCTCAAATCGCAGTATTACTCCAAGCTGCATTGTCAGGGTTCAAAACATTTTCGAGAGTTGGAAGAAAGCAAGCAATTCACTTTTTCATGTAATCGATTGAGATAAATCCTCCCCCAATCCCGCTACCTTGTCAGTCATGCTGTGTATAGCGCTCTAGACAGGTGAGGGGGGGTGTGATGTCTATGCGTTCCTAGGGTGTTTCAGCATTCGTCGCCATCCATCCTAGAGCAATCATCGCATGAACTTGTCCCCTGTAATTCCTGTTTGCTGATCCCTAGCGCAAAGTTTACAGACAATACAGCTGCGATTCAGAAGATTTGTATTGGGCCTTCCTCTGTTACGCCCACAATAAGGGGGCTATTGCATACACCCAATCTGGAGTCTTCTATCACCTCACACTTTGCGCCTAATCACAATATTAAAGGCAACCGTCTCATCCAAGTTTAAACATTTCAGGCATTAGCAGAAAAAAAAAAGAGGAAAAAAAAAACAAAAAAAAAAAAAAAACAGTTCACTTTTTCATATAATGTATTATAGTGTATCCTTCCAAAAAACCCCTTGCTGTGGCCTAAACGCCCTGAGAGATTTCATGGTGCTCCATAATAAGGCAATAGTAATGACCAGGGGCTGAAAACAAAGACAGAAAATGAAAAAATAAAAAAGCATGTCCTAGTATGTTTTTCTGTTTTGAAAAAAAAAAAAAAAAAAAAAAAAACCTCTGCAAACCATCACGGGGGTTAGCTTGATCTTACCTCCGGGTAGAGCGGGCTTCAGGGAGAGTGTGACAGATACTCACGGTCGGCGTTTTCGCTGCTATGCTTACATCGTTTGTCTTGCTGCCACCTATGCGTCCGCCGTGCTGTGCTTAGAGAGGGGGTTTTAGTGGAGGCAGAGCGGGGGGGTAAAGCTGGTACTGCCGTCCCGGTTCAATGCCGGTTAGAGCCGCCGTTTTTTTAAAAGAATTGCCTTGCCTTTCCTTTAGGGATGGGGCCCCCACCTCCTGTGCTGCTTTTCCAGGGAAGACGAGCTGGCCAGCGGGCGTCCGTCGCATCTCACCTACGGAACGATCCCGCGTCCTCCCTGGCTGCACACAGGCTGCACACCTGTTCTCCTCGGCCCTCAGGCCCCGAAACTCCTCCCTCCATGCGGACACTACGTCAGCACGTCCATCAGCTACTCTCCCTCACAAAGGATAAAATACTTAGGAATAGAACTGGCCAATAACCCCAGGAAATTATACAAAATAAATTATATCCCACTCCTAGAAGATATAAAAAAAAAATGCCAAGAGCTGAAGGGAAAAATTCTATCCTGGATAGGCAGGATCAATTCGGTAAAAATGATGATCTTACCAGTTATCACATATAAATTTCAGATGCTCCCCCTCCCCCTCCCAAAACAGTACCTCGGTAAACTAAGAGCCATCATAATGAATTTCATATGGAATTACAAAAAACATAGAATCTCCCTCCAAGTTCTAAAACAAGACAAAAGTCAGGGCGGCCTGGCGGTCCCAGACATAGAAAGTTATTACCATGCTATGGCACTTTTAAGAATCGCAGAATGGGGTAAAATAGGTAACACTAAAAGATGGGTTAGTTTGGAGGAAGCACTGAGTGAAGCTAGGCTGGGGAAGATTGTGTGGAATCCTCTGAAAAGCCGGACACTGGGAGAAAAGACACATATAATCACCATCACGACTTTGAAAATTTGGGACAAAATATATAAAATATTCAATAAAAATTATAATTCGCCACTTATAGCACTTAAAGAAAATCCTTTTTTTCCGCCAGGGTTGAAGGAAATAGGAGGTGGCTGGATTAGAAAGGATTGCACGAGATTAGGGGAAGTTATTAGTAAGGGGAAGGTTATGACATTGCACGAGTTACAGAATAATGAGGCTTTTTCCATAGATGGATGGCGGCACCGCCAGCTGACCCACTTTGTGGGCTCTCTTCCTAGCCTATTAAGGGAGGCTAAGGATCTAACAAAATTAGAGAAAATTTTTACGGCAGAATGTTCAAAAAAAAGAATATCCAGAATATATAAACTGTTATTAGAAAGAGATAGACCGGAGATGCCGCCATACCTTACCAAATGGGAAAGCGAATTAGGAACACAATTAGAATTAGGCACAAGTAAGAAAATTTTAAAATTAGCACATGGGTCAGCGGTAGACGCGAGAACGGCAGAAACAAACTTTAAGTGCATGGCTAGATGGTATAGAACCCCAGACAGGGTCAGCAACTTCCAGGCGGATACATCTGCGAACTGTTGGAGGGGGTGTGATCAAAGGGGCACAATGGGTCATCTTTGGTGGGGGTGTCCTAAAATCAAAAAATTTTGGGAGACTATCCTAAAATACATAAAAGAAATAACAACGATCGAGGTAAAAAATGATCCTTGGGTGGCACTTATGCATGCCACACCCAAGGAAACTAAACAATATAAAGGCTCATTGATTCCCCATCTGCTTAACGCGGCTAAAAGGGTAATTCCGAGGAGGTGGAGGGACAAGGAAAGCCCACCCTTATGGGAATGGGTAGACGCGGTGGAGTCCACCTACATGATGGAGTGTGTGCTGTACACCGGGGAGGAGGACAGAGAGGCCACGAGGGCTAGATGGGAGAGTTGGAGAAAATTCAAGAGGTCTTGGAGCTACAGAGAGGCTTTGCGAGTGCAGCCGTGACAACTGATGATCCCTGGGGGGGGAAGCCGAAAAGGGATCTAGCCATGGAAGGAAGAGCCTAAGGGCAGGAGAAGATACTGGGGAGATAGGACCACATTACAACGACAAAACAGCGGACGGGGACGGGGAGGGTGGGGGCACGGGGGGGACAGGGGGGGAGGGGGGGGAAGAAAAATAAAAACCCCCAGGGGGGCTAACTGGAAGAGTGAGGGAACGGGATCTAGGATATAGGAAGCGGAGGGGGAATGGAGGCTGGGTGGGATCTCGGATGTACATATGTATTTTTTGGGCTTTGTAAATTCCATGGAAGCCCGACTCAGGACCCCTATTCCCCCCAACTCCAGGGGGGAGAAAAAAAAAAAAAAAAAGAGGGTGAGAATGAAACAATCCACTAATGATGCTAAGACAATTAGAGGGATGGAGATGCGGGCATAGCTGACACTCACCCAAGAATATTCTTTCTGAAGTGGAAAAAAAAAAAAAAAAAGAAAAAAAAAGAAATATATATATATATATATATATAAATATGTGAAAAAAAAATGTAATTTCTTAATTTTCAAAATAAGTGTGACAAAAAAAATTACAACTTTTAAAAACTGGACTGTCTATTATTATTTGGGGGTGTTTGTACTGTCCTGGTATTTTCAGGCCTGAAAAAAAGAGTTGGAGAGTGTGTCAGTACTTAGAGATAAATCAATTTTCATACATACCGTATTTATCAACGTATAACACACACCGGTGTATAACAGGCACCCCAAGTTTAGAAGGGCATTTTAAGGGAAAATTTTTTTAGGAGGGAAGTTTAGGAAAAAAAAAAAACCTTACATTTAAGCGTCATTTGCAGCTTCCCAGCGTCATTTGCAGCTTGCCCAGCGTCATTTGCAGCTTGCCCAGCGCCATTTGCAGCCTTGCCCAGCGCCATTTGCAGCCTTGCCCAGCGTCATTTGCAGCCTTGCCCAGCGTCATTTGCAGCTTGCCCAGTGTCATTTGCAGCTTGCCAGTGTCATTTGCAGCTTGCCAATGTCATTTGCAGCTTGCCCACGTTTAAATTTCCCGCCGCCAAGACAGACCGCGCGAGCTCCGCCGAAAAAGACAGTGCGCCGCCGAAAAAGACAGAGCCCTGCCGAAAAAGACAGAGCCGACTGCTCGGCTCCGCTCGTAGTCCTGCCTCCCTGCTGTTTCTGGAGCGAGCGCAGGGAGGCGGGACTGCGAGCGGAGCTGAGCAGTCGGCTTGGTCTTTTTCGTCGGCGCTCGGTCTTTTTCATCGGTGCTCTGTCTTTTTCGGCAGCGCTCTGTATTTTTTGGCGGCGCTCAATTTTTTTTGTCATTTTTTTGGGGGGGATCGGCTTTCCCCCAATTTTTTTTTTTGGGGGGATCGACTTTCCCCCGATTTTAAGGGGGAAAGGTGCGTGTTATACGCCGATAAATACGGTATATATATATATATATATATATATATATATATATATATAAATATATATATACACACATACATATATATATATATATATATACACACACATATATATACACACATCATTTTGTCCACCAAAAGAGTCCACCAGTTTGTGGACACCAACTTTCCTACAGACTACATAATGAACACAGATTTGGGTTATGTTCACCAAAGAAATGTAGTAGAATAAATTTGGACCTAAATTTTGGAAGAAAGATTATTAATTTGCAAAATTGTATTACAGAAACGAAGAAAAACAAGTTTACTTTTCGTCTTTTTAATTTATTTAGCAAAAAATCAAAAACCCAGTGGTGATTAAATATCACCAAAAGAAAGCTCTTTTTCTGTGGAAAAAAATGATAACAATTTCTTATGGGTACAGAGTTGCATGGCCGTGCAATTCACAGTGTGCCAGCACTGAAAGCTGAAAATTGGCCTTGGCAGGAAGGGGGTAAAATAGCCCAGTATTGAAGTGCTTGGTTTGGATAAATGCAATAATTCCACAAAGAATATGATTTATTAGACAAACATTGGTTTGTTTTATTTTGGGTGCACTAGTTTTGTAAAGCATAGCTGAAAGGTAAAACATTAAATATGTGTTTTATATTTATTCCTGTGTATGTTTGTGTAATGGTTTTACACAGAACAGCCCCAATCCTCCTCTTCTGGGGTTCCCGTCAGTGCTCCTGGCTCCTCCGCTTCAGCGAGTGCCCCCATAGGAAGCTGCTTCCTATTGAGGTCCTATTGAGTCTATGCATCTATAGACACAGACAGTATTTTTCAGCCCTGCCCCCTACTCCCTTGTCATAGGATTTGATTGACAGCAGAGGGAGCCAATGGATTGTTGCTGTCAGTCTACCTATGAGGATAGAGAATGGAGAGTCTCTGCTCTCAGGCACAGTGCTGGATTGAGATTGGGCTTGTGCAAGTATAAGGGGGGCTGGGGGGGGTACCTGGTCAGAGAAGATCACAGGTCCAGGTGTATCACAGGTCCAGCACTGGTATTAAACCCCACGGCAGCCAAACATAATGACTGTGGGGTATAGGAGGGGGGCAAACAAACAATAAAACAAAAATCCTAAACTTAGGATTTAAAAGTGGAATTTCATTCAAGCTAACGAAATTTGAAATAGTCTTCTGTAATAACAAGTTATATTTACATGGTACTTATGCTTTATTTCTTTGTTGTAGATTTGTACTGTTTAAAACTAGGAGCTCCGTTACCCAACTACTATAAAAAAACAATCACTGTTGCTCTTGGGTTAGTCTACTTTTCTCTCATACACTGGATAATACTACTTTTTGCAAATTAGTGAATTAAACACTATTTGTATGAACCTCATAAATATAACCCTAAACACATACCGTATTTCCTATTAGACAAGCTGGCCTTTGGATTTATAATGGCCTTAAACAGCTCAATATAAGTGAGAAATGCTTCTATTTTTGAGCATTGCATAAGAGAGTGGATTGTATTAGATCTAGTAGAGGATGAAAGATAATTAATATCTGCAGCAGTTGGAGGTCCTCATTGCACAATGAGATACTCTAATCTGAAGAAGAGTTAGGAATCAAAAGTACCATGATTAGGGATGAGAAAAGCAACAAAATAGATTTTGTTGCAAAATTACGGATTTCCCAGTTGGAGAAATGTCCCAGAGACAAAAGTCCTTAATTTTGCTCATTGATTTGCTTAGGTAAAATTGACTTTTCTACTCTTATTTTTTGAGTGTGTTTTTTGGGGAGTCTATTTACAGGTCGTTTGGTTGCTTCTTCGTTTTGGGTAGTTTTTTTGTTGTGTTGTTGTGTTGTTTTGAACAACAACACAACCTAAAAAGTTTAGATCTGCTTTGAGGTGCAACAAAATCCCTATATGTAGCCTCTAAATTATGCTATGCAATGGTACTCTTAGTAAGCACTACATTTTTTAAACTTAATCGACCATTTAATATTACTTACTGTTTTTCAATGTGTTTTATTTGTGTGACAAATAAAATGTAGTTTATGTTATTGAGGTGCCAAGTTTGCACAGAAACAGGTCCAGGATAGTTGAAAAGAATGTCTGTATATCCCTGGAACCATTCACTCTTAAAACCCACCAAAATGAACCCTAATTTTACATACCCTATTGACTCCAATGCATTGCACCAGAAAGGCAACGTTTTGCTCAAATCTCAGCTTTCACCAAAACCTCAGGGAAATTAAACACCTAATTTCCCTAATCTCTAACCATGATTCTGAAGCAGTGAGTATCAAGTGAAGATGGCAGCGGGTCTAAGTACTCACTTGAGGAAAGGCAGATGTCTGCTTGATATGGATAATGAGCTTTCTAGTTTTAACAAACTTTTGATGCTTGATTACTTTCTATATTTTAGGTATTTATGAAAGATAATACAGCTTGTTACTTGTAATTTATTGTAAAACTGTGGTTAAATTGCCTCCTCTAGTGGCATACAAAAACAGACATATTGTATGTGCTTTAAAACCAATATATTAGTCTTTGTATCCAAATGATACCAAAATATTTAGTAAATATTAATAATTATAATATAAAAGAACAGTGGGATTGATTTACTAAAACTGAAGAGTGCAAACTCTGGTGCAGATGTCCATGGTAGCCAATCATCTTCTAAGTTCAGCTTGTTCAATGAAGCTTTGGACAAAAAAAAAAGAAAAAACTGGAAGCTGATTGGATTCTCAGAGCTGCACAAGATTTTGCACTCTGCAGTTTTAGTAAATCATCTCCAGGCTACTCTGATTGGGGATAGCAATAAAACAGGGAATGCTATCTTCATCAAACATTTACTGTAGGTGACTCAATCACTGTCATTTTAAACAAATGCACCAAGAAGGAGTTAAAGCGGAGCAATAAACCTGTTGGACAGATGGTGTACAGCTAATTTTTCCTATTTTAGATACAATCAGCCTGCCCATGCATGGTTCAAATCTCGGCCGGTTCCTGCTGAACTGGCAGAGATTTAAACCCTCTAGGGCTGGCTTTATACAGAATATTTTCAGCAAATTTTGTGGACTTTATCACATTTTTTTTTTCGTATTTTGATTGGACTTTATCACTGATCATTTTGGATATTATCAGTGATGGATGGCTACATAGTTGCCATTGCACTTGTTAATCACAGGCTATTCTGCTCTTTTGTGTGGACTTTATTACAGATTATTTTGGACATTAATAATGATATATTGTAAAATTATTGTTAGTGCACTTATTTATAGACATGTGCATTCATTTTCATCCGAATGCATTTTCTTTCGAATTTCAGGTATTTTCGTTATAAATGAAAACTAATGTGCAGAATCCGAAAACTGAAAGATCCGACATAAACAAATGCTTTAGTTTCATTTTCTTTCGATATAGATAGGAGATTCGACATATGGTCGAATGTGCCTAACCTTAGCTCTATTAGTCCAAGATTATTCGACAAAGAGAGAAAAGATTCGACATGAAGATTCGACGAAGCAGTCACCGCGAGCGGACATTTATGGTCAAATGCTCCACCCATAGGCTATAGAAAAATTCTAATGTTGGTTGACTAGTAATAATAATTAATAAATATAATTATTACTAGTGTCATACAACATTAGAATTCTACTATAGCTTGTAAGCGGAACATTCGACTGGAAATTTACGATTGCGGCATAGTACAGTTTAGCTGCTCCGTTGAATCTTCTTAGAACATTCGACAGACACCATAAGCCTTCAATGACAGATTCGACCTTAATTATTTCGGATTTTCGGATGAATGCATTTTTTAATGAAACAAAATAAATAAATAAAAAATTCGGGAGTAACAAAATAAATTTATTTTTCGGCCGAAAACGAAATATTTCAGTGTGCACATGTCTACTTGTTTATCACAGTTTTTGTTTCATTTTTAGTTGCTGTACATTTTTATTCTTTTTTTTTTTTACTTTTAAGTGTAGCACTTTTTAAACTTTTTAAAGTGTTGCACTTTTTATACTGTATATTGATATTTTTTTATTTATTATACCTCGTAGTGTGTGCATCTAAAGACACATCTCAGACAAAAATAAATATGTTTATTGTTTGCAAAAAACTAAAAGGTGTACAATTGTGTTTTTATGCAAAAATTATACAATCTGAATGTTTTAAGGATTGTTATGCCATTTTATATGTTATTTGATTACCTAAAACTATGCGAGTTAGTATAATCCATCAAACTGTTTTAATCATTAGCTATCATTAAATAAAAGTTTGAAAGTTTGTGAAAATCATAACAGCAATATTAGCCATCCCTTTGATAAAGATTACTTAACAGGGAAACCTAAAACAATTGTTTTCATAGACTTTATCTTTTGTGTTCTACCACTAGTTGACAAATGTTCTGTTTGGCCTTTGAAGTGCACTTTAATTAGGCTAGAATAGTTTAGAAAGACAGATTATGTTACATTGATACAATGTTACACTTTATAGTCTTTTATTGGAAAGAATAGTTTTCTCTAATCTGTGCTATTTGTCTTACAAATGATCCTTATCGTTTGATGTCTAGGCAAAAGGTTAATTCACTTTCATCAGTCCTTAACATAGAAAAAGTAACTAAAACATCTACTATATTTATTAAAGGTTTCCACCAGCCTGAATGTAAAAAAAATGTCCCTCATGATGATGTCACCTCATTTCTCATATACCAATCATACAGATCAACTCTAATTAGTCCCGCTATTTTAAGTTTATTTAAAGGCTGAAGTTTGTTAAATTTGTAATACAGCAAAATATTGCTTCTAGAAATATGTTATTCTAAATAATTAGTGAATCATTGTATTTTTTTGTAGGTGACATTTTCATTAACAAATTAACTTTCCTCAGCTTCAGAATCTCATGAACAGCTTGTCTATGAACTGTGCAACAGTGGAGTCTCAAGCACTTTGTCAAAGGGTGGAGCTCAGGCAAAGCATGTCTGTCAGTGCCTCCACAGGGACACAGATCCCACCTTTTAGCAATCCCCCTATGTCAACCCCTCCCCCTCCACAAACACACATACACCTCTCTTTCTAATGTTTGCATAGCCAGCATCGTCTATGACCTAGGGAGGTAAGGCTGCCAGAAGTGGCACACCTCTACCCAAAAACAATTGAGTATTGTCTGTGTAGCGCTGGCTCCTAATGAGCAGACGCTATTGTTTTTCAAATTTAAGTTGTCTGAAGCCACAGTTGGGCTTCAGGCTAATTATTCTAAAGTTCTGGTTTCTGTACCAGTTCAGCTGGGTTGCACTGGTTTCCCCTTGACCGTAGGTGTCGCTGTCACCAACGGTAAGTGTAGAAACGCAGTTCAGCTGTATGTGTTGAATGCCACCTATTGCTCGGAAATAGCTCAGTGGGAGTGTTCTTTCTGCTGTGTGTTCTGGGGGATGGTATTTAAGGTACCAACGCCATATCTGGGTGGGTTTTTTTTGTTGGTTTTTGGCTTTTTGCCTTTACTCTGGGGAAAACCTTGACCCCGACCTCATGGCCCTCCTGGCCTGGGGTGTGCAGCCTATGTATCCTGTGCCTCGGGGCCGGCTGGCCCGAGGCTATGCAACTTAGAGGGATGGTCCGGTGCTGTCTCGCCCGCGGAGAGAGGCCCAGAAACTGGAGGAGACAGGGGAGGACTTATCCAGAAGAGGACCAAGCGCAAGGCTGGTATCTCTGGAGAGGCCTGGAAACTCAGTTGAAGGACGCATCTTGGATCAACACCCATACAGTATCGCCGGATCGGCTGCAAGAAACTGGTATTGTATGGCAGTTCTCAAGATCTCTCAGTAATGCTTAAATGTAATCAACAAGTCTGTGGCAGAGACTTTGTCGAGCACCTTACCGGCTGCTAGGCCAAGTGAGAGGGGGCCTATCCGGGGGTTGCTGGATCGAGTCTGTGGAGCTGTTTGTCCTCTGGATTCTTCTAATACCTCTACCCTGCAATAACCGAGTGCCTGAACTCACTCTTAACCCTCTGACACTTTATTGAGAGACTTTGTCTTTATTTCAAATAAATAATCAAAAAAGGACTAAGTGTCGGATTTAACATTCTTTGGGCCACTTTCCAACGGGACCCCTAAGATGGAGACGCAAGCAGGTGAGGTAACGTTAAGCCCAAATCAAACCAGCAGCTCCTCCGGGGGTTAGTGCTACATCTGTGCTACTTTTTTTTTATTTGCACTAACATACAATTTTTTAAGACAAACTTTAAGGGTATGTCCCCCCTTCTTCAAAGTCCCAGCAGTACTACAGCTGGGACCTTGAAGAAGGGGACATACCCCAAAAGTTTGTCCTAAAAAATTGTATGTTCCCATCTTCAAGGTCCCAGCAATACTACTGCTGGGACCAGTGGCAGCTGGTGAAGTTTTAGGATGGGGGGCACCAGACCCCACCCTTCCTTTTTGACCCCTCCCACTTGGTGAAAATGGGTGTGGTTTCAAGAGAAATAGTGGGCTTGACTCTAAGGTTGTGTGGTGAGCATCTTAGGGAGAGAGGGATGGAGGGACAGCAGGCCCAGATCCTACACAACAATAGAAATATGTGTATTCTAGAGAGTTTAACAATCAGCAGATAACGATATTCCAAACACCTGGTGTTAGCATTTCAATCATCATTTCAATCATCCTGGCACCATGGTTGTTATGGTGTTAGGATGATTGAAGCGCATTATTTCTATTATTACATTGTAATACAAAGTAACATTTTTCAACTCACCATAATGCAGAATCAGTGGGAGCCCTGAGCGTGTCACTAGCCACGTCGCCTGCCACCAGATGCCATCAGGTGTCCCCAGCAGAGTCCGTCCTTACATCAGGTTCCCCCAGCGGAGTCCCTCCTTACATGCAGCCTGTGTCCCATCAAATGCAGCCTGTGTCCCATCAAATGCAGCCTGTGTCCCATCAAATGCAGCCTGTGTCCCATCAAATGCAGCCTATGCCCCACCAAATGCAGCCTGTGTCCCACCAAATGCAGCCTGTGTCACATAAAATGCAGCCTGCCTGTGTCCCACCAAATGCCGCCAGCCTGTGTCCCACCAAATGCAGCCAGCCTGTGTCCCACCAAATGCAGCCTGCCTGTGTCCCGCCAAATGCAGCCTGCCTGTGTCCCGCCAAATGTAGCCTGCCTGTGTCCCACCAAATGCAGCCAGCCTGTGTCCCACCAAATGCAGCCTGCCTGTGTCCCACCAAATGCAGCCAGCCTGTGTCCCACCAAATGCAGCCAGCCTGTGTCCCACCAAATGCAGCCAGCCTGTGTCCCATTAATGCAGCCAGCCTGTGTCCCACTAAATTCAGCCTGCCTGTGTCTCACCAAATGCAGCCTGCCTGTGTCCCACCAAATGCAGCCTGCCTATGTCCCACCAAATGCAGCCTGCCTGTGTCCCACCAAATGCAGCCTGCCTGTGTCACATCAAACCCCCCTCCCCTCGTTCTCCGTGAGAGCACAGCGGTACTTACCTTGCTGTGTTATCCTCTCCTGCAGTGTCTCCTTCCACTGGCAGTGGCGATGGAGGAGTCCGCTCCTCAAACTTCCGGTTTTCTCTCTCTTGGGCGCAATGGGAGAGAGAAAACAGGAAGTGACATCTAACTCAGATGTCAATCTAACCGCCCGGCCGTAGTAATAGATACTACGCGCGCCAGGCGGAAGCTACTCTGTGCTTCGGAAAGTGCCACAAGGCGGAACAAAAATGAAGCACCGCGTCTGCAATCTCATGATTGCATAGAAGTAGCACTTCCCATAGTGCACTGTGTCTGGCGTCCGAACAATGCACTAAAGGAGCTATTTTGTATTTTTTTTTTAAAGGGACTGGAGGAGAGGGGGGGCGTCGCCTGTGCACCCCTATGGACGGGCCGCCACTGGCTGGCACCTTGAAGAAGGGGACATACCCCGAAAGTTTGTCCTAAAAAAATGTATGTTAGGCCCCTTTCACACGCGGGCGTCGGTGGTCAAGTGGCACTATTTTTAGCGCCGCTTTACCGTCGTTTTAGCGGCGCTATTCGGCCACTAGCGCAGTGGTTTTACACCCCGCTAGCGGCGCTTTGCCGGCGGTATGGCCGCGCTGCCCCATTGATTTCAATGGGTAGGAGCAGTTCACCGCTGCTACACCACTCCAAAGATGCTGCTAGCAGGACTTTTTTTACCGCCCTGCTAGCGCACCGCTCCAGTGTGAAAGCCCTCCGGCTTTCACACTGGAGTGAAAGGAGATGCTTTTTTCAGGCGCTATACAGGCGCTATTTTTAGCGCTGTAGTGCCTGAAAAACGCCTCAGTGTGGAAGGGGCCTAAGTGAAAATAAAAAAAAATATCACTGACAGTACTTAATTGTTTCTGTCGCAAGTGCACTAATACGGCTATAATTACCTTACACATCTACCCACATATCATGTTGCTGTTCCTGGTAGTCCACTAGTGTTCTAGTGTTCTTTCTGTGGGAGAAACTAGATATATTCAACTGCAGGTCAGTGACGTGGTCTTCCCAGGTTCTCTAGGTTTTTACGTCATAACGTGCACAGACCATAACATACTCATTCCATAAACAGAGTGAAATTGTTGCATAATTCAAATAAAGTACATTTTATACACTCTTGGAGACTAATTGTATCTGAATTAACATCCAGCATGCTATATGTTAAAAAAAAAAAAAAAACTAGCGCTATAAGTACCTTTTTGTTGATTTTGATTTTATGTTGTGTTCCGGGTATCGCCCGCGCCATTGTTACTTCTGATTCCTGAAGCTGCTGCGGACGTAATTTCCGCCCTTACTTCGCTGCCCTGTCGAAATCTCGTGCATGCGCCGTGCCGTCGTAACCAAGTCACAAGGGGGAGTGTCAGGAAGAAGAAAATGATTTGTGCATCGCGAGACTTCTCCTCTATGCCGTTCAGAGGAGAATGTCTCGCACAGCACAAACTATACAAGCCGGACATATAAAAACGGCATTATATATATGCCGATCTTACAAGTACATACTGCGCAATCGCGCATGACGTCATTTACAATGCAAACAGGAATATAAACGAAAGTAAGCAAGTAAGTGCACTTTCACAGGCAGCGATTAGCTGCCTGTGTTATCTAGTTTCTGAAAAGATAAAGTTGTATTAGAGGGTTTACAACCACTTTAACCCAATAGCTTAACCCAAATTGAATGTTAAGCTTAAATAAGCAAATACATCAAAACAAAAGCAGTTAAAAGTCATACAGTTAATTTTTTTAAATGGAGCCAGGACCTGAGTAGAAAAGCCTGTACCTTGCCAATGTGCTGTAGAGAAAGACTCCACACTTGTGTGGAAACAGTGGTCTCTCTGCAACGATATAACTACAGCTCTGCAATCAGAAAATCTCATGTTCCCCGCTGTTTTAAACATTTTTTGTTTTGATGTACCTAGAATGTGACTATAATTTTCAAATTTCTAAATATACTAACTAAAACTAAAAATAACTCTCTTACTTTGAAAATAATAATACTTATTCTTGGTTATAGAAATTAATTTGAATCTTTATATCCTTTTGATTTTTAAATAGACATAAAGCAAGCTTTATGAGAATTCCACCTGACTACTCAGGGTATGTATACCTCAAGCATAAAAGTGGTCATCTTAGGGTCTCAAACATAATAGGCAGAAGCCATTGCATATGAATACCTTGATTTTTTATAACAAAAAATGTACCAGATCAACAAATCTGTTCCAATGCATATTTTGCATTACCATATTTAAAAATGGCTTAAATGTTGAGAAATAATACAGGAATATTGTATAATGATATTTTTTAGGTTTCCATTCAACAAGTGTGAACATGTCCTTAGGTATTTAATTTCTAAATAAGAAACAGAATAGAAGTAACAGAATGTAGCACAGGTGCTAGGCTAAATGCTTTGAGAGGAATGTACCCTGCAGAAAAAAAAACTATTACTAATATTCCAATCTGAGGCTAACAAATTACAGCAGTAATTTATAAGTTAAATGTCAAATGAAATTTTTCTGTGACATAACACATATTGGCTTAGCTTCAGAATTAGTTCATATTTCAATTCACAGAGATAGGAAAGGATTTACTTTTATTTTTGAGTGCACCTATCTATGTAAGCAGATTAATGTCAGTTATAGTGGATGCAGCTGGAAGCCTTGCGGGTCTATTCCAACGGTTCAGGATCAGGAAGAGAAGTCACCATTTAAATTCCAACCAGCTTGCCTGAGGTGCTACTTTGATTTTATAGATGATATGCCTACACAACACATTTTATGCTACATGACTATGTGATGCTCTATTTAGGCTGTACAGGTGAGCAGTTATGCTTTATGAATGCTATATTGATGATGCTGTCAATGCATGCAGTTGTTGCTACTATGACTAGAACCAGGATCTGTATTATATAGATTTAGTGCATGTCGTACAGACAACGAAGGGACAACAGCCATGGGTATTTTACTAATATTTGCGGAAACGGAAAACAAAAATAGCACAAATAAACAGCAAAGCTATATTGTATTAAATATTAAAAACAAAACCAAGTCCTACCTCTATACCCAAGACTTCTATCTCTCTCTTATTGCAGAAAAGCAAAAGACAAATCTTAGCTCATTAAGCAATGAATTTGACCATATATTTTAACCTAGACATGTGATTTTGAATAATTCCTTTTTATATAATATACCTTTTAAAAATGCATGATCAAAAAGTATAAAATAAACGGTTTCCTCAGAAATACTATTCTAGGACATATTTTCATGGATCCTTCTGTTTTGTATGTTCAAAGTAGTGATGATCAAATGTGGCAGGGTTAAGTTCTTGGGTCGTTCATCAAACCCATCGTAAATCTGTGAACTAAAATCCAAAACCCTATTAAAGTCTATATTGTGTGAATCTTTAAAATCAGTTCTGTCCATTTTCAAGGCTATTAAAAAAATTTAAGTTCAGCAGGGAGCCGTAACTCCTTATTACTTTGAGGGTGACTTTGGAAAAACACCAATATTTTCATTTACAGGCTTGGAAGATGTCATTAAGCTGCATGATGGGATATGATAGAACCGTTTCCCACAGACAGAACTAGCAACCTCACATGGAAAAAATCAATGTATGGTGTCGCGCTCCTAAACTGATGTCAGTATAAAAACGCATACAGTCGCTGTTGTGTCAAATCAGCGAACAGGGAGTGATATGCAAATTAAAGTGACTGTGTGCAACTCAGGCTAAACCATCAGTGAGGCAATCAAATACATATAATGCAATATGCTGAAATCAGCTATAAGGCAACAATAAATATAAGAAAATGCATAAAATATATACGTATATATATAAAGTGGCTAGTGTGCAAAAACCATAATAAAAACACACTAAAGTGCATAAATAGATTACTATGCAGAACACAAAGGTGGATAAATAAAGTGACTAAAATAAATAAGATTCCTTAGGTCGCTATGAAGCAGTAAATAAAAAAGTAGAGTGATAATCAGTGGTTCAGGTTAAATAGAAATAACCATAAGGTATATAACCAAAGAGATGAAGGGAGTGGTGAGAACCAATACAATATTGGTAGATGTAATAACAGCAATTATAAGTGCTGGTGATAGCGACCAGTGTGAACAATAGTACTACAAAATAACAACAAACGAAGGTGATCGGGGTAACGGTAGATACAAGTGGAGATTGTAATGTGATTGGAGAGATCAACATATACAAATCAATAGAGGTGACAGTCCATATGGCATATGACTCTATGAACAGCGTGGAGGTGATAATGGCAGATGTGATCCAATCTGGGCTGCACTATGGTGCCAAGTGCCAGGTGGGGGTGGGTGGTGGTGGATGAGCTTGCCCAGGGTGATAATAGTGCTGAGGTCTTCGGTGCTAATATCATCCGTGGGTGTCCTCCCTAATTACCTTTTTACTGCAAGGTAAGCAGCATGTGTGTAGATGCCAGGACTCTCTCTGGGGGGTACTTCAATGGTCTCTCAGGGGGATGTTGCTCATGGGTCTCTTACACGGTACTCCTCTCCTGTCCGCAATGTATGTAGCCTATATGGTGGTTGCTTCCTGGTACTCAGGACCAGGTTCCGCTCAGCATGTACCAAGATATAGTGGGTATAGAGGGGGGAGAGAGTAACAAAAGGGACCCGTATAGTGTAGTAATTCGTGGAAAAACAATGAATGAGCTTTATTTTTTAAAAAGGGTACTCACATAGACAGTATAGTCGCAATACACATTCAAAACGAGCGCCGAGCTCGTGGCCAGTGCGTCACTTCCGGGGTCCGTATCCTACGCGTGTCGTCACCGTCGCGTAAAAAATTAAGCTCATTCATTGTTTTTCCACAAATTACTACACTATACGGGTCCCTTTTGTTACTCTCTCCCCCCTCTATACCCACTATATCTTGGTACATGCTGAGCGGAACCTGGTCCTGAGTACCAGGAAGCAACCACCATATAGGCTACATACATTGCGGACAGGAGAGGAGTACCGTGTAAGGGACCCATGAGCAACATCCCCCTGAGAGACCATTGAAGTACCCCCCAGAGAGAGTCCTGGCATCTACACACATGCTGCTTACCTTGCAGTAAAAAGGTAATTAGGGAGGACACCCACGGGCGACATTAGCACCGAAGACCTCAGCACTTTTATCACCCTGGGCAAGCTCATCCACCACCACCCACCCCCACCTGGCACTTGGCACCATAGTGCAGCCCAGATTGGATCACATCTGCCATTATCACCTCCACGCTGTTCATAGAGTCATATGCCATATGGACTGTCACCTCTATTGATTTGTATATGTTGATCTATCCAATCACATTACAATCTCCACTTGTATCTACCGTTACCCCGATCACCTTCGTTTGTTGTTATTTTGTAGTACTATTGTACACACTGGTCGCTATCACCAGCACTTATAATTGCTGTTATTACATCTACCAATATTGTATTGGTTCTCACCACTCCCTTCATCTCTTTGGTTATATACCTTATGGTTATTTCTATTTAACCTGAACCACTGATTATCACTCTACTTTTTTATTTACTGCTTCATAGTGACCTAAGGAATCTTATTTATTTTAGTCACTTTATTTATCTACCTTTGTGTTCTGCATAGTAATCTATTTATGCACTTTAGTGTGTTTTTATTATGGTTTTTGCACACTAGCCACTTTATATATATATACGTATATATTTTATGCATTTTCTTATAATTATTGTTGCCTTATAGCTGATTTCAGCGTATTGCATTATATCTATTTGATTGCCTCACTGATGGCTTAGCCTGAGTTGCACACAGTCACTTTAATTTGCATATCACTCCCTGTTCGCTGATTTGACACAACAGCGACTGTATGCGTTTTTATACTGACATCAGTTTAGGAGCGCGACACCATACATTGATTTTTTCCATTTCTCCCTATTGGGTATTGTTTTAACCCTTTCGGTGTTCGCTGTACCTCACACATTTACTACATTACCATTTTCCGTTGTAGCGCGGGAATACTACGTTTACATTTCACAGCAACCTCACATGCTGGTATCACATAGTTTGCATGTGTAATACATTTTTTTTACACTATTTGCTTTATTATAGCATCAGCAGCACCACTATCCAATTCATTATTATAATTAGGAAAAAAATTGCTTCCTTAGGTAGTTTTGGATGTGACACCTTATCCTTTTGACCAGCGGTAACAGGTATAGTTCAGTGAGAGTGATAGCCAAAACAGATCTAAGTGTTATAGGAAATTTTACAGTTCAAAATAAATAACAATAAAGCTAAAACCCTCAGCTTTGTACAAACTGGCCAGTGGCACAACTATTTAATAGTATAGTTTGTGTGCTTCATTTAATTCAGTACCCCAATTATTCCCAAATTATTCTAACTATAGTTTTAAGGTATGTGTTATGGTAGAAACAGCACCTGTTTAGGACAGTACGTAAATGTTTGAATAGGCAAAAAAATGAAACAGCTTAGTAGTGGGGGCATTTGCTGCAAACAGGACCATGGTGGTCTGCAGCCTCTTTATGGGCTGTGGTAAAATTACCAACTATTTGCAACATGTAAGAGGGAACATATGACTATTTATCCTAGAGCTGCACTTCAGTGATACTAGTCAGCAGCAAAAGGCCCAAACTCAGTGTTGGCACCAGGTCCTAGAGCACCCATGAACAAAAGGCAAAAGTGCACCCTCCATCACGTGAACTAGTGTAGCAGCATAGGTTGCTCCTCAAGTGACAAGGAGAAAAGTTTGAAAAGGGGTTTTAAAAGCGTATTGTAAGACACAAGCAGAGAAGAGGGTCAATATAGGGCCACGCTGGTTAGAGGCAAACAAAGAGTTGATCCTTGCCCTAAGTCTGGTAACCAAATACTGCCATCTCCAGCAGCATCCTTAACTGGGTAGGAGTCTCTTCTGCATCTGCTAAAGCACCCTAATTTTCCTCATACCCAGTGTCTCAATTCAGGGCTTGTCAAAAATGCTGGGTTTACAGCAAATCCCATTTCAGCTGGTGAAGTCTGCCACCTTCTGTGAGTTTATGGTCTGTGCTGCACTACAGTGGCAGATTCCTATAAATCATTTTTTGCCCCCATTGCATATGCCATGGCCCCAGGAAAATACTACTGCACTGTTTTTAGACTAAGAGGTATCTGAACCCATATCAGTTTGTGTTGAAGTCATGTGTGACATCAGCAACAGCCTGCTGGCCTCCCTTCAGTACACATGTACCTTACCTGGCACATGTGCTGCAACTAGTGAAGCAGCACTTCCTGGTCAAGTATCACAAACAAACAAAAATTTCCCAGCACACTTACCAGCTAGTCTGCAAACAAACCAAATTGTCTCTGTCTAACAATTCATGTTAAAAACTGAGGGTTTTGTTAACCACATTTGCAAATTTATGTGGAAGCCGCAGTGGCTGCATCAAGGTTCCCCTGTATATTGTGGTCCTAGCTCTATACTTTTAAGAGTCTTCAAGTTGAAGCATATATAGCAGTGGATAAATTAATGGCAGGTTTGCCTGGAGGAATCCCACTCCTCCTTAAAAGCACAGGGACACATTGGACACCCAGCAAGTGCACAATACCCCTTCCTGGTCATGTAAGGATGTCCTGTGGCAAGCTAAAAGAGCGTGCAGCCATTTTCATGCTCATACCCAGGAAATGCTCACCTGGCTGAAATGCAGCAGCAACACAAGCTGTGTCCCCACCACCTGCAACGGAACTTCACATTCAGGTCAGTGGCTCCTGATTCAGGATGTGTACAACATCTTGTCACCATATAAACATGGCAACCAGACAGGTGTGCCTTGATGAGGTGGGATTTTTACACAATTTTTCTAGTGTTTCTGCTGGATCACACACTGTTTTACTGTTCACATTTATTAGCTATTGGGTGTCCATACAGGATCACTGCTTTAAGGTGGCTCTACAAGTCCTTTAAAAGGGTTGTAAAGTCAGAAAAAGTTGTAAAGGGTTGTAAAGTCAGAAGTTTTTTTTATCTTAATGCATTCTATGCATTAAGCTAACAAGTCTTAGGTGTGTTGCAGCCTCCAGAGCACCCTCTAATACTCACCTGGGCCCCTTCTCTCTCTCTCTCTCTATCCTAGGCTGAGACATAGTAGTGGCGCTATTGGCTCCCTATGCTGTCAATCAAAGTCAGTCAGCCAATCAGAAGAGAGAGAGGGTGGGGTCAAACAGAGGCTCCATGTCTGAATGGACACAGGGATATGTGACCAGGCTCTGGTGCCTCCGTAGCAAGCTGCTCCAGGAGAGCCGAGGAGGATCTGGGCTACTCTGTGCAAAACCCCTGCATGGGGCAGGTAAGTATGACATGTTTGTTATTTTTAGAAAAACAAATATGAGACTTTTCAAATTAAGTACTAGCCTGTCCTGCTGCAGGTGTCATGTTAAAGAGGATGCAGTGTTTTTAAAAATGTGGGGGGGGATTTAAAATGATACAGTAAGATGCTAAGACACCTCGTCAACAGATTGACAGCAACAACTATCTATAGTGGAGTAATTAAAACAAAGCTAAAAATGATAATTGAAATAGTAAAGAAAATTATGTTATGAATAAAAAAAAATACAGTGTAATATTTCAGAGACATCAAGCAGATATATTCCTACAGTCTATTACTATATAAAGAAGGGTTGGGGACTCCTTTCCCCGTGTACCTCACTGGTAGGGCAGCCCATTGAAATGAATTGGCTGCCCTACAAACAACATGCAGCCACATGGGCTAAGGCTCAGTCTAGGCAGCAAGCAGGAAAATGGTCAGAAAAAAGAAAGTTGTTACACAGGGACTGTGGAAAACCAAAAGGAGGCTACAGCCAATGGAACATAAGGGTTAGGAGCCCAAGGTGCAGCCCATTGCCTGAGCAACCACACACTGGGTTTGATCTACTAAAACTGGGGAGTGCAAAATCTGTGCAGCTCTGCATAGAAACCAACTTCCAGAATTATATGTCAAAGCTTATTTGAACAAGCTGAAGTTAGGAGCTGATTGTCTACCATGCACAACTGCACCAGATTTTACACTCTCCAGTTTTAATAAATCAGTCCCACAGAGTCAGACTTTTCAAGTTACTGGAAATATGCCTGGAAAAAGAAAGACCCCTAAAAATGTTGTGTCTATATGCATAGCATTGCTATTTTAAGAAGCAAAGAGAAACCCACCAGCCATTTTAAAACCAAGAAATCAACATTAGAGTGCTATTTCTTCACAGAAAAACTTATACTTAAAGCCAACTTTAGGTAAAAATGAAATGTAATGCACTGTGCTTCAGTTGTAAGTGCATTGTGTATCAGTTACCTTACTCCTCGATTTAAAACACCTCTTTCTAAGCCACCCTGTACTGTAAAGAATCAAAGTCACCATTTCCTCTACAAACAAAACTAATTTCCTGCCCTGAGGACCAGGCGCTTTTCCCTTCTCACTATCTTCTTGGGCACTGTTTCCCTCACCACCCCTCTGAGTTCGCCTATGCCTACTTGCACAGCATTGAATGACTTGTACTAGACCCCATTTAAACAGGACCCTCATCTGCCATTTAAATGAAATTAATAAAAATGTAAATGAATGATAAAGTGTAATTTAGTCACAGACAAAAAGCCATATAAGTATTGTAATGTGCACAGTAATCATTTGTACTAGGCCCCATTTTGAACAGAAATCCACCACTTATTTTAAAATCTAAAAATCATCATAACATTGCACACTACGTGAATAGTTGTGAACCAGCTGCATGTGCATAACCTTTTCCTTGCACAGCACATACACAGTATTAACTCACTTGTACCATGTACCATTTTAAACAGGACCCAGTTTAAAATCAAGAAATCAATATTAAAGTGTAATTTATTCACAGAAGAATCCCCCAAATATTGTGTGACAGTGTTTGATTATTTGTACTAGACTAGAGGGTAATTTATTTGCAGAAAAAGCCCCCAAAATATTGTAGTACACATGCACACAGTATAAAGTAACTTGTACTAGGCCCCATTTTGAACAGGACCTCACTAACCATTTTCAAATCTAGAAATGAAGATTAGAGTGTAAACTGTTTGCAGAAAAAAAGCTACCAACAGATTGTTTTACCTATGTGCGCAGTAGTAAATCCCTTATACTAAGCCCAATTTTGACCAGGACCCCCAACAGCAATTTTAAAATTTGGATGAGTGTAATGTATGAAAAAAAAAAGCCCCCCAAATATTGTTATGAGCACGCACAAACAATGTGATGTCTTCAAAATCTGCAAAACACAATAGGGATGATTTACTAAAAGCAATAAGGCTGTTCGTGTTGAAAGAGAATTTTCACTTTGCAAGGAAATTTTCCTTTAGCATAGTGAATTAGGTGAAGCTCTGCTGACCTCCACCATCCAATCATTTGCAAGCAAAATGTTGTATTTTCATTTTGCTTGCATGTGATTGGGTATTCCTTACAAAGTGCATCTTCACCGCATTCACTAATCCAAGGGCAAATTCCCTTGCAAAAGTCAACAACCTATTTGCCTTTAGTACAGTAAATCAACCTCAATGTGTCTGTGACTCAATATAAATATGGAAATTTTTAGCAATGAAACTGTATGTAAAAATCAGAAACAGTATTATCGCCCAACTTTCCCTGCAGACTCCTAACTACTCCATGTTTCTTCCAACACACAATGAACAAAGGCTGCTGGTTGACTTGTATAGGGAGAGGGTTGTTGCATAAGATTGCCCCTTATAAGCCACCTGACTACAGTTGAGAAGCGAGGAAGTGCATGATTGGTGGTGAACAATCAAAAGCTCACCATTTTCTTAAACATTTTCCCTCACTTGAGTTCAGGTCAAACTCATAGTTGACCTTAGCCCCTAAATCTCATCCCTAGTGCAGAGGTGTATACAACGGGGTAAGTCAATTTAAGAGTGAAACATAGAGCTCCATTTACATATTTTCCACAACTCTATTGCTTTATCTATAGTGAACTTCTGTATGTCTAGACGTTTTGCAAATGGAACATGAAACGTAACATTAATCTTAACATTAATTTTTAATGAAACAATCGCAAGAGTGTGCGGTAATTGTTTATTAATACAATAAGAGTGAGGACTTGTCTATTGAAAAGATTGACATGTTGTTATTGTGTCACCTAACACTTAAGTATCAGTGCTGTAAATGTGATAGGTCTGTGTTTTGTTTCACCACCTTGTCACTCATTAGCATTCCAAGCCCATTACATTGTTCTATCCACTAAGAATACATTCTTAAATGTTTTGTGTCACTGTGATGCGGTAGCAAAATAAAGACAGTTTTGTAATGTACATTTGCAAATGAACAATAATTACACCACCCTCTAAATATAAGAATATCGCATGTCAATGCCACAGTGTTCTCTCCTTTATGTCACCTAGCTACTCTTGCATGACATGAAGGTAATGACAAAATTAAACTTTTATTATAGTAGGTGTACCTCAGGTGTGCTTCTGGGTGCTGCCAAGGTTAAAAACGAGGGGTGGTATTTTCCATCTTTCAGTCCTTCAGTGGTCTGTTTGGGTTTATCAAACCTTAATTCTCCCCCTGCTGTTTGGGATGAACGATTGTATTGGTTCTACTAATTCACACTCTTTATTCATAATTGAGGTAAATGTTTTGCCTTATTCATTGTTATATACTCTATAGAATTATTGATGATTTTTCTAAATAATTAAACGCCAAATTATATGAGCAAGTTTTAATTTATCCTCTCTCTTTGGCTACAAACGTTTTTTCCATCCCTTTTAAATCCTGGCTTCAACTTATGCATCCTAAATCAATGTTTTATGAATTCAAGCATCCGGTAGGCATTCATTTTAGTTTATCACTATTCTGTACAAAATGTACTCTATATAAATGTATGAATATTTTCCTCGACAAAATTATAAAACTATAAAAAATATAACATAGAATTATGTCCCATTGACATGTGATGTGATTTTATTCATGGCAATTTTAACCACTTTAAGACCGTGCCTCTTTTTTAGATGTGGTGTTTACAAGTTAAAAACATTTTTTTTTTTGCTAAAAAATTACTTAGAACCCCAAACATTATACATCTAACATCCTAGAGAATAAAATGGCGGTCGTTGCAATACTTTCTGTCAAACCATATTTGCACAGCGGTCTTACAAGCGCACTTTTTTTTTTGAACAGATACACTTTGTTTAAATTAAAAAATAAGACAGCAGTAAAGTTAGCCCAATTTTTTTTATATTGTGAAAGATAATGTTACGCCAAGTATATTGATACCCAACATGTCACACTTCAAATTTGTGCCCACTCGTGGAATGGCGACAAACTTTTACTCTTAAAAATCTCCATAGGCGACACTTAAAAAAATCTACGGGTTGCATGTTTTGCATTACAGAGGAGGTCTAGGATCTATTGTTCTCGCTCTACCGTTCACGGCGATACCTCATATGTGTGGTTTGAACACCGTTTTCATATGCGAGCGCTACTCACATATGCGTTCGCTTCTGCACACGAGCTCGGCGGGACGGGGTGCGCTTAAAAAAATGTTTTTAATTATTTATTTTACCTTTTTACACCGTTTTTTTTTTTTTTTTTTTAAATCACTTTTATTCCTATTACAAGGAATGTAAAGATCCCTTGAAATAGAAAAAAAGCATGACAGGACCTCTTAAATATGAGATCTGGGGTCAAAAAGACCTCAGATCTCATATTTACACTAAAATGCAATAAAAAAAGAAAACAAAAATGTTGTCATTTAAAAAAATAAAATGGCCCTTTAAGAGCTATGGCGTCGCATCCGCCCTGCAGTGTCTTGGAGATGGGTGGGGGCCATCTTCCCCTCAATCGTCTCCATGTAAGCCCAGGGGACAGGCGCGATCGCCTCCGATAAGCGGCGGAGGGCACGAGTTTTGCGGCGGGAGGGGGGCCCATCTCCCGCCATAAATAAAAGTGATCTTGCGGTTAATCTGCCGCAGAGACCACTTTTATATTGTACCGGACAGCCGTCCGAACGCGGTGATACTGGGGTTATGGCAGCTAGCTATACTTAACAGTTGCCACATAGGCTTTGTTTTTATTATTTGATCGATGTGTGATATGAGCAAAGTGATCAAATCCAAAAGCAATCGAATAATCATAACTTCCTTTACTGATCAATTCAGACTTAATTTAGATTGGATTTGAGAAAAACTCAGTTGATCGGCCAGGGTTGAAAATTATCAAATAATTTTTTTGCAGCAAATGATAACACCGAGCTACTTTACTCCTAAATATGGTTGTATTTTAAGCAATCATATTATGTGAGTGCTTGGTGGAATCAGGTGTGATTAATATTTTATGATCTTAACTTACGATTGTATCTTTACCATTGATCTAAATCCACTTCCCCATGTGTGGCATATCGATTGAATTGGTTGTCTACTACACATCAATTATGGCAATTATTCTCGGGTGAGATCAATTAGAAAAGAAATTGGTCATTTAATAATAATGGCCACCAACCATTAGATTTCATGAAAGAAGGATGAAGCTGACAAGTGAAAGCAAGTGAAAGCAAATCTTTTAAACATAAAATGAATACAGTCTTCAGAGATCAACCAGTAGGCAAGGAGGACCAGCAGGTGGAAAGTGGGTGGGAGTAAGCTTAGTGAGGATCAAAGAAATGCTGCTGTATGATACTTCCGAAATACCCATTCAGCTGTGGGAGACTGGATGGCCATCTAATTATGATGCAAGTGGCCACCATTTTTGATTAATGATTTTGAGGGCAGAATTACAGTGGGTACGTCATAGTTGAATCATACTTTGTGATTAGAAAAATTATTACTTATTTATTTAAAAGGTATTTATATTGCTTGTAGGTGAGCTATACCAATTAATATAACATAAAATTGTCTTTAAAGTTTTTACATAATGAAATGCATCTTGTTAAATGACATATAGAGCCAAAGCTCTTTTGTCTCCACATTTCCTGAAGGTCACAGGGGTACACTTAGTTCTGCACTTCACAGCCCTCTGTGTGAGCTGCAGAGGGGCATATCAGAGAGCTGGTGACTGACAGTGAAGCTCACTGAAGATTGAGAGCTGAGCGATCAGCAGTCTTTGATCACTCAGTTCTCTGTCTTAGGGGTGTTCTTTTTAAATCCTTCTCTTCCCTTTTAATCTTCAGCTGGGCTTTAAAGCTTAGTTCTTCCAGAAAATATATTTTTTTTAAGTTTATTAAGTAACAAATATGCCTATTTCTGATGTATGAGCGAGTAAACTGCCACTTGTCTGCTTGATTAGTGTGAACTTGACCATGTAAAATATATTTAAAAATATATTACCTGAAAGGAGTCGTTTTTATATACTTTCTGCATGATCTATTTTTTACTTCTGCACTGGTGATATCTCTGCTTCTACCATTGTCACCACAGAACTGACTGTGATAAATAGATGATTAAATGAACTTTGTTTGCCCTGTAGGATCTCCAGTTTAAAGTTACACTGTACAGGTGTCTAACAATTGACTAGTTTCTGAAAGACAGGCATGCAAGAGAGTTGCATCTCACACAAAGATCTCTTTTGTTTTACATCAGTTTCTTATCCTGAGTAGACAGCTTCTTCCACAGAACATATGCTTCTGTAATATATATCAAACCTTATCAGCCCTTGCTTGTTTTGAAACGTGCCGCCTGTTTGTAATGACAGCAAAGTATGAGAGCAGGTCCAGCTCATGTTCAAAGCTTTGAAAGTGAAACAAAGCAGACTATAGCACTGGCAGAGTACCACCTGCTAGCAGACCTGAGCAACATACTGGATCATACATCACACGATTGTGCTGCCAGACAAAAGAAAACCTTGTTACGTTCTACAACTATCATCCTTCCATTCATTAGTTCATTTCCACTCTGTACTCATATAATCCTTTCCATACAAGCTTAATTTATAGTCACTATAAGTCAAAAGTGGTAGACTACAGACAGAGGTGGTAGATCAAAAGTATAACGCAAGTATAAATATTTGCAAAGATAAAAAGACAGCAAGCATTTCATTTTTATTATGTGTGTATTGGATTATTCGCCTGTGTTTTATTATGTGTGCATTGGATTATTCATGTGTATATCCAGTATCAGTAATCTTAAATCCTATATGTAGTTGTAGCACCCTCTAGTGTGCTACTAATGTCAGAGTAGGTAAACTATAGTTTGAAATCTGGGTCAGGGTTTACTGAAGTTCATGGCTGGATGACTCATGCAGGCAGCTCTCTGGTGCATCCCCCTGGTTCAGGAAAGTTGTAGAACATTCCAGAAGCTTGAGGGCAGAGGCTAGGAGGGTTGTTCTGCAAATTTAGGGGAGCTTATTCAATACCCAGATGGTGGTCCTGGCAGAGGACTTAGTGAGCCCTTAAATATGAATAAGTCATGCCAGCAGGGGAGTCGGGTGGAAGATGGAGTGCTGAGGATACTGTCCTGGCCTGGGAGGCTCCTGACAACAGGAGAAGATTGGAAGGAGTCTTCCCTGAGAGGCAGCGAGAGCAAGGAGGACAGTGTGAGTACTACAGCATGGTGCAGGAACTTCCAAGGGGAGAGACTGACACATGTGGAAGGTCTCTCTGGAAGATAGCGGTGTGCTTAAATCTTCTGTAACGTTGCCCTAGTAGATCTCTGGAGAGTCAGTCGGGTAGACTGGTGAAGAAGCAGCCAGGTGGGCTGGTGGAAAAGCGTCTACAAGGGAGTTGGAGGTGCTCCAGGATGCAGTTCACAACACATTGTGCTACTTTCTAAAGGGACTGAGAGTTTCTAGCCTGTAAGGTGCTGTTGCTGATCTAAAAGAGACTGTTAGATACTAAAAGAGGAACCAATCAGAGCTGTACAGACCAAAGAAGAGGAATCAATTGGAGTTGTACAGAGAAAAAGAAGAAAAGTCAATTGGAGCTGTATATAGGGAGGAAGTTGTCCCTGGTTTTGTTGCTATCAAGTTGGACATCCCATAATTCCTATCCTCGTCCAAGTTATTACCCCCTAATAAAAACACAAAACAAAGCTCAAGGACTGTTCACTGTGTTCGGATGAAAGCTGAGGATGTTGTGTGCCTGGCTGTGCAGCAGTGGGTAACTTTATCACCTGCAACCCCTACAGGGGTAGTGCTACATAGTTAAAGTAGAATTCCAGGATAAACCTAACTAGTCTTATAAATGCTTCCTCCCCGCTCCTAACACTTTTGCTCACTAACCTGTGTAAAAAAGTTGTATATACTTCTCTATTTATAGCCTGCTCTGGTCCAGTAACTTGAATCCCTGTGTCAAGTGGTGAGGGCTGCAGGCAAGAAGAGAGAGCGCTTGGACACCCTTTTGCCTTCAGAACTGGCTTTCTTTGTGGCATAGATTTAACAAGGTGTTAGAAACATTCCTCAGACATTTTGGTCCATATTGACATGATAGCATCACACAGTTGCTGCAGATTTGTTGGCTGCACATCCATGATGCGGATCTCCCGTTCCACCACATCCCAAAAGGTGCTCTATTATATTCAAATCTGGTGACTATGAAGGCCATTGGAGTACAGTAAACTCATTGTCATGTTCAAGAAACCAGTTTGAGATGATTTGAACTTTGTGACATATTGCATTATCCTTCTGGAAATAGCCATCAGATGATGTGTACAGTGCAGTCATAAAGGGATTGACATGGTCAGCAACAATACTCAGGTATTCCATGACATTTAACTTGTTGCCGACCGCCCACTGTCAATTGACGGCGGAGCGGTGCGGCTCTTGTGGCGGCCCGCCGTCATATGACGGCGCTAACTTTGCGGCCACTAGGGGGCCGCGATGTCCACGGGCACCCGCGATTGTCCAGTAACTGAGCAGGACGTGGATCTGTGTGTGTAAACACACAGATCCACGTCCTGTCAGAGGAGAGGAGACCGATGGTGTGTCCCTTGTACATAGGGACACCGATCGGTCCCCTCCCCCAGTCAGTCCCCTTCCCCCACAGTTAGAATCACTCACATAGGGAACATATTAACCCCTGCAGCGCCCCCTAGTGTTAACCCCTTCCCTGCCAGTCACATTTATAGAGTAATCAATGCATTTTTATAGCACGGATCGCTGTATAAATTTGAATGGTCCCAAAAATGTGTCAAAAGTGTCTGATATGTCCGCCGCAATATCGCAGTCATGATAAAAATCGCAGATGGCCACCATTAATAGTAAAAAAAATAATAATAAAAATGCTATAAATCTATCACCTATTTTGTAGACGCCATAACTTTTGCGCAAACCAATCAATATACGCTTATTGCGATTTTTTTTACCAAAAATATGTAGAAGAATACGTATCGGCCTAAACTGAGGAAAAAATTTGTTTTAAAAAAAAATGGATATTTATTATAATAAAAAGTAAAAAATATTGCGTTTTTTCAAACTTGTCCCTCTTATTTTGTTTATAGCGCAAGAAATGAAAACTGCCGAGGTGATCAAATACCACCAAAATAAAGCTCTATCTGTGGAGAAAAAATTATAAAAATTTTATTTGGGTACATCGTTGCAATGCTCAATTGGTATTAAGGGGTCCAAAGTGTGCAAATAAAATATCCCCCACACCATTACACCACCAGCGTGAACCTTTGATAGAAGGCCAGTTTACCCATTTTCCTCTGACCTCAACAAAGAAATTTTGTCTACACAACGACCACTCATTGGATATTTTCTCTTTTTTCGGACCATTCTCTGTAAAGCCTACAGATGGTTGTGCATGAAAATACCAGTAGATCATCAGTTTTGGAAATACTCAGACTAGCTCGTCTGGGACCACCAACCATGCCATGTTCAAAGTCACTTAAATCCCCTTTCTTCCCCTTTCTGATGCTCGGTTTGAACTTTAGCAAGTCATCTTCACCATGTCTAGATGCCTAAATGCATTGAGTTGCTGCCATGTGATTGACTGATTAGCAAATTGTGTTACCAAGAAATTGAATAGGTGTACCCAATAAAGTGGCAAGTGAGTATATAGGCAGCGCTGACAGGCTCTGAGGGACACACAGACAGAGTCGCATCTGTGGGGGATTTATCCCCCTCCCTTTCCTCTCTTCGCTGCTTGTAACAGAGAGTGGCTCGTAAGGACACTGCAGCCCGCTCTGCTACCTCCCCTGCTTTCTCATTGGCAGGGGGAGAGAGACAATCATAATGCAGGACTGCAGCAGCAAAAGATATTGAGACATGTAGTCCCGGACACAGGCGGCTCCATGTGAAATCCCTAGGGGTAGACTGCAGACTCCAGCATACCAGGAGGCTGCCTTAGAGACCGGGAAGTAACCACGAGGCAAGGGAGAAGTCCAGACACAGGGGAAGGGAGCTAGGAGCTATTCATTTTCAGAATTTGTTTCATATCTTCTGTATTTGGATCATTTTATTTGAAATAGCCTGGTTGTTAAGGAAGGGTGCGCTACATATGGAATACTGGGTTGAGGGGTGCGCTACAAATGGAATGCTGGGTTGAGGGGTGTGCCAAGTATAGAATGCTGGGTTGAGGGGTGTGCTAAGTATGAAATGCTGGGTTAAGGGCTGCGCTACGTATGGAATACTGAGTTGAGGGGTGTACTAAGTATGGAATGTTGGGTTTAGGGATGCACTACATATGGTATGCTGGGTTGAGGGGGCACGCTACATATGGAATGCTAGGTTGAGGGGTGTGCTATGTGCGACGTGCAGGGTTGAGGTTTGTATGGCGTGCAGGGTTGGGGGCTGTGTACATAAAAGGTCTCCATCCCCCTAAGTACAAAGCTCTCCCCCCAGATTCCAGTTTAGCGCTCACACCCTCCTCCAGTGTATCGATTTTTTACCTCCCCAAATCCTCTCCCAGCATCTAGAAAGCCTCAGCGTGCAGCTAGCTACAGAAAAGTAACTAAACTTACAGGATGTCCATGGCCGTGCAGGCTGCTTGCTTGATGAGGTGCTTGTGCCTGTGTGCATTAATCCAAACCCCCTCCCCCTCCCTCCTCGGCTCTCACTCCTCTGCTCTCATATATAGATGTTTAGAGCAGGGAGGGATCTGCATGGCCACTGACAGAGGAGCGCTGTCACTTGTAAATACAGAAGCAGCGTTCCTGTAGTTACAGCTGGTAGTAGTGAGCAGCCAAGCCAACAAGTGGCGGAACTCAGACGAGCAGCAGCGTGGGCTCAATTGGCAGCTGCTTTGGGACCCCCAACAATGACTGGTGGTGTGGGGAGGCTGGGTAGGCCTCATCAGGCCTCATGGGCGATAACATATAAACCTCCATTGTGCGGCTTATGAGAGACTCTGTGGAGGTGGGAGAGGGTGCCCCATTGTGTCGGTTACTCACTGTTAGTACAGCAGGCAGCAGCAGGGAGCTCTGAGGTAATTCCTCAGTGAGTTCCTCCTCCATGTCAGCTCCTGTGAGTGCTGTGTCTTGTGCTGGGGCCACCATCTTGGATTTGAGTGGCGGGTCCGTGTTCGGGTCGAATCACGGCCTTAGGTCCCATTTGGCCGAACCTCTGGGCATGAATCTGCTCCCGGGTGTTTCCCCCGCTGATGGGGTGTTCTGGAGTCGTCCTGGTGGCCACAGTCAGGCGCTGTGTGTGCCGTTGATGGGGTGATGCAAAGTTCCAGGCTTAGGCGGCCATCTTGGAGTCCTCCGCGCATGCGCACCCCCTTCTCCTTTTTAGGATGTGACTCTCCCTCTTACGGGGGCTATGTTGTGGTTTGTTATGTACGAATGGGATAGTCCAATGACGAGGATTCATTTAATTCCTTTCTCTGGCTCACTTCATTTGCATTGACTGATATATATATCCTCATCAGGGGTAAGTACCATGCAAACCCAATCACTTATGGAACCATCCCCCCATGATCCAAAAGCTGTCTTCCCTACTCCTGGACAACCCATATACAATACCATGCTTAAAGGAATGCTACTCTCCCTGAGAGCTTCACTACAAGCGGATGTTTTGGCATGTCTGAATCAACACTGAAGAGCAAGCTCTATAGAGTCAATCATGTTGAATACAAAATTCGTGAATTTACGGCATCCTTTAACTCGATGGTAGATGCACAAGTTGAGCATGGAGAGGATATCTCTTGGCTTAAAACAAAAGTAGATGATCTGGAAGACAGATCCAGATGTAATAAAATAAAAATACAAGGTATACCGGAGACTGTTCAGTCTTCCCTACTTCCATATTATGTCCGAGATATTTTCCTCACTGTACTGCCATCTTTGGACTGGATCCACAGGATACGTAAACCTGCTCACCTATCCTCCAACATACTGAGGGATGTATTAAACAGGAAATGATTCTGGACAGCTGCACTCTTGAAAAATTGCCTTTTTTATTTGAAAAAATTACATCAAAATCAAAAGATGCATATCAAAGCAGGCAGGAGAGCTGATGTTTTGCACTAACAGTAGTGCCTACTCATAGCTGAGGGATGTACTGCTCAGGATTAATTTTTATCAAGTTAAAAGGAAAACTGCTGATGGCTGTAAGATGCACAGACATCTGAGAAAGTCAGGAACACGCAATTCTTACCAGATCTCTCCCAGTGTAAAATCCATTGCTGCAGAAATCTACAGACTGTCACTAAAGCCCTTCGAAACCATAAATGGGTGTACCAATGGTGTTACCCTGCCACATTACTGGTTACTAATCCATCAATAAATTACTACATGAAGCAATGTCTAAAGCGTAGGAGGATAACAAGAAAGCTTTTGACAGAAAGAGAAGGGGAGGAGTGAATCTCCAGGTGGGTGACTGAGTGTGTCTGTCTACAGCAAACCTCAAGTTGGCTTGTCCCTCAAAGAAACTTGCACCTAAGTTTGTAGGGCCGTTTCCAGTGAAGAAGAAACTTAAAATGATTGTAAAGGTTCATTTTTTATTAGGGCTGTGTAAATTAAAGATTAATTCCTCGATTAATCGTTAATTCTTTTGATCGGTACTCACCTCTCCGCCGGCTTTCGGGTCTTCAGGAAGTTCCGTCGGAGATCCGGTGATGTCACAGACATCAATGTCACTGGACTCCTCCCCCCTCCCCAAGTGTCTCCATCTGCTAACGAAGGGAAGGGGGAAGAGTCCAGTGACGTTGAAGTTCTGATTGAATGTAGCGCCTACAGGGAGGATGTCCTACGCATGATGTCACCCGCTGCTGCCCTACGGAACTAACACGATTGTCAGCTTTACATGCTGTGTTTTTATCATCTTTATGTGAGTAGTTTGTGTTTGAACGCAAAAATTAAATCTTATACTTAAGCGGTGAGCACTTAGATCTTTTCTTTCTACCCATGACCTGGTGTCCTTACTGAGATCTAAGGAGATGTGAGAGAAGATTATGGTCCGTGTTAAGCCTTTTTATACACGCTTGCATGACCACCTGTTTGCACAGGGGTCCATGCCATAAGGTGAGAGTGATTAGTTAGACCGGAGGTAGAGGGATTGTCACACTACTGTGAAAAAAAATTACTTACGTCAGTGCTACAGTTTGAATTTAAAACGTATTTGTGTGAACTGTGAAGTTAAGTCATGAATTGTGGAAACGAACTAGTGTCGGGTGATTGTATATAGTGTATACCACATTTACCGCTGACTAATGCAGAGTTGCAATGCAAGGAGATCGGCTAAAAGTAGTTGGATCTGTATGTTATAATTAATCGAAATTAGTCAATTAATCGATTTAAAAAAAATCTAATTAATCTAACACGAAAATTGTAATCAGTAACAGCCCTATTTTTTATATTTACCTGGGTTTTGCACAAAGCAGCCCCGATACTCTTCTTCTGGGGTGCCCCGGCAGCCCTCCTGGCTCCTCCTCTTCATCGGGTGCCCCTATGGAGAGACGTTTTCCCGGGGGGCACCTGTTGTGGGCACGCTCATGAATCTCATGAATCTCACTGCTGCGTCTATTGACACAGACACAGACAGCAGGACTCAGCCCTGCCCCCCACCCCCCGCCCCCATGTCACTGGATTGGATTAACAGCAGCAGGAGCAAATGGCTTCTGCTGCGATCAATCTATCCAATAAAGATGGAAACAGTGGCTGGAGTCGCTGGGCTCGTGTACATCGCTGGAATGGACGGGCTCAGGTAAGAAAACAGAGTTAGGTACCTGGTAACTCTTTTTTTCTAAGAAGTCTTCCAGGGCAGCATCCGAGAGATAGGCTCCTCCTTCCGGCAACAGGAAACAAATTAGTCCACCATTATAAATTTGTTAGTCTCACCTGTGTAAAGCACCGAAGGAACTCTCAGTAAGCCAATGTGTCCCCACAATACCTGGTATCATCTTAGGGTGGAAACTAGTGCTGCCCTGGAAGACTTCTTAGAAAAAGAGTTACCAGGTACCTAACTCTGTTTTCTCCAATCGACTTCCAGGACAGCATCCAGGAGGATGTATAAAGCAATACTTACTAGGGTGGGGATAAGGCCTGGAGCACATTGTGACCAATGTCTGGTCTTGACAGCTGGTCGATGCGGTAGTGCCTCGCGAAGGTACTGAAGCTCGACCATGTCACTGCCCTGCAGATCTGCTCTGGAGTTGCCCCTGGCTTTTGGTGTCCAGACAGGGGGAGAGTGCTGCCACTTGTACCTTCAGTGTGCTCTGAGAGAGGTTCAAGTCCTCTCTAGACATGTGCACAACAAAAAAATTTGTTTATTTTCGTTTCTTTTTTTTCGTTTCCGAAAAAAAAAATTGTTTATTTTCGTTTCGTTTTTTTAGTTTCCGTTGATTCGTAATGATTCGTAAGTCGTCGGTGTTCGTATTCGTAACGATTCGTACATTCGTAAGTCGTCGGTGTTCGTATTCGTAACGATTCGTACATTCGTAAGAGTTATTTTTTCGTTGATTCGTTTTTCTGTTAGTTTAATTTTCGTTCACTCATTTATTCGAAATTCGGACGCATTCGTAGTTATTCGTACATTCGTAACATTCGTAGATTCGTAATCGGAGCATAATTCATAATTTTATGTAATGTGTATGCTATTATTACATTTTAAGAGACACAGAAAATTATGAATCGAAAAAAAAAGTTACGAATGTACAAATTTTTTCGTTCAATCCATTCGAAGCACGTTAAGCAATGCCATTGTAAGAGACACGGAAAATTACGAATCAAAAAAAAAAAAAAAGTTACGAATGTACGAATTTTTTCGTTCAATCTATTCGATGCACGTTAAGTAGCACCATTGTAAGGGACACAAAAAATTACCAATTCAACAAAAAAAAAAGTTACGAATGTACAAATTTTTTCGTTCATTTTCGTTGTTTCTGTTTTCGTTTTTCGGATTTTTCATTCGTACATTCGTTGTTTCTAGTTAGTTTTTTTCGGATTTTCGTTATTTTCGGATTCGTTCGATACGAACGATTCGTTAAAATTTTTAGCGAATCGTTCATTCATTCGTACGAAAACGAACGAACGAAAATAACGAAAGAAAACGAAAAAAAAAACGAAAAAAAATGAAACGAATTGCACATGTCTAGTCCTCTCCCTCCTGCAGGAAATCCCGAATCGCTGGGATGATTCTGTCTTGGAATCCTGTTTGTTCCCGTACCAGGAGACAAACTTCCTTCTTACTCTAGTTATGGATTTTCTGCTGGCTAGAATGGGGTTCGATCACTCTGTCTGACAGTTCTTTCTTTTGCAGCGTCACCCTCTCAGTAACCAAGCCGAAAGCTTCACGAGTTTGTCATTTGGGTGGTTGACTGGCCCTCATGATAGGAGGTCCAGTAGGTCTTGCTGTATCAGGTGCAGCTGGAGACAGTTTCTTTGAGTGACTGAATCATGTTCCCTGGGGCCAGTGAGGTGCTATGAGTATCACTGTTGCCCTTTCTTCCCTGATTCTTTGGCTCACCTTTGGTATTAGAGTGGCCAGAGGAAATGCATAACACAGCTAGTGTGTCCAGCTTTGATTGAACGTGTCCACTCTGATGTTGCCATCTGTGGGATCCAGCAGGAATAACCTTGGCAGTTTTCATATTTGTCTTTGAGGCAAACAGATCTACCTTGGGCACTCTCAAGGTTTGCATAATCCACAAGAAGGTTGCTTGGTTTAGAGACCACTCTTTCGACTTAGAAAATCTGCCAGCATGTTGTCTGTCCCCTTCAAATGGATGCCTGATGTTGATCGGATGTTTGTCTCGGCCCATGACAGAATTGCTTCTGTGAGGCTCAAAGGAGGGGATTGTCTCTCCTTGCCTGTTCAGGTATGCCACCGTTGTGGCGTTGTCTGACTGACTCCGGACATCTCTGCCCTGGATAGCTGGTTGCAATGCTCTCCGTGCTTCTTCTACGACTTTTTAATTCCCCCATATACTAGGAGGCTCGAGCCCATCTGGAGTTACATCCAGGGCTGAACTGGGAATAGAAACCAGCCCTGGAAATAATTTCATACCAACCCACACCCTATAGCATCATTATACCAGCCCAACATCATAACCATTATAACGTCATTATTTTCTTGTTCATAAAAAGGGAAAACCATGCATTTTAAAGCACATTTGAAGAGCGTATTATATATAGATAAAACATATATGAAAGAACATAGGGCTAGGGATAGATAGACAGAGACATATATATATATATATATATATATATATATATATATGTATAACAGTAAATTTCAGTTAAAAGCGGAGCAATCATCAAGGGGGACCCCTGGGACTCTGGGAATGTGGGAGGGGGGGCTCTGGTGACCAGAGACCACCTTCCGCAGAAAGAATACACTAGGGTAAAGGGGTGGGTTAATGATATAGGGGGGAACCTTTATATCAGTGCCCCCTTACATTATTGCATTTACTCCCCCTTACATCAGTGACCCCCCCTCAGACTGGCCTGGTGGCGCTGTCACTGACCTCCTCTCAGGTGCACCTTGCAGGGATCAGTCAGTTGGCTCCAGCTTGGTGGCTCTGGTTTTTCTCCTCTCCACAGTCCACACACGTCTGACTTCTCCCATGATCACCATCCCAGCGGTGCTCCCATTCTTGACTCCTCTCCTCTCCAGACTCCCCTTAAGAGACTGCAGACATGATATAAGACAAGAGATGGTCAGAGGTTGCGGACATGATACAAGAGATGGTTAGAGGCTGCGGGCATAGTACAGGAAATGTCAAGATGTCAGAGGCTGCGGGCATGGTACAGGAAATGTCAAGATGTCAGAGGCTGCGGGCATGGTACAGGAGATGGTCAGAGACTGCAGACATGGTACAAGAGATGGTCAGAGACTGACATGATACAAAAGATAAATGCAGCCTCACCAGTGCCCATCAAATGCAGCCTCATTGTGCCCGTCAATGCAGCCTCCCTGTGTCCATCATTGCAGCCTCACTGTGCCCATCATTGATCATTGCAGCCTCATCGTGCCCATCATTGCCACCTTACCATGCCCATATTGCAGCCTCAACATGCTCTCATTGTAGCCTTACCATCATTGCAGCCTTACTGTGCCCATCATTGCCGCCTTACTATGCCCATAATTGCAGCCTCACCATGCCATCATTGCAGCCTCACCGTGCCCATCATTGCAGCCACACTGTGCCAATCATTGCAGCCTCACTGTGCCAATCATTGCCACCTTACCGTGCCCTCATTGCAGCCTCACCATCATTGCCGCCTTACTGTACCCTCATTGCAGCCTTACCGTGCCCTCATTGCAGCCTCCCTCACCATCATTGCAGACTTGCAGACTTACTGTGCCCTCATTGCAGCCTCCCTCACCATCATTGCAGCCTTACTGTGCCCTCATTGCAGCCTCCCTCACCATCATTGTAGCCTTACTGTGCCCTCATTGCAGCCTCCCTCACCATCATTGCAGCCTTACTGTGCCCTCATTGCAGCCTCACAAGTCAATGCATGCATTACGCACAGCGGGCATCTCCTGCTGTGTCACGGAGCAGTGTGTGAAAGTTTGGCCGCGCTGTGAAAGATGTCCCGCCTCCTCCTAGACCAGCTCGTGTGATAGACAGAACACTGCGTCTATCACACAAGCTGGTCTAGGAGGAGGGCGGAACTTTTATCACAGCGCTGCCAAACCTTTCACACTCAGCTTGACACAGCGGTCTCTCGCTGTGTGACAAGTAGGCAGGAGGAGGGGGAGGAGGAGGGAGGGGAGCACTGCAGTCGCAGCATAGATCAAAGCGGCCCCAGGGCAAGCAGCCTACCGGGAAATATCCCGGTAGGCAAGTCCAGCCCTGGTTACATCTCCCCTGTGAACAGAGATCCCCCATGTGTGCCCCCCATTCTAGGGTACTGTCGTCTGTGGTGATTAGGGATGAGCCGAACACCCCCGGGTTCGGTTCGCACCAGAACCTTCGAACCGACCGAAAGTTTGCGCGAATTTTCGAACCCTATACGTTATAATGGACGCGAACGTTCGAAATCAAAAGTGCTAATTACAACGGCCAATATGCATGTTAATGTCATAAAACAGGTTTGGGGACCCGGGTCCTGCCCCAGGGGACATATATCAATGCAAAAAGAACTTTTAAAAACTAACGTTTTTTCGGGAGCAGTCATTTTAATGATGCATTAAGTGAAAAAAAAAAAGTGAAATTTTCCTTTAAATATGGTACCTGGGGGGTGTCTAAAGTATGCCTGTGAAGTGGCATGTGTTTCCCGTGTTTAGAACTGTCCTTGCACAAAATGACATTTTTAAAGGAAAAAAAGAAGCCATTTAAAACCACTTGCGGCTTTAGGTTTGTTCTTAAGTAGAATCTGAACAGGTACATTATGAAGTGTAGCTCCATCCCAAAAAAATCTATTTTTAAGCTTTTTGGAGAACATAGGGAGGGGTTATCACCCCTGTAACATTTGCTGTCTTTGCACATCTGTTCAGAACATGTCACCTCACTTTCCGTCCCAATGACAAATGTTTTTGGAAAAAGTGGGGTTTTAATTGAAACAAGGATTGGTGATAAAGTATCAGTAGAGAGGAGATACCTTTTTCCCAAATTAAATCTAACAGGATAGAATTTCCCTTCCTAGGGGTAGATTTCCTCTCACTTCCTGTTTTCTCTTTCCATTTGCAAGTAGGAGTCGTTTGTAAGTTGGATGTTTGAAAGTAGGGGCCTGGCGTATATACTCTGCAGAAATTTGCCCTATTAGATGTTGGTGTAGCCACAAGACTGGTGGGCACAGGAATGGGCCCTGCTGTGAGTTAATAGATCAAGATTTGTAATTGCATGCACCTGTTGAACAGGGCAGAAAAATTGGGGGTGGTGGTGGTGGTGGACGGTGTTGCCACAAGACTGTAAGCTCTCACAGTTACTCTTGGTGGGCGCAAGAATGGGCCCTGCTGTGAGTTATTAGATCAAGATTTGTAATTGCAAGCACCTGATGAACAGGGCAGAAAAATTGGGCCTTTGGCGGTGGTGGTGGACGGTGTTGCCACAAGACTGTAAGCTCTCACAGTTACTCTTGGTGGGCGCAAGAATGGGCCCTGCTGTGAGTTATTAGATCAAGATTTGTAATTGCAAGCACCTGATGAACAGGGCAGAAAAATTGGGCCTTTGGCGGTGGTGGTGGACGGTGTTGCCACAAGACTGTAAGCTCTCACAGTTACTCTTGGTGGGCGCAGGAATGGGCCCTGCTGTGTGTTATTAGATCAAGATTTGTAATTGCAAGCACCTGATGAACTGGGCAGAAAAATTGGGCCTTTGGCGGTGGTGGTGGACGGTGTTGCCACAAGACTGTAGGCCCTCATAGTTACTCTTGGTGGGCGCAGGAATGGGCCCTGCTGTGAACTATTAGATCAAGATTTGTAATTACCCGCCCCTGTTAAACAGGGGCTGAAAAATTGTGCCTTAGGCACTGGTGCTGGTGCCACAACACTGCAACCCCTCACAGATACTGTACTTGGAGCACAGCAGTCACACGTGTTGCGAAGCATTTTTTTTAAAAATTGTAATTACCCGCCCCTGTTAAACAGGGGCTGAAAAATTGTGCCTTAGGCACTGGTGCTGGTGCCACAACACTGCAACCCCTCACAGATACTGTACTTGGAGCACAGCAGTCACACGTGTTGCGAAGCATTTTTTTAAAAAATTGTAATTACCCGCCCCTGTTAAACAGGGGCTGAAAAATTGTGCCTTAGGCACTGGTGCTGGTGCCACAACACTGCAACCCCTCACAGATACTGTACTTGGAGCACAGCAGTCACACGTGTTGCGAAGCATTTTTTAAAAAAATTGTAATTACCCGCCCCTGTTAAACAGGGGCTGAAAAATTGTGCCTTAGGCACTGGTGCTGGTGCCACAACACTGCAACCCCTCACAGATACTGTACTTGGAGCACAGCAGTCACACGTGTTGCGAAGCATTTTTTTAAAAAATTGTATGTACACGCCCCTGTTAAACAGGGGCTGAAAAATTGTGCCTTAGGCACTGGTGTGGTGGCATGGATCATTGAGGAGGAGGAAGAGGATAGTCAGTGAACATAAGAGGACAGTCACTCAGCATCAGCATAGGCAGTCTTGAAGGGATGTGATATTAAAAATTATTTGGTTATATCCGCCTCAGGTGCCTGGTAGCTGGTGGTGATCCAAGACTGATTCATTTTGATGAAGGTCAGTCGATCAACCGAGGCGGTGGACAGGCGCACCCTATGATCGGTGACAAATCCTCCAGCAGCACTGAATGTGCGTTCGGAAAGAACGCTGGAGGCAGGACAGGCCAGTAGCTCAATTGCATACTGTGCAAGCTCTGGCCAGTGATCCATCCTCAGGACCCAGTAAGCCAGAGGATTTTCGGTGGGAAAGGTGTCCAAGTCTGACCTTGCCCCAAGGTATTCCTGCACCATGTATATCAGACGCTGGCGATGGTTGCTGGAACCGATCATACCTTGGGGCTGCGGACTAAAAAATTGTCTGAACGCATCAGTCAGACGTCCACCTTCCCCACCGCTCCTTCTGCTACTGACCGAAGCCTCAGCAACTCGTCGCCCAGGACCAGGAGTTTGTAGCCTCCCAGTTTCTGGGAACGCGTTGCACAGACCTTTCTGCAAGGCCTCCCTGAGATGTCTCATCCTCTGCTCCCTCTGCGACGGCAAGATAAGGTCCGCAACCTTACCCTTGTACCGCGGATCAAGGAGAGTGGCCAGCCAGTAATGGTCCCTCTCCTTGATCCGAAGAACACGAGGATCCTTCCGCAGGCTTTGCAGGATCAGGGAGGCCATGCAGCGTAGGTTAGCTGAGGCATTCGGTCCGGAGTCTTCTGGGTCACTGAGGATGACATGATCGCCAGCCACCTCCTCCCAGCCACGTACAAGTCCACTGGTTTGTTGGGACTGTACATCATCCCTAAAAGACTGCTGCTGCTGATGCTGAGTGCCAGGCTCCACCTCCATGCTCACACAATCCTCCTCCTCCTCCTCCTCCTCCTCATCCTCATCCTCTTCCTGTGTGATGGGTGGGACAGAAGGAACACTGTCCGGATAAAGGGGGCCTTGAGAGGCAAGGAAGTCCTCCTCTTCCTGCCTCTGTTCTGCCTCAAGTGCCCTGTCCATTATCCCACGCAGCGTATGCTCCAACAGGTGGACAAGAGGGACAGTGTCACTGATGCATGCACTGTCACTGCTCACCATCCTCGTGGCCTCCTCAAATGGTGAGAGGACAGTGCATGCATCCCTGATCATGCTCCAGTGACGTGGGGAAAAAAAACCAAGCTCCCCTGACCCTGTCCTGGTGCCATAGTCGCAAAGGTACTCATTGATGGCCCTCTGCTGCGTGTGCAGTCGCTGCAGCATGGCCAACGTTGAGTTCCACCTGGTGGGCATGCCACATATTAGGCGGTTCTTGGGCAGGTTCAGCTCCTTTTGCAGCTCAGTCAGCCGAGCACTGGCATTATAAGATCGGCGGAAATGCACACAGACTTTCCTGTCCTGCCTCAGGACATCCTGTAAGCCTGGGAACCTGCCCAAGAACCGCTGCACCACCAGGTTGAGGACGTGAGCCATGCAGGGCACATGGGTGAGCTGCCCCTGTCGCAGGGCGGAGAGGAGGTTGGTGCCATTGTCAGAAACGACCATTCCTGGCTTAAGCTGACGTGGCGTCAACCACCTCTCGGCCTGCCCCTGCAGAGCTGCCAGAACCTCGGGCCCAGTGTGGCTCCTGTCCCCCAAACACACCAGCGCAAGCACGGCATGGCATCTTTTTGCCTGCGTACTTGCGTAGCCCCTTGTACGCCTACGGAGCACCGCTGGTTCCAAGGACAGAGCACTGGAGGAAGAAGAAGAGGAGGGGGTGGAGGAGAGAGGTGTGTCACAACCAGTAGCAGTAGTAGCGTTTTGGAGGCGTGGTGGCGGAACAACCTCCAACACTACTGCACCTTGTCCTGCATCCCTCCCAGCTGCCAATAGAGTGACCCAATGGGCCGTGAAAGAAAGGTACCGTCCCTGTCCATGCCTGCTGGACCATGAGTCAGCGGTAATATGCACCTTACCGCTGACCGCCCTGTCCAGCGAGGCATGGACATTGCCCTCCACATGCCGGTAGAGAGACGGAATCGCCTTCCGTGAGAAAAAGTGGCGTTTGGGAACCTGCCACTGAGGAACCGCACATTGAACAAACTCACGGAAGGGGGCCGAGTCTACCAACTGAAAAGGCAGCAGTTGAAGTGCTAGCAATTTAGCCAGGCTAGCATTCAACCGCTGGGCATGTGGATGGCTGGGAGTGTACTTCTTTCTACGGTCCAGCAGCTGGGGCAGGGAAATTTGCCTGCTGCAATCGGACGTCGGTGTACTGCAAGTACTTGGTTGTGACACACCTAATTCTACACCTTCAGTCCTCTCAGAGCAGCTTTCAGAGAGGACTGAAGGTGTAGTGGGGATGGAGATCCCAGCTGAGGAGGAGCAAGGAGAGGTCCGCTTAGTTCTTTGGTGTGGGTCTTTTATGTGTGCCTGCCAACGAGCTGCATGGCAGGTCGCCATATGTCTGGTCATGCTTGTGGTGCCCAAGCGGCTGATGTTTTGGCCACGCGAGATACGCTTGAGACAAATATTGCAAATAGCAGTGGTGCGATCTGATGCACTCGTCTCAAAAAAGGCCCACACCAAAGAACTTTTCTGATAACGTGCAGAGGCAGCGCCCTGCACAGGCGGAGCTCTGCGGTGTTGTACAGTTGCTGTGCTGGCCTCTACCTGGCCTCCAGGGGGCATCCTGCCTCGTTGGACATGTGACGCCGCATCCTCCTCCTCCTCGTCCTCCTCCTCATCCTCTCTCCCTTCAGGCACCCACGTGGAGTCAGTGACCTCATCATCCCCTCCCTCTTCACCACTAGAGCAAACCTGGCAGTAAGCTGCAGCTGGTGGAACAGTACTGCCAGATTCCTCAAGCTGGGTATCATCATCCGAGCCTTCGAATCATTGGGCATCCTCCTGGAGCATGTACCCAACACTGTGCTCAAAGAGTTCGGGGGACTCCTCAGGAGGACATGGTGGGTCTAGGGAAGGGGTGGCTGATGATGCTCTGCCAGTACCCTGAGCCTGGGTGAGAGAGGATGAGGAGGATGAGGAGGGCTTGGTCATCCATTCTACCAAGCCTTCAGCATGATGCGGCTCCACATGTCCAGCTGCCGAAAACAAAGACGCGCGTGTCCCATGGCCACGTGCTGATGACGATGCACGACCACGTCCACGGCCACGGCCACGTCCACTAGAAACAGAGCCTGCCTGCCCTGTGTTCTTGGCTCTGCACGCTCTGCCTCCCCTTGGCGGTCTTCCAGCCATTGTAGTCGGTAGTCCTGTGGGTGCTGCTGAGAAGAATATATAGGAGCTCTGTGTGATGCCACTAACACACTAGAAGTCCTATGGGTGCTTCTGCAAAGAAAATAGAGGAGCTCTGTGTGATGCCACTAACACACTAGAAGTCCTATGGGTGCTGCTGAGAAGAAAATATAGGAGCTCTGTGTGATGCCACTAACACACTAGAAGTCCTATGGGTGCTTCTGCAAAGAAAATAGAGGAGCTCTGTGTGATGCCACTAACACACTAGAAGTCCTGTGGGTGCTTCTGCAAAGAAAATAGAGGAGCTCTGTGTGATGCCACTAACACACTAGAAGTCCTGTGGGTGCTGCTGAGAAGAAAATATAGGAGCTCTGTGTGATGCCACTAACACACTAGAAGTCCTATGGGTGCTTCTGCAAAGAAAATAGAGGAGCTCTGTGTGATGCCACTAACACACTAGAAGTCCTATGGGTGCTTCTGCAAAGAAAATAGAGGAGCTCTGTGTGATGCCACTAACACACTAGAAGTCCTGTGGGTGCTTCTGCAAAGAAAATATAGGAGCTCTGTGTGATGCCACTAACACACTAGAAGTCCTGTGGGTGCTGCTAAGAAGAAAATATAGGAGCTCTGTGTGATGCCACTAACACACTAGAAGTCCTATGGGTGCTTCTGCAAAGAAAATAGAGGAGCTCTGATGCCACTAACACACTAGAAGTCCTATGGGTGCTTCTGCAAAGAAAATAGAGGACTGTGTGATGCCACTAACACACTAGAAGTCCTGTGGGTGCTGCTGAGAAGAAAATAGAGGAGCTCTGTGTGATGCCACTAACACACTAGAAGTCCTATAGGTGCTTCTGGGAAGAAAATATAGGTCTGTGTGATGGGACTAACACACTTCAAGTCCTATAGGTGCTTCTGGGAACAAAATATAGATCTCTGTGTGATGGGACTAACACACTTCAAGTCCTATAGGTGCCTCTGGGAAGAAAATATAGGTCTGTGTGATGGGACTAACACACTTCAAGTCCTATGGGTGCTTCTGGGAACAAAATAAATCTCTGTGTGATGGGACTAACACACTTCAAGTCCTCTAGGTGCCTCTGGGAAGAAAATATAGGTCTGTGTGATGGGACTAACACACTTCAAGTCCTATAGGTGCTTCTGGGAACAAAATATGGATCTCTGTGTGATGGGACTAACACACTTCAAGTCCTGTGGGTGCTGCTGAGAAGAAAATATAGGAGCTCTGTGATGCCACTAACACACTAGGAGTCCTGTGGGTGCTGCTGAAAATATAGGAGCTCTGTGTGATGCCACTAACACACTAGAAGTCCTGTGGGTGCTTCTGCAAAGAAAATAGAGGAGCTCTGTGTGATGCCACTAACACACTAGAAGTCCTGTGGGTGCTGCTGAGAAGAAAATATAGGAGCTCTGTGTGATGCCACTAACACACTAGAAGTCCTATGGGTGCTTCTGCAAAGAAAATAGAGGAGCTCTGTGTGATGCCACTAACACACTAGAAGTCCTATGGGTGCTTCTGCAAAGAAAATAGAGGAGCTCTGTGTGATGCCACTAACACACTAGAAGTCCTGTGGTGCTTCTGCAAAGAAAATAGAGGAGCTCTGTGTGATGCCACTAACACAAGAAGTCCTGTGGGTGCTGCTGAGAAGAAAATATAGGAGCTCTGTGTGATGCCACTAACACACTAGAAGTCCTATGGGTGCTTCTGCAAAGAAAATAGAGGAGCTCTGTGTGATGCCACTAACACACTAGAAGTCCTATGGGTGCTTCTGCAAAGAAAATAGAGGAGCTCTGTGTGATGCCACTAACACACTAGAAGTCCTGTGGGTGCTTCTGCAAAGAAAATAGAGGAGCTCTGTGTGATGCCACTAACACACTAGAAGTCCTATGGGTGCTTCTGCAAAGAAAATAGAGGAGCTCTGTGTGATGCCACTAACACACTAGAAGTCCTGTGGGTGCTTCTGCAAAGAAAATAGAGGAGCTCTGTGTGATGCCACTAACACACTAGAAGTCCTGTGGGTGCTGCTGAGAAGAAAATATAGGAGCTCTGTGTGATGCCACTAACACACTAGAAGTCCTATGGGTGCTTCTGCAAAGAAAATAGAGGAGCTCTGTGTGATGCCACTAACACACTAGAAGTCCTATGGGTGCTTCTGCAAAGAAAATAGAGGAGCTCTGTGTGATGCCACTAACACACTAGAAGTCCTGTGGGTGCTGCTGAGAAGAAAATAGAGGAGCTCTGTGTGATGCCACTAACACACTAGAAGTCCTATAGGTGCTTCTGGGAAGAAAATATAGGTCTGTGTGATGGGACTAACACACTTCAAGTCCTATAGGTGCTTCTGGGAACAAAATATATGATCTCTGTGTGATGGGACTAACACACTTCAAGTCCTATAGGTGCCTCTGGGAAGAAAATATAGGTCTGTGTGATGGGACTAACACACTTCAAGTCCTATAGGTGCTTCTGGGAACAAAATATATGATCTCTGTGTGATGGGACTAACACACGTCAAGTCCTATAGGTGCCTCTGGGAAGAAAATATAGGTCTGTGTGATGGGACTAACACACTTCAAGTCCTATAGGTGCTTCTGGGAACAAAATATAGGATCTCTGTGTGATGGGACTAACACACTTCAAGTCCTGTGGGTGCTGCTGAGAAGAAAATATAGGAGCTCTGTGTGATGCCACTAACACACTAGAAGTCCTGTGGGTGCTGCTGAGAAGAAAATATAGGAGCTCTGTGTGATGCCACTAACACACTAGAAGTCCTATGGGTGCTTCTGCAAAGAAAATAGAGGAGCTCTGTGTGATGCCACTAACACACTAGAAGTCCTGTGGGTGCTTCTGCAAAGAAAATAGAGGAGCTCTGTGTGATGCCACTAACACACTAGAAGTCCTGTGGGTGCTGCTGAGAAGAAAATATAGGAGCTCTGTGTGATGCCACTAACACACTAGAAGTCCTATGGGTGCTTCTGCAAAGAAAATAGAGGAGCTCTGTGTGATGCCACTAACACACTAGAAGTCCTGTGGGTGCTGCTGAGAAGAAAATAGAGGAGCTCTGTGTGATGACACTAACACACTAGAAGTCCTATAGGTGCTTCTGGGAAGAAAATATAGGTCTGTGTGATGGGACTAACACACTTCAAGTCCTATAGGTGCTTCTGGGAACAAAATATATGATCTCTGTGTGATGGGACTAACACACTTCAAGTCCTATAGGTGCCTCTGGGAAGAAAATATAGGTCTGTGTGATGAGACTAACACACTTCAAGTCCTATAGGTGCTTCTGGGAACAAAATATATGATCTCTGTGTGATGGGACTAACACACTTTAAGTCCTATAGGTGCCTCTGGGAAGAAAATATAGGTCTGTGTGATGGGACTAACACACTTCAAGTCCTATAGGTGCTTCTGGGAACAAAATATAGGATCTCTGTGTGATGGGACTAACACACTTCAAGTCCTATGGGTGCTTCTGGGAAGAAAATGTAGGTCTGTGTGATGGGACTAACACACTTCAAGTCCTATAGGTGCTTCTGGGAACAAAATATAGGATCTCTGTGTGATGGGACTAACACACTTCAAGTCCTATAGGTGCCTCTGGGAAGAAAATATAGGTCTGTGTGATGGGACTAACACACTTCAAGTCCTATAGGTGCTTCTGGGAACAAAATATATGATCTCTGTGTGATGGGACTAACACACTTCAAGTCCTATAGGTGCCTCTGGGAAGAAAATATAGGTCTGTGTGATGGGACTAACACACTTCAAGTCCTATAGGTGCTTCTGGGAACAAAATATAGGATCTCTGTGTGATGGGACTAACACACTTCAAGTCCTATGGGTGCTTCTGGGAAGAAAATGTAGGTCTGTGTGATGGGACTAACACACTTCAAGTCCTATAGGTGCTTCTGGGAACAAAATATAGGATCTCTGTGTGATGGGACTAACACACTTCAAGTCCTATAGGTGCCTCTGGGAAGAAAATATAGGTCTGTGTGATGGGACTAACACACTTCAAGTCCTATAGGTGCTTCTGGGAACAAAATATATGATCTCTGTGTGATGGGACTAACACACTTCAAGTCCTATAGGTGCCTCTGGGAAGAAAATAGAGGTCTGTGTGATGGGACTAACACACTTCAAGTCCTATAGGTGCTTCTGGGAACAAAATATAGGATCTCTGTGTGATGGGACTAACACACTTCAAGTCCTATGGGTGCTTCTGGGAAGAAAATGTAGGTCTGTGTGATGGGACTAACACACTTCAAGTCCTATAGGTGCTTCTGGGAACAAAATATAGGATCTCTGTGTGATGGGACTAACACACTTCAAGTCCTATAGGTGCCTCTGGGAAGAAAATATAGGTCTGTGTGATGGGACTAACACACTTCAAGTCCTATAGGTGCTTCTGGGAACAAAATATATGATCTCTGTGTGATGGGACTAACACACTTCAAGTCCTATTGGTGCCTCTGGGAAGAAAATATAGGTCTGCGTGATGGGACTAACACACTTCAAGTCCTATAGGTGCTTCTGGGAACAAAATATATGATCTCTGTGTGATGGGACTAACACACTTCAAGTCCTATAGGTGCTTCTGGGAACAAAATATATGATCTCTGTGTGATGGGACTAACACACTTCAAGTCCTATAGGTGCTTCTGGGAACAAAATATATGATCTCTGTGTGATGGGACTAACACACTTCAAGTCCTATAGGTGCTTCTGGGAACAAAATATATGATCTCTGTGTGATGGGACTAACACACTTCAAGTCCTATAGGTGCTTCTGGGAACAAAATATATGATCTCTGTGTGATGGGACTAACACACTTCAAGTCCTATAGGTGCTTCTGGGAACAAAATATATGATCTCTGTGTGATGGGACTAACACACTTCAAGTCCTATAGGTGCTTCTGGGAACAAAATATATGATCTCTGTGTGATGGGACTAACACACTTCAAGTCCTATAGGTGCTTCTGGGAAGAAAATATAGGTCTGTGTGATGGGACTAACACACTTCAAGTCCTATAGGTGCTTCTGGGAACAAAATATATGATCTCTGTGTGATGGGACTAACACACTTCAAGTCCTATAGGTGCTTCTGGGAAGAAAATATAGGAGCTCTGCCTGCCTGCCACGAACACACTACAAGTCCTATAGGTGCTTCTGGGAACAAAATATAGGAGCTCTGCCTGCCTGCCAGGAACACACTACAAGTCCTATAGGTGCTTCTGGGAACAAAATATAGGAGCTCTGCCTGCCTGCCACGAACACACTACAAGTCCTATAGGTGCTTCTGGAAACAAAATATAGGAGCTCTGCCTGCCTGCCACGAACACACTACAAGTCCTATAGGTGCTTCTGGGAACAAAATATAGGAGCTCTGCCTGCCTGCCACGAACACACTACAAGTCCTATAGGTGCTTCTGGGAACAAAATATAGGAGCTCTGCCTGCCTGCCACGAACACACTACAAGCCCCTCTTTCTAAATCAATCTTTGTAAATGAATCTATCTAACTCAATCTCTCTAAGTAAATCTCTCTAACTAACTAAATCCAGCAGAGTGTCACAGATCTATCCTGCTCTATCTACGCCGGAACAGCATGTGACCGGCGCAGACGGCGTGGCGGCCTTTTATAGGGGGGGGCGTGTACTAAAGCCCCTGAGCTGTAATTGGCTACAGGCGTCCTGCCTGTAGCCAATTATGGCTCTTCGAGTTTCCGGGGCTGTGATTGGCCAAGCATGCGGGGTCACAGTGCATGCTTGGCCAATCATCAGCCAGCAATGCACTGCGCCGGCCGCGCCGGCCGCAATGCATTGCGGGGCCGCTCGCATCACACGAACGTGATGCGAGCGGCCAAAATAGTTCTGGGCTCGCCGAGCGAGCGAACGCCCGGTGCTCGATGCGAACGTGGGTTCGCATCGAGCACCGGGCCCATCCCTAGTGGTGATCCTCACAGGGCTGGCTTGCGCCCATCTGCGCCTCTTGGCATAATGGAGCGGATTGAGCCACCACTGAAGAAATTGTTTGACTAACCGAGGGACAGAAATGGACATCTCTAAGGATGATGGATCACCATCCCACTGGGTCAAAATGTGATTCTGTAGAGGCCTAATGTGGAGCTGTGCCCAGGTGATGGCTGGGATCGAAGACATCATCAGTCCTAGCACTGCCTTGTTCTTTTCTTCAGTCTGGAATGTTTTGGTTACTCTAGCATCTAGCACATAATCCAAGTATACCACCTCTGGCTTGGAGTCAGCTACAATCTTTCTGTATTCACTATCCACCCCATGTTTTGTGTATAGGAAATACTTGTGCAGAGGTTGTTTTCTAGGTTCTTTGCTGTATCTGCAAAGAACAGCAGATTGTCTAGGTATGGTATCATGCCTATGCCTTGCTGTCTCAGGCGCTTTAGTGCTTCTGCCATAATCTTCGAGAAGATTCTGGGTGCAGAGATGCCGAAAGGCACAGATGTGTACTGCAGATGCAGGGTGGCCACGGCCCCTGGATTGTGAACCTTAGGTATCTTTAATTACTTTTCTTTATGGGTACATGTAAGTATGCATCTTGCAAGTCTATTGTGGCCATGCATACCCTCGCTCTTCTGTTGAGCAGCTTTCTTGTTAAATGTCCTGGAATGACGAAAGGGCGCTTTCCCCTGCTTCTTTCTTGCTTGGGGGAACCCTTTGTTCTTTGCTGTGGTCCTGTCCAGGACCATTTACAGGTCTGGCCCAAACAGAATATTTCCTGTGATTTGGTCCCGCACAACATATTTTTGGAGGCGATGTCCCCTCCCATGACTTTCAGACACAGGGCTCTCCTCACTAAGGCCGTGGTATCTTACTATTTCAGCTGAGGCATCTGCTAGGAAAGCTGGCACTCTGGTTAGTGTGGGAATGGTCCTCACTAATTCTTCCCTTGGTGTGTCTCCTAGCAACTCTTGCAGTTGAGACAGCCAGCTAACAGGATGCGAGCTGTGCAGGTGGAAGCTATTGCCAGATTCAAAATCGCCGCCCCTGCTTCCCATGCTCTGCATAATCAAAAGCTAAGTCAGATTTGTTTGCGACTCTCACGAGGGAGGCATCCACTTTGGGACATTTCGCCCAAGTCTTGGTGTCTTCCTCTGCAAATGAATATCTGCGCTTGACCACAGCTGGTATGAAGAGCTTCTCTTTTGGCTTGACTATGCTTTTGAGAGTTTGATGCACCGGAAAAGTTCTGGGTTTTCTGGGTTGCAACCCCTTGTATATTTTGTCGTGCAGGGAAAGCCCTGCGGCTTTTTGCTCTTTTACAGTCCACACTGCAGCTGGCAGGAAGTGTTGTCACCAGAAGCGGCACAATCTAGTGCTTGCCCTGGAGGCTCCAGCCTCCACCAGGATGGCCGCCGTCCGGATCGCGTGACTGGAAATTATGCATCCAGCCTCTCTTGCTACACCTCCCAGAACTGCAAACGATGGGATTTTGCGGAGATGTCTGTGGGATGCAAGCGGAATACGATTGGCAGGTAGGAGGGTTGGTGGCCATTGCACAGCCGAAGCTTCAAGGCAAAGGTCAATGCGCATGCGCAGGAGCATTCATGCAGGTGACTGGTCACAGGCAAATGCCTATGCGCATGCTAATATTTGCACACATAGGGAATGCCTATGCGAATGCACGCGCGTGTTAACCATTAACACTGGCGCCAAATGGCCTCTATAAGTGCAGCAACTAGTTTATTGCTGCCTGATCTGCTGTATGATCTGCAGCTTTACCCATATACCTGTTCCTATGATCTCTGCGTGATTCCTGTGTTTGACCCGGCTTATCCTGACCACGCTGGCTCTTTACCTTTCCTGAAGCTTGCATTTAAGACTTTGGTATATCTCTCATCTGCCTGATATCCTGTTGCCAACATTTGCCTGCACCTTGACCATTCTCTGACTGCCATTTATGCTTACATCCGATCATCCTTTGCTAACCTGGCTTGTCTGACCCTGCATCCAGTTATCCGGATGTCCTGCTCTGCATGGTGCCTGGTGACACTGGTTCTCTATCCACTGTGTGTTTGCATCTGCTGTTCCTGTTGCCATCCACTGCTTCAGCTATCTAGCCCAGCTCTGGTGACACACCTGCCTCTGAAACCAACGTAAGATCTTGCAGGCACTCTTACCTCACCACTCTCTTACGACCACTGTCACAGCACCAGTAGTCCTTGAGCCAAGGCTGTATGAGAGGTCTCCTCTACACGTCAGGCTCTGCCACAAGGTATGTGACAGTATCCCTCAGCCACTATGCTTCATTCACCTGGCGAAGAGTCAACCCAACCTGATGCAGGATCCCCGCAATTTAGCTCATGTACGGAATAGTACTTCATTTTGTAATCCCCTCACATGACTATTATGACTCTCGAGTGCTTTTCAATCAATACGCTACTTCCTTGTGGCAAGAAGCACTCCAGCAGAAAGATATACTAGTAGTTCAAGAAGCCGACTTTCATAGAGACCACACTCTGAAATGCACCCACAAGAACTTCCCTCATGTGCTCCTTTCTTCCATGGCTGCCAGCAAAAGGAGGAGTAAAGACTTGATATCCTTTTAACCCAATGGTTATTTCATAATCTTGCAGTGTTCTTTAAATAATGAGCCTTACAACCTTGTACCTGTATAGGTACACAATATACGTCAATTAAGATTCCTTCATAAGCCGTTTAAACAAATCTCTAAGTTACGCTTTGGAATCTTGTTGTATGGGGTGATTTTAATCTGGTAGCCAATCCCTGTTTGGATTCTACCTCAGTGACAAGAAACAGAGGCCCTTCGTTGGGTGAGTTTTTTCACAGATGTCTATGATGTTTGGCGTCAACATGCCAATGAAAAGGACTTCACCTTTCATTCAACCAGAAACACCTATTCTCTTAATTGTTGACAAGTGGTTGGCTATTACAACAGGTGTCCTTGTCATCCATTTCTAACATTACATGGTTGGACCACGCAGGGATAGCTATCACTATTGTTGACAAGGACCCTTGTGCCCAGGTCTGTCTGTGGCGATTCAGTCACTCCATTGTGCAATTCCTTGAACACCAAAAACTTCTGAACCAACACCTCCAAACCCTATTCCAGGAGAATCAATCTCCGGAGTTGATGCCTTCACTTTGTGGAATGCCCATAAGGCTTTTATCCGCAGTATACTTATTCAAATGGGAGCTAGCTGTAAGAAACGCTTCCAATTGCGTCTGGACAAGCTCATCTCAGACATTCAAACATTAGATTCTCAAAACAAGCGCCTAACCTCCTCCTTATTAAATTTACGTAATGAATTTAGGAGATTGAACACTGAACATCACATTCGGAAGCTTAACTCTCTCAAGCTCCACTATTATGCACATCATATCAAACCTGGTCAATTTTTAGCCAATAGAATCAAGCACCAGCATGCCTGATCTACAAACCTAGAATACCATTTTATATGTACCTCTTCTTTTTTAAACTTTATTTCTTTATTAAATTATTTTTTCACGGTTAATAATCAAAACAGGTAAAAACATATATATTATTCCCAAAGAAGTCCCAGCCCTCCATCCCCGTTTCTCTACACTGAATTGTTGGGCCTAGCGTATCCTATGCAAGTTTTTGGGTGGGGCCAGGGGGAAATTCTCTGGGGCTGTCTATTATTGTTATAAACTACAATTCTCACCCACTTCCATCTTTTTCACAACTTCATACTTCCCACTCATTACCTCAACTTCCACTCTCTCAGAGTTTAATTTCTCTTGAGTCTTATCGTTTACCTGTTTATTTCTGTATTTATTATAGTTTACATACTTATCCCTCTTGCTTCCCACCAGGGATTCCATATCATATCGTATTTCCTTGGCACACCTTGCTTTATGTATACCGTTTTCTCTTTGGTGATTAGCCCATGTATGTATGTACCCAGAGCCGATCGGCCCTATAGGCACACTATGCAAGCTGCTTAGGGACCCGCCGCTGTGGGGGGGCCCCCAAGACCCAGCATCCCCCCTGCACCTCTGGCTGGCCGTTTAGAGTGCAGTGAGGAGAGGTGGGAGGAGGTGGAAGGCGGCGATCGGCAGTTCTATGGTGCCTGAGTGGGCGGCGGGATCTCCCTGGGGTTTGTAGTACTCTCAGTGTATACAGTGGAGAGGAGAAGGGAGGGGCCTCTGACCCAGGCAGGTATCAGTTTCACTTTCACTCTGCTTGAACACTGTTGCTGATGCCCGGGTCAGAGGCCCCTCCCCTCTCCGCTGTATACATTCGGAGATAGAACTACTAGCCCCAGGGAGATCCCCCTGCCTGTGGACACCATATAGCTGCCGATCGCCGCCTCCACCTCCACCAGCCAGGTACAGGGGAACCTCTGCAAGGGGGGGGGGTCAGCTGTTTGGGGGCCCAAATGTAAGAGGGGGGCTTTCTGGGGACACTAATGTAAGGACGGGGCCCTCTGGGGACACTGATGTAAAGACGGGGCCCTCTGGGGACACTGATGTAAAGACGGGGCCCTCTGGGGACACTGATGTAAAGACGGGGCCCTCTGGGGACACTGATGTAAAGACGGGGCCCTCTGGGGACACTGATGTAAAGACGGGGCCCTCTGGGGACACTGATGTAAGAGGGGGCCCCCTGGGGACACTAATGTCAGAGGGGGGCTCTCTGGGGACCCTGTGTAAGGAGGGGCTCTCTGGGGACCCTGTGTAAGGAGGGGCTCTCTGGGGACCCTGGTGTAAGGGGGGGCTCTCTGGGGACCCTGGTGTAAGGGGGGCTCTCTGGGGACCCTGATGTAAGAAGGGGCTCTCTGAGGACCCTGATGTAAGGAGGGGCTCTCTGGGGAGCCTGGTGTAAGGGGAGGCTCTCTGGGGACCCTGGTGTAAGTGGAGGCTCTCTGAGGACCCTGATGTAAGGGGATACCCTCTGGGGACCCTGATGTAAGTAGGGAGGCTCACTGGGGACCCTGATGTAAGGAGGGGCTCTCTGAGGACACTGATGTAAGGGGGGCTCTCTGGGGACCCTGATGTAAGGAGGGGCTTTCTGGGGACCCTGATGTAAGGGGAGGCTTTCTGGGGACTCTGATGTAAGGGGAGGCTCTCTGGGAAACCTAATGTAGGGGGAGGCTCTCTGGGAAACCTAATGTAGGGGGAGGCTCTCTGGGGACCCTGATGCAAGGGGGGGCTCTCTGGGGGCCCTGATGTAAGGGGAGGCTCTCTGGGGGGCCCTGATGTAAGGGGAGGCTCTCTGGGGACCCTAATGTAGGGGGGGGCTCTCTGGGGACCCTGATGTAAGGGGGATCTCTGGGGACCCTAATGTAGGGGGAGGCTCTCTGGGGACCCTGATGTAAGGGGGGATCTCTGGGGACCCTAATGTAGGGGGAGGCTCTCTAGGGACCCTGATGTAAGGGGGTGCTCTCTGGGGACCCTAATGTAGGGGGAGGCTCTCTGGGGACCATGATGTAGGGGGAGACTCTCTGAGGACACTGATTTAAGGGGGGCTGTCTGAGGACCCTGATGTAAGGGGGGCTCTCTGGGGACCTCATTCTGTTGTATATTGTTGTACTTATTCTTTGACTGTTTTGTTTAAAGGAGGGAGGATTGTTTTGGGAGCACTGAAGTGTCAGGTGTGACTGTGTGGCAATGGCAAATAGTTTACATAGCTCACGGCATCACGGGTCAAGTAGAGGGCCCCTTAGCAGAATTTTGCTTAGGGCCCCAGGGAGGTCAGGATCTGCACTGTATGTACCTCTTCAATAACAAAAAACGTACAAACCCCAAAGATATAGCTGATGCCTTTGCATCCTATTTGATCTGAAGAATGACAGCGGCACCCCACAACCCTCTGACAAATCCATTCGTTCTTTGCTCAAATACATCTCCCCAAACTCTCCAAAATCATTTGGAAAGACTAAACTCCCCTTTTACCACTAGTGAAATGTTTTTCACTCCCTACCCAATGGCAAGTTCCCAGGCCCAGATGGGTTTACCAATAAATATTACAAGGCGTTTAAGGCTCCATTGTCCATTGGTAAATCTATTCCAAATGTCCAATTCTGAGGAATCTCTCCCGATAGAGATGCTGCAAGCCTTTGGGGTTACTCTCCAAAAGCCTAGTAAGGACCTAACCTTGATAAACTTTCACCCCATTTCCCTACTAAATTCTAATGCGAAAATCTATGCCAAATTATTAGCCACAATGATTTTGGATATTCTTCCTTCTTTGGTCCAACCTGAACAAAAGGGATTCACCAAGGGTAGACAGGCAGCTGATGCTACAAGAAGAATTATCAACATTCTTCATTATGCTGAACTGACTAGCACGCCTTCTCTGCTGCTAGCCATTGATGCAGAGAGGGCATTCAACAGAGTCCATTGGTGCTATATGAGACTAGTATTGGACAAATATTGGTTTAGTGTTGTGGTGCTGTGATCCATATTAGCTCTTTACTCTGTGTACACCTCTGGCCTCCTGTGATAAAAGTTAACCATTTAAAATGGCACACGCCAAGGCTGCCCCCTCTCCCCATCCATATTTAACCTGATGATAAAACCATTGGCAGAGGTGATTCAATCACAGCCCCTCATATCTGGGTTTCGATTTCACGCCATCTCTCATGTAATTAATCTTTTTGCTGATGATGTGGTCCTCATCGTGACAAATCCTCTCATATCCTTACCAGCTGCCCACCAGGTATTGACTGGGTTCAGCAGCCTATCCTACTATAAAGTTAATTTCAGTGAATTCCTGATTCTAGATCTAGGGGTGCACAAGCTAACTCGACAACTTATTATAGCAAATATGCCCTTTTCGTGGATAGATAAAGGGATACCATACCTAGGCACAGTACTAACTCCATCAATAGCAAAATTAGCCGAAGCTAACTATAACCCTATTATTGAGGACATCAGGAAGGAACTACAACTTATTGCCAAGTTTGAACTCTCATGGGCAGGTAGAATTGCCAGATATAAATTGATCATACTTCCTAAAATACTGTACATATTCCGTACTCTCCCAATTCCTGTAAAATCAGTCTATTTCCATGCGCTTAACTCGTTATTTAGAAGTTTTGTTTGGCAATGTAGGCGGGCCAGAAGCTCTTGTGTCCATCTAATACACCATAGAAAGATAGGAGTAGTGGGACTGGTGGATCTATGGTTCTATTACTTGGCCATCAATGTAGCTCACACAGAAATTGGTTTCAGTCACCACATACTGCCCCGTGGGTTGAAATAGAGGAAGCACTAGTAGGCACTCAAGTCCTTCATCTACTCCTTCTGGTGGATTATTTGAAACCACTTACATTGAACTTGTTGCCTCCGATGACCAATGGCTCTATATTACATAGTTACATATTAGGTAAGGTTGAATAAAGACAATAGTCCAACCTGTGTCGGTGTACGTATGTCAGTGACGATATTTATTTCTCAAATTCCAGTATGATTCCTTCCTTAAGATGCACATCCAAGAGTCTTTTAAAAACATCAGTACTCCCCGCTGACACCACCAATTGTGGAAGAGAGTCCAACATCCTTATCGCCCTGTGTCAGAAACCATTAATCAGACTGAGACAGAAGACACATACAGTTAAATCACACTTGTTTAATAATAATAATAATAATAATAATAAAAAGGTAAATAGAGTAAATGTAGTCAAAACATAGCCAAAGTTCAGGAACAGGAACGGATAGTCAGACAAGCCAAAATGACAGGGAGCCAGAGATGAGCGTGGTAGAACAGCAAGCAGGATCTGGAGCCAGAAGGAATGTCAGCCAAGCAAGTCTTTAACAGGAACACAGGAGAGCGTCTCTAGAGATGTGACCAAGGTGAAGGCAGAGATTATCTGGGGTGGAGGGCTTAAGTAGGCAGGACTGACGAGAAGGATATTATCAACAGGTGAGTCACTGTGGAGAGAAAAGAGCTGGCAATTAGCTGACAGCTGAGCGGCCAGGTTTGAGAAGCGAGGGCTGAGCCCAGCCCTGACACCCTGACAGTGAAAACCCCTGGGCGCAGCTTAACGTTAAACCGCTCCTCTTCCAATATCATTGTGTGGCCCTGTACCCTCTTACATGCTGGGATCACCATTGAGGTATCTGTAAATCGCTATCATGTCCCCTCTCAAGCAAGAATACATTTAGTGCTTGTAGTCGTGCCTCATAATTGAGGTCCTCCAATCCCCTTATTAAATTTGTTGCCCTTCTTTGGACTCTCTCCAGCTCCAGTATATCCCTTCTGAAGACTAGTGATCAGAACTAGATCTAGATAACACTAGATAGTGTTATTAGTAATCCTGTCATGGTCAGTATACCCCTCTTTTTCCTGTGTAAAAACTGAGGAAAATAAAGCATTTAGTACAGTTGTCTTCTCTGTGTCATCTGTAACCATCCTTGTCTTTTATGTCGGCAACGTTCTCTGATTTTGCTTTTTTACTGTTAATATATCTAAAAAATTATTTAGGATTTTTTTTTACTCTCCCCTGTTATGTGTCTCTCGTAGTCTTTTTTAGCCTGATTTCGTTTTTACACTTTTTATTGCATTCCTTGTAGTGTTGGCATGCTGACAATGCCCCCTCCGCTTTATATTTTTTTAAATGCCATTTTTTTTCGCTTTAATAATATTTTACATTAAGGTTTTTTTTTTTTTCGCTTTTCTATATTTATTGCCCATTGGAATGCACTGTGTGATACCTTTGTTTAATATTTTCCTAAAGCATTCCCATTTTTTTTCAGTGTTCAATGTTTCTAGGATTAGGTCCCAATTGATGTCTTGTAGTATTGAGCACAGTTCAGAAAAGTTTGCTCATTTGAAATTTAGAGTTCTTGTGCTACCCTCATGCCTCCTTTTCCTATGATTTATGCTAAATGTGATCATCCTGTGATCGATAGATCCCAAGTTGTCCCGTATTACCACATCTGAGATGATACTTGGATTGTTTGTAATTAATAAATCTAGCAATAAATTATTTCTAGTTGGGGAATCCACCAATTGAGAAATGAAGTTGTCCTGTAAGACATTCATGAAATAACAAGCCTTTAAATGAGTGAGCTGTCCCCTCTGCCCAGTCAATATCGGGATAACTGAAGACCCCCTTTATGATGACATTTCCCTGCCTCGCTGCCATTTCTAACTGTGATAGGAGGTCCAGGTTCTCCTCCTCCTCCTCAAGTTGGGGGGGGCCTGGAAAATACCCTCACTGTTAATTTCCAACTTATTTTCTTTGGAGTTCTACCCACACGTATTCCACCTTCCCCTATTCACAATTTCCCTCCTTTCTACCACCCTTACATAAGTTTTGATATATAGACACACCCCCCCCTCTTCTACCTTCCTTGTCCTTCTGATACAAGGAAACCCCCTGAATATTTGTTGTGTGAACTGTCAAACCAAGTTTCTGTTATTCCCACAAAGTCTACATCCTCCTCGTGTAATAGCAGCTCCAGTTCCTCCATTTTGTTAGCTAGGCTCCTGGCATTTGTGTATATGCCTCTCAGTGTTGTATGAGTGCATTTTCATTTCTCCTTATGTTTTCTCAGGCTTTCTTTTTGATTTGTCCACTCATTCACTCCAGGATTAGATGTTATGGCTATAGTATCACTACTGACTCCCCTTTTACCCTCTGTCCTTTGCTCACTGCCGGCTGTCCCTTCCTCTGAACCCTCCTCCGCAACACCTAGTTTAAAAGCCCCTAACCAACTGAGAACCAGGAACCCTAACCCCTCCTTCCTACACCAGTTCCTCAGCCACTTGTTCAGTTCCCTAGGCTCCTTCTGCTTCTCTGGTGTGACTCGAGGCATAGATAGTATTTCTGAGAAAACCACCTTGGGTGTCCTTCTCTTCAATCTATTTGCTAAGTCCCTCTCTACCTTAGCCTGGAGAACCCTAATTAAACAAAAGCCACAAACCACATACACATATAATATATGGTTTCCCATAGCAAAGCTTGAGATCTTACTCCTATATTTGAAGGTCCATCATTGGAACGACATTGGATTATCATGGGTTGATAATTTACACAAGAATAATACTTTAAAGTTGATGGACTCATTAAGGGAAGAGTGTGATCTCTCCAAAAGTGATCAGTTCATGTTTATTCACATTTCAAAATTTTTAGGTAAACACCCTCTGTCCATGGATTCTATTCCACTATCTGTATGGCAATATGTCAGGAACAGTGTCATTGCTTGGATTGCCTGCTGGTGTCACTGTTCCTTTCAGCATCAAAGGGTGCAGTTCTGGTGGCCACCAGCGGGGGTCTCCCAGCAGATGGACATGCTAGTGATCAAGCTGCACCTGATGTGGAACTGCTAGGAGTATATAAGCCCGTCCTTCACTGAGGCTCAGCGCTTCAGAATTCCTTCCTGCAAGCCTTGTCCCTGCCTGACCTGATCCATTGCCTGAAACCTGTTCCTGATCCGCTTCCTGCCCTGCCCTGCCCTGCCCTGCCCTGCCCTGTCCTGGACTCTGTTTGCTTACCTGGTTCCTGAGACTCGTCCCCTAATTCCTGCCTTGGCTTCCCCTTGCTTCTGCTTCCTCCACCTGGCCCTTCTGTTCCCCTTGTTCTCTTATCCCTGTCTTGTTATATATGTGTTCCACTTCCTGGTGTGTGTTTATAGTTAGTTAGTTAGGTTAGGGTTTTGGGGTTGCTGTGTGATATTTGCTTTTTGCCTGTTCATGGTTTTCACGTGTGTCTTTATCCTTTTAATAATTTTTTTTTTTCACTTACCTTTGGCCCTGATTCCTTTAGTGCAGCCCATTGATCTGTTCACTTGTGCTGGATGCCTGTGTTTAGGCATCTCTCATGACAGAATTCTGAAGCCATACAAACAGATCGGCTGCACTTGGGAATTGGGTCTGGACACTTGTTACTGACAAGAAAAATGCATCTGGAAGATATCTTGTATCTTTCGCTCCTGGCAACAGATGACAGAGATTATTGTTATCAGACTATACTAGGGAACAACTACTGGAATGCATCCGTATAGCCCATGTTTTCATTAATCAGGGCAGTTTTCTTTTTGAGGACGTGCAGCCTCTGATCAAGATTTGTACAGAGCTGGCCCTGCCCTGTATTCCTGAGGGCCGTGATGATTTCACTCCCCCTTTTAATATGAATCAGGTTGTTTCCCTAGTATGGCTTTTTAAAGATGATCCTGACGATTTCTGTGAGCACTACTCTGGCTGTTCCCCACAGGTGATTGCTGAGTGCATTGTGTCTGCTCAGTCTTTTGTTAGACGGGGAAACTTAAAACCACAGTTTGTACAACCCATACTTTCAGCATGGTCTGACATGATGCAATTAGCCCCAGCCAAACAAACCACTTCTGCCATCAGACACCAGCCTACCCGAATGTATGTTTCCCCATCACCCATACCAAACCCAGTTGCCACCCAGTGTACACTGCTCCCAACCAAATACTCATATCCAGTCTCTGCTCCCTGTACCTATCCTGCATTTAACCCCCTGCCTCTTCTCAGCTGCCTACAAATCCACAAGAACTTCCCCTAGCTACTGTTACCTCTTCTCTGCCATATCCCAATCCTCCTTTCCTGTCTGCTGCCCAGCCCGATGTGCCTGCTGCCCAGCCCGATGTGCCTGCTGCCCAGCCCGATGTGCCCATGCCTGCTGCCCAGCTTGATGTGCCTGCTGCCCAGCTTGATGTGCCCGTGCCTGTTGCCCAGCCCGATGTGCCTGTTGCCCAGCTTGATGTGCCCGTGCCTGCTGCCCAGCCCGATGTGCCTGCTGCCCAGCTTGATGTGCCCATGCCTGCTGCTGATGTGCCAGCTGCCCAGTCTGATGTGTTCCTGTCTGCTGCCCAGCCTGATGTGCCTGCTGCCCAGCTTGATGTGCCCATGCCTGCTGCTGATGTGCCAGCTGCCCAGCCTGATGTGTTGCTGTCTGCTGCCCAGCCCGATGTGTTCCTGTCTGCTGCCCAGGCCGATGTGCCTGCTGCCCAGCCTGACGTGTTCCTGTCTGCTGCCCAGCCCGATGTGCCTGCTGCCCAGCCCGATGTGCCTGTGCCTGCTGCCCAGCTTGATGTGCCCGTGCCTGCTGCCCAGCTTGATGTGCCCGTGCCTGCTGCCCAGCCCGATGTGTTCCTGTCTGCTGCCCAGCCCAATGTGTTCCTGTCTGCTGCCTAGCCCGATGTGCCTGCTGCCCAGCCTGACGTGTTCCCATCTGCTGCCCAGCCCGATGTGCCTGCTGCCCAGCCTGATGTGCCCGTGCCTGCTGCCCAGCCCGATGCGCCTGCTGCCCAGCTTGATGTGCCCATGCCTGCTGCCCAGCTTGATGTGCCCGCTGCCCAGCTTGATGTGCTTGTGCCTGCTGCCCAGCTTGATGTGCCCGTGCCTGCTGCCCAGCTTTATGTGCCATCCCTGCTGCCCAGCTTGATGTGCACGTGCCTGCTGCCCAGCCCGATGTGTTCCTGTCTGCTGCCCAGCCCAATGTGCCTGCTGCCCAGCCCGATGTGCCCGTGCCTGCTGCCCAGCCCGATGTGTCCGTGCCTGCTGCCCAGCCCGATGTGCCCATGCCTGCTGCTCAGCCCGATGTGCCTGCTGCCCAGCCTGATGTGCCTGTGCCTGCTGCCCAGCCCAATGTGCCCATGCCTGCTGCCCAGCTTGAGGTGCCCGCTGCCCAGCTTGATGTGCTCGTGCCTGCTGCCCAGATTGATGTGCCCGTGCCTGCTGCCCAGCCCGATGTTACATAGTTACATAGTTAGTAAGGTTGAATAAAGACACCAGTCCATCCAGTTCAACCTGAGTGTCTACAATTGTCCCTATCCCTGTACATTGCACACTCACATCGGTCCCTACCCTCAAGGAGCCCACAATCCAAGGTCCCCATTCATATACTAGGGCCAATTTTTGGACAGAAGCCAATTAACCTACCTGCATGTCTTTGGATTGTGGGAGGAAACCGGAGTACCCGGAGGAAACCCACGCAGGCACAGGGAGAACGTGCAAACTCCAGGCAGGTAAAGTCGTGGGTGGGATGTGTTCCTGTCTGCTGCCCAGCCCGATGTGCCTGCTGCCCAGCCCGATGTGCCCATGCCTGCTGCCCAGCCCAATGTGCCTGCTGCCCAGCTTGATGTGCCCATGCCTTCTGCCCAGCTTGATGTGCCCGCTGCCCAGCTTGATGTGCTCATGCCTGCTGCCCAGCTTGATGTGCCTGCTGCCCAGCCTGATGTGTTCCTGTCTGCTGCCCAGCCCGATGTGCCTGCTGCCCAGCCCGATGTGCCCATGCCTGCTGCCCAGCCCGATGTGCCCATGCCTGCTGCCCAGATTGATGTGCCTGCTGCCCAGCTTGATGTGCCCGTGCCTGCTGTCCAGCTTGATGTGCCCGTGCCTGCTGCCCAGCCCGATGTGCCTGCTGCCCAGCTTGATGTGCCCATGCCTGCTGCTGATGTGCCAGCTGCCCAGCCTGAAGTGCCAGCTGCCCAGCCTGATGTGTTCCTGTCTGCTGCCCAGCCCAATGTGTTCCTGTCTGCTGCCCAGCCCGATGTGTTCCTGTCTGCTGCCCAGCCCGATGTACCGCTGCTGCCCAGCCTGATGTGCCACTGTCTGCTGCCCAGCCTGATGTGCCACGACTGCTGCCCAGCCTGATGTGCCACGTCTGCTGCCCAGCCTGATGTGCCACCGTCTGCTGCCCAGCCTGATGTGCCACCGTCCGCTGCCCAGCCTGATGTGCCACCGTCCGCTTCCCAGCCTGATGTGCCACCGTCCGCTTCCCAGCCTGATGTGCCACCGTCCGCTGCCCAGCCTGATGTGCCACTGTCCGCTGCCCAGCCTGATGTGCCACTATCCGCTGCCCAGCCTGATGTGTTCCTGTCTGCTGCCCAGCCTGATGTGTTCCTGTCTGCTGCCCAGCCCGATGTGTTCCTGTCTGCTGCCCAGCCCGATGTGCCACTGCTGCCCAGCCTGATGTGCCACTGTCTGCTGCCCAGCCTGATGTGCCACCGACTGCTGCCCAGCCTGATGTGCCACCGTCTGCTGCCCAGCCTGATGTGCCACCGTCTGCTGCCCAGCCTGATGTGCCACCGTCTGCTGCCCAGCCTGATGTGCCACCGTCTGCTGCCCAGCCTGATGTGCCACTGTCCGCTGCCCAGCCTGATGTGTTCCTGTCTGCTGCCCAGCCTGATGATCCACTGTCTGCTGCCCAGCCTGATGACCCGAAGCTCGCTGCCCAGCCTGATGACCCGGTGCCTGCTGTCCAGCCTAATGACCCGGTGCCCGCTGCCCAGCCCGATGACCTGGAGCCTGCTGCCCTGCCTGTTTTTATTTCCAGATCTAAACTTCCAGACCCTGGTGGTGGGGTACATGTCCCATTGTCGGACTCAGGTGGCACACCTCCCAGTAGGTTAAGAGACTCTGGCCAGAGAGCGCAAAGAAGTCCGGAGGCCACTCCTTGGGGGGGGAACTAGGGGGGGGAACTGTCAGGAACAGTGTCATTGCTTGGATCGCCTGCTGGTGTCACTGTTCCTTTCAGCATCAAAGGGTGCAGTTCTGGTGGCCACCAGCGGGGGTCTCCCAACAGATGGACATGCTAGTGATCAAGCTGCACCTGATGTGGAACTGCTGGGAGTATATAAGCCCGTCCTTCACTGAGGCTCAGCGCTTCAGAATTCCTTCCTGAAAGCCTTGCCCCTGCCTGACCTGATCCATTGCCTGAAACCTGATCCTGATCCGCTTCCTGCCCTGCCCTGTCCTGTCCTGGACTCTGTTTCCTTACCTGGTTCCTGAGACTCGTCCCCTGATTCCTGCCTTGGCTTCCCCTTGCTTCTGCTTCCTCCACCTGGCCCTTCTGTTCCCCTTGTTCTCTTATCCCTGTCTTGTTATATATGTGTTCCACTTCCTGGTGTGTGTTTATAGTTAGTTAGTTAGATTAGGGTTTTGGGGTTGCTGTATGATATTTGCTTTTTGCCTGTTCATGGTTTGCTGTGTTTGGTTTTCACGTGTGTCTTTATCCTTTTAATAAATATATATTTTTTCACTTACCTTTGAGCCTGATTCCTTTAGTGCAGCCCATTGATCTGTTCACTTGTGCTGGATGCCTGTGTTTAGGCATCCCTCATGACACAATACTTTCCCTTGGACCACCGTCAAAAGTATATCTTTATTCTACAACATCCTCCAGCACAAACTTTTTTTTTACAAAACCTCCTCCCCCTTCTGTAATTGAAAGAAGACTTTCAATGTACCTTCTCTCCCTCACAATGGCTTTCCACTTTTCCATATATACAAAGCCTTCCACTGTGCCAACCATTGGTATCTAACCCCCTATTAGCTGGCCAAGTTTTTTACATCCAACTATCGACTATGCTGGATGTGGACAAATTGGTAACCTGTTTTACATATTCGGGGCATTTAAACATCTAATAAGCTTCTGGAGATCAACATTTAGACTTCTATCCTCAATAATAGACATTTTAATGCAACCTATACCTGCCCTGGCAATCCTAAACCTCTAAATTGAGGAAATCCTTTCCCTTTTCATACTATTATGTTCCATATCCTCATAGCTGCCAGAATTGTGTTACCTAGACACTGGAAAGAAAATCTAGCCCCAAACCTTTGAGTTTATTACTTTAGTTAAAACTAACTTCTCCTTTGAATGAGCCCTATCCCAAAAATCAAGGTGGGTAGTGTCCTTTGATAAGTGGACAGAGTGGTGCAACATGGACCATAACGACTTCTATAATAAGGGTCTAGTTAAGATTCCATAGTTTACTGTACTGATGAATGTTTTATTGTTTTAATGTATGACTATATTAATAAACATTCCACACAGGGGACTAGATAAGAGTTGGCTCAACTCTATGCAACATATACAACATACTTGTTCATCCTTTATGCATCAATACTCTCAACTCCACCCTTTCTTCCTGTGATACACTGTGTCTGACATATAGCTGTATTTGTATCTGTGTTTAAATACTCTGTTTATATATGCATTGCCCTGCGAGGCAGCCCTTACGGTGTGCCCAGTACATTTTGCCATTTGCCTCTTTCTTCCTTGTTGCTAATTTTGTAATATGTACATTTCTTGCACTACATTAAAATGAATAAACATTTATTGATTCAAAAAAAGATTAACATAAAAAAATACTAGAATTGGTAGTGGTATTTCAAAACATTGTTATTTACACAGGAGGTTTACTCAAGTCCTGCTGCAGAAAGCTGTACATATTTTTGTGAAACTTTTCATTTGTTTTTCATTTTATTTTTATTTTTTTTTTCATTTCACACCTATGTCATGTTTGTTAAGCTGTATTTATTTAAAAGACTTTCCATTAACTTTTTGCATCTCACAATGTAAAAGGTATCAGTAGGTGAGACATTTAGATAACATAACACTGCAATTTACTGGGTTTGTTATAAGGAATCATGCATTTCTACTAGTCCTCCAGGCTTTAGGTTACTCAATTCTTTTGTCACCAGAGAAAAAGCTATCAGTTTAAATCTATCCACCTGAAACAAACCCCTGGGGCTAGGGTCTAGATGTGTGACAAGCTGACCTGTGTAATGTTTGTCCACAAAAATGTTTTACTAGCTAGGAACAGTGACTTGCCAGGCATTTATAACCTTTCAAAAGAGGTTTGAAGAATCTTTTCTAGTGCCTTTTTTTTCTGGCAACACATTTATATGTAAGAAACTGTTTAACTCTTAGTATTTTGTTTTCTAAGTAGTTAAGTATTTGTTATTAATATTAAAAAAAAGTAATAATAAAGTCATAATAAACAAAAAAACATTTTTACATAAAAACTCAAGGTTATTCAAAAAAAATCATAGGATTCCTAGGATGAGATCTAGAGAAATAAGAACCTTATAACATGTGTGTGAATGACCTTAATGATATTTAAAAATGAATTATATTTATCATTAATGATTGTATTTATCATTAATTACCCTAATTGTTGGATAGTGGTACTACCAGTTACAAAAGTGTTTAATGTATTTTATAAAGTGTTATTTTTATGAAAATATAAATAGAGGTTCATACTTTTTATAAAAAATATGTTTTGTGTATTAGTATAGTAAATAGGTTGACACTGAAATGTCATCCTCATTTATGATTTTAATGACTCTGATTGTTAAAACCATTTAAAAATGTACAGCAAGTAAAATGTTCTTGTTTGTTAAACCTGAAGAACAGATTACATCCCAGGGGCCACAAAAAAAAGTTTTCACCTTTGTTCATCTGATAGAGGAAAACCAATAAATAATGTGATTTTAAAAAAGGTACCATATGTGCAAACTGAAAACAGATGAATACATTTACATAGAGGGCCTTGAAAAAGTATTCATACATTTTGTCATGTTGCAACCAAAAACTAAAATCTTATTGGGATTTTATGTGATAGACCAACACAAAGTGGCACATAACTGTGAAGTGGAAGGAAAATGATAAATGGTTTTACATTTTTTTTACAAATAAACATCTGAAGTGTGGCGTGCATTTGTATTTACCCCCCCCCCCCCCTTTACTCTGATACCTTTAACTAAAATCTAGTGGAACCAACTGCCTTCAGAAGTCCCCTAATTAGTAAATAGAGTCCACCTGTGTGTAATTTATTCTCAGTATAAATACAGCTGTTCTGTGAACCCCCCAGGGGTTTGTTAGATAACCTTAGTGAACAAACAGGATCATGAAGGCCAAGGAACACCCCACACATGTCAGGGATAACGTTGTGGAGAAGTTTAAAGTAGGGTTAGGTTATAAAAAAATATCCCAAGCTTTGAACATCTCACAGAGCAATGTTCAATTCATCATCCGAAAATGGAAAGAGTATGGCAGAACTTTAAACCTAACAAGACATGGCCGTCCACCGAAACTGACAGGCTTGGGCAAGGAAAGCATTGTTTAGAGAAGCAGCCAAGAGACCCATGGTAGCTATGGAGGAGCTGCAGTGATGCACAGCTCAGGTGGGAGAATCTGTCTACAGGACAACTATTAGTCGTGCACTCCACAAATCTGGCATTTATAGAAGAGTGGCAAGAAAAAGCCATTGTTGAAAGAAAGCCTTAAGAAGTCCTGTTTGCAGTTTGTGAGAAGCCATGTGGGGGAGACACAGAAAACATGTGAAAGAAAGTGTTCTGATCAGATGAGACCAAAATTGAACTTTTTGGCCTAAAAGCAAAACGCTATGTGTGGCGGAAAACTAACACTGCACATCACCCTGAACACACCATCCTCCCCGTGAAACATGGTGGTGACAGCATCATGTTGTGGGGATGCTTTTCTTCAGCAGGGACAGGGAAGCTGGTCAGAGTTGATGAGAAGATGGATGGAGCAAAATACAGGGCAATTTTAGAAGAAAACCTGCAAAAGGCTTGAGACTGGGGTGAAGGTTTACCTTCCAGCAGGACTACGACCCTAAACATACATCCAGAGCTAAAATGGAATGGTTTAGATCAAAGGATATTCATGTGTTAGAATGGCCCAGTCAAAGTTCAGACCTGAATACAATTGGGAATCTGTGGCAAGACTTGAAAATTGCTGTTCACAGAAGCTCTCCATGATTAAATCTGACAGAGTTTGAGCTATTTTGCAAAGTCACTCTCTAGATGTGGAAAGCTAGTAGAGACATTCACAAAAAGACTTGCAGCTGTAATTGCAGAGAAAGGTGGTTCTACAAAGTATTGACTCGGGGGCTGAATAAAAATGCATGCCACACTTTTGAGATATTTGTAAGAAATTTGGAAAACCATTTATCATTTTACTTTCACTTCACAATTATGTGCCACTTTGTGTTGGTCTATCACATAAAATCCCAATAAAAAACATTTACGTTTGTGGTTGTAACATGACAGAATGTGGAAAATGTCAAGGGGTATGAATAATTTTTCAAGGCACTGTATAGCCCCACTATCTGTAAAGATCCATTTGTACACATTGTGTTGTAGTACTTATATTGCCTTTGACTGCTGTGTGTCCCAAGAGCCTGTTTCCCCAAGAGAGGCAAAGGTCATACTGCAGGATGGGTGGGCAGCTAGATGTTGCTGGATGTCCTCCAGCAAGAAATTAGGTGGAAGCTGTCTGGCTTGCTGCAGCTTCTAATGAACGCTTTGAAAAGTTCACAGTGTGTAGTAAATTTAGTGTGAGCAATTTTAATAAAGCAGAGGAGCCTGTAGTGCTTTTAAAGACTGATGGTAAGGCTGAAGTTCCCCTTTAAAATATGTTCTACATTTGTAGTTTACTTCCCTTGATATCTGGGTGAGCAGGAGTACTGCTTATCTTACATTTCAAAATTACATTTTAAAGTGGTTTTGCCAATCCCACTACCTTCTGTCAGCTTATACTATACATTTAAAGTGGACTCTGTTTTTTTGTTTCCTAATTTTGAACTTTGTAGAGTGACATTTCCATTGACCAATACTATTCATTTGCATAGCAAAAAAAAACAACCTGTCATGATCATGAAAGTCAAAATCACATAGTGTGTTTAATGCCCTGATGCCTCAGGATTCAATGGAATATGCAAAAGTAAAAGTTATTTGAATACATTAATACATATGTTGTCATTTTAGTGTTGATGGAATAAATCAGTTACGAGCTCTAAAGAGCATTCAGTCACAATACCCTAAAAAGATATGTTTGAGATGTATTTTTCCTACGTGAAACAAATGCATTTTCTATAAGGTGTCATAAAGTTCATTTTTCAGCAAATGGTGTTACAGTTGTAATCAAGCCATAGCAAAAGTTAAAATGCATTGCCCTGGGGGAACATATACTTTTAAATGGCATACAAGGCAATGACATAAGAATTTTGTAAAACGTTTTGTGTTTGTACTGTAAATTGCATTTTTTGACTTCAGCAGTTGTGATTTGGGCATTATTAGATTTTCAGTACTATTAAACTAAAAGCCTTCAGGGCATCCCCAAGTCACACCGTTCATGCCACATACAATACTTCTACTCCACGATACACCTACACGAAGGCAGGATACAATATACAGCATCTCAGCCTCAATTAAAATGAATCTCGTTGTGATGCCATTTACAAAAAACTCTCAGCTTTGACACATGCAATTAGGTGAACATGATTGCTAAGCACTGCCATGTACAGGGTTTAATCAGAAAACATACAGTAACTTCAACAGTTTTTTTAATTTCATCTCTTACTATGCCTTTATGTTCTTTCCTGTTCAATTAATTGGATACACTAGTTTTTACTTCCCATGAGACCAGGCAGAGCAGGAGTAGTATTTGTGTTACATTAAAAAAATGACATTATAAAGTGGCTGATCTACAGCTTCTGGTTTAAAATGACAAAGTCATACTACATTAGCTTTTGTGCTTACAAAATGTTAAAAATAATTTCTTTTGTAGTGTATGTGTTGGCGGTGAAATAAGACAAGTGTGAATTAATGATTTTACTAGATGTAATGTTATTACTACATGGCCTTTTATAGGCAGATTTAATATACTGTACAGCTTTCTGTTGAAAAAGCAAAGAATGTTAAAGGTTAGATTCTTTCAATGTATTTTTAATAAACTTTGACTGCTGTGATGGTAGATACTTTGAGAACCTGTCTGTTCTGTTTTACTGGAGTATTTTAACAATGTGTTAGAAAATGGGGGTTAACATTCATATTCTAACAGTTTATACAGGGTGTAACTTTTAAAACTAAAAAAGATTTTTTAGTTCAAAATGTAAAAGGTGGCCACCTATACAGGTTCAATGATTGCTGCTGTATATTGGCCCTATGTTCTTGCACCATACTTGTTGCTCCCAGCTGCTTTTATGTTGGTTTATTGAATTAATGCCTAGTACACGAGATAGGAATCTTTTTTTTTTTTTGCCTACTAGTCTAATATCGAAAACCAACTTCCGAAGTGATGTATTGTATTGTAGTGTACTCTTTAGTTTCCGAGGATGTGCGGTCTTGGTCACATTTTTTTCGTACAAATACTATACTAATTACACAAAAAAATTTGGTCTGTTATCGTATGAGAAAAAAATGTAACTTCCGATATTTTCGCAAGAACTGTCGCGATCAGCTCTCGAAAGCTGTGTACTAATGATCAGATTATTGGACAGTTGCTTCAAAAGCTGTATTTTTCATCCAATTTTTTTTATTGTGTGTACTAGGCATATGGAGGTTTTAGAAAATAACTAATTGGGTCACTGCTAAGAGATCAGACATGATCAAGCAGGGCATTCAGGTGCAGTTTCAAATTGTTAAGGTGTATCTAAACTCAAAAATAAAATGCAGCTTACCAGTCCTTAGATGTAGTGACTGCATTAGTTTCCATTTTAGGGTTTTTTGCCCTTAAATTTAAGTCACTCTACTTCCCCCTACAATCAGTATGCTCCTTGCACACCTGATTGGTTCCTTATGTTGCTGCACTACTGAGAGAGCCACAATTGGTCAAAGGCAGGGTGCCTTTGGCCAATCATGGCTCAGGGGGACTAAGTCCACGGCCTACACTATATAAGGCTGCTTACAGAGTGGCCGTGCGTAGTGTTGTTGGTGTGGACAAAGAGATAGCTTGAGTTAGATTAAGCAGGCAGGTTATTCAGTTAGTTAGTGGCAGTGTATTTGATGTTATATATATATATATATATATATATATATATATATATATACACACACAGTGCATTCTGTGTACTGTTTCTAATACTGTGTACATCACCAGAAGTGTAGTAGAAACTGTACACACCGTATTAGATACTGTGTACACCGCCTGAAGTGTATCTAATAAAGTGTGTACAGTTTCTACTACACTTCTGGTGGTGTACACAGTATACAATACAGTGCAGCCATTGTACAGTTGCTAATACAGTGCAAGCGGTGTACACAGTATCTAATACAGTGTAGTGTAGTGTTGCCAAACAAAAAATACATCATGTCCGGAAGGCCACCAAGGGGAGGCAGACGCTCACAGGCCACTAAAAGAGGGCAAGCAGCCTCTGTGTCTACAGTCAACAGTGGTGGTCGTGGACATGGTGCATCCTCAGCAGGTGGCCGCGGGGCACGCTTGTCCTTTTTTTGCTGCTGGCTGTTTTATTGAGCCACAACATGCAGAAGAGTTGGTGGAGTGGATAACGAATCTGTCCTCATCCTCCTCATCCTCTGTCACCCAGGCTTATGCCCCGTACACACGGTCGGATTTTCAGACGGAAAATGTCCTATTGGACCATGTTGTTGGAAATTCTGACCGTGTGTGGGCTCCATCAGACTTTTTCCGTCGGAATCCTGCTCTCAAATTTTCCGGCAACAAAGTCCTATTGGACTTTTTCCGATCGTGTGTAGCGAATTCCGCCGGACAAAGTGCCACGCATGCTCAGATCACATTACAAGACCAAAGCTATTGGCTATTAGCCTCTACGTAGTCCCGTCATATGCAATGAACGTCACCACGTTCAGGATGATCGGATTTTCCGACAACTTTGTCCGACCGTGTGTATGCAACGTGTCGGACAAAATCCGTCTGAAAAAATCTGATGGATTTTGTGGTCGGAATTTCCGACCGTGTGTACGGGGCATTAGAGTAGTTTTCCTTCCAATGCAGCTGCCAAAGCGAACTATTCCACTGGCTCCTTGTCCACAGTCACTCCTTCTGTAGACCCACCATCATGCACGGAGGAGTCCCCAGAATTATTTGACCACAGTGTCGGTTATATGCTGCTGGAGGATGCACAGTGATTTGAAGGCTCTTATATTGCTTCACAGGTTGAGGAAGGGAGTAACGTGAGCCTAGAGAGAGGGGGTGCCACAGAAGGACAAGAAACTGACAGTCATGTTCCCCCAGCCATAGCATACTGCCAAGTTTGCTCCAGTGATGGGGAGGGAGAGGATGATGAGGCCACTTACTGTACTTGGGTGCCTGAAAGAAGAGAGGATGAAAGGGAGGAGGAGGAGGCACAACTCTAACGAGGCAGGATGTCATCTAGGGAGCAGCTTAAGGGCAGCCACCCTATTGCATCACACCGCAGAGCTCCACAAGGTGCAGGGCGGTGCTGACTCCCCGCTGACTTTTAAAATTTCCTTGGTGTGGTCCTTTTTCGACACGTGTGCAGCAGATAGGTTGCAAACAGCAACGGTACTATGTCGGAAGTGGATCAAGCGTGGCCAGAACAGCAGCTGCTTGGTCACCACATGCTTGACCAGACATATGACGACCTGCCATGCAGTCTGTTAGCAACGGCACTTGAAAGACCCACATCAAAGAAAAAGGCGGACTTCTCTTCTCCATCCCTGTTATACCTCCAGTCCTCTCAAAAGCCTGCACTGAGAAGAATAAAAGGTATAGCAATAGGTGTCTCAAGTACTTGCAGTCAATCTGCTAGCGTTACACCATCAATTTATTTTAGCAGGCAAATTTCCCTACCCCAGTTGCTGAACCGTAAAAAAGAAATTCAGTCCCAGCCATCCACATGCTCAGCGTCTAAATGTTAGCTTGGCCAAATTGCCAACACTGCAACTGCTGCCTTTTCAGCTGGTAGACTCTGCCCCCTTTTGTGAATTTGTGGAATGTGCTGTACCTCAGTGGCAGGTTCCACAATGCCATTTCTTTTCACATAAAGGCCATTCCGGCTCGCTACTGGCATGTGGAAGGCAATGTTTTGGCCTCGTTGGACAGGGCCATCAGCAGTAAGGTTCATATTACCGCTGACTCATGGTCCAGCAGGCATGGGCAGGGACATTACCTTTCCTTCACGGCGCACTGGGTAACTCTGCTGGCACCTGGGAAGGATGCAGGACAGGGTTCAGTGTTGTTGGAGCTTGTTCTGCCACCAAGCCTCCAAAATGCTAGTGGTGATTCTGCCACAGCTCTCTCCTCCACCCCCTCATCTTCTTCCTCTATCGCCTCTTCTGAAGATTTGTCCTCTGAACCAGCGGTGTTCCGTAAGCATTCAAGGGGCTACGCAAGCAGTCAGGCTAAAAGATGCCATGCGGTGCTTGAGTTGGTCTGCCTAGGGGACAGGAGCCACACTGAGGATGAGATTCTGTCAGCTCTGCGGGGGCAGGCTCAGAGGTGGTTGACGCCATGCTAACTTCAGCCAGGATTGGTTATATGCGACAATGGCACCAACCTTCTCTCCGCCCTCCGATAGGGATACTTGACCCATGTTCCATGTTTGGCACACGTCATGAATTTGGTGGTGCAGCGGTTCTTGAGCAGGTACCCAGGCTTACAAGATCTCCTGAGGCAGGCCAGAAAAGTCTGTGGTCATTTCTGCCGGTCATATAATGCCAGTGCTCGGCTGGCTGGCATTCAAAGGGAGTGCAACCTGCCCACCTATTGCCTCATTTGTGACATGCCCACCAGGTGGAACCCAACGTTGGCAATGCGGTAGCGGCTGCACACACACAGCAGAGGGCCATCAATGAGTACCTGTGCGAGTATGGCACCAGGACAGGGTCAGGGGAGCTTGGCTTCTTTTCGCCATGCCAGTGGCTACTGATCAAGGATGCATGCACTGTCCTGTCACCACTTGAGGAGGCCCCAATGATGGTGATCAGCGACAATGCATGCATCAGTGACACTTTCCCTCTAGTCTTTCTGCTTTGTGAAATAATGGACAGGGCACATGAGGCAGAACAGCAGGAGGAAGAGGAGGACTTTCCTCACAAGGCCCCCCTTTATCCAGATAGCATTCCTGCGGGCCCACCAAACACACAGGTAAGAAAAGAAGGAGGATTGTGTCAGCATGGATGTAGGGGATAACACTCAGCAGCAGTCTTCAAGTGATGGTTTTCAGTCCCCAGAAACCCAAGGAGTTGTACGTGGCTGGGAGGAGGTAGTTACGGATAATGTGATCCTTAGTGACCCAGAGGACTCAGAATCAAATGCCTCTGCAAACTTACGCTGCATCGCCTCCCTAATCCTGCAAAGCCTGCAAAAGGACCGTAGGATTCGTGGTATCAAGGAGAGGGATCATTACTGGCTGGCAACCCTTCTTGATCCATGTTAAAAGGGTAAGGTTGCAAAACTCATCCTGCCTTCGCAGAGGGAGCAGAGAATGAAACATCTTCAGGAGGCCTTGAAGAAAGATTTGTGCAACGCATTTCCAGACCCTGGGAGGTTACCATTTCCTGGTGCTGGACAATGTGTTGCTGAGGCTTTGTTCAATCAGTGGAAGAGCGGTGGAGAAGGTGGCCGGCTGACCGATGCCTTTAAACAATTTTTCACTCCTCATTGCCGAGGTCTGATTAGTTCAAGCAACCATCGCCAGCGTCTGCATTATATTGTGCAGGAATATCTATGGGCAAGAGCATTGGATGTAGGGGATAACACTCAGCAGCAGTCTTCAAGTGATGGTTTTCAGTCACCAGAAACCCAAGGAGTTGTACGTGGCTGGGAGGAGGTAGTTACGGATAATGTGATCCTTAGTGACCCAGAGGACTCAGAATCAAATGCCTCTGCAAACTTACGCTGCATCGCCTCCCTAATCCTGCAAAGCCTGCAAAAGGACCGTAGGATTTGTGGTATCAAGGAGAGGGATCATTACTGGCTGGCAACCCTTCTTGATCCATGTTAAAAGGGTAAGGTTGCAAAACTCATCCTGCCTTCGCAGAGGGAGCAGAGAATGAAACATCTTCAGGAGGCCTTGAAGAAAGATTTGTGCAACGCATTTCCAGACCCTGGGAGGTTACCATTTCCTGGTGCTGGACAACGTGTTGCTGAGGCTTTGTTCAATCAGTGGAAGAGCGGTGGAGAAGGTGGCCGGCTGACCGATGCCTTTAAACAATTTTTCAGTCCTCATTGCCGAGGTCTGATTGGTTCAAGCAACCATCGCCAGCGTCTGCATTATATTGTGCAGGAATATCTATGGGCAAGAGCATTGGAGACCTTTCCAACAGAGCATCCACTGGGTTACTGGGTCTAGAGGATGGACCACTGCCCAGAACTTGCTGAATATGAAATTGAGCTACTGGCCTATCCTGCCTCAGGCGTGCTTTCTGAATGCACATTCAGTGCTGCTGGAGGGTTTGTAACGGATCAAAGAGTGTGCCAGTCCACAGACTCAGTTGATAGGCTTGCATTCATAAAAAAGAATCCGTTTTGGATCAGCAGCTATCAAGCACCAGATGCTGATGTAACTGTTGGAATTTGCTATGGATCTGGGTTTCCTTGAAGACTGCCTATGCTGACTATCCTATTCCTCCTCAATCTTGATGATGCTAGCTAGGGGTTACAGTGTTGGGGCACCACCACCACCCAATACCCAATTTTTCTGCCCCTGTCTAACAGGGGCATGTAATTACAGTTTTTGATTTAATATTTCAATGCAGAGCCTGTTCCTGCACTTAACAAGAGTAACTGTGAGGGCTTACAGTGTTCTGGTACCACCAACACCTAAGGCACAGTTTTTCTGCAGAGTATATAGGGCAGGCCGTATAGTATATATACTGCTGTTCAGAGTATATAATGCCTTGGGCCTGGGGGACCATTAAAAAAAAATTGGTGCAGGGTTCCCCTTAATATCCATACCAGACCAAAGGGGCCTGGTATGGATTTTTTTTGGGGGGGGGTACATTTTTTTTGGTTATTTTTATCTATATTGCCGGAATCCGAGAATACATTACAGCATAATAGTCTGTCTGGGCCACCTTTCCTGTGTAATGAGACATGAAACAGGGAAGCAGGATTCTGAGTCATGAAAGCAGATGGCATAAGTTACTCTAGTGACCTATGTCAGCCATTTTGTGAAAGGTTAATCATCTGACCATTAATGATATGTAATGATATGTAATATATAAATATGTAAATGTACACCCCTGTATTAACCACTCCCATCTTCCATATTATGGTTGGTTAGTGATGACCATATATATATTGTATCCCCGCCCAGAAAAAAAACAGATAGCTTTGGACATAACCTCTGCATCATCTCTTGTTGTGTTCACCAAGAAGCTATCTCCTCAGTACTGAGAGGGTCTTGTGAGTGTGGTAATTGCTGTGATTATACCTAGCTGGTCTTGTCAGGTATACGGAAATACTGTTTTATTCCCTTCACACCTAACATCTGATATTCATCAATGAGAGCAACAAAGGATACCGAATCTCATATTATATAAAAAAGTATATATAAAAGAGTAGTATATATAAAAAAGAAGTGTAATAACAAATTATAAAAATAATATATACAGTATCTCACAAAAGTGAGTACACCCCTCACATTTTTGTAAATATTTTATTATATCTTTTCATGTGACAATACTGAAGAATGACACTTTGCTACAATGTAAAGTAGTGAGTGTACAGTTTGTATAACAGTGCAAATTTGCTGTCCCCTCAAAATAACTCAACACACAGCCATTAATGTCTAAACCGCTGTCAACAAAAGTGAGTACACCCCTAAGTGAAAATGTCCAAATTGGGTCCAACTTGTCAATATTTTGTGTGGCCACCATTATTTTGCAGCACTACCTTAACCCTCTTGGGCATGGAGTTCACCAGAGCTACACAGGTTGCCACTGGAGTTCTCTTCCACTCCTCCATGATGACATCACGGAGCTGGTAGATGTTAGAGACCTTGCGCTCATCCACATTCCATTTGAGGATGCCCCACAGATGCTCAATAGGGTTTATGTCTGGAGACATGCTTGGCCAGTCCATCACCTTTACCCTCAGCTTCTTTAGCAAGGCAGTGGTTGTCTTGTAGGTTAGTTTGGGGTTGTCATCATGTTGGAATACTGCCCTGCGGCCCAGTCCCCGAAGGGAGGGGATCATGCTCTGCTTCAGTATGTCGCAGTACATGTTGGCATTTATTGTTCCCTCAATGAACTGTAGCTCCCCGGTGCCTCATCCCTACGCCAAGAAAATGGCGTGGGGGTCCCCTCCAAATCCATCTCAGACCCTTATCCGAGCACACAGCCCGGCCGGCCAGGAAAGGGGGTGGGGACAAGTGAGCGCCCCCCCCTCCTGAGTCGTACCAGGCCACGTGCCCTCAACATGGGGGGTGCCCTGGGGAACGGGGGGCCGTGCGGCCCCCCCACCCAAAAGCACCTCTTCCCGACAACCCTGGCCGTTGGTTGTCGGGGTCTGCGGGCGGGGGGTTATCGGAATCCGGGAGCCCCGTTGAATAAGGGGGCCCCCAGATACCGGCCCCCCACCCTATGTAAATGAGTATGGGGTACGATGTACCCCTACCCATTCATCTAAGGTGTAAAAGTGTAAATAAAAAAAACACACAAGCTCCGGGGGTCTTCTTCCGTCTTGGGGGGTCTTCTTGCCGGACTCCTCCGCTCTCTTCTGCTCTTTTACCTAGCTCTTCCACGAGCGGAGGAGCCTGGCTTTCTTCTTCGTCGCCGCCGTCGTCGTCTGGGGGTCTTGTTCCGTCTTCGGGGGTCTCTTCTGTTTTTGCCGCTGTCGTCTTCTTCTTCTTCTTCGTCGTCTTCTTCTTCTTCGCTCTCTCTGGCCGGAATGGCAGAGACACGCAGTGTTGTGACTTATATAGGGACAAGGGGTGGGGTCACATGCTCATGTCACATGGTGACCCCGCCCCCCTATGATGTCACAGTCCCCGAGGATGCTGGGACTGTGAGATCATATGGGGGCGGGGTCACCATGTGACATGAGCATGTGACCCCGCCCCTTGTCCCTATATAAGTCACATCCCAGCGTGTCTCTGCCATTCCAGGCAGAGAGAGCGACGAGTCAACATCGTTAGAAGAAGATGGCGCAGAAGGTGGCGACAGCGGCAAGAACAGAGGAGACCCCCGAAGGCGGAACGAGACCCCCAGACGACGACGGCGGCGACGAAGAAGAAGGCCGGCCTCCTCCGCTCATGAAAGAGCTAGGTAAAAGAGCAGAAGAGAGCGGAAGAGTCCGGCGAGAAGACCCCCTAAGATGAAAGAAGACCCCCGGAGCTGTGTAATAAAATATTTTAAAAAATTGTGTGTTTTTTTTATTTACACTTTTACACCTTAGGTGAATGGGTAGGGGTACATCGTACCCCATACTCATTCACATAGGGTGGGGGGCCGGGATCTGGGGGCCCCCTTATTAAAGGGGGCTCCCGGATTCCGATAAGCCCCCCGCCCGCAGACCCTGACAACCAACAGCCAGGGTTGTCGGGAAGAGGCCCTTGTCCTCATCAACATGGGGACAAGGTGCTTTGGGGTGGGGGGGGCGCACGGCCCCCCTTTCCCCAGGGCACCCCCCATGTTGAGGGCACGCGGCCTGGTACGGCTCAGGAGGGGGGGCGCTCGCTCGTCCCCACCCCCTTTCCTGGCCGGCCGGGCTGCATGCTCGGATAAGGGTCTGAGATGGATTTGGGGGAGACCCCCACTCCGTTTTTTCGGCGTAGGGATTACCCTTTAAATCCATGCCAGGTGACGGGACTAGCACGACAGCATTCGCTGCCTTCGCTAGTCCCGTCTACCTGCAGTTACGTTCTAAATGAACAGACTTTCCGATCGTGTGATTGTCCGCCGGAAAAGTCCGGGCGTGTGTGGGCAAGGCCACACACACGGAAAGTCCGGCGGACCTCCGCTGGAAAGTCCGGCGTGTGTACGCCACATAAAAGCCCTGTATTGAAGTGGTTTAAAAAACATATCAAGCGGCTGGGGGAGCATGCAAACCAGCAGTGGCTTTGACATAGATTACTAGAGCCACCAGAGTTTAGTCAGATAATATCGAAACAGCCCTCAGGCAAGGCGTAGATTTGAGCAAAACCAATAAGGCACTCAATAATTTAAAGCTAGCCTCATATTTTATGGCTGAAGCAGCCATAGATATTCTGAAGTACTTTGCCAGGGCCATGCTATATTCCATCACAGCCAGGAGGGCACTGTGGCTAAAACTATGGTCAGCAGATCCATCATCAAAATAGACCCGGTGTGGCATACCATATGATGGGAAAGTTCTGTTTGGCGATAAATTGGATATGGCAATTAATAGAGTCACAGGGTAAAAAGTGACCTAATCCCCCAGGATAGAGACAGGAGAAAAATATTTGCAACACAGCCGGTCACTCAACAAAGAACAAGGGATACCAGGTCATACCGCACAGGTAGGGAGTACAGAAGAGGCTGGAAGGGCTCTCAGGCCACTTTTCTCAAAATGGGGAAGCCCAAGGCCTCAACATCCGCAAATGAGAACCAGAAGTCTTTTTGACTCCTTACCCACCCAAGCCGGTCCAGTAGGAACCCGACTCAGGTTGTTTGCCCAGGTTTGGGTGCAAAATTGTATGATCAGTGGGTCACCTCCATAATACTTCAAGGCCATTTTTGGAGCCGTCCTCCACATTTTTCCTTTCAGCCCACCAAAATTCCGAACTCCAAAAGAGAAAAAAATTATTCAGTTTCAGTATGTGCAAATACTGCTACATCAGCAAGCAACAGTACTAGTCCCAGATTCAGAGAAGCACTCAGAATTCTCTCCATAAATTCTCTCCATGGATTGCCTCCATAAACCTCCAAGATACCTGTTCTTCAAGACTTCCAGCCTTTTCTTTGGTTCAAAATAGGCAATCTTCATCTCCAGTTTCAATGTCTTCCTTTCGGAATCTCGACGGCACCCAGAACCTTCACAAAGGTATTGGTGGCAATTTTAGCTCCCCTCCGGGAGAAGGGAATACGGGTCCTACATTATTTGGATGACATACTGCTCCTATCCCAGCACAGGAAGACTCTGGAAACGCATGTGCAACTGGTCCTAAACACATTGATCAAATTCAGATGGCTGATCAATTACTCAAAAAGTCAACTCATGCCTACTCAGACAATGATATATCTTGGGGCATTATTAAACACCCCGGAAAGAGAAGTGTCACTTCCACCAGAAAAGAACCCTATATTAGAGGAGAAGATAAAGAGGGCATTAGCAAGCCGGTCCATGCCAGCATCAGACTGTCTAAGTCTCCTGGGGAAATGGGCCAGGTGGCATCTACGGATTCCAACTAGGTTTGCTATCATAGTGGAGGAAGAAGCACCTAGACCAGATGATACCTATCACTCTCACGATGAAGTCCAGCCTCTGGTGGTGGACGAGACCATCATACCTTCTGGATCACTGCCCCCTTGGGGCCATCTCATGGACCACTCTTACGTCAGACGCAAGTCAGTTAGGGTGGAGGGCACACTACAAAGATCAGTTAGTACAAGGAAAATGACAATTCAATACAGAAGACATTGTATTGAATATCTTGTAACTGAGGGCAACATGGGTGGCAATAATACATCTAGCCCATCTTCTCAGAGGCAAGTCCATACTGCTACAGATGGACAACAGGGCGGCAGTAGACTACGTTCAAAACCAAGGGGGAACACACAGCAGTTCCCTAACCAACAAGGTAGCCCCAATTCTAACATGGGCAGAGAGGAATCTAGCCAATCTGCGAGCTTCCTATAATCCAGCTCCTGAAAATCAATTGGCCAATCCCTCTCGAGAACGTTCAGCAGCAACAAAGAGTGATCTCGGAATCTGGAGATCTTTCACTGGATATGTCAGCAATGGGGCATCCCCCGGCTAGATCTTTTTGCCTCCCCGCAACACACGACACCTCTGTTTTTTACAAGAGTCCCATCCCCGAGGTCAGCAGGAGTAGATGCCTTAGTCCAACCTTGGGAAATTCGGATGGGATATGTATTTCCTTCGATCCCTCTGATACTGAAGTTTATCCAGTGCCTAATGGTAGCGAAGGTCACGATTCTGGTGGTCATTCCATACTGGCAAAGGGGCCATGATTCACGCTCCTAGTCAAGCTGGCTTTGTGCAAGCCGTTACCCCTTCCATGCGTGGACAACCTCCTATCTCAAGACAATTTCTTCCATCCACATCCGGAGATCTTAGACTTGAGGGCCTGGAAGTTGAGCGGAAAAAGTTAGGCAAGTTAGGGTGTTCTCATAATGTTATCCAAACATTATTACATGCAAGGAAATCATCCACCAATGCCACCTACTACAGGATATGGAAAAAAATTTACAGAATTAGCAGAGGTCAACCAATTCAATCCACTAGAACCAGGAGTCCAGAATGTACTGCTTTTTTTACAAAATGGATTAGACCTAGGATTGGGAATTAACACCCTAAAAGTTCAAGTGTCAGCTTTATCAGCTCTAACAGACACGTGGTAGGCATTGAATTCTCTCATAGAGTGTTTTTTAAGAGCAGTCTTAAGATTAAGACCTCCCAGGAAATCGCTATACCCAAAGTGAGATTTAACCGTTGTGCTTAATGCTCTAACAAACCCTCCTTTTGCAACCACCGAGGAATGCGCTCTGGAAGATATTACTTGGAAAGCGGCCTTCCTTATCCCCATCAACTCAGGACGAAGGGTGTCGGAAATTCAAGCACCAGGGGCACAGGAGCCATACATTACCTTTTTTCCAGACAGGATGGTTTTGCAGCCCATTCACCAGTTCGTTCCCAAGGTGCCTTCTGTCTACCATCTCAACCAGGAATGGGTTCTTCCAGCCTTCGAGGAGGATCCAACCACCTCAAAAGTGCACGAGTTGGATGTAGCTAGATCCCTAAGGCGCTACTTAGAGCTGACACAGCAGTTCCGCAAGGATCAGCGTCTATTTGTTATTCCTAAAGACGTTAAAAAAGGAATGGCAGCATCCAAGACAACCTTGGCTAGCTGGATTGTGAGGCTAATCCCGAAGACGTACCGTGCTAGTGGTCTTCCAGTCCCAGATGCGGTCAATGCTCACTCAACACGAGGAATGGTCTCTTCTTGGGCAGCTTTAGCATGGGTCTCCCCTGAAACAATTTGCCGGGTGGCTAGTTGGCCCTCCTTTAGCACCTTCATGACACACTATAGCTTAGACTCAGCGGTTCTTACTTCCTGTGATTTTGGGAAAAAGACTTTGCAACTGTCGGTTCTGTAATCTCATTAAATGTCTTTATTGCAGTAACCCTCCCTATAAGCGAGTTATTTACCATTGGTATGCTGCCATGGAGGCACCAGGAAAATGGAAAATGTAATACTTACCTTTCCGTAATTTTATTTTCCTGGTGCCTACCCATGGCAGCATACACCCTCCCTTCTATAATCCTTAAGTTTCTGAAGACTAGTTACAAGAATGCCTGGGGGGGGCAACTCTTTTTTTATAGAGTTGTAAGTGATCCTGTGGGTTGGTTGGGGGCGAAGCAACCAACCATTGGTATGCTGCCATGGGTATGCACCAGGAAACGAAAATTACGGAAAGGTAAGTATTCAATTTTTTTCACTGTAGACTTGCTATATATATATACACATACACACTTTCACTGTGGATTTGCTGAAAATAAGTTTGGAATATATATATATATATATATATATTTTTTTTTTTTTTATTATTTTTTTTTTCTCACTGTGGACTTGCTGAAATTAAGAATTTTTGATGTTTACTTGAATTTTTTTTATATTTTTTTCACTGTGCACTTGCTTGACAACAAGTATTCTATTTATATATTTTTTCACCATTTATATTGTGTGTGTGAGTGAGTGATAGATCACATAGTGCTGAATTTGTTTATTTTTAATATTTTATACACAGATTATGGGAGTGTGAATATGCTTAGTGGCTGTGGATTGGTTCTCTTACGTTAAAAACATGTTTTGGACACTCTATATTGGTAGCTCGTAAGACATCTATCTATATCACCTGGTTTGTAATTCTGTCCATCCATTCCAGGGGTTTACTAAGCCCTGCTTGAATATACTGTCTAGTCAGGCTAATGACTTTTATTTCTCCTGTACGTTTAAGCAACCTAGTTTGGTCACCTCCCTGACCCTAGCCTGCGATTGGATTGTGAATTGTGGATTTCTGTCAGTGTGTTCCCTATTAGCCTGTGTGGGTGTGTATGTGACTATGTGGGTGTGCAGCACAGCCTGATACTACTGTACAGGAATGAAAACATTTATATCAAGACAAATTTGGGTACACATCATTAACCACTTGACCACTGGGCAGTTAAACCCCCTTCCTAACCAGACCAATTTTCAGCTTTCAGTGCTCTCACACTTTGAATGACAATTACTCCGTCATGCAACACTGTACCCAAATTAATTTTGTGTCCTTTTTTTCACACAAATAGAGCTTTCTTTTGGTGGTATTTAATCACTGCTGGGTTTTTTATTTTTTGTGCTATAAATCAAAAAATACTGAAAATTCGGTAAAAAAAAAAAATAATTCTTTGTTTCTATTAAAAATTATTGCAGAGTATTGGAGAGTATTGGCAGAGTATTGGCGAGTATTGGCAGAGTATTGGCAGAGTATTGGCGAGTATTAAGCCCCATACACACGGTCGGACTTTTTCATGGATTCTGTCCGATCGGACAAGGTTGTTGAAAAATCAGACCGTGTGTATGCACCATCGGACAGTGTTCGTCGGTTTGTCCGACGGACAAAGTCTTATCTCCTGCTGGAAAGATTTGCCGTCAACACGGTCCGATCACACCAAATCCGATCGTGTGTACGGTTGTCCGACGGACAAAGTGCTACGCATGCTCAGAAGAAATTCTGTGACGGAAGCGCTCGGTCAGGTAAAACTACCTTTCCTAATCGACACAGCACATTCGTCACGCTGCAATGTTAAAATGTCTTTAATGCAGCGCATTCTCTTTTTCTTTACAATGCAACAAGAATGACATGTTTTAGCTGCTCCTATTCACCCGCACTTCTCACAAACTTAGTTCTTTATTACTTTGCAGCATTTATACACTACATGTTTATTTTTACTCAGATCGTAAAACAATCTTTGTTATTTTTTTACCATGATTTTTTTTTTTTTGGGGAATACATATTTGAAGGAGAATTTGTTTGTTTTTTGGAGGGGGGTTGTATGTCTCAACTTAGCAAAACCACATTATTAACATTTGTATTTCTTGCTTAAATTTACTAGGAGTTTGTTGGTTGTTGGTGCCCCTTGTTAATTCTACTTTAGGATTAGTGAAATGTACCTGCCTACTCAAAGAAAAACTGTCATTGTAGAAAAGTAAAACACAATAGTCAATGATTATTTCAAATCCAAAAAACATTTATTTAGGTCTCAGCAACAAACCAAAGAGGAACGCAGCCATGGTGAAACTTGGGGAATTTGCAAAGCCTTGGACACCCATGGCAACCATCATTTTACAGGCTTAAACAATTGGGGGCATGAAGAGTACCTATCTAAATAATAAGGGAGCGCAATCTGGTCCTGAAGTCCAAAACATCCGGAACTGCAGCAGATGCCATCTAGGTCCCCAGGCTCTGGTCCTACGAGAGGCTCCATCTTCTCTCAGACCAGACTGAATCAAGGTCATCACTCTCTTGTTTTCCTTGTACGCTTCCTTCCACGCCGTGGTGCTGGTGCTGGTGGGGTGGCAGAAGGAGGAGGAGGAGGCGGAGCAAGGTCACTCTCGCAAACATGTGTGAGGGGAGTCATCTCCCCAGCCATCCCCTCATTTAGTATTTTGAGGATGACCTCCTCACACATTGCTGCGTTGCCCCGCCTCCATACCCGTAAATTTACTGCCAACCAAGGAGGCAAAGGCCTCCTCGTAGGTGGGTGTGGCATAGAGGGAGGCTGAGGCATCTCTGATCAGCTGGAGCGCTGACTCTCCCACCTCCCCCATGTTTTTTGCCCTTCTGTAGGGAAGGCGGAGGGGAGAGACTTGGGAGACAGTCAGGCTCCTACGCCTACCCCCCTCTTGGCTGCCACTACCCCCTGCCTCCTCCTGACTGCCACCTTCCACAGCCACCTCCTGGCTGAGGTCTTCCTGTGTATGAAAAAGGGACATAGTTTCAGTTATTTGTTCATCAAACACACACAATTCTCATCTAGTGACTGTTGCAAAATGTTTACAAATAGAAAACCATACAATTCTCTGCCCTGCAGTTTAGATTCTTCCCAAAAATGTCTCCAACACCACTGTCTGTTGATATGTCAATCACGTTAGGAACTAAGCAATTGGGGATCCTGAATTAACTGAACATCATTCATTATTCCCCAAACTGGTTACAAAACTACTATACCTGGAACAAGCTGGGCTCCTGCACATATTCCATACTGGAAGGCCCAGGTTGGTCCTCGGAAGCCTCATCAGGGGTGGCGTGCGTGGAAGGACGCGTGCAAGGAAGAGTCGAGAGTGACTTCCTGACAGTAGCCTGGTCTTTGAGAAAGTGGAGCCTCTCATAGTACCAGAGCGTGGGGACATGGACATCAGCTGCTGCAGCTCCAGATGCTAGGGACTTCCGGACCTTATTGCGCTCCCGGAAATAGGTACTCTTCATGTTGTTGATCTTCACTTTTAAGTTTGCCACGGTTGCCATGGGCAGGGTAGGCTTTACAAATGCCACAAGTTTCAGCAGGGCTGCGTACCTCTTTGGTCTGTTGCTATAATCCCTGTGTTTCGCCTGCCATAAGAGGGGGAATTGCCGGTATTTATCAATGAAGAGGGGTAGAAATCTCACGTTGTAGAAGGCCTCCATCACCTCTGCAAGACACAACGCCACACCAAACAATATAAATAATGTCAGCCTAAACTCTCCTAATCTTCTCCATAAAGAAGCCTCAAGTTCTAATCAGTCTAGGCTAGTTATGTACCAACGTCAAATTGTACCTTCGTTTGTAGCGATCGTCTCGTGCGTGAGCTTTCTCTCCCCTCGTCTCCCAGATCGTGGCTACGACACAGGCGTGTGACGTTTTATATACAGTGCGCATGCGTCAAACTCCGCCCGCCCCTGACGATCTTTCTCGTCTATTCCCCACCCCTTCTCTTTACGGCGCAGTGGGGAGAGCACATGGCGGGGACACAGCAGGTGCGCCCCAAATATCCCCCCAACGAGGAGGAGGACGAGGAAAGTCCGGAGGCAGAAACGTCCCGATCCCGGAGCCTGAAATTCAAGGCCTCAAATATGTCATTTGGAGAAATGTTGGAGATGGTGGACATATTAAAGAGGAGCGACTATGATGGGAAGTATGGGCCTTACCTCAACCCCAATGTCCGCAAGGCCAAGATCATGTCTAAAGTTGTGAGAAGGCTGTACAATAATTTTGGGGTACAACGATCCAAGGAGCAACTGAGGAAACGCTGGTCAGACCTGAAACTGAGGGAGGCCGATCAGTACAGAAAGATCAAGCGAATTCTTCAAAAAAGTAAGTAGTTGTGTTTTGTGTTTGATTTCTTGCTTGCATACTGCTCCATGTGGTTTGATTTTTACAAAGTTGTACATTCCAAAATGGCCACTTTCATGTTCGTCTGTGCATTCGATCGTACTCAGCCTCGATCTTTCTGCCACTGTCATGGTCGTGTGTGTGTCCATTCGATCGTACGCAACCTCAAACGTTCGGCCACTTATAATACGTGGTTTGGTGTTTTTTTTGGGGAAAGGAAGTTTGTTCTCACTAGAAATGTCATCAAGAATGTAAAGCCAATTTATTCAATGTAAAGGAGAGGTCACCCAGTAGCTGTTTACCCATCTGGACTCTAGAGCACTAGTGCTGGGACACCCAAACCCCCTTTTTATTAGGCTTTTCCACACATGTGCTCCAGTGGATACTAGAGGGGTGTCTCCATCACACAAACTTCTACCAAAAAGCTAGTCAGTTTAGCACCTTTACAAAGTGACTACATTCATGTTGTTGGCATTTGTAACTGGCCAAACTAAAATAGTGTCCGTCACTTTCAAGCAATGTTTGTCATTTCCTATTTCTGCCCTCAATAGATAGTCTTGCTAAATCTTCCTTTTGTACATTCTCATAGGGGAGTGAAAACTTGTGCCGTCTGCGGAAACCCCCAAACCAACACCAAACCAACACCAAAAGGGGAAAGAGCAGAAGCAGAGGAGGAGGAGGAGGAGGAAGGAGAGATCATCGAACTTGGAGAAATTGTCACCACAACAGGTGAGTGTGGGAGAACCCAGCTACTGGTAAGCTAATCCATGTATGGCTGCCTCATTTCCAACACCCCATTTTTTGTTTGTTTGTTGTTTTTAGGTGACGTGGATGTTGAGGAAGAAAAATCGCACTTTACCACAGAGAGTGCCCACGTACTCATCGGGGAGATAATGGTCTGCAATAGAGATCTAGATTACATAAAGCAAAACATCAATGATGTTCAACAAAAATTGAAGAACATCATTGATGTTTTAGGAAAAATATGAAAACGCACCAAGTAATTAACACACATTTGTGCAAGCTTCTGAACACATTTGCAACTTAAAAACTGTGTGAAATTTGGAACATGCACACATTGTGTCCACATGTGCTAGCTCCCATCATGGTGGATGAATGGCAACGTTTTTTTGGGGGTGCAAACACTTTACGAACTACGAAAGTGGTTGTGGTGAAGGGGTTGCACCCCCAAAAAACGTCCATTCATCCCCATGATGGAAAATGGCACTTTTGAAGCTTCTAGGCATGTGTTTTACCATCTAATGACCATTTTCAGACCCAAATTGTGTGCATGTTCTAAATTTCCACTTTCCGGGGGTGACCCCCCCATGTGATGAAGGCAAGATCAAACACACTTTGAACATATAGTCATGTCTGATCTTGTCTTCACTTTACAAAGTTGAACTTTCCTAGTTCATAGGTTCTGTTTTGCTCCATGCCTGGTTTTACCAATTGCGGAATGTTTGTAAACAATGTTGTAAATAACCAAGATGTTGTCAGTTTTGGCGTGAAGATTGTAAACGCACTTGTGAATGTTTTCCTAGTAAACTTTTTTATTTTTCTAAATGTGTGGCTTCCTTATTTAAAAAACACAATGCATTATGTATGTAAAATGTAAAGGATATGGGGGGCAATGGGTGTTATTTACTAAAGGCAAATCCACTTTGCACTGCAATTGTCTTGCCCAGGGAACTTTTTCAATGCACTTGTAGAGCATAGCGGATTTGACTTATGTAAATGACACCCACAGTGCTTTGTACGAAAACACGGAGCACAGCATTTTTGAGAATACACACATGTCAGACCTGGTGATGAAAAGGAGTATTTTGGGTGTCAGTTATGCAGTACAAACCTTCTCTAGTCCAAAGATTAGGAAGCAAACACACAACATGAGAATAATCTTTTTGGGAAGAAGAGACTGTTACCTCCTTTTGCCCAGAAAGTGCATTCCCACTGTCGAAGGCAAAGGGAAAAAATGTCAAGGTAAAATAAGCTAAAAAGAAGACTGAAATTACAAGAAATCATAGGTTGGTTAAAATATCAGATTTATTAAAAAATGCCTCTCACACATCGTCAGGCAGAGCAATGGCCCCCCTACCCACAAAGTACTCCATATATTGCTCGCGGACCACGCGGGCATTTAGAGGGGGCAAGCCTGGACGTGCCACTTGAAGGGCTGTGAGGTCCGCATTTGGAGGGCCCTCCACATCTGGGCCAACGGGCACCACATAGTTCCTGTTATGTCTTTTGAGGAAGTTGTGCAATATGCAACAGGCAAGAACTATGTGGTTCAGTTTGTATTCCGCCAAGTTAAATGCCGTCAGGAACAGGCGGAAGCGGCTGGCCAGGATGCCAAAAGTGTTCTCCACCACTCTTCTGGCTCTGGACAGCCTGTAGTTGAAGACCCTCTGGTCCGGGGTGAGGGTCCTCATCGGGAACGGCCTCATCACATGGGGAGTCAACGCAAACGCTTCATCTGCGACAAAGACGAAGGGGAGTCCTTCGGCATTCTCCTCTGGAGGTGGCAAGCACAGACTGCCACTTTGGAGACGCCAGTAGAACTCCGTGTGCGTAATGGCACCACCATCCGAGATCCGGCCGCTCATCCCCACGTCCACATACATAAACTCGTATGTTGCCGACACCACCGCCAACATCACTACACTATTAAACCCTTTATAATTATAATAGTAGGACCCCGAGTTGGGCGGTGGGACGATGCGGACGTGTTTCCCATCAATTGCCCCTCCGCAGTTAGGAAAGTCCCAACGGCTGGCAAAGTGGGAGGCCACAGTCTGCCATTCCTGTGGCGTGGAAGGGAACTGTGGAGTGAAACAAGAAAAAAAAAATTAGTCACTTTGCACTTAAACATTGCAAGCAGATTAGACAATCAACATCTTGGAACAAGAGCATTGTATAAAATTGGAGGCTGGAAAGTATTTGCACAGAAAAGTAGAGGCTCCCCTTCACAGATTACTCACCCCCCATCAATCCCCCCACTTTTGATGGGCCATTGGCAATAACTAGGGTTTTGGGGGGGGGGGGGGGACAGGTAACCCTCTGCACTTCATTGATTGGCAAATGGCTCAATAATGTGTGCTAGTTTGGCCAGACCCTCTGTACTTAACACTATTGGCAGCCCCCAGGAAAGATAAAATAACATTTCAACCCCCCCCCCCCCCAAAAAAAGGCAGGCACATTGTGACATTCTGAAATTACCAAGCAAGCTAATAGGAGGGAAAGAAGACAAAAAATTAGGAAATGGAATGTATGGAGGCAGCCCCTTGCACTACATGCTTTGCTGAATTCATCCCTAAAGATGCCCACTATAAAGAGGTAGGTATATAGTGTGTATGGACCTTGGGAAAGCCAGCAGATAAAGGATTGGTACCATCTGACAGAGCAGTTGGGGGAGGGGGTTCCTAATGAGTTTGCCCCACCCCCCCCCCACCAAAAAAAAAAAATTCTAAAGGGGCTCTACATGAAGTAAACCACACAGCAAACATTTGTGCATATTTTAGGGGGTGTTTGGGGGCAAACAATACTATGCAGCAGACAAAAGACATTGATTAAGTGACTAGGCCATAGGTGTCTATTGGGGCAGAAGAGCATGCTGGGGAGGTAAGTGAAGGGAAAAATGCATGAAGGAGAAAAGGGGCACAGCATATTAGAACATATTGCAATCATGGTAATTAGGGAAGGAGGTCAAAAATAGAAGACATTAGCAAACAGAGCATACATAGAAGGGAATAGTCAAGTAGAAATGTTACCTTAATATAGTCCTCCTGCAGGACCTGAATGATGGCAGAACAGGTCTCTGGAATAATGATTCCCAGGGCCTGGGGAGAGATACCTGAAGAGAACTTCAAATCCTGAAGACTTCTCCCTGTCGCCAAGTACCTCAACGTGGCAACAAGCCTCTGCTCCGGAGTAATGGCTTGTCTCATGCAGGTATCCTGCCGGCTGATAAAGGGGGTCAGCAAAGCCAAAAGACGGTGAAAATCGGGGTCCGTCATCCTGAGAAAGTTCCTGAAATCATCAGGATTATTCTCCCGGATCTCACGAAGCAAAGGCATGTGCGAGAATTGGTCACGCTGAAGCAACCAATTCTTGGTCCACATACTCCTCGTCACTCTGTTCATGGACGGGTCTTGGCTCAAAGCTAAAAGCCCGACACCAATTCCGCGTACAGCACGAACTCGGCGACGAGTACGCGCGGCAAACATCGCTCACAAGGTCACAAAAGGTCGGCTGGTCAGAACGGACAAACAGAAAGCACCGATAAACAGCAAGGCCTGAAAGAACGAAATGAATACCAGCAACGAGCAGACAATAAGCAGTGCAAATCAAAGCGTCCTATATCAAGATATAGGCCGCAATGACCAACAAATGCGAACTGACTACACGCACTAATAAACAGATACGCACGACAAGCACAAACTGAAGAGCAGTAACGATCTGAGTCAGAAAACTGAGAAGCGCGAATCTTAAGTCACCAAACTTCGACTAACTCTCGATAAACACGGGATCAGCAGAAGGAGCCCAACGGGTGCCTGACGTGGTGCTGAACTTCCCTTTTGTAATCTCGTGGACGACGACTTACGTCACGACGTTCTTCCGGACCGGATATTCCGACCATGTAGTCCGACCGTGTGTACGCAACACCAACATCGGACAAAGTACGACGGACAAAATCCGACCGACCTGGTCCGCGGATTGTCCGACCGTGTGTATGGGGCTTTACAGTGTTGCACAGTGGTGGCAGAGCATTGCACAGTGGTGGCAGAGCATTGCACAGTGGTGGCACTGTATTGACCAGCGCTGTGGGCACTACACATCCAGCCCACAGCGCTGGACCCGTCTCTCCCCCTTTCCGCTTCTTGCTTCTCTGTACCGATTGGTACAGAGAGGGGAGGGAGGAACCGGCGTCATGACGTGACGCCGGTTTGTGTACATGTGATCGATCCGTCATTTGACGGAGCGATCATGTGGTAAACGGGCGCTATCAGCGGCTGTTTACCGTGATCCGTGATGCGTCGGGTCCTCGGGATCCGGCGGTCACGGATGTTCCCGAGTGCGCGCCCCAGGGGGCGCACGGGAGCAAGTTTCTGGGAGGACGTCCACTTAGAACAAGCCGACTTTCGACTATAGCGCGGTCGGCATGTGGTTAATGAGGGGGGAGGGTATAGAACTTGGTATCTAAGAAGACCAAACAAATGCTGGCATAGCATTAAGAAAAGTTTATTAGAGGGGCTTTAAACCATTACTCCAGGCTGATCAAAAAAATAGCAAAGGGTTTCTCCATCCACTCATTCGAGATGGATGCGAGAATTCTCCCCACTGCGCTGATCAAACACAAATTTTCCAACAGTCCCATTTGAGAGGAGTTAATCATTAGGTCTACTCTAGAATGGGAATGGCCCAGCATTCTCCGGGACTGTGACATCATATGGGGGCGGGGTCGCCATGTGACATGAGCATGTGACCCCGCCCCTTGTCCCTATATAAGTCACAACACCGCGTGTCTCTGCCATTCTGGCCAGAGAGAGCGACATCGGAAAAAGAAGAAGAAGAAGAAGAAAAAGAAGAAGAGGAAGAGGAAGAAGGCGCAGAAGGCGGCGACAGCGGCAAGAACAGAAGGGGCCCCTCGAAGACCCCCGAAGGTGGAACGAGACCCCCAGACGACGGCGGCGACGAAGAAGAAAGCCGGGCTCCTCCGCTAGGTAAAAGAGCAGAAGATAGCGGAGGAGTCCGGCGAGAAGACCCCCGGAGCTGTGTAATAAAATATTTTAAAAAATTGTGTGTTTTTTTTTTATTTACACTTTTACACCTTAGGTGAATGGGTAGGGGTACATCATACCCCATACTCATTCACATAGGGTGGGGGGCCGGTATCTGGGGGCCCCCTTATTAAAGGGGGCTCCCGGATTCCGATAAGCCCCCCCGCCCGCAGACCCCGACAACCAACAGCCAGGGTTGTCGGGAAGAGGCTCTTGTCCTCATCAACATGGGGACAAGGTGCTTTGGGGTGGGGGGGCCGCACGGGTACCCTTCGTGGTACCAAAGCTTCGGGACAATCATAACCTATCAACAGTCCAACACCAAACTCTTTCAGTGGGGACATTTCATGAGAAATGACGGTCAAGTGTTCCCATTTATTGGCTGTTTCACAGGCAGGTATGCGATCTCGATCTAGGGGTATATCGTCTTCCGTATAAGCTGGAGGTAGATCCAATGTGAGGTTTGAATGAAGTCCTCTAACTCTCAATCCTTTGACCCTTTGACTGTTCACTAATGTGTCTCTCCCCGTCATTGTGGTGAGTTTGAGCTTCACTGGTTCTGTAGCCACTTGTAATTTCTTGCAGATTTCTTGATCAATGTAGGTGACATCGCTTTGGGCATTTAGTAGTGCATAGGCGTATACCTTCTTATTCTTCCTTTTAGGATTTGAAATGCACATTGGTACAACCATTGATGTGACATTGCTTTCCCTCACTCTGCAAGAGAATACCGATGCTTTCTTTTCTTCCTCAGCATCTTTAGGTATTGAGGATTTATCCTTCTTTGGATGTTCTTCATGTAGTGGTGTAGGATGGCGTCCTTTGCACACGCTGCATGTGGCCCTTTTCTTACACTCCTTAGTAATATGGCCTTTTCTTAGGCACCCAAAACACAGTTGGTTATCAAGTACAAACTTTTTCTTTTCATTTGGGGATTTCTCCTTCAATTGTTGGCACTTGTGTATAGAGTGGTTCTCTCCACAGAACATACACTTAAAAGTAGTCTGAGGATTTGTCGGTTCTGTCTCTCTACTGATCCCAGTAGTGACCTTGAACTTGCTCTCGTAGGTATCTGGACCTTTAGCTGTTGTATCGGTTGCAAAGCTAGTTGCTCTTGCACATCTCATATCTCTCGCAGGCCTTTCTTCTAAGGATTTTAGGGCATAAGATGCTGTTACTGGATTACATGCTATTCGTGCTTCCTTATTGACGAACTCAGAGAACTCGTCAAAACTTGGGAAGTTCTTACTTAGATCTAACTGTTCAGTCACATAGTGATTCCATCTAGAAGCCACTTCTTCAGGTAGCTTAGCTAGCATCCTGTGATTTTCTAGATAGTCGTTCAGTAATTCTAGTCCTCGTACATATGGGATGGCATTGCTGCATGCTTGCAGGAAGTCACCATACTCTTGGAGTTTGAAATGTTCTTTAGGACCTATTTTAGGCCAGTTATTCAATTTCTCCCTAAAGGCTCTTTGTACTAAGAAAGGATGACCATATCTTGCATTTAACTTTTCCCAAGCTTGCTTGTAGGCTTCTTCATCTGTTCTATAGAAGTTACCTTCAAGAACTTTCTTTGCTTCTCCACCAACATATTTCTGAAGGTAGAATAACTTGTCAACTGACCTGGAGCAATAATGCTTAATGATCATTTCAAAACTTGCCTTCCACTCTATGAACTTCAGGATGTCTCCTGAAATTACAGTAGGTTCTGGAACAGGAAGTCTTGCTGCGACTGTTCTCTGCCGTCTTGCTGGGACCATAGTCGCAACATTCTCCTGATCATTGCAGTGACATCTAGGAACAGAATTATCCTGTTTTATTTTTTCATTTAGTTCTGAATCGGGCGAGTCTCTCTTTTCGTTTTTCTGAGCAGGGATGGAAGGGTAATGACTTTCTTCTTCATTACATACTGGTGATTTCCTTCCATTCTCCTGGGCATATGAAAGGAAGTAGGAGTCTGCATCTTCACTTAGTACAGATTTGCACTTATGGTTACTATTCATGTCCTCTTCGTGTACTCTTAGGCCCCTTTCACACTGGGGCGGGAGCCGCGGCGATGGTAAAGCAGCGCTATATTGAGCGCTGCTTTACCGTCGTTTTAGTTGCGGTATTCGTAAAACCGCCCCGCGAGCGGCCGAAAAAGGGTTAAAATCCCCCGCAAAGCACCGGTATTGCCGCGGTATTACCGCGGTGTCCCATTGAAATCAATGGGTAGGAGCGGTATAGGAGCGGTGAATACACCGCTCCTATACCGCTCCAAAGATGCTGCTAGCAGGACTTTTTTTACCGTCCTGCTAGCGCACCGCTCCAGTGTGAAAGCCCGCCGGCTTTCACACTGGAGTGAATGGGGCCGGTTTTTTCAGGTAGTGTACTGGCTCAATTTTTAGCGCTGTACCGCCTGAAAACCGCCCCAGTGTGAAAGGGGCCTTAGTTTGGCCTCTATAATCTTGACTTCCTTCAGCCTTTCCATTTCTGCTACTCGTATACGCTGCGCCTCGATTGCAGATTCCATCTCAGTTTCTGCTTTCTTGACAGCAAGTTGTTCGACAAGTTCCTTTCTTTTTGCTATTAAAGTACTTGAGGACTCTGATATGTTACTGGTACTTCTGCTAGTGAAAGAAGTCCTACTTGTGATTGTGGTTCCTCCTAAAGACCTAGCATAGTCTCTCAAAAAAAGCTCATTCATTCTCTTTCTTGCCTTAACTTCATTATATTTAGCTTCAGATGATAGTTCTCTCATGAGCTTTACTAAATCTTTAGTGACTGCAGTACATGTGTCCACGTTCCTTACAATATCCTGGGGAGGTGTCGTAGATGACCGCAGGTTGACATATGCTACCATAAGCTCTGATTCAGATTCTTCTACCGTCTCTATCATATCACTCAAGTTTCCTTTTATACTTTCTTGCTTTAGCTTTCTACGAACATCTTTAATGTAAGATTTCCACCTATCATACATTCTGGTGAACTTTTTTCCTTTTAATGCTGCTTCTTGCTCCAAGTTTTCCAGCATCTTTAGGGTCGGTTTTCTGATACGTTCAGATCGTCTTAGTTCATTTGTTTGGGATATATTTGTTTGGACCATGGCTAATGCTGCATCAGACTCTTCTACCTCAGACAGGTTCACTTGCTCTTCACCTTCTATCTAATCTATCTTTGTATCCTCTAACAATGGCAATGGCATAACAATACTAGACTTTATTACTTTATTACTGTATTAAATACCTATTTTGGCCACTTGCTTCCATAAAACTGAACTCTGGCTGGATCTTTAATCTGTTCAGCTCCACTTTCTCTGGTGTAATGTTCTAGCAATGTTCTAGGTAGTTTCTAGACAAAATAATAGGTAGGGCTGGCTGTGATTGGCCAAGACTCTTGCTCAGTGAGATTGGTTGTGATTGGCCAAGACTCCTGAGAGTCACAAATGTTTAACTCTATGTGTTCTGGTTTCAATTCTGCTGTGTTGAGCTTACCTTTACTGTCATATAATGAATCTTAAAAGGCATATGTTTCTTGTTTGCTTCTGTGAACACAATTTACAACTGTTATATGACATTAACTCTGCTTTTTATTTTCTCACATGTAAGCATGTAAACTGTATTAAGGTTATTGGCAGGTCCAGCTGTATATGCATGTAAGTCACAATAGCAACCTAGGACAGGTTTTAGCTGGCCAGCTACATGAGGAGATCAATAATTTGCTATATAAGGCCGCCAGCGTGGCAGCATTGTGTAGTGTGTTGGCGTGCAGGGAGAGAGCAGGATAGGCAGGGACATTGTCAGCTGTGCTTTTCTTGTAAACCTTGCGCTGTTACAGTGGGTGTAGTGTGTTGGCGTTCAGGGAGAGAGCAGGATAGGCAGGGCCAGTGTCGGCTGTGCTTTTCTTGTTAACCTTGCGCTGTTACAGTGGGTGTAGTGTGTTGGCGTTCAGGGAGAGAGCAGGATAGGCAGGGACAGTGTCAGCTTTGCTTTGCTTCTTAACCTAGCGCTGTTACAGTGGGTGTAGTTTGCCTCCTGCACAGTATACACCTGAAGCTACCCCCCTCATTGCTGGTGTTGTTGTGTAGTTCAGTTGTGCAACACAGGCATCTGCATAATATTCAGTGGGTGTAGTGTGCCTCCTGCACAGTATACACCTCAAGCTACCCCCTTATTGCTGGTGTTGTTGTGTAGTTCAGTTGTGCAACACAGGCATCTGCATAATATTCATTTTTTTTTTTAAATCAGATAATTTTTATTGAAAATTGAAAACAAACAAACAGTCGTGCACACATAGATACACAATATGCAGATTACACATGGAAATGATAATACATGCAGACCAAAATAAAAATATGTCTCTTCTTTTCACATAACGTTCTTCAATCCAATACACATTTGGTTGTTTATACAATCAATAGGCAATATTCGTTTTGTTTAGCCTTTTCATCTAGACTGATTTAAGCATCACCAACCATATTATGGTATAGTATTACTCAGTAAAGGGCTCATCTCGTGTTGTAATTATATGTCATAGGGTCTTTCCTTTTTGGTCACTGTATTTAGGCATATGTGTTTATTATTAATTATTTATTTACCCCCTCTCACCCACTCCAGCCAGCCTGTAGCTGGGGAGCAGTGAAGGGAGGCCTCCTCTCCCAACCAACCGGGAGAGGCATATTATCAGTGTGCAACATAAAACTATATACAACTTACATTGTGAATACCTCCGCAGGTTAAAGTGCTTTTATATTCGCTGTCTCTCAAAGAATATATTAAAATAAAAAGGAAAATAAAGAAAAAATTGTATAAGTGTGCATGTAAATTGTTGCATCTTTTCCACCTCTCTCTCAATCCATTTCTATTAGCGTGTCCATAGGTTCAGCATGGAATTTAAGCAGGCATATTGTTTGAGGCATTTCTCCCTCCCAGAATTCTGTTTTGGACTAGACTAAATGGTGCCAATCCCGGGGTATCCAACCATGGGTCCCATATGTTTTCAAATTTATAAGGGCTTCCTCGATGCTTATATGTAAGCTGTTCTCTAATAAGAGAGTCATTCACAGACTGTATCCATTCCTTATGCGTAGGGGGCACTGTAGATATCCATTTCCTGGCAATAAGTTTCTGGCTAAGAATAGTACTCTAAGAATGGCTGTTTGCGTGAAAGGGGTGTATTCTTCTTCATCTAGTACACCTAGTAAACAGAGTTTAGGTTCAGTACTAAGTTTGAGACTCCATATGCTGTTGACAGTGTTCATCTGCATAATATTCAGTGGGTGTAGTGAGCCTCCTGCACAGTATACACCTCAAGCTACCCCCTCATTGCTGGTGTTGTTGTGTAGTTCAGTTGTGCAACACAGGCATCTGCATAATATTCAGTGGGTGTAGTGTGCCTCCTGCACAGTATACACCCGAAGCTACCCCTCATTGCTGGTGTTGTTGTGTAGTTCAGTTGTGCAACACAGGCATCTGCATATTATTCAGTGGGTGTAGTTTGCCTCCTGCACAGTATACACCTGAAGTTACCCCTTATTGCTGGTTTTCCCATCTCCCTGCAGGCCATTAGTATGTCTGGAAGGCCAACAAGGAGAGGCAGACAGTCACGAGCCAATAAAAGAGGGCAAGCAGGCTCTGTGTCTAGAGGCAACAGTGTTTGTCGTGGACGCGGTGCATCGCCATCAGCATTTGGCCATGGGACACGCTTGTCCTTATTTTCGGCAGCTGGACGTGTTGAGCCGCATCATGCCGAAGACTTAGTAGAGTGGATGACCAAGCCCTCCTCATCCTCCTCATCCTCTCTCACCCAGGCTCAGGGTACTGGCAAAGCAGCTGCCAACGCATCCTCTTACCTCGCCTCAATGTAATCAGTCACTCCTTCCCTAGACCCACCATGTCCTCCTGAGGAGTCCCCCGAACTGTTTGACCACAGTGTTGGGTACATGCTCCAGGAGGATTCCCAGCATTTTGAAGGCTCTGATTATGATACCCAGCTAGAGGAAAGCAGTGGCGTGAGCGCAGAGAGAGGGGATGCTCAAGGACAGTAATCTGGCAGTCATGTTCCACCACCATACTGCCAGGTTTGCTCTAGTGGTAAAGAGGGAGGGGATGATGAGGTCACTGACTCCACGTGGGTGCCTGATAGGAGAGAGAAGGAGGAGGAGGAGGCACATCTCTAACGAGGCAGGATGCCCTCCGGGAGCCAGCTTAAGGGCAGCACACCGACTGAATCACACGGCAGACCTCCGCCAAGTTCTTTGGTGTGGGCCTTTTTTGAGACGAATGCAGCAGATCGCACCGTTACTATTTGCAACATATGTCTCAATCGTATCTCGCATGGCCTAAACATCAGCCGCTTGGGCACCACATGCTTGAGCAGACTTATGTTGACCTGCCATGCAGCTCCTTGGCAAGCGTACCTTAAAGACCCACACCAAAGAACAAAGCGGACCTCTCCTTGCTCCTCATCAGCTGGGATCTCCAACCCCACTATACCTTCAGTCCTCTCTGAAAACTGCACTGAGAGGAATGAAGGTGTGGAATTAGGTGTGTCACAGCCAAGTACTTGCGGGCACTCTGCTAGCAGTACACCAACGTCCGATTGTACCAGGCAAATTTCCCTGCCCCAGCTGCTGGACCGTCGAAAGAAGTTCACTTCCAGCCATCCACATGCCCAGCGGTTGAATGCTAGCTTGGCTAAATTGCTAGCACTTCAACTGCTGCCTTTTCAGTTGGTAGACTCGGCCCCCTTATGTAAGTTTGTGCAATGTGCTGTTCCTAAGTGGCAGGTTCCAAAACGCCACTTTTTCTCACGGAAGGCGATTCCGGCTCTCTACCGGCATGTGGAAGGCAATGTCCATGCCTCGCTGGACAGGGCGGTCAGTGGTAAGGTGCATATTACCGCTGACTCATGGTCCAGCAGGCATGGACAGGGACGTTACCTATCTTTCACGGCCCATTGGGTCACTCTTTTGGCAGCTGGGAAGGATGCAGGACAAGGTGCAGTAGTGTTGGAGACCACCACGCATCCAAAATGCTACTACTGGTTGCAACAGACATCTCTCCTCCACCCCTCCTCTTCTTCTTCCTCCATGGCCTCTTCCTGTGCTTTTTCCTCTGAACCAGCGGTGCTCCGTAGGCGTTCAAGGGGCTACGCAAGTACGCAGGCAAAAAGATGCCATGCCGTGCATGCGCTGGTGTGTTTGGGGGACAGGAGCCACACTGGGGCAGAGGTTCTGTCAGGCTATGCAGGGGCAGGCCGAGAGGAGGTTGACGCCACGCCAGCTTAAGCCAGGAATGTTGGTTTGCGACAATGGCACCAACCTCCTCTCAGCCATGCGACAGGAACAACTGACCCATGGGCCCTGTGTGGCTCATGTCCTTAACCTGGTGGGCAGGTACGCAGGCTTACAGGATCTCCTGAGGCAGGCCAGGAAAGTCTCTGCGCATTTCCGCCGATCATATAATGCCAGTGCTCGGCTGGCTGAGCTGCAAAAGGAGTTGAACCTGCCCAAGAACCGCCTTATATGTGACATGCCCACCAGGTGGAACTCAACGTTGGCCATGCTGAAGCGACTGCACACGCAGCAGAGGGCCATCAATGAGTACCTGTGCGACTACGGCACCAGGACAGGGTCAGGGAGCTCGGATTTTTTTCACCACGCCAGTGGGGCATGATCAGGGATGCATGCACTGTCCTGTCACCATTTGAGGAGGCCATGAGGACTCGGTTGATCGACTGACCTTCATAAAGATGAATCAGTCTTGGATCACCACCAGCTAACAAGCACCTGAAGCTGATGTAACCGAATAATTTATTTTGAAATGTCACATCCCTTCAAGACTGCCTATGCTGATGCTGAGTGACTGTCCTGTTATGTTGACTGACTATCCTCTTCCTCCTCAATGATCCTGCTGATAGCTTGGAAGAACATTTTTGTTTCTGGGTGTCGCCACCAGTGGCTAAGGCCCAATTTTTCAGCCCCTGTTTAACAAGGGCATGTAATTACAATATTTTATGCAATGCTTTGCAGCAGGGCTTATTCCTGCACTCCAACTAGTGTATCTGGGAGAGGTTGCAGTGTCGTGGCACCAGAACCAGTGCCTGAGGCCCAATTTTTCAGCCCCTGTTTAACAGGGGCGTGTAATTACAATTTTTGATGCAATACTTTGCAACAGGGCTCATTGCTGTGCTCCAAGTACAGTATCTGTGAGGGGTTGCAGTGTTGTGGCACCAGCACCAGTGCCTAAGGCCCAATTTTTCAGCCCCTGTTTAACAGGGGCGTGTAATTACAATTTTTGATGCAATACTTTGCAATAGGGCTCATTGCTGTGCTCCAAGTACAGTATCTGTGAGGGGTTGCAGTGTTGTGGCACCAGCACCAGTGCCTAATGCCCAATTTTTCAGCCCCTGTTTAACAGGGGCGTGTAATTACAATTCTTGATCTAATAATTCACAGCAGGGTCCATTCCTGCGCCCACCAAGAGTAACTGTGAGGGCTTACAGTGTTGTGGCAACACCACCACCACCAAAGGCCCACTTTTCTGCCCCTGTTCAATATTAACCACTTGCTTACCAGGCACTTAAACCCCCCTCCTATCCAGACCAATTTTCAGCTTTCTGTGCTCTCACGCTTTGAATGACAATTACTCAGTCATGCAACATTGTACCCAAATTAATTTTTTTTCCTTTTTTTCCCACAAATAGAGCTTTCTTTTGGTGGTATTTGATCACCTCTGGGTTTTTAATTTTTTGCGCTATAAATGAAAAAAGACCGAAAATTTTGAAAAAAAAAGCATTTTTCTTTGTTTCTGTGATAAAATTTAGGAAATTATGAATTTTTCTTCATAAATTTTGGCCACAATGTATACTGCCACATATGTTTGATAAAAAATAACCCAAATTAGTGGATATTATTTGGTCTTTGTGAAAGTTAGAGAGTCTACAAACTTTGGTGCAAATTATACAAAATTGATCACATCTGATGTACTGGTGGCCCATCTCATTTCTTGTGACCCTAACAAGCCAGGAAAGTACAAATACCCCCCAAATGACCCCTTTTTTGAAAGTAGACATTCCAAGGTATTTAGTAAGAGGCATGGTGAGCTTTTTGATGTTGTAATTTTTTTTCCCACAATTCTTAGCAAAATTAATTATTTTTTTATTTTTTATTTTTTTCTACAAAATTGTCATTGTAATAGGTTATTTCTCTCACATGGCATGTGTATACAACAAATGACACCCCAAAATAAATTCTGCTACTCCTCCCGAGTACTACAATACCACATGTGTGGGACTTTTTCACAGCCTGGCCACTTAGAGAGGCCCAACATGCAGGGAGCGCCTTCACATGTTCTAGGAGCATAAATTACACATCTAACTTGTTGACTACCTATTACACTTTTGAAAGCCCTGAAGCACCAGGACAATGACACGTGGCACTGATGTGGCACTGATGACACGTGACACTGATGTGGCACTGATGACAGATGGTACTAATACGGGGCACTGATGACATGTGACACTGATGACAGATGGCACTAATATGTGGCACTGATGAGAGATGGCACTTATACGTGGCACTGATATCACGTGGCACTAATATGTGGCACTGATGACAGACGGCACTAATACGTGGCACTGATGACAGACGGCACTAATACGTGGCACTGATGACACGTGACACTGATGACAGATGGCACTGATACGTGGCATTGATGACAGGTGACACTGATAACAGATGGCACGTGACACTGACAGGTGGCACTGATGACAGATGGCACTAATACGTGACACTGATGACAGATGGCACTAATATGTGGCACTGATGACACGTGACACTGATTTTGCACTGATGACAGATGGCACTGATGACATGTGGCACTATGTGGCACTGATGACATGTGGCAATGATGTGGCACTGACAGATGGCACTGGGGACAGATGGCACTGGCAGATGGCATTGGGGACAGATGGCACTGGCAGATGGCATTGGGGACAGATGGCACTGGCAGATGGCATTGGGGACAGATGGCAGTGGTGGCAGTGGGCACAGATGGCACATTTATTAAAGTTTTTTTTTTTTTTTATACTTACGGCGCTGCAGCCATTCATCTCCCCCTCCTCACATGCTGTCTCTGTGTGAGGAGGGGGAGCAGCGCTGAGAGATGATCTCATATGTTTACATATGAGATCATCTCCCATTGGACACGCCTATTGCGATGTAAACGGCTGCTGTGATTGGCCGTTTACAGCGATCTGTGATTGGCTGTGTCCGAGGGACACGGCCAACACAGAATTTCCCTGCTGCACGCTCGTGAGCGCGCACAGGGAACGAAGAAAGGGGAGGCCATCATATGACGGCCTCCCGGGAATTGACATCCACGCCGAGGCCGTCATTCGGCTACGACCGGATGTGAAGTGGTTAATAAAAATGCTATAAAACTATCCCCTATTTTGTAAACGCTATAACCTTTGCGCAAACCAATCAATAATCGCTAATTGCTATTTTTTTTTACCAAAAATATGTAGAAGAATACGCATCGGCCTAAACTGAGTAAAAAAAAAAATGTTATATATTTTTGGGGGATATTTATTATAGCAAAAAGTAAAAAATAATGTGTTTTTTTCAAAATTGTTTCGCCCTTTTTTGTTTATAGCGCACAAAATAAAAACCGCAGGGGCGATCGAATACCACCAAAAGAAAGCTCTATTTGTGGGGAAAAAAAGGACGTAAATTTTGTTTGGGAGCCACGTCGCACGACCGCGCAATTGTCAGTTAAAGCGACGCAGTGCCGAATCGCATAAAGTGGTCTGGTCTTAAGCTAGCAAAATGGTCCGGTCTGAAAGTGGTTAAAATGACTGCTCCAGAAAAAACTTCAGTTTTTAAAACTTCTTTTTGCATTGATACATGTCCCCTGGGGCAGGACCCGGGACCCCAAACCCTTTTTTAGGACAATAACGAGCATATTAGCCGTTATAACTAGCACTTTAGATTTTGAACGTTTGCGTCCATTGTATTTAATAGGGTTCTAATGTTCGTGCAAAGTTTCGGTCCATTCGCAGGTTCTGGTGTGAACCGAACCGGGGGGTGTTCAGCTCATCCCTAATTAACAGTAAACAGGGCAAATAAGAGGGTGACGGTAGCACAGACAGCAATAAAATCTGACAGGTGTTCTGATAACTCTCCACTTTATCCAAAACTAAATAAAAAGACAAAGCTTTGCTTTTAGTTATATTTTAAGTGTCTATTTATATAGACATTTATTTGACATGCTACAACATATCTTTAATGGAATTTCCCCCATTTTTTTTCCAAATCTCTCTTCTCCCACTCTGTCAAAATAAAGCAAAGAGAAGTAAAACTCTTCTTTAGTGGATAATCCCCCACAAAAGGACATCAAAAAACTATCTTGTACTCAGAAAAGATCCCAAGCATGCTATGAAAACAAGGATTATGATCAAAAATCACAGGCTGACCATGCCCAGCAAACAAATAACCACCTCATCTTTCCTTTAAAAACCCTGCGTGACCCACAGAAGAAGGCATAATGCACATAGGGGCGTGCATTGTGGCGATCGGTGGTGTGGCGTGTCAGTCTGACACACCGCTACACCGATCTCGATAAAGAGCATCTGATGGAGACTCTTTACCATGTGATCAGCCATGTCCAATCACGGCTGATCACGATGTAAACAGGAAGAGTCGTTGATAGGCTTTTCCTCATTCGCGTCTGACAGACACGAGTAGAGGAGAGCCGATCGGCTGCACTCCTGATGGGGGTCTGTGCTAAATTGTTAATCAGCACAGACCCCCCTTGGATGCCCACCCAGGACCACCAGGATGCCGCCAGGACCACCAGGGATTGCCACCACACTGGACCACCAGGTATGCCACCCTAGACCACCAGGGAAATGCCAATCAGTGCCCATTCCCAATGCCTGCCAGTGCCTTTGACATCAGTTATGCCTATCAACGCCATCTATCAGTGCCACGTATCAGTGCCCATCAGTGCAGCCTATCAGTGCCCATCAGTGCCGCCTACCAGTGCCCATCAGTGCCGCCTATCAGTGCCACCACACCGGTGCTGCCTTATCAGTGCCCATCAGTGAAGGAGAAAACGTACTTATTTACAAAATGTTATAACAGAAACAAAAGAAAAACTTTTTTTTTTTTTAGTTTTTTTTTTATTTGTTTGGCAAAAAATAAAAAACTCAGAGGTGATCAAATAACACCAAAAGAAAGCTCTATCTGTGGGAACAAAATTATAAAAATTCTGTTTGGGTACAGTGTAGCATGACCACGCAATTGTCATTTAAACAGCGACATCACTGAAAGCTGAAAATTGGCTTGGGCAGGAAGGGGGTGTAAGTGCCCTGTATTCCCGTGTGGTCGCTATGGGACCCGCAGCCGAGGAGGGCCCGTTGAGCGGGTGGCGGGTGAGCCACTGAGCTGCCCATCCGCTCGGCGCTGGTACAGTCACACTGACTGTACGAGCAGACGCAACTGGGTGATTCGGCGGCAGCGCGGGGGGGCGGGGAAGCTGTCAGCTGGGAGGCTCGTGGGTGGCCAATCAGTGGGTGGCAGAGTAGAGAGATGACATCATCTCTCACCGTCCGGTGCCCGCCCTGCATCCTGGCTCACTGTGCAGGCAGCAGAGAGATTACATCATCTCTCTGCTGCCTGACTCAGACTGGGAAACAGAAGTGACAATCCCCATTCCCCCCACCTTAGCAGGAAAGTGACAATCTGCAACTTGTGGCAGGTGACATGGCAAGTGGACAGTCCGCAATGTGTGGCAGGTGACATGGTAAGTGGACAATCTGCAACTTGTGGCAAGTGGACAATCCGCAAAGTGTGGCAGGTGACGTGGCAAGAGGACAATCTGCAACTTGTGGCAAATGGACAATCTGCAACTTGTGGCAGGTGACGTGGCAAATGGACAATCTGCAATGTGTGGCAGGTGATGTGGCAAGTGGACAATCCGCAACTTGTGGCAGGTGACGTGGCAAATGGACAGTCTGCAATGTGTGGCAGGTGACGTGGCAAGTTGCCCCCAAAAAACGTATTTTCTGTCAGTGCCCCTCCCAAGACTAGACTCTGGATCTGCCCCTGGGTGAGGGGGGGGGGGGCATACAACATTTTGCTATGGGGCCCTGTGATTTCTAGTTATGCCCCTGCCTGTATTGAAGTAGTTAATCTCTCATAATGTCAATAAGATTATTCTATCACACAAGTGTCCTTAGATTACTTCACATTGAAAGGAGATATATTAAGTCTCCAAGAGGGTCATTACAGAACTGAACTGCTATATTAAAATTTCCACTTCACTGCTTCCTGTTTGTAGCTAATCTCATTTGTTCACCATTTACATCATCCCGAGCTTGATTCTACACTCAGCTTATACCTGTGACAATCTATTTCCAAATTCACTTCTCCCTGGCTAGCATGCAGAATTTGTATTAAGGCCAAAACTTACTTTTGCCTCTTCCATATTGCAAGACACTATAGGTTTTATTAGTAATAAATTTGCAGAGAAACTGTATTTTCATTAGTTCCATGCAAATGGAGACAAAAATGAATGTTATTAGGCTACTCTCTCACTAGTCTGAATGTGTTTTTTTGGTATTCATATAGAGTTAGTCAGAAAAATACCACATTTTGAGTGTTTGTTAAGAAACTGTAAAAAATTGCGTAAAACCACTACCATTCTGCAAGATATTGTGAATGACTATCAGTCAAGCATTTTGGTAAAAGCAAACAGTCCTTTTCATTCAAAACAAAAAACAGCTTGTCTTCTGCAAACAAAGATAATCTATCAAGTGCTGATACAAAAAAAAAAGGAGTTGGCTCACCACCAGTCACACTTGTCCCATACAGGGCATTTGCAAGCTCCCAGGGTTCTGAGTCACAAGTTATCCCACATTGCTCACTCTGCTCTTTCCCTCACAGACAACTGTTGGCTGTTTTCTCTTCCTTTTCTTCCTCTGAAATTCCAGGTCCCTAATGAGGACTACCAATCCAGTGAGTACTGAAAATCGGTGTTCTCCTCTCCAACAGACTACCCTAAAACCATTCACCCTTCATGGGTGAGAACCCCTGAGTGCTCAACAATGTCTACAAACCATCCTAATAGTGGGGTAATATACAGTACCTGCCGTCCAGGACCCATCTTTGGCATCCTGTACAATATATATATATATATATATATATATATATATATATATATATATATATATATACACAGTATTTCACAACAGTGAGTACACCCCTCACATTTGTGTAAATATTTTATTATATCTTTTCATGTGACAACACTGAAGAAATTACACTTTGCTACAGTGTAAAGTAGTGAGTGTACAGCTTGTATAAAAGAATAAATTTGCTGTCCCCTCAAAATAACTCAACACACAGCCATTAATGTCTAAACCGCTGGCAACAAAAGTGAGTACACCCCTAAGTGGAAATGTCCAAATTGGGGCCCAATTAGCCATTTTCCTCCCCGCAGTCATGTGACTTGTTAGTGTTACAAGATCTCAGGTGTAAATGGGGAGCAGGTGTTTTAAATTTGGTGTTATCGCTCTCACTCTCTCATACTGGTCACTGGAAGTTTAACATGGCACCTCATGGCAAAGAACTCTCTGAGGATCTGAAAAAAAGAATTGTTGCTCTACATAAAGATGGCCTAGGCTATAAGAAGATTGCCAAGACCCTGAAACTGAGCTGCAGCATGGTGGCAAAGATCATACAGCGGTTTAATGGTATAGGTTCCACTCAGAACAGGCCTCGCCATGGTCGACCAAGGAAGTTGAGTGCACATGCTCCGCGTTACATCCAGAGGTTGTCTTTGGGAAATAGATGTATGAGTGCTGTCAGCATTTCTGCAGAGGTTGAAGGGGTGGGAGGTCAGCCTGTCAGTGCTCAGACCATACACCGCACACTGCATCACATTGGTCTGCATGGCTGTCGTCCCAGAAGGAAGTCTTTTCTAAAAGATAATGCACAAGAAAGCCAGCAAAAAGTTTGCTGAAGACAAGTAGACTAGTGTCATGGTCTGGGGCTGCATGAGTGCTGCCAGCACTAGGGAAGCTACAGTTCATTAAGGGAACCATGAATGCCAAAATGTCCTGACATACTGAAGCAGAGCATGCTCCCCTACCTTTGGATACTGGGCCGCAGGGCAGTATTCCAACATGATAATGACCCAAAACACACCTCCAAGACCACCACTGCCTTGCTAAAGAAGTTGAGGGTAAAGGTGATGGACTGGCCAAGAATGTCTCCAGACCTAAACCGCATTGAGCATCTGTGGGGCATCCTCAAATGGAAGGTGGAGGAGCACAAGGTCTCTAACATCCACCAGTTCTGTGATGTCATCGTGGAGGAGTGGAAGAGAACTCCAGTGACAACCTGTGAAGCTCTGGTGAACTCCATGCCCAAGAGGGTTAAGGCAGTGCTGGAAAATAATGGTGGCCACACAAAATATTGACACTTTAGGCCTCAGTTATTTTAAGGGGACAGCAAATTTACACTGTTATACAAGCTGTACACCCACTACTTTACACTTTAGCAAAGTGTAATTTTTTTCAGTTTTGTTACATAAAAAGATATAATAAAATATTTACAAAAATGTGAGGGGTTTACTCACTCTCACTTTTGTGAGATACAGTGTGTGTGTGTGTATATATATTGTAGAGGGTCAGCCTGGGGCAGGGTTAGGAAGGGGTTAATCGAAGAGGGCAGGTACTTCCCCTTCAGACCTGCTTATATTCAGGTGTGTTGAAAATGTCAGAGAGGAGCTGTTTGTGTAGGAGAAAGACACAGCCGCATGCTGTGTGGAAGTGTCCATTGCTGGACGGTGTACCTGCTGGGTGAGCTTAAAAACAAACCATATAAAGACTGTATCTTTTTGGAGCCATGAACTGTGAACCATATAAAGACTGTAGCTTTTTGGAGCCATGAACTGTGAGCTGTACCTGCTTGCTAAGACAAGTCTATCTGGCCTTATGTCTGTTTTTTTTGTTTGATGTTTTGCTGAATAAAAGCCATTTTTATTTTTAATGGACTGTCTCTGAGCCCGCTCTTCACCCCCTGATCCCCTACAATTGGTGGAGCGTGCATCGGGCAGTTTGAAGGGTCCAGTCTAATCCCATGTCCTGGGTTAAAGCCGCACAGACAGTGAAAACGCCTGAACAAGCCATGGAGGATGTGGTTAAGCAGCTGGTACTGGCTAATACACAAGCGCAGGCCCGCCATCAGGAGGCCCAGCAAGCACTGGTACAAGCACAGGCTCGGCAGGAGCAGATCCTGGTGCAGACAGTCGCTGTGCAACAGGAAACAAATCGCTTACTGAGTGAACAGATAGCGGGATTACAAAAGGCGGTGACCCAGCAGGCTGAAATGATGAAAGGTGACCCCGCTGTAAAGAGTAACCCCCGGAAGGCAGTGCAGCGGACCCTGCAAAAGATGACGGCCTTGAATAATGTGGAAGCATATTGGCTATGTTTGAGCGTGTTGCAGCAAGGGAAGGTCTGCCTGATAAAGACTGGGCAGATGTACTGGTTCCTTTCCTGACCGCAGACCCCCAACAAGCGTACTGTGACTTGGCCCCTGAAGCTGCACGTGATTATAAGCTGCTGAAAGCAGAAATCCTAGCAAGGGTAGGAGTGACTGTCACTTTAAGGGCGAACCGAGTCCATGGCTGGCGCTTTGACAAGGCTAAGCCTGCCCGTGCGCAGCTCTACCACCTGATGCACTTGTTGCAAGATTGGCTGAAACCTGAGGAAAAGACACCCACTCAGATTGTGGAAAGAGTCGCACTCGATCGTTTCCTGCATGGATTACCTAGGGACCTCCACCGATGGGTGGCTCAGTCCGAGCCTCAGTCCCTGGATGAGATGGCTACAGCTGTTGAGCGCTACAGTTGTGCGGAAAAGTTCCAGGAGAGTCCCTCTGTCACAAGAGAGCTGGCCCGTTTCAAAGAAGTGCCTTCCAGCACCAGTGGGCTCCCCGGTGATCGCATAGTGGCTGCTCGAAGGGATAATACAACTACCAGGAGCACATCAGGACCTAAGCTTCCAAGGAACCGACAGGGGGAACTCCGTGAGGTTCGCTGTTGGTCCTGCCATCAACTGGGTCATCTGGCGGCCCAGTGCCCAAGTCGGGAAGAACCAATGGAGTGCGACATGGGTCGCCATCGCTCCATGTATGTCCATGCATTATGTGCTGCAACCAACCTAAATCCGCATGAGTGTGTGGTGCGGGTCAATGGACAGGAGGTGGTAGCGCTCCTTGACTCTGGGAGTGTCGTTACCCTGCTCCGATCGGACGGGTTGCCAAGAAAGCTGGTACCAAGGGAACAGGTTGGGGTCATCTGTGTGCATGGTGATGTTAAAAACTATCCGGTGGCCTGTGTGACCCTGTGTACACCAGCAGGAACGGCTACACTAAAAGTGGGGGTGGTCCCGGGATTACCTCATGATTTACTAATCGGGCGAGACTGCCCCATGTTTTGGGACTTGTATGAGCAAAAGCTCAAAGGTACGGGGGTTTCCCCCAAAAAACAAGAATCCACAGAGGTGGTAAATAAAACTGTATTGCAGGAGGATGTTACTAAGGATCAGTACCAGGTTGCTGAACCTGCAGGAAGTGAGCCCGGTCCCCTGGAGGTGTTTGCGGGATTGGAAGTGGAAAGTACCTCCTCTGAGCCAGATATGTCAGATCTTGGGGGCTCCCGGGAAGATTTCCTTAGTGCTCCCCATTTACACCTGCTCCCCATTTACACCTGAGATCTTGTAACACCACTTTGATCCCCGCCAGGGAACAGGCCACGGTCTTAAATGGTGAACCACAGCACCTTGGGGCAGATGTGAAGTTCCCCCATTTTGCTGTGAATCATGACTTGTTGTACCGAGTAACTAAGAAGGTCAATCAAGAAGTGTTGGAACAACTGGTGGTGCCCAAACCTTTTAGGTCTAGGGTGTTGCATTTGGCTCATAGTCATGTACTTGGGGGGTCACCTTGGAGCGGCTAAAACTCAGGAACGGGTTTTACAACGTTTCTATTGGCCCGGTGTCTATCGAGAAATTAAGGACTACTGTGAGTCCTGCCCTACCTGTCAAAGAACCGCTCCAACACCCCATTTTCGCAGTCCACTGGTACCGCTTCCAATTATCGAGGTTCCCTTTGATCGCATAGCCATGGACTTGGTGGGCCCCTTACCAAAGTCAGCTAGGGGACACCAATACATTTTAGTTGTCCTTGACTATGCCACCAGGTATCCGGAAGCGGTCCCTTTAAGAAACTGCTCGTCCAAGGTCATCGCACGGGAGTTGTTTCAGATGTTCATGAGAACAGGGCTCCCATCCGAGATCTTGACAGACCAAGGTACCCCTTTCATGTCAAAAGTGATGAAGGAACTCTGTAACCTGTTTAAGATTAAACACTTGCGGACTTCAGTGTATCACCCACAAACTGATGGGTTCGTGGAGCGGTTCAACAAAACCTTAAAGGGAATGCTAAAGAAAGCAGTTGAGGAGGATGGTCGAGATTGGGATTGCTTGTTGCCTCCCTTGTTGTTTGCCATAAGAGAGGTACCCCAGGCCTCCACGGGATTCTCCCCCTTTGAGCTGGTTTATGGGAGACACCCCCGTGGACTACTGGATATAATGAAAGAGACGTGGGAACAGGAAGCTTCCCCGTATCGGAGTGTGGTAGAACATGTGTCTCAAATGCAGGACCGAATAACAAAAGTTATGCCCATAGTACGGGAACATTTGCAGGCTGCGCAAAACGCCCAGAGTCGTGTATTCAACCGATCTGCCAAGATTAGAGAGTTTAATCCTGGGGATCGGGTGCTGGTCTTAGTGCCTACCGTCGAGAGTAAGTTTCTCGCCAAGTGGCAAGGACCCTTTGAGATAGTTGAGAGGGTGGGCAAGGTCAACTATAAAGTCCATCAGCCCACCAAACGTAAGCCCTACCAGATTTACCACATCAATTTGATCAAACCATGGAAAGATAGACAGGTTTTGACAGTCAGTCTGAAAGTCCCAGAAGACCATGATGCTCAGATTAAGAAGGTAGGGATTGCAGAGGCTCTCTCCCCTTCTCAAAAACAGGAATCCTGGGAGTTTTTGCAGAGGAATCGAGACATTTTTTCAAATCTACCGTGCCTAACCTCGGTAATTGAACATAATGTCATTACAGACCCTGGCGTTCGAGTAAACCTCAAACCCTACCGCATACCTGAAGCTCGCCGGAATATTGTCTCGGCCGAGCTTAAGAGTATGTTGGACCTTGGGGTTATTGAGGAGTCTTCAAGTAGCTGGTCCAGCCCTATAGTCCTTGTACCCAAGCCGAATGGAACCTGGCGGTTCTGCAATGACTTTCGCAAGTTAAACGAAGTCTCCAAGCCAGACGCGTATCCCATGCCCCGGGTCGATGAGTTAATCGAGAGATTAGGACCGGCCCTGTACATCACCACTCTAGACTTGACCAAGGGATATTGGCAGATCCCGCTTTCCCCAGAGGCTAAAGAAAAAACTGCATTTGCCACACCTGAGGGCTTATGGCAGTATGTCCGAATGCCATTCGGGTTACATGGGGCCCCAGCCACTTTCCAGAGGCCCATGGACTTCGTCCTGAGACCTCATAAGGGGTTTTCAGGAGCCTATCTTGATGACATTGTCATCTTTAGTCAGGACTGGGAGAGTCACTTACCAAAGGTCCAGTTGGTCTTGGATGCCCTCCAAAGGGCGGGGTTCACAGTGAACACAGAAAAGAGCAAGGTTGGGTTGGAGGAGGCCCGCTACCTGGGGTATGTGGTAGGCAGGGGTGTGATTAAACCCCAACTAAACAAAGTGGAGGCTATTTAGAAATGGCCACGTCCACTCACAAAGAAACAAGTGCGTTCTTTCCTTGGCATTGTGGGTTATTATAGGAGGTTTGTCCCCAACTTTGCCAGTCTAGCAGCACCTCTGACTGATCTCACCAAGGGAAAGAATGCAACTGTCGTTCAGTGGAGTGCAGAAGCAGAAGCAGCGTTCTGCCGGTTGAAGCAAGCTTTGTGCCAGGAACCAGTGTTGGTAGCTCCCGACTTCCAAAAAGAATTCCTGGTACAAACAGATGCCTCAAAATTGGGTCTGGGTGCAGTACTGTCCCAGATGATTGGGGGGGATGAGCACCCTGTTGTGTACTTGAGCCGGAAGCTCACGCCAGCTGAGAGGAATTATTCCATTGTGGAAAGGGAGTGTCTCGCAATAAAATGGGCTTTGGAGACACTCCGCTACTACTTGTTGGGCCGACCCTTCAAGTTAGTTTCAGATCATGCCCCCCTTAAGTGGATGGCCCAAAATAAAGATAAAAACTCCAGAATCACCCGGTGGTTCCTTGCTCTACAGGACTTCAGCTTTGTAGTGGTACATAGACCGGGAAAGGTACATCAGAATGCGGATGCCCTTTCCCGGGTCTACTGCCACTGGGTTAGTGGTGTCCAGACCCCTGGCCTGGAACAGAGGGGGGGGATATGTAGAGGGTCAGCCTGGGGCAGGGTTAGGAAGGGGTTAATCGAAGAGGGCAGGTACTTCCCCTTCAGACCTGCTTATATTCAGGTGTGTTGAAAATGTCAGAGAGGAGCTTTTTGTGTAGGAGAAAGAGACACAGCCGCATGCTGTGTGGAAGTGTCCATTGCTGGACGGTGTACCTGCTGGGTGAGCTTAAAAACAAACCATATAAAGACTGTATCTTTTTGGAGCCATGAACTGTGAACCATATAAAGACTGTAGCTTTTTGGAGCCATGAACTGTGAGCTGTACCTGCTTGCTAAGACAAGTCTATCTGGCCTTATGTCTGTTTTTTTTGTTTGATGTTTTGCTGAATAAAAGCCATTTTTATTTTTAATGGACTGTCTCTGAGCCCGCTCTTCACCCCCTGATCCCCTACTATATATATATATATATATATATATATATATATATATATATATATATATATATATATATATATATATATAGTGAATATTAGCTTCAGTGGTAAGAGCAGTATGGACTTGACACCTGGAAAATCCCCCCCCCCCCCCCCCCCCTTCATGACCAGGCCATTTTTGCGATACGGTACTGCATCTGCATTACTTTAACTGACAATTGCACGGTCATGCGACACTGTACCCAAATAAAATGCATTTTTTCTCCCCCACAAATAGAGCTTTACTTTTGGTGGTATTTGATCACCACTGCATTGTTTAGTTTTTGCACTATAAACAAAAAAATATATATATATTATTTTTAAAAAAAAAAATATTTTTTACTTTCTGCTATAAAACATATCCAATGCATTTTTTTTTTTTAAATCTAATCTCTTCAGTAATTTAGGCCAATATGTATTCTACTACACGATTTTGGTAAAAAAAATCCCAATAAGCGTATATTGATTGGTTTATCCAAACATTATAGCATCTACAAACTATGGTATATATTTATGCAATTTTTTTTTTTATATTACTAATGGCGGCGATCAGTGGCTTATAGATCAGACACTAACTGACACGTTTGACCTTTTGTGGGAACCAGCGACACTGAGGCCCCATTCACACCTGAGCGTTTTGTAGCTTGAAGCCTGAAGCTACAAAAAAATCAATTATTATCAATTATGGTTAACATCTCCACTGCAAAACACCAGATGCTAAATGTGTGAAGCTCCAAAAAAATGTTGTAGCTTAATTACAAAAACGCTGCAAAAATCACAGTAAAATCGCGCAACTTTCTGCCTGAAAATGTTACGCTTAGGTGTGAATGCAGCCTAATACAGTGATCAGTGATAAAAACATGCACTGTCACTGTACTAATGACACTACTGGAAAGCGGTTAAACATCTAGGGCAATTAAAGGGTTAACTGTGTGCCTAGCAAGTGTTTTTGTGGACTGTGTTAGGTGCTTTTACTAGGGGAAGTAATGGTTTTCGGAACACAAAATCCAAAATGAACACAAAATCCATCCCTTCCCCCCTGTCAGATCGGAGGTCTGCCTTATTTACTTGGGAAGATCTCAGTCCTGTGTGTTTTACCACTGATTAGCGGAGCACCGGAGGACGTCCAGTGCCCGGCACTCGCAGATCAGCTTCTTTTTTTTTTTTGCTGCTGTTAATGAATTTTCATTTTTTTTATATTTACTTTTTTTTTTATCTGGCCTGTAAGTCTGGTATTTTTCAACTTTGTTTAACAGACCAAACTTTCCAGCAAAAGTGGCAGTTAGAAAGTAGACAAAACTTTAAAAAACATTTAACACTAATGTAGCGTTGAAACTTTTGCTAAAGTGTGCACTATAAATGTAAATTTCGTTTTCCAGAACTGTAACAGAGTTCTGGGGGTTAATTGTATAGGTTTTTACTTTGGCATCAGTTTGGCTGGGCTGTACTGAAGTTCTGCCTGGTCATAGGTGCAGTGAGGCACCTGTGACAGGCTGAGAACCAAGCCTGGTTGGACGTGTTAGGTACCAATCTTTCCCGGAGCCAATCAGTGGGCGCATCTGGCCCCGCTGTGTAGTCTGGGAAGGGGTATTTAAGAGGCTGAAGTCACGTGTTCAGGGTTCAGCTTGCTGTTTGATTCCTGGTTCCGGTCCGGACCAACCCCATCAGGGGTCCCGGACCCAGGAGTGTCTGCTGCCCCTGTAAGCCTGGTCACCCTGACCAGCCCAGAGGCCCTCATGGTCTGGGGTGGGGATCCGTCCGTTCCCGAGCCTCCGAACTGGCTAGTTCGAGGCCCAGTAACTGAAGGAGGATTCGGAGGTGTCCCGGTGTGCTCTCGGTATTGGAGGGACACGGCAACTTGTACAAGCGACCAGGGGAGGACTCTTTGGAGGAGGGCCAAAAAGCTGGCTGCTCGGTAAGAGCCTGGGAGCTGAGTTGTATGGACACTAGAGAATCCACACTTCTCACAGTATCACCAAGAATGCTGAGAGATCCAGGTACTGTGGGAAAGGTTCCAACTTATCTTCGGTTACAATCTAGTCTGTGGCAGAGACTTTGCAAATGTTCCGGATCACATGTTGGCTGCTAAATCTGTGGTTAGAGGTTTATCCAGCAGTGAAGCACCCAGTTACGAGTGGCTACTCTCTGGGCTATTTAAGAGACATTCAATTGATGTCAGCAGTTCCAAGTGCCTGAGTTTTATCACCCGTGCCCTCTATTCCCACTTGAGACTGTGTTATAGTTGTATGTTACCCCTGCAAAATAAAAATCCTCAAAAGGACTTTTGTGTGTCAGCTCTGAAGTTATTGGGTACTAACCCTGGGAACCCCTAGACAATGAAAGACAAGCTACGAGGAGGTAATTGGTAAGCCCAGAAAATTCAAGGTCGCCCCTAGGGGGTTATGGCCGGTACACCAACAAGGGGGTGTCTACATTAGTCAGCTTTTCAACTAAGTAAGACTTTGTCCCAAAAAATATATATATTTTTTTCCGATTATTTATTGTCCATCCAAATCTACTAGTCCATCTAAAACTACCCTCTTCACAGGTTGACAGTGCTGGGAATGTTTAATCTAGTGCAGCATGGTTGCATATGCATATTAGATATTACAGTATACAGTAAACCAGAGCCGATCCGCCCTATACACTCACTATGCAAGATGCATAGGGCCCCGCCGCTGTGGGGGGGCCCCCCAAGGGCGGATCGGCTCTGCTTCCCGAGCTCCAATCTCCTCCTCACCCTCCTCCTCTTGTCACACAGCGGGAGTCAGAAGACCGCTGTGTCTCAGAGCTGACTGAAACCTTCGGCCAGCGCTATGACAAAGATCCCGCCCTCCTCCTAGACCAGCTCGTGTGATAGATACAGTGTTCTGTCTATCACACAAGCTGGTCTAGAAGGAGGGTGGGACTTTTGTCATAGTGCGGCATAACATTTCACATTGAGCTCCGTGACACAGCGGGAGATGCCTGATGTGCGTAATCCACTGGCAATGACTGGTGAGGCTACATTGATTGCCACAGTAAGACTGCAATGATGGGCACGATTAGGCTGCAATAATGATGGGCACAGTAAGGCTGCAATGATTGGCATGGTGAGGCGGCAGTGATTGGAATGGTGAGGCGGCAATGATTGGCATGGTGAGGTGGCAATTAACATGGCGAGGCTGCAATAAAAAGCATGGTAAGGCTGCAATGATAAGCATGGTAAGGCTGCAATGATAAGCATGGTAAGGCTGCAATGATAAGCATGGTAAGGCTGCAATGATAAGCATGGTAAGGCTGCAATGATAAGCATGGTAAGGCTGCAATGATTGGCATGGTGAGATGGCAATGATGGGCACGGTGAGGTGGCAATTATTCAATTATTAACACGATGGGGCTGCAATGATAAGCATGGTAAGGCTGCAATGATTGCCATGGTGAGGTGGCAGTGATGGGCACGGTGAGGCTGCAATGATTGGCATGGTAAGGCTTTAATGATTGGCACGGTGAGGTGGCAATGATGGACACGGTGAGGCGGCAGTGATGGGCACACTAAGGCTGCAATGATGGGCACGGTGAGGTGGCAATTATTAACATGGTGAGGCTGCAATAATGGGCACGGTGAGGCTGCAATGATTGGCGCGGTGAGGATTTAAGGAAGTCTCTCTGGGGATCCTGATGTAGGGGGAGGCTCTCTGGGGACCCTGATGTAAGGAGGGGCTCTCTGAGGACACTGATGTAAGGGGAGCCCTCTGGGGACCCTGACGTAAGGGGAGGCTTTCTAGGGGCCCTGACGACTTAAGGGAGGCTCTCTGAGGACCCTAATGTAAGGAGGGAGGTTCTCTGGGGACCTATGCTCATGGCATCATGGGTCAGGTAGAGGGCCCCTTAGCAGAATTTTGCTTAGGGCCCCAGGGAGGTCAGGATCGGCACTGCAGTAAACATTTCAAAGGAGAAGTGCAGCCAAAATTCGTTTGGCTGTACTTCTCCTGTTGATCACAGGAGTGCTGTCCGCTCTGCGCTCCTGTGACCTATTTTCAGCAGACAGACGATCCAGGCTGGTCAGACACAGAGCCGGTCCAGGCTGGGAAAAAAAGACTGCGATCTCCTGCCTCCTCTCCCCTTTACCTCACCCCCCCTCACCACCGCCTCTCTTACCTCCCCCTTTCTCACCTCCCTCCCCCCACCTCTTTCCCTCCTCAGGGGGTGGGGGCCCCATGATGTAGGCTGTACGGGGGCCCCAATAATTGCTAACAGCAGCCCTGTGAGTGCACCAGTTTAGATGTCTTGATTCCTGTGTCTTGCCGACACACTTCTCCCCAAGGCCCCCCACACAAGGAAGGAAAATAGCACTACAGTAGAGGAGCTCCACCCCCAAACTCCGGCTCTCACACTTCCTGGCTCAAAGCGGCTCTCGGTAAGGCAGACTAATGGGGGTCTTTTGGGGGATGGGGACACTGATGGGTGGGTTCCCTGATCTAATCAAGGGGGGGACCGATATAATGGAAGGGGAGTCTGTGGGGAGGGGGGTGTTGACTGCTGGTGACCAATTAGATCAGCTGGGGGGAGGTTGCACTGCATGTTTTAATTTTCTTTTTTGTTTTTGTTTTTGTTTTAGATAAGAGTCCCCTATATCCGATTCTCTTTAGAGACAAATGGCTGGTCTCTAAAGAAAATCGGATATAGGGTACTCTTATCTAAAACAAAAAGAAAAACAAAAAAGAAAATTAAAAAATGCAGTGCAACCTCCCCCTATAATTATATTAATTCAAATGTGAAAAAATAATTGTGAATTATGGTGGAAACCACAAAGGATAATCCAAGCATTAATAAAATCTTCTTTAAACATACAGTATATACTGTGCAATCTCCATACACATATAATACTGTATGAAAAGTGGTGTAAATCCATTCCAAAATCTGCTGTGCTAATATCCACTATATCTCACTCAAAAGGAGTTTATAAATTGGATATTAGCACAACACATTTTGGAGTGGATTTACACCACTATTCATACAGTATTATATGTGTTTGATATATAGATATAGATTGAACAGTTTATATGTTTAAATAAGATTGAAGTGTATTAATACTTGTATTATCCTTGAGGGGTTTCCACCATCATTCACAATTTTGTCACATATGAATTAATATAATTATAGGGGCGAGGTTATGCTGCTTTTATTTTTTGGGGTCTCTAAGGGGAGCACTGTTATAAGGGGATTCTGATCTAATGGGGGTCCTCTATTGGGGCCCCTGTATTATGGAGTGCATAACACTGACCCCTATATTATGAAGGGGGTGACACTGACCCCTGTGTTATTGGGGGGGTAACACTGATCCCTGTATTACAAAGGGGAGTGACACTGACCCCTGTATTATGACACCTAGGATTCCCACCTGTCTGGGATTCACCTGAACACCTCAGGTTTTGAATCATGTGTCTGCGTTTCATTCTGCCTAAAACCGAGACACATTATTCAGACCGGACTGTGGCTCCCCAAGTAACCGAGATAGTCACACATTAATCTGTTGCCACCTGTTAACGCAAATTGGCCACACCCACTGTTTGCCACAGCGCACTAAGCGTGACGCATTTATGCTCTCCTCCAGGTCTTTAAAATCCTATAGTGTATACCACAAAAAAATTGCCATGCGCTGCTAAAGTGTTCGGTTTGGTTTGAAGAAAAGGTGGCAACCCTTCCCATCTGAAAAACTGACAGGCAGACCTGATCAGAAAGCCTGTGTGAAAGGGGCCTAACAAAACAACAATCCTAGCACTCTAGCAACACAGCTAGGGGGTGCTACATAAAGATTGGAGGTTATTGCAAGTTACGACATTCAAGTCTTCATAAATGTATAATGAGAATCAGTGAGAGTGCTAGAGAGCTGTTCAGTGATCAGAAATCCAATCATGCTGTGCATAAACTTTCTTTATAAATAGGATAAATGGAGCTTTTTCCCATAAATAGGCTTTAGTTTATTTGGATGCCAGCAATATGAAACCAGCTATGTTCAACTGAAATTGATGTTATTGAGCTTGTTTAGTACATAATAATGCATGCCAGGGATCCTTGAAAACCTGAGCATGGAATTGCGTAGAGAACAATCTATAAATTTTTGTCCAAAAGTGAATCACAGGACAAATTATTTTATGATACTGATTATGTGGACATACACTATATTGCCAAATTGGGACGTCTGCCTTTACACGCATATGAATTTTAGTGCCATTGCAGTCTTGTTCCGTAGGGTTCATTATTGAGTTGGCCCACGCTTTGCAGCTATAACAGCTTCAACTCCTCTGCAAAGGCTGTCCACAAGGTTTAGGAGTGTGTCTATGGGAATGTTTGCCCATTCTTCCAGAAGTGCATTTGTGAGGTCAGGCACTGATGTTGGATGAGAAAGCCTGGCTCGCAGTTCTATCGGGTTGAGGTCAGGCCAGTCAAGTTCCTACACTCCAAACTCATTCATCCATGTCTTTATGGACTTTGCTTTGTGCACTGGTCCAAATCATTTGGTGGAGGAGGGATTATGGTGTGGGGTTACATAGTTACATAGTTACATAGTTAGTAAGGTTGAATAAAGATACCAGTCCATCCAGTTCAACCTGAGTGATTGTCCACAATTGTCCCTATCCCTGTACATTGCACACTCACATCGGTCCCTACCCTCAAGGAGCCCACAATCCAAGGTCCCCATTCATATACTAGGGCCAATTTCTGGACAGAAGCCAATTAACCTACCTGCATGTCTTTGGAGTGTGAAAGGAAACCGGAGTACCCAGAGGAAACCCACGCAGGCACAGGGAGAACATGCAAACTCCAGGCAGGTAGTGTCATGGTTGGGATTGTCAGGGTTGTTTTTTCCGGGGTTAGCACTATATAATATTTGTGGGATCTAATCCTGTGGTAAGGAGCCTATTTACCGTAACTCTTTGTTGGAGTCGTCTGGTGGCACCTTCCTTTCTCATGGCACTACATTTGTATTTATTTCACTCAAAAGACGCTTACCTTTGAGGACTTTCTTATGAATTTGGACTATCTATAATGTTTCTTTCATTTGGTTTTATCTCACTTCACTATTGTCATTTTATATGCATTGGGGATACATTGGGGAATCGTGGATCTTTTTATTATTTATTATGTCAGGCTATATTTGTGATGGATTGAACTTTTTCACTTTATCAATTTTTTTGCACAGATTTTTAATTGACAACTATGAATTTTTATTTATGTGAAATGTGGATGCATTGGAGTTTTTACTATATTTACACATTTATTCATGCACATCAAATTATGATACATTATTTAAGGGGCAGCGCACCTTTATATTGATTTCATTTTACTTTATACAGTACTTTGGACTTTTTCACTTAATGCAGGATTACTTTTTGGTTTATTAACACCCTTATTTAAGGTGTAACATTAGACATAGTCGCAGTCCACAGCCCCCTCACCCCCAAACTGCCCTCTTCCTTACTGAATTCAGGGCTTCTTCTCCCCACAGGCTCCTGTCATTTTTTTTAATTTGGCATAACTGCGAGAGAAAAAAGATCTTGGAGAGATTACAAGTTCCATCTGCAAACCACATCAGAGGTTTATTTTGCTGTTGTGATCTGACTAACTGTTAGGATGTGGTGACATTCAGTCTCCACGGTCCCATTGTATGTTGGAGCATAGCCACCTTCTCTTGTTCATTCCTGAGGTGACTCAAGGACTTTGGACTATGGGATGTGTAGTGAGTGCATAGAGCAGTGCACATGACCGTAACTAATGGAGTGGAGTGGGATAAGGAAAGGTTTTGGAGCTCACAAAGAACATTTACAAGGAAACAAAAAATAATACAATAAAAACAATAAGTAGTGGATGTGCAAGGATTATTATTTGTAAAAAAAAAAAGGATATGATTTTGTGTCATTTTAATAAATGCACATTTTTTGTGGACTGGTATATGGTGGATTTGCTCCACTATTGTTCTGGGAGGACTACGACCAAGTACATCCTACAGGAACCACAATATACACACTACAAATCCCATATTCCCTAGTCAGAAGCGAGCAAGAGAGGTTGGCTACGTTCCTATATACAGGACAATGGAGAATGAGCGTAACCACCCTCTTACAGCAGCAAACAAAATAAAAAATTTAAATGGAGATTTGGGCAGGGTGAAAGCAATAGAAAGTACTTTTGGAGTTAAAGTGAAATAAAGCCTAAATCTAACTATTCCTAAAAATGCTTCCACCCGCTCCTCCTACTGATCCTACCTAACCTGTATAAAAAAAGATCCATATACAGTTTTTTTTTTTTACAAAAGAGTATTTTTCACTTAGGGGTGTACTCACTTTTGTTGCCAGCGGTTTAGACATTAATGGCTGTGTGTTGAGTTATTTTGAGGGGACAGCAAATTTACACTGTTATACAAGCTGTACACTCACAACATTACATTGTAGCAAAGTGTAATTTCTTCAGTGTAGTCACATGAAAAGATATAATAAAATATTTACAAAAATGTGAGGGGTGTACCCACATTAGTGAGATACTGTACATACTTATTCTTATTTGCTCTGGTCATGTGATCCCACAGCTCCAGCTGCCCTGTGTCAGTGAGTGGCTGTAGCAGGGAAGAAGAGGGAGCACTGACAAGGAATGGGCAATGGAAAATTATGGGTAATACTGTGGCTCCGCAAATTCCCAGGTAGCAGAGGAACACCTAGGGTCGGATCGCTACGGCATTGACTTAGGGGACTCTCCACAACAAGGACAGGGTTCTAAGTACCCATTATTGGGATCACCTTTTCCACCTATTCGAGACACTAATTCTCGGGGACGAGGACTGTCTTCCTAAGTATACAAGTGAGATATATATTTGGTCATTACCACAGAAAGCCCGTATGCAGGATCGCCTTTAATACCAACCTAGTGTGTGCTGTCACACTTACTTCTCCTTCCTCTTCTTTTGGGGGACACATACTCCATCCTCCTCTTCCGCTGGTATACAGCCCACCGGTCCATGAATGTCGCCTTCAATGTGAGCGACAGGTACTTCTCCGATATAAATCCCACTCCCCACTCCTGACGAAGGTTCCCGCATCTGGGTAACTGGAAACGCGTCGAGTTTACGGGGGACTCACACCTCCGGGAGAGTATTAGTACCGTATCTGTGTTCTCTTTTCATGTTGTTTTGTATTATGTTATTTTTGTATAATTTCTTTTTGTATGTTATGTATACGCATATTGTCATGCATTTTGTATATTGTGCATCCTGCTGCTAAATATCGTGGGAGGAAGTTTTTATCAAATAAAACATTTATATTATGGTTTATTAAAAATTTTGTGAGACTGGTGTTCTATCTAAAGTCCCACCCCTAGGGGATTTTTTCTTATCTATACAAATAGGGATGAGATCACCACTTATCTATATCTATCTCACTGGGGGAGCTAACCTTAATCTTTTCCTGTCAAATTCCCAGGTATGCCTGGAGAAAGCCCACTCCTCCTTAAAAGCATGAGGCGCACTGGACACCCAGAAAATATCACAATGGCGTAAAAGGTGTCCAGTGAGCCCCCACCCCAGCAAATAACCAACAGTACAAACAAACTGCCCCAACCTATAACTGGCCTTAACAGCAAGGAGCACGTGGCAGGGTGACGAATGTGAATCGTAAACAAAGAAAAATTCCCAGCTCAACTTACCAGTCAGCCTGCAACAAGCCGAATGTCCTGTCTAACATTTTACCTTACAAACAGGAATTTTGTTTGCACACATTTGCAAATATACACATAAGCTGCAGAGGCCACAACATGGCACCCCAGTATTTTCTGCAGTCCTAACTCTATACATTTTGAGAGCCTCCATAGTAGGAGCACATATATAATAATGGATAGATTGAGAGCAGGTATGCCTGTAGGTAGTCCACTCCTCCTTAAAGGACACCTAACAAATAGCACAGTGGCAGCAAAGGTGTCCAGTGAGTCCCCCCACCCACCAAATAACCAACAGTATAAACAAGCTGTTTACAACAACCTCAATTTAGTAGCAGAGTTTGGCTTCCCTCACCTAGTTTTACGCCTCCTATACAGCTGTTTCTGTTTCAATTAATAAGTGTGTTTCAAACTACATATGAAATGGATGATCATTATGATGGCATACTTGGTTAATCGTTACACCTGGCTTTAATCCTACAAAATCCCTAACTTTGTGCAAGTGTACAAAGTGTGAGAGTTTAAGAATTGATGCTGGTTTGAAGCTAAAGGGTAATCACACCAAATTTTGATTTGAGTAAAATTTTTCTTCTGTTCGCTCACTTTGCATTTTGTAAATTGATAACGTTAAACAATTCAAATACAGTATCTCACAAAAGTGAGTACAAAAAAAGAAAGTTTGGGACTTTGAGTGAGGTGAGCAAATGAGACCAGAGGTCAAACACCATACTGTAAAACCATTTATTACTGAACAGTGGCACAGTGATATGGTAATAATCCCAGTAAAGTTGGTCAGAGGTCATATAAATATACATATTATCGGTACTTGTTTTGGGTGGCCCCCTCCTTATTCCTTTTCGAGCTCCTCCCTCAGCTCCCGGACCAGACTCCTCTGTTGGTTGGACTGCGGACCACATGTAGATCATACTTCCCCGGCATGTGAGTATCCATTTGGGGTTATTGGTTTCACACCTCCCCTATATGCATACTACATAATGCTCTGTATACATTTTTATTGATTCTACCCCTCTTATTTTTTGTTCCCCCTTTTTTAGATGCTGGTGCAAATTGCCCCTGAAGAGTGTATTTTACACGAAACGCGTCGGGCTTATGCCATGCACCATATCTCTACTCTATAAGGGATATATACCCATACAATTTTTATTTATTTTATTTGTCTATTGCTGGGATCATGTGCGATCATATGGATGATTCACCTTCCATGGACTGTCTGCTTTGCACCATTTGGGGGAATGGTCATTATGTTAACAAGTACCGATAATATGTATATTTATATGACCTCTGACCAACTTTACTGGGATTATTACCATATCACTGTGCCACTGTTCAGTAATAAATGGTTTTACAGTATGGTGTTTGACCTCTGGTCTCATTTGCTCACCTCACTCAAAGTCCCAAACTTTCTTTTTTTGTATGCACTAGGGATGGAGACTTCGGTCTCACTCAAAGTCCCAAACCCCCGTTTTTTTTTACAAAAGTGAGTAGACCCCTCACAATGTTGTAAATATTTTATTATATCTTTTCATGTGACAACACTGAAGAAATTACACTTTGATACAATGTAAAATAGTAAGTGTACAGCTTGTATAACAGTGTAAATTTGCTGTCCCCTCAAAATAACTCAACACACAGCCATTAATGTCTAAACCGCTGGCAAAGTGAGTACACCCCTAAGTGAAAATGTCCATATTGGGCCCAATTAGCCATTTTCCCTCCCCAGACTCATGTGACTCGTTAGTGTTACAAGGTCTCATGTGTGAATGGGGAGCAGGTGTGTTAAACCTCACTCTTTCATACTGGTCATTGGAAGTTCAACATGGCACCTCATGGCAAAGAACTCTCTGAGGATCTTAAAAAATAATTGTTGCTCTACATAAAGATGGCCTAGGCTTTAAGAAGATTGCCAAGACCCTGAAATTGAGCTGCAGCAAGGTGGCTAAGACGATGCAGCAGTTTAACAGGACAGGTTCCATTCAGAACAGGCCTCGCCATGGTCGACCAAAGAAGTTAAGTGCACGTGCCCAGCGACATAGCCAGAGGTTGTCTTTGGGGAAATAGACGCATTAGTGCTGCCAGCATTGCTGCAGAGGTTGAAGGGGTGAGGGGTCAACCTATCAGTGCTCAGATCATACGCCGCACACTGCATCACATTGGTCTGCATGGCTGTCATCCCAGAAGGAAGCCTCTTCTAAAGATGATGCACAAGAAAGCCCGCAAACAGTTTGCTAAAGTCAAGCGGACTAAGGACATGGATTACTGGAACCATGTCCTGTGGTCTGATGAGACCAAGATACACTTATTTGGTTCAGATGGTGTCAAGCGTGTGTGGCGGCAACCAGGTGAGGAGTACAAAGAAAAGGGGGTCTTGCCTACAGTCAAGCATGGTGGTGGGAGTGTCATGGTCTGGGGCTGCATGACTGCTGCCGGAACTGGGGAGCTACAGTTCATTGAGGGAACCATGAATGCCAACATGTATTGTGACATACTGAAGCAGAGCATAATCCACTCCCTTCTGAGACTGGGCCGCAGGGCAGTATTCCAACATGAAAACGACCCCAAACACACCTCCAAGACGACCACTGCCTTACTAAAGAAGCTGGAGGGTAAAGGTGATGAACTGGCCAAGCATGTCTCCAGACCTAAACCCACCAGCTCTGTGATGTCGTTATGGAGGAGTGGAAGAGGACGCCAGTGGCAACCTGTGACGCTCTGGTGAAAAATAATGGTGGCCACACAAAATATTGACACTTTGGGCCAAATTTGGACATTTTCACTTAGGGTTGTACTCACTTTTGTTGCCAGCGGTTTAGACATTAATGGCTGTTACATAAACGGTTATACAAACTGTACACTCACTACTTTACATTGTAGCAAAGTGTCATGTCTTCAGTGTTGTCACATGAAAAGTTATAATAAAATATCTACAACAATGTAAGGGGTCTACTCACTTTTGTAAGATAGTGTATATCTATTTAAAAGCATTCTTTTGCACAGTACTGTACCTTAACCAGTTCAATATGCTATAGGCCAGGAGGGACTCTCCTCCTTCTGGTTGGACGTTATATGATGTCCTCCCAGTCATGCTGCTTGTGCGTGCCCCCCCCCCCCCCCGGGGGGCACGAAGTGTGTCGATCAATGGTAAGCTGTGTCCCTCAGACACAATGCATCACCGATCAGGGTAAAGAGCCAATGACATTGGCTCTTTACCATGTGATCAGCTGTGTCCCATCACAACTGATCCCATGTAAACAAATGCCCGGTTAGCAGCATTTTTTTTCCTCATCGCTGTCACTGTGTGAGGAAAGGAAATCCAATAACCGGCTTTCCAGTGACAGTAGACATTTACACTGATAATCAGGGCATTGATAATCAGTGCAAACCCATCAGTGTAGCATATCAGTGGCGTCTATCAGTGCCCATCAGTGCAGCCTCATCAACACACATCAGTTAAGAAGAAAAATTGTGAATTTACCAAATTTTATAACTAAACCTATGAAATGTTTGTTTGTTTTTGTTTTTTTATTAAAAAAATTTGGTTTGTTTATCAAAAAAACAAAAAAAAAACAAACAGTGGTAATTAAATACCACCAGAAGAAAGTTCTATCTGTCTCAAAAAAAAAAAAAATGATAACATTTTTATCTGGTTACAGTGTTGCATGACCACGCAATTGTCAAAGCTGGGCAGGAATGGGGAGAAAGTGCCAAGTAGCCAAGTGATTAAACTTATTTTTTTTTTTTTGTTTGTTTATAAGCTATTTTATTCAAAGAAAAATGGTGGTACAAGTAAATACAGATCATCAAACAAAAATGTATTGTAAAAAAAAAAAGGGGATTGAAAGTCAACGGAGGGAACAGTGCATTACATAAAACTGACCACTAGGTGGCAGGGGTGCTCTTTAGAATCAGGATTCCATGGGTGTACCAACATGGCTGTTAACCTCTTCCTGGCAAAAACAACACGCAGCACATGTCCCGACGTCATTTCCGCCTTTTCCCCGCATACTGTTTCCTGCCTTTGGTGAGATAGCAGCATTGGCGTTCAGTAGATATGTTTGGTTATTAGTTAGAAGGCAGCACGGCCGAGTATCTGTCGTCCGCTGTGTGTGAAGGTCCAGCGGTGCAGGCAGTGAGTGGGGAGCAGCTGACCGGCATGTCTGCGTTCTCTGAGGCGGCCCTGGAGAAAAAGCTGTCGGAGCTGAGTAACTCCCAGCAGAGTGTGCAGACCCTGTCTCTGTGGCTGATTCACCATAGAAAGCACTCCAGGGTTATTGTCGCCGTGTGGGATAGGGAGCTGCGGAAAGGTAAGGAGGGGTGGGGGGCTGGGAGGAATGTACTACCATAGAGGGAGGAATGTACTACCATAGAGTAAGCAGCATGCCAAGCACATGATTTCATAGCTGTGACAGGTGCTTCATGTGTCTGGAATGCCTAGCTTGCCTTTTGTTTCCCCCAGGTCTTAAGCACTGTACACTGGATACATGTGTGTTGTAGAGAGTATTTAGTAGGCTTCATTTAGGAGGAAATCAAGTGTTTAAAGAGAAACTCTGGACAACCTCCCCATTTTTTATTTATTTTTTGCTCTGCTTACCTAATGGTGGTATCTGGGCATTTCAGATACTCGCCCATCCAGTGGCACCAGCGTTGACCCACTGAGATCTTCTCATGCCCAGCCACAGCGTTGTCCCGTGCCGCCATGTTTTCTCTGATCTCATCGAGAGGCCGCCAGCTCTTCCAGGTTCAGCGGAGGGGCCTCTTGATGATGCGCTAAAAGGCCCGCCCCCTCCTGTTTTTGAATGAAAGGCTATGTGACGTAGATATCCAGGGAGGTACAGCGGACAGTGTGCGTATCATTTGCCTAAGGCGAGTGACGTGCATGGGGAGGCATGGTGGACTTTTCATTAAAAAAAAAAAAAAAAAAAAACGTAAACCAAAGAAAACAAAACAATGCCCTATTCCTGCAGAGGAAGGTAGGAGGGGTGGAGAGGCGAGATCGACCTCAGGAGGGTGAAGACCGGCTTTAAGCTGCAGTATTAGGCCCCATTCACACTTTGCGATTTGGAATTAATTCCAAATCGTGTCGCAATCGGCGCACAACGTGTGTTTGGGTTCCATTCATTCTATCTGGTACTCCACGTGCAGTAAGATTTTGCAGCAACAAAAAGAAATGGCTGCACAAGGTTCCAACTGCCTTTTATTAAACACTGTTATGACACCAAGGACATCAGCATACAGGCTCGTAGACACGTTTCACAAATGCTTCTTGTGCTTAATTATTACCCATATTTTGCAGCAATTGTCACATGAACGATTCATGCCACAATCATGGCAAAATGTAACTTTAATAACTGCGCAAAGCTATTATCGCCTAAAAAAAAAAAAAATAAATAAAAAAAATAAAAAAAAAGAAAAGAACAGGAGCGTCTTTTGGGGGACAAATGATCGTAGGGCAGCTGATGTGAATGGGCTGACTTATGTGCGGAATCGCGTGAAAATCACTCACGCAAAATCATGAGCAGGAATGTGAAATGTGAATGGGGCCTTACCGCCCCTCCGCAAGTTAACATGACCAGTGGCAATGTTAGTACACAATGCCGCGGTTGCTACGCAGACAAAACGATACCACCTATTTTGTCAGGCAGAACTGCTACCATGCCCGATCCATTCAAATACACAGGACTGGTGCTGCAGGCTGTCTATAGTTAGACAGCCCATAGGTTAGTGTGTGTGTTTTGTTTTTTTCCAACCAGCGGGTTGAATGAAAAAAGTGACTCAGTTCCCCATCCACACACTCAATGTGAATCGGAGAATCTTCCCTGCTGAGTTATTGCATTCCATTGGCTGGAAGACTTCCCCACCTTTAGAATACACTGATCAGCGTTGCAGGCTATAGCATACAGCACTAATTGGGCAGGGAAAATCAGGGTGGTTGCACTTCTGTACAACCTCCCCGCCCAGACATGGATCAAAACTCGTCCGGTCTTTACTGAACTGGACAAATTTCAATATACGTATGGCTAGCTTTAAGGGCTCATGCACACTTGCTGCTCCTTTTGAAAAGCAATGTTTCTCACCTTGTCTTTCAGGACAGCACCTGGAGAGCGCGCAGCTCCATCCACTTCCCAGGAAACACTGCAGTCATTCCTTTAAAGCCTGGACACTTCCACCATGGCCTCAGTTGTAGTGTTTCCTCCAGTCATGGTGGAAGCGCTGCAGTGGACCAGGGGTGTGCGCTGCGCTCTCTCCAGGTAGGGTAGGAGCATACATGTTTGTTTTTTTTTCTGATCTTACGGCCAGCCCAATACCCCCCCCGACGGGTGAGGGGTATTCCAGTGTCTTCCCACTTCTCGAGCCCAGCGAGGGCATAGGCTGACGGGGGTCCCACACTGATAGACCGGTGGGCGCGGGCTGAGGGAATCTGCATGGTGCGGTGTCTCTGGAGTCTGCGCTGGTCCACTCCAAGTGGCGAATGACATCACTGCCGGACGGGGTGGGACTTCCGTTGGTGCACAGCGGCTTCTGGTTTCGGCCGCCGTAAAGCAGAAGGGGGAGGTGGCATCGGCAGTGCAATTTCCAGTCCACTCAACGGCTGCTTGACACTGGGAGAATGGAGCCAGAGGAACCAGCAGCGATGGTGGGAGCAGGAGCCACAAGCACCAGCCAAGCCCAGGTAGGAGAGGCAGGGGTATCTGTTAAATTACCTGGGCTATGTATATTTTCTGTCCCTCTCCCTCCCCTGGGGTTGTGAGCCTTCAGATAGATGATCAGGGCCCAACACATCCAGGTGTTGTCAGACAATGCCACAGCAGTGGCCTACATCTCAAGACGGGTGCACAAGAAGCAGGTGTCTTCTAAATTTGGCCCTACAGACTCTGACTTGGGCAGAGGACAATGTGGCATCCTTAACAGCAGTGCATCTGAAGGGCAACTTAAACCAGATAGCGGACTTTTTAGGCTCCATTCGGACCCTAGCACCTTTCTTCTGGTTGGGGAGCTCCCCAGGTAGACCTTTTTACATCACAAACAAATGTAAAGGTTCCGGTCTACTTTTCTCCGAACGGGCAGGACCAAGCGGAGGGTCTGGACGCACTGGCTCAGCGCTGGACCTTCCGCTTGTTATACTTCCCCATACCCCCCCCCCCCCTGTGCAAATGATCCTTTTAGTGCTCAGGAAGCTACAGGGAGAAAAGACAACCCTAATTATAGTGGTCCTGTATTGGCCCAACAGGCCTTGGTTTTCAGTCCTACTAAAGTTAGCATTAGAGTCCCATTGGTTGCTTCCGGTCCGAAGGGACCTGCTGACTCAGGGTCCCCTTTTGCATCCCAATGTAGGTCATCTCAAGCTGGCAGCTTGGCTACTGAGGAGCAAATCCTGAGAAATAAGGATTTGTCTTATAGTGTAATTTGTACCCTGCTATTTAGCAGGAAGAATGTCGCAAGGGCCATTTATTTTAAAACCTGGAAATGCTTCAATTCCTGGTGCGTCTTCAAAAATTACTCTCCACAGGAGAACCTTTTCGTTCTGGAACTTCTCAATGACAGAATGTTTGGCAGCAAGCACCTTGAAAGTTCAGGTAGCTGCACTATTAGTTTTTCTAGAGAGGTTATCGCTAGACCCTTGGATCATCAGGTCTTTCAAGGCACTAGCTAGGGCTAGACCGTTTCCATTTAAGTGTTTTCTTAAATGGGATTTATCGATTGTTTTGCGGGGTCTGACTAGAAGACCTTTTGAACCACCAGAAGAAGCCACAATTAGAAACCACAATTACATTTTGGTCGTTAAAACTAACATTGCTGCAAGGCCCCACATGGACGAGTTATTCCACCTTTACTCGTCACTTTAGGATGACCCTGCTCTCGGCCGCAGAGTAATTGTTTGTCAGGAAGGTCCTGCAGGCGGTAATCCCACCCTAAGAGTAAGTACTCGTTTATCATCTCCAGGTGCTGTCCTGAAAGACGAGGTGAGAAAATCTTAGTTAGACTTACCGGTAACGGTATTTCTACGAGTCTTTCAGGACAGCGCCGATGACCCTCCCTTGTTTATAAATTGTGGTTGCTATGTTCTGCTTTTATAATTTCAGCATGGCAGGAGGTACTCGGTAACAACTGAGGCCATGGTGGAAGTGTCCAGGCTTTAAAGGAATGACTGCAGTGTTTCCTGGGAAGTGGGTGGAGCTGCGCTCTTTCCAGGTGCTGTCCTGAAAGACTCAGAAATACCGTCACCGGTAAGTCTAACTAAGGTTTTTGCTTTTCACAGGCATTTGGTAAGCAGCTTAGAAGTGATGTCACCCTTGGGACACCTGTTTTAACTTTTGAAAGCCAAGAGCACCACGCCACATCTGTGTGCAGTACATTAGTTTCAGTGCAGCCCCATTCTCTTAGGTTGTGTTTTTGGCAGAAGTACTACCCACTGAACATGACCTGTGGCATGACTTTTTCTGCAGCCGCAAAGTAAAGCATTGCAGCCTGTGTGAACCTTCCCCTTCAGCAACCATGTTAGGTTAGGCAGGGTTCACGTCATCTGTGCAGTTTTTCCACATCGCAATTTACACGCATATAGGAGTGATGCCATTAAACTCTATTAGAATGCATGTTTTATGAAAGCATACCAAAGATGCAGCATGCAGGACTTTGATGGGCTTTCATCATAATCGAGTTTACAGGCACCGCATCAAAAACACTACATAATGGGCTAGTATGCATGTGCCACTTGCCTGCAAACGAAGCCTGCGATATCCCCGCATCCATCCTCTTCCGGGGTCGGGGACTCCAGCTCTGTGACTGGCCGGAGTCGCGTGACGTCTCACTTGCGCATGCGAGCTGACGGTCATGGCATGGGCCCTTCCTTCAGTGCGCATGCGCCAAAGATGGCGCAATCTTATATGGTAAATATCTCCTAAACTGTGCAGGTTTAGGAGTTATTTCCAGTACCTACAAGTAAGCCTTATTATAGGCTTACCTGTAGGTTAAAGTTTACAACCACTTTAAGGGCCAGAACACAGTGTGCCACAACTCAGTTTTCATGAATGGGCTGTCAGGATATTCACATTTCAATGCAGAAAAAATAGCTCCTGCTGCATCTTGTTTTTTTTTTTTTTTTTTTTTTTAATGCAATGTTGTGGTGCCCTGTGATGCAGCCACGTTTTGGGATGGCATTCTAATGCAAATAATTGTAATATTGCACATTGTGGTAACACTCATGTTTTACCTCAGCTTGTTCTATTAAGCTTTGACGATAAAACCTGATTGGCTTCTATTCAGAGCTGCACCAGAGTTTCCACTTTTCCAGCTTTAGTAAATGTTTTGCAATGTGTTAAGCCCTAAAGAGATGCTGTTGCCTCAAAAAAAAAAGTAAACAGTAGTTAATGGCCAGCGTAAGGGGACCCACAGTAGTGTAGTGGCTGTGGGGGAGCCAGAGAATTAAAGAGAAAGAGAGAGATTTTTAAAAAAAACTCTATTTGAATTGATTAAGATACTGGCCAGTGCAGCATGAGGGACTTTTTGTAGTGCATTGGTGTGGACAGACTCTAGGGGAAACAAATGTTTTGTCTTTGCTGCAAAATACATAACAATGCACCTGGTGTGACTAAGCTCTAAGAAAAAACATATTTCCATTGTGTGGGTGTTTTTAAAATTGAAAAACCCGTAATTCCTATGGAGCTGCAAAGGGTTCAATGCTTATTTTTGTGTAAGGTACCTTTTTTTTTTTTTTTAAAAAAGCAAAAAAAAAAACATTTTTACTTACCTTATTCCTCGCTCTCGCAGGCTCCTCCTTTCAACATGACAGAGCACCAAAGAAAAGCAGCTTTGGGTGACCAGTCTGTCGGTCGCACTCTGACATCAACATGTACAATGGAGGACCATTAGTCCTGCATTGTAAGTGAGGACACCAAGGGCCCCGCCCACAACCCAGCGCATGGAGGGAAGAGGAAAGGCTGCCAGAAAAGCAAGAGGTGAGGTAAGGTAAGTAAAACTGGTTGTTGTGTTTTTTTTTTTTTTAAGGTACCCTAGACAAAAAAAAACATTTAACCCTTGCAGTGCATGGGGAGCTTTAAAGGATGGGAAGATTTGTCATTTTCCCAGCATTCAGCGATGCTGTCACAACTTAAAAAAAACAAAAAGCCTATAAAAGACTTCCTACACTTGGCCTTGGTGTTAAAACTCCAGCATATTGCTGTTCTCTGGCAGCTACAGGTAACTGATACTTTGGGATGTGTCAAATACCTGCTCCTCAGCTGATTGCTGTGGTTTGCCTTGCTTGTACGTCAATTGGTCATAGAAAAAACACGTGTTATATGGGAGGGGGAACAGGTATTCAACACACCCTTGTTGGATACATGAAGAGTCCAGAGAACAGCAACACATCAATATTTTAGTTGGCACCTTGCAGTGACAAGTAAGGTGCATTTTAAATCCCAACTCCAGCCAAAACTTTTTTTTTTTTTTTGTTTTGTTTTGGACAGATTGGAGAAGGCAGAGAAGGCTGAAAACCTCTTTCGTGACGCATAATAAACTCCTGCCAGTGCCCATAAAAGTGGCAATCAGTGCCCTTCAGATGCCACTCCAGTCATCCCTGTCAGTAGCTCCTCATCAGTGCTGCCTATCCAGTGCCACCTATCCGTGCCCATCAGTTTGTTTTTTCAAAATTGACGTTTTTTTTGTTTATAGCACAAAAAATAAAACCGCAGAGGTGATCAAAAACCACCAAAAGAAAGCTCCATTTGTGGGAAGAAAATTATAAAAAAAAATGTTGGGTACGGTGTTGCATGACCATGCAATTGTCATTCAAAGTGCGACAGCGCTGAAAGATGAAAATTGTCCTGGGCAGGAAGGGGAAAGTGCCTGGTATTGGAAGTAGTTAAAAGGGAGGATGCTCCACCTAGGCATAATTTTTATTTCTTTTTTTCTCAATGGTGGGAGCACCGGGCTAGGAGCCATAGGTGGCTTTGTGTTCTCCCTGGGTAGCTGGTGGAGGGTCAAACCAGGCCATACCTTTTTCCTTTAGTTCCCCTCTTGACCACCCAAAGGCTGGATTACTGAACGAAAGAGTCAGTTCAGTCCACCATGGGACTTCTTCAGTGCAACTAGAAATTATCGATAAGATCAACAATGTCAACACTAGGCCTACTGACTTTGTCCGACAGTTCAGTGGGCACAGTTGCACATCTGCCCACTCCCACAGATTATTCTTTGAACTGGAAGCAGCGTCAACAATCCCTGGATTGTTGCCTTCAAATTCTTCAGCCAAGTGAAAATATCCCTTTGGTGGTGGAGGAAATGAGACAACCGGTCAATGGGGTGGTTCTTTCCAAGTTTCAAAAAGAAAGATGCAAGGGCATGAGGCTGGGACATGCATCTGACTGGGGAGATTAATCGGAGTACCCGGGCAAAGGAGGAGTCCGCAAGACCTTCCAGTTGGAGGGAACTGAGAGCAATAGCTCTAGCCCTCCTATCCTTTTAACAGTTGCTTCAGGAACAGCATGTTCAGGTCCTTTTCAGGTAATGCCTCAGCAAGAGCATACATCACAAAGCAATGGGGGACCAGGAGCCAAAGCCCTCCTAATTCTAACAGGAGTGATTCTAAATTGGTCTAAACAAAATCGGGGATTCTTAGGCAAGTTTCAAACTGGGGCGCTGGCGGTAAAGCTGCGCTATATTTAGCGCTGCTTTACCGTTTTTTTAGTGGCGATATTCGGCCGCTAGCGGGGCAGTTTTACCCCCCGCGAGCGGCCGAAAAAGGGTTAATACCGCCCGCAAACCGCCGCTGCAGCGGCGTTTTGCGGGTGGGTTCGGAGCGCTGCCCCATTGTTTTTCAATGGGAAGGGGCGCTATAGGAGCGGTAAATGTACCGCTCCTACAGAGCACCAAAGATCCAGCTTGCAGGACATTTTTCAGCGTCCTGCAAGCGCACCACTCCAGTGTGAAAGCCCTCAGGCTTTCACACTGGAGAGACAGCAGCAGCTGTTTCAGGTCGGTTTGCAGGTGCTATTTTTAGCGCAATAGCGCCTGCAAACCGCCCCAGTGTGAAAGGGGCCTTAGTGAACCTACAAGGGAATTCAAACCTTGTAACATTTTTTGTAGCAGAGGTGCTAAAATTCCTTTCCCTGTTCAGAGATCAAGCCTTTGGGAGTCGATGCTTCAGCATATCCTTGGGAATTCCAGCTGGATTACGTCCCCTCTCCCCTTTTTAGCTTATCTGGGTTCTAATAAAGTTTCAGGCAAAGAGAATCTCTACTCTCCTGAGCCTCTCGGATCTTTCTCATTGATAATTGGAGCTCCTGTTCCAGGGTTCCCTGTTCTACCCGAATGTCAATTTCCTAAAGTCTTGCAGAGATCCATTGATTGCAGGCTTTGGCCAAAGAGACTTTTGAAGATGCAATGTTCAGATTGCTCATGTTTAAGACAATACGTTTTATCGCAGTTCAGCCTAGAGAATCTGTGAACTTCAGGCTTTATCTGTGAACCATTTCTGACCATCTTTCCGAATCGGATAGTTTAAGACCGATCCTGGATTTTTAACTAAAGTCCTCAACTTTCCAGCATGCGCCCTTTATGTCAGGATTTGCGTGATTAATTATCTCAAGGTTACTATAGGATTCAGGTATTCTAATTCATTGTTTGTGCTGTTTCCAGAAATCCATAAAGGACAAAAAGCCTCTAAGAATACCATAGGCAGGTGGCTTAATTTAGCTATTAAACAAGCCTACACTGTCCTAAATCTGGAAGCTACCGCAGGGATTGGAGCCCACTATACCAGGGCTGTGGTTATGCCTTGGGCAGAAAAGGCTGGGGTCAGTCTAAATCAGATTTGCATAGTAGTTACTTTCATCCAACGTTACAGGATGGATTTGTTATTGGTTAGGAATCAGTCATTTGGCAGGAAAGCCCTGCAGGCTGTTAACCTTCCCCACCCCCCTTGATGGTAAGTATTATCCTCTCAGGTGCTGTACTGAAGGACAAATTTGGAACATCTAAGTTAGTCTTTCAGGACAGCAGCTACTGCCCACCCTTTTTTTTTTTTTTTTTTTTTTCCTGTTATTTATGACTTCTAGTATGCCTTTAAGTACTCTTCTACAGCTGATACATAGACAGAGGCTCCCATTTAGTGTTTTTCTCAGGAGGGTGGTGTTACCACTCTGAGCTGCTGCGGCGGATATACAAGCCGCTCTTGTTGTTTCTGAGCGAGGCTTGACCCGCAGGTGGTCTGGTTGACGTGATCGGGGTGGGACTAACGCTGACGTCTGATGCAGACGTTCGGTGCACTGACCAATGAGGATGTTCGGCGGGCGGATCAATGCGAGGCTTGGCCTGCATGAGTTTGTCCCATAGAAGTTAATGCGATGTCCAACCTAAAGAGCGAGGCTTGGAACGCACACACCAGCGCCATCTTGCTAAATAGGAAGTGTTTGTGACAACACGTTGGTGGCTTCAATTTCAATCACAGGTTGGCATTTACACATTTGGAGTCTTATCCCCGATATAAATGCAGTGACTACAGCAGGCTCATACCCCAGATGGTATCTTCTTAGACAAAACGTGACGGGACGAGCCCTGCTGATGCAATTGCGTTGCCCATACTGTCCATTACAGGTGCTTGTTTTTTCCATCTAAATGTGTGTTCCCAATTTTTATAATTTCAGTTATTTTTATGGGTTCACACTATGGAGTATTTGTTTCTTTTTTTGGTCTCCCTGCATGAGAGACTCCTCTTGCGCACATCTGCAAAATGTCTATCTGAGCCAGCCATTGAACGGAGGGATCATCTTCCACTTTGGTCAGAAGTACAAGCGTGGATGTCCCATGTATTAGTATTTACACCATAAGCTTTGTTGGCTCATTGAGCGTATGCCCATTTGAGTCCATTCACTCTGGTAAGCCTTCTCACAACTGGTGGTGGTTGCTTTGTATATTCACTCAACATTGATGTCACGGAACACATTTTTTTTTCTTCACTTGATCCAGTTCATTTCTTTTCACCATTATTTATTCACTTTATGGACTTATTAATTTTAGGACACTATATGAACGAATTTCGTGTTTAATATATAAACAAATTTTTTTAGTAGTACAGAATCTTTAGAGCTGCACTTATTTTTATTTCTAGTTAGATTTGCATTTGTCTATTTCTGAGCTGGCTGCTGTTTTTGATGTCAGCGAGATTTATACATAATTTTCCATTCTACAGCTGACACCTAGGTGGAGGGTCCTCCCTTTTTAAACGGTTGGTGCTGCAGGGTTTCCTGGAAAAAGTGGGTGGAGCTACATGCTATTTCCACTCCTGGAAATACCATTACCAGTAAGTCTAACTTAGATTTTCTTCGCCTAGTGACAACCAACCCCCTAATTTCTTGTGCTCATATCATAGGGACAAAGGAAGTTAAAATCTTCCAGGTGCGCTCATAGTACAAAAGCTTGTCTGAACTATTTCATCTTCCCAAATGACTCTAAAATATAAACAAAATTGTGGCAGTATGCTGATTCATTAGCATGCCTGGGCATTGTCATGGGGTAGGTGGGGAATGGGCCTGACAGTGTGCATGAATCTTCTTGGAAGAAAGTGAATTTTTGCCAATAATCTTGGCAGGGGCTTCAACAAGGATCTGGACAGTCAGCAAGATTGGTGACAGTATACACAGTTGGGCAGTATTTTTCTTACCTTTTTATCCATAGCATGTGAAATTTATTCCAGGAAGCTAACCATAAGATACCTTTCCCCCTAGAAAATGCATCTCAAAATGGTATCATTTCCCATCAAAAATTCAAGTTTTTATACTGTCCTACATTTTCAAATGATCTGAGAATGCAGTGTAAAAATGTTGCAATGTATCTTATACAGCAGCATGCATTTGCATATTTTGTTGGTTTGCCATGAATCGCATCTTTTTTTTTTTCCTCCATACAAATCATTTTGAGTGAACTTGTACATGCCATGTACCTAGAAAGATTTGAAAACAATCTCAGATTGATCTAAATTGCAAGTGTTTTTTTTTTTTTTTTTGCCTCGTTTTCCGTCTGAAAAATCTTGGATGGTTTTTCCGACGGAATTCCACTCAAGCTTGGCTTGCATACACACGGTCACACAAAAGCTTGATGGTCGAAAGTTCAGCAAAAACGCAGTGACGTACAACACTACGACGACCTGAGAAAATTAAGTTCAATGCTTCCAAGCATGCGTAGGAGTTTTGCGTATTGAAACTTTTTCTGACCGAAAAATCGAAAATGCTCTCAATCTTTTACTGGCTGGAATTCGGCTAGCAAAAGTCCGATGGAGCATACACACGGTTGCATTTTCCGACTAAAAGCTCTCATTGGTCTTTTGCTGGCCGAATTTCCGACGTGTGTACGCGGCATTAGGCTACTTTCACACTGAGGCGCCTCACAGGTGTTTTATTGCTAAAAATAGCGCCTCTCCTGTCACTCCAGTGTGACAGCCCAAGTGCTTTCACACTGGAGCTGTGCGCTTGCGAGGCGTTAGAAAAAAAAAAAAAAAACTCCTGCAAGCAGAATCTTTTGGGGCGCTTTAAAAGCGGTGTATACACCGCTCCTAAAGTGCCCCTGCCCACTGAAATCAATGGGCAACGGCACTACACGGGTGCTATTAACCCCTTAATCAGCCGCTAGCGGGGGTTAAAAGCCCCCACTAGTGGCCGAAAAGCGCAACTAAAACAACGCTAAAAATGGCAACGCTTTACCGCCGACTCCCCCGCGCCTCAGTGTGAAAGTGCCTTAAGGGTGTGTACACAAACCTTTAAAAGATAATCGTAGTTTTAGAGCAGTTGCCTTTTTTTTTTTTTTTTTCTTTTTTTAATATGCACCTTTCCCCCTGTTCTTATACTTCTAATATCTATATATCTTTGCTGTGCAGCCTGCTTGGAACCACACAGCATCCTCACCCAGAATCTCTGCCAGGCTCTGCATGCACAGAAGAATCTCCATTCATTGGAAAGTTCTTCAGCTGGTGGGAAAATGACCTTCCCAAAGAACTTCTAAAGTAGAGCTTGGCCAGGAAACTGGGAGCCTCACATCAGAGATCTGAGAGTAGTGAGGATGGCTAAGTGTAAGGCCACTTTCACACTGAAGCGCTTCTAAGCTGCCAGTAAAAACACTGAGCGCTTTTGAAGAGCTTTCCATTCATTTCAATGGGGAGGGGAGTTTTTCACAGCCCTGCCAGCACACTGCCCCAGTGTGAAAGCGTTCATTGATTTTAATGGAAATAAGTTTTTCGTGAGTTTTTAGGCGCTGTTTTTAGCATGAAAGCGCCTGAAAAGCGCATCAGTGTGAAAGTGGTCTAAGATTTAGTAGGCAGTGCATCTGTGTTCTATATCCAGCACAGTGTGTCAGGCAAAACCATTAATTTATAGTTCTTCCCAAACCATTGAGTTTTGAGTATTTTGTCTCGTAAGCTCTGACAGAAACAAAAGATGCTCATGAGTTGGTAAAAATATGATAGCTTGTATCTGGTCTAAAATTGAAAATCATACATTTCCATGTTGTATTACATTTATTTCTAGCCTACTACTATAATCAGAATAATCTTGAAGTTTGTAAACTTCCCCACACATTTACTCCCTTGAATTCAGTGACATATATTGACTATTTCCCTACTGGGCCATTTCTGGCATTTCTCTCCTACATGTAAAGATCATCTTTTTTTTTTTTTTTTGCTAGAAAATTACTCAGAACCCCCAAACATATAAATAAATTATACATGTTTTTTTTTTTTTTTGCAGAGACCCTAGAGAATAAAATTGCGGTCATTGCAATTTTTTATGTTGCACAGCCATTTGTTTTTAAACGCAATTTTTTTTTGGGTGGGGAAAAAATACACTTTTTAATGAATTTTAATGCAAAAAAACTATTTTATATAACACAATTATAAAAGATGTTTTGCAGAGTAAATAGATACAGAACATGTCACGCTTTTAAAGATTACCAGTTTAGAGTTACAGAGGAGGTCTAGCGCTAGAATTATTGCTCTCGCTATAACATTTGCGGCGATGTCTCGCATATCTTTACATATGTGGGCGGGACCTACGTATGTGTTCGCATTTGCGAGTGTGCACGAGGGGACGGGGCGTATTTTTATTTTATTTTTCTTGTGCAATATTTTTATTGAAGTTTTACAGGGATTACAATAATAAAGTGAACTTTGTCAAATATACAGTAGGATCTCTCAAAGGTTTGTTATGAGGTATGAATAACAAGGCAATAATAACCAACCTAATGTAATAGGTTAAGCAAATCGGAAGCTAAACTTGAAGTAGGTGCATTGTCAAGCACCCCATCTGGGAACAATCTGTTCCACGGGGGGGGGGGAGACAACACGCCCATCTATTAAGATACCTAGGGGTAAATGCACACGGTATGATGTAGGAGTATTATGTGCGAAGCAGGTACAATATGTTAGCTGCTTGCCAACCAGCCGCTGCAGTTTTACCTTACGTCGCTTGGCCTTTTGGCTACTAGGGGCGCGCTGCCGGAGGCCCGAGTGCCCGGCAGGCGCGATCGCTCGTGACAGAGTGAGAACCGGGATCTGTATGTAAACGCACAAATCCCGGTTCTTTTAGGGGAGTAGACAGACCGTGTGTTCATACCAAGTATGAACACTGATTTCTCTCTCTCTCCTCCTGGACAGTCCCATCCCCCCTACAGTTAGAACACACCTAGGGAACACAGTTAGCCCCTTGATCGCCCCCTAGTTTTAACCCCTTCCCTGCCAGTGACATTTATACAGTAATCAGTGCAATTTTATAGCACTGATTGCTGTATAATTGCCAATGGTCCCAAAAATGTGTCAAGGTCAAGTGTCTAACTTTTGTCTGCCGCAATAGCGCAGTCCCGATAAAAATCACAGATCGCCTCTATTACTAGTATATAAAAAAAAGAAATAATAAAAATGCCATAAATCTATCCCCCTATTTTGTAGACACTATATTTTGCGCGAATCAATCAATATAATCTTATTGCAATATTTTTGGTTTAAAAAAAAATAAAGTAGATGATGTGGGATATTTATTATAGCAAAAATTAAGATATATATATATATATATATATTTTTTTTTTTTTTTTTCAAAATTGCCGTTCTTCTTTTGTTTATAGCGCAAACAAAAAACGCAGAGGTGATCAAATACCACCAAAAGCAAGCTCTATTTGTGGGAAAAAATGAAGTCAATTGTGTTTGGGTACAGCGTTGCGCGACCGCACAATTGTCAGTTAAAGCGACGCAGTGCTGTATTGCAAAAAATGGCCTGGTCGTTGAGCAGCCAAATCTTCTGGGGCTGAAGTGGTTAGTGGATAAAATTCAGTATGGATCATGGGGGCCGACTGACCTTTCAAGAAATAAAACAAGTAGGGGTGGGGCTGCCGACTCAGAGTAGTTCTGCAGAAGCAAGTTGCTAATCATCCACTAGGACAGGGCTCGACAAATCCCAGGCGCCAAGTCGCGACTAGAAATTGTGCCCTGGCGCCTGGGTTTTGTCAGTGACAGGTGCCTCTGCTACAGGGCGGGCTGTGGGGTCTGTGGAGGCGCCTCTTTGGCCCTCCAGACACAGAGCACTGTCTGGTAGTGGGGATGGAGCAGGAAGAGAGCGGCGCAGCAACCGCTGACATCCTCCTCCCTTCTCCACCCTTCTCCATACTCTGTTAACAATGCAGCGCCGCGGTGTGTGAAACTGTATGGAGAGAGAGAGAGGAGCTGTCAAAATTGAGGTTGAATGTCGGGGTGGGCGGGACCCAGCTATCCAACACCAACCAATGGGATTGGATCTGGGCAGGCCGCTACGTGGCCACGCCCCTTAAACAGCCCAATCATTGGCTGGATAGTTGCTGGGATAGTTGCTGGGACCCCCGCCCACCTCCGACATCACGCTGAATTTGTCAGCGCCTCTCTCTCCATACAGTTTCACACATCGCAGCGCTACAGAGAGCATTCAGTTTCACAGTTAAACTATCGGCCGTGAAACCTGCCATTGCCAGTTCCAACCATTGCCACCTGCCAATCAGTGCTAACCTGTGCCACCTGTCAGTGCTGCCCATCAGTGCCACCTGTCACTGCTGCCTTATCAGTGCCCAGTGTTGCCTATTGGTTCCCATCAGTGCCACCTGCCAGTGCCAACCATTGTCAGTGCCCCCTCACTGCTGCACATCAGTGCCACCTGTCACTGCTGCCTATCAGTGCCCATTAGTGGTACCTGTCAGTTCCCATCAGTGGCACCTCAGTGCTGCCTATTGGTGCCATCCAGTACGACCTGCCAGTGCTCATCAGTGCTGAATATCAGTACCACCTGTCAGTTCCCATCAGTGGCACCTCTGTGCTGCCTATTGGTGCCCATCAGTTCCAACCTCAATGCCGCCTCATCATTGCAGCCCATCAGAGCACATCAATGACGGAAAAAAAACTTATTTGCAAAATCTTATAACAAAAGTTGATTTTTTTTTTTTTTTTCTTTTAAATCTTCTTTTTTTCGCTTGGCATCAGGCATGAGCAATTATTATTGCCTGATGCCCCAGACATGTAGTTCTGAGTGCTGGGCAGAGGATTTAAAAAAACTGGCTCCTAACTTTTTCAGCTGGCTCCTAGATTCTAAGAAAATTTGTCAAGCCCTGCACTAGGATGGATTTTTACAAGAGAGGGAATCGCCAGCTGAAGACAAAGATGGCTGTAGCTGCAGGCATCATCCAGATATTTCCACTTTAAGGCTAGGGCATCATATGACGTCCTGCAGTCAGGAAGTGGTAACTGAGTAGGGACTGCTGCGTCGCACATTTCACAAAGACTGCCTTCTGTACAGATGTGCTGAAAAGAGACATTTCAGGAGGCAGAGTCAATACAGGAATCGCTGCTTGCCTGTAGCAAGGTACCATGGGATTTGTAATTCTTAGAACTTTAAAGTAAGCCAAAGGAATGAAATTGAGGAAGTTGTCAAGAGATGGCCAGCAGACAGGTAGCAATCACAGCATGAAATTAGATTTTTCAAGTAAGCTTAGATTGGATTGTTAGAAAAATAAAATATTGTCAACAGAGCAGTTCCAATGCTGTTACAAAATAAGGTGTATGCTCTGACTACAGAACTCCTTTAGCAAAAAAAAAAAAAAACATTCCATCATGCAAGCAAAATTGGTTTCATACCCAGAGAGCAATTCAACTATTGCAAATGGAAAGCCAGGCATATTGATAAAACAAGGTTTTTAATATGAAAAAGTAACCAGTCTACTCAGAAAACCTCTTGATAAAGGACTAAAAAGCTCAGGAAAAAAACTTTTTACTACTAATAAAGCATTTAGATCACATTAACGCAATTCACTAAGCAGTAACGGGCACTATATAACCTATTGTTTTCAGTAGCGATTGACAATGAGAATTGAAAATACTACAAGTTGAAGCTTGCTGACTTGAGCCCTTTCTTTTCAAAGAGAATGAAAGAAAACACATTTTTCTATGGTACTGTATATATCCTATATTTTTATTGAATGGTTCTACCTGCTTTTTATATTGGAATACTTCTACATTGAATACCTGCAGTTTGACAGTTTTCTGCTATGAATGAACATCAAGCAGGATCCCAGGAAAGAATACAGAAGAGGAGGTTATTGGCACCAGGCCAAGGGAAGCTCATGGTTTGAAGTTCATATTTATTAGTATAAATGTAGCAAAAACACAATTGATATGGATTATATTGCAAAGTTTTGAATTACAAATGTTGGCTTTTACTTCTTACAGGAGGCTACAGCACACCCAACTTAAAATGGAACTTCAGTAATTTTTTCATCCATTAAACCTTCTGCCCTTGTTGTTTTAACTTTGGATAGTAAAACATTTTTTTCTGACAGTAAATACCTTATACAGTCTACTTCCTTTTTTTTTGTCTGGTAACATGCCTCGTGCACAGCTCTCTCACTTGTGATAGTTTGCCAGGAAGGGAGGGGGGGGATGAGTCATAAGAGGGCTAATGTGAGCTGCAGAGCTGGAGCGGTGTCTATGTGTAAATCCAGAAAGTGAACAGGCAGCAGCTTCAGCTGGCCACAGTTACAATGATTGCAGCCAGACTCAGTGGAGGGAGATTTCTGCCGCATATTTGGCAAGTACAGAATCACAGTATATATACAATATGCAAAGTGGTTGGAGGGAAGCATCAGAATGGCAAAGATGTTTGTATTACAAATTGTGAGCAGACTGCAGTTCCCCTTTAACTTGGAAAAAGCAAGAAAACTTGCTAGTGTGTATAACTGTATCTAGGCAGGAAAAAAACATTTGTTCCTTGGATGTATTGGGAAAGTGTGATCTACTGAGAGATCTCTAAACCCTCTGCCATTGCGGTCATGAAAGACTATGCAAAGCCTTGCAGTCAAGCTTTTGTAGTGTCACTAGCCAAGGGGAATTTATGCTATACTCACATTTCAGTTCTGTTAAAGTGTAACTGCATCTTTGTAGCTTGTACTCCCAGAATGAATGAGTGTGTAGAGCCCATTCAAGTGTCCAGCCAGAAAAATGTTGACCAGCAGCTGTGCTGCCTCGTCTGGATCAGAAAAAGGTAAGTAGAAGACTAGAGGAGCAAGTGTACCACAGAACATTATACTTTTCCTAGAGTGGATAAAGGCTGAACGTTTGCTTGATCTAGAAACTCCCAAAAGGTTGCTCTTGCAACTCCTCTACAGTGATGACGACTGAGAAGGGCTCCAAACAACAAACTGTATATCCTTGGCCTGTGATTTTTCATATATTGCTATCGAGAGTCTACTAGACATGATATACTGTGTCTGTGCCATGTGCTTTCAGGTGAACTCTTTCTAGGAATATATGGAAAACTTGTTCAAGTCTGTTGCATCCCTGTTTCCATAAACCAATCTCATCCTTCCCAGAAAACGCTGTGACAGGCTGAGGCCTGCAGGGCTACATGCTGAGCTATTGCTGTCTCTGACCTAAATAATTTACACATACTTTTAGGGAGAATCCAATAAGAAGGCATAAACACTATAAATCACTATGAAGATGGGAATGGAGAGAGCATGTCAAATGGGTATCTCAGCAGATAATCTGAGCTCTCAGCCTGTAAGTAGATTGATTTAACCAGAAAACCTGTCTGGGGTGGTATTACCATTTCAAGGCAGTACCCCACTACTAATTGAAGCATGGATGATTTGTGCATTAAAATGCTTTATTTTTTTTAATAAAGGGTAACTCTCATAATGAATTTTAAGACTGAGAGGACTTTAATATGAAAATTGCCCACATCTCCATGGAGTCCCACTGTATTGCATTGTTCTGTTGTCCTATAATTTTTGTTCGATCTTCAATCCATTATATTTCAAACTAGAAATGAGAAGCACAGACTTTTCCTTCTGAAAAAGGTTGGTAGCTTAGCTGTCATTAACCATCTTGCTTCAATAACCTGCTAGTTCAACGCTTGACTGACAAACACGTGATACTCCTGATTTTCTTTTCACTTTCTTGATAAGCACGCTTATTCTGGGTCATTAACTCAATTTAGTGAAGCAAAATGGTCAGCATAGCAGCCATGCAGCAGGCTTTAGGCCCCGTTCACACCTATGCGACTTAGATGTGGCTTACACGGCATTCAATTCTCAGGACATTTTAAAATGCATTCAAATGAATGTATCTTGTTCACATATATGCGTTGCATTCCCACTGCACATTGCACCAAAAAATTAAATTTTCTGGGCATTGCAGTGCAAACTACAAGCACATTATCCTCTATGGGAACGCATCTGATTTGCAGATGCATTCCGTTCTGAACAAGAAATCTCTCCTCACTACACCTCCCCCCCCCCCCCCCCCCCCCCCTCCCTGCTCACTCCCAGCTGATGTGCAGATAGAGCGGAGCGGCACTGCTGAACAGCTGCTTTTTCTCTTCACAGAGAAAATGTAGCTGGAATTCGCACCGCACTGGTGTGAACCCGGTCTTATAATAAATTGTGGGCAGGCAGGATTTTTTAAGTGATTGCAAAGGCTCAAGTGGTTCTTACATTCATGCATTCTATGCCCCCAGTGATGTGCATGAGAGCAGAGCCACTCCTGGGTCTTTCTCTTCTTATTGGCTGAGACAGAAGCGGGAGCCCACTACTGTCAATCACAACTAGTGAGCCAATGAGGAGAAAGTGGGGGGCTGAGCCGAGCCACGCTCTTGTGTGTGAATGGACACACGCGGCAGCAGTTTGTGGGCCTCCATAGGAAGCTGCTTGCTGTGGGGTCACTTGGCAAGAGGGAGGGGACAGGAGTGTTAGTGGGGACCCGAGAAGAGGAGAATTGCGACTGCTATGTGCAAAACCATGCCTTGTCTCTTCTGCATTAAAGTTGTATACCTGCCTGTCTGCACTGTACACTGAGCTGCGCACTTGTGTAGGAATTTTGGCAAGGCTGAACTCCCACAGGAGAGACATCATTTTGGGCAATCCAATGGAAGCTACCACCGGGCTGAAGATGTCAGTGGCCGGCGGGGTGCTCAGAGGAGTTGCAGCACTGGAGAACAAGGTGAGTACAGTTCTGCTTTAAGGTAAAAAACCTTCCACTTGCTGTTCCTTTCTGCCCTCATTTACCCATCATTCTCCATTCCAAATGTATGCTTGCCTCAATTCTGCAGTTTGCCACAACAAGTTGTACATCATCTGTGAAAATGTTCTTTACACTGGCTGCACCTAATCAGACAGTCCCCATAGACTTCTTTAGCGCTGTCTCCCATGGCTGGGAGATTTTGCAAATAGCATTCTGCAAAACCAATACCAGTATTGGCTGAATTTTTTTTAAATGTATTCGCTCTTTCAATTGACGTAGCTTTACTTCTATGAAATTTTGTATGATTGCAAATAAATTCTTCTGCACCATGGTGGAGATTTTAGTTTTTAATAGGGTATAATTCATTGCTTTAAATATACTGCATAAAGCAACACTCCAAACTACTTTATCGAACTGCCAATAACATTTAAAAATGCCAGTATAACAAATCTGCCAGAGTTGAAAAGTATTGTTCTGCTCAGATAAAGTGTACTCATAATCAAAATTTTATTTTAGTTTTGGATAGAATAGGGAAAAGTAAAACTCATTTAGGATTTACTGCTACCTGGGGCTGCAATTAGAGAGCTTTCTCCTCCCTTTCTGTTAGGATGAAAACATTTTGCCAACAAGAAGGTAGGGTAGAAATTGCACAAAGGAAACGGATAATAAGAAGAAGCTAGCCCTACTTGAAGTAAAAAGAAACTTTTTTTTTTTTTCTTTTCTAATTGTAAATATAGTTGAGAAGCAATGGAGCTCCTGTTGGGTTTTACTGCAGTCTAGGGCTCCATTAGAGATGCTTCCTGTCTCCTGACAAAGGTTTCACCAGACAGGATATAAGGGAAGATCTGTAACGGGCACAGACAAATAAAAATGTGGAAGGGGTTTCTTGCCTTCTCCTAAATAAATAAATATATATATATATATATATATATATATATATATATATATATATATATATATAAATTTTTTTTAACTTCTGTCTGTTTTTTTGTTCAAGATACACCTCACATCCTGTCTAGTAAAACTAGGACATGAACTGAGAGTACACTTCTCTAACAGAGGCCCTCATATCAGTAAAAACCTGATGGTTTCTAATGCTTCTCCGCTGTATCCAAAACGTATTAAATTATTGGCAGTTTATCAGCCAGTAGTGCCAGTGCTGTTACTTTGTGTGCATGGATACTGTACATTGATTTCTTTGTCAGCAAACAATTGATGCTGCCTTGACTCCGAAGAGCTTGCCCACATGCAATGTGTAGGGAAAGGACTCTTAAAAGGTGTAGGGCTGGGAGGGTAGAACTACATTGATAGGAACTGACCTGGCGTCCCAGTGATTCATCCTCCCCAGTAGCTGTTCCTTCATGAATTTTACATGCCTGCTAAATGATATCACAAAGTAATCAAACATGTTTCTTGCTACACAAAGGTAAAAAATAATTGCCTTCAGCCCTGCCCTGTCAGAGACACTCAGCCCTTGGAATTAAAAGTATCAGCTTTGCTGTACACTTGTGCCATCCATGCATTGTCATGAGCCAGGCTCTAAAAGGTTTCATCTGATACTCATTTGCAAGTCTCTAAACCTATAAAATTTAAGATTTTACATGAACTACCATTAAAATCATTTTATTGACCAGGTTATTACACTGTATCTGAATCTGCAGGATGCTTATCTTCACCTTCCCTTTCATTTTGACCCTTTCCCAAGTTCACAAAGATATATTTTTCTAGCCTCACTTCTGAAAAGAAGGATGCAATATTTGCAGTGCTGGAACTGACAGCGGTAGCAAACCTAAAACAAGGAGTTGACTTAATCATTCAGAAAATCTTCCAATTGTATTACAGAGCACTCTGTAGCTGAGCAAGACCACACACTGTATGCAAAGATGAAGTGTCATGACATCACTTCCAGTTAACCTAGAGGAGTCTTCGCTCTGCCGAGGTTAACGGAGTAGAGCTATGCATCAACATCTCACTAATAACCACCCCCATGGAAAAAAGTGTACACTATCTCAGTGGTAGATGCATTTTCAGTGAGCTAACTGCAGAGAGGAACTTCAGTTTTAGGACGTGGTAGCCCACTTTTATTAAAACTAACAAAATGAAAGTTCATACACGCATAGATTGCCCACACAGGGGTTCTTCTCCTGCAGAAATGCAACAAATGAAAAACGCCAAGCCACCTAGCTCTCAAGGCTCACTCAGCCTTGGTCGCAGTACCATGCTGTGCAGGTCCACTCCTGGCCTCTAGGAAGAGGTTCTGACACTCCAAGCTTTCTCATTCCTCTGAGACTCGGTTTCATCTGGTCCCTAGGACTCTCTCACAGTTTTCTCAGCTATGGTCTCCCAGACTCGGCTGGCCCAACTCTGTCCACTGACCTGGAACCTTTCCCACATGGAGTGCCATCTCAAGGTAATTGCCTTGGTTCCTAAACAGGCTTACACTTCCCTCCTGGTTGCAGTAACTGCTCCAACACCAACTCCTACCACCTCCCCTGAGCTAAGCTCAGATCTGCCTTTTAATGAGTATGTGCACCTGTACACACACAACCTGCAGAATTTCTGGAAAACCTGGACACTAGACTGAAGACTCCATCCTACTCAATGCTCTTTGGAGTCCTCCGATCCAGACTTACAAAATCCCAGAGAAAACGAATTTCTCTGCTCACAAAACTTCTACTGGAGTCTCTGAAACTGATTCTTTGAGAGTCCTGTGTCCATTTTAAACCCAATTTCCGACAGACACTCACTATCACAGCATTAAGAAAATATTTGATTTTTATTTTAATCCTAGCAGTTTATGCGCACACACTTTTTCCCTACATCCATTGCAATGTAGTGTCAAAAGCTCTTACATTTAACCACTTCCTGCCCAAGGCCAGCATATGACATCCTGGACTTTGAGTGGAGATCTCTGAATGATTGCTGCAGTAACAGGCATCATTCATATATTCTTTTCGGTCAGCGATTCCCTGCACCGTAAAAACAATCATAGCGGCTGTTTACATGCGTCCGGCAGATGTAAACACTGCCGTGTACTCGGCTGGAAAGGCAGAGATAATTTTTTTTTCTCTCCAGTCTTTCCTGACTAGAGGAGAGATGTGGGGTCTTTATAGACCTTGCATTTCTCCATAAAGAGGACCTGTCATGCCCTATTCCTATTACAAGGGATGTTTATAATCCTTGTAATAGGAATAAAAGTGATCCAAAATAAAAAGAAAGGGAAAGATAATAAATAAAAACATAAAGTGCCCCCTACCCCACATGCTCGCATGCAGAAGCAAACGAATATGTACCTTGAGACCACATATGTAAACGGCGTTCAAACCACACATGAGGTATCGCCCCGAACGTTGGAGCGAGAGCAACAATTCTAGCCCAAGAATTCTAACTCTAAACTGGTAACCTATAAAAAAAAAAATGTAAAGCGTCGCAAAGTTTGGCGCCATTCCACGAGTGCGCAATTTTAAACGTGACCTGTTGGGTATCTATTTACTTGGCGTAACACCATATTTCACATTATACTAAGAAATTGGGCTAACTATTGCTTTGATTTTTTTTTTCTAATTTGTTGCAGAGTGCATGAGCATCATAGCAAATGTAGTTCCAAAACATCTGGGGTGCCAAGGTTCGCCATCACTGCCCTAGGGTCTCTGCTAAAAAAAAACTGACAGAATAGGTGCGGTATGGAAGTGGTTAAACTCAAATTGAGCTTTACCATTCTACTATGTTACATTAAGCTCCTCACACTTATGTGTGAAATTCTTAGGAAGCACAAAGAAGAAAAAATATTACCCCAAAAAAGCAATATTTTGCAACACTAATATTGTAATAATACACCTTATTTTTGCCTTTCCAGTTACCCAGGGGAGGCAACAGTCCATCTCTTATTCAGGCCATCATTTAGACTGTGGTGACCATAACTGGTACATCATGAATGTTTGTTCCAACATGACCTGCTCCATTTGATCGCTGTTATCTTCTTTTGGCTGATGTTTATATTTATTTGTGTATACTCTCCGACCCAGGTCGGTTCAGCTGGGGCTCATGTTGAACCCTCTCAGCTACTGATTATATGTTTTTTCAGAAAACTGGTCTTTGGCTTCTATTATGGGGGGTAAATTTTAGGTCGTTTTATTGGGGTATAGGATATGTGCTCATTGTGTGTGTGTGTGTTTTTTTTTTTTTTTTTGCAATTTATAACAAAGGATGTGTATTATTACAATATTAATGTTACAGAATGTTTGTTTCTTTTTTGTGAAATCAATTTTTCTTCTTGTGCTTTATTTTGTTCTTTCCCCTTCTTGCGCACACATGGCAACCAACACCAGTGTATTATTTTTGGGTTATTTCATAAGTTGTATGAACTATGTAAAATTTGCCCTGAGTAAAGTGAAACATACCTTACAAAAGCTTAAAGTGATACTAAAGTCTCATTTATATTTATTATTTTTAAAGAAAAAAATAAAGTTATACTTGCCTGCTCTGTGCAGTGTTTGTGCACAGAGCAGCCCAGATCCTCTTCTCGGGTACCTCGCCGGTGCTTTTGGCCCCTACCTCCTGTCGAGTGCCCCCACAGCAAACAGCTTGCTACTGGGATAACCAAGCTGCAGCTCTGTGTGTCCATTCAGAGTTCTCGTTCCTCCTCCTCCTCCTCCGTTGTCTCAGCCAATCAGGCTGAGACAACAGGCTCAGGTAAGTATTAGGGGGGCTGCTACACACAGAAGATTTTTTAGATAAAACAACCTTCTGACTTTACAACCACTTTAAATGTATAAAGTGTGTAACATCTCCAAAAAAAATTTGAACTCAAAGGGTATTCAGAGACTAAAGGGGGGTTAGTGAGCAAAAGATTCAGAGCTAAAGCACACACACACACTTGCAAAATGATTCACATCCTTGGCTTTTTACCTATTTTGTTACATTACAACCTTTAGTTCAATGTGTTTTAAATCTGAATTATATGTGATGGATCACAACAGTCTAAATTGGTGTAGTAACATTAGAAAATATATACATAAAACTAGAGGTCGACCGATATATCGGCCGGCCGATATATCGGCCGATATTTGCCGTTTTTTAATTAATCGGCATCGGCCGATTGTGCTGATAAAAAAGGCCGATTATAACTTCAGCCGTGACTTGCAAAAGACTTCTGTAATAGAAGTCAATGCAAGTTGCCTCAGTCTTCCCTTGGAGCAACTTATCTCTCTGGGCATTCTGCCAAAAAAAAGACCAAAGAGATACAATGTGTAATGTTTACACTTAATGAATGAACTAAACTCCGTGTGGAGAAGTTCTCAGTTTAACCATTTAAAGACTAAATCTTTTCTGACACTTGTTGCTTACAAGTAAAAATCCTGTATTTTCTGCTGAAAAATCACTTAAAACCCCCAAAAAATTATATATATTTTTTTAGCAGAGACCCTAGGGAATAAAATAGCGGTTGTTGCAATATTTTATGTCACACGGTATTTGCACAGCGGTCTTTCAAACGCATTTTTTTTGGAAAAAAATACACTAATGATTTTAAAAAGAAAACTAAAACAGTAAAGTTAGCCGATTTTTTTTTTTTTTTTTTTTTTTTTTTTTTTCGTCCAAAAGTTTTGATTACCTGTTTTTGTGTATTTAATATATAGTTTTTTTTTTTTTATCTAAATCATACATACAAGTGAACTGATTGGAGGTTTGTTTTGTTTAATAAATGTTTAAATGTAGGAAATTTTCTGTATTACTTAAGGCTGCTTTCACACTGGAGCAGGCAGGCGTTGACGGTAAAACGCTGCTAGTTTTAGCAAAGCTTTACTGTCATTTTAGCGACGCTATTCGGCTGCTAGTGGGGCACTTATAACCCAGCTAGTGGCCGAGGAAGGGGTTAAATGCGCCCTTGAATCGCCGCTGCCAAATCGCATTGCAGGTGCTTCGGCAGTGGTGCCCATTCATTTCAATGGGCAGGAGTGGTGGGGGAGCAGTTAACACCGCTCCAAAGATGCTGCTTGCAGGACTTTTTTTTTTTTTTTTAACGTCCTGCCAGCGCATCGCCTCAGTGTAAAAGCACTCGGGCTTCCACACAGACTGCAGGGGAGCCGTTTTGCAGGCAGTTTACAGGCACTATTTTTAGCCCAAAAGCGCCTGAAAAATGCTGCAGTGTGAAAGGTGGCAGATTTTATGAGATGAAGGGAACAAATAAAAAAAAATATAAAAATCGGCCTAACATATCGGCCCAAAAAAAATCGGCATCCTATATCGGCCATCGGCCGCCGCGATTTCTAAATATCGGCATCGGCCAGAGAAAAACCCATATCGGTCGACCTCTACATAAAACTATTTTTCAGAAAAAAAAAAAAAAGATAATTGACATGTGCGTATGTATTCACCCCCTTTGTTATGAAGCCCATAAAAAGCTCTGGTGCAACCAATTACCTTCAGAAGTCACATAATTTAGTGAAATGATGTCCACCTGCGTGCAATCTAAATGTCACACGATCTGTCATTACCTATACACACCTTTTTGAAAGGCCCCAGAGGCTGAAACACCTAAGCAAAAGGTACCACTAACCAAATACTGTCATGAAGACCAAGGAACTCTCCAAACAAGTAAGGGACAATGTTGTTGAGAAGTACAAGTCAGGGTTAGGTTATAAAAGAAATATCCAAATCTTTGATGATCCCTAGGAGCACCATCAAATCTATCATAACCAAATGGAAAGAACATGGCACAACAGCAAACCTGCCAAGAGATGGCTGCACACCAAAACTCATGGACCGGGCAAGGAGGGCATTAATCAGAAAATCAGCACAGAGACCTAAGGTACCCTGGAGGAGCTGCAGAGTTCCACAGCAGAGACTGGAGTATCTGTACAAAGGACAACAATAAGCTGTACGCTCCATAGAGTTGGGCTTTATGGCAGAGTGGCCAGAAGAAAGTCATTACTTTCAGCAAAAAAACAAAATGGTACATTTTGAGTTTGCGAAAAGGCATAATAAATATCCCTCCACAAATGCATAAAAAAAACTTTTCCTCAGTTTAGGCCGATATGTATTCTTCTACAAAAAAAATCGCAATAAGCGTATATTGATTGGTTTGCGCAAAAGTTATAGCGTCTACAAAATAGGGGATAGTTTTTATGGCATTTTTTTTTAAATTTATATTAGTAACGGGGGCGATCTGCGATTTTTATTGTGACTGCGACATTATGGCCGACACTATTTTGGGACCATTGCCATTTATACAGCTTTCAGTGCTATAAAAATTTGTTTACTGTGTAAATGACACTGGCAGGGAAGGGGTTAACCTCTAGGTGGCGATGGAGGGGTTTAGTGTGTCCTATGGAGTGATTCTAGTAACCAGTGAGTGGCCAGAAGAAAGTCATTACTTTCAGCAAAAAACAAAATGGTACATTTTGAGTTTGCGAAAAGGCATGTGGGAGACTCCCAAAATGTATGGAGGAAGGTGCTCTGGTCTGATGAGACTAAAATTTAACTTTTTGGCCATCAAAGGAAATGCTATGTCTGGCGCAAACTCATCGCATCACCCAAAAAAACACCATCCCCGTTATGGCAGCATCATGCTGTGGAGATGTTTTTCAGCAGTTAGGACTGGGAAACTGGTCAGAGTTGAGGGAAAGATGGATGGTGCTAAATACAGGGATATTCTTGAGCAAAACCTGTACCAATCTGTGTGATTTGAGGCTAGGACAGAGGTTCACCTTCAAGCGGGACAATGACCCCAAACACACTGCTAAAACAACATTTGAGTGGTTTAAGGGGAAACATGTAAATGTGTTGTCATGGCCTAGTCAAAGCCCAGACCTCAGTCCAATAGGAAATCTGTGATCAGAATTAAAGGTTGCTGTTCACAAGCGCAAACCATAAAACTTGAAGGAGCTGGAGCAGTTTTGCATGGAGGAATGGGCAAAAATCCCAGTGGTAAGATGTGGCAAGCTCATAGAGGCTTATCCAAAGTGACTTGGAGCTGTAATAGCTGCAAAAGGTGGCTCTGCAGTGTATTGACTTTAGGGGGTGAATAGTTATGCACATTGACTTTTTCTGTTATTTGTTGTTTGTTTCATAATAAAGAAAAATATTTAAAGGTGTGGGCATGTTCTGTATATTTAATTATGAAAATCCTCAAACAATCCATGTTAATTCCAGGTTGTGATGTAACAAAACACAAAAAATGCCAAGGGGGTGAATACTTTTGCAAGGCACTGTATGGTAGGGGAAGGAAAGGTTTAGGATCTACAATGATTTATTTTATATTGAGGTAAGAAACATTAGTGAGTATAATGGTACAGAAATAATAATTAGCCCCTGAGGACTAGCCTCAAAGGAATTGTGACTGATTCCATGGTTTATTTTCCTTGTTTGCTTTCAAATTAAGCTAATTAACTGATATGTGTATATATATATATCAGTTAATTAGCTTAATATATATATATAGATATAGATAGATATATATATATATATATATATATATATATATATATATATATAGATATATATATATATATATATATATATATATAATCTATCTAACGCATAAAGGAAAAATCTCCCTGGATTTAATTACTTAACATGTTGAGTAAATCTGTATAATTAACATTTAGTGCACATCAATAAGGGAAACATGATATTCTAGCTAAAGTTTTGACTTATGCGGATTGTTAGGCAGTTTTTTTTATTTTTATTTTTTCATATGTTTTATTTATTATTTCTAGGTTCAATAATAATCCTATAGGTATCCCTGTTTGAAAAGTGTACTTTCCCAAGTCATCCTCCAGGATGGTCACATGAGAGAGAGACTCCACCTCCTATAGGAAACACAAATACAGAGAAGTTTAAAAGGCTGCCCTTCATGCTAAAACAAAGGAGGGGGACATCGGTTGTGAATCTGGTCGCCACAGGAAAATTAAAAGGTTTTTTTCTTCTCTCTCCTGCAAGAGACGGAAGCACTGGGGACAGATTCCCTCAGGGTTGCCATGGAGCTTCAAACCGTCTTATGCCTTTCAACCTCCCCAACTACTTATACCTCTACAGCTAAGTCTGGTTCTCGCTATTGAAAATGTTAGCAGAAGAACTACCTTGGATTCTACCAATGAGAAAAGATCTGTTGGTGCAATCAGAGATCTTACATCCAAAGGACAAGGTGTTAAGGCTGGGTTCACACTATTGCAAATTGGATGCGGTTTTCCCTGCATTCAATTTGCATGTCAGGAGTTTGTGACCGGTTCTCTATGGAGCCGGTTCACACATCTCCGCAGTGGCTCTGGTGTGAATTGCATAGGAGGCCTGTGTGTCTTTTGGTCTGTTTTTCAGGGCTGAAATTTGGACCTGAAACGGTGAATGGAGACGCACGGGACTCCTGCTGTGAGCCACTGCGATCTACAGTGTGAACTCAGCCTGGGAGTGTCAGAATAGATCCTGAATAGTTATCAACCGCTTAAGGACTGCCCCACTTACATATACTGCAGCAGGGTGGGCCGAAATGACAAACTTACTTTCTTCCTGGTCTGGGGTGCACCGCCAGCCACCCGCTCCCGATGTGATTAAACACAGCGGGAAGCAATCATCGGGTTCGGCGGACCCGCCAATAAATCCTGAGGCAGACAGAACAGCCGTAAACAGATCGCCATTCTGTGACAGTTTAAAAGCAATCCCTTAAAAAGGGACACATTTAATCCTTTGATTGCCCCTTATGTTAACTCCTTCCCTGCCAGTATCATTAGTACAATGAAAAGTGGCACCGTGTGTCCGATTTTTCTGCCACAATGTTGCAGTCCCACTATAAGTCACTGATTGCTCCCATTACTAGTAAAAAAAAAAATCAATAAAAATATTCCATAGTTTGTAGACGCTATAACTTTTGTGCAAACCATTCAATAAACGCTTATTGGGAATTTTTAACCAAAAATATGAAGTCTACACACCCCTGTTAAAACGTCAGGTTTCTGTGATGTAAAAAAAAAATCAGACAAAGATAAATCATTTTAGAACTTTTTTCACCTTTAACCACTTCAGCCCTGGAAGATTTTACCCCCTTCCTGACCAGAGCACTTTGGGATTTGGCACTGCGTCATTTTAACTGACAATTGCGCAGTCGTGCAACGTTGTACCCAAACAATATTGACGTACTTTTTTCCCCCACAAATAGAGCTTTCTTTTGGTGGTATTTGATCACCTCTGCAGTGTTTATTTTTTGCGCTATAAACAAAAAAAGAGCAACAATTTTGAGAAAAACGCAATGTTTTTTACTTTTTGCTATAATAAATATCCCCCAAAAATGCATAAAAAAAACTTTTCCTCAGTTTAGGCCGATATGTATTCTACATCTTTTTGGTAAAAAAAAAATCGCAATAAGCGTATATTGATTGGTTTGCGCAAAAGTTATAGCGTCTACAAAATAGGGGATAGTTTTTATGGCATTTTTTTATTATTTATATTAGTAATGGGGGCGATCTGCGATTTTTATTGTGACTGCGACATTATGGCTGACACTATTTTGGGACCATTGCCATGTATACAGCTTTCAGTGCTATAAAAATGAACTGATTACTGTGTAAATGACACTGGCAGGGAAGGGGTTAACCACTAGGTGGCGATGGAGGGGTTTAGTGTGTCCTAGTAATTCTAGTAACTGTGGGGGAAAAGGGGCTACCTAGGACATGACAGCGATCACTGCTCCTGATGACAGGGAGCAGTAGATCTCTGTCATGACACAAGGCAGAACGGCGAAATGTCTTGTTTGCATCTCCCCGTTCTACCTCTCCACCCTAAAATCGCGGGCCGCTGGAGAACATTGAGTTCCCGGCGAGCGCGCTCATGTGGTGGGTGCGCCGGTGGCATGCGCATGCCCGAATAATGGCAAATTTAAAGGGATGTACCTGTACGCCCATTTGCCTGCCTGTGCCATTCGGCCGGTGTACATCTGTGTGCGGCGGTCGGCAAGCAGTTAATGTGACTTATAAACTGAACAACTCAATTGAAAAAACAAACTGAAATCTTTTTTGGGGGGAGTAAAAATAAAAAATTTAATAATGTGGTTGCATAAAGGTGCACACCCGCTTATAACCGGGGATGTAGCAGAATTGTGTTCAGAATTAAGCTATCAATTTAAACTCATGTTAAATACGGGTCGGTACACACCTGCCATCATTTAAAGTGTCTCTGATTAACCCCAAGTAAAGTTCAACTATTCTAGTAGTCTTTCCTGACATTTTCTTAGTCGCATTTTACAGCAAAAGCCATGGTCCACAGAGAGCTTCCAAAGCATCAGAGGGATCTCATTGTTAAAAGGTATCAGTCAGGAGAAGAGTACAAAAGAATTTCCAAGGCATTAGCTATACTATGGAACACAGTGAAGACAGTCATCATCAAGTGGAGAAAAGATGGCACAACAGTGACATTACCAAGAACTGGACGTCCCTCTAAAATTGATGAAAAGACAAGAAGACAACTGGTCAGGGAGGCTGCCAAGAGGCCTATAGCAACATTAAAGGAGCTGCAGGAATATCTGGATGTGTGGTACATGTGACAACAATCTCCCATATTCTTCATATGTCTGGGCTATGGGGTAGAGTGGCAAGACTGATGCCTTTTCTTACCAAGAAAAACATCCAAGCTTGGCTAAATTTTGTAAAAACACATCTGAAGTCTCCCAAAAGCATGTGGGGAAAATGTGTTCTGGTCTGATGAAACCAAGGTTGAACTTTTTGCCCATAATTCCAAAAGATATATGTTTGGCGCAAAAACAACACTGCACATCACCAAATGAACACCATACCCATAGTGAAGCATGGTGATGGCAGCTTCATGCTTTGGGGCTGTTTTTCTTCAGCTGGAACAGGGGCCTTAGTCAAGGTAGAGGGAACTATGAACAGTTTCAAATTTCAGTCAATATTGACACAAAACCTTCAGTCTGCTAGAAAGCGGAACATGAAGAACATCTTTCAGCATGGCAACGACCCAAAGCATGCATCCAAATCAACAAAGGAATGGCTTCAGAAGAAGAATGTTTTGGAATAGCCCAGCCAGAGCTCAGACCTGAATCTGAATTGAAAATCTGTGTGGTGATCTAAAGAGGGCTGTGTACAGGAGATGCTCTCGTAATCTGACAGATTTTAAGTGTTTTTGCAAAGAAGAGTGGGCAAATATTGCCAAGTTAAGATGTGCCATGCTGATAAACTCATACCCAAAAAGACTGAGTGTTGTAATAAAATCAAAAGATGCTTCAACAAATTATTAGTTTAAGGGTGTGCACATTTATGCAACCAAATTATTTTAAATTTGTACTTTCCTCCAAAGTTTCAGTTTGTTGTTCAACAGTTGTACAGTTTATAGGTCACATTAAAGGTGGAAAAAGTTCTGAAATTATTTGTCATTTTTTTTTACATCACAGTAACCTGACATTTTAACAGGGGTGTGTAGACTTTTTTTTATATCCACTGTCTGTAGCAGAATACATATTGGCCTAAATTCATGAAGAAATTAGATTTTTTATTATTATTTATTGGGTATGTTTTTTATAGGAGAAATGTAAAATATATATATTTTTTCAAAATTTTTGTCTTTTTTTTATTTTTGTATATATCGCAAAAAATAAAAACCGCAGAGGTGATCAAATACCAACCGATTTTATTTGGGTTGCATGACCATGCAATTGTCAGTTAAAATAACGCAGTGCCGTATTGCAAAAAATGGTCTGGCCATGAAGGGGGTAAAACCTTCCAGGACTGAAGTGGTTAAAGCGGAACCTTTATTCATCTTTCCATCTATTAAATCTTCTGCCCTTTGTTGTTTTAACTTTTGGATAGTAAAACATTTTTTCTGCCAGTAAATACCTTATACAGCCCACGTCCTGTTTTTTGTCTGGTAAAAAGCCTAGGCTTATGATATCATGCACAGCTCTCTCTCACTCTTGTGAGAGTTTGCCAGGAAGGGAGGGGGGATGAGTCCTAAGAGAGCCAAAGAGAGCTGCAGGACTGGAGGTGTGTCTGTAAATCCAGGAAGTGAACAGGCAGCAACTTCAGCTGCCCACAGTTAAAATGGTTGCAGCCAGACCTAGTGGAGGGAGATTTCTGCAGCATATTTGAGAAGTACATAATTGCAGTATATATAAAATATGCAAAGTGGTTGGAGGAAAGCTTCAAAATGGCAAAGATGTTTTTATTACAAATTAAGTGAGCAGACTGCAGTTCCTCTTTAAACAAAGGATTCTCACCTGAGGTTGTCAATATTCAGTTGAAGATTAGGATAGTTATAAGAAAGATTTATGCCAAAGTTTGAAAAAAAAAATTCTTCCAAGATGGGGGTGGGGGGATTGGATATGGTGGAATTGGGTCTGTCCACTAGTACTTTGTTCACTCTGCAGCTTTGTCAGATTGCTTGGACTTATCACTGGGCGAGCATCCGAGAGTATGGAGATTCTTCACTCCACTCAATACTGGGCACTTTTATCCCCTTCCTTCCCAGGCCAATATTCAGCTTTCTGTTGTGTCACACTTTGAATGACAATTGTGCGGTCATGCAACACTGTACCCATATTTTTTGAGACAGAGCTTTCTTTTGATGCTTTTATAACCACTTTAACCGCTTCCCGACCGCCTCCTGTAGATATACGTCAACAGAATGGCACGGGCAGGCAAAAGCACGTACCTGTACGTCCCCCTTAATTTGCCTGCCCGGGGGAGCTCCGTGACCAGCGGACCCGATCGCCGCTGGTATCCCGCGATCGGGTTACGGAGCTGAAGAACGGGGAGAGGTCTATGTAAACAAACCTCTCCCCGCGCTTCCTACACTGACTGTCAGTGATCGGCGGTTCCCTGTCATCGGGAACGCCGATCAATGACGTCAGACGTATAGCCACGCCCCCCTACTGTAAAAAAAAAAACACAACACGTCACACTGACTCCTCCCCGCCCCCTAGTGGTTAACCCCCTAACTACAACTGTCATTTACATAGGAATCAGTGCTATTTAAATAGCAGTGATTGCTGTATAAATGACAAATGTCCCAAAAATGTGTCAAAAATGTCCGATGTGTCCGCCAAAATGTCGCAGTCACAATAAAAATCGCTGATCGCCGCCATTACTAATAAAAAATAAAAATATTAATAAAAATGCTATAAAACTATCCCCTATTTTGTAAACGCTATAACTTTTGCGCAAACTAATCAATAATCGCTAATTGCGATTTTTTTTACCAAAAATATGTAGAAGAATACGTATCGGCCTAAACTGAGGAAAAAAAATGTTTTTTTATATATTTTTTGGGGATATTTATTATAGCAAAAAGTAAAAAATATTGCATTTTTTTCAAATTTGTCGCTCTATTTTTGTTTATAGCGCAAAAAATAAAAACCGCAGGGGCGATCAAATACCACCAAAAGAAAGCTCTATTTGTGGGAAAAAAAGGACGCCAATTTTGTTTTGGAGCCACGTCGCATGACCGCGCAATTGTTAGTTAAAGCGACGCAGTGCCGAATTGCAAAAAGGGGCCTGGTCCTTTGGCTGCCAATTGGTCCGGGGCTGAAGTGGTTAAAAACCACCAAAAAAAAAAATTAGATCAATGCTGGTGCAGCGGTCCCCGTACACCGCTGGAATGTCTCTGAAAAGTTACTTACAGGTTCGCGGGCTCCGGCGCTGTGATTGGCCAGAGTCGCAATGATGTCACTCCAGCATGCGCGCGGGAGTTGCCAGTCACGGCACATCAGCGGAAGCAATGGCACGAACGAGACGTTTCTTCAGTGCGCATGTGCCGATGATGTCGGCACATGCTGATACAGTGGATATCTCCTAAACAATGCAGGTTTAGGAAATATCCACGGTACCTACAGGTAAGCCTTTATTATAGGCTTACCTGTAGTGTTTTTTTGCATGTGATGCAAGTGACAGGGCTGGTCTCTCAGCCCTTCCTTCTTTGCGCTCAGGTTGCTCAGCTGTCGGTTAATTGCCAGTACTTATCGTTCCACAGTGGCTCACCTGTTGATCATCTCCTGCTCATCAGTCAAGCCCGCAGCCAGCCCCTTCTGGCTATTTAAACTGCCTGGTTCATTTCTTCAATGCCTTCAACATATCTAGAGACGCTCTGCTGTCTTTCTGTTGGCTTCCTGATTTCCTGTCTTGCTCTGACTATCTGATTTGGCTACCGAACCCTGGCTTGACTACGTTTTTAATAATTGTACAATTTTTACCATTTTATTAAAAAGTGTTTATTTTATTTTTTTTTATTTATTTTTTTTACTGCATTTTCTGTCTCCACCTGTTTCATGATTCCAGACAGTAGGCCATAATTTCAGAAGATGCTGGCAATCCACCTAGTGGTGATATTTTTTCCAGGTTAAATGAGCAGGATCACCACATGGATCAGTTTGCCCTAAACCGCCCTCGTGAACTATTCAAACTAGTCGCCCAGACTATGAACCCTACCTGCTTAGAGCCCCTATTAACGAAACTTAAGAATTTTGCAACGAGTTATCAGATTTTTTTATCGACAAAATCGACAACATTCGGGAAAAAATCCAACAGAAAAATACAATCAACCCCATCCAAAAAGAGGAAACCGATTCAAACATCGCACAACCACCGAACTTTTCGCTGACCTCGATCGCCATAGACACCACAAAAAAACATCAGAAGCCCCGAGACAGCACATCACCCAATGATATCATCCCCACAAAACTTCTGAAAGAATGCTCCGACATCTTGGCACCTACTATAACACTACGCATAAATCAGTCATTCAAAGAAGGAATTGTTCCTAACTCCCTCAAGCAAGGTATAGTCAAACCCCTCCTAAATTAACCCAACTTGGATCCAAGAAACCCTAACCACCGAAGACAGATAACTAGCCTGAGCACCATCTCCAAGATTATGGAGAAAGTAGTGGTACAACAGCTACAACTCCATCTGGACACACACAATCTCCTGGACCCTCTACAATCAGGCTTCCGCCCAGGCCATGGCACAGAAACAGCACTCCTCAAAATATGGGATGATGCCTTGGAAGCAGCAGATGATGGAGAATCATGTCTCCTGGTACTCCTGGACCTTAGTGCAGCGTTTGACACACTAGATCACAACACTCTACTCACCCACCTCAAAGAAGTAGCAGGAGTCACAGATTCAGACCTACTATGGTTCACTTCCTTCTTAGGAAATCGGTCACAGACAGTGAAACTTGGATTCTTCACCTCTGAATCTCGCGCAGTCTCCTATGGAGTCCCTCAAGGATCACCTTTATCACCCGTGCTCTTCAACATTTACATCCGTCCACTTCTTAAAATCATCAGAAGATCAGACCTCTGCTTCCACTCATACGCAGATGATACTCAACTCTACCTTCGGATCCCCGGACAAAAAGACCAATACCAGGAATTGGAAAAATAGCTCGCATCAATAGACAACTGGATGTCCACGAGCTCCCTCAAACGTATCCAAAACAGAACTCCTCCTAAATGCAAACCGGAAAACAAATTCTACAACACCATGGACTCCGCCCACCATCCTTGGACAGACCATCCCCCTAAGCATAAAAGCCAAAAGTCTCGGAGTCACCATTGATTCAGAAATGTCCAATGGATGCACAAATAGGATCAGTAGCCAGCGGATCCTACCACCTTCTACACCTGCTGCGTAGACTCATCCCCTTCATTCCAAAAAAGGACAAAGCCATAGTGGTAGGAACAATCATCAACTCTCAACTCGACTACGCAAACTCCCTCTACATAGGACTACCTAAATTCCAGATTGCACGTCTACAAGTCGTTCAAAACACGGCAGCAAGACTAGTCACAGGAAAAAAAAACATGGGAATCGATCTCCCCTCCCTGAGGACCCTCCATTGGCTAACCCTAAAGGATCGTATCACATTCAACACCCTCTGCCTGACCCACAAATGCACACAAGGAGATGCTCCTCAATACTTATGCGAAAAAATACAACACTACACTCCCAATGGCAACCTCCAATCTAACAACCAAAACCTCCTCGTCCCCAAGTCCCGGTACAAATCAAGGGGAGAACGAAGATTTGCAGTCCAAGGACCACGGCTATGGAACGCTCTACCTACGAACATCCGCTTAGAAAAAGACCATTGGGCCTTCAGGAAAAAACTCAAGACCCACCTCTTCTAAGAAGGAATCAACACAGGTCGGATCAAGCGCCTCGAGGCGATTCAGTTCGCAGTTGCAGCGCTATACAAATCATTCATTCATAGTATTAGATGCTCCTGATTCGCACTGCTCACCTGGATCCTCCCACTGTGGCTATTCCAGTACAACCTGTGTTGCAGTCTGTCCCTGCTGCTGCTCCAGTCTCTGTGCAGGCACCCGCCTTGAATATTACCTCTGTAAGAGCTATGTCTGGTTCTGCTCTGCTTCCCCAGCGATTTGGGGACGATCCAGTATAATGCAGAGGGTCTCTCAACCTGTTTGGGATATACTTTAAGATGCTGCCCCAGGCGTTCCTCACGAACAGAAGCAAAGTAGGCTTCATTATTTCTTTGCTTTCTGATAGAGCCTTGGCAAACCCTCTATGGGAGATGCAAAAACCCATTGTCCTGAGTTACCCAGAGTTTGTGGTTTCCTATAAAAGGGTATTTGATGTTCCCACAGGCTCCACTTCTGCCAAGAGCCTCTTGTCCATCAGAGTACAAGAACTGTTGCCGATTATGCCATTGAATTACGTACTCTCTGGCAAAGGTCGCATGGAACAATGTTTTTCTCATGGTCTTTTAGATAACATGAAAGATGAGATGGCAGCCTGAGACATACCTACAGATCTGGAGACGTTGATCACGTTTGCCATTCTCATTGACTCCAGACTCCCGAGAGAGACCTTCCTTTAAGGAGTGGTTGCGGAATACTCCTGTACGCTTTGGCTCTGAGCTTTGCAGTCCTAGCCTTGCCTCCCTCATCTCCCATGCCTCCTGGTACAGGGTCTGCCAGTGAAGTAGAACCCATGCAGTTTGGCTTCACACATCTCTGTAGATGAGAGGTCCTTTAGGAGGAGGGAGATATTGTGGCCAGGCAGGTCACTTCTTGAAGTCCTGTCCTACCTGTCTGGGAAACTCTTGCACCTGAGGTCCTGTAGGGGACAGACTTTAGGTGGTGTTACGTCTCCAGTTACCTTGACAGATAAGCCTCTAGTTTCGGTTACCCTTTCATGGTCTGAGTCATCCATCGATACACAGGCTCTAATCGACTTGGGCTGCAGGCCTGTTCTAGACAGTGCTTTTGTGTCTAAGCGCTCAATTCCGCTGCAACTTTCTGCCACTCCACTTGCCATCGAGGCTATTGATGGGAGACCTCTGCAGCCTGCCCATATGACTCATGAGACTGCTCGGTTGACCATGGCCATAATGGCTCTTCACCATAAGACAATCCCAAAGTCATTTCCTCTCCTCATTATCCGGTGGTTATTGGTTATCCTTGGTTACAGAAGCACAACCCCTCTTGATTGGCTTTGTGCTGAGGTACTTTCCTGGTCGCCACAAGGCAGTAAGACAGCGGTCCCCAACCTTTTTGGCACCAGGGACCAGCTGCGTGAAAGAAAATTATGCCAAGGCCCGGGGGGCAGCGATGCAGTTTTCACTGGCAATTCGTCGAGGCAATGGCTGGTGTTAGCGCTTCAATCATCACGACACTATAGTTGATATGGTGTCAGGATGATTGAAGTGAATTATTTCTTGTATTACATTGTAATATAAAATGAAATAGTTCAACTCCCCATAATGCAAAATCTGTGGGAGCCCACGTCACTTGCCACCAGATGCAGCTTGTCACTTGCCAAGTCGCCTGCCACCAGATGCAGCTTGTCACTTGCCACGTCACCTGCCTTCAGATGCAGCTTGTCACTTACCATGTCACCTACCTGCCACCAGATGCAGTGTTTCACTTGCCACGTCACCTGCCTTCAGATGCAGCTTGTCACCTCGCCTGCCACCAGATGCGGATTGTCACTTGCCATGTTGCCTTCCATCCAGATGCAAATTATCACTTGCCACCAAATGCAGCTTGTCATGTCGCCGGCCACCAGGCAACAGTGACAGCAGAGAAAGAAGCTTCTCTTTCCAGCTTATTAGCACATGATGTGCACTGGCTCTGTCCCAGAGTGAGGGCCGGTAGTGAGAGATGATGTAATCTGCTACCCAGCTGCAGAGAGGCCACAGGCCGGTACCGGGCTGCGGCCTGGTGGTTGGGGACTTCTGCAGTAAGACATGTTTTCGGAAAGTGGCTAAGGTCTTGTGAACCTCCTCCTTCTCCTCCTTGCCAGAGAAGTACCGCAAATATTGCGATGTCTTTGACAAGGGTCAAGCCGGGAGTTTGCCTTCACACCGGTCGTATGATTGCGCAATTGACCTTCGACCTGGTGCTATGCCTCCCCGTGGCCGGGTTTACACTTTGTCTGTCTCGGAGGATAAAGCTACGGAGGACTATGTTGCTGATGCACTTTCTCAAGGGTTCATCCACAAATCCTCATCTCCTGCTGGTGCTGGCTTCTTTGTGAGAAAGAAGAGTGGTGAACTGAGACCTTGTATCGATTATAGGGGTCTATAAGAACGCCTACATGATTCCATTGATTATGGAATTGTTTGACCGCCTCAAGGGAGCAATGATTTCTCGATCTGAGAGGGGAATACAATCTTGTGAGGATCAAGGAGGACGACGAATGGAAAACTGCGTTTAACACCAGGACAGGATATTACGAATACCACATAATGCCGTTTTGGTCTTTACATTGCTCCTGCAGTTTTCTAGGAGTTCATCAACGATGTCCTCCGATTATATGTTACAGCAATGTGTGGTGGTTTATCTCGACGATATTCTCATATTCTAAATCCCTAGAAAGCCACCACACAGATGTCTCCCATGTGCTACAGAGGCTGTGAGATAATAACCTGCATTGTAAGTTGGAGAAGTGCAAGTTCCATCGTGAACAGGTTAAATTTCTGGGTTATGACATTTCTACTGCCGGTTTTTCGATGGACCCAGAGAAATTATCTGCAGTTCTACAGTGGCCTCGACCCATAGATCTACGTCCATTACAAAGTTTTCTTGCCTTTGCCAATTATTATCGGAAATTTATTCGGAACTTCTCTTCTGGTCAAACCCCTGACTGATACAGTGCCTTGCAAGCTCCCCTTGGCATTTTTCGTGTTTTGTTGCCTCACAACCTGGAATTAACATGGATTGTTTTTGGATTTGAATCATTTAACCACTTCCCACCAGGCCAATGTACATATACGGCCGGGTGGGAGCCGTCTACTTCTGAATAGATGTTCCGGAACGTCCTTCAGAAGTAGAGGGATCGCGCGCGCGTGCCCGCGCAGCGGCGCGATCCCGATGCGGCTGTGTCACCCGGACACGGCGCATCTCGGATCGGCAGGAGGGCTCGCTGATTGGCCCTCCTGATCACATGATGGCCATGTCGAATCACAGCCGTCATGTGATGTAAACAAACAGCCGGTTGCTAGGCAATCGGCCCTCCTCTCCTCACACGGAAGTCGTCGGTGAGGAGAGGAGAGCGGATCGCTGCAGCCGGCTGGTGATCAGTGAGTATAAGCATTTTTTTTTACAGTTTTTTTACTCACTGATCACCAGTAGTGTCCCCACAGTAAAACACACATGTCCCCACAGTAAAACACACATGTCCCCAAATAATAAAAACACATGTCCCTCACATATGTCCCAGTAAAATAACATGTGCCAATGATTATCTGCACACATATGTCCGTGATCACCTGCACACCCCTTTTACATGATCATTTGCGTACATATGTCCGTGATCACAGGAACCAATTATTATACACTTAACGGAATTTTTTTTACAAAAAACATGTAGCAGAATACATTTTGGCTTAAATTTATGACAAAATTAGATTTTATTGGATTTCTTTTAAAAAAAAAAGGAGAAAATATTGTTTTTTTTCAAAATTTCCGCTATGTCTTCGCTTATATCGCAAAAAAGAAAAAACGGAGTCGCAAATAAATACCACCAAACTAAAGCTCTATTTGTGCGAACAAAATGATAAAAAATTCATTTGGTTACAGCATTGTATGACCGCGCAATTGTCACTGAAAGTGCGAGAGCACTGAAAGCTAAAAATTTGTTTGGGCAGGAAGGGTGTTTAAGTGCACAGTAAGCAAGTGGTTAATTTACAGAACATGCCCACAACTTTGAAGATGTTTTTTTTATTTTGAAGCAAACAACAAATAGGACACATAACAGAAAAAGTCAATGTGCATAACTATTCACCCCCCTAAAGTCAATACTGTGTACAGCCAACTTTTGCGGTTATCACAGCTCCAAGTCGCTTAGGATAAGTCTCTATGCGCTTGCCACATCTTACCAGTGGAATTTTTGCCCATTCCTTCTTGCAAAACTGCTCCAGCTCCTTCCAGTTGGTTGGTTTGCACTTGTGATCAGTAATCTTTAAGTCTGACCACGGATTTTCTATTGGATTGTGGTCTGGGCTTTGACTAGGCCATTCAACACATTTACATATTTCCACTTAAACCACTCAAGTGTTGCTTTAGCAGTGTGTTTGGGGTCATTGTCCTGCTCGAAGGTGAACCTCTGTCCTAGCCTCAAATCACACACAGAGTGGTACAGGTTTTTTCTCAATTATATCCCTGTATTTAGCACCATCCATCTGTCCCTCAACTCTGACCAGTTTTCAAGTCCTGACTGATGAAAAACATCCCCACAGCATGATGCTGCCACCACCATGTTTCACTGTGAGGATGGTGTTCTTTATGTGATGTGATATGTTGGGTTTGCGCCAGACATAGAGTTTTCTTTGATGGCCAAATAGTAAAATTTCAGTCTCTTCAAACCAGAGCACCTTCCTCCATACATTTTGGGAGTCTCCCACATGCCTTTTCACAAACTCAAAATGTGCCATTTTGTTTTTTGCTGAAAGTAATGGCTTTCTTCTGGCCACTCTGCCATAAAACCCAACTCTATGGAGCGTACAGCTTATTGTCGTCCTTTGTACAGATACTCCAGTCTCTGCTGTGGAACTCTGCAGCTCCTCCTGGGTTACCTTAGGTCTCTGTGCTGACTCTCTGATTAGTGCCCTCCTTGCACGGTCCGTGAGTTTTGGTGTGCAGCCATCTCTTTGCACAACAGCAAACCTGCCATGTTCTTTCCATTTGGTTATGATAGATTTGATGGTGCTCCTTGGGATCATCAAAGATTTGGATATATTTTTTATAACCTAACCCTGCCTTGTACTTCTCCAACATTGTCCCTTACTTGTTTGGAGAGTTCCTTGGTCTTTATGGCAGTGTTTGGTTAGTGGTACCTCTTGCTTAGGTGTTGCAGCCTCTGGGGCCTTTCAAAAAGGTGTGTGTATATGTAATGACAGATCATGTGACACTAAAGCCTCGTACACACGATCAGACTTTCCAATGGGAAATGTTTGATGACAGGCTGTTGGCAGAAAATCTGACCGTGTGTATGCTCCATCAGACAATTGTTGGATTTTCCACGCAAGGACAAGCCAGAAGCGGTCGGTCTTGTAAACTAGCGTTTGTAATGGAGAATTAACACAAATTATGAAGTCTCGAAATGCAGCGCACATTCTCTTCTTCTTTAATGGGATAATAATGAAGCTGCTTTGCTTGTGATACTGATGAGTTATTGCAAGCAAATTTTCAAAGGCTTTTTTTTTTTTTTTTTTGTGATATCAAGAATAATATTATTTTGCTAGACTCGGCTCTGCTCACAGTCCCGCCCACCTCCACTGATTGCGAGAGGAGCGAGCGCTGCTGACGTACAGTAAGTCGAGTGTACTTCGGCTAGTCTCAGCTCCTCTTGCAGTCCTGACTGTGAGCAGAGCCAAGTCTAGCCGAGATGGGCGGGACTGTGAGCAGAGCCGAGTCTAGCTCGGCTTTCTGTATCTCGGCTCCGCTTGCTCCTCTCTGCTCACTGTCAGCACCAATTTTAAATCACGGCAATGCTGCAAATGCACTGGGCAAGGCTGCAGATGGGCACTGGGCAAGGCTAAAATGATGGACAAGGCTGCAGATGGATACTGATAAGGCTGCATTGATGGGCATTTTAAAAGTTTTTTTTTTTTTTTTCTTTCTTAAGCTTCCCTCTTAAAAAAAAATTTTCTTCCCTTAATATTCCCTCCTAAACTTGGGGTGCGTGTTATACGCCGATAAATATGGTATGTTGGTTTCCCTTGTCAATTTTACATTGTATTTTTTTTTAAAGTAACTGCCTACTCTCAAACTGTCATTTGAAGTAAAACACATAGCCAGGTATTATTCTCCACAATTTTTTTAAATAAAATTAGACATGCTATCTGCCAATAGAACTTACGGTAACCAAAAAGTGCATTCTATGCATTCTATGCATCCAAAAATCTAGAAAATATACCAAATCAAATCATTATTCAACCAAAAAAATAATGTCAAAGAAATAACTCCAAGGCCAATAATAAATAACACGTTATCTCCTCTGATTCTGCAACATGGCTGGTTGACGAACGGCCATTCAGAAACTAACTGAAAAGCACGAAATGAAAAGTGTGAAATGAAAAGCGCGAATCAACACTCACCAAACTTCTACTAACACGAAATTAGCAGAAGGAGCCCAAAGGGTGGCACTAAAGAGCTGAAAAACAAAGTAGTACGTTACTACATTCATATTTGTTGGCCAACAATTGTGTGGCCGTGTGTATGCCAGACAAGTTTGGGCCAACACCCTTCGGACAAAAGTCCACGGTTTTGTTGGCCAACAATCCGATCGTGTGTATGAGCCTTTTTTATTTCAATATATTTTTATTGAAGTTTTAACAACATACAAACATATAAAACAAAAGTGCTCTCAGTGTATACAAAGGGTCATTGGAAGTCATAACTATATGCAGTGCAAACATGGTACATCAGTACTATATCTCTTTAAGGGTACATCTCTGGAGGCCCCAGATGCATAAGTGCAATAAGTCCCGAACCCAAGCCGGAGCCTACTGGAAATGGGTATGTTTGGGGTCCCCCAGGGGGAGAGGAGGGGGAGCAGAGCACCGTCAATGGAACTAGCCCCACCACATCCACTTAAGCTGTTTCCGGTTCTGCCAGCCAATTGTGCCAGACCTTGTCGTATTTTTGTGGGAAGCCCCTGTGCAGGTAAGTATCTTTGTATAAGGGAAGGCTGTTGTTCATGTGTATGAGCCTTTAGATTGCACACAGGTGGACATCATTTCACTAATTATATGACTTCTGAAGGTAATTGGTTGCACCAGAGCTTTTTATGGGCTTCATAACAAAAGGGGATGAATACATACGCACATGCCTATTATCAGTTTTTTATTTTTGAGAAATAGTTTTATGTATATATTTTTCTAATTTTACTTCACCAACTTAGACTATTGTGTTCTGATCCATCACATATAATTCAGATTAATAATTGAACTAAAGGCTGTAATGTAACAAAATAGGTAAAAAGCCAAGGGGGTGAATACTTTTGCAAGGCACTGTATGACCAGAAAGGACGGTAACCCACAGAATTGGTCTCCGGATTCCATTAAAGCGTTTGAGTCTCTCAAGGCTGCCTTTGTTTTGGCTCCTGTGTTTTGGCTCCTGTGTTTTGGCTGACACATCCTGATCCTACGCTACCCTTCATTCTTGAGGTTGATTCATCTGAGACTGGAGTGGGCGCCCTTCTGTCTCAACGTCCTACCTCTAAGAATGTTATGCATCCTTGTAGCTACTTTTCTAAGAAATTGTCTCCTGCAGAATGCAAATACGAGATTGAGGACACAAATGTTGGCTATCATTTTAGCTCTTAAAGAATAGAGGCATCTCCTCAAAGGTACCACTGTGTCGGTCCTCAGTTTGACCGACCATAAGAATCTCACATTCTTGTCTGAGGCTAAACGCTTATCTCCCAAAAGAGCACAGTGGGCTCTTTTTCTGTCAAGATTCAATTACATAGAATGTAAGGACTGATGCATTGTCGCAACAGTTTTCCTCCACTTCCAAGATTGAGTCGGTGCTGTTCCTGTAATACCTCCGATCACATTCTGGCTTCTGCACCAGTCTCACCCCACCCTTGGGTGACAGAATTTGTACCGATCAGATCCAGTCTCCTTCCCAGAAACCTGGTGACCGCTGTTTGTCCCTGAGAATCTCTGCACTGCTTTGCTCCAGACTTACCATTTTCCCAAGGCGGCTGGCCACCCAGGGAAGAATCAACGAATTTGGGCTATTTCTCAACAATTCTGGTGGCCTAGTCTCCCGCTGATGTAATCGCCTTTGTAGCCGCTTGTTGCGTGTGTGCACAGAGTAAGACACCACAACACCTTCCAGTGGGCCTCCTACAACCCATACCCAATGGAGAGAGGCCTTGGACCCACATGTCTATGGGTTTTATTGTGGAGTTACCCAGCTCCCAAGGCAACACAGTTATTCTGGCATCCATTGTTGCTTGGGAGATCTTTCGGTCATATGGGCTGCCCAAGGTTATCTCTGACAGGGGTATGCAATTTGTCTCCAGGTTTTGGTGAGCCTTTTGTGCACAGTTAGGAATTCAGCTTTTCTTCTTCTTTGCGTATCACCCGCAGTCCAGTGGGGCAGCAGAATGAGCCAACCAAGCCTTGGAGCAGTTTCTACACTGCTAAATTTCTGACCACCATAACTGGTCAGACCTCCTACCTTGGGCGGAGTTGCTCGCAATAGTGCCTTCAATACCGCTTCCCGATTGTCTCTGTTTATGGCGAATTATGGTTTACAACCATCCATGTTGCCTGACTCATTTGTTCCTCAAAGAATTTCTGCATTAGAGGATCATCTCTGCAATCTTCGTTCCACTTGGATGCAGGTCAAAGAGTCCTTGCAACGTGCCAGTGAGAGGTACAGACTCCATACTGACCGCTGACGCCTACCTGTGCCTTCCTACCAGGTTAGGCAGAGGGTTTTGATGTCATCTCGTAACCTCAGACGCCATGTTCCCTTGCTGAAACTGGCACCACAATTTATTGGGCCTATCTGTTTTCTCCTTAGGATCAACCCAGTGGCTTACGCATTAGACCTTCCTTCTAACATGCATATTTTGAATGTTTTTCTTGTCTCCTTATTAAAACCTTTGGTGTGCAACTGCTTCACCACCTCAGTACCACGTCCTCGCCCGGAGCAGATAGAGAACCATGAGGAGCATGAGATGCACTCGATCATTGACTCGTGTATGTTCCGTGGGTGCATACAGTATCTTGTTCATTGGAAAGGGTACGGACCGGAGGAACGCTTTTGGGTCTCATCTTCAGATGTACATGCCCCTGTCCTTTTCCATACACATTTTCCCCTCAAACCTGGTGGTCCTCCGAGGGGGAGGGGTCGTTGAGGAGGGGGTACTGTCAGGGCTGGGATCTCAACCCTTCCTTCTCTGTGCTCAGGTGTCGGTTAATTTCCAGTACTTATCATTCCACAGTGGCTCATCTGTTGATTATCTCCTGCTTGTCAGTCAAGTCCACAGCCAGCCCCTTCTGGCTATTTCAACTGCCTGGTATATTTCTTCAACATATCTAGAGACTCTCTGCTGTGTTCCTGTTGAAGACTTAACTGGCTGACGTCCATTCTGGTTCCTGATCCTGTCTGCTGCCTCTGATCACATTGATCACTGGCTTCCTAATTTCCTGGCTTGTTCTGACTACCCAATTTGGCTACTGAACCCTGGCTATGTTTTTACTATGAAATGCAGGATATGGGACAGATGGTGCTACCTGTAAAGACTACGTGCAGTGAGCCTGAAGGAGTTAAAAGGTGAATTGTGTGCACCTAAAATATTCACCACCGTGTTTACCCTACCAAGACAGTAAGTGGTGGACTATGGGGAGAGTGGGGGGTTGGCACCCCTAACTACCCAATATGTGTACGCAAAATGATGATAAACATGAGAAGGTTAATTATAAAGGAAAATAAATTGCTAAATTAATAAAACGTGGGGAGAAGAGAGGTACCAGCTGTCCAGCTAGCATATAACCTCTATTCATCCAAATAACTTCCATAAGCTATATAAGCATAGGTGCATAGTAAGAGTGGCCAATACCACTATTAGACATTGATGTTTCAGTTGTGCAAGAAACAAATATAACAGTGCTAGCCCAAAGAGGGCTTGATTGAATATATATGACAGTGGTAAATATAAAATATATATAATATATATATATATATATATATATATATATATATATATATATATATATATATATATATATATATATATATATATATATATATATATATATATATATATATATATATATATATATATATATATATATGACAATCCCAATTGTTGGGTAAAAAATACAAAAAATAATAATTGTGCAAAAAACAAATATAACCGTGCTAGCCCAAAGGGCTTGTGGATATATATGACAGTCCCAGTGACAAATATGAAATATATATATATATATATATATATATATATATATATATATATATATATATATATATGACAATCCCAGTGTCAGGTAAAAAAATACAAAAAATAAATAAAAATTTTGTTGTAAAAGTAACTCAGATAAATGTAGCTCAAATACCGGCCCCAAGGTAAAAAAATGATATATATGATAGATAAGTCCAGCGAGGAAACAGCAGACTTTGTGGCAATATTTCAAACGGTGACTTTTTGTGCTTCAGGCAGTGATAGGTGACTGTGTGCTGCCCCCTTTGGCTCCCTCACTCACCAGACTTGGGTACCCCTGCAGGGGTGAACAGCTTTCAAATATAGTTGTCAAGTGCTCCTTTTCAAAGGGTCGCCTTTGAAAACGTCTGATGACGAAACACGTAAGGCGTGCTGACGTCATTTCCGGTGCGGGACTTAGAGGCTTGGCACGCTGGTGGAGCGCAAACCGCAATCCAGCCCTAAACCCCTCCGTTTTTTGTCTGTATACCTGCATTGTGTATGGTGAAACCAGGAGTATCCTGCGAGATACCCTGGGCTTCCTATTACTTGTTTTTATTATATATTTTTTAATTTTTAATAAACAATCAGCCACCTGGTATCACACATGGGTTTCCCCCTTTGCTTTTTTCCGTGAGGCACCTTCCTTTTACCATCTGGAAACTGCTGTGGGCATCCCCCCTCCCCACACTTGAGCGTCTGGCTGAACCCATCGGTGAGAGTAACTGGATTGGACCCGCTGTATCCTGAGACCAGAGGAGCACTTGACAACTAGAAAAGATACAATTTCTGGGGAAATTGTGTGACGTGTTCTTGCCTCCACCTACTGGAGTGGGCGGAGTAACTGGGTGAAGTGGCTTGAGTAACTAAACGTATTTATTTTTTTCAAAAATGATTATTTTTTTAATGATTTTTTTTAAATGATTTTTTTTGATTTTTATTTAATTATTTTAAAAAAAAAAATAATTTTCAAAACATTTTTTTTTTTTCAAAAAATGTTTTTTTTTTTTTCAAAAAGATATTTTCCAAAAAGATTATTTTTTTTAAAATTTCCTCCTTTTCATTTTTTTTCTAAAATGATTGATTTTTTTTATAAAAAAAAAAATGTTTTTAATTATTTTTTTAATTATTATTTTTTTTTAAAATGATATTTTTTTCAAAAATTTTTTTTTTTTTCAAAAATATTTTTTTTTCAAAGAATATTTTTTTTTTCAAATTTCCTAATTTTTTTTCTAAAATTATTATTTTATTTTTCTTTTATAAAAAAAAAAAAAATTTTTCGAAAATGTTTTTTTTTTATAATGATTTTTTTTAATTATTATTTTTTTTTTTAATTATATTTTTTTTCTAAAATAATTTTTTTTTAAAATCAAAAAAGATTTTTTTTTTCAAAAAAGATTTTTTTTTTTCAAAAAAAGATTTTTTTTTTCAAATTTCCTAATTTTCATTTTTTTTTTTAAATTATTTTATTTTTTTATTATTATTTTTTTTTTAATTATTCTTTTCAAATTTCATAATTTCATAATTCCCCTCAGAGCTGTGTGGGACTAGTTATAATTCCCCTCAGAGCTGTGTAGGACTACCTATAATCCCCCTCAGAGCTGTGTTGGACTACCTATAATTCCCCACAGAGCTGTGTGGGACTACCTATAATTCCCCTCAGAGCTGTGTAGGACTACCTATAATTCCCCTCAGAGCTGTGAGGGACTACCTATAATCCCCCTCAGAGCTGTGTTGGACTACCTATAATTCCCCTCAGAGCTGTGTGGGACTACCTATAATTCCCCTCAGAGCTGTGTTGGAGGAGCTATAATTCCCCTCAGAGCTGTGTGGGACTACCTATAATCCCTTGGGCCTCCTATAATCCCCCTCAGAGCTGTGTGGGACTACCTATAATCCCCCTCAGTGCTGTGTGGGACTACCTATAATCCCCCTCAGAGCTGTGTGGGACTACCTATAATCCCCCTCAGAGCTTTGTGGGACTACCTATAATCCCCTCAGCTGTGTGGGACTACCTATAATTCCCCTCAGAGCTTTTGTCACCTCCCACTCTAGTTTTGATCATTTCTCCATTCATTCCTATGGGACAAATTTCGCCGCAAAAATAACGATATTTCGTGAACCGTTCGGAAAAACGTTCCACAAAGTAATAGCACACCATTCGGGAACAATCTGCACGTTTTGGTATATATTCGGTATATGTAGCGTAAAAACTGTGGGAGGAGTTAGGGTGGTAAATTTGGCTATAAGAATAATAATAATATATATGTGAGATAACATTAAGTGATCTTGCTATGCAAGAACACTTAACTATATTTGAAAGCTGTTCACCCCTGCAGGGGTACCCAAGTCTGGTGAGTGAGGGAGCCAAAGGGGGCAGCACACAGTCACCTATCACTGCCTGAAGCACAAAAAGTCACTGTTTGAAATATTGCCACAAAGTCTGCTGTTTCCTCGCTGGACTTATCTATTATATATATCATTTTTTTTACCTTGGGGCCGGTATTTGAGCTACATTTATCTGAGTTACTTTTACAACAACATTTTTATTTATTTTTTGTATTTTTTACCTGACACTGGGATTGTCATATATATATATTTTTCATACTTGTCACTGGGACTGTCATATATATCCACAAGCCCTTTGGGTTAGCACGGTTATATTTGTTTTTTGCACAATTATTATTTTTAGTATTTTTTACCCAACAATTAGGATTGTCATATATATATATTATATTTACCACTGTCATATATATTCAATCAAGCCCTCTTTGGGCTAGCACTGTTATATTTGTTTCTTGCACAACTGAAACATCAATGTCTAATAGTGGTATTGGCCACTCTTACTATGCACCTATGCTTATATAGCTTATGGAAGTTATTTGGATGAATAGAGGTTATATGCTAGCTGGACAGCTGGTACCTCTCTTCTCCCCACGTTTTATTAATTTAGCAATTTATTTTCCTTTATAATTAACCTTCTCATGTTTATCATCATTTTGCGTACACATATTGGGTAGTTAGGGGTGCCAACCCCCCACTCTCCCCATAGTCCACCACTTACTGTCTTGGTAGGGTAAACACGGTGGTGAATATTTTAGGTGCACACAATTCACCTTTTAACTCCTTCAGTCTCACTGCACGTAGTCTTTACAGGTAGCGCCATCTGTCCCATATCCTGCATTTCTTATTCAAAAATTGCCCTCTAGGGGGTTAATTTTTTTCCGGACAGGCTGCACACCTATTGCTCATTCCTAAGCGCGGAGACCTTTCCTGTTTTAATATGTTTTTACTATGTTTACCAGTTGTACCATTTTATTAAAAGGTGTGATTTTTACTGCATTTTCTGTGTCTGTTTCATGGTTCCTGACATTGCAAGTTTATTGCAAAGGAGACATAGGGGGAGATTTTCTTTTGCAGAGGTTTTGCAGCTCAATGTTATCCTATGTGTCCATGCACATTATGGGGTTTTATTTTAAAAGGAGACTTTAGAGGCATAAAAAAAAAACCTTCAGTGCGATTTTTAGAGGAGTTTTCAGGCAGAAAAAGGAAATTTTATGTAAAAAAAAAAAACACTTGTAAAAGCAAATGCCCAAAAGCTCTCCTAAACTCTTGTGCAATGCACGCTACTATGAGCATTTTAATGTTGCTTTTCTGCCAGATGTTCTGGCTTTTTTTTTTCTGCCCCTACTGTGCATTGATTCTAAACCTGCAGCACAGGTGCAGCTGTGCATGGTAGCCAATCAGCTTCCAACTTCAGCTTGTTCAATTAAGCATTGACAATAAAACCTGGAAGCTGTTGGTTTCTATGCAGAGCTGCATCAGATTTTGCATGCTACAGTTTTATAGTATGGTACATTTTCGTTTACATTTTTCTGATTACCATTATGGCAAGCAGTGGGTGTAGGCAGAAAATTAATGTTTGAATAGAAACGTCTAGTTATCTATGCATACTGCTGGTTTCTATTTTTCCCTTGTGCCCTGAGACTGCTACTGGGTGCTTGGATGGGGTGTCAGCAGACTTAGAGCTGTCATTAATGTGACACTGTAGTATTCCCCTTCCTCTCCCCCTTGGCAGCTACATAGGAAGTTATGTATAGAGTTTAAGAGAGGGGTGGAAGACTTGGGCCAGCACAGAGAGTAATTGGACACCCCCAGAAGAGAAGAGGACTATGAAGGAGGGGGCTGAACAAAGCCACAGAGAGCCCCCGTGCAAGAACAATTTTTGGGCCAAGCACTAATTCACTGTGTATAAATAGGTAGAGAGGTAGCTAGATTTACAGTATGGATAAATAGATGCAGATAAAGGGAAGCCTTTGCAAATACCCATGATTCACTCATGATTCACAATGAGGAAAAATATGCTGGAGCAAACTAGAAGCAACATTACAGCATCATGAAAGCATCCTGCTTTTCATCTACCTATAAGGAGTCAATGTCTAGGTCAATGCCTGCATCTCCCTTGTTAAAATCGAGTTAAAATGGGCCTATAAGACTCGCCAAGGTTTGCCATCACTGACCTATGACGTAATTGAAAACTTTTCTCTACCTTTGCTTCTATGATGGGGCAAGAAAATAGCCATGCTTCAGGCAAAGCTTTGGGACATCTGTACTAGGGAGACGGATTGAGGGACTACAAAAAAAAAAAAAACTTTTGGGTCCCATTTACATTTGTGCATTGCATTAATGCAGTTGATTAAAATGAATGGGCTTCTGAGGCCCAAACAATTTCCCCCTTTTTGTATGTCCCAAAATGTTTGCTGTAACGCCCTATATATAGCACATGTGTATTGCCTTAGTGTGATGAAGCTCTAGTCTAAATAATGTGCGCTTCCATGCATTGCAGTAGCGAACATGTTGCACAATGCATTCATGTAAATTTAGCCTTAAAAATATTTTTCAGAATTTTTTTTTACTGTGTAACGTGTACTTCCAAACCCTTGTTGTCCCCTGTCACCTCTGTTTTGTTTGGAATGAGCATGCATGTTAGTCCCTAATCCATCTTAAGAGCAAGAAGAGAGGGTAGATAAGGTCCTACATACAGTGGTACCATGAAGAATGACCGTTTGCCGCCTTCTAACAGGAAGTTGTATCACTGCAGCCAAAAAAAAATAGAGAGGAGACTGAGAGCAGTAGAAGGTACGTTTTGAGTTAAGAATACATATTTGAATAGAGTAAAGAGTCTTTAGAACCTATTCAAACCAGGACGCATGCACTCCCCTGACAGCCCATTAATTTTAATGGGTTGCATGAATGCACAAAATATACGGCAGGCGTAACTTTTAAAAACATGCCACACCCAACTACATGGTACTGCAGTGCTATGCAATTTGGTGGCTGCAAAATGCACATGGTCTCTAGATCCATATAACAATGACACCTGCGTGAGTCTAAAGAGAACAGTTTGTGTTCCTGTGTGGTGTGGTAAATGCACACAGAAACATGTGCTTCCTTCACTGCAATTGGTGGGAAAAGGCCCTTAAATCAGAATTCATTGTGACTGTTCACTACCTTAAATTAATTTCTCTTCTTGTTGTGTCTCGCATGTCTGCATACATAGCATCTACTGCAGGAATACATTTTAACTTTTTTCTCCTCTGGAGGGTCAGCTATATTTTTACCTATTTTGTCTCTTAAAGCGGAGGTTCACACAAAAATTGAACCTCCGCTTTTCGGAACCCTCCCCCCCCCCCCCCCGGTGTCAAATTTGCCACCTTTCAGAGGGAGGGGGGTGCAGATACCTGTCTAAGACAGGTATTTGCACCCACTTCTGGGCATAGACTCCCACGGGACTCTGCGCCTCTTCCCATCCACCCGCGCTATCTGCTGGGACACACACGGGTCTCAGAGACAGCAGGGACCATTTGGATTGCGCAGTTGGGAACCGGGAAGTGGAGCCGCAAGGCTTCATTTCCTGATTCCCTTACCGGAGATGGCGACGGCAGCATCTGAGGACCGAGGGACGGTTGGACCATGGGACAGGTGAGTGTCCTTATTTTAAAAGTCAGCAGCTGCGGTATTTGTAGCTGTTGACTTTTAAATAAATAATTTTCACGGGACTCCCACTTTAACAGGGTTCTTTTGTAAATTATCTTAATTTTGTCAGGAAGAACATTTCTCAGGTGTTTTGTCTTTTTGAGTATATTCCTGTTTATTGATGATATGCTCCACTTTTTGCATTGTACATTATAATCTAGAACTCTTCTCTCCTATTTTACCTTTTTTCTACCAATATTAGATCCCTAACTCTATCTAATTTATATTTTTCTAATCTCTTTCTCAAAAAAAAAGAAGAAATGCTATCATAATCCGTCTGGATAAACCTTGCTCCTAATAATGAGGAATATGTCTTCCATAGAATAATTTCTTTGTATTATCACAAATTGACCTTTCAGGGTATTACATAGCCATTAAGGAAAATAGCAGCTTGAAAGGGTTGTGTAACTATAGTAGTTTGTTTTTAGCTTGTACAAACACCTTAAATGGGTTGTAAACCCTCATGTTTTTTCACCTTAATGCATTCTATGCATTAAGGTGAAAAACCTTCCGTAGTGCAGCAGTCCCCCCAGAGCCCCCCTTTTACTTACCTGAACCAGATCGTTCCATCGACGGGGACAAGCACAGTAGCTCCAGCCACTGTCTCGGGTCTTTATTGGATAGAGCCAGGATTGCTGCTGGGGGACCCCAGAAGAGGAGAATCGGGCCCATTCTGTGCAAAAGGAGGTACTATAACATGTTTGTTATTTAAAAAAAACAAACAAAAAAAATTAACCTTTACAACCCCTTTAATATCTAAAACAGTAATGACCATCTTATAGTATTGCCAAGACTATTACTATACAGAACTTCTTAAGCAGCAGCAGTTATGAACTCCTGTGAACTTTCCTTGGGTATTTTTAACAGGGATTAGAAACGCAATTTTCAACCACTTTAGCCCCGGAAGGTTTTACCCCCTTCCTGACCAGAGCACTTTTTACAATTTGGCACTGCGCTGCTTTAACTGGTAATTGTGCGGTCATTCAATGCTGTAATCAAAAGAAATTTGCGTCCTTTTTTTCCCCCATAAATAGAGCTTTCTTTTGGTGGTATTTGATCACCTCTGCGTTTTTTATTTTTTGCGATTTAAATGAAAAAAGACTGAAAATTTTGAAAAAAATTATAATATTTTCAAATTTTTGTTATTAAAAAAATACAATAAACTAAATTTTAGTCATACATATAGGCCAAAAAGCATTCAGCCACATGTCTTGGGTAAAAAACGAATTCAATAAGCGTATATTTATATTTGCGCAAAAGTTATACCGTCTACAAACTAGGGTAAATTTTCTGGAATTTACGCAGCTTTTAGTTAAAGACTGCCTATCTCATTTCTTGAGGTGCTAAAATGGCAGGGAAGTACAACCCCTCCCCCCCCCCCCCCATTTTGGAAAGTAGACACCCCAAGGAATTTGCTGAAAGGCTTGTTGAGCACATTGAATATTTAATTTATTTGTCATAAGTGATTGAAAAATGAAAAAAAAAAATATTTACACAAAGTTCTCACTGAAATGATATACCTGTATTGCTTAAACATGCCATGGCATATGTGAAATTACACCCCAAAATACATTCTGCTGCTTCTCAGTACGGAGATACCACGTGTGGGACTTTTTGGCAGTCTAGTTACGTACAGGACCTCGAAAACCAAGCACTGCCTTCAGGCTTTCTGGGGACGTAAATTCACTCCTCACTACCTATTATGCCCTCCACACATGGTCGGAAAATGTTCGATCGGATTATGTTGTCAGAAATTCCGATCGTGTGTGGGCTCCATCCGACTTTTTCCATCGGAATTTCCGACACACAAAGGTTGAGATCTGAATCTAAAATTTTCCGACAACAAAATCCAATCGTTTAAATTCCGATCGTGTGTAGACAATTCCGACGCATGCCATGCATGCTCAGAATAAATTACAAGACGGAAGCCTCTTTATAGTCCCGTCATACATGTTGTACGTCACCTCATTCTGAACGATCGGATTTTCCTACAACTTTGTGCCACCGTGTGTAAAACAAGTTTGGGCCAAAATCCGTCTGAAAAAATCATGGACGGATCACGACGGATTCTGTCGTTGGAATGTCCAACCGTGTGTACAGGGCATAACAGTTTCAGAGGCCATGAAATGCCCAGATAACACAACCCCCCCCCCCCCCCCCCCCCCCCAAATAAACCCATTTTGGAAAGTAGACACCCCAAGCTATTTGCTGAGAGGCATGTTGAATATTTTGCAGATCTTGCTTTTTGTCACAAAGTTTTGAAAATTGAAAAAAGAAAAAAATATATACATTTTCCTTTTTTCTTTCTTCATTTTCAAAAACAAATGAGAGCTGCAAAATACTCAACATGTCTCTTAGCAAATACCTTGGGGTTTTGTGCTATCTTGACATTTCAGGGCCTCCTAAACTGTGATAGATAGTGAGGAGTGAAATCACCATTTTATGCCCTTAGAAATCCTGTAGGCGGTGCTTGGTTTCAGGGTCCTGTACACGGCTAGGCTCCTAAAAAGTCCCACACATGTGGTATCCCCGTACTCAGGAGAAGCAGCAGAATGTATTTTGGTGTGTTATTTTACATATGCCCATGGCATGTTTGAGCAATATATAATTTAGTGACAACTTTGCAAAAAAAGAAAATGTATTGTCATTTTCCTGAAACTTGTGGTAAAATATAAAATACTCCATGGACTCAACATGCCTCTCAGCAAATAGCTGGGGGTGTCTACTTTCCAAAATGGGGTCATTTGGGGGGGGGGGGGGTTGTGCTATCTGGGCATTTCATGGCCTCCAAAACTGTGTAAGGTAGTGAGAAGTGAAATCAAAAATGTATGCCCTTAGCCTGAAGGCGGTGCTTGGTTTTCGGGGTCCTGCACGTGACTAGACTGCCACAAAGTCCCACACGTGGTATCCCATGGGCTCGAAATGCCTATCAGCAAATAGCTTGGGGTGTCTAGGGGTCATTTGAGGGGTTTTGACCTGTCCTGGTATTTTATGCACAACATTAGAAGCTTATGCCACACATCACCCACTCTTCTAACCACTTGAAGACAAAGCTCTTTCTGACACTTTTCTTTTACATGAAAAAATATTTTTCTTTTGCCATAAAATGACTTTGAACCCCCAAACATTATATATTTATTTTAAAGCAAAGGCACTACAGATTAAAATGGTGGGTGTTGCAATTTTTTTTCACACATTTGCAAAGCGATTTTTCAAACGTAATTTTTTAGGAAAAAAAATACTTTTTTGAATATTAATGCTTTAAAACACACTATATATACTATATATTGCCCAAAGTTTGGTAAAATATAAAATATTATCTTATGCTGAGTACATAGATACCAAACACAACATGCTTTAAAATTGCGCACAACTGTGCTGCGGCGACAAACTACATACATTTTTAAAAGCCTTTACAGGTTACCACTTTAGATTTACAGAGGAGATCTACTGCTAAAATGACTGCCCTCAATCTGATGTTCCTGGTGATACCTCACATGCATGGTGCAAATGCTGTTTACATATGACAAGAGACCGATGCTTGCGTTCGCCATTGCGCGCAAGCACGGGGGGGGGGGGCTAGGGGTGCTTTTTAATTTTATTTTGCTTTTTTATTTTATTTTTCCCTGTTACTTTCATTTTTATTTATTTTTTAATAATTTTTATTGTTATCACAGGAAATGTAAACATCCCCTATGACAGCAATAGGTAGTGACAGGTACTCTTTAAAAACAAATAAAAAAATGTAATCTATTAGACTCTAGATCTCTCCTCTGATCGGTGTGATAAGATGTGAGCTCTCTCCCCAAGATCAGTGTGATAAGATGCTTTCCCAATGGCACTGCTTATATCCGGCGAAACCGAAGTCATGAAATGCTCGTAGCTACCAGTTTGTTAGGCCATAGAGATGATTGGAGCCGTTTTGGTATTCGATCAGCTCTATGGTCAGCTGGCGGAACCACCGGCTGCATTCTCATGTAACGAAACCCTGTCGCACTCCGCTTGAGTACTTTCGTCTTATACCTCTTCTTCCCATACCGTATACAGCAGAATATACAATAAACTGTAACCAGAAACGTAATTAACATTAACATAGTTATCTGATTATTTACCCAGACTAGGTGACTCAGAGATATGACCTTTCAGGGAAGACTTGCCGTCTCCTCACTCACAACATCCCGCAATAGTTTGCTAGGAGACAAAGGTGTGTTAATGAGCACAATAAACTATTGGGTGAAAGACCTGGGCTTTCCAGATCTCATTAATCAGCATTCCTTTTACATACATCTATCCACTGAGTCCCAAGCTGGCAGAGACCATCATGGCCTCCTTAATATTTTCCTTTTGCATTACATAACAGAATATCTTCCTAAATGCTTGTAGCTCCTTCAAATGCCAGGGCCCATAGTCGGTAGGCAAGAGGCTAGCATTCAGTCCCCTCCAAAAGCATCTGTCCTGGGTGAGTCTGTCACATTTCTCCCCCATCAAAAGTCGACTAACAAGGTCCCAGACCTCCACCTGGTCTGGACATGCGTTAGTCGGGCAGAGTGAACTCACATAGTCTGTCCGCAAGATCTCCATTCTTGGCTGCAAGGAATAGTTGACCTCAGTAGGTGTGAGGCAGAGGTCATTGACGCTCTGTCCGGCTTCTATCGCTTCAGCTGGGTGGTTTTTAACATTCCGGGGCTCAGTCTGCTGCTGGGCAGAGGGGCCAATCGCCCCAGCTTCCTGAAGCTGTAGAGACACTGTAGGTGCTAGGCAGAGGCCAGTGGCGCTCTGCCCTGTTGCCAGTGATTCAGCTGGGAGTAGAAGCTTTACTACATCAGCTTGTCACTGGAGAGAGGGGTCGACTGCTCCAGCTCCCTGGAACTCCACAGTTGTTGCCGGTGCTGGGCAGAGGTTAGTAGCACTCTGCACTGTTGCCAGCACTTCTGCTGGGGACTCCACATCCCCTGCTTCGGCTAACCCTTGGGGCAGGTGAGCTGGCTGATTTCCTTTTCCGTTCCCTCATCTGGCTGCTGGGACAACGTCTGTGGTACTGTCTCCCAGGTGCACGGATCTTTGCTAGGGAGGAAAGACCGCTTCCTCCACCCTGGCCGACTGTTGGGGAGGGACGACGAACACCTCCTCTCCCTTCTCCCCCTGTATCCTGATCTGCTGCTGGAAAGTGACCGCCACCTTCTCACCCTGAGCCTCTAGAACTGCCACAGGTGTGGGGCAGAGGTCTTGGACCCTCTGTCTGGTAGCCAGCACTTCAGCTGGAGGAGTCTCTTGTAACTCCACAGATGCTGCTGTTGGTGCTGGGCAGAGCTCAGTGAAGTTTGGCCCTGATACCAGCTCTTCAACTGGAGGCTCACCAGGTTGTTCTTCCTCGGCAGAAAAGTCATGCTGCTCTGGATAGCGGCTATGTAGAGACCAGCTCAAGCAGTGGGGTGGTAAACCTGATTTAAGTCACTGAGGAATAAAATACCAGTGGTGTAACAGGTATTTTAAGGTGTTTGTTCACCTTTACAGCAAAAATGTAAAGACGATCTAACACTGGACGTACTAGATGAAATAATTGTAAAAAAAAAAAAAAAAAAAAAAAAAATATATATATATTGCACAAATATACTAAGGGCTTTGTATAAAAGACTATAGTAAATGTTAACAGCTTTAATAGATCGTCCTGTGATTCCTCCTTCCTGTGGTAACTATTTGGCTTAAAGTGCAGCTCAAGAACAACTCCTTCCTCCTGGTTACCAGCTACCTCCTCTCATAATGCCACATTTAGAAACAATAGAGGCTTGCAATAGTGTGGTATCAAAAGTGGTAGCGGGCGCTTAATGTGAAACCCTCTGTGAATTAGTGTTAAAGAAGTAAATTAAAAAATTTAGAAATTAATATTAATATACTATACAAGTGAAAAAGCACCAGCCTGCCTACTTAAACAGTGACAAATTTGTCTGACTCAATTAGTCCACATTACAAACAAAATGAATCTGCTTAGATCAAAACAGCAATCCTGTGCACATAAAACACACACATCAAACAGTCCCCAGGAATGTGATTGTGATAAATTGCCTTATATGTGAAAGCAATTGTCCTGAAAATGACCAAAAGAAAAAATACGTAGTGTCACATATACATAAAGTCCAAATCAAGATAAATTTTCTATAAATCTTCCAATCCTGGAAATAAATGGAAACCCCTCCACCGACTTTACCATCACCCAAATGTGCTCAATATAAGGGTGGCAGCTTACCAGATGATGTTGACCTAATTACTGAAAAAAAAGGTCAAATAGGCATTAGCAAGATTTTGCTTGCTGCAAATGTGGAGACTGTAGACTGGATAATCCCCTCACTCCACCGGGGATCACGGACGGGATATGTAAAAGAGTGAGGAAAAACAAATAGTGTAATCCCATTTAATAAAAAAGATAAAATGCAAACAGCCAAATGGCTGCTTACATTGGTGGTGCCATCGCCCAGGACTGAGGCTGAAAGAGTGGCCAAAGATGGATGGATGTCCCGCAATGAGAGCTGGCGTGCGTTCCACCTACGACGGAGGTCAGCCAGAGGGACTGGCAAAGGGATTGCTATTCTAATCATTCATGAGAAGATCCTTATAGAACAGAATAAATATATATATATATATATTTGTGGTGATTATGTATAGTTAAAAAATTACAAATTGATTTATTAAAAATAATTAACAAAACATTTAAAAAATCTAAATTAAAAATTGACCAAAAAACAATTGAGGTTAAATTCCTTATTTAATTCTCTAGGTGCTAAGGAGCCGAATTCGTATACCCACCAGGATTCTCTTTGACTGAGGGTCCTAATATGGTGACTACACCTCCAATGTCTTATATTTTTCTAAACCCCAAAACTTAATCTCTAATACTTTTCTATTGTGTACTGTTCTGAAGTGATGATACAGATATTCCTCCTTTTTACCTTTTGGTTATTTGGTATACATGTTCTTTTATCCTTATACGCATGGCCCTCTTGGTTCTCCCTACATATATCATACCACATGGGCATTCCAGGGCATACACTCTGTGTTGCACAATACAGAATATCTGTATCATTACTTCAGAACAGAACACAATAGAAAATTATTAGAGATGAAGTTTTGGGGTTTAGAAAAATATAAAAGACACTGGAGGGGTAGTCACCATATTAGGACCCTCAGTCAAAGAGAATCCTGATGGGTATACAAATTCGGCTCATTAGCGCCTAGAGGGTTAAATAAAGAATTTTGACCTGAATTGTTTTTTGGCCAATTTTTAATTCTTATTTTTTAAATGTTTTTAATTATTTTTAATCAATTTGTAATTTTTAACTATATATAATCAACACAAATATATATATATATATATATATATATATATATATATATATATATATATATATATATATATATATATATTGATTCTGTTCTATATGGATCTTCTCATGATTAGAATAGCAATAATATAGTAATATATAGATTTAATATTCCTAATATATATAAAAACTATTTTTACAATTTTAAATAATATAATTTTAATATCGTTTCCACACGGGATCACGGGTCAGGGATGTGGATAATATACCAGTTATTTGATATAATTAGATGTGTGGCTAGGGAGTGCACATATAACTGTGGCAATATTGTAAGTAATGATAGTTGTGCTCACTACTATACAAAGGGATCATCATAGCAGTAGAGTCACTGTGAGTGTGAGAAAATGGCCACTGCTCAGTTATTAATGTGGGCTAAAGAAATGGTGACGACCAGTACATTACATAGTAACTCACCACTAGGGTCCATTTTGGCACTAGAGTGAAATAGGCTTATATATGGGAGTACAGCAACCCACTTATCAGATAACAAATATTTATAACACATATTGGCATATAGACATTATGAGCATAAGATACCTTTTAGGAAATCACTGCAATTCATATGTAATTGACGAGCTACGAGAAAATGGCGGTGATCGCTGCTATAAATAACATGGGAAGAAGGTCAGCCAATCACAAATCCCAGAGGAAGTCACGAGATTGTGACGAAACCGGTAGGAGGAGCTTGATCGGCTGACATGAAAGCAATCAGGCTTAGGACGGGGTGAACGCCGCTGACCGGAGCTGCAGATCCGGCTTCAGGTGACACTATCACCCTACCACACATGAGTTTACTAAGGCGTGTTTTTTTATCATGTAATGTGAGTGTAATTCTTGTGGAGTTTAAGTTGTAATAAATCTTTTTAAACCGACATCGCACTAATAATATAATATACCAGTTATTTGATATAATTAGATGTAGATATAATTAGATATAATTAGATATACATCAGCAGAATGGCACGGGCAGGCAAAATCACGTACCTGTACGTGATCGTGCATGTGCCTGCCTGTGGGTCGCGCGCGCGCCGCCAGCGGCGCGCTCGCGACCCGGTCGGGAGCTCCGTGACCCCGGCCGCGGGACCAGCGGACCCGATCGCCGCTGGTGTCCCGCGATCGGGCTACGGAGCTGAAGAACGGGGAGAGGTTTTTATAAACAAACCTCTCCCCGCGCTTCCTACACTGACTGTCAGTGATCGGCTGTTCCCTGTCATCGGGAACGCCGATCAATGACGTCAGACGTACAGCCACGCCCCCTACTGTAAAAAAAAAACACAACACGTCACACTGACTCCTCCCCGCCCCCTAGTGGTTAACTCTTTCACTACAACTGTCATTTACATAGGAATCAGTGCTATTTAAAGCGGTTCTGCACTCTGAAAAAATTTTTTTTTTTTAAGGATGTAATATAAAGTGTGCTTACCTTTATTAGGGGACTCACCTGTTCCATCTTCCATCTCGATCGCCGCCGGTTTTCGTCCGATGAAGTTCCTCGTCTTCTTCTTTAGTGCTGGGGGCCATCTTGCCTGTGGGCATGTGAAACACCCACAGGGACTTTAGATGGCCCACCATGCACTGCCGTTACTCGCGCGTGCGCAGTAACGGCTCATCTGCCGAGATCTCACGAGATTTCGGCAGATGCGGCCGAAATCTCGGGAGATTTCGGAAGATGTGGCCGAAATCTCGCGAGATTTCGGAAGAAGCCCGCACTGACTCCTGGGATCTATGACACCAGATCCCAGGAGACAGTGCGGCGTGACGACGATCGACGCAAGACCCCGCCCGCCGCCGCAGAGGGAGAAGACCGGAAGTCTTCAATTACAAGGTAAGTAAAAAAAAAAAAAAAAAAAAAAACATTTCATTTAGTACTCTTTGCCTGATTTGGAAGGCAAAGAGATTTACTAAATGAAATGGGTGTAGAACCGCTTTAAATAGCACTGATTTCTGTATAAATGACAAATGTCCCAAAAATGGGTCAAAAATGTCCGATGTGTCTGCCATAATGTCGCAGTCACAATAAAAATCGCTGATCGCCGCCATTACTAGTAAAAAAAAAAAATATTAATAAAAATGCTATAAAACTATCCCCTATTTTGTAAACGCTATAACTTTTGCGCAAACCAATCAATAATCGCTAATTGCAATTTTTTTACCAAAAATATGTAGAAGAATACGTATCGGCCTAAACTGAGGAAAAAAAATGTTTTTTTATATATTTTTTGGGATATTTATTATAGCAAAAAGCAAAAAATATTGCATTGTTTTCAAAATTGTCGCTCTATTTTTGTTTATAGTGCAAAAAATAAAAACCGCAGGGGCGATCAAATACCACCAAAAGAAAGCTCTATTTGTGGGAAAAAAAGGACGCCAATTTTGTTTTGGAGCCACGTCGCACGACCGCGCAATTGTCAGTTAAAGCGACGCAGTGCCGAATCGCAAAAAGGGGCCTGGTCCTTTGGCTGCCAATTGGTTCGGGGCTGAAGTGGTTAAAGGATAAGGATATTGTGCAGCACACGGAGCACTTGCACTTTATTATAGATATTATAAATAATTGAATGCTATTTGCACGTTTTTGGATTTGTTTTATAGGATATATTTATTATTACTTTAATATATTTATTTATTTAAAGCAGTTGTGTACCCTTTTTTTTTTTTTACTTTTACCTACAGGTAAGCCTATAATGAGGCTTACCTGTAGGTAAAATTATTATCTCCTAAACTCGTATGGTTTAGGAGATATTTACTTTGCATGCAGCCGCTAAAGTAAGCGACGCATGCACTGTGAAGACCCAGCTGAATGGCCAGCAGACACTGCCGGACCTTACCGGGAAAGAGTTTCCCGCACGCATGTGCAGGAGTGACGTCATCGCGGCCCAGGCTGCTCACAACGCCGGAGCCGCGAACCCAGGAACAATCGTAGAAGGAACATGTCAGCTCCTTCGGCGTGGACCACAATCAGATGTCAAGGCCTCGTTCTAAGGTGAGCATTTCATAATGAGCTAGTATGCGCATACTAGCTCATTATGCCTTTGCCTTGCAGGTTTTTTTGTTTAAAAAAAAAAAGGTAGGGTATACAACTGCTTTAATATATATATTTTATTTATTTTTATATATATATATATATATATATATATATATTATAGTTATTTCATCTAATTATTCACTGTTTGGTCTTAGCGCTGCAAATTTGCTATGTAATTTTGTATTGTCACATTTAGGGAAGTGTGGGGAGTGTTTGCAGCTGTCTATTTTATTTTTCACTAGTTTTCATTGCATTTATTAATTTTAGCAGCTCGCACGGTTTCCACCGACTAACACTGGACCTGCTTCCCACCCCTACGGTGCCCACCATACTTACCTCAAGGGTGGCTGAGGAGTCAGTACTCCCACAGTTAGTCCGGAGGTTTGAAATTTGGGTATTTTCTCCATGCAGCACTTCTGGGACAGACAAGATGGCAAGATCGATTCTGATTGTTCAGTGTCATCACAGAAGCGCTGCATGGAGAAGAGGATAGATTGCTTTTACATGCAGCTGGAGCTCCCATGCTACTTTCCAGGCTCTCCTGCCCCACCAGGGAGCCAGGGACTGAAGCCGGTGGTTCCGCCAGCTTTCCATAGAGAGAATCGAGGACTGGAACTTCCCTGCTCATCTCTATGATATAGGAAACTGGAATGGACAGGGATTTTGTCACTTCTGGTTTCGCCAGTATGTAAACAAGTCATTATTGGCTTGTAAACGCATTTAATCAAACCAATCTCTGTTTGAATAGATTAGTAAGAACGGGGGGGGGGGGGGTGGGGCTGTTATTGGCAGGTAGCAGTCAGCTTGTCAGATATACACACACACTCCCGGTGGTGTGTGTCTGTAAAATCCTACCTGTACAGACCTGGCAGTAAAGGGTTTAAAGGGACCCTATTGCTACACTACACTTTAAAAAAAAAAAAAAGCTGTACCTGTAAAAGAACCATGTAAATACCTTTCCTTCTGCTCACGCTGCTTTGATGTGGAGAACTGAAATTTTGCAGGAGTGTTGATCTGGGTCCCCCTCAGCTCTTGCTAGTTTCTACTTCTGACTTCCACTCACTACACGAGACATGGAAGGGTTGATTTACTAAAACTGGGGTGTGCTAGATCTTCTGCAGCTGTTCTTAGTAACCAATCAGCTTCTAGGTTTTATTGTCAAAGCTTAAGGCCTGAGTCACACCTGTGCTTTTTCCTATGGAATACGTTCTGTAGTGAAAATCTGCAAACATGCAAAACCACTAAAAATGCATAGGTGTGAATCAGGCCTAATTGAAGAAGCTGAAGTTACAAGCAGATTGGTTACTATGCACAGCTGCACCACATCATTTTAGGCCTGACTTTTGCATAAAACCATACCTCCCAACTTTCTGAAATGGGAATGAGGGACACCTATTAGCAAAAGTATGTAGGCATAGGACATGCCCCCTGCCATGCCCCCCTTAAAGGAGAACTGTAATATAAAAATAAAAAATGATTGGTTAAACCCACAAATGCTTTTTTACCACTACTATTCCTTTATACTGGCCTTTGGAATTTAGAAATGCAGCAATTTAGAAATTGGATGAGAGGTTTAGCATTAGGAAACACTTTTTGAAAGATAAATAGTGCATTTTATATACAACTATATAGTTCAGACCAAAATGAGGGACAAATGAGGAGGAATGAGGGACATTGCTCTGAATGAGGGACAGTCCCTCAAAATCAGGGACAGTTGGGAGCTATGATAAAACCCCCAAAACATTACATATTCTCTAAAAGCAGACATCCTAGAGCAGGGGTGTCCCACTCAATTTAACTGAGGGCCGCATCAGCATTGTGGTTCTCCTTAAATGGCCGGTTGTATCTGTAAGACTATATAAAGTCTCCCACCAAACCGCACTGAATGATGAAAGTGGCCAAATTGCACTAACAGTGGGAGGATCTTAAAGGGGCAATAAATACCAGGAGTGCTTTATGTGCAGAGCTCAGGGATTAGCATGCGCTCGTGCTATGGCGACAAACTTCAGTACCATATATTTTCTATAGGCAATGTTTAAAAGTCCCATATAGGTCATCAGTTTAGCATTACAGAGGAGGTCTAATGTTAGAAATATTGCTCTCACCCTGGTGTGCGTGGCGCTATGTAACATGGGTTTTCATGGGTAGACACCGCCGGTGCATGTGCTTACATTCGTACGTTCGTGTGGGGTGGGGTGGCCTCAAAAGCTTTTTTTAGTTAATTATTTTTTTTTTGGTCACATGTTCTCTTTAATGAGATATCCAAGGTCTAAAAGACCCTTCATTTCTCCCCTGTGCTCCATTGAGTATGATGCAATGTAGATTGCATTGCATCACATTCTTTCCTGCCATGCTGGCTGGGGAAACTGACAGGGCAACCCGAGAGTGACATCAAACACATCGCTTCTGGGTCATCAATGAGAAGGGGAGGAGAGAGGATGTGTGGCAAGGGGGGCAAGCGGGATACCTGGCGTGGGCGCACAGTACTGAGGGGGGGGATGTAGAAGTAATCGGGCGGCAGTGCAGCCTCCTGGTCCTCTCAGACCTGGCAGCCAAATGGTCTGTACTAGATGTGACTTTGGGTATAATAGATAGTGAGAGGGAAAGAGACTAATGCCGCGTACACACGGTCGGAATTCTCATCGGAAAAAGCTCTGATGGTTTTCCCGTCGGAATTCCGATGGAATTTCGCTCAAACTGTCTTGCCTACACACGGTCACATCAAATTCCGATGGTCAATAACACCACGCCTTAAAAAACGTTCAACTGCACTATAAAAGGGAAGTTTAATGCTTCTGAGCATGCGTCGAATTTTAAAAGAATGAATAATTTATATAGCGCTACAATGCGAACTGAATCGCCTTAATGCGTTGTATTCGTGCTTTGTTGTCAAGCTTCTTAGAAGAGGTAGGTCTTGAGTTTTTTCCTGAAGGCCTGATGGTTTTCTTCCATGCGGATGTAGGTTGGTAGAGCGTTCCATAGCCGTGGTCCTTGGACAGCGAATCTCAGTTCCCCCTTTGATTTGTAGCGGGATTTGGGAATAAGGAGGAGGTTTTGATTAGCCGATCTAAGACTGCAATTGGGTATGTAGTGTTTTATTTTCTTGAGAAGGTATTGAGGAGCGTCTCCATGTGTGCATTTGTGGGTGAGGCAGAGGGTCTTGAATGTAACTCGATTCTTTACGGTTAGCCAATGTAGGCTCCTCAGAGAAGGGGAGATGGATTCCCTGGGTTTTTTTCCTGTTATCAGTCTTGCCGCCGTATTTTGGATAAGTTGTAAGCGCGCAAGTTGATATTGGGGTAATCCTATGTAAAGGGAGTTTGCGTAGTCAAGTCGAGAATTAATGACTGTTCCAACTACCACTGCTTTGTCCTCCTTTGGAATGAAGGGGGTGAGTCTGCGTGGCAGGCAGAGGAGATGGTGAGAACCACTGACTACTGCTCCTATTTGTGCATCCATTGATATTTCTGAGTCAAAAATGACTCCGAGACTCTTGGCCTTGGTCCTTGGGGAGATGGTCTGTCCAAAGATGGTGGGTGGTGTCCCGGGGATCTTGGTTCGGGAGATTTGATTTGCATGTAGAATAAGAAGTTCTGTTTTTGATTCGTTAAGTTTGAGGGAGCTAGTGGTCATCCAGTCGTCTATCATAGTGAGGCATTTTTCTAATTGCTGATGATGGTCTTTTTGTCCGGTGATACGAAAATATAATTGCGTGTCGTCAGCGTATGAGTGGAAGCAGAGGTCTGATCTTCTGATGATTTTGAGGAGTGGGCGGATGTATATGTTGAAGAGCACTGGCGACAAGGGTGATCCTTGAGGGACTCCACAAGAGATTGCCCGTGTTTCAGAGGTGAAAGCTCCTAGTTTCACTGTCTGAGACCGATTTCCTAAGAAGGATGCGAATCATTGTAGATCTGAGTCTGTGACTCCTGCTACTTCTGTGAGGCGGATGAATAGAGTATTGTGGTCCACAGTATCAAACGCTGCACCGAGGTCCAACAGTACCAGGAGACATGATTCTCTGTCATCTGCTGCTTGGAGGGCGTCGTCCCATATCTTCAGGAGTGCGGTTTCTGTCCCATGGCCTGGGCGGAAGCCTGATTGTAGAGGGTCCAGGAGTTTGTGTGTGTCCAGGTGGCATTGTATACCGCCTTTTCCATAATCTTGGAGATGTTGTTCAGGCTTGTTATCGGTCTGCGGTGGTTAGGGTCCCGGGGGTCGAGGTTGGGTTTCTTTAGCAGGGGTTTGATGATGCCTTGTTTGAGGGCACCTGGAACAATCTCTTCTTTGAACGATTGATTTATGAGGTGCGTTAGGGTGGGAGCCAAGATGTCGGAGCATTCTTTCAGGAGTTTTGTGGGGATGATGTCAATAGGAGATGTGCTGTCTCTGAGGTTTTTGATTATGTTTTTAGTGATATCCGTGGTAATTGGGATCAGAGAAAACTTTGGTGGTTGTGGGATGTTTGTGTCGATATCGTCTTTTTGCTCTGGTTGACTGCGGTTGGATGTTTTTTTCTGATGAATTATTTTCCGGATGTTGTCGATTTTGTTGATGAAAAAATCTGATAATTGCAGAAATCTTGGGTTTGGTTTGCGGGGGGCTCATCGACTGAGCGACTATTTTAAAAAGTTCCCGAGGGCGGTTTAAGGCCGCTGAGATGGTATTTGAGAAATAATCTTTTTTAGCTTTGAAGATTGCTTTGTGATAATTCTCTGTGAGTCCTTTGTAGTTTGTGTGATTTTCCTTGATAGGATTTCTTCTCCATGCTCTTTCAGCTCTTCTGCGTTCTTGCTTGAGTAGCGTGAAAGAGCTATTAAACCATCCTGCGTTTTTCCTCCTGATGAGTGTTCTGCGTTTTGGAGCCACTGAGTCTGCTGATTGTAGTAATACATTGTTTAGGGAGCTGAGAGTTTGTTCCGTTGAGTGGGTTAAATTCAGCGTTGCTATTTTGTTTGATAAAGTGGTTTTGAAGGTTTCAGAGTGCAGTTTCTTCTGCGATCTGGTCCAATGAGTTGTTGTTGCAGGTTTCTGTTTTTGTTTTTGGTGGGTGGTATTGGTAGAGATTTTAAATTTGATGGCGTGGTGGTCCGTCCATGGTAGTGGTATGTTGTCGAGTATGTTGATGTCCAAATTTTGTTTGAAGATGAGGTCCAGGGTGTGTCCTGAACCATGTGTGGGAGTCTTTATCAGTTGCTGGAGACCCAGTTCTTCCAGTTGGCTGATGCAGGCGGTCGCAATAGGGTCTTGGGAAGAGTTTGCCCAGAGGTTAAAGTCTCCAAGTAACAGGAAGTTTTTGGATTTCAGGGTGTGTATTGATTGAATTTTGCGTGTCGGAATTGCATACACACGATCGGAAAATCCGATAGAAAGGTTTTCCGTCTGAAAAATTAAGAACAGGTTCTCAATCCAAAGTCCATCGGAAATTCCGACAGAAAAAGACCAATGGGCATACACGCGGTCGAAAAATCTGATGAAAAGCTCCCATCGGACTGTTTCCATCGGAAATTCCGACCGCGTGTACGCGGCATAAGTCGAACCTATACAAAGTCTTCAGTATAAATGTATCAGGATAAAAATACTTTTGAAAAGCTAGGTTAGGGGTTGGAGCCTCTGTTGGGTTTTTATTGCTGTCTGTGTACACTTTTTGCAAGATTCACTTTCTATTTTAGTCCCGGTGACCTTTAACAAAAGACAATATTTTGAATTGTCACCAGAACATGGCTAGAGGGGCAATCTTCCAATAGGAACATTTGTGATAGGGGCACATGCCCACACATGCCACACACAGCCTTACTTATCACTATTACAACAGCCAAATGTGTTAAGATTCCGACCCCCTTTCGGCCGCTAGCGGGGCGTTTTTAACCCCAAAGAAGTGGCTTAAAAACTCCTGTGTTGTTGCTCTTCTGAAGCGCTGCCCATTCATTCCAATAGGCAGGGCGTTTTGGGAGAGCTAAATACAGCATTCCCAAACCGCCCCAAAGATGCTGCTTGCAGGACTTTTCGGGAAACACCGCCCAGTGTGAAAAATCACACTTGTTTTCAGGCACTTAGCAGAGGCTATTTCCAGTGCTAAAGCACCTGAAAACCTCCCCAGTGTGAAAGGGGTCTTAGGCTTGCACCAATCTTCTGATCCTATTTCTTGATTTCTTGCTGCAATCTTAACAAAAGAAAATAGGATTTTTATAACAGCTTACCTTACCGGTAAAATCCTTTTCTTCGAGTACATCACGGGACACGGGAAAAAAAGAACCACAGTAATTACTGAATGGGTTATATAGGCATCTCTAGGTGATGGACACTGGCACACCCTAGAAAGGAAGTTTAGCTCCCTTTTATAACCCCTCCCCTTACTGGGAGTACCTAGTTTTGTAGCAAAGCAATATACGTGTATTAGAAGAGGGGAGGGACCTCTGTGTACTGTGATGTCCAAAGGCGATATCCTCATGCCTTCTCACATCCACCTGATAGAATCTGGTGAACGTATGGACTGAAGACCAAGTTGCGGCCTTGCAGATTTGAGCCATGGAGGCCTGGGTGATGCACTGCCCATGAAGTACTAACAGCCCTGGTGGAGTGCGCTTTGATTTGAAAAGGTGGAACTTTCCTCTTCAAACCATGAGCTTGAATAATTACTTGCCGAATCCACTTAGCAATAGTAGATTTCGACGCTGCCTGTCCTTTTTTAGGACCTTCAGGCAACACAAACAAAACATCCGTTTTCCGAATCTGGGCAGTCGCCTCCAAATAGGTTTTGACCGCTCTCACTACATCCAGAGACTGTAGTGACTTTTCTTTCGTAGAACAGGGTTCTGGACAAAAATGAAGGTAGAACAATATCCTGGTTTAGATGAAAACCTGAAACCACCTTCAGTAGAAAGCTAGGATGAGGACGCAATACTAATCTATCCTTGTGAATAATTAAATATGGCTCTTTACAAGAAAGAGCCGCCAATTCTGATACCCTTGCAGAAGAAATGGCTACCAGAAAAATGTGCTTCCTTGTCAAAAGGACCAAGGGAATATGTTGTATCAGCTCAAAAGGCTGTTTCTGTAATGCCGACAGAACTAAAATTTAAGTCCCAAGGGTTCAGGGGTGCTCTAACCGGTGGATTAAGCCACGTTACCCCCTGTATAAAGCTTCGGACCAAAGAATGCAAAGCAAGCGGACGTTGAAACAATACCGATAAGGCCGAGACCTGGCCCTTAATAGTACTCAAGGCCAGCTTCATCTCTAACCCTATTTGCAGAAAAGCAAGGATTCTACCTATGACATACTTCCTGGGATGCCAACCCCTGGATTCAAACCAGGAAACATATGCCTTCCAGACTCTATAATAAATGACTCTGGAAGCTGGCTTCCTTGCATTAATCAAGGTAGATATTACTGAGTCTGAAAGCCTGCAATTCTTCAGAATGTGGGTTTCAATAGCCAAACCGTTAAATTTAGCATTTGTAAGGTAGGATGGAACACTGGTCCCTGCGCTAGCATGTCTGGACGTGGTGGTAGGGTCCATTGGGGCGTGGTGGTAGGGTCCATTTTTACTATTTCTGCATACCATGATCTTCTGGGCCAAGCTGGGGCCACCAGAAGTACCAAATTCTTTTCCTGCTGGATCCTGCGAAGAAGTCATGGTAGCAGCAGAATAGGAGGGAATGCATAAATCAGTGAGAAATGATCCCATGGGGTCACCAACGCATCTGTTCCGCATGCGAGTGGATCCCTTGTTCTTGACACAAAGTTGTCAATCTTGTTGTTTGAACCTGGATGCAAACAGATCTGCGTCCGGGATCCCCCATCTTTGGCATCAAGATGTCGGGGTGAAGAGACCATTCCCCTGGGAACAATTGCTGGCGACTTAAGTAGTCTGACTGCCAGTTCTCTACCCCTGGAATGAAGATTGCCGATATGCACGGCACATGCTTTTCTGCCTGGGTTAGGATCTGGTTTACTTCCCCCTGGGCTGCACAACTCCTGGTGCCCCCTTGGTGATTGATATAAGCCACTGCTGTGGCTTTGGTAGATTGGATCCTGACAGGACAACCTTGCAACCTGAATGTCCAGGCTTTTAGGGCTAGGTACGCTGCCCGAATCTCTAGAATGTCTCCTCTCGGTTTTGGACCATTTGCCTTGGACAGTCATCTCTTCCAGAACTGCTCCCCAACCCGAAAGGCTGGCATCTGTTGTTACCACCTTCCAGGTAACTGGTAAAAAGGATTTCCCTTTCCGCAGATTCTCGGGTACCAACTACCAACTGAGGCTCTGAGGCATCCGAAAATCTAACGGCTGGACTTTCTTGTTCCAGGCAGACAGGATACTGTTTTGCAGCAGTCTCAAATGAAACTGAGTATAGGGAACCCCTTAGAATGAAGCCACCATCTTTCCCAACAACCTCATACAAAGGCGAATAGAAGGACCCTTCTTCGCCCTGACTACCTGAACCAGCTCCTTTATGGCGCTGATTTTTGCCTGGGGTAAAAACACCCTCTTCTGGGTTATATCTATAACCAGACCCAAGTACTCTAGTCTTCTTACTGGATTTAAAAAAGACTTCTCTAGGTTGAGGACCCAACCTAGGTATTCCAGGTAGTTGACTTTGGTGACCAAGCTTTGGTCTAAGTTGGCTACCGACCGGTCTATTAAGAGCAGGTCGTCTAGGTACACTATAATCGTTATACCCTGGGCCCTTAATCTGGCCAGAGTGTAAACACTCAAGGTGCAGTAGCTAGAACGAACGGTAGAGCTACAAACTAAAAATTTAAATTTTCCACTTCGAAACGCAGATATTTCTGATGAGCAGGGAAAATAGGCACATGCAGGTATGCATCCTTGATGTTTATTGATGCCAGAAGTTCTCCTCCTTGTAGGATGGAGACTACTGATCGGATTGATTCCATGTGAAAAGACCAAATTTTTAGGAACCAGTTTAGATCTTTGAGATCTAAAATGGGTCTGACATCCCCATTTGGCTTTGGCACCGTGAAAAGGTTTGAATAAAACCCCAACCCCTGCTCTTCCATGGGAACCACCATGATTACTTTTTGCGACAAAAGTCGCTCCAACAATTGAAAGAGAGACTTCCTTTTCTCTGGGTCTTTGGGAACATTTGATCTGAGGAAACGAGGAGACAGGAATTCTCGGAACTCTAGTTTGTAACCTAGAGTTATTGTGGAGACCACCCATCTGTCCTGAAAATCCTCCTGCCAGACCCTTGAGAACTGTAGCAGTCTTCCCCCCCACTCGAACGAGCGGGGGCGCCCCTTCATAAAGAGGCTTTAGCGTTCTGTCTTGTAGATTTACTCCCCCAGGACTTCTTTTGTCCATGTGGTTGACTCTGAGTTTTACCTCTTGAACCTGACGGTGGAGACCGTCGCGACTGCCTGGAGGCTGTTGCCCCTGGCACTGGAGAAAGAGCCCATTTAAATGGGGGACGTTTACTCCTTTTCTTAACTGGGGATGATTTGGACAATTATATTCAAAAAATGTGGGAGTACCCTTTTACCAAACAGCCTTACACCATGGAAGGAAAAATCTGCCAGGAGCTTTTTGCATCATGTTTCGGCTGACCAATTTTTCAACCATAAGATTCTACGCATATGCTCCAACCCAAGCGTAAGGCGAGAGGTCTGAAGGATAGAATCTCTGATTGCGTCAACTGCAAAACACAAAGCCGCTGGCAGCTCGGCTAACTCCTAGGCCTGCTGTTCGGGGAAAACCTTAAACACCTGTTTCAAGTGATCTCTCAAGGATTGACATACCCCAATTGAGCTACTGAACCTGCAAAAAAATGTTTTTTTTAACAGAAATTCCAATCTTTTATCGATTGGATCCCTAAGCATTTGAGCGTTGTCAACAGGACAAGTCAAACTTTTATTCACAGGGGATATAGCAGCGTCAATTGCTGGTATACCCCACATCTTTGTAAATTTTTCCTCCATAGGATAAAGTTTTTGAAAAAAAAGGGAAAGATTTTATCTGGGTGATCCCACTCAGAATATATAACCTTTTCCCGCAATGAATGAATAGGAAAAGCATGCACAGCTCGAGGAGGCTTCAGTGAACCCAAAGAAGAAGTGGGCTTTTCCACTAAATGTGGAGCGGACCATTTCAGTAAGAGAATGCTCCAGCAATTTCTCAGCCTGTGAAGCTGAAGAGGTCCTTCCCCACTTGATTCCTCAGAAGAGGAGTCATCAGTCTCATCCCGGTCCTCTGAGGAAGATTTGTCTCCCCTTTCCCAGAGTTCTTCGGTTTAAGGGTCCTGGGTGGTAGTAGGGGACCTAATGCGTTTTCTTCCACTTTGTGAAGATGCGATTAAGGCCACTGATCTTTCCTCTAATCCACTTATGGCTGAGGAAAAAAACTCCTGATATATATACAGGGGCTGAAATGCCAGAAGCAGTTGCAGCCACTGACCCCGATGGCTCACTCTGACCAGCCTCCCTAGGTCTTTCAGGGGGAGATGGTGTTGCAGAAGGGGGTCCTCAGAGCCTGAGGGAGATCCCTTTGAGCCCCTATTTTTCAGGGTATTTGTACTTCCCCTTCTGCCCATAGTGCTAAGCACAAATGCAGAGGTACTACCAGAAATGCACCCACTGCTGAGCAAAATAGTTCAGCAACTGCCGCTGCTATCAAGGCTCAGTCTGATGCTAAGTAAACGTGCCTGGGAATACCTGTGTCACCCACACTCACAGGCCATCCATCTGCTCTGTGTCCCTCCTTTAGCTGTGTGCACCTGCAAAAAGTGCACCTTTATAGCTATGCATGGCCCGCGAGAGTTGAACCACGCCGACGCCGCACTGATGCTCCGCCACCCTCCTCTGACCACCCCTTCTGTTTCCCCACCCCCCCCCCCATCCTTTTTTTTTTTTTTTTTTTAAAAGACTGCTTTTCCGCGCGAGAGGGGGCTCTGATCTGACCGGATCACATGTGGAGGGGGGGCTGGGGCAGAAGAGAGAGGAGGGCAGGTGGATTGAGAGCCGCCGTAATGGCAGCAGCAGCGGGAGCCGTGCGGCATACCGCCAACTGCCCCATGGCCTCTAGCCTAGAAGAAAAGCTGTGGGGGACATTCCTAAAAAGAAAAAAAAAAACCCTTCCCACATGACAGCCCCCAATGGCGACTTTAGGCATAGCAACATTTACTTAATGGAGAAAACCCACAAGAATTAGAAAAATTCCTTAGGAATCTCCCTTACCTTATCCGGCTGCAGGGTTCTGTGGTAAACCTAACAGACCCAATCTTCACCACTCACGGTGGGCTCCATTAAAAAACCTTCAGGAGCCGGGGCCCTTTGTTATCAGGGGATCTACACTCCTGGGCCTGTAAAGCACCCCACAAGCAAAATATGGCTGAAAAAAACAAACACTGGATCCCGTGGTCCAGCACTCTAGAAAGAGAAGCGTTGCAGGCAAAACCTTGTTTTTTTTTAACACAAGGCCTGAGTACCATTCAATTTGGCCTGGAAAAGACACTTTGAATGGATCCGGTTGCATGGCCTGCCCCAGCAAAGATTTCTCCAGCAATTTTCTTTTTTACTCGTGAGCAACACCTTAGACACTGGAGAAAAAACTGAGGTACTCCCAGTAAGGGGAGGGGTTATATAGGGAGCTAAACTTCCTGTCTAGGGTGTGCCAGCGTCCATCACCTAGAGGTGTCTATATAACCCATTCAGTAAATACTGTGGCTCTGTGTCCCGTGATGTACGAAAAAGAAACTGAATTGGCTTGATGTTACTTGCTGTCTTCAGAAATGTTTGGGAACATTTTTTTTAAATGGGCATGGCGTAAAGCCTTTATTCATTTCTTGATGGCAGGATGGCTTACCATCCTGCAGCCCAATAGTCTGGGGGACACGCCACCCTGTGACAAAGTAAAGGCTAATTTTAACAAGATTTTTTTTACAGCTAGGTGGGTAGGAGCTACAACTGAGGAAGAGTTGAGTGAATGAGTCGTTAGCTTGTCCCTCCATTTGATTCCTCATGCTTATGTTCTCAGGAGTTCTATAATACAGATGTCTGGTTAAAAATGAATTAACTGGTACTGGCTTTTCTGTAGAGCAATACTGTATCTATCCTTTTAATGAACATGTTTAGAATGCTTGGTCTGCTTTTTTTTTTTGCACAGCTGGCTGCTGATATGTTCATAAACCATTTTGTATTAGTATGTTCATGTAGATTATAATGAGAGAAATTATCTCAACGAAGTTCTGATCTGCAAGCTTCTTGGAATTGATCTTACTGAAAAGCCTAACTTGTTTTTTTGACAGGTGACATGGGTAAACCAGAACAATAGAAGAAAAAAGTATATTGATAAAAATGTATTTGTGCACAAATATTGTTTGATACATTATTTACAGTTTTTTTTTTTTTCCTTTTTTTTTTCCTTGGTCTTACAGCAAAGCCTAGTAGAAAGTTAACATTTCTGTACCTGGCGAATGATGTGATTCAAAATAGCAAGAGAAAAGGACCAGAATTTACAAAAGATTTTGCACCTGTTATTGTGGATGCATTTAAACATGTTGCAAGGTAGGTTCCTAATTAGATTCTTCTTTTTATTTGTTTGTAGACTTGGGCCTGTTTATAACAATCAACAAAAAGATGACTTTTCAATTAGCTACTGTACATCTTCAATATTTGAAAGTTGTGTTGTTGACATTGCGTGGACAAAATGGTAGGTTGGTGGAAAGAAACTACAGATTGTGCAAAGTTGAGGAAAAAAAACATCATTCCATGAAGATGTATATTTAAAAGGATGTGACATGACATGCACCCAAAAACCACCTAAAATTCCCTGGTTTCCTGTACATTTACCTGGTGAAAAATACATCCACTGAAACTTAACAATATCTGTTCCTAAAAAAGATGCTTACTGTAACATCCTATTGATACATGCCATGTAAACAGTTAACTCCTGAACTAGAACAAAGAAATAAAGAGTTTTTCACAGTGACATCACTGACTCTAAGACCAACTGTTTAGCATTAGTCTATAGCCACTTCGGCTCTCTCACCTATTTACCCCCTATGGACCATATTTCACATTTCTGCTATGTGTCTTTTCATGAGGCTATACCTTTGTATTTACTTATGATAAAGAACTGATACCTATATTGTTTTTTGGGGGACAAGCAGGGTTTTCTCGTGACCCTAAAGTCCTTATAGAATTGTTTTAATTTATTTGCATTTTAAGGGGAAAAAGAGTAAATATCTTTTAAAAAAAAAAAGTATTTTTTCAAGTTTGATCAGTAATATTTTGAACACAAGTTCCATTAATGTGAGGAAAACATACATACATTCTATTCTGCTGCTTGTTTTAGTTACTGCAACATTAACATTACATTTTTGGTACAAAGCATGCTAAAGTTATTTACAAAAGAAATGAGTGTTTTTTTTGTTTTTTGCATACATTTCATTTTTCTCATAATGCATCAGTAATTTATAGTTTCTAATGATTTAAAATAAAACAGATATACCCTAAACCATGTATTTTAACAGTAAATCCTTAAAGATAACAATGTATATACGTGCTTAATAAAAAAATGTTTCCAGCAAATAGAAACATGGAACAGGAGATGAAAGTGTTAAATAGTGAATATACAGGTTGAAATAAAAGGGTTAGGTAGTTAAAAAAAAAAAAGAGCATGTCCTGGTTAATTAAGAGTCAATTCCCTGTGTACACAATAAAAACATTCCTCTGTCAGCTGCAGCTCTCTCACCACAAATCTGTCTAAGGCCCCTTTCACACTGGGGCGTTTTTCAGGCGGTACAGCGCTAAAAATAGCGCCTGTATACCGCCTGAAAAAATCCGGCCCCATTCACTCCAGTGTGAAAGCCGGCGGGCTTTCACACTGGAGCGGTGCGCTAGCAGGACGGTCAAAAAAGTCCTGCTAGCAGCATCTTTGGAGCGGTGTATTCACCGCTCCTATACCGCTCCTTCCCATTGATTTGAATGGGACACTGCGGTAATACCCCGGCAATACCGCCGCAAATCGCTGCTACGGTTTTATGGACATGTAAGACGCCCAAGGTAGGCAACTGGTTAGAAACAGGGTATCTCCCCATGAAAACACTGCAATAAAACTGAACTCGTTGGGTAAGAACAAATTTGGCCCATTTGCTGTGTAAAAATACACTGCACATACGGTACAGTATTCGCTCATTATACACCAATTCAGAAAAGCCTTGTTTTCTTTTCACTCATTGCAAAGCTTTCTGTGATTGGAGGAGGGGAGGATGAACATCAGTCTCCCTCTTTCAGTCATCAAATGGAGCAGCAGCCAAAGGTGGGACAGTCATCAACAGAGGTTATTTTTTTAAACCGCAAATGGCCCAAAATTGTTTATTTTTCTTCTCAGTTTAGCGTTAAAGTTATCTGTGGTATTTAAAACTATTTTGGTGACAGGACCCCTCTCAGTTTTCAATCCAATGTTTTTGAGAAGTAAGATAGGAGGTAGTCAACAATATAATTCTTTTTTTTAACTTTGTGGTTTGTTTTTAACATTGCTGTGCTGCACCTATGATGAACTGGTTAGGGTGATAATGCAGATTTTTATCCTTACCCTGCATACTTTTAAATGTTTTTTTCTCTGTGGACTTACTGAGGCAAGAATAATAGAGCTTGAGGCAAAAGCTCTGCTGTGCCCTTGCAGTGTACTGATGGGTTCAGTTCAACGCATCCTTTTAATAGTCCGAAGACCCGGGGATCATATGCTTAGTGTACCCTTTTAACACCTGTGCAAAATAGCCTAAAGTGTTGGTTCACCTAAAACTGGTATTTAAGTTTTAGATTAAAATGGGGTTTACCACAACCCCCCCCCCCCAAACCTAAAACTTAGATACATGCAGCACTGCTTGCTCAGTGCCCCCTCCCACCAACGCCTTTTCCCAGACAATGACATGCCTGAAGAAGGGGCCCTGCGCGGCTCCGAAACGTTGCACTTATCTCTGTGATGTGATCTCTCTCAATAAAGAAACCTTTGGATAGTGATTATTGGTGTGCTGTGCTGGGGAATATGTACACTTTGATGTTTCCAGGACCCAGCTGGTAATCGCTGCAGCACCCACCATTTTAAGAGCCATATTTGTCAGGTACGTGTGCGATAGGAATATTGACAAGACTTTCCCCAGGCTCTGACGTCCAATTGTGGAGCCCGGGAGCGACGTGACCGGCGGCGGCACTATACAGAGAGCGAGGAACTGATGTTGTTCCTTCCTCTCTGTGACCCCGAAAACCATAAGCGACAAGGATTTTGTCACTTTTAGTTTCAGCTCCTTTCCTCCATTACTGGCCAGGGAATCTGTGTCTGATCGGCTGCACTGGAGGCCAGAAGAGAGATTTGGGGTCTAATAGACCCCAGATCTCGCCATAAAGAGGACCTGTCGTGGCCCATGCTGTCGCAAGGGATGTTGTTTATCCCTTGTAATAGCAATAAAGTGTATATATGTGTGTGTATATATATATATATATATATATATATATATATATATATATATATATATATATATATATAAAAAGAGACAATGAAAAAAAAAGTTTGGGATAAAATAAATAATATTATTTAAAGCACCCCCATGCTTATGTTCAAATGTGAACGCATACTCAAGTCCCTCACGCATATATAAACGGTAATCGCAGCACACATGAGGTATTGTCGTGCAAGTCAGAGAGTAGCAATTTTAGCACCAGACCTCCTTTGTATCTCTAAACTGGTAACTTGTAAAGGCGCTTAAAGCGTTGCCTTTGGAGAATTTTAACCACTTAAATATAGGGCACTTTTACCCCATTCCTGCTCAGGCTAATTTTCAGCTTTCAGCGCTGTCACACTTTGATAATTGCGCAGTCATGCAATACTGTACCCAAACTAAATTTTTATCATTTGGTTCACACCACTATAGATTTTTTTGGTGGGATTTAGGGCTGCAACTAACGATTATTTTCATAATCGATTAGTTGGCCGATTATTGTTTCGATTAATTGGATAATAACCTCCAAAAAAGTGTGGTGTATAATTTAGTTAATGGGGCTGTAAAGATTTCTTTTTATTTTTTAAATAAACAAACATGTCACACTTACCTCTTCTGCAAGGGTTTTGCACAGAGTGGCCCCAATCCTCCTCTTCTGGGGTCCCCCAGCAGCGCTCCTTGCTCCTCCACACATCGAGTGCCCCCTCAGAGGCCCGCATTCTAAGGGGGACACTTGTGCGGGCGCCCTCCCGAGTCCTGCTGCTGCTGCATCCATTGACACAGAAAGCAGCACTCGGCCCCGCACCCCAGCTCCCGTGTCACTGGATTTGATTGACAGCAGCGGAAGCCAATTGCTGCTGCTGCTATCAATCTATCCAATCAGGACCCGAGACAGTGGCTGGAGCTGCTGGGCTCGTTCTCGCTCACTGTATCACTCGGCCCCGCCCCCCGGAGCGCAGCATCATTGGATGTGATTGACAGCAGCGCTGCTTTCAATCCTTCCACTGTAACCAATCAACGGCCAGGGTGAGCGGCGAAGAGGATGTCGGGGCGAGCGAGGGACTTTTGAGGGGTCAGGTAAGTAAAACAGGGGGGCTGGGGGGGCGGTATTGTTGGATGTTTTTTCACCATAGAATGCATTAAGGTGAAAAAACTTTTACCTTTACAACCCCTTTAATGCATTCATTTGTTTAAAACCCCTTTAATATGTAAAGTTTAAAATAAAAGGCAATTTATTCTTAAATATCTCTATGCAGTGGTAAATATAAATAACCAGCTATATGGTTAGGGAGCAAAATCATCTCTAATTTAAAACTAAATGTTAAAAGCAAGTAAAATTTTCAAACGACATTCTTTTATTCAGCGAATGTACAAATATTTTTGTAATGAATATTGTCATCTGTAAATCGATAAATGTATGGCCAGCATAAGGCTTGGTTCACATCTATGTATTTTGCTTTTGATCCATTTCTGCAGTGCTTTTTACTGTGCAGTTTGCATTTTTACACCAGCGATTTTTCTGCGATTTGCGTTTTTTGCATTTTTTTTGCCCAATTTGTTGTTGGGCAGATAGAAAAACACAAATCGCGGCAACAACGCACTACATGCTTTTATGAACTATAGTGCGTTTCTGCAAAAAGCACCAAAAAAAATACGAATAGGTGTGAACCAGGCCTAAGACGTTTAGTAGCAGCATGCTTTTTTTGTATCAAATTTCAAATTTTGTATAAAATTAGCCCTTTATAGTACAAAAAGAGCAGATAACCACTACTATAAGGGGTTCTCATTTATACTGTGAAACAGTGAAAGTAAAAAGAAAATACATTTTATATATATATATATATATATATATATATATATATATATATATATATATATATATATATATATATATATATATATATATATATAATATATATATATAATACACTCAGAAGTAGGATATATGGGCATATATTTTACTTGTAATGCCTTCTATTACCTCCAGTCTATCAGCCTCCACTTTCTCTGGGTTCAGATGGTGGTCCTCCCTGCACAGTCTTTAAAGTGATTTTTTTTTTTTAACCGCTTCCCGACCAGTCGCCACAGTTATACTGCGGCAGGTTGACTCCCCTGCGCAAGCTGTCGTAGCTGTATGTTGGCTCTTTAAGATACTGTAGTAGGCGCGCGTGTGCCCGCAGCGTTTCCCCGGAGCCGATGAGCGTGCTCGGTGGGCCCCCGCAATCGCTTGTGACAGAGCGAGAACTGGGATCTGTGTGTGTAAAGGTCAGGGGAGAAGAGACCGAAAAGTGTGTTCCAACCAAGTAGGATCGGTCTCCTCCTCTAGTCAGCCACTGTTTGAACACACATAGAGGGAACTCATTTAACCCCTTGATCGCTCCCTAGTGTTAACCCCTTCCCTGCCAGTGACATTTATACAGTAATCAGTGTATATGTTCGCTGTATAAATGTCAAATGTCCCAAAAAAAGTGTCCGATTTGTCGGCCGCAATGTCTCAGTCCCAATAAAAATTACAGATCGCCGCCATTACTAGTAAAAAAAAATTAATAATAAAAATTCCATAAATCTATCCCCTATTTTGTAGACGCTATAACTTTTGTGCAAACCAATCAATATACGCTTATTGCGATATTTTTTTTTTTTTACCAAAAATATGTAGAAGAATGTATATCGGCCTAAACTGATAAAGACATTTTTTTTTTTTTTTTGGGGGATATTTATTAAAAATTGTCGCCCCTTTTTTTGTTTATAGCGCAAAAAATAAAAACCGCGGAGGTGATCAAATACCAAAAGAAAGCTCTATTTGTGGGGAAAAAAGGACATACATTTTGTTTGGGTACAACGTTGCACGACCGTGCAATTGTCAGTTAAATCGACGCAGTGCCATATTGCAAAAAATGGCCTTGTCATTTAAGGGGGAAAATCTTCTGGGGCTTAAGTGGTTAAACAACAAACATGTTAAACTTACCTGCTCTGTGTAATGGTTTTGCACAGAGCAGTCCTGATTCTCCTCTTCTGGGGTCCCCTATCGATGCTCCTGGCTCCTCCTGCCTTCAGAGTGCCCCAATAGCAAGCTGCAAAGTATAGTATAGAGTGCCCCAATAGCAAGGTAAAAAAAAACGTCTGCCTTTTAGAACCACTCACTTCCTGCCCAGGACTACATGTCCCTTGAGACATTGCTCCTCACACATTCATATTCACAAGTTCTCCGTCACTTACTGACATGTATGGATGGTGTACTGAGCTGTATGTGTGCTGCACTGTATTTCCTGATATGTAAAGAAATAATGCATTCTTTATGCAGGCCAACTAATCGGCTGGCCGATTAATCGATTATGAAAATAGTTGTCACCTATTTTTATAAGCGATTAGTTGTCGATTAATCGATTAGTTGTTTCGGCCCTAGTGGTATTTAATCAACACCGTTTTTTTTTATTTTTTGTTACATAAATGCGTTTTTCTTTGTTTCCGTTATAAAATTTTGCAAATAGATAATTGTTCTTCATAAATTTAGGCCAAAATGTACAGTGGGGAAATTAACTATTTTATCCCCTGCAGATTTTGTAAGTTTGCCCTCTTACAAAGAAATGAAGGGTCTATAATTGTTATCATAGGTGTATTTTAAATGATAGAGACAGAATATCAACCAAAAATCCAGAAAAAACACATGATACAAATGTTATAAATTGAGTTGCAGTTCAGTGAGTAAAATAATTTTTTGATCCCCTACCAACCAACAATAATTCTAGCTCCCACAGACTGGCTACAGTATGTGCTCATGTGGTACACAGATTAGTTCTATCAATTTAAAAAGGTGCTCCTAATGACAACTCGTTGTGTGTATAAAAGACACCTGTCCGCAGAATTTTTCTTCCATTCAAACCTCACCATCATGGGCAAGATCAAAGAGCTGTCAAAGCATGTCAGGGACAAGATTGTAGACCTGACAAGGCTGGAATGGGCTACAAGACCATCAGCAAGAAGCCTGGTGAGAGGGAGACAACTGTTGGAACAATTATTCGCAAATGGAAGAAATACAAAATAAGCATCAATTGCCCTCGGTCTGGAGCTCCATGCAGGATTTCGCCTCATGGGGTAAGGATGTTCATGAGAAAAGTGAGGGATCAGCCCAGAACTACAAGGGAGGAACTTGTGAATGATCTCAAGGCAGTTGGGACCACAGTCACCAAACAAACCATTGATAACACAATACGCTGCCATGGATTGAAATCCTGCAGTGCCCGCAAGGTCCCCCCTCCTCAAAAAGGTGCATGTACAGGCCCGTCTAAAGTGTGCCAATGAATATCTAAAGGATTCAGAGAAGGATTGAGAGAAAGTTCTATTGCCAGATCAAAATTGAGCTCTTTGGCATTACCTCTACTCACTGCACCATCCTTACAGTCAAGCACGGAGGTGGAAACATTATGCTTTGGGGCTGTTTCCCTGCTAAAGGTACAGGCCGACTTTGTCGCATTGAGGGCCAATGGACGAGGCCGTGTAATGTAAAGTCTTGGATATGAATCTTCTTCCCTCAGCCAGAACACTGAAGATGGGTCTTCCAACATGACAGTGACCCAAAACATGCCACCAAGACAACAAAGGAATGGCTCAAAAAGAAGGTCATGGAGTGGCCTAGCCAGTCTCCAGACCTTAATTCTATAGAAAATTCATGGAGGGAGCTAAAACTTTGAGTTGCCAAGTGCCAGCCAAGAAACCTTAAGGATTTAGAAAAGATCTGTAAAGAAGAGTGGACCAAAATCCCTCCTCAGATGTGTGCAAACCTGGTAACCAACTACAAGAAACGTCTTACCTCTGTGCTTGCCAAAAAGGGTTTCTCCACCAAGTACTAAGTTACGTTTTGCTTGGGGATCAAATATTTATTTTACTAACTGAACTGCAACTCAATTTATAACATTTGTATCATGTTTTTCTGGATTTTTGGTTGATCTTCTGTCTATATCACTATCACACCTATGATAAAAATTATAGACCCTTAATTTCTTTGTAAATGGGCAAACTTACAAAATCTGCAGGGGATCAAATAATTATTCTCCCACTTTATTCTGCTACATTTCTTTGGTGAAAATAACCCAAATCAGTGTTTATTATTTTGTCTGTAGGAAGGTTATAGAGTCCACAAACTATGGTATACATATCTGAAAATTGATCAGTCCTGATGTACTGACGGCCTATCTAATTTCTTGAGGCCCAAAAATGTCAGGACAGTACAAATATCCCCCAAATGACCTCTTTTTGGAATGTAGACAGAGTCCAATGTATTTATTAAGAGGCATGACAAGTTAGTTCTTTTTGGAAACGGAAGAAATAAAAAAAAATATATATTTTTTTTCAAATGTTTTTTTTTTTTAACTGTCACCAGTGCAGTACAACATCATCATATAACTGGTGTGGTGGTGATCAGGGACACTGACTGGTTATAGTATGAAAAAAAGATAACAAATATTTTTTTTTATTACATTTTCTTCAATTTTTTTTTTTTTTTAACACACTGTGACCAGAGCAATAAAATTTTACTATAGTAACATTGTAATACTATGGGGAAGTGTTCAGGGTTTATTTTTTATTTTTTACACATTGTGATTGCTTATAGAAATTACTTTCATTGTTATAAGCAAGCATTTTAGTGAATGAAATTGATTTATCAAGTTTGTTCAAACAATGGATGGAAGTCATCCATTGTTTACAACTGTCATGTAATCTGCTGTAATTGGTCACAGCGGTTACATGGTACTGGCAGCGAGCAGGTACACTGATCAATCATCGGCTTGGTGACAGATCGTGCCGCTGTGTGGCACTTTCTGGGAGGACATCATATGACGTCCACTCCAAAGGACCAAAGGCCCACCCGGCCGTCAATGTAAACCGCATGGGTAGGTGTTAAGTACCGTAGTTTGTCACCATTCCACAGGCAGACGCAGTTTTAAAGCATGACATGTTGGGTATATATTTACTCAGCGTAACATCATCTTTCACAAGATACAAAATTATGGGTATTATATTGTGTTTGTGAATGAATGAATGATCTGTATAGCCCTGCAAATGCGAACTGAATCACCTCAAGGCGATTTGTGTACAATAAAATTGTATTAAAGTGTATTATTTTGAAAAATTGCTGCTCAAATACTGTGTGACATAACAAATTGTAACACCCATCATATTATTCTATAGGCCCGCTGCTGAAAATATATATGTTTGGGGGTTCTAAGTACGTTTCCTACAAAAAAAGTAGATTTATACGTGTATGTGCGAAGTGTCAGAATTGGCCCCGTAAGTGGTTAACATTGGCAATGCAGATACTTCACCAAACTTTGTCTTGAGATCTCTAGCAGGAAGATCATTGCACTGGCATTCCCAGGTTTGCTCCCCTTCCATTACAAGGGGGGCACAAAATTGGTAGATCTTAGTGCAAGGCTTAATAGGCATAATGTAGATGGGCAGTGTGTAAAAAAAAAAAAAAAAAAACACCACACCTCCTACACTAAAGCAGCCCCCCAGTCTCCCAACACATCCCTTACCTATTTAAACATTAATCATCTCCTAAAGGGGGCCCTTAACAATTGCAATGACTGTTAGGCAGGCCATGCATTATACAATTTTCTTGTACAATTTTCATTTAAATTTACCAAAACCATATAATATCAGGTCAAACCTAAACAATTTCAATTTGTATGCAATCAGGCAAGTCCTTGCATTGCACAGTTGAAGGTACTGTACAGCTAAAGGAAATTGAATTGGAAAACTGAAAGTTGGCAGGTATAAACTAAACGCAGCAGCTTTTGTGGGAGCTGGTACCTGTCAAAACTAGGTACCCACTCTCCCTCAAAAAAAAAAAAAAAAAATTACATACCAAATGTGGTAGGGGAGGGGGGAGAAGTGCTTAAAGCAGAACTTCCCTTTTTGGGTGGAGCTCCGTTTTAAGCAACAGAGTCACTTTTAGGCCCCTTTCACACTGGGGCGGGAGCGGCGGCGACGGTAAAACAGCGATATTTTTAGCGCTGCTTTACCGTCGTTTATTCGGGGGCGCTAGCTGTGCGGGTTTAACCCCCGCTAGTGGCCGAAAAAGGGTTAAAATCGCTTTGCGGCGGTATTGCCGCGGTGTCCCATTGAAATCAGTGGGTAGGAGCGGTGAATACACCGCTCCTATACCGCTCCAAAGCCTTTTTGACTTTTTTGACCGTCCTGCTAGCGCACCGCTCCAGTGTGAAAGCCTGCCGACTTTCACACTGGAGTGAATGGGGCTGGATTTTTTTAGGCACTGTACAGGCGCTATTTTTAGCGATGTACCGCCTGAAAAACGCCCCAGTGTGCAAGGGGCCTTATCTCCCCCTAAAATGTAAATGCTAAACCCTCCATCTGGTCCTAACATTTAACCTAACCCTAATGCCCCGTACACACGGTCGGATTTTCAGACGGAAAATGTTCGATGGGAGCCTTTTGTTGGAAATTCCGACTGTGTGCAGGCTCCATCGGACATTTTCCATCGGAATTTCCATCGCACAAAATTTGAGATCTGGTTCTCAAATTTTCCAACAACAAAATCCGTTTGCGTAAATTCCGATCGTGTGTACACAATTCCGACACACAAAGTTCCACACATTCTCAGAATCAAGCAGAAGAGCAGCACTGGCTATTGAACTTAATTTTTCTCAGCTCATCGTACATGTTGTACGTCACTGCATTCTTGACGTTCGGAATTTCCGACCAACTTTGTGTGACCGTGTGTATGCAAGACAAGTTTGAGCTAACATCCGTCGGAAAAAAAACATGGATTTTGTTGTCAGAATGTCCGATCGTGTGTATGAGGCATTCAAGTGGACTTTGTACTAACCTAGCCTCTAAAACTAGGCCCAAACACTAGCCCCTATCCATCTACTATGCAGCTTCCAGAGTGAAACTACTACTATGCAGCTTCCAGAGTGAAACTACATGTTGGCAGTTTGGAATGGGGACTAACAACTTCAGCTAGCTGATCTTGCTAATAGTCTCTTACAACTTTAAGAATTACGTCATTGAGTCAACCTAACAGCATTAATTTTGTAACTGAAATTCTTTATCAGTTTAGGTATACTTATGTAGCTAGCCCCTTAAAGTGGTTGTAAAGCTTACATTTTTTTTTTCATAAAAATTACAAACATTCCTATACTTACCTGCTCTGTGCAATGGTTTTGCACAGAGCAGCCCCAGTACTCCTCTTCTGGGGTCCCCCCCGGTGCCCCTGGCTTCTCATTATTGTTTGCCCCCACGGAAAGCCGCTTTCCATGGGGTCACCCATGTGGGCTCGCTCCAGAGTCCTGTGGCTGCGTCCTTTTGACACAGACCACAGGACTCAGCCCCGCCCTCTGCTAACATGTCACAGCTTTTTTGACAGCAGCAGGAGCCAATGGGGAGAGCAACAGCGGCTGGAGCCGCTGCGCTCTCCCCATGTACATGCACATCGCTGGATCGGATCAGGCTCCGGTAAGAAAGGGGGGGGGGGGGGGGGTGGAGCTGCAGCACAGAATGTTTTTTACCTTAATGCATGGAATACAAGGTAAAACAACCTTGAGACTCTACAACCACTTTAACTTATTTTTTTGTTTTCTAGTTTTGCCTTTCTATTAATATCTTAATTATTTTGCCGTAGTGAAACAGATGAGAGCTGTAAGAAGCATTTGGCTAGGGTCCTCTCTATATGGGAAGAGAGGGCTGTGTATGAAAACGATATTCTGGATCATCTGAAGACCGCTTTATGTAAGTTATCTGCTCAATAAGTCATATTTTTTAAGAGTGTATTCTACCGACAATCGTTTTATGATGTTTTGGAAAGTCTTCCCTAAAGTTGAATTATTTTTTAAATATTCCTTGAAATATTTTTTATCTGTTACATTATATATACTTGTAAGAAAGCCCTCGTCATAATTTCAAAAGACAGAAATAATTTACTGTATTTCCCGTATGGTATTTATTTTTAGTCTTACATTATGTTACACAGGTTAGTATTCTGAAATACTGGGTTAAACTGCTACCTTCAGTACAATTGGACTCTGGCAAAGCTGTAAGGACAGCCCAGTATAACCACTCCCATGCATGCTAGTTCCTTTCAAAGCAGGGAAAGGATTTATATTCTCCTAGAGTGGCAAACCCTATTCCATTTTTTTTTTTTAAGTGCTATCATTAGTTTTTTTTTCTAGCAACATTCCATGGCTACTGCACAACAACTTGCAACTGTAGCGACTACTCCTTTACTTTGCCCTAGAGGAGCTGTACGTGGACCTTGCAATGAAGATGATGTGGGGCCAACCAGTAATTTTGCTTTTTGGCACTGGATCCTGCATTTGGCATTCGAATACGCAAGTGGATGCTCTACAGGTCTAGGGCCGAGGTACATACAGTATCTCACAAAAGTGAGTACACCCCTCACATTTTTGTAAATATTTTATTATTATATCTTTTCATGTGACAACACTGAATAAATTACACTTTGCTACAATGTAAAGTAGTAAATGTACAGCTTGTATAACAGTGTAAATTTGCTGTCCCCTCAAAATAACTCAACACACAGGCATTAATGTTTAAACCACTGGCAACAAAGTGAGTACACCCCTAAGTGGAAATGTTCAAATTGGGCCCAAAGTGTCAATATTTTGTGTGACCATCATTATTTTCCAGCACTGCCTTAACCATCTTGGGCATGGAGTTCACCAGAGCTTCACAGGTTGCCACTGGAGTCTTCTTTCACTCCTCCATGATGACATCACAGAGCTGTGGACGTTACCTTGCGCTCCTCCACCTTCCTTTTGAGGATGCCCCACAGATGCTCAATAGGGTTTAGGTCTGGAGACATGCTTAGCCAGTCCATCACCTTTACCCTTTTCACGCAGCCATTAATGTCTAAACCACTGGCAACAAAAGTGAGTACACCCCAAAGTGAAAATGTTGAAATTGAGCCCAATTAGCCATTTTCCCTCCCTGGTGTCATGGCACCTCATGGCAAAGAACTCTCTAAGGGTCTGAAAAAAATAATTGTTGCTCTACATAAAGATTGCCTAGGCTATAAGACAAGACCCTGAAACTGAGCTGCAGCATGGTGGCCAAGACAATACAGCAGTTTACCGGTACAGGTTCCACTCAGAACAGGCCTCGCCATGGCCGACTAAAGAAGTAGAGCACACGTGCACAGCATCATATCCAGAGGTTGTCTTTGGGAAATTGATGTATGAGTGCTGCCAGCATTACTGCAGAGGTTGAAGGGGTGGGGGGTCAGCCTGTCAGTGCTCAGACCGTATTCCTAAGGACATGGATTTGACTAAGGACATGGATTACTGGAACCATGTACTGTGGTCTGATGAGACCAAAATAAACTTATTTGGTTCAGATGGTGTTAAGCATGTGTGATGGAAACCAGATGAGGATACAAAGACAAGTGTGTCATGCTTACAGTCAAGCATGGTGGTGGAAGTGACATGGTCTGGGGTTGCATGAGTGCTGCTGGCACTGGGGAGCTACAGTTCATTGATGGAACCATGAATGCCAACATGTACCGTGACATACTGAAGCAGAGCATGATCCCCTCCATTCGGAGACTGGACCGCAGGTCACTATTCCAACATTATAATGACCCCAAACACACCTCCAAGATGACCACTGCCTTGCTAAAGCTGAGGGTAAAGGTTATGGACTGGCCAAGCCAAGGTCTGGAGACAAGCCAATGTCTCCAGGCCTAAACCCTATTGAGCATATGTGGGGCATCCTAGAATGAAAGGTGGAGGAGCACAAGGCCTCTAACATCCATCAGCTCCGTGATGTCATCATGGAGGAGTGGAAGAGGACTCCAGTGGCAACCTTTGAACCTCTGGTGAACTCGCCCAAGAGGTTTAAAGCAGTGCTGGAAAATAATGGTGGCCACACAAAATATTGACACTTTGGGCCTAATTTGGACATTTTCACTTGATGTACTCACTTTTGTTGCCAGCGGTTTAGACATGAATGGCTGTGTGTTAAAATTATTTTGAGGGGACAGCAAATTTATACTGTTATACAAGCTGTACACTCACAACTTTACATTGTAGCAAAGTGAGGGGTGTACTCACTTTTGTGAGATACTGTATGCTTGGTGGAACCCAGTCCCTGAAGACTCCTTAGGGGGTATGCCCATCAGAAGGCAAAGACTGTCTAAATTGGGTATACTTCACTCTTTTTAATTTTTTTGCAGGCCAGAGTACATGGCTGCGACACATTTGTTATTGCATTGCACAGTAAGTGCATATTTTTGACACTTAAAAAATTGTGTCGTGCGTGGCTTTCCTAGTGCACTTGCGCTGCAACACAAGTGCCTTGTGTGCATGCCTACTTTTTTCTGCCTCTTCTGCATTCAGCCTGCACAGGACACAATGCTGACTCCACATGAGAATTCACTTTCAGTCATTCTCATGTTTACCTATTGTAACTTGGCCACTGAATGTTTCCCAATACTTTCTACTTTTTGCAGCTGGTTGTCTTCAAGTACGCCTATTTGCAAAAGAACCGGTCCTGTAAGGCTCCATGCACACAGGACACTCAAAAAAGTCGCTCTGGACGTCAGAATGCTGGCAGGAAAATGCTGCTTTAAAAACCCGATTTTATCAGCGTTTTGCATTGGCGTCAATGCGCGTCTAGCCGCGCTGGCTTTTAGCTTCATTTCTCTGCCTCTATTCAAAATCAATGGTTACTTATGGAAGCGCCCCCCCCTCCTGGACCATACCAGGCCACATACTCTCAACATGGGGGGGTTGGTGTTTTGGGGCAGGGGGGCCCTGCACCCCCCCACCCCAAAGCACCTTGTCCCCATTTTGATGAGGACAAGGGCCTCTTCCCTACAACCCTGGCTGATGGTTGTCGGGGTCTGCGGGCGGGGGCTTATCGGAATTTGGAAGCCCCTTTAAAGAAGGGGGCCCAGAGATCCCAGCCCCCACCCTATGTGAATGGGTATGGGGTACATTGTACCCCTACCCATTCACCTAAAAAATAAACACAGTACACAGGTTTTCAAAGTATTTTATTAAGGCAGCTCTGGCGTCTCTTCTGTTTTTCTTCTCCCCTCTCCGGCTCTTCTCCCTCCTCCAGTCCTTCACCCTCCTTCGGTTCTTCTCCCCTCTGCGCTGTCTTCTCCCCTCTGCGCTGTCTTCTCCCTCTTCTGCCGGGTCTTCTCTTTCCGCTGTCTTCTCCCTCTGTTGTTCTTCCGATTTTGACTCAGCACAATCTCTCGATGTAATGCTGGGTCTGTCGTGTGCAATGACTCATAACGGTCTGGGGAGGGTCCACCCGATAATGTCATCCGGAGGCCCCGCCCCCTTAATACATCACCACATGAGGCATGATGGAATGATGATGTCACAGGGGTTGTGGCCTCCGAATGACGTTGGCGGGTGGCCCCGCCCCATGCCAATATAAGTCATTTCACACGGCGGACCCAGCATTACACCCAGAGATCGCGTTGAGTCAATATCAGAAGAAGAGCAGAGGGAGAAGACAGCGGAGAAGATCCGACAAAAGAGCAAGAAGACACGGGGAGAAGAAATCGAAAGAGACTCCAGAGCTTCCTTAATAAAATACTTTGAAAACCTGTGTACTGTGGGTTTTTGACAATTTTTTTTTTAGGTGAATGTGTAGGGGTACAATGTAGGGGGGCTTTCAGATTCCGATAAGCCCCCGCCTGCAGACCCTGACAACCACCGGCCAGGGTTGTCAGGAAGAAGCCCTGGTCCTTATCAACATGGGGACAAGGTGCTTTGGGGTGGGGGGCCATTGATTTTGAATAGAGGCAGAGAAGCGCTTGACGAGGCTTAAAGCTCTGTATACAGCATTAAGCCACGTTTAACAGCTTTTACCGGTGTCTGGCGTTTTCAGGACTGCTCTTTAACGTGATTTTAGGGCGTTCAGACAACAGCTCATAAACTCCCCTGCTGATAAATGTCCAAAAACATAGCACATGAACACATAGGATAACATAGAGGGGAGTTTATGGACTGTTAAAAAAATGGGCAAACTCCCAAAAACTTCCATTCATGAGCTTCAGTGTGCAGGGAGCCTAAGTCTTGCCTGCTCAAGATACATTACCAGCTTCAGGACACCATGCAGCATCCTTTTTTTTGGACTTGGCACCAACAGCCTGGAGTCCCTGCTTGAGTCTATCTGCTCCTTGGAGTATTCCTTAGCTTCCTTAACACCCTCATTTGTCCACTGGGGAGGAAGTTTTCCCAACTCTGTCAAAGCTTAGGCAAAAAATTCTGTTGTTTGCTGACTCAGTATGCAGGGGCTGCAAGCATTTTTAACTTTCAATGATTTTTATTATTATTATTGTGAAAATTTGACATTTCAATAAAACAATATCGTAATACACATCAGAGCAGCCAGAACACTGGCACAGGCTTACAAAAAACTGTGAATTGTAAACATAGACACATATAAGGGATTGCCAAAAAACCTAGTGAGCGAGTATCAGAAGACATTGCAATCTTCTCACAGTATTGATAGGAACATCAAAGAACTAACAGAGTCTGTCTAAAATTATCTCACAGGAGAGAAATCCCATATACCATACATCTTGAACGTATCAGAAAAGAAAGAAGAAAGGAAAGCAGAGAGTGTAGAGAGTGTGGAGTGAAGAGAGGGGAAACCCCGAGAGAGGACAAGAAAGGGATGCTCCTTGGGGACAAGCTAAAAATGGACAAGTCCCTTAGAGCCTCACTTGTACATAGTCAGCCAAGGGGTTCCAAAAGGTCTCAAACCTTTTTACAGTATTGTTAAGTACACTAGCGATTTGATCATTGAGCATTATCCAAGATACCTTTCTTCTGTACAACAATATGCTCACAGAGGCCTTCTTCCATGACCTGGCTATAGAAAGCTTACCTGCTAAAAGCATGTTTGGAGCGAGGCAGATGTGCAATAGGTTAATTTTAACAAAGCCACACGCAGTCGCTGGGCAACGGGAACCCCTGAAACTTTCTCTATCAAGGCAAAAACCCTTTTCCAGAAGCCCTGCAACTTTGGACACTCCCACCATATATGATACATACTACCTACTGCTTGGCATCCTCGAAAGCACAGAGCCGAAGAAGACGGATAAAGCCTTAAAAAGCGAAGAGGGACCATGTACCATTGTGATATAACCTTGGCATTAATCTACACTAGGGAAATGTTCATCACACCCATGTAGGCTGAGTGTAAGGACGAGTGCCAATGGTCAACATCCCTGTCAGAGGCCAGATCCAAATCCCACGCCCGCATGTAAAGGAATTTTTCGGGGGAGTCAAGCGGCAGCCTGTAGATAATAGATATGCCGCCCCTGTGCCCAGCCTCCTGTGCACACGTCTCATAAGGAGTAACCTTAGGTTATTTAGTCACTGACAGGCCTAAAGAATCCAAACAATTATTTCAGGTGGTGGCATTTTAAGCTTGGAGCCACCAACGAAAAGCCTCAGTATCCTGGGAAGGGGGGGAGTCGGAATTGTTGAAGAGGTGATTTAGCAGAAAAAAGGGTGAAACTAGGTTTGGATTGTTACACACTTTTTCTTATACAGCCAAAGAATTAGACAAAGTTGGAGCCAAAATGGGCAGCCTACGCCTTATTAGTTGCCATTCAACATAATCCAATGGCATGCCGTTAACTGCCTTCCTCTCAATTGTTGTTCAATCTGGCTTTTCTGACCGGGCATATACCACCGGCACGGATAGTAACGGGTCAGATTAGGGAGACCCAAATTCCCAGCTGTTTTATTAGTATAACACTTGTTTTGAAAGTGTGTGACCCTTACCATCCCACACATAGCATACAAGTTTGGACTGAAATTTAGATAAATCAGAATGCACAACTGCGGTAGGGACCGGAAAACATATAAAAATACGGGGAAAAGTGTCATTTTGATAGAATGGATTTTCCCAGCCAGGATAAATCATGTCCCACCCAAACCTGGATGTCCTCCTCTAATCTCTTAAAAAAGAGTGAGTAATTTTCTTTATACAGAGATGATAGGGAAGATGACAGACAAATTCCTAAATACGGGATATAATCGGACCTCCAGGCAAACGGAAATGCATCTTGTAGTCTAGTGACCAATGACAATGGGAGATTAACATTTATGGCCACCGATTTGTGTTCATTCACTTGGAGGCCAAAGGCCCATCCGAAAGAGTGTAAGAGACGGGTTAAATTGGGGAGAGGAATTAATGGCGAGGTGACGAAAAGAAGCAAATCATTGGCAAACAATGCACACAGCATTGATAAAACACAAAGAGTGGAGCAATTTGGCAACTCAAAGGCTTGCCCTGGTAGTTCGACACAATTGGTCACCTAAAGGCCTGGATTTATCTAGACTGAGATCCAAGGCAAGGTTCAAATCACCTCCACAAACCAAATTGCCTTCAAAATGTTGGGATAAAGTGCGGAACATGTTTGTAAAAAAGGAGACCTGGCCAATGTTGGGGGCATAGTAGGAGAGAAAAGTATATAGTGTAGTGTTAATATAACCTTTGAGTAAAAGAGAGCGTCCATCAGGGTCTTTCACTTCTTGGATCATAGAAAATGGAGCCTATTTAAGAGAATGGCTACTAGTTTTATTATCTGCATTGGTGATGTAAAATTGTGGAAAATGTTTATGGAGGAAGGATGGTTTGTAGGAGCCAGAAAAGTGGGTTTTCTGCAGAAAAACAATATCCACATTTTGAGAATGATAGTACTGGAATGCTTTACGCTGCCTTACTGGTGAATTTAGGCCCTGGGCGTTGAGAGAGTAATCTCAATAATGGAGTTCTATTTGGGGCCATGGTGTACAGGGGAAAAATGGCAAAAAGGCTGCCAGGCAGCTGCTTACTTCCTGCCGAGGGCCATTAGACTGTTCATCACCAGTGTGCCACCCAGGTCTCCAGATCATAAACATCAGAAAGGTCATCTCTCCGGGTCTCCAAAGGGACAGGAAAAGGAAGAAAAAAGGACAAAGTTTAGAAAAAGACCAAGGACCAAATAAGAAGTGTCATAAAACAGTACAGTTACATTTGTCAAAAAAAGAAAAGAAGGAAAAAGTGAAACCAAAATCTGCCATAAAGCAGGGCAGGGCACAAGATGAGCTTGTGCCATGAGTCATTGGAGGCGCACCTGAACCGGGGGTTGGCTTTAACCGGCCTGATCTTAAAAAACAAAGCAGGTTAATCAGTAGCAAGAAAATAAACTGCTCCTCAGTTAGTGGGTAGTACCATAAGCCAAATGGCCAGAAACCAGAAACATATCACTGTGCAATATTGAAAAACGCATGCCCTCTACATCATCAATGTCATTAACGTCTATATAATATAGAATTGAACATATAAACAGTGTGATAAAAAATATCAAAAACATTCAAATGTAGTGACCAATTAAGATCCTCTTGGATTAAACAGCACCAGCAGGGAACCACTGGACTTCAAGGGGGCGGGCATTCCTGGAAGAGTGTTGGCTTTGTGATTTCCAGTGTGGAGAAATTGGGCGTGGAGGTGGTATGTCACTATCAGGCAGAGATGAGAGACCTTGCCAGGATCCAACAGAGGGTTCCAGATTGATGATCCCAAGATGGAGCAGAATTTTCTCCTCTTCTTGAAGTGTAGAAACCACATAAGATTTATTCTGGTAGGAGAAATGTAGGCGTAGTGGGAAAGTCCAACAATATTTGACATCTTTGCGAACAAGTGTTTGTAAGAGAGGTTTTAAGACACGTCACTTCTGTATGGTATAAGGCGAGATGTCAGTGAAGTCTTGAATCTTATGACCTCGGATGAGCATGGTCTTCGTGGATCAGGATGATTTCATGACCTTCTCTTTGGTAGCATAATAGTGCGGTTTCACAATGATGTCACGTGATAAACCATCAGCGCGAGGTTAATGGTCAGGAAGGTCAGGCAGCAGGAGAAAGGAGCGGACAACAGATTCAGTATCTTTTTCTGACACGAAAATTATAGCACCTGGATTGGTTCTCCAGATCATCAATTTTAGAGAGCACAGTATCAAACTGATCTTGCAGATACTGAATGTGTTGCATATGTTGATTGGTACATGCAACAGTGGTTTGCAGCTTTGTTTCCACTACTTCCACCCTGGTGCCTAGCCCCTGGATATCCGCTTTAATATCTGCAGTTATTTAAGTTGCTATGCGTGCCAAAGCCTGTTCCAGCAATTCAGAAAATATGGCTAGTAAAACTTGTTGCCCCGGATCCACCTCCAGTGAGTGACGGATAGACATGTCTGCTATGCCTGGGCTGAGTGGCTGTAAGCTAGGCTGAGAGTCCAAAAGATCCTCCAGGATGTGGGCAATTAGGAACTTTGTAGAGACTGGCGATTCCCTGGGAGGCAGAGGGATGCTGGAAGGGGGAGAGTGTGCATTGCAGGGATCTGTAGTATGCTCCCGTGTGATTTGATGGCTGTCCTCCTCTTGGCTGAGCCTGAGCTGGGGCAGCCATCTTGGATTCCTGCTGTGCAGGGCGGCAGCCTGGATTCGGTGACCCACTCCACTGGCCATTTAAGGAGCAAGCAGGGAGGTCTGAGAGGCTGATCGGCCCAGCGGGAGGCGAGGAGAACCTGCTGGGGAGGCTGGATCAGGCCAGGATCGGCAGCCGCATTGTGGAGCTACTCAGCTAAGTGGCCATCTTGCCGGAGCCTGTGCATGTGCCCTCCGGCTGCATCCAGAGTTATCTTTGATGCTCCTGCACACAGCAGATGACAAAGAAGAATGTCACCTAGCCTTCATGGGTTATTTTGTGCCTGAGGAGGTTCAGGCCTCTGAAATCATTCCTTGTTAAACTTTACCCTTTTCAGTATTCATGGACAGTTTTGCAATAAGAAAACTTTTTTTTAGTTCACACATACTGCAATACATGTTTAAGTTGGACAACTGTGTCAAAGTAATACCTTCATGGCCAGTTGATAACCTTCTCTGCAAGATGCAAATGCTACATTGAACGCAATGCCAACATGGGCCAAACAGACACAAATTGGGGGTTTAGGTCTGGTCGCTGACCTGCAATACAACAAAAATAAGATTTACCTGTGCTCAAATCCCAATAGTTTGTATGTTTATATAATCCATTAGGTACTACAGTGGTGTGATCACATGTTAACACTAGAAAATCTAGATAATCCCCCTGCACACTGCTATATTACTTTTGTAGCAAACTTTGCAATAAAAAAAAACAGGGATTCTAAGTTCACATATATTGCAATACATTTTTAAGATGGCCAACTGCATCAAAGTAATCCCTCCAGAGCGGACCAAGGCACAATATCAGTTACTTCAAAGTTACCACATCTTCCAAACAAACAATAGCAGGAGCCTGGGAGACACCTTATCTTTGTCTCTTTGCCACAAAGAATAGAGTCATACAAGCCATTGTTCATGTCAAGATTGAAGCAACCTTGCAAGACAGAGTACACAAGTACACAAAAAAGTCTGGCAACCTTGGGTGGATCCTTGTCCTCCATCAAACTGACTATTCATTACTCGAACCCTGACATTTCCTGATATCAATTGTTGACGTCATCTGGGCAACAAACCATGGCCTACACGATCCCTGGAATACCCCCTTCTCTCTTTCTCCTCTTTCCTGTACTTTTCTCCTTTAAAATAAAGTGAAAATAAGGTACTACAACCCAATAAAATAAAAAGATCTTCCAGAGCTGCCAGGTGTTGAAAGGCAGTCGCACAGCTGCGGAAAGGCAGTCGCACAGCTGCAATCCCAATCATGAAGAGAGATAATCTGCATCTGCTGTCTGGATATTGTGGAAAAGACTTTTCTCCTTTCTATTACTTTACTTAACCACCCAAAAGCATTTAGCAGTCTCTGAATTCTAGATGCCATAGTCTATACCAGTATTTCTCAAATCCAGTCCTCAAGGCACCCCAACAGGTCATGTTTTCAGGATTTCCCTCAGATAAAACGCTGTGGTAATTACTAAGGCAGTGAAACTGATCAAATAGCCTGTGCAAAATAATGGACTGCCTGAAAACATGACCTGTTGGGGCTCCTTCAGAACTGGAGTTGAGAAACACTGCTCTATACCTCTTTCCCACATTTATACTTTATGATCCCATTATGTATCCGCACTCATAAAACCACCATTTTAGAAGAAAAAATTACCTACTTTGCCAAATATTTCATTGATCTGTGAAAACATTTATTCCATGTTTATATATGCCTTGCTTAGCCTCGGAGTGAAGGGTTGACCTCTTGATAACTGATATGGGGGTGTGTGTTCCCCTTATATTTTTGTTATGTTAAAACCCTTCAATAAAATATTTGAGAAGTCCTTTCCCCAGCAAACTCTGCTCTGCTACTTGTCATTGCTGTCATGTCCATTTGCCAAACCTTGGGTGCTGGGCCAAGCACATGTTTGAAGCCCTCACACGAGTGTACAGATCAGTGTGCCCATGTGAATGAGGCATACGTGGTCCTTCAGTTTTGCAACCATAGGAGCTTTTGCCTGTTGCTTTACATAAACCCTACATAAACTGTGATTGATTGGCTTGTGGATATTGTACATCTTATATCTGGAATTAGCATCATGTCTGTACATATGTGAAGGGCTCTTTGGTTTAAGGATTTGTCTGTTGAACAGAAGGCAAACAATGCTTATTGCTTAAGCCTTTTGTAGGGGAATGCTTTCTTGGAGTTTTCCCTGACAGCTTTATTGTAGATATCACAGGAGGAAAGAGTTCCCTCTTACCCCAGCCAAGAAAGTTAGGGTTTGGGTTGGAAAGTCTCATTCCTCTGGAACTAAGAAGAACCCCAATTGTTCTCCCCAGACCTTTAAGCCAATGGCCGGTGCTTTGCTCCCCAGCTGCTCTGGTCACCAAAAACCTTCAAACCGGTGAGCCAGTTTTGTATGCAATAAGGGGATGCCCCTCCCTTCCTTAATCTGCGTTGGAGCCATCTCACTGCTTGTACTGATCTTAACTTTGCATCTGATCTTAATCACGACCCTGTTAGGGTTTTTCCTTCACCAGGACAGTTCCAGATTCATATTTTCAGGTCTCTACAATCCAAGGGCTATCCTACCCTCAGTTCTTTCATAGGGATCCTGGACCTAATGGTGTCCTCCTTCAAGGCAGTTCCATATGCCCAAGTTCACTCTAAGCCATTGCCACACAACATTCTGGAAGTTGGGTAAGAAGGGTGCAGAATCTGGAGCATCCCATACACCTGACCAGCAAGACCAGGCATACCCTGGCCGAGTGGGCCAGTTCAGTGCTGGAGTCAGGAAAATCCCTCTTCCAGTGGTTTGAAAGGTGCTCACAAAGAATGCCAGCTCACTGGGCTGAGGAGAACTCCTAGGTACACTCTCTATGCAAGTGACTTGGCCTTCAAAGTAAGCTCAGTTCCTGATCAATATTCTGGAATGCAGAGAGATTTGGTAATCCATTCAATGCTGCGCCACTCATCTGCAAGGTCCTTCAATTAGGATTTGCCAAGATGATGCCTTGGCAGTGGCTTACAGAAACCACCAGGGAAGTGCCAGAACTCTCATGGCTCCAAAGAAGCAGATCTGATTCTGGCTTGGGTAGAAATTCATGTTCCAGCCGTGACTGTTGTGCACACCAGTGTACAAAACTGGCAGGCAGACTTCCTGATTGTCATCTGAGTTCCGAAGAAAAGTCTCTTCACCCAGAGTTGTTTTTTTTAAGACCTCAGTCACAGTTGAAGGATGCTGGATGCAGACCAGCTTGTTTCCAGATTTACTAACAAGTTGGGCAAGTATGTCTCCAGATCCTGGGACCTGTTAAGCCTTCGCAGTGAATGCTCTGGTGACTTGGTCCAGTTTGATCTACACTTCCCTCCCTCTCATGCCCTTTCCTTATCTACATCTTAAGATCAAGATTAAGGGAATTTTGGTGATTCTCATCACACAAAATTGTGGCTCCTGGCAGACTCTCTGTGGACCCTACTAGATCATCTGAATCTTCTGCAACATTGGCCAGTTTACCACACTGCTTATTGGTTGTTAGCTTTAATGGCCTGGCTGTTGAAAGCCGGTCCTGAGTCACAGCGTTTGTCAGATTTGTTCATCCCTACTCTCTTGAAAGCTAGAAAAATCTGCCTCCTAAAAAGCCTATTATCACACTTGGAAAGCATATTCTCTTGGTGCAAGACAGAGAATTTTATTCCAGGAAGTTCTCAATGAAACAAATGCTGTCTTTTCCAGCCTGGTCTTGATCAGCATTTGGTTCTGAGTACAATTAAGGGTTGAATCTTGACCTTAGCCATTCTTTTTCAGTGCCTGTCTGCCTCTCAGTCCTTAGTGAAGGACTTTGTGTAGGCTTTTGATTACATTGTTTCTCCTGTAAGTTCCCCAGTGACTTTACAAAATCACAACCTGATTCTGTTTACTTTTTAAATACTGTCCTTTGATTTTCCTGTTTCTGTCCCTACTCTCAAGGTTCCCTTTTATTGTTGCCATCGCTTCTGCAAAGCGAGTTTCTGAGTTGATAGCCTTAAAGCGGAGCTCCAGTTCCCATAATCAATTTTTTTTATAAAAGCTCCCCCATGGTTGTTAGTACTAGTAAGTACATTTTTATTTGGATACTGTCCTGTCTTCATGCTTGTTATGTTTAAAACTGTAATAACTTACATGATCTCGGAAGCAGGCAGGGGCCATCGATAATATGGGCATCTGAAGCCCGCTTATGTGTATTTCCAGGATAAGGTGCAGCTGGCTACCCAGCTTGCACCTCCCGATCTCACGCCAGTGCAGTATTGACAATGTGCGGCACAGTTTGTTAGTTACAGGTTACTATGGTAATTCTTCTCAAATAGTGCCGATTGCATCACTTCCAGTCAGGAAATATTGCAACAGTGCCCCTCATTACATGCCCAAAGACTCCTTCGATCAATGACATAGATATCCCAGGAGTCAATGCGCCGGGGCTAGTGACGTAATCTCCTAGGCGGCCGCGATGGGAAGTCGTAGGGGAAGACCATTAAAAAAAATGTACTTTCTGCAGAAATTACAACATATGAGTTTCCATATTTTAATTCACAAGTGACACACATTACAATGTGGTTAACTCTTAAAAATGTGTGGAACTCAACCTGTATAGAACACTTTCTTTTTCTACACAAGCACAAGGTTGTTTTGAGGCTCAAGGCCTCTTTTCTTCCCAAGGTAGACTCTTTGTTGTTCCTGGAGGCCCCCGTAGGTGACAGCCTGCTTTTCATTCAAGCTTATAACCTCAGGGGTGAGGGGAGCAGCTACAGGGGTGAGGTTTGGGATGTAAGAGATGCATACTGAAAACTTTGAATTTTTGGCACAGGTTTTTAAAACACATGCCTAATGTTCAAAATCCTTAAGTGGTTAAGTTTTATGTGATAACAGGTTTAGTTTAAATGGACCTTGCCACATCAGGGTCCAAAGTAATGAAAGCACATTCTGTAAATGAAGATGATTTGTACCTACCTTTTCTTACAGCTTGTGTCTTCAAACTCTGCTGCTTTGCTGATACCTGGCTGCTACTCAACACTTCTGGGTGAATCAAATGCCAGCTCACCTACCACCATGCCCCCAACCCCCTTCCTGCAGGACGCTGTTAATCCTTTTGACTCCTATGTTACTAAAGTCACTGGGAATCAGCAAAGCGGCAGAGTTTGAAGACACAGGCTGCTGAAAAGGTAAGTATACAATATCTTATTTTACGGTCTGGGCCTTATTTGCTTTGGATACTGTGATGATTGGTTTAACTTGTTTCGCATTGTTACTTTATAAGTCCATTTAACATTCAGAACCTAATTTGGTTATTAGAACTGAATCGGACACTAAATGATGTATGGCCTAATTTCTTGCATTTCACTATAGTTTATTTTTTTTTCTCTCTTTTAATTTTGTTGTGCTTTACCATATACAACTCATCTTTTGCTAGTTTACTTTGTAGTGTAGTGATATATAGTAAACTGACCACTGATAGTGGTGTATCAGTGATTTTAATGGAGCACATTAGGAAAAAAAATCACCTGCAAGTTTAGTGTAAGCATTATTAGGCCAAGTCACCTTTGTATGTCTGTATATATATATATTACAGGTTTTAGATCTATTTTAAATATGAAATTTTATTTTGAAGATGGTGAGAAAAAAAACAAAAAGCGACCGTATGAAGAAATAAAAATAAACAAAGATGATGACGATGATGATGACGATGATAATGCTTCTTCAAAAAGTTCTCCTGAAGATCCACCTCAGGTACTGCATGATGTAAATAAATGCTGAGATTGTTTTTTGAATTTAAGTAACTACTAGTAGTTACTTTCAACTGGAATCAGGTTATTTTAATTAAAAAGTCAAAGAAAGGCATTCTATTTGAAAGAAAGGTTGTCTTAAACCATCTTTGTTAATTCTTCTTGTGTATTGGATGCCACTACAGCCTACTACAAAGGCTGCTAGGTGTCTGTTGGTATGGAAGATTTAGTCATACAAAGGCTCTCTCACAACTTTATTCTTTTTTATTTATTTTTTTGGTTCCTCGTGATACAGATGTTTTCCACTGTCGTTAAATTTCACGTTTGGCTGGTCCCTGCTGTCTTCTAGGACCTGTGTGTCTCCCAGAAGACAGCGGGGGGGAATATGGGGCCGGACATGGCATAGACCACCACGGATACTGCAGCGATCTTTTGCCGGAAGTGGGAGCAAATACCTGTATTAGGCAGGTATCTGCTCCCCCCTCCCCCCTGAAAGGTATCAAATGTGACACCGGAGGGGAGTAGGAACCAGTTTTAAATTGAGTTTGCGTTCCTGTTCATGCAACCTTTTAACAGCTATCGCTGATTTGGTTTAGTTTTGTATGTGCCAGCATTTACAAATGTTTATCCCTTTCTGACTTCAGCAAAGATATTGCAGTTAGGCTGTATGTGTTAATAAACCCTAGATGTGTGTAACTACACTGTAAATCATACAGTTTTTGTCAATGTGCTGCTTGATTTTATCTTATATACAAAATATATTGGTTTTAATACTGCTTTATAATCTAAAACCTACTGTATATGGTGTATTTTAAAAGCTGAACATGCAGCTTTTTCTTCCAGACTACAGATCTTATACGGGCGCTGCAGGAACTGGAAAATGCAGCTTCAGGAGATGCAGCTGTGCATCAGAGGATAGGCTCATTGCCAATAGAAGTACAAGATGTGTCACTCCTGAACAAGATTACTGGTGAGCATTTGATTATTTCAGCACTAAGTATTCTTTAAAGACTCTTCCTGGATTTATGCAAAATGTTTATTTTTTTACTATTTAGATAAAGCTTCTGGAGATCAGCTTTCAAAGATGGTGGATGATGCTTGCATGCTTCTTGCAGATTATAGTGGCAGACTAGCAGCAGAAATAGATGACCGTAAACAGTTGACCAAAATGCTGTCAGATTTCCTGCAATGTCAGAAGGAGGTCCTCGATGAGAAGGAACACCAACTAGAAGTGCGTACTTTTTTTTATCATTTTTTGTTTTTGTTTGTGTTACAATATATTGTTTGACAAGCTTTTAGACTTTGATTGGAAGAAAAAGAAACTTTGATAGTCAAATAACTTAGAAGTATATAGTAGATTAGTGCTACATAGAAAATGTTAACCTGTAATTGGTTAAAGTATAACTACATTTTTTTTTTAGCTTTGGATTGAGTGGAAAGGAATTAGAACACCTGACAGTTTTTATTGTGACCCTGTTAGTGAGATTAATATTACAGGTATTTCACTCTCTAGTTGTCCTGTTTACTGTTATCATTGAAAGTAAAAGTAAAAGAAAATCCCACATTTGGGTTGACATAGAGGGGAAATCTTCCACACTAGTTCTGGTGACACACCAGAATTCACTTTGGAGGGATTTCCCCTCACTTCTTCTTTTGGTTATGGGACAGGGAGTGAAATCTCCCAAATGGGACACAGATGGCAAAACAAAACAAAAAATCTGACAAGGGGTTATAACCCTCCCTTACGCTATCTAAAATGTAAAAAAATAATGCCTTTAGTTAATTAATTTGCCCTGGCTAAATGTTCATGCAGTTTCACAGAACCCATTGTCAACCTATTGAACTATGAAATGTGACATTTCATAGTTCAATAGGGGTAGGCCAATCTTATTTGTATGGTCAAATCTAACAGTTTTTTGTGCTTCTGTAATTTGGTCCTGACCTATTTCCATCTCACATGTTAGATAGCTAAGTAGATACTGATTAGACATGGGAGTTTGTTGCTTCGTATGCATAGCACAGTTGTAAACTAATATGTACTAAAGAAAATAAGTAACTGATTTGTAACACAAAAAAAATGCATTTTCACAAGTAGATTAACCACTTACCCACTGGGCACTTAAACCCCCTTCCTAACCAGACCAATTTTCAGCTTTCGGTGCTCTCACACTTTGAATGACAATTACTCCGTCATGCAACACTGAACCCAAATGAATTTTGTGTCCTTTTTTTCACACAAATAGAGCTTTCTTTTGGTGGTATTTAATCACCGCTGGGTTTTTTAATTTTTGCGCTATAAATCAAAATATACTGAAAATTCGGTAAAAAAAATAAATAAAAATTATTTGTTTCTATTAAAATTTATTGCAGAGTATTGGCAGAGTATTGGCAGAGTATTGGCAGAGTATTGGCAGAGTATTGGCAGAGTATTGGCAGAGTATTGGCAGA